>OY728146.1:1769773620-1774773620 GCA_963277665.1 Viscum album | reverse complement strand
CACTTGAACGCCTAGAAAGACTATATATTAATGAAGTTGTGAGACTTCATGGAGTACGCATATCGATTGTTTCTGATCGTGATCCCCATTTTACTTCAAGATTCTCAAAAATTCTTCAGAAGGCCCTGAATACTAAACTTCGTTTGAGAACAGCCTACCACCCTCAAACAGATGGAAAATCAGAACAGACTATTCAAACCTTAGAAGACATGTTGAGATCCCGCTCACATGACTTTCAGGGTATGTGGGATCAATATTTACCTCTGGTAGAATTTTATTATAACAATATCTTCCACTCAAGTATTCAAATGAATCCATATGAAGAATTATATAGAAAGAGATGTCTCACACCAACCTGTTGTGATGATGTTGGTGAAAGAAAACTTGTAGGCCCAGAACATGTGGAGGAAACAATGGAAAAGGAGAAGGTAATCCAAAACCTCATCCAAGCATTTCAAAGTAGGCGGAAGAGCTATGCTGATAACCGAAGGAAGGATTTGTAATTTCTATTAGGGGATCATGATTTCTTAAAAGTACCTCTATTGAAGGGTGTTATACGTTTCAGATAGAAGTGTAAATTGAGTCCTTGGTACATCGGACCATTCGAAATTCCATAACGAATTGGGGATGTAGCTTACCATTTCGAAATGCTGCCAAGTCTCTCCAAAGTTCATGATGTATTCCACGTATCACTATTGAGAAAATACATGCCTGAACCAACGCATGTACTCACCTATGTGGAATTAGAACTGTAACCCGATCTATCTTATAGGGAAGATCCTGTCAAGGTTCTTGATACAAGAGAACAAGTGCTGAGAAACCGGATGAATCTTCTGGTAAAAGAACTATGGGAAACAATAAGTTGGAAGAGGAAACATGGGAACCCGAGGAACATATGATGATGAAACTCCCGAGTATTTTTACACAGTAATACTCAAGATATTTTTATGATGAAATTATTTTATAGAGGGTAGAATGTAACACCCTAAGCTTCCACGGTATTCTTCTCTTTGAATAATACAGTAGCGTGTGTTGTACACAACTTCGAGTTCTAACACACCACAACCAATCAAACTAGCTATTATGAATAGTAATACCCAATTTTTGAAATATTATAAATTTATCATTTGAAATGGACTTCATTTTTGGATTCAGAATATCGAAATTAGCTTAGGGTGATTTTTGGGAATTTTTCTGAAAACATTCAATTTTTGATGAATACTAAAAAACACTAAGTTATTGTTTAAAACAGAATTTTTATTTAAATAATTATTTATTTAATTTATTTTTATATTAGGTAAAAATAGATTTATAATACTTATATAAGTTAAATGTAATTAATTGGAGTCAGTTTATAATATTTTTGGATATATAAAAATTGTATTGATCTTTTCACCGTCTTTTACGCACCTCCTAAGAAAATTTTCAAATTCACAGAAAACATAATTTTACCGCTTCGGTGAGTGGAATTTTAAAATTCTTAGAGACACAGATGATATCATTATGAAAAATGTGGTTCAATAAGATGAAAATATTTTTTGGTGAATAGTAATTTTTTACTTTTATTTACCACGGTTAAAAGTAAATAGGTTAATTAAGGGTAAAAATGATTTTATTATTATGCTAACACATGTCCTAATTCTATATGATAAGTATAATTTGACCAAAAATAACCTTAGGAATAAAATATGAATTTATTTGGTCAACTTACAATAGATTATAATAATTTTTATTATTTTATTTAAAGAATAGTTAAAATATTTAAAAATCAATGTTTAATAAATAAAATATTTTTAATATAGGGTTATAAATTATATAAATTAAAATATAAATATTAATTAGAAATATAAAATTATTTCCTACATATTGGTATTTTATTTATATTTTTTAGACCATAAATAATTTAATTTACTTTTGACACAATGACGATGCAGTAATTACATAATTAATGAAATATTAATATAATAGATATTATAAATATCCAAATAAATGTAATTTGAGACTTTTTATTAATTACAGTAATATTCTAGAATGATATGACACCATAGGGTTGGTTAGATGAATTTTATTCGAAGTGATAATGTATTTATGAAATTATCAAAAACAAAATACCATATAGTGTCAAAATTGACATAAATTAGTTTTTTTAAAAACTATAATATTATTAATTGATATTCTATTCCTAAAAATATATGGGTCAGTGAAAAGACTTATATAATTATAGGGGAATCATTAATTAACCACTTGGTGTTCTCTTTAAAGTATATAGTATGTTTATTATCCATATAATATAAAAATTCAATGAGTCATGGTAAATGTAATACTATTTTTCTACGAGTTAAATCTAAAAGATAAGGTTAATATAGTGACCAAAACCTGTCTAAAACCTATTTTTTGAGTGGTTTTAGACCCATCACCAACTTATTGTTTAAATAATCCACTTTGGAGTCATTATAAATCGAAAATGATTTTATTGTAAAACAATATTTCTATCTTTTTCTAAGTTGACCCCCACCCCTCTTATAAAAGGTCACTCCCCCTTCTCTCTAATTCACACCATTAAATCCAATTGGCTCAACCAACCCATACCCAAATACCCTCCCATATGTCCTCCGTTAATCCTATAAGAATTTAGTCAAAAATCCAACCTAAGGAACCCTTTTGATCAAATCAAAAGGAAGTACCTGAAGGAGAGGTAAATATTTCATCACCTATTTCAAGTTCCTTTCTTCTTCCACTTCCTTTTTCATTGTTGTTTCCATTCTAAAATAATAACTCTAGTATATTCTATATTTTGTGACATTATTATAAATATGGTACAACCAAATTCATTATTATATCTATCCTTTGAATGACATGTCACCATATGTGCGTACGTACGGCTTACCGTCTCCACGTCGTGGTGTAATTGTTATTCAATACATTATTATTTAGATTGTTATAATAATGTTGTTTAATTGAATTAAATAATAAATATATCATGGTAGTGATTTTGTATATATGATATAACATCCAATTATATATTATTTTAATATCTAAATAATGATATTGTCGCTTGTGCGTACGTACGGATTACCGTCTCCACAAACGCGATGAGATTAATTCCCCATCATATCCATTCAAGAGTAATTTTCATTAGATGATTAAAAATAATGTTTAAATACTTGATATAATTATGTATATGAATAATATACATCCCATATATAACAAATATGAATTTCGTAAAAAAATCATATAAAGTAAAACAAATCAGTTAATACCCAAAACAATGATAAACCTAAGATATTATTAAAAAATCAATGTTAAAAAGATCATATATGATATCATATTAATATATATGATTCTTGTATGATTTAATAACAATTATTTCACCATTATACAGGAGGTAAACCAACATTTGACCAAGGAAAATTACCAGGAAATGGATAATTTCACAATCTCTTTATTATCCGAGGTTGTTTTACGTAAGTCTATACTAGGACCTCTTTATCATCCACATCCATGTTTCTTAAAAATTCATTTCAAAACATTTTTACTATTATATAGACTATGGGTTTAAGTAATTTATACCCATTTTTAGACTTCTTATTAGATGTTTATAAAGGAATCACTCGGTCGTTTTCCAAACAAGGTAATTTTTAACCTTTTAGACAAAATTAAGTGTAGAATGTCTTTTTTAACTTATACGGAGGGTGTGTCTATTTTCCACCATTATAACATAGTCTAAGATTCCCTTAAAATATTATAATAATATATTCAAATATATATGGCTTAGTTTATAATTATGGGACATTTAAATGATTTCAAAATAGAAAGAGATATTTCTCTAAAAAGGTTTTGATTTCATCTATGTCAACATGCTTTGATG
The DNA here is from genome assembly GCA_963277665.1 of Viscum album. NCBI lineage: Eukaryota > Viridiplantae > Streptophyta > Magnoliopsida > Santalales > Viscaceae > Viscum > Viscum album. Next base: position 1,774,769,752 of record OY728146.1, on the reverse strand, counting down.
GATTTTATGTTTATTTGAAGTTGATTTATTATGATAAAAACCTTCATATTGTATTGAAGTGTTTTTGATATGATTGATTGTGGATGTTTTATTTTTATACCATTCATGATTTATGGATAAATTATTGACATTTTGTATTCTATTTTTAATAAGAATTATTATGTTATGTTTAAACCTTTTAATATGAGGAATGAATTAGACATAGTATGTGATGGGTGGAGCCCTCTATATCTCCTCGATACATAGGTAGGTCTCAAGAGACAAACTAGTGTCTTGGAATAAGGCCTTAACAAAATCTTATTTGTAGTCTTGGCACAGGGCCTTGACTACGTGGTTATGAAATTATGGCATTATGCATTCCATCATTAAGAAAGTGGCTATTGATATTGCATGTGATTTTTTGATAAGTATAATATCCATGTGAGTATGTAAATGGAATTATTTGATTTTATCTTTTCCATATTATGCTGATGTTTATGTTTAAAAGGCTTTTGGTTTAGTCATATACATTTCCTCAAATGTGTATGCTTATTTATGAAAGTTTTTGCTATATTGTTATCTTTACTGAGCATCTGAGATCACCCCTTTCTATGTTTTATTTTTTCAAAGATGCGAAGAAGTATTTTATGACTGACCTTCAGGGATAGTATGAAGGGATATGAGCTGGGTATATGGAAATCATATTGTTGTAGTTTATCATTTTATGATGTAATGTAAACCTTGTGAATGTATCTACTACTTCCAAGGCTACTAAACTAATTGGTCTTTGAAGACATTATCTTTTTTTATCATGCCAATGTTATGTAATAATGCACCAACTCTAGGTAACTGGGGTCGGGGAATTACAGAGGAAGTAATCTTTATATTTTAAAAATGATCTATTTTTTAATCGTAGCAACATTAAAAAAACTTATGATTTTAATTTATCATATTACTCTGATGCTGATTTTAAAGGTTTTATATTAGATATAAAATTAGATCAGGATCCTATCACTTTTTAGGGATGTATATATTTCAATGTTCAGGTAAGAAATAGCTTTTAGTTTCTATTGAAATAGCTGAGGTAATATATATATATATATACTGGTAGTTTTCATGTACAAGTGTTGTGAATGAAACCCATTCTACTGGAAATTGGATTTATTTAAATAATATTTCTATTTAATATGAATATAAAAGGTCATTTAATATTTAAAAAGTCACACATGTCAATCAAGAACATTTTATATTGAACTAAGACATCGTTTTCTAAGAGTCCATGTTCTAAAAAATATATATCATTAGAATTTTTATATACTGAATATCAACTTGATGCTATTTTCACTAAACCTCCTCCCACCACTAGTTTTGATTTTTTTAAGGGGAAGTTAAGTAAATATAATTTTATATAAATTTTTATTAAATATTTACTTTAATTTTTTGTTAATTTCTTTATTTAGATAGTTTTATTTAAAAGTAATTCCAAAATTTTTTGATTTATTATTCTTTTTCAAAAAACAATTTTTTAAAATAAATAAAAATAATTTCATATTTGAGTTTTTTGATGAAGAAACCTAATTGAAATCATGAGAAACCATAAAAAACCTTTTATCACTCTTACCCTCAGTTTCAAAACCATTCTACTTCCAAATATCACGTTTTCCCTTTCAATCCCTAAAATATGAACAATAAACCAACATATTTTCAACAATGAAGATAACAAGGAGGATAGATGAAGACATGCTGATTATTTCATAGCATCACTACAGTACAAAAATAATAAAAAATGTTTTCCAGGGCATAGTTCTTTATTTAGAATGTCTATGTGAGGAGAATATTATTTTTAAGAAAGTTGTTCCCTTTCATATGCTACAATTCATTTTTAATGAAGAAAACAATGAGTATGTCTTAGATAAGGAAGTAAAAGTGTTCAATAAAAATTCATATTTTAGTTATTTTGACACATGGGACATAATAATTTTATTGTTAAATGTTAAGGTTTTTTCACTTATGTTGAAAAAGAAAATATTTTTAATTATCCCTATAAAGGGATTTTAACTTTGACCTATGATCCATTAAAGATAAAGAATATAAATTTTAAGATATTATGTATTTTATTTTTGGCTCATCTCTGATTAAAAATATTATTGTAAAGAACATTGAAGTGTTCCAGATGGTACCAATCAAATTCATTTATTTTAAAACACACCTGAGAAATGATGAGATAGAGAAATCTCTCTATCATTATATGTATATAAGTTTTTTAATGTTTAGTGACACAATGTATAATTTTAGTAGTTATGGTCAATGTTATATGCATCATTGATATTAAAAAGAGTCAATGATGTATTTTTTTCATATGGAAGTCTTTCTTCCAAGATTTCATATACAATGAATTAGATTTAGGATATCCATCTAAGTATAAGGTTTCATCATAGTAATATTCTTAATGATGGAACTTTGTGGAATTTATGCTTCTTTGGAGCACTACTAATGAAATGTTGATGCCTATTAGGGATAGTGATCCATAATAATCCGATGTTAATTCCTAGAGGGACAAATAAAATACAAAATTGTTATGATCATTTTGTTTTCATGGTGAAGTGTTTTGAGAATCATAAATAGTAACTGTATTTAAGAGAATAAAAAGACAGATCATGGTTGATTTATATCCCCTTATTTCTAAAAAAAGATCATCATCCTTCTATAGAACCTTCAAAATATGTCAATATTATGTCCCTTATCACATAAACATGAAAAAGAGAAGAACCTAAAGTTCAGTTTTTTTACAAAGACATAAATTTCAATCTCCATAATCTTATATAGTTTCAACTAAAGAAGTTTATTGACTAATGTTTTCAAAATTGTCAATTGATCTTTTGTAAAATGAAGATGAGAATAATGTTGAGCAATAAGATCATGAAGAAAAAAACATATTGTTGATAATTCTCAAGGTAATGATCAATATTAACCCTCAGTAGTTGAAACTATTGAATTAGTTGAAGATAAAACCCTATATAACACTGATAAATATTTGGAAAAGAATGATTTTTCATCTTCTAAGAAGATAGATGTTCCTGATGATGTGGCATATTAATTCAATAAAAAAGATAATGTTCAGTCCTTAACAATAGTTTAAATAGGGAAAAACTCAAAAAATCAAGAAGAAAATTTATCATATTCTCTTCATTATAAAATTTAATTCCTAGAAAATTTTTTAACAATCTAAATGATGAGAATAAAACCTCTCATAGTTAACTGTATACTACTAAAAATTAGTTAGGAGATTTAAAAATAATAAAGAATCAATGGGAAGAATTCGAATTAGTTTATGTTAAACTATAATATATCATATAAAATTATATTACTACACTATATTTTAACTTCATCCAATTGAAATAGACTATCAAATTTGGAAGCTAAAATAAGAAATTTTTTCAAGAAATGAATTTGGAGATCAAATTAATTACATAGAAAGTCATTATGAATCAATAAATATTATCCCTAGTCATTCTTGAGCATCCCCTTCTACTCAACCCTATACTATAGATTTAATAAGAATATTTAAATAGAATATTTTTGGTCTTTATGATTTGAATGACCAGATTCACAATCATCAATTTGATAGTGCTCCTATAAATGTGTCATTGGAAAATTATAAAGATCATGTTGATAAATTTACTTCATATGAGACTAGTATAAGAGAAATTTTTAATCAATAATGTAAAATCTTTCGAAATATTTTTTAGTTTGATGTTTTTTTCAGCATAAATTTGATGGAATGATTGAAAATTAGTCAGGATTCGATGATTTGGATGAATTAGATAGATGATATGTTTAATAATAATTTTATTGAAATAATGGAAGAGGTAGAGGATGTTAATTTGGATGTTCGGACATCCAAGGATTCTAATACCACATATGAATATGAACCATCACCCATTCCAGTAGTACCATTTTAAATGTCTTATACAATCGTTAATTATATTTAAAAACATCTATTGAGTGAAATTATTTTGTATATTTTATTTTTTATTATTTTTTTCTTATTATTTTTTCAATTTTTACCGACAGAACAAATAACATTTATCTCTGAGAAAATCATAACATTTTGTGATAGTTATGTGGTATATTTAAATGGTTACAAACCATTTTCTATCACATACATTTTGGGTAAAAATACCAGTCATAATTTTATTTTTAACAAAGAGTATAAGTATTAAGATATTCTCTGTTAAATTCAAATGATAATTTTTAATATCTTTTTGAAGAAATTATTTCATTTGTGTTTACATTTATTATATTATCTATTTGTAATTTTATATGGGATTCAATTATCATAAAGTTGAATATTTTTTGGAATGTATATTCCCAACAATAATCTAGGAATATTATTTATTTCATTGCTCACAAATACCAATGTTTTTAACTAATGAAATTATTTGAAATATTATTTAAGAATATATATATTGATAAATTTATCTTATTTATGATTTAATATATTTTATTACATATTATGGGTGTCCTTGATTGTAATCTGGAATCATTGTGCATTCCCTATATTTGTAATCGTAATGTACGGTTTGAGAACCATATGTGATATATATATTTCATGAATATATTTTATGGTATTGTATTGAGTTAATTGTTTAATTTAAATTTAAAGCCATTGAAATTTTTGGAAGTAATTGAATTTTTTACATTATATTCAAGGATGCAGTGAATATTTGGAAAAGGACTGAAAAGGGAAATATAAATAGCCAAACACTAGATTTATTTGGATGTAGTAGAGTTGTAAAAATGATGAATGAAATTTTCATGTTGTGTATTTCGTTAAAACAATGTGAGATATTTTGAAATAAGTATTTTTGGATTAGATGCAATGAAATTCATTATGTCTAAAAATTTAAAGACCACATATCATGTAAATTAATACACATTTTTTCAGTGTTGACAGATATAAAAAAATGATGCTACAACTAAGGTATTGAGAAAAAATTGAAATTTATTTCACCATTATTCTACATGGAAGTGATCATCCTATATTATGGTCATAAAAATGCCGAAGGAAGACATATTCACATAGTAAGTGACAATCTAGACCCCTATTTCGCTAGAGATATTCACCACCATTCTTCCTCGAGTACCCATGATTTTCATTAGCATCATTCCTAGCATGAGTGAGAAGTTATCTTATTCTTGGGTGATGTGATTATAGGGTTATGTTATTTTTAGAATTGTTTCTATTTATTAATCTTGTTTTGGATTATTGTAGCTAATTTTAAAAATTCTGGTTCACCTTCTTTTCTTGCTACATGACCATTGAGTGAGATTTGAGTTGTTTCATATTATTGACCCAATTGATTTCCCAATTTTGTGTATGAACACTGTAAAATATTTTTTAGTTATGTTTCAGTTACGTTTTTGGTTTAATATATACTTTGTTCTATCTATTATATTAATATTCAAATGGGGAAATGAATTAATTAGAAAAATGTATCCAGACCACGGATCCCTACTAACCCAATTCCAACAACAAAACGGAATAAGTCCATTATTAATTGAATCCACTGTGCAGAAAATTGAAATAACTAAACCAAGAATTACCATTTTCCTGAAATCAAACAAAATATATGTTTCATGTTTTCATTCATTCCTCAATCAAACCAACTAATTAAAATTTCAACTTCATTAGTTAATTTAGATCATAAAAAAATTTCCTATGGTATAGATACTTGGGCATTAAAATTAATATTTTTTTGGTTTTTATATGTTTTATGAATTATTAAATTTGTGAATCCCTATAGTAAATTAATGAGGCCTTGTGGGTTTTCAATATGTTTAGAGTGAAACATATGAATCATGAATACAACTCTATTAGAAATTAATGGGTCAGAAATCCTACATTTTGAAGAAATCATAAATTTGAGAATGAAACATGTGGTTCAATTTCCATAAATTTCTAATGAACCATATGTTGTCAACCATACATTTTTAGTTTTCTCTATCTGATGTAATACTATGTTTGACTCCATGAATGATAGAGTTTTATGTTTTTTGATATTATCCACATTTTTTTCAATAGTTTCACTAACTTAAAAAATATATTAAAATCTACTTTATTACCAATTTAATAGATCATATTCAATGGATTAAATCTTTAATATGTTTAATTAAAGTTAAGAATCTTTATGGTGGTCTAAAATTTAAATGATCACAATTTTTATGGATATTTTCAGATTTGATCAGAAGAATGAAAGACAATTTTATCACATTAAATACCAAGATTATTTTGTTTTAGGGGAATTGTTTTGGGACAACGAACTTCTGTTGAAACTAAAAGATCAAAAATATATGTTATTATAAAATAGAATCACATTGGAGACATGTATGTTTCAATCTTGTGATGTGTAAACTGATGAATAATTGTTATTTCAATTATTTGTATATTTTTTATTAAAATTTATTTTCATTATCCATAAGAATCACTTCGAAGATAATCTTTCTTGAGGGAATTTATCAATCAAGAAGAATATCCATTTCTAATTTGTTTTTTATGAAAAAATGAATAATAATCTGTTTGTTAAATCAAATAAATATCTATTTATTAATTAGAGAATTATCTCCACAAGCTTGGTCATGGTGGGGAATCAAATTCTCAAAGAAAATTGTTGATTTCTAGTTCCCTATAATTAAACCAGAAGGCCTCAAAACAGCCTTGTTTTAATGGTTTCAACTACATGTACTAATTTTTAAGGAATTTTGATCAGAGTACCTATTTATTTAAAATTTAAAAACTCGCTGAGACAGTGTTAGTGGAGTGGAATATGTGATATTTTTTCCTCAAACCACCATAACAATTTTTGTGTTCCTATTTATTATTTTATGTATCTAAACACAATTAAATAATAGTATTATTTATAAGATAAAAAATCCTAATAATAGATAATGGTTTTAATCTATCTATATTTTAAAAAAAATCACCTCCTCTTGTGTATCTTTGTATTATTCCAACCCAAAAATTTATTCATGTGAATATATATGGATTGTTGTTTTTATATGTAAATAAATACATGAAATGAGTTAAAAGATGTAGGAGAATTTTCTTCTATATGTGATTGAATTTAGATGGACTTGACAATTGAGACTGAGTTTTTTTTTGGACGGGCTATTATGTTTTGAGTTAATTTTGATGGTTATGAGAAGTTAAATTAAAAATTACATTAACTACCTAAAGGTAAAAATTTTATAATACATATTATTATTATAAGGTATATTGAATATATATTACCAAAAGGTATATTTGAGCAATTTAAGAGTAAATATAATTGATACTACACTACATATGGTTTACTATGAGGGTGAATTATGGAATCAGGACCTGCATAAGGGTACTGAGTGATGTGTAAAAGGGAACTTCTGTAGGTAAATGATACATTCATAAATGTAAAAAAATTTCAAAAATCCTGAATATCTATACTATGCGACTATATAAGGGTATATAGAAGATTACACAAGGGTTTTATGAGGCTACATAACAGTACAACCATGTTTACATTACCCATTTATTGGTAAACTGATTTTATAGTAGGGGTTGTCTTAAGTGCATTTGAACTCCACATAAACTATAAACTGGGGAATACTAACTCACCATAATCCTGTATAAATCGAGATTCCCCCAAGACAACATCACTCTAAATCATGGGTAGTATAAATTCACAGAGCAAGGGAATTTTTTGTAGATTGGTGCTACTCCCGGATAATTGAGATTAAACTTCAAGAATATGTTTGATGATTTCATTTTGGAAAATAATTGGGTGTTATATTTTGTAATATGATCTATGATACAAAGGTGTGTGTGTCATATTTACATTATTATTTCATCTGAATGGTATATATTTAATAGGAAGGAATATTTGAATAAAGTAGTGAGAGTGTTGCATCATGGAGATAATGGAGACACTATAATAGTCATTCATGAATAAAGGAGTGAGTATTGAGGAACATCTGCGATCATTGATATGTTAATATAATTTAAATTAAATGATATAGCTTATATATTTATTATATTAAAATGGATATTGGAATGGGAATTAAAATTATATTAAATGAGAGATAAATCTATAATAATGTAAATAATATGAATGATAATATATTTCTACTAAATATCATTAGGTTTATATTAATTAGATATGGAAATATGGATTGTTAATTTTATTGAATAATAATCAAGTAGGATTTATAAATAAATTTTTTGGCATTTAGATAATTATTTTTTTGTAAAAATTGACGAACATATTTCATCCATTGTGCAAAAGAAATATGAGAAACATGATACATATTTATATCAAATATGGTGTCTCAATCAAGACAAGATCTTTCTAAACAACTTTTTATGCTCCGGATGTAGTGGACTTATGAATTTTTCATACCATAATCTCTTGAAGGATGATAAGAATAAAGTTTTGAAGAAGTTGTGAGGAGGTGTAAAATATCATTCTAAAGTGGATCAATCCATCTGAAGAAAACTTTTATAGTTGGGGGTTTAACCAAATGCTGTAAGGATATGATTGGGGGATTAAATAATCATTAATGAAGAAGGTATAGATGGGTTGTATAATAGTATAATGAAGGTGGATTGGATCCAAGGGTATAACTATTTTGTAACTAAATGTGTATATCGAATTATTTTTTATAATTAGCTACTATTATAATAGAAAATTCATGTTGGGTGTATTAAAAAACATTACTAGAAGTGGGACTTTGTGAATAATCTTATAAACCATTTTGTTCTATGGATTGGATTTTAAAAATTATTAGAGGTGAGGATAAGATACACAAGAATACTAGAATTTGGAAAAACATGCTAAGCTAAAATTTAAATGAAATAATTTATTAATAAAAATGGGATAATTGATTCACCACCGACCCCTCTCAATGATCTCATACAGATCCCAACTCTAAAAGTGTTATGAAAGTGATGGACTCATCTAAATGACCCAATACTCTAAAGAGGATGGATAATTTTAATTTGGTAAATAGAAGGGCTGTTCCGACATTTCATATTGACAAATATCATCATTGTAGAAAAGGGATTATACCCCATATTCTATCACTTTGGTTAGATGTGAGAGATTCATTAATTGTGGGATTTATACCCTATGATGGGAATGATCCTTCAAATTTTATAGATATGAGGAATATAAAAATTGATGTAAGAGGCTATAATTATCTATTGATATCAATTTGTGACAAGTAATATATTAATTTCATGTGAATCCATTTATCTTAAGACACATAGGAAAAACTGAGAGTATTTATGAGTGAAATATAGATTTTAAACATTACAAACTATATATCTGGAGAATCAGTTTAGATGATATAAAAGTGTTTGATTATTAGTGCATTGATGACTATTATACAAGAGTAAGGAGATTGATAGTAATATTATTATTTTTATGAATAGCTAGATAACTAAATAATTATGAAGAATTTTTCATGAAACATTCCAGCTAGATTCAATTAAAAATTCATTTCACTTGAAGGCTGAGAAGATATAACACTAGATGAACATCCAAACATTGTAATAACATATGAAATGAGAAAAGAACTAGAATTAATTAAGATGGGTAAATATGATATGGATATTGAGGAAATTATAAAAGATAAATATAAAAAATAAATAAGAAATAAAATCAAGTTACTCTAAGTTTAAGTAATCTGATGATAACTTCAATCAAATAAATACCATATTTAAAAGAATGTTTATAATGGTAAAGTTGAAAAAGGTATAAAAATAACTCAAATTATGTAATATTTAAATAATTTTAAATTTTTATAGTGACAATGTAAATAAAGAATTTATTGAAAAATTGCTAGAAAAGAAGACCATAAGTATCAGAAATCATGATAAATAAAAACAACAACAGTTTTATATCCAAGTAGAGAAATATTATGAGCATATAAATGGATAAATATTGATAAAAAATTATTTATTTTGAATATGTAATATCTTATAAGAATAATATTTTTATATGAAAATAATCCTGAAATATAAAGAATCATTGGAATGTGTTAATGGTGATAGGAGAACTAAAATAAAATTAATGTGAAAAGAAAATCTATAATATATTATTGAAAAATAAATCCACATTAAGAAGGAAAAGAAATGATTGATGAAACAAATTTATAAGATCATATTTAAAAAAACATCATGTTATGAAATAGATTAAATATCATAAATAAATAAGGGAATATAATATAATCATGACTATGTTTGAAGGGAATATAGAAACTATTGATGAAAAATGGGATGAAAAAAAGGTCTTGATAATAACAAATCAATACTTGCTAAATGGAATACTGATATAGATTGATGATACATGAATTTTACAATAATTTTTGTGACCTAAAGATAATTGATTTCCAGGATTGAGGAATAATTATTGGGATATAATCAACATATCTTATAAAAAAATTATATACTGAAAATGAGAGATGAATTCAGAATGATTTTTTTAACTTACTTGTGAATTATCACAAGCTACTGAGAATAAGGGTTTATATAGCCTAGATATTTTCACTTATAGTAAGTATTAATGATCATTTTTTCTCTAAAAATGACTGTATAAAAAGAAATACTAAACATATTAAGAATATTACATTTAAGGAAAAATAATTGAATAATAAATAGAGGAAAAATTTAGCAATATGGTTTTGACAGAAGCAGCAATTACCAAAATCTATAAAAATAAAACAACAACAATAATGAGTGAAAAACAACTATCAGTCTATAGTATTATGGTTTATAGAATACTTCTAGTGTGGTGAATTTTTTTAGAAGTATTATTCATACTAGTATAAAATTTTAATATTTGAAAGGTGTCATAAATCAAGGGGAGCTATTTTGATAATTATAGATTAAATTATCATAATGATAATCTTGTGAGATATACATCATATAAAGTATTATCATAAAAAAGGTGAGTTCTTAAATGAAAATTTTGGGAGATTTATTCAATAATATCACCATGATAATAATAAATATTTATCTTATTGATTGACATTTATCACAATTTAATTGAGGTAATAATTTGGATGGTGAAAATTTCTATACTTATTAGTAAATTATATGAGAATCTCTACGAAAATATGAGCATTAAAAACATTATTTAGTTATATTTCCTAATAAAAATTACATAGATTAAAAAATAGAGAAATATAAATATCATAATGAGTAAAATTGAATGAAATTTGGGATTTTTGAAGAAGATAATGCATATGGGATGTCATCTATAAATGATGGGTTAATAATTATTAATTGTGAAAGGTGTAAACTAACCAAGACTGACACAAAACATTTTATGACATTAAAATTCGCATGGAGAAACCATAGATGATAATTTATAAGAACACATCAATGCTTATTGTATTGAAGAGGATAATAAATCCACATAATAACTGTAAACTAATGAGTAAAACTCAATCACACATTTTGGAAAATTTAAGAAAGAAAAAAAATATCAAAATGAATATAAGAATGTAAATAAGTCTATAATAAAGATAATATCTATTTATAAATGTTATGTTTTAAAATCCCTAAGGCCCCTCTTTATTACCAATTATTTTATATTTCTTGATCTATCATATAAGGAAATTAAAGAGAAGTATTTTTCTATAACTACTAGATAAAATATAGTGATTATTCATTCATGTTGTATTCTGAATACCATGAAATAAAATATATGATTTCATTCCGTGAGAGGGTGAAAAATTGATAGATATTGATACCAATGAATTTTATATGAAATTAAGATATTTAGGACCTATCTGTTATTAATGGAGTTTGATATATTCAAATTTCAATGCCATCCATCATTCAATTTTTTTAATAATATTAACTTATGGGGATATCTTTTTTGATGAAAATATGAGACAAAGGTTGAGATACATTTTATTATACCTAAACATTTTAGTTTGTTTATTGATGTTTGTGCAATATTTTTCATTTCATTGATAAATAAAAATATTAGCAACCCCTTGAATGATAATTGAGAATTTTTGAAAATAATTTCACATGAATGGTTATTTATAAAAAAATTACTTAACAATAGTTATATATCCTTTGTTTCTACACTATGGTGTCCTCAAAGGAAAAATAGTTTATTAACTAAAATTTATTTTTTAAGAGAACAATGTTTTATAACCCCTCACTCAAAAGTGTCTAGGAAACAATATTATACAGGATAAGACCATGTTTTTTTAAAAAATTTATGAAATGTGAAGAACCAAATTTATCCTTTTAATTTTATTTTCAACAAGGGGTTCAAATGACTTTATCACACATATTAACATTTATAATGAAAAGGAATAATTATAATAACAAAAAAGGGGGAGATTTTTTATCCCAAGTGTCACACTTTTTTCCAACGATTTGTCAATATGTGTTTGGTGAGGGGAGTTAAAGTATGGATGTTGGGATAATTATTATGGATTCATTTAATAGAATTGAAATATTTTATTAATAAATTTTCCTTGTAATTATGAAAGTTGTAGAAATGTTATTTTTGGTTGATAAACATGTTTCTACAACATTGAATAATGGACACCTTGTTTGCAACAATAAATGTATTAAAGAATAATATTCCAAATAATATTTATGTTTTATGATGATTAATAATTAGGGAAACCCTACAATATTATTATTATATATATATATATGTAATGAGTTTTGTGCTGATCTTCAAAGGAATACATGTCAGGTTTTGGTAGATGAATAAACATTGACATTTGCAAATGATTGAATTTGGAAGGCCTTGAAAATTGAGCTTGAGGTTTTTTAGAAGGCACAAAATATTTTTCCGTAAATTTTGATACCTATATTAATGTAAATTTTTAAATTATATTCCCTACATAAGGGTAAAAAAGTTATATTGTACTCTATAATAGTGATGAAAAATTTAGATATACCATCGGTAGTTATATTGGGTACATGTACGATTACATTTAATTGACAGGACATTGAATAAAGGTAATCATAAGGTTGAATATGTGTTAAATCGCATTACCTTTTATCTGGTATTCACATATCTTTACATTTTTTCTTATATAATTGGGTGCATCTAGAGACTCTCGAAGATCAATATCATTTTTTTGGGGAAACAAACTAATTTTCAAGGATGCATGTTTTTTAATTAATTGAGTTTTGTTATAAACATTTAATTGCTTTGTTGGGTTCTTCTTGAGTTTGGAGAACGCTAGTGGGGTTCTAGAGTTTTATACTAAAAGTTGTTTTATTCACTCTCTATAGAGAAATTTTATTCTATGTATAGTTATTAGACATTATTTATTGTTCTTAGTGTACAAAATGTGATCTTCTCACACAATGTGAATTTAGTATATGACTTGTAAATGTTATACTTCATTTAGCAACTAGTGACCTGATTTTAATGTAAAGTCGATATGATGTTCATTGTATATTAACCCTATGAATTACGTGATGTTTAAATGGAATACACACCATGTAATCATCAAACGTTGGGATTTTAGGGTTCTACATTGGTAATTTATATTTCACTATTATATAGGCTCTTTTTCTCTTGACCCTAGGATCTTCCGAGATTCTTTTTTGAAATTATTCTCCTGCATGGTTGATTCATTTAGAATTTAATCATTATGGTTGTGCATGTTTTATATCTGTATCTATCATTTTATTTTTCTTCCATGGACAACCTCTATGTTAGTTATGGTGTAGCATGCGATTTTCGTTAGGTATGGGTTGTTTCTTCCACTTCACAGTCACTTATTTTTAAATGGAATCAATTATAAGTTGTATTGATTGATTCTAGGGATTCTATTATCATTTTGGTTTATTCTTATTGGTGTATTCATTTTTGAGTATGTGTTCCAAAATATTTCATGTAGCTGGATTAATCACTATCATATGGGGGGGAATATCATTTTACTAGTTTTGATAAGAAAATTTATAAATGAAATGGCATGATTGAATGATTTGATTTGTGTGTGTTGAAATGGTTTTTTTATAAAATAAGGGTTCCCCAATTTTTTGGTAAAGGAAAAGTTGATTTGAAATGATTGACAATTAGTATTATAAAATTGGGTTCAATTCATGGTTCGCTATTTTTTTTGGAAATTAGATCACATGGGAAGTTTAGGGTTCTTAGGTTGACTATTTAATAATATTCATCAACCAGAATCATAGGGTTCAATCATTATGTTTTCATTTTACCCCTATACTTTTTGTTCTATAGACATGTTAGACCTGTTTGGAAGTTCAATTGTGGGGGTGATACTCTAAACTCTAGATTCGATGCATATATCTAGAGACATGATTACCACATGATTTTCTATGTTATGTATATATTTCCTAGCTATCCTGACCTAGTGTCATTCATGGTGTTTTGTTACCAATTTTTTAGTTTGTAATATATTAGTTTTACTTCCATAGATTTTATATAATATATGATACTTGCTTTAGTTTGATATATATTCTTTGATATATTATTATGAAATTCATGGAAACTAACTTACCTTATTTATTTGGAAATTTATAGAAATGGTAATATAAATGGTTTTCTATTATTTTATGATAAAATTATTAAAATTTATATCATGATTTTTTCATTATTGTTTATCATACAAGGATTATTGGACATAGACATGTTTTGGAACACCTGGGTGGTATCCTACTGAGCTTGTAAACTCCCACCCTATGAAACCCTTTAGTGGTGTGTAGACCATGCTATGTAATTAGATGTATGGAAATTCCAGTCAACCTAGTGAGGTAGGGAAGTTTTTGTTAGTTGGATATGGGTAGTTATGTTGTGTGATAGTGTGTGTTTTCCCATTATATCACCTGGAGACTATTTGTGCAGTTTTTTAGATTTGTCATCATTTTCAGTAGTAATTTCCTCTAAGGGTAGCCTTTCTTTTATTTCTTCTATAAAACATCCATTTTTGACTATCTATAATGATATATATATATATATATTCTTTTCTACTATATATCTCTCTCTAATATATATATATATGATTTCTACTTCAGTTTGGGTAAAATGATTATTTATGGGGGTTTTTTATGTATGAGTGCTAGCCACTATCCCGTAGGGATTAGTAACATCCTTTTAGTATGGGTAAATTTTTATTGTGTACTAGTTTGAGAGGGTGTTCAGTTTAGGTTTTTCCGTGTATTGTGTTAGATATTTGGATTACCTTTGTTTTATAAAGTTTATAGACTAGAGATATAATTTTTAATACACGATATCTATGTTATGTTGAGTTCTTTTCCATTTCTTACCATTCCTAGAGTTAGGTTACAATGTTTTATTGGGATGTTTGTCTCCGATGTTGAGTTCTAGATCTAAATCTCTTTATTTTGGGTAATGGTTTTCTTATTTGAAATGAGATTATATTATTTTTTGATTGTTTTAAGTATTGTTCTGCATTAATGTTCCTCCAAGATTCCTCCAACAGGTTCAACTAATCTATCATAATTTTATCAATGAAATTGTGTGAAATTGAATGTTATAGAAAACAATGTAAAATAAGTCCAGAACACATTAATGGAGTTATAACCAGGAGGTATAGAAATGGAGATCTGTCACGAGAGTTCTTGCATGAGAAGCCCCATCCATTAATGTTATTAATGAACCTCAAGAGTAAGAGGATAATGTAGAAAATATTGATCTAATTTTTTGAATTCATGGATACCCCTATGATTATGAAGGTGATATGTGAATTTTTTTGAATTGAGGGTCCCAACAAGCGAAAGGGATAATCCATTGTATAAGTAGATAAGAATGTAGTTTGGGACTAGATGTGTTTCTAGAATCTCTTATTCTAGCAGTTTTTTATAGTCATTAATAATGAGAATTTCTATGGAGTTCATCTATTTTTAGTAATGGTATAATTCAACATTGGCATGCACCAATATGTTTTTTAACTGGTTCTTTTTTCACCCGACGTTGTAAATAATAACAAGCTGAATGATAAAAATAATCACCATTCATAGTGACCAAATACACTATCACATGTATTTATGACGAATACATGGACCTATGATGATATTATAGATAGATATATGATGGAATAAAGGTATATGAAATGAGTTTTTTGGATATTATTCCCCATATCTTTTACTTATTGGCATCTTTGGTGGCATTAATGGGAAAAAAATAAAGTGGAAAACTCATCATAGCAATAGTGGAGGTTTTTTGTAGTAGTAGGCCTCCACGGAACCCTCATTGACTCTTATATGTATTCCTACAAATTTCTATAAAAGTGTAATGTTAGTATATAGTTGGAGTTATATTCATTTCTCTACAGATGTGTAGATTTAATTTTCAACATAATGGTTAACTTTATAAATTCTATTTTGCTATTTTTTACACCAGGATGTTGTCATCGATCATCAGCTCTAAAGGTTTCTCTGTGGGTAGTCAGATGATTCAATGTTTAAAAGGATTTATCAACATTATTTAGGAGTGAATAACCATTAAAAAGTATATTCATTTACAATAGAAGTATATATGGGTCTAGTGACATTGATAGGATCTATATTTATTACATCGTCCATGGAGATTTATTTATTTAATACTGGTGTTTCAAATTTTTTTTATCTAATCATTTTATATATATTCATGAATTTTTAAAGATTTCACATACATAGTTATTGATTTAGTGAAAACTATTTTAAATATGTAGGGGATTAGGTTATAGATTCCATCTATTGTGGTATCAATATCTCATGTGGAATTAGTTTAGTATTTTATTTCCCACAACCTATATCTTTTTCAAGTCTTCATCTTGACACATTATATTATGTATCATTATGATCATCGTGGATGTTTAAATCAGTGTGTTTTGTTTCATGAAGTTGATCAGATCTCTTGGGTGTTTCTAGGGGAGTGTGATCCAAGGTCTTCTCATGAAGGACCTCCCCTCATAGAGCTTTTGTGTTTCCTATCTACTATTATATATTTATCCCATGGAATATTTTCTCTATTTTTATATTCACATTGTTGTTCTTGATGATCATTATTCTTTTAATTAATAAATCTCTGTAATTCTTCCAGATTGGGAGGTATATTTTAATATTGAATTGGCTTCATGTATGCATACAATTTTGATATCTTCTAACCATATGGAACTAGAAAATATGAAAGATATCAATATCTATTTGGATGACATGGTTATGAAAGGAATTTTTCCATAGTGTTTTTCTATGGGTTTCCCAGTGCACTTTTCCAAGAAGTTTGACGGTTAAATCCTATTTTTTGTGGAATATCGTAAGGTAAACTGGGTAACATTTAAGGAAAATTATCCTTTTCCACATTTTGATGATTTATTTTATTAGTTATTGGGGTAAAAGTGATTTTTAAAGAATGATCTCCGGTATGGTTATCCTCAGCTCGGATTTTGGTTGTTTGATATAACAAATATGACATTTTGGAGAAGTTGAGTCCAATAGAAATATATTTGGATACAATTTTATCTATAAAATTCCACTTTAATATACATGGATTTGATGAATAAAAAAATTCATAAGTATCATGACACTTTTTTAGTAGAGTTCATACAAGATATTTTGGGTTTTTCAGGAACATAGTGTGCGCATTATACCATATGAATTTGGTTCAGCAAATATAGAGGAGTCACAATTTTTATGTAATGGTTTTGAAATGAAACATATGTCTTAATGAACTGAATTTCTTATAGAACATGTTATATGAGAGTTACTTATTAGTTGATCCTGAGAATGTGAATGCTATTTTTTTCATGGGTGGAGCCATAAAATAGCTTTGAGAATTAGTGATTCCTTATTCATTCTTAGTAATATCGATGGTTTATCAAGGAATTCCCAATTTTCGAATCACCATTACATGCTAATATAATAAAATATTTCAAATTTAAATGGGATGAAAAGATTTTGTCTTATTTTGGAAATATGAAAAATCTTCTTCCATAAATGAAATTTATGGTCTTACCATAGCCCCATAAGGTGTCTGTAGTTTTCTGTGATTCTTATATTGTTTTTTGGTGTTGTGGTTTAATAAATTAAGATCATGTTGTAGCATAAAATCTAATTAATCATTGAACACGTGATTATAATTATCCCACACATGATTTCATCTAGCCACATTTAAGGATGCACATAAATATTGGTAGGACTATCTCTTCAGGGAGAGGTTCACTTTCTTTTATGAACCTAATATTATGAACTATATGTTTTATGTGGAATATTTTAATATAAAATTGAGATGGATGGTGGAGTACATTAATACATTTTTCTTCAATATCATCTACAACATTAGAAATGTAATATCATTTTGGAATCTCTGAGTAATAATGTACTATAAAAGGTTGTTCTCGAATCAAAATATCTGGGGTAACTTATATGGATTTTTGATATGTTTCATTAGATGATGAAATGTTGTTTAAGGTATAGTTCTAACTAGTTTTCATTTATCTTCATCTATTTTATGTGGATTAGGTGAGTGAGTAGTGGGATGATGAGTTCAAGAAATTTGAGAAAACCTATATAGTGGGGAGCATCTATTTACTTTTCCTCACTCTTTATATGGAAGTCTATATTTTGGGGATTGGTTGTTTTGACCCTATATATTTGAGGGGATTTTTTTCATTGATTTTAATTTTATATCATATTCGATTAATCCTAGAACTATGATGATGTATTATGACTTGATACAAGGATTTTGGTGGATGGGTATGAAGCATGACATTATTCATTACATCTCATTCAATTACATGTCAAAACACATAAAGGAAGAGTGTTTCTAACCTTGTGAATTATTTCTTCCTCTTCCAGTTCCAAATTAAAAATGGGATGAGGTATCTGTAGATTTTATTGTTGTATTAAAATAGTCTCCCTAATGACACAATGATATCTATTTTGTGATTGTTTTTTTGAAAGTTTTATCTCACTTCATTCAGAGAGAGAACACAAAAAATGGATATCAAGGTAATATGTATGTGCATTAAATTTTGATTATACGTTTGGTTACTTCTACAATTACATCATAAATAGATCCTAGGTTTACATCGAGGTTCTAGAGGAGTCATAATGGGCCCATGGAGACTCATTTATGGTTGAGTGTGGATTACCATCTATATACATACAATAATATTGAGTGTGTTGTTTTAGATCATGGAGGATATACTATGTACATGCATCTTTAGTTTTTGGGGATCATGGGATAACCTTGTGGGATTGAATAATTTTTATTGTTAATACATTTATTAATTATCAAACATAATGTATCTTTTCTAGGATTTGTATGGTCACTTGTTCATATCACTTCTTTTGTTTTTAGAGGTGGGTGGATATTATATGGTGGGAATGAGTTTGGTTCAGGAGAAGTCTACATGGATTCATGATATAAATCGAGGTTTGGTTACATTTCATGGTCATTAGAAAAATAATATAGACAAATGGGATATTACATTGGAGTTTTCCACAGGTGATTGGGTGTTCATGACTATTTCTCCTCTTTTGGGTCACCATCGGCTAAGATAATATAGAATGTTGGCTCCGATAAATTTGGGCCATTTGAGGTAAATGAGTGTCTTGGAAAGAAAGCATATTTATTGGAATTACTATAATAGATGATGGTAATACTGATGTTTTCTATATATTGTAGCACATGAAATACCATCCCAATCATCCCCACATTCTAAATTTGGAGGATATTGAGTTAGATCTAGATGTTTCAGTTGTGATGTAACTAGTAGATGTAGAGACCCAAAGCTTGAAGTACAAGGACAATACATTACTTTTGTGGAATACTTAATACATAACAAAAATCAAAAGTCGAGGACCGTAATAGTTTAGTATCTTTGGAAACTCGAAATGTAATCTTCTAATCTTGGTGAAAGATATTCAACATCTCCCATAATGATCTTCCCCTTTTTCTTTCTTAACTAAAAACCTTCTTTAAATCCCGGGGAAAAGAAAACATATAAAGGGTGATCTCAAATTCTTAGTATGGGTAAGCATAGAGAATATAAAATAATACATAAAGATTTGAATGCAAAAACATAAACATAAAATCAAAACATCAAAATATTGAGCAAAGACATAAATCATGGAAGTACATAATGCATAGATCATAAAGGAACATTAATCATGATAAACTAGCATGGGAATAAAACATGTAATTGTGGCAACCATTCAGCACTTGTTATGATTTCCATAGTAGCCAAGGCACTGCTACCAAGACCATCTTAATGGACAAAGTCCCTTTCTGAATCGAGTTCACCCCTCATTTCAGTCCTGTAACACTGAACCAGATTAACTCACCATTCCCGCCATGTCTATCTCATGAGATATAAATCTTTACCCAATGCATTGGAATGAGATATATGTCCCACCCATCTCATAATGAAATCATTCGTACTTGTGCCATAAAATAAACATACATCTTTCATAATAACCCAACGAATAAAATGGGATTCATAAATATCATCCGATCATCGCATAATCCATATAAAAGAAATGGATATCATTTCATAATAAGAAAAGTGAATCCATGTAAATCATAGAGACATTATACTTGAAACATACACATATGAAAATAATTTCATCTTAGATGGGAAATGGTTTTGATAAAACACTTGAAATGAATTCTTGAGGAAAATATCCTTTATTCTTGAAAATCATTTTCTTGCCATGAAATTCTAAAAGAAAGAGATTTTGTTGAAAATAGTCATGAATTATTTTGGATGAAGCTTCATTAAAATAAGGATTTATAAAATCGTAAAAATCTTTTCATGCCGTATAAGTAAAAAAAAAAATCTTCCCGTACTTTGGTCGGAATAGTCAAAAAGTACCCCGTAAAAGAAAGATTCCTTACACACCATGTAGTAAAAGAAAAAAACGGTCAAAAGGAAATTAAACATACATAAATACACTTTTAGAAAACATTTACATGGATGATAAAAATAACCCCAGTAAATACTTACGTATAAACAATCTCGGATAAGAATGAGATTGGAATAATTATCCCTTACCTTAGGTCTGATATGCTTCGTACGTATCCAAACCTCCTATATAATAATTTAAATAATGTCATTGACTTATTACAGAATCATATTTATTGTTATTATAAGATATATGGTTCACTTATGACTATATATTACCTGTTCTTTTATAAATTCATGTTAAAGTAGCATTTTGGGTAAAATCGTTTCATCTGTCATTCGTGTTTTAACTTGTAATTATTCATATGATTACATAGATAATGATTACTTACATCCATAATTTAAAACATGACTTATATATAATATATATTCAGAATACACATATATATAATAGATTGATAAATGGAAAGAAATACACTGTTAATGGAGACGGTAGGTTGTACGTACGCATGAACGCTATTTTCGTTTCCTTATTGAATTGATTATAATTAAGTATATGAAATACATATATATGTACATAAATCCAGTATCATTATTAGGTCATATATTTCATTATTTATTATTATATATACTTTACAATCATTCTTGAATTGTTAACATGGAAAATGAATCTCATCGCGTCGTGGAGACGGTAATCCGTACGTACGCACGAGCGATGATATCATTCCCATGGAATTATGTTGGAGTGTATGTATACTATTTAATAATCAATATCACTTTACAATAATCATATATAGTCATTATTTACACCATTATGCCCATCCAAGAAAGGTGGTGGTGTAAAATAGATTACACCACGGCGTTGAGACGGTATTCTGTACGTACTCACGCGTGGTGATTTTGTTTTCTGTAGGATGGATTGAAGGTGAAATAGGGTTGTTTCATATTTATAATAACATACCAGTATATGAGTGATACTGATGTTATTACTTCATAATTAAACAACTAAATAATAGGAAGTATAAGAAGAAATAAATTTGAAAGAATCGGTAACAGATATTACCCCTTCTTTGACACGCCTCTTTGAAACATCCTCTTAGGGTACTAAAATTGGTCTTTGAAGAAGACCAGGACCATTATGATGCTTCTAGGGAAGTTGAGAAGGGAAATGGGCAGGTTTTCGCCGAGAATAAAGGCTCAAATTGGTGTGAGGAAGAGTGGGAGGAGGTGCCCTTTTATAAGGGAGGAGAGGGGCACCTTTGGAAATATAAGAAATATTAGTTTATATTAAATCCCAACCCCACTTAAAAACTTCCAAAATGACTCATATCCAAAGATTAAATGATATAGGGTTGTAATCTCATTATCCAATAAAATTTATACATGTTAGGAATTTATTTTAAACATTATCAATTTGATTTATCATTATTTAATCAATTTAATTTTCTTTGTGGTAATAACATTCTAAATTTTAAAGAGGTATTTTTTAAAAAACATGTGATACACTCGATTGATCCATTTATAATGGATATGTCATTATAGGTTATAAATCCTGCTAAAATATATTATATTTTGATATATTTTCATAATAACTATTAATGTAGAAAAGGTGTTGTATCTTGTGTGTATGTTATAGGTGATATGTCAAATTTATTAATTTCACTTTTTTAGTGATAATGTTTTTATCATACCATTATTGTTTTCTCACCTACACATTGATATTTCATTGGAATCCTGGGATTTTGTAGATGATCTAAATGAGTGCACATTTTTAGCTTGTATTATTCTATAAGTAAAATATTGTGAATTGTGGATGTTGATTGATCCCATGAGTGTATATTCCTCATTGATGTTGAGTTCTCTTTAGATGGATTATATATACTGTATAGTACTATATGACATCAAGGATGATGAAATATTCCCCATTACTAGTCTAGGTTTTGAGTCACTTGTTTGGGTTATAATATTATGAGTCATAGGGAGTTTCCCAAGATAACTATTTCCTCTTGTGGAATATTTAATGGATATCATTCTAATTTTTATACCACATCTCATGATTTGATTGCATGGAACTAATCATTTGGTTGTTTATTTTATATTTATCCATTAATAGCATGTTTCTTTTGTGTATTTATTTTTTATTACATTTTTGGTTAAATTTATTAAATTAATTTATAAAATTAGTTGTAATATAATATTTATTATAATTTATTAATAAATTTTATTAATGAGAAAAAACTATTTGGTTTAGTTTTTATAAATTAAATGAATTCTATACATTCTATAGTATAAACCCATTTTAATGAAAATTTTTATTTATTACCATTATTTCTATAAAAAGGGGGTTGCTTTCTAAAAGATATTATGTAATTTTTTTGATTAAATTTAACTTTAACAAAAATAAACAATTTATTATTTATGACTCTGTATAGAATCAATGAAATGAAATTAAAAAGGGTAGCCATTAAATAATTTTTTAAATCCTTTAGGATAGGTTAACTAACACCCATCATACACAATTCAATTTATAAAGATCCGATGTTTTCTTCATGGTTCCCTGCATCTGGTCTCTTTAGATGTGTTTCTTCATTTTATTTTATTATATATGATGTTATGACGTGATTAGTAATTGTGGTTCACATAGAGAAAATTGGTTGTAGTTCGCGGTTGTTTTAATTATTTTTATTATCCCCATCAATTGGGATTTTATTTTATCATTTTTATTTTTATTTTTATTGGATTTTGACCCATTTGTATATTAATTCTATTTATATGTTTTTATACATATCATTTTTGATTAATAATATATTTGGTTCTTTTTTTATATTGATATAGTTCACTTTATTCAAGGGAGTTTTGTATCAATATAGGCGATGTAATATTTCAAGGTGGGATCCATGATGTGGTCATATTAATTAATACAGTGAGACTATTCTCAATACTATGTTATTGGTACCCAGATACAAGTTTCTGGGTCATGAGTTTTGGAAAAAACATTGATCCAAGTGAAGAACCGATTTGGGTGATGTGGCATATCTTATCATGGGAATAAATAATATATTCCCATTATAAACAGATTTTAAGCTTCTATTAAAATATTTTTTATATTTTATATTTGATATTCTTCTATTATTATGAATATTTTAAATTTTTTTCAAACTATTTAATTATTTTTTATTTAACCAAAATATTAGAATCATTGACATTCATGGAGGTTTTTGAAAAAATTTCAATCTATATATCATTTCATCAACAAAAATTTCTTTTAAAACTTTCCCACAAACATTTCTTTTTAACTCTTCTTTAATCCATTAAATAATATCATTTCAATTTAATATGGATTTTTCCATTACATCAATAAATTATATTATAGTAATTAATTTTTAAAACTTTTTAAATAGTGTAGTCAGCATTTCATGAACATCCAATTCAATCTATACCTTTTCATCCACATGTTCTTTAATAAAAACAAATACATATACAACCAATTATTTTGGAACGTTTTTCATAAGATATTTGACATTATAGTTGAGGTCCAAACAATTTTATTGATCTTATAATCCATATACACTCCACCAATTGAATATCCTTATCCAAAATAATAAATTTTTGTAGAGATTATAGGTTAACGATGATCGTGTTAATAAACTTCTTGTTGATGAAGTAACGTCTAATATTTTATAAAATTTCTCAATTTAATTGCCTCACTTTTCAAATAATTCATTATAGGTTTATCTTATACCCCAATATTGATAGTAAAATAAGAATATTAGTCCTTTTATCTTAGAGTAATCATAGTATGCTCACAAAATATACACCTAATACAGATATATTATAATAAGTAGAAAAAATAAAGATTAATACTGAAGATACCATGTTTTATCTCATACTAATTAAACTGGTTACGTATTGTGAGATCACTCAAAGGTGGAGCTATAAATCAGTGAAACCTTATTTTTTCATTATTTATTATAAAACAACTTTTTCGGAATTAAATGATCATTATCCTATTATAATTATTTGTATCTACCATTATCATATGTACTCATAAAAATTAAAAGAAATCATTTACTAATTTATACGGTTCATCATCATTTTGTGAAACTATCCCTTATCATGATTATTTATACTACTAAATAATATAATCTTCACCATATTTTAAAATGTTTTCTACAGAATGGATATACTATTGAACCATCAATACAATAAAAACTATGTAGAGATGCACACTATTATTAGAATATGACACACCATATGCTCTAGTATTATATTATTATATCATTATACTTTTATGCATAGTATTTATCGTGCCACTGGTTATTACAATTTTCCACAGATCAATCCATACAATATATGTTTATTTACTCACAAAATCCTTGAAATGGAGCTGTCAGAATCCTAGGATTTGGTCTTCAACAACATCTTACTCCATTCTTTAAAAACTCATTAATGATTTTTTATTCTTAGTGGGATTGGAAAAATCTCATTTTATCAGATTCTATGATATAAAAATATCATAATTCTTATTATCCATATCATTATACTTCTATATCAATAGTAACATGTGTCTTATTTTGAAATTAGTTGAGTTTCTTACAATTTCTACTTTAACATGATTGAATTTATTCAAAATAATTGAGTCTCTAAGGTCTCTCACTTTGAATTAATCTTATTCTATTATGATATTTATAAAAATAGAACATATAATGAATATTTTTTCACTATATTGGATATTTGAAACCCCTCAATTAGTAGATACATGGGATTTATTTTTAACTCGTATGTTTGGTAGTTGTGTATCTAAAATCACCCATTAAACAATCTCAAATTACTAAGAAATATTTTTTCATTTTAATACCAAAAAGACTAAAGAATATATCCTAATTAAATATACTTATAATATGTATATTTAAATAATGTTAATTCTAACATATGTTCATTGAATCCTGAATAATGATATTCCAATGTAGATCCTATTGTGTAACTCATATTTTTATGAATCTAAATGTGTTTTAATGAATTTATTCTATAAAAAATAGATTGTATATGTCATCTTAATTAATATTTTTTTTCTAGAATATTTATTTTAACATAATTATATAATTTTTAAATTCATAATTTTATCTAATATGTACAAAATGATGTTGGTATTATCTATTTTCCATAAATAAGGGAACCCTATAAAGTTCCCTAATTGTCAGTCCCGGATTCATAGAGTGTAGTGAAATGTATAGTTTTTTAGAGGGTAAATTAAACTCTCTGACGGTTATGGAGCATAAAATGATTGATAATACACTATGAAATGTATGGTAATATTCTTATAGAATCATCTTGATGAATATATACCTTATTTAGTACACTTATAAACAATGTGTATCCTAGGTTCAATATACACCGCCTAATTAAACCTTAAAAATTTCATATTTTCACAATTTTTCTATCTTTTTAAAAAAAGAATGAACTGTATTAACATTTAAAAAACTCTATGGACATTAATGTTGAATTTATTGACTCCTTATAATGTATTTGGGTACTCTATTAACATAAACACTATAAAAATCATTGAACTCTATGCAGCCTATAGGGTTCAGGTCTTTTTTCATTTATCAATTCAGCACAAAATTTCCCTTCTTCCCTAAAGTGACCAATGTACCCATAAAAATATTTATATTGACTTCCCAAATGCATTAAATCGTTTTAAAACATCAACCAAATATTATCCACCCCCTTATATAATAGTTGTTATTTTTGGTCCTCAATGGATATATCCTCATAGTTTTGTCTATATTATCTCCTATTTAATGTGTAGTTATTCATTATTCTCTATATACAAATACTTAAACCTTACAAAAACATTGTACTGGGTAATTGATCCATGATAAACCTTTTCATTAACAATATTATATGTATGAACACAATTTCCATTAATACAAATTATTTAATGATTTATTATCTAAAATCACACTTAGTACATCCCATAAGATCTATAGTATCATTTTATTTGTAATATTTGGTTCATAACACATCAAATAGATACATGCATACAACAATATTACTAGAAACTTCATTAAAAATATTTTAAAATTCAATTCCTCATTTAAAACTATATCGGATAACTTGGTGAGATACATATGAAAGTGGTGATCTATAAAGAACATTAAGAGAATATACAATATATAATATGATGAATTTATTACATGTTAGTCAATTAAAAGTTCAATGGAACACAAAATGGGTGATAATTTTAAACATCAGCATCCTTGAATTATATATAATTTGATTATAAATAAAACTGGGGAATTAGGAAAAAATAATAAACATGGAATCATTAATATAGGTTAATGATAACTATAGAGACATCATAACATGGTGTAATAATTATCATAATATAATGTGATTAGTAAATAATCCCATACATGATGAGTCATGAGCTTAAAACATCACTCAATGATTGATAGTGAAATATAATTGTATGTGAACATGTCACTTTCATATCATGTACATACATAATTTTCACACATAGATCAATCATTATATGATCACATTTCATAACATTAAATCCCAAAATTAATTCATGGAATAATTAAATGTATTTTAACAATTAAATAAGGATAATTATGACTAACTAAATACTCTTGAGTGAAAATGGAAATGTTATTTATAATACAATGGTTCACCATTAAAAATTCATATAATAATTTCCACAACATAACTAGCGAACGTACGGAATCATAAGAGGGATTAATTATAGATAGAGGGATCTATCCATACATAGAAATAACAATGGAGGTAATAGGGATATTTAAGAAAATCATCCTACATGAACAATTTGTAATTAAAATTCATAATACAAAAAATTATGCTAGAATAAATGTTGGGCATGGAAAAATAACATGAACATTTTTAGAGCATAACAGGCATAGATAATTAATCAAGGGAGGGATTAATGAGAGTGAAAATATTTTACAATTACATTATAATAAAAATAAAATAATAAACCTGGATTTGAAGAATCATATCATATAAATATTAATTTTAATAAAAATACTTACAAAAAGAAGGTTCTTCAATAAAGAGGAGAGATAAAGACACCTTACATTTTTCATTGTAATGGCTTAGGTAATGGTCATAAATTTTTGGTATAAATGATACCTCCTTTTTATAAAATCAATTTAAAAACAAATATATGATTTAATGTCATGAAAAATATCAAATTGACATTAAAAATGATATTTACAAAAAAACAATCTTGAAAGGAAATGTAGATAGGAAGATATCTTACATTGAGAGGGTGTTTACAAAATTATAGGAGGGGATTTATAAGAGCTTGGGGAACCTTGGTAAGAATTTATAGAGGAAAGGGAGGATTATATTAATGATATTATGTTTCTTAGTTGATTGGAAAGGGATCATGTGTGGGTTTATATAGGAAATGTGGTTGGAGTTCTTTATTATGTTCCAAAAATTGGTTTGCTACTCTATAGAATAAAGTTATTAAAACAACAAATGAGCACATGGGTTTTCCAACTATTTTTTCCAAATATGACTGATTGTAATTATATTATATGTTAACAATCCAAGAAACTTCTAATAAAAAATATACATTTAGTTAAAACTACTATTAATTAAAATAATAGTATTTATAGCCATAAAAATATTTCATTTTAGCTTTGGAAAAATTATATTATAATTTAAATTTAATATATAAAATTTAATATTAATATTTTATTAAAATATCATTAATTAAAAAATTTGATGAATTCGTTAAAAATAAAGTATTACTTGAAATTTCATACTACCCTAAAATATAAATTGTCTTTTTTATATAAAATATGATTTTTATCAAAATCATTACGTAATCATTTATATTGAAAAAGAAAATAATGAAAAAAAATTAAAAAAACTATTAAAAATGAAATAAAAATATTCATGATATTAATATATATATATATATATCCCTTTATTATAGTAGTGAATTATCTATGGTTATGGTGTGAAATGATGAGGTTTTATTAGTGTGGTTTGGTGAACTAGGGTTTGTCTATGTTCTTTAATGATCTTGAACTTTGTCTTCATATAGTTCACATGGTTTTTAGTTGTTGAATCTTGTGTTGGTATTGGTTATGGTAAAAGATCAAATATTATATATAAATTGGAATATCTAATAAATAGGCTTCATAGGGAATGATCTTACTGATCGAGGTCATCACTTCTTTGATCTGTTTTAGTTGTATTTATCCCAACCCTCAATATATTCTAATAAGATGATCAACTTTCAATGGCTATTTTATAATTTTTTATGAACCAAAATGGTATTTTGAATCCATTATGATATAACATAAAACATTTCAATATAAACAATGTAGTGCATGGGATTTTGATATACTGAATATATTAATAAATAATAAATTCATTTTAAAATTTCATTTATTTTTGATATTTTTTGGTAGTAATATTAATTCCCCCTTTCAAAAATATTACCCGTGAAATTTTTATTTCATATTATTTGATATATGATGGTAATTTTATTTTATCAAATCTTATAATTTCTATGTTTCTTCCTCAAACATGTGGTTCCACGACAACACTTTTACCAACTGTGTTTCCTAGTTTCAATGAACCTTGGCTCCATGATCTATCATGTTTATTGTTTTCTCCCCATATGAAAGATCACTCTCCAAAGAAAACACATATTTATTTTGTACATTTGGGGGGTTTGGTAAGTTCATTATCAAGAGGGATAGGTGGAACGTATCATGTTGTTTAAATTGGCTTAGTGGTAGTTCAATTCGACAGGCCTCATCTTGAATGATATCAAGTATCTCAATTGGTTTGATGTGTTCATGACTAGGATTTAAATATTTCAAAACCATGTGAATTTATTCCAATGCAATATATGAAGAAAAAATTTATAAATAACCTCAAACTCATTCTCTCATCAATGATTTTCTTTATTTATTTTATATCTATTTATTTATATTTCATATGATGTTGAATGGTGTGAACCTATTATGTAATCAAATATATAAGATCATGTCTCAAAATTGTACACTCAAAAAAATTATCCAAACATATTGGAGACCAAATCCTCTTCTCATAAATTGCCTCATAGGTTTCCATTTGAATGATATAATGAAAACTATTTTATATGAGAACTAAGCATGGGGAAGGTTTTGATCCAAACATATTTATAAATTCATTATTCATGATATCAACATATACTATAATGATTCAATGGTCCATTCAGATTGAACATGCTTCTGAGGGTGATAATAATTAATAAATCAAAATATTCTATTCAATGATTCATAATGAATTCTCCAAAAACATCAACATAAAACTCATATATCAGTTATATACAATGGAGAGTGGAATTATATGTAGTTTTTTCATATTCTTTATGTATATCATAGTAATTTGTCAAAGTGCTAAATTTTCCTTGATATAAATGAATATCACTTAATTTTTAAGGAGATATACAACCATCAAGAAAGAATTATTTCAATTTTACAACATGGGGAGTCGAATGATGAAATTCATAGTTATATTTTTTCCTTTCAAAACTATTATAGGAAATGGCTTCATCATAGCCTTAGACTTGTATCAATCAACCATGACATATTGGTATACTAATATTCAAGATAAAAAAAATTAATCTCTTACTCTGTGTTATCCAACTTGATATTCTAATTCAAATCCATATACATCATAGTGATCTCAAGATTAATAGAGAGTGATGAGCTATTCACATAATTCAAATGTTCCCTCTTTCTTTTTTGTTTTGATGGAACAAATATCTATGGCCCAATGCATATAACTCCATCTTCAGAAAAATTAAATTCTAGAATATTTTCTACCTACTACTATACCAACTCATCATCTTTCTAAGAAATCCTTGTTCATTTAAGAATATATTATTGATAAAATAATTGAGAAAATAAGGATTGTGAACATTTTATTATTCCCATATCTATCATTTTCCTGTCCAAGAATATTGGATTACTTGTAATCCTCATCATTGAGAGTTTCTTATGATACTTTCTACTAATAGTATCTTCCACTTTGTTTTATTTCACATGATGTTAATGGATTAAAAAACATTATCCTTAATCCGTTATAAAAACTTCAATCTATGCATATTTATTTCCATTTCTATGAATGTATACTTAACGATTTTATCTCATGTATATATGTGACACTTCTACCGATAGATACAATTTCACCAAATCTTTGACACCAAGATCACTGTGTCCAATTTTAGATCATGATTTGGGTAGTTCTTCTCATGGATAAATAATTGGTGAGAGTCTTATGCTATCAAAATTTCATATTTCATGAGTACACATCCAAATCCTTTTTTGTATTTTTCATTTTTGATCAAAATTCATTCCCCAATGGTGGGTGATATGAGAATATGAGTTTTGATTAACCTCTTATTTATCTATTCAAAGATATCATCACGTTCTTCATTCTCAAAATTCATGACACCATTCCAAGTTATCAAGCATAGTGGGATTGAAAATCATGAAAAGTATCATAAAAATCAAAGATATTATTCATCTATTTAATGGAAACTATAGATTTCAGTAAGAGAGTTTGGTTTAATAGACTAATCAATCATCGACATTTTTAATGGATCCCTAGAAATCCCATTATTGGTTATGAAATTATCCATGAATGTCACATTATACCACCATAATTTTCATTTACTATACATTTCGTACATATTTTATTTCTATAAGGATTCAAGTATGAATTTTCAAATATCCACAAGTTCCTTATTTTTTTAGAGTAGTTAATAATATCATCAATAAATAAAATCAAAATTTTGTTGAAGGTAATAGATAAAGAATATATTCATAAAAACGAGATGATTTATGGAGATTTATTGAATCGAAATGGCATAAACATAATGTTATATCTCTTATACATTGTATAAAAAGTGGTCCTGGTATATCTTATTTCTTCACCATTATTTGAAAATATGCTGAAAAAAGAAGTACATTAGTTAAATAATACAACCCATGTAACTGATTAAACAAGTTATCAAACCATTGTACATTATTATTATTCATTATCACAGTATTATGGAGTTCAGAATGATCAATGGAGATTTACATTTACTTGTTATTCTTTTTGATGACGAGGATAGGTTCAACCCACAATGAATCCCTTTGATTAATAAACCCAATATCCTGAATCACCTATAGTTGTTTCCTTAACTCCTAAAGATCATCAATTAATATTCTCTACAGAGTATTCGATATTGGAAAATCCCTAGGTATATGCTAAATTAAAAAAATAAATCTATCAACTAGGATGAAGACCAAAAAAGTATTTAAGAAACCCATTAGCATGTTCCATCATAATAGGTATCTATTCTAAGATGATATTTTATATAATATGAATCATTTGGGATAGATATTATTTCTTAAAATTCAATAATATTCATGATTTATATATTTTTAATAAATAATATTCATCTTTTTCCTTGAACATGTAGAGAATCATAAGGTGATTCGTGATATGGAGGGAGGTCTCCTTCTCACTACAAGTTTTCTTGGATCTATATAAAAAATCCAATCCATAACCAAAGTTCCATCAAATTTATACCAATGGTAACATATTAAAGTTTAGTGGGATGTTTATAACAAAAATTATAATAGGGCAGGAGTTATATACTTGGGATGAATTAATTACATCATTTGTTTTTTCACTGATATATAACCCTATATGCATTATGGTGGTGTTAGAATACCTACAAATTTTATACTAGGTATTAAATAAGGCTTAAAACTGTAATAAAAATTATATTTTTTATTTTTTAATGAATAAATAACATTCCTCTCACCACTTTTTTTATCAAGATCCACCTTTTTCTATTGAGATGACATAAGATCAACCTCAATCACTTGGACTTGGGGGGGGGGTTCTTTCATTGATAATCATCAATAACCCATTTCATAGAGGATTGACTCACATATTTTCTATCTTATGTGTAGTTGAACCATTGGTCAATGAGATGAGGGTTAACCAGATCATTCCTTTCATCAATCAGATTATTGGGTTTATCCCATAGAGAATAACTGGCATGTTTCTCTTCCTCTATGAACCTTAATCATATTCTCATCCCCTTTAAGATATTTTGTGGGTTCCTTTTTCCACAGCATTGATTAGTGAGATGCTGGAATTTATTTCCATCATTAATTTTCACCATCACATAGACAGAATTAAACTCAACATTATAACTTTAATGCCCATGAGAGCCATGAGAATCACTTATATATATTTTGAATTTATAGAACATCGGTAATTTACCTCATAACTGTAAAAGCCCCAATTATCTAGGTAAATTCATATACATGTCTTTAGTCCAAAAAATTGATTTTTTAAATTTTTTTCTAGGGGTAATGGTAATGTTTGAGGCATATTGTGAAAGTCTTCTGAAGTGTTTCTCATATGCCGTGATAGAAGTATATTCCTTTTACTTTTGTCTATGTATATTCCAATCCATATTTATTTATATAGACTGTAGAAAATATTTATGTAAAATCATTTTATAGATTTTTTTCCACTTCATCTATTTCATCATCTAGTTAGTATTTATATTTGTTATCAACATCCATCATTGATCAGATTATCCCCTTATATGATAAACAACATGAATTACCTTCTCATGATCAAGGGATTGAAATATAGATATTAACTTTTGAAGGTATTAGATCTATTATTCTATAATTAAGGGATCATAATATCAACTAAAATTTTATTTCCTTTTCACATAAATGTCTTAATTTCAACTTACCCTTTCTTAGGGGGATTTCATAATTCCTCATGAATCAAGACTAGGTTACAAAATGATTTAATTGGGAATGTATAGTCCTATGTTTTACAATTCCTACACCCATATGGGTGGAAAACGCATTTGGTAAGTCTTTATAGTGCTTCTCACATTGATTTTTATGTGGTTCCTCCAACTATAATCTATTTACTATAATAAAGGGAAAATTAGTGTTGATTATTTTTAAATTTTTAGACACATAAAATGGATTATATTGGAAAAACGTTACATATAATAAACAAAATGTATTCTTTATCCTTTAAATATAAAGTTTTTCAAATAAGTTATAAATGATCAATTTCTTAATAAAAATCATATTTTAATGTTTTCAATTAATAATTTTTCATAATGGTCTTATGAATAATCCAAAGCATATCACAAGAGATTGTCAAACTAGGTGTGTTTCAAGGATCATTGTAATGAACCATTTCCTAAACTAGTATTTCTAAATATGGTGTTTTTGAGAATTTTACCCCTAGGTATTTATATCCCCTCCACCCTAGATTATACAAAATGGTGCTCTGAGATAGTGTCCATAAGACCTCAAGTTCCTCTCCCTGAATTCTGGAGGAAAAACTATTAGTGATGTCATCACTAGTGTCTATGGGTATACTATTACCTTTTTATTTAGAGTGTAAGGTAGTAACATAGGTATAATAAATTAGTGATAAATGTCATAATAATACTCAATAACCGGACCAGTAACTGACAGGAGAGGATGAAGTATTAGACAATATGTAGTAACATAAATAATACAAATAGACCATTATATATAAGTAGAAATAAAAAAATATGAATAAATAGTAGGGTAAAATAATAATTCTGATGTTCTAAAAAACTAATATAAAAGTGGAAGGGGATACATGCATATACAACATTCTAAAAAATATATAAAAAGGAAAAAATCTACTAAATAAGGATTTCGAGAAGAGGTTAATTCTTAAGCCCCCATACTCCATAATTAAATTGAAAATCAAGAATCAGAAGTTATATTCTACCCTTTACCTATTCCGTCCAACATAAATTCTACATAGATACAAAAGGATGCCCGAGTAGTGTGTGAAATAAAATTGAAATAGGCCACCACCAAGGGTGACTAGCATAAACCATATCATGAAATATATACTGACTAGTGTTCTATTAATAATAAATTCTAGAGAAAAAATAAATAAATAAATAAATATCACCGGGTTCTAGAAGGACATCCATGGAATTTTACCAGCTTTTTCCTATGATGGTAAGATTCACCAAAGACAACCTACCAAGGAAATGTGAATGATATGATGTGTAATTAGATAGACTATCCCTATGATTTTTATTAGGATTGTAGGAAACATACCAAGTTTCCATGACAGAAAGGCCATTTCTCAAAAAAAACATTCACTTTCTTTTTAATTCAACAAATACCACTTTGTAAATATATTGATATTCTCCCTGATACCATCCATTTTAATTATAAGTTAATTTTAGGAATCACACTTGGTGATTGGTATCTGTCTAGTTACAAGGATTCCGTCAATGTTGATCGATGAAATAAATCCATGACTAACTCTAGCCATGGTGAGAAGACAACATGATCTAACCTTTGAGTTCTTACGGGGTATCACGCATAGGGTCCTTAGTCACTCTTGTGGGTTTGTTCAACCTTCATGAAATCGACCATGTCCATGGGGTCTCACCTAGGTAACCCGTGTCATTCACTTGGAGGTAAAAATAAATAATTCTCCATAAGACCATCCAAGACATAACTAGTGTCTCCCTTAATGTGGTTACAATGAATTAACAATTTTTACCAGAAGGCATATGTGTATTCCCAAACAGTTCTTAATTCAGAACCCCTAGTATCACCCTCAACACTAAGATGAAATTATATAATCACTAAATTATATATTACATGTCATGAAAAAAATTATCATTTCATTTAGTTTAATATCATACACATAATCGGCATATTTGGTCAACAAATTTCTATTGGTAAAACCATTCATGTCATAAGGCCTCAGTCTTATAGTCCAATCTCATAGTCAATTAAATAAGTTAAAATTAATTAATTACCACATTTTATTAATTATAAGTCAACACACATCAATAGGATTTAAAACAATTTAGAGATTAGGAAATTATGTCTCAATACGTGAGAACAACCATTGGGGTGGAATAAATCATGGTGATCATTCCAATGGGTTGATTCTCCACATTCTCAAGTATCAAATGGAATAGTAAGGTATCACATTTAATTTAATTAGATATTAAGATCCATTTATAGAAGTGTCCAGCTATCAGCATAATGAAACACACTATATAATGCAACAAAAGTATGGTAATGAATATAGAACACATACCTTATCCTCATAGTGCATCCCACATCCAGTATCAACCACTGATTCGATCTAGAAAGGAAGACATTCAGGAGATCATACAATTATATAAAAATAAGAAAAATGGTCTAGAAGTAATATAGTGAATGAGACGATTAAAAATGAAATATAAGTGAGAGTATCATGTATCTTAACTCTATATTACCATTAAACCAGACAGTGACTAAATTGGACAATAAACAAAGGATTTAGCTTAATATATAGAAAGGAGGAGAAGTGTACTCATGTATGATGGAGGGGGAGTTACTCAATAATATAGAAAGTATATGGAAGTAATTTTGAGTAAAGATATTAATGAGTGTAAAAATTATAATTGCATCCACATGAAAAGGGTCACATGGTTTGGCCACATGGTTGACCAAAACATGATTCAATCATGAGCCATGTTCTACTCCAAGGGGCACCACGCACATGCTAGGCACAAAGATTGGATAATTATGTTCATCCTAGGAAAAAAACTCTATATTGGGAGACTATAATCATACATTCCTATATTTCATGGGGGATTCATGGTTTCAGAAAAAATTTAACCGTAGTCTTCCTCATTTAACATCAAGGATATAGCCTTCGAATGCACCCCGAACACCCCTCAGACATCCTTAACTCCTTGAAAAAAAACATTATAAAGGAAAATAGATGTAAACAAAACAATAAAGGTCCATATCTTTTGGAAAAGTGGGGATGTTAGAAAATACCATCTTTAAGACAACTCATCTCTGTGTTTCCCTTCCGAGGGTGGTGGAAAGTCTTTTAAGAAATGTTTCAGACACTCTGCATGTATATCAGCCTCTCGTTCCTCGGTCTTCTCCAATAGGCATCCATGATAACATAAAACTAGCAATAGTGTAATATACCATCCTCAAAGATCCTTCTTCCTCTAATAAATGAAATATATCAAATATTTTTCGAGGTATTTTTTTCTCCAATTCATTATCTTTAGGGTAGAAAAAATGAGACGTGTCAGGATGATACTATAGAAGATGTGATATGGGGAAAAAAATTCACGAAATTTTTCCTTAGAGGTAATAGAGACCTATAGGCTATTAGAACAACTCTCTTCACTATTTTAAAGCGATAGAAAAATCAAGGTGATGTCATTCACTATCTTATAATTTTATTATGGACCAATCTTGGTGATAAATGTAGAAAGGTCATTATGTCCCACCTCAAACTATTAAGATAGATGGTAATGATGAGCATAAATATTATTCAAATAATGATTTTTATCCATATTATTATGAATCAATTCTACTTTCTTTGAAGTCTTGTAAAACAGATGAGGACCTAGTAGTGCTGCCTCTCCTACTCATAGACAGAATATAGGTGAACAACATGACCTACCATAAAGGGAATCATATGAAGACATGTGAATTTTTTCATGAATGAATATTTTGTATGAAATATCTAGAAAAGATATATTCTTCTCCAATGATCTACTGAAATCAAGGATACATTCCCAATGCATATCCTCCAAAAACCTGTATAATCTGCTAAAACTACCCAATGGTCTAAGGGTGGTATGTTGTACACAATAAAAACGGTGAACACATTTACTTTTGAAAACCTTTTCAGAACCTCTTTGTAATATGTGAATATCATTCCAAAACAATAGAATAGGTTATACCTTTAATTCACACTATCTCTTAGAAATAAATCCTTCCTAACTCATAAACATATTTGGTCACCTAAATTTGTAGGAACTTTGTATCCTTGGTCAACCCAACAGTGATGAACCATATTGAATCACTACCTAGATGGGATATCAAAAAACCCGTGATGAAATAGTTGGTGATTTCGTTCCATTTAACCTCATGAATGGAATGAGATTGTAAAAGTACATCATGTCAATGTTTCTTTGATATTATTGACTTATAGGTGGAGGACTAAGTGATGGAATATTCTAGTTGCCTCTTCATGCATGGACACCAATACTGATGACAGATATCTCCGTACAACTTGTTTAGAATTAGTTTAATAGCCCAAACACAAGAAAGTGACACCCTCATAAACCCTTCTACTATATAAGAATGCATACAAACATACACAATGAAGAGTTAGTATTTACATACATCAACAACACATCTATGAGGAGAGATCTATCATGTGACACCCTCACTCAAAACGAGGCCCTCGTAATTAGATAGTTGCCTCATGTTGACCCATTCTAGAAGGGAGAATGTCACTAAAATTGATTATAAGACTAGTTTCCCATTCTATTACAAAACCTCAATATGCATATCATAGAACAGATCCAACAACTTCTACTCATTACTGGTCTCTTTGATAGCTTGTCTATAAGTCTTCCAACTCAAGGAATCAACTATAAAATTTCTTTGTATAGGTGTGTGAGAATTCTCAAAGTCAAACTATTTCAAATATTCCACCTTCTATAATACATGATATTCTTGTATCATTGAGTTGATATGTATTGGAGACTTTTTTTTACTATATAAATGATGATCCACTCAACCAAAAGATAGCGTATCCAAAATAATAGATTATGGACTATATAACCTAGATTGAGTTGGTGTTTAGGATAGTTTTACTCATGAGATCATAGCTAGTGTTACCTATATGCTACAACCTGATCAACCTACATCATCACTGTTCCTTTCCTGGTTTTAGAAGCATCAAAACTAATAGTACAACTTTTTCCCAACATAGGTAGAATCAAGATAGTTTTTTATGTAATTCATACTAATAAATTCAGAAAATTTATATCATAAGATTTATTCCAATTGAATTTTAAAATTTATGTGGGATAGCCTATAATAGTCTCTTTCGGTCATTAGAAGTCTTGGATGAATATCATGTTATAGGAATCAATCCCTAATAAGTTTCATATATGTAACACTTTCTGGAGATGCTTCATGGAAACCATGATGCTCACCTAATCCGGTTGAACAAATAAGCCTCATTTATATATTATTTTACCTAATATGAAATTCATAATGATCCAAAAGTGGAATTTACTAGGATTTTTATATATATGGTTTTCTTTTAGTGTAACACAAATGATAACAAGATGATTGAAATGTTCATGTATAGTTCAAGAATACACCAAGATTTCATTAATTGATAGCACCTCAAAGGATTAAATATTCTGGTTAGAAAACTGATTCATCAAACCAATGAAGAATTTTGCTGTTTTCATCTGGATGAACAAAATAACCAATTATTTATACAAGTCATACATTCTCAAAAAAAATTTACATGGTATGTCTAATTTCCTCACACTAACCTAATCCTACATCGATCTCAAATAGATTTGGATAAAACTTTTAATCCTCATATCAGTTTGAAGATATTTCCTATATGATGTAGTGGATAATGTATATTCATTATAAGCATGTTTAGTCAGTAGTAATCAAAACACAATCTAAGGGTATCATCCCCCTTCTTTGAAAAAAGGACTGGTGAACACCATTGAGATGTTTTAGGTAGGATAAAACCCTTATTCACAAAATCTTCTAGATTATTTATCAATTCATGGAGATATATAGATTCCATCATAAATAGAGGAATGAAAACATTTTCCACTCCTAGAACAATATTAATGGTTAACTCAGCCTCTATCTATGGAGGTAAGCTTGAGAAATCATTTTGTAAGATGTCCTTGAAATTATTCACAATATAGGGTAACTCAACGACTTGCATCTGCTATCCCTTATAGATAGATTGGAAACCTGAGTCATCACTCCCCCCTAAACAATATTCTTGGGTTTAGCTCAACTCTCTTGGACATCCAATTAACCCTTAATTATATATGTCATGACCTCATCTAATGTGAATGTTAAAAAACAATGATAGCAATCTAGCTGGGCTCAATAGAAAACAATTTAGTGCATAATAAGATTGACATCCAAACTACTAATCATGAGGATAAAGAAGCTTCATACAAAATGGTACCCACCTATATCAAAGGGGAACTCATTGCACTCGATTATACCCTTATCTTGGGCTCCTATCAATTTGTCAATATTCATAAAGACACTTGAGTACTAAATTTCTAGGCCCAAACATCCCACAGTTATAGGAGATATAAAGTAGTATGATACAATTATATCAAACATGGTAGATAGTATAGTGGAAGCTACCAAAATAGTACCACTCGCTAAATATTTACCTACACTCTTATCCTCAATCATAGGCTATACTTCGTAGATATGGAATGAACCATGAAACTAAGATGCTGTGTGTGTTGGTCCACACTATTGACACTGAATATCTGAACCCTAAGTACCTCATCCACAACCACCTACTTGGATTGAACTTTTATTAGAGGAACAAATTATTACCTAATGATGAGTCTTTATTGCTTCACCTTGTGTCACTATTTATTATATCCCTTCTCACATGGCACTGGTGGAATTGATTGGAAGAAACACTAGAGGATAACCATCCTGCCACAACTACAACACTCGATTGGGTACCTTGTACCCTAGGGATTTTTTTCATCACCTACCACATAGGTGACACACCACATAGCATTCAGTTTGTGCCACCTAGATGGAAATTCCCCCTAATGTAACTTGAAAACATCACATCCATCAACTGGATAACAAACTACTCTTCCATGAAGATGGACAACCCTATTTCACATCACCTGATTATATCATGTTCCTGTTGGTGATGATGGATTGGTTCAATATTTATAAAATGTTTTTCATTCAAAATACATTATCCTATGATGGTATCTTATATTAAATCACATCATGTAATCACCTCATAGTTTTTAGATCTTCACCTTACATGGTCGGTAAAAACTGATGCATTTCAGTGAAGGGAGATGATTATTCCATAAAAGAAATGTCAGATAGATGAAGGTGTATGAATTTCTATGAATGATATGTTCACAGGGTCTACAGAATGATGTAACCAAACATAGAAATTAGAATCCCACCCCAATAATCCCATGATGTCGAAAAACATTAGTAATTATCTTCCACTAGTGTTTGGAATCATAACACATTATATAGTTGTCGAGGTTGAATTTATGATCTAGAGGCGTCATGATCTTGTTGACGATTTAATGCATGGAATCAATCAATGATTCGACAGCCTAAAGTCCTTCATCCCCTGAAATGGTGAGAGGATGTTTCTTTTGTAACTTTCTAGTCACACTTCCCTAGTATCATTAGGTCGGATATCACCATGAATTGTATGAATAAATCGAAAAAATATATTATAGCATTTGGAATTGAAATTAAGTGGATGTTATGGAGGAGGATCCTTGTGTGGAACTATAGGTGGTACCATGGGTGGTTTAGGTCCAACCACCTCTAGAGGATTCTCATCACTACATTCCTGGTATACAACATGTTGTTTTGCCATTAGAATATCTCTATAATTTCCAAGTGTGTGCCTCAAAAAAAATTATAATAGATAGGTAATGTGGTAAACAAGGATAGGTACTACGCCTAACAATAACGTGGAATAACCACTAGACTACTTTAAAATATATGTACTAGGGATACGATAAGTTTGCATAAATATTATAGGAGACATGTCCTACTTACCACTACTATGTTTGGGTCAGGTTAAATTCTCATAGTACATTGATAAAGTGTCTATTTCATTTTAAAGTTTGTATTCATTTTATTTTATTGGTGTATTTAAATTCTCATTAAATGGATTGATGAGATAGATCAAAACTTATAATCTATATGATCCCATAAAACATATAAATTTAAATATGGTGTCCCTTAAATTCTAACCATGACATTATCCTTCTTATGTGACAGATTATTCATGGCTCATAATTCATTTACTATCTACATCAGGTGTTTTCTTAAACCTATTCAAGAAAACAATATTAGGTTCAGTCACCCACTTTAAGTGTCAGTTATATTTTATTCCATGTAATTTTTAAACATTTCTATATATATCAATTAATTCACTTTAAAGAATAAAAACAATGGAAGAAACGAAATAACATGCAATATAATAAATGCATGTAGAAAGTAAATATGGTGTGTCATAAGGCATGAAATTTTGATCCGAAGGTGCCTTTTGTGATTCATGATTTTATTCTCCCTCGTATCCTTATGCCTGTGAAAAATAAACCCTTTTTGAGAATATAAAATCCATATCATCACAAAATAGGTGTGTCGCCCAATGGTGAATTCCATGAATGAATAACAATGCAATCCATTATAAAAATATTCCCATTCATGGTAATTCTGGGTTCCCCTGTGTGTGGGTAGATACTTCCAGTAATAGTATCTTTACCAAATCCCAATTTCCAAGTCTCATATCTACACCCAAATAGTTTGAAATAAAAATGAAAAATACCCTATGATGCCACAAAGCAGTGTCTCTCCCAAGATTCCACTTATCAATTCCCTAAAAAGGTGGCCACAAGACCTCAAGTGATCTACCCAAATTCTGGAGTATGCCGATATACAGTGAGGGTTAGGGTAGTGTCCTTAGGGAGACTCTTCCCTCATTGATCAAATAGGTACAAAAAAATTTAGGTATAAACAATAATTAAGAATAAAAACAAACAAACACTACAACCAAACCAGTAACCCACCATAGTGGAATCAGAATGAAATAATAAACAACAAAGAAAAAATAGATATAAAACAATAAATATAAGTAGACATGTGGATTTTTTGTAAATATAATGAGTCAATTATAAATATTATTTTATACAAAATGAATATAAATAGTTCAACTCATACATTAATATATGACACACTAACCAAAATATTCAAAAAGGCTAAAAACATCTACAACTTGAATATAGAGCATGGGCTTTGTCCTCTAGCCATGTACTACAAAATAAGACTGTAGACCAATCATTGAGAGTTAGCTTATTTTCTTTATCAATTTCTATAAACATAATTTATATTCGACTTCCAATGGTGGAACAAGTAGAGTGATAGATAAAATCCTAGTAGGCTACCACCAATGGTGTCAAGATCAAACCATATTATAAAATATAAAATGAGTAATGTTCTGATAATAATAAATTAATGACAAAAAAAATAAAAAAATTAATAGGATTGGGTTCTAGTAGGACACCCATCCAATTTTACCATATTCATCCTAATCTAGTTTGTCTGAACAAAGAGAATATGCAAAGGTAATGTGAGGGATATGATTTGTATGAAGAAGGACTATCTTAAAACATGTGATTCGGCTTGGAAGACATGTCCCAATTAGTCCAAAACCATGAGGCCTTTTTTAATTAATAACATTCAATTTCTATTTAATTCAACTAATCCATTTTTATGAAAATATAGAGATTCACTCGGATCCAATCCATTGAAATTATAAGATAATTTCATGAATCTCTCTAGGAGATCAGTATATGTCCAATTCCATCGATTCCATCCATGGTGACCCATGAATGAAGTGCCATGTGTCACACCAGGCATGGAAACAAGACAACATGAAGAAACCTCCTAGTCCATACCAAGTAGAGAACATAGGGGCTTGATTCACACTATTGGAATGATAAAACTATTATTCCAATGAGCCAATCCCAGTGGTTCATCTTATAGAACCAATGCTACTATTTCATAGGTAAAATCAATAAACCTCAGCGTTCCCATCCTAGGAATAATAAGTGTCTCTCCTAATGTGCTTATAAAGGATTAACAATTCTAACATTATGTCACAATAATATGTTCAAACGGACCTTGAGTCAGAATCCCATGCATCAACCTCAATACTAAGATGAAATAATTTAATCAAAAAATATTATAAAAAATGAATAAAAAAATTTCATTTTATTTAGTTCATGAATTTATATCTTAATAGTCCTATTAGGTTAAGTAATTTCCATTGGGAATACCATTTATGTCATAAGGCATAAGGATCCCACCATAATATCATGTCCAGTTAATTTAGTTCAAATTAATTCAGTACCACATGGCATTAATTATAATGAAATTGACATCAAGAGTTATTAATACAATTTAGATACTTTGATAATAAGACTCAAAGGTGGAGGATATCCATTAGGGTGGAAAAAATATATGTGATCAACCAAATTATTTGATTCATGATAGAGAAAATATTTTCAATTTTTTTAAATTCAATTTTATATTATTCATCCCAACCAGGATTTATTTGAAGGGAAATTTTAAAAATTGTAAATTGATTTGGAATAATCAATCAATATTTCAATTAAAAAAATGAAATAAGGAACATCTCCTGTTTAATATAAGAAGAAGATGATATGTAGATTGAGATTAAATTCATATTCTAAATGAATATTTTGAAAATCTTAGAGGTCAATTAATATTACATATTTATATATATATATATATATTGAAATATCATATAAATAATTTAAGTTGATTTTTGAGGGATTTGATTCCTAAAAAATTAATGAGATAATTCATCAAGGGATTCTTATTAATATTATGAAATAAGGAAGAATTATTGAATCCATTGAGTGGTGGAATTTGAGAAATGAGGCTTCTAATGAATCATATATGACTCTAGGATTTCATAGAAAGAGATGTAACGATGGAGTTTGTGGAATTTACACCATTTTATCAGCGTTAACTATAAATTTTACTAAT
The DNA here is from genome assembly GCA_963277665.1 of Viscum album. NCBI lineage: Eukaryota > Viridiplantae > Streptophyta > Magnoliopsida > Santalales > Viscaceae > Viscum > Viscum album. Next base: position 1,774,725,116 of record OY728146.1, on the reverse strand, counting down.
AATATTCAATAAGGGTGAGTAGTTGGTTGATAAAAAGATGAGAAATATGGGGGATATTTCTTGTGGATATGGACTTTACAATTTTTTCTTGACGTGTGGACATGATTTTTTATTTCATCAATAAATTATATTATTTTAAACAACATAAATATGAATTTATAATATCAATGAATGATATCATTGAAATGATAATATATCTTAATATTTAAAAACCATGGTTTAATCTCTCTGTTTTTCTACATCATGTTAGATCACACAGACCTAGAGCTGATTAACTGAAGGCTCCTTGAGATGTGAGTAATATCATACCTTTAAAGTAATTTTTCATGAAAATATCTTATATAGGAGGAGAATAGGATTTTGAAAAATTTATTAGTTGAGAAGACCACCACTTATTTAATCACACTTATTGACTTTTATAAAGTGTGAGAACTATTATAATGATAACAAATACAATGGAGGTATTTTTGATACAAAGTGTAGCATTTGTTTTTAATAATTTGTATTTATTATTTAAGTGATTTTATAAGATGTGGTAATTCTTGAAGAATTATAATGGATTAATTTAATCAAATTTTATATCTTAGTTGAGAAATTATACATTTATTTTTGAAAAATATTGAATTTCACTTTAATACTCAAATACACGTGAAAATATTGTTGAAGAACTAACACATTGTTTGCAATAATGAAGAAGGAATTTATTAGTTCATTGATAAATATTATTTATTTTTAATGATCGCTAATTTTTTTGGAAACCATGAAATAATTTTTTAATTTCATGATAATATATGACAGTTGTCGTGTTTATCCTTAAAGAAAATATTGATAAGAATTGATGATGAACGATCCTTTTTTTATTAATCTGATTTCATATGTAAGGCCTTTAAAATCGATCCTAAGATGTTTGAAAAGGGACTAAAAGAGTTTTAGTTAATTTAGATTCCTACATAAAGGTAATTTGGGAATTTCATTTCCAATATAAGGGTAAACCAAGGTGATACTACACTATGTAAAGGTAACATACATTGACACTGCACTACATAAAGGTTCATTATCGGTATGTACAGTAAATCAAATTGATATTGCGTGGTGTAATTGTAAATACTATATTCTTTATGGATATTGAGTGTTTTTAAGGGTAATGAGAGCAGTATAAAGGTAATCAAGTAACATGTGAATGGGTATACAACACATCTGTAAGCATACATAATGGTAAGTTGAGGGTCTATAAGTGTATAAGGAGAACTATTAAAGGTTAATATATTATTTTAAATACCCACTTATGGGTGGTATGGTAGTTTTTTAAGGGTATACCACATATTTGTATAACTAAATAAGGGTATATAATTCCCACATAAAAGTACATAATTCCCCCAAAAGGGTAAATTAGATATTCTAATTCTTCTATAAGGGTATTTTGAGCATGTGTACGGTTATATGGAGCACGCATAAGGGGATTGAAAGTCAGTGTAAGTGTGAAACCTTTTTTCCATCAACCACATAAATGTAAACTGATATCCTCATATCTTTAATCTCAAGAACATTTAGACTCCACAACATCTATGCTACAGGGATGTTTTACTAGCCATAGACAAATGGAAATCAAGATACACATTCGATGGATTTTCTTTGAATCATGGAAGTTTTGAATTCATCAGAGCCATAAATTTTTTGTAATAATGGGGCTACACCATGCTATATGATATGGGACAACAAAGATTATGGTCAAGGTTGTGGTTTTGGAAAATAATATGTTGTTTCATCATGGAAGATACACTATTCTATAAATGTGAGTGTGGTTTTTTTGTATTTTAACATTTGAGAGATCTCTAAACCATAGTTATTAATATTTACTGCGAGCAATGAGAGAGACACAAAAAGTTTATAGTGGCTATGTTGCAATGAAAATTCATGAATAAGAAAGTGAAATTTTCGGAACTACTTTGAATATGGATATATTTATATCATTCGAAATATAGGATGGACTACAAGGCTTTATGAGATTTAAATTGATATTTTAAGAGGAAATAAGATGGATTTATATGAGAGATAAATTAAAAAACAAATAACTATCATAATGATAATATCCAGCTATCGAATATCATGGGATATTGATATTTATAGATCCAAAATTATTGAATTTGATATTATGAGAATTATACTCATGCTGATATTTTGGATAAATATGTGGGAATATAGGTGATGAATTTTTTTTCATAATTTTGGAGAGATATTATATATGTTACACAAGATAAATTTGGTAAGACTTATACATCTTTGTAGGGATGGATTTTTAAGGACCATTAGATTGATCTAAACAATCATTGATTCTCTTGAAGAAGAGTTCATGAAAAAATTGATCTAGAAAGATCATAGAGGTCGATACTCATCAATTGTTTGATATGCTAGGTTGAGTTAGAGAATATATTTCTACAGTGGATCAAGCACTCTGAAGAAGAATGTTGTAGCTAGGGGGTCTAAACAGTTGCTAGTATATTGTGAGTAGGGAGGGGGGGACTAACCAGTCACTGGTGATGAAGGAATGGTTTTGGGTATTAAAATATGTTGTATTTGGATTAGAGTTGTGTCATATAACAAGTTTTAAATTCGGACATTATAACTAATTACTATTTATAATAAACTTCTTATATAGATTGAAATATATGTTGGGGTAACTTGCAGACATGGAAAGAGGTTGGTAATTAGACTAAACCTTGTATACCATTTTATTTTGTTCCCATTATGTACATGATTATTATTGGTGACGATGAGATACATAAGAATGTTGGATTTTGGATTTATCCATCCATCGATTTTTAATTGAAAAGAAATAAATTATAGAAAAAGGGATCACTGATTTATTACATCCCCCACTTAGTGATCCCACACTAGTATGGGATCTAGATAACCTATAATTTTTATAGATTTCATAAACCATTTAATGGTTTTCATAGTTTTAATAAAAGTTTTTTAAAATAATTTTTTTCATTTCTAAACTGATTTTGAATACCATGTATTTTTTGAAATTCTGCATGGCTTACTAAAAATGTATTTTCATAATTAAATACATTTAAACCAATTTGGGATTTATTTTAAACTGTAAATTATTGTATTATATAGAATTAATTAAAAATAATGAATTTATTTGATTCATTCAATGAATTTAAAATGTAATTTATTTTCTAAATAGCATCATATTGTATTCTCAATGAGTTGAGATCAAATAATGATTCCATGTGTTTTTATGGTATTTTCTCAAATAAAATTTCAAGTGGTGTAAACATTCATATAATACTAAAAATATTATCGCATTCCCATTTAGAACATAAAGAGATATTTTTAAAAAAAACATGTGATACACTCGATTGATCCATTTATAATAGATATGTAATTATAGGTTATCAAACCAGCTAGAATATTTTATATTTTGATATATTTTCCTAATAACATTGAATGTAGAAAAGTTGTTGTATCTTATGTGTATGTCAGAGGTGATATGTCAGATTTATTAATATCACTTTTTTAGTGATAATGTTTTTATCATACCATTATTGTTTTCTCACCTACACATTAATATTTCATTAGAATCCTTGGATTTTATAGATGATCTAGATGAGTGCACATTTTTAGCTTGTATTATTCTCTAAGTAAAATATTGTGAATTGTGGATGTTGAATGATCCCATGAGATTATATTCCTCATTGATGATGAGTTCTCTTTATATGGATTATATATACTGTATAGTACTATATGACTTCAAGGATGCTGAAATATTCCCTATTACTAGTCTAGGTTTTGAGTCACTTGTTTGGGTTATAATTTTATGAGTCATAGAGAGTTTCCCAAGATACCTATTTCCTCTTGGGGAATATTTAATGGATACCATTCTAATTTTTATACCATATCTCATGATTTTATTCCATGGAACCAATCATGTGGTTGTTTATATTATATTTATCCATTAATAGCATGTTTCTTTTCTGTATTTATTTTTTTTTACATTTATTGTTAAATTTTATAAATTAATTTATAAAATTAGTTGGAATATAATATTTATTTTAATTTATTAATAAATTTTATTAATGAGGAAAAAAATTTGGTTTGGTTATTAGAAATTAAATTAATTCTATGCATTCTATAGTATAAACATATTTTAATGAAAATGTTTATTTATTACCATTATTTCTATAAGAAGGGTGTTGTTTTAAAAAAGATAATATGTAATTTTTTTGATTAAATTTAAATTTAACAAAAATAAACTATTTATTATTTATGACTCTATATAGAATCAATGAAATGAAATTAAAAAGGGTAGCCATTAAATAATTTGTGAAATCCTTTAGGATAGGCTAACTGACACCCATCATACACAGTTCTGTTTATAAAGATCCCATGTTTTCTTCATGGTTCCCTGCATCTTGTCTCCGTAGATGTGTTTCTTCATTTTATTTTATTATATATGATGTTATGACGTGCTTAGTAATTGTGGTTCCCATAAGGAAAATTGGTTATATTTGACGTTTTTTTAATTATTTTTATTATCCCTATCAATTGGGATTTTATTTTATCATTTCTATTTTTATTTTTATTGGGCTTTGACCCATTTGTATGTTAATTATATTTATATGTTTTTATACATATCATTTTTTATTTATAATATATTTGGTTCTTTTTTTATATTGAAACTGTTCACTTTATTCAGGGGAGTTTTGTATCAAGATAGGCCATGTAATATTTCAAGGTGGGATTCATGATGTGGTAATATTAATTAATATAGTGAAACTATTCTCAATACTATGTTATTGGTACCCAGATACTAGTTTCTGGGTCATGAGTTTTGGAAAAAACATTGATCCAACTGAAGAACTTATTTGGGTGATGTGGCATATCTTATCAAGGGAATAAATTATATATTCCCATTATAAACAGTTTTTAAGCTCCTATTACAATATTTTTTATATTTTATATTTTATATTCTTCTATTATTATGAATATTTTAAATTTTTATCAAACTATTTAATTATTTTTTTTAACCACAGTTTGAGAATCATTAACATTCATGGAGGTTTTTGAAAAAAATTCAAACTATATATCATTTCATCAACAAACATTTCTTTTACAACTTTCCCACAAACATTACATTTTAACTCTTCTTTAATCCATTAAATAACATCATTTCAATTTAATATTTATTTTTCCATTACATCCATAAATTATATTATAGTAATTAATTTTTAAAACTTTTTAACTAGTGTAGTCAGCATTTCATGAACATCCAATTCAATCTATACCTTTTCATCCACATGTTCTTTGATAAAAACAAATACATATACAACCATTTATTTTGGAACGTTTTTCATAAGATATATAAAATTTTAGTTGAGGTCTAAACAATTTTATTGCTCTTATAATCCATATACACTCCACCAATTGAATATCCTTATCCAAAATCATAATTTTTTGGAGACATTTTAGGTTAACGATGATCGTGTTAATATTCTTCTTGTTGATGAAGTAACTTATAATATTTTATAAATTTTCTCAATTTAATTGCCTCACTTTTCAAATAATTCATTATAGGTTTATCTTATACCCCAATATTGACAGTAAAATAAGAATATTAGTCCTTTTATCTTAGAGTAATCATAGTATGCTCCCAAAATATACACCTTATACAGATATATTATAATAAGTAGAAAAAATAATGATTAATATATAAGAGGACATGTTTTATCTCATACTAATTGAAGTGGTTACGTCTTGTGATATCACTCAAAGGGGGAGCTATAAATCAGTCAAACCTTATTTTTGTTCATTATTTATTTTAAAACAACTTTTTAGGAATTAAATGATCTTTATCCAATTATTATTATTTGTATCTCCCATTATCATATGTAATCTTATAAATTAAAAGAAATCATATACTAACTTATAAGGTTTATCATCATTTTGTGAACATATCCCTTATCATGATTATTTGTATTACAAAATAATAGAATCTTCACCATAAATTCAAATGTTTTCTACAGAATGGATATACTATTGAACCTTCAATACAATAAAAACTATGTAGAGATGCACACTATTATTAGAATATGACCCATCATATGCTCTAGTATTATATTATTATATCATTATAATTTTATGCATTTTATTTTTCTTGCCACTTGTTATTACAATTTTCCACAGATTAATCCAAACAATAAGTGTTTATTTACTCACAAAATCCTTGAAATGGAGCTGTCAGAAGCCTAGGATTTGTTCTTCAACAACATCTTAATCCATTATTTAAAAACTCATTAATGATTTTTTATTCTTAGTGGGATTTGAAAAATCTCATTTTATCAGATTCAATGATATAAAAATATCGTAATTCTTATTACCTATATCATTATACTTCTATATCAATAGTAACAAGTGTCTTATTTTTAAATTAGTAGATTTTCATATAATTTATACATTAACATGATTGAATTTATTCAAAATAATGTAGTCTTTAAGGTCTCTCACATGGAATTAATCTTATTCTATTATGATATTTATAAAAATAGAATATATAATGAATATTATTTCACTATATTAGAAATTTCAAACCCCTCAATTAGTAGATACATGGGATTTATTTTTAACTCGTATGTTTTGAAGTTGTATATCTAAAATCTCCCATTGAACCATCTCAAATTACTATGAAATATATTTTCATTTTAATAACAAAAATACTAAAGAATATTTCCTAATTAAATATACTTATAATATGTATATTTAAATAATGTTAATTCTAGCATATGTTTATTGAAGCCTAAATCATGATATTTCAATCTGGATCCTATTGTGTAACTCATCTTTTTATGAATCTAAATGTGTTTTAATGAATTTATTCTATAAAAAATAGATTTTATATGTCATCTTAATTAATATTTATTTTCTAGAAAATTAATTTTAGCATAATTATATAATTTTTAAATTAATAATTTTATTTAATATGTACAAAATGATGTTGGTCTTATCTATTTTCCATAAATAAGGGAACCCTATAATGTTCCCTAATTGTCAGTCTTGGATTCATAGATTGTAGTGAAATGTATAGTTTTTTAGAGGGTAATTTAAACTCTCTGACGGTTATGGAGCATAAAATGATTGATAACAATCTATGAAATGATGGTAATATTCTTATAGAATCACCATGATGAATATATACCTTATATAGTACTCTTATAAACAATGTGTTATCCTAGGTTCAATATACACCTCCTAATTAAACCTTAAAATTTTCATATTTTCACAATTTTTCTATGTTTTTAGAAAACGAATGAACTATATTAACATTTAAAAAACTCTATGGACATTAATGTTGATTTTATTGACTCCTAATAATGTATTTGGGTACTCTATTGACATAAACACTATAAAAATCATTGAACTCTATGCAGCCTATAGGGTTCAGGTCTTTTTTCATTTATCAATTCATCACAAAATTTCCCTTCTTCCCTAAAGTGACCAATTTACCCATCTAAATATTTATATTGAATTCCCAAATTCCTTAAATCATTTTAAAACATCGACCAAATATTATCCACCCCCTTATATATTAGTTGTTATTTTTTGTCCTAAATGGATATATCGTCATAATTTTGTCTATATTATCTCCTATTTAATGTGTAGTTATTCATTATTCTATATATACAAATACTAAAACCTTACACAAAAATTTTAGTGGGGAATTGATCCATGATAAACCTTTTCATTAACAATATTATATGTATGAACACAATTTCCATTAATACAAATTATTTAATGATTTATTATCTAAAATCACACTTAGTAAATCCCATAAGATCTACAATATCAGTTTATTTGTAATATTTGGTTCATAACACGTCAAATAGATACATGCATACAACAATATTACTAGAAACTTCATTAAAAATATTTTAAAATTTAATTCCTCATTTAAAACTATATCGGATAACTTGGTGACATACATATGAATGTGCTAATCTATAAAGAACATAAAGAGAATATAAAATATATAATATGATGAATTTATTACATGTTAGTAAATTGAAAGTTCAATGGAAGACAAAATGGGTGATAATTTTAAACATCAACATCCATGAATTATATACAATTTTATTATAAATAAAACTAGGGAATTAAAAAAATATTAAACATGGAATCATTAATATAGGTTAATGATAACTATAGAGACATCATAACATGGTGTAATGACTTTCATAATAGAATATGATTAGTAAATAATCCCATACATGATGAGTCATGAGCATAAAACATCACTCAATTAATTAGAGTGAAATATAATTTTAGGTGAACCTGTCACTTTCATATAATGTGCATACATAATTTTCACACATAGATAAATCATTATATGATCACATTTCATAACATTAAATCCCAAATATAAGTCCTAGAATAATTAAATGTATTTTAACAATTAAATAAGGATAATTATGACTAACTAAATACTCTAGAGTGAAAATGGAAATGGTATTTATAATACAAAGGTTCGGCATTAAAAAGTCATATAATAATTTCAACAACATAACTCGGGAACATACGGAATCATAAGGGGGATTAATTATAGATAGAGGGATCTATCCACACGTGGAAATAACATTGGAGTTAATATGGATATTTAAGAAAATCATCCATCATGAACAATTTGTAATTAAAATTCATAATACAAAAAATGATGCTAGAATAAATGTTGGGCATTGAAAAATAACATGAAAATTTTTAGAGCATTAACAGGCATATATAATTAATCAAGGGAGGGATTAATGAGAGTAAAAATATCTTACTATTACATTAAAATAAAAATAAAATAACAAACCTGGATTTGAATAATCATATCATATAAATATTAATTTTAATAAAAATACTTACATAAAGAAGGTTCTTTAACAAAGGGGATAGATGAAGATACCTTACATTCGTCATTGTAATGGCTTAGGTAATGGTCATAACTTTTGGTATAAATGATACCTCCTATTTATAAAATCAATTTAAAAACAATTGGATGATTTAAAGTCATGACAAATATCAAATTGACATTAAAAATGATATTTACAAAAAAAACATGAAAAGAAATGAAGATAGGAAGATATCTTTCATTGAGAGGCTGTTTTCAAAATTTTAGGAGGGGATTTATAAGAGCTTGGGGAACCTTGGTAAGAATATATAGATGAAAGGGAGGATTATATTAATGATATTATGTTTCTTAGTTGATTGGAAATGGATCATGTGTGGGTTTATATAGGAAATGGGGGTGGAGTTCATTATTATGTTCCAAAAATTGGTTTGCTACTATATAGAATAATGTTATTAAAAAACAAATGAGCACATGGGTTTTTCCATTATTTTTTTCCAAATATGACTTATTTTAATTATATTATATGTTAACAAACCAAGAAAATTCTAATAAAAAATATACATTTAGTTAAAAATACTATTATTTAAAATAATAGTTTTTATAGCCATAAAAATATTTCATTTTATCTTTGGAAAAATTATATTATGGTTTAAATTTAATATATAAAATTTAATATTAATATTTTATTAATATATCATTAATTTAAAAATGTTATGAATTCATTAAAAATAAATTATTACTTGAAATTTCATAGTACCCTAAAATATAATTTGTGTTTTTTATATGAAATATGATTTTTATCAAAATCATTACGTAATCATTTATATTGAAAAATAAAATAATTAAAAAAATAATAAAAATATTAAAAATGAAATAAACATATTCATGCTGTTAATATATATATATATCCTTTTATTATACTAGTGAATTATCTATGTTTATGGTGTGAAATGATGAGGTTTTATTAGTGTTGTTTGGTGAACAAGGGTTTGTCTATGTTCTTTAATGATCTTGAACATTGTCTTTATATAGTTCATGTGGTTTTTAGTTATTGAATCTTGTGTTTGTATTGGTTATGGTAAAAGATCAAAGATTCTATCTACATTGGAATATCTAATCAATAGGCTTCATAGGGAATGATCTTACTGATCGAGTTCATCACTTCTTTGATCTGTTTTAGTTGTATTTATCACAACCCTCAATATATTCTAATAAGATGATCACCTTTCAATGGCTATTTTATAATTTTCTATGAACCAAAACGGTATTTTGAATCCCTTAGGATATAACATAAAACATCCCAATATAACCAATGTAGTGCATGGGATTTTGATATACTCATTATATTAATAAATAATAAATTCATTTTAAAATTTATTTTATTTTCGAAATGTTTTTATAGTTATATTAATTCCCCCTTTCAAAAATATTACCCTTGAAATTTTTATTTCATATTATTTGATATATTATGGTAATTTTATTTTATCACATCTTCTAATTTCTATTCTTCCTCAAACATGTGGTTCCACCACAACACTTTTACCATCTGTGTTTCCTAGTTTCAATGAACCTTGGCTCCATGATCTATCATGTTCATTGTTTTCTCCCCGTATGAAAGATCACTCTCCAAAGGCAACACGTATGGATTTTTTAAATGTGGGGGGTCTGGTAAGTTCATTATCAATAGGGATAGGTGGAACCTATCATGTTGTTTAAATTTGTTAAGTGGTAGTTCAATTCGACATGCCACATCTTCAATGAGATCAAGTATCTCAATTTCTTTGATGTGTTTATGACTAGGATTTACATCTTTCAAAACCATGTGAATTTATTACAATGAAATATATGAAGAAAAAATTTATAAATAACCTCAAACTCTTTCTCTCATCCATGATTTTTTGTATTTATTTTATATCTATTTTTTTATATTTCATATGTTGTTGAATGGTGTGAACCTATTATGTAATCACGTATATAGGATCATGTCTCAAAATCATACACTCTAAAAAATTATCCCAACATATTGGAGACCAAAACCTCTTCCCATAAATAGCCTCATAGGTTTCCATTTGAATGATATAATGAAAACTATTTTTATATGAGAACTAAACATATGGAAGGTTTTGATCCCAACATATTTATAAATTCATTATTCATGATATCAACATACACTATAAAGATTCAATGGTCTATTCGTATTGAACATCCTTCTGAGGGTGATAATAATTAATAAATCAAAATTTTCTATTCAATGATTCATAAAGAATTCTCCAAAAACATCGACATAAAACTCAGATATCAGTTATATACAATGGAGAGTGGAATTATATGTATTTTTTTCATATTCATTATGTATATCATAGTGAGTTCTTAAAGTGCTAAATATTCCTTGATATAAATGAATATCACTTAATTTTTAAGGAGATATACAACCATCAAGAAGGAATTATTTCAATTTTACAACATGGGGAGTCCTATGATGAAATTCATAGTTATGTTTTTTCATTTCAAAACTATTATAGGAAATGGATTCATCATAGCCTTAGACTTGTATCAATCAACCATGACATATTGGCATACTAATATTCGAGATAAAAAAATTTTAATCTCTTACTCTATGTTATCCAACATGATATTCTAATTCAAATCCATATACATCTTAGTGATCTCAAGATGAATAGAGAACGATGATCTATTCACATAATTCAAATTTTCCCTCTTTCTTTTTGGTTTTGATGGAACAAATATCTATGGACCAACACATATAACTCCATCTTCATAAAAATTAAATTCTAGAATATTTTCTACCTACTACTATACCAACTCATCATCATTATAATACATCCTAGTTTATTTAAGAATATATTATTGATAAAATAATTGAGAAAATAAGGATTGAGAACATTTTATTATTCCCATATCTATCATTTTCCTATCCATGAATATTGGATTACTTGTAATCCTCATCATTGAGAGTGTCATATGATCCTTTCTACTAATATAATCTTCCACTTTGTTTTATTTCACTTGATGTTAATGGATTAAAAAAACATTATCCTTAATCAGTTATAAAAACTTCAATCTATGCATATTTATTTCCATTTCTATGAATAAATACTTAATGATTTTATGTCATGTATATATGTGACACTTCTACCCGTAGATACAATGTTACAAAATATTTGACACCAAGATCACTATGGTCAATTTTAGATCATGATTTGGGTAGTTCTTCTCATTGATAAATAATTAGTGAGAGTCGTATGCTATCAGAATTTCATTTTTCATGAGTACACATCCAAATCCTTTTTTTGTATTTTTCATTGTTGATCAAAATTCATTCCCCAATGGTGGGTGATATGAGAATATGCGTTTTTATTAACCTATTATTTATCTCTTCAAAAATATCATCACGTTCTTCATTCTAGAAATTCATGACATCATTCGAAGTTATCAAGCATAGTGGGATTGAAAATCATGAAAAGTATCATAAAAATCAAAGATAATAGTCATCTATTTAATGGAAACTATAGATTTCAATAAGAGATTTTGGTCTAATAAACCAATCATTCATTGATATTTTTAATGGATCCCTAGATATCCCATTATTGGTTATGAAATTCCCCATGAATGTCACTTTATCCAACCATAATTTTCATTTACTATACATTTCGTACATATTTTAATTCTATATGTTCTCAAGTGTGACTTTCAAAATATCCACAATTTCCTTATTTTTTAGAGTAGTTGAGAATATCATCAATAAATACAATCAAAATTTTATTTAAGGTAATATATAAAGAATATATTCATAAAAAACAAGATGATTTATGGACATTTATTGAATCCAAATGGGATAAACATACTGTTATAGTTCTTATACATTGTATAAAAAGCGGTCTTGGTATATCTTATTTCATCACAATTATTTGAAAATATGATGAACAAAGAAGTACATTAGTTAAATACTACACCCCATGTAAATGATTAAACAAGTTATCAATTAATTGTACATTATTATTATTCTTTATCACAGTATTATTGAGTTCAGAATGATCAATGGAGATTTACATTGACTTGTTATTCTTTTTTATGATGAGGATAGGTTCAACCCACTTTGAATCCCATAGGTTAAGAAACCCAATATCCTGACTCACCTATAGTTGTTTCCTTCACTCCTCAAGATCAACAATGCATATTCTCTACAGAGTATTGGCTATTGTAAAAGCCCTAGGTATAAGCTAAATTAAAAAAATAAATCTATCAACTAGGTTGAAGACCAAAAAAGTATTTAAGAAACCCATTAGCATGTTCCATCAGAATGTGTATCTATTCTAAGATGATATTTTATATAATATGAATCATTTGGGCTAGATATTATTTCTTAAAATTCAATAATATTCATGATTTATATTTTTTTAATAAATAATATTCATCTTTTTCCTTGAAATTGTAGAGAATCATAAGGTGATTCGTGATATGGAGGGTGGTCTCCTTCTCACTACATGTTTTCTTGGATCTATATAAAAAATCCAATCAATAACCAAAGTTGTATCAAATTTATACCAATGGTAATATAATAAGGTTTAATGGGATGTTTATAACACAAACTATAATAGGGAAGGAGTTATATACTTGGGATGAATTAATTAAATTGTTTGTTTTTTCACTGGTATATAACCCTCTATGAATTAAGGTGGTGTTATAATAGCTATAAATATTATACTAGGTATTAAATAAGGATTAAAATAGTAATAAAAATGTACATTTTCTATTTTTTAATGAATAATTAACATACCCCTCACCACTTTTTTTAATCAAGATCTACATTTTTCAATTGAGATAACATAAGATAGACCTCAATCACCTGGAATTGGGGGGTTTCTTTCATTGATTATCATCAATAACCCTTTTCATAGTGCATTGACTCACATATTTTCCATCTTAAGTGTAGTTGAACCATTGGTCAATGAGATGAGGGTTAACCAGATCATTCCTTTCATCAATCAGATTAGTGGGTTTATCCCATAGACATTAACTTGCAAGTTTCTCTTCCTCTATGAACCTTAATCATATTCTCATCCCCTTTAAGATATTTTGTGGGAGATTTTTCCCACACCATTGATAAGTGAGATGCTGGAATTTATTTCCACCATTAATTTTCACCATGACATAGACATAATTAAACTCAACATTCTAACTTGAATGCCCATGAGAGCCATGAGAATCACTTATATTTATTTTGAATTTATAGAACATCTGTCAGTTACCTCAGAACATTAAAATCCCCATTGTCTAGGTAATTTCATATACATTTCTTTAGTCCAAAAAATAGATTTTTAAATTTTTATTCTAGGGGTAATGGTAATGTTTGAGGCATATTGTGCAAGTCTTTTGATGTTTTTCTCATATGTTGTGATATAAGTATATTCCTTTTACTTTTGTCTATGTATATACCAATCCATATTTATTTAGATAGGGTGTATAAAATATTTATGTAAAATCATTTTATATATTTTTTTCCACTCCATCTGTTTCATCATCTAGTTAGTATTTATATTATTTATCAACATCAACCATTGATCAGATTATCCCATTATATGATAAACAACAAGCATTACATTATCATGATCAATGGATTGAAATATAGATATTAACTTTTGAAGGTATTAGATCAATTATTCTATAATTAAGGGATCTTAATATCAACTAAAATTTTATTTCCTTTTCACATAAATGTCTTAATTTCTACTTCCGCTTTCTTAGGGGATTTCATAATTCCTCATGAATCAAGATTATGTTAAAAAATTATTTAATTGGGAATGTATAGTCCTATGTTTTTCAATTCCTTCAGCCATATGGTTGGAAAAATAATTTGGTAAGTCTTTACATTGCTTCTCACATTGATTTTTTACATGGATCCTCCTACTATAATCTATTTACTATAATAAAGGGAAAATTAGGGTTGATTATTTTTAAATTTTTAGACACATAAAATAGATTATATTGGAAAAACGTTACATATAATAAATAAAATGTATTCTTTATCCTTTGAATATATAGTTTTTCAAATAATTTATCAATGCTCAATTTCTTAATATTAAATCATATCATAATGTTTTCAATTAATAATTTTTCATAATGGTCTTGCGAATTATCCAAAGAATATCATAAGATATTTCCAAACTAGGTGTGCAGCAAGGATCATTGTAATGAACCATTTCCTAAACCAGCCTTTCTAAATATGGTGTTTTTGAGAATGTTACCCCTAGGTATTTATATCCCCTCTACCGTAGATTATACATAGTGGTGCTCTAAGATAGTGGCCACAAGACCTCATGTTATTATCCCTAAATTACAGAGGAAAAAACTATTTGCGATGTCATTAGTAGTGTATGTGGGTATACTATTACCCTGTTATTTAGAGTGTAAGGTAGTAACATAGGTATAATAAATTAGTGATAAACATCATAATAATACTCAATAACTGGACCAGTAACTCATATTAGAGGATGAAGAATTAAACAATATGTAGTATCATAAATAATACAAATAAACCATGATATATAAGTAGAAATAACAAATAATAATAAATAGTAGGGTAAAATAATGATTCTGATGTTCTAAAAAACTAATATAAAAGTGGAAGGGGATACATGCATATACAAAATTCTAGAAAAAAAATATAAAAAGGCCAAAAACTAAGAAATAAGGATTTTTAGAATAGGTTCATTCCTAAGCCCCCATACTACATAGTTAAATTGAAAATCAAGAATCAGAAGTTGGATTCTACCCTTTATCTATTCCGGAAAACATAAATTGTACATAGATACAAAATGCTGCGCGAGTAGTGTGTGAACTAAAATTGAAATAGGCCACCACCAATAGTGACTAGCTTAAACCATATCATGAAATATTTACTGGCTAGTGTTCTATTAATAATAAATTCTAGACAAAAGATAAATAAATAAATAAATATCACTAGGTTCTAGAATTACATACATGGAATTTTACCATCTTTTTTCTATAATGGTGAGATTCACCAAAGAAAACCTACCAAGGTAATGTGAATGATATTATGTGTAATTAGATAGACTATACCTAGGATTTTTATTTGGATTTTAGGAAACATCCCTAGGTTTCCATGACAAAAGACCATTTCTCAATAAAAAACATTCACATTCTTTTTAATTCACCAAATACCACTATGTAAATATATTAATATTCGCCTTGATCCCATCCATGTTAGTTATAAGGTAATTTTAGGAATCACACTAGGTGATTGGTATCTGTCCAGTTACAAGGAATCCGTCAGTGTTGATCGATGAAACAAATCCATGAGTAACTCTAGCCATGGTGAGAAGACAACATGATCTATCCTTTGAGTTCTTACGGGGTATCACTCATAGGGTCCTTAGTCACTCTTGTGGGTTTGTGAAACCTTCATGAAATTGACCACGTCCATGGGGTCTCACCTAGGTAATCAGTGTCATTCACTTGGAGGTAAAAATATATAATTCTCTACAAGACCATCCAAGACATAAATAGTGTCTCCCTTAATGTGGTCACAAAGAATTAACAATTTTTACCAGAAGGCATATGTGTATTTCCATGGGGTTCTTAATTCAGAACCCCTAGTATCACCCTCGACACTGAGATGAAATTATATAATCACTAAATTATATATAACATGTCATGAAAAAATTATCTTTTCATTTAGTTTAATAATTTATACATAATAGGCATATTTTCTCAACTAATTTCTATTAGGAAAACCATTTATGTCATAAGGCCTCAGTCATATAGACCAATCTCATAGTCAATTAAATTAGTTAAAACTAATTAATTAACACATGTTATTAATTATAAGTCAACACACCTCAATGGCAATTAAAACAATTTAGATATTGGGAAATCATGTCTCAATACATGAGAACTCCCATTAGGGTGGAATAAATCATGGTGATCATTCCAATGGGTTGATTCTCCACATTCTCAAGTATCAAATGGAATGGTAAGGTATCACATTTTATTTAATTGGATTTTAAGAGCCATTTCTAGAAGTTTCCAACTATCATCATAATGAAACACACTATAAAATGCAACAAAAGTATGGTATAGAACATAAAACACGTACCTTATTTTCATAGTGCTTCCCTCATCCAGTATAAACCACTGATTCGATCTAGAAATGAAGAAATTTAAGAGATCATAAAATTCTATAAGAATAAGAAAAATGGTCTGGATGTAAGATAGTTAATGAGAGGATTAAAAATTAAATATAAGTGAGAGGATCATGTATCTTAACTCTATAATACCATTAAAACAGAAAGTGACTAAATTGGACAACGAACGAAGGATTTAGCTTAATATCTATAAAGGAGGAGAAGTGTGCTCGTGCATGATGGAGGGGGAGTTACTCAATAATATAGAAAGAAAATGGATGTAATTTTGAGTAAAGATATTAATGAGTGTAAAAATTATAATTTCATCCCCAGAAAAGGTCACATGGTTTGGCCACATGGTTGACCAAAACGTGATTCAATCATGAGCCACGTTCTACTCCAAGGGGCACCATGCACATTCTAGGCACAAGGATTGGATAATTGTGTGCATCCTAGGAGAAAAACTCTACATTTGGAGACTAGAATCATACATTCCTATGTTTCTTGGGGGTTTCATGGTTTCAGAAAAATGTGAACCCTAGTCTTCCACATTTAACATTAATGATCTAGGATCCGAATGAGCCACGAACACCCCTGAGACATCCTTAACTCCCTTAAAAAACATTATAAAGGAAAAGAGATGTAAACAAAACTAAAAAGGTCCATATCATTTGGAAAAGTTTGGATGTTAAAAAATACCATCTTTAAGACAACTCTTCTCTGTGTTTCCCTTCCAAGGGTGGTGAAAAATCTTATAAGAAATGTTTCAGACACTCTACATGTATATTAGCCTCTCATTCCTCGGTCTTCTCTAATATGCATCCATGATAAGATAAAACTAGAAATAGTGTAATAGACCATCTTCTAAGAGCCTTCTTCCTCTAATAAATGAAATGTATCATATTATTTTTTAGGGATTTGTTTTTCTCCAATTAAATATCATCAGGATAGAAAAAATGAGACATGTCAGGATGATACTATCGAAGATGTGATATGTGGATACAAAATTCATGAAATTTTACCATAGAGGTAATAGAAACCGATATGCTATTAGAACAACTCTCTTCGCTATTTTAATGCGATAGAAAAATCAAGGTGATGCCTTTCACTATCTTATAATTTTATTATGAACCAATCTAGGTGATAAATGTAGAAAAGACATTATGTCCCAACTCAAACTATTAAGATAGATTGTAATGATCAGTATAAAGATTATTCAAATAATGATTTTTATCCATATGATTATGAATCAGTTATACTTTCTATGAAGTCTTGTAAATGATATGAGGACCTAGTTGTGCTGCCTCACCTACTCATAGACAGAATATAGGTGAACAACATGACCTACCATAAAGGGAATCATATGGAGACATATGAATTTTTTCATGAATGAATCTTTTGTAAGAAATATCTAGAAAAGATATATACTTCTCCCATGATCTATTGAAATCAAGGATACATTCCCAATGCATATCCTCCAAAACATGTGTAATCTGTTAAAACTACCCAATGGTCTAAGGGTGGTATGTTGTACACAATAAAAACTATGAACACATTTACTTTTGAAAACCTTTTCAGAACCTCTTTGTAATATGTGAATCTCGGTCCAAGACAATAGAATAGGGTATACCTTGAATTCACACTATCTCCTAGAAATAAAGCCTTCCTAACTCATAAACATATATGGTCAACTAAATTTTTAGGAACTTTGTAACCTTGGTCAACCCAACAATGGTGAACCATATTGCATCACTACCTCGATGGGATATCGAAAAACCAGTGATGAAATAGATGGTGATTTCATTACATTTAAACTCATGAATGGAAGGAGATTGTAAAAGTACATCATGGCAATGTTGCTTTGATATTATTGACTGATAGGTGGAGGACTTAGTGAAGGAATATTCTAGGTGCCTCTTCATGCATGGACACCAATACCGATGACATATATCTCCGTACAACTTGTTTAGAATCAGTTAAATAGCCCAAAAACAAGAAAGTGACTCCCTCATCAACTCTTCTACTATATAAGAATGCATCCAAACATACACAAGGAAGAGTTAGTAAATACATACATCAACAACACATCTAGGTGGCGAGATCTATCATGTGACACCCTCACTCAAAACAAGGATCTTGTAATTAGATAGTTGCCTCGTGTTGACCCATTCTAGAAGAGAGAATGTCACTGCAAGTGATTCTAAGAATAGTTTCCCATTCTATTACAGAACCTCAATATGCATCTCATTGAACAGATCCAACAACTTCTACTCATTAATGGTCTCTTTGATAGATTGTCTATAAGTCTTCCAACTCAAGGAATCAACTATAAAATTTCTTTGTATAGGTGTGTGAGAATGCTCAATTTCAAACAATTTCAAATATTCCACCTTCTATAATACATGAGATTCATGTATCATTGAGTTGATATGTATTGGAGACTTTTATTCACAATATAAATGATGAACCACTCACCCAAAAGATAGTGTATCCAAAATAATAGATTATTGACTATATAATCTTGATTGAGTTATTTTTTAGGATAGTTTTACTCATGAGATCTCAGCTGGTGTTACCTATATGCTACAACCTGATCAACCTACATCATCATCGTTCCTTTCCTGATTCTGGAAGCATCACAATTAATAGTACAGATTCTTCCCAACATAGGTAGAATCAAGATTGTTTTTGATGTAATTATTACCATTAAATTCTAAAAATTTATATCATAAGATTTATTCCAATTGAATTTTAAAATGTATATTGGATAGCCTATAATAATCTATTCCGGTCATGATAAGTCATGGATGAATTTCATGTTATAGGAATCAATCCCTAATAAGTTTCATATATGGAACACTTTCTGGAGATGCTTCATGGAAACCATGACGCTCACCTAATCTGGTTGAACCAATAAGCCTCATTTATATATATTATTACACCAAATATGAAATCACTAATGATCCAAAAGTGGAATTTACTAGGATCTTTATATATATGGAGCTCTTTTAGTGTAACAAAAATGATAACGAGATGATTGGAATATTCATGTATAGTGCGAGAATACACCAAGATTTCATCAATGGATACCACAACAAATTATTAAATATGCTGGTTAGAAAACTGATTCATCAGACCCATGAAGAATTTTTGTGTTTTCATCTGGCTGAACAAAATAACCAATTATTTATACTAGTCATACATGCTCAAAAGTTTTGTACATGGTATGTCTAATTTCCTCACACTAACCTAATAGTACATCGATCTCAAATAGATTTGGATAAAACTTTTAATCCTCAGATCAATTTGAAGAGAATTCATATATGATGTAGTGGATAATGTATATTCATTATAATCATGTTTAGTCGGCAGTAATCAAAACACAATCTAAGTGTAACATCCCCCTTCTTGTAAAAAATGACTGGTGAACACCATTGAGATGTTTTAGGTAGGATGAAACCATTATTCACAATATCTTCTAGATTCTTCTTCGATTCATGGAGATCTATAGGTTCCATCATAAATGGAGGAATGAAAACATTTTCAACTCCTAGAACAATCTTGATGGTTAACTAAGCCTCTATCTATGGAGGTAATCTTGAGAAATTATTTTGTAACATGTCCTTGAAATTATCCACAATATAGGGAAACTCAATGACTTGCATCTGCTATCCCTTACAGATATATTGGCCACCTGAGTCGTCACTCCTCCCAACCCAATATTCTTGGTTCCAGCTCAACTCTATTGTACATCTAATTAACCCATATTGATATATTTCATGACCACATCTAATGTGAACGATAAAAAACAATGATAGCAATCTAGATGGGCTCAATAGAAAACAATTTATTACATTATAAGATTAACTTCCAAACTACTAATCATGAGGATAAAGAAGCTTCATACAAAATGGTACCCACCTATATCAAAGGGGAACTCATTGAACTTGAGTATACCCTTATCTGCATCTCCTATCAATGTTTCAATATTCATAAAGACACTTGAGTACTAAATTTCTAGGCCCAAAAATCCCACAGTTGTAGGAGATATAAAGGAGTAAGATGCACTTAAATCGAACATGGTAGATAGTATAGTGGATGCTACCAAAATAGTACCTCTAACTAAAGATTTACCTACACTCATATCCTCAATCATAGGCTATACATCATAGATATCTAATGAACTATGAAAATAAGATGTTGCGGGAGTTGGTCCACACTATTGACACCGAATATCTGAACCCTAAGTACCTCATCCACTACCACCTAATTAGATTGAAATTTTATTAGAGGAACAAATTCTTACCTAATGAGGAGTCTTTATTGTTGCACCTTATTTCACTCTTGATTATATACCTTCTCACATGGAACTAGTGTAATTGATTGGAAAAATCATTGGAGGATAACAATCCTGCCACAACTACAACACTCGATTGGGTACCTTGTACCCGGGGATTTTTTTCATCACCTACCACATAGGTGACACACTACATAGCATTCAGTTTGTGCAACCTAGATGAAAATTCCCCCTCATGTAACTTGAAAACATCACATCCATCAACTGGATAACAAACTACTCTTCCATGATGATGTACAACCCTATTTCACATCACCTAATTCTATCATGTTCTGCTCGGTGATGATGGATTGGTTCAGTATTTATAAAAAAAATTTCATTCAAAAGACATTATCCAATGATGGTATGGTATATTAAATCACATCATATAACCACCTCATAGTTTTTAGATCTTCACCTTACATGGTTGGTAAAAACTAATGCATTTCAGTTATGGGAGATGAGTATTCCATAAAAGAAATGTCAGATTGATGAAGGTGTATGAATTTATATGAATAGTATGTTCATAGGGTCTACAGAATGATGTTACAAAACATGGAAATCTAAAATCCCACCCAAATAATCCCATGATTTCAACAAACATTAGTAATTATCTACCACTGGTGTTTGGAATCATAACATATCATATAGTTATCGAGGTTGAATCTATGATCTAGAGGCATCATGATATTGTTGATGATTTAATGCATGGAATCAATCAATGATTCAACAGCCTAAAGTCCTCCATCCCCCGAAATGGTGGGAGGATGTTTCTTTTGTAACTTTTTAGTCACTCTTACCTAGTAGTGTTAGGTCAGATATCACCTTGTATTGGATGAATAAATCGAAAAAAAAATATTGTAGCATTTGGAATTGAAATTAAGTGGATGTTATGGAGGAGGATCCATGTGTGGAACTATAGGCGATACCATGGGTGGGTTAGGTCCAACCACCTCTAGAGGATTATCATAACTACATTCCTGGTGTACAAAATACTGTTTTACCATTAGAATATCTCTACAATTTACAAGTGTGTGCCTCAAAAAAATTATAATAGATAGGTAATGTGGTAAACAAGGATAGGTACTACGCCTAACAATAACATGCAATAACCACGAGAATACTTTAAAATCTATGTACTGGGGATAAGATAGGTTTTAATAAATATTATAAGAGACATTTCCTACTTACCACTACTATTTTTGGGTCAGGTTAAATTCTCATAGTACACAGATAAAGTGTCTATTTAATTTTAAAGTTTGTATTAATTTTATTTTATTGGTGTATTTAAATTCTCATTAAATGGATTGATGGGATAGATCACCACTTCTAATCTATAAGATCCCATAAAACATATAAATCTAAATATGGTGTCCCTTAAATTATAACAATGACATGTTCCTTCCTATGTGACAGATTACTCCTGGCTCAAAATTCCATTACTATCTACTTAAGGTGTTTTCTTAAACCTATTCAAGAAAAAAATCTTAGGTTTAGGCACCCACATTAATTGTCAGTAATTTTTTATTCCATGTAATTTTTAAACATTTCTATATATATAATTTAATTCACTTCAGATAATAAAAACAATGGAAGAATGGAAATAACATGAAATATAAGAAATTCATGTAGAAAGTAAATATGGTGTGGCATAAGGCATGAAATTTTGATCTTAAGGTTCCTTTTATGATTCATGATTTTATTCTCCCTTATATCCTTATGCCTATGAAAAATAAACCCTTTTGATAAAATAAAATCCATATCATCACAAAACAGGTGTGTCACCCAATGGTGAATTCCATGAATGAGTAACAATTCAATTCATTATAAAAATATTCCCATTCATGGTAATTTCGGGTTCCCCTGTGTGTGGGTAGATACTTCCAATAATAGGCTCTTTAACAAATCCCAAATTCCTAGTGTCATATCTACACCCAAATAGATGGAAATAAAAATGAAAAATACCCTATGATACCACATAGTAGTGTCTCTCCCAAGATTCCACTTATCAATTCCCTAAGAAGGTGGCCACAAGATCTCAAGCGATCTACCCAAATTCTGGAGGATGCTGACATGAAGTGAGGGTTAGGGGAGTGTCCTTAGGGAGACTCTACCCTCATTGATCAAATAGGTACACAACAATATAGGTATACACAATAATTTAGAATAAAAACAAACAAACACTACAACCAAACCAGTAACCCACCATAGTGGAATCAGAATTAAATAATAAACAACAAAGAAAAAATAGAAATAAACCAATAAATATAAGTATACATGTGGATGTTTTGTAAATATAATGAGTTGATTATGATTATTATTTTATACAAAATGAATATAAATAGTTCAAGTCATACATTAATATATGACACACTAACCAAAATATTCAAAAAGGCTAAAAACATCTACAACTAGAATTTGGAGCGTGGGCTTAGTCCTCTGGCCATGTACTACAAAATAAGAATGTAGATCAATCATTGAGAGTTAGCTTATTTTCTTTATAAATTTCTATAAACATAATGCATATTCATCTTCCAATGGTGGAACAAGTATAGTGATAGATAAAATCCTAGTGGGCCACCACCAATGGTGTCAAGATGAAACCATATTATACAATATAAAAGGAGGAATGTTCTGATAATAATAAACGAATGACAGAAAAAAAATAGGATTGGGTTCTAGTACGACACCCATCCAATTTTACCATATTCATCCTAATCTAGTTAGTCTGAACAAAGAGAATATGAAAATGTAATGTGAGGGATATGATTTTTATGAAGAAGGACTATCATAAAACATGTGATTTGTCTTGGAAGACATGTCCCAATTAGTCCAAAACCATAAGTCCTTTTTTAATTAAAAACATTCAATTTCTATTTAAATCAATTAATACATTTTTATGAAAATATAGAGATTCACTCAGATCCAATCCATTGAAATTATAAAATAATTTCATGAATCTCTCTAGGAGATCAGTATATGTCCAATTCCATGGAGGCCATCTATGGTGACCCAAGAATGAAGTGCCATGTGTCACTCCAGGCATGGAAACAAGACAACATGAACAAACCTCATAGTACATACCAATTAGAGAACATAGGGGATTGATTCACACTATTGGAATGATAAAACTATTATTCCAATGAGCCAATCCAAGTTGTGAAACCTATAGAACCAATGCTACTCTTTCAGAGGTAAAATCAATAAACCTCATCATTCCCATCCCAAGAATAATAAGTGTCTCCCCTAATGTGCTTACAAAGTATTAACAATTCTAACATTATGTCAAAATAATATGTTCAATGGGACCTTATGTCAGAATCCCTTGCATCAACATCATTACTATGATGAGATAATTTAATCAACAAATATTATATAAAATGAATAAAAAAATTTCATTTCATTTAGTTCATGTATTTATATCATAATAGTCCTATTGGGTTAAGTAATTTCCATTGGGAATACCATTAATGTCATATGGCATAATGATCCCATCCTAATATCATGTACAATTAATTTAGTTCAAATTAATTCATTACCACATGGCATTAATTATAATGAAATTGACATCAAGAGTTATTAGTAAAATTTAGATCAATTGATAATAAGACTCAAAGGTGGAGGATAGCCATTGGGGTTGCAAAAATATATGTGATCAACCAAATTATTTGATTCATGATAGAGAAAATATTATCAATTTTTTTAAATTTAATTTAATTTTATTTATCCCAACCAGAATTTATTTAAAGGGAAGTTTTCAAATTATATGGTTTTAGAAATTTTTTACCATAATAAAAAAAATCAATATTTGTGATTCTAAATATTTTAATTAATTAATTTATTTAAGGTATAAATATTTTATTAATAATAAAAATTCAAGTTTTTTTTAGATTTATATCTATTGGTCTTCATTTTATTCTACAAGGACAAAAGCACAGTCCATAATTTGAATGACCAAAATCATCTCACATGTAGGGCCTAAAATATGACGCATTTATTTTAGATGATTATTATTTGCGAATATTTTAATGAATTAAGGTGTAAACATATCACAAAAAAAGTTATATAGCTACCCAACTAAGATAAATCATTTCATTTTCACTTGGATTTTTCCAACCATTATGATTGTAACTTACTATCCTATATGATTGATGATAGACCTCAAGTCATTACATAAACCTCATGGAAATTCGTTTCTACCCATACCGAAAACACCACCAGGTAAAAGCAGTTTTTAGCATTATATTATACTTATGATAAATTCTTATCATATTTATTAGAAATTATGGTTCCTATTTTTTTAAATCATATGTTATTGTAGTATTTAATAAATATGGTGATGTCTAAAACATGGCCAATTTGTTGAATGAGTCTACTTCAAGAGTTAAAATTAATAGATAAATGTCAATAATGAAGATGAGAACCATGTTTTTTATCAACTAAGAAGGATCCCCAGTACAACATTAGTAAAGATACTAGCTAAAAACACACTAAATGATCCCATTATAGGAAAATAATTTTTATTTATTGAATTAAATTTATCAATTTATGTTGATATGGTTATGTTTTTGGTAAATTCTCATGTTTCATCTCATTTTAATCCCCTTAGAATTTCATCTCAAATTTTAATCAAAATATCTTTTTTGATGCATATCATAATAAAATATTCAATGAAAAAATTATTATATGTTTTTTCTGGAACATGTGATATAATATTTACTTAGATTTTATGATACTCTTGATTTTGAAAGCAACGTTGGACCTCAAAGGGCTTATAAGAATGTGTTATAATAAATAATTTAATGTAATAAATTATTTCAGGATGCACATGATTTTTTTAAACAGTTTGATTAATTTAAAGTCATTAGTAAAAAATATAAAAGCTAAGAGATTCCAAAAAACATAATATTTCAAGAGTTCATTGAATTTTGTGGAATATAGTTTTTTTGACCTTACCCAATGAAATTTTGGAATAGTTACATACTAATGGACATGGATTGTATTTCAAAATGGGTGGAAGCCAAGGACACTAATAATGAAGATGTTAATGGTTTTTTATTTTTTAAAACTAATATCTCATAGAGGTTTAGAGTTATATGTGACATTTATGATGATAAAGCAACTGATTTCAGTAATGAGATCATGGAAGATATGATTTGGATTTATGTAGTAAACCATAATAAATATACACCATAAAACCCAAAAAATGGGATACATAATGTTTAAAATAGATAAATCTTGTAGATTCCTAATAAAAAATTCAATGAAAATAAAAATTATTAGTGGAAATTTTTGGAATAAACCTTATTTTTGCACATGAAATCTTATAAAACAACTTTTATGATGAGTTCATATGGACTGGTTTATGAGTAGAGCTATAACCTACCAGTGGAGCTGGGACATAAGGCTTATTGTGTAGTGAGGGAGAGGAATATGGATCTAAAACAACCTATTAAATAAATTAAATTTTATTTTTTTGGATCATAATAAATCTTAAAGGATGGTTTTGGTGAAACATATATTTATAAGGAATGAACTTGAGTACCTCATGGAAAATTAATATTGGAAAAATGATTCTATACAAAGGATTAAGGGATTCATTAAAACTAAAGACCCAAATTTATTACCATTAAGAATTTTAATTTATGTTAAATACCATTTAAGTTAGCCATATATATCTTGTTAGAGGTATTCATGTTATTAAAGGAGGTGAAAATAAACTATTCACTAATAATGACAATAGGAAAATGATATTTTATGTACATGTTCCCCAAAAACTAATGGAGGATATCACACTCCTCTAACCCAACCACCATTGAGAACCACTAGATTTATACCTTCATCAACACTAAAATGATAAAATTATTACATTTTAATATATTTAAATTTATACAATTTTATAATTCTTTAACAATATTGTATCATTTACGTGTGGAGTTAGGAACCATTATATTTTAGAATTGTTTAGGATTTTCATAACATACTCTTCTTTTTAGAAAATTATTGTGTGTTTCTTCATTATTATTATATTTTTAAACCGAACGATCTTATATTGAATTCTTAGTAACATTTGAATCCATTACAATGATGAAAAACTAATTTTACTGAAAATTTTAATATAAATTATTACTAAAATGTTCATTTTTTAAAATTATAAGTGATGATAATTAATGAAAAGTCTATTTAGTTTGTAATATTATGCCATGAAATACTATCAATAATTTAAAACACTTAACTACGATTATACTAACCACATATTCAAATATTCAAAAACTGAATCATTTCACTATATAACAATGTCAAGTTTGAATGTACAGAATTTTCAATGTAAACTAGTCAATGGAAATGATAATTTATAATTTTTTAATATACATTATCGGTAAATTATTTTAGAAACAATATCCCTTTTTTATCAAACTATATTTTTAATCCTACCCATACATTTAACCATTATATCTGTGAGAAACAAAATATGATATTAATATAAAGCAACCATTAAATCAAAAAATCCATTTGTACCATGATATAGTAGATTATATATTATCTCAACTAAATTATAGTGTGGGGTAGAAAGATGGTGATTTATTATACGATGTTTAGAATGAAATATTCTATTGCTGATGTGGCTAGATGTTTAATTATATATACTATTGTTTTAGGAGGGGATAAAAATGTACAAATGTATAACGTTTCACTATATAAGGGTTAAGAGTAACTCCATTATTTAATGATTGAAAAAACTCCTCATTCCATAAAAATTTTATAACATCACTAGAGTTCATGAATTTTCAAACGAAGATAGTGTTGCTACAATAAAAATGAAATGGGATGAGGTATTTTTTCCAAGAAATTTTTGCTAACTGATTAATAGCTAATATAATTAAAAATCATATAGAAAGGATATTATTTATTCTTATTAATGTTGCATGGACATTTTCTTATACCATGCTGTGTTTAATTTGATTGTATATCTTATTAAAATCTTCCAAAGGAGGAAATTATATGTGATTCTTACTATTGTTGAAATCCAAATGGAGTGACTATTTATTTTAAAATATAATGAGTAGGATAAAAATCGGTCAAGAGTATGGAGGAAGGAGTCCATTGATGAAGGAAATAGAAAATCAATCAATTTTATTTAAATGTTATGTAAACGTATTAATATTACACCAAATTAACTCAAAATAGAACCCAACATCCCTTAATCATGGAGATACCCTAACAAATCATCATGATATGCCCAAATACAAGACTCATTGGTTGTAGGTAACATAATTTATCAAAACTATGGTGTCCTATTTATGAATAATGAATGTGAAATGAAATTTAATTGAATACATAGATGAGTAGTTAGTATACTATTTGTGGAAACATTTTTATTATTGATCATTGGAGGGTGAAATAAGTGTGAATGAATATAATGAACATAATAAGTGAAATAAAATTGAGAACATTAAGGAAGTATGTTAAGAATGAAGAACGTGGTTATTAAAAAAGACACTCAGAATTGGATAGTGAATGATTTTTTATTATGTAATATTTTCGAAGTCAAATTTTATAAGATTTAAATGATTATTCATGAGGTAAATGAAAGAATAAATTTATTTATTATATTGTTTTTAATTAATTCATATCAGTCCCCCATATTTTCATATTAAATAAGCCTTAATAAATTTTTTAAATAAATTGTACATCCCTTTGATTTTGTAAATAGCGATTAAAATGAACAAATTATAAATTTCATCGATGTATTTAGATGCTATAATTTAATTAATATCATGTTTTTTGCCACCCCTTTGTTCCAATTACATATGTATTTTCCACTTGATTTGGAATGGAAAATTGGAAATTCATAAAACCCCATAACATTGACAGTCTGGAAAGAAATACTTTACCTACCAATATATACAAATATATATTTTTTGTATGATATAAAGCCACAAATGACGAGAAATCATGTATAATATTATTCAGGTATGGCTTTGTTGGTCTTATAAGATGTATATACTTCATGTATAACATTCACATATCCTATTATACTTCTAAATTTTTCATATGACCACTAAAGTTGAAATTATATGACTTTACAACATATATTACTTAGTAAAACTAGAAATGATATTTTTCTAGGTGTATTGATTTGGAAAGAATGTACTAAATTGATCATGTATCATTTGTAACTAAAACAGAAGCTCCAGAATTTTACATCATCATTCATCCTATACATTTATCGTATTCCTTATAGTTTATAAGGAAATAATAATCCAATATATATTGATTAAATACAAATAATATAAGATAATGAATTTATGGGAGGATCTTCTATGACCCTGAGTGAAAATGGAGTCATTTGGAAAATCTGTGAATGCGACGCTATTAAAAGAATTTATCGGTGGGATGTATAATTAGTGGATAATTTTTAAGATAGTAAGGAGAAAAATGTCTTATAGGTGATCTCGACATGCACAGTTATAGATTTTTATTCAACTTTTCCATATATTATGTTCTTCTGACTTTAATTTTATAATGCCTTATTCATTATCAATCACAACTAGAACCCTTAAAATTGAGGGTTAAAAATAGAAGTGAATGATGAAGGGATGGTTTTCCATTTTCAATTATTGAATAACATACTTGAATGAGTAAAAATATTATTATTTTTTAAATTATGTAAGTGATCCACAATAGTTTATAATTTTCAATGATGTGGAATTTGATATATTTTATTTTTAATAGGGCCTTGATTAATGATTCATTTTCTCAATCCATACATTCTAGCTTATATATGTATGAATAGACTAGGATGAGTGGTGAAATTATTATCGAGTTCAAGAAAGTCTGAAAGAGACAGTGGACACACATTTACTTTATAGGGAGAACAAGACTTGAATGGGAGTTAACTTATTAAAATGAGAGTTAATTATTATAGCCTCTAAAATTATAGGAAGGGGTACTCCATAAAAATTTATTTTTTATCTTACACCTCACCAAATTAATCCAACCAGGGTTTTGAGGTGAAGTAGTTGAGAAACCTTTTTTTCATTAGTTAATAATAAGGGGGTCAATAATTTTAATACTAAGATAACATTACTAGTGTTTATAAAACAAAGACCCAATAAATTATCAATAAATTGATTTATAATCACTTTTGATTAAATTTATTTGAATCAATTTGTTCCTTATATTTAAATTTTCTCAAAACCAACTCAAAAAACAACACATTTCTATCATTAAATGGCAGCTAATTTTTAATACTCTTCTATAGAGGTGATATTAGGTTTCCATTATATAATACATAACATTAGAAAATAAATTTCTATTTCACATATTATTAATGAATAAATTTTCATCACTTATACATATTCCTATCTTGATTATATCTATATGAGATTGAAAATTAATAGCCTTAAATTCCTTTTCATTTTCTAATTGTAGAATCTCATTCACCTCTTCATATATTTCCCAACATATATTGATATCCAAATAATTATAATGGATACCTTACTTATTTATAATGAATAAAATATTATTTTGGGATATTCAATCCCCCCTTGGAATTTATTATTGATACCGTTATTCCTCGTTGTAAATATGTGTAATTAACATCTTTTATTATCCCCCTTATAGAGATTAGATACAAGGATGATATATAAGTGAAGGGATTACACATCTTGAACCACTTATTTTCATCTTTAAAAAACTACTTTATTTCTCTCTAGTACACAAAGTTATAGTGCGTGTCTTTTGATTTGAGATAATGATGGAACGAAATTATTTTTTTCCATAAATCACTAACTATTCAAATATATATCTTCCTTGGCTATTTCAGTTTAGAAAAAAAAAATATCTTAATAAGAAGATAATAAAAATTTCTATTAAGGTTTCAGCTATGTGGTACCATGTCACGTTTTCCTATTTAGGATCTTTATACACAAGTTTTTCAATAAATTTATATATTGTGGACGCATTTTAAAAAATATATAATAAATTTCTTGTAGGGGATAGATAATACCCCATTTAGACTATCTTTCTCATCGATCAACACTCCCCCATAAAAAATTTCTTATAATATATTAAATAATGTATAATAATATTGCTATAAAAATTAAATAAGTATTTAGAATTTATACATATTCTATATTTATAAATATGTTCTCCCAGATGGTTTTTATATTTTCTCCCCCTTAAAGGATTCACTAAGAACTTCATTATAGTAGTTAATGAGTTCTATTTTGTCGGGCTCATTTTTTTGTATAGTGAATAAAATATATCATCTTTCTCCCCCATAAATGTTTCCATTAAATTTATACCATGTTAGTTAAGATAAAAAATATGTAAGGGGATTTGTATAATTATTTGTTACTTCTTCAGTAGAAGAATAATTCCAAAGAGAAGGGTCTCAACCCACAACCCATTTTTAATTTAACTCGGTATTTAATATAAATCTTATTTATTGATCCATTTTTGTTTATTTGATTATAGATTTCAATAGTAATAATAAACTACTTCATCTTTAATAATTTATTCTTTTGTGTAATAGTCTTGTCCACCATTTTTCTAATAATGAACATTCAATGAATAGTTTTTTACATTTTATTTAATCTTATCATCCATTTAATTTTTATGTTAAACATTATTTACATATTTTTTGTATTTTTTACTAATTTCATTACACATTTTACACTCGAATTTTGGAACTCATTGGATATAAAAATTTAATAACCATAGTTCAAATTTGATTTCTTATTCATGTGATAAATCATTTCTTCATTGATAACATGCTTTATCTTTCTAAAAGTATTTATCTATTCTCAATTAATATTGAAGAATATTCAGTAACCCCTTCTTGATATATTTATATTTCTTAGATAATTCATCCAATTTCATCCTAACATTATTATTTAACATTATATGTAACACCCTTACTACATTTTATAGGATGCATTCAATCATTTTAATACTCATATTTATGAAGTTGATTGATTCCTTATTTGACTATATTTTCCTCCCTTTAACACAAATATCCATGACAAACATATAGTGATCCCTGGTTAGGAAGTTCCTTCCATAGTATAAAAATATCCATTTTTATATGAAATTTGACTTTTCTTTTTATAAGAATTATTTTGAGTGGTTTACTATACTCCATTCATAATACTTAACACAATTTAGCACATTATTTTCTATATAATATGATTATTCTATTTTCATCACCTACCTTAATTATTTTTAAGATTTTTTTTCACGTCATCATATGGTTTAGGTGGGGGTATTTCAAACCAATGCTCAAAATTGATATACCAGATCCTAATTAGTACTAATATAAGTTATATAATAATGTAAATCAATTATGGGTGAAAATTTTATTTATATTAGTTGAATTCTAATTTTTAATAGAAGGTTTTATTTTTCAGAGTAGGACACTCAAGAGGGAGGGGAATTGAGTTCCTATAAAATTCTCTATTAAAAAATTTATATAAGAAGATTCCCCTAATTAAAATAACATAGTCTAGTTAAAAAGGTATTAAAATTATAATTGATTGAGAGTTCAAATAGTTCACCTGATGATTTTTTAATTATCAATTATAACAATATTTGATATTGATACAACTTTTGAAACTACTCTAATAAGGAAAAATAGTTATACTTACTATCCAAGAGTAACTATTAATTAAAATTTTATTTTTCTAAAATATGAGTTAATGTAGAGAAAGACTAAATTCAATAACACGTTGTATAAAACAATTTTTTCAGTCTCATGATGAGACCTAATTCACTCCACTAGGTGATAACCTGCCACTAAAAAATACATAAAATAAGATTTGATCCACAGCATGGATCTGGGTTAACAATAGTATGCATGACTATCCATGTCAAAATATTACTTCCATTATTCTACATAGGAAAACAAACAATCAGGCCATGTAAGAGAACTTCCACAAATATACGTGGGTGACACAATGTGTAAAATGATTTTTAAATTAGTATATTTGGTACCCTCTAGTTTGGTGCTGGAGATAGTTTTTGTTTTTAATAAAGATATACACATAGCAGGAAAAGTAATAAAAATAGTACACAGGAGAGAAAAGATAATGAGAATGGATAATTAATTCTTTGAGTCTTGTTATTTATAGAAATGGACATGTAGGATGTATCATATGTGATATTAGAGTCCTCTTATGAAAACAGAGTATCGTGAGTCTCATGTTTTTGTTTCATAGTTTGATGAGATGTTCTTGGTAGCTCTTGTTCATCTTAGCCTTCCTACCGGGAGGGTGTTTGAGATTATTAAATACATCATTTTAGCAACTAGGAATTGAATGTTCTTCATGTGTTCTTCAGTTGATGTTCTTGCATTCATTCACTTCACATTCACGCTTACTACTCTAAGGTTATTATTTTCAATTTATTTGGGGTTCATGTGTTAGAGTTGATAGGATGCACTGTCTCCACACCCCGTACCTCATACTCTCTACTAATAGGACTGTAAAAGAACATTAATTTCAATCAGTGTCCATAAATGACTCAAATAGGAATATTGAAAATTTCCTTTAAATTTAATTGAAAATGAATTAAAAATGGTTAAGAATTCAACAATGTCAAATGTTGTGTCTTGAAAATTTTTCACATGGTACAGTGTCCTCTCCTTTGCCTTTTAGAGGTGATATTTTCACGATGAGACAGTCATGGTGTTGAAGTTAGGTTGGAATATGGAACTACTAGCACAGTTATGTTGTCTGGTCCTTTGTGAAAATCTTGAACTTACAACATATTGTAATGTAAGAAAGACTGTGGTAGAAGATATTTTGTGAGATTTGAAGCCAAAATAATGGTCAAAATTTCTGGTTTTTTTTTAAATTAAGAAAAGGTGTCAATTCCTTTTTCAAAATTCTGAACTATGTCTTATTACAGTGTCTTGGAAAAAATTTCAAGGAAACAGTGTCATACATTTTGTGAAATCTAGAACTTATTATAGTGTCAAATTCATGGTGTCTAGGTGATGGGGTCAAGGTTATATTGTTTTGGACTTTTTCCAAAAATACATAACCTATGGAAAAATTATGGTTTCTCATACTTAGCCAAATATCTGTAAAATATCCTAAGAAGTAATACTCACATAATGTATTAAGATTATGAAAAATAATACTGAAAAATAATAGAACAATATTAACCATAGTTTACATAATTCAAACATGATTTGTGATATGTTAAACATGATATGTGGGAATTGAAACATGATAGTTGGTTTTTGATAATTAAAACATGATACATGATTTGTGATCACTAAAACAAGAGGATTCCAAAAATATTCCCCTTTTTAATGATCATAGAGCATGGAATTTATACGCCATATATTTTCTTAAACATAAGAGTTGTGAGTATATATGTAATAGGTTGTATAAAAACTATTCTTTTTTCCATGAATATATATTTCCCATAAATGCTACCATAAATGCCATTTCTTATTTCTCTACATTTTGAGATTATCAAAATGAAAAATAAAAACAAACACTGAATGAAAGAATATAAGAGAATAAAATAAATAATGAAAATTAAATTTAATAGAATGAAGGAGTTTATTACAAGCATAAGGAAAAATGAAAAATATCCCAATCAAAATACATTCTTCACTTCTATTCAGATTAATCATAATTTTTTTCACTTGGTAGAGACATCAGGAGGAGCCACATAAGTAGAAGTATAAGTGGTAGAAGGGATTGATCTGATGGTTAGAAAAATATAATTCACTTTTTTAAAAAATAGAGGGTTGAAGGGATTATTTGGTTGAAGCCTTAGGAAATAATAGTTTAATAATATTATGTCTGATCTAGCTTAGAGACTAAGATACATACATTGTAGCAGGAGAAAAGGTAGTGGAGGAGGAAGGTGTTGAACTGGGATATAACGAAGTTGCTTAGGAGCCACAATGGCAGTACAATAAACATGTATAAAGGGATTAAAAAACTTAATGAAATCAGTGATCATTGCACATCCATACTAAATATCCATCTCAAAGTCATATTTTTTTCCAAAAAATTTTCCAATGGAGGAGTGAATTCTTATATGTTCTAAACATGAGTCTTGAGGATTGAGTGAAATAAGGAATTTTCAAATTGTCTAAAAGAAATGTGAAGTGATTGTTCAGATCATTCTTAGAATAAATTATATTTAAGTATAAGTCCACATTAATAGATATTTCTAGTTGAACATCATTTAATATATTTGAATGAATACTCACCAAGTCAACCAATCAGTCATTATTCATTATGAAAATAGAGTAACCTTGCTTTTCAACACCATTCAATACTAACTGAATATCATCCTTCATAAATTTTATATTTAAATTACCATCTATTGGAAGATATGGTTTTCCAGTTGATGTTGAAGTTGAAACAGTTGATGTGAGAGAATGAAGTTGATTTAGAACCTTCTGTAAACATCAATTATATTCATCTGGCATCTTTTTAGGACTAATAATAGGAACACAAATCACATTGACTATCAAGTTGTTATTCTCAAGCAATTTTTCATATGCAGAGAGCAGGGTTGGTTGAATCAAAGATAAAACATTCTCTGGGATCTTATCTCCAACATCCTCAACAGGATGAGAAATAAGAGAAAATCCAGTTTGCAACACTTTCTGTATATCTTTAACCATAGATTTTAGAGACTTCACCCCATCACTCACATTTTTTCTTGATCCTAACTTCTTTAATTTTATATATTATATTTTTTTGAATCTACAATATAGTTTTTTCTAACATTAATTCCACACCTCTTACCATAAGATTCGTCTTAGATACTTTTTGTGACATCATTATCATTTCAAATCTAGATAACAAGGTGTTTTGAAATTCTTTTATGTCATATATACTTTCATAGGTATGAGTTTATTTGGTATGATCCAAAATAAAAGCATATACATGTTCTAATTACATTTAAAGAAAAAAAATTGTGGCTATGATTTGTTTGAGATTAAACACTGTGGGGGGATCAATTGTTATAATGGATACTCTCTGTGAATCAGAAACTTCAACGTACATTGAGAATCAATACCAGGAATCCACTAAACTAAAATCCATAGGATTTGTAACATCATTTATTTCCAAAAGAGGGGTTTCTCCCACTTAATATGTGAAACTATGATAGGATTAAGAGATCCAGTTTCTTGAGAAATATCCAATTTTGAAGCTCAACCAGGCTCACCCATATAATTTCTAGTTATTTAAAAGGCCTGATCCATGCTCTCTATAATATATAATGTTATATCAGGTTCAAATTATTCTTTGAACTATTCTACAACAGCTTCATTCTCCTCAATAGCAACATAATATTTTATAGAAGGCTATTTTTCTAAAGTAGTATCTTCTACTACAGCAGGATCTTATTCAATGGTAACACTTCTTTTAACAGAAGCTACATCATTTTCAACTACTTCTTGTAGATAGGTAAGTAAATTGTCATCTATCTCCATGACATTTCATTCTTCAGGTATATCTACTGAGTCATATACCTATTTATCTAAATATTCTACATCTTCATCATGTTCCAAACTAGGGTCAGATACGCTTCTAGTTCATGAAGGGTTTTCAACTGGGTTGAAAAGTTCATAAAATCATTCATTATATTCCACCCAATATTTCATCTATGACTTCCAGAAAATTTTAATTCTTATAACTATACCATTGAGATATAAAATTCAATAAACTAAAACATTATTCTTCATTCAATCCAACTACATCCTTGGATAATAACATTTTAGAAATTAATCCTGAGTAAAACAGAGATATTGATTTTGTAGTTGTCCTCAAGATTTTACCCTTGTGAAGTATATTATACTTAACCAATTTGATCATTTTCACATTCATAAAAATTTGTATACATAACACATATTAATACTTAAGGGTATAAAATTCTCATATCCTTGTGAAAATAAGATGATGAATAAACATAAAAACAATCATTTCTCACCATCACTCTCATCAGTAATTTCTATTCTTTTCTTTTTGTTTCCAGTTAAATATCCAAGAGCCTGTTATTCGATAAACACATCACAAGGTAGAAGAGTTCATCTTCAGTAATCCTTAAAAATTACTTCAAGAGGTATTCCTTGGAAGCCAACCCATAACCTTGAATAAAAGGTACATGTTTGATTATTTACCCTACTTTTTACTACAAAATAATCTTCATAATTGATTGATAACTAAACATTTTGATAAAAATATGAAACTATCTTGGGAAAAATTTGTCTTTTAATTTTTTTTGAACCATATCAACCATACCCTTTCATCGAATACATTAAAATATAAAAATTACATGTTTTTTACCTCTTTAGACAAACAGCATTCTTCGAAACTACTGTTCGATTAGAAATGCCTATATTCAATGATCCATAATCCATTATTTTCAAAAACTTTTTCACTTTTTTCTAAGGCCTTAACTTATTAAGATACAATGAAGATAGATGCTTTATTATGAGCATCCAATGTGAGTTCTAGAAAGATAAGTCGTTGAAATAGAGTGAACAAATTGAGATAGAAGGGATTCAATTTTAAGAGATCTTGAGTGAAGAGAAAAGTGGAAAAGATTAAGTTTTATCCTTTAGTGATTTCAACCATGACAACAAAAAATACATGGTATAAAATCAATAAAATAATCAGTACAATTATACCAGAAAATAAAATTTTGAAAATAGAAGTCTGAGCCATTTTGGTGACACTGAAACAAGAAGTCAAGATGTTAGCATTTTGGTGCCAATCCAAACAGTGGGACCGTGTCATTGAGATAACAAGTCTCAGACCGCAACTGAGAGACAATAACTATAAGACCATAAATGTGAGATAGTAACTACAAGACCTCAACTTTTGAAATTTGTAATCATGAAACCATAAACTATGAAATAGTAAACTGTTCACTTATGGCTTCTCATCCCTATTTCAAGCATGATGTAATTTATTCTTTAAAATTTTAATGGCATAGTGAATATATCAGCAATATGATTTTCAGTGATAATGAATTCTATAGTGATATCAATTTTTTTATAATGATCTCACAAAATGGGATGTCCTATATCTATATTATTAGTCATATATTGGGAAATATGATTTTTTAAAATGTTAAAAGCAATTGTATTTTCACAATTTATAGGTACATGTCTGAGTTGATATCCATAATATAGTAAAGTGTATGTAATCCACAAAATTTGTGCACAACAACTACCCAAAACATTGTATTTAGCATCAAAAGTAGATAATTGAACATAATTTATTTAACTACATAATGATACTAGATACTTGGCTAAAAATGACATTTTTTAGTTGTGCCTTTTCTATCTAATGTAAAACCACTCAAGTTAACATCCTAATCAGTAACTAAATCAAATGATTATCCACTACGATAAAATAGTCCTAGATTAGTAGCATTTTTGAGGTATTTGAATATTCTAATAATAATAATAAGATGTGACTATTTTTGATTTTCATGAAAACAAGCTCACAAACAAACACTAAACATAATATCAGGATGACTAACAGTTATGTAGAGTAAACTTCCAATCATTCTTGTATAAGTGGTTTGATCAAAAAATTTACCATTTTCTTCAAGATCGAATATAAAAGTAGTACTCATTGGTGTATCAGTACATTTAGTGATATCTATGACTAAATGTTTTATGAGAGATTTTTTATATTTTTTGATTTCACATTATACCTTATTTGTTTGGAAAATTTTTAATCTAAAAAATAATTTTAGTTTACACATCAAAGTCATTTATAATTCATTTTTCACCATTTTCTAAAAGTTATTACATAAATAATTTCATAAAGATCGATAAATAATGTCATCTATATGGATTTGAACTAATGAAACATTTTTAGACATATTTTTTATGAAAATATTAGGATCTGTAATATATATTATAGAACATTTTTAAATAAGAAAACAACTTAATCTATCATACCAAGATATTGGAGATTTTTTAAACCATATAAATCAGTAGATAATTTAAAATCATTATATGGAATATGTGGTTTTGTAAAACCAAGTGGTTGTTCAACATAAACTTCCTTAACTATATAACCATTTAGAACATCACAATTTACATCCATTTTATAATGTTTGAAATTGAGATGTGCTTCATATGCATGAAAGATTCTAATGGATTCACGATTAGCTACTTGTAAAAATGTGTCATCATAGTCAATTCCATCTTGTTAGCTATAACCTTGTTTAACCAATATTGATTTGTGTTTAACTATAATACATGATTCATCTGCATAGATCCTAAACACCCATTTAGTGCTTATAGTCAAGGTGTATTTGGGTCTATCCCCATGTTTCCAAAAAATATTACTTTCAAACCGATTTAGTTATTCTTATATAGTTGTCACCCAAAATTCGTCATTCAAATCATTATTGATGTTTTTGGACTTAAGATATAATAGAAAGGATTGATTTTTCACCAGATTTCTAAAATAATATATAGTATATGTTTTCTTATCTAATTATACAACAATATTATCTAAAGGATAGTTCATAATGGTTCCAACAGATCTATAAAATGATGGGGTAGTAATTTCATATTATTCAATAGGTTTAGGATCATTATGACTAAAATATAAAGAATTTCTAGAACTGGTTGTTTTAAATGATTAATTCATACGATAGTCAAACGATTTATAATTAATGTCAATATTTGACATATCATCCTCATGATTTTCGAATTAGGTCTTTGTCTCATGTGTATCTCTTTCATCAAATTTCACATGTATAGATTCTTTCACACATTGGGTTCTTTTGATAATGACTCTATAGGATTTACTAGAGATTTAATATCCCAGAAAAATTTCTACATCACTAATGGATGGAACCTTATCAAGATTACCCTTTTTGGGTTTAGGGTTTAGGTTTTAGTTTGTAGAGTTTACAGATTAAGGTTTCAATTATAGGGTTTTGGGACTAGTTTTTAGGATTTTTATTTTTATTTTTTGGTTTTAGTTGGTGGATTTAAGGTATATGGTTTTGGATTTCTGGTTTTGGATTTAGTATTTTGATATTAGGGTATAGGTTATATGTTTTGGGATTTATGTATCAGCTTTTAGGTTTTAGAGTTTAAGGTTAAGGGTTTCAAGTAACGGGTTTTCGGACTAGGTTTTTGGATTTTTTGTTTAGGTTTTTGGGTTTATTTGGTAGATTTAACAGATAGGGTTTGGTTTTTATGTTTTACGGTTAATTATTTTGAGATTTTGGTATAGGGTATATGATTTTGGGTTTAGGTTTCAACTTTTAGGATTTAGTGTTTAGGGATTAGGATTTCGGGTATAGGGTTTTTGGACTAGGTAAGTCATACACAGTAATCGTTGTTCTAGGAATTTCATGTAATGTTATATTCCTTATTTCTATTACTCGATTTTTTGTTGGTGTTTTAGGGTAATAGGTGTTATGAATATATCCATTTTCTAATAATAATGATTCAACTATTGGTTTTAAAACTCACTACCATTGTCACTTATTAGAGATTTAATTCTAATACCACTATGAATTTATACATTCCTTAAATACATGGTAAAATTAGATCATGCTTCGCTTTTTTGAGCCAAAACATAACTCCATGTTTTTCTAGAATATTAATCTACAAGAACATTTAAATAATTCTTCCCATTAAAAATTGAGACTGTAGAAAGTCCAAAAAATCTATGTGGACCAGCTCGATAGGTTTAGAAGATGAAACTTATTTCTTTTATTTGAAAGAGATTTTGTGTTGTTTACATTTTTTACAAAGATTACAGGCTTTATCAACTAGAAATATAGGTTTTGGTAGATCGTTTACACAAACATTTTGAGTAAAATTTATGACAGAGTTTATATTACAGTTTTCTAGTCTTCTATTCCAAAACCAAGACTCTTTTTCAAATACAATTAAGAAAGAAACAATTTGAGAGATTAAAGAGTCTGAATTAAAATAATAAACACTTCTATTTCTAAAATCTGAACATACTAATTCATTCTTAAATTTAAAAACATTGGAAGACTTGTTTTTAAATTTAACCTGAAAACCATTATCACAATGTAGTGAAATAATAATAATATTATATTATAATCCATAAACAAAAATTACCTTAAAATTAAAAAAAATAGTAATATCAATATGGAAAATGAATATTATTTTTCATTTAGAATTTTCACCAAAAGACACATGCCCATCATCAATATTTATTTAATACATAAATCATGATAAATCTCTTATCATGTTTCTTGAAAATACATTATCCATTTACCATAATCATTTATAGGATCTCATCAAATAACTTTTCTATAAAATAATAAAACAAAAACATATTTGGGAACCCAAATTTATTTGGTTCCCATAAAAATAGTAATCAGTGCATTGGGAACCCACACCTACTTAATGGGATTCCTATAAGAATTATGTAACATGTTTTAAAATAGGATTTATTTGGTCCAAAAAATCAATAGGTAGTAAAATACTTTCTAAAACTGGATCTGGTAGCAGTATTTTTATTTTTGGTTGAAAAAACAAATATTCCATATTATTTTCAAACTTGTTTTTGGTGAGAATTAGTTTCCCATGTTGTTATCCTATACCTATAGTGTAACAAGAAAAAATTTCAATACCATGAATTTGTGTAAATGTATTCATTCCATTTGTAATTTTCTTTAAGTCATTTTTCAATTTCTTATTAGATTACATATGTTCATTGTTCTCCTTGAGAAATTAAACATTTTCCTCTTTGTCAACAGCAACTATATGTTTGAATGTAGTAGTTAAGGAATGTTTTTTATATATATTTTTATTTATACTTTACCACATTACAAATGGATTTTATTATAATACAATATTCAAATAATTCTTCATTATCCCTATTTTATGCATCACTTTGATCTCTAAAATAATATGAACTTTTATAGGAGACTCAGGGGTTACCTGAAATGTTTTTTTCATGAAACACATATATTCTTGGAAATACTTTTAATCGTGTAAAGACTCTGAGTCACTTGAACTTTCCTTAGAAGAACCCCATGTTTCCTTTATTACCTTTTTATACTTTCCATCTTTATCCTCATATATGTTTTTATATTTTAACTTTGGATAGCCTACATTCACTTGTCCTTTTTGTTTTATTTCAAACCTGAAAATTCCATGAGATTTGTCACTTATTTTTCAATCCTTATTATAATTTCCATTTTTATCATATATTCCTTTGATTTTTGTCTTTCTAAATAATTTCATTCATTTATAAAATTTATTACATCCTTTAGATAATTGAATAATTTCTTCATCACTGTCTGGTGATGATTCATCACAGCTAGAAATTTATGTAGGAGATTTTAATTTCTCTATTTCATTTTCTTTAGTCTTTGAAGTAGTGGGTTTGAAGCCCAATTACTTTCTCTTCAGTTCATCTTCCTATTCCCTATTGAATTTTAATTCTTCGTCATAAATCATCAACATTGATATTATCTCCTTGTATGGAAGATTGCAAATATCACTGGATTCTCTAGTTGATATAGAGGTTTCTCTCCATCTATCTAGTAATAATCTAAGTATTCTTATGATTTTATCTTTGACTGTAAAATCTCTTCCCTGAGAGATCATAGTATTCAAGTTTTCATTAATCATGAGATACATGTAAAAAATAGTATCATCATGCTTCATTTTAATGTCATAATATTTAATTGTATATGTGTTATGTCTCATTTCCATAACACTAGATGTTCCATCATCTGAAATAGATAGAGTATCCCAAATTTCATGGGCTATTATACATGAAAATTTTTGTAAAAATCATCATCTCATATTGAAAAATGTAGGTCATTCATGATAATACAATAATTTTTTCAAATAGCCTTATTTGGATCATCATAAGTATGTGTGTTAGTAGCAGGAATATTATTTTCATATATAATTGAAGACAAAATCTCAAAACCCATACTTTCTATCTGCATTTTGATTTTACTTTTCCATTATGCATAATTTTTTCCATAAAATAATGGATGCATGTTGGAAGCAACACCTTCAAATATATTATCCATTAAATTGAAATAAACATTTAAATAACATGAAATTTAGAACTAAAAAAAAATTATAGTTCTTTAAATCACAACAAAAATCAAAGTTGAAAAATAATTTAATCAGAGTTTTTTTTTGAAAATATCGATTTTGAAACCTTCTATATAAGGCCCCTGCCTTAAACCTAACTTAATCTTGAGTTATTACAAGATTACACATTGAGGATCTTTTCAGGCTTAGAGTTTTAGATAATTAGATCATAAAACTTGCATTACATTCCACATTTGAACAAAGTGGTTACATAAAAGATAGTATTCATTTTTTCCAATCAACGGAAACATATTTAAAAATAAAGCATGGATTCTTTCTTGACACTTCCTTGACACTATCATCATATCATTTACCCTTCCCTTGACCTGTGAAAAACATTTCAAAAAGTTGGGATGAGCATAAAAAGCTCAATAAGGGATATAAAAATA
Organism: Viscum album; assembly: GCA_963277665.1. Classification (NCBI taxonomy): domain Eukaryota; kingdom Viridiplantae; phylum Streptophyta; class Magnoliopsida; order Santalales; family Viscaceae; genus Viscum; species Viscum album. The sequence continues at coordinate 1,774,681,213 of OY728146.1, read as the reverse complement.
TGGAAAGGTAACATGAGTACATGTATACATAAGAATGAAATCATACTTTACCCATAAAACATAAGCACTTTAACATACCTCATAAAATCATGAATAAATCATAAAAATAATAAGATATAAAGGTAACTTGAGGCATTCATAACATTATTATGTAGGGAGTAACCCTCTTGGTTACGTTTGGAATACCCACCATAGTATATTCCCTAAATCTCTTCGGAGAAACCATAACGTTTCACTCCTTCGCGTTACCCAAGGAATTGGAGAGCTATATCGGGCTCACCCGCCCTTAGTTTATCACAGAACCAGCTGTATTCATAAACAATTCCCAAGAACCATAAAATAATCGTAGAACATAACCTAAGCACAAAAAAAAGATAACATTCCCACATTGTAATAATAATATAAAATTTTAAGATATTGAAATAATGAATCCATTCTAAAAACCATTTTCCAAACCATATAAAACATTTAATAAAGGGATTTTTGAATCAAATTTTTCCATACCACTTTGAAGCTTTTAAAATTCTAAACCATTAATATCCATATAAATAAATCCTTAAAACCATTTTGAAAACATGGATATTAATGAGAAATATTTATAAAAAATCATTAAAACATTTAAAAAGATATTTTAGTTAAAGTGTTTTTAACAAAATGAGAGACACTTGAATATAATAATTGAGGAATAACATTTAATTAGAACATTATAATATCATGAGAATAGAGGTATTCATGATATAATATTCCAAAGGACAGTATATACACCATATAAGAGTGAACTGGCGCATAAAAACAATGAATTCTTAATAGAAATGTAAAATAAGATGAAATCCATAATAAAGAAGGTATCCTTAAATCAAGGATAAATCAATCTCATAATTATGTTTGAAAAATATAAATACACCAAATATAAGTGGATATTGAGTGTAAAACAATCAAAGGTCATTCACACATATTCAAAGGATGACATATTCAATAACTACATGTTGAACCCAAAGAAATCAAAATTGGGTTAAGAAGTTCCCTTGGTAAAATTCGACAGCCTAACGGCGTCACGTAAAATTTTAGAAAAAGAGTTGATGAGAGAGATAAAGGGTATCTCATCACTTGGAAATAAAATTTACATCAATAAGGATATATAAGAACATATCCCAACATTACAATATGTAAATTAAAAGACCCAACAAAACAAGTCTTTTAAAAAGAGGAGGGTGAAAGGTTCCCTTACCGACATGTGTATCTTTCGAAACAATCACCCCATGAAAGAAGGACAATACAACATTGATGTAAATACTCATAAAAGAAAGTATATTACACAAATAGTAGAATAATGGGCAGTACATATACCACTCAAAGGAAATGGTGGCAAATGTAGCACAAATCTCACAGGAATAAAAGTGAGATGAAAAATCCCTTACGAAAACTCGGCAGCCTATCGGTGCCACTTAAAACTTCCAAAAATGGATTGATGAGATCAAATAGGTTCTCTAATAATATTAAAATAAAATGTAAAGAAAGAGGGATATAAAAGAACATCCCCCAACATAACAAAGAGGATCTTAAAAGAAGTGACATAAAGGGGAGTACTTAAAAAGAAAGAGAGAGGTTAGATCTCTTACGAAAATTCGGCAGCCTAACGGCGCCACTCAAAACTTCCAAAATGAATTCATGAGAGAAAATAGGGTATCTCATAATATTAACATAAGAAGTAAAGTAGTATTAATATAAAATAACATCCCAATCATAAGAAATATGAGCTTAAAATGAATGACATAAAAGAGTGTACATAAAAAGAGAGGAGTAGGATCCCTTACCTCGGGTCCGACTTGACTCGATCATTCTTTAATCTCCTGAATAATAAACTATAGTTAATTTGTACTTCCTTAAGAAACTTTTTCAATTTCATTATTCCTTTTATATCATTTATTGCCATGTTATAAACATTATGTAATCATTTAAGTTAATAATGTTTGTTTTGTGGATATTTGGTTCTTAAGTCGAAAGTGGACTTCTTATAATTACATGTTGTTCGTGTGGTCAAAGGTTAATTATATCCAGAATTATATTCAAGATTTTTATATCATATATATCATATATATCCAGAATATACATGTATTTATAATATTACATAACATTTAGAGTTAAGAAATGAAATGCACCGTTCATGGAGATGGTAAGCCGTACGTACGCAAAAACGCTACTTCCATTTCTATTTCATATTTAATGGAATTAAAACATAATGATACATAATAGTATTTTAATTCCAGTATGGTATCATATATAATATCATTAATTATATCCTTTATACGTACCACATATGGTATTAACGAATCAAATCACATTAAGGGGGCGGTAGTCCGCACTTCCTTAAATGATGATATCGCGTTTACCCATAATGGAAACCATAAAGGTATGCCATAAAAGAAAAATACAGAAGCATAAGTATAACATCAACATATTATATATCATATATAAATATAGCGTCATCTTAATGGCCACCTTTGAAGGTGTTAGAAGAATGTTGAACATTCATCGTTTCGTGAGGCAGAAATTTTCCATCCACAGAACCAATATGTTCTTTAACCATTAGATGTAGGTGTGTGTAAGTGTAGCTCGAATTAATCTTATAACAACATCATAGTATATTGAAGATACTGGATTTGTTACAAAATAAATTAATAAAATGAGTTTAGGGGGTTGGAGAAGAAAAATAAAACAAAAGGACACAAGTGAAGACATTACCTTAAAACCGGGTAACTCCCTTTGGTTTGAGCTCAAAGCCTTCCTTGGGAAGACTTTTGACCAAATTGAGGCTTCAAGGAGTTATAGAGGGATTTGTAGAGACACAAAGGGTAGGGTTTGGCTGATCCAAAAGCTTTGGAAGTGTGGGTAAGGAGGTAGAGGTGGGAGCCTTTTATAAGAGGAGGGGAGGGGCACTCTTGGAAAGTAAATAAATGTTACTTTATTTTAGAATGAGTATCGGATTTTAATGGTCCCAAATTAATTTTTTTCGAGGATAAGGTGATAAGGGTTCGACATCCACCCATTAAATAGTTTTTGGACATGTGTAGGTCTTAGATTTTACATTATCTTTCCATTTTATTTAAATCATTAAATAATGAGGTTATCGCTGCATCATCATGAGGTCATAAATAATTCAATTTATTTAATGTCTAAAAATTTTATAAAAATATCATGATGTAGGAATTCTTTTTATATTTCTAATGAATATTTATAGTAAAAAATCAGAATTGTATAACCCCATGTAACAATTGTTTTAGTAAAACATCTCATGTTTGTGTTATTTTTTCTTTAACATTAAATAAAAAGTTATTTATGTCATTTCCCAACCAATGTAGCTCCATGGGGTCCCCAAGTTGACCCATGGATTTTATTGGTCGTCCATGACTCATACAATGAGGGTAGGACATGTGTCTAGGTCCTTTCATATTATTAAAACATTATTTTTACCTTAAACTACACTAATTACCTCTAATCGCGATTAAAAACATAATAAGTTACTATTCACCAAAAACTTATATTAATCCCATTGAACAACATTTTACTTCTTAATGACAACCATGAATGTCGGATTTTTTAAATTCAAAACACAAAGGTTGAAATTTTCATTTAAACGGAAAATCAGTTTTTATAAGTACTACTTAGTGGTTTCACTATTCATCAAAAATTGAAGTTTTTCAGAATATTACCAAAAATTCAACCTAGGCTATATTTGAATTCTGAATTCAGAAATGATGTCTATTTTAAAAAATTAAAAAAATATAAGTTTCATTAATTAATTTAATAATTAATTCTCACTGTCAAAACAAATAGCGTGTTTTTATGAAACAAAATGTATCAAAAGATTGACACTAGTTTAAGTCCGATTTCAAAGTGAAATTAATTCCAACGACCACTATTGGATTAAATGGTAAAAATATATTCTAATTTCACTTTAAAACCAATTCAAAATCTAATCTAATCATATAAATAAATTAAATTAAAAATAGGTTTTGAATTAAAATACAACATTTTCACTATTCATTAAAAAATGAACTTTATCAGAAAAATACCAAAAATTTACACAAATTAAATTTTGATGTCCCGATTCTAAATAAGAATTTTATTTTGTCAAATATAAAACATAAAATTGTCAAAATGTGGATTTAAAAGAGGTTCCCCATCAAAAGGCGGTTAATCGACCTTTTAAAGAATATTACAATGTTTATGCTTAAAATTGGATTCATTCGCATTTTTAATCATCTAACATTTATTGTAAAAAGTAAAAATATTTGACAAACATATATAATCATTTTATAGTTAGTTCTATTCATTCCCTCCATCACAACAGCTAGGTGTTAACTACCATTTAAAATAATATTATTTTATTATTAGAGTGCAACGTAAGATTCCCAAGAAACTTGTTGTTGCGTGTTGGGTACGCCATCGAGCATAGCATCCCATTAAAAGTTATATTAATATTTTATTCAAAAATATGGGTAAATGTGAAAATGTCGTACTCTTTATTTACCTGGGGTGTTACATACTTCCCCCCTTTTGGGAATTGCGTCCTTGTAATTTTAAAATTGGGATTGGAATCTTCATTGAAAATCACACATCGGAACAAGAGTCAGTAAAACAATCACTTTAAAATAAAGAAAGATAAGTACAAAGGTCACCTGAGTTAACCCATACTAGGATTACAAGTATGAAAATATGGACATGGAAGAAAAAAACAAAGGTTCATGATCTGATGGAGAGTGATAGTAAACATGTCTAGGAGATATTTAACCATAAGAAAATCACAAACTTGTGATGGGTTAACCGGTATTCGATTCCCCAGTAGGAAAAGTTAAAAGTCAACATTTTTGTTTTAAGTTACTTTTTATTGAGGAATTTATTCATAAGGAAACATAATCACTTATCATGTTGACTTTCAACTTTTACTAGATTTATTAATCAAACTCATATTTTCTCCAAAAGATGAGTATTTAGGAAGACTTGTTCGCATTAAGAGTATTATAATCAATTTCTAGAGAATCACCTAATCCACAATAGAGAACTATATACTTCCCATGTCCTTAGACTCTAACCAAAACCCAAACCAAAAATGTTAGTACAAGATCATATAATCCAGAAAAGGATAACCCTTTATAAAAAGAAAATCTATACTTAATCTCCAAAATTTGTCCAACAAAACCCAAAGTTCAACGAGGACCACTCGATAAACAATTTGTCCATAAAAATTCTTCAATGTAAACCAAACTAATATTAAAACCCAAATATTTGAAAGATTTAGTCACATAGTCTTCCAAGTTAAATCGTAACATTTATCTCCTAATAACATCAGTTGCTCTTAATGTCTCGTATTGAAAAGTAATTAACATAATCACATATCCTCCATGATAGGTTAATAAATTTCCACAGATAACCAAAAATCAACTTACTCTTAATTCATAAAACCATCTAACTAAAAAGATTCAGTTAAACTAACCAGGGACTTTACGTAGTCCAGTGGTAGGTGATAAATACCAGTCACACATTGGTTGTGGGTTCGATTCCCGCAGCTTGGTCCGACGCGACGGGTTTTCACATGGTCTGCGTGTTGTCCTTATTCCCAAACTATATAATTCTTAAAACATTCCCCAAAATGAGATAAAATCATCAAAAATAATCATAACATATTTTAACCACATGTTTATCTCATGCATTTCATTTTCCATCATAACATATAATAACCCATAATTACCTCAAAAGTAAGGATCATATAAACCCTAGTGGTTACCTTTATAATTATTACCTGAACTTCCACATCGATTGGTCATCTCGTACATGATGCATTACAGAACATACCAAGGTACAAGTGGTTGATCATGACTCCTGGATAGTTGGTTTAGAACAACCATGAGTTTCCTCATTGAATCCCCCATTTCATCTGGTCTCTTAATCAGAGCACCACCACAGTTTCCTTGAAACCTATTGTCACATTGGTGCCTGCAAGATCCAGCCATTTACTAAAACCAAAAAGGTCAGTGTGAGTATATCAACAAAACCATCATGTACTAATGAGGAAGGTAAACACTAAGATATACTTACTCATTCACTTTATCTAAAACTAGGACTCTTTCTGAAATCCTAACCATTATGGTAATGTCACTTATGCTTAGAGAATACACTAACCTCTAAAGTTATCTAAACCGACCTCTGATACCAACTATAAGGCCCCAGCCTTAAACCTTACTTAATCTTGAGTGATTACAAGATTACACATTGAGGATCTTTTCAGGTTTAGAGTTTTAGAGAATTATATCATAAAACATGCATTACATTCCACATTTAAACAAAGTGGTTACATAAAATATAGTATTCGTTTTTTTTCCATCAATGGAAACATATTTAAAAATAAAGCATGGATTCTTTCTTAACACTTTCTTTGACACTATCATCATATCATGTACCCTTCCCATGACCTGTGAAAAACATTTCAAAAACATGGGATGAGCATTAAAATCTCAGTAAGGGATATAAAAAAATGGAACAGAAACATGAGTACATGTATACATAAGAATGAAATCATATTTTACCCATAAAACATAATCACTTTAACATACCTCATAAAATCATGAATAAATCATAAAAATCATAAGACATAAAGGTAACTTGAGGCATTCATAACATTCTTATGTAGCGAGTAACCCTCTTGGTTATGTTTGGAATACCCAACACAGTATATTCCCTAAATCTCTTCGGAGAATCTTTAACGTTTCACTCCTTCGCGTTACCCAATGCATTGGAGAGCTATATCGGGCTCACCCGCCCTTAGTTTATCACGGAACCACCCGTATTCATAAAAAATGCCCAAGAACCATAACATAATCATAGAACATAACCTAAGCACAAAAAAAGATAACATTCCTGCATTGTAATAACAATATAACATTTTAAGATATTGAAATAATGAATCCATTCTAAAAACCATTTTCCAAACCATATAAAACATTTAATAAAGAGATTTATGAATCAATGTGTCCCATAACACATTGATGATTTTAACATTTTAAACCATTAATATCCATATAAATAAATCCATAAAACCATTTTGAAAACATGGATATTAATGAGAAATATTTATAACAATAAATCATTAAAACATTTAAAACGATATTTTAGTTAAAGTGTTTTTAACAAAATGAGAGACACTTGAATACAATAATTGAGGAATAACATTTAATTATAACTTTATAATATCATGAGAATAGAGGGATTCATGATATAATATTCCAAAGGGCAATATATACACCATATAAGAGTGAACTGGCGCATAAAAACAATGAAGTCTCAATAGAAATGTAAAATGAGATGAAATCCATAATAAAGAAGGTATCATTAAATCAAGGACAAATCAATCTCATAATTATGTGTGACAAATATAAATACACCCAATATAAGTGGATATTGAGTGTAAAACAATTAAAGTTCATTCACACATATTCAATGGATGACATATTCAATAACTACATGTTGAACCCAAAGAAATCGAAATTGGGTTAAGAAGTTCCCTTGGTAAAATTCGACAGCCTAACAACGTCACATAAAATTTTAGAAAAACAGTTGTTGAGAGAGAAAAAGGGTATCTCATCACTTGGACATAAAATTTACATCAATAATGATATATAAGAACATATCCCAACATTACAATATGTAAATTAAAAGACCCAACAAAAGAAGTCTTTTAAAAAGAGGAGGGTGAAAGGTTCCCTTACCGACTTGGGTATCTTTCGAAACATACACCCCATGAAATAAAAACAATACAACATTGATGTAAATACTCATAAACGAAATTATATTACAAAAAGAGTAGAATAATGGGAAGTACATATACCACTCAAAGGAAATGGTGGAAAATGTGGCACAAATCTCACGGGAAGAAAAGTGAGATGAAAAATCCCTTACGAAAACTCGGCAGCCTATCGGCGCCCCTTAAAACTTCAAAAAATGGATTGATGAGATAAAATAGGGTCTCTCATCATAATAAAGTAAAATTTACAGCAAGAGGAATATAAAATAACATCCCCCAACATAACAAAGCGGAGCTTAAAAGAAGTGACATAAAGGGGAGTACTTAAAAAGAAAGAGAGAGGTTAGATCTCTTATGAAAATTCGGCAGCCTAACGACGCCACTCAAAACATCCAAAATGGATTGATGAGAGAAAATAGGGTCTTTCATCATATTAACATAAGAATTAAAGTATTATTAATATAAAATAACATCCCAATAATAAGAAAGATTAGCTTAAAAGGAATGACATAAAAGAGTGTACTTAGAAAGAGAGGAGTAGGATCCCTTACCTCGGGTCCATCTTGACTCGATCGTTCTTTAATCTCCTGAATAATAAACTTTAGTTAATTTCTACATCCTTAAGAACCTTTTTCAAGTTCATTATTCCTTTTATATCACTTATTTCAATGTTATAAACATTATGTAATCATTTAAGTTAATAATGTTTGTTTTGTCGATATTTGGTTCTTAAGTTGAAAGTGGGCTTCTTATAATTACAAGTGGTTCGTGTGGTCAATGGTTCATTATATCCAGAATGATATTCATGATTTTGATATCATATATATCTTATATATCCAGAATATACATGTATTTATAATATTACATAATATTTAGAGTTAATAAATGAAATGCACCGTTCATGGAGACGGTAAGCCGTACGTACGCATGAACGCTACTTCCATTTCTATTTCATATTTAATGGAATTAAAACATAATGATACATAATAGTTTTTTAATTCCAGTATGGTATCATATATAATATCATTAATTATATCCTTTATACGTACCACATATGGTATTAATGAATCAAATCACTTTGAGGGGGCGGTAGTCCGCACTTCCTTAAATGAAGATATCGTGTTTACCCATACTGGAAACCATAAAGGTATGCCATAAAAGAAAAATACTGAATATTAAGTAAAACATAAACATATTATATATCATATATAAATATAGTTTCTTCTTAATTCCCAACTTTGAAGGTGTTAGAATAATGTTGAACAATCGTCATTTCGTGAGGCAGAAATTCGCAATCCACAGAAACAGTATGTTCTTTAACCATTGGATGTAGGTGTGTGTAAGAGTAGCTCTAATAATTTTTATAAAAACAACCTAGTATATTGAAGATACTGTATTTGTTACAAAATAAATTAATAAAAAGAGTTTAGGGGGTTGGAGAAGCAAAATAAAACAAAAGGACACAAGTGAAGACATTACCTTAAATTCGGGTAACTCCCTTTGGTTTGAGCTCAAAGGCTTCCATGGGAAGACTTCTGCCCAAACTGAGGCTTCAAGGAGTTATATAGGGATGTTTAGAGACAAAATGGACAGGGGTTGGCCGAGACAAAGGCTATGGAAGTGTGGGTAAGGAGGTAGAGGTGTGGGCCTTTTATAAGAGGAGGGGAGGGGTACTCTTGGAATGTAAATCAATGTTACTTTATTTTAGAATTAGTTTTAGATTTTAATGGTCCCAAATTTATGTGTTTCTAGGATAAAGTGATAAGGGTTCTAAATACACCCATCCAATAGGTTTTGGACATGTTTAGGTCTTAGAGTTTACATTATCGTTCCATTTTATTTAAATCGTTAAATAATGAGGTCATCGCTGCATCATCATGATGTCATAAATAATTTAATTTATGTAATGTATAAAAATTATAAAATAAATATCATGATGTAGGAAATCTTTTTATCTTTCTAATTAATATTTATAGTCAAAAATCATAATTGTATAACCCCATGTAACAATTGTTTTAGTAAAACATGTCATGTTTGTGTTATTTTTACATTAACATTAAATAAAAAGTAATTTATGTCATTTCCCAATCAAAGTGGCTCCATGGGGTCCCAAAGTTGACCCATGGATTTTCTTGGTCGGCCATGACTCATCCAAAGAGAGTAGTACATGTTTCTAGTTCATTTCATATTATTAAAACATTATTTTTACCTTAAACTACACTAATTACCTCTAATCGCGATTAAAAACATAATAAGTCACTATTCACCAAAAAATTTATTTTAATCCCATTGAACAACATTTTACTTCTTAATGACAACCATGTATGTCGGATTTTTGAAATTCAAAACACAAAGGTGGCAAATTTCATTTAAACGGAAAATCAGTTTTTATAAGTACCACTTATTGGTTTCACTATTCATCAAAAATTGAAGTTTTTCAGGAAATTACCAAAAATTCACCCTAGGCTATATTTGATATTCCGAATTCAAAAATGATGTATATTTTAAAAAATTCAAAACATATAAGTTTCATTAATTAATTTTATAATTAATTCCTGCTGTCAAAACAAATAGCGTGTTTTTATGAAACAAAATGTATCAAAAGATTGACACTAGTTTATGTCTAATTTCAAAGTGAAATTAATTCAAACGACCACTATTGGATTAAATGGTAAAAATATATTCTAATTTCACATTAAAACCAATTCAAAAGATAATCTAATCATATAAATAAATTAGATTAAAAAGTGGTTTTGAATTAAAATACAACCTTTTTCACTATTCATTAAAAATTGAACTTTATCTGAAAAATACCAAAAATTTACACAAAGTAAATTTTGATGTCCCGATTCTATAGAAGAATTTTATTTAGTTAGATATAACACATAAAATTGTCAAAAAGTGGATTTAAAAGAGGTTCCCCATCAAAAGGTGGTTAATCGACCTTTTAAATAATATTAGAATGTTTACGCTTAAAATTGGATTCATTCGCATTTTTAATCCTCTATCATTTATTGTAAAAAGTAAAAATATTTGAAAAACATATATAATCATTTTATAGTTAGTTCTATTCATTATCTCCATCACAACAGGTAGGCGTTAACAACCATTTAAAATAATATTATTTTATTATTAGAGTGCAAAGTAAGATTCCCAAGAAACTTGTTGTTGCGTGTTGGGTACGCCATCGAGCATAGTGTCCCCTTTAAAGATATATTAATATTTTATTCACAAATATGGATAAATCTGAAAATTTCATACTCTTTATTTTTTTGGGGTGTTACATTTTATGATACCAAATGTTGGTCAGAGTATGACACTCAAGGGGGGGTGAACTGAGTTCCCAAATAAATTTCTGTTAAAAAGGTTATTTAAAAATATTCCCCTAATTGAAATAGGACATGCCAGTTAACTATTGTATTAAAATTATAAAATATTTACTATTCAAATAATTTCATAGAAGGTTGATTAATTATTAGTTATAACAGTATTAGATATTGATATAACGTTTGAAACTACTCTAATAAGGAAAATAATTTGTAACTAATATCCATGACCAACAATCAAAATAAAATTTACTTTTCTAAAATATGATTTAGAAAAAATAGAAACTACATTGAATGAATCAGTAGATAAAAAATGTGGTTTACTCTCAAGCCAAGACATAATCTCGACCACTTAGTGATCACCTACCCCCAAAAAATATATAAAATAAGATTTGATCCACACCATAGATCTAGGGTAGCAATAGTACACAGAAATTTCTTGGTCACAAGACCTATTCCAATGTTCTACATGGGAAAATAGACAACTAGGTCACACATGACCTTTTCAACAATTATACATCGGTGAAACCATATCCCAAAAGATTTTTAAAAGAGGATATTTGGTATCCTCTTGTTCATTTCAGGGGATAATTTTTTATTTTAATACATAGACATGCACTTCTTGAAAACTAATAAAACAGTACACATTAGGGAAATGATAATGTTAATGGAATAGAAATTTTCAATGTGTTTTTCTATGAAACTATGGACTTTTCGTATGTAGAAGATGTGATTTTCAGGTCCTCGTGTGGAAATTGAGTGTTTTGAGTCTCGTATTCTAGTATCCTAGTTCGAAAATATGTGCTTTGTATCTCGTTTTATTTTTAGAGTTGATGCTATGAGGATGTTTGAGAATCTGAACTATAGTAGTTCATCCACTATGAATCGAGAGTTCTTTTTTGTGTTCTTTAGTGTATGTTATTGCTTGCATTAACTTATCGTTCACAAATATTACTCCAGTGCCACAAATTTCTTTTAATTTCGAGTGCATGTGTTGGACCTGACAAGAATCACTATATCCACACCTCGTACCTCATACCATCTGTTTTTAGTGCTGTAAGAAAAATTAATTTTATTAGTTTCAATAAATGAATCCAATATTACAATTAGAAATGACTTTTCAATTTAATTGAGAATGATAGATAAACGGATAAGTGTGTCTTCTTGAGACTATGATTCATAATATAATTATTAGAGGTAATATTATTCTTCTTAACTATTTTGGATGTTCTATCTTTTTTTGATTACATATTCCCCAATTATACATCACATTAATGAAATTTCTTGATGATGGAGCCTTTCTTTAACACCTCCATGTTACTATTGTAGTTTCTTATTAATATTTTTTATTCCTTTTGAATTATGTTTGATTTTTAAATTTTCTTTTGTGTTTTATAGGTTTCCCAATAAGTTGATGGGTAGAATTTACGTAGGACACACTATAGACCATGGAAGAAAATTTTGTATCCCTCCCTCATTGAAAAAATTTAGACCACAAATGGATTCAACTATAGTCCTTAATGATTCAACATAGAAGTGTTGTAAATGTGAGAATCATGTGGTGGAATAAAGGTTGCACTATGGGTTAATATCAATGATCAAAAACATTCTTTTTATTGTTATGATCATGTTTCATCACATATATATACCACACTATAGTGTCCCAAGTTATTCAAATTAAAAATTTCACCAATAGAGAATCATTACAACAAAAAAATCTAGGGCTAATGTGTGTTGAGTTTTTATCATGGATCACAATACCTCTAACTATGAATGATGTATTGTAGCGGATGCTTCGGTGGGAGAATTATGTCAATTTTTATAAGACGGTGTCATGGATAACCCTATATGCTACTAAAAATTTACGACTTTCCTTTTTGTCCTCATAATGTTTTTAGAGGTTGTTTCTATTATATCATCTCTTTATCACAAATATGGGATAACAGATAGTTCATATAACTCCACTATAACCTCCCTCTTCTACCACAGTTTTGTTATCTTCCTCCCTTGATTCCTTTCTATCTATTATGGTTTGATATCCCTTTCCCAATACCTTCTTCCTTTATCCCCACTACCTTCAGGTTTCTCTATCAAGTGAACTCTAACTGTTGTGTGGGTCGTGGTTTTTATTCAATAAATTTATAATTATTGGTATTTTCTTTTTTGGGCTCCCTAAATACATTCCATTTATCTGTTAGGTATTCATCATTAATGGTGATGTATTGAGAAATGTTTTTTCATCGATCTAATTAAGTGTTTTTATGTGTTTCCTTTAATTATGATTTCATTGATTGATTGATATTTTCAAATAACCATTTTTATAAAATTAATATTATATATGATAATTTTATGATTTTTTCCATTATTATAATAGTTTTCACACGTAGCATTGAATCTTTTATATGGATTTTCTCATTTCAAAACGGATGTTAATTTCTAGTGTTTATGAAAATTCTTATTTTGATCATTATAATTTTAATTCAAATATTCATGTCATTTGACCCCTTTTGGGACATGTTCTGAAATACAAAATGTTATTTAATGTGAAATTTATTTAAAATAATTTATTTATTGGATCCCATCAATGGTTTTATGAAATTAATGGAGTATTAGTTTTTAAATTCTATAATATGGTGTTCTCCGTACATTAATTTTATAAAATTATTCAATGTACTTCAAAGGGATGTTTGGAAATGAGATTTAAAGTGGTGTGACATTAATTTTCAATATGATCAAGTGTTAAATGGATAGTTGGGTTATTTTAGAGTTGTTTTCAAAACATTTAAGACCCTCTATAATGATTCTTGTAATTGATAAACCATTATGGGTCTTGAAAATCGAGAAATTTATTATGTTTTTATACATTTATATAATAATTATGCTTGTGAAGAATGGTTTTTTGGTATGGGGGTGTTTAATGTTATACTTTATATTTATTAATTTTCCAATTTTTTTGATCCCATGATGTTTATTCCTTGCTTATTTTTTCACATCAATAGTGAAATTTTGGGGAATCTTTGGAGTTTTTGGATAACCTAGATAACTGAACCCTACAATTTTATATTTTTCTTTTGCTAAGGTATTTTGTGACATTTATATATAGAATTAAAAAGATATATTTTGTCCCATATATGTTAATTTATTATTGTATGGGTTATAATCTTAGTTCATTTTGGAGGACAACATAGAAATTTATATATTATTGAGTATTAGACAAGGATTCCAATATTCGGTAAAAGTTAGTAATACATGAGTATTTCAATGTTAATTGTGATAACTGGTTTAACAAATGTTTTTTATGGGATATAATTGTATTTCTTTTTTTAAACATATCTCACGGGTAAATTATATGACACTATTCATTTTAATTTTATTTTTATTCTTTGATACATTGATGTCATTATTCATTTGTGTGCTTATATTTCATTCTATTTATAAAATTTTTTTCTTTTAAAATTTGAATTATTATATGGTTTGTAAAGTGGAATATATTTTTTAAAATTTATCTTGACCAAATTTTGGTATAAAAAATTAAATTCTGGATGGTACTCAAAAATTTAACAAAGAAACATCTTTCTAAGGTATAAAATTATTTTAAAAAAATTTTATACTTTCACATGATTTACCTAATAAGGTGTGGTTTATAAAATTATTTATTGAAATTTATTAAGATTTATTTATTTTTAATGATAAAAAGTTTTTTTCTATATTTATGATTCTAACTAGAATCAAGAAAATGAATATTGAGAGGAAAGGGCACACAATATTTGGTGAAATATAATAAGTTGTGTTAGCTTACAACATATACATAATGTTTATTTTATGAAACTATTATTTTTTATTTTAGGTACCCTTATCTCATATAGGGTAAATGTTCATGTTTTTTATGGATGAAACATGTTTTGATGTGGTCAGTGACTATGGGTCACATGGGTATGGTTGACAGTAATCTAGGTTAGGTTTTATATTTTTTAAGGTTTTTTATTTACCACTCTGAGATGAATTTTTCATTAGCTTATATATATATATATATGTTTTTTTATTATGTTGCATTTATGAATAGACATGATTTACAAATTTCTATCCTTAGTAATGTTTCACATTACCCTTTTTAGTTGTTTCATTTAAATTTACAATATTTATTTATTTCTAATTGGCATTGGATACACATATATGTTTTTCTTGATTACTTTGTGGTATTTATTATGTGTTCATGAACATTCAAAGGGTTAAATCAATCCAAAATGTATGTTATGGATACATAAAACTACTTACAATCTCTTTGGGATATATAACATCCATTATACCTTGTGTAAATCCATCTTGGGTGATATATAATTTCAATATGGGCCCAATTATTATAAATTGTATTATAGAGGAGGTTCAAAAGGAAATATAGGTTCTATAATCACTATCCAATTATTATGGAATTATATATAATGGACACATAGCCATTAAAATAAGGGATGTTTGTGTGGGGAGACCCTAGATTAATCTTTCTCACAACGAACCTTGAGTTTCAATGTGGTAGTTAGGATTTAGAATCTATATTAATTATTTTTTGGTGTATTAAAAAATTCAACGGTGGTATTTAGATCCTCATTAGAATTTGATGAGGTCTTTTTGAGGTGTTTTTTGGAATTTTTTTGTGATAATTGAAAAAAATAAAATATTTGATGTTTTATTTCATATAAAAGAATATCATAACCATATGAATTATTTTAGAAACTTTTCTTGAACTATAACGTTATTGGTACATATCCTTTAAAACCATGGAACGAAGTATAATATAGTTTTATATTCTATTTATATTTTTTATTTTTAACTTTTGATTATTTTATTTTCTTATAATGTTTTGGTAATGAAAAGGGAATCGAGGATGGTCTTTTGATATGATAATGTGGATTTGATGGACTTTAGTGAGATTTTTTGGCATTATTTTGTTTAGTTTTTTGTTATACAACTAATTTTATTTCTAAATGATAGACTTCATGAGAAATATTTGATTGTGAAGGGAGTTATTGAGAATTTTTATAATATGAATTGGTTTTTTAAACCATTCATTTGGGAACATATTTTTTCAGCATGATATATAGAATTTTTTGGTTTTAATGACTAGTTAGTTTTTCATATATAAATTATTTATATCCTACCAGAGTATTGTTTGAATAGTGTCCATTTTTTAAATTTAAATTTGAAATGATTTAATGTTTTTTTAATGGGAATGTTATTTTACTAAAAAATAATTTAAAAAATAGGTGGATTATTAATTTAACGATTACTATTTTTGGTAAAACATGATTTTATATCTTTTTTTGGTTTTTTACCCCCGATGTGATTTCAAATAATTTTTCATTAAATTTTAGAAATGGGTAGTGTTTTTTGATATGGAATGAATATTTTGTATTATTGTATTTAGTTGAGAGATATATAAATTAAAATTTTAAATAAAAATTTGTAATATATTTATTTTGTGTTTACTAGAACAAAGGAATGAATTTATAAATGTTACTTTTTTTATACACATGATAATTTTTAAGAAGAAAGGATTTTCAAATTATTTTTCTTGAGGTTTTGAATTTTTAATTTCTATTTATTCCTCCTTTCCGGTTGGGAATGTTTGATGTGATTCGGGATACCTTACCATGCTGAGCTCATCTATCACGTTATTTAAATTAACCCTCCTAGAATGTCCTTGAGTAAAGAGAGGATTTTTATAAGTAGTAATATTCCCCTTTTATTACATTAGGTGTTTTCCAAAATTTGATTAATGTAGAAAATGTTACTTTTTTCTCTCAATGCATTTGTATATTTTATTAAAACTATTCTACATATTGGTTTCTAAGAGGCTTTATTTTTGAAATATGTATAATGAGTTATTGAGACTAGTTATTGAGCCTTGAATGGTTATTTGGGTTAATGAAGATGGATCATATTATATTTTATGTATAAGTTATTTTTGGTGAGGTTTCTTTAGTATTCATGGTCAGTGAGCTTATAATAGCTTTAATTTTAATGTATCCCCGGTATGGTGTTATTTTAGGGTAACTTTATGGTTATTGTTTTATGAGTTGTGATTTTGTTTGAATGCTAAATCTTAACTATTTTACTTCTCATTGTGTAAATATATTGATGATTCCATCTCATTATTAAAATATTGTAATTATTATTTTTTGGATTAAATAGTGGGAATCATTGCCTACTTTCATCAGTTGTTGGGATAGTGTGGTTGGTTTTGGTTATAAAATAGGAAGTATTATATAGGTATTTCTTATTAAGAGAACCATGAGATGGTTTTCAATGATCAAACACCCAATTTACCATTTGATAAGTTTTCATATACAATATTTTCAATAATTATTCTTTTTATTGAAGTATATTATAGGTTGTTTAGTTTTTTATTATCTTGGGATAGGATAATTTTTGAGACCCAATCATTAGATTATATAGTGTTTATTTGGTCATTGATTCCTTTATGTATTAGAATCAGTATCTAGGTTTTTGGTTTTGGTTGGTGGAGTTTTTTGGTGATTCGAGATGAAATGTTGTATTAATGTTCCTTTTTTGTTGTTTCCTATATGTAAGTTTTCATATGGTGCTTAACCATTTTTGATAAACTCTTAATTGATGGGATAGCTATTCTAGGACACTATTTTAAAATATCCTTATGTTAAATAGTTTTTAGTTAGAATTTACATGTGGTTGTTTAATATTTATTAAGGGTTCATTTTTTAAAATAATATTTAATTTAGGGGTTAATTTTCTTTAGTGCTATTTTCAATTCCAAATATAATAAATATTGAGGTTCATCTTCCCATGTATTATACTATAAAATGAGTATTTTTTATGAATTTAATTATTTAAATTATGAGTTATTACAAATTGAATTGGTTTTTTTATAATGATATTGGTGTTTTAGGGCTATTAAAAAGATTTGTGCTAGAATTTGAAGAGAACACAGTATGGAATATGGATGCCACAATTCCCTACAATAATCTTCTTTGAATTTTTTGGCTCATTAATGGAATGAGACATGGTCATTTTTGATGTTCCACAAAAATTTCCATGTGGTTCATACCATATAGTAGTGCATGGTCTACACCATGGAGAGTTCTCAAAAGAAAAACCATGATGCGTCCTAGATGGGGTGTTTTGTGCATTGATATATAGACCATGTCATAATTAAATGGGGAATTAGGGTTGAGGATTCAATATGATAATGTATTTCCATACCACAACACGTAGAGTTGATCCATAGAGGTTAATCTATAAAATACTACCATTCCAAAAATTCTATTAGGCCACACCGTGGTGTTTTTTTTTGATTTAAGCACTACACAATTATGTAAAGGACTATGTTG
The DNA here is from genome assembly GCA_963277665.1 of Viscum album. Lineage (NCBI taxonomy): Eukaryota > Viridiplantae > Streptophyta > Magnoliopsida > Santalales > Viscaceae > Viscum > Viscum album. The sequence continues at coordinate 1,774,662,728 of OY728146.1, read as the reverse complement.
TAGAGTACCTTTCCATATTTTTTAATTTTATTGGTTTCCCACTTCATTCTAGTTTTGTTTTTATGGTTTCGGGACCCTTACCCCTCACTAAATCACTTTTCCATAGCAGAATAAAGATCTTGGATCTCCACATATCCCTCCAACATACAAATTAAATTTGTGTTTATTATCCATCGAATTTAAGGGATTTTATAATGTTAGTTTTCTCATTTTCCTTCCTCTAATCTCCATTAACTCACAATTTTATTTTTCTACTCCCATAAACCCTAACCATGATGACTATATGGTTTTCGGTTTAATATGTGTCTAACAATAAAGATTTTTGTCTATATGGCTTGGTTAAGTAATTACCTTACCTAGTAAAGAAATATTTATCAAGTATGTGGAATTGTGACATTATTCTTATTGGATTAATGTTGATGTTTTTCTCGGTTACATTTTATTATAATATAAATAAACACATGATGTTTTATAAAGTCCTTTTTAACCAAATTTAACATATATGGTTTTTTATATTGTTTCGTTTGTTCTCACTGATGTGTCAATATGTGTTTGGGGATTTGTGATAAAATGGAAATGAATGGATCATTTTCATGGATTTATTAAATAGAATTGGATGTCAATATTGATCTATTTTCCTTATATTTTTTATGAATATTGAACTGTTATTTATCTTCCAAAGACATAATTCAATGGTGTCGAACAACATTCACATTTTTTCAACAATGAAGAAAGATTTATATAATTCTATAAAAAATATTATATAATTTTCATAATGATTAATTATAAATGACACTATATAATATTCTTATTATTTTTTGGAATGTATTTTCTCAATAATACTCTATGAATATTATTGATTTTGATTTTCAAAAATTACCTTGTCTATTTACTAATGAATTTGCATTAAATATTTTTTATGAATATATTTAGAAAGAAATTTATTCAATTTATATTTTAATGTATTTGATATATTATTATGGTAATGTTTCAATGTAATCTAGAAAAAATATTCATTAAATTTTTTTTATGCATAACATATCCTTTGGAACCCAACATTTGGACTAAATAGTTTGGATCAAGAACCCTGTGCTATTTGTAATGTATTGATCAATAACCCTATATTTGTAAGAAACTATAAATATTAGAAAAAAAACATATGGTTCATTTATCATACTATTCTAATAAACCATACATTTCCAACATTACCTTCAGAATTTGTCACTATATGAAGGAACCCTATGTATGAGTTTCTCATGATAGAGTCTTAAATCAAATATATTTTATATATTTTCTGAAATGTTTTCACTTACTATAATTATCCATTTAAAATAAATTTATGAATTATTAAAAAAATTATTCAATATATTAAATCAATAATACTGATAAGGGAGGTTATGAATATCTATGAATATATTTATAATTCAATTGATCAATTTTTCTCAGGAGATGTAATACCCCCACCCCAGTTACCCAGAGTCAGTGCATTATTACATAACATTGGCATGATAAAAAAAGATCAAGTCTCAAAAGACCTGTTAGTTTAGTAGCCTTGGAAACACTAGATATATTCATAAGTCTGACATTACATAGTAATGTGAAAAAAACTACGACAGCATCTTTTCTACATATTCCATCATATATTCCCTATAGGTAATTCATAAAATACTTATTCACATCCTGGGAAAAATTAAAACATTGAAAGGGGTGATCATATATGCTCAGTAAGGACAAAAATATAGCAGAAAGTTCCATAAATAAACATAAAAATTTATGTCAATGTATAACTAAAACAAAATCCATTTATACATGAATTTTGGAATAATATAGAAAAGATAAAATGAAATAATTCCATTTACTTATTCACATGGATATTCTACAAGTCGAATAATCACATTTAATATCAATAACCACTTTCATAATGATGGAATGAATAATTCCAGAAAATCATAACCACGTAGACAAGGCCTTGTTCCAAGACTACAAATAAGATTTTGTTAAAGCCTTGTGCCAAGACACTATTTTGTCTCATGAGACCTACTGATGTATTGAGGATCTATAGCGGGTTCCACCCGTCACTTACTAAGTCCAATTCATTCTTCATAGGAACAGGTTTAAACATAACATATACATTCGTATTAAAACTAGAATACAAAATGTCATAACATTCACCATAAACCATGAATGGTATTAAAATAACACATCCATAGTCAAACATATCACTAATCCTTCAATACAAGATGGATGTTTTGTATCAAAATAAATCAACTTCAAATAAGCTTAACATCCATCAAAAGATGTTGACATAGGTGAAATCAACACTATTTGAGAGAAATGCCTCTTTTTTTAATCATATAAAAGTTACATAATTATAAAATAACACATTTACATTGAAAATTTTATAATAATCTTGTAAGGGAAGGTTCGATTATTTTATAATGGTTGAAAGTAGCCGCACCTTCCATATATGTTAATAAAAGACATTCTTACCTTAATTTTTTCAAACAGGTTGAAAATGACCTTGTTTGGAAAAAGATAGAAATATTCCTTTATAAACATCTTATAAAAGTAAAAAAAGTGTATAAATGAATTTAACTCATAGTCTATAAAATATTATGAATTTTTGGAAATACATTTTTAAGAAACATGGATTTGGATGATAAAGAGGTCCCAGTAGACCATTACATATAAACAATCTCACATAATGAAGATATTGTGAAATAAACCCTTACCTTGTACTTTTCCATTGTTGAGGGTAGTTTAACCTCATTTATAATGGTGAAATTATTTTTATAAAATTATTCATGAATCATATACACTAATATGATATCATATATTATCTTTTAACATATCTTTGTTAATAATATCTTAGTATTATCATCTTTTCAGGTGTTAATTTACTTGATTAGTTTTATATGTTTTGTTACATAAGTCATGTTTGTTATGGATAGGTTGTATCTTATTCATATCCATAATGATATCAAGTCCTTAAACATTATTTTTAATCATCAATTTCGAATTATACTTGAATGGATACGATGGGGAATGAATCTCATCATGTTGGTGGAGACGGTAATCCGTACGTACGCACGAGCGACAATATCATTATTTTGATACTAAAATAATATATAATTGGATGGTGTATAATATATACAGAATCATTATCATGTTATATTTATTATTTACATGAATTATACATCATTATTATACCCATCCAAATAATAATGTTTTGAATAACAATTATACCACGACGTGGAGATGGTAAGTCATACATACGCGCGTATGGTGACATTTAATTAAAAGTATGGATAGAATACTGAATATGGTTGTACCATATTTATAATAACATCACAGTATATTGAAGATACTAGAGTTATTTTTTTATAATGGAAATATCAAATAAAGAATAAGTGGAAGAATAAAGGAACTTGAAATAGTGTGGTGAACACATTGCCTCTTCTTCGGGTTCTTCTTTTTGATTTGATCAAAAGGACTCATTATGTTGGATTTATGATATAAATAAGGCCTCTACGATGAAGTGAGGGATTTTTAGAGGATATTAGGACAGGGTTTGGCCAAACCAAATAGTTTTGAAGGTATTAATTTGAGATAAGGGGGAGTTCCCTTTTATAAGAGGGGTGAGGGGAACCTTAGGAAAAACATAAAATATTATTTTATAATAAATTAATATTCAGTTTATAATGGCTCCAATGTAAATTATATCTAGGAAAAGGTGGGTATGGATAGAAATTAACTCATCCAATATATTTTAGACAGGTTTGGGTCACTATATTAACTTTATCTTTTTAATTTAACTCTTAGTTAAATAGTTTGACATTTACCATATCTCTTTGTATTTTTATATTACATGGTTTAAAAATTTAATATAACAAGCCAAAAGAACCCCATGTTGTTAATTATTAATATATATAACCTTATCTATGTCATTTGGACAATCATCAGAATTTTAGGAATAGAATATCAATTAATAATATAATATTTGTTTTAAATACTCCTTTATGTCAATTTTGACACTATTTAATAATTGATTTTTTTAAAGTATTAAAAACATTATTAATTCGAAAAAATTTATTTTAAGTATTCCTAACATGTCATATTAACCAATTAAATTAGTTATGTTCATAAAAATCCTTAAATAACATTTATTTTGATATTTATAATATCAATTATTTTAATATTTCATTAATTATGTAATTACTGCATCACCATTGTGTCAACAATAAATTAAAATATTTAATGTCTAAAAATTATAAATAAAATATTATTATGTAGGAAATCCTTTTATATTTATAATTAATATTTATATTCTAATTTATCTTATGTATCACCCAATATTAAAAATGTTTTAGTTATTTATCTTTGATTTTATCTCTTTTACCTTTTCTTTGAATTAAATAATAATAAATGTCCTAATCTACTCCAAGTGGACAGAAGAGGTTCATATTTTATTCCTAAGGTTGTTTTTGGTCAAATTATAATTAGAAAATAGAATTAAGACATGTTTTAGGGTAATAATAATATCATTTTTACCCTAAATTATCCTATTTACTTTAAATCGTGGTAAATAAAAGAAAAAAGTTACTATTTGCCATAAATTATTTTTATCTTATTAAACCACATTTTACTCCTTGATATTAACCGTGCCTCTCGGATTTTCGAAATTCCACTTACAGAAGCGGTAAAATTATGTTTCATTTGAATTTGCAAATTCTTCTATGAGGGTGGTAAAAGACAGTGAAAAGTTCAATAAAATTTTTATATATCTAAAATTAATATAAATTGAATCCAATGAATTAAATTGGACAAATATATAAATTATGTATCTATTTTGACCTAAAATAAATTTAGTTAAAATAAATATATATTTAAATAAATATTCGGTTTTAACTAATAACATAGTGTTTCTCATTATTCATAAAAAATTGAATGTTTTTAGAAAACACCAAAAATTTACCCTAGGCTAATTTAGATATTCCAAATCCAGAAATGAAGTCCTTTTTGAAAAATAATATTTATAAAATTTCAAAAAGTGGGTATTACTATTCATAACAGCCAGTTTTATTTATTGTGGGGTGTTTTAGAACTCGAAGATGCGTAAAACACACGCTACTATATTATTCAAAGAGAAGCGTACTGTGGAATCTTGGGGTGTTACATTATCCCATCCTTCAAATAATTTCGTCCCTAAAATTTCAAGAAAACTACCACAAGAAATGACTCGGGTGGTTCTTCGTCATAAGTTCCTTAGGTTCCCACGTTGCCTCTTCCATCTTATGGTTTCTTAATAGAACATTTACCAGATGAGTCGTTTGGTTTCTCAGCACTAGTTCTCTAGTATCAAGAAACCTTATGTTCTCTTCACAATAAGACATATCGGGTTCCAGTTCAACTTCCTCATAATTTAGTACATGCATTGGTTCAGGCTTGTATTTTCTGAATAGTGATACGTGGAACACATCGTGAACTTTGGAGATATTTGGCGGCATTGCTAAACGATAAGCTACATCCCCAATTCGTTCTAGAATTTCGAAAGGACTGATGTACCTGGGACTCAATTTACCTTTCTTACCAAAACATATAACTCCCTTCCATGGAGATACCTTCAAGAAAACATGATCTCCTACCTGAAATTCCAAATCATTGCTTTGGTTGTCAGCATAGCTCTTCTGCCTATTTTGAGCTGATTGGATGTGATTTTAGATTACCTTCACATTTTCCATCAATTCCTCCACCAATTTTGGTCCTACAAGTTTTCATTCACCATCATCATCTCAACAGGTTGGTGTGGGACATCTCATTCCGTATAACTCTTCATATGGTGCCATCTGAATACTTGAATGGATGTTATTGTTATAAAAAATTCTACCATAGATAAATATTGATCCCACATAGCCTGAAAGTAATGTGAGTAGGATCTCAACATGTCTTCTAAGGTTTGAATTGTCAGTTCGGATTGTCCATCTATTTGAGGGTGGTAAGCAGTGCTCAAATGAAGTACAGCAATTAGGGCCTTCTGAATACTTTTCCAGAATCTTGAAATAAAATGGGGATCACGATCAGAAACAATCGATGGTGGTACTCCATGAAGTCTCACAACTTCATTAATATATAGTCTTTCTAGATGTTCAAGAATTATATCTTCTCTTATATAATGAAAATGTGCTGACTTGGTAAGACGATCAACAATGACACATATTTCCTCGTTCTTTCTAGGAGTCTTTGGTAGTCCCATGACAAAGTCCATCGTGATATTATCTCATTTCCACTCCGGTATAGAAAGAGGCTTCATGACTCCTCTAGGTTGTTGCCTACCAACATTCACTTAGTGACAAACCATACATCCTGACACAAAATCAACAATCTCCCTCTTCATGTTGTCCCACCAAAAATGTTCCTTCAAATATCTATACATTTTGGTGCTCTTAGGGTGTATAGAGAAATTGTAACTTTAGGCATTATCCAACAATTATCTTTTTAGATCAGGTATATCAGGAACACAATGTATCTTCCCAAATTTCAAAGTTACATCTGCATACACAAATTCAAACAATCTCCCATCATTCTCATTATTAATCTTCTTCTGAAACTCTTCATCATTAGTCTGAGAACACTTTATCCTTTATATTAAAGATAGTTTGGGAACCATTTGAAAACGTATTGATGTTTCAACTTCCATGGTGATTCCATATCCATCATTACTAGATTCATGTATATAGGATCTTTTTCAACTCTTACCTTGTTCAAAACTCAATGATCCTTTCTATTCAAAGCATCTTCCACCTTATTTTCCTTCCCCAGGTGGTAGTGTATCGTGCAATCATAATCCTTGGGTAATTCAAGCCATCTTTTTGGCCTCATGTTGAGTTTTTTCTGTGGGAAAATATACTTCAAACTCTTGTGACCAATATAAATCTCATATTTTCACCATAGAGATAGTGTCTCCAAATCATTAAAGCTAATATTACAGTAGTAAACTCAAGATCATGAGTAGGATAGTTTTTCACATGAATTTTCAGCTATCGTGATGCATAGGATATAACCCTATCATTCTGCATAAGGAGACAACCAAGTCCATTCTTTGAAGCATCATTATAAATAACGAACCCATCATTCCCCGATGGTAGAGTCAATATAGGAGCATTGACTAATATTATCTTCAATTCTTCAAAACATACTTCACACTCATTTTTCCAAAAAAAATTAACCCCTTTACGTGTGAGCTTCGTTAATGGGTTAGCCAATTGGGCAAAATTCTGGACAGAACGCCGATAATAACCTGCTAAACCAATAAAACTGCATACATCGGTTATACTCGTTGGTGATGGCCATTCATAGATTGTACTTGTCTTAGAAGGATCGACAAAAATTACATCCTTAGAGACAATATGTCTTAGAAAAGAAATCTCCTGAAGCCAGAATTCACACTTGAAAACATCCCATATTATTCAGGTCTTCTCAATGTCTTCTGGATAATGCGCTAGTGATCTTCATGATCTTCATATAATTTGGAGTATATAAAGATATCATCAATAAATACCAATACAAAATAATCGAGGTATTCATTAAAAACTCTGTTTATTAGATCCATGAATACAGAGGGTGCATTAGTCAATCCAAAAGGCATTACTGTAAACTCGTAATGCCCGTACCTGGTTCTAAATGCTTTCTTCGAAATGTCTTCCTTCTTCACACAGAACTGATGGTATCCAGATCAAAGTTCAATCATTGAAAAGTATTGAGCTCTATGTAGTTGGTCATATATATCATCAATGCGAGGTAGTTGATACTTGTTCTTTGTTGTTATAGCATTGATTTCCCTATAGTCAATATATAACCTTATAGATCTATCATTCTTTTTAATAAAAATGACAGGGGTGACCCATGGAGAAACAATAGGGCAAATAAATCCCTTATTACTCAATTCCTCTGTTTGTTTATTTATTTCCACTAATTCCACAGTGTCCATTCTATAAGAGGACTTTGATGTGGTCCTTGAACCAGGAATTAAATCAATGGAAAACTCAATTTAACATTCTGTAGGATGTCTATGTATATCTTCTGAAAACACATCTACATATTCTTTCACAATAGGTACATCCTCTATTTGAAAGTTCCTTTCCTCATCCATGGTTATTTCATTCTATTCCTCCCTGAAAATTGAATTTAGTTGAGCTACTGGGGTGGATCTTGATAAAAATCAGGTGGTGACGATTCTGCTCTAAAGATACGGTGTTCCTTATCATCATCATAAAAAATCGTAACCTCCTTCTTATTACAATAAATCATCGCATCATGTTCTGAAATACAATCCATACTGAGGATTATATCAAACTCAATCATAGGTATGACGATGTGATCAGAAGATAAATAACGTTTATATTCTCTAATGGGAAAGGATTCACAAAACTATGTTGCGATGATACTTCCCTTAAGAGTTTTAACTGAAAACTCCCTTGTTAAATCAAATTGGAAATATCTAATTTTTTTAGTAAACTAGGAAGATATGATGTAATGCGATGATCCAGAATCAAATAAAGAATTTTCTAAACTTGAGGAAACCATTAAATTACCTGCCACCACATCTTTCGGAGCTTATACCTCAGTAGTAGTGATAGAATAAGCATGTTCATGATCCCTTGGCCTTTTCTGTTGTAAGTTCCCCTAATGCTTCAGTCATTCATTTGCATAATGTCCCATCTCCCTGCAATTGTAGCATTGAACATCAGTAGCTTCTTTCTTCACCTTGAAATCACGAGATTGGTGGACTTTTTCACCACACTAGTAACAGACTTCGATTACCTTCAAGCAAGTACCGGGGTATTTCTTCCCACATTTACTGCAGACTAAGGAAATCCATGAATGGCCAGCACCAACGAGTATAACTGAGGTACGCAGTTTTATTGGTTTAGTAGGTTATTATTGACATTTCATCTAGAATCTTTCCCAGTTGTCTAACCCATTAACCAAGCTCACACATAAAGGGGTTAAATTTGTTTGTACAAAAGAGTGTGATGAATTTTTTGAAGAACTGAAGAAAATATTATTCAATGCTCCATTATTAACACTACAGTCGGTGAATTATGGGTTTGTTATTTATAGTGATGCATCGAAGAAAGGACTTGGTTGTGTCATTATTAAGAATGATAGGTTCATTTGCCTATGAATCATGACAACTAAAAATTCCTGATCAAAACTATCCCACTCATGATATTGAGTTATAAGCTATAATCTTTTCTTTGAAGATATGGAGACATTATCTCTATGGTGAAAACTGTGATATTTATACTGATCAAAAGAGTTTGAAGTATATTTTCTCACAGAAATAACTTAACATGAGGAAAAGGTGATGGATTGAACTACTTAAGGATTATAATATCCCTATACACTACCACCCGGGGAAAGAAAATAAGGTGGCAGATTCATTGAGCAGAAAAGATCATGATGTTTTGAACAAGATGAGAGTTGAAAAGGATCATATATACATGGATCTAGTTAAGGATGGATATGGGAATAACCATGGAATGTGAAACATCAATACTTTTTCAAATGGTTGCCAAATCATCTTTACTATAAAGGATAAAGAGTTCTCATACCGAAGAAGAAGAGTTTCAAAAGAAGATTAATGCTGTGAATGATGGGAGATTGAAGGAATTTTTGTATGAATATGGAATTTTGAAATTTGGGAAGAGACTTTGTGTTCCAGATATACCATATCTAAAAAGTGAATTATTGGATGATGATCATAGTTCCAATTTCACTATAAACCATGGGATCACCAAAATGTTTATAGAGTTAGAGGAACATTTTTGGTGGGACAACATGAAGAGAGATATTGCTGATTTTGTGTCAAGATGTATGGTTTGTCAACAAGTGAAAGATGGAATGCAACAACCTGGAGGGGTCATGAAACCACTTCCCATATGTGAGTGGAAATGGGAAAATATTACGATGTACATTGTCATGGGACATCCAAAGACTCTGGTTGCACCCAATTTTCCCCAACTGGTAAAAGCGGTCGATGTAGTACTTGTAGGGGTCGAATCCTTAGGGACCGAAGAAGTAACATTGAGACGCTATGGTTTGGTGAAGGATGGGCTATGAAGTAGCCAAATTTGGTTTTGATTTTGGATGGTTTTAAAGAAAACTAAGAAAACTAAGTGAATTCAATTCAAATAAAATGGTTTGATCTTAGGATTATGCTTGGGGTGGATTGAATGAATTTTTTACTTCATTAGACAATTTTGGTTTTATTAATTCTTGATGAATCCATTCTTCAAAAATAACACGACTTTCAAAATTTTCTGGTTTGGTGCTTACTAAACACAATTACTAATCTCCTATACACATAGAGAACCAAATTCATGATCTCTCCAAGGTATATGATCATTTATTAATTGAATTTAGTTTGCTCAAACACAGTAAAGATGAAGAGTATAAATAACTGAAGAATGGATGTCTTAAATTAATTATCCAATTAACAAATTTTCATTCATAAAATAACATTCAATCCTACCTTTGCATCCTCATAAGATCAACCCATTAAAGGGTTATCCCACCATTGATGGTATACTCTCAATGGTGGGTGGAAGATGGCTTACAAGAATTGGATTGAAGAAATTAAAACCGCAGAAATAACGAGCACTCCTCCGTGTGTGTGAATGAAATTCACACCTATGTGTGAACTAATTCACCACAACACAGAGATATCACAGTAATTTGTGAAAATTTAGTTTAATAAATTAATGGAAAATATAGAAGAGAATGATGTTGATTAAGAACAAAAAAAAATACATGGAAATTGAAAACATTACAAAGGAACTTTTGCAGCATAACCTTAGAATGAAACAAGCAACAAAAGATGATAAGAGAAATATCTTCTCATATTACCTTTACCACCATCTCCTTATATAGACATATTAGGAGCCTTATATCTGCCCCCACTATCAATTAACCCCCCAACAATTAAAAGAGTCAAATGGAGGGTGAATAATCAAAAGGAAATTGACGTTTCGAAGTTGACCCGGAAAACTGTCAAGATTCGTCCATCATATTGACGTGTGAATTTGTAATTGACAAATGCCAAATCCAAAGTTGTCATAGAAGAGAAATATCATATTCCATATGTCCTATATATTCTGTAAAATTTTCAGGGTATTTGGGTAAGCCGTTTGGATGTTATGGTCGAAATGGTGGGACGGCTTTATGTGCATTAATGTCGGGTCCACCATTTAAATCTCAACTTCAGATCCCTATATCATCATGAAAACTTCATAATTAGCTCTGGCTATAGTTGAATAAAATGATCATAATATTTTTATCTTTCTATTGTATAAATTTGAGATTCATTGGGCTTGTTTTTTGGAGCCCACATTTGTTTGATGGGCCTTAGGCCCATTATGATTTTTCCAGAAAATTTCTGCATTCAGGGGAAAAAATATACATCTTCCTTTAGGATTAATCCATCGAAACTAAAAGATAAAATGTTCCAAACAAAGTGGTAAATCATATCCCAAAATTTCAAATTCATAAAATTAATATAATTTTGTCCATAAATAAATGAATTATTGGGCCCAAATATGGATTTTAAACATGAATTGCATTTATGATGAGAAGTGAAGTTCTATTTATGTAATGCACTAAAAAAAATGTTTATAGACTTTGGAAAAATGAATATAAAGATATTAAAATTTAATATTATCCACTTTCAGTGACTAATCACACCCCCCAACTTGATTTTTTCTAGTCTGGAGCAAAATATATTACAAATATGAAATTCAAATCTCCTTTTCCAAAAACATTTTAATACACATTGCCCACCCAAATACCTAATACCCCAAAAAATGAAACCCATAAAAATAATTTAAAACAATCTTGGTCCATAGGCATATCCCAAGCCTAATCACATTCTTTTGTTCAAATTCATCGCTACATATCATCCAATTTCAATTAAGCATGATAATGTGTTGTGCATCATAAAAGATATGGGGCCCATTTTATTGTTCAAGGGTAAAAATGGAAGTGCTAGGTGGGAATCACATTAAACCTTAAGCTGAGTATCCATTTTTTTGATGATTTTTTTATGATTTTTTTAACCGCAATAGATATGGAAAGACTAACTCTGGGAAGACAACTACAGAGTCAGGATACCCAATTGTCGGACACCACACATATTGTCAATTTCATGCTCTACAATAGATATATAAAGCCTAACTCTGGGAAAGACAACTATGGAGTCACGATCCCCAAGTGTCGGATGCCACACATTTGGAAAAAACATTACTCTATGTGGTCATAATTTTTTTTGGTTTTCTTGTTGGATACTCAAATTAAACTAAAAGTGACCCCAGAACCCTATGTTATAATTAAAGGGACCCAAGAGCTCAAATTTACACCCACGATTTAGTAGACGAGCATTGAGGAATTTTTATTAAGAGGATGAAAATGTAAACTTTGAAAAATCACATCGAAAAACCATACTTTCCAAAAACTATGCTTATGAACTTAAACATGAATTAAAATTAGAATCAAGGCATCCAAATTTTTCGATATCAAATTTCATAGTTTTCAATGTGTGTTATAATGTTCAAGGATAATGGAATTTTTCTTTCCATGCATGTTCTTATAAAAAATCATTTTTTTATTTCATCTCCCCCCAATATAGAATAACACTATACCCAGTGTTTAATGAAATGAAAAGTTAGAAGAGGTAGGAGAGGAGGTCAAGGAGGAAATTTAAAATGATAAACATGGAAAAAATTCACCTGGTTTTTGACGTTGAAGTTCATCATGCTCTAGATTACTCTATTGATCTCTTGGGGGATGTAGGCACCACCTTGATTGAACATGTACCACCCAAAATAGTTCTTGAACCATAAAAAGAAGAACAAAGTAGACAAAACAAACAACACAATGATTTATTTAATTCCAAGTATCATCATTTTTATGGTTTTCCATGTTTTTTCTAAATCAAACTAATGATACATTGTCTTCTTTTAAGTTTCTGGGTAAGATATTACTCAAGGATCACACCACGTGACACGGATGAATACTGTTCTCCCCTTTCATACCCATCCATACTCATAATAGAAGAACTGGTCAAGAGTAAATTTTTTTAACCTACAAAAAAGATAAATAAAATAAAATAAACTGATGATACATTGTCTTCTTTTAACTTTCTGGGAAAGGTATTACTCAGGGATCACACCGCGTGACACGGATGAATATGGTGCTCCCATTTTATACCCATCCTTACTCATAAAAAAGAACTACTCAACAGTCTATGGTAATTTATTATTTGAAAAAAAATAAAGATGATTCACAGTGCCTGGAAAAATGAAAACCATGGGTTGCCTCCCATGCAGCGCTTTTGTTTAACGTCGTTAGATCGACTTGAACCCCCAAAATTATCCAATTCCCACAATCCATATTTTTAGGACCCCATTTTTACCCAACTCGACAAGATTTAGATTATGTATTTTTTTATAATTTTTTTCATGTGAAATCCCATGCTTAATAATGAGTGTGAACGTCCAAGGAATTTCAGTCATGGTTGATTGAGTTTCATTAAGAGTATTTCCTTATATTTCAAGGTTCATTCCTACATTGTGAGATTCTTAATGAAAATGGTTGATAATTGAATTGTATAGGATTTCATTAATAGAGGTATTCTTGATTGGGGAAGGAAGGATTACAATGTTGAGTTCAGTTTCATTGAATTTTCCCAAAGATGAATGGAAATTTGAATCCAAATTTGTTTCTTCTAAAAAATATTTTGAAAGAATTTGTTCCTTTTGAAAATATGATTCATCCCCAAAATTTTCCATTTGAATTTCATGGGTGGGTATGGACTCACTATTCATTATATCTCCCAATGGATCAATGATTGGTGATTCTAGAAAAATGTTATTGGAGCAATATTCTAAACACTCAATCCATGAAGACAAATTTTCCACTTGTGAATCCAAAAAATTAATTTCCTCTTGATTTAAATACCCTTAAACATTTCCTTGATCTTGTTTAGTTATCCCATATACAAAGTATATTAATTTTTTCAATTCACGGGAGGTTTTTGGGATAAAATATTCATCTATGAAAGATGAGGAAAGAACATCTTGAGTGGGAATGGGTTCCTCAAAAGTCTTAAAGCTTTATAATTATAATCTAAAAGATGAAACTTCTTAATTCAATTTATCCATTTGTTCACACAATTGTTCCGGAATTTTTTTAGGACTCAGGTTGATATATGTTTTTACATCATGGAATTCCTCATTATTTATCTTTTCAAACATTCTTGATAGGTATGGAAATTAATCTTTTAAAAATTTAGCATCCCATTGGTTGTACATCTCATCTAATGTGGTGTATTCAATTAAGTATTGGTCAATGAAATTCCCTATGTGAGTTGCTTCCCAATATTGATTTTCGACTGGATTATAGCATTGGTTTATGAATGGGTATTTTGGAGGATAATCCATTGGAATTGATTGAAAATTGGTTTTGGGATTTTTTTGGACACATAAAAATAGAAAGGGGAAAATAGATGAGAAATTAGGGTGAGAATAGAGAATTTGGGGTGAGAAAAGATGATGAGGGTCTAATGTACTTACATAGGTCCCTAGAAATGGCGCAAAAATTGGGTTGCGCCCAAACGTACCCTATTGGAAAAAGCGGTCGATGTAGTACATGTAGGGGTTGAATCCACGGGGACCGAAGAAGTAACCTTGAGATGCTATGATTTGGTGAAGGATGGGCTATAAAGTAGCCAACTTTGGTTTTTATTTTGGATGGTTTTAAGGAACACTAAGAAACCTATGTTAATTCAATTTAAATAAAATGGGTTGATCTTAGGATTAGGCTCGGGGTGGACTGAATGAATTTTTACTTCTTTAGACAATTTTGGTTTTATTAATTCTTGATGAATCCATTCTTCACAAATAACACTATCTTCATCATTTTTTGGTTTGGTTCTTACTAAACACAATTAATAATCCCTAATACACTTAGAGAACCAAATTAATGATCTATCCAAGGTATATGGTCATTTAGTAATTGAATTTATTTTGGTCAAACACAGAAAATATGAAAAGTAGAAATAACTGATGAATGGATGTCTTAAATTAATTATCCAATTAACAAAAATTAGTTAATAAAATAACATTCAATCCAGACTTTTCATCCTCTTAAGATCAAACCATTAAATGGTTATCCCTACATTGATGGTATACTTTCAATGGTGGGTGGAAAATGGATTACAACAATTGGATTGAAAAAATTAAAACTGCGGAAATATTGAGCACTCCTCCGTGTGTGTGAATGAAATTCACACATATGTGTGAACTAATTCACCAAAACGCAGATATATAAATGTGCTTTGTGAAAATTTAGTTTTAATAAATGAATTTAAAATATATAAGAGAAATATGTTTTTTAAGAACAAGAAAAACTTATATGGAAATTGAAAACATTACAAAGGATCTTTTGCAGCATAACCTTACAATGAAACAAGCAACAAAAGATGATAAGAAAAATATCTGCTCCTATTTCCTTAACCACAAGCTCCTTATATAGGCATATTAGGAGCCCTATATCCTCCCCCACAATCAATTCACCCCCAAATAATTAATATAGTCAAAAATAGGGTGAATAATAAAAAGGAAATTGACCTTTCGAAGTTAACCCGGAAAACTGTCCAGATTCGTCCACCATATTGACGTGTGAATTCGTAATTGAAGAATGCCGAATCCAGAGGGGTTGTAGTATAGAAATATCTTCTTCCATCTGTCCTCTATGATCTGTAAAATGTTCAGGAAATTTGGCTTAGCCGTTTGGTTGTTATGGTCGAAATGGTGGGACGGATTTATGTGCATTAATGTTGGGTCCACCATTTAAATCTCAACATCAGTTCACTTTATCATTATGAAAACCTCATAATTAGCTCCTGCCACAGTTGAATAAAATGATACTCATATTTTTATCTTTCTACTTTATAAATTTGAGCTTCATTGGGCTTGGTTTGGGGGCCCCATATTTGTTTGATGGGGCTTAGGCCCATTATTCTTTTTCCTGCAAGCATCTGCATTCAGGCGCAAAAATATTCATCTTCCATTGGGATTCATCCATCGGACCTAAAAGATAAAATATTCCAAACAAAGTGGTCAATAAAATACCAAAATTTCAAATTCTTAAAATGAATATAATGCTGTCCATAAATAAATGAATGATTGGGCCCAAATTTAAATTTTAAACATGAATTGAATTTCAGATGAGAAATGAAGTTCTATTTTTGTAATGCACTAAAAACAATGTTTATAGACTTTGGAAAAATGAATATAAAGATATTAACAATTAATATTAGTAACATTCAGTGACTAATTAGACTCCTAGAAGGAATGATGTAATATGAGTCATTGTTGATCGTCTTACCAAGTGAGCACATTTTCTTACTATAAGAGAAGATTTACCACTTGAACGATTGGAAAGACTATATATTAATGAAGTTGTAATACATAATGGAGTACCAATATCGATTGCTACGGATCATGATCTATGTTTTATAATGAGATTCTGGATAATTATTTATAAATCCCATGATACTGAACATCGTTTGAGCACTGCCAACCACACCCAAACTGATGGACAATTAGAATAAACTTTTAAAACATTATAAGACATGTTGAGATCATTATCACTTTACATTTAAGGTATGTGGGGTCAATATTTACCTATGGTAGAATTTTTCTATAACAATATCTTCCATTCAAGTATTAAAATGGACCCATATGAAGCGTTATACAGAAAGAGATGTCTCACACCAATCTGTTGGGATGAAGTTGGTGAAAGAAAACTTTTAGGCCCAGAACATGTGGAGTAAACGATGGAAAAGGAGAAGGTAATCCAAAAAGACAGCAAAGCATCTCAAAATAGGCAGAAGAGCTATGAAAATAACCGAAGGAAGGATTTGGAATTTCATATCGGAGATCATGTTTTCTTCAAGGTACATTTATTGAAGGGTGTTATAAGTTTCGGTAAGAAGGGTAAATTGATTCCTAGGTACATCGGACCTTTTGAAATTCCAGAATGAATTGGGGATGTAGATTACCATTGGGAAATGCCGCCAAGTCCCTCCAAAGTTCACGATGTATTACACATATCACTATTGAGAAAATATATGCTTGACCCATTGCATGTACTCCCCTATGAGGAATTAGAACTGGAACCCAATCTGTCTTATAGGGAAGATCTTGTCAAGGTTCATGATACTAGAGAACAAGTGCTGAGAAACCGGACGACTTGTCTGGTAAAAGTTCTATGGAGAAACCATAAGATAGATGAGGCAATATGGGAACCCGATGAACTTATGATGATGAACCACCCGAGTATTTTTACCCAGTAATACTCAAGAAATTTTGATGACGAAATTATTTTATGGAGGGGAGAATGTCAAACCCCAAGCTTCCATGGTACACTTCTCTTTTAATAATACAGTAGCGTGTGTTGTACGCAACTTCGAGTTCTGACACACCACAACCAATCATACTAGCTGTTAGGAAAAGTTATACCCACTTTTTGATATTTTATAAATTTTATCTTTCAAAATGGACTTCATTTTTGGATTCGGAATATCGAAATTATCTTAGGGTGAATTTTTGGTATTTTTCTGAAAACATTCAATTTTTTGATGAATAGTAAAAAAACACTGAGTTATTGTTTGAAACCAAAATTTAATTTAAATAATTATTTATTTTATTGAAATTTATTTTAGGTCAAAAAATATTCATAATACTTATATGAGTTCAATTTAATTCATTGGAGTCAGTTTATAATAATTTTGGACATATAAAAATTGTATTGATCTTTTCACCGTCTTTTACCCACCTCCTAAGAAAATTTTCAAATTCATAGAAAACATAATTTTACTGCTTTTGTGAGTGGAATTTTAAAAATCCGAGAGACACGGGTGATCTCAGTATGAAATATATGGTTCAATAAGATGAAAATAATTTTTGTTGAATAATAACTTTTTACTTTTATTTACCACGTTTAAAAGTAAATAGATTAATTAAAGGTAAAAATTATATTATTATTATGCTAGCACATGTCCTAATTCTATTTGATAAGTATAATTCGACCAAAAACAACCTTAGGAATAAAATATGAATTTATTTGGTCAACTGAGTTTAGATTAGGACACTTATTATTATTTTATTTAAAGAATAGTTAAAAGATTTAAATTCAATGATTAATAACTAATACATTTTTAATATAGGGAAATAAATTAGATAAATTAGTCTATAAATATTCATTAAAAAGATTAAATTATTTCCTACATAATGGTATTTTATTTATAGTTTGTAGACCATGAATAATTTAATTTATTTATGACACAATGATGATGCAGTAATTACATAATTAATGAAATATTTAAATAATTGATATTGTAAATATCCAAATAAATGTAATTTTAGAATTTTATGAATTACACTAATTTTCTAGGATAATATGACCTCTTGTGTTTGGTTAGATGAATTTTATTCGTAGTAATAATGTAGTTATGAATTTAGAAAAAACTAAATACCAAATAGTGTCAAAATTGACATAAAATAATTTTTTAAAAAAATGTTATATTATTAATTGATATTATATTCCTAAAAATATATGGTTCAGAAAAAAAGACATATATAATTCTATTTGTATCATTAATGAACCACGTGGGGTTCTCTTTGAAGTATATACTATGTTTATTAACCATATAATATAAAAAATCAATGAGACATGGTAAATGTAATACTATTTTTCTACGAGTTAAATCTAAAATATAAGGTTAATATAGTGACCAAAACCAGTTTAAAACCTATTGGTTGGGTGTTTTTACACCCATCCCCAACATATCCTTTAAATAATCCACTTTGGATCCATTATAAATCGAAAATGATTTTATTATAAAATAATACTTCTACATTTTTCTAAGGTGACCCCCACCCCTCTTATAAAAGGGCACTCCCCCTTCTATCTAATTCACACATTAAAATCCAATTGGCTCATCAAACCCCTACCCGAATACCCTCTCAACTGACCTCCCTTCAATATATAGGCCTTTAGTCAGAAATCCTACCTAAGGATCCCTTTTGATCAAATCAAAAGGAAGTACCCGAAGAAGAGGTAAATATTTCATCACCTCTTTCAAGTTCTTCTCTTCTTCCTCTTCATTTTTCTTTGTTGTTTCCATTTTAAAATAATAACTCCAGTATATTCTATATTTTTTGATATTATAATAAATATGGTACAACAAAATTCATTATTCAATCCATATTTTTAATGACAAGTCACCATATGTGCGTACGTACGGCTTACCGTCTCCACGTCGTGGTGTAATTGTTATTCAATACATTATTATTTAGATGGTTATAATAATATTGTGTAATTGAATTAAATAAAAAATATAACATGATAATGATTATATATATATGATATACCATCCAATTATATTTAATTTTAATATCAAAAGAATGATATTGTCGCTCATGCGTACGTATGGATTACTGTCTCCACGAACGCGATGAGATTCATTCCCCATCATATCCATTCAAGACTAATTTTCATTAGATGATTAAAAATAATTTTTATATACTTGATATAATTAGGTATATGAATAATATATATCCCATAAATAACCAATATTACCTACATAACAAGTCATTTAAAGTAAAACGAATTAGTTAATACATGAAACAATGATAATACTAAGATATTATTAACAAAGCAATGTTAAAAAGATCATATATGATATCATATTATTATATATGATTCATGTATAATTTAATAACAATTATTTCACCATTATACAGGAGGTTAAACTACATTGGACCATGGAAAATTACAATTAAAGGGTTATTTTCACAATCTCTTTATTATCCGAGATTATTTTTAAGTAAGTCACTACTGGGACCTCTTTATCATCAACATACATGTTTCTTAAAAATAGATTCAAAACATTTTTACTATTATTTATACTGTGGGTTAAAGTAATTTATACCCATGTTGGAATTTTTATTAGATTTTTATAAAGGAATCACTCCGTCATTTTCCAAACAATGTACATTTTTACCTTTTCGACAAAATTAAGGTAAGAATAACTTTTTTTAAATTATACAACAGGTGCGGCTATTTTCCACCATTATAAGATAGTAGAAGCTTCCATTACAATATTATAAGATTATTTTCAAATATATATGTTTTCATTTATAATTATGGGACCATTAAATGATTTTAATATAGAAATAGATATTTCTCTTAAAAGGATTTAATTTCATCTATGTCAACATCCTTTGATGGATTTTATGTTTATTTGAAGTTGATTTATTATGATACAAAACTTCCATATTATATTGAAGTGATTGTGATATGTTTGATTGTAGATGTTTTATTTTTATACCATTCATGATTTATGGATAATGTATTGACATTTCATATGCTAGTTTTAATACGAATGTTTAGGTTATGTTTAAACCTTTTCATATGAGGAATGCATTAGAATTAGTATGTGACGGGTGGAGAACGCTATAGATCCTCTATGAATCGGTAGGTCTCAAGAGAAAAACTAGTGTCTTGGAATAAGGCGTTGACAAAATCCTATTTGTAGTCTTGGCACAAGGCCTTCACTATGTGGTTATGATAGTCTGGCATTATGCATTCCATTATTTTGAATGTGGCTATTGATATTGCATTTGATTATTAGACTAGTAGAATATCCATGTGAGTAAGTAAATGGAATTATTTGATTTTATCTTTTCCATATTCTGCTGAATTTCAAGTTTAATAGGATTTTGTTTTAGTCTTATACATTGCCTTAAATGTTTATTCTTATTTATGAAAGTTTCTACTATATATTTATCGTTACTGAGCATCTGAGCTCACCCCTTTCCATGTTTTATTTTTTCCGAGATACGAAGAAGTATTTTATGACTGACCTGCAGGGATAGTATGAAGGGATATGAGTGTGTTATAGGGAAACAATTTTGTTTTAGTTTTTCATTTTATGATGTATGTCAACCTTGTGAATGTATCTAGTCCTTCCAAGGAGACGAAACTAATTGTTCTTTCAATACTTTATCTTTTTATATCGTGCCAATGTTATGTAATAATGCACCAAATCTTGGTAACCGGGGTCGGGGTGTTATAGAGGAATTAATATTTATATTTTAAAAAGGATCTAGTTTTTTAATCGTAGAACCATTAAAAAACTTGTGTTTTTAATTTAACTTCTTACTATGATGTTGATTTTAAAGGTTTTATATTAGATAGAAAATTATATCAGGATCCTATACCTTTTTAGGGATGTATATATTTCAATGGTCAAGTATGAAATAACTTTTAGTTGCTATAGAAATAGCTGAGGTAATATATATATATATATATATATATATTTATATATATACTGGTAGTTTTCATGAACAAGTGTTGTGAAAGAAAACCAATCTACTGGACATTGGATTTATTTAAATAATATTTCTATTTAATATGAAAATAATAGGTCAATTAATATTTAAAAAAACCACACATGTTAATCAAGAACATAGTATATTGAACTAAGACATTATTTTGTAAGAGTCCATGTTCTAAAAAAGATATATCATTTTAATTTTTTACATACTGAATATCATCTTGATGGTATTTTCATTAAACTACCTCCCACCACTAGTTTTGATTTTATTAAGGGGGATTTAAGTAAATTGAATTTTATATAAATTTTTATTAAATATTTAATATAATTTTTTATTAATTTATTTATTTGGATTATTTTATTTAAAAGTTTTTCAAAAAATTGTTGATTTTTTAATCTTTTTTAAAAAAAAATTAAATAAATTTAAATTATTACATATTTGAGTTTTTTTATGATGAACCCTAACTGACATCATGTGAAACCATGAAAAACCATCTACCACTCTTACCCTCAGTTTCAAAACCAATCGACTTCCAAATATCACGTTTTTTCCTTGTAAACCCTAAAATATGAACAAGAAACCAACATATTTTCCACAATGAAGATAACTAAGGGGACATGTGAAGAAATGATGTTTAAATCATACCATCACTACAGTACAAAAATAATAAAAAAAATTTCCAAGGCAGAGTTTTTTATTTAGAATGGCTATGTGATAAAAATATTATTTTTAAGAATGATGTTCCCTTTCATGTGCTAGAATTCATTTTTTATGAAGAAACCGATGAGTATCTCTTAGATAGAGAAGTAAAAGTGTTCTATAAAATTCATATTTTAGTTATTTTGACACATAAGACTTCGTTATTTTATTGTTAAATGTTAAGGTTTTTTCTCTCATGTTGAAAAAGAAAATATTTTTTAGTGTCCCTATTAAGGGGTTTTCACTTCGACCTACGATCCATTAGAGATAACGAACATAAATTTAAAGATATTATGTTTTAAATTTTTGGCTTAGCTCTGATTAATTTTTTTTTTAATGAACATTGAAGAGTTCCAGATGGTACCAATCAAATTCATTTATCTTAAAACACTCCTGAGAAATTATGAGATAGAGAAATCTCTCTATGATAATTTGTATATAAGTTTTTTAATGTTTAGTGACGCAATGTATAATTCTAGTAGGTATGGGAAATGTTATATGAATCATTGACATTAAAAAGAGGCAATGATGTATTTTTTTCATATGGAAGTCTTTCTTCCAAGATTTTATAAACAATGAATTATATTTAGGATATTCAACTAAGTATAAGGTTTCATAATAGTAATAAACTTAATGATGGAACTTTGAGTAATGTAAGCTTCTTTGGAGAAATACTAATTAAATGTTGATGCCTATTAGGGATGGTGATCCATAAGAATCCGATGTTAATTCCTAGAGGGAAAAATAAAATACAAAATTGTTAAGATTATTTTGTTTTCATGGTGAAGAGTTTTGAGAATTATAAATAGTAACTTTTTTAAGAGAATAAAAAGACATATCAGGATTGATTTATATCATCTTATTTCTAAAAACGACCATCATCGTTCTATAGAAACTTCAAAATATGTCAATATTATGGCCATTATCACATAGACATGAAAATAGAAGAACCTAAAGTTCAGTTTTTTTTTTGACAAAGACCTAAAGTTCAATCTCCATAATCTTATTTAGTTTCAACTAAATAAGTTGATTGACTGATGTTTTCAGAATTGCCAATTGATCTTGTGTAAAATAAGGATGGTAATAATGTTGAGCAATAAGATCATGAAAAAAAATATTGTTGATAATTCTCAAGGTAATCATCAATATTAACCCTTAGTAGTTGAAACTATTGAATTAGTTGAAGATAAAAACCTATATAACACTGATGAATCTTTGGACAGGAATGGTTTTTCATCTTCTATGAAGATAGAAGTTCCTGATTATGTAACATATCAATTCAATAAAAAAGATAATTTTCAGTCCATAAAAATAGTTTAAATAGAGAAAAACTCAAAAAATCAAGAAGAAAAATTATCATATTCTCTTCATTATAAAATTTAAGAGCTAGAAATAAATTTTAACAATCAAAATGATGACAATTAAACCTTTCATAGTTAACTATATACTACTAAAAATTAGTTATGAGATTTAAAAATAATAAATAATCAACGGAAAGAATTAGAATAAGTTTATGTTCAATTATAATATATCATATAAAATTATATAACTACACTAGATTTTAATTTCTTCAAAAATAAATAGATTATCAAATTTCGATGAAAAAATAAGAAATTATTTCATAAAATGAATTTGAAGTTAAAATTAATTACATAGGAAGTTATTTTGAATCAATAAAGAGTATTCATAGTCATTCATGAGCATCCCCTTCTACTCAACCATATAATATAGATTTAAAAAGAATATTTTAATAGATTATTTTTGGGGTCTATGCTTTGAATGACCAGATTCACAATCACCAATTTGATAGTGCTAATATAAAAGTTTCATTGGAAAATTATAATGATAATGTTGATAAATTTACATTATATTAGACTAGTATAAGACAAATTTTTAATCAGTTATGTAAAATCATCTGAAATATTGTTCAGTCTGATGTTTTTTTTCAACATGAATTTGATGGAATGATTGAAAATTTGTCCGGATTTTATCATTTGGATGAAATAGATAGATGATATGTTTAATAATAATTTTATAGAAATAATGGAAGAGGTAGAGGATATTCATTTGGATGTTCGAACTTCCAAGGATTCTGATACCACATATGAAATGAACCATCACCCATTCTAGTTCTACCTTTTAAAACTTCTTATACAGTTGTTAATTATATTTAAAAACATCTATTGAGTGAAATTATTTTGTATATTTTATTTGTTCTTATTTTCTTCTTATTATTTTTTCAATTATTACAGATAGAACAAATAACATTTATCTCTTAGATAATCATAACATTTTGTGATAGTTATGTTATACATTGAACATGTTACAAACCATTTTCTATCACATTCATTTTGGGTAAAAATACCAGTCATAATTTTATTTTAACCGAAGAGTATAAGAATTGAAATATTCTCTGTTAAATTCAAATGATAATTTTTAATATCTTTTTGAAGACATTATTTCATTTTTGTTTACAATTATTATATTTTCTATTTGTTATATTATATTGGTTTTTTATGATTATAAATTTGAATATTGTTTGGAATTTATTTTCTCAACAATAATCTAGGAATATTATTGATTTTTTTGCTCACAAATACAAATGTTTTTTAACTAATGAAATTATTTTAAATATTCTTTAAGAATATATTTCTTGATAAATTTATCTTATTTATGATTTAATGTATTTTATTATGTATTATGGGTGTCCTTGAATGTAATCTGGAAGCATTGTTCATTCCCTATATTTGTAAACGTAATGTACTGCTTGGGAACCCTATCTGATATATATATATATCATGAATATATTTTATGGTATTTTATTGTGTTAATTTTTTAATTTACGTTAATAACCATTGAAATTTTTGAAATTAATTCAATTTTTTAACATTTTATTCAAGGATACAATGAATATTTGGAAGAGGAGTGAAAAGGGAAATATAAATAGCATGACACTAGATTTATTAGGATGTAGTGTAGTTGGAAAAATAATGAAGGAAATTTTCTTGTTGTGTATTTCATTAAAACGATGTGAGATATTTTGATATAATTTTTTTGGATTAGATGTACTGAAATTCATGATGTCTGAAAATTTAAAGATCATATACCGTGTAAATTATTACAGATTTTGTCAGTGTCGAAAGATATGAAAATAATGATGCTACAACTAAGGGATTGAGAAAAAATACAATTTATTTTATCAGTATTCCTCATGGAAGTGATCATCCTATATTAAGGTCAAAGAAATGTCAAAGGAAGACATATGCACATAGTAAGTGACAATCCAGGCCCCTATTTCGCTAGAGCTCTTCACCACTATTCTTCCTCAGGTACCCATGATTTTCATTAGCAACCTTACTAGCATGAGTGAGAAGTTATCTTCTTGTGGGGTGATGTGATTGTTGGGTTATGTTATTTTTAGAATTGTTTCTATTTATTAATATTTTTTGGATCACTGTAACTCATTTTATAAAATCTAGTTCAACTTATTTTCTTACTACATGACTATTGAGTGTGACTTGTGTTGTTTCATATTATTGACCCAATTGATTTCACTATTTTTTGTATGAACACTATAAAAAAAATTAGTTATGTTTCAATACCATTTTTTGGTATAATATATATTTTGTTCTATTCAGTAGATTAATATTCAAATGATGAAATCAATTAATTTGTAAATTGTACCCAGACCACGGATCCCTACTAACCCAATTCCAATAAAAAACCAGAAGAACTCCATTATCAATTGAATCCATTGTGCAGAAAATTGAAATAACTAAACCAAGAATTACCATTGTCCTAAAATCAAACCAAATCCATGTTTCATGTTTTAATTCATTCTTCAAACAAACCAAATAATTACAATTTCAACTTCATTAATTAATTTAGATCATATGATTATTCCCTATGGTATAGATACTTGGGATTTAAAGTTAATAATTTTTTTATGTGTTTATATGTTTTATGAATTATTGAATTTGAGAATCCCTATTGTAAATTAAGGATTCCCTATTGGTTTCTAATATGTTTAGAGTGAAACATATAGATCATGAATACTACTCTATTTGAAATTAATGGGTTAGAAATCCTACATTTTGAAGAAATCATAAATATGAGAATGAAACATATGGTTCAATTACAATACATTTCTAATGAGCCATATGTTGTCAAACATACATTTGGAGTTTTCTATATGTGATTCAAACCTATGTTTGACTCCATGAATGATAGAGTTTTATTTTTTTTGATATTTTCCACTTTTTTTCAATAGTTTCACTAACTTTAAAAATATATTAAAAGATATTTTATTACCAATTAAATATATTATACTCAATGGATTAAATCTTTCATATGTTTAATTGAACTTACGAATCTCTATGATGGTTCTAAAATTCATATGATCACAATTTTCATGTGATATTGTTGGATTTTATCAGATGAAGGGAAGAAATTGTTATCACATTAAATACCATGATTTTTTTGTTTTAGGAGAATTATTTTGGGACACCGAACTACTGTTGAAATTAAATGATCAAAAATATATGTAATTATAAAATAGAATCACTTTGGAGACAAGTATGTTTCAATATTGTGATGTGTAAACTGATGAATAATTGTTATTTAAATTATTTATATATTTTATATTATAATTTAAGATCATTTTCCATTTGAATCTCTTCGAAGATACTCTTCCTTGAGGGAATTTATCAATCAAGGAGAATATCCATTTCTAATTTGTTTTTTATGAAATCATGAATAATAATCTGTTTGTTAACTGAAATAAATATCTATTTATTAATTAGATAATTATCTCCACAAGCTTGGTCATGGTGGGGAATCAAATTCTAAAAGAAAACTGTTGATTTCTAGTTCCCTATAATAAAACCAGAAGGCCTTATAAAATCCTTCTTTTAATGGTTTCAACTACATGTACTAATTTTTTAAGGAATTTTGATAAGAGTACATATTTATTTAAAATTAAAAATCTCACTGATACAGTGTTGGTGGAGTGGACTACTGGATATTTTTTCCTCAAACCACCATAACAATTGGTGTGTTCATCTTTTCTATTTTATGTATCTAATCACAATTAATGAATAGTATTTTTTTATAAGATAAAAAATCCTAATAACAGATAATTGTTTGAATCTATCTATATTTATTGTAAAAAATAATTCACCTCTTCTTGTGTATCTTTGTATTATTCCAACCCAAAAATTAATTCATGTGAATATCTATGGATTATTGTATTTATATGGAAAGAAATACATGAAAAGAGTTTGAAGACAAAAGAGAATTTTCTTCTATATGTGATTGAATTTAGATGGAATTGACAATTGATACTGGGTTTTTTTGGAAGGCCCAATATGTTTTGAGTTAATTTGGATGCTTATGATAAGTTAAATTAGAAATTACATTAACTACATAAAGGTAAAAAGTTTATAATACATAGCATACTTGTAAGGTACATTGAGGCTACATTACCTAAAGGTATATTTGGGCAATTTAAGAGGAAATATAATTGATACTACTCTGCATATGATTAACTATAAGGCCGAATTATGGTATCAGGTCTGGCATAAGGGTACTGAGCAATGTGTAAAAGGGAACTTCTGTAGGTAAATGTTACATTCATAAATGTAAAAAGGTTTTCAAAAATACTAAATATCTATAATATGTGACTATGTAAGGGTATAGAGAAGATTACGCAAGGGTTGTACGAGGCTACATAACAGTACAACCATGTTTACATTACCCATTTTTTGGTAAACTGATTTAATAGTAAGGGTTGTCTTAAGGACATTTTAACTCCACAGAAACTATAAACTGGGGAATAATAACTCACCATAATCCTCTGTAAATCTAGATTCCCCCAAGACAACATCACACTAAATCATGGGTAGTATAAATTCACTGAGCCATGGAATTTTAAGTAGAGTGGTGCTAATCTATAAAATATGAGATTAAACTTCAATAAAATGTTTGATGCTATCATTTTGGAAAATAATTGGGTGTTATATTGTGGAATATGATCTTTTCTACAAAGGTGTGTGTGTCTTATTTATATTATTATTTCATTTTAAATATGTATATCCAATAGGAAGGAATCTCTGAAAAAAGTAGTGAGAGTGTTGAATCATGGAGATAATGGAGGCACTATAATAGTCATTCATGGATAAAGTAGTGAGTATTGAGGAACATCTACGATCATATATATTTTAATATCATTTTAATAAGATGATATAGCTTATGTATTTATTAAATTAAAATGGATATTGGAATGGGAATTAATATTTTTTAAATGAGAGATAAATAAATAATAATGTAAACAAAATGAATGATAATATATTTCTATTAAATATCATCATGTTTCTATAATTTAGATATGGAAAAACGGATTGATAATTTTATTGAATAATAATCAAGTAGGATTTATAAATAAATTTTTGAGAATTTAGATAATTATTTATTTAAAAAAATTGTGGAAGATATTTCATCCATTGTGCAAAAGAAATCTGAGAAACATGATACATATTTATGTTAAATATGGCGTCTCAATCAAAATAAGATCTTTCTAAACCACTTTTTAAGCTCTTTATGTAGTGTACATATGAATTTTTCATACCATAATCTCTTGAAGTATGATAAGAAAAAAAAAATTAAGAAGTTACTAGGAGTTGTAAAATGTCATTCTAAAGTGGATCAATCCATATGAAGAAAAATTATATAGGTAGGGGTCTAAGAAAATGCTGGAAGGATATGATTGGGGGTTTACCTAATAATTATTGATGAAGGTGTAGTTTGGGTGTATAATAGTATAATGAAGGTGGATTAGAGTCAAGGGTATAACTATTTTTTAATTGAATGTGTATATCGAATTATTTTTTATAATAACCTTCAATTATAATAGAAAATTCAAGATGGGTGTATTAATAAACATTACAAGAAGTTGGCCTTTGTGAAGAATATTATAAACCATTGTGTCTTATGGATTGGATCTTAAAAATTATTATAGGTGAGGATAAGAAACACAAGAATACGAGATTTTGGAAAAGATGCTAAGCTAAAATTTAAATGAAATAATTTATTAATAAAAATGGGATCATTGATTCACCACCAACCCCTCTGAATGATCTCATACTGATCCCAACTCTAAATGTGTTATCAATGTGATGGACTCATCTAAATGACCCAATACACTAATGAGGTTGGATAATTTTAATTTGGTAAATAGTAGGGGTGTTCCCACATTTCATATTGAAAAATATCCTCATTGTAGAAAATGAATTACACCGTATATTCTATCATCTTTGTTAGATTTGATAGATTCATTAATTGTTGGATTTATACCCTATGATGGGAATGATCCTACAAATTTTATAGGTATGAGGAATATAAAAATGGATGTTAGAGGTTAGAATTATATATTGATATCAATTTCTGACAAGTAAAATATTAATTTCATGTGAGTCCATGTATTTAAGACACATAGGAAAAACTGAGAGTATTTATGAGGGAAATATAAATGTTACACAATAAAAACTATATATCTAGAGAATCATTTTAGAAGATATAAAAATGTGTGATTATTAGTGCATTGATGACTACTATACAAGAGTAAAGAGATTGATAGTAATATTATTATTTTTTATGAAAATAAGATAACTATAAAATTATGAAAAAGTTTTCATGAAACATTCCAGCAGATTCAAATCAAAATTCATTTCACTTGAAGGCTGAGAAGATATACCACTAAATGGATTTCCAAACATTGTAATAACATATGAAATGAGAAAATAACTATCAATCATTATGAAGGGAATATATGATATGGTCATTGAAAAAATTATAAAATATAAATATAAAAAATAAATAAGAAATAAAATCATGTTACTCTAAGTTTTTGTAATTTGATGATAACTTCAATCAAATAAATAACATATTCAAAAGAATGTTTATAATGGGAATGTTGAAAAAGGTAAAAAAATCACTCAAATTATGTAGTTTTTAAATAATTTTAAATCATTATACTGACAATGTAAATAAATAATTTATTGACAAAGTTATAGAATAAAAGACCATAAGTATCAGAAAACATGATAAATAAGAACAACAAGAGTTTCATATCCATGTAGAGAAATATTATGACCATATTAATGGATAAATTTTTATCAACAAGTATTTATTTTTAATATGTAATATATTATAAGAATAATATTATTATATGAAAACAATCATGAAATATACAAAATCAATGGAATGTGTTGATGGTGATGGGAGAACTAAACTAAAATTAATGGTATGATAAAATATATAAGATTTTATTGAATAATATATCCTCATTAAAAAATAAAAAAAATGATTGATGAAAAAAATTAATAAGATCAAATTTAATAAGAAACATCATGTTATGAAATAGATTAAATATCATAAATAAATAAGGGAATATAATATAATCATGACTGTGTTTGAAGGTAATATGTAAACTATTGATGAAAAATTGGATGAAAAGGATGGTCTTGATTATAAAAAATCAATACTTGTTAAAGGGAATAATTATATAGATTGATGATACTTGAATTTTAGAATAAATTTTGTGATCTAAATTGAATTGATTTCCAGGATTATGGAATAATTATTGGAATATAATCAACGTATATTATAAAGAAATTATATACTAAAAATGAGTGATGAATTCAGAATGGTTTTTTAGCTTAATTGTGAATTATCACAAGCTACTGAGAATATGGATTTATATTGCCTAGATATTTTTACTTTAAATATTTATCAAGGATAATTTTTTCTCTAAAAATGACAGTATAAAAATGAAATACTAAACATATAAAGAATAATACATTTAAGAAAAAACTCATTGATAAATAAAAAGAGGAATATTTTAGCAAGAAGGATTCGACAGAAGCAGAAATTCTCAAAATCTATAAAAAGAAAACAACAATAATAAGGAGTGAAAAAACAATTATCAATCTATAAGATTATGGTTTATATAATACTTCTAGTGTGGTGAATTTTTTTAGAAATATTATTCATACTAGTTTAACATTTTAATATTTTAAAGGTGTCATAAATCAAGGGGAGTTATTTTGATTATTAGAGATTAAATTATCATAAGGATAATCTTGCGAGATATAAATCATATAAAGTACTGTCATAAAAAATGTGAGTTCTTAAATAAATATTTTGGGAGAATTGTTCAATAATATCACCTTGATAAGAATGAATATTTATCTTATTGATTGAGATTTATCACAATTTAAATGATGTGATAATTTGGAAGGTGAAAAATTCTATAGTTAGTAGTGAATTATATGATAATCTCTAGGAAAATATGAGAATTAAAAAAAATTATTTAGTTATATTTACTAATAAACATGACATAGATAAAAAATAGAGAATTATAAAAATCCTAAAGAGTAAAATTTAATGAAATTAGGGATTTTTGATGAATAAAATTCATATGGGAAGTCATCTATAAAATATGGGATAATAATTGTTAATTGTGAAAGGTGTAAACCAACCAAGACTGACACAAAACATTTCATGACATTCAAAAATCACATGGAGAAACCATAAATGATAATTTATAAGAACATATCAATGCTTATTGTATTGAAGAGGACAATAGATCCACATAATAAGTGTAAACTAATGAGTAAAACTCAATCACACAATCTAGAAAATATAAGAAATAAAGAACATATTAAACTGAAAATAAGAATGTGAATAAGTCTATAATAAGTGGAATATTTATGAATAAATGATATGTTTTAAAATACCTAATGCCCCTATTTATTACCAATTATTTTATATTTATTGATCTATCAAATAAAGAAATTAAAGCAAAGTATTTTTAATCACTACTAGATAAAATTTAGTGATTTTTCATTCATGTTGTATTCTAAATACCAAGAAATAAAAAATATGATTGTATTCCATGAGATGGTGAAAAATTGATAAAGATTTATACCAATGAAATTTATATGAAATTCATATTTTTATGACCTATTTATTAGTAATGGAGTTTGATATATTCAAAATTCAATGTCATCCATAATTCTAATTTTTTTAATAATATTAATTTAGGGGGATATCTTTGTTGATGAAAATATGAGACAAAGGTGGAGATAATTTTTATTATACCTAAAAATTTTAATGTGTTCATTTAAGTGTGTGAAATATTTTTCATATCATTGATAAATCTAATTATTGGGAACCCCTTGAATGATAATTGAGAATTCCTGAGAATAATTTCACATTACTGGTTATTTATAGAAAAATTATTTAACCATAGTTGTATATCCTTTTTTTCTTCACTAGGGAGTCCTCAAAAGACAAATAGTTTATTAACTAAATTTTATTTTTTAAGAGAACAATGTTTTATAACCCCTCACTCAAAAGTGTCAAGAAACAATCTTATACAGGATAGGACCCTTTTTTTAAAAAAATAAAGAAATGTGCAGAACAAAATATATCAATTTAAATTTATTTTCAACTAGGGGTAGAAATGATTTTATCATAGATATTTACTTTTATAATGATAAGGAATAATTATACTGAAAAAGGGGGATATTTTTTAGCCCAAGTGTCACACTTTTTTCCAATTATGTGTCAATATGTGTTTGGTGAGTTGAGTTAAACTGTTGATGTTGGGATAATTATTATGGATTTATTTAATGGAATTAAAATTTATTCTTAATAAAATTTACATGTAATTATGAAAGTTGTTGAAATGTTATTTTCGGTTGATAAACATGTTTCTACAGCATTTAATAATTGACAGCTTTTTTTCAACAATGAAGAATGCATTAAAGAAGAATATTCAAAATAATATTTATGTTTCATGATGATTAATAATTAAGGAAACCCTACAATATTCATATTATTTCATAAAAATATGTAATGAGATTTGTGCTGATCTTCAATGGAATACTTGTCAGGTTTTGGTGGATGAAGAAATATTGACATTTTCATATGATTGAATTTGGAAGGCCTTGAAAAATATTTGATGGATGGAAAATCATAAGGTTGAATATGTGTAAAATCGCATTACCACTTATCTGGTATTCACATATCTTTACTTTTCATTCTTCTTTAATTGGGTGCATCTAGAACTCTCGGAGATCGAGATCATTTTTTTGGAAACAAACAAATTTTCAAGGATGCATGTTTTTTATTTAATTGAGTCTAGTTATAAATATTTAATTGCTTTGTTGGGTTCTTCCTGAGTTTGGAGAACACTAGCGGGTTCTAGAGTTTTATACTAAAATTGGTTGTATTCCCTGTCTATTGAGAAATTTCATTCTATGTATAGTTTTTAGACACTATTTATTGTACTCAGCGTACAAGATGTGATCTTGTCACACAATGTGAATTTAGTATATGACTTGTAAATGTTATACTTCATTTAATGACTAGTTATATGTTTTAAATATAAAATCGTTGGTATTTTAATCTTATATGGACCCTATTAATTACGTGATGTTTAAATGTATTACACACCATGTAATCATCAAACTTTAGAATTTTAGGGTTCTACATTGGTAATTTATATTTCATACTTATGTAAGCTCTTTTTCTCTTGACCCAAGGCTCTTCTGTGATGCTTTTTTAAAATTATTCTCCTTCATGGTTGATTCATTTAGCATTTAATCAACATGGTTGTGCTTGTTTTATATATGTATCTATTATTTTATTTTTCTTCCATGGACAACCTCTAAGTTAGTTTTGGTGTAGCATGCGAGTTCCGTTTGGTATGGGTTGTTTCTTCCTCTTCACAGTCACTTTTTTTAAATGGAATCAGTTATAAGTTGTGTTGATTGATTCTAGGAATTCCATTATCATTTTGGATTATTCTTATTGGTGGATTCCTTTTTGAGTATGTGTTCCAAAATATTTCATGTAGTGGGTTCAATCTCTATCATATGACGGGGAACATCATTTTACTAGTTTGGATAAGAAAATTTATAAATGAAGTGACATTATTGAATGATTTATTTTGTGTGTATTGAAATGGTTTTTTTATAAAATAAGTGTTCCCCAAGTTTTTGGTAATGGAAAAGATGATTTGAAATGATTGATAACTAGTTTTATAAAATTGGGTTCAATTCATGGTTCACTGATTTTTTTGGAAAATAGATCACATGGGAAGTTTAGGGTTCTTAGGTTGACTATTTATTAATATTCATCAACCACTATCATAGGGTTCAATAATTGTGTTTTCCATTTACCCCTATACTTGTTGTTATATGGACTTGTTAGACCTGTTTGGAAGTTCAATTGTTGGGGTGTTACTCTACACTCTAGATTCGATGCATATATCTAGAGAAATGATTCACACATGATTTTCTATTTTATGTTCAAGCTTCCCAGCTATCCTAACCTAGTGTCATTCCTGGTGTTTTGTTACCAATTTTTTAGTTTGTAATATATTAGTTTTACTACCATGGATTTTATATAATATATGATACATGATTTCATTTGATATATCTATATAAATTTCATTGAAACTAATTTACCTTCATTATTTGGAAATGTATAAAAATGGTAAATTAAACTGTTTTCTATGCTTTTATGATAAAAATGTTAAAATTTATATCATGATTTTTTTCATTATTGTATATCATTCAAGGATTATTTGATATAGACATGTTTTGGAACACCTGGGTGGTATCCAACTGAGCATGTAAACTCACACCCTATGAAACCCTTCAGCGGTGTGTAGACCATGTTATGTCATTCAATTTATGGAAATGCAAGTCAACCAAGTGAGGAAGGGATGTTTTTGTCAGTTGGATATGGGTAATTATGTTTTTTGATAGTGTGTGTTTTCCCATTCTATCACCTGGAGACTATTTGTGTACCTTTTTAGATTTGTCACCTTTTTCAAATGGAATTTACCCTAAGGGTATCCTTTATTTTATTTCTGCTATAAAACATCCATTGTTCACTATCTGTAATGATATAAATATATATATATATATATATATATATATATATATATTAATGTTCATTTCAACTATATATCTCTCTCTAATATATATATATATATATATGATGTCTACTTCAGTTTGGGTAAAATCATTCTTTATGGGGTTTTTTGATGCCTGGGTTCTAGCCACCATCCCGTAAGGATTAGTAACATTCGTTTAGTATGGTGAAATTTTTATTTTGTACTAGTTTGAGAGGGTGTTAAGTTCAGGTTTTTCTTAGTATTGTGTTAGATATTTGGATTACCTTGGTTTTGAAAAGTTGATAGACTAGAGATAGGATTTTAATACATGATACCCATGTTATGTTGAGTTCATGTCCATTTCTTACCATTCCTAGAGTTAGCTTACAATGTTATATTGGGATGTGTGTCTCCTATGTTGATTTCTAGATCAAAATCTCCTTATTTTTTGTAATGGTTTTCTTATATGAAATGAGATTATATTATTTTTTGATTGTTTTACGTTTCTTTGTGCATAAATATTCCTCCATGATTCCTCCAAAAGGTTCAACTAATATATCATAATTTTATCAAGGAAATTTTGTGAAAGTGAATGTTATATAAAAAAATTTAAAACATGTCTAGAACACATTAACTGAGTTATAACCAAGAGGTATAGAAATGGAGATGTATCGCAAGAGTTCATTCATGAGAAGCCACCGTCCATTAATGTTATGAATAACCCTCAAGAGTAAGAGGATAATGTAGAAAATATTGATCAAATTTTTTAATTCATGGATACACCTATGATTATCAAGGTGATATGTGAAATCTATTTAATTGAGGGTCCCAACAATGGAAAGGAAGAATCCATTGTATAGGCAGATAGGAATGTAGTTTTGGACTATAAGGGTTTCTATAATCTTTTATTCTAGCAGTTTTTTAGAATCATTAATAATGAAAATTTATATGGAGTTCCTCTATTTTTAGTAAGGGTATAATTCAGCATTGGCATTCACTAATATGTTATTTTGAACTCGTTCGGTTTTCACCCGACGTTGTAAATAATAACAAGTAGAAAGCGAAAAATAATTGCAATTGTTAGCAACCAAATACAAGATTGCACGTATTTATAACGAATACTTGGACCTGTGATGAGATTATAGATAAATATATGATGGAATAAAGGTATATGAAATGAGTTTTTTGGATATTATTCCCCATATCTATTACTTAGTGGTAGCTTTACTGTCATTCATGGGAAAAAATAAAGTGTAAAAATCATTGTAGAAATAGTGGAGGTGTTTTGTAGTAGTAGGACTCCACAGAACCCTCATTCACTCATATATGTATGCCTAAAAACTTCCATAAAATTGTAATGTTAGGACATATATGGATTTATATTCATTTCTCTACAGATTTGTAGAT
Source organism: Viscum album (assembly GCA_963277665.1). Taxonomy (NCBI): domain Eukaryota; kingdom Viridiplantae; phylum Streptophyta; class Magnoliopsida; order Santalales; family Viscaceae; genus Viscum; species Viscum album. The sequence goes on along the minus strand of OY728146.1, from coordinate 1,774,626,194 downwards.
TAATTTTCAACATAATGGATATCTTTATATAATCTATTTTGCTATTTTTTACACCTGGATGTGGTCATTAATCATCAGCTCTAAAGGCTTCTATGGGGGTAGTCAACTGATTCAAAGTCTAAATGGATATATCAACAATATTTAGGAGTGAATAACCATTAAAAAGTATATTCATTTACAACAGAAGTAGATATGGTTCTAGTTACATTGATAGGATCTATATTTATTGCATCTTCCACGGAGATTTATTTATTTAATATTGGTGATTCAAAATGTTTAATATATAATCATTTTATTTATATTCATAAAATTTTGATAGAGCTCACATACTTAGTTATTGAGTTAGTGAAACCTATTGGAAATATATAGCATATTAGGTTATAGGTTCCATCTATTGTGGTATCAATAGCTCATGCGGAATTAGTTTGGTATTTTCTTTGTCTCAACCTATATCTATTTCATGTCTTCATCTTGACATATTATATTATGTATCATTATGATCATCGTGGTTGTTAACATAAGTGTTTGTCGTTTCATGAAGCTGATCAGATCACTTGGGTGTTTCTAGGGGTGTGTTATCCAGGGTCTTGTCATGAAGGACCTTCCCTCCCATAGCTTATGTGTTTCTTGTGTACTATTATAGTTTATCCCAAGGAATAATTTTTCTATTTTTATATTCACATTATTGTTCTTGATCATCATTATGTTTTACATTAATAAATCTATAAAATTACTCCAGATTGGGAGGTATATTTTAATATTGAATTGGTTTCATGTATGCATACAATTTTGATATCTTATAACCATATAGAACAAGAAAATATGAAAGAGATCAAGATCTAGTTGGATGACATGGTTGTGAAAGGAATTTTTCCCAAGTGTTTTTTTATGAGTGGCCGAGTGAAATTTTCCAAAATGTTTGATGGTTAAATACTATTTTTGTGTGGAATATCGTAAGGTGAACTGGGTAACATTTAAGGTAAACTATCCTTTTCTACATGTTGATGATTTATTTGATTAGTTAATGGGGTAAAAGTTGTTTTTAAAGAACGATCTTCTGTATGGTAATCATCAACTCGGATTTCGGTTGTTTGATATAAAAAATATGACATTCGGGAGAAGTTGAGTCCATTAAGAATATATTTGGTTACAATTTTATCTAAAAAACCCACTTTAATTTTTACGGGTTTGATGAATAAAAAATTTCGTAAGTATCATGACACTCTTTTTGTATTGTTCATTCAAGAAATTTTGGGTTTTTCAGGAACATAGTGTGAGCATTATACTATATGAATTTGGTTCAGGAAATATAGAGGAGTCACAATTTTTATGTAATTATTTTGAAATGAAACATATGTATTAATGAATTGAATTTCTTGGAGAACATGTTATATAATAATTACTTATCAGTTGATCCTCAGAAGGTGAATGATATTTTTTCATTGGAGGAGCCATAAAATAGCTTTGAGATTTGGTGATTCCTCATTAATGCTAGGTAATATCGATGGTTTATCAAGGAATTCACAATTTGGGAATCACCATTAAATGCTCATACAATGAATGATTTCAAATTTAAATGGGATGAAAAGATTATGTCTCATTTTGGAAATTTGAAAAATCTTCTTCCATAAATGCGATTTATGGTCTTACCATATCCTCGTAAGGGGTAGGTAGTTTTCTGTGATTCTTATATTGTTGTTTGGTGTTATTTTTTAATAAATGAAGATCATGTTGTAGCATAAAATCCACTTATTCATTGAACACGTGATTATAATTATCCCACACAATATTTGATCTAGCCACATTTAAGGATGCACATAAACGATGGTAGGATTATCTATTCGGGGAGAGGTTCACTTTCTTTTATGACCATAATATTATGAGCTATATGTTTTATGTGAAATATTTTAATATAAAATTTAGATGGTTGGGGAATACATTAATACATTTTTCTTCAATATCATCTCTAACATTGGCAATGGAATGTCATTTTGGAATCTCTTAGTAATAAAGTACTATAAAAGGTTGTTCTCGAATCAAAATATTTGGGGAACCTTACAGGGATTTTTGATCTGTTTCATTGGATGATTAAATGTTGTTTAAGGTATAGTTCTAACTCGTGATCATTTATCATTATCTATTTTATGTGTATTAGCTGATTCAGTAGTGGTATTATGAGTTCTAGTAATTTGAGAAAACCTATATAGTGGGGAGCATCTTTCTAGTTTGCCTCACTCTTTATATGGAAGTCAATATTTTGTGGATTGGTTGTTTTGACCCTATATATGTGAGGGTATTGTTTTTCATTGATTTTCATTTTATATCATATTTCATTCATCCTAGTCCTATGGTGATTTATTATGACATTATACAATGATTTTGGTGGATGGGTATGAATCATGACATTATTGATTATGCTTAATTCAATTGCATGTGAAAACACATAAAGGAATAGTGTTTGCATCCTTCTAAATTATTTCAACCTCTTCCAGTTGCAAATTATAAATGGGATGGGGTATCCGTAGATTTTATTGTTATATTAAAATAGTCTCCCTAATGACAAAATGCTATCTATTTTGTGATTGAATTTTTGAATGTTTTATCTCACTTCATTCTGAGAGCTAACACAAAAAATGGATATCTAGGTAATATTTATGTGCAGAAAATTTTGATTATACGTGGGGTTACTTCTAAAATTACTTCATAAGGAGATCCTAGGTTTACATCGAGGTTCTGGAGGAGTCATAATGAGCCCATGGAGACTCATGTATGGTTGTGTGTGGATTACCATATATATACATACAATAAGATTGACTGTGCTATTTTAGATCATGGAGGATATGTTATGTACATGCATCTTGAGTTTTGGGGGATCATGGGATAACCATATGGGATTCATTAATTTTTATTATCAATACATTAATTAATAAACGATCATAATGTATCCTTTCTAGGATTTGTATGGTCACTTGTTCATATAACCTCTTTTCTTTTAAGAGGTGGGTGAATATTCTATGGTGGGAATGAGTTTGGTTCAGGATATGTCTACATGGATTCATGATATAATTCGATGTTTTGTTAAATGTCATGGTTAGTAGAAAAATAGTATGGATAAATGGAATCTTAATTTGGAGTTTTCCATAGGTGATTGTGTGTTCCTGACTATTTATCCTCCTTTGGGTCATCGTCGGCATAGATTATATAGAATGTTGGCTCTGATAAATTTGGGCCATTTGAGGCAAATGAGTGTCTTGGGAAGGAAGCATATTGATTGGAATTACTATAATAGATTATTGGAATACTAATGTTTTCTATATATTTTAGCACTTGAAGTAACCAGTAGAGATCGTTGACTGGAGGAAAAAATTATTACATGGGAAGTCAATTATGTTTTATAGAGTGTTGTGGTTTCACATATTATATTCTCACGAGATAACAGAGCACAATTTATTTATGAGAGAGTAGTGGCTTCACATATTTTTTGGACTTCATTCATCTACATGACATCCTGAGGATGGAAAGTCTTATGGAAGACTATTTGTAAATATAATTATTATTTTTCAAGTATTTCCCATATTAATACTGTTTTCTTCTATAATTAAGTGATTCTGAGGCATCCATATTGTAGAGATCATTTTTTATAAAATTTACTTAATGTTCATAAATGCATGCCTATTTTATTTTAGGAATTTTCGTTAAAAATGTGTAACGTATTTACAGGGTTCTCCCCGAGTTCATAGAATGATGTAGGTGTTTCATTACATCCTACAAGAATATATTGTTATTTCAATCTCTTGGGGGATTACAAGATATGTAAATTTACTACACACCATTTGCGTGCACCATGAAGAAGCCATGATCAGGTTACATGTCGTGAATTTAATACATTTTTGGAAATGGTTACATGTCATGTAATAGTTAATGATCAATTTTTAATAAAATAGAGACATGTTTTTCTTCATTTATAGTCCATGTGGATTTCATGACATGTAAATGGATTACACTGTGTTTAATCATTCCATGAATTGATCTTAGGGATATACATGGATGATTTTTGTTTCATGAAAATGTAGGCTCTATTTATCTCGACCTAGACATCTTCTTATGCCATTTTGGGAACCTCCGCTCCTTGTAGATCGATTTAGTCAGTGTTTACTCATTAGTGATGTGCACAATGTCTCTATATATCTATTATATGATCTTATTTTAAATGATAATACTGATGTTGGTTGTGGAAAAATATGTGGTTTTCTTGAGGTATGGATTGATTCTTCCTCGTAACTGAACCTTTTTTTTCATGGAATATTTTTTTTCTAGATCAATTCTATATTCTTTGTTGCAACTATGGAGTTCTTCCTGTTGGTGGATCCCTTTACTGACATGTGGGAATCACGTTTTTATGTAGTTTTTTCCATATCAATCATTTCATGGTGAAATAAATTGACTTATTTTGATAAATTGTTTCTTAAATAAAATGACATGATTGAATGCTTTGATTTGTGAGTTTGGAAATGGGTTTTTGATAAAAGATAGGTTTTACCGAGTTTTTTGTAATTGAAAATCTGTTTTCAATTAATTGTGAATTTTTTATATAATATTGTTCAAAATGATTTGTTTTATTATTTATATGGAAAATAGATCGCATTGGGAGTATTTTGTACTTTTGTATAAGGTTTTGTAATAGTCCTTATATGCTATTGGCAGTTTCACTCATGGGGTGTTCCTCCATTATCATGACCTATGGTCTGTGGGACTTGTTAAAAACTATTGGGGGTTTACTTTCTAGGTTGTTCTTCTACTCTATAGATTTTATGCACATATCTAAAGAATTATTCCATGCTGAATTTTCAATGTTATGTACATGTGTCATAGCTATTCTAATCCAGTGTAATCCTGGGCGTGATGTAACAAATTATTTGGTTTATAAATTTTTTATTATACTATCATGGATTTGATATGATATTTGATAGCTAATTTTTTTATATATATGAATTTATATTTATTTATTTATTTATTTTTATATATTAAATTCATTGAAATTGATTTTGTAACACCCCAGGTAAATAAAGAATATGACATTTTCTTATTTATCCAAATTTGTGAATAAAATATTAATATTACATTAAAGGGGACGTTATGCTCGATAGCGTACCCAAAATGCAACAATGAGTTTCGTGGGAATCTTACGTTGCACTCTAATAATAAAATAATATTATTTTAAATGGTAGTTAACATGTAGCCGTTGTATTGGCGGGAATGGATAGAAATAAAAAAAATATGATTATATATGTTTTTAAATGTTTTTACATTTATCCAATAAAGGATAGAGGATTAAAATATGGAAAGAATTCAATTTTAGGCGTATATGCCCTAGTTTTCACTAAAGGTTCACTTATCACCTTTTAATGGAGAACTGTCATTAAATATAGTTTTGATCACTCTTATACATTCTTTTAGACCAAATAAAACTCTTATTAAGAATCGGGACATCAAATTTTACTTTGTGTAAATTTTTGGTATCTTTCTGATAATGTTCATTTTTTTATGAATAGTGTAAAATGTTGTATTTTAATTCAAAACCTCTTTTTAATCTAATTTATTTATATGATTATATTATCTTTTGAATTGGGTTTAAAGTGAAATTAGAATATATTTTTACCATTAAATCCAATAGTGGTCGTTGGAATTAATTTCACTTTGAAATCAGACTTAAACTAGTGTCAATCTTTTGATACTTATTGTTTTATAAAAACACGCCATTTGCTCTGACAGCGGGAATTAATTATTAAATTAATTAATGTGACTAATATGTTTTGAATTTTGTAAAACGGACTTCATTTTTGAATTCGTAATATCAAATATAACTTAGGGTGAATTTTTGGGATTTTTCTGAAAAACTTCAATTTTTGATGAATAGTGAAACCACTAAGTGGTACTTATAAAAGCTGATTGTTTGTTTAAATGAAATTTTACCACTTATGTGTTTTGAATTTCAAAAATCCAACATACATGGTTGTAATTAAGAAGTAAAATGTGGTTCAATGGGATAAAAATAATTTTTTGGTGAATAGTAACTTATTAAGTTTTTAATCGCAATTAGTGGTAATTAGTGTAATTTAAGGTAAAAATGATATTATAAGAATGTGAAAACACCATGACACTTGTCCTACACCTATTGGGTGAGTCATGTCCGACCAAGACAATCCATGGGCCAACTTGGGGACCCCATGGATCCACTTTGGTTGGGAAATGACATAAATAACATTTTTATTTAATGTAAAAGTAAAATTGACACAAACATGATATGTTTTACTAAAACACTTTTTATGTGGGGTTATACAAGTCATATTTTTTATTATAAATATTAATTGTAAAGATAAAAGGATTTCCTACATCATAGTATTTTGTTTATAATTTTTAGACATTAAATAAATTAAATTATTTATGACATAATAATGATCTAGCGATGACATTATTATTTGACGATTTTAAAAAAATGGAAAGATAATGTAAAATATATGAACTACACATGTCAAAAACTTATTAGATGAGTGTATTTAGAAGCCTTATCACCTTATCCACGAATTATATCAATGTGGGACCTTTTGAAACCGAAACACATTTTCAAATAAAGTAATATTTCTTTACTTTCCAAAAGTGCCCCTCCTCTCCACTTATAAAAGGTCCCCACCTCTATCTCATTTAACACACTACTCAAGCCTTTGGCTCGGCCAAACCCTGCCCATTTACTCTCTCCACATCCCTCTCCTCATCCTAGAGGATTCCCTTTGGGCATAATCCTTTCAAAGGAAGCCTTTAGGCTCAAATCAAAAGGAGTTACACTTTTAAAGGTAATTCATTCTCTCATGTTCATTTGTTTTAATTTGCTTCTCCAACCCCCTAAACTCTTTTTATTTACTTATTTTGTAACACCACCAGTATCTTCAATATACTAGGATGTTGTTATAAGATTTATTCGAGCTACACTCTCACACAACTACATCAAATGGTTAAAGAACATACGGTTTCCGTGGATGGTGAAATTCTGCCTCCCGAAACGATGATTGTTCAATATTCGTTTAACACCTTCAAAGGTGGCCATTATGATGTCACTATTTTTATATATGATATATAATTTTTTTATGTTTTATTTATGCTTCTGTATTTTTCATTTTTGTCTTACCTTTATGGCTTCCATTATGGGTATACGCGATATCTTCATTTAAGGAAGTGCGGACTACCGCCCCCTCAAAGTGATTTGATTCGTTAAATACCATATGTGGGATGTATAAAGGATGGAAATATGATATTATATATGATATTATACTGGAATTATAATATACCTTTATATAATTATTATTCCATTCTATAAAATACGAAATAGAAATGAAAGTAGCGTTCATGCGTACGTACGGCTTACCGTCTCCATGAACGGTGCATTTCATTTCTTACCTCTAAATGATTATGTAATGTTATAAATGCATGAATTTACTGGATATAAATGAAATATATGATATCTACATAATGAATACAATTCTGGATATAATAAACATTTGGCCACACGAACAACATGTAATTGTAAGAAGTCCACTTTCGACTTAAGAACCAAATATCGGCAAAACAAATATTATTAACTTAAATGATTACATAATGTTTATGACATGGTAATAAGTGCTATAAAAGTAATAATGAACTTGAAAAAGGTTCTTAAGGAATTATAAATTAACTCAAGTTTATTATTCAGGAGATTAAAGAACGATCGAGTCAAGTCGGACCCGAGGTAAGGGATCCTACAACTCTCTTTCTTTTTAAGTACACTCTTTTATGTCATTTATTTTAAGCTCATCTTTCTTATGATTGGGATGTTCTTTTATATTAAATTTACTTTAATTTCTATGTTCATGTGATGAGAGACCCTATTCTCTCTCATCAATCCATTTTGGAAGTTTTGAGTGGCGCTGTTAGGCTGCCGAACTTTCGTAAGAGATCTACCCTCTCTCTTTCTTTTTAAGTACTCTCCTTTATGTCACTTCTTTTAAACTCCTCCTTGCAATGTTGGGGGATTTTATTTTATATTACAGTTGCTGTAAATTCTATTGGAATATTATGGGATACTCTATTTGATCTCATCAATCCATATTCGGAAGTTTTATGTGGCGTCGTTAGGCTGCCAAGTTTTCGTAAGGGATTTTTCATCTCACTTTTATTCCCGTGATATTTATGCTACATTTGCCACAAATTCCATTGAGTGGTGTATGTACTGCCCATTATGCTACTCTTTGTGTAATATACTTTCGTTTATGAGTATTTACATCAATGACCTATTGTCTTTCTTTCATGGGGTGTATGTTTTGAAAGATACCCAAGTCGGTAAGGGAACCTTTCACCCTCCTCTTTTTTAAGAGACTTCTTTTATTGGGTCTTCTAATTTACAAATTTTTATGTTGGGATATGTTCTCATACATCCTTATTGATGTAAATTTTATTACCAAGTGATGAGATACACTTTTTATCTCTCATCAACTCATTTTAATGTGATGTCGTTAGGCTGTCAAGGGAACTTTTTAACCCAATTTCGATTTCTTTGGGTTCAACTTGTAGTCATTGAATATGTCATCCATTGAATATGTGTGAATGACCTTTTATTGTTTTACACTTAATATCCACTTATATTGGGTGTGTATATATTTTTCACACATATTTTTGAGATTTATTTGTCTTTAATTTAAGGATACCTTCTTTATAAGGGATTTCATCACATTTGACATTTCTATTGAGGGTTCATTGTTGTTATGCACCAATTCACTCTTATATGGTGTATATACTGTCCTTTGGAGTATTATATCATGAATCCTTTTATTCTCATGATATTATAATGTTCTGACTAAATGTTATTCCTTGATTATTGTATTCAAGTGTCTCTAATTTTGGTAAAACCCCTTTAACCAAAATATCGTTTTAAATGTTTTAATTATTTGTTCTTATTAATATCCATGATTTCAAAATGGTTTTAAGGATTTATTTATATGGATATTAATGGTTTAAAATGTTAAAAGCATCAAGGTGGTATGGGACACTTTGATTCAAAAATCTCTTTATTAAATGTTTTAAATGGTTTTGGAAATGGTTTCTTTTTGAATGGATTCATTATTTCAATATCCTAAAATGTTATATTGTGATTGAAATGTGGAAATTTTATGTTTCCTTTATTCATGTTTATGTGATATGATTATGTTATGGTTCTTGGGCATTGTTATGAAGAACGGGTGGTTCCGTGATAAACTAAGGGCGGGTGAGCCCGATATAGCTCTCCAATGCATTGGGTAACGCGTAGGAGTGAAACGTTAAGGTTTCTCTGAAGAGATTTAGGGAATATACTATGATGGGTATTCCAAACGTAACCAAGAGGGTTACTCCCTACGTAAGAATGTTATGAATGCCTCAAGTTACCTTTATGTCTTATGTTTTCTATGAATTATTCATGATTTGATATGCCTATGTTTTATGGGTAAAGTATGATTTCATTCTTATGTATATATGAACTCATGTTTCCTTTCCATATTTTTATAACCCATACAGAGCTTTTTATGCTCCTCACAAGTTTTTGAAATGCTTTTCACAGTTCAAGGGAAAGGTACATGATGTGACGATAGTGTCAAGGATGTGTCAAGAAAGAATCCGTGTATTATTTTAAATAGGATTCCATTGATGGGAAGAATGAATATTGTCTTTTATGTAACCACCTTGTTTAAATGTGGAATGTAATGCAAGTTTCATGATCTAATTCTCTAAAACTCTAAACCTGAAAAGATCCTCAATGTGTAATCTTGTAATAACTCAAGTTTAAGTAAGGTTTAAGGCTGGGGCCTTATAGTTGGTATCAAAGGTCGGTTTAGATAACTTTAGAGGCTAGGGTATTCTTTAAGCATAAGTGATATTACCATAATGGTTAGGATTTCAGAAAGAGTCCTAGTTTTAGATAAAGTGAATGAGTAAGTGTATCTTAGTGTTTACCTTCCAGATTAGTACATGATGGTTTTTTTGATATACTCACACTGACATTTCTATTTTTAGTGAATGGATGGATCTAGCAGGCACCAAAGAGACAACAGGTTTGAAGGAAACTGTGGTGGTTCTCTGATTAAGATACTAGATAAAATGGAGGATTCAATGAGGAAACTCGTCGTTGTTCTAAACCAAATATCAAGGAGTCATGATCAACCACTTCAACCTTGGTGAGTTCTCTAATGCATCATGTATGAGATGGCCAACCCGATGTGGAAATTCAGGTAATAATTATTAAGGTAACCATTAGGGTTTATATGATACTTAATTTTTAGGTAATTATGGGTTACTCTATGATATGATGGAAAATGAAAGGAATGAGATAAACTTGAGGTTAAAATATGTTATGATTATTCTTGAAGATTTTATATCATTTTGTGGAATGTTTTAAGAATTATATAGTTTTGGAAAAAGGACAACACGCAGACCGTGTGACAACCCGTCGCGTCGGACAAAGCTGCGGGAATCGAACCCACAACCAAAGTACGACTGGTATTTATCGCCTACCACTGGACTACGTGAAGTCCCTGGTTAGTTTGACTGAGTCTTTTTAGTTATATGATTTTATGAATTAAGAGTAAGTTGATTTTGGGTTATTTATGAAAATGATTAACCAATCATAGAGGATATGTGATTAGGTTAATTACTTTTCAATACGAGACTTTAGGAGCAACTGATGTTGTTTGGAGATAAATGTTACGATTTAACTTGGAAGACTATGTGACTAAATCCTTCAAATATTTGGGTTTCAATCTTATATTGGTTTACTTTGAAGAATTTTATGGACAAATTGTTTATCGGATGATCCTTGTTGAACTTTGGGTTTTGTTTGACAAATTTTGGAGATTAAGAATAGATTTTCTTTTTATAAAGGGTTATCCTTTTCTGGATTATCTGATCTTGTACTAGCCTGTTTGGTTTTGGTTAAAGTCTAAAGACATGGGAAGTATATAGTTCTCTTTTGTGGATTAGGTGATTCTCTAGAAGTTGATTATAGTACTCTTAATGCGAACAAGTCTCCCTAAATACTTGTCGTTTGTAAAAAATATGAGTTTGATTAAGGAATCTAGTAAAAGTTGAAAGTCAACATGATAAGTGATTATGTTTCCTTATGAATAAAATTCTTCAATAAAAGTAACTTAAAACAAAAATGTTGTCTATTAACTTTTCCTACTGGGGAATCGAATACCGTTTAACCCATCACAAGTTTTTGATTTTCTCGTGGTTAACTTTCTCCTAAACATGTTTTCTATCACTTTCCATCAGAACATAACCCTTTGTTTTTTCCTCCATGTCCATATTTTCATACTTGGAATCCTAGTATGGGTTAACTCGGGTGACCTTTGTACTTATCTCTCTTTATTTTAAAGTGTTTGTTTTACCGAATTTTGTTCCGATGTGGGACTCTCAAAGATGTTTCCAAGCACAATTTTAAAATTGCGAGGACGCAATTCCCAAAAGGGGGGAAGGATGTAACACCCCAGGTAAATAAAGAATATGACATTTTCTTATTTATCCAAATTTGTGAATAAAATATTAATATGACTTTAAAGGGGACGTTATGCTCGATGGCGTACCCAACATGCAACAATGAGTTTCGTGGGAATCTTACGTTGCACTCTAATAATAAAATAATATTATTTTAAATGGTAGTTAACATGTAGCCGTTGTATTGGCGGGAATGGTTAGAAATAACAAAAATATGATTATATATGTTTTAAATGTTTTTACATTTATCCAATAAAGGATAGAGGCTTAAAATATGTAAAGAATTCAATTTTAGGCGTATATGCCCTAGTTTTCACTAAAGGTTCACTTATCGCCTTTTAATGGAGAACTGTCATTAAATATAGTTTTGATCACTCTTATACATTCTTTTGGACCAAATAAAACTCTTATTAAGAATCGGGACATCAAATTTTACTTTGTGTAAATTTTTGGTATCTTTCCGATAATGTTCATTTTTTTATGAATAGTGTAAAATGTTGTATTTTAATTCAAAACCTCTTTTAAATCTAATTTATTTATATGATTATATTATCTTTTGAATTGGTTTTAAATTTAAATTATAATATATTTTTACCATTAAATCCAATAGTGGTCGTTGGAATTAATTTCACTTTGAAATCAGACTTAAACTAGTGTCAATCTTTTGATACTTATTGTTTTATAAAAACACGCTATTTGCTCTGACAGCGGGAATTAATTATTAAATTAATTAATATGACTAATATGTTTTTAATTTTGTAAAACGGACTTCATTTTTGAATTCGGAATATCAAATATAGCTTAGGGTGAATTTTTGTGATTTTTCTGAAAAACTTCAATTTTTGATGAATAGTGAAACCACTAAGTGGTACTTATAAAAGCTGATTTTTTGTTTAAATGAAATATTACCACTTATGTGTTTTGAATTTAAAAAATCCGACATACATGGTTGTAATTAAGACGTAAAATGTGGTTCAATGGGATAAAAATAATTTTTTGGTGAATAGTAACTTATTATGTTTTTAATCGCGATTAGTGGTAATTAGTGTAATTTAAGGTAAAAATGATATTATAAGAATGTGAAAACACCATGACACTTGTCCTAAACCTATTGGGTGAGTCAAGGCCGACCAAGACAAGCCATCGGCCAACTTGGGGACCCCATGGATCCACTTTGGTTGGGAAATGACATAAATAACATTTTTATTTAATGTAAAAGTAAAATTGACACAAACATGATATGTTTTACTAAAACAATTTTTAAGTGGGGTTATACAAGTCATCTTTTTGATTATAAATATTCATTGGAAAGCTAAAACGATTTCCTACATAATAGTATTTGTATTATAATTTTTAGACATTAAATAAATTAAATTATTTATGACAGAATAATGATGCAGCGATGACATCATTATTTGACGATTTAAATAAAATGGAAAGATAATGTAAAATCTATGAACTACACATGTCCAAAACATATTGGATGAGTGGCGTTAGAAGCCTTATCACCTTATCCACGAATTATATCAATGTGGGACCTTTTGAAACCGAAACACATTTTAAAATAAAGTAATATTTCTTTACTTTCCAAAAGTGCCCCTCCTCTCCTCTTATAAAAGGCCCCCACCTCTATCTCATTTAACACACTCCTCAAGCCTTTGGCTCGGACAAACCCTGCCCATTTACTCTCTACACATCCCTATCCTCATCCTAGAGGATTCCCTTTTGGAAGAATCCTTTCAAAGGAAGCCTTTAGGCTCAAATCAAAAGGAGTTACACTTTTAAAGGTAATTCATTCTCTCATGTTCATTTGTTTTATTTTGCTTCTCCAACCCCCTAAACTATTTTTATTTACTTCTTTTGTAACAAAACCAGTATCTTCAATATACTAGGATGTTGTTATAAGATTTATTCGAGCTACACTCTCACACAACTACATCAAATGGTTAAATAACATACTGTTTCCGTGGATGGTGAAATTCTGCCTCCTGAAACGATGATTGTTCAATACTCGTTTAACACCTTCAAAGGTGGACATTATGATGTCACTATTTTTATATATGATATATAATATGTTTATGTTTTATTTATTCTTCTGTATTTTTTATTTTTGTCTTTCCTTTATGGCTTCCATTATGGGTATACGCGATATCTTCATTTAAGGAAGTGCGGACTACCGCCCCATCAAAGTGATTTGATTCGTTAAATACCATATGTGGGATGTATAAAGGATGGAAATATGATATTATATATGATATTATACTGGAATTATAATATAACTTTATATAATTATTATTCCATTCTATAAAATATGAAATAGAAATGAAAGTAGCGTTCATGCGTACGTACGACTTACCGTCTCCTTGAACGGTGCATTTCATTTCTTACCTCTAAATGATTATGTAATGTTATAAATGCATGAATGTACTGGATATATATGACATATATGATATCTACATAATGAATACAATTCTGGATATAATAAACATTTGTCCACACGAACAACATGTAATTGTAAGAAGTCCACTTTCGACTTAAGAACCAAATATCGGCAAAACAAATATTATTAACTTAAATGATTACATAATGTTTATGAAATGGTAATAAGTGGTATAAAAGTAATAATGAACTTGAAAAAGGTTCTTAAGGAATTATAAATTAACTCAAGTTTATTATTCAGGAGATTAAAGAATGATCGAGTCAAGTCGGACCCGATGTAAGGGATCCTACAACTCTCTTTCTTTTTAAGTACACTCTTTTATGTCATTTATTTTAATATCATCTTTCTTATGATTGGGATGTTATTTTATATTACATTTACTGTAATTTTTATGCTCATGTGATGAGAGACCCTATTCTCTCTCATCAATCCATTTTGGAAGTTTTGAGTGGTGTCGTTAGGCTGCCGAACTTTCGTAAGAGATCTACCCTCTCTCTTTATTTTTAAGTACTCTCCTTTATGTCACTTCTTTTAAACTCCTCCTTGCAATGTTGGGGGATTTTCATTTATATTATACTTTCTGTAAATTCTATTGGAATATGATGGGATACTCTATTTGATCTCATCAATCCATATTCGGAAGTTTTATGTGGCGCCGTTAGGCTGCCGAGTTTCGTAAGGGATTTTTCATCTCACTTTTATTCCCGTGAGATTTATGCTACATTTGCCACAAATTCCATTGAGTGGTGTATGTAATGCCCATTATTCTACTCTTTGTGTAATATAATTTCGTTTATGAGTATTTATATCAATGACCTATTGTCTTTCTTTCATGGTGTGTATGTTTTGAAAGATACCCAAGTCGGTAAGGGAACCATTCACCCTCCACTTTTTTAAGAGACTTCTTTTATTGGGTCTTTTAATTTACATATTTTTATGTTGGGATATGTTCTCATACATCCTTCTTGATGTAAATTTTATGTCCAAGTGATGAGATACACTTTTTATCTCTCATCAACTCATTTTTATGTGATGTCGTTAGGCTGTCAAGGGAACTTGTTAACCCAATTTCGATTTCTTTGGGTTCAACTTGTAGTCATTGAATATGTCATCCATTGAATATGTGTGAATGAAATTTTATTGTTTTACACTTAATATCCACTTATATTTGGTGTATATATATTTTTCACACATATTTTTTAGATTTATTTGTCCTTAATTTAAGGATACCTTCTTTATAAGGGATTTCATCACATTTGACATTTCTATTGAGGGTTCATTGTTGTTATGAACCAATTCACTATTATATGGTGTATATACTGTCCTTTGGAGTATTATATCATGAATCCTTTTATTCTCATGATATTATAATGTTCTGACTAAATGTTATTCCTCGATTATTGTATTCAAGTGTCTCTAATTTTGGTAAAACCCCTTTAACCAAAATATCGTTTTAAATGTTTTAATTATTTGTTCTTATTAATATCCATGCTTTCAAAATGGTTTTAAGGATTTATTTATATGGATATTAATGGTTTAAAATGTTAAAATCATAAAGGTGGTATGGGACACTTTGATTCAAAAATCTCTTTATTAAATGTGTTAAATGGTTTTGGAAATGGTTTCTTTTTGAATGGATTCATTATTTCAATATCCTAAAATGTTATATTGTGATTGAAATGTGGAAATGTTATGTTTCCTTTATTCAAGATTATGTGATATGATTATGTTATGGTTCTTGGGCATTGTTATGAAGAACGGGTGGTTCCGTGATAAACTAAGTGCGGGTGACCCCGATATAGCTCTCCAATGCATTGGGTAACGCGAAGGAGTGAAACGTTAAGGTTTCTCCGAAGAGTTTTAGGGAATATACTGTGATGGGTATTCCAAACGTAACCAGGAGGGTTACACCCTACGTAAGAATGTTATGAATGCCTCAAGTTACCTTTATGTCTTATGTTTTCTATGATTTATTCATGATTTGATATGCCTATGTTTTATGGGTAAAGTATGATTTCATTCTTATGTATATATGAACTCATATTCCTTTCCATATTTTTATAACCCTTACTGAGCTTTTTATGCTCATCCCATGTTTTTGAAATGATTTTCACAGGTCAAGGGAAAGGTACATGATGTGACGACAGTGTCAAGGATGTGTCAAGAAAGAATCCGTGTTTTATTTTAAATAGGTTTCCATTGATGGGAAGAAGGAATATTGTCTTTTATGTAACCACCTTGTTTAAATGTGGAATGTAATGCAAGTTTCATGATCTAATTCTCTAAAACTCTAAACCTGAAAAGATCCTCAATGTGTAATCTTGTAATAACTCAAGTTTTAGTAAGGTTTAAGGCTGGGGCCTTATAGATTTACCATATTTATTTTGAAATGGTGAAAAGGGGATATTAATTTTTATTCCATGATTTGACATAAAACTGTAAAATTATATATCATTCCCTATTTACATTAATATACATAATTCATGGATTATTATACAATGAATTATTTTGGAACACCTAGGTGGGATCCTACTACGTCTATCAGATCACACCACTTGCAATCCTTTTTTGGGTTGTGTACCTTGTTATCTATTTTCATGTAGGCAATGGAAAGGCACCAAAGTGACGTAGTGAAGTTTTTTTTAGATGGGTTTTTGTATTTGGAAAGTGGGATAGATGGATTTTTCTTACTCTATTACATGGAGACCATTGCTTTAGCTCTTTATTTTTCCATCCATTGTAGTCTGAATTTCCTCTTAGAGACTTTTTTACTAATGGTTCAGTTGTATCACTTTTTTTATTCTCTAGCTATTATGACATACATATTCATGTCTTATTCCAATGTTTGTATCTCATATATATATATGAATTATTTATACTTTATGTTAGGAAAAAAAATTCCCTTGGGTTT
The DNA here is from genome assembly GCA_963277665.1 of Viscum album. Classification (NCBI taxonomy): domain Eukaryota; kingdom Viridiplantae; phylum Streptophyta; class Magnoliopsida; order Santalales; family Viscaceae; genus Viscum; species Viscum album. The sequence continues at coordinate 1,774,609,290 of OY728146.1, read as the reverse complement.
TTGTTTGAAGCTTGGGTTTTTGTCGGTAGCTAGTGTGGATCCGTAATTCCCCTTGGGGATGTGGTAACATAGGTTGAGTACATGTTTGATAAGTTATTTGGTTTGTGTTCAGCATAGTAAAGGCACCGAGATCTATATAAGTTTACCAAGAGATATTTAATGGATAACATGTGAGTTGCATAAGGGTAGCCAACAATTCAAGAAGCCGAAGTAATGGAAATCGATGGGTGTACAAGGGTATCTAGAGACATTGCAAATTGTAATGTAAGATTTTAAAAAACCATAAAATTGTAATATGATAGTTCTGTAAGGGTAATAATCATATATGTATAGATACAAAAAGGTAAATGATACTTCCATAAAGGTAAATAATTATTTCCAAATGGTTCTTAAGGGTAATGTGATGCTACATAGACGTACATGGAAGCTGGTGTAATGGTAATTTGAGGTTTTTGAGGAGTAAAACCAATTTTTGATACCCGTTTAAGGGTAAATAAATATCCACATTAGGGTAATATTAAGGTATTTTAATCTAGAAACCGGATACTCTATATAGATGATTGAATTTTTGTACTCCCATTGAAATCATGATTCTCATACCGTACAATCCCTCTAAATTATGGAAAGTTCGAATTTGATAGAAGAATGTAATTCTTTGTATAGTGGGTCACACTAGGATATATTTTATTGAACAATAATAATATTATTGATGTTTTCATACTAAAAAGTAGATGGGTGTTGCACTGTTGAAATGAACTATTCCATAATGGTGAGTTTTGTTTATTTCTATTATTATTCTATTTGGGATATGTATACAATGAAAGAGGTAATATACACTATAAAAAATGCTAGTGATAAAAATTAGAGATGTAGGATATATTGTAATAGCCAAGAATTAATAAAGGAGTGATATTTGAGAAACCACTAATACCATGAATATATTATAATCAAGTGAAATAATGTAAGAATATCGAGTCCTCATGTGATTAATTCGATATCAAAAAAGAAATTTATATTATTTTAAATGATAGATAAATAAAGAAATAATTAACTAATTTGAATAAGCTGATCTAACTATCTAATATCATGCAATTTCTATAATTCTGATATGTAAATATTCAATGTGATATTTTGAGAATAATTATAATTATAATTTCTTGAAAAAATATGAGAAAATATTAGAGAAGGAAATATTATTGGAAAATGAGTGATATTTTTGCATCAATTAAGAAACAAAGTTTTGTGATTCCAGATATATCTCTATTTCTAAGAAGGTGATTTGAGGCTAATAATATTTTTCAGACAACTATTGAAGAAATTGAATAAGTTTACATTAGAAAGGATGATTCATCAATCTCATTAAAGAGTATACTCATCAATTTTTGTTGAATCTACATAGACGTGCAAGAGATATTTATACAATGGATCAAGCCATCTGAAGATGATGGATATAGATTAGAGATTAAACCATTTTCATGGAAATTAAATATTAGACCATTACTAATCATAAATAAGAAGTTGGAGTTGAATGTTATAACCCAAAATTTAACAAATATTATTAGAGGGGGAGGTATAAATATTTTTTAAATGGTGTTATAAACAATCTCTATTATTAATCACCCTCTAATATTGTGGAGACTAGTTTTTGGTGCACTAATAAACATAATAAGAATTAGCACATTGGAACAAAAAATGTAAACCCATATGTAATGTGCCTTTGAATTATAGAATTATTATAAATGAGGATGAGATAAACAATAAGAGTTTATATAGGCATTACTAAACCATAGTGGATTAATTGAAATGATGCAATATATACAAATAAAAGGGATTGATGATTCACCACATCCCCCTCTCTGTGATCTCACACTAATCAGGGATTTACAAGTAGTATGAGATCAAACCTGGCCTCTAAATTTTCTAAAATACTTCTAAGGATGTAGAATATGAATTTGATCAATATAATAGATATTTCCACTATAAATAATTATAAATGTCATAGACATATAAATAGGAAGATAACCAACCTCCTTTCACATGGGAAAAAAGTGAATTGTAAAAGTTGTGTGATTTTCACCTTACAATGAGATTAATCCAATGAATTTTTCAATTAATAGGAATAAATATGTAGATTTATAAAATTAAAATTATCCCTTGATGTCATTTTTTGATATGGTACACTTTAATGAAACTTGACTTCCAACTGTAGAGGTGACATGGGAAAATCTATAGAGTAATAATGAGGTCAATATAAATGTTAAGGATACTAAACTACATTTGTGGATAAGTATAATTAAATAAATAAAAATGGATGATAATGAGAGTATTTATGATAATTTATAAGAGTAAATTATCATTTTTTAAGTATAAACTATTATTCGTAAAAGATAGATAAGAGAACTATTATGAAGATGAAGAAAAACATTCGAGATAGAGATGATTCAATGATTTAATTAATTAATGACAGAGAGTATATATCAAAAGATGAAATTTATTTCATGCTTATATAATATAAGATGATAAATGACCCAAAATTCACAAATTATTAAAAATATGAGATGAATCTTCAGGGATTGGTAAAAGGTATATCTAAAATTTAATAGTTCTAGAATCATGTGACCTCAATGATGGTGATATTGAAGTAGTATTCAATAAAATGATGTACCCATATATAATAATGATAAAAGGGATAAGTTGAAAGGAAAAGTATTAAAATCTCTCAAATATAGAAAATTCAAAACAAGTGTTCAAATTTTCATTATCTGTAAAAAGATTGAGGATTTTGGAATAGAATCATATAAAAAATATAAGAAGTATCATAAATGGAATTTATTAAATATAAAATTTATTTTTACATTAAATTAGACAAATATTATTTGTATAAAAATGGATTATTATTTTTAAAATAATTAGTGTGTTGGAATATGGAATACATTATTAGAATCATAATTATTCTATAGTCAAAGTCATGAAATCCAAATAATCATTTGAAGGAAATGATGGTGATCAGATTATTGAACTAGAATTGATTTTAATATTTAATATTGAAGATAATCTTTTTTACAGTAGGATAACCAATATGGAAATATATATCTTGAAGAATGAATGTTTCAAAATCAAAATTGAAATTAAATAATGTGTTTTGAAAGAGGATGAACATATTAATGAAATAAGAGAACATAACATGATTATGGATATGTTAGAATGAAATATAAATATTTTTAAATAAAAACTCAAATAAAAGAAAGAACCTTATACGACCAAATCAGTATTTGTTGAATAATAAAAATTTTAAGAATAGAAGAATTTGGGATGATGGTGAGTGATCAAAGTGAAATTCAGGATGAGAATTTGTAATAAATTTTTTAGCCAAAATAAATATTTACTACATACAAAAATGAAATTAATTAAATGAGATTATAATTAATAAAGGAGGCTGAACATAAAGGCGATTCATCACAATATTTCCAGTGGAATGATTTATAATAACATGTTTCTTCTCCTAAAAATTTTTCTCGAAGGAAACATTATATCTCTATTTTTTCATGTCTATAATGAAAGTCAATGTGGGGAAAAATGTAATTAATAAGAAAAATTTAATAACATAGGAATAAAGGACTAATTAATTAAAATATTTTTTCCCAAAGCAAAAAACACATCTTCTTGGAACTAAATAATCAAAAATGTTTAGAAAATAACTAATATTAGTTTGGAGGATCATGGTTCATAGAATAATTCAGGTGTAGTATAGTATATGGTTATAGTGATTATTCATGATAACAGAACATGTCACTACTAGAATGGAGGAATTAATAATGGGAAAGTTATACTAAGTAAAATTGATTAGATTATTATAAGGATAATCCTGTGACTAAGACATCATTTATGCCATAAACGTAGAAGAAATATGAGTGTTTGTATGATTTTTTTGATATAGTAAATAAGGTCAAAAATGGGTCATTTGAATTTATATTTTAGAGATATATGTCACATAATGTAATTGATAAGAGAAGAAACAAAACTTTATGAATTATATTACTACTATTACATTATATGGGAGGCTAATCAAAACAGTGATCATCAAGAATAAATACTTATCCATTTAGACTAATAAATATTCTTGGAAAAAAGTATAAAGATTATAATCATGAATAAGTAAAAGTAAAGAATTTTTGAAAGGTTGAACAAGTTAATATTGAAGACAATTCCTCTCTAAATTATGAGAAAAATTATAAAATTTTCAATGTTTTAAGAAACATGGAATGGAACAAAACATTTCATGATTATTATACCATCATAGTAAGAAATCATGAAGAAGTTGTGGAAGGAAAAAATCAAAACTTTTTGAAATATAGAATCAAATATATAAATATAAAAATTGAAAATTTATTTGGAATAATCAATCAATATTTCTATTAAAACAATGAAATAAGGAACATCTCATTTTGAATATAAGAAGAAGATGATATTTATATTGAGTGTAAATTCCTATTCTAAATGAATATTTTTAAATTCATAGAGGTCAATTAATATTCCCTATTATTTTATATATATGGAAATATCAAATAAATAATTTAAATATATTGTTTAGGTATTTGATTCCTAAAAACATAAAGAGATAATTCATCAATGGAGACTTTTTAATACTATGAAATAAGGAAAAATAATTTAATCCTTTTAGTGGTGGAAGTTGAGAAATGTGGATTCTAATGAATCATATATGACTCTAGAATTTTATAGAAATCATTATAACAATGGAGTTTGTGGAATTACCACCATTTTCACAGCGTTAACTATTAATTTTACTAATAATATTCAATAAGGGGGAGTAGTTGGTTGAAAACAAGATATGAAATATGGGGGATATTTCTTGTGGATATGGACTTTATGATTTTTTTCTTGACGTGTGGACTTGATTTTTTATTTCATCAATAAATTTGATTATTTTAAACAACTTAAATATGAATTTATAATATCTATGCATGGTATCATTGAAATTATACAATATGTTAATAATAAAAAAACTTGGTTTAATCTCTCTAGTTTTCTACATCATGATAGATCACATAGACCAAGAGCTGATTAATTGAAGGCTCCTTGAGAAGTGAGTAATATCATCCCGTTAAAGTAATTTTTCATGAAAATATCTTATATAGGAGGAGAATGGGATTTTGAAAATTTTATGAGTTGATAATACCACCACTTATATGATCGCACATATTGAATTTTATAAAGTGAGGGAACCATTATAATGATAAGAAATAGAACAGATGTATTTCTGAGAAAAAATTTAGTATTTGTTTTCAATAATTTGTATTTATTATTTTAGTGATTTTAGATGATGTGGTAATTCAAGAAGAATTATAATGGATTTATTTAATGGAATTTTATATCTTAGTTGAAAAATTATACATTCAATTATGAAAAATATTGAATTTTTCTTTAATACTCAAATACATGTGTCAATATTATTGGAGAACTAACACATTGTTTGCAATAATGAAGAAAGAATTTATTAGTTCCTTGAAAAATGTTATTTATGTTTCATGATCACTAATTATGTTGGAATCCATGAAATATTTTTTTTAATTTCATGAGAATATATGACTGTTGTCATGTTGATCATTAATGAAAATATTGATAAGTATTGATGATGAAGGAACCTTTTTTATTAATGTGATTTCTCTTGTAAGGCCTTTAAATTTAATCCTGAGATGTTTTAAAAGGGAATAAATGAGTTTTAGTTAATTTAGCATCCTACATAAAGGTAATTTGGAAATTTCATTACCATTATAAGGGTAAACTAAGGTGAAACTACACTATGTAAAGGTAACATACATTGAGACTACACTACATAAAGGTTCCTTATGGCTATGTACGGTAAATCAAATTGATACTGCATGGTGTAATTGTAAATACAATTTTTTTTTGGATATTTAGAGTTGTTTAAGGGTAATGAGAACAGTATAAAGGTAAACAGGTAACTTGTGAATGGGTATCCAACACATCTGGAAGCATACATAATGGTATGTTGAGGGTCTATAAGTGTTTAAGAAGAATTATTAAAGGTTAATATATGATTTTAAATACCCACTTATGGGTGATATGGTTGTTTTTTAAGGGTATACCACATATTATTATAACTACATAAGGGTATATAATTCCCACATAAAAGTAAATAATTCCCCTAGAAGGGTAAATTAGATATTATAATGCTTTTATAAGGGTATTTTGAGCCTTTGTACGGATTTAATGGAGCATGCCTAAGGGGATTGAAAGGCAGTGTAAGAGTGAAAGTGTGTTTACATAAACCACATAAGGGTAAATAGATATCCTCATAAATTTAATCTCCAGAACCTTTAGACTCCACAACATCTATGCTACAGGGATGTTTTACAGGCCATATACTAATGGAAATCAAGATACACATTCGATGGATTTTCTTTGAATCATGGAAGTTCTGAATTTATCACAGGCATGAAATTTAAGTAACAATGGGGATACACCATGCTATATGATATGGGACAGTAAATATTATGTTTGAGGATGTGCTTTTGGAAAATAATACGTTTTTTCATCATATAAGATACACTATTCTATAAATTTGAGTGTGGTTTTTTTGTATTTTAACATTTGAGAGATGTCTAAACCATAATAATTAATCTTTACTGTGAGCAATAGGAGAGACAAATAAGGTTTATAATGGCTATGTTTCAATCAAAATTCATGAATAATAAAGTGAAATTTTCAGAACTGCTGTGAATATAGATATATTAATATCATGTGATGTATAGGATGGACTACAAGGCTTCACGATATTTAAATTGATATTTTAACATGAAACAAGACGGCTTTATATGAGAGATAAATCAAAAAACAATTAACTATCATAATGATATATCCTGCTATCGAATATCATGGGATTTTGATATTTATACATCCCAAATTATTGAATTTGATATTATGAGAATTATACTCATGATGATATTTTGGATAAATATGTGGGAATATTGGTGACGAATTTTTTTTCATAATTTTAGAGAGATATTATATATGTCATACAAGATAATTTTGGTAAGACTTATATATATTTGTAGGGATGAATTTTTAAGGACCAATAGATTGATCTAAACAATCGTTGATTCTCTTGAAGAATAGTTCATTAAAATTTTGATGCAGATATATTATAGAGGTCAATACTCATCAATTGTTTCATATGCTGGGATGAGTTAGAGAATATATTTCTACAGTGGATCAAACCATCTAAAGAAGAAAGTTGTAGTTGTGGGGTCTAACCAATTGCTATTATATTGTGATCAGGGAGGGGGAGACTAACCAGGCACTGGTGATGAAGGAATGGTTTTGGGTATTAAAATATTTTGTACTTGGATTGGAGTTGGGGGATATAACAAGTTTTAAATTGGGAGGTTATAAGTAATTACTATTTGTAATAAACATCTTATATGGATTGAAATATATCATGGGGTAACTGGAAGACATGGAAAGGTGTTGTTCATTATTCAAAACATTTTATACCCGTTTATTTTGTTCCCTTTATGTACATGATTATTATCGGTGACGATGAGATACATAAGAATGTTGGATTTTGGATTTAACCATCCATCGATTTTGAATTGAAAACAATCAATTTATAAAAAGAAAAGGGATCACTGATTTATTACATCCCCCTCTTAGTGATCCCACACTAGTATGGGATCTAGATAACCTGTAAATTTTATAGATTTCATAAATTATTTAATGGTTTTCATAGTTTTCATAAATGGTTTTTAAAATAATTTTATCATTTTTAAACTGATTTTGAAGAACATGTAATTTTTTAAATTCAGCATGGCTTGCTAAAAATGTATTATCATATTTAAAGACATTTAAACCAATTTGGGCATTATTTTAAATTGTAAATTATAGTATTATATAGAATTCATTAAAAATAAAGAATTTATTTGATTCATTCAATGAATTTAAAATTTAATTTATTTTCTAAATAGCATTATATAGTATTCTCAATGTGTTAATATCCAATAATGATTCAATGTGTTTTTAAGGTATTTTCTCAAATGAAATTTTAAGTGGTGTAAACATTCATATAATACTAAAAATATTTTCACATTCCCATTTGGAACATACAGAGATATTTTTTTAAAAAAATATTTGATACACTCGACTGATTCCTTTGTAATGGATATGTCATTATAGGTTATAAACCATTCTACAATATTTTATATTTTTATATATTTTCATAATACCTATGATTGTCGAAATGGTGTTGTATCTTAGGTGTATGTCTGAGGTGATATGTCATATTTATTAATTTCACTTTTTTAGTGATAATGCATTTAACAAACCATTCTTGTTTTCTCACCTCCAAATTAATATTTCATTAGAATCCTTAGATTTTTGTAGATGATCTAGATGAGTGCACATTTTTATCTTGTATTAATCTCTAACTAAAATATTGTGCATTCTGAATGTTGACAGATCCCATGAGAGTATATTCGTCATTGATGATGAGTTCTATTTAGATGGATTACATACACTGTATAGTACTATATGACTCCAAGGATGCTGAAATATTCCCCATTACTAGTCTAGGTTTGGAGTCACTTGTTTCAGTTATAATTTCACGAGTCATAGGGAGTTTTCCAAGATACCTATTTCCTCTTATAGAATAGTTAGTGGATATCATTCTATTTTTTTATACCGTATCTCATGATTTTATTACATGGAACCAATCATGTGGTTGTTTATTTTATATTTATCCATTAATATCATGTTTCATGTGCGTATTTATTTTTTATTACAGTTATGGTAAAAAAATTATTTAATTTACAAAATTATTTGGAATATAATATTTATTTTAATTTATTAATAAATTTTATTAGTGAAAAAAATGATTTGGTTTGGTTTTTATAAATTAAATGAATTATATACTTTCTATACTATAAACCCATTTAATGAAAATGTTTATTTATTACCATTATTTCAACAAGAAGGGGGTTGTTTTCTAAAAGTTAATATGAAATTATATTTGATTAAATTTAAATTTAAAAAAAAATAAACTAGTTATTGTTTATGACTCTATATAGAATCAATGATATGAAATTAAAATGGGTACCCATTAAATAATTTGTGAAATCCTTTAGGCTAGGTTAACTCACACCCATCATACACCATTCAGTTTATAAAGATCCCATGTTTTCATCATGGTTCCCTAGATCTGGTCTCATTAGATGTGTTTTTTCGTTTTATTTTATTATATATGATGTTATGACATTCATAGTAATTGTGGTTTACATAGAGAAAATTGGTTGTAGTTCAGGATTTTTTTTAATTACATTTATTATCCTCTTCAATTGAGATTTTATTTTATCATTTCTATTTTTATTTTTATTTGATTTTGACCGATTTATACATTAATTCTATTTATATTTTTTTTATAATTATCATTTTTTATTAATAATAAATTTATATATTTTTTATATTGAAACTGTTCACTTTTATTCATGGGAGTTTTATATCAAGATAGGTCATGTAATATTTCTAGGTGGGATTCATGATGTGGTCATATTGATTAATATGGTGAAACTATTCTCAATACTATGTTATTGGTACCCAGATACTAGTTTCTGGGTCATGGGTTTTTGGTAAAAACATTGATCCAAGTGAAGAACCTATTTAGGATATGTGGAATATCTTATCATGGGAATAAATTATATATTCCCATTATAAACAGATTTTAAGCTTCCATTCCAATATTTTTTATATTTTCTATTTGATATTATTCTATTATATTAAATATTTTATATTGTTATCAAACTACTTAATTATCTTTTATTTAACCACAATTTTAGAATCATTGACATTCATGGATGATTTTTAAAAAATTTCAATGTATATATCATTTCATCAACAAACATTTATTTTTGAACTTTCTCACAAACATTGCTTTTTAACACATCTTTAATCCATGAAATAATATCATTTCAATTTAATATTGATTTTTCCATTACATCCATAAATTATATTATATTAATTAATTTTTAAAACTTTTTAAAAAGTGTGGTCAACATTTCATGAACATCCAACTCAATATATACCTTTTCATCCACATGTTCATTGATAAAAAAATACATATACAACCAATTAATTTGGAACATTTTTAATAAGATATTTGAAATTGTAGTTGAGTTCTAAAAAAATTCTCTCTTATTATCATTATACACTCCACCAATTGAATATCCTTATCCAATATCATAACTTTTTGTAGACATTAGAGGTTAACAATGATCGTGTTAATCAACTTCTTGTTGATGAAGTAACTTCTAATATTTTATAAATTTTCTCAATTTAATTGCATCACTTTTCACATAATTCATTATAGGTTTGTCTTATACCCTAATATTGAAAATAAAATAAGAATATTAGACTTTTTATCTTAGAGTAATCATAGTATACTCCCAAAATATACACCTCATAGAGATATATTATAATAAGTAGAAAAAATAAAGACTAATATAGATGATACCATGTTTTATCTCATACTAATTAAACTGGTTACGTCTTGTGAGATCAATCAAAGGGGGAGCTATAAATCAGTGAGACATTATTTTTGTTCATTATTTATTTTAAAAAAACTTCTTTGTAATTAAATGATCTTTATCCTATTATTATTATTTGTATCTCCCATTATCATATGTAATCATATGAAATAAAATAAATCATATACTAATTTATATGGTTTAACATCATTTTGTGAACCTATCCCTTATCATGATTATTTATACTACTAAATAATAGAATATTCACCATAAATTAAAATTCTTTCTAAGGAATGTATATACTATTGTTCCTTCAATACAACACAAACTATGTATAGATACACATTATTATTAGAATATGACCCACCGTATGCTCAAGTATTATATTATTATATCTTTATACTTTTATGCATAGTATTTATCCTTCCATGGGTTATTACAATTTTCCATATATCAATCCCTATAATAAGGGTTTATTTACTCACAAAATCCCTGAATTTAAGATTTTTGAAGCCTAGGATTTGGTCTTCAACAACATCTTACTCCATTCATTAAATACTCATTAATGTTTTTTTCTTCTTAGTGGGATTGGAAAAATCTCATTTTATCAGATTCTATAATATAAAAATATCATAATTCTTATTATCCATATCATTATACTTCTATATCAGTAACAACAAGTGTCTTATTTTTAAATTAGTAGAGTTTTCTACAATTTCTAATTTAACATAATTGAATTTAATAAAAATAATGGAGTCTTTAATGACTCTCACTTTGTGTAGCATCCCAAGTAAGTAATGAATAATAGATATTTTTATATATGTCTATTAATGAATTAGATAGTGTTTTAGAGGCTAAAAATGAAAATAAATCCAATCTTAAGCATGGAAGACACTAATATTTTTAAAAGATTGTTTTACTGCCTTTTGATGGAAAACCATTTTTAAATCTATCTTTTGACAATATTATAAGATATATTTTTCCAAATAGGCATATTCATTATGATTGGGACATCATTATTTACTTTGTGTGAATTTTTTGTATTTTTCTGACAATGTTCATTTTTTAATGAATAATGAAAAATACTGCATTTTACATCAAAATTGCATTTTAATTTAATTTAATTACATGGTAAGATTATCTTTTTAATTGGTATTAAAGTGTAATATGAATATATTTTTGCCATTTAATCTAATGTTTGTCATTAGGATTAATTTCACTTTGGAATTTGTCATAAACTAATGCCAAACGTTTCATAGATATTTTTTCAAAAAACCCCACTATTTGTTTTGACAACGGGAATTATTTTTAAATCAATTATTTGAATTTATGTGTCTGGAATTTGGAAAAATGGATTACATATTTGGAATCAGAAGGTCCAAATTATGTAATTAAGACTCTTTTATTTTTGGACATTATGAATAGTAATGATGGTAATTATCATTAATTATCTTGATTAATGAGTAATCAGGTAGTTAATGATAATTAAATGATATCATAATAATACAAAAAGACCACAACATGTGTCCTAAGGATACTGTTTGTCTCATGGCCGACCATGGGATGCATTGTTCCAAACATGGGGGCCCCATGGAATCACTTTTGTGAGAAAGTAACTTTTTATCTTTTTATTTTTAAAGAATGTTAAATGTGACAAAGAATGTATCACCTAAGTAAAATATTTTTAATTTTGTCTACATAAATGATATTTTGGACTATAAATATTCATTAGAAGGATAAATATATTTCCTACATCATATTATTTTTTTCATAATTTTTAGACTTCAAATAAATTAAATTATTTATGACATCATGATGATGCAACGATTACCTCATTAATAAAGGATTTAAATAAAATGAAATGATAATGTAAAATCAATGACCTAAACATGTCCAAAACCTATTGGATGGGTTTATTTAGAACCCTTATCACCTTAACCTTGAATTATATCAATGTGGGACCTTTTGAATCCGAAAATCATTTTCAAATAAAGTAACATTTCTTTACATTCCAAGAGTGCCCCTCCTCTCCTCTTATAAAAGGCCCCCACCTCTACCTCCTTACCCACAATCCCAAAGCCTTTGGCTTGGACAAACCCTGCCCATTTTGTCTCTCCAATTACCTCTATTACTCCTTGAAGCCTCACTTTGGGAATAAGTCTTCCCAAGAAATCCGTTGAGCTCAAACCAAAGGGAGTTACCCGATTTTAAGGTATTGTCTTCTTTTGAGTCCTTTTGTTTTATTTTGATTCTCCAACCCCCTAAACACATTTTATTCATTTATTTTGTAACAACTCCTGTATATTAAATATAGTAGGATGTTTTTATAAGAAGTATTCGAGCTACACTTACACAAACCTACATCTAATGGTTAAAGGACATACTGTTTCCGTGGATGGTGAATTTATGCCTCCCGAAACGATGATTGTTCAACATTATTTTAACACCTTAAAAGGTGGCCATTAAGATGTCACTATATTTATATATGATATATAATATTTTTATGTTTTCCTTAAGCTTCTTTATTTTTCATTTTGGGCATACCTTTATGGTTTCCATTATGGGTAAACGCGATATCTTAATTTAAGGAAGTGCGGACTACGGCCCCTCAAAGTGATTTGATTCGTTAAATACCATATGTGGGACGTATAAAGGATGGAACTATGTTATTATATATGATATTATACTGTAATTATAATATACCTTTATGTCATTATGATTCCATTCTATAAAATACGAAATAGAAATGATTGTAGCATTCATTCTTACGTACGGCTTACCGTCTCCATGAACGGTGCATTTCATTTCTTACCTCTAAATGTTATGTAATATTATAAATGCATGAATGTACTGGATATATATGATATATATGATATCTACATCATGAATACCATTCTGTATATAATGGATACATGAACAAATTGTAATTATAAAGGGTTTATTTTTGACTCAAGTACCAATGATCGTTAAAACGACCGTTATTAACTTGAATAATTACATAGTGTTCATGACATGGAAATAAGTTATATAAAAGGAATAATGAACTTGAAAAAGGTTCTTAAACAAGTAGAAATTAACTCAGGTTTATTATTCAGGAGATTAAATAACGACCGAGTCAAGTCAGACCCGAGGTATGGGACTTCGTCTCAATCTCCTTTCATTGGGGCATATTTTGTTTTATACACAACCTTCTTTTATATGGTGTATAAACCCCTTAGACTTTTACATATGTTCAAAAGGAATATTTTTTATACCAAGCGTTTACTAAACGACAAAAGGGAATGTTTTTGTCATACGTATGCGGCGACAACGACTTCTCTGCCGCCTTGACCATTATTTGAGTTTCGGCTTCCCCTACAAGCCATACCTTTTATTTAAAAGAAAAATAAATACCCTGTTTTACTTTTCTTTTATTTTGGTATTGAAAATGGTTTTCATAATGTTTTTATATCAATTTGTTGTATTGATATCTTGTGATTGAAAGGTGGAAATGTTATGTTTCCTTTATGCAATTTTTATGTGATACGATTATGTTGAGGTTCATGGGAATTATTTTGAAGACGGGTGGTTCCATGATAAACTAAGGGCGGGTGAGCCCGATATAGCTCTCCAATGCATTGGGTAACACGAAGGAGTGAAATGTTAAGGTTTCTCCGAAGAGATTTAGGGAATATACTATGATGGGTATTCCAAACGTAACCAAGAGGGTTACTCCCTACGTAAGAATGTTATGAATGCCTCATGTTACCTTTATGTATTATGATTTATATGATTTATTCATGATTTGATGATGTATGTTAATGTTCTTATGTTTTATGGGTAAAGTATGATTTCATTTTTATGTATATATGTACCCATGTTTCCTTTCCAAATATTTATATCCCTTACTGAGATTTTTATGCTCATCCCATGTTTTTTTGAAATGTTTTTCACGGGTCAAGGGAAAGGTACATGATATGATGATAGTGTCAAGGAAGTGTCAAGAGAGAATCCATGTTTTATTTTAAATATGTTACATTGATGGGAAAGAAGAATACTATCTTTATGTAACCACTTTGTTTATATGTGGAATGTAATGCATGTTTTATGATCTAATTCTCTAAAACTCTAAGCCCGAAAAGATCCTCAATGTGTAATCTTGTAATAACTCAAGATTAAGTAAGGTTTAAGGCTAGGGCCTTATAGTTGGTATCAGAGGTCGGTTTAGATAACATTAGGCGTTAGAATTATATTAAATGATTATCCAAAAAATATTTATGGTCAAATTGAAGTGATATAGTATTTGAAGATTACCATGTTGCTTTATCTAAGACATGTTTGTTCAGAATCGTTTTCCATAGAGGAAACAGAACAGCTTTTCTGGGAAGGCATATAGAGGGAAATTACCATTCAAATCAAAAACTAGAGATGGTCAGAATCAGAATTGAGCAGTTTACTGCACTGATGGCTCAGTTGAATCAGGTGATAAATGGTGGTTTTTTTATTGATGATATTTTGGTGTTTTCTAAAAGTGAAGAGGATAATGGAAGACATTTAAGGGTTATTTTTTAAATCTTAAAAGAAAAGAAATTGTATGGAAAATTCAGCAAGTGTGAGTTTTGGTTGCAAAAAATTTCTTTCCATGGTCACATTGTTTCTAAATATGGGATAACTGTTGATCCTGCAAAAACAAAATTTGTGTAAGACTAGCCAAGACCCACAAATGTAACTGAGATTCATAGCTTCCATGGTTTGGAAGGCTATTACCGAAGGTTTGTTAGAAATTTTTCACGGTTATCTAGTCCAATGACTAAGATAACTCGGAAGGGTGTTAAGTTTATCAGGACAAAAGAATGTGATGATTTTTTTCAGGAATTGAAAAGAAGATTGGTGAATGCTCCAGTTTTGGCACTTCTTTCCCAGAATGGTGATTTCTTTATCTATAGTGATGCTTCATTGAATGGAATTGGTTGCGTCCTAATCCAGAATGATCAGGTAATTGCTTATGCTTCATGACAGTTGAAAACACATTAGGCAAATTACCCTACACAAGATTTGGAATTAGCTTCTGTTGTTTACGCTTTAAAAATTTGGAGGCATCATTTGTATGTAGTAATGTGTGAAATATATACTGATCATAAAAGTTTAAAGTATATATTCACTCATAAAGAGTTAAACATGAGACAGAGGAGATGGCTGGAATTAATCAAGGATTATGATTGTACAATTCATTACCATCCGGGAAAAGAAAATAAAGTGGCTGATGCTTTGAGTCGAAAAAGAAATGCTTCATTAGCAATGTTGTGTTTGGGACGTGATCCTTTGGTTATGGATTTGATGAACTTTGGCATAGAAGTTGTTGGTGCAGGAAGTTATTCTGTTCTGTTTCAGGTATCAGTGAGATCATCTCTATCAGATTGAATTAAGCAAGCACAGAAGCAAGACAGTGAGTTGCAGAAAAAGGTAGAGCTGGTTCAGAAAGGTAAGTTTCCTGAATTCAACATTGATAATGATTACGTTTTGAGATTTGGGAAGAGATTGTGTGTGCCTTGTGATTCACAGTTGAAGAGAGAGTTGTTATGTGAAGCTCATAGTTCTCCGTTTGCAGTTCATCCAGGCAGTACTAAGATGTACATAGATCTGCGGGAGTATTACTGGTGGGATGGAATAAAAAGATATATTGCTGATTTTACTATGAAGTGTTTGACATGTCAACAGGTTAAAGCAGAGCGGCAGTTACCGAAAGGGATGCTTCAGCCTTTACCAGTGCCAGAGTGGAAATGGGAGAATATATCCATGGACTTTGTTGTGGGATTACCGAAGACATCTCGAGGTAATAATGCAATCTAGGTTATTGTTGATCGCTTGACTAAATCTGCTCATTTCCTTACTCTACAAGATACTTTTTCCCAAGATCAACTTTCCTGTTTGTATCTTAAAGAGATAGTCAGGTTACATGGAGTTCCCCTCTCCATTGTATCTGATCGTGATCCCAGGATCACTTCTAACTTTTGGAAAGGCCTTCATAAGTCATTGGGTACTGAATTAAATTTTAGTACAACATTTCATCCTCAATCAGATGGGCAGTCAGAACGAACAATTCAGACCATGGAGGATATGCTACGATCTTGTTCGATGGATTATCAGGGAATTTGGGACCAACATCTTTCTTTGGTAATATTTTCATATAATAACAGTTTACATTCCAGTATACAGATGGCACCATTTGAGGTGTTATATGGGAAGCGGTGTCAAACTCCAGCTTTCTGGGATGAAGTGGGTGAAAGGAAGTTGATGGGACCAAAATTGGTAGAATAGATGGAAGAAAAAGTTCAGCTGATTCAGAAACACATGAGAACATCTCAGAGTAGGCAGAAGAGTTATGCAGACAACAGGAGGAAGGTTCTAACTTTTGAGGTAGGTGATCATGTTTTTCTCAAAGTCTCGCCCTGGAAAAGTGTGATGCGATTTGGTAAGAAAGGAAAGATGAGTCCAAGGTTCATTGGACCAAATGAAATTCTTGAGAGAGTTGGATCAGTTGCATACCGGGTGGCATTACCTCCGAGTTTATCTCAGGTACACAATGTTTTTCACTTTTTCATGTTGAGAAAGTATATGTCGGATCCATCTCATGTTTTGAGTTCAGAGGTAGTTCAGATGGAAGAGAACTTATCTTATGAGGAACAAACGGTCCAGATTCGTGACAATAGGGAGAAAGTGTTATGAAATAAGGTTATTAATTAGGTAAATGTTTTTTTGGAAAAACCACATGATGAAAGAGGCAACATGGGAATCTGAAAATGCAATGAGGGATAAGTACCCCCATTTATTCGATAAGTAAATAAATTGTGGGGACGCAATTTTCTAAAGGGGGGAAGGATGTAACATCCCAAGTAAGTAATGAATAATAGATATTTTTATCTATGTCTATTAATTAATTAGATGGTGTTTTAGAGGCTTAAAATGAAAATAAATCCAATCTTAAGCATGGAATATACTAATATTTTTAAAAGATTGTTTTACTGCCTTTTGATGGAAAACCATTTTTAAATATATATTTTGCAATTTTATTATATATATTTGTCAAAATAAACAGATTCATTATGATTGGGACATTAAAAGTTACTTTGTGTGAATTTTTGGTATTTTTCTGACAATGTTCATTTTTTAATGAATATTGAAAAATACTACATTTTACATCAAAACTGCTTTTTCATTTAATTTAATTATATGGTTAGATTATCCTTTTAATTGGTATTAAAGTGTAATATGAATATATTTTTACCATTTAATCCAATGGTGGTCATTATGATTAATTTCACTTTGGAATTGGTCATAAACTAATGCCAATCTTTTCGTAGATATTGTTTCAAAAAAAACCCGCTATTTGTTTTGACAACGGGAATTATTTTTAAAACAATTATTGCAATTTATGTGTTTGGAATTTGGTAAAATGGATTACATATTTTGAATCAGAAGGTCCAAATTATGTTATTAAGACTCTTTTATTTTTGGACATTATGAATAGTAACGATGGTAATTATCTTTAATTATCTTGATTAATGAGTAATCAGGTAGTTAAAGATAATAAAATCATATCATTATAATACAAAAAGACCACAACATGTGTCCTGAGGCTACTGGCTGCCTCATGGCCGACCATGGGATACCTTTTTCCAAACTTGGGGGCCCCATGGAATCACTTTTGTGATATAGTGACTTTTTATCTTTTTATTTTTAAAGAATGTTAAATGTGACAAAGAATGTATCACCTAAGTAAAATATTTTTAATTTTGTCTAAATAAATGATCTTTTGGACTATAAATATTTATTATAAAGCTAAAAGGATTTCCTAAATTATAGTATTTTTTTCATAAATTTTATACTTTAAATAAATTAAATTATTTATGACATCATGATGATGTAGCGATTACCTCATTAATAAAGGATTTAAATTAAATGAAATGATAATGTAAAATATATGACCTACAAATGTCCAAAACCTATTTTATGTGTATATTTCGAACCCTTATCACCTTACCCTAGAATTATATCAATGTGGGACCTTTTGAATCCTAAAATCATTTTCTAATAAAGTAACATTTCTTTACTTTCCAAGAGTGCCCCTCCTCTCCTCTTATAAAAGGCCCCCACCTCTACCTCCTTACCCACACTCCCAAAGCCTTTGGCTCGGCCAACCCCTGCCCATTTTGTCTCTCCACTTCCATCTATTACTCCTTGAAGCCTCACTTTGGGCAGAAGTCTTCCCAAGGAAGCCTTTGATCTCAAACCAAAGGGAGTTACCCGATTTTAAGGTAATGTCTTCTTTTGAGTCCTTTTGTTTTATTTTGCTTCTCCAACCCCCTAACCTCTTTTTATTCATTTATTTTGTAACAAATACAGTATATTAAATATACTAGGATGTTTTTATAAGAATTATTTGAGCTACACTTTCACACACATACATCTAATGGTTAAAGGACATAGTGTTTCCGTGGATGGTGAATTTATGCCTCCCGAAACGATGGTTGTTCAACATCATTTTATCACCTTAAAATGTGGCCATTAAGATGTCACTATATTTATATATGATATATAATATGTTTATGTTTTCCTTAAAATTCTGTATTTTTCATTTTTGGTCATACCTTTGTGGTTTCCATTATGGGTAAACGCGATATCTTCATTTAAGGAAGTGCGGACTACCGCCCCCTCAAAGTGATTTGATTCGTTAAATACAATATGTGGGACATATAAAGGATGGAACTATGATATTATATATGATATTATACTGGAATTATAGTATACCTTTATATCATTATGATTCCATTCTATAAAATACGAAATTGAAATGAAAGTAGCGTTCATGCGTACGTACGGCTTACCATCACCATGACCGGTGCATTTCATTTCTTACCTCTAAATGTTATGTAATATTATAAATGCATGCATGTACTGGATATATATGATATATATGATATCTACATCATGAATACCATTCTGTATATAATGGATACATGAAAAACTTGTAATTATAAAGGTTTTATTTTTGACTCAAGTACCAATGATTTTTAAAACGACCGTTATTAACTTGAATAATTACATAGTGTTCATGACATGGAAATAAGTGATATAAAAGGAATAATGAAATTGAAAAAAGTTCTTAAACAAGTAGAAATTAACTCAAATTTATTATTCAGGAGATTAAAGAACGACTGAGTCAAGTCAGACCCGAGGTATGGGACTTTGTCTCAATCTCCTTTCATTGAGGCATATTTTGTTTTATACACAACCTTCTTTTATATGGTATATAAACCCCTTTGACTTTTACATCAATTAAAAAGGAATATTTTTTGAATGAAGCGTCTACTAAATGAAAAAAGGGAATGTTTTTGTCGTACGTACGCGTCGACAATGACTTCTCTGCCGCCATGACCATTATTTGAGTTTTGGATTCCTCTACAATCCATACCTTTTTTAAAAGAAAAATAAATACCATGTTTTACTTTTCTTTTATTTCGGTATTGAAAATGGTTTTCATAATGTTTTTATATCAATGTGTCTTATTGATATCTTGTTATTGAAAGGTGGAAATTTTATGTTTCCTATATGCATGTTTTATGTGATACGATTATGTTGAGGTTCTTGGGCATTATTACGAAGACGGGTGGTTCCATGATAAACTAATGGCGAGTGAGCCCGATATAGCTCTCCAATGCATTGGGTAACGCGAAGGAGTGAAACGTTAAGGTTTTTCCGAATAGATTTGGGGAATATATTGTGATGGGTATTCCAAACGTAACCAAGAGGGTTACTCCCTACGTAAGAATGTTATGAATGCCTCAAGTTACCTTTATGTCTTATGATTTCTATGATTTATTCATGATTTGATTAGGTATGTTAAAGTGCTTATGTTTTATGGGTAAATTATGATTTCATTATTATGTATATATGTACCCATGTTTCCTTTCCATATTTTTATATCCCTTACTGAGCTTTTTATGCTCATCCCATGTTTTTTTGAAATGTTTTTCACAGGTCAAGGGAAAGGTACAAGATATGATGATAGTGTCAAGGAAGTGTCAAGAAAGAATCCATGTTTTATTTTAAATATGTTTCCATTGATGGGAAATAAGAATAATATATTTATGTAACCACTTTATTTATATGTGGAATGTAATGCATGTTTTATGATCTAATTCTCTAAAACTCTAAACCTGAAAAGTTCCTCAATGTGTAATCTTGTAATAACTAAAGATTAAGTAAGGTTTAAGGCTGGGGCCTTATACTTTGAAGTATCTTATTCTATTATGATATTTATAAAAATAGAATATATAATGAATATTATTTCACTATATTGGAATTTTGAAACCCCTTAATTAGTAGATACATGGGATTTACTTTTAACTCGTATGTTTTGAAATTTTATATCTAAAATCACCCATTGAACCATCTCAAATTACTTTGAAATATTTTTTTCATTTTAATACCAAAAATACTCAAGAATATTTCCTAATTAAATATACTTATAATATGTATATTTAAATAATGTTAATTCTAACATATATTCATTGAATCCCGAATCATGATATTCCAATTCGGATCCTATTGTGTAACCCATTTTTTTATGAATTTAAATGTGTTTTAATGAATTTATTCTATAAAAAATAAATTTTATATGTCATCTTAATTAATATCTATTTTCTAGAATATTTATTTTAACATAATAATATAATTTATAAATTCATAATTTTTTCTAATATGTACAAAATGATGTTGTATTATCGATTTTCCATAAATAAGGGAACCCTATAAAGTTCTCTAATTGTAAGTTGTGGATTCATAAAGTGTAGTAAAATATATAGTTTTTTAGAGGGTAATATAAACTCTATGACGATTATGGAACATAAAATTATTGATAATACTCTTTGAAATGTATGACATTATTCTTATATAATTATCTTGATGAATATATACCTTATATAGTATTCTTATAAACAATGTATTGTCCTGGAAAAAATATACACCGCCTAAATAAACCTTAAAATTTTCATATTTTTACAATTTTTCATTGTTTTTAAAAAAGTAATGAACTATATTAATATTTAAAAAACTCTATGGACATTAATGTTGATTTTATTGACTCCTTATAAATTTTTTGGGTACTCTATTAACATAAACACTATGAAAATCATTGAACTCTATGAAGCCTATAGGGTTCAGGTCTTTTTTCATTTATCACTTCAGCAAAAAAAATCCCTTCTTCCCTAAAGTGACCAATGAACCTATCTAAATATTTATATTTACTTCCCAAATGAATTAAATAGTCTCAAACCATCGACCAAATTTTATCCACCCCTGTATACATTAGTTGCTATTTTTGGTCCTCAATGGATATATCCTCATAGATTTGTCCAGATTCTCTCCTATTTAATGTGTTGTTATTCATTATTCTATATATACAAATACTTAAACCATACACCAAAATTGTATTGGGGAATTGATCCTTGAAAAACCTTTTCATTAACAATATTATATTTCTGAACACATTTTCCATTAATACAAATTATTTCATGATTTATTATCTAAAATCACACTTAGTACATCCCATAATATCTACAATATCAGTTTATTTGTAATATTTAGTTCATAAAACGTCAAATAGATACATGCATACAACAATATTAGTATAAATTTCTTTAAAAATAATTTGAAATCCCATTCCTCATTTAAAACAATATGGGATAACTCGGTGACATACATATGAAAGTTGTAATCTATAAAGACCATTATGGGAATAAACAATGTATAATATGATGAATTTGTTAAATTTTAGTCAATTAAAAGTTCAATGGAACACAAAATGGGTGATAATTTAAAATATCAACAACCTTGAATTATATATAATTTTATTATAAATACAACTGGGGAATTAGGGAAAAAATTTAACATGGAATCATTTATATAGGTTAATGATAACTATAGAGACATCATAACATTCTGTAAATATTTTCTTAATATAATATGATAAGTAAATAATCCCATACATGATGAGTCATGAGCTTAAAACATCACTCAATGATGTAGAGTGAAATATAATTTTAGGTGAACCTGTCACTTTCATATCATGTACATACATAATTTTCACACATAGATCAATCTTTATATGATCACATTTCATAACATTAAATCCCAAAATTAATTCATGGAATAATTAAATTTATATTAAATATTAAATAAGGATGATTATGACTAAGTAAGTACTATTGAGTGAAAATGGAAATGGTATTTATAATACAATGGTTCGGCATTGAAAAGTCATAGGATAATTTCAACAACATAACTGGGGAACGTACAGAATCATAAGCGGGGTTAATTAGAGATAGAGGGATCTATCCACACATGGAAATAACAATGGAGGTAATAGGGATATTTAAGAACATCATCCAACATGAACAAATTTTAATTAAAATTCATAATACAAAAACTGATGCTAGAATAAATGTTGGGCATGGAAAAACAACTTGAACATTTTTAAAGCATAACAGGCATACATAATTAATCAAGGGAGGGATTAATGAGAGTGAAAATATTTTAAAATTACATTAAAATAAAAATAAAACAATAAACCTCGATTTAAAGAATCATATCATATAAATTTTAATTTTAATAAAAATACTTAATAAAGAAGGTTTTTCAATAAATAGGAGAGATAATGATCCCTTACATTCGTCATTGTAATGCATAGGTAAAGTTCATTACATTTTGGTATAAATGATACCTCATTTTTAGAAAATCAATCTAAAAACAAATGGATGATTTAAAGTCATGAAAAATATTTAATTGCAATTAAAAATGATATTTACAAAAAAAACTTCTAGAAAGAAAATTAAGATAGGAATATATCTTACATTGAGAGGGTGTTTTCAAAATTTTAGGAGGGGATTTATAAGATCTTGGGGACCCATGGTAATAATATATAGAGAAAAGAGAGGATTATATTAATGATATTATGTTTTTTAGTGGATAAGAAAGGGATCATTTGTGGGTTTATATAGGAAATGGGGCTGGAGTTCTTTATTATATTCCAAACATAGGTTTGGTACTCTAGAATAATGTTATTAAAAAAACAAATTACCCCATGGGGTTTCCCATTATTTTTTCCAAATAGGACTAATTTTAATTATATTATATGTTAACAAACCAAGAAAATTAAAATAAAAAATATACATTTAGTTAAAAATACTATTCTTGAAAATAATAGTTTTTTTAGCCATAAAAATATTTCATTTTAACTTTCAAAAAATTAGATTATAATTTAAATTTAATATATTCAATTTAATATTAATATTTTATTAAAATATCATTAATTTAAAAATTTGATGAATTCATTAAAAATTAAGTATTACTTGAAATTTCATACCACCCTAAAATATAAATTGTGTTTTTTATATAAAATATGATTTTTATCGAAATCATTACGTAATTATTTATATTGAAGAAGAACATAATGAAACAAAATAAAAAAAATTATTAAAAATGAAATAAACATATTCATGCTATTAATGCATATATATATATATATATCTTTATTACACTAGTGAATTATCTATGGTTATGGTATGGAATGATGAGGTTTTATTAGTGTGGTTTGGTGAGCAAGGGTTTGTCTATGTTCTTTAATGATCTTGAACTTCGTCATTATATATTTCACATGGTATTTAGTTGTTGAATCTTATGTTGGTATTGGTTATGGGAAAAGATCAAAGATTCTATCTACATTGGAATATCTAATAAATAGGCTTCATAGGGAATGATCATACTGATTGAGGTCATCACTTCTTTGATCTGTGTTAGTTGTATTTATCATAACCCTTAATATATACTAATAAGATGATCAACATTCAATGGATATTTTATAATTTTTTATGAACCAAAATGGTGTTTTTAATCCCTTATGATATAACATAAAACATTCCAATATAACCAATATAGTGCATTGGATTTTTATATATTCATTATATTAATAAATAATTTATTCATTTTAAAATTTAATTTAATTTTTAAATGTTTTGGTATTAATATTAATTCCCCCTTTCAAAAATATTACCCTTGAAATTTTTATTACATATTCATTGATATATGATGGTAATTTTATTTTATCACATCTTCTAATTTATATGTTGCTTCCTCAAACATGTGGTTCGGCCACAACACATTTACCATTTGTGTTTCCTAGTTTCAATGAACCTTGGCTCCATGATCTATCATGTTCATTGTTTTCTCCCCGTATGAAAGATCACTCTCCAATTGCAACATGTATTGATTTTGTACATGTGGGAGGTCTGGTATGTTCATTATCAAGATAGATAGGTGGAACCTATCATGTTGTTTAAATTGGTTAAGTGGTAGTTCAGTTAATCAGGCCACATCTTCAATGAGATCAAGTATCTCAAATGGTTTTATGTGTTTATGAGTAGGATTTACATCTTTAAAAACCATGAGAATTTATTCCAAGGAAATATATGATGAAAAACTGTATAAATAATCTCAAACTCTTTCCTCATCAACGATTTTCTACATTTATTTTATATCTATTTTTTAATATTTTATATGATGTTGAATGGTGTGAAACTTTTATGTAATAACATATATAATATCATGTCTCAAAATATTACACTCTAAAAAATTATCCAAAAATTTGGAGACCAACACGTCTTCCCATAAATAGCCTCATAGGTTTCCATTTGAATGATATAAAGAAAACTATTTTTATATGAGAACTAAACTTGGGGAAGGTTTTGATCCCAACATATTTATAAATACATTATTCATGATATCAACATATCCTATAATGCATAAACGGTCCTTTCAGATTGAACATCCGTATTAGGGTGATAATAATTTCTAAATCAAAATTTTGTATTCAATTATTTATAATGAATTCTCCAAAATCCTCGACGTAAAACTCAGATATCAGTTATATACAATGGAGAGTGGAATTTTATGTAGTTTTGTCAGATTATTTATCTATATCATAGTGAGTTGTCCAAGTGGTAAATATTCCTTGATATAAATGAATACCCCTAACTTTGTAAGGAGATATACAACCATCATGAAAGAATCATTTCAATTTTACAACATGGGGAGTCCTATGATAAAATTCATAGTAATGTTTTTTCATATCCAAACTATTATAGGAAATGGATTCATCACAGCCATAGAATTGTATCAATCAACCTTGACATATCAGTATACTAATATTCGAGATAAAAAATTTTTAATTTCTTACTCTATGTTATCCAACATGATATTATAATTCAAATCCATATACATCATAGTGATCTCTAGATGAATAAAGAACGATGAGCTATTCACATCATTCAAATGTTCCATCTTTCGTTTTGGTTTTGATGGAACAAATTACTATACCCCAACACATATAAATCCATCTTCAGAAAACTTAAATTCTAGAATATTTTATACCTACTACTATACTAACTCATCATCATTATAAGACATCCTGGTTCATTTATGAATTTATTATTGATAAAATAATTGATAAAATAAGGATTGATATCATTTTATTATTCCCATATCTATCATTTTCTTGTCCTAGAATATTGGATTACATGTAATCCTCATCATTGAGAGTGTTTTATAATCCTTTCTACTAATAGTATCTTCTAATTTGTTTTATTTCAGATGATGTTAATGGATTAAAAAACATAATCCTTAATCAGTTATAGAAACATCAATCTATGCATATTTATCTCTATTTATATGAATATATACTTAATGATTTTAGGTTATGTATATATGTGACACTTCTACCCGTAGATACAATGTCACCAAATATTTAACACAAAGATCACTGTGGCCAATTCTATATCTTGATTTGGGTAGTTCTTCTCAAGGATAAATAATTGGTGAGAGTCATATGCTATCACAATTTCATTTTTCATGAGTATATATCCAAATCCTTTTTTGTATTTTTCATTGTTGATAAAAATTCATTCCCCAATGGTGGGTGATATGAGGATATGGGTTTTGATTAACCTCTCATTTATCACTTCAAAATTTTCATCATGTTCATCATTCTCGAAATTCATGACACCATTCCAAGTTATCGAGCATAGTGGGATTGAAAATCATGAAAAGTATCATAAAAATCAAAGATTATAGTCATCTAATCAATGAAAACAATAGATTTCATTCAATGAGGTTGATCTAATACACAAATCAGTCATCGATATTTTTAATGGATCCCAAGATATCCCTTTATTGGTTATGAAATTCACCATTAATGTCAGATTATACAACCATAATTTTCATTTACTATACATTTCCTACATATTTTATTTATATAAGGTCTCCCGTATGACTTTCAAAATATCCCCAAGTTCCTTCTTTTTTTAGAGTAGTTAAGAATATCATCTATAAATACATCCAATTTTTTAAGGTAATATATAAAGAATATATTCATCAAATAAAAGATTATTTATAGTGATTTATTGAATCCAAATGGCATAAATATAATGTTATAGTTCTTATACATTGTATAAAAAGTGGTCTAGGTATATTGTATTTATTCGCCTTTATTAGATAATATGCTGAACAAAGAAGTACAATAGTTAAATACTACACCCCATGTAACTGATTAAATAGGATATCAATCCATTGTACATTATTATTATTCTTTATCGTAGTATTTTTGAGTTCATAATGATCAATGGAGATTTACATTGACTAGTTATTCTTTTTGATGATGAGGATAGGATTAACCCAATTTGAATCCCTTAGGTTAATAAACCCAATATCTTGATTCACCTATAGTTGTTTCCTTAACTCCTCAAGATCAACAATGAATATTCTCTACAGAGTATTAGATATTAGAAAAGCCCTAGGTATAAGATAAATTAAAAAAATAAATCTATCCACTAGTTTAAAGACCAAAAATGTATTTAAGAAACCCATTAGCTTGTTCCATTATAATGGGTATCTATTCTGAGATGATATTTTATATAATATGAATCATTTGGGATATATAATATTTCTCAAAATTCAATAATATTCATGATTTATATTTTTTTAATAAATAATATTATTAATTTTCCTTGCACTTGTTGAGAATCATAAGGTGATTCGTGATACAGAGGGTGGTCTCCTTCTCACAACAAGTTTTCTTGGACTTATATAAAAAATCCATTCCATAACAAAAATTGTGTGAAATATATACCAATGGAAATATAATACGGTTTAATGGGATGTTTATAAAAAAAATTATAATACAGCAGGATTTATATACTTGGGATTAATTAATTAAATCATTTGTTTATTCACTGATATATAACACTCTATGCATTATGGTGGTGTTAGAACAGCTATAAATATTATACTAGGTATTAAATAATGCTTAATACTATAATAAAAAAGTACATAATCTATTTTTTAATGAATAACTAACATACCCCTCACCACTTTTTTTTATCAAGATTCCTCTTTTCTATTGAGATGACATAAGGTCGACCTCAATCACTTGGACTTGGGGGGTTTCTTTCATTGATTATAATCAATATCCATTTTCTTAGAGGATTGACTCCCATAGTTTCCATCTTATGTGTAGTTGAACAGTTTTTCAATGAGATTAGGGTTAACTAGATCATTCCTTTCATCAATCAGATTAGTGGGTTTATCCCATAGATAATAACTAGAAAGTTTCCCTTCCTCTATACACCTAAATCGTATTCTCATCCCCTTCAAGATATTTTGTGGGTTCTTTTTCCACACCATTTATAAGTGAGATGTTGGAATTTATTTCCACCATTATTTTTCACCATCACATAGAAAGAATTAAATTCAACATTCTAACTTTAATGCACATGAGAGCCATGAGAATCACTTATATCTATTTTGAATTTATAGATCATCAGTCAGTTACCTCAGAACTGTAAAATCCCCAATTGTCTATGTAATTTTATATACATGCCTTTAGTCCACCAAATAGATTTTAAAATATTCATTCAAAGGGTAATGATAATGTTTGAGTCATATTGTGCAAGTCTTGTGATGTTTTTCTCATTTTACATGATAGAAGTATATTCCTTTTACTTTTGTCTATGTATATTCCTATCCATATTCATTTAGATAGAGTGTGGAAAATATTAATGTAAAATCATTTTATTGATTTGTTTCCACTCCATCTCTTTAATCTTCTAGTTATTATTTATATTCATTATCCATATCCAGCATTGATCAGATTATCCCGTTATATGATATACAAAAGCACGAACTTCTCTTGATCAAAGGATTGAAATATAGATATTAACATTTCAAGGTATTAGATACATTATTCTATAATTAAGGGATCATAATATCCACTAAAATTTTATGTCCTTCTCACATAAATGTCTTAATTTCAACTTCCCCTTTCTTAGGGTGATTTTATAGATACACATGAATCTAGATTAGGGTAAAAAATTATTTAATTGGGAATGTATAGTCCTATGTTTTACAATTCCTACACCCATATGGTTGGAAAACTCATTTGGTAAGTCTTTGCATTTCTTCTCACCTTAATTTGTTACATGGTTCCTCCTACTATAATCTATTGACTATAATAAATGGAAAATTATGGATGATTATTTTTAAATTTTGAGACACATAAATTGTATTATATTATAAAAAATTTACATATAATAAAAAAATGTATTCTTTATCCTTTGAATATATAGTTTTTAAAATAAGTTATCAAAGATCAATTTCTTAACATAAAATCATATTTGAATGTTTTTCATTAATAATTTTTCATAATGGTCTTGTGAATTATCCAAACCATATCATAAGGGATTATCAAACTTGATGTGCAGCAAGGATTATTATCATGAACCATTTTCTAAACTAGTCTTTCTCAATATGGTGTTTTTGAGAATGTTACCCCTAGGTATTTATATCCCCTCCACCATAGATTAAACTTAATCATGCTCTGAGATAGTGGCCACAAAACCTCACGTTCCTCTCCCCGAATTCCATAGGCAAAAACTATTAGCAAGGTCCTTAGTAGTGTCTGTGGGGATACTATTACCTTGTTATTTAGAGTGTAATGTAGTAACATAGGTATAAAAAATTAGTTATAAAAATCATAATAATACTCAATAACTAGACTAGAAACTCACAGTAGAGGATGAAAAATTATACAAATATATAGTAACAAAAATAATAAAAATAAACCATGATATATATGTATACATACAATATATGAATAATTAGTAGGGTAAAATAATAATTCTAAAGTTCTAAAAAAATTATTATACAAGTGGAAGTGTATACATGCATACAAAACATTCTAGAAAAATATTAAAAGGCCAAAAACTACTAAATAATTATTTCAGTAATAGGTTCATTCTGAAGCCCCCATTCTACATAATTGAATTAAAAATCAAGAATCAAAAGTTGGATTCTACCCTTTATCTATTCTAGAAACCATAAATTCTACATAGATACAAAACGATTCCCAAGTATTGTGTGAAATAAAATAAAAATAATCCACTAACAACGGTGACTAGCTTAAACCATATCATGAAATATTTACTGACTAGTATTCTGTTAATAATAAATTCAAGAAAGAAAGAATGAAATAAATAAATATCACTAGGTTACATAAGGAAATCCATGGAATTTTACCAGCTTTTTCTTATGATGGTGATATTCACCAAAGAAAATCTACCAAGGTAATGTGAGTGATATGATGTGTAATTAGATATACTGTCCCTGGGATTTTTATTGGGATTGTAGGAAACATCCCTATGTTTCCAGGACAAAAAGACGATTTCACAATAAAAAACATTCACTTGCTTTTTATTTCAACAAATACCATTGTGTAAATATATTGAGATTCACCCTAATCCTATCCATGTTAATTATAAGATAATTTTATGAATCACACTAGGTGATTGGTATCAGTCCGGTTACAAGGATTCCATCAATGTTGAATGATGAAGGAAATCCATGAGTAACTCTGGGCATGGTGAGAAGAAAACATGATCTAACCATTGTGTTATTACTGGGTATCGCACATAGGGTCCTTAGTCACTCTTGTGGGATTGTGAAACCTTTGTGCAATTGACCATGTCCATGGGGTCTCACCTAGGTAACCAATTTCATTCACATGGAGGTAAAAATAAATAATTCTCCACAAAACCATCCCAGACATAACTAGTGTATCCCCTAATGTGGTTAAAAAGAATTAAATTTTTTTACCAAAAGGCATATGAGTCATTCCAAGGGGTTCTTAATTTAGAACCCCTAGTATCACCCTCGACACTAAGATGAAATTATATAATCATCAAATTATATATAACATGTCTTGAAAAATTTATCATTTCATTTAGTTTAATAATTTATACATAATAGGAATATTTGGTCAACTAATTTCTATTGGGAAAACCATTTATGTCATAAGGCCTCGGTTTTATAGACTAATCTCATAGTCAATTAAATTAGTTAAAATTATTTAATTACCACATGTTCTTTATTATGAGTGAAAAAAACCTCAATGGTTGTTATAACAATTTACGTATTGGGAAATTATGTCTCAATAATTGAGAACACCCATTGGAGTGGAATAAATCGTGGTGATCATTCCAATGGGCTGATTCTCCACATTGTCAAGTATCAAATGGAATGGTAAAGTATCACATTTAAATTAATTAGATATTAAGAGCCATTTCTATAAGTGTCCAGCTATGATCATAATTAAACACACTATATAATGCAACATAATTATGGTAAAGAACTTAGAACACATACCTTATCCTCATAGTGCTTCCCTCATCCAGTATCGACCATTGATTCAAGCTAGAAAGGAAGACATTGAAGAGATCATAAATTTCTATAAAAATAATAAAAATGGTCTTGAAGTAAGATAGTGAATGAGAGGATTAAAAATGAAATATAAGTGAGAGGATCTTTAATCTTAACCCTATATTACCATTAAACCAGACAGTGACTGAATTGGAAAACGAAAAAAGGAACTAGCTTAATATCTAGAAAGGAGGAGAAGTGTACTCATTCATGAGGGAGGGGGAGATACTTAGTAATATATAAATCAAGAGGAATTAATTTTGAGTAACGATATTAATGAGTGTAAAAATTATAATTTAATCCACATGAAAAGGGTCACATGGTTTGTCCACAAGGATGACCAAAACGTGCTTCAATAATGTGCCATGTTCTACTCCAAGGGGAACCATGCACATGCTAGGCAAAATGATTGGATACCTGTGTGCATCCTAGTCAAAAAAACTCTACCTTAAGAACTATAATCATACATTCCTATGTTCATGGGGGTTGTATGGTTTCAGAAAAATGTGAACCATAGTCTTCCTCATTTAGCTTCAAGGATCTAGCCTCTGAATGACCCACGAACACCCCTTAGACATCCTTAACTCCCTGAAAAAAACATTATAAAGGAAAAGAGATGTAAACCAAACTAAAAGGTCCATATCATTGGGGAAAGTTGGGATGTTACAAAATCCCACCATTAAGACAACTCATCTCTGTGTTTACCTTCCAAGGCTAGTGGAAAATCTTATAAGAAATGTTTCAGACACTCTGCATGTATACCAGCCTCTCGTTCCTAGGTCTTTTCTAATAGGAATCCATGATAACATAAAACAAGAAATAGTGTAATAGACCATCCTCAAATAGCCTTCTTTCCCTAATAAATGATATGTATCAAATTATTTTCTATGGATTTGTTTTCATGTAATTCAATATCTTCAGGGTAGAAAAAATGAGACGTGTCAGGATGATGCTACTGAAGAAGTGATATGTGAAAACAAAATTCATGAAACATTACCTCAGAGGTAATTGAAGGCTATAAGACATTAGAACAACTATCTCCACTATTTTAAAGGGATAGAAAAATCATGTTGATGGCTACCACTATTTATAATTTTATTTTGAACCAATCTAGGTGATAAACATAGAAAGGCCATTATATCCTACCACAAACTATTCAGATAGATGATAATGATCAGTATATAAATTATTCCAATAATGATTTGTATCCATATGATTATGAATCAATTATACTTTCTATAAAGTCTTATAAAAGAGATGAGGAACTAGTAGTGATGCCTCACTTACTCATAGATAGAATATAGTTTAACAACATAACCTACCATAAAGGGACTCATACAGAGACATATGAATTTTTTCATGAATGAATCATTTGTAAGAAATATCTAGAATAGATATATGTTTCTCCCATGATCTACTAAAATAAAGGATAAATTCTCAATTCATATCCTCGAAAACCTGTATAATCTGCTAAAACTACCTAATGGTCTACGGGTGGTATGTTGTACAGAATAAAAACTATGAAAACATTTAATTTTGAAAACCTTTTCAGATCCTCTTTGTAATATGTGAATCTCAGTCCGAAACAATAGAATAGGGTACACCATGAATTCACACTATCTCCTATAAATAAAACCTTCCTGACTCATAAACAGATTTGGTCACCTAAATTTGTAGGATGTTTGTAACCTTGGTCAACCCAACAATGATGAACCATATTTCATCACTACCTCGATGGGATATTGGAAAACCCATGATGAAATAGATGGTTATTTCATTCCATTTAACCTCATGAATGGAAATAGGTTGTAAAATTACATCATGTCAATAGTGATTTTATATTATTGACAGATAGGTGGAGGACTGAGTGATGTAACATTCTAGGTGCCTCTTCATGTATGGACACCAACACTAATGACATATATCTCCGTAAAACATGGATAGAATCAGTTTAACAGCACAAAAACAAGAGAGTTACTCCCTTATCAACTATTCTACTATATAATAATGCGTCCAAACATACACATGGAAAAGTTAGTATTTACATACATCAAGAACACATCTAGGAGATGATATCTGTCATGTGAACCCCTCACTCAAAACGAGGCCCTCATAATTAGATAGTTTCCACATGTTGACCCATTCAAGAAGAGAGAATCTCACTGAAAGTGATGCTAAGACTAGTTTCCAATGCTATTACAGAACCTCAATATGCATCTCATAGAACAGATCCATCAACTTCTACTCATTACTGGACTCTTTGATAGCTGGTCTATAAGTCTTCCAACTCAAGGAATAAAGTATAAAATTTCTTTTTATTGGTGTGTGAGAATTCTCAAAGTCAAACTATTTCGAATATTTCACCTTCTATAATACATGAGATTCCAGTATCATTTACTAGATATGTATTGGATACTTATATGGACTGTATAAATGATGAACCACTCACCCAAAAGATAGTGTGTCCAAAATAATAGATTATGGACTATATAATCTAGATTGAGTTAGTGTTTAGGATAGTTTTACTTATGAGATCTCATATGGTGTTACCCATATGCTACAACCTGATCAACCTATATCATCACCAATCCGTTCCTGATTCTGGAAGCATCACAATTAAAAGTACAACTTCTTCCCAACATAGTTATAATAAATAATGGTTTTGATGTAATTCTTACCATTAAATTCAGAAAATTTATATCATAAGATTTATTCCAATTGAATTTCAAAATGTATGTGGGATAGCCTATAATAGTCTCTTTCGGTCATGAGAAGTCTTGGATAAATTTCATGTAATAGGAATCAATCCCTAATAAGTTTCATATATCGAACACATTCTAGAGATGCTTCATGGAAACCATGACGCTCACCTAATCTGGTTGAACAAATAAGCCTCATTTATATATTATTTGACCTAATATAAAATACCTAATTATCCAAAAGTGGATTTTACATGGATTTTTATATATATGGTGCTCTTTTAGTGTAACGAAAATTAAATCAAGATTATTGTAATGTTCATGTATAGTGCAAGAATACACCAAGATTTCATCAATGGAGACCACCACAAATGATTAAATATGCTAGTTAGAAAACTGATTCATCATACCCATGAAGAATTTTGGTGTTTTCATCTGGCCGAACAAAATAACCAACTATTTATACAAGTTATACATGCTCAAAATTTTAGTACATGGTATGTTTAATTTCTTCACACTCTCCTAATAGTACCTCGATCTCAAATAGATTTGGATAAAACTATTAATCCTCATATCTATTTGATGAGATTTTCTATATGATGTAGTAGATAATGGTTATTCATTATAAGCTTGTTTAGTTGGTAGTAATCAAAATAAAATCTAAGGGTACCATCCCCCTTCTTTGAAAAAAGTATTGGTGAACACCATTGAGATGTTTTAGGTAGGATAAAACCCTTATTCATTAAATCTTCTAGATTCTTCTTCGATTCATGGAGATCTATAGGTTCAATATTAAATAGAGGAATGGAGACATTTTCCACTCCTAGAATGATCATGATGGTTAACTTGGTCTCTATCTATGGAGGTAATCTTGATAAATCATTTTGTAAGATGTCCTTGAAATGATCCACAATATAGGGAAACTCAACGAGTTGCATCTGCCATCCCTTATAGATAGACTGGCCACCTAAGTCGTCACTCATCCCTACCCAATATGCTTGGGTCCATCTCAACCCTCTTAGACATCCAATTAACCCTTATTGATATATTTCATGAACTCATGTAATGTTAATGATAAAAAACGACAATAGCAATCTAGCTGGTCTCAATAGAAAACAATTTACTTCATAATAAGACTAACATCAAAACTACTAATCATGAGGATGAAGAAGGTTCATAGAAAATGGTAGCCACCTATATCAAAGGGGAACTAATTGCACTTGAGTATACCATTATCTTGAGCTCCTATATATGTTTCAATATTCATAAAGACACTTGAGTACTAAAATTCTAGGCCCAAACATCCCACAGTTTTAGCAGATAGAAAGGAGTAAGATGCACTTATATCAAACATGGCATATAGTATAGTGGATGATCCAAAAATAGTACCTCTAACTATGGATTTACCTACACTCAAATACTCAATCATAGGCTATACATCATAGATATGGAATAAACCATGAAACTACGATGCTGCATGAGTTGGTCTACACTATTGACCCTGAATATCTGAACCCTAAGTACCTCATCCACAACCACCTACTTTGATTGAAATTTTATTGGAGGAACAACTTATTACCTAATGAGGAGTCTTTATTGTTGCACCTTAAGTCACTCTTGATTATATCTCTTCTCACATGGCACTGGTGGAATTAATGGGAAGAAACACTTGAGGATAACCATCCTTCCATAGACACAACACTTGATTGGGTACCTTGTACCCTAGAGATTTTTTTTCATCACCTACCACTTAGGAGACACACCATATAACATTCATTTTATGCCACCTAGATGAAAATTCCCCCTAATGTAACATGAAAACATCACATCCATCAACTAGATAAAAAACTACACTTCCATGAAGATGGACAACCCTATTTCACATCACCTAATTCTATCATGTTCTTCTCAGTGATGATGGCTTGGTTCAGTATTTATAAAATGTTTTTCATTCAAATGAAATTAACCTATGAGTGGATGGTATGTTAAATCACATCATACAATCACCTCATTGTTTTTAAATCTTCACCTTACATGGTCGGTAAAAAATTATGCATTTCAGTGAAGGGATATGGGTATTCCATAAAAGACATGTCAGATTGATGAAGGTGTATGAATTTCTAAGAAAAGTATGTTCACAGGGACTACAAAATGATGTATCCAAACATGGAAATCTAGAATCCCACCCATATAATCCCATGATGTCGACAAACATTAGTAATTATCTTCTACTAGTGTTTGGAAGAATCACACATCATTTAGTTCTCGAAGTTAAGTATATGATCTAGAGGCATCATGATATTCTTGGAGATTGAAGGCGTGGAATAAATAAATGATTCAACAGCCAAATTTCCTCCATTCCCCAAAATGGTGGGAGGATGTTTCTTTGGTAGCTTTTTTGTCACTCTTCCCTAGTAGGGGTAGGTTGGATATCACCCTGAATTGTATGAATAAATCAAAAAAAAATATGTCTTTGGCATTGAAATTAAGTGCATGTTATCGAGGAGGTTCCTCGTGTGGAACTATAGGCGGTACCATGGGTGGTTTAGGTCCAACCACCTCTAGATGATTCTCATCACTACATTCATAGTATACTACATTTTGTTTTACCATTATAATATCTCTACAATTTCCAAGTGTGTTCCTCAATCAAAAATTATAATAGATAGGTAATGTGGTAAACAAGTATAGGTACTATGCCTAACAATAACATGGAACAACCA
Organism: Viscum album; assembly: GCA_963277665.1. Taxonomy (NCBI): domain Eukaryota; kingdom Viridiplantae; phylum Streptophyta; class Magnoliopsida; order Santalales; family Viscaceae; genus Viscum; species Viscum album. Next base: position 1,774,572,471 of record OY728146.1, on the reverse strand, counting down.
CTAGACTACTTTAAAATCCATTTACTAGGGATAAGATAAGTTCTCATAAATATTATAGGAGACATATCCTACGTACCACTACTATGGTAGGGTCAGGTTAAATTCTCATAGTACACTGATAAAGTGTCTATTTCATTTTAATGTTTGTATTCATTTTATTTTATTTGTGTATCAAAATTCTAATTAAATGCATAGATGAGATAGATCACCAATTTTAATCTATAAGATCCCATAAATCATATAAATTTAAATATGGTTTCCGTTAAATTTTAACCATGACATGTTCATTCCCATGTGACAGATTGTTCAGGGCTCAACATTCCATTACTATATACATAAGGTGTTTTCTTAAACCTATTCACGAAAACAGTATTAGGTTTAGGCAAAAACATTAAGTGTCAGTTATTTCTTATTCCATGTAATGTTTAAAAAATTATATATATATCAATTAATTCAATTCAATGAATAAAAAAATGGAATAAAAGAAATAACATTCAATATAAGAAATGCATGCAGAAAGTAAATATGGTGTGGCATAAGGCATTAAATTTTGATCCTAAGGTGCCTTTAATGATTCATGATTTTATTCTCCTTCATATCCTTATGCCTGTGAAAAATAAACCCTTTTGAAAAAAGTAAAATCCATATCATCACAAAACAGGTGTTTCACCCAATGGTGAATCCCATGAAAGAGTAAAAATGCAATCCATTGTAGTATATTCCCATTCATGGTAATTTCGGGTTCCCCTGTGTGTGGGTAGATACTTATAGTAATAGGATCTTTACAAAATCCCAATTTCCTAGGCTCATATCTACACCCAAATAGTAGGAAATAAAAATGAAAAATACCCTATGATACCACTTAGAAGTGCCCCTCCCAAGATTCCACTTATCACTGCCCTGAGAAGGTGGCCACAAGACCTCAAGTGATCTACCCAAATTTCAGAAATGTCGACATGCAGTGAGGGTTAGGGAATTGTTCTTAGGGAGAATCTACCCTCATTGATCAAATAGGTACACAATAATATAGGTATAAACAATAATTGAGAATAAAAAGAAAAATTCACTACAACCAAACCAGTAACCCACCATAGTGGATTCAGAATTAAATAATAAACAACAAAGAAAAAATAGAAATAAACCAAAAAATATACGTATACATGTGGAAGTTTAGTAATTATAATGAGTCAATTATGAATATTATTTATACAAAATGAATATAAATAGTTCATGTCATACATTCATATATGACACACTAACCAAAATATTCAAAAAGGCTAAAAACATCTACAACTGGAATATGGAGCATGGGCTTGGTCCTCTGGCCCTGTACTAAAAAACAACACTGTATATCAATCATTGAGAGTTAGCTTATTTCCTTTATCAATTTCTATAAACATAATGCATATTTGAGTACCAAATGTGGAACAAGTAGTGTGAGAGATAAAATCTTATTAAGCTACCACCAATTGTGTCAAGATCAAACCATATTATACAATATAAAATGAGTAATGTTCCAATAATAATAAATTAATGACAGAAATAAAAAAAATAGGATTGGGTTCTAGTAGGACACCCATCCAATTTTACCATATTCACCCTATTCTAGTTAGTCTGAACCAAGAGAATATGCAAAGGTAATGTGAGGGATAAGATGTGTATGAAGAAGGACTATCTTGAAACATGTTATTTCTCTTGGAAGACATGTCCCAATGAGTCCAAAACCAGAAGGACTTTTTTAATTAAAAACATTCAATTTCTATTTAATTAAACTCATCCATTTTTATGAAAATATAGAGAGTCACTCTGATCCAATCCATTGAAATTATAAGATAATTTCATGAATCTATATAGGAGATCAGTATATGACCCATTCCATGGAGTCCATCCATGGTGACCCAAGAATGAAGTGCCATGTATCACTCTAGGCATGGTAACAAGACAACATGAACAAACCTCCTAGTCCATACCAAGTAGGGAACATAGGGGATTGATTGACACTCTTGGAAAGATAAAATTATTATTCCCATGAGCCAATTAAAGTAGTTCAACCTATAGGACCAATGCTACTCTTTCAAAGTTAAAATCAATCAACCTCATCGTGCCCATCCCATGAATAATAAGTGTCTCCCCTAATGTGTTTACAAAGGATTAACAATTCTAACATTTTGTCACAATAGTTTGTTCATAGGGTCCTTAATTCAGAATATGATGCATCAACCTCATCACTAAGATGAAATCATTTAATCAAAAAATAATATATAAAATGCATAAAGAAATTTCATTTTATTTATTTCATGAATTTATATCATAATATTCATATTGGGACAAGGAATATCCATTGGGAATACCATTTATGTCCTAATGCATTAGGATCACAGCCTAATCTCATGTCCAATAAATTTACTTCAAATTAATTCAGTACCACATGGCATTAATTATAATGAAGTTGACATCAAGAGTTATTAATACAATTTAGATAAATTGATAGTAAGACTCAAAGGTGGAGGACACCCATTGGGGTGGTAAAAATATATGTGATCAAAAAAAAATTTTGATTCATGAAATAGAAAATATTTTCAATTATTTTAAATTATATTTTATTTTATTCATCCCAACCAGGATTTATTTGAAGAGAAATTTTCAAATTATATGGTTTTAGAAATTTTTTCCATAATAATAAAAATTAATATTTTGGATTATAACTATTTTAAATAATTTATTTATTTAAGGTATAAATATTTTATTAATAATATAAATTCAAAAATTATCTTTTTTAGATTTATATATATTGGTCTTCATTTTAATCTACAAGGAAAAAGGCACAATCCATAATTTGAATGACCAAAATCATCTCACATGTAGGGCCTCTAAATTTGTGGAAATATTTTGGGAGTTTTTTTTGGTGCATATCCTATATAAGGATGGTTAAAATGAGATGAAATTAATCATGGATAAATATGACATCCGTGGTAACAATTTCAATTATTGTGTCTTTACTTGATTCATTAATATTCTCTGAAATAACCCAATGGGAATTAAGATCATTTGGAATTCGAACACTCACCTATCCTGAATAAATTCCTAGAGTAAATGGGCTATATATCACTATAAACATGTTAAATGAAGATAAAATTTCTTAAGTTGAAATTGTAGAAACATATAAAGTCCTTTTAAAAATACCAGCTTAGCATATTTGGACAGTAAATTTGGATAACACGTAGAATTATTCATAGGTGTATTTGTAGGCCAAAAAAACACCTCTTTCCAATATCAAATAGTATTTTTCCTTCATTTCATGTTTCTGACAACAGTGGGGAAACTATTTATTAGACATTTTCTATATTTTTCCATTTTATTTTAAATTTTAAAATTATTCTTCATTGTTATTAAATTTTATTCTCTTTTTCCTCCCATTCTATCATATTTTTTATAATTTGATATTCCACCCCATGCTTCTCCACTGTGAACTCTAATGCTCATGATCATTGTAGATATGATGAGAATATACCCCGTAAATTAATCTAATGTTTATCCCGATTCATCAAACACTAATTTTTTAATATTCTTATTTTATAATAGCTATCGTGAGGGGGATCTTATTGTGTTGGGGCCTTTGTGTCTCAACTTTCCCTCCAAGGTTTTGTTTTGATTCTACAATTTTCTCCCTAGATTGAGGATGTGGATGTGTAGTCTCTCGAATATTGTTGAGTTTTCCATATATTCAAAACATGGATAGAAGGGGATTTTCATGAATATGATGGATCATGTTCATTATGCCAATTTAAAAATAATTATAAGATGACGAAGGTTCATTCTTGGTGTTCTATTGGGAGAATATTTTTTTCTAACATCAGTCATTCTATTTTTTTTCTTCATTTCATGTTTAATTTTATTTATCGTACTCTGATTTAATTTTAATTTGAAAATTTCATTCAGTTTTATTTTATAATTAAATAAAATTTAAATAATTTCCAAACTGAATTTTATATAGTGATTTATTGATTGGACATCTCTTTAAGAGAATGACCTAAGTGAGCCCATATGCTACACATAATTAATAAATAATTTTATGGGTGTCTACGCTAATGATTCATCAAATTGGAACCATTTTGTGGGATCTAAGTGGCCTTCACACACTTTTTTATTCCTAATTTTTTAATAAATTTCTATTCTTTCATTTTGACAAACCATAAATATCATAAATTTAAATAAACATGAAAAAAATCTATATTCTCGATGTCATCAAATTGGGATTATTATGCATTGTATTTCAATTATTTGGTGAAAATGGAAGTTGAAATTCAAAATTGCTTATTGTATGAACATAAAGAATATATTCAAAAATTGAATATGGTTGTTGAATGGGTCGAATAATATATTCATTTACAAGTGCAGCGACTTGTAACATAACCATAACTTATATCAAAACTAGTGGCAGAGGAGATTTCACCAATGTATTTCTATGTTATAGAACTATAGGTAGCTTAGAAGAATATACAAAAGTAATTAAAAACATCATCTTTCACTCAACTATTTCACAAGGAGGTAAATTAATTATACATGCTTGTTGATTCTCTTATGGGATATAAATTGTTTTTGGAAGAATCTTGGAATCATATTTGTTGAAGATGTCCTAAAACAAGACCATATCATTCTTGATAATGATAAATCATCACCTCTCATTCTATCTCTTACTTTGAAAGATAATGATGAAAATTCACCTACAACGATTAGTTTGGAAATATTTCTTCCTGAAGTTATTAATTACAAAGATTACATAATGGAAAGGGGGGATTCTCTTATTGATTCATAATATTTTATTGTTATTCAACCTGAATTTATTTCTATCTTGTCTTTTTTATGAAAATTATTATTTAGAAAAAGCGTATAAGGCCTTGTATGTTAAAAAAGGGAATACCCAAGTTGTACAGATTATAGATGAAGTACCAAATAAACTGGTGGGGGTGTGAATCCCTATTATATAATAACTTTCATTCCATATGGACGGGGACACCATAAATGTCAATAGAGATCAGTAATCCCTTTTATTCCCTTCCTCTCTTGAACTCAAATTCTATCATTATTCATTATCATGGGTTAGTAATTTTATTATATTATTTGAGGTTCTATAATAGTTTTGTTAAATAATTCACATAGTGAAAATCACATGTGGTGGTCTATCTGAATGAAACTACATCCACATTATAATTGGGTATAATCGACATCAACTACCTAACTAGGGGTAGTAAAATCCTAGCACTCACTTGGTGGGTCAAAAGAAAGAATTATACCTTTTCCCCATTATTATTACTTTTACTTATTTTTATTATGTCTACTTTCTTTTTATCATGTATATCTAAAGAGGTATCAGTTAGGAGCTTAACTTCATGATACCACTAAAAAAAATAAATCTAGTTGTATATTTACTTGTATTTATTTTCTTTTCATCCCAATTTAAATTCTATGGGAAAATATCTCTTGATTTTATTTGAGATAAAAAAATGTATTTCAAGGAATAAGTTGGGGTTTAGGGGGTATGTCAACCTTTTTTAGGAATTTCATGTCTATTTTTCATTTATTTTCATCTATTTTTATGAATTTTTCTTATTTTCTTTTTTTTAATTTGTTGTTTGTTTTTAGGATTATTGAGATGAATCAAATTATTTAGAAAATTCAAAACATTTTAGTATTTTTTTCGTATTACATGAATTTAATGTTGGATGATATAAATGATTTCTAAATAGATTTTCTTCCATACTTATGATCATTTGATATGATGAAGTATGATTAATTTTGAAACTCATGATCCCTATTAATGACTAAATTGAATATCAAGTCAATCTAAGGAGGTTTCTAAACATAATTGACATCTTTATTAAATTTATCTTTTTTTTGGAATTCTATAGACATATTTCATGATACAAAATTTTCTATTTTTCTATTTTTCAAAGATATTAGAACTGATTGAATGCGTTAAGTCTAGTTGAGTCACAACATGGAAATCCCTTATTTTTAATTGAAATCTTATTTTGGACTATATATTTATATAAAATTTCCTAATCCCATAGTATCAATGAAATACCTTATCCTTCAGCCACATTACAGTCCATTTATCAATTTACAATATTCTCTAAAAATTAAATACATGATTATTGTTGAACTGATGTATGGGGGAGAATAAGAGATGTATTTTACTTTCCAAAATAATTATATTGAGATGAATTTAATGTGTTTTCATTTTTATTTATACTTGGGTGGAAGAAATTTTAGGATGGAATGATGTATGGGTTTCCCAATATCTCATTACACAAATGGGATTGGGGTTTAATTTTTTTGAATATCAAAAGTGTCCTCTCTTTTCCTCAAAATCATGATTTTGAAGAGAAATACATATTGGAACTCATGTTGAAACAATGCAGAAAATTCAGGAAAATAGGGATAAAATTTAGCACTAATTCTAAAATTACAAGTATGAACATCCCAATAAATGATGAGTTTTTCGGTGATTTATTTTTGATCTGATATATGATTACACCATTCTTGACCAAAGCTATTTTCCTGAATTTACATCACCATAGATCATAACCCTCTTCATTCTACTTCAAATATTTTTACATTTTTAGTATTACAACCATCATATTCATAAGAAACCATAAAAAATACCTTATTATTGACACATTTCTGACTCTATGAAGTGGATATACTTTAATAATATGAAGCCTTTGTTACTCTGGCATGTTCTGGAGAATTAGAAAAACATTACACACAAAATCATTGAGTGAGAGTGAAATAATTTCTCCAGGGATGTAGATATGAAATGTTTGTGAGGATAAACATGATATATATTGGATTCTTATAATTTATTAGGAGTTAATATATTTTTATCCTTTTGAGTGGTATGATATATTCCTTGGAATGATAATTGAGTTTTGTTTTCATTTATTATTTGGAAATTTTATATTGAATGTGATATTAGATGATTTCCTAGGAGTGTAATGTTTATGTGTGTAGTAATTGTTAATGAAAATATTTTCAATTATTTTACATTTAATTTTTCTTAAATCAAATCCAAGTGTTATATTAAGGAAAATTGTCACATTTTATGAATTTATAATACTTATATAGATTAATTTAAAAATGTCCTATTTTGGATTTTACCTGTTTAATATACTTCTGTGGGTCATTAATAACATTTTATTCATTAGTTAGAATTAAAAAACTAGTCTTTTTTCAGTTTATAAAAAAGTTGGGATTAATTTTATTCTCCAGGTACCAAATCTAAAGTAATCATCAGAAGGAAAAAAATCATCTTGCATGTTGGTCATTGAAAACTATACAAATATTTGATGTGTTTTGATTTTGGGTCCATATCCCATAAAAGGATGGTCCAAATGGCCTAAAATTGAACATAAATAAATATAACATCTACATAAAATATTAATTAATGTTTCCATGTATAATTATTTTATTTTTGAGGAAATAAATAAATGGTAATTTATGTGAATTTAATTTCAAATTTTTATCTGTCCAAAATAAATTCCTTATGTAAATCGCTTATATCCCTCTCCTGATGTGAAAAATAAAGCTCAATTTTTGTGGGTCTAAAAAGGAGAAATATATGAACCATATTTAATAGTAACACATTCCAAAATTCTTCCATGAAATTTGGATAACATTTTTAAACATTCGGATGATGATTTTGGGGGGAAACATTTCACCACTTTTTAAATAAAACAGTATTTCTTCTTCATTTCATGTTCTTGGAAACAAGGTGGAATCCTGTGTTGTCAATTTTATGAAGTTTTTAGTTTCATTTATTTTTTAATAGTATTCTTAAATTTTATTATATTTTATTAGTACTCTTCCTCTCATTATATCATATTTTTTTTATCTTTTTTGTTTCTTCCCATCTTTATCCACTGTAAACTCTTATGCTCATGATCAAGAATAGAAATACTGAGTAAGATCCCAAGAGAGTAATCTAGTGTTGATTCTAAGACATTGAACATTAATTATTATTGTTTATTAATTTCAGGGAGTTATTCTAAGAGGGATCTTAGGGGTAATGGTACCTTTGTGTCTTTATTTTCCACTTAAGGTGTATCTATCACTTCCATAAAATTGTTCATCGATCAAGGAGGTGGATGTGTGGTCTCTCTGTGATTGCTGAGTGTACCATATATTCACAACATATTAATAATGGGTTGTTCATGAATAATTTAGATAATCTTCATTATGTAAACATGAAACTAATAATGATATTATGAATGTTCTCTTTTGTTGTTCTCCTTGGAGGATCTCCATTCTATCTAACATCAATCATTTTGTTTTCATTAAACATTTCATGTTTAATATTCTTTATCATTTATTTATTTATTTCTCAACCTCAAATTTTAGTTAGTTTTATTTCATAAAAAATTTCACATTCATGTAGTGATTGATTTATTGCAAAATCTACTCAGGAGAATGACCTAGGTCACCCCTTATGCTACACGTTGTTCATAAAATTTTTAGAGAGAACACATGACAATGCCTCATTGATTAATCACTATATATGGACCCAAATGGAATGGTATCGAATCCCATTTAATTCAATTGTAAATTAATAGTCATCACCAAATGGATCTAGCTCTCTGCACAACAACATGTATTATATAACACACAAAAATGAGGGGAAACAACCAAGACCACCCACAATACCCTCATAGTGCATCCATAGTCTAGAATAATCTTTTTATTAGACCTTGAATTAGTTATATCAAGGAAATAGTCAAATACCCTAAAAATAAGGAAAATGATATTATAATTAGAAGTCACCTCAAAGGATGGAATCTACATAAAATATAATAGCGTGGGTCATAGTCATTACCTCTAGATTCTCGTTGCTTTTGATGATGATAAAAACAGATAATGAAGGAAGAAGATAAATTGATCCCTAGGAAGAAGAATAAGAGAACATGTCCATGAGGGAGGGGGAACTAGTATATATGAGAAAAAGGATGACGTTGGAGGGTTGAGTGAAAAGATTTAACCAGTGGAGAATTTTTAACTTCACCAACATAGAAAGGGGTGCACGTTTTGATTGTACAATTATACAAACCATGAAACCATGGTGTGCTTGGTTCTGCTCCAAGGGGAACCATGCATGGGATAGGCACATGGTTTGGTTAATCATTCACATACCATGAAAAAAATATCCTCCCTTTAGAGATATGATATTTCATGGATGTTAATCTTGGGTTGCATTTTTGTAGACAAATCATGTGTCCCCAGCACCTCACTATCTACAACCGCACAGTTTAGTTAAACCATGTGAGTTGGGATGTACAGTATCTATTAACCATGCACCTCATTGTACATATCTCAACATTGGGTTTCTCGTATTTGAACTAGTCATGGATTCCCCCGATAATTCCATAACTCCTATAAGAAAAATTATATTTGAAAATGAATTAAACCAAAAAATGGTCCATATTTTTGAAAAAATCTGGAATGTTATAACCTTCCCTCATTAAGAAATATTATTACATAGTTTACCATATCAGGGTGGCTAGACATATTGTGAGAATATTTTCATCAACTATGCATATACATCGTTATCCCTCCCCCCAGTTCTCAACTTTCACGCATTCGTGATTACACATCACTCAAACTAGAGGAATTGGACAACCTCTCAAAGCCTTAATTCTACGATCAATGATGCATACTAAATGATCTTAAAATGATAAATTCCCTTACAAATCAATAGCTTCATCGTCTAATGAATGATACATGTTAGGAAGATATTATCCACGATAGTATATGTGGAAGATGTAGTGCATGGAAAATTACCTCTAAGGTGTTTGCAACCAATTTGTTATCATCCAGAATCTATGAATTGTCTCAAAGGGCCCATAATATCAAGGAGAAAACATTCCCTAAATATAGAAATTTCTATGACACTATCTGGGTCATACATGTTGAAAGAACTTATGTCTGACCAAGAAATATAGGGTTTGATGATGATAATCTGTATAACATGATTAACTATATTGAGCTAGAGCCATATGCTTCTGAATCATCTAGACTTGCACTGATGTATCCTAAATGATACAAGGATCTTATAATGCTTCATCACCCACCAATAACAAGAATATATTTGAATGGAATGACCTATCTAAAAGGGCCTCATATGGAATAATTTGAATTGTTTCTTGAACATTTTATATAAAAATAACCAACAAGAGGTATATTATTTTCCCATTATCCTCTAAAATCAAAGATACATTACCTTGTTCAACCTATCAATGATCACCCACACTACATCTCAGCCATAAGGATATCTCAAAAATACCATCATGAAATCCATGGTGGTGTCATTCCTTTTGCACTTGTGAATAGAGAGAGATTTTTTTAGTTTAGAGGGTAGATGGTGCTCTAACTTCACTTAATGACATTAAGAGAACCATGAGATGAAACATGCTATCTTCCACTTCATTCCTAGTCAAAAATACTAATGTTTTATATCACTATTCATTTTGGTATGAACAAGTGAACTCCCCAAATAGAGGCATCTGATTCCCTCATCAAATCATTTGATATATCATAAGGAACACAGACACGTCAACCAAAGTGTGAGGTTTCACACCTATCAGGATCACAACTAGCATGTAGGATCTCTCCTATGACACCCTCCCTAAAAATGAGGCCCTCTAAATCAGACAACTACCTCATTCTAACCCACACCAGAAGGGTGGATTTCACTACTCGAGCTGCTAAGACTAGTTTCCCATGTTGTTCATCAACCTCAATATGCATTTAAGATAATAGATACAACAAATTAAACACACTTTTGGCCTCTATATGATGAAATATTCAATATATATTGTGTAAGAATGATTTATGTCAAATGATTGTAGATATTCCACCACCTCCGCTACCTGATATTCATGTATCGATGAGTGGAGAAGAATTTGAGACTTCTATGGCCCATGTAAATAATTAACCACTCACCCAAAAGATAGTGTCTCTAAAATCATAGAGTTTGGACCACATAAGAAAGACAAAGGTAGTGTGTAGGGTAGTTTTTCTCATGTGGTCATATCTGGAAATACCATATGCTACACCCCGATCACCCTACATTAGAACTTCCCCCAAACCAATTATTGAAGCCTCAAATTTAATACAATAACTTCTTCTTGACTCAATGATAACTAGGATTGGTGAAGAAGTTATTATTCCCTTTAACCCCTAAAACGTTTTATCAAAAGCTTCAATCCAGCTAAATTCCACACCATTCATTATCAAGCCCATAAGAAGTGTAGGAAGGCATAATAGCACCTAGACAAATTTCTTTTAATATCCATCTATCCCTATTAAACTATATATTTTTAACACATTCATTGGATGATCCAAAGAAACCACGATGCTCGCCTTCTCTTGGGAAATTGATATGCTTTCTTTCGATATGATATAACCCAATAAGTGAACATTACTAATCCAAAAGTAGAATTTTCTGATCTTCACATATAGATGGTTCTCTCTTAATGTAATCAGTGGGTAATAAATATGATTAGAATGGTTTTATATGGTTCCAAAAAATACTAATATGTCATCTATAAAGCCCACCAAAAAGCAGTCAGGATATGGGTGGAAAACCTAATTCATCAGAACCATGAATATTATTGGAACACTATTCAGGAAAATAAGATAAAAACATATTCATAAAATCCATATCAACTGTAGATATAAATATGTGGTATGTATGATTTCTTTACCCGAACCTGATGGTAGGCCATCCTCAAAAAAATAATGGAGAGAAATGTTTCTCCTATGAGATGGTCAAAGAGGTCATGTTTATGAGGGAATGGATACCATTTCCTCAATATTAGATGGTTCAATCTATGGTAATCCTTGCACAATATAAGTTTATTATCCTCCTTCTTGGAAGAATGAATTTGTGTTCCCGATGATGATGTGATTTGATGGTTAAAACAGTTGTCTTATAGATCATCAAGTTGTTTCATGAGTTCCTAATGATCTATAGGTTCCATCCTCTATAGAGGAATAGAGACATATTCTACTTAGAACACATGATCAATGGTGAACCTAACCTATCTCATTGGAGGAAATCTAGTTAAATAATTTGGTATGTCATCCCTGAAACTATCCACAACTTTAGAGAACTACACGAGCTCCATCCACTCATCCGTTATAAAGAGATTGTTTGTCTGTGCTATAACTCTACCTAACCCAATGTGCTTGGTCCCATATAGACTTTCTTGGATATACCATTTTTTATTATGGATATACACTCTCCCCTCGGGTGACAAGAAAGATACAAGATGATGATTGAAATCCACATGGGCTCAATAACTTAAATTCTATCTCATATCATGAATAATGTTGAAATCGGTCACTATGAAGAAAAATGAATGTCCAAAAAAAAATAGTACCCACCTTAACAATTGGAAAATCCTTGCACATAAATGTAACTTGATCTAGAACTCATAACTGTGTTCCAAGAGTCATAACACAACTTTAGAATATATTTCTAGGCCTACACTTCCCATAGTTGTAGTAGATAGAAAATAGTGTGATGCACCAATATCAAAAAAAGAAGATATTATAATGAAGTCTACTAGAGTAGTACTTTTTATTGTAGATTTTCCTAGACTCTGATTCTCAATAGTAACATATAAATCATTTATAAGGCCTAAACCAAAACCCTACAATGCTTCCTCAGTTTCCTGAGATGGTCCACTCTACTAATGTTGAAACACTGAGCGTTGATTACCTGGTCCATAACCATTTTCTCAGCCTGAATGACTTATAGATGGCTAAATTCCTACCTAAAGAAGATTAAATAATCATTGAATTGAAGGTGGTGCTATAACATATCCCCACTCACATGGAATTTTTGGAAAAGATTATATGAAATTCTTGAGGATACCCATCCTTCTACAATCCCAACACTCAATCGGGTTCATCATAAAATGTTTTTTATGGGATAGCCATCTGCCCAAGTGACACACCACATATCTTTCAGTGCATGCCACATGGCTGGAACATCCCCCACATTCTACCTTGAAACATCTCTTACATCCACTAGATAATCTAATACTCTACCTGGAACCTGAATTTCCATGTTTCACGTTATCAAATTTTCTCAAGTCCGCTCAATAATGACTTGTTAGTTCACTATTTATGTAATTGTGATCATCTGAATGATGTTCTTAGATTGATTTGGGGTAATATATAAGAAAATCCATGAATTTTATCATATTATTCATCTCTCCACTCTATATGGTTAGTGTGAGACTCTTTAATTCACTGATGTGTTGTTTGTATTCCATCACTGACATGTCTGTTTGATGATGGGTCACTAACTCATTACTATGGGATATTCACAAGGTCTTTAGAAATTAGAAAAATAATAAGGCTGTTTAAAATTCCTCTCATACCATACACTAATGTCAACCATACCGATAAAGGACATCCCACAAAAGCTTGATAGAATCATATAGCATATAGGTCACATGCTAGACCCTCCGCTCTGGAGGCATATCGATATGATCTAAGATCAACAACATGGACTTGATCCAAGAATAAATAGTTTTATGCCCTCTATACCTCGATATGGTGGTAGAATTCAGCTATTGGAACTACCTCGTCATATCTACCATAGTAGGGGTAGGCCTAGGAGCACCATAAACAGTCTGCATGAAATGAAATAAGTTGTCACAGAAGTAGTCATTGGTACCCAATGGATGATTTTGAGGAGGTTAATTATGTGGCACAATAGGTGGTACCACATGTTCCTCAGGGTCTAGAACCTCTAGAGTATTGTCATCACCACTTTCCTGGAATACAACGTGCAGTCGTCACGGAGTAATATATCCACAATTTCTAGGCACTGGCCTTAGATTGAGTTTATAACAATTATAAAATGTGGAAAAGTATGAAAGGTACGTATCTCTCCTATAACATGTAATAACACTAATCCAGCTCCAACAGCTAGAAATATGGGATCATATAAGTCCCCAAAAAGATTATAGGACACACTACCTACTTCAAACTAAATTGTTTTGTAAAATTCAAGGTCTAGTTGTACACTGAAAATGTTTCTATTTCATTTTATTGTTTTATTCATTTTAATTCATTTTGTGTTTTTAAATACCATTTAATAATTGAATTATGTGGGTCAATAATTCCAATCTATATCGACCTAGACAATTTATAAATTGATATTTGGTGTCCACTTAACCCTAATAACAACAGATTCCACCCCATGTGGAATATAGTCCATCGCTCAACGTTCTATAGATGAAAAATTAAGGTGTCTACTTTAACCTATTACTAAAAATAATTTTTGGTTAAGGGAGACACAATAAGTATTAGTGATGTTGTTAGTCCAGCAATGAATATTTACGTGTATATATATATATAAATTAAATATATATAATTAATTATAATCATGTAACAAAATAAATTACAATATGTATTGGGAATGTACGTAGAAAGTAAATATGTTCCCTCAAATAATTTTGACATGGTGATTATTATCTGTTATCTAATGTCGCAAATATAATGGTGGTGTAGCCTATATAATTTTATTATAAAATAAGAGGCATTTCCAGAAGGGTTTGACACGTAAAACTATAATACATAGTATATAACTCAATTAAAAAGGTGACCAAACCTAGACCACATACTTTTTCCTCATAATTATTCCATCATCTATTATTATCCTTTTATTTGAGTTATAATGGGCGATATCAATGAAATTATCATGTGACCTAAAAAAAGGGAAATTGTGATTTCACCATGATAGAACAATAGATGATGAATGAAACATGAAATAAAATGGATATGATTTTATATCATAGCTAAAACTTCATTCTTATTCTGATGGTGAGGTAAACAGAAGATTAATAAATGAGATATCATGATCACTAACAAGGAGGAAAATGAAGCTCGTGTGTGAGGGAGGGGGATGGTCTGCTAGAGCGAAAATGGGAAGAAGGAGGTATGAGTTAAATGATTTAATGGGGGGAAATTTTTAATTTCACCCACATTAAAAGGGTTTCCTAGTTTTTCATCCTATGAACCAACCATTCACCAAGATATGCTTCATGGGGAACACGTTAAGGCATTGGAACATGTGTTTGCTAACCGTTTGCAGGCCTTGAAAAACATATTTATCCTGGGTGTTTGAAATCACAATTGTCCATGTGCATATGAATTCATCATTGCATAAAAATATTTTGTCCCATAACAACCCAATGTCTGCTATTTAACAATTTTGGAAAAGCATACAGGCTTAGGGGCATGAGTTCTACTAACTTTGTTTCCCGGTCTATATCTTTCATTTTCAGGGCTCTAGGCTTGAAACAAGTCATAGATTACCTCAATACCTTTTTAACTCCTATAGGTAATATTATAAGGTACAAACAATGGAATTGAAACAAAAAAATGGTCCGTACCTTTAAAAATAACTGAAATGTTACAATATATGTACATCGGTTTTGCATCCACTTATTTTATCCTGGTATGGATTTATATTCTTCAAAATCTCATAGACTATACTTTAACAAAAAATACGTAAATATTCCTATGTTAATTACTATACCGCTATATTACTCTAGTTTATTCAAATCTTAATCTTCAAAAAACAAGGTTTTCCATTGATACCAATTATGATAACCCTTCACTTTAATAAACATCACCTCCTGATTTATTTCAAAACAGAAAAAATAGTACAACGATTATAATGAGAATCATGGTGTCTTTTGGATATTAGGTATATATCAAATAAAAATTATACATGTTTACAAAAATATTATTGAATACATCTTGAACATCATTTTATAATTTTATTCCTCATTTAAAACTACATTGGAAAACTTATGGATGTTCATAAAAACGGTTGAGAAAGAAATACCAGTAAGGGAATAAACAACTCATAACTTGATGAAATAGTTAAATTTTATTAAATAAGAATTTAAATGGAACATAAATGGATGGAAATAATAAAAATGAATATAGAAGAATGGTATAAAATGATAACATAATGTCAATATGGAAATGTGGAGAGAACATGAAACCAGATATCTTAATCATAGGCTAAATATAATATAAAAGACATCATAAAATGGTTCAAAAAAGTCCAAATTTAATAAGGGTTACTTCCTAATCCCACATATTATGTATCATTAGAATAAAAAATTACCTAAAAAATTGGAGCACTATATAATTCTGAGTACACCCGTTTCACTCATATCATGTGCATTCATAAGTGGGTTATATAAATCATTCACTATAGGATAATATTTTATAACATTTATACTCAAGAATAAAGAGTGTGGAATTAAATCATTTATGTTTAAAATTATAGTATAATAGGTATTAATAGTTTAATACCCTTGAGTATAAATGGTGATGGTATTCACAACCCAATTATTTGGCATGGAAAAATCATAGGATAATAATAGTAGTATAATGGGGGAACATAATGAATCATAGGAGGTATTATTTATATTAAAATAGGTCTATATTCACATTGAAAGAATATTTATTGTTATATGGATATGTAATACCATAATCTAACATGGATAATTTAGAATTAAAATGAATAAGACAAAAAGGGTGCTTGAATAACATATTGGGATTTAAAAATCCTAGGATAATTTTAACTGCATAATGGGAGTATATAATGAATCATTAAAGATAATAATGAAATTGAAATAGGTATACAATTTATTTTAAATCACAAGGGAAGTAATATAGACGTGAGAAAACAATATGACATCAATTTTGATCTAAAAAGGCATTACATAAAGAAGGTTCTTGAATAAAAAGGAGTAGGAGAGGATTCTTTGATTTCAGCTTGGTTAAGGCATAGGTAATGGACATGAAAAGTGGGGATAAAGTATCTATAATTCTAATAATATATATATAAATGGAAAGGATTTTTTATGGTTGCGTGAAAACATAAAAAATTTAGATTGAAAATGAAAATTAAAAAGAAGGTGTTTGAATGGAAAAGAAGATAGGAAAACCCTAACCTTGAGATGGTGTTTACAAAAGTCTAAGAGGTGTTTATTGAGTTTGTGGGTAACCTTGGGGGGACTTTAAAGATTAATGGTCATATTTAATTCATTATTAAATTTTTTTAGTGAATAATAATTGGAGCTTGTGTTGTTTTATATATTAAAAATGGGGGAGTTCTTAATTATTATTGAAACATAGTTTTTTGAAACTATACCGTAAATTCATCAAAAATAAAAACTATACTAGGCGTTTTGACCATAATTTAATCAAAATAAAAGTTTTTTTTATTTATTTATTACTGACATGAACTGAGAAAAGTCAAATAAAACAGACGGTTATATTGATGTGGGAATATGTTTATAAATAATTTATTTTAAAACAATAAAATATAATATGGGTTTTTGAGGATTCAAAAAGATTTTATAATAATAGTAAAATTAGCTAAAATTTTATTTTAAATTTGAAACATATATTTGGTCTCAGATACCCATTATGGAACAAATTACATAACTATTGGGTAATTAATATATCATCAAAGAAATTGTATATTTACATCGTATTAAATTATTATAAAAAACTATGTTGTCTTATAAAATTATGGAAAATTATATATTAGATAATTCCAACAGGATTAGTCTAAAAAGAATATTAATTTCATCCAAAAAATATCTACATATTATAAACTATAATTTTTAATAAAAAATACATAGGTATTTAAAAGTACTAGTTTTCTTATGATAACAATTTTCTAACCCCTATAAAAATTTCATATTCTCTTTTTAAAACATATATTATCATTAATATTTAATAGGTAATTTTTAATTATAATATTTTATTAAAATATCATTAATTTAAACTATTAAAATATTATTCAAAATTTATATCCTAATTGAAATATAATATTATCCAGAAATACATTTCGAGTTTTTTCATATAAATTTATGATATTTATAATACATATAGCATAATAATTTTTAAATAAAAACAATAAACAATAAATATAATAATAAATTATTTGGAATGAAATTATTAATATTCATACTATGAGGTTCAAATAAATTAACCGTTATTATATAAAAGTCAACACTAAGGGTATGGTGTGAGATGGAATGATTTTCATTAGGTGGTTTAGAAAAAAAGTTTTGTATTGTGATCTTGATGAGCATGATATTATCATGTAAACGGTTTCGATCATTCTCTAGTTATTGAATCACATCTTGGTCTTGGTCAAGGTGAATTCTTATAGATTCCATCTCCCATGGAATCTATGATAAATGCGCTCAAGAGGGTACGATTATTCTAGTAAAGGTCATCAATTCATTACTCTATATAAATTGGATTTATCATAACCCTTATCATATATTAATCATATAATCATTAATCGACACCTATATTATAAATGGGTATAATTATTAATGAAATTTTAATTTTATTGGATATAAATTATAATAGTGTCATATAACAAAATTGTTTAATGTTTTTTCTATATTTAGATTTTAAAAAATAATGAATTTATTAATTTATATTGGTAATATCATTTAAAAAAATTTAGGTCATTATAATATGCTCAAATCATTATAAAATATATAAGTTTTTTTCATAATTTTTTTCATACGAGATCTCTATGAAGAAACATTAAATTCGTTTTCTATTCATGTTTTCATCAACTAACTCATATATTATTATGTTTCTCCTAACATATGGAGACATTCTTCAATATGATGGTATCCTTGTATGTTTTTTTGAAAATAAAATCATTACTAGATATCTTCATAAAAACTTTTATATAAATTGAAATTTCATGAAAATTGGTCATTTGACTCAAGAATATATCACATTGAAAAAAAATTCATAAATAATATAACCAAATTCATCTCTTTTTAGTTTTATTTGTAAATCACATTAGGGGGTTTATTTTTTCTACAGTCCGTTATGAAGTAGTTTTTCACATATACATTGGTTTTTACTCAGTCATAACTGTTATAAATTTAAATTCCTCTTAAATTTGAAGCCATAAATGTTAAATATATGAAATATAGAGTGGTTTTCAAAGTTTATTCATTCATTCCCTTAAAGGGTTAATGTGACCATGTAGTTTGGATAAATATTAAATTTTAGTCGAGAAGAAAAAATTCTCCAAACATATTATCAATTTTCATGCCAATGTATTGTCTAATTTGATAGTGTATATATGTGTGTGTGTTTTTATCCTATGATTATATGTCTATATGTTTATATGTGTGTGTGTGTGTCTTTTTGTCTATGTGTGCATGTTTTCTGTTTTGGGGAGTGCTTCTTATGAGATATGGGATACAATTTGGATCTTAAAAATTCCATGGGTTAGATAATTTCATTATAATAATTTATATAAAAAATTTATAGATATAAAAGAATGATATAATCATATAAATACATGAAAATTTATTCAATGAATCTATTGGGTGTATTTATATGTTAAAACCTAATATATAAGTGATTATTTTTAAAATTTATAGGATAACATTACAGTAGGTTTCATGTAAACCTAACACAAGCATGGATTTAACATTGAGTGTCACAAACCATCCCTGTGGGGACAATGGTGTGGCTCTCCAAGCCCTCCTCCAATAGGCCTGGGGTAGGTGGCTAGCACCGAGTAGAAATATCACTAACATGAGAGGCATTTCTTAAGTACATGCACAAAGACACACACCTCCATGCACACAAATACTGAAATGCAAAAAAACTCACTATGGAATAAAATTCTTGCATATAAATAAATCCAACCAATATAGTAGAATGAAGTGTAATGGGTGGAAAGTAAACCCATACAAAATAAAATCCCACCAAAAGAAATAGTATGAAAACTATAAAGTCCAACCAATAGGCAAGAAAATAGTTATTGGTACTGCTGCTCAAAGCCGTAGAAACACCTTGTCCTATTGGAAAGCTCTCAAAGCTCTATCTGTTCATAGTCTGTCCTAGAATCCTAAAAAGTCCACTCATCTGTACAAGACAAAACATGTTCTAGTAAAGCCCATGCATGGGTGAGTATAACAATACTCATTGAAGGACTGCAAAAACCACAAATCAATACTCGATGTAAAGGTACAATCAACTCAACATAGTATATGCCTACATAAAAAATAAAAAGAGAAACATGTCCTGATATACATGATTCCCATACCCAGAGTCTAGAGGTAAGTCAGAACGATGTCATACCCATGATAGAGATTTAGTTTGAATATTCCTTGAAGAAATAATTTGGGAGAACTCGGTCCATGAGTTTGAAATCTATGATAATGTATGTACAAGAAGTATGTTCATTGGAAAGATTCATGAGAGAGAGATATATGCACTGATAGATCTAAGGAGAGAACAGATGCACTCATTCTGGGAGAACACACTCCTTAGTGGGGAAAGATCTTGATACATTGATGAGGATCATTTCCAGGGACATGTAATATACCACAACACATCCAGATTCACTAGATATGTATAGGATCAATATCTTGTAGGATTGGTCACATTGATACCTGACTCCACCTAAGATCATGAGTGGGAAGAGGATCTCTCTTTGGGCCTCTATAAGAGATTCAAAAACTATCCAGAAAGTCCTTCTTTAGAGGGTATACTCTTGTGGATTGAAATGATACCTCGCATTCAAGGAAACGGTAAAAGAGGGCCCTAACTCAATATAGCACATACAAGGGATGGTAGAAAATAAGATCAATCCATGTAAAAAAAGGTACACAACATGTATAAAGTTCACATGTCGTGTCCTATGACCTCATGTACTTTCTGTGTACAACACCCCGTGTTGAGTAGAATATTATGCAGAAGACATATACATGGCGTATAAGAGAAAGACATGTCATGTCCTACTATCCAAGGGTTATTTCGTGTATGATTTCCATATTCCTGTACACGGATTCAACTCATGATTTCCATCCTGTGTACTGGTACATGAGGTAACCAGTGTAACTGGATTGATCATGCCATGTTGGGGAGTATATACTGTGTACTCTAACCCATTCCATATATCTTATGTGATAAACATGGAGTCTCGTGTAATGTCTCGCACACTATGTGACATCTATCACATTCCATGACATCGCCTTTTGTCGTTCGAAAAACTAGTTGTCACTGAAGAGGGCCCACTATGTAGTCCTAACTACATGTTGTGTTCATCGTGATTTTCCAGAATCACAGGTTCTTCATCCAGTGCTTTGGGAAATCCTGTAATTCTCGATCCAGCTATTCATTTTCTTCAAAGATAATGATCCATGGTTGATTCATCACCACATATCTGATTCAATTTCTTTCACGTCTCCAATCATCCTTGAAAACATTTTTCAATCCATCCACATGAAGAATCATTCAGGAATGATTTTTCCCGAACCGAGTCAATTTTTCTGCCACCATTGTAATCAAACCTTCATTAGTTAATCACATTACAAGATCTACAATTTGGGATTGTTTCATTTTTAAATGGACTTGTAACAGCCCATTTTTCATAACCAGGCGATGAACACAAAGAAGACATGGTAAAAAGGGGAAGAATAAATCCACATAATGAATTTGAGGAACAAACCTCATTAAACATTTGTCACGACATTGATTTCTCCAATTAGAAGGATCAAATAGGTAAAATTAAATTAAATTAAATTGAAAATGGATCAATTTCCCAATATGAACATGAAAAAAGAGCCTCCCACGTGAACAAATGATCTGCAGGTCATTCTTTTTCTGGGTTCATATGAATTCACCGTTTAAATCCAATAAAGGGGGAAATAATTCAAATAAAAAACTCATACCATGATCTTAGATGAAAAAAGAGAGTGATTGTTGGTTTGGATTTTATCTCTACACATAACAATCCACATGTCTTCATTTATAGTCGTTAATAGATAATTTATCTTGGGTTGATCCTCTCCAATGGTCCATAAGATTCTATGGAATGTTTCTAGAGTTATGATCCTAACCATGGGCTTTAGTTTATTTTAAACCACATAACACATCATCACATTATGTTAACATTAAAACAAAATAAACTATTAAATTTATTTTATTCATTTTAAAATGTTAAAAAATAAAAAAAAATTGAAGACTTGTGTTAGTCGATGATTGGCCTCACATAAGGTAAATTTACTACTCTGAATGAAATTATTCCCTAAGATTTATGATCTGAACACCCATTAAAATGTGATTTTACATGTTTAGGAAAACATCTTGTGTTTTCTACTTAAAATATTAATTTATTTCAAACATTTAATTTCGGAACACTGCGCCTCAGAATTTCATGTTGTGGAAAAATATGGTCTTGTAAATATTTAATAAAATATTTAACAATATAAAAAAAATTGGGATGTCACATTATCCCCACCTTAGTTATTTTATGTCCTTAAAAAGAAAAAACAAATGGATACTGAAACAGATGAGGGTACTGTGCATGAATCTTAACCTCCCTCACCCACATGCTCTCCAAAAAATTCATGTGTTGACACCAAACATGCACTAGGGGAATTTCTCACCCATGAAGGATCCTGTTCTATAAATCCTCAATCTCCAATAGGTACTCTGTAAAGCTTCCTCTATCCTCAATGTCCAGATCACCAAAATCAAGGATGTGTGAGGGGTCAGGCACATACCTCCTCATCTGCGACACATGAATGACATAATTTACCTAGTGCAACTATGGTGACAGATCTAGGTGATACGCCACCTCACCAATGCTACGTAGTATCTAAAATGGGATAATAATTCTCAAATGAAACTTGCCTACCTAGACAAATCTTTATCTTCTCCTGGATAATCTACACCCTCTCGGTGGTTTTTCTCACTAACTCTGGAACCATGATTACAGACTATATGGTGTCAGTCCAGCAAAGAGGTGACCTGTAGGGTCTCCCATATAAAGACTCAAACAATGCCATTCTGATGGTGATGTGGTAGTTATTATTATACACTAACTCTTACAGATGTAGGTGGCCCTCCCAAATGTGACCAATGTCCAATATACATCCCCATAACATATCCTCAAGAACCTGATTTGTTCTCTTTGTCTGACTATCTATCATGAGATGGAACATTGTGCTCAAACCAAGCTTAGTCCCAAATACATAGTGCAATCCATTTCACAACTAAGATGTGAAATTATCATCGCGATCTAATACTATCGTTGAAGGTACACCATGAATCCAAACTATATCCTACACATAGAGGATTCCCATTTTCTCTACGGAACTCTTATCCATGATATCTAGGAACTGGGATGACTTGGTGAGTCAGTCAACAATCACCTAGATAGAATCATGTCCCATGGACGTTCCTGGTAAGCATGTCATGAATTCCATCGATATTCCATCCCACTTCTACTTTGGCACTTCCAAGGGTGACCTAACCCAACTAGAACCTTGTTTTAATCCCTCACATTCTACCACATAATGAATTGAGAAATGAACTCTGATACTACCTTATTCACACCTATCCACCAGAACTAACACCGAAAGTCCTGGTACATTTTTTCCACTCCAATATTTACCCCCAAGGGGGATGTATTAAACCTCCCTATGAACCTCCTCCCACTACACCATTGACACAAATATGAATCCTCTAAAAAGAAATATGTTCTCCCCACCATTTAAATATCCACCATGATCTTGTCCTGTGGATAACTGAGCACATAATTACTCATAGTCAACATTACCTAGTTATGCCTCGCTAACTCACCATATGAGTGGATGGGTGACGACTATCGACTGGAGATAAGATGCAACATCTCTATCCACAAAGGTTAATTATATCGAAGGAAACTACTATAATGCCTCACTCAGTAGTTGCAAACTAAATATGATACTAAGATCATCTACCCCAATGTTTCCCTTCCCAAGAGTATAGACGATCTCAAAGTCATAATCCTAGAGTAACTCTATCCATCGCCTCTTCCTAAGATTCTGATTTTATTTTGAGAAGATGTACTTGGTGCACTTTTGGTTGGATTAGATGACAAATTTGTTCGCCCATATGGAAGTGTCAACACATCTTCAATGAAAATACTATTGTTTCCAAATCAAGATCATGGGTAACATAGTTATAATCATGTGTCCTTAGCTAGAACAAAATATAACAAATCACTACCCACCTCTACATCATGACACATCCTTGGTTGGTCCCTAATGCTTCACAAATAGCTATGTACTTGAAACCCTCTTTTGGAAATCTCATGGTCTGTGCACTTTTCAAACACTGCCTCAACTTCTGAAAATCATGTTGGCACTTATTTTTCCACACACATGTATTACCCTTCCAGGTCAAGGCTATCATGAGTGTTGATATACGAGAGAAATTAGGGACAAATATCATGTACTATCCCGTCATCCAAAGAAAACTTGTCACCTCTTACACACTACTGGGGGGGTCCAATGCTAACACTAGCTCAACATTGGATGAGTCCAATACTATTCCATCTTCTAATATATCATGTCTCGGAAATTGGACCTCTTGTATCCAAAACTATCACTTCTAGAGCTTCCCATAAAGAGGGTGATCTCATTGTATATGTAGCACCCTCCACACGTGTCTTGCATGATCCTCCTCCATTGTCGAGTATACAAGGATGTCATAGATTAAAACTACTATGAATCAATTTGAGTACAGTTGGAAGATCTATTTCATACATCCCATTAACACATCAGGGGTGTTTTTCATGCCGAAAGGAATCACCAAGTACTCATAGTGACTGTAGTATCATATGAAAGTATTCTATGATATATCCTCAATTCATACGTGTAACTGGTGGTAACCCATTCGAAGTTCAGACTTCTAGAACCATCGCACCCCTCTCAGCTGATCGTGGTGGTTGTCAATTCTTGGTAGTGGATACTTGTTCTTCACTATTACCTGATGCAGGTGCTGGTTATCCACGCACCACCTCAAACTCTTATATTCCTTCCTGGAAAACAAAACATTGGCAACCCAATGTGAATCTATGGGTATTACAAAGCCCTTACTCATAAAATCCTCTATCTTCACCCTTAGCTCATGCGGTTATGCAAGAGATGACTGATATGATGATGAGGATATCAGTGTCATTATGGGGTGTATGTCTATGTAGAAGTCGATCTCTTAGTGGGGAGTTAGTCCTGGAAAATCATCTATAAATACGTCCACACAGTCCTCCATTACAACTGAAAACTGTATACTCGCAACATATGCTACTCCAGGGGTAAGGATATCCAAAAGATGAGTGATTGGATGCATCCTCTAATTCATGTGTATGTTCTATGCGGCCGTGGTTTCCATTTCACCCACAAAGGAAAACATTGTTTCATCACTACATACACACTACGCACTTCACCTAATGTAGTCAATATGGGCATGGACTGAAGATATCAAATCTATACTATGAATGACGTTGTAAGGCCTTGAAGCTACTACTAATAGGATCCAAAAAAACTCTTTCCTCGAGGGGAGGATCACACTCTTTGTAAATACATGTTATCACATGTCTCCTCTCAAAGGTGTATCCAAGAGTAAAGATCAGGTCAACGACTTCACCATAATCTCGATGATTCGCAGAAGACATGTGGTGAGGAATAATGAAAAGAACATATGTCTATAAGTATAAAATCTATGACAGAATAGACAATTATCATACATAGGATCATACCTATATCCCTTAAGACATACACCTCAACCGCATGTAGATACCCCGCCCATGTCCCCCAGATCCCTAGGACTGGTGTAGACCTTCTGGGAGTTGTGGTGGAAGTAGATCAAAGAATCTTCCACTTCCTACACCTCTCCCTTCTCCTCTTGCACCTCTGCCACCTGGTGGGTCTGTTATCTCCACTCTCTAACTCTACATTGGTGGTTTATCCACCACCTCCCAATCACCAGCTCAGTGGGAGAGAATGTCTCTATCAATGTGTCCTCTATCATCGCATGAGTAGTATATTCTCTCCCTAGGCTGAATAGATCCATCCTGAGTAACATGAACCGCAAATCCATTTTCTTGGGTCATCTGATGATGTCTCCCACATCAAGATTCTAGTTCCTGAAGTCATCCCCCTATTGTTGAGGTCATTGTATCTACCTTTTTGCTGGTTACTGACACTAACTATCTATGATCATCCAAGAAGCTCTTGACCACCAAATCTCCCTCGAGCATCCTTACATAAGTTGAAATGCATAGTGTCACAACAATATCCTAGATGCCCCATATTAGAGCTCTCTCTAAGTTTTGATATTTGATGTACTAATCTCGGACCATTTTCATCAAGTACATGGTGGGGTTGGTGAACCTAAATTCACAATCATCCACCATTTAATTACCTACTGATGTTGAAAATTTTTTTAGATACGTACTTCTCCAAGAGTAACTAGAGGGAACTACTTTCTAATGAGTCACATGAACTCTTCCCACCAAAGGGTCTCCTAATAGTGAGTATTCATAGTCAAACTCTACCATCATACCACTAAACCCTGAAGAAGGCCTATACTTTGGATCATAATCTTGTATGTTGTTGTCCTCACAAGATTGGAAACTATGGTCACTACCTCAAGCTAGTCCTCATCCACTTGAGGTTTGGGCTCACCACATAACCTATGGGGTCTCTAACATTGAAACTCGTGGAGGGCACTTAGGATGAACTCGTCGTCTATCAGTACTATATGTACCTTATGATACACCATTAGTGGTGGTATAGATGGTTCACGACCTAGAGGTGATGCATGTGGAACTGGTCCCTATATCGAAGCCTCATCGCTGAGGAGGTCATTCTTGTGATCGAGCAATATAATCCTAGTGGGTATGCATCCTAGAGGGATCTTGTAAAAAAACAAGATATACCATGATAAATGTGTATATCTGTATAGCTGAAAAAAATTACATGGAAAAGAAAAACCATTCCTATATGAGGCATGAACCATTCCATTATTTTTATGCTACTAATATTTTCATGTGACGAGATGAAAAGACAGTTACCAGAGTCTGGGTGTATGTATATCTCGACCACCCACACCCACACTAGAGACCATGTCCTAAAATCTGAGCTCAAAACACTGAACACTATTTCCCAGAATAAATATTAGAGAATCATGGTCTTATTTTAGAACCTACCACCTATGATACCACTCTGTCATTACCCATCCCAAAGGGGCCCATTTAGTGATTCCACAAGCCTTCCTCTAATAGGCCAGGGATAGGTGACTAGTACAGAGTAGGCATATCACTAACATGAGAGGAATTTACTATGTAAATGTACACATGAACACATATCTAAGACCACAAATTCTAAAATTTAAAAAAACCACTACGGAAACAAATTCAAGCATACAACTAAACCCAACCAATAGATCACAACAGAAAGTAATGTTTTGGAAAGTAAATTGGGTCATAATACAACACCACCAAAAGAATGATTCTTCAAACTAGAAAGTCCAACCTGCATGTATGAAAATTGGAACTGGGATATCAGCTCGTAGTCGTTGGAAAACCTTGGCTAGTAGGGAAGCTCACAAATCTCAGTCTGGTCCGGGTCTGCCCTACACTCTATCAAAATACCGCTCATCAGCACAAAAAAATGACATGTGAGGGAAAATCCCATGCAGGGGTGTGTATAAAAATACTCAGTAGGGGACCCAATAAACCAAAAATAAATATAAAAATTAAAATTATAGTCATATCTACATATTATATGTATATATAACGTATAACAAGAGAAAAATATCTAGATATACTAAAAACTGAGACCCATAGTGTAAATATAAATCACAATGACTACATACCCATGATTAGAATTTATTTCAATGATTCCACAAATCACTCATCTAGGAGAACTCTATTCATGAGTTTGATAGATTTTCTAATGTTTGTTTGAGATTTTCATTCGTTGGGAAGTGTCGCGAAAGAGAGAAAGATGCACTGTATGATCTGAAGAGAGAACATATACAATCTTTCTGAGATAACTCACTCTTGAGTGGGGAAAGATGATGATACATGGATTAGGATTACTGGAATGCCTTGGAGTATAATGAAACTCATCTAGATTCACCTTCTAAGTAGGGGGTCTACATCATGTATGATTGGTCATGTTGATACCTGACTTTGTAGATGGTCAGGAATGGGTAGAGGATCTCGCTATGTGCCTCTCAGAGGGATTCTAAATCTATCCAAAATGTTTTACTGAAGGATTCACACTCTTATGGATGGAAATGATACCTAAACATCATGGAAATGAGATAAAGAGTAACTAACTGAAGAAAAGACTATCCATTTATGGTGGACAAGAAGTTTAATCCGTGTAAAATATGGTACATGTCATGAAGAAAGGTCACATATTATGTCCTATGACTCCGGGTAGTGCCCGGTACAATGGACTATGTCAAAGATCATATCATGTAGGAACAGATATGCACAATTTGTAAGAGAATGACATGTCATGTCCTACTATCCATGTGTCACCCCATGTAAATTTTCCATGTTCATGTACATGGATTCAACCTGTACATGCCAGCCAGCATACCAGTACACGGGGTAACCGTTGTAACAGACCTAGTCTTCTCATATGGTGGATTATATACCGTCTACTCCACCACATGTCTGTGTATCATCCGATATACACACAAAGTCCTGTCTAAAGACCCACACTTCGTGTTAAATCTATCACACACCATTTCATCACCTTTTTTCCGGAAAAACTATTTGTTTCTCAACGTGGTCAACATGCCATATAGCCCAAACTATTCACCATGATCGATGTATTTTTCCAGAATCATAATTTCTTCATCTGAGGCATCAGTTGATCCTCTGATTCTTTATCTATCTAATCATTTACCTTCCAATTTATGATCCATGGTTGATTTGTCACCTCAAATCATATTTTGTTTGTTTCGGGCCTCTGATCGGCCTCAAAAACATGTTTTGAACCATCCTCATGATGAAAAGTTGAAGAATGATTTCTCCCAAAAAAAGATGATTCATCCTTCACCATTATAATCGTACCTTTGCGAGGTATTTAGAGTGATGGATCTACTATTTTTGATCATTTCATTGTGAAATTTTCACACAATGAAACAAAGTTCATAACCACATGAAGAATATGAAGAACGCGGGGTAAAATTGTGAAAAATAAATCCACACAATGAAATTAAGGAATGAACCTCCTTCGTCATTATTCATGGAATTTATCTTCTCCCTTTTTAAGGATGAAATTGAGCAATCAAATTATATCAAATTAAACATGGATCATTTCCCAAAAATATACCTGATAAAATACCCTCATGCAAGAAGGAATGATGCATGGGTCAACCTATTTGTGTGATTATCCATGTTCATTGTTTGAATAAAATAATGAAGAAAACACTTGTAATTACAACCACTACCTCCATTATAGATGAATAAGGAGAGTAGTCATTGGTTGGGATTTGATCTCACCGTGAAACAATCCACACATCATCGTTTATCGGGAATTTCTCTAGGTTGGAACCTCTCCAAAGTTCTAGAGGATTCTAGGGAATTCTTTCAGAGTTATGAGCCCAACTTTGGGATCCGAATTATTTAAAACAACATAACTCATCATTGTATTATGGAAACATTAAAATAAAATGAACTATTAAATGTATTTTATTTCTTTTAAAGCATACTAATACTAACTTCTATGGATGACCCATAATGGTAGATTTTAGGTCTCACCTAAGGTAAAATCGCTGCTCTGAATGCATGTGTGCCCTCAAATTTCTGATATGGGAACCCGTTAAAATTTTATTCCAATGTTTCATGAAAATATCTCATGCAAGATATTTAAAAGTTTATTTTATTTTAAACATGTATTCCAGGTATTCCATAACTTATAATCATGGGTCTTCGTAATTCCTGGTCTCTTAATTATTCCATATAAATTCTAATATAATACATGGAATATCTAAGACATTGTATTGAGTTTATGTGACTATTTTTTAATAATTATACATGTTTAATAAATATTTTTCTTTCATTATATCTCTTTTGGATCTAGGTTATTTATTTATATGACATGGCATAAATTGAATTTTTTTTCTAATTCTATGATGGGAATGTGTTATACTATGTTGATATAGTGTTTTCAATTTAGGATACATCCATCAGTTTATAGTTATTATTCCCATAGAAATAAGGATTAACCCCGTGTCAATTTATGGGGAGATTTAGATGTGATCTCTCAATAAGATCCTAATACGTTGTGGGACGATAGTGTAGAATGTTGATAACTTATTATAATCAACGTTACGTTTTAAGAGCAAGTATAGGGAATAACTACTACATATTTAAATTTATTAATTTGAGGATTTTTGGAGCTCTAACTAAATTTCTTGATAATGGTAATAAATTATCAGCAGTAATTTAATGTGCAAATAAATGTAATTTCTATTATCCCTTAAAAAATAACTGATATTGGTGTACTTTTATCAGTGATTTTTAGCATTGATGTTGGTTGCATTTTATCTGTGACGAATATGTGCAGATGAAAGAAATTATGAATAACATAATTTAATTATAAAAATTAATTTATTTTTAAATGTTACAGATATTAATATTTGTATATATTTATATATATAAATATATGTACATTAATCACATACAGAGTAACCCGGTTGAAAGGAAGAATATATTCAATTAGATAAAGAGAATGCTTAGTGTTGAAATTTATGTCATAAAAGGTATTTTTAGTAAACAACGACTTATCCCACCATGCATGACATTTATTTTCACTTGATATCTTTCAAGTACATTTTTTAAATATAGAGGTATATATATTACGTAATTGAATTAAATTAACTTTAAATATTTAAATGTATTGGATAAAAAATGAAGTACTGAAAATTTTAGTAATTTTACTAATTTTTTATGTATGTTATAATTTTTTTCATGTATAATTATATAAATTTATTATTAAATAATAATAATTTTTATTTTAATTAAAAGTTATAATAGTCTATAATTAATAATGTATTTTTATATATAGTAAGTACAATACATATATTTATAATTATAAATTATATTATATATCTATATGTAATGTTTAAAAATATTTAAATAAAATTGTTAAGAATTTTATATTGAATTTTATTTTTTAATTACTAATATATCATGAAAAATAATTATACATAAAATATTATTATTCATACATTTATAATAAAAATATATCTATAAAAAATCTACATATTCTTGTTAAAAATAATATTTCTAATTATGGATAATAAATTTACTCACACAATAATTAGTAATAAATTTTTATAATTTTAATACATTTATTAGAATATTTATACAGATAATTTAATAAATATACTTATTCATTATTAATATGTTTTCAAATTTAATCATTTTAGTTTATTTTATAATATAAAATAGTTTATAATTCTACGAACTAATAATTATAACAATAATTTATTAAATATATATACACGTATATAATTAATTATAAAAAACAATATATCTATATAATAAATAAATATATTTATGTATAGTTAATAAAATTATTATATGTAATCTTATTTTATAGAAATTAATGATAAATAATGAAAACTAATTATCTATAATATATCTATTAATACATTTATATTAATGATATATTTATAAAAAAATTATTCCTTTATATAAATAATACATTCACTACTACATTTATTAATAAAAAAATTTAACATGAATACATTTATCCAAATAGTAAAACATTTTTAATACATTTATTAGTGTTAATTTATGTATTCTTTTATAATATTTTTTCTATTATTTTTTAATATTCTTAATATTAATATGATTTATTCTTTGTTAATTATTTTTTTTAATATTATAAGAGTTTATATATTTTGTAATATTCAATTATACATATCTATTTATTATGTTTTAATATTTTTGATATTTTTATAATTTATACGATTCAAATCTATTCATTTTTATATTAACTTTTAATATATGTAGTATGATTGAAATTTATATGTATAATTCTTTTAAATTTTTTCTAATATAATTGAATTTTAATTAGTTTATTTGAATAATTTCTAATTTTTTATTTATATTATTTATATTATTTTTATATTCATTGTTATTCAATTTTTTTTTGATTTAGTGATTTATGAATCAAATATTATGCATTCTCTTATTAAAATGTTATTTTAATTTATTCAACTTTATATATTCGTTTTTAATATTAATTTGTTTAATATTATTTATTCATTTTTAGTAATTATTAATTTTTTAAAATTTATAAATTTAATCATGTTTCAATTTTTATTTATATATGTTTATTAAAATTTAATATTTTATATATATTATTATTTTATGTGTTTAAAAGATATTCAATTATAGTAAATTTTTTTAATATTTTTATTAGGTCTCTAATTTCTATAAGTATTATTTTAATATTTATTAAATTTAAATAGTCTGTTTAATTCAATAATAATAATTCTGTTATTTATATAATTTATATTATTTATTTATTCAGTTATGTCATTTTTTACATTTTTATTGTTGCAAAAATATACACAGAGAAAAAAATATTTTATCAATACTAAAAAACAAGGGATAATAAGTAATTCTTTTATGAGTGATTTTTAGATCTTTTAAATATTTTAATTTATCTTTTCTATAAATTTTATGATAAAAAAATTACCCGTAATCATCACTACTTATTAAATTGTAATTTATCAGCACTTTCTTCTTGTGCAGATAAAACCCGTATCCCTTTTCTAAAAGAGACCTAACATATCACATGTCTCCTAACACAACATTCAAGTTATCTAAAAACCATACATATAGAGCCGTAAAAAATAATTTTATTAAAAAGTTTAACCTCAAAAATAAAGGTCTCATATTTCAAACATGTTTATATGAATTATTTATCGACCATTCATGTGCCTTTCTTGATTTTCAGAGATTATCCTCCTTAGTTTGAATGTAATGGTTTGTCCCCAATGCGTTCATATGTGACTAGTTTATTTCATTTTTCAACACTATTTTTTTTCAAGAATCAACCGTTTTAATGTTCTTAACCTTTTGGATTATGTACCAATCTTTATTTTCTCAGTTTTTGGTTAGTTTTCCCTATTATTATGTATGAATATATTCTATAGATAATGAAGATTAAAAAAATATTTATTAATTTTTATTATATGATATTACATGAAAATTTAAATTGGTTCACTAGAATGAAAATTATTTTTATTGATTAAATTACATTTTATAGACACATAATATAGAATTATTTGGATAATTATATAGAAAATTAGAATCGTGTGTAGTTTTAAGAAAAAAAATAATTGGTAATAATTTTATTAATAAGAAAATCATTAAAAATGTTAAAAAATTCATGATTATTGATTGGGAGTGTATCATGGAAGTGTTGACATGGTAATTACATTATATATACCATTTTCCTAATGTAATAATTTTCTTGTGTTTATTATGATTAATGGTCTCCCATTGGGTTATGGTTTGGGGAAATCTTGTAAAAATATTGAAATTGTAATTATTGATGTATAGGCTTAATTATTTTTTATAGAAACACGACAAGAGATATTATTTTTTCTTATATATAAATATGTGTGTGTGTGTGTTTGACTTTTTTTATACGTATAAATTTATTTGTATATATGTTTTTATGTTTGTTTCTGTGTATATATATCTATATGTGCATATGTTTATGTATATATATATTATTAAAAAAAATATTTAAATCCATAAATTTTGATGATGAAAACCATCATATTATACCATCATAATGAACATGATGTTACTAACATCACAGTAGGAAAACAATCCACAATCACAGAAAATGATTAATTCTTTTCAAAACTAATTCCTTATTATAAGTGTAAAATTCTCATCATGTTATAAAATGGAATGTTTATATCTATTATTTTAAATAATTAATATATGTATGTATTCGAGTTTATAAATATATTTTTTAAATATATATATAATATAATATATAGATAAAAAATGAGAAATTATATGTTGAGTTTTTTGTAAAATAATCAGTTTCATTAGACAAAGTCATCTGATAGAGTCCATCATAAATTGTCATCAGACAGAGCCACTGAACTGAGTGCCTGAAAAAAAATCCCCTTAGATTATGTTCAATCATGTTTTTTTCTCTTTTCATGTTTTTCATTCATTGTTATCGATTGATGAAAATTTCATTAGATGATTTTATAGTTCATAATAGAATTCCCTAGTCAACAAGATATTAATCATTAATCTTAGATTGTGGTATGTCATTTTCACAAAATTAAACCTATATATATAAATATGTAGGTGGTTTCCATGCAATGTGAGATTATTTAATAGTCAATAGTTTCTTCAATAATATTCCATGACCTTATAAATTGGATAGGGTGTGAGAAATGGGTGTTGTATTTACTTGTATCTCTAATAATAAACTTTTTTGTAGTGTTGTCCCAAGGATGTAGGATGTTTTTCAAAACAATATAAATAATTGTTTCAATTTTTTTATCAATTTTTGTGTGATGTCTATTCAAATAAATTTGTGTGGTGACTATGTGGGCTCTCATCCAATACCTATTTCATAGAAATTGGGAGGAGATGGATTTCTGAAAAAAATTTATTTTTGGCATAATTGATGATATTTTTGAAACATTGGATTTAAATATCATACAATCATTATTATGGTGAATTTTTTCTTTTTTATTTTTTCTGGTTTAACAAATAGAATTATCTTAAAGGTATCATCTTCTAAAAGTCCAAAAAAATGTATCAATGTCTTAGTTCTACATCACTCACAAAATTCATGTTTATCTTTTTCTTTGCTTTAAATTTGTTGTAGATTTATTATATTTTTACTATTATCTGGAAGAATTACTTTAGGGTAAGGGAATGTTAGTATCGCTATGTTCCAAGAAAGATAATTTTTCATTTTAGAGAATTAAACTGGTGGAATTTTTTATACAAATTGACCGAGATTCTCTTTTTTCTGGTAAATATCATAAAATGAAATATAATATAGAATGATATTGGTTGAACATGAATGATTTTTCTTTGATCTAGTTTTTACTTGCCCATAATGATTCTTTCAACAATATAGAGAAGAATACAACTATAAAGGTTATGAAGACATGGGTTGACATATTTGAGGAACCAATATCTCTTAACAACATTCTCAATATGTGATGAGTTTTTAGATTGATCTTATAACATATAAAACCTACCAAAACCCACATTAATAACATATTTATGATCATAGGATAGAAAAAATCATTGATGGTAACTTACACAGATGAAGTTTGGCATTTTCATATTCATTTTTCACTTCTATAAATCTTGGATTCTATGGTGAAAATTGTGTTCAAATATACATGGAAGAAATAAATCATGTTTGGTGACATTTGAAACATTATCATAAATGAGGAAAAGAGGCTAAATAAATTATAGAATCCATTCAAAGTTTTTCTTAATAATATTGAATGTGGATAGACACCATAATAAATGGATAATCGAAATACACAACCTTCATTTGATAAGTAATATTGAATAATTCAAGGATAACAGGATGGTCCAAGTACTACATGATTGAATTATGGGAATAAGAGACATATTAATAATGATAATAAGA
Source organism: Viscum album (assembly GCA_963277665.1). NCBI lineage: Eukaryota > Viridiplantae > Streptophyta > Magnoliopsida > Santalales > Viscaceae > Viscum > Viscum album. Next base: position 1,774,536,850 of record OY728146.1, on the reverse strand, counting down.
ATCAACTAGAGTTGTTAGCTTCTGGATAGACAAACCCAGTAGATATAACCTATAGAGGCTCTACTTTGATACTATGTATTATTATTATACAATTGTCATGGTTTATTAACTATAATTTATATTTTCATTCAACTGGTGAGCGTGGTAGCATTAAATATTATGTTCTAAGAATCATTAATATATTACAACATGTAGATGAAGAATCTCTAGATAATGTTGAAACTAAATATATTATCATTCAAATGAAAATTGATGTACTGTGAGACTAAAATATGTTATACATATTTTAGGTCTGCGGAAGAACCTCATGCTGGTGGGATAAATAAATAATTCATGTTTTAGATATAATTTTTTTAATGGAATATAGAAACTCAACATGGGTATTTAGTTATTTCTCATAGTCTAAATATTGGAACTGTATACTTTAATGGAGACAAAGATGATGTTTTTGTGGGAATAATAACATCATTATATTGTCTATAAATGTGGCACTACTATTTTTTCATCTCAATGAAAATAATTTTAATTTTATAACGATAGTAAGAATACATAAACCTAATGACATGGACCATGAAATATGTGAGATTTTAATTTTTCGGAAAAATAAAATACTATACTTTATAGTAGATTATAGAATGTGAAGGATTTTAATGATAGAAATTTTTTACTTTGATTATTTGGGACCATCCACTATTCCAAAAATTGGATTATCATTGTACATTGTGATTTCTATTGACGATGGTACTTGAATGGTATAGGTTTAGATTCTGAAAAATAAATTTGATATGTTATAGGAATTAATTCTATGGAAGGCTTTCTATAAAACAATGAGTGAAGAAATGATTATATTTCTATAGAATGATATTGTTGGGGAGTTCACTAGATACATATTTTGTAAATTTTGTAAGAGGAGGATATCACGAATTAGAAGATGGTTCTTAGAACTATAAATAGATAAAGATTTTTAATAAATGAATTAATCACTAAAAAATAAATATTATATTATGAATTATCAATATAAAATGTGTAATGTAATTTAGTCCTAATAAAAATGAATTGTAAAAATTTTTTGGAACAGTTTTGAAGATTTATTTTTTGTGAAAAGAACATATATTTGATCATTGGTCTGGTAAGAGACCAAAACTAATCCATATCATTTTCTTTGGAAGTATCATGTATGTTCAATTTGAATCTAATGAAAAATATATATTGATAGTATAATACATGTTCTATTTTTTATCATATATGTAGATGAGAAATTTATATATTTTTTATGAAATGATGAAAAGAAAGAAATCATCCATATTATAGAGATTATTTTGATGATGAATATCACTTAATGATCAAAACATGGTTGTAAAAGAAGATGATGTTACATCAACTGTTGAATTTCAAGGAATGTTGAACGGGGTCCCTATATGGAAACTCCATATGACAACTTCATTGAAATATTTAGACACTATATATCTAATAGATAAGAAAATAGAGAATATTTAGATATAGCATTGTTATATGGAACAATACAAGATGGAAAACTATCATACAAAGAGGATCTAATAGAAATATATGTGGTTTGGTGAGTAAATTAGCCGATATCGAAAGACAAATTTAGGGGTTTAGGGATGATTTGTTTTTTTTCCTTATTATAGTCTATGGGGAACAAAAACATCTTGAATAAGGAACTACTCTCTTAGACTTGAAACGGTTAAAGTAATACATGTAAGACAAAATTAATTCTTTAAATAAGGTAGTAACTTTGTATTTAAATGAACAATGAAAATTAAAATATGATCTAAAAAAAGGGATTCATCTGAAAAAGGAAGGTAATAGAAGTTTGTGATATAAATCAAGGATGGTGGTTAAGGGTTGTCAAAATAATTAATGTTGTTATTTTTCAAACCATTCTCAGAAGAATTTAATCCCTTTAAAATATTGACAGTATATATTATTATTGCATTAGATGATCTACCATAGTAAAAATAGATTTAAATATTATTTTTAAAACATGAGCAGTTGGAGGAAACCATTTATAGGTTTCATCCCATGTTTTATGAAGTTCATCAAAAGGGGGATCTATGTTGTATGTCGAAATGAAGTCTTTATTTATATTTTTAATCTCAAAAATTATGGAGTCAAATTTCCAGAACCTTCCAAATTGAGTAATGTTTCAATCATTTTGTTTCTGTACATCATATTTATATGATGAAATGTGATGATGGAAAATATACAAATTGTTTTATTTGTTGAGGTGATATATTAATATTAGGTCTATATTTCAATGGAATTGGGGAACTGATGAGGTGTTTTCCATGAAAGTTTGAGATGAATAGCCTTGTTCTAGGCAATATTATATTGGAGATGGAAATTGAGAGGAATAAGAAAATGGGAAAATTGGTTTTATCCCATAAGTAATACGTTTGTATGGTCATCAAAATATATATATTACTTGTCCAAAATATATCCCACCCCACATTACTAGAAACTGAAAACATTCTAAATAACATGCATCCTTAATATATGGAGTTATCATAACACAAGAAATGTTTTTTTTCATGGTTATTAGAATTTATATGTATACAATGATTTCTCAATGAGAAAAAATTCTTTTATAGTGGGGTTTAATATTAATTTCCCAAAAAATCATGGAAAGAAACAATGGGAAACTTTGAAATAGATCATCTTATAATTGAAGGGTTTGGAGTATGAAACATTATTTTTAATAGATGAAAATCTGTTGAAGGGATTTATTGATGTTGGTTTTTCTAGGGACACGGACTCACATAAAATTATGATAGTCTTTGTGTTTAGTTAACATATGATAAAAATTAAATTTTATGTCTTTGTTATAGTGTGTGTATAATTTATCTATAAAAGAAGAGAATTTTGCTGATACTAAAGATAGAAATATTTATTCTTGTTGATGTTCTTATTGATGGAACTCAGAAATGGATCAGAAATAAGAAACATATTCTTTGATAGTTATAGTGATATTAATCTTCACTATAATAGAATATTATATTTAATAATATTTAAAAATGAACTAAAATACCACATTATATGAAATATGGTAGAAGATAATTTTTTGTATCTACATAAGATAAGTATGGAGTAGAATCTTAGTAATATGCTTATAAATGATATTTACAAGAAAACCTGAGGCAAAATTGTCCCCCAGTTGGACTCAGATGATCATACAGAGATTGCATAACTATGTGAATTATATAGAGGATGTCACATAAATAGATTATTTTAAATGTATTTTTATTTTAATTACCATTCTTTCTTTGGGGGGGGGGGGTTTCCCATGATTTTATGGAAGAATGGTTGAGAGTTCATGAATTGCACCAAACCGTGAGCCAAATTCCAGATTTGAAAATTAATTGTTTTTCTTTTATATATTATTCATTTCTCAACATTTCTCATCCATTTCAATTCATACGTGGCCTCCCCTAACTTATTAACACCATTATGTAAATTTAGATCCCTTAGAAATCAATAACCATGGTCTATTTGGTGTTTTATTTAAGGGAATGGGCCTACCCAGAATCCCATTTCCAATTTTAAAAATTTATTTATTTTATTTAATAAAATACTAAATTTTAACTATTTTAAGTGATTATAAGTGTCACTCAATTCCACAGAACCCAGCTGCATTCCCCTCCTCTTTCCCTCTTCTTTGGAGCTCGTTTCCATCGCAATTTGGTGTAGGACATCATAGGGTTTCTCAAATAGTTTGAATTTGATGAGGTAAGTTCATCCCTTCATAACTCTTTCAATAATTATTATCTTTCCTCCATTCCAGTTATAAATTCGATCCTTCCTCATTCCATTTGACCCTAATATCCATGGAAGCCCTCCATGTTTCTCAAAACCTCTTTGTAACACAATTTTGAATGGGTATTTGGTGAAGGAACATCAAATTATCTCAAGTAAGTGTCTCTACTCTTTAGTTCCTCCACATTAAATGAAGTTTCTTTCAAATTACTTGAAGTTAAAAATGACCAAGGGGTTGGGGTTTGAACCTAGGGTTTAACCTTTGGTTTTATTGTTAATTATTGTGGTTTTAGGTTTGATATATGTCCCTCTTGGTGTAACGGTGGTGCGACTGGATTTTCGAACGGTGATTCAAGGGTTTCATTTTATTTGGTAGGTGATTCCAATTTTTATGAAATCTTTGTGTTTTATCATTATGTATTTATCATATTCTCAGGTTTATATCATTTTATTATTATTGCAAAAATTAGTTCTAATAATGTTTCTATTGCAATTGAATTTTAAATGCCAATTTGGTGTGAAATTGGGGGTTTTTCAAAAAAATGTTTTATTGGTATATTTGGAGATTCCCTATAAACAATTTGTTGTTTTTATTGACCTGTAATAAGGCTGAAAATAATATTTATAATTTTTATCTCTTTTGGTCGTTTCTGGAAAAATGGGTTTTTATTGTGGTTGTAATGAAAATGAAGTTTTGGTAACACTTTTGTGTGAAAATGATGGTTTTACAAAGTTATCACTTCTTGTTTAACATGGGGATGCCATAAAATTGATTTTTTGTTTTAATTGAAATGTATTGGACTGCCTTTATGGTTTTGGTGACTATCAAGTGTGAACATAGTGAACAAGTGGGGTTCTTAAGGGGTTTTCTGTGGAAAACAATGAGGGATTTTGAGAATTTGTTTTATTAAAAATCAAAGTGTTTGTTGTGTGTTTTGAGAGGTATAAAATGCGATAGCTACATTTTTTGGTGCATGTGACCAGTAGTAGTGTTTTACATTAAAATCGTTATGGGTTAAATTCTAAAATTGTTTGATCACAAAGGGGGAAGCCCGAGTACCTAGGTGGGGTGGATGTGTACTAATACGGCTAGTGGACGGGATGGGTTTTTCCCCTGTATCACTGAGAATTTGGATAATGTCAACTCAAAATAAACTATATTATTTATGACTATGGACCAATAGGTGATGGGTATGTTCCCTACTAGTGGATCATGAATGAGAATGGATTTTACTATAGTTACTTTACACTGAGGTATGAGGTACATGTGGCCCGAGACTATCTAGTACCTAGTGGTGTTCCCGATTTTGTCGCTCATTGTATTTTCTGTATTTTCCCTTGTCATGAGGGTGTTTTTAGATGTAATTTATAGTAAATTAATTTTTTATTTAAATGTGTTAACATTATGAATATTTTAGTTTGAAACCTATTTTCAATCGAATGTTTCATTTCTTAGAAGTTATCACTGCTTTCCTTTGCATATTAAAATTGCTCGCTTTTCAAAAATATATTGCATGCTCTTTGAAATAATTGGGTGGTATCCTACTGGTCAATGGATTACACCCTACATACACCCTTGCGTGTATGTAGACATGCTAATTTTTGTTGTCGTAGGTTGGTTACAGTTTTTAGTTCCAGTGGTTCGGGTTTCTAGCAAGTCCTTGGTGGTGAAGTCTTGCGGAGATGGTTTGAGGGCGGTGCCCCTTACCATGAGGGTTCTTGTTCTATTTACTTTTGGTTTTGTACCATTTTTATAGTATTTTTGAGTTGTCGTAAAATATATAATTCAGTTCTTATTTTTTGTAAAAGATTGTTTGCTTTGAAAAATACAGATTCTTTTTATTAGATTCTCTTTTTGTTTTATGTTTATAAAATCAAGAAAATCATTACCAATTACCATTTTATGATACTCGGGCACTTGTGCCAACCTGTGGGGATCGGTAATTCCCTTCAGTCCTTGTCACTAGCTGGCTTTGGTCCCGGTTTTGCTGGGAACCAGATTTGGTTCTTGACCAAATGGTATTAGTGGAGGATCGCTCTCTTTGGGTCATGTTATTTGGGGAATAGTTAGGATAGTCTAGATTTAGGATTGTCTGGACTTGGAATTTTGGTTATGATTAGTGTGGATGATCACCACAGCTCATTATGGGATTAAAGTATCTAGGGGAAGTCAGGACCTCTTTGATTCCTTTGGTTTTATTGGCTTAATGATGATTAGGGGAAATAAAAATATCATTGGGTTAATGGTATTTGTGAGCTCATAGGGCCTGGAAAGCCATGTAAAGCCGAGGATATTCCCTAGAACACACTCTGTGAAAGTGAGGTTATTGGAATATGGCTTCCAACCATATTTCCAAGTCACCCACTGAAACTAGTTTCCTCTCACATTGTCTTGTGTTCTTTAGTTTTGAAATCTTGGAACATTGGTTTTAAAGTGACTTGGTTTTAAAAAAGTGTAATGTTTTTGTGAAATGATTTTCAAATAAAGATGGAATTGATTGATGTATTAAAAGGTTGAATGGAATATTTAGAATTATTTTGAAATGGAATATCATGTTCTTACACCTCTTTTGAAATCAGAAACTATACAGAAGTTGGTTTTGAAAATGTGTTTCCAATATTGTTTTCTAAACTATTGAAATGTGTTTTAATGGGATGAGATGTTTTGAAATTGATGTAAATAACATGAAAGTAAGTTTTCATTGGAATAATTGTTCCTTTATGAAAAAAATTAATGTTGTAATTTGGTTTCAACCTCTTGGTTAGCGGTTTTGAGAGAAGGGATGTGTTGGTTGACCGTTTTGGTTTTGAAACGTGGACAGAATCTTTGTTTTCACATTTAGAATTTATGTGAGTGAACAAATGCATGGGGGTTATATGGGATGATGGATGGTTCATGGCATGACTAGATGATTTCCAGGACAGATATGAGGAGGGTGCCCAGTGTGGCACAAAAACATGCATGTGTGAGGCCCATGGGGTACCATTGGTGGATATGCTTACCATTGAACTGTTTGTTTTCAATGAAATGGTTTTAAAGAAAAACATGATGTCTTGATGAATAGTTTGATATGGTTTATATTATGGTTTTTTGAAAATGTTGATGTTGTGGGATGTTTTGAGTCCAAAAACCCCTCCTATTTGAACTGTGTTTTGGGTTTGTGTTTGGTTGGTAAGATCTGTTTTAGGGACGGTTAGTGGTATCTTCTGAAAAAGGTTTTGGGATGCCTTTACAGTGGTTCACTTCATGTGTTTGGATCTAGTTTGTGGTATATCATGCCCAAGGTACCATCGTGGTTGTGTCCTTGGGTTCAATCGCTGGATAAGGTACGCCCCATTAAGGGTTATTACACAACTGATGTGAAACCCATATTGTTTCACCATTTGAAGACCCTCTAGTTGATCAATATAAGGATTCTTTTTATTGTGATTTTTATATTTAGTCGACACTATTTTCTTTCTGGTATTTGTGTATCCTATTGTAGCGGGAGTGTGATCATGGAAGGTTTAATGAGACCTTAGCTTCTTAATTTTATTGATTTTCCAAAGGTGGAAGTGGTCTGGGGTTGTTAGCCTAGATGAGTATCTGGATGGTGTCCAAGAGGTCCTCTCGGTCCTTCGTAGTCTGTTCGAATAAGGAGTTCATGTTAAACTACCAGTGTAATAAATGTGGTCATGAGAGGATATTGTGGCCACATTCTAGAATTGTGTATTGTTTGGGGATGTTGTATAAGGTCCCTCTCCGTGCATTGTTTATATCAGTCGCAATGGTCATGTTTGGTGACACCTTGTGATGTCATGTGCTCGATTGACCATAAAGGTGAAATTCATGCAATCCTATGAGAGTCTCTGTTATGTTGGTAGAATGTATCCCTTCGAAAAACATCAAAACCATCCTTTTTAGAGGATGGTGTGTATAAGTGTTCTTTACATCTATTGTTTCCCACCCGAAGAAACAAGGTGTGATGTGTGTGTATCTTATAAGACCTTGTTTCAGTGAAATATCGTGTTCATGTCAAGTGAGTCTAGAAAGTGTTATGCTTTTGAATACATATCATGGATTGCGGTGTAGTTGTTGGTGACTGAGAAAGAATAATTCTCATTTAGGGGGTTTCCAAAGCCTAACTATGAGGCTGAAGATACTTCAATCACTTGAGCTCTAGCCATAGGTCTCTGAGAGAAGTTGGCTCATAGCCAGGGGAAATCCCAAGGTTGTTTAAAACCTTGTACAAAGTCATATCCTTAGTATGAATGATAAGAAGAGTTTAAACCACTGGTGTCATTATATTTCTTCTATTTTTCCCATACGGTGGAAATTGGTTGAGGGTCTTGTACCCATGTCATCACACAATGTTATTCCCTCCCCTTTGGTTTCCATTGAGTCTTTGGATAATGGTTGTAAGTTTGGCTAGATAGGATGAGCACACGGTTTTCACATGGTTAGTTGTAACCAATCCCAAAAAAATAATCATGCAGATATAAGATTCCATATAGTTATTGCACAGTTTCTTGAACTGTGCAGACTAACCGTGTGGTCGTCCCAACTCTTTAATTTTGGGGTCTTTTCATGTCGGCCCACACCGTTCGGTTAACATGGTTGGTTCTTGTAATGGGGAGACCCACCATGGGTATCTTGAAATTAATTCTGGAAATATATAATGTATGTATTCCCCTTGTACTAGGGAGTCTGTTTGGACCTCCCCCTATTAGTGTCCTGATTCTGTCTCGTGAAAAAATTTAAGTTGTCTCTTATGGTGGGGAGCGCATTTTTGTTTCTTCATACGAGTAACTCAGTTTTTTCCATGGTCTTGTCATGGAGGTAGGTATTATCATTCAGATATATCTAACTACTTATATCTTCCTTGGGTAAATATTGAGATTGGAGAGTGCACAATGGTTTAGTTATAGTAGGGTACGTGTAACCTTGTTCGATGTTGTTGTGTGTTTGGGTGAATTGATTGAGTATTGTTTAGATTGTGTTTGGGAATTTTTCGTTTGGGATAAAGCCTGAATGTGCATGATTGTTTCAGGAATGTGGTGTAATTTTGGGTTGTGAGATTATTCATTCCTTCATTGATCACTGGAGGTGATTTGGCATTTGGGGGAGAAACCTGGCAAGGGAGTACCTCTTTGTTTCTCAGTTGGGTTTAGTTGTTTCTTTGATCATGTTGTGACTTTCCAGGGTGGAATGTTTTCATGATGGGAAGAATTTTCACAAACATATCATATTTTAAATGTATTTTTATTTTAATTTCCATTATTTCATAGTTTTTTGGGTTTCCCCTGCTTTTATGGAGGAATGGGCGAGTTTTCAGGAATTGGGCCAAACCGTGAGCCCGTTTCCAGCTTTGAAAATAAATTTTGTTTCTTTTATATCATCTACATTTTTCGAAATTTTTCATAAATTTCAATTCCTACATGTCCTCCCCTAAACTATTAGAACCATCATGTAAATTTGGATCCTTTAAAATCCATATCCAAGGTGTATTTGGGTTTTTATTTAAGCGAATGTTCCTACCCGGAAGCACATTTGCAGTTTTAAAAATCAATTTTTATTATTTAATAAATAACTCAATTTTAACTATTTGTTGGTGATTCTAAGTGTCAAAAAATCCCAATGAAACCAGATGCTCGTCTCTCCTCTTTTCCCCCTATTTGGATCTCGTTTCCATCACGATTTGGTGTAGAACATCATAGGGTTTCTCAAATCGTCCGATTTTGAAGATGTCTGTTCTTCCATTCATAACTCTTTCAATTATTACTATCGTTCCACCATTCTAATTCGTAATTCCACCCTTCCTCATCCCCTTTGAACCTAAAATCTACGGCATCCCTCCATGTTTTTCAAAAACTCATTGTAACCTTATTTTGAAGGGGTATTTGGTGCGGGAACTTCAATGAATCTCAAGTAAGTGTCTATCCTCTTTAGTTACTCCTCATTCCAGGAAGTTTCTTTAAATTTACTTGAAGTTAAAAATGACCAGGGGTTGGGGTTCAAACCTAGGGTTTAACCTTTTGTTTTATTGGTCAATTATTGTGGTTTTAGGTTCGATATAAGTCCCTCTTGGTGTGACGGTGGTGTGACTTGATTTTTGCACCGTGATTCAAGGGTTTCATTTGGTTTGGTAGGTTATTCCAATTTTGATGAAATATTTGTGTATTAGCATGCTGTATTTATCATATTTTTAGTTTTGTATCATTTTATTATTGCTGAAAAAATTGGTTCTAAGGATGTTTCTATTGCAATTGAATTTTAAATTCCAATTTGGTGCGAAATTGGGGGTTTTTCAAAGAAATGATTTATTTGTTTATTTGGAGATGACCTGTAGATACTTAGTTTTTTTTATTGACCTGTAATAAGGATGAAAATAGTGTTTAGAATTTTTATACCCTTTGTTTGTTGTAGCAAAAAAATGGTTTTATTTGTGTTTGTAATGAAAGTGAAGTTTTGGTTCCACTTTTGTGTGAAAATGAAGGGTTTACAAAGTTATCACTTCTTATTTAACATATGGATTCCCTAAAATTGATTTTTTGTTTTAATTGAAATGTATTGGGTTTCCTTTACTGTTTTTGTAACTTAAAAGTGTCAAAATAGTGTACAATTGGGGTTCTTATGGGGTTTTGTGTGCAAAACAACATGGGATTTTGAGAAATTGTTTTATTAAAAATCCAACTGTTTGTTGTATGTTTTAAGTGGTATAAAATTCAATAGCTATAGTATTTGGTGTATGTGAACTGTATTTTTTTTATAAAAAAAATTGATATGTGTTCAATGCTGAAATTTGTTGAGCACAAAGGGGGAAGAACGAGTACCTAGGAGGGGATGATGTGTACTAGTACAGCTAGTGGACCGGATGGGTTTTGTCCCTCTTTCACTGAGAATTTGGATAATGACAACACTAACTAAATATATGGATTATGATTGTAGACCACTAGGATACTGGTATGTTCCCTACTAGTGTCTCGTGCATGAGAACAGATTTTACTATGGTTACTTTACACCGAGGTATGTGGTACATGGGGCCCGAGACTATCTAGTGCCTAGGGGTGTTCCTGATTTTGTCGCTCATTGTATTTTTGGTATTTTCTCTTATCTTGAGGGTGTTTTTGTAAGTAATTTATAGTATCTAACTTTTCTATTAAAATGTGTTAACATTCTGAAAATTTTAGTTTGAAAATTGTTTTCAATTGAATGTTTCATTTCTTGGAAGTTATCACTACTTTTCTTTAGGTATTAAAACTGTTTTCTTTTCACTATGTATTGAATGCTCTTTTGAATAATTGGGTGGTATTCTACTGGGCATTGGATCACACCCTACTTACACCCTTGGGTGTAAGTAGAATTGGTTATTTTTGTTGTCGCTGGTTGGGAACTATTTTTAGTTCCAGTGGATTGGGTTTCTAGCAGGTCCTTGGTGGTGAAGTATTGTGGAGAGGCTTGAGGGCGGTGCCCCTTTCCATGAGGGTTCTTGGGATGTATAATTTTGGTTTTCTACTTTTTTTATAGTCTTGTTGAGTTGTTTTAAAATATTTAATTCAGTTATGATTTTTTTGTAAAATATTATTTGGTTTGAGAAATCCAGACTCATTTTATTTGATTCTCTTGTTGTTTTAATTATATAAATTCTGGTAAATCATTCCCAATTCTCATTTTATGATACCTAGACACTTGTTCCAGACCGTGGGGATAGGGAATGCCCTTCGGGATTTGTCATGGGCTGGGTTTGGTTCTGGTTTTTGTGGGAACCATATTTGGTTCGTGATAGAGGATTTTCTTATCTGGATGGTTTATGAAGGATGAAATGTATAAGTAGTATCCATGTTGGAGACTGTTATTCTTCCTGAAAAATATTATATTCTATAATATATAGTCATTAGATGGATTCCATAAAATGGATTCATCATATGGAGTCCATCACATGAATTCATCAATTATATTCCATCATACAGAGTCCCCTTAGGTGATGTTAAATCAGGTTTTTATTCGTATTGATTTTCATGGGTACCAATTGTTAGCAGTTTCATTGAAAATATTTCTGTAGATTCCCAGAGGTTTCCCTGGTCAATTGGAAGTTTCCCATGAATATATAATGGTAGTGTGACATATTCCCTAGTTTAATACAATTATATATATAATTGGTTTTCCCATCTATAATGTCTTTAAATGAACCATTATGTCTGAATTGGAGATCCATTTGACCTTATGTGTGCCTCCCTATATTCAAGAGGCTAGTGACTAGCAAAGATTATATGATTATTATTAGTAGAGAGACTATACCATTGGTATAAAATATATAGACCAATAATATAAATAATATATATATATATATATATATATTAAAAAATTATCAAGAAGAAGAATAAAAAACAATGCTTAAAATTAATTGAGATAGATGTTGTAAAAATAAAAAATAGGCTATCAAATGGAGATAAAGCTAGGGTGTAAAGTGCATGATGTTAAATAAATAGAATAACAAATTGGAAAATTATATAGGATATAACCAGGTTCTACTAACTGCTATTTTCTCCCCATTTCAACCATAAACTACAATATCTTTTCCATTTCTCTGATCGGTATATATGATGCCTATATGCACAATTATATGAACATATAGAATGATATTAATAAAATATAATAGGACACCACAAATGTGTCAATATAAAGTGAAATCATGTATTAACTGAGTGTACTATGATAAAAATAAAATAGTAAGAAATTATAAAAAACACATTAAAATCATCTATGTTCTAACCAAGACACTATGAGCCTCACCCCTACCATATTTGGCTCCATGTTCAATGAATGTTCATGATATTTGAAGTGATCAAGAACAAGACACAAGGATAGAGACACATCATTAAGAAATCCCTAGGAATCTAGTGAACATGCTACATGTAATCCACAAGGCATGTAGTTTTCAAATTTTATTTAGTATCCTTAAGGCCTTGAGTTTTGGGTCAAGGTATAAATGTATCATGCTATTACCTGATGTGTGGTCTTCCATATTCATCTTTGCATGTCATTCGCACACACCCAATCATGGGTAATTATACCAAAATGGTTTAACTATTATGAAATCAGTAAAAATTCCACCAATTAATGGTAAATAAAAAAAATAGGGTAGAGTACAATAAGGAAAAAACACACATAATCATGAGAATATAGTACCATTATAACAAAACATGTGAATAAATTCAAACATGGTAACAATATGCTCAGTCTACAATTATGGAATTAAGGAACATATATGGGATCATAGTTTACAAACACACCCCTAATTAAACACCATCAGACATAATAAAAAAATAATGTATAATGTGTATTTAAGGAAATAGTTGTAGACATGGGACACAAATGCTAATAAATATTCTACCTCAAGGTTATTGACAAAGTTCTCTAATTTTCATCAAAATATAGTACCTCAAACTGTGATACACACCAAAAAAGAATATTATTACTTATCAAGGATGTCAATACTAGGTTCCAACTCATTAAATAAGTTTTTTTAATAATAGATACATGGTAAAATTCCATGTCATGGTGTTTTTTCTAAAAATAAAAACATCCCAATTTCCATTAATAGATATATCTTTATGATATACCAATTAAGAGGGACCTAAACCATAATATTCATTACTGATTCAAGAAAATATCACCAATTACTTATCAATTATAGAAACGAATCCTTGATCTAGTTAATGAAAATTATTCATCATACAATTATTCAACTGAAATGAGACTCAATATGAGATTCAATAAATAGAGATTCTCAAGATGATTTATCTAAGGAAATTTCTAAGGAAATTCCCACAATTCATAATTTATCATGATCATATCAATGGGTATTCAATGAAATGTAAAATCAACCAATAATATTTCAAATGACCATCAATTGATTATGGTTTTATCAATAATGTTTCATCACAAATATGTCTTCGATGGTTATTTATATACACATACACATAAAAAACATGTAATTGATGCTAGATCTTAATCTGATCAAGAGAAACCATCAAAATAAAAGATCCTCCACTAATATAAAATGCATGGAATAAATATTCATCATTTCATTATAGAAATAATCGATCAATAATTGATATATGATGGCTTCTAAAGAATGTATAAGAATTTTTTCTATATCAAGAAAAAATTAATCATTATTATTATGTCATAATATCAGTCTATGATTGAAGAATCAATCGGAGATGAATCGGAGAGTGTTAATGCAAATATGGGAGGTCTAAAATTAAAAAAATATGCATTTTGGTTAAGAATCAACTCATAAATATTTCCAAAACTGAATGTGAATTAGAACCCATATGGTAAGTTTAATTAACCCCAAAAAATGGTGAACTGATAACTAGAAAGTGGTGGGTGGGTGGGATGTTAATAACAACCATGATTTTTCCAACAGCACTATTAGTCATTTATAACCATGAAGGTAGGAAGATGGGGTATTTATAATGGTGAATACATATAGTAACTCCATTTGAATTCCTATGGAGATGACTATCTAGATAAGGGAACTTTATAGACACATTAATTCCCTTCCTCCACTTATATCATCCACATTTGATTAAAAAAATAATTTTCATTAAAAACAAATATATTAAACACCTATATAAATAAAATTCAAGAAAAGATGTAGAATTTTATGACATCAAGACATCCCATACAAAAAAATAGAATTAAGATTTTAATTCTCCCTCCTCTAAGAACATCTCATCCTCAAGAAGTAACATTTAATGTTTTATTCAAAAAAATAGTCGATTGATCATTAACACTAATCAGACTCTCCTAAGAATCCTTCTGGATGAACCAATGAGACCATTGAATTTAGAGAAGTGTCACTCTTATCCCTCAAATGAATTTCTCAGTCTAGTGTATAATTAGCACCTGGAGCTCCCCATATGATGCATCTAGTTCTAGCTCAACATCCAAAAATTTGATGAAATGTTTGTGATTAGGAATGTACCACTATATTTGAGATACATGAAACACTTCATGACTAAATTGATGGTCATAAAAAAGGACTACATATTGAACCTTTATTAAACACTCTGGGTGACCTCTAAAGGTCCAACATAGCACAATGTTATCTTCCCTTGATTCATATCATAACGGTGGATTAATTAAGGAGTAAATCTACGGAAATTTTGATCTCTTATGTAAAACACCAAAGGTATCATTCTATGGTTAGCATAATTATTTTTATACTACATGCTATTATCAACCTCTTCTAAATCAACATCATTATCTTTTAGGTCTCTAGTACTATACTATCACACATAATTTTTGCCTCGCAAGCCTCATGATAATAATGTGTTATTCGACATAAACTACCATAGAGTCACTCAAAAACTAGATTTAAATTTAACACTAGTAATTGTATCTATATGTGAACTAAACCAATTTTATGTCATCATAATATGAAAAACCCATATATATTAATGAATTCATTGAGAATATCCACTAATATATGGATTTTCTTCTCTAATATTATGTCTGTTTGGGAATGGTATGTTATTCGCAATCTCAATTATGTCACTAAGACCTTATATTAATGATTCTGAAACTATGATGTAAAATGTGGATCTTTTTCAAATAATATTATAAAATGAACTGCATAAATTCATATTATCTCATAGATATAAATCTTCCCCAAAAAATCAACTAAGTGAGTCTCATGGATCGTTAAGAAAATATTATCTTTTGATAGTCAATCCACAATCTCCCAAAACAATTCCATGACTCTTTGGGGTTCCTGGTAACCTAATCAAAATTTCCATTCTGGCTTCTTACCACATCAACACCTGAAAATATGGGGATGGAGAAACCCCCCAAGATGCTAATACCCAACCATTATCATTTAGAATGTATGATAGTGGGAAGAAAGTTAAACAATTTACCGTTTTTCTCTTACCACCATAATTACCACTTAAATTCATGGTACATCATTACCTCTCTAGGAAGATGCATCCAGAGATTGGTACAGAGGTCTCTCAACAACTCTTCCCAAATTGAAATAAGGACAATAAATCTCCAATGTTCTATGATCACATCATTACATTTTAATGACAACATGAGTATCAGGTCGCCACCTACCAGTTGTTCCCACACCATAGGAAAAATTGTGAAAAATCTCTTATATAGTATTTTCCATTTCTATTAATTAATCTGTGTCCACCAATGGGTAACATGATATTATTCATTAGTCCTAAAAACCATCTATCATATAATCATACAATAATCTTATGTGAAGCCATTATTCCTTTGAAGGGTTTTTACCAAGCTATTGACCTACTTGTGAATTATATCTTAGATCCTATACAATGAAATTAGCTTTACCTAGTGCATATGTTATCTAAAATTCAATTGTATATAGTTAAAGAACCAAGAACATCTTCCACATGTTTAGGTAATGTTTTTTGGAGATATATTGAAGGATCTTATAGTACATTTAGAAAAATATTCTTTCACCAAATAGATATTACCAACAAAAATTCAAATAATAAACCGTGATTACTATATCTATGTCATGGGTAGGAATGTTTCTCTCATTTTGTTATAAATTATATATCCTGTAATCTATTACTCACTCCCTATAAATTAGAATTTCTAAAAAACTATTGCCTAATGTATCACAGTGTAAAAAATAACTAATTTTCGGATCAAGAATTATCGTGAATAAGGGTATTGTTAAACATATATTTATTTCAAGGAAATAATCATATCACTAGTTTTACTAATTAATAATCACTCCATTCTTCATTAGTGAATTAATGGGAACTTGTAAACGGTATAAGTCATGTATAAAAGGCTAATTTCATCTTAATAAACCAAGAAATATCTTGATATTGAACACGTAAAAAGATAGTCTCTAAGACATAACTGCCTAAAATTTCATTAAGTATGTGGATATTCATTCAGAAGACAAAAAATTACCCCCCCCCCAGATCTCACCTCTGGAATCTAAAATATACAGTTCAATAACATTTTTTAATACCTATGTGATCCATGTTTGATGGAGACTATCTCAATATGACTGATATGATATAATAGGGTAAATTATTAAATGAGGATTTCATTAAAAACCCCATGATTAATGATTCATGATATGGTTAAAAAAATTTGTTGTTAAGATTCATGAATACTATCGGTGCATTCTTTATTTCTAAAGGCATCACTGAGTACTCATATACCCCATACACACTCTAAAATGTTGTCTTTGATATTTACACATATCTATCCCACAACTTCTGATTTCCTAATCAATGAAAAATAATATAGCTAAATGGATCTCCATATCTGATCAAAGATATCATTAGTATTGGTTAAATGATTTATAATCCTAACAATTACCTAATTTAGAATTCATTAAATATATTTTTGTAGGTTGTTATCTGACATCTTGGAAAAAATTAGATTCTCCACACAAGATCACAATTCCCATTCACCGATTTCCAATAAGTTATCTTCATTTGATGATGTAAATATTTCAAGTCTCTCAAATAAATTTACTATGGTTCATAATAAGGTAAACCAATCCACACATATAATCACATTGAAGATAATAATATCTTCAATCATGAAGTTTCAAAAATTAACATAACTATAAAAGACTATAGAATACCTTCTTTTTCCAATAGTGTACCGATAAAAAAAAACTCATAAGACAACATGAATGGAAATTAAAGTCTAACAATAACATGTGATCATATAATTTAATGATATTAACTAGTATAAAATTGAGGTAAGTAACCCAGAAGTTATTAAGAATGTACTTTAATTACTATAAGGTCATTCACCACTGTCTAATCGAGGATGATTCAATACATAAAAATGATTTTCCTCAACACAATGACCCTATCCTTGATATAGATGACCATTCTGGGTTGTCATCATCTAATAATACTACCAATTACCCTGACTATATCCCTATTTAATTGATCAAATCTATCGTTATCCCTTATGTAACTTCATCCTCAATGACCTGGAGAACAACTATTGGAGATTTTCTATCATTCTACACTATTGACACTTTGTATGAGGTGTTTTATAAATCATGTCTTAATGTATGAACTTCCCATTATTGAATATTTTTGGAACTCTTCCTAAGGGGGAGAGGATGTCATACTATGTTCCACCTACATACTACTACCTTGTTGTATTTCCCTAATCTTCCTCTTTCTATTACCTGACATGGAATTCACTACAAAAATAGGTTATCCACCCTCCTGAGTACTGAATGGTAGAAAAATGCAAACTACTTGATCATCCCCAAAGAAATAATTGATATTTAAGTAATTGGGAGTAAATATTATGAATGTCTATAGGTCATTGAACATATCATGTTATTTGATATGAGGATGAAGAGTAATATCAAACTTCATAGACTTATTTGCCACATTCTCATATATCTTGGTAGGAAAATGTAGTATCTTGGTAAAAACTCATTGTATAAAGATACTACCATTGAAAATAGTTGTAGCCCAATTAAACCATGTCCTCGGTATAGCTTCAACATAATGAGAATGAATTCATTGTAGAAAAATTCTTTAAAAGACTCCCATGTGAGACCTTAATGTCAGTCATCATGTACCTTCACTCCTCACCACATCTTAGTAGGACCATGTGGGATAAATTCTAGGAGCTTCACCTTCATATCCTCAGGTTTCATAAGGATGTAAATGTATCTTTAGATGACCTACATCCATTCATCTATATCCTGCATCTCTTTAGTACCTTGAAATTCTAGGGTATGATAGAGATATAAGTCGATAGAATAGTAGACCACATGCCTTAGTGCCCCACCACCATAGGGATGGAATAATAATGAATCCTAGACAATGTGGGACCACATACAACAACACTAGAGCATGTGTGAATGAATGATCTACATTCACTTCCTAAATAGATGGTGCTGGAATAGTGGAATTCTCCATATAGGGAGAATCCAAAACCATATGAGCTGATGGTTGTATCATTATACTTCAAATAAGAGTCTTCTAAATCATGAAGGAAGCATTGATGAAAACTATTGTCATTAGGATAGATCTTATTTAGTAAATGGGATTCTGTAAGGTTCTCATAAAATTATTTCAATAAAACAAGGTTTATCCATCATCAAACAAACCAAGGTCTCCATCCATGTATTATAGTCATAATCATATATATATATATATATTACATAACAACATTAACATGGTCAACTAATTAAATATTACAAATATATCAAAACAACATGGAAAATTGGTATATTATTAATCCAAATATACTTTTCAATCTAAAATATATATGACACATCAAGTTATTAAATTAACGAACTAGTACACAACACAAAACAAGAATATATATGGCATGTGATTCTACATTTCTAGTAATGATCAATTAATTCACTCAAAACCCATAAAAATGAATAATAATACATAAAATAGTAACTTGAATTCCTTTTACACATTATCTAGAAATTCATAGGGAAACTCTCCAACTAGAGTCCTAAACAACATTTCTCATTTCTACCAAGTCCTAGGTTGGTAAAATAGAAAATAAGAATCTTTTCCTTAATAAAATTTTATAATATCTTGACCTGAACCACATGGTCTGAACTTGAGGACTGAAAGAACTCATGAATTCCTCCCCATGTTCATGATGGTACTGACTAGAACTAGTGATTTATCATCATCAGCGGGGAGAAAATACCAATAGTATCATATCAATACACCAATAGTTTAAATAAATTTTTACACTATAAATGTAAAAATATATTAATATAGTCTAAGACTAAAGAACTTGAGGTAATATAATATGGGACGTATTTTCTGAAAATAAATAAATTAGAATCCAAAGGGAATGCCAAAATCTATTGGCCCATTATTAATATACTTGTACATTACATTTATTTCTCTGAATACATAATTCATTAATCGAAAGATATCCATAGATCATATTATTTTAGTGTGTTTTGAAACATGGAACATAAATTTCTAGTCTATTGAATGATCTTTAATGTCTACCATAAATAAAATCCCCTTTTTGTACTCATACCTAAAAACATTATTTATAACCTAGGGAAAGGAAAACATAAGAATGGGTGAGCTCATATGCTTAGTAAGAGTAAAAAATGGTGATATGTAAACATAAAAATGGGGATAAATGGTATGAGAATGTGATTATAACATTATAAGATCATTCCATTCATATCAAAGGAAAACTTGATTCAAAAGGAAATAATAGAGAATAATCCAAAAGATCATAAAATTGACATAAGGAATGGAATTATAGTATACACATCGAATTGTAACTCTATGACCATGTATAAATAGTAACAGATTCACTCATTAAATTATAAACATGAAATCAGGCCCTTTCATGAACATATGGACATGAAAACCTGGTCTACTCATAAAATTTTTCACATGAAAACTAGGTCCATGCATAGAATTGAGAACATGAAATCAGGTTCACACATAATATATATACATCATGAGTTATCCATACTTCCCCAAGATATAGGTCTCACCCATATCATAATAAAATCATATATATATATATATATTACAAAAAATCAAGAATCATTCATCATATCAAAATCCATGAAATAAAATAGGTTTCTTAAAAATTCATTCCATCATGATATAATCCATAGAAAATTAATGGATATCATAAATATATTTCCATCATAAATCATAATCAACCATGTTAATAATAGGTATAATTTACATGAAATTTTTTTTATAATTAATCGCTTCTTAGATGGAAAATAATTTTGATAAAAGCACTTAAACATAATTCTTGTGTAAAATATCTATTCTTCTACAAAAATAATATACCATTCCTAAAACGCCATGAAATTTTAAAATAATATAATATATTTGAAGATTACCATGAAAACATGTAGGGGATTATTAATGGAAATATGGTGTTATTATTGCATAAAAATTTATTCATTCTATATAATTTTAAAAAACATTCATCTTGTACTCATTCTGAAAAACTCAAAATTGCCTCATTTGGAAAAGGAACGAAATATTATTTCCAAATGTGTAGAAAAAATGGTAAAAATGACTTTAAAAATACATAAGATATTAGTAAAAAAATTATTGATGATTTTTTAGAAAACAAGGCCATGAAAAATAAACCAAATTAAATAGTTATGTATAAATGTCATGACACGTCCCCAGGGCCCATGTCGTGACTACCCCATGCCCGCCTTCCATAGGCCAGGAGTTGGCGACTAGCACCAAAGGCATAATTCCCTAAAACTGGGAAGTAATTTCCTTTAAAACCTGTAAACACACACATAAGAAAGCACACATCAGGATACGAAACACCAAGTAAACTGTATAAAAAAAGAGTCCTAAAAGTAAAAGGGTCCAGAATAAAAACCCAACTAGAAAGTACAAGTAAAAATATGATACAATAAAACTAAAAAAAATGGAAAGTCAGTTGTTGGGTCATCCTCTGAGGTTCTTACCTGATGGGTAGGTATATATTGACTCCTCAGTACTCCACGTCTGTCGGTATCCTCCATGTACCGACTCTTCACAAGGTCCACCTCCAGGTACCGTCCAGTCCTGGCACTCTTGTCCTCAGTCAGCGTTGTCCGTCGTTTGCACCAAACACAATGAAGTGCAGGCATAACCTGTATTGGGGTGAGTATAACGATACTCAGTAGGGACCCTAATATAGTCATGGTCTCACAAAATCAACCAAGGATAATCCATAGAGAATGAAATCAATAGATAACCTTACTTAGGTATATTCCCATACATATACCTATGTTATCATGTAATTCATCTCAATAATGATAAAAACACAGAGGTTCTGACTCAGCTCAACCCGTGATTTACTCTAGGGGTATTATAATGTAACATTCCCAGTCACTACGTCGAATAACTCGGCTCATGGAAAACTCCTCCTCTATCAAGTAAAGTGGGCATGTCGCGTCACACAGAGGCGCTTCCCACTACCCTTGGACTGTTAAGGTACTCCTCATATCAAGTATTGTGGGTCTTCCGCGTCACACAGAGGTGCTCCCCACCGTGGTTCTGTTGCGTCACAGAGAGGTGCTCCCCCTTGTAGCCTACTGAGGTACTCCCCCTGTCGAGTACCATATGTCTTCCGCGTCACCAAGGAACTCCCCAACGTTGGTCTGTCGCGTCCCCAAGTTACTTCCCACAAGGAGATTTGAGTAACTCTGAGTCGAAACGGTCATCATTCATCATGTCTCAGCAAGTCGCAGGGTTCCGTATGCATCACGCTTAGGGAAACAGCATCTCAAGACACATTTCAAAACTCCAACTACCACAAAGTCCCATGAAGAAGTGTCTCAAGGATTCACCACGTCATAGTGGTCTCAACGTAATAGATGGCGCGTTAATCGGACACTCAGTCTGTGAGTTATTATCCTTTTAGTCCTGAGGGCCAAGTTGGATTTGTGCTCGATCCAACCAGATTATTCCCCATCATAAACCAAAATATGGTGTGGTATCACTCAAAGGGGCCATATCGCTCCATGATTTCCAACACCGATGACAGTTCGTAAAACGGACATCATGTGCCATAGTTATGGCCAAAAGAATGTAACTTGGTCGTAGTGGGCCCGGGTCCGATCTGACATTGTCGGATCGACCCGGCCCGACCCATTGGGTCTGGCCTAGCCCGCATGGGCCTCGAGGGTGACGTGATGGCTACGCACCATCTATGAGGGTGTGGATTGGCCGCGAGGGCGGCGGACAAGTCGTGATAGCGTGGACCGGCCGTGGATAGGCGGACCGGTCGCGAGTCAGTGGTCCATGTGCGTGTCGGCAGACCGGCCGCGAGGCGGCGGTCCGGCCGTGGGATGGGGGTTCGACGGTGGCGGCTCGGCAGATGGCGATAGCGGCTCGACGCATGGCGGCGGTGGCTCGGCGGACGGCGGTGGTGGCTCGTCGGACGGTGGTCGCGGTGGCTCGGTTAGGGCAGCTCGACTCGGGGTGGCATGGAGAGGGAGGTTCAGCCCCATGCGGTGCGGCGAGGGGTGCTGTTGCCTTCGTTGCCTTCGTCTTCTTCATCCATTATGGAGAACACACAATTCAACACAAGAATGACATAGATGATGGGCCATGTTAGTTTGACCCTCACTCTCTGCATTTGAGCGGTAGCAAGAGGTTATTATACTTGAATCGCAAGAATATTAAGAACAGGTAAGGGAAAAAAATTCAAACGCCCTCCCTTCAAAATTCATCAATTTAATCATTCCCAATCCCGAAAAAATAAAAAAATTCGCAGATCAATCTAAAATAGAGATTTGATCCACGTTTTTTGTTTTAGAAGAGAAGAACATGGGGATATAAAATCTCTTTAAATAAACCCCTACCTCAGGTTGTTCGTTGAGGTTATCCCAAGGAGGAAGAATAGACGTCGATTCGTTGTAGAAGAAGACGTCCCACTTCGGAAGAAGTCTTGGGGAATAAGGTCGAAGTCGAGGTCGGCGTTCGTAGTTGGTGGAGCATTCTTCATTGGAGAGCTTTCTCTTAATATTTATACATTCACAATTACCCCAAATTTCTATAGTAGCCAAAATGTGATATGTTTCACCCAATTTAATTGTTGGAACAATTTCAAAATGGTTTAATTAATCACTTAGGATGCAATGATTAAGTATGGTGTGTTGGCTTAATTAATGTGGAGGAAGCTCAATAGGATCATCCACATTAAAGAGGGAGTTGGGAGGTTTCTCCCTCATTAAGAGGTTTGGGTAGTCCCCACCACTTAAATCAAACATGGGAGGTTTTGGGCTCCGGTGGTCCCCATCCCATAATATCTACAAGAGGGTGGTTAAAACAAAATAAAATAAACTGTGTGTTTATTCATTTCCATGAAAAGCCAAAAAATTAACTTTCACCCTAGACCAACTATCATTGAGGTGAAAGTCTCCTTAAGTGAAAACCAGTGCTGCAAGTTCAACAGTTCCCTTAGATTTCAATTCAGAGCACCAGTTCAAAAGTTATAAAAACCTACTCGCACGTTAACTGAATGCTCCAAAAAAAAGGTCATAAATTTATTCCGGGCACCCCTGGCCTCAGAATCCGACACCGTAAATTTTTACGGACTCATAAAATTCCAATTTAATTAAAAAAATTACATGAAAATTCTAGGTCTTTACAATAAACACCCTCAAATAATAATGAGATTGCAACATTATCTAATACCTTAGGTATGGGATTCTTCATATGTATCAGAAACTCATATAAAATTGATTAAAGACTATTTTTAGCTTATTCCTGAACCACATTTAGATAGATTATTACATATATGATCATATAATCATGCTTTTAATAAAAATTCATTATTACGCATCTTTCAGCTATTAACAGCTTCATTTTCATATACATGTTTTGTCGAATAAGTTGTAATTATTATTACTAGGTTAGAGTTATATATTTTAAACAATGATATTAATATAATATATATATATATATATATATCATATTTAATCATTATATAAATTTATATAATTCATTATTTAATTATTATTAGGTAGAATGAATCACATCTCATCATGGAGATAGTAGTCCGTACATTCACACGAGCTATGCTATGATTCCATTAATTGTAAATTAGTATAGAAGTTGATGGTATATATTTTTTCATATAATAAATATTGTTTAATAATAATAATGTATATTTATTATTTCAATCATTACACTCATCCATGTATGTTGGTGGCTAAAATAGATTACACTACTCCATGGAGACGGTATGTCATACGTATGCAAACGTGGCAATTTCTTTTTTCATAGGATGGATGGAATGTGGAATATAGTTTTTAAATAACCATAATAACATCTAAATATATATATGATACAAAATTTCTCTACATTATTATAGAAACAACAATAGATGATGATGTAGAAGAAGAAATTATCTTGAGAGAGTGGCTAAAAGAGATTACCTCTTCTTCAGCATGCTCCATCTAGATCTCCTATTAAGGCACTAGAGTTAGTCTTTTGAGATGAAAAGAACATCTATAATGTGACTATGGGATTTTATAATGGAAAGGGGTAGAATATGGATTTGACTAAATTCTCAAAGTGATGTGATGAAATGGGGGAGGAGGGTCCCTTTTATAATTGAGTTGAGGGGCACCTTAGGAATCTTGATGAATATTAATATATAATAAAATAATAACGAATAAAATACCTCAAAAATGTCTTAGTTTAAAATATGAGAAGATATATGGTAGTTATCTCCTAAAATAAATAAATATTATAATTTTTTTCCCAATTTAATCCATATCATTTCAATTAAAACTAAGATACTCTATTTAATTTTAAACTAAGGATACAAATATTTTAATATTTAAATGGTGAAATATTGACTTATTTTATGTAAAATACACCTTAAATGAATAAATTTGAATATTTTACAATATATAATATATATTTCTATATTTTATAATTATTATAATATTTTTTTCACTATTTAATAATACATTATTTGGAAAAAAATATAAATTGTGTCAATTTTGACACTATTCAATTTGTGAATTTTTTAAAATGTCAAGATAAGATGATGACCTATAACAAATTATATTATTATATAAATATGGGGTCATGGCCATGTATATAATTCATTTATTTATGAATAATCAAAATTTATATTTATTTAAATATTTTTTTAACAATGATTTATTATTTACATTAATAAAATAATTACGACATAAGGTTTTTGTAAATATTTAATAAACATATTTGTTAGGTAAAAATTAAAAAAAAATACTATTACAAAAATAATTATGAAATATTTACTAAAAATACTTATTGTAGAATATAACTCCTATAAAATCCTATAGTAAAAATTATATATATATATTAGAACAAGAATGTGACAACTTTAACATCACTTTATATAAAATATTATATGTTTCATAATCATTTACATATGGCTCCAAATGGTCAATAACTAGACCCCTTATTTATTATGGTCGATATATATTCAAAAAATAATATTTGGTCAAGTGTTTTGTTTATTTAATAGTAATTATAATTTAAAAAAAATTATTTTTAATCAATTAAATAATTATTGCATCATCAATGTATAAACCTATAAAGTAATTATTTATTTATCTGAAAATATAAAATAAATTAGCATGATAAAGACAAACATTTCGTATTTCAAATGGGAATTAATAGTTGAATTTATCTTCTGTATAATCATATTTTAAAAAATGTAAAGTTATTCATAATATGATTAAGACATAATTACCAATTTATTAAATAAAAAATATTAAATGTCCTAATCTAATCTAAGTGGCTTCCAAAGGGCACCATTTTGAAAAAAAATATTATTTTGTCTAAACTAACAAATATAATTATATTAGTACAATTATTAAGGTAATTTTATAATATTATATTTACCCTGAATTACCCAATTTACCTTTTAACCGTACTAATGAAGATTCACGAAGTTACTATTCGGATTTCCAAAAAACAACCCACTAATTAAAATTATTGACTTTATTTTCCAAAAATTTAAAACACCTATGTTTTAGTAAT
Source organism: Viscum album (assembly GCA_963277665.1). Taxonomy (NCBI): domain Eukaryota; kingdom Viridiplantae; phylum Streptophyta; class Magnoliopsida; order Santalales; family Viscaceae; genus Viscum; species Viscum album. Next base: position 1,774,510,534 of record OY728146.1, on the reverse strand, counting down.
TAATTTAATATTAATTACATTTTTGTAATGACTAACATGTTTTAAAAGTTAAAACATTGGAAATTATTGAAATGTGTTTAAATCTAAATTTATCATAAAATTAATACAAATGACAAAAATTATATTAAATTATAAAAATATAGTTTATTTATTTATTAAAACCATTCAATAATACAATTTAACCATATAAATTATTTCGATGAAATAAAATTAATTAAAATATATTATACTTTTACAATTGATCAAAACATTAATCATATCATAAAAATATCAAAAATTCATAAAAATTAAATTTTAATATCCCATATTCAATAAATTATTCTATTTTTTAAATAGAATATACAATAGTTTTAAAATAAATATATTAAAAATGGATGTATCATCAAATGGCTGTAAAACTGTATTTTATAAAAAATACATTTTTATCTAAAAAATTGAATTTTTTATTATATCATGTATAGAAAGAATATAAGGTGAATTTCAACCATTATATTTGATAAATTACAAATATATTTCATTCATAAAATCCAACAATTATGATTTTTTATTTCATAAACTCACTTATTTACATTTAAATAGTTTTTCATGAAAACATTTCCATTTATTTATGAAGTGTTTTATTTTTAATTATAATTAATTTCTCACTGAAAAATTTATTGTATATACATGTGTAAAAAAATTCATAAATCACATTATACTCTAACATAATAATATTTTTTTTGTTCTTATAAACTCTCCCTTTCATGTTATGATATCTGTAAAAAGAACATGAAATTGTGTGTAACACTAGCCAGACATAGTTTTGTTTATATCACAATCTAAGATAGTGTTTTGTGAAAAAATAGATTATCATGGTGTAGTGTAAAACACAAGACATCAATTAAATAAAATAAAATATATCCAATAAAAATATATGAGTTTTACATAACATAGAATACAAAGTGTATGAAGATAAATAAATAACATATCATTATTGTAAATCATTAAGCCTCTATATCCGGTCCTCTACCAGCTACATACTCAATAACTCAAATATCTAACATAATTTCATTTAATTTTCCTAAAACCCTATATAAGAAGTCTCCTTCTAAATCGAGATGCATGTGTAGGGTGTGATTAACAAAACAAAGTAGGAAACACCAACACATCCATAACTATTTTTCACATGTGTATCAAGTGTATTACATGATAATAGTAATCTTATATGAAACAATAAAAATATTACAAGAACCCAAGTAAAAAACCAATCCACCGTGAGAATCGTTCATACGAGTTTCATCTCTATTCTTGGTGATTTCTGAAGATGTATAAAGTTATCAAGAACTATCCACAAGGCTGGTGACATGTCACTCAGCAACATCAAGTCATCGAGTAATCAAGATACTCACCATCTACAAGAAAACTACATTCATCATGTCACTTGGTATCCAAAAGTAATCATGATTCATGTTGATCCACAAGGATATCTTGCTCCAACCCCTTTTATAGGTCCACCATTATCACAACCACTATCATGCACACCCACCCTCTTTGGTGGTAATCTTAGCATGATGGTTCACCTATTATGAATACAAATAAAGTAAATTTGAAGGATGGTAAATACACACAATAGTGTAGATTACAATATGAAAGAAAGATTATGTCAACATGAATATAAAGTAGCATCATATAACAACATGGAAGTTACATCAAACAAGGAAATAAGATACTCTATCAATAGTCATGTAATCAATGATTTTATATTGGTATAATGTCTGGTACACAAAACTATAAGAAAGAACCAAAAAACAAGGAAAAAAGTTATGAAAATATAATATTTAATCTAGGAAATATGTTTATACAACATATAAAAATGGTAAATAAATTACCACCTCATGTTTTTCGGATATGTAGTCTTATATATATCAAACGATCGAATCTCGAAGCATATTTCAAAACCATAAGAAAATTTTTCACATGTAAAAGATATATATCATGGGTTCAAGTTCATTTATGAAGATGCTTATAAAGAGATATTGAAAAATATTTTAAGTAAATTATGTTTTTCTATAAATATACCTAAAAATTACATTAATAAAATAAACTATAAGATATGCTGATTAAGAGAAAAAATCGCCATATCTATCTTTGATTTATGAATGGATAATTAATTACATTTTAATTATAGATCAAAACCTCTGATATAACCAATTAACATTGATCCACCAACAATCCATCAACTGTATAGAGATCAAAGATTTTATTCAAGAATAAGATAGTCTCAAGATGATCAATCAAGGGAAACACACCTCGAAACATCCTATTTTCTCAAGGGATAAATATTTGGCTAAGGGGTAGCAATGAATGTTCAAATCCACCACTGATATACCAAATAATAATTAATATATAATAGTTTCATCATCTATATTCTTTTTGGAATATGTTAATGAAGGTGATTCATAAAAATATAATCATATAATGTTTATAATTGATGATAGATCTTGATTCAATCAATAAATATTTTCAAATTGCATGATCCACAAAAAATATGTGATTAAAGGAATAATACATCAACATATCATTATTAAAACCATATATATAACATAAATAAATTCCCTTATTTAGATAATTAAGAGTAATATGGAATTGATCTATAGAAAACTCGCTATTCTAGTATCACAAGATTAACCTACCAGTTAAGAATCATTTAGAGAATATGGCAAGAAATATAGAGAAAATAGGGGAGGTATAAAACTAAAATTTAGTTCATTGGTGATATAATTGAATAATAATGAAGGATAAAATTGTGTTGCAATTAAAAAAACAATGGTTTAATTTTAAACCCCCTGAATTGGGTAAGTTGGTGATCGTGTGGAATAAATTTCTTGTTAGTGATTTTTCACTTTATTGTTAGTGGTAGTTTACATCAACTCGAATTCCACTCCTTCTCTCATATCATCCAACTTCAATTATAAGACTCCATGTACCTAAATTTTATCCTCAAATAAACAATATTTAGGGAAGAATAAAAAGCATATTTTTAACTTTATAAACTCAAAACAACTCATAGATCGAAAAATTGAAGTTGTTACATAAGTTTTGCGAGTATGCAGAATAGTCGATTGATTCTAAATTAATTGACAAAGTCTTTTTAAAGTGGATAGGGTTTGAGAAATGAGCGTTCTATTTTTTATTTCTCTTGTAAGAAAATTTTTATATATTTATACTAGGTATATATGATGTTTTTTCAACACCTATAACTCCTGTTTGTACCTTCCAAATTCTATCCATGTGTTATCTATATTTTATTAGTTTTAATGGTGATTTACTAGGTTGTCATTATAGTTATAGTATATGGATTATTGGTGGAGGTGGTAATTTATGAAACTTATATCATATAGTGCCTACTAGATTTACATTGTACATGCTATGGTGATTAGAAGAAATTTTTTCTGGTGTATTTCATTCTTGAAGCATTCTTCTAGTTCAACGAACACAGTTTTATCGACGGTAAAATCCTTCATATTTCTCAAAAAATATATGCATGCCTTGTTTATTTTTATTTATTTTATATAGAATATTAATATTGTTACAAAATAGTAATAGTTTGAATTTAAAAAATATAGAATTCAATCATTTTAAAAGGGATTATAATGATAAGGTTAAAGATTTCGTAATGTTTTCAATTGAGTATGCATTCATACCTTCTCAAATTATATATTAGTTTTTTACATTTTGATTATTAAAGGAAAATGTATTCAAATGATTTCGATAAAAATTTTATCTATCATAGAATATATCAAGGATATAAATGTTCAAATAAACATGGGGTTGAACTGAATGTAAATAAAAACTAGGACGATACTATGGTTTATGGTCCATATATGATAAATATAATTGCAATAAATAATAATGACAAAAGAAATTTAATTTTTATTTTGTGATTTTACCAAGAAGTTTGGGATGTTAAAGTTTTTATTCAAGTAGAGTGATGAATACCATTTGTATTAAGTACATAACCATTTTAGTCAAACAAAATCTCTCAATTGTAGAAGCTAGTAGTCAGTGGATTAACAAAGGCATTATAGAACAACTTGATCTTTTCAATGATATGATACATGAAGAAAATGATCTTAATATTCATAAATATTATTATAAATGATTGATATATTAAATTTTTATGATCTCCAAATGAGTATATTTATATATAAATGAATGAATTTTTTAAATGGAACACTAATATCATAAAATATACACAATATTTGGTGTGACTTGATAGAAGATGTATTAATTAAGTCCATTAAATTTTTTATGATTCTTTTGAATTATTTGATGGTTTATATATATATATTGATGTGAGGAGACATCTAGATAATTGAAATGGAATTTAGTTACAAGACATCAAGATTATAAACATTGTCACCCAATAAAATCTCCTTAATAGATGAAAATTGAGCATGAGTATCCAAAATTTTGTAAGGATCCATGTAACCTATATCGTGCGATGTCTATAGTTTAACATAATACTTTTAGTATACAATGTTGTACTTGTAGTACGGGTAGTTTTTTATATGATATAGCATTCTATTTAGGTTATACATGAAGTGAAAATGCATTATGTTTTCTTTACTTATATAAAAAACACAGAAATGATATTGATATTTATGTGGATCTATTGATTGAATATCTGAAATTGATTTGGGATATGAATATTAAATTTTATTATTATTATAGAAGTGAAGAGTTCACACTATGATCCACATTATATAAAATAATAAATGATTTTATTAGTTATAAAAGTTATTTAGGATGTAGCAATAAATTAATGTTGGGGTTTCCCATCCATGAAGAAGTTACACATTCAATAATGTCAAAACATTCCATGTAGACTAGGTTTTTAGGACATGAAATATTTTTCCCTAAAGAAAAAAATATTGATCAAATATAATATCATTTGATGGGAACATAGGATAAGGTTTGACCTCATCTCCGTTATTGGGAAACTAATATTCCAAGAAATAAATGGACATGGTCACTGTTTTTGTTTTTTAAAACCATAAATAAAATGTTTGGAAAAGAGATTAGTTTTTTTTTGGAATTACCGAAATCATGTTTTGGGTAAATCAAGATTATTCTTGATGTTACCCATGTAGAAAAAAAATATATTTGATAGTGTTATTGTCAGATTATAAAATACACCAGAACAAATAAAATACGACATTAAGATTTTGTTGGATATGATTGAAATGGAAATAAAGAAATTGACCGTAGTATTGAAAGTGTAAAGATGTATATTTATTTGTCTAACAGTTTACAATCTCTCTAGTCAAGAAAAATTTAAATATTGAAAGTTACATAATGGAATAATTATTCTTATCGGCTATTCATAAATTATCAGTAATACCATGAAAATAAATAATTTTATTTTTAGGAATAAAACATATAATGACTATCATGTTTTGATGAATGATTTGATAATTGTGGATTTACATTACATTCTACCATAAAATGCAGGAAAATTTAACATGGATTTTCTTCTTATTCAAATCAATATGAAACATAGTTATATACATAGTGGTGTTTCGAACCATGAATAAGGATAATGTTGTCATATTATATCAATTAGATATGTTTTCATCACAATAATACTTTTTCATATAGTATCCCATCTGATGGTTTAATTTATTAGAATTATTCGAATATGTGTTCTTGTACATTACATATGGATATATCTCATTGAATAGAATATATATAATTTGACAAGGAACATTAATAATTATAGCTTGCTAAAAGGTTCAATGTCATAAAAATATATTATTGAAGAAGGTGTTAAATTATGTACGAACTATGAATCAAATGATGATAGCATTGGTCTCTAAAAATTTCATCATTGTGGATACCTTGTGGGTGAAGGGATTTTTGGATGAGATGCTATTACAATTACAATTACATATAAGGTTCAATCTCATCATGAAATTTTATATGTTAGTATAGAGGTATCCCCATATTTTGAAACCTATAATGTAATTCTTATTAATTTGAATCCATTATGGATAGAATAATAGGTATTAATTAAAAATAATAAAAATGTTATAGGATGGTTTCATGATCATATTTTTATAGAGTTATGTACAAATCTGAATTTAATTTCTAAATGAAACATATGTCTATCAAGAGAACCAATGTACATATATTATCATAAAATGGTTAAATAATTAATTATTATATGTTACACAAGAATAAAAATTATGAATGTATTACAATGAAAGACCATGGAGTAACAGTTATGGCTGAAGATATTCTTGTAACTAATACCATTGATAAATTTTATTTTATGTAAGTATATCATAATTTGGAATCATTAAACACATATAATAGTTGGATCCAATAAACATTCAAGTACCACATTTCTATTGAAATTGGTTCAAGAACAAAAGCGAAGTAAATTAGAAAAATTAGATATTATGAAGGGGAATTCAATTTGGAAGGGTATAGAGATGATCTATTCAAAATGGCATAAAAACAATGAATCTATACTATTTCCTAGATCATAAAAAATGGAATTGGTCAATTGTAATTTTGGAGACTAAAATAACTATAGGGTCTTATGAAAATTCAATTAAGGGTGATCCTTTCATTGGGACATCAAAATAATTTCATGGAGGTCCCAATGTTGTCATCATTTTATAATTCATAGGGGACCATAAGGACAAGATTATGATCCCTAATATAGTTATTAAATTCATTTAACCTTTGATGAAAAAAATAGAGTATATTGAACACTTTATGAATTATTTGAATATACTTTAAATTTCCTCATAATATTTTCCATTCACTATTTAATTTATGTAATATGAATTAAAATTGTAACTGGTCATGCAAGAGTTTTATTCTATATAAAATAATTCTACCAATATTAATGAAAGAAAAAACGTTGATGTTGTAACATGTAAATTTTATTTTACATTATTTGTATTATCATCTTTTATAAAAAAATATATATTTATGAAATAGACGTAGGATCAAATTTCAATGAAAATTCATAGTTATAATACTATAAAAGGGAGGTGAAATTTACTTTGAAAACATATAAATATTTTATTAATCCTCAATATATAAATTACTATGAATTGTTGAAATTTAAAAGGCCTAAAAATAAGGTATTTGTATAATAAAGAAATTGATACACTCCGTTAAATAAGTCAAGTTAATAGTTTATGAATATTTATATTGGATAACTAATAAAAAAAATATTTCAACTAGAAGTTAATACAAACTATATAATAAAAATTGAAATTGAAATTTAATTAACATAAATTTGAAATGATGAAACCCAACAAGGATTAATGGTTAGAAAGACAAATACAACTTTAAAAAGGATATTATAAATCCCCACTTTTAGATAAAGGTGAAATTTAGACCTATGAACCTGATATAATGTATCATAGAGTATAAAGTATTAAAACTGTATCTTATTTATAATGTAAGAAGCTAGTCTTTGTATTCCATACTCGAGAAGACCTTGATTATACTGATGAGAATTATCCAGCTACAAAAATCAATAAATCAGTTTATCATACCACTTAAATCCAAGCTTTGTATCCCTATTAAAGATAATGGTAGCTAAATTTATTCTTTATTACAATAGGTAGATTGGTACATCTACTACAATAATAGATATGTCAGTATTTTCCAGTACATAATTGGTAGATTGGTATCCCAATACTAAAACATCTATCTTGAATAGAAATAAATATAATAGAAAATAATAATATCATTATAAGTATATCCTTATTAAATGGTAACTCATAGAATAAACACTCTAAAAAAATAAGATTTCACTATATTGAAGTGCTCAAGAAATAAGAAATTGGAATGTTTCAGGATTTGAACCAAAATTTGGAATACTCTAAAAGTATAATTATTCCAATTTTCATCTAATCTATAAGATCCATTCCTACTATTAAGAAATTTATTGATGGTTTCATTTTATATTTCTCAAGGTTATTTGAGATGGTGACCACAAAAAATCACTTTTCATCATTCGATGTAATTTCTTTCTTTCTATATCATCTAAAAGTTTAATTAATCTTAAATATAACAATTATGAAAAAAACCCCAATGTTGTAGTATTACAAAATTAATTATATTATCTCATTTCCATAAATATTTTCTACTCTTATTTCATTAATCATGATGTTATTGATATTTTATTTAATAAATTTATATATATTGATCATATCAAATATAATAAAACCAATAATATTTTGAAGAAATTTTATTAGTGTTCTTTGTGGTTTTTAGAATTAGTGATGTGATTAAAGGGCTAAAAAATACATCCCTTTGGGAATAACACAACCACACAACGAAATATTAAATAAAAATAATAATAATTCATATGTCACTCTTAGATTGTCTTTAGATGAATTTATATATATTTCCTTCATTGAATTATTCCCATTTAATTTTTTTTCCTTTAAAAAAAATTCCCCCTTTTATAAAAAACAAATATTTTTAAAAAAAAATATTTTCCTCCATTGATAAAAACTCTCCCACATTTCTCAAAATTTTATATATTTTAATTTTTAAAAGATTTATCTATCTTTTGGTTTTTATAAAATAAGATAAGAGGAAATTGGTTTCTAAAATATATTATTCAAACAATTTTTCTTAAATAATAGTCAAGGGGGAAATTTTAGAAACATTATATCACTAGTAAAATAAGAATAATGTGGAATCCATTTAAGGATCAATGAAAAATATATAAAATATAGAAGAATCTTATTAAAATCTATATTCAACTATTTTTTGTAGAATAAAGATTAAAATTACATGAAATTATATATTTATAAAAATAAATAATTTTTAAAATATTTTTTGATATTCTGATTAAACTTCTTGATTTACTTTTTTAGTTGTCTCGACATCTCATATTGATTCTTAGACATTTTTTTGAAATGAAAATTTTTTCCCTAAAATATGATTACATGATATTTTAAATTTTGATCATTCTATGATAAATTTCATTTAATGAAATTATTTTATATGATTTCCCTTTTTTCTGACTATTTCAGCTCAATGACTTTTTTATTCCAATTTTATAACTACTAATTCTAAAAAACAGAACGGTTATTTAGATAATTAACTAATGAAAAATTATATATCATTAATATTTCTATATATTTTAGATCACCATGATTAAAAATATTAGATTCACAAAATATATCATAATTCAAAATTATAGAAACCATATGCTTACCAATATCATTTACATCCATTTCTAGAACTTCAAAACGGCCTTTTCAAATCCATTAATTTATGTTAAAAAACATAGCTATCCCACCTTAATTTTTTATACCTTATTTTAATTTTCTCATAAATTTGATCAAATAAATTTGAGAATCATGTTCTTTTGGATAGGAAGCATTTGGTTTTGAATAACTCACATTATTACACTATTCTAATGTATCTTACTTATAATTTGATATATCCTTCTCTACACGTTTAGAATTATATTTAGCTTCTAATCCAAATAAAAATCTATATTTAAATATATTGGTTCTGAAGAAAATTACTTTTTATTCTATTTCAAAATATTTAGGTGATGTATCAATACATTATAATTATTTTTTAGTGGAATCCTAAATATCAATAGTATCATAATGAATAAAAATTTAATTATCACTAATTCTCTCATAATAACATGAAAAACAAAAACATGGACTATATTTGGATGTGATTTATTTTATAAATGTCTTATTTTATTGTGAAGAGTTAATTATTATAGTTTCATACCCTAAGAATTATAAAGAAATCAAATTTTCTATAAATATATTTTTTTAATGAACATTATATTTATTTGGAACTTATTTTTCAATAAAATATTTCATAGAAGCATCAATGAAAAATATTTCTAGTTCAACCTCTACATGAATATCTGATGGAGGAAAAAAAGTATTTATATATTGTTAGACATATTTGAAATGATCTAATATTTTATGAATATTATTTTTCTAAATTATTGGAGGATAAACATGATTACTTTTGTCATTTGTACTTACCCTAAACCTTTGAGCTAAGGATACATAAGAATATTTTTCAAAAACATAAATTGATACATTCTTTCCTTTTCCTTATAAATATAATTTGTTTTTCTTGTAAGATTTAAAACAAAATCTTCCTTTATATAAACTCCTTGAAGAATTCCTCTAGTAACCAATGACTCATTCTGCTCCATACAATATTTTCATTAATTTCTTCCTATGCTAACATCACTTCAATAATTTCATTCATGGAATTAACCTCAAAATTTATCAAAAAAATAAGTTTTTTTCAAACATATCTCTATTTTTATTCACTAACTCTTCATATTTAATTTTTATAAATACATTATTTTGATCAATTTTCTTGTTGAACAAATATTTTGAACTAATTTGATGATTTTTTAATAATTCTTCTTTCTGAACCACTGATTATTTCTTTTATTTAAATATCTCAACATATATTTTTTCATTTAAATATAAACCTTATCATTATTTTTTGATTATTTTCAACATCCATATCAAATGAAGTAAATATTGACTCATTTCTCTGTATAGAAAACTAGTCATCCCAAACTAGATCAGTATGTTTAGTTGGATTCTGTATTTCAGTTGAAGAAACTAAAGAATATTTCTCAATATCCATCTTCTACATATAATTATATATCAATGTCCTTCTATAAATAGTTTTTTTCATTTAGTTAATTTTCATTCTAACTTTCAGGGTGTGTTTCATTTTCATTATTATAATCTTCTAGAAACTTCACTAATGCCTAATTTATAATTCTTTATTATAATAATTTTCTCATCATAACTATAATATTTTTAGACCTTCAATATATGAAAGAAAAACAACCACAAAAAATCAGTCATTCTGATCCATTCCAAAAAAAATAGAAATAAATCATCAATGTATGTTATATCTTTTACTCCTATAATAGAATGGGAAATGAAATGTTTCACCGGAAATAAATCCTGAATTATATATTTAATTGTTAAATATTATAGACATTGTCATGAACCAACCCTTGTGGGCCTCAAACCAGCAACCCAAGTTATCCTGTAACAACTCAGAATTGTGTTCTCGATCACCTCAAGAAAAATAAAATCCCCATGGTCATTAATAGAGAAATAGTGGAAATTATTTCACCCAATAAAAATAAAAAAATTAACAGATTACTAAAAGTGGTACCAAAAAAAAATAAAACCAAACAGAAAAACTAAACATAGAAAAAAATATAACCAAATAATTTTAGAATTCACTAATTATTCTTGTAATCCTATAGATCATTATCTGATCTGATTCCAAATATCTCCCATTCCGATCAAGACCATGCTACAACCTTCACCTGATTGTAGAAACAATATCAATGTATAAGAGTGAGTATTACAACTCAGTAGGAATTTACACAAAATTTATTCCCAATAAATTTAATTTAAATAAAATATTTCATCAATTATAGGATTGAAATAAAATAAATAAAATTATGTTTTTCAAACATTAAATTTTTTAAAAAATCTTGGTCTATATCCATTTGTATTCAAAACATTTTTTTTTTCAAGAGAATGAGGATTTATAATTTTTTTAAAAAAATACGGAGGGATAGGGAAGTGATGTATTTACATAAAAAGGAAAATAGAGTGATAAAATTCTTAAAACATTTACCCCAAAAAATATTTTATCAATTTTTAGAAAAGTGGTACCCCATAAATGAATGTAATATAAAAATAGAATAAAATTGGAAATGGAAGACACTGAACTAGAGACTCAACAAAATTAGGATAATAAATCATCCACTGTAAACAAATATATTCTAGTGGAATATGGGAGTACCTAAAATCTCATAATATAATCCAAAATATAATAAATCAATATTAAATTTTTATGTAATACTCACTCGGTTCCATTGACCAGACCAAATGCTCAGTCATATACTACACATCCTAACAAAGGTGGATAATCCAATAGAATAGAATGTTCTATTCTAAGGGCCACTAGCATCGGTGTAATTCTAAACTATTATAGAATACATTCCAAGATAATATACTAGTTATTCTTGGTTTCTATGTAATATCAAATGTGGGGTGTGACAAAAAAATAAAATATATATTATTCATGAGAATAAGAAACCAAAAAAGATACAAAACCAAGAATCACCACTCGAGTCACCCTAATGAATATCCACATGCATGAAACTACCAACACATGAGAGAGGTCCCGTGTCAAGGACATCATATTTTCATTTTAATTCAACAAGTAATGAGATACCTCCCAAGGATGTTTTAAAACGGGTACCTATTTTTGAAGGTTTCAAATGGTCTTTATGTAACCTTTGTGTGAAAATAAATTTCTATAAAAGACAAAACACACTATTTATGGACCCAAATAATTTAGAAATCCTTATGAGTAACCAGAACACATTAAAAATGAAAAATTCATCCTTTAATAAGTACAAATATATTTTAATGTACAACTAGGAATTTTGACAAACACTTGTTGTTACTAGTTTAATAAATGAATTCCATAACATTCAATACAAATTTTATTTCTATTTCATCCACATAAACTTTTTATTATTAAAAAAATACATCACTAATTTGAATTTAAGAGAGGTATGAATGGAAATAAATAATATTTTCTTCAATTTAAAGGGAAAATGAAATATTAAACCTTCCTCAAACAAACATTACATCAACAAAAGAAACCCTAAAAACACTATATGGTTAAAATATGGAAAAATAATCTAATAAAAACATCAAGAATAAATGAACACTAATTATAAAACAATAAAACCTAAACCCTAATCAAAAGAGACCATGGAATAATATGAACTACAAATATAATGGAATAAAAAAGTTGAATGTGAGAGGTGGTACTGTAGCAGTATTGTAGTGGTACTATAGTAGTACAGGAACTATCGGAACGATGGGTACTTCCCCAGCGTCAGGATGTTGTAGCAGCAGTGGGTACACTACGGTATTGTAGCAGGCTTGGTATTATAGCCTTATTATTCACGGAATGGTAATTAGGCCAAAAAAATTCTATACATTCCATATAATGGTCTACATGCCCACTGGGAATTTGGGATATGTAATGGGTCTCCCTCTACCTAGTTAAAATATTTCATTGCTTTTCGTTAATAATAAATGAGGCTTACCCCCAGCATTTTTAAAAAAAATGTGAGGAGGATAATAACATAAAAACACCCATGAAACATAAAGTAATCACTATAAACCATAATGGTTCATAAAGGGAAGTCTTTTCGAAGAAGGGAGAGATCCCATATGGTCATAAGAGATGAAATATAAAGATAGAGGGTGTTTTGGGGTTAGAAATTGATAGGGATAGAAACATCAATCCACATTTATAATGAACATGGACCCTACGCATGGTTAGGTTGCATAGTTTTGGGATCCCTATTCCAATAGTGTTCCCCTTACTAGACACACTAAACAATGACATGAATTGGAAAAATGGTTTGGAATCTTGTGTGCCAACCATGTGACATGGTGCTATAAGAAACCCCAAATGCATTCACATTACTTATCCATTAATTAGGATAACTGTTCCTAGGATATACTCTCCTGACAGGATAGACCCATGAATTGATTCGTGTCTCATTTTTGTCACACAGTTTGTATCAAAAAAAGTGCTACACATGAAAATAAAACTATGAATGTACTTAATTAACTATAAAGTAACCCATTAATAAAAGGTTTCACAGTTTCCCTATAACCATGCACCTAAACTATTGAATATATGGAAAAGAACCTTTAACTCTAAATTTTGATATGAGACATTTAAAAATCAATAGAATATCCAAATTGAAAAAGATCATCCAAATTAAATGATGAAAAATAAAAAAAATTGTGTTACAATTCCCCCCACTATAGTTCTTTCTACCCCTAGAAATAATCAATGTTTCTTATTGATCCAATAAAAATAATAGGGTTAATACATTCACATGATATAACCCTTCAAACCTAATAACACCTCAACCAACACCAAAAAACTCACACCTCTTTCCCAAAATGATTCTCTAGATTAAAAATATTTTATGGGTGAAGAAACATACAAATAAATTAACAAATAGATACCACCACCACCAAAACTACTGCTACATATCTAAGACCCTAATGATTACCAAAGGAGAATAAATAATTTGGTTTGATTTCCCCAAAGGGTAGAGTTAACCTCCTAAAATTCATTAAAGTGAGAACAATGATTCGAACAAGAAATAAACAACGAATTACATCAACTATAATAAGAGCCTATGGAGGAATCCACACAATTTTATAATCTGTCTAGATTCCCAACCAACACAAATGGGAAAACATTGAACCTATAGACTGAAACAAACACACACAAACTCTTGGAAGAGCCTAACTATAGGGAAAATACAAACAACTAGAAATGATTCCCTTGATGATGATGAAATTAAGAAAATTAAAAAATAGCCTTTCCTTAAAACAGAGATTAAAAAGACAAATACAACACCCTTATTCATTCGAAACAAAATATGACACCATAGGATAAAAACATTATATCAAAAGTGGAATGCACAATAAGTGAAACATTGAAATAAATCCATATCCCCATTAAACTCTTGAAAATGGTATGGGGTGTTTTCTGATGGGAAGTTTCTATCTACAATTCGATTCCTAGAAACACCCCAATAGAAATAATGCAACTAACTATAGAATATATGGATATAGTGGGTATTTAATGAATTTGGACACAATGTATTCTTTTGACCCAAACTACCATATTTATTATATACTAGGGAACTATTCTTATAATAAGAAGATAAAATATCCTGATTTCTCTTGATTCAACCCCTATAACGGCTAGATTAAATTTGATTTCCCATATTATTACTAGAACTACCTTCACCACTTTTAGGTAATGATGGAATAATTATTTCTTTGACCACCCATACTAGAATAAATTCCATCGAAATGTATTTCCTCACAACCATAGTAATGGTGGTTGTACATAATTTCTACACCTTTCTCTACAAATCATGATGGATCCCATTCTCAAAAATATTGAGCCCTCATAGAATTCTCATTTTCCCACTATGGAATATAAGGAACTAGATTCAAAAAATCAATAATGTACTCTGTCACTAATCCATCACATCACTAATGTATGCACATATCAATCACCATCACCACATTTAAAACCATAGATAAGTACAACTGAATGCAGAGTACCATGATAAATTCCTAGGAGATGTCTTTCTGAGGCTTGGTTTGGATAATCAACTTCCACCACTTCTATCTTGGATATTAAATATTAAACATTTAAAAAATAAAATTTAATTACTCATGAAACTCTTGAAAAAATAAGATCCTTTTGATTTTCCAGACCAATTATTCCCCTTAAAAGGGATCTTCTTTACCAAAACAGAGTTGGGGATTCAACATCTAATACTCAAGAAGAATTTCTTTCAGTTGATCAACTGGAGGGTTTTTTAATGGAAAATGACCCATAGATAAACCTCATATATCTATTAAATATTTAGTGAGGGGATGAAATAAATAATATAGAAAAAAATAGTAAAAATCAACTCTCAACTAAGAACACATCATAAAAACTTCAAATATTAAAGGAATAAAACACAAAACTTTTTCTAATCCTTTTAAAAAAACATACAAAGCACACATAAAACCCCCAAATGAACTCCACAGTCCAATCTATTTCATTCCACAAAAAAATTCTATTAATTACATCCAAATATCAAATTCTTTCCATTTTATATGATTCTCTCAAATAAATACCGACATCATTTGATAAAAATCAATTAATTAGAAAAATAATTTTATCAAAAATCACATTATAGAAAGTACATTTTCTAATACTTTCATTAAAATAAATTGGAAAAGTCATTTTCCATTATCAAAAATAAAAATCATTACCCATTGAAATTGTGTTATCATTGTTTAATAAAGGGGTTTATAATAGTTTATAGAATCAATAAAGACACGAAAAACTCATTAGAGGAAGCTAGTGTCAATGGATTACATGGATAAATAGTTTGGAGGCATATGTCAATCACACCACCATCATAGAGATTAATTTTGGACCTTGTTCCTGATACCACATATATTTAAAAACCCGTATAGCTCTAAATATACAACCATCCAAACTCTTATTTCCTTCTAGAATGAAAAAAATCAAAATAAAAAGCTCCAAACACAAATTCCTATGGAAACCCATGGTTTGGTAGAAAGACATGTGTCCAAGAACATCCTCATATATACAGACCAAATCCCTATAGTCCTAAACTATCTACACTAAAAACCCAAATAAAATAGGTTTCACTAAAAATAGACATTGTAATGAATCTACTCTAAAATAATTTTCCTTGAACAAACCCTGGTTGACCCCAAAATGGTCACTTGGATGGCCCATAACATCACCAAAATGTATTCTTGATTAGCCTCTTATTGTGATAGGAACCAAGTGATTCAACTAAGTTACAATGGGAATAATTTCTCCCAATATAAATAAAAAGAAGAAATGGAATACTAAAAGAATGTAAAAATATAAATAAAACCAAACCATATAACTATGAATAACAAAAAATAAAAACAAACTGAGCCAAATGGTCACCAAATCTGCATGTGACCATGTAGGTCACTCTTTTATCCCATTTACAACAACACCCATGGTGATCGAGATAAATATATAACCTTCACTATATACTAAATACATGGGATTAGTATAACCAGATTATTGAAACTCTATAGTCTTTCCAAACCAATCTTTTCCCAATTAATGTCCATTAAATACAATCCCTCGTCAATTTGAGATTTGGAATACATTATTTAAAATTATTTAATTTAAATATATATATTTTAAACAAATCAATGTCAATTTACCTTTTTATTGAAGGGGCATATATTTTCCAAGAGAATCAGACTTTATCGATTTAATAAGTATAATAGAGGGACATAAAAGTAATGATTTTACAAAAAAATAATAAGGAATAAATAATTATCAAAACTTTTTCATAAAACATTTAAAAATTCCATTTATTTATTTTTATTCAATAGGTTCACCATATTACAAATAAATAACTACAATAATATAAAAACATAAAAGGAAAAAAACTACACTACAGACCAAACCAGATGTGGCACCTAAATCATCCACTATGGGTAATTAAGTTTGAGGGGAACATGGGAGTATTTTGTATCTTATAAGATAATATAGAACAAACTAAAACCCAATTAATCATGTAGGAATGCCTCACCAAATTCCATCAACAATCCATTATGATCGTTTATATGTGGTCAGGACAAATAGTATGGACTAATCCCAATAAAGAGAAAGGTGCATACCAAGGGACACCATCAGGAGAAAAATTCAAAACTAGTGCATCAAATATTCTTAGATAAGCCCCTATAGATTCCAGGTTCCAATGTTATATCAAAAGTTTGGGTGATCCAAAAAAGTAAACCACATACAAATCTCAAAAACAAGCCACCACCTAATCCTCACTACCATCCATTAACCTCAATTTTCCCCACAGAATATGCCATTACCTTAAAACCATGAAGACATGAGTGATGTTACATGATAGGGATATCGTATTCCCATTAACATCCATCAAGGAAATAGGTCTATCTAGAGGATGTATTAAAAATTAGAACAACTTATGAAGGTATCAATCTATCCTTAGGCATCCTTTGAGTGATAAGCCACATCCCAAATGATCAAACCAACCATTTATGTAGCCAAAACCATTTAGAATAAAATTTGATGAATAAAATAGAATTATAAATCTATAACCATTTTTTAATAACCATAAAACATATATAAATGCAAACTGGTAATTTTTGCAAACATGTACTCTTAAATTCTCTATGCCATTCAATAAAAAGTAAATTTCACATTGTTTCACATTAAATTTTATTTATACGAATTATACATCACTAATTTTAATTTATGTGATGTGTGAAAATAAATACCTCAATGTTTCGTCAATATGAAGGGAACATGAAAATGGAAACCTACCTAAAAAACGTGAAACATTGATAAAATCAATCTGAAATAACTCTAAAATAGTCCAAGAAGCACTACTATAATTTAATATTATACCAACAGTTTCAAACCGTTGGTAAAATTCCCAAAACTGTTGGGAATGTCTTTCCCAATAGTTCAATGAACCGTTGGGCTATGATGTGTGGTTATAGTAATATACCAATGGTTAAAGATGAACCGTTGGGATAGGTTATCTAGATTTTTAAAATACCATTGGTTTAGAAATAATCATTGGTAAATTTATATACCAACGGTTAATAACTGTGGTTTTATACAACTACACCAACGGTTTTTAACCATTGGTATACAACATTTTCTATGATTAAAAGTGAACTGTTTCCATAATAAAGGTTGTATGGATCTGTATACCAATGGTTCTATGAACAGTTGGTATTAAGTCATCTCTACAAAAAAACCTTGGGCACCTATTCATACCAGCCCCTCATCTAGCCAGCCAGAACCAGCATATAGCGGCCTCCCCTCCTATGCAATCCAGCAGCCTCCCCTCTCCAATTCTAGTACTTTAATTCCAACAAGCAGCAGGTAGATGGCTCCACTCTGGAATTACAGTACAAACCTACTTAATAATGATGAATACAATGAAAACACTCATCCAGACAATATACCATGATGAATACAACACCTGAAAATACAAAATTATAAAAAACACTCATGTAGACAATAAAATGTATAGAATTCAAAGAAACACCCACCCCCCCTCGAATACCCCCTACACCCCATACCCCTCTAGGAAGCCCCCTTGTAACCCCTGCACCCATGCCCCCTGGACAACCCCCATTCACCCCTGGAAAGCCCTAGTGCACCCCCTTGAACACCCCCTTCACCCCATGCCCCCCTGGACAGCCCCTTTCACCCCAGTGGACATCCCACTTGCAACCCAACTAGACACTCCCCCTCCCTAGAATCCCCCTGTACACCCCCTTGGAAAACCCTCCCCTAAGACACAGCCAAGACCCCCCCCCCCCCCACACACACACACACACTCTTGGACAACCCCCTACATCCCCATTCCCCCCATGGACAGCCCCCTAACACCTCCCTTGAACACCCCCATGCCCCCCTGGACAGCCCCCTTTCACCCACTAGAAAACCCCCTTGCACCCCCACTAGACACCCCCTCTCCCCAAAACATCCCTCATTGACAACCCCTCTAACCCCCCCCCCCCCCCACCAGACACTATACACCACCTCCTAGAAACCCCACATACACCTTCCCCTACCCTGTAGCCCCCCCCCCCCCAGACAGCCCCTGGACCACCCCAGACACCCCACCTTCACCCCGCCCCTGCCCTATAGACCCCCAAGAACCCCCCCCACCCCCCCCCCCCCCCCGAAGAGCCCTTGGATACCCCCTGGACAGCCCCTCCTTGATACCCCACCTGCACCCTGCCCTACAGACCCCCCCCCCCAGATAGCCCTTGGACACCCCCCCTAGAAAGCCCCTCCTAGACACCCCAACTGCACCCTCCCCTACCCTGCAGACCCCCCATCACCCCCCGGATAGCCCTTTGACACCCCACCCAGATAGACCCTCCTAGACACCCCAACTAATCCCTACCCTACAGACCTCCCCCCCTCCGAAAAGCCTTTGAACACCCCCTAAAAAGCCCCTCCTTGACACCCCACCTGCACCCTCCCCCTACCCTACAGACCCCCCGGTACCCCCCCCCCCCACGGACTTCCCTTTGAAACCCCCATGGACACCCCCTCTTATACAACCCACCTGCACCCTCCCCATACCTTGCAGACCCCCCTACACCCCTGGCTTCAAGACACTACACAGCAGCCTTCCTATTTTCCCAATATGGCCAAAATTTTATTCTGGATATTTCAGATATTAACCAATATCACAAAACAAATATGAATCGCCTCAATGGATTCAGTATCCCAAAGACTCTATATGGTAGTCTAAATTGATTCATGTAATTCAATATATTCACATTGTTTAGACTTCATCTGGTAGTCTAAGAAAAAATATATTTGATGATCCTAAAAACAAATTTTCTTATGTCTCACTTTTTGGAACTAATATAAAACCTTGTATTTTATCCTAGAAGAAACTGGTGAGAAAAAAAATATTCTTTTTAAAACACCACATATATGGTCTGACATAGAACTTCCTTTTTCCGTTATTGAAGATTACTTCAGCACACCCATGAATAGATGAAACAGGAATAAAAGAAACATGAAATCCTATTTCAGAATCGTCGGGAGTCACAATGACAGAAACGAGAAACAAAAAAAATGAAAAAGGTACGAAAGCACACAGAACACACAAATTTACATTGTTAGAGAATAATACTTATGTCCATGGAGAGGCATAATTCTCACTAAAAATTAGGAGCACAAATTACAGACTTTACCAGGGTAGAAACATTAGCCCGAAAATGGGATCCATATGGAGAAGACGATCTACTGTTCCGAACAGAATGTATGTGTTGCTATAGTGAACGGTGACCACTATTGTCAAAAGTGATACAGTTGCTTCCGGTTGGATGGAAAAAGTGTAAAAGTATAGTTGACCCTAAAAATCTTGCATCAACGTTGATATCGTATCTCACAATCACTATATTTAACTAGAGTCCAAAGTATAAAACAGCTAGTGACCAGTCATCAAAGACTTTAATCGAACCACCAAGTCATTAAGGAATCGTCCAAGTCAATATTAGGAATGTATGAAACCAACTGGATAAAATGATTTCTATACTCGAACACTATTTCTTCTCTTTACTAGATCCTATAAAATTTTATATCCATCAGTACCTTAAATTCATTATGAATTAATGCTAAATGAACCATGCCTTGAAACATTTCCAAGAATAGTCTTTTTCTGGCATAGTCTGAATAATAGACTTCCACTGATTATAACTCAGACCCTCTAGTAGGATGGTTACAAAAATAACATTAAGAGACTCATAAATTTAATGTTGTATTAAAATATCCTCAACCTTTAGTACCAAAACCAATTCATCCTAAGAATCTTGTTACCCATGAATTATTGTGGGGCTACCATCTTGATTCTGGGGATCCTAGGTGTGCCTTCATGATCGATTTATTCAATAATTTTGATTCGGTCAAGTGGGAACTCAAAGAGGATGCTTTAGATATGCATGGAATCCCATCTAGTTTCACGTCTTGGGTTAAAATATGCATCTCTTCCCCAATGTTCTTGGTGAACATTAATGGAATTTTACATGGCTACTTTTTGGGGAAAAGGGGGATCAGGAAATGGGATCCTCTTTCACCTTTCGTTTTTGTTATTTTCAGGGAGTTTTTCTCGTGCATCCTGGACTCCCTTATTTCATATTAATATGCTTAAAAGTTTCATTTCTGATGTGGTAAAACATTTATTTCTCAACATTTTTTTCAGGTGAACTTATTCTTATGGTGATTTGGATTCAGTTTTATTCTTGAAGCATGCATTGGAACTTTTTTCTCCCATGTCTGGATTGAATGTTAATCATTCAAAGTACTTAATGTCTTTTGCTGGTATCTCTCTTGATGTGTTTGATACTATTGAGGCTGTTATGGCGGTTAGGAAGGGGTCTCTTCCACTTTTTTATCTGGGAGTTCCCCTCATCACTTCCACACTTAGAGATTCTAATAGTTTGGTCTTGGAAGAGAAAATTGTTTGAAGAGTTAATGTTTTAACTAATAACTATCTCTCCTATACTGAGAGGTTATATATTATTCAATTGATTCTTTATAGTATGCAAGCTTATTGGTGTTATCACTTCATTTTACCCAAGATTGTGGTCAAATCCATTGAAGCCACCCATATGAATTTTCTTTGGAAATGTCCTTCAATGGATTCCCATGGTAGTGGCATGATTTTTTCTGTGCTGAAGGTGTGGTTTGGATGGGGGCTGGAGTACTGGTTGTGTAGGATGGTTGTTTTGGCTATATGTAGTCGAAGTGGTTTTCTGGTGGATGGAGTGCTGGTTTTTTTGTAAAGCTGGGTGCGGGCTGCTGGTGTGCAGGGGATGGGGTTTTCGGCTGATTTGGTTAGTGTCTGTGGCCGGTTTGGGCTGGAGTGCCTGGTGTGGGATGGAATGTAGGTGGAAGGGGGCTGGTGCGGGTTGGAACTAGTGGTATGGGGTTTTTTTTCAGGTGGCATGGGGTTGGAGCGGGCTGGAATGTAGGAGGCTGGGGGTAGGTGTGGTGGTTGGTGCGGGAAAGAGTGGCTGGTGCGGGAGGGAAGGCTAGTGGCAGGGGGATGACATGGGTTGGTGTCAGCTGGAATAGGTGGCAGGGGCTAGTGTGAGTTATATTGATGGTGGTTGGTGGCTGTTGGGCATGTGGAAGGGGTTGGTGTGGGCTAGTATGTAAGAGGTCGAGGGCTGGTGAGGACTGGAACTGGTGGTTGGGGGTGTTTTGCAGGTGGAAGAGGGCTGGCATTAGTGTTTTGTAGGAGGATGGGGGTGGGGACTGGTGTGGTGGCCGGTGTGGTGGCATGTGTGGGCTGGATTCCAGGTGGCATGGGGCTAGTGCGGGCTCGAATGCAGGTGGAAGGGGGATGCACTGCTGGTGGAAGGGGCTGGTTGTATGTGGTGGGGGGATGGTGCAGGCTGATTTGAAGGTGGAATGGGGGCTTCTGCGGGAAGGAATGCGGGTGGCAGCGGGATGAAATGTAGGTGGAAGGGGGCTGGTGTGGCCTAGATGTGCCTAGAGCAGGCAGGATTGTGGTGGTTGTGGTGGTTGATGGTTCGTAGGTGGACTGTGGCGGCCTCTTTGTGTTGGTGGTTGGGAGCGTGTGTTCGTGTGGTTGGGTTTGTGAGTGTGTTTTCGAGTGTGGGAGTGTGTGTTATCCGTCGGGTGGGTGTTTGGGTTTTTGTGGGTGGGTGAATGTGTTTCCTCATGGTTGTCACTTGCGTCAAGTGGAGCTTGGTGCTTTCATGATGGTGGGGTGGTTTTGTGTGATTCTCAAGTCTCTGGTGGGATGTTCGTTTGAAGTTCATGTGTTTCTTTTGTGTCTCTTCATGTGGAGGCTGGTTCTTTGTAGCTTCTAGTAGGCTAATGGTGGTTGTTGTGGTCTCTTCCTTTGGGTGATGCTTGTTTTGATCAAGATTCTTGTTGGCCACATGCTCTTTACGGTGCTTTCTTCCTCTCTCTAGGTTGCGGACTCCATATGACTTTGAATTTTGGGCGGTTGGCTTGCTTCTGCATCCATGGTTCTTCCTAGGGGATAGTTCTTTTCTTGGTTACTTGGCCTTGTTCCTAGTGATTGGTCACCTTGTTCCACCCATTGGTTGAGTGGGTTGTTATTCATTGCAATTCATCTTCGACCTTTTTTATGTGTTTTATTTTCCTTGAATATATATATATATATATATATTCTAAAACAAGAAACACAAACACCATAAAAATGGACTTCAAAACTCCATCCCAATGAGACAAAAAATTGATCAATAAGTAATCTAAAGACATTATTTAATTAAAAATAAAATACAATAATATATAAATTCATAAAATTGAAACAATATAGATTTTACTTCATTGAATAAGTGATCCAAATTTTCTTATTTAACCCAACATGGTTTTCTCAAAACTTATTTCAAAAAGAACATTCATTCATTAAAACATCATTTTTACCCATGAGGTTTTGAAAAACTCATATAACAAAGAGAAGTGTTAATTGTTTATGAAACCATTTAAACAGAATTATATAATTTGGTAAAAAATTTCTAACAATCAAATAGTTCAAAATCATCTATTTTAAAAGTACATCTGACTTCAATCCTTTAAAATATTTTAATTATTCTTTGTTAATATCACTTTAAAACCTTTAAAATTATTAACACTATCCCTTTTTCTAACAAAATTGAAATTTTTTACTAAAATCAGTTATCATTTTAAAACAAAAACATTTTAGACACTTTTCCAAATACAAATATCATTATAAAAGTATTCTAAAGTCTACTTATTGTCCAACATTTACTATGATGTCCCTCGAGCACTTAGATGGTCCTTGTAGAATATAAGTAGCAAGCTTCACCTTCATCTCCAATGTTTTCTACATGTGACTAAATATTTTTATGAGAGACTCGTTCCAAATATTTCATACCTGAGGGCCTCTCCCCCCTTTAACTATAGGTGGGTGATGCATCTAAAACTTTATCTAGGTATCATACATACAATTATGATAGAACTGTGAACCGCCACGGGGTGTCATCCTGGAGTAGGGTCAAATCACGGCATTACTGCGGCGTTACCATGGCGTGACCGTGGTGAGACCACAGAATGACTGTGGCGTTACTGCGGCGTGACTGCGGCGTGACCGCGGTGTGAATGGTTTTTTACTACGGTGTGACCACGGCATGACCGCGGTGTGTTGGCCTAGTCCAGTGACATCCATGGGGAAGAAACTTCCATCCAGGAGAGAAGGGAGTGGGAGTAGGTGGGGAATCATTTTGTATGTCGCCCCACCGATAGAAATTGTGATTAGATAGTCTCAAAATTGATCACAAGACTCATGGAATACTATCACATAGCTGATCATCCATCAGATTCCCCATTATTGTATAAAGCTCCAACTACACTATATGAGGTGTGTGTTGTTTACTGTTCCCACACAGAAAAAAAATATAACGTAGAATCATTTTCTCTACAAGAGTCAAAACACTCATCAGATCATCGGGATTATAAAAATATCAAACATTAAAGGACATGGACAAGTAAAAAATAGAAAACCATACATAAATTGTTTCATCAACTCTATTGAGAATGTTAATTAATCATATATTAGTAGAGAAGATTTTATTCTGATTTTTATCAATAAAGTTATATAATTTCATATGCAATTAATAAATCCCAAGAATGGAAAAATCAGCATAGGATTCGACTCATATATAATATGGAACCAGTTGTTCATGGAATGAAGTGGGGAGGACTACTGATCATATAGATTTTTTAATTATTATTGAAATTTTATTCTACTTACCAGTGCCTATACTAGATATCAAATTTTTCATTACTCTTTATATAGGATTCTAAATAAATCCTATGTAGTTGTCCTACACATTATAGAAACTGATCTTATGTTATAAAAAATAGACTCTTTGATTCGGTATTATGGTATGATAAAGATATATACTTTATATTCATTGTTTTTAAAAGTGGTACAAGGTAGTTGAAACTACTAGTTGAGAGTCAAATTATTCAGGTATATTACTTATCAATGGAATATGAATATCTTGTAACTCTAAGAATAAAACATCAGTCACCTTGAGAAAAATTGTATTTGAGTATTTTTTAACATATCTGGATGCAACAAAAATTTTATGGGAGAATTCATATATGTAAAAATTTAGATGTGCACCCAGTCCAGGAAAACACGCCAAACTGTGTTAAGATGAATCTTATGGTGGGGAGGACCATAAGCCTGACAGGTGTTAAAAAATGACATCATTAGTGTTTTTAGATAAATAGTCTCAGGTAAACACCAAAAGGGTTGGCCAAATGGCTAGGAAAACACCTGAAACAGGTTTCTCTATAAGATAAGTTCACAACGTCCATGATAGAACAAATCAACTATTTAATATGTTATAACAAGGGATCGTCAGAAGGTTGTAGTGAGAAGAACAATTACGCAATGTCTAAAGGGAAATGAAATGACGGAAAAGAATCATACACCCTTAACAAACCATTTACAAGTTCAATCACTTCGCCTAAACATGGTAATTTCATTTATAATATTCAAAGGGTGAAAAGGTAAGTGTCATGGTCCATAAATATTCCTACTCGAGCAATGTAATTTGATCTAAACGAGTAAGATAAGAAAATTTATATTATTCAAAGAAAACAAAAACTAACATTCCACAAAACAAACATCAAAAAGAGATGTATGGAAAACTCAAACCAAATCTAAACAGGATATAAATAACCATAACTACACTTTCGTTTAGAAGACAACACAACTCCGTTTGAGGGGTTGTATTATAAAATCCTAGCATTTCTTTATCATACAATTCATTTAATTATATTTAACATTTATTCTAAAACTGATTCAGCACAAATCAAATGCAATAACTTAAGCTACTAGATCAACATAACTATCATTGTGAGTTGTCGTGGACATCGCACCTCCATTGGAGGGGTTTTATTATAACAAGATGAATTTATTTATCAAATGAAACAATTTTATTAAATAATAGTAATTCAAGATATTAAATTCCATATAATTAAGTATAATTAAGATATAAGTTAAATTCAATTTAAATAATTCTTGAATTAGAGAGGCTAGGAGAGGGACTCTTCCTCAAGGTGGAACCAAGCCATCCACTTCGGCTCTTGGAGCATTCTAACTAAAATTTGATGCTCCCCCATAGGTTATACACACCATCACAAACATGAATGGTCCCCTAGACCCAATTCACACACCCAAATGGCCACAATAATGTGCAATGAGATCCTTTCACATATGCTTATATTCATATACCAGTCTCCACTCAGCTACATCTGCATTTATATATATATACACGAGAACACCTAGCCCCTTACATTCATAATCACTTCCATGGATGACAATACACATAACAGGGGAACCCACATACATATACATACTTACCTATGCACACGTAGGTGAGTCACCCTTGACTTGATGACTTGAAACCAAGGAGAAGGGATCAACGCACTATATAAAGGTTATTAGGAACCTTAGAACACATAAAGGATGCTAAATAACTAGTGAGAATCCAACCAACAGCATTAAAGACTTACCTCAATTGGAAGCAGATAACCAAATCCACCAAAACCAACATGAAACAATCCAACGCCCTACCGAAACTATAATATGGAGTCGAAAACACAAAAATCCCCAAATACATGAGGTGTGAGACAAGTAGTAACCATAAAATCTTACCTCGGATCAAAGCTGGTGGACTGAATCAATCTGAGCCTCTTCGTAGAATATAACTACCCTATATCCCTAGGAAGTAGTAAAAGACCTAAGTGGACAATGTGATAAAGATAATAAAATAAGAACTAAACTAAAACATACCTGTATCCGGTGACTATACACATCACCGACCAACATATAAGAACCACAACGCCCCATGGGTCAAATCATGTTCATGTAAGAAAAGGGGAAATATATCCATGTTTCAAAATGATACTATAAAATAGTGCGTTCAGATTAATTCACAATTACTCTTCTTACTAATTTTATACATTCAATTTGGCTCGAGTTTGAGCTTAGTTATGTTTTGTTTGATAAAACATTGTTTAGGAAACATTCATTAGATTTAGTTTTCCTTATTTTTGTTAATATTATCTTTGACAATTTAATTCATTTAGGTTCTAATTGATCCTAACATTAATAATAATCAGTCAATCCATATTAATAATTTTATCCATTAGTTCCATATCTGGAGTATAAAATACATAGAAATGAATGATATCATATAAGTAAAATCATAAGAGGGGAAAGATGTAAAGCAGTATTATTCATGAAATTCATACCTAAGATAGATTTTTCATGGACACATAAATCAATAAAATCCCCAAATTAAATTGGTCCAAATAAAGAGGGTGGAATAAACCAACCCCAATTGGTGCCAGATGGACCATGATGATCCAAACTGCTTTACCTTCGGCAGTGGATGCCAAATCATATCTGAGGTGGACCCAAAAGAAACATGATATGCCCGAGATAGAAGGTTGAATGTTAGATAAGAGGAAATTATACAAATAATGATCTAAAATGATTATGATAGAAAATTTGAACTGAAAATGGAAACCATCCAAGAAATAGATAATATAATTGTATTAGTAGTTGATATTTCTAAAGAAGATCCTAAGAGATTACCAAAGGAAAATCAAAAGATGTTGAAGATGTTTTTTGAAGGAATAATTATGTTGGTCGTAGAGTAATCATATGTATGAATTTTATTCTACTGTCAAAATAATTTGATTAGTGGTATGGGAAAAGAGAAAATTTTATCATGTTCTAAATCAACTGCTACAAATGGATCCACACCTATGAAAAAGGATGGATAATGTTTGATCATATGGTCTGATGAATTAAAAAAGGATAAACGAAAAAAATGAAAAACATTAAGAGTTCTGTAATTGTTCAAGTGAATATGCAATTTTAAAACAATAATAAACATGTGAAAGAAGATAAAACCATGATTCCTCAACAAAAAAATGTTTATAATGTGAGATGTAAGAAAGTGAAAAGAAAATAAAACACTTTTGAGCTACAAAAAAAGTGCCCCATTGTTGAGAAAAAATCTCCACTCTGTGTTAGTACTTAAAAGTTGATAAACCCACACTTTTCCCATACTTGTTGTTATAAAAACAATCGAATGGAAATGTCACATAACACACACATTATATATTTTTTTTGGTAAAGGAAAATAATTTTGAAAAATGAATCCTTCATATATTTTTATTATTCTTCTATGTCACTCTCAATGTATCCATGAATCTCGATTACACAAAACCATAATTGAAAATGCCTATTCAATAACTAATAAAATTGATTTTGGGAAAACCCCTTGGAAGAATATGAAAAACATAATTACTTAAAGGATCTATGTGAAAAAACATGAAGGAATGAATAACACTTCATATTTTAGAGAAATCGATGAATAACCCTTCCTAATCCTAATTATAGCAATAATAGAATATGAAACACTGAATAACCCAAAAAATCATATGAAACATTGATATAGGGTTCCCCTATTCCAAATTATGGAAAAATATCTATCATAAATGATTGATTTCACCATACTTCAATGAAATCGATGAATATCCTTAAAACAGACACTTCTGAAATCAGAAATGCTACCTTAGTGCAAGTTGTGAATGAAATATGTAGTGAATAATTTGTGGGGGGGGGGGGGTAAGTGATGTTTGCTAGAGCTCAGTACTGTAGGGAGGGGAGAGGAAGGGTGACGATGAGTGGTGAGCAGGGAGCGGCGAGCATAGAGCAGGATGTAGGGAGCAGGGGGCTGGGAGAAGCGATTGGCGAGCGGCGAGCGGCGAGGTGGAGTTGGAAAGGGAGGAAGGGAGTGTGGGGGGAATGAGAGAAGTGGTGAGGAAAGGATGGAATGTGAGCAACGACGAGGGGAGATCGGGCGGTGAGGTGAGGTCAGGCAGCAATGGGAGGTCGGGAGGATCGTTGTTGTGCTGTAGGGATGGTGAAGTGGGGCGTGACCGGATGGGAGAAGGAGCCCGATGGCTGGGTTTTTTTTTGGTTTCTCTATCCCAACTATTCATATGAACCATTGGTATTGAGATGAATTTTTCTAACTATTTACAATAACTGTTGGGAAAAACCAACATATATTATTCTACGCTAACGATTTCACAGAACCATTAGTATGGATTATTTTCCCCCACAGATTTTCCAAACCATTGGGAAATAAGTGTTGGTATAGGTGTGATTTCCACCAGTTAAGGGAAGAGAAAAAAAGACAAACCATAACAAGAAAATTCACCTAATTTAAAAATAGTGAAGCATTAAACCAAAAATCTAGAGACCAAGGAAAAAGAAGAACCCAAGTGAAAAAGGAATAAGAAGAATGTTGAAGAAGAGATTATGAAAGTACCATGAAAAATAACCCCGAAAACACGAGGTAATCACTTGGAACCACCATGGGTAGAGGAGTAAAGGCTTGGGAATGAATGGAGTTCTCCCATAGGGTCTCTTGAACCAAATGACAGTGAGATATGGTGTTTTAGAGTTAAATACAATGAAGGGTGGAAAGGTTAATACCAATTTTAATGAACCTGGGAAATATTCATGTTTAATTTAATTAGTTTGGGAAACCATATGCTTACCATGATCCCCGTATAGGATATACTAGATAGATGCACTATTCACCTACATGGTTTGGGAAGTCATGCACCAATAATGAAGCATGGTTATGTCAATAACTATAAATCCATGAATGAGCATTCTATACGGTTTGGTCTAACCAAGCTCAGGTCATCCGCCTTTATACAGAGACACACAAGACCAAAACAGTTTCTCCTAAGATTATCATGGTTTCGAAATAATAGACCAACACCTATGAAAATCAAACTAAGTAAGTCCAAAATAAACTACAAAGATAGCCCACCACATGAGGTCACACGATTTACCCTTCCCCATGCACATAAATCATTCACCTAATGGAAAATAAGGAGATATTAAAATTTTCAATCCCAAACCATAAAAATTTCAGATAAAAGATATTGAAAATATAAACAGAAATAAATGCATAAAATAAAAACTGGGTTGGGAAAAAAATATCATAGATCACGAAATTGTTTTTTTTTCATATTCAGTCTCTATAAAATCACTATTAACATTAGTATTTTTATGATAAATCATGGGGGAATATCCCCAAAAATATAAATATCAACACTATTCCAAAATTCACCAGTGGCACTGTGAATTTTTAAATGAAGAGAATAAAAGAAAAATTGTTTACTCATTATTCTTCTTTAAAAATTATTGAATCCAGATATTTACTTACTAAATTTGGATAATTAATTTATTACCTTCAATAGTAGAATTTTTTTTAATCAATACATGAAATATAATAATATATTTTAGAATTAAACCATTCTCTTCTAAGAGATCAGGATATATAAGACTTTATCTAATAATTTATCTGGTGATATGATCTTTAGAAAACATTCATTTTTTAATAATAATGTGGAAAATATAATGAACCAGTCAGAACACTCTTGTTAACCAATACATTATCAATCCCTAACATGATGTTAATCGTGTTACGATCCCCACATGATAGAAAAAATCACCTAAGATCAACAAACGGTCAAATGGAATAATTTATACACAATTAGTAATAATGAAGATGGAACGTAATAATATATATAAATAAAAATATCATATTCCAAACACTTTTGAAGTTAAAAATTATTAAGATAAATAGTACATAAATTCCAAAGTGATACATCATCCAAAAGATAACATAATATTAGTAATGGAAAATTCTCACTATCCCTATATAACGAGTGTCCCATAGCTCCACAGTTCATCAGTATCACATTAGGTCTGATGAATCTGGCACACACTATCTAAAATTGTGATTTCCATTTTCCAATACAAAGAATAACAGTATTTTCAAATACCCACATGAAATGTTAGGGAATGAGATAAAATTCCCTGTATGATTTCTCCAAATCTTCCAAAATCAGTTCAAATACATATAAAACAAATAATGATTCAATTTTATATAAACATGAAATGAATTAAAAAATTCACATTTTCCTAGAAACGAGAATTCATTGAATGAATATTTTAGAATATCAAATCATGATTCAATGACCATTTTTTGTAAAATTGGAATGACATGAATAAAAAAGTTTAATAGTCAAAAGTTTGTAATAAGAAAATATAAACCATGCAACATGGTTACAAGAACATGGTTTTTTAGTTCCTACATATTATATTCTTACAGTACTCAATAAATCATCACAACATAATGTGTGTGTTCATATTTTTCCATGGTTTATGTCATTGTGATAATTAGTCAAAACCCCATCAAGGAAAAATTCATGTTGAAATTTATTTATAATAAATTTTCATCATCAATCCATTACAAGGGTATCATAGTACTACCATGATTGTCCAAATCACTCACTAACTAATTCAAATATCATATTATTTTAATCAATCAATAAATAATGAGAAA
Source organism: Viscum album (assembly GCA_963277665.1). NCBI lineage: Eukaryota > Viridiplantae > Streptophyta > Magnoliopsida > Santalales > Viscaceae > Viscum > Viscum album. The sequence goes on along the minus strand of OY728146.1, from coordinate 1,774,478,789 downwards.
TAATTTCAATTAAAATAATAATTCATAGTTAAATTGCATAAATTCATGTTTAAACATTTTTTTTAAATTTCAATACCAAATAAGAGTTTTTTATCATGTTTATAGATTTCATAATAATATGTAATTTAGAGTCATTTACTCAAAATTCACCATTAAAAATTTTCATATAAAAGTTTATCATTCCATTCCATATTATCTCAGAATCAAAGGAATTTATCAAACCCATATAAACAAGTTTATATTTCACAAATCCATTTCTTCTAAAATCAAAAAAAAATATAATAAATTCATTAGATTCAAATTAAAAAAAATTCACATTATTAATTATATTAATGGATTCATGTTGAAGGAAAAGGATTATGGATCCATATTACTTTGGGTCACATGATCAAATAACCAATCATCTGAAATGAGGATTGATAATTAATAATTGAAGGTGAGGTAGATCAAAGAGGAATCCCTAAAATCATAGTCCATCAATACAACAATATAATACTATAGTAACATGTGGATTCATAAATATAAATTAGGGATAAGATTTAAGAATGTATTATTCCACAATAAAATGAGATAAACTTACTTGAGGTAGTTCAACCACACATACTGACACTTCAATATAAGAATATGATATGTTGATGGAGCTAAAATCCTCTCTTGGGAGACCCAATAATCTAAATGGTCAAAAATAGTAAAATAGAATAAGATGGAGATAAAAATGGGTTCAAGATATTAAATTATAGAAACAAAATATGACTATATATACCACGACATGATAATCTAGAATTGTAGAAATATAGTAAGACCACATTGCAGTGGATCAGATTATCCCACAACCACCCCCATTACTATTAGATCTAGAATCCTTGGAAGAAAAATCAATAATATCATATTTACCATATTCAAGGATCTGATTCTTCCCAAACACCATGTTTCATATTCCCTCAAAATGGAAGAGGCATTAAAAATTCACCTCAAACCTCTATACCATAATCACCTTTACCATGTAGAAACTATGTAGAATGTGTTAGAAGCACCCCCACTCGATCACTTGAGCCTCCATTCTAGAAACAGTTCTCTACACCACATATATTTCTAAAAAGTTGAAAACAACAATAGTGGTTATTCCCCCAATATGATAGACCATGCCACAAGACACCTTTCCTAGTATGTATCCCATATCAATAAGGTTCATCTGAATATATAAAACCCAGAAAAAATAAAAAAACACCATAATGACCACGAACCACACCTAAAACAAAGGTGAATTTAGAAACTAAAAGGCGTAAATATATGTCGCAACTACCCCTCTAAAAACACTTTATTCTAATATAAAACTTTTTAAAAAGACTATATGTAAATGAGGTGACCCCAAAACACTCTCAATAGTGCCTCATGATATTATATCTAATGTGAATTAGAATATTATTTGTATAACAGAAGAACCAAAAGTATTGAAATATCATGAGGAAATTTTTTCTCATAATCAATGATGTAAAATGGGTTCTCATCCTCTAATAAATTATATTCAATAGAAATGTCCACTCAACTAAATATAAGATAGGAGTCAAATAGAATGATTTGGATATGTTAAACCAGAAATATAATATTAATTTACATTAAATTTGGTTGAAAATAAATGCAGTAAGCCACTATTTCAATCTACTCCAAACCCTAAAATGGTCATATGTATCAATGTTCAAGATTACACTATTTTAGAAGTCATCAGTGACCCAATCGAGGTGTAAGACTCAAAAATATATGGTCACCAGTTGAAAAATCTAAATTGTGTCAATGAGGATTAAAATAAGATATATAACTGATCTATACTATCTCCATTATCTAGCATATAAAATGAATTTTTTTATCATCCCTTGGACCCACTTATGTCCAACCATAGGAAAAATACCAAACTCTGACCAACATAGTAGTGATTCACATGTCCTATTGTACATGGTACTAAAGGGTTCCATATGGATGGATGATTGGTAAATATTGTAATATGAAAACTAAACCAACCCCAACTACATATGTCAGGCTTTGTGAATGTTGATAATGCAAGCATAAAGCATGTATTGAAGGATCTATATAGATTGTTCTATCGGTACATCCAACATCATTTAATATTATATACTCAAACTAATGTGGGATCTTATAACCTCCTATAGGACTATCTAAAAATGATAGGTGAGTCAAAAGTATCAATAAGAATATATAACAGCTAAAAATCCATGATATTTGACATTCGTTTTTACATAAAGTATTTTCATGATTTCAAATCTATAAATAACATGAATGGGAATTAAGTGATCTGATTTTATTTTCTAATCAATTGCTACCCATATAATATTTTTCTTTTGAGGGGTACAAGGAAAACCTACCATAAAATCCATATAAATCTCTTCCAATTTCCATGTTGTCATAGGTAGGGGATGAAGGAAACCCAAAGCTTCTCATGCTCGGCCTAGACCAGTTAGATGGTATAATAATGGGAAAAAGATTCAATAATGTATCTTTCCATATCTGTATATTATAATAATCCCTGAATTTCATAAGAATAGTCATGGTACAATGGTGCAACAACCACTAGGAACCAGGGGATACCCCATCAAATCATTTCTCATGAATAAGGTACAACATTCAGGTTTCAAAGTCACATGATGTCCCCATAAGAGAATCAACACTCGATAATGGATTTCATTCCTAGAAGATAATCGTGAACTCCAAGGAATTCATTATCAACATCCATCTCCAAATGAATCATCTAAAGAAGTAATGTGGTAAATTGTACGCATGTCAACAAAACCTCAATCTCATCATCCCAATCCCCAATGGGAATATGAGTGAAGAGGGTAATCAAACTCCATTATTATGATGACTCATTCAGGTCATAGGTAAAAACAATATGAATAAAGTAGTCATCAAAGTAATTACCATTTATAGTTGTGTAAGAAATTTTGAAATCAATGGACATCAGGTATTGAACCAAATTCTTCTATCAAAGATTCAAATATTATTACAAAAATAATTCCGAAAACATATTTTGATCCGAATAAATTAAAAATATTTCTTTAGAAAGTTAATTCTTCCAACTCTTAAGAGAACTCATCATAGTTATGAGTTCAATATCATTTGTAGTATAGTTCCTATCATGTTTCAAATTCTGTCATAAACTATAGGAAATAAAGTGATCAATTTTTATTAGAAAACAACCCAAAACTAAATATGATGCATCACAAAAAATCATAATTCTCGCCCAACCTCTAGATGAGTCAACACTATCCCATAAGTCATAATAATATCTAACTCATCCAATGATATCATAAATTTCTAATCCAATAAAAAAATTTCTCATCTACAAGTGTGATAATTCATTAGATAATCCATCATTGAGAAATATTTTTCATTATTGTTGTAATAAACCACTAACAATAATAATATCAAAATATAAAAAACCATTCGTGGATTTTTTATTTTCTTAATAATCCCCCCTTTCCTATGATCCAAAAAATACTATGTTCTATGATGAAATTTCATAAGTATTTCACTTAAAAAATCTATCCTTTAAGTTTGGAAAACAAGTAATAATGTCTTTCATATCTCTGAATTTTCAAAACTGCACCAAAAAGATGCAAATGGACTTCCTTATTCGAAGATAAATTTGAGATTCTATCCAAAAATACCACCACGAACAAATTTATATACTCATTAAATATCCTATTTAACAATTCTATAAAAGCTATAGTATAATTGTTAGACCAAATGTCATAAATATACTTTTAATAGACACACCTACTCAGGATGGTGTTTTTTTAGACATTATATTCTTTGATTCTCAAATGGTGGTTACTAGGTCGAAGATAGATTTTTTAGAACCACTTCACCCCATTTAACTATTAAAATAAATCATCTATAATAAGAAAAAAAATATATGTTCTTTACTATGACTCGATTTATTTTTTGTTAATCAATACAAAGAAAAGTGTACCATCAGTATTCCACTAAAAATAACTAGTTCCACCCATTTTTTTCACAGTCGAGCTAACAAATAATTTAGAGAATATATTATATAGCATTGTAATCACCTCTTTTAGTTTATCCGGTTTTATATAGAATGTTGGAAAAAAGATGAGATGTGTACACAGTACCAAGTCAACTATGAACTCTACTACTCTTACTGATGGAAGACCAAATAACCCAGAGGGAAACATGTTAGGAAACTCAATGACCAGTGGAGGAAGATCACTACTAAAATATTCATTCTCTAGATTAATGTAAGACACTGATATTATTCTAAAAACTCGATTAAAGGGGTTCCAACTCTGCTAGACCCCAGGTCCCATTCTCCCTAGAATGCATGGAACAACACATTGTGATTATTAACTAATACCTTACGAATATAATACTAAATACCGAATTTATGGAAAATCATTCAATACAGTATATGATTGAAATAAAGTGATTTCATATCAAAAACCAAAAAATTATATTTGAGAACAAACATTGATAAAGTGAAAGAAAAATAAGGGCATCAAGTATTTTCTCTATCTTCATTCTTAGGGGCATAGCAATATCCATCGCATAAGATATAAAACCAATATGAATGTAGAGTAAATAAAAAATAAGATTCAATTAAAATGAATAATATGAAGCAATATCAAATAAATTATTCTCTATATATGAAGATATTCAAGTGGTACCACTCACTTTCATTGGACCAACATCACATTCCTCTATAGATTCTTCCACTGACTAATGAAGATTCATTCTAGATTATTGTATCTAAAACCCCATAGTTATTGAACCATCTAATAGAAACATGGTAACAATATATTAAAATGAACCACTTCCACTACATTGTGTAGAAATGACATGTAATAACTTATACAAGTGAAATGAATTACCAAATAAACTAAAAATAATTTTTTTATCAATACACACTTGTTTTTAATTCCTGACTTATCCACACCATAATAATTTTAAAGGGACTCATCCAAACACCATAAAAGGCTTGGATGATACCTTTTTTCAAGATCCCCCATGAAACTCATCTTACTTTCACATTAATTTAGTATAACTAGATGAACTTCCATTAGGCGTAAGAGAAAATCCAACCAACCCTACCTAACTATCCATGCCAAGAACATCCATTAATTCTATGTCCTTAACATAAACATATGAATAGAAATTAAATATGAAAAACTCTGATTAGATATCAAATCAAAGATCCCTATTTATTTTTTGATCATTTATCTTCCCATTTTTCACTACCTCAAAAGAATATGGAAAAATTCCACAAATCAATTTGGATATAGATTCATAGTTCTATCACTTTGGTGGAGGTTGAGAAACTATATCTAATTTAGTAAAACCATCATTTTTCCATATATCAACTCAGGGAAAATAGGTTTAATCACTCTCCACTCTATGAATTTTTTTTACTCACTATATCCACTAAATATCACCACATTCAGCTTAGTCCTTCAATCATGAATGTAACACATTTTACATTTATTAAGATACATGTTTCTAAGAACTAAAGAATAATCTAAATCTATTTGGACTAGAAATATACCTCTTGAGAATAATTTGGGATTTATAATTCTAATGGTTTCTATAAAAGAAACACCTGACATGAATCTCTGGATTCATCCCAATGAGTCTAAGAAACTAGATCATTAATTGAAATGTGGGAGGATACATGTCCAAGAGCTTGGAAAAAATGGAAAAATATCTCAATGAGGATCTAACTAACTGAATGGTTTTTTTGTGGTTCATTAGGATATCATTCTTTTAGACTATTCAAAAGTATTCTTGGAAGAAATGTACTTCCCAAAATAAACATGAAATAAAAAATCAAAAGAATGGATATTGACATCATTGAAATGTCACGAGATATAAGAATATCTATTTCATTAATAGGATTAAATTTAATGGGATTTTGAAAAACTAAGATAATATTTTGGAAAAGATAACGATTAAATCAATTTATTCCTCAGTAACACTTTTCAAAAACACCCATGGTTATTTAAGGCTCTATATGATGAGAGAGGGAATTGAACTCATTTTAAATTCTACCTTATATCCAAAAAATGATCCCCCATTCAACTAAAGCATATTTTAATAAAAAAAACATTAAGTAAAGATGAACAAAATTTCCATTAATAATAGTTGGTTACAAACCAACCTCAATACCTTGGTACACCAACTCCTCATCCCGTCATGACATGACCTGAAGGGCATTACCAATCCATATGGGCTAGTGACTGGAACATGAAATCAATAATAATTTAAAGAGAATGATTTTTTTCACAAGTAAAATGAATTGATATAGAACATAAGAACATAAATCAACAGATATTCGGTATTCTAATCCCTCATAATGGAGAAAAATACAAATATAAAACTACCTAAACCCCCATGTGATACATATTTCATAAGAAAACTTAATATCCATCAAAAAAAGTCTCACAATCACCGTGTAATTTGTAGACCATAGATCCCCAAGTTACCAACATCAATCTCATTACCATAAATGTTTCACAATAACCACATAAAATCGGTTCTTTCACTTTTCATGGACCTTGACTAAAAACATCATTTCTCACCTAAAGGAAATGACAATGTGTGACAAAAAAATCCCACTAGGAGTTCAAAAAATGACCTGTAATCATTTGTTATAAAAATATACCAAATTATTATTAAATTTTAAATAAAAAAATCTTGTAACTAAAACTCCACATTTTCATTCATGAAATATTTAAACTAATGAATATGGATGTGTATAGAAACCATCAATGGTTAATTTTTTCAAAAAATATAAAGTACATGATTGCAATAGTTCTATAGTAACTGGTATGTAATAATCAAATGATAATCTAGAAACATGGTAATAATATTTGTTGTATATTATTTTCAACAAACAAGATCTTTCCACTTCTCTTTCAATCATCATGGTTCAACTTTTTCCTAAATAGGTTTGTATGGATTAGGCCATTAGGATAATAAATCAACAACCCTTTTGGGGAAAAGTCATTATGAACTTAGTTTAGTTATATTTTTCATCAAATACCCATTTTTAGGATCCAATGTCCTAGATTTAATATTCAAATAAATACTAAAATACCATGGGTGATATGTTCATTAAATGAATGATTAAGTCATGAGCCATCATTTCAATTTAAATCATTATTCACAGTTCAACTGCTGAATTTCTAGTTTAAAAATTCCATATCAATTCCAAAACAGAATCCAAGGCTTTTATCAAGATCATTCATTTAAAAATAATTTTTCAATTACATAATTTTTGTTGTGAATAATTTTCAGATAATTTAATCTAAACATTTCTCAATTATAACCACTTTATCATAAAATCTACCCAATTTATCAAAAACAAAGAAAAATGTTTTTTATCCCAAAAATCAATTCCTTCTGAAATAAAATGTCAAATCTAATAAATTCAAGGTAGTCAAAGAAAAATACTGTTGAGATATTGTAATAATTTAGGGTTTAATGTTTTTGGAGAAGGCTAATCGACCAACCTACATTTAGGTCACATAATGAAATGATCAATCACCCAATACTGGAGTCAACAACAGAAAATCAATGTTAAGGATGGCCCAAAAGGAAACCTTATAATCATAGTCTATCAAAAGAATGATTTAATCTACCAATGAGATATGTATTAATAAATTTAAAATAACGATAATATATAAAATAATTATGATTCCAAATAGAGGAGAGATATATTTAATAGAGGATGATAAATCTCAACTACTAAAAAATTGACCTTTGAAGATGAGTGTTTGAATGACCCAACATCCTATCATGAGAGTCCATAAAATTAAACTGGTCAAATATAGTCAAATATGGTAATTTTCCAGATATAATTGGTTTAAGATGTTAAATTATCGAAAAAAACACCACGGTATATCCCATGACCCCATGCTACAGAAGTGAGGAAACATTGCTAGACTATAGTGAAATATAGGAGACCATAAAACATAAATACTTTGTATGACATGCCCTAAAATACATGGTGAAAAACTCTCCTATATCCTGTTTAACTTCTTTAAGGCTATAGTAAAATTCATTAACCATGTTGAATCACATCTAAAATGTTAGACACCACAAAAATGAACATCTAGCCTCTACATTGAAACTCCCTTTCCAACAAACCAACCGTACCTAACATGTAGGAAGCTCCCCAATGTGGTCACTAAAGACCCCAAACCATAATTGCCTCTTCACACTATAGTTATTCCTCAAAAATTAGAACTGTAAATATAGCCTATGCCACGAGCATATGGAACATACCAAAATAACCCTCTCCACACCGTAGCCCGTCTCAGTAAATTGAAACTCCCTTTGGAAAACCTAAAAAAATTTCAAATAACTATTGAAAGTCGTAGAACCATACCCAACAAAATATATGGTCAATTAATGGTGGATAATAGTACATAAATGTGGTAATGTGATGTTATAAAAACATTGTAATATAATCATAAATGCATTAGAAAAATTGTTATAGCCTCACTTCTGGCAGGAGGTAATATGTCTAACCAACATTGTGGACAAAATCTTGTGTAATGTAATTTTTAAAGATAGATGATCAATGTATATATGTTTGATCTGTTAGATTATATCAATTTTGGAAGAAACTCATAATGTCATAATTTTTTTATTATTTTAATTTTTTAAAAATTATTAATCTTTATTAATTTTAAATGAATTGTAAAAAATAGGTAAATAATACATATTATAAAATTATAAATAATAATAAATTTAAGTATATGTAATATTTTTTTTAATAATTTATTTATCTAGATAGTGAAATACAGGTAAAAAATAATGCGTAGAAAAAACATATCTATAAATGTTTTAAACATATAATTTATTTTAAAATATAGTAAAATGAAATATTGTCTAAATTATTTTGGAAGTGATGTTATGTTTAAAAGAAAAAATATTTTATTCTCTTAAGAATTATTTCATAACAGTTTTGATATAAATTTATTATTATTTTGGAAATATTTTTAAAAAAATTATCTAAAAAATAACGAAAAATTTCCCTTAAACAATAGGACTAAATGAAATTAAATATATATATTTAAAATAACTGATCTATATAAATTTAAATAATAAATAGTAGGATGCCTCAAATATAGACTGTCAATTATTAATGCAAAACACATATATATCATCAATAATTATTTTTTTGGGTAGATAGACCAAATACATACAAGAAGATGTATGAATAAAAATTTTCAATACCAAAATGTTAGTAGGGATTCATTACATGTAAAATATAATTTTTTGATGATATAATGGATTTTTATTGACTAAGATATGAAATATGTTTAAGATAACAATTTCTCTACAAATTTATTACTTTTTGGAATTGAGTATATATAGGTTCTTTACATGAGAAAACATATATTTTAATGTAGATTGATCTCACAGTAGTTTTAAAACCTAATCCAGATGTAATTCAGATTGGTCTTGTTTTACTTCATATTTTTTCATACTCTTTGTATCATATATTAAATATTTTCAGGATATTTCTTATGATTTCAGTATTATTCTTAATTTTTACAATATTAAATATCTATTGAGAGAAATTTATATTTTTAAAATATTATATCTAGTTTTTAGACTATCTAATTTAGAATAATTTTATTTTATAACTTTGGTTCTTCCCTCTAGTTCAAAAACTATTTTAAAAACATTATCTTTTGATATTTATAATACTAATGTAATTTCTTGATTTTACATTATTTTCCCAATCATATAATCCTATATTTTATTAATGCCATATTCTTTTAAATGATTCTTTTTTAAACATAGGTTGTTTTTCAAACTGTTTCCAATCCATAGTTTTACCTTCAAAAACATAATATTGCATCACTTTTGGAATTTTTGGAGTACAAAAATCATGTAAATTAGAATGTTTTTCATCATCACTTCACTATCACTATTAAAAGAATATGGTGATTTAGAATCAAAATAAATATTGGTTTGGTATTTAGTAGTAAGTCTTCACATGATATTTTTATATAGGAACAATTTCCATATAATATAGTGATCTTTCGACAATTATCACTATCTTCATATGAACTATTTCTTGTATAATCACTTTCACTCTCACACCTAGTGTCCATATCCTATTTACATTTCTTACATAATTTCATAGAATAATTTTTAGAATATTTATTTTATTTCATTTTAATATTATGATAATTATGCCTAATGTGTCGTAATTTTCTATATTCATAATTGATTTGATCTAAATTATCACTTTTATATTTCATTTTCTTAGGATAGTCTCTTCTCATTTTTTTGTTTGAAAATAATTCATGTTCGATTAGGAGTTTCACTATTAGTATATTCACAATGTGTTTCTTAGTATAATTTTCTATAAAATTTCTTGGATGATATTTTTTTTACAATTTCCGATATTTGATGTTTCAGTAGTTGTAAATGAAAATACTTGTTCCCTTATAACTTTTCAATAATCCCTTATTAATTGAAATTTTTATAGAATCAATGTTACAACTATGTCATATATACTCAACATTGTGATATTACTTGTATCGTAAATATTGGTTCTTATTTATACCCATTACTCATGTCAGATAATTATATCCTCACCAACCAGATGTTTATCTAGAAAATCATTCTCAGTATTCCATTTTAAACTATATTAAATTATCAAAAATATCTATTTCATTTGAGAAACTTTTTCACCATATAGATATTTAAATTTATGACATGATTCTCTAAATATAGAATTTTTTTCAAGAACCTTAAATGTTCTGAAATTTGAAACTTTTTTTCATTATCCATATTACACATAAAATTAAACACTAAAAACTTTTTCTATATATATTTATTTTTACAAAATAGGTAATATTTATTCAATGTAAAATTTAACTAAAATTTATTTTTATCTTATATTTTAAAACACTTGTTATATTTTTCTACAACTTCATACTCTCCAATAAGCATAAAAAAAATTTGAATCTTGTGTTGATAATATAAGTTTTCATTATATTTCTATTGTACACCTCGTCATTAAAATAAAAAATTGGTGGTCTATTTTAATTTACATTATTTTTAGTTCTAAACTGTAATCCAACCATACATAAAAACAAAATCTATATTAACTTTTTAGGTGCGAGGAAACTCATATATGAAATTTGGATATAAAAATCAAGAAAAATGAATATTGTATTCATTATCTAAAGTACAAATCAACATTGATATAAAATGTAGGATCAAAATTTAATGATATGGAATAATAAAATATTATAATAGGTAGGTGAGATTCAGTTTGAAAATTGATTACCTATTTTCATCATCCTTAGGAGATAAAATTAAAGAAATTCTAATGAAATAAAAATAATTATTTTCATATCATCAAAATTATGTTATTTATTTAAATAATATAGTAATTGATTACATTGAATATATAACAAGATAAATAAATATGATATCTTTTATAATTAATAAATTATATTAAAAAAATATATTTCATATTGTCAATTAATAAATTGTGAATAAATTAGACATCTTAGTCAGGGGATCAATATTTACTTGAAACATTAAATTTAAATAAAATTTCATTGAGATCAATAGAAACACATTTTGTGGGACCCTATAGGCCTTTATTTAGTGGAATTAGATAGGCTTTCCAAAAGAACGTGATTATTTTCTTGAAACAGTTCATGGAACCCATAGAGGAAGGTGATATAAAACAATCACAACAACCACTTATAAATTCTATCTTTTTAATATAATCTATTTTTTATATATTGAACGAAATAGATTATACAACGATGACATCAGCCTATATTATGGATAGGTATTTCATTAACTATATGAAATAAACTCATCATCACACTATGGACATGGGATTTGATTTGATATTTCTATTTTAATCCATTGGGTGAGATATAATACTCAATAAATGTATTAGGGATAAATTTGTTCTAAATTTATTCAATAAAAATATATAATTCATGACACACATAATGTTCCATAATTCCCCAGAGAAATATTTGTCACATTTCTATTAAGTACATAAAATTAGATGATCAAAGATATAAATAAATATTAATTTTCAATTATAATTATGATTATACACACCCATAGGTAAAAATATTCAATTATTAAAAAACTAATGGATTTCTAACATGTGGGTATGTTCTCATATTCTCCCATGTGGAATATTACAAAGTGCTGACATCATGAGATGATGTGTCATCCACATACGAGTACTCACACAAGGCAGTCAAAGTACTATATCTCCTTTCATAGAATGTTATAATACTATATAATTAAGGTTATGAATTTTTCATTTATTATAAAGGATCTCATCATAACATTAAAATTTTAATTATAAATTAATTGTGATAGATATTCTAGTGCATTATAAATATAATAATATATAGAATAATAAACAACATGTGATAAAGTTTCTATTAATATTCAAATATCTGAATATATGGGTAATATAAATTTTAAAGTAGTTTTTTATAAGGAATAATCTCTAAAATTAATGTTATTTATAAGAATAATTTTTTCCCATTATAGTCAGAATTAATTTTTGAGAAAATAAGAATGGGAGAAAACGTGAACATACCACACTCTATCAAAGATTTGGTTTTTATTTATGGATGTAAAGTATAAATGAACAAAAGATTGTACTATAATTTATTAACAAGGCTTCCTTCCAAGATAGATGATTAAATCACTAGTGTGTCATAATCATTTACCCATACACACAACATCATTTTTTTCAAAAGAAACATGTGAATGGCTACGAGTATAAACCTGTTATTCTAACTGCAATTAGGTATGCTATTAGAAACATCTCACTATTCTCCATATACATGAAGATGCACTTTAAATTCCTTTATAAATGATCACTATAGAAAGAATGAGGCCATTTTATTATATATATATTATGACATTATCATAAACTCATAGTAATCAATGTGGATAAAAAAATATAATTTAGACTCTATGATATTATAATATCATAAAATGGATTCCCAATACCTTCATCCTAAAAATTATTCACAATGGGAAAGGCCTGGATAATTTTCCACATCATCTTAATTTTAAATGAAAAATAAGAAACACCAAAATGTATCACTAGACCACACAACCTATAAGGCCCCAGCCTTAAACCTTACGTAATCTAGAGTTATTACAACATTACACATTGAGGATCTTTTCGGGTTTAGAGTTTTAGAGAATTAGATCATAAAACGTGCATTACATTCCACATATAAACAAAGTGGTTACATGAAGATAGTATTCTTTTTTCCCATCAATGGAAACTTATTTAAAATAAAACATGGATTCTTTCTTGACACTTCCTTGACACTATCATCATATCATGTACCTTTCCCTTGACCTGTGGAAAACAATTCAAAAAAAAACTTGGGATGAGCATAAAAAGCTCAGAAAGGGATATAAAAATATGGAAAGGAAACATGGGTACATATATACATAAGAATGAAATCATAATTTACCCATAAAACATAATCACTTTAACATACCTCATCAAATCATGAATAAATCATAGAAATCATAAGACATAAAGGTAACTTGAGGCATTCATAACATTCTTACGTAGGGAGTAACCCTCTTGGTTACGTTTGGAATACCCATCACAGTATATTCCCTAAATCTCTTCGGAGAAACCTTAATGTTTCACTCCTTCGCATTACCCAATGCATTGGAGAACTATATCAGGATCACCCGCCCTTAGTTTATCACGAAACCACCCGTCTTCATAATAATGCCCTAGAACCTCAACATTATCGTATCACATAAAACATGCATAAAGGAAACATAACATTTCCACCTTTCAATCACAAGATATCAATACAAAACATTGATATAAAAACATTATGAAAACCATTTTCAATACCAAAATAACTTAAAAGTAAAACATGGTATTTATTTTTCTTTTAAAAAAAGGTATGGCTTGTAGAGGAAGCCGAAACACAAATAATGGTCACGGTGGCAGAGAAGTCGTTCTCGTCGCATACGTATGAAAAAAACATTCCCTTTTGTCATTTAGTAAACGCTTCGTATAAAAAATATTCATTTTGAATAAACATAAAAGTCAAAGGGGTTTATACACCGTATAAAAGAAGTTTGTGTATATAACAAAATATGCCTCAATGAAAGGAGATTGAGACGAAGTCCCACACCTCGGGTCCGACTTGACTCGATCGTTCTTTAATGTCCTGAATAATAAACATGAGTAAATTTCTACTTGCTTAAGAACCTTTTTCAAGTTCATTATTCCTTTTATATCACTTATTACCATGTCATGAACACTATGTAATTATTTAAGTTAATAACGGTCATTTTAACGATCATTGGTACTTGAGTCAAAAATAAACCCTTTATAATTACAAGTTTTTCATGTATCCATTATATCCAGAATGTTATTCATGATTTATATATCATATATGTCATATATATCCAGTACATGCATGCATTTATAATATTACATAATCATTTAGAGGAAAGAAATGAAATGCACCATTCATGGAGACGGTAAGTCGTACGTACGCATGAATGCTACTTTCATTTCTATATCGTATTTTATAGAATGGAATCATAATGATATAAAGGTATATTATAATTCCAGTATAATATCATATATAATATCATTTTTCCATCCTTTATACGTCCCACATATGGTATTTAACGAATCAAATCACTTTGAGGGGGCGGTAGTCCGCACTTCCTTAAATGAAGATATCGTGTCTACCCATAATGGAAACCATAAAGGTATACCCAAAATGAAAAATACAGAAGCTTAAGGAAAACATAAACATATTATATATCATATATAAATATAGTTACATCATAATGGCCACCTATGAAGGTGTTAAAAGATTGTTGAACAATCATCATTTCGGGAGGCATAAATTCACCATCCACAGAAATAGTATGTTCGTTAACCATTTGATGTAGGTGTGTGTAAGTGTAGCTCGAATCCTTATTATAAAAACATCCTAGTATATTTAGGATACTGGATTTGTTACAAAAGAAAAGAATAAAAAGAGTTTAGGGGGTTGGAGATTCAAAATAAAACAAAAGGACTCAAAAGAAGACATTACCTTAAAATCAGGTAACTCTGGTTGGTTTGAGCTCAAAGGCTTCATTGGAAAGACTTCTGCCCAATGTAAGTCTTCAAGGAGTAAGAAAGGGAAGTGTAGAGACAAAGTGGGCAGGGTTTGGCCGAGCCAAAGGCTTTGGAATTGTGGGTAAGGAGGTAGAGGTGGGGGACTTTTATAAGAGGAGAGGAGGGGGACTCTTGGAATGTAAAGATAAGTTACTTAATTTTAAATTGAGATTCAGATTCAAAAGGTCCCAAATTGATATAATTCGAGGATAAGGTCATAAGGGTTCTAAATCCACTCATCCAATTGGTTTTTTCCATGTCTAGGTCTTAGATTTTACATTATCTTTCCATTTTATTTAAATCGTTAAATAATGAGGTCATCGCTGCATCATCTTGATGTCATAAATAATTTAATTTATTTAATGTCTAAAAATTATAAAACAAATACTATGATGTAAGAACTCTTCTTAGTTTTCTAATGAATATTTATAGTCAAAAATATGACTTGTATAACCCCATGTAAAAATTGTTTTAGTAAAATAACTTATGTTTGTGTAATTTTTACTTTAACATTAATTAAAAAGTTATTTATGTCATTTCCCAACCAAAGTGGCTCCATGGGGTCCCCAAGTTGACCCATGGATTTTCTGGGTCGGCCATGACACATCCAATAAGGGTAGGACATGTGTCTAGGTCATTTCATTTTATTAAAACAATATTATTACCTTAAACTACACTAATTACCTCTAATCGCGATTAAGAACTTAAGAGTTACTATTCACCAAAAAATTATTTTAATCTCATTGAACCACATTTTACTTCTTAATGACAACCATGTATGTTGGATTTTTTAAATTCAAAACACAGAAGTGGTAAGATTTCATTTAAACGAAAAATCAGTTTTTATAAGTACCACTTAGTGGTTTCACTATTCATCAAAAATTGAAGTTTTTCAGAAAAATACCAAAAATTCACCCTAAGCTATATTTGATATTCCGAATTCAAAAATGAAGTCTATTTTACAAAATTCAGAACATATAAGTCACATTAATTAATTTAATAATTAATTCCCGCTGTCATGACAAATAGTGTGTTTTTATGAAACAATAAGTATCAAAAGATTGACAACAGTTTAAGTCCAATTTCAAAGTGAAATTGATTCCAATGACCACCATTGGATTAAATGGTAAAAATATATTCTAATTTCACTTCAAAACAAATTCAAAAGATAATATAATCATATAAATAAATTAGATTAAAAAGCAGTTTTGTTGTAAAATGCAGTATTTTTCACTATTCATTAAAAAATGAACATTGTCAGAAAAAATACCAAAAATTTATCCGAAGTAAATTTCAATGTCCCAATCATAATGAATATGTTTATTTTGACAAATATAGATTATAAAATTGTCAAAAGTTTGATTTAAAAAGGGTTTTCCATGAAAAGGCAGTGAAACAATCTTTTAAGAATATTAGTGTATTCCATGCTTAAGATTGGATTTATTTTCATTTTAAGCCTCTAAAACACTATCTAATTCATTAATAGACATAGATAAAAATATCTATTATTCATTACTTACTTGGGATGTTACATCCTTCCCCCCTTTAGAAAATTGTGTCCCCGTAATTTATTTACTTATCGAATAAATGGGGGTACTTATCCCTCATTGCATTTTCAGATTCCCATGTTTCCTCTTCCATCATGTGGTTTTTCCACAAAACCTTTACCTGATTAATCACCTTATTTCATAACACTTTCTCCATGTGGTCAAGAATCTGGACTGGTTGTTCCTCATAAGATAGGTTCTCTTCTAGCTGAAATACCTCTGGACTCAAAACATGAGGTGGATCTGGCATATACTTTCTCAACATCGAAACGTGAAAAACATTGTGTACCTGAGATAAACTCGGAGGTAAAGCCACCCGGTATGCAACTGATCCAACTCTCTGCAGAATTTCATATGGTCTAATGAACCTTGGACTCAGATTTCCTTTCTTACCAAATCGCATCACACTTTTGAGACTTTGAAAAAAACATGATCACCTACCTCAAAAGTTAGATCCTTCCTCATGTTGTCTGCATAACTCTTCTGCCTACTCAGAGCTATTCTCATGTGCTTCTGAATCAACTGAACTTTTTCTGCCATCTCTTCTACCAATTATGGTCCCATCATCTTCCTTTCTCCCACTTCATCCCAGAAATCTGGAGTTCGACACCGCTTCCCATATAATGCCTGAAATGGTGCCATCTGTATACTGGAATGAAAACTGTTATTATATGAAAACTCAACCAAAGAAAGATGTTGGTCCCAACTTCCCTGATAATCAATCGAACAAGCTCGTAGCATATCCTCCAAGGTCTGAATTGTTCGTTCCGACTGCGCATCTGATTGAGGATGAAAAGCTGTACTAAAATTTAATTCAGTACCCAACGGCTTCTGAAGGCCTTTCCAAAAGTTAGAAGTGATCCTGGGATCATGATCAGATACAATTGATAGGGGAACTCCATGTAACCTGACTATCTTTTTAAGATACAAACAAAAAAGTTGATCTAGAGAGAAGGTATCTCATATAGCAAGGAAATGAGCAGAATTAGTCAAGCGATCAACAATAACCTAGATTGCATTATTACCTCGAGATTTCTTCGGTAATCCCACAACAAAGTCCATGGATATATTCTACCATTTCCACTCTGGCACTGGTAAAGGCTGAAGCATCCCTTTCGGTAACTGTCGCTCTGCTTTAACCTGTTGACAAGTCAAACACTTCACAGTAAAATCAGAAATATCACTTTTCATTCCATCCCACCAATAATACTCCCGCAGATCTCTGTACATCTTAGTACTGCCATGATGAACTGAAAACGGATAACTATGAGCTTCACATAACAACTCTCTCTTCAACTGTGAATCACAAGGCACACACAATCTCTTCCCAAATCTAAAAACGCAATCATTATCAATGTTGAATTCAGGCAACTTACCATTCTGAACCAGCTCTACCTTTTTCTATGACTCACTTTCTTGCTTCTGTGCTTTCATGATTCTATCAGATAGAGATGATCTCACTGATACCTGAAACAAAACAAAAGAACTTCCTGCACCAACAACTTCTATGCCAATGTTCATCAAATCCTTAACCAAAGGATCACGTTCCAAACGCAACATTGCTAATGAAGCATTACTTTTTCGACTCAAAGCATCAGCCACTTTAGTTGCTTTTCCCAGATGGTAATGAATTGTACAATCATAATCCTTTATTAATTCCAGCCATCTCGTTTGTCTCATGTTAAATTCTTTCTGAGTGAATATATACTTTAAACTTTTGTGATCGGTATATATTTCACACTTTACTCCATACAAATGATGCCTCCAAAATTTTAAAGTAAAAACAACATCATCTAATTCCAAATCATCTGTAGGGTAATTTACCTCATGAGTTTTCAACTGTCGTGAAGCATAAGCAATTACCTGATCATTCTGCATTAGGATGCAACCAATTCCTTTCAATGAAGCATCACTGTAGATAACAAACTCACCATTCCTGGAAGGTAGTGCCAAAACTAGAGCATTCACCAATCTTCTTTTCAATTCCTCAAAAAAATAATCATATTCTTTTGTCCAGATAAACTTAACACCCTTCCGAGTTAGCGTAGTCATTGGACTAGATAACCATGAAAAATTTCTAACAAACATTCGGTAATAGCCTGCCAAACCAAGGAAGCTACGAATCTTAGTTACATTTGTGGGTCTTGGCCAGTCTTCCACAACTTTTGTTTTTGCAGGATCAACAGTTATCCCATCTTTAGAAACAATGTGACCAAGGAAAGAAATTCGTTGCAACCAAAACTCACACTTGCTGAATTTCCCATACAATTTATTTTCTTTTAAGGTTTGCAAGATAACCCTTAGATGTATTTCATGCTCCTCTTTACTTTTAGAAAACACAAAAATATCATCAATGAAAACCACCACAAACTTATCCAAGAACTCATGGAAAATTCTATTAATTAAGTCCATGAATACAGTAGGTGCATTGGTTAGCCCAAAAGGCATTACTACAAATTCATAATGACCATATCTGGTACGAAACGCGGTCTTCTGAACATCTGCTTCCGTTACCTTCAGTTGATGGTACCCCGATCTCAAGTCAATCTTTGAAAAAAACTGAGCTCCCTGGAGCTGATCAAACAAATCATCAATATGAGGCAAAGGATAATTGTTCTTAACAGTGAGGTTATTCAAGGCTCTATAATCAATGCAAAGTCTCATTGAACCATTTTTCTTTTTAACAATGGTGATGTGCTAGGTCAAATGAAACCTTTCTCTAATAAATCATGCAATTGCTCCTTCAACTCTAAAAGTTCAATTTGAGCCATTCGATAAAGGGGTTTTGAAATTGGCTTAGCATCAGGAACTAAGTCAACAGTAAACTCAACTTCCCAATCTGGTATTATTCCAGGAAACTCTTCAGAAAAAACATCAGGATACTCATTTACCACTGGCACATCATTAATCTGAACAGTTCCTTTATTTTCAACAATTTGTGCAAGGTAACATTCATTTCCATATTTTACAAGTTTCTCGGCCTCTTGTTAAGTTATCAACAGTAAGTGTTCATTCTTGCACACGAACTGAAAGACTTTCTGAAAAGAAACTTCTTTAGCTCTACATCCAATCTTAGCATGGTAAATAGAGAGCCAATCCATACCTAGGATAACATCAAACTCTACTAGAGGTAGAACAATAAGGTTTTCAAGTAGGTTCTTTCCACAGATAAGGATTGGAAGATTCTAATAAATTATTTTTTCCTCAACATTTCTCCCAGGTGTTTTTACCAAAAGTTGAGGAGTCATTTCTTGAGATGGTATTCCCATTTTACTAGAAAAGGTTTCTGAGATGAAAAAATGTGTAGACCCCGAATCAAAAAACACACTGGCATAATCTGAAAAAACAAACAAAGTACCTGATACAAATTCATTGGATGGCCCGACATCTGCTGAAGTAGTTGCAAAGGATTTCACCACCCCTTTCTGCTTGTAGTCTAACTGCTTCCCATCCCCCAAGCTCTTTGTCGGACACTCGTTTGAATAGTGACCCATATCATTGCACTTAAAACATTTCACTAACTGTAAATCAAATTTGGTCTTACATTCACCTTGATCTTTTTCAGTGGAATCACGAGCCTTATGTCCCATCATACCACATCGGTAGCACTTTCCAGAATTTAGAAGACATTCCCCAGCATGCCTTTTTCCACATTTATCACAAACTAGAAACTTAGATATCTTACCATCAGACTTTTTTGAAGAATTCTTTCCTTTCTCCTGCCACCTTGGTCTCTTCTTCTGCTGGTTGTTATAGAACACTTGATCATCGGCAAACTCCATTTCCACCTTCTCAGCACATCGAACAAGCTGTTGAGTTAATAAGGTTTTCCTTATGACTTTTCCATTCCTTATTGATTTGAAAATCACAAACACCTTATACTTAAGCAAATATTATTATTACTCAAATAAGGAAAATTTACATACTTAAGGAAATTTACCTTAACATAGATTTTCTTATACATAGCTATTTTTTCCCTTAAAATCAAAAACCAGAATCGCAACCAAATTTTCGGAGCCTTATAATGAAAAGTTGGAGCATTCTGTTTTTAGGATCCGAATCATGGATGTGATCTGTAATATAGTTTTATTCCGAATTCTGGACTCCAAACTCTGAAGAAATTCTAATTCGAACTCTTAAGAAGTTCGACTCCGAACTCTTAAGAAGTTCGACTCCGAACTCTTAAGAAGTTCAACTCCGAACTCTTAAGAAGTTCAACTACAAACTCTTAAGAAGTTCGACTCCGAACTCTTAATAAGTTCGACTCCCAACTCTTAAGAAGTTAGACTCCGAGCTCTTAAGAAGTTTGACTCCGAACTTTTAAGCAGTTCGACTCAGAACTCTACAGATTTAGAATCTGATCTCTGATGAAACCAGACTCTGATTTCCTATAAAACAGAATCCGAATATTTCTTAACATAGACTCCGAACTTCATTTTGATTAGACTCTGAACCCTTGAGTTGCTTACACTCCAAACTATTAATTATCCTTTACTTACGTATGCTTCATTCTAAAACGATTTCGTACATTCAGTTATACAAAGTTAGTTATAAAATTATGTCGTCTATTCTGTTTCTTATTAATCGTTTGTTGAGTTACATGTGTATAGGTCCTTCCGAATTTCATGGAAAATATGACCGTTGGAAGAAGGAGCCGACCGTTGGAAATTTTCCTATAAATAGGACCTCATTTGAAAGAGCTCAGAGCTGAAAAGATGACTTATCTTCGACTCATGTGATTACATGCTTGAAGTGATTTCTAGAGAGATAGGCTCTTATTAACTCTCAAAGCTTCGTGCGACTCCGAATGTTGGTGATTACATTCGAGGACTTCCGAGGATAGGAAGACAGAGGTGCCGACTACCTTGAAGTTCGAGGGCTTCCTTGCTGAGGAAGACATAGGTTGCCAACTACCTTGAGGTTGAGGGCTTGCGGGGATAGAAAGACAGAGACACTCCGATTTTCGTATCGAGGGCTAACCCTGGTGTGGGTAAGACAGACTTTCTTGAATGTATAAATCAAGGGACCTTTGTCCAAGGTTGTTGGATACCCTTCTCTTTGGGTTAAAAGACTTATATCTTGTTACTTTTAGTTTAACTGCTTGTTTAATTTCCGCTTCATTTTTTTATTGTAAGGAAAGTAAAACTTTCTTATACTTCTTTTACTTGTACTCTATTTCATTTAGATTCTATACGCTTTAAGGTAGAATCTCATATTGTAATCTTTTATTATGTTTCAATTTTCCCGAACCACATTTTCGGAACCTACTTTCGGAATCTCTTTCCATGTTTTCATTCGGTATTAGAGGTGTTGTGAATTTACTTAGTATTAACTTTGTTAAAATTAGTCCTTTCCTTTGCTTAAGGAAAACATAATTATTAATATCTAACTTTAAATGTTCCAAAGGAATTTTTAAAGTTTACAATTCACCCCCCTCTTGTAAATTGAGCATCCACATCATTATTTAGATCCTACAATTGGTATCAGAGGAGGTTTCTGAAATACTTATACTTACAAATAAGTTTTTTTTCTTGCTCACTTTACTATTCCGAACATTACCATTCCGAACTTTACCATTCCGAACTTTCTCATTCCGAACATTGTTATTACAAAACTTTTGCTACTAACAAATTTGTGTGCCAAAAGTTGTTCTAGTATGGCAGGAATTAATGTTGGTTCGATTAATAATCTAAATCCTACAAGACCACCAATATTTGATGGTAATGATTATGAATACTGGAGAGTTTGCATGAATACTTTTGTTATCAATACTGGAGTAGACAATTTTGTTATGCTTACTGGTGATTATAAAATTTCTGACAAGGAATTTAGAACTTTCACTAAACAGGAAAAGCAAGAATATCAACTCAACTATAAGGTACACAATACTCTACTGTGTTCAATGACTAGAAATATATATAGCCAAATTTCTTCTTGTGAAGAATCTAATTGTATCTGGAAGAAGTTAGAGGTTACACACTTTGGGACTTCTAAAGTGATTGTGACTAGAAGAACTATGCTTAGAGATGAATATCATGGCTTCAATTTTCCTTATGGTGAACCAATCTATAAAGTGAAATAGAGATTCATGACTATAGTCAACAACCTAAAATCTATGGGAGAGAAAGGTTTAGATGATGAAGCTCTTGTGGATAGAATAATTGATATTATTCCCAATGAGTGGGAATCCAAGTGAACAACTATAGATGAAAACAGGAAGGTCACTCAGATCTCTCTTGATGAGCTTTTTGGAACTCTTCTACAACTTGAAACCAGAATGAAGAGAGATGCAGAAAATATCAAGAAGAAGAATGGAAATGGTACTTTTGCTTTTACTACAACATCAAATCAGATGAAAGCTAAGACTTCTAAGAGATTAACCAGATCCAAGTCTAAGAAAGTTATTTTCCAATCCGAATCTAGTGAGAGTGAAGTCTCGGAAAATGAACTATCATATCTTGCTCGAAGGATGAACAAGATAGCTGGCCATAAAAAATTTCCAATCAAAGTATAAGAAAAATGAATGGAACGACAGAAAAGATGGAGAAGTTACTTGTTATGAATGCAAGAGAGCTGGACATATAAGACCAGATTTCCCTATGCTCAAAAAGAAAGAAAGGAAAGAAATACATTCAGACATGAAAAGAAAGAAGTATTACAAAGCCAAAGCAAAGAATGTTTTGAAAGCCAATGACACCTGGAGTGACAGTAGTGGAGACTCTTCAGATGAATCTTCTGATTATGAATCTTCAGGACAAAAGAATCTTGGTCTTATGGCCAGATTACCTATTGAAAATCATTGTTTTATGGCTAAGGTATGAAATGTTGAATCATTGACCAATGTTTCTTTAAATTCTAATAATAGTAAGTATTATAAATCTTCTAATGAAGAATCATCTTCTGATAAAGAAAATACTTTACCTACTTATGAAGAAGTCTCTAGGTTTGCTGAACTTCTTGAAATTGAGAATTCCAAACTCAATAAAAAACTTGATAAGTCAAACTCTAGGAATTCTATTCTTATAAAAGAGATATCAGATCTTTCTAAATATCTTGATAAGAAAAATTCTGATTTTGAAAGTATGTCAAAACATCATGAGGAAGTATGTTCTGAGAAGAACAAACTTTCTAAGAATTAGAAAAAGTAATTTCTAATAAAAATGTCTTTGAGCCTACCTCTAGTTATAAAACTAATGATTTTGAGGATAAAAACTTGTTTGTAAAACCCAAGTCCGAAATTTTTTCCTTAAAGAAGTGTTTATCAAACTTTACCCATTGTAAAGAAAATTTTGATAAAATGTATTCCCAAATACGACCTTTAAGAAACAAAGCCGGATTTGGTTATACCCATGCAAAACCAATTTTTAGTAACAATTATTTTGTTCCTCAATGTGCCCCATTTTTTACCAAGTGTCAATGTGGTGGTCACTGGGCAAAGAATTGTTCCTTAAACAAATCCCAATCATTGGGATTTCACAAAGATTACTTTTCTAAGAAGATGTGGGTTCCTAAAATTTTATTATCTGGAAATCTCGGATCCAAACAAGTTTGGATTCCGAAAGTATAATTTTCATCTTGATTTCAGGAAAATAAAGAGAGTACCAGAAACAATACATGGTACATGGATAGTGGATGTTCCAGACACATGACTGGTACCAAAAGCTATTTTGAAAAGATTATCAAAACAAAAGGAGGAATGGTAACTTTCGGAGATAATGCTAAGGGTGAGATTGTTGGTATTGGTAATATTGTTCTTCTTGGTAAAACCTTGATTTCAAATGTTATTTTTGTTAAAGGTCTTAAGCACAACCTCATTAGCATAAGTCAGTTATGTGATGAAGGTTACCTTGTGAATTTTAGGAATGATAAGTTTTTAGTTCACAATTCCAAGGAAGAATTTATTGTCTCCGCCAAGAGTCAAGAGAATGTTTACACTCTGAACTTAGAAGACCTCAGAAGTCAAGATTTACCTTGCCTAAGTGCAATGGTTGATCACTCCTGGTTATGGCATAGAATACTAGGTCACTGTAATCTTAGGAACCTATGTAAACTCTCTAAGAAGAAACTAGTTAAGGATCTACGGAGCTTAGATTTGATTCTTCTAAAGTTTGTGATCCTTGTCAATGTGGCAAGCAACATAAATCTAGTTTTAAACCAATCGGTGAAGTCTCAACAACTGATGCATTACAGTTAGTGCACATGGATCTTTTTGGTCCAACACAAACTGGAAGTATTGGAGGCAAATACTATGTGTTGGTTCTAGTTGATGATTACACTAGGTTTACTTGGGTCTATTTTCTAGCAAAGAAGTCTGAAGATTTTTCATATTTCAAAAGTTTTAGAGCTCAAGTTAAAAATGAGAAAAACCTTCCATTGAAAACTATTCACAGTGATCATGGAGGAGAATTTCAAAATTCTGATTTTGAAGCTTTTTATAGTAAGAAAGGTATTACTCACAATTTTTCATCACCTAGAACTCCTCAACAGAATGGTGTAGTTGAAAGAAGAAATAGAATTCCTCAAGAGATAACTAGAACCATGTTCAGTGAATATTCAATTGCTATACATTTCTGGGCTGAATCTGTAAGTACTTCTTGCTATACTATAAATCGAGTTTTGATTAGACCTTTTCTTAATAAAACTCTTTATGAGTCATGGAATGGTAGAAAACCAAGACTTTCCTACTTCATGGTTTTTGGTTGCAAGGTATTTATTTTGAATACTAAAGATAACCTACATAAATTCACACCAAAATATGATGAAGTAATTTTCTTATGATATTCCACAACCTCTAAGGCTTATAGAGTTTTTAATAAAAATACTTGTACTGTTGAAGAAACAGTACATGTGAAATTTGATGAGTCAGATCCTTTTGTTTTTAAACCACCTCAACCTACATCTTTGGATGTGTTTTCAAAAACTGATTATCAACCTTTGATAGAAGAACCATCTGATAAGGATAATTTTCTAGAAGATGTTTTTGAAACATTTACTCCAGAAGACTTTCTACCCTATGTTGATGAATAGGTTTTACAAAACCCAAATCAGGTGTTTCTTAAGAATCATCCCAGTGATAGTATCATTGGTGATGTAAATCAACCTGTAAGGACTAGAAGTTCCTTAAGAAATGAAGTAGAACATATATCATTTCTTTCCCAATTAGAACCAAAAAGCACTGATGAATCTTTAGGTGATGATGATTGGATCAAAGCCATGCAAGATGAACTAAATGAATTCGAAAGGAATAATGTCTGGACCTTGGTTGAAAGACCTAAGGAAACTTCTGTTATTGGAGTAAAATGGGTCTTCAGAAATAAATATGATGAAAATGGAGTCATAATAAGAAATAAAGATAGACTTGTTGCTAAAGGCTATAATCAACAAGAGGGAATAGACTATGAAGAAACCTATGCTCCAGTAGTTAGACTTGAATCTATCTGTATTCTACTTGCCTTTGCAGCATTCTTTAATTTCAAACATTTCCAAATGGATGTGAAATGTGCTTTTCTTAACAGTTATGATCAATAGGAAGTCGTTGTTGAACAACCTCCTAGATTTGAAGATACAAAACATCCTGATCATGGTTTTAGACTTACCAAAGATTTTTATGGCCTTAAACAAGCCCCACGAGCATGGTATGATAGACTCACTGGATTTTTGCTTCAAAATAACTATGTTAGGGTAAATTCAGATCCAACTCTTTTTATAAAGAAAGATAAGAAAAATGTTTTGATTGTTCAAATTTATGTTGATGACATCATATTTGGTTCAACTCAGCAATCTTTGACCGACTCTTTTGCAAGTCTAATGAAATCTGAGTTTGAAATGAGTATGATGGGTGAGTTAACTTTTTTCCTTGGTTTTCAAATTTCTCAAAAACCAGAAAGAACCTACATATCTCAACATAAGTATATTAAAGATCTTCTTAAAAAGTATGGTTATGAAAATACTAAGAGTATAAGTACTCCCATTGGTACCTCAAATTCTTTAGATCTTGATGAAGCTGGGAAACCAGTAGATCAAACATCTTTTAGAGGTATGATAGGAAGTTTACTTTACTTAACAGCTAGTCAACCAGACTTAATGTTTTCAGTATGCTTATGTGCAAGATATCAATCCAATCCTAAGGAATCTCACTTAAAGGCAGTAAAAAGAATTTTTCGCTACCTTAAGGGAACCATGGATCTAGGATTATTTTATACTGCTGGAAATGATTTTGTTCTAAAAATCTTTTCTGATGTTGACTTTGGTGGATGTAGAAAGGATAGAAAATGTACATCCGGAACTTGTCATTTCTTCGGAGATTCACTAGTTTCTTGGTCCTGCAAGAAGAAACATTCTGTAGAACTCTCCACTGCTGAAGCTGAATATGTAGCAGTTGGAAGTTGTTGTGCTCAAGTGTTGTGGATGCAACACACACTCACAGACTATGGCTTTAGTTTTACCAAAACTCAAATTTTGTTTGATAACACAAGTGCCATTGCCCTAAGTAAGAACCCTACACATCACTCCCGTGAAATACACATAGATATTAGGCATCACTTTCTTAGGGATCACACACTTAAAGGAGATATCATTCTTCAATTTATCGAAACACAAGATCAACTTGCTGATATTTTCACAAAATCTTTGCCTTCTGATAGATTTGAATACATTAAACAGAAGTTAGGGATGATAACTGTAAGGTAATATTTCTTAATTAACCTTCTATTGAAAATGTATCCTTACAGTAATAAACTCCTTTTCATAGGGGGAGTACATTTGTTTGTTAGAATAACAAATTTTTATTAATAGTTTTTTTTCAAACTTTTCGGAACTAAGACTTCCGGAATGGAAATTTCCGGAACTGAAATTTTCCGGATTTAATTTTTTTTCTCACATTTAAAAACTTTTGGAATGGAATTCTCGTACTGAAAATTTTCAGAACGAAAATTTTCGGACTGGGCTTTTCGTAACGTTTTTTTACTAGACTTTTCATATTAAGTTTTTTTTGGGAAGAATATTACCAATTTCAAATAATATTTCTTATCAATCAGTAAGTTATGATTTCCCTATCTATTTTTATAATCAAATTTTCCTTACTAGTATCTTCATTGTTTAGTTCGGATTCTAGTTTTGCCTCAATTCCGATTTTTTTTTAAACCTCAAAAGATCGGAGTCATTTTTTTTTTGCGGGGTTATTCTCAACCGTCTGATCAGATCAAAGTTTTTTCAACCATTGGATGACCATTGGAAGACCAACAGTCATTCTATTTGCCTATAAAAAGGGGGTTCCGAGACTCGTCCCACATCGGTTTTCAAGCTTTTGCATCTCGAAGCCCTGCTTCTCCTCTTAAGGTTGGTTCCGAACCTTGTGAAGCTGATCCGAATCCTACAGTTTACTTCACTCTGAATTTCTATTGAAGAAACTTCACAATATATGTCAACTACGAAACCAATTTCAAAGTGGTTATTTTACAGAAAAAGGTTAGTTCATCTGGATTTTTATAAGCTTGATTCTATTATTTCAAAAAATATTAGACTAAATGGATGGGAAGACGTCTGCATAGCCAAGTCAGATAAACAGGATCCGGTTTACACTGACTTGTTGATAGAATTTTATGAGTCTGTTTCATTCCTAGTGGAAGATGGCAGAGAAAAATTTTATTTTAAGTCTTATGGAAAGACTTATAATCTTTCTTACACTAAGGCAGCAAGCCTGGCTGGTATAGCATATGAGGGAGAAGCTGAATTTTTCACTCACAAACTTCCGGATGTGCAAGGAAGTTTCATTAAGGAAAAGGAACTACTGTGTCTTGGGCATAAGGATGATTCAACTACAAAGATTGCTCGGCTCGCTACGAATAATAGAATACTGCAACTATGGGTGCAAGGTTTTCTGGTTCCGAGAAGAGGAGATAAAGACAATCTGAAGAAGAGTGATATCTATGACTTAGATTTTTTGGTAAATCTAAGAAAGATAAATCTGATAAGGCATGTCTTGGTTACGATCAAGGATATCAAAGAAGTAAATCTGAGAGCTCAGATTATAATGTATCTAGCCTTATTATCAAAGTTGATTGTTCGATGCTTAGAATCTTTCAAAGTTTCCTGCAAATCAAAGATCTGGAATTGCAAGCTCATGCTTGTCAGTGATGATACACTTAAGAGAATGAAGATGGGATTTTCTAGTGAATCCGGAGAATTTTACCCCCTATCTGTGGAAGTATATGAAGCAGTTGAAAAAGAAACACAATCTCCAGAACCTTTAAAAAAGAAAATGAAGAAGAGAAAGTCTAAGGAAGTAGTTACTGATGAAGAATTTCCTCAGCCGAAGGAAACTGAATCTGCACCCCCCAAACCGAAGAAGAAGAAAATCTATACAGATGAAGTAGCAACAAAATGGAGGAAAGATAAGGAAATGAGGAAGGAAGGGGATCCTCAATTCGGACTCGACCCTGCTGAGGCTAAGGATTTAAAAGAAAAGGCTGTTGAGGAGTTGGAAAGAAAAATGAAGGAAAAGAAGTTGAGGAAGAAGATGACTGAAGCTGAACTAGTACAATCGTTGCTAAAAGGTACAGAGTTGGCTTCTGAAAGGCTTCCAGTTCTAGAAACATTCGGAGTCGAACCTTCTTTACCAGAAACACCAGCAAAACATTTTTTCACTCCGGAAAAGAACAAGGGTAAAGAACCTGCACTACAAGCTGAGAAAGAGGTTGCTAAAGCCGTTGAGGAAGAAGTAGAACAAGTAGAGGAAGAAGAAGAAGAGGAGGAGAGTGAAGATCTAGATACCTTGTTCAAATAATTTCAGAATTATAAGGCCGAATCTGGAAAAATAGTATCTCCAGGGAAGGGAGATGAGGAATTCGGCAAGCAACTCCAAGAGGAAGAAGAAGAGAATGAGCTGATTGATGAAGAAGAATCCTATCAAAGGAACTATCTTGAAGAAGGACAAGAAAGACAGCAACCAGATGAAGATCAGATTGTTCAAGTTTCTGAATCTGAGGAAGTTTCTCCAAATGTGCAATCCATTCCGAAATCCGATAAAGGCAAGCAAACTTTAATTGGGACACCTATTAAGGATATCATTAGAAAGAAATAGGTTGGTGGTACCTCTAGAAGGAAGCTGATGCCATTTGAAGAAGAGGAATCTCAAAAATAAGTCTCGGATTCAGAATCATCATCCCACGGGCATGATTTTGTGGTTCAATCTTTGAGAAAGCTAGTGGACACAATACCAATTCATCCAACTATAGATTCTAGATGCCAGTGGCTGCAACAATCTATGAATCAAAAATCGGATTCTTTATCCATGGTAATGGATAAGTTTGTGAAGTTGTAACTGAATAGAAAAGTTTTCTGATCGATTATGTTGTGCATAGGAAATCTTGTAGTAAAGTAACCAAGTGGTCTAAGAGAGTGGATGAAGATTTAGTACACTTTGAAAATTTTCAGGCTGAAGTTCAAAGTGCTTTTGAAATGGAGGACAAAAAGGTTAATGAAATTTCTGAGAAGTTGACCCAAGAAAAAAATGCCCGGAATCAACAGTTCGGGGATCTGAATGGCAAGCTTAACTTAGTATCTCCGAATTGGAAATCTGAAAGAGATTTTCGAATTGAGTTTCAGTAGAGGATGGAGAAGCAGGATGAGTTGTTGAATTTGTAAAAAGAAGCCTTGGAGGCTCAAGCACAGCTGTTAAAAGATCAAGAAGAAAAGGTAAAAGCCTTGGAGAGGCAATGAGAAGAAGACCAAAGAGACCTGAAGAAACTCAAAGCCTTGTTGAAGCAGCTTATTCCAATGGAAAAGGAAGACAAATGAACTCACTCCGATCTTTTGTTGTAGTTGTCTTTCCTTGTATTTTTTTCCCCAACTCGAATGAAATGATTATCTGTTCGGTTTGTATCTTATTATATACTAATGTTTCAGGTAGCATAATTTGTTTTCCATTCCCTTTAATTATTTATGAAAATCACAAAGGGGGAGAAGGAAAAACATTTATTCCTGAGGAGGAGAAAATAAAAATTTCTGAGAAAAATATCCTTAAGGAAAGGGGAGTTTCCCACTACGTTTTGTTTCCTTTTTACAATAATGAAAACTCTACTCTGGAATCCCAGAATACAATCCTTAGAGTTTCAATGCCTAAGGCGGAGTTAGTTGTATTCACTTCTATCCATGAACGAAGGGAGATATGTTTTAAATAGTCTAATGAAATTTTTCGAAATCCTTATACTTTTTCAAAAGGATGTTTGTGCTTTCCAAAAAGGGGGAGATTGTTGAGTAAATAAGGTTTTCCTTATGACTTTTCCATTCCTTCTTGTTTTGAAAATCACAAACACCTTATACTTAAGCAAATATTATTATTACTAAAATAAAGAAAATTTACTTCCTTAAGGAAATTTACCTTAACATAGATTTTCTTATACATAGCTATTTTTTCCCATAAAATCAAAAACCGGAATCGCAACCAAATTTTCGGAGCCTTATAATGAAAAGTTGGAGCATTCTATTTTTAGGATCCGAATCATGGATGTGATCTGTAATATAGTTTTAATCCAAATTTTGGACTCCAAACTCTGAAGCAGTTCTAATTCGAACTCTTAAGAAGTTCGACTCTGAACTCTTAAGAAGTTCGACTCCGAACTCTTAAGAAGTTCAACTCCGAACTCTTAAGAAGTTTGACTCTGAACTCTTAAGAAGTTTGACTCCAAACTCTTAAGAAGTTTGACTCCGAACTTTTAATCAGTTCGACTCCAAACTCTACAGATTTAGAATCCGATCTCTGATGAAACCAGACTATGATTTCCTATAAAATAGAATCCGAATATTTCTTAACATAGACTCTGAACTTCATTCTGATTAGACTCTGAACCCTTGACTTGCTTACACTCTGAACTATTAATTAGCCTTTACTTACATATGCTTCATTCTAAAACGATGTCGTACATTCAGTTATACAAAGTTCGTTATAAAACGATGTCGTCTATTCTGTTTCTTATTAACCGTTTGTTGAGTTACACGTGTATAGGTCCTTCCGAATTTCATGGAAAATATGACCGTTGGAAGAAGGAGCCGACCGTTGGAAATTTGCCTACAAATAGGAGATCATTTGAAAGAGCTCGGAGTTGAAAAGCTGACTTATCTTCGACTCATGTGATTACATGCATGAAGTGATTTCTAGAGAGAGAGGCTCTTATTAACTCTCAAAGCTTCGTGCGACTCCGAATGTTGGTGATTACATTCGAGGACTTCCGAGGATAGGAAGACAGAGGTGTCGACTACCTTGAAGTTCGAGGGCTTCCTTGCTGAGGAAGACAGAGGTTTCCAACTACCTTGAAGTTGAGGGCTTGCGGGGATAGCAAGACAGAGACACTCCGATCTCCGTATCAAGGGCTTACCCTGGTGTGGGTAAGACAGACTTGCTTGAAAGTATAAATCAAGGGACCTTTATCCAAGGTTGTTGGATACCCTTCTCTTTGGGTTAAAAGACTTATATCTTGTTACTTGTAGTTTAAATACTTGTTTAATTTCCACTGCATTTTTTTATTGTAAGGAAAGTAAAACTTTCTTATACTTCCTTACTTGAACTCTGATTCATTTAGATTCTATACGCTTTAAGGTAGAATCTCATATTGTAATCTTTTATTAAGTTTCAATTTCTGGAACCACATTTTTGGAACCTACTTTCGGAATCTCTTTCCAAGTTTGTATTCAGTATTAGAGGTGTTGTGAATTTACTTAGTATTAACTTAGTTAAACATAGTCCTTTCTTTTGCATAAGTAAAACATAATTATTCGTATATAACTTTAAAGGAACCAAAGGAATTTTTAAAGTTTACAATTCACCCCCCTCTTGTAAATTGAGCATCTACTTCATTATTTCGATCCTACACAAGCTTTTCATAACTTTTAAACTCACGAGAAGCTAATTCCCTTAGATATTTTGGCTTTAATCCTAAGTAAAAACGATTGATTTTACTATCAAGGACTCAGATAAAATTCGGAGCATACCTTGCCAATCGAGTGAACCTTTCTTCATAGGTAGCCACAGAGTCTTCCTCTTGCCTCAATTCCAAGAATTGTTTTTCCATCCTAAGTCGAACAGCCTTAGGAAAATACTTTTCAAGAAACATACCTTTCAATTCATCCCAGTCGAGATCATCAATCTCATCAGCGTCCCTGATATTTTTAACCATCGACCACCACTGATCTGCATCACCCTCCAAACGGTAAATAGCAAGACTAACCTTTTGATTGTCTGAACACCCCATGACATCGAAAATCATCTCCAGTGCTTTAATCCACCCTTCATCTAGCACAGGGTCAGATGATCCTCTGAATTATGAGGGATGTTGCCTCATGAAATGTTCCACCACTGACATGTTCCTCTACGGTTGATCTGGCTGATCTCGTGTATGGATACCACTGCCATTTATCGCTTGAGTCAACTGTGCCATTACTGCAACAAACTGTTCAGTTCCAATTCTGACCATCTCAGGATGCTGATTCGGAAGGTTATTTCCTTCTGCATGCCTTCCTAGCACTGCTTCACTATTTCCTTTGCGGAAAACCATTCTGAACAAACATGTCTTAGATGAAGCAATATGTTAATCTTCAAATACTATATCACTTCAATTTGACCAAAAAAAATATTTTTGGATAATCATTTAATAGAATTCTAACTCCTAAAGTTATCTAAACTGACCTTTGATACCAACTATAAGGCCCCAGCCTTAAACCTTACATAATATTGAGTTATTACAAGATTACACATTGAGGTTCTTTTCGGGTTTAGAGTTTTAGAGAATTAGATCAGAAAACATGCATTACATTCCACATATAAAAAAAGTGGTTACATAAAGATAGTATTCTTATTTCCCATCAATGGAAACTTATTTAAAATAATACATGGATTCTTTCTTGACACTTCCTTGACAATATCATCATATCATGTACCTTTCCCTTGACCTGTGGAAAACATTTAAAAAAACATGGGATGAGCATAAAAAGCTCAGTAAGGGATATAAAAATATGGAAAGGAAACATGGGTACATATATACATAAGAATGAAATCATACATTACCCATAAAACATAAGCACTTTAACATACCTCATCAAATCATGAATAAATCATAGAAATCATAAGACATAAAGGTAACTTGAGGCATTCATAACATTCTTACGTAGGGAGTAACCCTCTTGGTTATGTTTGGAATACCCATCACAGTATATTCCCTAAATCTCTTCGGAGAAACCTTAATGTTTCACTCATTCGCGTTACCCAATGCATTGGAGAGCTATATCGGGCTCACCCGCCCATAGTTTATCACGGAACCACCCGTCTTCATAATAATTCCCAAGAACCTCAACATAATCGTATCACATAAAACATGCATAAAGGAAACATAACATTTCAACCTTTCAATCACAAGATATCAATACAAAACATTGATATAAAAACATTATGAAAACCATTTTCAATACCAAAATAGAAGAAAAGTAAAACATGGTATTTATTTTTCTTTTAGAAAAAAGGTATGGCTTGTAGAGGAAGCCGAAACTCAAATAATGGTCACGGCGGCGGAGAAGTCGTTGTCGCCGCATACGTACGACAAAAACATTCCCTTTTGTCATTTAGTAAACGCTTCATATAAAAAAGATTCCTTTTGAATAAACATAAAAGTCAAAGAGTTTTATACACCATATAAAATAAGGTTGTGTATAAAACCAAATATGCCTCAATGAAAGGAGATTGAGACAATGTCCCATACCTCGGGTCCGACTTGACTCGATCGTTCTTTAATGACCTGAATAATAAACTTGAGTTAATTTCTAATTTCTTAAGAACCTTTTTCAAGTTCATTATTCCTTTTATATCACTTATTACCATGCCATGAACTCTATGTAATTATTAAGTTAATAACGGTCATTTTAACGATCATTGGTACTTGAGTCAAAAATAAACCCTTTATAATTACAAGTTGTTCATGTATCCATTATATCCAGAATGTTATTCATGATTTATATATCATATATGTCATATATATCCAGTACATGAATGCATTTATAATATTCCATAATCATTTAGAGGTAAGAAATGAAATGCACCGTTCATGGAGACGGTAAGCCGTACGTACGCATGAACGCTACTTCCATTTCTATTTCATATTTTATAGAATGGAATCATAATGATATAAAGTTATATTATAATTCCAGTATAATATCATATATAATAACATAGTTCTATCCTTTATACGTCCCACATATGGTATTTAACGAATCAAATCACTTTGAGGGGGCGGTAGTCCGCACTTCCTTAAATGAAGATATCGCGTTTACCCATAATGGAAACCATAAAGGTATACCCAAAATGAAAAATACAGAAGCTTAAGGAAAACATAAACATATTATATATCATATATAAATATAGTTACATCTTAATGGCCACCTTTGAATGTGTTAAAATAATGTTGAACAATCATCGTTTCGGGAGGTATAAATTCGCCATCCACGGAAACAGAATGTTCGTTAACCATTAGATGTAGGTGTGTGTAAGTGTAGCTCGAATACTTATTATAACAACATCCTAGTATATTGAGGATACAGGAGTTGTTACAAAATAAAAGAATAAAAAGAGTTTTGGGGGTTGGAGAAGCAAAATAAAACAAAAGGACTCAAAAGAAGACATTACCTTAAAATCGGGTAACTCCCTTTGGTTTGAGCTCAAAGGCTTCCTTGGGAAGACTTATGCCCATTGTGAGGCTTCAAGGAGTAATATAGGAAAGTGGAGAGACAAAATGGGCAGGGTTTGGCCGAGCCAATGGCTTTGGATGTGTGGGTAAGGAGGTAGAGGTGGGGGCCTTTTATAAGAGGACAGGAGGGGCACTCTTGGAAAGTAAAGATACGTTACTTTATTTTAAAATGAGTTTCGGATTCAAAAGTTCCCAAATTGATATAATTCGAGGATAAAGTGATAAGGGTTCTAAATCCACTCATCCAATTGGTTTTTCCCATGTGTAGTTCTTAGATTTTACATTATCTTTCCATTTTATTTAAATCGTTAAATAATGAGGTCATCGTTGCATCATCATGATGTCATATATAATATAATTTATTTAATGTCTAAAAATTATAAAACAAATACTATGATGTAGGAAATATTTTTATCTTTCTAATGAATATTTATAGTAAAATATATTACTTGTATAACCCCATGTAAAAATTGTTTTAGTAAAATAACTTATGTTTGTGTCATTTTTACTTTAACATTAAATAAAAAGTTATTTATGTCATTTCCCAACCAAAGTGGCTCCATGGGATCCCCAAGTTGACCCATGGATTTTCGTGGTCGGCCATGACACATCCAATAAGGTTAGGACATGTGTCTAGGTCATTTAATTTTATTAAAACATTATTCTTACCTTAAACTACACTAATTACCTCTAATCGCGATTAAGAACTTAAGAGTTACTATTCACCAAAAAATTATTTTAATCTCATTGAACCACATTTTACTTCTTATTGAAAACCATGTATGTCGGATTTTTGAAATTCAAAACACAGAAGTGGTAAAATTTCATTTTAACGAAAAATCAGTTTTTATAAGTACCACTTAGTAGTTTCACTATTCATCAAAAATTGAAGGTTTTCAGAAAAATACCAAAAATTCACCCTAAGCTATATTTGATATTCCGAATTCAAAAATGAAGTCTATTTTACAAAATTCAAAACATATAAGTCACATTAATTAATTAAATAATTAATTTCCGTTGTCATGACAAATAGCGTGTTTTTAAGAAACAATAAGTATCAAAAGATTGACACCAGCTTAAGTCCAATTTCAAAGTGAAATTGATTCTAATGACCACCATTGGATTAAATGGTAAAAATATATTCTAATTTCACTTCAAAACCAATTCAAAAGATAATATAAACATATAAATAAATTAGATTAAAAAGCAGTTTTGATGTAAAATGCAGTATGTTTCACTATTCATTAAAAAATGAACATTGTCAAAAAAAATACCAAAAATTTATCCAAATTAAATTTCAATGTCCCAATCATAATGAATATGTTTATTTTGACAAATATAGATTATAAAATTGTCAAAAGATTGATTTAAAAAGGGTTTTCCATCAAAAGGCAGTAAAACAATCTTTTAAGAATATTAGTGTATTCCATGCTTAAGATTGGATTTATTTTCATTTTAAGCCTCTAAAACACTATCTAATTCATTAATAGACATAGATAAAAATATCTATTATTCATTACTTACTTGGGATGTTACAAAACCTTTTAAAAGTGTAGTATTCAATATGGAGTACAGTACAATATCACTCGATTTCTCTTTTTTTTATTCAACTTATATAATATTAATTCAGTAAATAGAGTGTAGTCATTTGTCACTTTTATCTAAACCTATTATATTTTTATCC
Organism: Viscum album; assembly: GCA_963277665.1. NCBI lineage: Eukaryota > Viridiplantae > Streptophyta > Magnoliopsida > Santalales > Viscaceae > Viscum > Viscum album. The sequence continues at coordinate 1,774,441,619 of OY728146.1, read as the reverse complement.
CATTGTAATTTATTATTCTTATATGGTCTCTAAAATTATATGTATATATTTGTGTATATAAATTTCATTACAGATCCTGGTTCTGAGATTTATTCTTTTATTAATCAACATATCTATATGGGTATATCCCAATGATCTTCAAAAATCACCTTCTTCTGTTACCTATTATATATAATAAGTTTAGGAAAATACTCTTTAAATTTTTATTCAGAAGAATCCATACATACTACATCGTTATATATGATTGAATGAGATTCCTTATAGTACCATAAAACGTTATTGTGTTTCCTTTTTTTACTCAAATGATTACAACATGTATACCCAATCTCTATATAAAAATGTCACAAAGGGTTGAACTATACTTTTTAGAAGGTTGTTTATAACCTATGTTGGATTTGGGTGTACCCAATAAGGATCATTTAAATTATGATCATTCATCTTGTACTCTACCAAATAAACTATATGAAGGTCCCCAATGTACCATATAATCTCCATAACATGAAATCTATGAACATAACATGTACTTTATAAACATATATATGTAATCTAAAGATCCTTCCATAAATTCTATGACGGTTCACTATATGAACCTTACGATCTAAATGTTTATCCTATCATGCTCTTATATATTCCCTATATATATCCCTTAAATATTAAACTACATTGTTCATTACCTATTCATTACTTATATAGATTTAAAATGATGTATTTCACCTTCATATTTATTATTCCCTTGATTATTCACACTTCATTATCGTCTCTGTTTATCATCATTGTTGAATTACAATAACAACCACATGAAATTTATATATTTATAGGATTATAAATGAATATAATTATATAATTATTCATTTATAATGTTATCACCCAAGACTAACACATATCATTATTTATTTATGTCTTCTTCCATGTGTCTGTATGTCCAATAGTAAAGCTATACTTTCATATGAAATGGAATATAATATTGGTTTTGATGGTTTGACATCATACCAAAGAGGAACTACATGATTTTTTTCCCATTAATGTATATCATGTCGACCAAGGTTGATGAAAATTGAATGAGACCTCAATAAATTACCAAAAAATTAAAGGATTATATATTTTATGTTACTTAATTATAGAAAATATCACTGAATCCCACTTCAATGATAATGTTTAGATCATGTTAAATTATTAATCCATGGACATGATATAAAAACATGAAGTTATTTAGTGATGAAATGCCCAAAAGTTCATCTATTACACCCCATAAAGTGGTTCTTTATCTATTTGTAGCATCCAACATAGGATATTTACTACTTTTCATAACAAGCATCACTGTCCAGCCACTGATCTTACACAGTGTTCTCAGATAATGGGTTTCTTAGGGGGTTTCAAATTATAGGATCACACATTTTTTTCTTTGCCTTTGTTAATGACTCATAATATTTTTTTCTACCCACTCATATATATTTTCATTTTACTCATATTATGTTTCCATATTATATGAAAACACCATCAATATCCATTTTTATGACTATAATTATTCTGATATCTACTCTCCTCAATATTTGAAAACACTAATGTCTTTTAAACTCATCACTCTTTGATTTCTATGATAATTTTAGATGATTAAAAACAATTATTTTCTGTAAATACTTATAAACTATCTGTAGTCAATATTTTAGTGCATCACAGGATTTATATAGTGAATTCTGTATTTAGAAATCCACATGAAATTATTTTATAATTCTAAAAAAAATCATTGAATGAATCTATTCAAGAATTATTCAAACCCCCTTATACATTATAGTAATTCATCACTAATAATCTAGTAGAATCATATCAAAAATACATTAAATCATTAATATTTTTCTTCAATACTTAAATGTAATTTTTCTCAATCATACTTGGTAAATATTAATTTTATTCTAATCATTTATCATCTAAAGATTATAATCATGGAAAACAATTTATACCATTTTACCTTATTGATAGAAAATTTAACCCAGACATAATGTGTGTTCAATATTTATTTTGAATATCATAATTATTATGTTTATATGGTATTAATATGATATAACCTTCTCTTGGAATCTAGGACATTAATTTTTTTCATGTTTCAAATTTTCCCAATAATTATTATTTTTCTTTTATTCTAAATAATCAATAGACTCCAAAGAAAACTATGACAATTGATGTAAATCCTATAATTTTTTCAAGATCATGAGTAGTATTTTTAATATTAATAATAGGGTAAATGATAAATTTATCCATCAATAGACGGTGGTGTGTGAAGATAATATCATTAGTATGATTTATATATAGAGAGAAAAACAGATAATGACCGATAAAGAAGATGTATATTGATGTTGTAATGCAGTGAAGTATTAAGTATAGTAAAACATTCAATATTTACAAGTTCAAGAGGTTTAGGGAAATCTGGTCATTATGATCATAATTTAAAAATATTTAATAATTTACTATATTTTATTTAAAATAGTGGTATGTGTTGATTTATCTTTTCTCTAATAGCTTAAGGTTTAGAATAACCTGTAGAAATTAATGAGTGGTTGCAAGATTTAATTACACTAATTGGATCCAATATTATGTTTCCTAATGTATATTGTGGTTTCTACTAGTTTTGGGGTATAATCAATATTAATAGAACAAGTTTTTCTTATAAATTAAGTAATATGATATTATCTTTATAGTAAAATGTTCATATTCAATTATTTTATACTTATTATTATTGGTTAAGAGTGATATATTAAAACATATAAGAATACAAATTTTCTATTATGAGGGAAATATGTTTCTATTTGAAATTAAAATATAATAAAAAAACTAGCTCATTACTTATCAGTTTGTGATTTTAATGTCAAATGAATCAGAAGGACCTTTCATGAGTTTTTAAAAGAATTAGAATGAAGTTATAATATTATTTGTTATATAGGATTGGATGGTTTTTATATTTGGTTTTTACTGAAATTTTCTATAAATTTCACTCTAATATCATACATGATAATGAAATTTCTTTTTTTATTTGAAAATAAGAATTTCATAAAAAAAATTAATGTTTGAAGGATATGATGAATTTGTGATATGATTCATTGATTACATAATTTTTTTTAATGTACGGAGTATATTAGAATTTATTTCGTGAATAATTTAATATGAAATAGTATGGAAAATAAAATTATTTTTTATGTAACTATAAATATTAATTTTTATTAATGTTACAAGACTACTAATTCTAGAGAGATTATAGTGGGTGCATTTACACTAATAATGAAATCATTATTTTCGTAGGCAATGATTTCTGGTTTTCATAGATTATAAATATTTCATATCCTAATATATTTATCATTTTGTAAAAAAGTTATGGGAAAATGCAGTTAACATTTCAATCTAGAGAACACATATACGCTCCGAAAATGTAATGTAGAAGTATATTCTTTGAGTTGGAAGTCATAAAGTTATGTCTTTATAGATAATGTGAGATGTGGATACAATGGTGTTTTTTACATTTTTATAAATTCCTAATGATAATATTCATGGGATGTCATATATTTAATAGATTATAGTGAAATATTAATTATTATAAGGAGTGACAAAGTCTACATATTTTGATATTTGAAATGAGGTATAAAGATAATTTATTGTCAAATGTGTTACACAATATAGTGTTTCTAACGATATGAATATTTAGATTACATTTCATCAATATTTTATTATTCCATGAAGTGAATTTTAATAATCCTAAGTCTAGGAAACAAAATTTAGAGGATATTTTTTAAAATGTAAGAAAAATACATTATATCAAAATACTAAAATTAAAAAGTTTAGTATTCTCAATTGACTAGAAAAATATATGAACTTTAATTTTCTTTGGCCCCATGAATTAAATCATAAAAATAAAAGAAACATTATTATTCCTCTATTATTATCCATATATCATAAACATTATTGATCATACTTTCTAGGGGAAATTGGGGAAGAAACATAATTGGTGGTCCCTTAAACTCTCGGATGAATAACATGCAATAAAATTTTTCAACACATAATCATGGAATATATGTTATAAATAGATTAAATAATAAAATGATTCCATATAAATGAATACATTTTCATAAAATATCATTGGATAGAACAATAATACAAATCAATAATCACATTGAAAAAATAAATAGGTCACATAATAATGGAACACATAATTCAGTTATTTATAAAAAAATTCTCAATGCCTTGTTCCAGGAAATCATAAATAAATAATAAAGGAATGGATATTGCATTGTACCATTTTATTATTATTATAACAATTGACGAATCAAAACCCAGAGTTATACATTACTAAATATGTTTAATGAATCCATGAAATGAAAATAATATCCAATAAATAGTTATCATAATGTCCTAATGGATACTCTTATATGCACTTGAATAAGTAATCACCAATATTATAGATATAAATAAATGTGATATGTATTATAAATGATTCCATAGTTTATGGAATAATATTGTTATCTTAGTAAACATTTATCAATAACATGATAAAATATAATGGTTATCATAATGTAATAGAAAGTACCCATTTCAACAGAATGTAAATCAGGTAATATGGTAGGTTACATTAGTTTATAAGTAAATAATTTTGAGTTAATAATTGAATTTAATAGTCAATAATGTTAGAAGAGTAAAGTAGTGATAGAAAACTCAACTCAAAATTTTAGGAGTGTATTATAAAAATACATGATATTCATTAGGTTTATAAATTATTCTCTAGGTGAAACATCATTATCAAAAGCTTTACTGAACAATGTTACTTCTGAAAAAATAATTTTTTAACTATGTTCATGGTAATGGATAAAACAGATATATTATAGTAATAAATTTGTGAAAGAGTAACCATTTTGTAAAAATATATCTATAATAACCTTAATACATAACATATATACGGATTTGGATCATGGATTTAATTTATATGGAATTTTTTTAGCATTATAAAAAATTTTAAATGTTTTATCATGATAGGAAAATGTATTATATCATTCATTATATAACAAAATATTAATTTATTGGAATCATAACCACTTATAATTTTAAAATTTTAATATATTAAAAATTATTGCGATATATAAATAAGAACAACATATTAAGAAAAATTACCTTCTGAAATAGAATCTAAATACTATAAAAATAATAATTATATCCTAAAGATATTATTAGAATTTCTATTGAAAATATAGTAATAGGTAATCCATGTTCCATGTGTTTTTAAATAATTATAACTAAAGGATGGATACATATTTATAGAAGTGAGTGAGAATTTTAAATACTTTTTTGTCGATGGAGAACCAAAATCGATTTATTTATATTATTTTTGTCAAGGAAATGACATTTTATTATAAATAATTATTCTTAAAACTATGAAATATGTTTTTTATAATAACAATTACATTATAGGTTTATATATGGATTTTATTTGTCATAAAAATGAATTTAACAATTATTTATATTTTTGGACATGTATTTTTTTAATTAGTTATTACATCATTTTTATATAAAAATGAAGTCACAATAAAAATTTTATACACATATTATATTTTACTATTCATAAAAAAACTCTACTATCATTGAAAAATACCGAAAGTTCCTCTATAGATTATTTTTATGTAAATATTATAAATTTTATGTCTTTTTTTATATAATTTTCTTTGAACAATAAATTTACTTGTTAAATAATAACTCTTCATGTATTTTGAAATGATGAATTTTTTTCCCCAAAGTAAAAGAAATTAAAAATTGATATCTTTTAATGAAAAATATATTTATGTAATTTATTTTGAAATTCATTGATTAAGATAATTAATTTTTCACATTATTTTACATCATTATGATAATATGTATTTATTTAGTACTTATAGGTTATACATTATAGTCCTAGGGTTATTTCAATAGCCTTGTTACCATTACAATAACCTCATTACCATTTAAATAAAAAATTTACACATTATAAATACACATAATTGTAATTTCTAAATTGTTTCATACACATTAGATCAATATCAATGAAATTTCAATTAATTTTATTGTTATACACTTTTAATGGAAATATATATGTTTTTTTATTCTATGTAGAATATGGTTCTCTAGAGTTCAACATGATTATTTTCACATATATTTCCACCTATTTCATTGTTCATGTTGTAGTCAATGTTGTTAATGTAACTCATTATTTGTTATTAATTTATTATGATAAAATAAAAGAACATGTGTAATGAGATGACTATTGTAACAGAATAATTATTAAATTTTTATAAAATTATAGGTCTTATAACCATTCCCATTAAAAATCATAAAACATTGGGATAAAAATGAATTCATAATTACATGTAGGTAATCATTTATCATTGATTCCTTAGTTTCACATGGAAATTATATTAGATTTTTATTCCACTAAAGTAAGTGTGTTTGCCAACATAGTTGTCGAATTCTATATCACTTTTTATCTCATTTAAAGAGTATATATATGATTTATTTGATAGTAAATGTAAGGGTTTAGCTGAATTTTCCATTAGTCAGTATATGATATGGGTCTAGAATTTACTTCATTATGATTGGGACATGGCAGATTCCATGTACCTTAGTGAGTTTTGGTGGAATAGTTAAACAGTAATCAAAATAACATATTAAACCAAAATTATTAAAAGGCCTACTATATCATGGAATAAGAATCACAATCATAAAAAACATTATAACTCACATCCATGGTGAATCCATTAAGATACTGCGGTCCCCACCATGAAAATGTAAATACTTCATCTTATTATCAACATTTATTTTTATCATCTTTTTTTGAACATGATATATTTTTTGTATATATCATATCTTCTTAGTTTTCTCCTCTACTAGTATAGTACCACATATCATCATTTCCCTAAATTCATCCTTACATGTTAGAGTTCAATATTTTTACCATATAAATATTTTTATAGTTCTATTTTTATAATTTAGTGAATGTTTTAGTTGTAAAAAATACCATCAGAGGTAGATACTAGTTTCAATTTCTTTAGAAATCATGTAATATTGATTTCAACATTCCATATATAATTTTAAAATGAATTTTAATGCTACAAAATAGATTGATGATGATATATTATTCTCAAAAGTGTCTTTTATTCAATTACTTGTAATGAATCCTCTATAATTTTTATGTAAACAATGGTTCTTGATTAGATACAGTGGATAGATGTTAACCACCAATTATAAAACCTTAATTAACAGAAATTGATATATGTATCATAAGGGGTAGATCATCACACATTCCATGGAATGTTTCAAAATGAAGAATTCAATCAATGATAAACAATTATATTATTCATCTTAGATATATTATAAAATATGGTTAAAATTCCTATTATTATAATGTCTCACATCCACATTGGTATAGTGATAGGTTGCATGAAACCTTATTAAATATGTCACTCAGCCTTTAGTAGTTCGAATAATAATAATTTTGAAACAAATTGATCAATAATAAATTTCATGTTTCCCCAAAAAAAAATTTATATATATCCTTATAAATTGTGGTTCTTCAAGATTATATAAAGAAATTCCATCGATAAATATCAATTAGAAATTTCTTATTCATCTGATATACTAATAGTATATAGTGCCTCTTTCCAAATATAAATTTCTCTTCTTCATAATTGATTCCCATCAATCTATAAGAACTTATATTTCAGAATGAATTTTCCATTAATATTTTTTTGGGTTGAATAAGTTTTACCATATGAAATATTGTGAAACATTTCTAGTTAATTATTATATTTAGACAAAATGTTATCAAAAAAGATGAGAGGAACATTAATATTATATGGAATATATAAGGAATTTATATAAGGAAACTACAAGAAGAATATAACCATATGTAAATACATATTCTATAATATCTATTTATTTTTCCTCGGTGCATCCAATAAATCAAAAACTATTGAGTATAATTATCAAATGAGTATAAAAAATAATAAATTTGAAAGATATTTTCAGTGAATTATATTAATTATCACTAGATAATAATGCGATGTTATATATTTGAATAGAAAAGGTAGTTTAAATATAATATGACTATTAGTCATTAATATATGTTAGGTATAAATAGTCATTCAGAATAAACATCTATTGATTATATGGAAAATAACTTTGCTAAAGTGATATATGTGATAAATTATTTCATTACACGGTTTTCTGAATAATTCCAGATACTCAAATAATGTATTCAAAATAATTGACTTTTATTATGTAGTTGTAAATATTGTTATTATAAATATAATTAATCACATTGTGAAATTTATATAAACAATATGAATATATGACATCATGTAATATTATAATTCCATAAGATGGTTATTTTTATGTGATATGGATAGCGATGTTTTAACAAAGGTTTCCATTTACTAATCCTATATAAAAACGTAATAAGCTAGAATTGAGAAAAAAATTCTTTGTGAGAAATTATAGATTGTATAGATCACTAAAGGATTCATGGTTAATAAAGCACCACCTATTATTAGTGAAAATATATATATATTGATTTGTTATATAAGTAAAGGTTTTGATATTATCAGTGTATAGTAATTATTATAATGGAAAATAATATTTATTTTTAAAATTATTTTCTATTATACATATTATTGTGAATAAGATATTTAACATAAATTAATATAGTAAAGTGAAAACATAAATATATAATTATATATGAAAAATATATAATTATTATCTAATAAATAATTAATGAATAATAAGGAATAATAAACTAATAATATAAGAGAAAAAATATTCTATTCGATTTTTTTTATTATAAATTAAAATTTTCAATTTAGAAGTTGAATTATTCATAATTTGAGTTCAAATTCTACCAAATATAGGTTCAATTAATGGAGTAATGATTTTAAAATTAGTTAATATGAGTAATTTATTCTTTTTGCAGTTAGGGAAATAATAAATAACAAAATTAATGGTAATGATAAGGTAAATAATTTAATATAGTGAATAAAATATATCTAATACTTGTCCCCTAAACATGTTAATGGGGAAATTCAGGACCAATCATTATTATTTATTTATTTTTTAGTATTTTACACAAAATATTATCTATTTTTTAGAATTATGTAATAGGTATTTTTGAAATTATCACCTATTATCATCTATCAAATGGTTCTTCCTCCATAAATTTGAAGATATACTCATCATTATGTTCACTAGAAATAATTATCCAAAATTGTATCTATACCAATACTATATCATGTTTAATATATCTCAACATAAATAATAAGGAAAAAATTCTAAAAACAAAGAAGTCATCATATTTTAATTTCGTTTTCTTCTTTTATGTAATGATCCCACTCTTTTTTTCTTATATCCACATACCCTCACCCTTCTTGAACATTACCTAACACACACATCACGAATAGAATCTATTTTCCATTAAAACCGGCATCTGTCCCAGCCCATGGCTAGACTTGAAGATAATTTTTAATCCCCATGGTATGGAACAAGTGTTGGGGTATCTTTTATTATGGTATAGGAATGATTTACCTAGGTTTAGAATCATTTAACAACCCAAAACAATCAATAAACCTAATCTGAAAATTTATTCCAAACATGCGTGAAATAAAATCCAAAAAAGAATAAATTGGTTTAAACATGACACAATAGGTCCAAAGATACATGAAAGTATAAGAAAAATAAAAAAAGGGACTAAACATGACATGGTCTTATCAACCATAAGTCGTCTCTAACAGACCACACCAAGGGAAGAAACTAATAACCCGAACCGCCACCACCCAAGGCCTTGCCATTACCAGCATCAAACATGGTCAAGTAAACACACACCCAATGGGTGTAAATATGTTTTGATCCTAGTCCCAATAAAATAATAGCCAAATTTTTCCATATAGTAAGAAATTAAAGTTTAAAAGAATGCATATTTTTGATAAACAAGAAATTGTGGAAATTAATTTTAAAGAATGAAACATTTAAAAGTAAACAATTATCAAAGGGAAATTTCAAAGATTTAACACATTTAATTAAAAAATGTAAGCTACTGAATTATTTATTCCTAAAACTCCCTATGTCAAGAATAAATACGAAAGATCAATTGATCTCTAATCTCAAGAACACCCCTAGGAACTATTTAGTTTCGAGCCCCATGTACCTTGTATCTAAGTGTAAAGTAACCATAGTAATATATGTTTCTATGCAAGAGACACTATTAGGGAACATACCCACAACCTACTGGTCCACAATCCTTATCAATATAGTTTTTTTAGTTTTTTTCATGTGTAACTTTCAAAGTGAAACATGGATAAAAATGCCCTGGATCACTAGTGTACTAGTACACGTCCACCCACCAAGATACTCGGGTTTCCCCCTTATGCTCAAACAATCTCCAAAACGAAGAAAAAAATCCACTTTCACATAAAAACCTCATTTATATTCATAAACACTCAAAATAGTAGTTACACATGAATTGTACCATTTACAAAACATAATAAACCATGAAATGTTTTCATAAAATAGCTTCCCAGTATACCACCAAACTTTGCAGATGAAATATATTTAAAATACCTAATTGAAAACAAATTTCATATCAATATTACACAAAAATTGATTTTTCAACCTTAAATTTTTTTAGTAATCATATTACATGAGTTATAAAATATCCCAAATTGGTATGACATTGAATTGGCATGTAAAACGCCCATTTTCACACAAAATTAGCACTTGAAAATCAATGTCTTAAAATATTCCACAAAACCTATTTTTACAGTACGAAAAATTAATGGCCAGTATGAAAAAAAATATAAATCAATCAATGATAACTCATCTAGTAGTTCTTACACATGGAACCACCTACAACATGTGTCAAAACCCTCAAATCTGTGTGCGAAAGTTCAACCCCACCACCACCACACCAAAAGTTAGATGAATACAACCTAAAACAACAATATTATACCAAGAAACACAAGATAAGACCATAGGTTCGAAGCCCTAAATTATTGAATTTAGTAACTTCAATTAAAATTGGAGAAACCCTAAGGAAATGGGAGAAACCATTAGAAAATGGGAGGAGGAAGGAAGGAAATCCAAATACTTGGGAGATCATGAAGTAATCGCCCCAAATCCACTAATGGCTGAATCTAAAAGCAACCAAAATTGATTTGGTGTCTTGAATGAGGCTGAGGACTTCATGTGGGTATATAAATAGGTGGAAAATAGTGAAAATTTAATGATTTATGTACGTAAAAATTACCTTCTCAAATCTGGATGATTTGAGAAACCCTAAGAAATTTCACCCTAATCTGTAATGCAAATGAGATCTAAAGAGTGATACATGAACATTGGGTCATGCCTAGGGATGTTGGATTCAATTGGGTTGTAGAATAAATAATGAAAATTTAAAAAAAATAATATTATATTAAAGAATTAATTTTTTTTAAAACCATGAAATGGGCTCACGGGTTGGCCAATTTCTAACTAAATCATCCAAATCTAATCTATTCATGAGTTCCTATGGGGTCCAAAAAGACATGGTGGTTGTAATCAATTAGGGTATGTGATGTAGGAAGTGGAATGGATGAAAAATGTTGAAAAATGTAATATTTATAAAAAACATATTTGTTTTTTAAATCAGGAAACAGGGTCACAGTTTGGACAAAGTCATTAAAACCCACCATTTCCTCCATAAATTCATTGGAAAACCCAAAAAAAATTAAATAGAAATTAAATTAAAAATAACTTCCAAATTAGTCATGGATATGACAATTATCCCCACCATGTATGTCTTTCTGCCACGTAAAACCATCCCAATGCTTCATCAGAAAATAGGAATGGGTAATATTCCTCAATCCATGACTTCTACTCATATTTTTCATGTGTATAATTCCTATGCTACAAATGAATTTATACTAGTGGAATTGACTATCCTTGAAACACCTTCTCTTAGGAATCTACTATTCACAGTGGCTGCTCAAAAATAGAAAAATCAAGATTTATCTCCATTTCATCCTAATTCAACACATGGGACGGATCCAGGCTGTACTTTTTCAAATGGGATACATGGAATATGTCATGAATGTAAGTCAACTGAGAAGGAAATCCCAACCTATATTCCACCCTACCAGTACACTCAGTGGTCTCAAAAGGACTTATATACAATGATGTCAGCTTCCCTTTCATTCCCAATCGATGATGGCCTATATGAGAAGCCACTTTCAAGAATACCATGTCGCCCATAGAAAACTCTTGGTCTCAACACCTCCGGTTAGAATATTATTTATGATTAATATAAGTTTTTTAAAAGTGAATCCTGATTAACTAGACCTTCTCATACGTCTCCTACATAAGGCTCGACCCCAACAGTGATGTCTCACCTACCATATCCCAAAAATAGGGGGGTGACAAGGATGACCATAGAGCACATTAAAAGAATCCATTCGAATCATTGATTGGTAACTTTTATTATAGGAAAATTCAACCAATCTCCAATGGTTATCCCATGAACCTCAAATTTCCAAAACACATACATGGACCATGTCCTCAAAGATCTGATTCTATTACTCTGTCTCACCATCCCTATGAGGATGGTAAGATGTTATCATCTTAATCTTTGACCCGAAGGCCTTATGAAGGAATTCCCAAAACCGAGAAGTAAAATTGGGGTCTCTACCTGAGGAAAATTGTGAAGGAACACCAAAAATCCTTACCACCTCCTTGAGAAAAAAATGTCCCAACTCATCCCCATTAGCAGTATATTTGATCAGAATGATGTTGGATGATTTGGCCGGACAATAAATCACCACCCAAATAGAATTATTACTCCAAGTTGTATGAGGTAATCCTATAGTTTATTCCATGGAAACCTCATCCCACTTCCATGTAGAAATAGGTAATGGCTGGAAAAAACCAATGGTCATTTGTTTCTCTACTTTCACTTGATGAAATGTCTATAATATTTACACAAATTCCGTTATGTCCCATCTCATACCTAGAGAACAAAACTATTTCTGCACATCATAATACATCTTGGTGTCACCCAGAAGGATATCCTACTAATACTGGTGTCTATACTACATCACCACCTTCCACAGATCTGAATACACTAATAAATGCCCCTTGATGCACAATATTCACATAGGAGACAATGAATAATTAGATGATATCTCCCCACCATGAAGAAATAGCCTTGACCGCGGAAAAATCTCCTCACTCGGATGTGCTCACCCAATGAACTCCAAGTGAGAAGGATTCAACTAAATGCTCTCCAATAACACACCTCCACTATGATCCATGGTCTCTATAAGCATATGAGAAAATAGACTTATCATATTCCACTCATCACTGGACATCATCAATGCTTGCATTAGTACTTTTCTACTCAAATAACATGCCACCACATTACTCTTTCCTAAGGTATAGACAATGTCAATGTTGAACCTCTACATGTACTCGATCCGGCAGCGCTGTCTTAGATTGAGATCCTACTACGAGAAGATGTAAGCCATGATTTTGTGATCAGAGTAGGCCAAAAACATCTCCCCAAATAGGTAGTGACACTATCTTTTCAAACCATGCATCACAAATACTATATCCATGCCATGGGTTGGATAATTCATTTGGTGTTGTCAGAGTTATCAAGAAACACACACCACCACATGATCACCCTGCATATGCACACACCTAAGACCCATATCCAATGCATCACAATACAACACATACCCCTTTCCAGTCTCTTGGAAATTCATCATGGGGTTTTCGTCAACCACCGATTCATATCCTCAAAAGATTCCTGGAATTCTGGGCCACATAAATACTTGACACCTTTCCAGGTGAGCATGGTCATGGGCCAAAAAAGCTGAGAGAATGCCCAAAAAACAGCCTATAGTAACTAGCTAGTAAAAGGAAACATCTGATCTCCAACAAATTCTTTGGATTTTCCAAATACAAACCTACAACAATATTTTTGGGGTCCACTAAAAACCTAGGCTCTGAGATCGCATTCTCTAGAAACATCACCTCCATGATCCAGAAGGTGTACTTGAACATCTTTGAATAGAGACAATGACCTCACAAAGTGCACAACACGATCTGCAAATGATTATCATGATCCTCCTTAGATCTAGTTTGAAATAGGATTTCATCCATGAATATCACAAAGAAGAGTCAAGAAACTGGTGGAACACCCTATTTATGAGTTCTATAAATACAGTTGGAGCATTATTCACTCCGAAGGGCATGACCGAGTACTCAAAGTGGGCGTACCTACTTTAGAAGGATTTATTCGAGATGTATTTATCTTTCACCTAGAGTTAGTGGTAACCCGAACAAAATTCTATTTTAGAAAACCATTTTTACACAGTCAACTGATGAAACAAGTCATCTATTCAGGGCAAAGGATATTTGTTCTTGATGGTGACCTTATTCATCCTTTGGTCATCCATACACAATCAGAGGGATCTGTCAGCCATTTTCGAAAACAAAATAGGTGCATCCAAATAAGAGATGCCCAGGCGAATGAATCCTTTAGGTTATAAATCATCCAAATATATATTTAATACCATCATCTCCATGGGGTCCATATGATATGAGGGAAGAGATATTGGTTGTGTTCTCGATGCCAAATCAATCAAGAACTCTAATGTAACACTCCATAGGTTAGCCAGAAAGATCATCTGGGAATACCTATAGAAACTTATCCAATAAACAAGTTAGTATACCTTCTAGAGCATGACCATCAACCTTTAGTGTGATTGATGATAACTAGAAGACAATATTCCCCAACACTGGGAGTGGAGGTCTAATGTGACCGGAAAAACGATCTCAATCTCCATGGAAAACCTGACGACTCCCATCTGGTGCCATGAAACTGACTTGTCACCTATAGAAATAAATATTCAATTGAAATTGTACTAGACAATACATTACATGTATCACATCAAAGAGATCCATATCTATGACCATAGAGTACCACGCCATCTCAACCCCTGACACGAAATGGAGACACAATAGGCACCTGAGACCCCGCTTCTTCCTTTCAAGCAGCATCTCGTACTCCCTCCCAAAAGACAAAAGCTCAGTTGGGAAATTTAGCATGTTCTCAAAATAGGTAGATGTGAATGAAACATAGGGTCCTCTATGAAAAAAGAAGCAATTAAAGAAGATCAAATCAAAACGGTTCGTCGAACAATTGTTGGTCCCGCCACTAATTCATTGGGTTCCTAGTCTACCGCATGAAGATTCCTGATCTCTACTTGAGAATGAACACTAGTCTATGGATGTGCCCTGAAAAGGCTCTCCAAAAAGATGTTCTGGCCCTCCCTCCATGGCCACCAAACACAGATCCCCCTGTTCGTGATGGATCTGACTGAGCTAGCACTCCCATAGAAGCTACCGATTTTTCCCCACATTGGAGTGGAGGTTATATCCTGCAAAATCACCTCAAGTGTACTATAAAACCACACTAATAAAAATTATTAGGAGGAAGAGTGCTTGCTGGTGGGAATTTCCCTGGCCTACCATAATAGTGTCATAGGATGTACCTCGCTTCCAAATCCACTGAAGAAACCTACTTGGAAGGTTATCCTGAACTACCACCCCCTTCTTTCCCTTCTCCACCTATTTCCTTTTATTCTCAGAAGATCTTCAACTGCCCAGACCTGATATCTTCCCAGAAAGTCTATCCATACCCATGTGGTTGATCTCCACTATAAAAAACCCATTCAAACACCTCTGCATATGTTTTCAGGTTATACATGAAGACTTGGGAATAGATCTCTTATCACAGACCCCTATTGAACTTCTAGGCCTTTATCATTTCATTGGAGTCCATTTCTAGAGCTTACTAGGCCAACCCATCAAAACCGTTGGCATACTCCATCACCAAAATATCCCCATGAACAAACTCTATAAACTCTCAAGATTGAGAATATTCCCAGACCTTAGGGAATCTCTAGTCATTTAAGAAAAACTTTAAGTTCAGCCAGCTCATCTGCTTGTGCTTTCGAGCATGGAGAACTAATTCCCACTACATTCGACTGGTACCCTCTAACAGCAATGAGTCACATTTCACACTAAACATATATGGTGTTTCTAGAAACTCAAATATGTGCCTGATATTTTCGATCCACTCCTCCACTTTCTAGGGTTCTGTGCTACCGCGAAAAGTGTGTGGCTTGTTTTTGAGAAACTCTTGGGATTTTTTCTTCCTTGGACTAGTCTCATATTCCATAACCGGATCGTGAATAGGATCACTTCCCTATCCCATAGCTTTTATATCCCTAACCACAACCTTTACTTTCCTCTGATCAATCATTGAGGTAGAACTCTCTCTGGATTCCTCCTGTGGTTGCAGGGGAGCTTTTCGGGGAGGCATGTTTCTACAAAAGACAACAGTCACTTGAAAAAATATCTGGACCAAAATTCTGAAAATTTAATTAATAAAAAAATATAAATAAACCGAACACATTACAACAATAAAATAAAAAAATAATTTACCCCCACCTGATGTCCCCGTGTAGTCATTATCCCACACGTCTCACCTAGAAGTGAATCCAAAAAAAAATCCAACATCCCATAGTGACTTGAGGTCTATCATGAGAAATATGGGCAAGTAACCCAACTCATAACAAAAACACTGACCCCCTTTAGTCCTCTATGTTGTCTATCCTAACTCATCCAAAATAATAATATAACCAAAAAACATTAACCTTCCTATAATACCATTTTTCCATGAATCGAATCTGGTTTCCATTAAAAATAGAACCTGACCCATCCCATAGTAAGTCCCGATAGGAATTCATTATCCCCATGGGCTGTCAAATGTTTTTGGGTATCATGTGTTGTGGATTGGTAATGATTTATTCGAGTTTAGAATCATTCTACAAAAAAAAACATTCAATAAACCAAATCTATTTTTTTTCCATACATGCTTTATATAAAATCAATAACTGAAAAAAGGTTTAAACATGACACAAGAGGTCAAATATACATAAATCAGCATCATAACATCCCAAGGGACTCCACATGACAAGGGGTTATCACACACAAGTTGTCTCCACAACACCACACCTAGTGAAGAAACTAGCAACACAAACTGCCATCACCCAAGGCCTTACCTTTACAGCATCAAACATGATCAAGTATACTTACACCCAAGGGATGTATGTAGTGTTATAATCGTATGTGAAATAGGATACCACCAAAATTATTTCATATAGTGAGAAACACAATATGAAAAGCATGCATGTTTTTGTTAAACAAGAAATGGTGGTAATAAATTCTAAAGAATAAAATTTTTAAAGGTAAATAATTATCAATGGGAAGTTGAAAGAATTAAAATATTTAATTAAAAAATGTATAATACTACATAATTCTATATAAACTCACTGCAATTAAATGATAAATACAAAAGATCCAATAAGCACTAATCTCGGGAACACCCATAGGAACTAGTTAGTTTCAGACCCCATGTACCTCATATCTTAGTGTAAAGTGATCAAAATAAAATATGTTCCTAGTAATGATCCACTAGTAGGGAACATAACCAGAAACTAGTTATCCTAAATCATCATCAATATAGTTATTTAGTGTTTTTAATGATCATCTTTCTATGTGAAACATGGATAAATCGACTCTGGATCACAAGCGTACTAGTACACATCTTCCCACCTATATACTTGGGTTTCCCCCTTGTTCTTAAACAATGTCCACTTGTTTCCAAAATCAATTTTCACATAAATAACCAATTTCCATTCATACACACTCAAAATAGTAGCTACACCTACTTTTCACCATTTTCACAACTCAATAAACCATGAAATGCTTTCATAAAATGGCTTCAAGGAATACCACCAAACATTGCACAAGAAATATATTTAATATATATCTTTGAAAACCAATTACACACCTATATTACCCCAAAATAGAATTAGAATAATTATAAATTTTTAATAAAACCATTACATGAGTTATAAAACAACCCCAATTCGTTTAACATTGAATGATCCTGTAAAACACCTTTTTTCACACAAAATTTGTAGATGAAAATAAATTTCTTATCAAATTCTACCAAAACAAAATTTCAAAGTAAAAAAAAATGAAGGGGAGTATGCTGAAAATAGAAATGAAAAATTTCAAACTCATATAGTAGTTCTCACACATGGAACCACCTAACACATGTGTCAAAACCCTGAAATCCTTGTGTGAAAGTTCAATCGCACCACCACTGCATCACAAGGAAGTTAAATCTTACCTAAAACCACAATATTAGACCATGAAACCCCAGATCAAAACCTAGGTTCAATACCCTACTTTATGTACATTAGTAAATTCAATAAAAATGGATGAAACCCTAATGAAATGTGAGAAACCCTAAGAAAATGGGATGGGGAAGGAAGGAAACCCACATACTTGATAGATCTTGAATAAATTGCCCAAAATCCAGCAATGGTTGAATCTCCAAGAAACCAAAATTGGTTGGGAGGCTCGAATGAGGCTAAGGAGGTCTAGTGTGGACAGAAATTGGGGAAAAATATTGAAAATTAAATGACATATGGATGAATGAAATTACCACCACAAATTTGGATGATTAAAGAAACCGTGATAAATTTAGCCTTATCTGCAATGCAAATGGGCACCAAAGAGGGATACAAGAACATGGATGGCGCACCTAGTCCTATAATATTTTAGTGGGAGGTATATTCATATAAAAAAATTTAAAAAATAAATGAGATATTAAATAATTATTTTTTTAAACCAAGAAATGGGCTCTCGGTTTGGCATAATGCCTAACTGAATAACCCAAATCCAAAAAGATAATGAGTTCTTAAGTGGTCCAAAAAGACAAGGCGGTTTGAATAGGTCAAAGGAGACCATGTAGGAAGTGGAAAGTATGAAAATTGTTGAAATGTAATGAGTTCTAAAGTAAACAAGATTTGTTTTTAAATCTAGAAATGGGTTCACGGTTTGACCCAAATCTTGAACAGCCCGCCATTTCTTCCAAAAATTAATGAGAAACCCATGCAACAAAGAATGAATGAATACTCAATGAAAAATATAATAAAAATAATTCTAGTATGTGACAACACAAATATATGATATTAAAAATATTTACACTTCTATAATAATGATATTATTACACAATAACTTTATTTTTAAACTACATTTTTTGGCATGTTATTGTTTGTATTAGTTTAACCACATACATGTATGACAATAGAAAAATTAAAAAATATGAATATGAAAAAAATAATAAATTTTTATTGAGAATGAAATTAGATTTTTTTTAAATTGAAACATTTTGATAAATAATATATTATCTATTATTAATCATATATCCTTTCTTATATGATATACATATAAAAGACCAAATTTTGGATATTTCATTAAAAATTAAAATTTCAACATCCATTAAATAATCACGTGACTCTAAATATCCATAAAATATAACTATATAATTTTTATTGACATTATGTTGTTAATTATAATATGAAAAGGATTAATGTAAAATATCATTATACAGAAATAAATAATGAAATATTTTAAACCCTTAGAACACACTGATTTATATTAAATTTATAATACATTTAAATAAGTAATAAATGAATAAAATTGAAGGTATAAAACGAAATAAGTATAAATAAACATATAAAATATGCAATAAATAAATAAAACATTAGTAAAAAGGCATTTATGTGTGTGATTTGGTATGTTCTGACAAGGTAGGTCTGTTTCTTAATTCAACCTACTTTCATTACGTTGTAAATTAACAATGTTCTTCTATGATTTATATATTTTACCCCAATAATGTAACATATTATATTTGAAATGGGTTTTTAAATAATTTACACTTATATCTAATTGATACCAATTTTATTGATTCATGGAAAAAATATGACATTATAAAGAATATACTTATACTCTTTTTTTTGTAGGCCCCCTTCATTTATATATTTATTATTACCATAATATTTTTTATTTTTATGCATGGGTTATTTTTTTTCCCTCAAATATCTTACCATAATTATATTTATATGAAATTTATATATACCATTTATTTATATTGTTAGTTTAAAACATTAAAAACTCTAGAAAACATCTTTTATCATGTTTTGTACAATATAATATTTTTTCCTCTGAGAATATTTTACATTTCCATTATTTATCTTCAATATTTTAATTTTTGGATATAATATCATGGAAATGAAAAATTAAAATTCATTATTTTATATTTTAAAAATTATATTTAATGTTATTTAAATAATTTATCGTACAATAAGAACTGAAAATTACATGAAAACACATTTCATATTATCTATTTGATTATTATATATTTTCAGAAATTATAAAAAATATACTATTATATTTAATAACCATCATGAATAAATCTCTAAATTCTATTACGATATGTTCATTTTCGGTGATTTAAAATTTTTATCATTTGATAAAAAATTTATTACTTTATATATGATACCTTATGAAAATCTTATGTACACATTTTATTTAAATGTGTTAATCAAGCCATGATATGAATTATTATATGACTTTCTACACATGGAACACATACTAAGAGATAAATAATTAAATAATTGTTGAGTATGGAATCATAAAATCCCTATAATGAATTTGGTAAAACATTATATCACATGAAATGATGTGAATAAATAATTAGAGGTTATTATAGTCCCAATATTATAGGGTATGTTAGTCAATTATGAAATGATGTCCCTGGTTGATAACCCTAAAATATGTTCAATTACTATTTATATATGTGCTCAATTTCATTTTTATGTCAACTGGGTTCTGGGTTTTTTCATTTATGATTCTATAATCTAATTCCATCTTATGTGTTTCAATTTCAAGATAATCGTTTTTAATATTCTATGTCTCTATGAAATAATATATGATTGTTATTTAAGGCCTGGAAATTTATTATAAATTATAAATTTTATTGAATTAAACATTCCATTTCAACTACATTCATGTTTTCTAATATGTTTATGATCTAATTATAAATCATTGACATTTTATTAATATTATGTACCATTTTATAGTCTATAAATATAAATCAATTATTTATTTTATTTTATACCCCAGGATAAAAAATACATTAATGTGTTTAAAAAATTATTTAAAAAATATAATCAATATCATGAAATAAGATGTATGTTTAGTTATGTTAATTTTCCCCCAGGATTCATTTTCTTCTAGTGTTTATGCCTGGTAGTGGTGTTGGGTTATTCATATCTTGACAATTTTTTCATGGAGAACTTATCCCACCTCTAAATAGAAATAATGATCATTTGGAGGATAATTTTTAGGATATCACCAACACATGTGGAATTTGATGATACTTTAAAAGAAAGAATATCATTCCATGGAGTGGAAGTGTGGTCAAGGGTTATAACTAGGGTGGTGGTTGATAAGATCCTTATAGATATTATCTTGTTTTTATGTTTCTTTATTATCTTACATCAGATATCTTGGATTCCACCCAATATAATGATATAAATTTATCAATAGTCAGGTGTGGTTCTATCACACTCAGTTCTAAATTCTCATATTCTATTCTAGATCTTTTGGGATCTCAATTTCTCAATTGAGTTCTTTGTGTGAATTCGGTTAAATCATGAGGTGTATCCTTTTTTAACCATGTGGTAATTCCTCTGTTCAATAAAGGGTTATTGGATAAGAATGAGGTTTTTTGGATTTCCAGTATCTTTTGTAGGTTTGGTGCATGGTTTGGAAAATCGTGCTACCCAACATAGGTAACAGTGTGACTGGTGTTAGATTCAGACAAAGGATACCACATTTTTTTCACATTGTAAGTCAAATCATATATGTTGGTCATGTTTTCAATACCCACATGGGAATTAACTACTTCATGGTTAGGGAATAGTTTGGTAAAAAATGCGGCCAAACCATGTGAGATTCCTAAATCTAATTTTTTTTTTTAAATTACATGAATTCCATCACATGATTTCTAACCCAAAACACCTCCCCTATTCTGTCTCTAGTTTAGGTAATCCTAAGGGGACTCTCCCCTTGTTCTCTTGGACTGCACCCTTATCCCATGATGTGGATCAAGGTTTTCTTCAAAGTTATAGGGTAGATATATATGGTATTTACTCTTATATATTCTCACTCATCCTTTTTAATTCATTCTATGTTGGGTTCCTCACATATATTGGTCTCTTTTACATAGGTTTTATATTCCCATTTATTTATGTGGGTGGTTTTCTTATTTAAGGTTCCTCTTGGTAGATCTTGGATCTTGGAACATTGGAAGGTTATTTTCATGTGTGCATTACTCAAGCACTTGTGTTTTGAGGTATATTTCCATTTCACATGCCTTTTTAAATTAAGAATAATTTATTTCATTCTAATTTCACCTTCATATAATATCAAATACTGATATTTGATTGGGGGAATAATTTTTTATCTCGAAAAAGTAATTGATTATATAGTTTGTGATAAATCTTACTGTCTTGGTTATATTGTGCACACCAAGTGTCAGACTAAATACATTGTTGGATTTTTCACATGATTTATGATGTCTATATAATTTTTTAGCCCTATGAATATAATTTAGATATATGTAACAATGTTTTGGGTTCCCCAAAAGGAGTTTCAAAGTGGTTTTAGGTTTAAATGAATGTTTTATTTAGTTTTTTATAATGGTTTGGAATTTGGTCGTAGTTAAGGGAATGATTGGTCTTTTTATAATAATGGACCTAGTTTGGAAGTGTGATGTTAATATTTTAATGATATATGTAAAATGATTGAGAAATGGTAAATGGTGTGTTTACACCTCTTTTAAATATATATTTGATTCTTTAATAAATGATTTGTTTTGTAAAAGGAACATAAGGGCCTCTGGGGACCTTTATTAAAGTGGTGAATGATAATCATGAATACTGTACTTGGATAATTATCTTTCCTAGTTTATTTAAATTGATGGGATGTTCTGATAGTAGAATCCCTAAGACCCATTTATTAATTTATTCATTGTAATGTAATGATATTGTTCCTTGTAGTGATTTAGGGTGATTCAAGTTATATAAATTATTATATATGATATTTGTTAATGTGATTGGATTCTCAGCTAGAATCGGTTGGCTCACCCATCTTATATACACTTAACATGGTGAACCTAAAATAGTTATTTAATTTTCATAGAATGAATACTCCACATGTAATATTACACATTAGCTATTGTCTCAATGATGGGGGGGATAATTTATTATTATTACTATGGAATTGGGCCCCTTAGTCTGGCTAGGTAGGGTGCGATCAATAATTTGGGTGTTATGATGTCATCGGGTAAGTCATAACGTCGGGACGAGTCACATTTGTAGTTTGTTATGAATTATTCATGAGCTCCTAGGTACCTCCAATATCTATTAGAATATAGTTATGTATGGTAGAATATTGATATACATCATTTCCATTTCCCATATTGTGTAATTATTGTAATGCTATGATGTGTGATGTATTTCATAGATAGTGGAGAGTTAGATATCAAAAATTTATGGAAAAATGTTTTAATTGAAAACATTTTTATAATCTCTTGTGTCATTTGAATGCAAAGAATCACTTTCCCTTGAAAATGTTAATGATTCTTTAATATAATAGAACCTATTTTGGAATGGATAATGTAAATGAACTGTGATTTATTTTAAAATAAAAAATTAATGTAAAATATTTCAATATATATTTTATATCAATCTTGAGTTTTAAGTTTTTGTATTTTTCTGTATATCTGGTGGGAATATATTTTTTGTGCATACCTACTAGATTTTACAACCCATTCTATTAATTTCCTCTCTCTTTTTAGTATATGGTGTATGTCTAATCCTAGTCATGATTGTTGTGGGTGATAGTTGGTCTTGGTACTAGGGAGGGACCCTCGGGGTAACGTGGAGATGTTTTGGTTATTTGATTTGGTTTGATTTTATAGTTTATGGGGTATTTTTTAATCCTTATATTCTAGTATAAAAGTTTTCCAATACGTTTTTATTAATATAGGAGTACAATTCTCTTTATAATTACACTATTTTGATTATATATTTACATTAGGAGGAATTATTCCCTTGTATCTCAATTTATTCCTGACATTAGATTCCAGCCTATGGGGATCAAGAATTCCCTTTAGGCCTTGCCTTGGAATAGGTTGGGTGTCTGGACAGATGGAATCCCAGCTTGGTTTCCAAAAAAATGATACCAGAATAGGTCAACTCATTTGAGGAATATTCTTTTCAAAATAACAATTGTTACTTGGGGATATCAAGGTAGATGGAGTAGGATTTTCGAGACTTGAGATGTAGGAATATGAAGGGATTCATGGACCCATTCACATTATGATCCTTGTATTTCCATGGGATGTATAGTTTTGTTAGGTTTTTTTGTTCTTAAGGATTGTTTGGTGTTTGCGATAATAAACATTAGTTGTGATAAAGGCCATTGTGAGCTTTTAGGGTCTGGAAAGCCATGTTAATCAAGGTACATGGTCTTATAAGGCATTATGTGATATTTGTTTTGATGGTATTTTTCCACCAACCATATGGCCAACTCACCCATCCATACTAGTTTCTCTTGTCAGTGGATTTGGATATTTTTTGATTGTGAATGTTTTTGTCAAAACCATGTGTTGAAATTGTGAAAATGAAATTTTAGAGGTAATGGTTTGATTTTTGGAATATGGAGGAAATTAAATTCAGAATCAACCTTGTGAATGTATCCCTGTAATAAAATGAAAAGGATTTATTAGGATAGGGTTTCTATAAAAATAAATTGGGGTATGTAGAAAATAGATATTTGAAAGAAAGTGTTTATTTTGGGAATTTTTCATATGAAAAAGTGTGGGTCTTTAATAAAATTATTTTAAGGAAATTATATTTTTTGATCCGCTTGAAAATTAAATGAGTGAAGTGAATTGAATTTTTGGACGGAAATTCATAAAATCATATTTCTAAAAATAATGAAATAGATAAAAATCTGTATTCTGAAAATGGATTTTTACGTGGTGGTTAGGGATCTTTTCAAATGTTTCATAAATTTTTTAATTTGGTTTAATTATTTGTTTTTGAAAATCAAAAATGTTTTTTACCATTCGTGTATTCCGTGGGTGCTCACATGCATAGATATGTGTATATTGTGGTTGGATGATGGTATGGGTGGAGATTGCCTGAGATTGGCATGGTTGTTAAGTTACTAGTATAGAATTAGTTTATATTTTCTAATATTGGCACTAAAATGTTCATGTGAGTGAAAAACTATAGAATACAATTGGTGAGTGTGAAAATACACCATGTTTGTTGTGTTTTTTCAAAAGTGTTCTTAAACTAGAAATTATGGTGTTTTTGTAAGATAGTTGTGTTTGGGTTGTTTTTATATGGTTCAGAAGTGTTGTTTATTTGATTTTATTTTACTAATTTTTAGGTGATGTTTATATTATATATTGTGCTTAAATTTTGGTGGTGGTTGGGTCATGAAACAATTTCATATTTAGCTTGTAAAACATTTTCTGAGATTTTTTGAGCCAATTTCCCTCAGTGATAGTGTTCATTCTATGTGTTTTTTGGTTCGTAAGCTAGTTTGGATAGATTTCCTTTATTTTAATATGTCTGTATGTTCTAACCCCATAAATATTGTTTAATATTATTTGTAAATCCACATGTGGTTATTAATTATTAAGAGTTTTAGTTGATAAACCTAAGTATTTAGTTATCTATTTTTGCAAGTTAAATACACCTCTTCGAAGGATACCTCATCCGGTTTGCTGAAATACTGATCTTTTTAGTCTCAATTTAATGTTCCTATCTATTATGTAGAATCATCATATTTTGGAATTTGATCTTTTTTGTTTTCCATTAATTTTTATGGTAGGGGGATGTGTTGGATCTCATGAGAACTTTTATTTCAATAAATGTATGTGTTCCTTTTTAGAAATCCTAAAAAACTATTATAATCTATGTGGTAGTGTATTTGGGGTGGGAATCTTCCAAGACTTTTTTTGGGTAAATGTTTCTTATTTATGATTGTGATATTATGGGTGTGTTATGAAATTCTATTTCTACTTGGGGTGATGTGTGGGTTTTTGTTGAACCAAAATAAAGAGTTCTGATTTTAGTTTAGAAGCTCGTGACTACGAGGAAATGTATTCTTAAAATAGTTGGGCTCCAGTAAAATGCCACTGAGTGATGTTGGTGATGGTTTGGAATCCCAGGGGTGTGGTAGTTTTTCTATGCATGTGTCTCCACCAATGTGGTGTGGCAGATTTTATCTTACTATTGTGTTCACTCTGTTGTTATGAATTTCTTCTTGTTTCAAAGAGTGTGGTGGACTTATCCCTCATGAAATATTTGTAATTGTTCCTTATTGGTTGAAATTATCTATAGACATATCCTTGTGTGAATGAAACATGTGAATCATGTGTGGCTTTGGTTTTTGAACATTCAGAGGTGATGATTCACATGTTAGTTTTCATCTTAATCAGTGTCCCTTTTGTTGGCCCCCTTCCCTTGCCCCCACTTTATGGTGGTGGTTTTTGGTCCTTGTGGGAATGTTCCTGAGTTTCTTAATCAAGTTGGGTTTTAATGGTGGGTAGTCCTACCATGGTTCTCAATAGAATTTATTTAGTGATAAATCAATGTGAGTTTATTTGTAATGGTGGTGGGTCCATTCAGGCATCCTGTGATAGTGATATGTTTTTATTTCTAGTGTTAGTCTTGTATTGGATAGTCTCAAATAAAGTAATCTTATTTTAGTTTCCCTTTTTTTGGTTTTATGTTGGGTTTATTTGAGTGTGACCAATGGTCTAGTTTTAAGAATGGGTGTGAAATTTTTATATTTTTTTCCCATCGCTTCTTGGGAAGTGGTTCTAGTTTGTTGTTTTGTTTCTAGAAAAAGGCATAAATTCTATTAGAATATCTTAACATTATTTTTGTCTAAGAAGGTGGGATTATGCATATGTGGAGTCCGTAGTCATTGATTTGTTAATTGGAAAATGGTGTCGCATCCCATGGGTGGGAAACATTAATGTTGAAGATAATTGACACACACTGGGCTTCATTATCATATTCTATTCTTTTTTTTTTGAGATTTTTGTTTCTAACTCCTATTCTAGGTGTGATGGGGGTTAAATTTTGAGGTGTATCATTGTTTATTTTTAAACATAGGTAATTACTTAATTATTTTTAGAGTTTATGGAGAATATATGGGTTTTGGGCTTAGTAATAGCTTGCACATGGTAAGATCGTGGTTTAAAATACTACTCAACTCAACCTAGGTAAGCCTATGTCAAGTGATGTATTCGAATAGAAGCTACAACATAGTTTTCACATGGTATGCTAAACTGTGTGGGTTTTTCATGGGTTCGATACCCTATTGAAAAGTAGCTACCACACGATTGGTGGACATATTGGAAAATTGTGCAGTAAAATCGTGCAAGTTACCTATATCTAATGTTTTTTTAAATTATATGTATTCCCTCTAGGGATTTTTAATCCAAAATTACTCTCCTTTCCACCCTTTTTTCATGAGACCCTAAGGAAATTTTACCCTTGTTCTCCATGCCTCCACCCTTCTCCCATTGTCTGAATCTAGGGTTTCTTTTGGGTTTTGGGGTCCATCGATAAGTTATTTTCTATCCTATATTCCCCCTATTTCTCTTTTGGTCATTACATCTTGTTTTATTATCTATTTTCATCTCTTGAACCTTGGGTTCTTGTTCCCCTGGATTTATATTCAGGTGTTTTTTATGGATTCGCTTTGTAGATCATGTCACCTGGAACTCTGTAAGGGTTTTTTCAGGTCTGCATTATTATAGTGTTTGTGGTTCGAGGTAGGTTTCCATTTTAAATTTCATTTTAATTTAAAAATCATTGATTTCATTCTCTTTTCACCTTAATTGAATATTAAATATAGATATGTGACCCTTGGAATAATTTTTGGATGTGAAAAAATGGTTATTTCATCCTTTTTTTGATAAATCTTATTTACATGGTTATATTTTGCACACCAAGTGTTTGATTTAGTGAAGGATGGATTTTCCAAGATTATTTTTATATATAGAGAATTTTTTATCATTGAGAATATAATTTTTATTGGTGGAAAAATGACTTGGGTTCCCCAAAATTAGTTTTCATGGTGGTTTTGGATTTAATGGAATGGATTTGGGTTTTAAGAATAGTTTGTCAAATGGTAGTGGTTAATGGAATGTTTGTAATTTCTATAAAAATGAATTAGTTTAAAATTTTGGTGTAAATTTTTGAAAGATATTTGTTAAATAATTTAAAAATGGTAAACGGTATGATTACACCACTTTTTAAAAGGAAATTTTTTTCATGGATAAATGATGTGTTTTGTAAGAAGAACTTGCGGCCCATTGGTCACCTTTATGAATATGGTGAATGAATATCTAGACAATCCCCCTTGGATATTTCTATTTTATAGTTTTTGTGAATGGATAGGATGTCCTTCTTATAGAATACTTGATACCCATTTAATCACTTATTCATTATAAAAAACATATCGATCTTTAGATTAATTCATGGTGATGCATATTGTGTAAATTATTATATCAAATATATATTAATGTGATTGATTTCCCAGTAGGCATAATATGGATCAACCGTCTTCTATAATAACGACAGGGTGAACATGGCCTTGATATTTAATTTTCTAAAAATTATTTCTACACTAGTTTGATAATTCACTTGCTAGTGGCCAATTGTAGTGTGATATTTTGTTATTATTGCTAGGGGATTGTGGTCATCAGTTAGACAAGGTAGGATGCGATCATGAATTAGGGTGTTATGAAGATATCAGGTAAGGAATACTATGAGGATGTGTCTCATGTATAGTAATATTTGTATTATTCACAATCTATTAGGTTCCTTCCATGATTATTGGCACATAGTTGCATACAATGGATGATTGAGATACTCGGTTACTGTGGTGTGTTTATTATCATTGAAATTATTATGTAATTATTGTACCACTCTTAAGTGTGGTGTTTTTTTTGAAATGTGATGAGTTGGATCCCAATCATATTATGAAAAAAAAAATTAATGTAAATTTTATTTATACTCTCTTATGATGTTTGAAATGAAAGCATTAATTTACCATTAAAAATTTTAATTTTATATTAATGGAAACAAACGTTATTTTCAGAATGGAAAACAGAAATGGTCCATGATTTATTTTAAAACTCAAAATTAATCAAAAAACATAATTTGTACATTTTATTTAAAATTTTTGGTATTTTTTTCTTTTATTCTAAGGTAAGTACATTGGGACCAGATTTTTCTGGGCATACCTACTGAGTTTTAATGCTCAGCCCTATGGATTCCTATCACTTTCATATTTTGATATAGGTGTTTTTTTGTCATGATCACCCTAGAAGATTGTTCATCATAGTACTAGATAGTGGATCTTGGGGTCATATTGATATGTTGTGGACATAAATTTTTGTTTGAGTTTTTGATGTTTTCATTTTGTTGCAAATCATATATTGTTTTATACAAGATATTAAATTATGTTTTTTAATATATGTGGGCTGTTATTTTCATCATTCCACTATTTTACATATTTATCTTTATTTGTTAAAATCATTCACATTTCTCTCTATTGAAGCCGAAAACTAGTTTTTAGACTGTGGGGATCTAGAATTCCCGTAGGGCCATGTCTTGGACTGGGTTAGGTGTTGGATCAGATAACAACTCAGCCTGCTTTAGGATATGGATTACTCCTTCCATTGATGATAATATTCCATCTCTTATTTCATCAATCAGTAGTCCCATCATCCTCTCCATATTTTAAATTTTTATCTTTTATATGTTGAATGGGGTGATAATGTGCCATTAGACACTTTCCTGATATAGGGAATGTCATCTGTAGTGTTGGGGGCTTGATGATAACGGGGTTGGTTGGATCGAGATATTAGTGGCACTATAGGTGGATGTTCTATTAGATGTAGTAGTGATAAGGACTGAATATCTTCGAGAATTTTAGGTAATTATTTTCTTTTCACATTCTATATTTTTTATGGTGTTTGTATTAATGGGCTATGAGGCCAATGAAAATTTATTCTATATGACTATGGAACATTAATGGATTCAATATTTGGGCCTTTGAGTTTTGTGAGTTTTGTGGGCCCTTTAATTGTAATTCGTTTCCCTCTACCCAATACTAAAACGATATTATTTTTCCATTTTTAATAAAAGGTCTTGTTCACCAACACATTTTGAATAAAAAATGTATGAGTAGTTAATATGACAATACTAATCATTTAGATTTTCCTAGTATGGTTTGACTATATAATGTTACTTTTATTCATGTATAATGATGTAGTATATATATATATATATATTATGGGTATCAAAGTAGATGGATAAAAATTTACAGGTCTCAAGATATTAGAACAGGAAGGAAGTCATGATCCCTTTCACATTTCAATCCACAGGTTTCCATGAAATGTCTGCTTTTATAGATTTCTTTTAGTTCATGTGGATTCTTTAGTGTTTTTGGATACAAAATGAGAGTTGGGAGAAAGGTATATATGAGAACGTAGGGCCTAAAAATCTATGTGAATCTACGGACATGGTCTTAGAAGGCTCACTATGATAGTGGTGTTTTTTTCATGTGGATTCCAACCATATGGACAAGTCACCCATCAATACTATATTCTTTTGTGAGATGGTTTAGATCATCATTGATTCTAAAAACTAATTTAAAAATCATAATGTTGAAGTTGTGAAGATGGAGTTTTGTGGTAATTTTTGGATTTTTTAAAATTTTGAAAAATGATTCTTATAATTTACCTTGTGGAAACCTTAGAAAAAATATTTTTTTTATAAAATGTATCCTTTGGATAAAATGGAAATTATTTTAAGACATTTTATTTCTATAATCAAAACTCAGGGTTTATGGAATATGTTTGTTTTAAAGAGGATTTTTTTTAATTTTTTTAATGAAAAGGAGTGGGGATTTAATCAGATTACCTTGACGAAATAAGATTTATTAACCCACATTATTTTTTTTGGATGAAAAAAATTGTTTTTCTGGATTGAAATTCATGAAATTTTATTTTAAAACATAATTATATAAATTGAAATATGGATTCTGATAATGGTTTTTGACTTGGTTGTTTGTGAGCCTTAGAATAGTTCCATAGATTTCAGAATTTGGTTGAATGATTGGTTTTTGGAAAATTAGAATGTTTTTTTGACATATGGTGGATTCCATGGGAGCTTTC
This sequence comes from Viscum album, assembly GCA_963277665.1. NCBI lineage: Eukaryota > Viridiplantae > Streptophyta > Magnoliopsida > Santalales > Viscaceae > Viscum > Viscum album. The sequence continues at coordinate 1,774,410,322 of OY728146.1, read as the reverse complement.
ATGTATATATCTATGTGGATAGTGGTAAGATGATGACGTGTACAAAGAGTTCCTAGGATTGGCATGGTTTTTGAGTTCTCATTATAGCTTGTGTTGATATGTTCCAAGACAGTCCTAAAAATGGTAATGTGAGTGACACTCAAAAAAATACAATTACTGATTTTGAATATCCATAACGTTTGTTTTGATTTTCAAAAAACATCTTATGCAGAAAATTGTTGTGTTTTTCGTAATCCAATGATTTGGGGGCTTATATTTCAATGTTTTAGAAGTGTTGTCTATTTTATACAATTTTCATGATTTTAGGGGTTATGTTTATATTGAATCTTGTGTTTAAATTGTATTGGTGGTTGGGTTATGAAGCAGTTACATAGTGGTATTCTATAAAAAAATTGGAGACTTTGAGCTGGTTTCCATCTATGATGGTTTGCGTTCTATGTGAGTTTTCGATTATGGGACAGTTTAGATAGAGTTTTGGGTGTTCATGAGGCATAATATTCACCACCATAATTATTTGATGAATATTAGTGTTGCATCTAAGTGTGATTCTCCACTACCAAGATTTATAGTTGATAAACCTTTAAGTTTTGTAATCATTTTTTAAAAGATAAATACACCTCTATGTAGGATACCTCATCCAATTTGATTGAATAGAGAAATTTTGTGATCGATTTATTGTTCCTTATGATTGTGGTTACTATTTTTGATGTGGCAGTTCTTATTAGTGGTGTTCCTTTAGTATTAATTTAAGGTGGATGTCATACATATCCTAAGAACTTCTATTTCAATTAAAGTGTATGTTCTTTTTTAGAAGCCCTAAAAAATTATAATATTATATGTGGTGGTATATTTGGTGTGCCCAGATTACAATACTCTATCTAGGTAAAAGTGTCTTGATTGATAATGTGTGTTTTTTGTGTGTCAATATCTAATATTTCTACACAGGGTGTCATGTGGTTTCATGTGGAACCAAAAGAAGGACTTCCTATTTGGGATTAGAACCTCCTAACTATGAGACAATAGATTTTTCAAAGAGAATGGCTCTATCCAAAGGCCTTATAGTGAATCTGGCGCAAGGTCAGGAATCCTAGGGGTGTGGTAGTTTGTCTATTATCATTCCTCCACAATTAGTGTGTGTCAGTTCTTATGTTATTATTTTAGGTACTATGTGGGCGTGAATTTCTTCTAATTGAAAATATTGTAATGGACTTATCCATCATGCAATTTCTATAATTATGGCTTCTTGGATGAAAGTTTAAAATGAGTTCTTCTTGTGTGGAAAACATGTGTGAATCAGAATTGGATTTTATTTGTAGCCATCTAAAGTTAATTTTTCACTCGTTTGCTTTAATTTGAATCAGTATCTCTTTAGTTGGGCCCTTTCCCCTTATATCCTCTTGTAGAGGGGGTTTTTTGTTTGTGTGGGAATTTTTATGAGTTTTAATAGGGTAGTTGTTTTTTAATGGAGAGAGACCCAACATGAGTCTCATTGAAATTTTTTCTACAATAAATCAATGTTAGTTTCAATATAATGGTGGCGAGTCCATTCAGGCCTCCCCCTAGTGGTTGCATGTTTTAGTTAATGGTGTTTTTCTAGAAATGGATAGTCTTGTCTAAAGATATGTTGTTTCAGTTTATCTATTAGATTGGATTAATTTTGTGTTTTTTGAGTGTTCCCAATGGTTATATTCAAATAAAGGGTTTGAAATTTTTATATTGAGTTTTCCAATAGCTTTCTAGGAAGTGGTTCTGGTTTTTGGTTTTTTTAGAAAAACCATAAATTATATTTGGTTGTGTTGAGATGTTTTTGGTTTTAGAAGGTATCATTATGCATATCTAGAGTCCATAGACATTTATTGATGAACTGGAAAAGAGTTTGGCTTCCCAAGGGCAGAATGAGTTAATGGGGGTATTGTCACACCCCGTTTTTCATTCTCATCTTCAATTATACTTCATTTGGGATCACAATTTCACTCTCATGATCAAGGTGTGAGTTTGGTTAAATTATTAGGTGTTTCATTGTTTAGTTTAAACATTGTGGTTATTTCTTAGTTATTTCATGATTTCATGGAATACAATTCGGTTTTTGGGTTTGGTAGTAGCATGCGCATGGTGGGTTCTTGGTTTGGGAAATAATGTGGCCCATCCTAGGAAACCATGTGATAGGTGTTGGATTTAGATATTAGCTACAACACTATTTTTACATGGTAAGTCAAACCTTGTTATTTTTTCATCCATTACATCCCCTCTTGGGAAGTATCTACCACATGGTTATTGTATGCTTTTATTAACTATACAGAAAAACTATGCGAGTTTCCCCATTCATAAATTTTGTAAAATTATAAGTATTACCTCAGATGAGTTTTAACCCAAAATGCCTCTTCTATCCTCCCACTGGTTCATAAGACCCGAAGGGGAATATTTTATTGTTCTCCTAGCCTCCTCCCGTCTCACATGGTGTGGGTCTAGGGTTTCTTAATGTCTTCGGGTTGGATCTTTAAGGTATTTCATGTAATCTCAACTCTCTTTTTCACTATTTTTCATTACCTATTAGGTTATTATCCTTATATGGTCTCTCGAACCTAGGGTTTATGTTACTCTTGATTTAAGTTGGGGTTTTGGTATGTTTAAGGTTCCTAATGGAATATTTTGTCACTTTAAATTATGGAAGGGTTATTTCGGTTATACGTTATTGAAGCGCTAGTGGTTCAAGGTGGGTTCCCATTGGACATTCCTATTTAATTTATGAATCATTGATTTTATGATTTTTAAACATTCTCTAAATATTAAATATTAATATGTGATCCTCGGAATCATTTTTTTATGTTAAAAATGGTTATTTTCCATTATTTTATGACAAATATTATTGTCATGGTTATATTGTGGACACAGAGTGTTCGATTAAATTCTTAATTGTATTTTTCACATGCATTGTGACATCAATAGAATGGTTTAGTCTTGTTAATATAAGAGTGATAGGTGGAATAGTTTTTTGGGTTCCCCAAAAAGGGTTTCCAATGTTTTTTTCATTCATATGAATGGTGTATTTGGTTTTTTGGAATGGTTCGGCACATATTAGTGGTTAGTGGTCCATTTAGAATTTTTATAAAAAATTTATTAGGATTCAATGTTTGTTGTGAATGTTAGAAATATATTTGTAAAATGACTGATAAATAGTAAACAGTGTGTTTACACATCATTAATGAAATTTATTTGGCTGTTGGATAAATGATGGGGTTTGTAAGAGGAAATTGAGGCCCATTGGGAAAATTTATGATTGTGGATAATGATTATCATAAAAACCCTACTTAGATAATTTTAATTTTCTTATTTATGATAATGGGTATGATATCCTGGCTATGGAATCCTTGGAAAACCTTATATCGTTTATGAATTTTAAGGAAAATAGATTGTTCCATAGATTTATTTCGGGTGAGGCATGTTGTGTAAATTATTAGATCTAATGTATGTGAATGTGATTGGATGCTATGTTGGCATCAGTTGGATCAAACCTCTTTTATATTCTTAACATGGTGAAGCTAGTATAGCCATTGAATTTTCAGTGAATAATTTTTCCACTAGTAAGATTACTCAATAGCTAGTGTCTCATATAAGGGTGATATTTTTTTATTATTGTTATGTGATTGGGACCCTTGGTCGGATGGGTATGGTACGATCGATAATTTGGTTGTTATGAAGTCGTCTGGTAAAGAATGCCTTCGGAATGAGTCTCATGTATAGCATATTCTATATTATTCATGATCTCCAAGGTTCTTTCCATATCCATTGCCATATAGTTATGTAAGATGGATGATTGAGATTCTTAGACACTCTTTTGGGTTTATATCTATTTCCCACATTATTTAATAATTTTTCCACTATAATGTGTGTTTTATTTCATGGAAATTGATCAGTTAGATCCTAATGGTTTATGAAAATATTTTTTAATATCAAAGTGGTTTATTCTCTCTTTTACTGTTTGAAATGAATGTATCTCCTTCCCCTTCAAAATGTTAATGTTTCGTTAAGGGAAATGAACCTAGTTTTTTGGAATGGAAAATATAAATGGGCCATGATTTATTTTAATATGGAAAATTCATGAAAAAACATACATTATATATTTTATTTAAAACATGAGGATGATGATTCTATTATTTTAAGGAAGTTCATTGGGAATAGATTGGTTTGGGAATACCTACTGAGTTTCAATACTCACACCAATAGTTTACTCTTTATTTTAGATTATAATGTAGGTCTTAGGATGGTCACGTTCTACATGGGTGAAAATTGGTCTTAGTAATTAATAGTGACCATCAGGGTCACATTGAGACTTTATGGTCAGTTGGTTTGGTATGAGTTTTTGGTTTTTTTATTTTTTTTTTCTTCTTAAATTCTTATATTAAACATGCCCTATTTAGTTTTATTTATATATGTGGACTTCTATATTTAACATTCCACTATTCAATTTAATTATTTTAATTGTTAGTAGTCATTACCTTATCTATTGGTTGATGCACGACACATGTTTACAACATGTGAGGATTGATAATTCCCTTTGAGCCATGTCTTAGACCAGGTCAGTTGTCAGGTAAGATGGAATCCTCACTTGGTTCGTGACATGGATTCCACCTACACTCAGTGATGATATTACATCACATCTATCATCTATCACTAGTCCCCACATCCTCCACCGTCTTCTACATTATTTTTTATGATATTCTAGATGCGGGTGATGATGCACCATCACAAGGTTCCATGATATGGGGAAGATTATCAGTGGAAGTGGGTGCCCGATGATGATTGGATGATTGGATCAAGATATTGGTGGCACTCTAGTTAGTTGGTTTTATGGGATTTCTGTTGAGAGGTACCAAATATCTTCATGTGTTTTGGATGATAATTATTTTCCTCCTTCTATAAATTATTTTATTATAGTGTTTGTACCAATGGAATATCAGTCCAATGAATGTTTATTCTTTGTGACTTTGGAACATTCATCAATTCTATATTTGGTTATCAGTGTTTTGTGAGTTTTTTGGGCCATTTACTTGTAATACGTTACTCCTTACCCAGTAATAAAGTTTTAATCTTTTTTCTTTTTAAAAAATAGGTCTTTTTCCCCAACACATTTCAAATAAAAAATGGATGCATAGTTAATATAAAAAACACTAATCCTTTCTCTTATTTGATTTTGGTTTGAATTTATATTGTTATGATTATTCATGTAAAATGATCTATTATATGTATATACTATACTATATGGATTATATTCATTTGTTTCAGGAGAAGGATTAGTAATTTATCAGGATTCGTTCAAATATGTATAAGAGGACAAAACATAAATTATCATAGGATAAACAAATATTCTCATATGATAAAAAAGGATTCATATTATAAGATATATTAATATTATGTTTTGAAATTCATAGGACTATTTAATAATATTTATTAGATTTTATCATAAATCAAACAATCATATTGATTTTAGTTGATGACATGAATACAGATGAATTATGTGAAAATGAATGTGAAAGATAATTCAATGATTATATAAATGAAAACCCATATGGGATAGAAAATTTCTAGCAAACCCTTTAGGTTTTACTACCTGAACATTTCATTTTATGAATAATAACATGATTGAAATCAAACCCACAAATGAAGTAATATTAGAAAAACCCTCTATTGAGTCCTTGATACTACATCATCTATTTTTTACTGATATTATAATCCACAAACTGTTGTGTAATTGATTAAATAAGTTAGAATATATATTTTTTATGATAGTTTCTTGATATTTCATTTTTTTTAAATTTCTTTTACATAAGGTGAAGCAGAAAATCAATGAACTTTTAACAATAATAAAAGAAAAAAGATTAAATTAACACTTGTGTATAAGAGGAGTACAAGGAAATATTTTTCAATAAATATTTTCCAAAATCACTTCATATAAAAATATAATGGTACATATATGATTTAATGAAAATGAGGATAAATAAATAATTTATTATACATTTAAATTAATTTGAATTTGAAATAACACATTTAGTCATATCCTTAAATCATAATATAAAGTATTTTAATTATTTTTTTGATTAAAACTAGTTCTATGAATGGAATTATGGATAATATAATTTCATTATTATGAATGAATAATTCAATGTGGTCTTAATGTGAAAACTGAAGTTATAGAATCTTATTATTCTCAAGAATTTTTTGATAAATGAAAAATTTGAGGCTTCATGAAATCACGAATAATGAATCTCATGGATGAAATAAAATTAAATTTTTGAAAGGCTGAAAATACTGGAAGAATCGCCCTTGATTTTTTCTCAATGGAATAATAATTGGTTATAATTATATAAATTTATTACATCAAGAATATATTTTTTTGTGAAATATATAGAGTCCAATCAAGACATCCGAGGGGGAGAGGGTTTCAAATAATTCCCCCAAAATAGTATAGTTCATCAATTATAATGTGTTTGAGAATTAAGTATATAGATCAACCAATAAAAGGGATAATACGAAAAATAAATTCCAATAAATTACAAAAACAAGGTATCAAGGATGATCATTTTCAATTATTACTTCTATAGTGGAGCAGGAAAATAAAGTGTCGAAGGGGACAATTATTTTCCACTAAGGAACTATAAATGTCTTATTTCTATCAATTTTATGTATTTCATTATACCTTGTATTTTTTCTAATATTATTTATTTGTAACCATAGTGATTGAATATTGGGTTATCAAGGAAATAATTTTTGGTGGGATTATAACATCCCATGTAACTAACGTTTCTCTAATTTATATTTTTGGGAATAAAATTTATTAAAATATTTTCATTCTTACATTATTGATTAGTTATATAATAGAAATAAATTATATCTACCTATATGTATGTATATATCTAATATAAATAATTGGGATACATAATACCTTTTAAATAAAAAAACCATTCATTGATCATATATCGATATGAGGCTAATTTTGATCTCTCAATGGAAAAAAATACCTAAATATGTGTAATACCCCCAGATTTAGTGAAATTATATTTTGAATAAATTTTTTATGATGATGTTTTTAATATAAATAAATAAAAAATCCTTTCACATCCATATACATGGATTGTGCAACATGAAATACTAACTTGGCTAATGTTACATGGAAGATCAAGTTTCCATGAAATGAAATTTTTTGTTATTTTTATTTAAGTAAGATAAGTATTCCATAGCTATTAAACAAGGTAATATTAATTTTAATAACATGTTTTAAAATATTCTTTATAATGGAATTATATAAATAAAATATATTGGCAATGAAAATCCTACTTTTTGGGTAAAGTCGTTATATGTATAAAAATACAATTTTATCAAATCAACTGCTCTTTATGTCATTCTACGAACAATATTGAAATTAATTTTAGAAACATATATTGATTTAAATTTATAAAATAAACTTCATTATTGAATTTATAATATAAATATTATCTTATAGTTAATTATTGGTATTTTTCTGATTATTATGGTTTTAAGATAAATTGTGAAAAATACAACATTTTTTTAGAAATGGGATTTTATCTTCAATAATAATTATATTTTAAAATAATTTTTGTAAATTTAAAATATGTAAATTTTATATATTATAATATAATTTGTTTATTGTAAATTTTTTTTGAGATTAGATATTAAAATTTTAGAACTTTTGAATATTCTATTTATAGGCATTCTCGCCACGTCCGCGGGATCAAAATTAAATGTATATTTTCTTCTTCATAGAATTGAACATTGAAAAATGTAAATAAATGCTTTTAATCAGTATAATATTTATATTATAATTGGATCAAAATTTTCTTGATATTTGTAATAGTACACTTAGTAAAAACAATTACCTCATTTAAGGATAAATCAGGTAATTATAGGTATATATAATATTTTAATATTATAAAATAACACTAAATTTTTTTCCCTAATTTAATTTAATAGGCGAGTTAAGATGAAAATAAACCTTTGGATAAAATTGTATCCATTTTATGACACCTGGTTATGAATATTACATTTATTATATTTTTTAATGATTAGATAAAACTTTCGATCTTATATTTGTAAAAAAAATATTTTTTTAAAGTGTTATTCACAAGATAAATTCAAATTTAAAAATTAATTTTATATATAATAAATTCATATTCATCATGATAATTTATTTTTACTTTTTTAAAAAAATTAACTTAATTAACAACTTGTAAAATGAAGATGCAATAATAGTTTAATTAATGGAAATATCAAATAAATTATATTAGAAATATTAAAGTAAATCCAATTTAACATAATTAATAAAACATTAGAATTTTATATATATAATTGATATATTAGTGACCCATTATTAGTGTTTTTCTACCTTTTCATGTTGTTAGGTTTTTTTAAAGAAAAATGTTGGACAATATGAAAATTCATACAAATGACACATTAAAATAAATATTTTTTAAAAATGATATAATGTTAATAAAAATATATCATTACAAAAAATTACTATATAAATGATAAATAATTCAAAAACTAACTATTTTTTGTTATTTTTACATTTTATAGTAACTATAATAAATCTAAATAGTAAAAATACCAACTTGTCATGGTAGAAGATAATGGGTTTAACAAAGGGTTAAATCCAAAAAATAAAGTTACTATTGAGAAATACATGTGTGTAAATATACTTTTTAGAACTTATTTGGACCCATAATAATATTTTATTTAAAATAACTTAATTATAAGACATTTTATATTGAAAAAAGAATATTATTTTTATATTTTGAGAGTTTCCATGAGTTCCTCTCTGGCCTCTTATAAAAAGACAAATTCTCCCTTAATTTATCAATTAACATTGAGTGTTGTAGCTCCACAAAACCATATACATTTCTCCACCTAAAATATTTATCCCTCTTTTAAAGATTCTAGCATTTTCCAAATACCAACTCTAGTGACCCTAAGAGAATGTCTATAGGGAGCTAACCAAAGAAAAGATAATCTCCTCTACCGACTCTCCCAAAAGTATTTCTTCTATTATTTCCAATTCCTATGTGGTTTCCAATATAAATTAACAAAAATAGTTTCACATATATTTTTGACATTGTTATGATAATGTAATAACAATATTCCACCATTTATCAATCATATGAAAAATGAAATCACCAGGTGTGCATAATTATGACCTACCATCTCCACATAGTGGTGTAATATGTTTTTCAATCACCATATTATTTTGATGGGTATAAATATGAAAATAAAGAATATATATTTTAATTATAAAATGATATTTATTTTATAAGAAAACATATATCATCCAATTCCATACCATTTCACAATTAAGGGAATGATATCATCTCTTATGCGTGCATACGACATACCACATCCACAACATGATATGATTCATTATACTTGATTAACAACAAATAATGATTATATGAATGTAAATAATGCATAAATATGTTACATATAACTTTATATTATTCTATAAATAAAATAACTATATCCTATATTTTTAAATAGGGTATTTTACAAAAAAATATCCATAAGAAAATGAAGTATTTAACACATAAAAAAATAATATTTAAATATTATTAACAAATGGGTGATAATATGATCATATATGATATCATATGAATATTGTTTTGAAATAAGTTAATGAAATTATTTAATCTGTTATACATGTGTTTTATATATGTTTAAATGAAATCATACCTAAAGAATTGTTAATTTCCCAATCCCATTATATTCTGAGATTGTTTATAGTTAAGTATTTTATGTGGTATATTTATCATCCATGTTCATGTTTCTTAAAACATTTTTCCCGAATATTTTTTCTATTCTTATACTATTTTTTAATTACATTTTTACTCATGTATGAAATTGTATTAATAGTTTTGAAATAAAAATTTTGTCATTCACAATGACGTACTTTTTGAATTTTCCAGTAAAAGTGTGAGAATAATGATTTTTTAACTTATGTGGAATAAATCAATTTCATGCTTTCATGATGCCTTATTATCCTGACTATTCCAATTTATTCATACATGAATGTTTCCAAAGAAAATTTTTTCTTTTAAAATTTCTCCACATTTCATGTAACAAAATGTTTTCAAATCTGAAAGGTTATTTTCCACAAGAATTGTTTCCAAGAGTAAACTCAAAGTTATATTTTATCTAATATAACACATTATGATGTTATTATGTTTTTTCGGATATTATTCACTATTGAAATTATAATTCATTTTATTAAATGTCATTTTTATGATGTAATGGTTTTCATGAAACACATTTCTTTTTCATGGGTTATGTTATGATTCAATGATGTTTATGAAACCCATTTAATTCCATGGGTTCTGATATGGTAATAGTTTTATGTTCTTGGGAAACACATATGTATGATTTATTATTATATAGGTGTGATAAATATCTCTTTCCAATGAATTGGGTAAGGATTTATATCTCAAAATATTTACATAAACGTCATTTTCCACTAGGATGTTCATGGGAGTGAACCATAACAACCAAGATGTTATGGGAAGTGAATGCATAATTCCAATATGGAATTGGAGTAAATTTCTTGAATACCATTAAAATCCTTAATATATACTTTTTTGTCTTCCAAAAATCCATGTTTTATTGGTATGACATGATTTAATGGTTCATCTTCTTTATTTCTTTACGAATCATGTCTTATGAACTAATAATATATATTCCACGATCTAGTTTATGATCTTGTATATGAATGGTATGATCTTATTTTTCATGATAATATTATCATACCAATATAATCGTGATTATTTTTATATATCTCCATTTTTTACCATTAATGAGAATCTAATATCACCCCTTTTTTGTTTCCTTTCACCCAAGCTATGATGATATGTATTATGATTGATTTTTCTAATATGGATGTTAGTAAAGAAGAAAATTGTGGGAGAAAATGTGTCTCACTTATGTACCAATGTTTATGTTTCCTTATTTATAAAACAATGGAATAAAATTTTCTTTTGGATTTTGTTTGCATAATGTATTAATTAATCTATAGATTTATTTTAATATACATGTATGAAAAGTGAGGTTCACTATAATTTTTATCAGAGAAACAATTTAGTAATCATTTGGAAACTGTGATGATAAAACTGTAGTGAAAATCCTAAGTACTTCTCTAATGATCAGTCCCCAGATAAGGAATGGGATCATAAAATGACATAGAATTTTGGTAATGGATAGTGGGATTGGATTCCAAGAAATACATCCCTAAATGGATACTACAAGTGGATGTGGATCTAGTATAGATGCACCTAGGGGTAGATACTTTGACAAGGTGCATCAGGCCTCACTCGATCATTACCCGATACATAACAATGGGCCTTGTTTCACGCTAGTTTTGACACACCCAAGGATATGATTTAGGAATTCAGAAACTCTTCAAAAATAATCATGAAGTATTTACTTGTTAGTTGGCTTTGAATAACCTATGGTAAACCTAAGAGGTCATAGACTAATCAATATTTCAAAATTTAGACATCTATATGTGATATTCATGATTATTTGGTTCATCATTATAATATATTTTTATAACTCTGTGATTTGGTTTAGTCAATGAATAGAAATCAAAGGAACAACTTCATAAATGAATATAACGGACAATGAAATTATTGTAATCCAGAAGATCCAAATGCTAAGGGTGATTTAATAAAAAATTATTTTTCTATAATCATGCATATTTCTCAAGATATGAATCATGATTCACTTCCAATTAAGAAATTGATGGAGCAAAAATATTTTGAGTCTCTCAGGATACAACGTTCACCATATTTCAGTTGGTCTTATGACCCACTTTTTACTGAACAATGGATACATATTATTGAAAAAATATTATCCATTCTCTATTGTTCAGAGCATGAGAAAGTTATTCTCGATGTTTATTGGTTATAAGGCAAAGAAAACTAGTGGTTGAATATAATTATGAATACAAGGAACCACTATGAAATTGAATCAATCAATTTTTTTGAGTTCCAGAACATTTTATTCAATTTAATTTCTTCAGATTCTTAATACCACAATGGAGAAAAGGTTCCTTGAGTTGAATAAAATGAATGATGAATATGCTGGTACCTATGTGGTTAATTTCATTATTATAATGATCTATTATTCATGATTTATCATCTAACACCTGTGTAATGTCTATAGGTTATTTAGTGGCATAATAACAAGGTTCTTAAAATAATTTTCCATAATAGACATTTGTACCTTTGAAGAGATTTTCTGTTGTGTAACTATTGTTGAAACAGAGGATGGAGTCATGTACCAATTTCATGGTTTAGACAAGATGAGGAATATAGAGTTTAAAGGGAAATCTAAAAACCAGGAAAAAAAATTATCTTTCCCTTCTTCTCTAGGTGTGGGAAGAAGCATGGTATAAATTTAACTAAGGGATCTAATAAATTTTTGAATTGCGTAATCGAATTTCATCAAGATTTTGATTGTCTAGGTGATGTAAAAAAGTCTGCTAACTATTCTAATGGAGAGAATGTGGTATATAATTCACCGCCACACTTCAGTGCTATAAGTGTATGTATAATGGGAATTATGATAACGAATGACAAAACCTAAGGGATAGTGATTATGATTGATAACATCCACCTCTAATGTTAGGGACACGGGGAAATCATGTTCGATCACTATTTTTGATGGGGGATGTGATAAAGATGTATTGAAAGGTACACATTCCATAAACTCTATAATTTATATAGTATTATTCGATTGTAGATATACCATATTTTTGACATATAAGTAATTTTATAAGGGTGTTATGATTCCACCCAAACGATTAGATGTTGTCTTATAAGTGAAAACACCTAAAGGTATAATTATTACATTTCATGTCAATGTTTTCTCCCCATTTTAAGTTCATTGGAAATTGTTTCATATAAATCATGCCATTCTTCCTCTGGTTCATTTTTTTCATCTTTGGCATGGATTAGATATCGGTAGATAAATATTGCATAAATTTTCAAGGCAGTGATGTTACATTTTGTGTTTCAATTGAAACTATAATCTTCTATCAATGTGAATATACGTATGAATTTCACTTGGAGATTACATGTAGTGTATGGGTATTAATTTCCATTTAGAAGGGATGTTTATCAAAAATGGTTTGGGAGAAAATTGATAGTGATGATATTACTATTTTTTGTAAATGTTTGTATTTATTTATAGAATATTTGTTTATTATTACACCAAAATGTGAAGTTGTTTTCTTTATAGAGAACATACCTAGTTCTACACTAATTTCAAATACTCCCTTTAGAATTGGCCTAATTGAGTTGCAGGAATTAAAAAAGGAAACTCTAAGAAAAACATGATAAGAGATTCATTCAGACATGTCTGACACCTTTAGGTGCACCAGTTCATTTTGTGAAGATGAATGATGATCATTGTTAATATTCATTGGTTATTGGGATTTTATAAATATCACAATTAAGATAAAGTATCATCTTCCCCATATTGATGACTTGTTTGATCAACTACATGAAGCTCAGTAAGATTCCAAGATTGAGATTGTTTTGGATATCATGAATTGAAGGTAAAGAAGGTGGATATACCCAAAATAGAATTCCATAAAATGTATGGATGATATGATTATATTGTGATATATTTTATTATATCAAATTTCACTACCATCTTAATAGATTTAATGAATAAATTATTTATATATTACCTAGATCAGTTTTTTGTAGTCTTTTTAGATGATATTTTAATCTATTCAATGATCAAGGAAGTGCATGAAGACCACATGAAAATTGTAATAAAGAACCTAATGAAGAATAAAATATATGAAAAAAAATTCAATGTATAAATTTTGGCTGAAAATCAAACATTTTAGGTTATATAATCTTAAGAGAAGGTATAGTAGTTGATCAATCAAAGATGAAGGTTATTGAATGTAGGCTAAGACCAACCACAGTGGTTGATATCTGTAGATCTCTCGATTTGTCATGATATAATAAATGAATTGTGTAGAATTTTTCATGACTCTATAATCCTCTAATCATGTTAACTCAGAAGGGTTACATGTTCTTCTAGATAGATGAATGTGATGAAACTTTCAAAGAACTGAAGGGAAGGTTAGTTAGCATACATGTACTTTCATTACCTTTTTGTAGTGAAGGGTTTGTAATCTATAGTGATAAAAAAATAATAGTATTGGGTTGTTATAATTTTCATAACAACAATTTTATTTCTTATTCCTTGAAAAAATTGATAATTTCTGAGAAAAATTACAACACTTTTGATTTAGTGTAACATGCTGTAATTTTTTTCATTAATGATATGGAGGAGTTATCTTTTTTGTAAAAAAAAGTGGGATATATATTATGATCATAAATATATGAACTATGTATTCACACTGAAGGAGTTGAAAAATTTCCAAATAAGATGGATAAATTTGATAATGGATCATGACTACTCAATACATTACCTCTATGGGAATTCTTACAAGGTGGTCGATGCTTTGATTCGATGGGATCTTGTTACCTTTCCCATGATGAGGATTAAGAAAGATACCATATTTATGGATTTGAAAAGGAAGGACCTACAAATCCTAAAGTAAGGGAAAACCATAACACTATCAATTTAATGTTTAGACCCTAATTCATATGAATATTAATGAGGCACATACCAAAGGTGGGGAGCTGAAAAAGAAGGTAAAAAATGTTCCTGAGTTTAACCTTGATCGGGATGGAATGATAATGTTGAAGAACTGTGCAGGTATTCCTTATATACTTGATTTTATTTGGGTGTTTTTAGAGGAAGCTCATTTCTCTTCATTATCTATTCATCAAAAAAGTATGAATATATATTGAGACATGGATGAATATTTTTGGTGGGTTGGAATGAAGAGAGATATTATAGTATTTTTATCTTGGTTCATGGTATGCCAATAAGTTATGATTGAAAGAAAAAAATCTATATAGAAGTTTCATACATTACCCATACTATAATATAAATGATAGAACATCTCCATCGAAATTTTCATTAGACCATCCATAAGTTCTAAAAGGTTTTATTCAATATGGGTTGTAGTCGATCTCCTTAAAATGTCACCACACATCATTTCTGTCAAAGAATAATTTACTCTATATCAATGTTCTAGGATATAAAATATGGAAGTTTTATGATTTTAGGTTTTGTCACATTATATTTTATCTAATAGAGACCCATGGATTACCTAAAAATTACTATGAAATTTTCATAATGAACATTATATAGATTTTTGTTTCAGAACTACTTATCATCCTTAAATGGATGGTCAGTCTGATTAAATAATTAAAATCATAGAGGATGTGTTGACATATTTTTCATTAGATTAAAAAGGTAGTTGGGCTCAACACATTACCCTATATACATTTTCTTTCAATTATATATTTCACTCAAGAATTCAAATGGATATTTATAAAAAGAAATAATGGGAGAAATGTAAAGCTCTGAAAAAATGCGAATAAGTTGGATAATGAAATCTGATGGGAGATGAGATCATTTAAGAGATGGATAGGAAGTTTTAAAACATTCAATAGCATATAACAACAGCAAAAATTCAACAAATATGTTATTCTAATAATCAACGATATGATTTATAATTTGAAGTTGATGAGGGGTTGTTTCTAAGAATTTTTCCATTGAATAAGGGAATGAGATTTGGGAAGAATGGTAAACTAACACCAAGATATATTGGTCCCTTTGAATTTATTCATTGTATCAAGATAGTATCATATCACTTATAACTTCTACCAAATCTCTCTTTAGTCCATGATATGTTACATGTATATATCTTGAGGAAGTAAATACCTGAGCCTTCACATGTACATAACTCATTTGTCATCCCATTGGAGTATGATCTCTATTATGGAGAATAACTAGTTGAAATTAAAAACTATATAGAGAAATTTCTCTGAATCAAGACCACTCATCTGGTAAATGTTTTGTGGAGAAATCACATGTTAGGGGAATCTACGTAGGAACTTGATAATATGACAAGGCATAATTATGCTCATTTTCTTAAATTAGAAAGAATAATATTTATGGATATATTCATTTTAATGGTGGTAGAATGTAACACCCCATGAAATGGTGTGTTTTTTGGAGTAAATTAAAAACCATTGATATCTTTCATTGTAGTTAATCACACATTCAACTCACATGGAACCAACCTGGCTTGCAATACATGCAACAATGACTTGGCGTATATTACATGAAACATCAAATTTCCACAAAACATCATTTTATTATTATAATTATTTAAAAAATATGATTATTAATTAATTGATAAAATATGTAATATTAATGGTAATAAATACTTTTAAAAAATTATTTGTAACTTTATTATATAAATAAAAAATATTCATAATTATAATTATAATTTTTTGGTAAATTATTTAGTTACTTAAACATAATATTTTTTCAAATGAATTTATTATTACCTACTAATATGAAAAATATTAAAACTAATTTTATAAACTTATAGAAAATTAATTTTATTAAAAAATTATTTTAGAATTTAGAATGTCAAAATTATTTGTGGGTGAATTTTTGGGATTTTTCCGAGAAGTTTCATATGTCCTTATACCTAAAACTTTCTATTCATTTAAATAATTTTTATATTTTAAATATTTTTAAGTCACAATATATAAGTTTTACATATATTAGTACAATTCAGTTAATTGTCATTTTTTATATTGAAATTTGATATGAACACTTATTAATAATATGAACGTTCTTTTTAATCACCTCTTCAACACATCTACATGATCAACATTAAAAATAATTTTTTATATTCTATGAATTGAATTTTAGAAAATAGAAATACATGGTTTGATATATATTATATTCAGAGTCTAATTAGATGAAATTATTTTCTTGAGGATTATGAATAGCAACATTAGTAAATTTCATTACAACAGTTTTTAGAAAATAAGGTAATTAAAGTAAAAAATAATAGGATAAAATTACTATAATATATTTACAAATTTCATTGGATAAATGGGTTTTCAAAAAAATAGATCTTAGGTAGAAATTATTTCATTTTTAGGAAAATCAGGTGAGAATATAACATTTATTATATTTTATATAAATAAAAGGTAAGAATATCATACTCATATTTTTAATAAAAAAATGATTTTTAATATAGGGTTATATAAAAGTTAAATTAGAATATAAAATTTCATTTTAAATATAATAAATTTATATTTTTCATTATAATGTTTTAATTATTTTTAGAGAAACAAATAAGGCAATTAATGTCTTATTTAATAAAGATGCATTAATTGTTTAATTTATTGAAATATCATATAAATTATATTAAGAATATGAAAATAAATATACATCAACATAATTAATGAAATCCATGAATTATATAGATAAAATTCATATCTTAGTTATATATTATATGTGGCGGTTTAATGTTATCATGTTGTTATGATATTTTAAAAATAAAAATATTGAATTATATCAAAATTGACATAAATGATAATTTAAAATAAAGGATATTTAATTAAATGATATAAAATATATAAAAAAACCAAAAATTTTAAAACCTACGGTAATAAGGTTTAGTTTTTCATCTATTATCAGTTTTAGGGTTTTTTAATTTAATAGAAACAATATTAACCAGAATGAGTAAATAGGCCAACCTACCATGCAAAAAGATAAAACACATAACTATGCATTAATTCTAAATGATAAGGTGAATATTTTTAACTAAACATGTCCACGAATAATTGGTTTAAATTATTTCGACCCATCATCATCTTATCTTTGAAATAAATCACTTTATATCTATTGGAAATCAAAAATAAATTTATATTATTTTTTATATTTTGATTGTTTACATGAGTTCCCCTCCCCTCATTCATAAAAACGCAACTCCTCCCTCACTTCCTCGCACCACCTTGAGAATTATAGATTTAAAAATCCTCTAATTTCTCCTACAAACATATTTATCAATGTTTTGGGGTTTTTGGTCTTCTGAAATGTCCAACTCTAGTGTTTTTATGATAATATCTACTGGAAGATTACTAAACAAGATGTAATCTCCATTGTAGACTCTCTCAATAGTATGTCTTCTTTTACATCCACTTAGTATGTTGTTTCGATTATAAAATAATAAATATAGTATAAAAAATATTGTTACATATTATTATGATTGTGGACCAACTATATTCTTCATTTTATCTATCCGATGAAAAATGAAATCACTGCATGTGTGTATGTATGACCGACCATCTCCATGCCATGGTGTAATATATTCTTTCATCGCCACATTATTTGGATGGGTATAACGATGTAAAAAATGAATATATGTTATAATTATATCATAATATTTATTCTGGAATAAAACATATAACATCTACATCAAAACACTTTAAAATTAAGGGAATGATATTGTTGCTCATACCTATGAACAGACTACACTCTCCATGGCATGATGGGATTCATTATCTATGGTTACAAAAAATATTATTATATAAATGTATATAATATATATATTCTTTATCTATTACCTTAATATTATTCTATAAATGAGATAACTATATCATGTTTTCATAAATTGGGTCTTATATGACCAAACATGCATAAAAATGATGTAATTAACACCCAAAAGAATATTAATAATGAAATAAAAATAAAAAATAGGTGGTATTATGATCATATATTATATAATATTAATATTTTTCTGAAATAATTCAATTTATTTATTTAATACATTATATAAGAGTTTCATAAACATATGAATGAAATCATCTCTAAGGTAATGGTTAATTTCATAATTTCATTATTTTCTGATATTGTTTATACATATGACTTTTACTAGGTTATATTTATCATTTTTAACAACCCAAAGATTTATCAATGTAAATTACATTCATATAATTATTTTATATTGTATAAAATCATATGATAACACATTAATAGCTTTACAAATTATGAATGCATGATGTTAGAAGTGTTTCTAGAAGTTAAGGATCATATACCGATGAAATAATAATTTGACCTTTGGAATAGAAATGTGGCCCTTTTGAATATAAAACTAGATAATTGAGTAGTAACATCTCCAAATAAAGTATAAATAAAATTTATCCATATTATAAATGAGAATATGTTATCATGATATCATATTATATGTAAATAATAATTGAAAAAAAGTATTAATTGCATGACAGTTTTTTATAGGTCATAAATATGTAATTACACTTTTTGATAAATTTAATAATTGAAAAATAAAATAAAATTTCCTAGAATGTATTCAGAAATTAATATATTTTTTCATAAAATTATAATATATATTTTTGTAAACTTATTTAATTTTTAAATGTGTTATAAAATCATTTTTAATTTTAATGATTTTATTTCCATGTTCTTGATAATTTTAATTATAATTTATATTTCTAATATTTAGAAAATTATTTTCATAAAATGGATTTAATTTTCGAATTATAAACATTGAAAAAATGTTTAGGGGTAATGTTTGGTATTTTTTTAAACATACATGAATTTTCGGTCAGTTGTAAAATATAGTAATTTAGGATATATATACATTATAAGTTAAATACACTATTCATTAAGTCATAGAGAATGTATTTAAAATTTTTTTCAAATCACTTGATCTAATATTTTTATTTAGTCTCAAGCATCAGCACTATTCTTTGAATTGAGAAAAATAATAAAATATTGAGTAAAATAAATGGAAAACACCCCTCTCCTTCAACATAAATACTACCCCTCACCACCTCTTCTTTTCATGCTTCTCAAGAATAGATCATTGTCTAAACACTGGCCAATAGACATACAAAACCTCTCCCCCATGTCCAGGAGTTTTTTTCTCAACAAAAGCCCATAACCAATCCCCTGATGAATTCTCATGAAGAATGAATCAAGAGGGAAAACCCTCTTCCATTTTCTTTCAATTTCTTTTCATGTTCATTTATTTTATTTTTCTATCCTCGAATTCTATCATAAAAATGGGATTAAAAATTTAATATCTTACATATTTTGGGGATTTATTAGGTTTTTGGAATAATTCATCATCAAATTTCTTCTCCTCTCTTTATATTTAACAATGAAAACATTGTCCTTGATGGTCCAATTTAGAACCTTCGTGTACTATGTGAATTCATCATTCAATCCCATCATCATGGATTGAAATTAAACCATTTATATAGTTGAAAATTATTATAATATTTTTATTATATATTATTTAATTATTAGGATTCATTTTTTACACATGATATTAAATTATAAAACAATAAGAGTGAGTTTTGATAAAAAATTGGAAAATTAGTCTAAATGATAATCATTAATCATTTATCTATTGAATCACTGTATATTCTAGGAAAATTGTATTTTAATATTATATATATATATATTAATTAATAACATATAAGTTCATTTCATGTAAACTATCCTCATTTAACATGATTTTCTATATACAAATATAAGTAAATTGATCATGCAAACCAAGGAAATCAACACTCCCAAACAATGAAACTCAATCCATTAAACCCATCAAAGATGCTATAAATGAACTTAATAAAGATATAATCAATCATATACATGTATAAATGGTTTATTAATTTTTAATTAATAAATCTATTTTTATTTTATATGATATAAAGATCAAGTGTAGTATTGTTTTGGACATAAGGTAAGATATTCAACCTAAACCTCTATTATTCCATTGGGGGTACTATTTGACCCATTTTACCCAAATAAAAATATCATTTATTTTTATGTAATTATTTGAAATGATTTTTATATGTCATTAAATATTGTATCAAGATCCATTAATACTTATTTTTTGGGTATATACAAGTTTTAAAATTGATCCCCAGTCAATTATTCCTGATTAGTAAACCCGGTTGAAGGGATATTCCTGAACACTAACCCATTTTTATGGGTGCTCCATTATATAATTAAATATATATTTTTTCTAAAATTAGTAATTTTAACATGAAAAACTAACATTGTTGAATTCTTGTTTTTATAAAAACAATTAATCATTTTCCATTTTAACGAATCTTACATGTTTTATCTTAAACCATAATAAAATTCACTATTTATAAAGATTATTAAATGGTATTTTCACATTAGTTTGATATAACATATCATGATATATGCCAATATTCCCTTAATAATGTCAATGTGCGATTTAAAACAATCATTTCATTGACACCACTATGATATTCTGTTTTGATATACCTTTTAACATAATTATGATTCCAAATTCATTCCATGGGTATCCCTTATGATTATGTTTGACTACATATATATGATTCTTCATGTGAAACACGTATTCATGAGCATGATATAATGGGTGTACCCATATATTTGTTCTATGAATTTGATAATTTTTAGTCTCATGAGATGTTATCTGCAATAGTCTTGGTGGTTAGCCTTAACTCGTGCTTCTCTATGTGTAACGGTCCTTGACTTGTGCACCTCTTCATGCAACGAGCCTTGAATCATTATCTTATATATGAAACAAATAATTTACTTGTGCTAAATTCATGTTTTACAATACAAACACATTACTATAAATTAATGGTTGTATAATCCCATGATATTGTTTCATATGTTTAATCAGTTTCAAGGCCTTTATATATCATTATGTTATTCTTTCAAACCCATGTGCTAGGATTTATTTTAATGTGTATTCCCTTACTAGGCTACTAAGCTCATATAATTATTCATGGTATCCCCAGGTTATCCTATGAATATGAATGGTCTCAAAGGAAGTTAGGTTCTCATAATTGATGATAAATAAAGAAATGGTTTATTTAGTCCCATTTTTTTTTATGTACCTAGACATCCAAGACACTATACATTATGACCCTTGTCTTATCATTTCTTTAATAATTATGCATAAAATCATGTAATTATTTTTGTAAAATTATAGGATTTCTATAGTTAGTATCTGATGAAAAGTTTTGTTATTTTTTGAGACTAGGAATAGTGATCTTTTGTAAGATCCATAGGGATAATAATAAATCTATTAAAATGTCCCTAAACATTTATAATTACAGATTAAATTTATTATCAAAAAAATAAATTCACTTCTATATTCAACGTGTGGATATGGTTCTGGAATATATTAACCTAGGAGGAACAACTCTGACAAGGTGTTTTGGGCCTGACATGGGGTAACCTGGTACATGATAACGGTTCTTACTACGCACCTAGTTTGACACTAGTGAGGGATATGCTTTGGTAAATTCATAAGCTCATTTAAAACAATTATTATGGGAACAAATAAAATTCCCTTAAGAATATATGATTGGAAAAGGATCATTTATAACCAAGATTTAATCCTAGTGAATCAAATGTTAGGATAAATTTTTTCCTTTAGATTTTATCCTTTTTTGTTTAAAGCTTCTTTTTTATAATTGTTAGATAATTATTCAAGACCCCTATTTGAACTATATTTTTCATAGATAATGGTGGGAAATATAAGAACACGTTCTAATAATCAAAGTGAAAGGAAATGTGATTATTTCCATAATTATATGACTTATATGATAAAAACAGGTTCTCAAAACATAATGATAGTACATTATCAACTGGATCATGTTTTGAATACTAATGTGAATCACATGGAACAACCACCATATATAGGTAAATTTTAGGTATCCATCAAATCCTTCAATCCCATAAGGACTTCCATGGATATTCTGATCCCCTCCTCGTGTAATGGTGGATTAACTAGATATTTTATATCCTCCATTTCTCAGAAGAAAAGAAATTTTTGGTGGAATTCTATAATTTTTTGGAAAAATCTAATAAGTCATGGACCCTAATAAAAAATATATATTCAAATGAGTAAATAGATCCCACGTATTGTGATTAATTCAAGAAAATGGTTTTTAGTAAATATTTTCCCTCAACCATCCTTTTTAAGATGAAAGGTGTGTTCCTCAAACATAAGATGAAGGAATGTAAGCCTATCTGGGAGTATGAATACAATATTTCCATGTTTTAAATATATTATTTTGACTTTTTTATGAACACCAAAAAAAATATTAATCTCTTATTTAGTTGAATAAAGATGAGTCTATGAAAAAAAATATTGTGATTCAAGACTTTTATAGTTATGATGTGATTGTTTGCTGAGACCTCAAGGTTGAAATGGAGGTCTCAGAATCTCAATATTCTAATGGGACCAATGAAAAAGAAGAATAATATGGATTATAATATGGGTTTATTAGTAAATAAATCGATTTATGGAAAAATTACAAACATTCCATGTGCCAAAAAATTTAGAATAAGCATCCTTGTAATTATCTGAATGGAACTTGGAAATATTTCAAATGTGAAATAATAGAAAATCCAGATAAAAAATGGAATAGATATTAATAATACCACTAACATGGATGGATAATGTAAGGTTCATATCAATTCTTATCCAGTAGTGTAGGGTTTAAAATGTAGGGAACATTGTAATTTTGTGAACTAATTCCCTAAGATGAGGGTTGTCAAAGGCGATCAACAACAACCTTTGAAGAAACAATGAATGGATTATGATATCACTAATGATGATGTGGATTAGGAAAATTATTTGGTTATAGGTAATCTAGTTACTCATTGTATAAAAGAAAATGTACTATTTGATTCTAGTTCTATGATTTTTTTATCTATCAAGTTTAGTTGAGCTTTTCAAACACCACCTAAAAAATTGAATGTTGTGATATCTATGAGAATATAAAATGGGGAAATTATTATGTCCAAGGTACATAAATAATACCTAGTTAATGTTTGTGGACAGAACCTCCTAGACAATCTTATCATACTACCATTGGTGGAGTTTGATGCTATTTTGAACATGGATTGGCTATCTTTTTAAAAATAAAACATCAACTGTCTCGAAAGGGAGATCACTCTTCACATCCCACATCATCCTCCGATTATTTTAAATTTTATGGGGTAAGATGAATCTCATTTAGAATAATCATCCAAAGGGTAAATATTAATGACTCATGATCAAGAAAATCTCACTAAAATTATTAAGAAAATGATATGGTAATTCTTGAATACATGCCCACCATGAGGGATTACTGTCATTTATTCCCTAAAAAATTACATGTTATACCACCTCAATAGAATGTGGATATCTCAATTGAAAGTATTCTTGGATCTCTTACTATATCAAAGACATCTTATAGAATTATCACCTTTGAGATTGAAGAACTGAAGAAGAAGTTACATGAGAATATGGACAAGGGTTTTCTACACCCGAGTACTTCACCAAAGGGTGTGATTGTACTCTTAGTTAAAGAAAAGTATATATCAATTAACCTCTACATTGATTATCAAGAGCTTAATATAATCTCAATAAAGAACAAGTATCCCCTACCATAGATAGATGTCATGTTCAATCAGCCACGTGAGGCTAGTTATTTCTCTATGGTGGACCTTCTGTAGGGGTATCACTAATTAAAGGTGAGGAAAGAAGATATCCCATGGAATACCTTTCGAATGAGGTATAGACACTATTATTTCATAGTGATTCCCGTTGGACACAATAATGTTCCAGTAATTTTCATGTATTTAATTACTATATATTAAGATATTACAAGGAAAAGGTTTGGGTAGTCTTTATCGATGATATTCTAATATACTCCAAGAGCAAGGAGGAACATGAGGTACATTTGAATATTATTCTGAGTACATTAAAAAGAAATATACAATAAGAAAATTATAGTAAATATGAGTTATTGATGGAGGGTGTATGATTCATGGTTCATGATTTAATAGTAAAAGAATATCGGTCAATACTTCCATGTCAAAGGATATCAATGACTGTCCTAGGCCAACATCTCTTATAGAGATTTGTATCATTATTGGTGTCACCATGTATTATAGATGACGTTTTAAGATTTTCTCATGATTTTCAAACACAATAAAAAATTTGAAACAAAATGGAGTACTTTTTCTTGGACTCAAGAATGTGAGAAAATGTTTAGGAGATCAAAAAGTGGTTTATCACTATGCAAGTAATCACACTACTGATAATTAAAGAACTATATGGTGTATACAATGATGATTCAAAGAAATTATTAGGTTATGAACTATTGGAAAATGATAATTTTATAGCCTATGCCTCAAGTTAGTTGAAAATTCATGAGAAAACCTATCCTACCCTTCATCTGGAGTTGGCAGCGGTGATCATTGCTTTACAAATATGGAAGAATATCTATATGGAGAGAATTGTGAGTTATATACATATCAAAATAGTCTCAAATATATATTCACACATAATGGTAACAATATGTTCCAGTGATGATGGTTAGATATTATCAAGTGTAATGACTACTCTATCCACTACCATCATGGTAAAGAAAATAAGGTGGAATATGCTCTAAGTTGAAAGGGTCCTGCATCTTTATGAATAATAAGATTTGAGAAGGATCTAATATTATTATACTTACAAAAATTGGAGATGGGAATCATTAATGGAGGAACATAATCAATCCTTATAAAATTATTTCTCAACCATCCCTTATGTAAAAAACTATGGATGATCAAAGAAATGATGTTGAAATTTATAAATATTGTGGAAGCTATTCGATATCAGAAATCCACCAAGTTTAAGATGGATGAAGATGGATTTTTTACAATTTTGGTCACGAATATGTGTAC
The DNA here is from genome assembly GCA_963277665.1 of Viscum album. NCBI lineage: Eukaryota > Viridiplantae > Streptophyta > Magnoliopsida > Santalales > Viscaceae > Viscum > Viscum album. The sequence goes on along the minus strand of OY728146.1, from coordinate 1,774,384,609 downwards.
CATCTAATCTAGAAATAAAGAAAGTGATTATAAATGACTCACATAACTCAACATTCTCTATTCACATGGGGGAAAGATATATCATGATCTACAAGAGAACTATTTTTTGGATAATATGAACAAGGACATCAAAAAATATACACCAAAGTGCTTAGTATGTCAATAAGTTAAAGATAAAAGGAAAAAGTAAAAAAGGATGATACATACATTACCCATACCAATATAGAAATGGTAAAAATTCACCATTTACTTTGTCACTGGACTTCTGAATACATCCATAGGAAACAATTCTCTATGGGTTGTTTTGGATTTTCTTATAAATACAACTCTCTTTATCGAAATTCACGAGGTCATATCACTAGATAAACATCATGGATATACTTCAAAAAAGAGGATAGTATGCATGGAGTACCACTATATATTTTATCTAAAAGAGATATGATATTCACATACTTGTTTTGGAAAATGCTCATACATGATCTAAGTATTGAGCAGAACATTAGTGTGACCTATAATCCTGAAAAAGATGGCCAATCTGAGTTAGCTATTCAAAAATAGAAATACATATTGAGAGAATTTTTTATGTACATCAAAGGAGAATAGGGCCAACATCTTCAACTAGTCTAATTCTCTGAGAAGAGTATATTAAACTGGAGAATCCAAATGGTTCCATATAAATTCTTTTATAAGAAAAGGTGAAGAATGCAGGAATGCTGGGATGATGTCAGTTAACGTAAACTGCTAGGACTAAAAATGGTTTTTGAAATGGCTGAGAAGGTGGAAACCGTGCACTATCACATCAAGGTAACACAAATTCAACAAACGAGATAAGTATAAAATCATTTATGGGGACTAGAGATTATGTTTAGAGACAAGGTTTTCCTCAGTATTTCTCCGTAAAATAGGATCATGAGATTCGAGAAGAAAACGGAAGTTAATTCCCATGTACACCACCCAGTTATGGCCTATCATCTTGTAATTCCACCAACCATGTCCCATGTACATTATATATTATATGTATCCCTCTTAATAAAGTATATACCAGATCCTTCACATGTAATAACTTCAAAGGTGATGAAATTGGATAATGATATTTCTTACAAGGATCAACATGTGTATGTCTTGGATCATATAGATAACGTTATTTACAACAAGACCACTCAACTAGTAAAAGTACTTTGGCGGAACCATAAGTTAGAAGAGGCAATATGGGAACATGTCCAAGGTATTAAAGAAAGTACCCAGACCTATTTTCACATTAGTTTGTAATATGAAATTTTGAGGGTGAAATTTCACAATTGGGGAATAATGATACAACCCAAAGTTTTATCAATGGAAATTCCTTATTTATAATAATTTAAAATGATATAATAACATAATAGAACAAAATAAAAATTTATAAATGATGAATCAATGAAATAATAATCATTTCTAGAAGTGAAGGAACCTATACCTTTTAAATAGTAACTTGACTATTGGAATAGTAATATCACCCTTAGGAATAGTAAACCAACCAATTGAATAGTAAGCTCACCAATGAATGTATAAATAAAATTTATTTATCTTATAAGTGAAAATATTATATAATTATATCATAGTATCAGAAAATAAATACTTTAAAAATTAGAAATTAAGAATTCGAATTTTTATATATCATAAATTTTTAATTAAATTTTTTTATTAATAAAATAATTTAAAAGAAAAATTATTTTCAAAAAATGAAATAAAAAAATATTATTCTGATGTCAAAATATTATATGATAATTTTCTGAGAATATAATTAATTTTGAAATGTGTTAGAAAAGATGTTTTAATTTAAAAATTTGTGTTTTCCATGTAAATGATGATTTTAATTAAAAATTATATTTCTCAAATTTATAAATTTACTTAAAAAAATGGAGTTAATTTTTTAATTTTACACATTGATAAATGGTTAGGTTAATTTTTTTATATTTTTCTAAAATACATGAATTTTTTGTGAATATTAAAATAAAGTAATTTACAGTATATATACATTTTAAGTTAAATAAAAAATTCATTGATTTAGGGATGTTTTAATATAAAATGTTTAAAACTCACAAGATATAATTCCATTGTTTAGTCTTAAGAATAAAAACTATTTTTTATCTTGAGAAAATTAATAGAATATTTAATAAAATAAAGAGAAAACACCCCTCTCCAACACTAAAAATCTAGTGTCATACATATGCTATAATGTTTTCATGTTGATGGAATAATTATCCATCAATTCTCTTCTCCTCTCTCTAATACTTTATCAATGAAAACATCATTTGTGAGGTGCTAATTTACCACCATCATGGTTAACATGGTTTTATATTTTAATTCTGTCTTCAAGGCTAGTCATGAGACCATTTTTACTGTTGAACCAGATTATAATATATGTATTATATGTTATTTAATGTTTTTAATTAATCTGTACACATGATATTAATTTATAAAGAAATATGAGTGCATTTTGATAAACAAAATTAATCTAAAATATTATCATTATTAAATTATCTATTTAATCATCCTAACATGTGGAAAAAGGGTGTTTTAATATTATATAATTTCATTAATATTATATAAGTTTAATTATGGAAAACCATAATCATTCTTCCTGATTTTCCAAACACATATACATGTAAATCGATCCTAAAAACCATGGAAAACAACACTCCAAAACGATGATATTGAATCTCTTTATCCACAGAAATTCCATAAATGATAATAATAATTTTCTAAAAATTAAAATAAATGTATAAATGGTTTTGGAATTATTAACTAACAAATCTAAATTGAAGATTTAGGTAATTAAGATTAAATGTAGAATCATTTCATACATAAGGTATGGGATTCTACTTGAACCTCCATTTTTAATTCTGGTTATTTTTATCACTTTTTCCCCAAATTAAATAGTCTTTTATGATAATTTCAATATTTTAAATAATGTTTATATATTCCAAATTCATTTATAAATACCCATTCAACCTTAATTTCTAATTATATAGATGTTTTTAAAGGGTTTCCTACTCAATTGTTTTTGATAAGCAAGCCTGGTTTATAGGAGCTCTGATAATTGTTACCCATTTTCAAATGTGCTCCATAACCTATTTTAATCCACCATTATTTTTCAAAAATCAAATATTTTATCTTTGAAAAAAATTGGATCAATTATGGTTTTATAAAAACAATTATTCCTTTTCCATTTTCAAGAATATTTCATGTTCTCACATAAACCATTCTAAGATGTTTTTTTAATGTTTGGAAACACTCTTTTCACTTTAGTGTTACATATATTATTATTATATATGCTTATATTCCATTAAAAGTTTACATTTATTATGTAAAGCCATCATTTCATGGACTCTACTATGATATTCCATTTTGATAGGTTGTTTGACATAATTACGATACCCAATTCTTTCCTGGGTAAACCTTCTGCTTATGTGTGAATCCTTATGTCTGATTCTTCATGTGTCACACATACTCATAAACATGTTATTATGGGTGTACCTATATAGTGATACAATTCATTCAATAATGATCAGTATCATTAGATGTTTTGAGCAATGGTTAGGGTGTTTAGCCTGGACTCGTGCTCCCCTATGTGCAAGGAGCCTTGATATGTGCTTCTCATTGTGAAATGAGCCTTGAATCATTAAACTCTATGGGAAATGACCCTTGAATTATAATAAAGTCTTGCTTTATATTGATACAACATTATAATGAATCTTTAATTATATGACCCCATTCTATGGTTCCATATTATTAATCAGGTTTTATGCCTTGATATATCATTATGTTATTCCCACTAACCCATGTGATATGCTTTATTTTAATTCTAACTCCCTTACTAAGATTTTAATCTCATCCCATTGTTCATGGTATCCCCAGGTTATCCTATAATGGTTTAAGGGAACAAATGAGGTTAATATCTCATAATGGATGGTAACCAATGTAATATTTTATTCAGCACCATGTTTTCAGTTTTATATACCTAGTCTTCTAGGACACTAGACTTTACGATCCATGGTTTGTAATTGGATGTTCAATTATTATTAAAATCATGTATTTATAGGGATAAAAGACTAGGGTATCTGTATCATTCATGTCCATGTTTCATAAAACTATTATTTTTTTAACTATTCATATTCAATTTTGTGATGGAAATTTTCCCCATGTATGACTTTTTAATAAATTTTTTAAATGAATATTGTATCATTTTCCTAATAAGGTAATTTTTTACTTTTCTAAATAATTAATGAGAATAATGTTTTTTAAACTATACAAAATTAACATATTTTAATTATTTAATGATTCATTATTGTCTTTATGATTACTTTGAAGGATTATATAGTGATTTACAAATAAAAAATTTTATTTCAAATTTGAATGGTATTTCATGTAAAGGAAATATTTCAAAGAAGAAAGTATATCTTCATCAAGAATTATTTTCAAGAGTTAACTTCATATTAATTTCCATCTAAGATAACATATTTGGATATTAGTTATGTTTTATGGGGATATGCTTAAATGATTCCATTCTTATTCCTTCTAGGAATGGTTATGTTTACTATGGAATTTTATTCATGAAACCCATCTCTTTTACATGGGTAATGTTATGATTGCATGATGTTTATGAAAATAATATAATTACATTGGTTTAGATATGATAAATTATAAATTTTCTTGTTTAACATTTATATATGTTTTCATTATGATATCGATGGGACCTATATCATCCTCAAATGTTTTAGGGTAAATATTTATATATCACGAGATAGAAAAAAAAGACATTTCCCACTAGGATGGTCATGTGAGTGAACCATGAATACCAATATATTCTAGGAAGTTAACCTATATTACTATGATAAACTTGGACATGATACCTTTACAACAATGGAAATAATTATTATATACATATGTGTCTACCACCATTCCATTTTTTATTCCAATATTTTGCTCACATTAATAATTTTATTTATTTCCTTATGATTGATTCCTTATTAACTATCGATATTTATTCCATGATCATTTTTATGATCATAGATATATGTAGTATGATCTTCTATTTTTATGATCATGTTCTCATACAATTTTACTCATGATTATCTTTGTATATATCTATTGTTTACCCTTACTGTGCACCTGAACTCACCCCTTTTTAGGTTTCCATTCACTCATGTTATGAAGTTATTTAATTTTATTGATGTGTCAAAGATTGGTACTGGTCAATATGAACTGAGTAGGAGATAATGTATCTCACTTATATACTAGTTTTATGTTTCCATATTTCTAAAGAAACTAGACTAATATGGTATTTGAGAATTTTTTGTGTAATGTATTCAGTATTCAATAAATTTAATGTAATATACATTTATTAAAAGTGTTTATTTTGCTATAATATAGATCTTAATACCCAATATTGAGGGATATATTTCTCAAATGGGAGAGGAAAAACTCAATGGTCATTCGATTTCAACTTTGAAAAAATATATTTATATATTTTCATTATATTTTCATAGTCTTTATCTATATTAAAAATTCAAGTATTTAACTTAACTCATACATAGTGTCATGCATATATCAATGAGTAATTTTAATGGGGTTAAATTGAATATGAATAACTAAAAATGTATATATGATATAATTTTGAAAATGGATTAATATGATGATGTTGATCACAATATGATGAATCATTTCTATTTGATTACAAATAAATAGTTCCAAAAAATTTACATTTATTATCATGAGCATTAAAATATTTTGATTATGAACCAGTATCGCCTACCTGATATTAGTAACATATTTGATAATATTTTAAAGGAAATTTTATTTTTAATGATGGATATTTTTTATATATATAATTAATTATGCTTCATAAGTGGGAATATACAAATGACATCCATTCATATAAGATATAGAATATATGAATTCATTGTGACACCCTTTAGACTAGAAAATTCTTCAATAATTTTCATGACATTACATAATATAGTCTTTATAAATTACAAAGATAATTTTTTTAGATTGTTTTAAGGATATTTTTATATATTCCATGGTAAAATAAAAGGTAATGGCTCGGACCTCTTTGGTCCATTCCATTGCTGAAATCTAGTGTTGGAGGTTATGTGGGAGGTCATTGTGACTTATCCCCAACACTTTTCCATATTTCATGTTCATTGAAAAATGTTTTTAGTTTCTTGAATAGTTATTTTGGTGAGATGGATGTGAACATTTTTTCTAATGAATCATCTTCAACTATTAGTGAGTCATATTTTTTTGATTAATCTTCCACAATCGGAGAGTCATATGCATTTTAGTCATCTTCAACTGTTGGTGAGTCATATGTTGGCGAGAAATATTCATATGTTGGTGATTCATCACTTGGTAATTCATCTTCATCTTTCGGTGTCGGTGAGTCATCTTCATCTATCAGTGTAGGTGAGTCATCTTCATCTATTGGAAGGTGATACAATGTTTCTAGATGAACTGATGAACAATGTTTCTAGCTTCCTAAAATTTCTCCCGTCTGACATTTTCATTGATTTAAAATGAGTTCAAAGACTTTTAATAATGTATTTGATGTTGATTCAAATCCCATAACATCAATATTAATTTTCCTAACGGTCCATGTGCCTTTACTTTGTCCAACGACATAGTATTGATGAGATCCACCAGTAATGGAAAATCAAAATTGAATCTTAACAGCTGATCTATTTAGATTTTCAAAAGGTTGCGATATATTCTTCCTTATTCATCCATCTGGTTTTTCTTCATAAAACATCCCCATAACCTTTATTTCTAGTGGAGACATTCCAATGTGGTGTGGTACTTGGATTGGGTGTTCCCTAGAGTTTTATCTACTATATCCGCACGCCTTGTTTTAGTGCTAGAAGTAAGTGTCGATATATCTTTGATAGAAGGTATGTCCTGTATCTATTATTTTTGGTTCATCAATCCATTTATTCCCATTTCTCATAGAAATGTTATGGAATATTTTCTCTATATTTTTAATGGTCCTTTCATGGGTTTTGGTTGATGCAATTGTGTCGCAGTGTCCTCTAGTGGATGCAGCTGTTGTGGGAGGGGTGAGTGCGATCCGTTGTGATGGTCCATTCTCATGAAAAGAATGTCAGAAATCTTTTTAGGTAAGGTTTTCAAAGATTATATATTATTTTATGTGAATTCATAGATTTATAATTTTTTATCAACTTGATTGTAATGAAATTTAAATAATAAATATTAAAACTAGATTAAAGAATTGTAATCAATATTATGTTGTTTATTTATACCATGATTATTGTTTGCCTCTTGATTGCTATATATAATGACTTCTATTCTTTCTTAATTATCATTCCATTATTAATGGAAATTGTTAAATAACTTAAATAAGTGATTGATTATAGATTAATTGTCTAAAGATAAAGAATAATGTAAATGAATCTGTTCATTGTTGTAATTTGTTTATAATCAAATAGTGGCCATTATGCATGTTTAATTAAATCAGATTATTCAAGATGGATTAAAGAACTAGTTTTTTGAAAATAGGTAATGAAATTTAGGGTTTTAATTAACCCTTTTTCTTGGAAGTTCGAGTGACTTATTTTTTAAATCCATGAGAGCTTTTCGTGTGTGAAGATGAAATGCCTTACATGAGGCAAATAGCATAGTTGCTTTATTGTTTGTTTCCTTCTTCTTATGTTATAATGTGACAATGGATTAATTATGTGATATGATGGTGCATAGGGGCCTAGTGTTTGTGGTACAGTTGATTCTTAGAGTGGTAGGACACATTAGTCTATGAATATGGGTGTCAGGGAGGACACTGGGGATGATGGAACGGGTTGAAGGTATGCTTATCCATAGATGTGAAAGTTGTGTTGATTGTTTGTTTATCTACTTTAATTTACCAACTTCTTGAGGTAGCTGGTATTTTTTAACATCCTTTCATAAGAGGTGAATATGTGTGGGGTATTCCACATGATTTGTGTGTTTAGCTTCTCAATGATTTAAGGGTCTACGATCATAATATAGGTTGAAAAGACTCGACGGGTTCCTCACCTACTCACCGTGTTGAGCCCCTTGTGTTTGGTATCGTATCATTATTTTTCTAGAATGACTTATAATTATGTAAAGGGATAATACTGTTAATAAATTATTGAAATAATGTTAACTCATGGGGTTGATGCTTTATGGGATGCAATATTGAAGTTAGAATATAAAGGAACTATGGACTTGGTTTTGTTATGCACAGAGGGCATAGATCTTGGATGGAATACTAATGAAATGTAATGTGGTAAATGTTAATAGTTAATTAATGGTTATACAATTATGTAACATAATGTAAAACTGATTAAAAGGGGGTAATATAATCTAGTAATTCTATTTAATTGGTTGTGTTCTTATAAGATATATGTTCATAGTAGTGGCGGCTAGGTGTCTGAGAGACATTATCTCTAGTTGACTCTAAGACATGGTTATTCCCATATTTTGGTTATGAGCTATTTTATATTCTTTACTTTTTTAGTTTTTATATGGTACTCTACCATTCTGTTTAGGGAAACTGACACCCCGGGGATGCTGAGCCTTGGGGGTATTTTCCCCAACATCCTGATGGGAGGATGGATTGATGACTACCCCCTTGGCCCTACTCTATTATCTTGGAAATTACTTATTCTTGTAGGCACAATGGTTAGTTTTCTACATATATGTGTGTAGAGGGATATAATGGATTGTGTCTATTCAGACACATAAATTATGGATATAGTTTCCGACATTCTACTATAGGTATAGCATGTATAGGCTTTGATGGATTAATGATCCTTACTCAGTGTATAGGTTGTAGTGGGTTGAGCTATAATACCCAACATATGATACAAGTTATGTAATCTATGGTGGCTCCAAAAAACAACTTGGTTACTTTGGTTCTATGTATGTGTTGGGTGTGATGCATAAGGTGCATGTTGTGGCACTTCTCCCACAAGTTTGTGGGTAAGCCTTTTGGAGAGAGATGCTTAGTACATTGGATTTTGGTGCAAAACAGTAAACTAGTGGGGAAGTGGTTATGGGGTACCCTTTATAATCTTTATTATATAATGTACTTTTGTATTCAATACATGGTGAGAGTATCCATGGTAAGGCTATGAACATAATATACCTATTTACGTGATGAGTTAGTTTTAGTTGTTGTCCGATGTTCTTTATCATGCATTATTTACTTTTGCACAAGAGGCTTTGGGGAGGATCCTAATGAGTGTACTGTTATAATCACCCTACGTATATAAAAAATAGGTTTTCAAGTCACTTGGAGTAAGTGATAGATCAGGCTAGTTACAACAAGCTTGGGGTTGCAGGATCTATTCGGGCTTCGTGGTCACTTCTGTTTTACATCATTTTGGTACATGCAGTTTCGAATTTGAATTGTATTTTTTCTCTGACATTAAATATGTGTACTTGGGATTTGTTTTATATTATAATTTGAGTAGGATTTGGTTTGTGTCTATCTTATCTCTCTCTTTTTCATGTGTTATCTTAGAGGGTAATGCCTCCCATCATCGTGTTTACTATAATCGCGGTTCTAGTCGCTAACCCGTGGCCTAATTGAGGCTAGAATTAGGTTTCATTGTTTATGTCCTCTCATTGTGGGCCCAGGAGGGGTACTCATTGTGGGGGGGTTGTGATACAGTGGTATCAAAGGCAATTTTTGAGGGAAATGATGGATCTTGGTGTTAGGAATATGTTAGGATACATGGGATGGTAGGAAAATAGTGTTAGATAAGATTAGAAAGCACTGTAAACATGGGAGACCAGCTTAAAATAGGTATTTATCCCCCTATGATTGGATGCCTGAACCTTTAAGTTTATAGTGGCTACTAAATGAGGGGATTTTATTTAGGGTAGAGACCAAGGAAAGGATCGTGAATCATTATTTTTGTTCCTATGTTTGAAGGGGTAGAACTTGGGATAGTTTAACCAAAATTGAATAAATGGAAATAATTAATCAATTAATGTTGATTCTTCCATATTCGAGTTTTAAGAGATTTTACTGTTTGTTATTTTTTAGGTTTTTCCCTAGGTCAAACTCCTCAACATGTTTTATGAAAATATATTCAATAGGATGTTCCAACCGATCTCCACAGATAAGACGTTGTTGAGGGTGACACCTAGTGGAGGACACTTATATAGTTTCAGTTCTAGAGTCAAAATAATTATGAGGGATTCATTTCAGATTTAGTCAAGGAAGATAGGTCGGAAGAGGATGAGATAGCTTCTAGTTCAATTTGTGCTCGGAAGGAGCACTGGGTGTTTTTGGTTGTGATGAAAATTAATGGGGTAGTGAAGCAATGGTGGTTCTTATTCATCGTGGATTGTGAGTAGTTTTAAGTAACCTTGTAGGAATTCCAATACATGTTTTGAGATGAGTCTCTTTCTTTAACCATGAAGGATGCTAGTCTCCCAGACCTACATGGATCTCAATTGTGTGATAGTTTTGAATATGTTTCAGGAACCATTTTCTATATGCTCTGGGCCTATTTCTAGATGAGGAGTTCATAAGAGGCATTTAACAGAGGCTTTCTCTCTAGAGATCTCCCACCAGGACACCCCATATATGATAAAGATATATCTAGATGTGTTGGAAAGGGGATAATTCATTGAGTGGAAATTATCTAGAACTAGATCATCACAAGAGGGTAGTTAACATGATTCCACATAAAGCAAAACTATGGTAAGGGGTTATTGGTTTTTAGGGAATAAGAGTTCCTATTCAACCATTGGTAGGTACCATCCCATAGTATCTCATTTCTCTTGTAGTATTGGGTCTTAGAACTATGTATAAGGATCAGGTAATTTTTTTATCAAGTATGAGGTCATAAGTAGTGAGAGTGCTCGACCTTTCAGAGTAGTCAGCATGCACCGAGTGTTCTTATTCAGGTTCCTCCGTTGAGGTAGTTTCGTCAAAGGAAACAACATTAGTTTGCACCATATTTGGATTAGCAGAGGGTAGATGGGGTGGGCATAGGGTAGCCCTGGGATGGTCCTCGTCCTTAGAGAGGAGAGGGAAGCTGTTGTGGTGGTTGTTAGGAGGGTTAGAGAGGTTTTGGAGAAGTTCATGGTCAGCTTTAGGCTTTATTATTACCAGCATTGGGCGTTAAGGACATTGTTTAATGTACCATTTACTTGTTTTCTACTCAGGGGTATGCCTTTTTATTCAAGAGTAACACACTTTTTGATATCATCTACCCTGGTGCATGAACTACCTGAAAACGACGCACGGGAAGTGCTACCCCTTTAACAGCGCTAGTAAAAAAGTACTGATAAAGTTACCCCTTTAACTACACTTTTTTACTATCGATGTTTAAGGTGACCCCCTTTATCAGAGATTTAATAAAAGTGCTGATAATTCCCCCCACCCCATGATCTGTGCTTTTATAAAAGAAATTATAAAAGGAAAATTTCAAAAAAAAAGACATTAAAAAACATATATTAATATATAAATATATAAATATATAAATATATAAATATATAAATCTATATTATATGGATATAATTATATTACATATTTTTTAAATATGTTTTTGATAAAGATAAAAGTAAATATAAAATTATTGTATTACATATTTAGTGAAATATGATTATAAAATAATTTAAAAAATATTTTTAATTAGTAATTTTGTAATTTTTTTGAGATATAGTCATTTAATAATAGTTTGAATATATAAAAATTAATAAAATATCAATGATAAGTTGAAAATGCATCTCAAACTTCAAACAACCATAAATTTTGATCCGGGTGTTCATTGGAGCTCCACAGTATATCAAATTGAAGTCTACGGTGATCTCTATGAGCTATTGACACAAGGGAACCTTTTGTGACATTTTTAAAGGCCCAAAAAGGCTCAAAAGGCCACCAAAACTGTGTTTTTAGTCGGGTTACCTCGATTTATTTACATTCAAACAACTGTAACTTCTGATATGGATGTCTATTAGGCATGTACCACTTATCATATCGAATATCCTTTCATTCTCATTGATTTTACTAATTTTTTAGTTGATTTGGACTTTTAGATTAAAAGTTAATGTCTTTTTAACATTATATGTAATTTCAGATACACATATATATATATGTATTTATTTGTAAATATATGTGTGTGTGTGTGTGTGTGTATGTATTGTATCTGTATGTATATATGTACATATTTATTTAATTATAAACACACATAAGAAAACATATTTTATATATGTATTTAAAACTAATCTTATAAATATTTATTAATATGATAACAAGTTTACAGATATAAAATTATAACCATATATATATTAATATACAAATGTATATATATATATATATATATTAAAATATAAATATGTATATATATTAATGTAACAAACTATATGTGTATTAATATGAGTCTATATTTATATACGAATAAATATAACTATATATATCATTAAATTTAAAACAAACTAAATGGATTAGTGGTAATTGTGGTAGTGTGTAAGGGGGGAGGTCTGGGGTTTGAGTTCAAGTGGAAGCAGGGTCGCGCGCAAGCAAGTGAATTGGGGGATATCATTGTTAAAGGGAGGGTGTTGCGCGGGAAACTATAACCAGCGATGCGAGAGAGGGGGCTCCGCCTAGAGCTGAGAAAATGGGGGACGCGCTAATAAAATTGGGGGTCAAGCGATGTTAAAATCTCCCTAGATTATATATTCTTTTTAGCATTTTTTATTTTTTTTCTTTTATTAACACAAAACAAATCTCTGATAAAAGACCCCTTTTATCAGCGCTAAAAAAACATTGATAAAGGTGACCCCTATATTCATTGTGATTAATAGTGCTTTTATAGTGATATTAAAAGTGGTTTCTAGCACTGATAAAACCATTTTTTAGTAGTGAAGCCTTTGAACCAAAGGTATTAGGACTCTAGTTCCCTTTGCATTGACTACACCAGTTAAAGGTTGAGCTGACTTGTTTGAAGTAATTATAGATTGTGAGATAGTGCTATGGAAGAATCACTCTTGGGGATATTTCCTATGATTATGGATTCAACCATATGTTGACATCTTCATCATAGATTGGTTGTGTTTAGTGTAGGATATCATGGTTTGACTTAGGAGGTAGGTGGTTTTCTTCGATTCTAGTGGAGAGATAGTAGTGTTTTTTAGAGAGAGACCCACATATGGGTCAAAGGTGAGTCCCACTATTGACATCCTTAATGGATGGGATGATGTTGAGTTCGTTAGAGGATTAGCAGTTGGTGTTTCCCAATTTCATGGAAGATTACCCTCATGACTTTCCATAAGAGGTTGAGGGGTTACCGACATGAAGAGAGATCAAGTTAGGGATTGAGATACAACCAGGAGAATCTTTAAAATCAATGTATCCTTATTGGATGGTTCCTTCGGTATTGTGGGAGCTATTTGTAATGCTCAATGGTCAGTTACAATGTAGTTTTGGTCTGATGAGTGTGCCACCATGGGTAACACTAGTTTTGTTCATGAAGAAGGTTAAGGGAAGTTTGCAGTTCTATACTGATTATCATCACTTGAAAAAAGTTACAGTGACGAATCATTATCCAATTTTACAGATTGATTATTTATTCAATCAACTGATGGTTGATTTTTGGGTTTCTAAGCTCTATTTGTAGCCAATATATCATTAGATTCATGTGAAGGATAAGGTTTTGCCGAAGACTGCTTTCCACTTTCATCATGGTCATCATGAGCTCATTGTGATGTCATTCGGAATGATGAAATATCTTTATTTGTTCATGGGGTTGATGAATTATATTTTCTATTATCTCCTAGATATGTTCATGTTGGTCTTCATCAACAGAATCCTTGTGTACTCGGTGGCTAAATAGGATCATAAAGAGCATCTACAAGCCTTTTTGAGAGTTTGTCATCTACATTAGTTGTTTGGGAAGTTGTCAATGTGTGCGTTTTGGGCTTGAGAAGTCTGTTTATGGGGGATTATTGTATCACAATAGGGAGTGGCTATGAATCCATTGAATATATAAGAATTGTTTTCCTGGAAAGCCCCCAAGACAGTGGTCCAAGTGAGAATTTTCCATGGTCTTGTAGGCTATTTCAAGATGTTCATAACCAATTTCTCTTAGGTTGCGAATCCTATGAAAGAATTTACCAAATAGGATCAGGTGTTCATATGGACTAATTAGTATCCAGAATCTTTTGAGTACTTAAAAGGGATGTTGTTCAGTGATCTAGTTCATTTTATTCTAGTATTCCTAGTTTAGTTTGACGTTTTCTGTGATGATTTAAATTTGGGGTTAGGCTACACTATGATGTAGAAGAGATCAGTTGAATCGTATGGGTCACAATAGTTTCATCCCCATGAGAATAACTATTCCACCCATGATCTTGAGTTGAGGCAGTTGGTTTTCCTTTTATTTTTTGGATACATTACCTCATCATAGATTTCTTTTTTGTCTTCACCAATCATAAAAGTATAAGGTTTGTTTTCTCCTGGTATGACTTGATCTTATGATAGCATCTGTGTATGGAGTTCTTATAATAATAGAATATAAAAACATCATATACACCTAGTAAAGAAAATTTTGTAGTTGATTAATTGAACATGAGGTCACATAGTGATGTAGTGGGTGAATCAGGTGATTCTTAGAGTGTAATGAAAGAACATTCAACATTACATCGAATATGGGAGATTTTTCGGTAAAAAGTTGTGTTTTTCATCTGAAAGTGTAATCAACTTTGTTGAATAATATGAAAGAGTCCTCTTTTGGGTTCTTGAATTGGATATATGGATATATATATTTGTTCATGGCAAGGCCCCTAATGTATGGTATGAGGATGAACTACACTACGTGTGGTTTTTACGGAAAGAATTTGTTCCTTTGGAAATGTATGAGATTGTTCTCAAAGAGATAGTTCTCAAAATGTGGTACATGATTACATAAAAATTATGTACCAAGCATTGAGGTGGCAGTTTTAGTGGCTCGAGATGAATCATGGAGTTGTAGAGTTTGTGTCTCGGTGTTTTGTCTCCCTAAAGGTGAAGGTCGAGCATTTTGTTCTTGATGGTCTACTCTAGCCATTTTATGTTCTCCAGTGGAAGTGGTATGACTTCTCAATCGACTTTGTTACTAGTTTAACTCAAGCTTAGGGTGGATACGATGCTATATGGGGGTAGTTTATAAATTGAAAAAATCATCCCACTTAATAGAAACAAATAATTTGATCCTAGTAGAGGTTTTGTTGATGTAGTATCTGGAGGTGGAGTAGAGACCTCATGGATTCCGAAGGGCGATCATTTCTGACCGAGATCCCCATTTTACATCCATAGAGTATAGAGGTCTCTAGAAATATGTTTGGTTCTCATTTATGCCTTAGAACATCCTTTCTTCCATAGATGGATGATCCGATAGAGAGAACCATACTAACGCTTGATGAAATTTTGCACTACTGTGTCTTGGATTTTGGAGGTTTTTGGATGAGGTAGTTACCCTTGGAAGAGTTCACGAACAAAATTAGTTTCAACTCCACCATTGGTATGATACATTGTGAATCCTTGTATGGATGACCATTACATTCTCCATTGTGATGGATTGGGGTTGAGGAGTTAGTAATTCTCAACATAATCAATTATAGAATATGATAGAGATGATTTTGGTGATTCGTGAGAGGATGAAGCCAGGGTAGGATCGTCATAAATTTTTTTCTAATCATAGGAGGAGACTTTTGGAGTTTGATGTTGGGGATCATGTATTTCTAAAGGTGAAACCCCATCATGGGCAGTAAATTCATGGTCTTGGGAGTAAGAATCCTTCCCATTTCTTTGGTATTTTCGAGATGTTGACTCATGTCAGAGCCATGACATATTGTGTATCACATCCCCCACAGATGAACCCGATACACAATTTTTTTCATGTGTTGAAGATCTATAATTTACATCATAATGACTCTCATGTCATTGATTAGGGGGAGATCAATTTTAATGATTATGCATCCTTCTAGGAACTACCTATAGAGATCTTGGGCCACAAGGAGAAGGTGTTGCATGGGTGTTTTATCCCCTTGGTTCGTGTCTTGTGGTGATATAGTGTTGTGGAGGAGATTAAATTAGAATGTGAGTCTTAGATACATTCTAAGTAACCTATGATAATTTTATGTTTAGGTCTTTTCTTGTAATGGTGGTATTCCTGTGGTTATAGACATTTTTGGTTTATGAGATGGATTCTCTTGTTGCGTGTTGTGGCTTGCTCTCTTTTGAGAGGTATCTCCCCCAGGAGAGTAGTTAGGAGATGGTTTTACATTTCACATGGTTTTTTGTTTTCCCATTAAGGATGTGGTTAAGCTCCTTTGGGGGTGAGAACGTTAAGTAGTATCCTAAAGGATGGTTTTTGGACCCTTTTTCAATTTCTTCTATGGGTTGATTTTGGATTCTCTAGGACCAGAATGTTTTCAGATATATTTGATGTAACGGCTTGGACCTCTCTAGTCTATTCCATTACTAAAATGTGGTGTTTTAGGTGTTATGGGAGGTCAAGGTTACTTATCTTCAACACTTTTCCAAATTTCTTATTCGTTAAACATTGTTTGAAATTTTTTGAATAGTGTAGTTGGTAAGATAGATGTGAACAGTTCTCTCTATGTGATAGATGAGAACAATGCTCTCATTTAGTCATCTTCAACTATCATTGTGTCATATTTTGAGGAGTCGTCTTCAACTATTGACGAGTCATATGTTAAGGAGTCATCTTCAACTTTTGTTGAGTAATCTATCAGAAAGTATTCTTCAAATATTGGAGATTATTCTTCTACTATCATTGAGTCATGTGTCGGTGAGTCATCTTCAACTATTGGTGAGTCATATATCGATTATTCATCTTCATCTATCGATGTCGGTGAGTCATCCTCATCTGTCAGTGTTAGTGAGTCATTTTTATATGTTAGGGTCGATGAGTCGTCTTCATCTATCGGTGTTGGAGATTCATATTCACCTAATGGAGAGTCATCATCATCTATCAGTATAAGCAATTCATCTCTATATACTAATAGGTGCTGCAATGTTTCCAGATCAACCATTGAACAATGTTTTTAGATTATTATAGTTTCACCCATTTGACATTTTCATTAACATAAAACATGTTCAAACCCTAGTTTTAACATATTTAAGTACAATTCATATCATATAACTCATATCTTAATTTTCCTAAGGTTCTAGGTTCATTTACTCGGTCAAAACACATAGTGTTGATGAGATACACTATTAATAGAAAATCTAAATTTTATCTAAACACCAGCTCCATTTAGATTTTTAAAATGATGAGATTAATTACACCTTGTTCATCCATTTTTTTTCTTCCTATAAGGCACCCATAACCTTACATTACAAAGGAGATGTGTGATTGAGGTGTTGAACATGGATCTAGTTTTCCTTGGTGTTCTTCCTGATACATGCACACCCTCTGTTTTGGTGCAAGCAGTATGTGTCAATATGTCTTTGATAAAAGGTATGACCAGTCTCTATTATTGTGGTTTCTCCAATCCATTTCCTCCTATTTATCGTTTCCATGTTATAGAAGATTTTCTCCATTTTTTAATGGACCTTTTTTCGATGTTGGTTTATGTGATTGGGTCACGGCCTCATCAGGTGGATGCAGTCGTTGCGGGAGGGGTAATCGCAATCTGTTGTGTTGGACCATTCTCGTTCAAATAACTTAAGAATGATTTAGAGGTAGGGGATTCATGGATTCTATATTATATTATGTGAATTCATAAAGTTAGCATGTTTTACCTACTGGATAATAATGAAAATAATATAATAAATATTTGAAATGGATTAATGAATTATAATGATCATATGTTGTTGCCTTGTACTGTGATAATGGTTTGCCACTTGTTTGCAAGATAGTGTGATATCTGTTCTTTCTTGTTTATCCTTCCATTATAGTTGAAATTTGTAATGATCATAAATATAGGATTAATTGTTGATTAATTGGATAATGATAAAAATCATGTAAAAGAATCATGTCATTATTGTAATTTGATGATAATCAAATGGATACAGTTATGCATGTTTAATTAAATCAGTTAATTCCTGATGGATTAAATAAATGGTTTTTTGATAAAATATATTTATTTTTAGGGCTATAAGTTACACTCTTTCTTGTAAGGATGAGTTCCTTCTTCTTTAGATCCACGATATATTGTCATGTGTGAAGGATGAATACCCTTCTTGGTCCAAGAGACCAGTTGTGTTGTTATTTGTTTCTTGCTTATTATGTTGCGATGTGAGCCTCGATGGGTGTTGTGATATGTGTGGGATGAGAGGACAAGTGGTTGTGGAATAAGTAGATACCTAGAGTGGTGATATGTAGTGGTTTATTCATATGGGTGTTGAATAGGACTCTAGATATTATGGACTGGGTTGAATATTTTCTTACATGTAGATGATAATGTTGTGATGCTTCTGGTTTTACCTGCTTTTACTTCCCCACTGCATGAGGTGGATGGTCTTGTTTACCCTCCTTCCAAAAGAGGCAAGGATTTGCGGGGTATTATACATGGTTTCTGTTTTTCAAATCTTGATTATTGAAGGTTTTATACTCTTACTGTAGATGGAAAAGACTCGACGGGTAGTTCACATACTCCTAGTGTTGATCCCATCATGTTTGGAAGCATAGAATGATTTTCTAGAATTCTAAGAAATAATGTCATGTGATAATATAGTTACTAAATTGTTGAATAAATATTAACTCAAGGGGTTGGAGCATACTGGGATGCAATGCTGAGTTTACAATTTAATGAACTCTGGACTAGGTTTGGTTATGTCTAAAGGGTATGGATATTGTTTGGAATACTAAATAAATGTAATTTGGTAAATATTGATGGTTAATTATGATTAAATAATAAAATAACATAAATTTAAATAGATTGAAAGGGATAATATAATTTAATAAATCTATTTAAATGGTTCTATTCTTATAGGATATATGGTCCTGGCAGTGGTATCCAAGAGTCTGAGAGACGTTACCTGAGGTTGAGCCTAAGATTAAGTTATTCCTATAGTGTGGTTGTGAGATATATGATATTCTATAATTTTTTCTTTTCTATAAACAACTCTTATTTTTCATTTAGGTTAACTACACCCTGTGGATTTTAATCCTCAGTGGGTGTTCTCCCTAACATCCTGAAGGGTGGATGGATGGTTGACTACCCCTTTTCCCCACTTTCTTCTCTTGGTTGTAACTTGGTATGGTAGGAACAATAGTTAGTTTTATTCATATATATATATAAACATGTATATAATGTCTTCTGATTATTCACACAAATATATTGTAGTTATAGTTTTCAACGTTCAACTATAGGTATAATGTGTATCGGCTGTGATGGATTGAGCATCCTTACTTAGTGTATGGGTCGTAGTGGCTTGAGGCATAATAACAGAAATATGATACACATTATGCAAGCTATGGTGGCTCCCAAAAACTATCTAGTTACATTGGTTATGTGTATTTGGTTACTTTGTTTCATGAAGTTCATATTGGGGTGCTTCACTCGGGTGTCTGAAGACAAGCCTTTTTGGAGAGAGAAGCTTAGAATGTGCAATGTTGGGGAAAATCAGGAAACCAATGTGGATGTGGTAGCGGGATACTTTTGATATTATTTATTATATTATATACTATTTTATTATACACATGCTTATAATAAACATGGTAAGGTTGGTAAGATAGTATACATGTTAATGTGATGAGTTTGTTTCACTTATTATTCGTTGAGCTTTCACATGATTTCTTTACTTTTTGAGGACAGGATCTGAAGAGTATCCACCTAAGTATACTGTTATACTAACCCGACATATATATAATCTATTTTCAAGTCTCTTAGTGAAGGTGGGAGATCGGGATGGTTATTAATAGCTTGGGGTTGCATGAGTTGTTCCGTCTTTGTGGTAGTTGTTACTTCAATTTTTTGTTACTTGTAGTTTTTTCATTCATTTGCTATATTTTTTTTATGACATTACATATGTGAACTTGGGGATTCATTTATATTCTAATATGAGAAGTATTTTTCCAGTTTTTTCTTATCTCTCTCTTTCACATGTGTTCTCTTTGTGGATAATGCCTTGTATTTGTGTGTTTATTATACCCTCGGTGCTATTCACCAACCTAGGGCCTACTAGAGGTGGGACTTGGGTGTCACTATCTCTCTCCTTTAATTTAAATCCTTAGATGTGTTCACACTGATGATATGGGGTTATCATAGATAAACATGAATCATTTTTAATGATATTTATATGGAATTTAAAAGGGATAAATTATTTGAAAAACTAACCATGTATGAATTTTGGCTATAAATATGATCATTATTCTATAATATAATCTAATGTGAGGGTATATTAGTGGATTCTTATAAGATAATATTAATTCCCAATTAGAATAAGTCCCAAACTTTTAAATAGATACCCATTTATCTTCAACAAATTCAATGTGATTAATAATATTTTTGAAATTTGTTATGAATGTAAACTCAACAAAACTAGTTAACTCAAAATTTAGTTATGATTCCATGGATTGATAAATGCTATGCTATCTTAAAAAAGTATAATAATATTCCACTTTATTAACCTATACCCACAATATCCTATAGTAAATAGTGTTTTGTAATATACAATTATTATTTACAGAATTGAATGGGGTTTTTATCAATAAATAACACAATGTGATATCATATTCCACGAATCAAATAAAAATCCACATGTAAAATTATCTGACACATAACCTTGGGTATGTAGCAATAACATTTATATTAATGATTTATAGGCATTTCCAATATAGAGTGAAGTGTGATATATATGATCTTAAAATAAAATTGGGAATATATTTACAAATAATAATTATAACATATGCTAAAAATATTGTCAGAGTTATTTAATTATTTTTTAATACCCAACATATTACCATCATAGAATGTGAAAAAAGTTGTTTGATGCCATAATATGAAAGTATCATGAATCTATATACACAAAATATATTGAATGAGATACAATATTCATTGATATGAAAAGAATATACTTTTAAATTATATAGTAATTAATAAAATCTTCTATTTTCCAAAGATATATATATATCAATCTATATTCAGATTAAAGGTGGGGATTATGAAATGAAGCAACCAAAAAAGTGGTGAAATAATACAATGTTCACTATTGAAAAAATGGAGTTATTGGATTAAGAAAATTAATATGTGTGGCATCTCATCAATACCAAAATAAATGACGGAGCATTTGGATGATACAAATTTCACATCATTCTCTGTTTAATTTTTAATCATACTGATATATATCAATATATACATATATACTTATATATATATATATATATTAGGAAGGACTTCTAGTTCGAATATTTATTGCAATATATTGTATGATATATATTACAATTCTTGGTCTTTTAAAATGTTATTGAAGAAAACTAAAAGTAATATGGTTTAGTAGAATCATTACCCACACACATTTGAAAATGATAAAAAAATCACCATAATTTTTTTCATAGTGATCCCCAATACATTTAAATTCAATGATTTCTTATGGGTTTTGGTCATTCAATATTATATTTACCATTAAAATAAAATATGTGAGCCAATTCCTCTTACCATTAAATTGGTAAATGATACATGTAAATGAATCTCAAAGGTTTGATTAGTTTAGTGGACTTTGAAAATTATATACATATATGAGTCTAATAATATATTTTAGTACAAAAAATTAGAACATAATATTTTTTTAGAAAACACCAATATTTTATCTAGCGGATTCTGGAATTTTATTCATAGTAGACCTCAAGTAATTCCAGGTAAATGAAACAGAATAAAGGTGAGCTATAATGCTCAGTAAGTGCTAAAAAAAGAAAAAATAATAAAACAATGACTATAAAAAAAATGAAATGTAATATAACTAAACATACATTCCATGCAATCAATAAACTGAGGGGAAATAATGTAAATAATATGTTTAGGTATATAAATAAGAAAAATTATATTTAAATAACTTGAATATCATGATAAAATAAGAGAGAATCAATATGAAATTATAATTAAATAAAATAAAATTCCCTTTAATCAATAAATATATTATTAAATGAAACCATATATTTTTTCATAGTGAAAATATCCTTAATAATAAAAACTAAATTTTGAATTTTGAAAATACATATAATTTCAACACCATGTTTCCCAAGTACTTACAACATTTTTCATCAGGTCCTTTCACAATATGGTTTAAAAAATATAGGTAAAAACCCACATAAATAAGGCTATAAAACTAATTTGGTCATATATTCTACTGATGCATTGAGAGGATATCTATAAATAGGACCCACCAGTGTCGTAGTAGTCTAAAAAATTCATCATATATCAAATATTTGATTTATAAATATTTTTCCTTACTATAAATTATTTGTATAGAGTATTGAATATAGATTTATCAATATTTTTCAATATAAAAAGTAAATTTAAAATTAAAAACCACAGGTTAAAATGTTATATGATTTAGGAAATAATAATATCTATGACAAATTATATGGATAATTATGGGATATTTAATGTTCAACCATTATAAAAATGTCAATAACTCAATGAGATGTTAATTAATACCAAAATGATTCATTAAAGTGAATTTCAATACTATCCATATTGAAAATACTAATAAGATATCAAAATTATGAATAAGGATGGTATAAATTCAATTTATACCAATTTTTTTTAAGAATAACTGTGGTTGTAGTTCTTGAAATAAAATTATCATTAAATACATTATTAGGGAAAATAACTTTTTAATTTTGAATTTTTTTAAAACATTACACAATTTGGAAACCCTTTTATTTAAAAATAATATCAAAAAAATTATTTAAAACTATCATTGCAAAAATTCAAGGGTAGATCTAAAGAAATTATTGAGGGTACCCTTTTCCATGTTTTACAATGTAAAAAGTACATTCCTTTTGACTTATAAAATGGATATAAATATACCTTGTTAAGAAAATGAATAAAATATTACTTTTGTGGTGTTTCGTAAAATGTAAAAATTTAAGAAATGAATTTAATAAATCATTTTGAAAAGTATATAATCATTTTTTAAAATATTTTTATAAAATATTTTTTTAAAAGAAAATAGTTTCTGAACTGAAGAGAGAAATGAGGTTGGGTTTTATTAAAAAAAATATTTATAAAACTATATATGTACAAAAGAATGAAAATGGTAATATTAAATTAAAATTATAATTAATAAATATAGGAGAACAAAAAAAAGGGTTTACTAAATAGTGCTAAAATAATTTACATTGATGGTAATTCATGTGTAAAAAATCCAAAATAAATTGAGATTTTTAAGAAAACCCTTGCAATGATCAAAATTTGGAAATGAGAATCATAAAATGAATTTATTATGTGTATAAATTTAAAATATGCATAAAATAAATTTATAAGACACAATATATATTCAAAATTAATTTCCCAAATAATCTTAAAATATGAATGACAACTACAAATTAATATAATCCAATGAAATGAAATCTAGTTACACAACTCTTTACCACTTTATATCTCCTAATTCACATCACCTTAGATGAAATAATTAATTGAAATATATAATTGCATGAATAATGAATTATTCATGATATTACATGTCAAAATGGTTGTATATACACCCTAAACAAGTAATTAAGTACCTCATAATACAGCATGCCTCAATTAACTAAAATTTAGAAGAAATACATTAATATATGATTAGTTTTGTTTGAAATATATTTATCCTCTTGTATAATGGTTTTAATAACTTTAATAACAAAAATAAAAATGATATTAATATATATAATTTAACATATGATTCTTTTATAACATATTTTAACCTGATTTTTAATAATCATTCATTATTTCCATTATTTCATGTCTTGATATTCTTACTTTTCGAGTATGTTTGGACATGTTATTTCTTGTTCCTATTAATTAAATAAATATTTAATCATATCTATAATATAATACATTAATAATATATATATATATATTAAAAATATATTAATTTATATTAACCCAAAAAGTGATTTCATAGGAAATGAAATATATCATTCATGGATATAGTAAGTGAAACATACGCATGAACACTGTTTATATTTAATTTTCATATTGAATGAAAGAAAATATAAATGGTACCTATATTATATTTAAATTATTATTATTATGTAATATAAGTCACATTTTTTTAATTTATTCATCCATAATACATCCATGTAACGTGTGAATGAATCACATCACTTTGTGAGGTGGTAGTGTGCCTTACACACAAGCGACATTATCATATTACCACAAAATGGAACACCAGATGAAAAGAGTAATATACTAATTTAAATATGTTAATAAAATACAAAATATCATATACATTGTGTATAATATATAAATCCATTTTTGTTACCAACCTTGAATAGTTGTAATAAAAAATAAATGACGTCCATTTGTGATGTCGTGGTCTGTCAAACACATAAATAAAGATTTTGAAACCAATTTGATAAATGTTTGTAATGTTTTATATCATACCCTTAACGTAAAAACACCTTTGTATTTTTAAGATACATATGCTGTTATATATTCATGGTATCATATAAATTGATGGATGTGTAAAGGAAATAATATAAAAACACTTTTTGAAGACTATTATTTTTTTTGGATATCCTCAATAAATTAGCCATAAATAAAACCAATAATGTATTTATTAAAACAATAAATATTATATAATTAGTGGAGAGAATATGGGAATTTATTTGGGAATATTTTATCTTAATAATTGGTTTTAAGGTTTGAAGTGGATACGAGAGGGGGCGTCCTTTTATATGTGGGGTAAGTAGCAAAATGTTTCTTGAAAGAGTTATTTTAACCATCATTTTTATCATAAAAATATGAATCAATAAAACCCAATTATATGTCCTACAAGGTATAAGTTTTATATATTTACATCCAATGGGTTTTTACATGTTTTGGGTTATTTTTAAACCTTATTTTCTATGTTTAACCACAAAGTAAAATTGTTTTTTTCTTAATGTTTATAATTAATTGTAACTATTTTCACTTATAATTTTGGTAGGAAATTATGTATACATAAATATAAAATATAATTTATTATAATTCCAAATATTAAATTCATTTTTCATAATTCACTTCACATAATAAGAAAATTCAATTTAAAATTAATCCTACAGATGAGATGAGAAAACGGGTTTTTAAAGTGAACATGATCTAAAAATTGAAATATTTTTATATCAAAATTCAATATAAATATGATTATAATGAAAAAAAATTATTAATATATAAATATATATATATTATTTAAATTATAATTCTTAAAAAACTAAAAAATATAATTTAACTCTAAATTATTCATATGGAAAGGCAGTTTTTAATTAAATGTTTTTATTTATCATTATTCATCAAAAAATTAAACATCTCAAAAAACACATGCAGAAAAAAATTATTTTGGTATTATTATTTCAGAAATTAAATTTATTTTATCATATAAACTTTCTAAAATTTATAAAGAACAATTAAATTATTTTCAACAAGCCTGTCTAAGGTATCTTTTAAGATGTCACAATTTTTCTGATAAGATTTCTTTTTCTTTAAAATCATAACGATTGTTATCTACCATTAATACATAACCAAAAAATGCATGTAAAATATTTCTTTTAATAATTAATTAAACCCTATTCATAGCCTCTGTTACAATGGTTAGGTGATCACTATCATATTAAATAATAATAATAATAATATATTGTGGTTTAGTAAAATCTGATCTTGTGTGTAATGAAAGCTATCGAAGGAAATTGTCATTGTATGTAAGAAAAGAATAATATATATTTTGTGAATTGAAATCTATAAAATAGATTTAATTTATTTATAATACTAATTATATAATAATGTATTAGTATATATACTCCATTAAATGATTTTGGTTGAGTTTCATACAAGTTATCTAATAAAATGTGTATTGTTTTAGAATTTAAGGGTTTTACATTCTCCCCACCATAAATAAATTAAATTGTCCCAATAGAAACATTTTCTTAGAAATATAGGGTTTGAAATTTGTAAAAACCATTATTTTGAAACCCACATCAAAAAATGGTTAATAAAATATCCTTCTATAAAGATAGAATGAGATGTACAGTGGTCAAATAAATCACATATAATTAAGTATGTACATAGGATAAAAATTTTCCAATGTGATGATATGGACATGGAAGAAAACAAATAATATTTTTAGGGATTGATTGAGGTCAATGATCACAAAAAAGTGACTGATTAATGGAATGTAAGGATCCTAAAAAACTGAAAACTAATTGTTTTGAAAAGGTCATTGATATCATTGGAAATGATGGTAATAATATAAAATTTAATTTCAAGTTCATTTTTTGAAATGTAGTGAAATTTTTTTTCTTCATAAGAATAAAATTAAATATACTTACTTAATATATTTTTATTTTATAAGAATAATTTCATCATTCTGTTTTTCTTTGATTAATTTTTATTTCATATATTAATCCAAGAAATAAATATCCAAAATTAATTTCTTTTCTTAATCCACAAAAATTCACTTTTAACATATCATCATACAAGTAATTATATCTATCTGAAAAAAAAATTATAAAACCAATGTTTTTAATATATTAATCTCTAAACCTAAAAAATTAATATTATTACTTAATCATTAATACTTATTTATTAAAATTATTATCTCAAAAATGACATATTAACCATGACATCACATAGGCCAGTGATAGGTTTGAAACCATTTTCATCCTTTGGTAATGAGTTGAATCCAGACCACATTTTTTGATGTGATGGGTAGTCACCCTATATGTGGTTATCCTTTTTATAAACAACATTAATGTAATTTCTATAAATTTTCAAAAAAATTGTTATGCATACTTGAAATAAAATAATCTATTAAATAATATTTTTAATAGGGGTTTCAAATATTTTTTAAAATTATAATTATATTATTTGAATATAAATGTAAACTATGGACATATTAACCCAAAAGTATATGAATACTTTTAAACATATTTCTATAAAATGAAATTTCATTATTCATCATATAACACTTCCAGAATAAATATTCATGCAATAAATTTATACAAAATTACCTTAGTCTTCGTAGATTCTTAAGAAGAGGTTTTTAGGACGTTAAACATATGATCTATTTTAAACTCATAAAACATGATGATATTGTTATATCTTATATTAATGATTATATAATTACGTATAATTAACAGAATCCATTGATGTTTCATGATTTTTATAACCCAAATACAATTGGTAAAATGCTTCAATAGTTTATCTATTGAATCAAAATACATTAATAATTCCTCAGTTTTACTTCCACATAGATACTTTCATCAAATATGGGATACCCTTTTGAAGAGGTAATTGACTCTCATAATTCTCTTATTCCACAAAATTATGTAATGGAAATATAAATGGATCATTTGGATGAGAAATATTTTCATCCATCACATTCATCATTTTTCCTCAGCAATTTATTTATTTATGGACTTGTTCACTACACTTAAATAATTACCAAATTCCATTGAAAAACAATCCTGGGAATCTCCATCCACATTAATTTCATGATGGAATTCAATATTTCTTTTCTCCATAGTTTCCACCACTCAAAATCTTTGGAAACTATTTTCTTTTCTTCTTTTTTGAGTCTGGGAGTGGGTTATTGTATTTTTTGATTATGATATTTCAGAAAAAAAGAATATACAAGATATATTTCACTATAATATTCATCTTATTTCATTTTATCATTTCACCTAACTTTACATTATGTTAAATTTTAACATGATTCATTTAGGTTCCATCTAGTGACTAAAAATAGAAAGCATTTTGTGCGAAAAAATTCTCAATGGGGAAAATCAAAAAATAATTTAAAGGATGTCCAAATAATGAAACCACATTTTTTATATAAGTCACATTCGTTATAACCAAAGATATTCATTTTCATCATCTATTCAAATCCCTTATAATGGTTTTTAAATAAAATATGAATTTTCCAATAAATTTCCCTCAAGAGTGTCAAACCAGGTGTGTCGTGAATCCCTTTGGCGAGTACCATGTTTTTCCCGAGTAAAGCCAGATGCACCCTTTATGAAGTTATTACCCCCTGGTACATCTCTTCCATAACCAAGTCTACTAATAGTATACATACATGGTTTAATTTTAATTTAAATCCATATAATTTCTTCATTACAAAATCATTTGTATTTTATTCTATATTTATCATGAATTTATATCTTAGGTTAATGATCCTTAATTATTATGTTCATAAATAAAGTTCTCAGGGTTTCTACTAAATTATTATTGATACAAATTATTACAACCCCAACCTTAATACCTCAGAGCTAGTGAATTTTACCATCATACTGGCACAAGATACCTGGAAACACATCCCAATGGATAAATTAGTTTAGTATTCTTAGTAAACTAGATACATAAATGAGTCTTAAAATACATTTGAATACAAAAAATATATAAAAATAATGTTTTTGGAAATTAAAATTATTCCATATAGTGTATCCTTGTACACCAGTCATAGTGATCTTTATGAAATAATTCTAAAAGGTACCAAAATTGGGGTGATAAAAAATACTAAGTAAGGATTAAATTTTCTGTAAATAATAATAAGTCATTGAAAATAATCAATATGATAAGGTAAATAACTAAACACACATTCCTTGTAATCATTAAACTGACTAGAATGTGAATTAATAATATTTAAAGGTAAATAACAAAAAAACATGGTCAATTTAAATAAGTTTCATATAATGATAAGATAAGGTGCAATTAATGTTGAATGTATATTACTTAAATCTAATTCCAATTAATTAATAAACTGGGAATAAAATACATAAATAGATTTTTTTTCATAGTACAAATCTCATGGATAATAATAACTAAATTTTGAATTCTGGTAATGGTTATTTATTTTACTCCGTGTTTCCCAACAACATGGTACCATTAAAAAGTACAATTAAAAATATTGGTTAAACCATTCTTGGTAAAACCCCCCTAAAATAATGTTTCCCAACAATTTTGTCACATGTTTATATTGATACATCGAGGGGATAACGGTAATGGGTCCCCACATGCTTTTTACCAATCTAAAAAATAACTTATATACTCAATTATCTATGTATAACCATTATAACTTATCATTGAATATCTTTATTGAGTAAAGAATTATAATTTAGTAATATTTCCCTATATATATCAAATAACGTTGAAAGTAAACAAAATATGTAAAAATAGTGTCCCATTTAAGAAAAATCATACCCATGATAAATAATATGGAAATTTATGGAAAATTTATTACTCAATGATAACATGAATGTGAATAACTCAAGGGAAATTTATTTACTACTAAAATTATTCAAGGAAGCAAAGTACAATATTCTCCTTGGATAAAATACTCATAATCCATTTGGAAGAAAAATAAAAATGGTATAAATACAAAATATACACAATGGAGTAAGAATAATGGTAGCTATAATTGATGAAATTAAAATATCATTAATACATTCTAGAGGAAATTGACTTTTTCATTTTGGAATGAAAATTTTAAAAATTAAATCTTTTTTGAAAATAATATTCATTACAAATAATATTTAAATTTTTTTCATCAAAAATATACTTTTATATATGATATGTAAGCATCAAACAAATAATGATGGTATATTTTGTACATACCATACATGGTAAAAATGACTGTTCATTTTGAATTTTAAAAATGAATGAAAATTTCAAAATTCAATAAATGATAAGAATATTCATTATTAGATATTTTGTAAAAATATAAAATTGGAAAATTTTAGTTAATATATCATATTTAAAAGGTTATTTTTTTAATATCTTTTGATAACATGGTATTGGAATAAATTATGTTTTTGATTGAAGAGAAAAATCATGTTGGGTTTTCTTAAGAAATAATTTCTAAGAAATTTTAGGAACTAGAGAGTTGAAAAATAGTAAATTTACAAGAAAATAATCTCGAATAAACATAGGATATGGTAATTTATAGGTTTAATATATAATGATCAAACAGATTCCTTTAATGGAAATCCTTGTGTAAATAATATTGAATAGAATAAAATTATTATATAAACCCTTACCAGTATTGAAATATTGATGTTAGAATCAACCAATGTATTTATAATTTATTTAAAATTTAAAGTCACATAATTATTTGGAAATAATACAATATATTTTCAAAATTTAGATCACACATAATCATATAATATTAATAATAATGAGTAATTAATATAACCTAATGAAAAGAAATTTATTTATAAAATTATTTAACACTAGGTAAATATTAATTCAAATTGCAGTAGTTAAAAAATTAAACTTAAAAAAACTATAAATAATTAATTATTCATGATATTATTTGTCAAAGGGGTATTATAAACACTATAAAATGGAAATTAGGTGCGTAATAATAAAATAATCCTCAATGAATTGAAATTGAGATAAAATCCATTGCATACACTTCCTTTTGGTTGAATGCTATTTATCCTCCAGAATAATAATCTTAAGAAAGTTTATAACATAAAAAATAAATAAATTATTATTTATAATATCTTAAATTATTAATTTTATAACAATTATCACCATGTTGTCACAAAAAAAATTATTTTCAATATTTCATGTATTAATTAACTTCATTTTCATGTATATTTTGACATGTCATTTTAGTTTCTTCTTAATTTGATCGTGATTTAATAATCTATATAATTTAAAACATTAATTAAATAAAATTTATATTCATTATATTTTTATTTTCAGCAATCCGTAAAATATGGTGACAAGATATAAAATACACTATTCATGAAGATAGTAGGTTGTACGAACACCTGAGCACTGATTCTATTTACTTGTTGTATAAAAATAAAAAAAGCATAAATGATATATATATATATAAATATTATAGTAATATTATAATTTTTTATGTCTTATATAAAACATTTTTTATTAAATCCATCCTTCATACATTCCATGTAATGCATGAACGAACCACATCGCTTCGCAAGGCGGTAGTCTGTCGTACACATGAGCTACGTTACGTGAACATGTAGGTGATACATGTACCATAAGAAATTATCAATATATGGAATATACATAGGATATTATCCAGTAATGGTATAATATAAATTGAAATTGATTGAGAAGGAAATAAAATAGAAAGGTTTTTATAATATCATTACCTCTTCCTTGGGTATCCTCTTTAAGTGTTCACTATATCATTAAAATGAAAAATTTATGCCAAAAATATGGATTCTAGAATGATGGGAGGATTTTTTTTTTATAATTTTAGAACATCATTTTATAAAAAATCTGTATTTATAGTGTTAAGTAGACAGTAGAGTTGCTGGCCTTTTATTGGTGGGGTGAGTGGCACACATGTAGTTTTCAGAAATTGTGAATTCCAAAGATGTTTTTATCAAGTCACAAGGCAATAATAATTATTCATTATTAATACTAGAAGATATAAGATTTAAATATTCCCATCCAATTGGTTTTGGACACGTTTTGAGTCATTTTAACACCTTTTTTTCTAATTTGGGCCACTAAGTAATCATGTTTTCTCCTTAATCGTAGTAATTAATTTTAATGACATTCAGAAATAATTTCTATTAATAAACTTGTTTATATAATTATAAATTATATATGATTCAAATTCCAAATATTGAATCCATTTTTTCAAATTCAATACCTAGAAATAGATAAATTAGTTTTCAATTTAATCTCGTAGACTGGACAGAAATGTGGGTATTTAAAGTGAAAATGTTCAAAATTTGGAAACGGTTTTACATACAAAATAATTATGGAAAAGATTTCAGTGGAAAAAATTGTCCAATAGATGGATTATTTATGTATTTTGACTCTAAAATAAATTATTTATATAATTTATCATTATAATTTATTTAGTTTGAAAGTTATTTTTCAATTAAAATTCATTATTTTTCATTAGTCATCAAAAAATGAAATATTTTAGAAAACTCCCAAAAATTCACCCTAAGAAAATATTACTATTCTTATTTAATAAAATTTATATTATTATATAAATTTCCTAAAATTTTAAAAAAATAATTATATATTATATTCTCTAACCAATATTATGAACTCATATATGAAGATACTTTCTTTCCTAAAAATTGTTTTTACATATATTATAAAAAATATTATTTATAATAAATATGTAGTGAATATATCTGTAGAAAATATATATTTTCATAAGTTAGTTAACCCTATTGAAACCCTCATTATAATTTCTATTTGAAAGCTATCATATTAAATAATAATATTTATAGTACATTGTTTTTTTAAACAAAGTCATGCATATAACGCAAGTTATTGAAGGAGCTCATTATCATGTGTAATGAAAGATAACTCAGTATTATATGGATTAAAATATATCAAATATAATTAATTTATTTAAAATATTTAATATATCAAAAATTATTATTATTTTATATTTATTTATACATTTTTTGTTTCTTTTCGAACACATTATCAAATAAAATTATTATTCTTTTATAATTAAAGGGTGTTATAAACATAAAGATTCTACTCCAAACATTTTTATTTGAAATAATTCTGTACTCAATCAATGATCTATAATATATTAAATTGAATTTTTAATAATACAAATATGACCTCATTCAATTGTATTTTATCGAGATATGTGGTTCAACTCAATGGTTCAATGAAGTAATTGGGAATAACATGGTAAATAAATAGACATTAAATCTAATTAGATACTAAAACTAATTTTAAATTTAAATGTATAATTAAATTTTTTAAAATATATTGAGATTTTTTCTGATCTATTTCAAAGGAGGATGGAATCAACGTCTTACAAAAATATAGTTTTAATATAATAACAATGTCCTATCACGTATTAAAGTAGAACCATATGAGGATTTTTATTGGAAGAGACAAAGAACTCTAGCATTATAAAATAAATACGGAAAATGAAATAATTTGGGTCTAAATATATATCATGAAATGAGTTAGATTATTCAAACCATTCAGTGACATAGTAAATAAATATTAAGTAAATAAAAGATTTATATTGATAATTATTCATAAAATATGGAGTTTAGATTTAGAGAGGAGATATACATTCATATATCTCCATGATATTGGGTTATATTATTAAATAAGAATGGAAAATTAATCCCAATATAGATCCACATTTTAAATATTCAATTTTCAAGGGTAATAAATCTTATCTACTTGATCTTTGACCAAAACTCATACAAGTGTACTATAACTCTAAAAGAAGCATATACCATGTTCCTTAAACGTCCTATGTTAATTGTCTTAAAAAATAGAGCATGTTCACTATTTTGTGGAATAATGGATAGATAATATTGATTATGGAGATAATGTAATACAAAAACAGACTAATAAAAAAATCAATTTAAAAATCATATGGTTTATGAAATGACATGGGAATCCATAAATGTATTATTAAAAATGACACTCATATTTTATGTTTGGGTAATGAAATTTCAATAAAAAAATGTTTTTATGAGGGATAATATATCACTCTATATTTTTGTAGATATTTTCTCCTCATTAGTTCTTTCAATCCATTGAAATTGAAAATAATAATTATTGAGCTAACATTTTTGGTAAAATATTTTATTATAGATGAATAATAAAATAATTTTTTTAATAAAAATTTATATTATAAGATTGTTTTATAGAACATAATTTGGAAAACCATAGGAGGTATATAATTGTAACTAATAAAAATATTACATATTGTAATATTTTTCCTCATTGTTTTATATAATAATTGTACTACCAATTATAGAAATAGAATGAATATTAAACATTATAAATATTTTAGATATTTTATGGAATTTGTATGATTATTTAAAAAGAAACATTCAATGTTTTATATGGGAATTCAATTTGGTCAAATGGTTAATCAATGCATAAGAATAGATACTTATTATTAATGGTCATGTAATCAACTTCACAATAATTTATCGATGACCTCATAAGCACCTCCTTCAAATATATAAATAATAAGGGTCATCTGCATTGTGAGTCACTATGGAATATGAATCCCTCATTATTGAAATCCCATAATATATTATTCAATTCCATAAATTCCAATAAATTGATTCAATAGGGTGGAATTGATATTGTTTTTGTTTAGGGGATCATGTAATTGGAAAATTCATTTTCATGGTTTTATCATCCAAACTAAAACCATTGGGAATTGTCTAGAAGGTCACCTAACCTCACACACTCCTCCAAATATGCAAGACGTTGCCGACTCGAGGTGAGGTTTTGAGTTCATTTGAGGGTAGACTATACCAATAGTTTAAAGTCAGGGATCAATGACAAATAATATAAAAATGACCAGATTAAACATTTATAATATAAATCACTTCAATATATATCATATAAATAAAATATATACCAATGTCAAAAGCCTTTCTAGTGTAACATTAAACATACACTAAATAAATAGAGTTGGAGAGTCCTCTGAATTCCATCTCAGTCCACCACTTTCTATGTCCTTCTCTTCTCAACCAGCCACCCTTATACCCTTTCCCGTAGTCTGATCCCTCATGAAATCTTTAAGCGCACTGAAATTACCATTTATGGACTAAGTACAAGACTTATTATGACACCGCCAATGATTCCCTATCCTTATGTGATCTAATATAATAAGTACATTTCATAATGATATAAATAATTTGCTGATAACATACATACAATAAAAAACTGATCATTTGTGTGCTTACCAATATTTCACATACCCTTGAATGTACCTTTTTTGTCTCAATATGGTATGTACAATCTTGGTGGGTCATAAACTAAAAAAGGTCCCACACTAAGCTTGAAATCTACCTCTCCAAAATTGTATGAAATCTAGTGAGATCAATATCCAAGGATGTCATATCTTGATGCCATCACAGGTCTGGACCTAAGTACATCATGACCATATGGTTAGTACACCAGACCATTAAAACCCATCAATGCCACATGTTAGTCCCCATGGACGATATCCTTGTTTAGTTATCCCCATGGATATCATTCTGAAAATTAAATGCCTCACGTTAGGCACAAAGGTCTTAATTTCCCATTTCATGTGCTTAGGTCCATCACCTTCATCATGGAAAGCAACACACTCTCCCCCTATAAGGGAAGAATATCACCTGATGATCCAACCACCTCACATAAAAAACAAAACCTACAATTAAATTTCATGACACATCATATGGTTTGAATTTATTGAAAGAATAAATATTCATCTTTTGAAATAGTGTAGAAGTATATAAAAACCATTGATTATAATAAAACATGAAAAATTTATACTATATCAATAATCATGGAATGAAATATCAAATAGGTATCCCATTTTATTTACACACACACACACATGAAATTACAATCAATTAGGGTCATCAACTATGATAAAATAATAATATAGTGGCATCATGTGAAATGATAGCCTATGAGAGAATAGAACTTCCTACCACAATGTTATTAAAGTCAACATAAAGGATAAACCACCATGTGGGGGTCAAAATCTTTAGTAAAAAACTCTATAGTCAATAAAACCTTCTCATAAGAGTTATTATCATAGTTTTAAACAAGTTTACAATCAAGGAACATCAAGGGTTCCTATAACCAAAAACAACTTTTTTATTTCATGCGATTCTATATTCTATCCCATATATAATTTATGAATTATCATCCATTCCAATACATGATCAAAAAAATTCACTTTATGATTAAGTATAAAACCACATCTTATAATATTTCATAATATATCGATTAATTAAAGATCCTAGGTGGTTATACATCAATAATTATTCAAAACCAATTAATTATCCTATAAAATATTTCATAATTATCATTTGATATTTTTTTTATAAATCAAAATTTTATTAATATTTATAATTTCTTTTTGATAACCATTACAATTACCCTTTGATAAAATCACTTAATTATATTTTGATAATATTTATAATTATCCTTTGATAATTCAATGTAATTATTAATTGAAAATTTATATCATCCATTTAATATTCCATATGATTATCATTTTTAAAATTTTAATTTTAAAATTTTTGTAGATTACATCCTTTGAATAAATGATGCAACCATCCCTTGATAATTCATTAAAATTTTAAATGATAGTTTTGTGCAATTATACATTGATAATTTCATAAAAAAAATTAATCATTTGCATAAATTATCCATGGATACTTCTCTTATGATAATTTATTATAAAATTTCCTTTGATAATTGTAAAAAATTATCTTTTATGATATTTCTCAATTAAAATTTGATAATTCATTGAAATTATATTTTTATAATTATTTATTATTATCTTTAAGAAAATCAATGAAATTAACATTTTTTATTCTCCATTAATATATTTCAATAACTTTACATAATAATCCGTTGATAGTTTTTTATAAATTATCCATTGATAATATTTTTGGAATAACAACTTTATAATTATATGTTTAATCATTTTATAAAATCATTCAATCATTTTTTCAGTTTTTTTGGAATATAAAAAAAAGTAAAATAAGAAAAAAATAGCATATATGCAATCACTTGGAAAGAGGAACGGTAGTTGTGAATTCATGAAAGAGTCTAGATCGATGTGTTTTTTCACATGATGTAATTCATGAATATTTCTAGTGTCACTCATACTCTATAAGAACATTTATCCCAGAAAAAAACAAATTCAGATATTTGATCACTAAAAAACATGGCACACCAAAACACTAAATTAATAAACCTTATTGAATCTGTAATTAAAATGAAAATTTATGATTTTTTTTAATATTACCCCAGTAATTATTCATTAATTTTAGTGGGTCAAATGGTTTTTATGAAGGTTTCAGATAAATAAACATGTCAACATGGTTGTATTTAGTTTATTAGAGAAGAAAAAAATAACTAAAATAATTTAATATACCAATAATAATATTTGTATAATTTAAAAGGGTAAAATAAAATACCTTCATTTATTATGTTACAAAACACCCTATCATAACAGTGGGAGGCACGATTTAGGAGGCCCATTATTATTTATATAAAAAAGAATTAAAATATTAAATAAGTTACACTCATGTGAATTTTACCCAAACAACCAATGCTCAAAAAACATTTTGTTTCACGTATAGTAAATCACACATCCTATACCAAAAAATGATATCAAATTTCTCAATTAATAAACATTTTTGGAGATATTACATTAGTTTGCGAAAATTTCTTATGCATGATATAATATTTTTAATATTTGTATTCTTTAACTATCAAGGATCTATTGGGCTCAGAATCCCATGCTAAATTAATAAATATCCATTGAAATTTTCCATGGAATATTTAATTCTTATTACCAAAATATTATAATTACACGAGCATTATAGAACATGTCACTTTGGTCCCTATTCAGCTCCAGACACTTTAATAAACATCCACTGAGCCTGATTAATAGAATTATTCTCCCACCTCACCAACATGATTCGTTCATACTATCACCGAATCTGGAAAAGTGGTTTAGTCTTCCCTTATAGAACA
The DNA here is from genome assembly GCA_963277665.1 of Viscum album. NCBI lineage: Eukaryota > Viridiplantae > Streptophyta > Magnoliopsida > Santalales > Viscaceae > Viscum > Viscum album. The sequence goes on along the minus strand of OY728146.1, from coordinate 1,774,346,947 downwards.
TGTCACTTTGGTCCCTATTCAGCTCCAGACACTTTTTATATGATAAATTACTCTCCAAATTTATGTACTCATAGATAATGACATGCATTGGATAGGATGTTTATTAACATAGTTATTAAAGTTGAAACATGTCTGACATATATTATTAGTGAGAAGAATGATCTAGAATATATTCCATTTTTTCATCCCATTTGGTGATCTTGAATGGTCCCAAAAATTATAGTACTATATTTACGTTCTTCCTCATACATCAATGGACTAAAAATGTATCCCCTATAAAAAAACTAATCGCTCATCGAAAAAATAAATGTTATAGTCCTACATTCATCATATTATATCTACCTTCATTAACCGGTGATCATCCTCTTCTGACCAAGCTTCAATCTCTTAGATTTATCATGAACTAAAATGGGCCCCAAAACCTCTAAATCTGATAAATAATTTCAACTTATAATTTAATTAAATTTTGTTTTATAAATATCCTCATAATGTTCCATTTAAAAAAAAATGGCAATTGTTATTATATGTGAAATAAATCAAGGTTTCATTATCTTCCATTGATCTACTTGACACTAGAAATCAAGAACGAATAGTATCCTCCAATTTTTTATCTTCTAGTTAGAATATCTATCTATTTGAGTATGGTATGATGTTCTCAAACTCAAATATGTTCATAGGTACTTCTTGAAGTATTTCAAGAATCATGATGTAATGTGTGCAGCTCTTTCTGAAAGAATTATCAAGGAAAATTTGTAAAGGAGTACATTCTCATGGATATAGAGAATTCAAATCTCCTCTACTAAGTGATTTTGTCTAATGACTATGAAGTAGAAAATTGGTTTTATTCAATCAAAAATCACCCAGATTATATCACAACACCTTAAGGTTTTAGGTAACCCTTTTATAAATTTTGTTGTGATCCCCACCCACATCTACAAGGGTACAGGATGTTTCTGGGGCAACGTACTAACATACTGGTGCTCAAACTTTACCCTCATCATGAATGGAAATATCTTATTATCACCTCTATAATATATATAGGGACATCAATTTTATTATATACTATGATCACATTTATTCTATATATTGACCAACTAGGTATCAAGTCACCTCCATCTAGTTATTCATATTTTAAAAAATACTCTTGGTCCTGCTCATATACATCCCTTACCCGAACCACCAAATAATATTTGAATAATAAGGGTGTAAAAGTCATGAATACTAGATCTTATTAATAAAATACCAAAATTTGTTCAAATATGTTGTTCAGGCACAACATATCCTTATATAGCTTATCACCAAGATCCTTCTCTACCATCATTTTTCAGATGTGATCATATATGACTATGTTTCCATTAACTATTGAATAAACCATTTGAATGTTGAATTTATGTAGATACTCAAAAAATATAATATATAAAATTGAGTTCCCAAGGTTAAAAAATACATAGTATTGTTTCTTGTGGTATGTTCAAAAAAATCTATCAACGAAGAGATAGTATTACTAACCAAACCAGGTGATCTAGAAAAGTAATTTGAAGGGGTAATTTACAAGGTGAGGTGAAAAATAAAAGTCTCAAGAATAAATAAAAATTTAAAAATTAAAATGATGATGAAAATAATAAATATCTGTAAGACATAAAAATCCAATACCAATCTACTTAATAAGAAAATTAAAACAAAAAATAACAACTAGTATCCATGTGACCAGTAGTCTCCTCCAAATGATCATGATGTGAACACAATGAGAAATAATATAAACCAACATGATACATTATTACCTTACCTATTAAACATTTCTATAATGAAATATCAGAAAATTCATAATTCAAAATGTAGAAAGTGAGAAAAAAATCCCATTAGGGGTATACCATACAATATATACACTGTCTAATATCGATAATTTGGTAGTTTAGTCTTTAAAGAAAAACTATTTTTCAAAACTATTTTCATATGATAAAACCATTTAATAAATCATCCTTTTGTTTTCTGGAAATAATTTAAAATTCAAAAATCATGGAATAGGAAAATCATATGTGCTTTAGACTAAAATCATAATGAAGCTAACCATAGATACGCTATAAGATGAGAATATGAGTAAATAACCACATCATAATTCATAATGTGGTAATAAAATCATAAGAAAAAAGAACACCAATTTTTTGGTAACCCATAGTAATACAAACTATACATTAAACGAATTCCACAATATAGGCCAATGGTGGACCAGATGTGTATAAATTCTATTGGAATTACAAATAGTAATGTGAAAGAATACCTATTGGGGTATTAAACACATAAAAGTGACATTTCTACTTCCCGAAAAAACTGAGGTTAACTAATTTAATATATCTTCAAAAATGAATTAAAAAATAATGATCAAAATTTATAAAATATTTTTATATTCAGTAATATATTCTTTCAAGAATTTAATTCCATTTTAAACCCAAAACCAAAATTTAAAAATTTCATCTAATATTGATGTTCATAAATATTTTCTTTATCAAAATAAAATTTATCATAAATATTTTACCATAAAACCACCACAAAAAATTATTTAATTTGTTGTAAATTAAAAATAAAAATTACAAAAATATAATTCAAATCATTTTTATAAAGGGTTTCGTAATCACCTGACCACAGTTGCCCAGAGCCGGTTCCTTATTTGATTACATTGGAATACAATCAAGGAATACGAATCCTGAAGGACCGAGTAGTTTAGTATTATTGGAATCAAGTTGTGCACATAAGTTAAACATTACGACATGAAGGAAAAACAACACTAATTTATCCCACTAGAAACATCACATCTCCAAGATTATGCTTGCAAGTCATTCATAAATTACTTCTTCATTTCCTGAGAAAAATGAAACATAAGAAAGGGGTGATCTCAAACACTCAGTAAGAGTAAGCAATACATAAGAAGATAATATAAACTTTAGACATGGTGAATAATTTAAAACACATGCCTTTAATAATAAACCTGAACACATTATGGTTGGAATATGAGCTGAGTAAATAATAACATAATAAAACATAATCATGGGTATTATACTAGTCGAATAACCACATGAACATTCAATTACTAGCTTCATAATGAGGTAAGTTCATATTCCGGACATTCTGAAACATTTTTTCATGGCCTCATCCAAGATGTCTAGTGATTAAGGCTTTGGCCAAAATCCATATCACATTGGGAAAGGCCTCAGCCAATTCCTCATCTAGTTGTCTCATGAGACCAATTGATGCATAAAGGTACTATAGTAGTCCCCACCCATCACATAATAGGTCTAATTCATTCCGCATATGATTGGGGATCAACATAAACAACATATAAATTCATATTGAAACAATCATCAGAAATGTAACTAACTTTCCCAAATCATTAAACATAAAACACTAACCATCCCGAGTAATATGGTGAATGGTTTAAGGATAGATCATCCACAATAGAGTTAGACATAAACAATTAAATAAAATATGGTAGATAAATTTATAAATTATTAAACTCAATAATACCATGGAATCAACAAGAGTGATGAATTTGATGAAAACACTCTTATAAAATCATTAAGAAATTCTGGTGATAAATACTCTTTTATTTTGAAAAGAAGAGTTCTTTTGGAAAAGTCTTTTTATAAAACCAGAAGTTAAGTAAGATATTATTTTCATAGTAATATTATTTTTTTTATAAGAATAATGGTTTCCAAAAAAACATATTATAGATTTCCCTTGAGAATAGATATGAATTTGAGAAATTTCTTTGTATCGGGCTCGTATTTTTGGAAATTGTTTTGAGAGCTTCTTTTAAAACATGTAACTATCCAAAAAATTGGAAAATATTCTGGTTGGATTACGTATATATAATAATCACTCAGAATTTACTAGGAGTACATAATAATACATAATAATTTCATCGAGGAAATTAAACAATAAAAGTAACTCGAATGAAAATGGAAGTTCGGGTTGAAAACCCTTACCTTAACTCCAAACGTGTTCCGCTCTTGAACTTAAGATCTTGGAATATGAAAATATAGTTATTAATAACTTATTTAAGAACCTATTAGACTTGTATTTAGATTATGATAATTCTTTTTAGTTCATTTATACCCTAATTTCTAATTTATTATATGGAATTTTGTTGTTCTGGGGTGTTCGTTTTCTTTATTTTCATAATCGGTTCACTTGTTTTTAAGTAATGATGCTCATGTGGAATGGTTATAAATCTCCAAGATTGGAATCATATATTATTTATGAACATAAATAATTTATAATGTTAATTTCTTTCATTTGGTTACATGGAATTAGGATGATTCATTAGATGACAACTGCTTCGATTATTCAGTGGTATTTGGATTATTATGAACTAGTTTTGTCATATAACATAATTATATGAACATATTATGATTAATGAATATTAATTATGTTATAATACATATATTATAGTCTGTTTTATCCATAAATATGGTTTCATAACCATTATTCAAGAATAAATTGACGAATGAAACTTCGTCGTCCATGAAGGCCATAAATTGGAACCTCATGGACGTTGATTTCGTTTATAAAAATAAAAGGGAGTGAGTGAGAATAATTATGATGGTTCTTCCATTCACATGATATAATTCCAATATATATATTATACTGTAGTTATCATGATCATTTTTAAATAAGAGGTGAGAATAGGATTTCAACAAAAGATAAATTGAAAGGAACCCAAATGAAAAAGAAGGGTGTTTTACCTCTTGAAATAACCTCCGTGAGAAACTCCTTAAGGAAAGGGGTTTTTGTCTTTTTTCTAGACCAAAAGCTTCTTTGGCATGGGGAGAGACTAAGGAAGGGTAATTTTTCAGATCTTTGAGTAGCTTCAAGGCTTACAAGAGTGAGGAGAAGAGGAAGTGGTGATGGGTTTTTATTGTGGAGGAGAGAAGTAAATTTTGAATATTTAATTCATTATTTTATTATATCCCTCAAGACTACCAATAGTGTTGTTTCATGTGACCCCTAATAGTAATAAGTGCAATTTATTTCGAACCAAGTGGCCTTACATCACTTATTATGTCATAATTAGTGTATTTAATTGATAATTTGTATATAAGGTATTTTATCGTATTTCACTATTCATCAAAAATTCAAGAATATTATAAAAATCCCAAAAATTCAACCGTAACATTTTTCAATGTGTAGAATTAAAAATTGAACTCTATTTTTCAAAAATAATTTTCTAAATATTATTAATTTAATTTTTAAATAAATTCATAGTTAATTCGCAAAATAACAATCTTAGAGGTATAATTAGTTTTATGTGACATTGAAAAATTAATTAAGATCCCATTATAATATTACCTTATGAAAATAATAATATCATTATTTACTATTTATAATGTTCATATTACTATTCATATTACTATTCATAAGAGTATGTTACTATTCACCCAAAATCAAGTGTGTCCTATCAGACTCCAAATGACTTACTGAAAACAACTCTAGATGACCATTTTTCAAAATTCAAAACATAGAAGGGGTGAGGTTGTGTTTGATAGCTATATTATGAAATTGAATTATATAACTATTTTCAAAACCATGGGTTGTTATATTCTACCCTCCTTACAAAAATTTCATCCTCGAAATTCACAAAATATTACCTAAAAAGATTCGGGTATATCTTTAACATAATCTCTTTAGGCTCCCATTTTTCTTCCTCCATCTTATGGTTCCTCCAAAGAACCTTTACCAGATGAGTCCTCCAATTTCTCAATACTTGTTCTCTAGTATCAAGAATCTTGTTATGATCTTCATAATAAGATATATGGGGATCAAGTTCTACTTCTTCATAAGTGGGTACATGTGTTGGGTTTGGCATTTACATCTTTAACAATGATACGTGGAACACATCATGAACTCTGGAGAGATTTGGCGGCATCGCTAAATGGTAGGCTTCAACTCCAATTCTTTCCAAAATTTCAAATGGTCCGATGTACCTGGGGCCCAGTTTACCTTTCTTACCGAACCTTAAGACACCCTTCCATGGAGATACTTTCATAAATAGATGATCTCCCACATGAAATTCCAAGTCCTTTCTTCGGTTGTCAGCATAACTCTTCTACCTACTTTGGGATTCTTTGATATGGTTTTGTATTATCTTCACCTTTGTCATGGTCTCATCAATAATTTCTGGGCCTATAAGTTTCCTTTCACCAAATTTGTCCCAACAAGTTGGAGTTCGACATCTATTTCCCTATAATGCTTCAAATATATCCATTTGAATACTAGAATGGAAACTATTGTTGTAGGTAAATTTTACCAAATGAAAGTATTGATCCCACATACCTTGGGTGTCAAGAGAGCATAATATTAGCATATCTTCTAGAGTTTGAATGGTCCTTTCAAAAAGTCCATTATTTTGAGGGTGATATGCAGTACTCATACGAAGCTCTGTATTCAAAGCCTTCTGTAGACTTCTCCAGAATTTTGATGTAAACTAGGGATCTCGATCAGAGACAATCGATAGAGGTGCACCATGAAATCTCACAACTTCATTAATATAAAGTCGTGCGAGTATCTCAAGTGGTAAATCATCTCTTAATGGAAGGAAATGTTCTGATTTAGTGAGATGAACAATAATTACCCATATGGAATCATTCCTTCTAGGTGTCCTCGGTAGTCCGTTGACAAAATCCATCATAATGTTATCCCACTTCCACATAAGAATATGTATAGGTTACATAACTCCTTTGGAATGGTGTCTCTTTGCATTTATTTGTTGACAAACTAGACACCTTGACACGTAGTCAGCAATTTCTCACTTCATATTATCCCACCAAAAATATTCCTTTAGATCTCTATACATCTTGGTGATACTCAGGTGTAAAGATAAATTTGATCTATGAGAATCATCTAATAGTTCCCTTTTTAGCTTAGGTACTGATGGAACGCATATCCTCTTCCCAAACATTAGAACTCCTTCTTCATACACGAAGTCAGCCTGTCTCCCATCCTTAAATAAATTCATTTTCTTGTGCAGATTCTCATCATTAGATTGAGAAATTTTTATCTTCTCTAGTAAAGATGGTTTAGTAATCTTTTGAAAGATAAGTAATGTTTCCCCTTCCTTAACAATTACGATATCCATCTTCAGTAGATCCTAGAACATAGATTCTTATTCAATCCTCATTTGAGTCAGAAGGCCATGATCTTTCCTGGTTAATGCATATGCCACCTTATTCTCCTTTCCTGGGTTGTAGTGTATTGAAAAATAGTAATCTTTGAGTAAATCGATCCATCTTATTTTCCTCATATTGAGTTATTTTTGTGTGAAAATTTATTTCAAACTCATGTGGTCCGTATAAATCCCACATATCTCCCCATAGAGATAATTCCTCCATATTTTCAGAGAAAATATTGCAGCTGCTAACTCAAGATCATGAGTTGGATAATTTTTCTCGTGAGTCTTCAACTGCCTTGATGCATAAGCAATAAATTTATCATTTTTCATAAGGACACAACCCAATCCATTCTTTGATGCATCTTTGTATATTAAAAATCCATCACTTCCAGATGGAAGCATCAAAATTCGAGCATTGACAAATATTATTTTCAATTCATCGAAGAATTCTGTACATTATTTTTTCCATACAAACTTAACATGTTTATGTGTGATCTTGGTTATCGGGTTAGCCAGTCTGGAAAAATTCGGATTGAAACACCGATAATAACCTGCAAAGCCAATAAAACTGTGTACCTCAGTTATGTTTGTTGGTGTGGGACAATCTGGGATTGCCTTTTTCTTCACAGGATCAACTAGGATTCCATCCTTAGAGACAATGTGGTCCAGAAAAGAAACTTATTGAAGCCAGAATTCACACTTTCTAAACTTCCCATATAATTAATTTCTTCCAAGAGTTCTCAGAATAACCCGCAATTGATTCTAATGGTGTTCATTGATTTTTGAGTATACGAGGATATCATCAATGAATGCCACAACATTGTTATCAAGATATTCCTTGAAAACTCTATTCATTAAATCCATGAAAAAAAGGGTGCATTTTTCATTCCAAAAGGCATCACTGTAAACTTGTAATTCTCATACCTGGTCAGAAATGTTGTCTTAGGAATATCTTTCTTCCTCACATGCAACTGATGATATCCGGATCGAAGGTCAATCTTTGAAAATTATTGAGCTCCATGAAGTTGGTCAAATAAATCATCAATTCGGGGCAGAGGATACTTATTCTTTATTTTAATAGCATTGATTTACCTGTAATCAATGAAAATCCTCATGTATCCATCTTTCTCCTTGACAATGAGGACAAGGGATCCCCATAGAGAAACACTAGGTCGAATAAATCCTTTTTCTATCAAATTGTTCAGTTGGTTCTTTAGCTCAACTAATTCCATAGTGGACATTCTATAGGGATTCTTTGATATAGGTCTTCCATCAGGAATTAAATCAATAGAGAACTCAAATTCCTGCTCTGGAGGATGTCCAGGTAAATCCTCTAAAATTTATTAATTTACTCTTTCACTATGTGCACATCATCAATTTGAGGATTTATTTCTTCTCCCATAGGTATTGGTTTATCTTCCTCTCTAAGTATTGTATTTAGTAGAGCTACTGGGGGTAGTTCTAGATAAGAATCAGGTGGTGATGTTTCTACCCTAAAGACAAGGGATTCGAAACCATTTTCAAAGATTGTAACTTTTTTCTTCTTATAATAAATCGTCGCATCATAATTTGACATCCAATCCATACTGAGAATTATATCCAATTCAGTCATTGGTATGATGAATAGATTATCAACTAGAGCACATTTTGGTGCCTAGAGGGGGACTAGTCCACAAGCCTTGGTTGCAATGATACATCCCCTAAGAGTTTTGACTGAAAACTCCTTTATTAAATCATATTGGACATATCTGATTTTCTTGGAAAACTAGGAAGATATAAATGAATGCGATGATCTAGAATCAAATAAAGTGTTGTCTAAGTTTGAGGAAACAATTAAAGTACCTACCACCACTTCATTAGAAACTTCAACCTCAGAATCTATGATTGTGTAAACATGTCCTTGATCCCTTGGTCTTTTATATGGAATATTTCCTTGATGCTTTGGACAATCATTGGCATAGTGTCCCATCTCCCGACAATTATAGCATTGAACATCATTGGATTCCTTCTTCCCTTTGCAATCACCAGTAAGATCGCATTTCTGACCACATTTATCGGATACTCCTTTTCCTTTTAGGCATGCACCAGGGTGTTTCCTTCCACAATTGTCACATGGTGGAAATTCAACTCTTCCTTTCTTCCCTGTTTCCTAATTTCCTTTTCCAAGGTTTTCAGCAGCCCTCTTCTTTTCTTGATTTCCCTCAAATTCATTTGACATAGAGAATTATGTTTCTCTCTTGATAGCACATGAAACTATATCTTCATATGATGAAAAACTTCGGGAAACTGGTGCCTGTTGGAGGAACGGATTTAAGCCATCAACGAATTGATAAATTTTTCTCCTTGTATTTTTTATTTAGTCCACAGCATGTCCTACTAACCTTGTGAAGTATGCTTCATACTTTGCAACATTCTCATCTTCCTTCTACCTCAAATTAAATAATTGCCTCTCCATATCTGCTATTTTTTCATGAAGAATGTATTTCTCCATGAATATTTCCTTAAAGTCCCTCCACTCCATCTCCTCTATTTATTCCTCCTCTTTTTGTTTTGGATTAATGACCACCACTAATCTTCATCTCTCGATAGACAATACACTTCCATGACAACCTTCTCTCTTTCGTTACATCCCAATGAGAGAAATATCCTCTCAAGGGAACATATCCACTGTTCTGCTACAAAAGGTTTTGTAGTCCCGTGGAATTATGGAGGTTGTTGTCGCATAAAGCGATCTAAAATAGCTTGTCCATGTGGTGGATCCAGATGCTCCATACGGGTAATCTTATTATTCATAACCTGAGTAATATTTCTGAGTATGGTTACGAGTTTCTCTGCACCAGATCTAACATCATTATATTGCATCGGAGTGAAGTACCTACTAGGGACCTGTGTGTTCATGCATTTTACATTCCTTCCATGTGGCGCCATCTCTAGATAATGGAATAAACTATATTAGGTTATGAATCATAATGTATAATTTTAAATTAACAAAATATATAGAAAAAAATTGAGATCCTATACATGGCTAATCCTATATTCACAAAAACAGTTTCTCTGAGGAATATTTTACATTTCAATCATTAATAATGTCTTGTAAAGAAAATGTGAATTATCCTAAGCATATACCCTAGGTGTTTCATAACCAAGAGGGAATAAAGGCCCATATTTGTGCACCAGTTCCCATTAGAGTCTATCTCAAAGTGGTGTTTTCAGGTTTTACCCCTAGATACGTACGTGCTAGAGCCGCCTCTATCTACTCGTATCCAGAAAGGGATGTATTGCTTAAATGATCCACATAATCTATTCCTTACCAAAATACCAGGATATTATGGTATATATATCCTCAAAGACTAACTTAGGGACTCTTCCCTAATTCGACGTTTTCTAAATCTACTTTCAAAGTATTCTAATAAAATTCCTCTAATACCAACTGTAATGACCCGACCCCAGTTTCCCAGAGCCGGTTCCTTATTTGATTACATTTTCATACAAACAATGAATATGAATCCCAAAGGACTGAGTAGTTTAGTATTATTGGAAACAATTTACATACATAAGTTAAACATTACAACATGAAGGGAAAAAAACTAATTTATTCCACTAGAAAAATCACATCTCCTAGAATATGCTTGAAATTCATTCATAAATTACATATTCATGTCCTGAGAAAATGAAACATAAGAAAGGGGTGATCTCAAACACTCAGTAAGAGTAAGAAATACAGCGGAAGATAATATAAACATTAGACATGGTGACTAATTGAAAACACACGCCTTTAATAATAAACATGAACACATTATTTGTAAGATCCCGGTTTTTGGAAATGTATGTTTTTTTTATTTTGGATGAATCCCTTGTTTCAGGTTTCAAGGTATGTATTATGAAATTATGAGAGGCCTTGGGGGTTTTTCAAGGGCTCGGGGCACGAAAGAAAGGAAAACTAGGCAAGACAATCCAAGGCACACGGCCTGCACACAGCTAGGAAAACCATGTGGCCTGTCCAGGTAAATCATGCAACCCTTCTCCTCTAGCCAGTAGCATGCACATGTTTTGTGCACGGTTGGTCAAATCGCTTGGATAAATTGTGTGGCCTCTTAAAGTTGGGGAAAATTAATTGTTTGCCACTTCGGGCTATTAAACCCCAACTCATGATTTTCCTCCACTCTTCCCCTCTCATCCCTAGGGATGAACTTGTCTGACCCAAGCTTCCCATGGGTGTTTCTCCTTTGATTCTTGACCGTTTAGAGTGTCGTTGGTTGCGGATCGAAGCTCCGGGTAAGGATAATCCTATCCTTGCTTCTCTTTTTGGATTAGGGTTTGTATCTTCTCTCCCTCTTGTTCCGAAGATATAAAACCCTATATTTTGGGTGAGTTTTAGGTTGAAGCCCCAAAGGTTGGTCAGATCGAGGTCTAAGGAATCGATTGAGAGTTCGTTCAATCGCGGTTTTGAGGTAGGTGGTCTACAAGTGATATCCCATAGTTATTTAGGTATTCTGCATGTTTAGTTGTGTTATTGCTTTCTCTTGGTTAATTTTTGAATAACCTTGGCATGGTTGGTAAAATTGGTGTTTAAAATGGTAAATTGAAACTCTCATGATCCCCATGGGATGTGTTGGGAACAACTTTACCTAATTGAAGCTATCCATGGGATGTGCCAGCTTTTCCCGGACTTGGGGGATGTGATAGAACAAGTGACCTTATTGTAACAAAAGGTATAGAACTTGATGAATATGGTGTAATTTTTGGTTGAACTTGGAATAGAAGTTAGGTGATGCACCTAGACATGGAAATAACCTAATGGTTAATTGGAATGGGTTGAATGGTTGATTCATGGGAGTGATGAACGGGATGAGTGGGTTAATGTGTAAACTGATTAAAGACCATAATGGGATGAATTATGTGTCTAGTGTTGAATGATTAGTGAGATAGGAATAACATATGGGAATTTGGTGAATGGTTAAATGATGTGAAATAGTAATGTGTTAATGGGTTAAGGCATGATGTGGATTCCCAAGTGGGGTGTTGTGAATAGTGTTTTCTGAAGGGAAATGGTTTGAATGGTTGATGGTTACTTATATATATAATCATGTGCACATGGATTTGTAGAGTGGGGTATGACTTGAGGATCTACACCCATGGGTTGAGATAAGACTCAGGCTACAAACTCCACCCTAAATGCATGGGTTAGGAATGAGGACTGCTGATCTATTCTCCTAACGGTTACAACCACCCGGACTAAGGATTCGAGGATAGGATATGGTTGTTGTGAGGGCATTAGTCCTAGTGAGATAGGATAATGATGCGGTTACCCTCTTGGAAGTGATTTTTTTCCTTACATGTTATATAATGTATGTGATTAACCCATGGAAATGTGATGAAATGATAACTGATTGTAAATGGTGTGAAATGAATGGAAATGGAAGTTGTAGTGGCTTTGACTCTAAACTGGTTAATGGTACCTTGAGTAATTAATTGGTAATTATCATTCATATTGATTTTCCAGGCACTACTTATTTATACGAGATATTTTGTAGACACCGTTGGTGGTGTCATACTGAGTTGTACTCAAACCCTGCTCGGGCTGCCATTGGGTACCTGAGCGGACTTCATGGTTGAAGGTCGGGAGAAGGTCAAGGGTCCTTTCTAAATAATGGAGTGAACATGGGTAGAACTTGGTAAAGGATCTGGACTTGGAGTTGGGACCATTTTGGTGATTTTGGTCATTGTCCTTATTTTTGGATTTTGTTGTCTTTTTCACTTGTAGTATGACATGGAATATTTTATTTTTGGAAATGGTTATACATGTTCATTGTGTATTGATTATTGTTTCCTCTATTGGTTTATTTTTGTTATGGATTACTCTGACAAAAATGGGGTATAGTCTCCCCACATGACCACATAGACCCCCAATGCTAGTCGGCAGCCTTTGGCATACGCGGAGGCGCACTTAAGGTCGTGTAACAACCTGGCTCGGAGCACCGGTTTAGTGACTTTTGGGTCGGGTACAATACAAAGTGGTATTAGAGGAGGTCTATCTTCTCCTTCTCTGAGGTCTTGTTATTTGGGATAGGTTTCCAAGGGTTAAAATGTGTCGGCCCTTGGTAATGAGCTCGTACTTTGGAGTATCTAACCCAGGTACGGGGAAAACCCAAGTCACCCTTGGTGGGAAATGTTGTTCTTGGTTGTGTGTTGTCACAGTTGATAATATTTTACCATTGGGTGATGCACATGTGGTTTGATGTGACTATTTTATGATATATGTCTTGTAGCCTTAATGGCACGGGGATTTGTATTTTTGCACCATTGTAGGCATCTAGTGAGATAGGTGGCATGAATCATGATAGGCACACGCACAGGATGGGTGTGTGAGGCAGGAAGGTAGGGTGCATCATTAATTTCATGAAAACAAGAAATAATGAGATGAATGAAATAAAATAAGTGGGTAAATTATTTTTAATGAATGTAAGTGTTGAAATGAAGTGGGAAATGTTTTGTTAGATGTTGTGTGATCTTGGTGGTAGTGCATGGTTGTTTACCCCATTTGGACCATGGCCCGCGGTAGGGATGGTTGGGGCGGTGATTTTGATGTGATAATGTTGTTGAATTAGTATATGAAAATCGGTTTTTGTGGCTAGTAAAGAGATTTTTATGAAGTCATGAAAGTTTTTTGGTAAGCGTGCTAAATCTCGTGCTTGGCAATGTAGCGAGATGCCACCATGATATCGATTTCCAGTTAAGAAATGGGAGGATGTTGATGAGAACACTCCTTCGGTAGATGAGCATGAAAATGTGGTGATCAATGAAGGCAGAGAAGACCAATTCCAGGAGAACATGGATCACCTTATGCAGATGATCGATCAGGACCCAGGGCAGGTCGCACCGAGTATGTTTGAGCTGACCAGGGAGTTCCATCTGCAGCACCCTCCGACCTTCACTAGAGAGGGTGGGCCAGAGGCAGCAGAGTTCTGGTTAGAGTTTTCCCAGATGATACTGGATCATCTAGAGACCCTTGTTGAAAATTGTGTAAAGCTGGCCATTTACTTATTGTGGGGCCTGTCAAGGTGTTGGTGGGACATTCAGGCTCAAACAGAGCTGGCTGAGGGGATTTCAAGGAACATTTTTTAGGAGAAATTTCTGGAGCATTTTTACCCAGAGACATTGAGGCAGGAGCAGGCTGTAGATTTTATGAGCCTGACTCAGGGATCGCTATCAGTGATGGACTATGCTAGTCGCTTCACTGATTTGAGACGCTTTGTCCCAATGTTAGTAGGGGATGATTTAGCGGTAACAAAGCGTTCCCAGGATGGGCTGAGACATGAGATTAGGTCTCAAGTAAATATCTTATTATTGAAGAGTTTTATAGAGGTAATGGATCATTAAATAATCTCTGAAGGGAACCTGAAGGTATCTTCGGTTAGTGGGCTTGTCGTGCGAGCTGGGCGGACAAGTGGTGCATCTTCCGAAAGTCAGAAGCGCCATTTGGAAAGTTTCCACAATGTGGTCAGAAGAGAGGGTCAGCCTCTCAGAGTCAGAACGAGGTGTTCTGTTATCAGTGCACTAGGTCGGGGAATATGCGTGGTTAGTGTCCTCGACCTCCAGTTGAGTTCCGTTCGTGCGGAAGGATGGGGCATGTCCAGAGGTTCTGTAGGAACCCTCGGCAGGCGGGTGAGGATGATTGTGGAAGGCAGGTACTGGATACGGGAAGGGGATCAGTTGCCCCATATCTGGCTAGAATTTGGAGCTCCATAGGTCGTACTGGCAGGGGTGGCGGACTTGGGACTACAGGGAAAGATCGCTCACACCAGCAGGGGAGTGTAGCATAGGGAACTCAAGAAAGAGCCCAGGGCATAGGGGCAGGTCCGCTTCAGGCAGTTCAGTTTGCGCCTAGTGATGGTGATGCAAGACTGTCAACTATCCGAGGTATGATCATTGTAGCTTCTACGTTTTCTTGATCATTGTTTGACAGAGGTTCCACACACTCTCTTTTTTTCTGCTCAACTTGTGGTAGTGCTGGGTTTACCTGTGGAGGGGGTGTGTGGAGTTATGTCAATTGACACCCCATTAGGATTGCGGGTTGAGGATATCAAGCAGTGCAAGGGATGTGCCTTGGAAGTTGGTGGGTATCATTTTCTGTGGGACTTGATCATTCTCGAGATTTCAGGGTTTGACCTAATATTTGGAATGGATTGGTTTTTTTTATCGGCTGCACATAGATTGTTATCATCACAGAGTATCAATCAAGTCACTTGAGGGTGATGTTTATGTCCACTGTGGTGAATGGGATGTTCAAGCAGGGCGTGTGGGGCCGTTTTTTTAATAGATGAGTGGACTCATGGATCAAGTGGCATGTCTCATTCTTAATGATGATGAGGGAGGGGAGAAATATAATTTCCCTCTTGTGGGGGATTGGTTTTAGGATGTGTTTCTTGAGGATTTTGCGGGGTTACCACCCGAGAGTGATGTCGAGTTCATGATTGACTTGCTGCCGGGAGCGGAGCCAGTTTCTATTCCTCCATACCGAATGGCACCATAAGAACTCCAGGAACTGAAGGTTCTACTTGAGGAGTTAGAGAATAAGGGGTTTATCCATCCTAGTATGTCTCCTTGGGGATCTCATGTGATTTTTCCAAAAAAAGGATGATGGGTCTTTAAGGCTATGTGTTGACTATCGAAAGTTAAACTAGATGACAGTGAATAATCGGTAGCCTCTTCCTAGAATTGATGAAATGTTTGATCAGTTTTGGGGTGAATCAGTGTTTTCTAAGATTGGTCTGAGGTTAGCTTATCACGAGATGAGGGTGAGGTCTTCTGACGTACCACATACAACTTTCCGGAGTCGTTACGGGTTGTTTGAGATCATGGTAATGCCTTTTGGCTTGAACAATGCACCGGTGGTGTTTATGGCTTTGATGAACCAGTTCTTTCATCCCTATCTGGATTGTTTTGTGGTTTCCCATGTTGAAGATATCTTAGTGTACTCGAAAACTCATAGAAATCATGCCCAACATCTTGATATCGTCTTGGGTACACTAAGAGAGCATCAGCTATACGCCAAGATATCAAAGTGTCAATTCTAGATAGGTGAGGTGAATTTTCTGGGTCACATCATCTCAGAGGTAGGTGTGTCAGTGGATCCAGAGAAAGTGTAGGCAGTTGTATCTTGGGAGAATCCCATATGTGTTTCTGATGTTTGGAGTTTTCTGGGTTTGGCCGGGTATTACCAAAGGTTCACTCAGGATTTCTCTCGATTGGTAGTACCACTCTTGGGCTTGACCAAGAAATGAATCAGGTTCGAGTGGTCTAAGGCTTGTGATAACGCCTTCCAAGAGTTGAAGAAGCGGTTGACGACTGCACAAATCTTTACTTGAGCCAGGTAATAAGTAAATCAAGTTTTGTGATGCATCTGGAATCATAATTGGGGCTGTGTGGATGAAGGATGAGCCGGTTGTGTCTTATGGGTCAATGCAGTTGAGACCCCATGAGAGGAACAATCCAACCCATGACCTTGAGTAGGCTATAGTGGTGTACGCCTTGAAGTGCTGGAGGCACTATCTGTTGGGAGAATGGTTTACTATGTTGACCGATCATAAGAGTTTAAATTACATCTTCTCACAATGGGATCTGAATCTTTGGCAGTGAAGATGGATTGAATATCTCTAGTCTTTTGACTTTGAGTCGGTGTACATGCCAGGAAAGGGAAACAATGTTGTTGATGCTCTGAGTAGGAAGGTTCCAAATCAGGTAGTTCAAGAATCCAGCACCGAATAGAAGGTGAAATCTTTTTTTGCAGAGATGCACCAGGAGGTTTAGGAGGAGAGTGGTTAGGTCACTCTTGCTTCCTTAACGATGGAGTTGACACTTTTAAGTCGAGTTAAGGAAAGTTAGCTAGATGATCCTGAGTGTTTTATCATAATGGAAAATATTAATGGTGGGGAGATACCTTATGGTTGGGCAGTCGACGTGGAAGGTGTTGTTCAGGTTCGGGATCGTGTGGTTGTGCCAAAGTGTGTGCAGGAAGAGTTGATGTGTGAGTTCCATGCATCAAAATGGGAAGTGCATCCTAGTTCAACCAAGATGTATCGTGATCTCCGAAGGCTGTTTTGGTGGCCTGGGATGAAGAAAGAAGTTGCGGGCTTTGTTGAACGGTGCCTTACTTGTCAATAGGTGAAGGCTGGGCATCAACGCCCCGGTGGTTTATTACATCCATTGACCATTCCGAAATGGAAATGGGATTATGTAATGATGGAATATTTCGTGGTTCTTCCGAGGATGTCGCGGATGAATGATGCAATCTGGGTGGTTATGGATCGGTTAACGAAAGTGGCTCATTTCTTACCGATTCATGAGACCTATACAGTCCACCGGTTGGGTGAGCTGTATGTTCGGGAAATAGTGTGGTTTCATTGGGTGTCATGGACCATAGTTTCGGACCGAGATCCATGTTTCACATCACGTTTCTGGCAAGGGTTGCAGAAGACGCTTGGTACGCGGGTGTTTTTCAGTACGTATTTTCACCCGCAGAAGGACGGGCGGTCGAAGTGTATAATCCAAGTGTTGGAATACATATTAAGATCTTGTTCCGTGGACTTTGGTGGTTCTTGGGATAGGCACCTATCGATTGTTGAGTTTTCCTAAAACATCATTTTTCAAGCTATGATTCATATGGCACCATTTTAGGCACTCTACGGGAGGCCATGTAGATCTCTGTTGTATTGACTAGAGGCTAGTGAATCTGAGTTGTTGGGTCAAAGTCTCGTGTAGCAGACTTCAGAGAGAGTTAAGTTGTCTAGGAAGCTAATGGCTATGACTCAAAGTAGGTAGAAGTCGTATTCAGATCAGAGGCGTAGACCATTTTCCTTTGCGATGGGTGATAAAGTGTTCCTTCCGGTGTCGCCAAGGTTGGGTCACCGTCGGATTCGAAAGCAGGGTATGTTGGCGCCTAGGTATGTGGGACCTTTTGAGATTGTGTAGAGGATCAGACCATTAGTTACTAATTGTATCTTCCAAAGTAGTATGGTGGGATGCATGATGTGTTTCATGTGTCGTAGCTTCGATGGTATCATCCTGGCACATCTCATGTGATTGATGTTGAGGATGTGGAGCTTGAGGAGGATGCGTCCTTTGAGGAGCATCTGGTTCGTGTGGTAGATCATAGTGAAAAGAACTTATGAGGCAAGATTGTGCCATTAGTGTGAGTACTATGGCAGCATGGGAATGTTCAGGAAGAAACTTGGGAGCCGGAATTGGATATGCGGTATCAGTGGCCCAAACTCTTTTCTTCGGTGGAGCAATGAGGCTTAGGAACTCGGCTCGAGGATGAGCTGTTATAAGGTGGGGAGGTTGTAAGATCCCGGTTTTTAGAAAGGTATGTTTTCACTATGTTTTGGTTGAATCCCCTGTTTCAGGCTTCAAGGGATGTCTTCTGAAAGTATGAGAGGCCTTGGGGGTGTTTCGAGTGCTCAGGGCCTGAAAGAAAGGAAGACTGGGCAAGGAAGGCCAGGGTGCACAGCCTATGCACGACCACGAAAACCGTACGGCCTGCCCAGGTCAACCATGCAACCCTTCTCCTCCGGGTAGTAGCATGTGCATGGTTTGTCAAACCGTGCGGACAAACCATGTCGCATCTTATAGTTGGGAAAGATTACATGTTTTACACTCTGGGCTATTAAACCCCAACTCAGGATTTTCCTCCATTCTTCTCCTCTCAACCCTGGTGATGAACTTGGAAAACCCAAGCTTCCCAAGGGTGGTTCTCCTTCAATTTTTGGCCATTTAGAGCGTCGTTGGTTTCAGGTCGAAGCTCCAGGAAAGTTTAATCCCATCCATGCTTCTCTTTTTGGTTTAGGGTTTGTATCCTCTCTGCCTCTTGTTCCGAAGCTCTAAAACCCAATCTTTTGGGTGAGTTTTAGGTTGAAGCTCAAAAGGTTGGTCAGATCAAGGTCTAAGGACTCGATTGAAAGTGCGTTCAACCTCGGTTTTGAGGTAGGTGGTCTACAAGTGATATCCCATAGTTATTTGAGTATTGTGCATGTTTAGTTGTGTTCTTGCTTTCCCTTGGTTATGTTTTGAATAACCTTGGAATGGTTGGTAATATTAGTGTTTAAAATGGTATATGGAAACTCTCACAATCCTCATGGGATGCATTGGGAACAACTTGACCTAATTGGGGCTATCCATGGGATGTGCCTGCTTTTCCCAGACTTAGGGAATTTGATACAACAAGTGACCCTATTGTAATAAATTGTAGAGACCTTGATGAATATGGTGAAATGTTTAGTTGAACTTGGAATAGAAGTTAGGTGATTCACCTAGACTTGGGAATAACCTAAGGGTTAATTGGAATGGGTTGAATGCTTGATTCATGGGAATGATGAACGAGTTGAATGGGTTAATGTGTAAACTGATTAAACACAATAATGGGATGAATTATGGGTCTAGTGTTGAGTGCTTAGTGAGATAGGAATAACACATGGGAATTGGGTGAATGGTTAAATGATGTGAAATGGTAATGTGTTAATGGGTTAAGGCATGATGTGGATTCCCATGTGGGGTGTTGTGAATAGTGTTTTCTGAAGGGCAATGGTTTGGATGGTTGATGGTTACTTATATATATAAGCTTGTGCACATGGCTTTGTAGAGTGGGGTATGACTTGAGGATCTATGCCCATGGGTTGAGCTAAGACCGAGGTTCTAAACACCACCCTAAATGAACGGGTTAGGAATGGGGACTGATGATCTATTCTCCAAATGGTTGTATCCACCCGGACTAAGGCTTCGAGGTGAGGATATAGTTTCTATGAGGGGGTTATTACTAGTGATATAGGATAACGATGTGGTTACCCTCTTGCATGTGATTGTTGGCCTTAGACCCATGTAACATAATGTATGTGATTAACCAAGGGAAGCGTGATGAAATGGTATGTGGTGGTAAATGGTGTGAAATGGATGGAAATGGAAGTGGCAATGTCCTTGACTCTAAACTGGTTAAAGGAACCTTGAGTAATTACATGGTAATTATCATTCATATTCTGTTTCCATTCACAACTTGTTTATACTGGATATTTTGTAGAAATCGTTGGTGGTGGCCTACTGAATTGTTGTCACACCTTGCTCGGGCAGCCATTGGGTACCCGAGCAGACTTCATGGTTGCAGGTCCGGAGAAGGGAAAGGGTCCTTTCTAGATAGTTGAGTGGACATGGGTATCACATGGTGGAGGATTCGGACATGGAGTCGGTACCATTTTGGGGATTTTTGCTGTTGTCCTTATTTTCGGCTTTTGTTTACTTTTGCACTTGTAGTATGACATGGAATATTTTTTCGTTGGAAATGGTTATACATGTTCGTTGTTTATTTATTATTATTTCCGATATTGGTTTATTTTTGTTGTGGATTACTCTGATAAAAAGGGGGTATAGTCTCCCCACAGGACCACATAGACCACCGCTACTAGTCGGCAACCTTTGGCGTATGGGGAGGCATGCTTAAGTTCATGTAACCACCCCAACTCGAAGCACCTATTTAGTGGCTTCTAGTTCGGGACGTTACATTATCGAAGGAATATGTGCTGAGTAAATAATGACATAATAAAACATAATCATGGGTATTCTAAAAGTTGAATAACCACATGAACATTCAATTACTAGCTTCATAATGAGGGAAGTGCATATGACGGACATTCTGAAACATTTTTTCATGGCTTTGTCCATGACTTCTAGTGATTAAGGCCTCGGCCAAAATCCATATCACATCAGGAAAGGCCTCAGCCATTTCCTCATCTAGTTGTCTCATGAGACCTATTGATGCATCGATGGGATATAACAGGCCCCACCCATCACATAATAAGTCCAATGCATTCCTCATATGAGCAGGGATCAATATAAACAACATATACATTCATATTGAAACTATCAAATGAAATGTACCTAACTTTCCCATATCATTAAACATAAAACACTAACCATTCCAAGTAATATTGTGAATGGTTTCAGGATAGATCATCCACAATAGATTTATTAATAAACCATTAAATCAAATATTGTATATGACTTCATAAATGATTAAACCCAATAATACCATGGAATCAACAAGAGTGATTAATTTGATGAAAACACTCTTATAAAATCATTAAGCAATTCTGGAGATAAATAATCTTTTATTATGAAAATAAGAGTTCTTTTGTAAAAATATTTGTATTAAACCAGAAGTGAATTAAGATAGTATTTTAATAATAATATTAGTGTTTTTATAAGAATAATTTTTTCCGAAAACATATTATATATTTCCCTTGAGAATAGATATAAATTTGAGAAATTCTCTTATATCAGGCTCATATTTTTGGAAACAGTTTTGAGAGCTTCTTTTAAAACATGTAACAATCTAGAAAATAGAGAAAGATTATTTTTGGTGTACATATATAGAATAATCACACAGAATTTGTGAGGAGTACATAACAATACATAAGAATTTCAGTGAGGAAATTAGACAATAATAGTAACCCGAAAGAAAATGGAGGTTCAGGTTGAAAACCCTTACCTTAACTCCAAACTTGTTAATCTCTTGAACATAAGCTCATGGAATATGAAATGATACTTATTAATAACTTATTTAATAACCTATTAGAAAATTATTTAGTTTATCATAATTCTTTTTAGTTCATTTATACTCTTATTTCTAAGTTAATATATTGAATTTCGTTGTTTTGGGGTGTTCGTTTTCTTTATTTTCATATTCGGTTCACTTGTTTTTAAGTAATGAAGTTCATGTAGATTGGTTATAAATTTATAGGATTGGAATTATAAATTAATTATGGACAAAAATAATTGATAATGGTCATTTATTTCATTTGGTTAAATGGAATGAGGGTGAATCGTTAGATGACAACCACTTCGTTTATTCAGTGGTATTTTGATTATTATGAGCTAGTTTTGTCATATAACTTAATTATGTGTACATATTATGGTTATTGAATATTAATTATGTTATAATACATATATTATAGTCTGTTTCAAACTAAAATATGGTGTCATGACCTGTAATGAAGAATAAATTGAATAACGAAACTTCATCGTCCACGAAGGCTATAAATTGGAACCTCATGGACTTTGATTTCGTTTATAAAAATAAAAGGGAGGGAGTGAGAATAATTATGATGGTTCTTACATTAACATGATATAATTATAGTATATTGATGATACTGGATTTATCCTGATCATTTGGACAGAGGAGGTGAGGATAGGATACAAAAAGAAGATAAATTGAAATTAAACCAAATGATAAAGAAGGGTGATTTACCTCTTGAAATAACCTCCTTGAAAAACTCCTTAAGGAAAAGGGTTTTGGTCTTTTGGAAAGACCAGAAGCTTCTTGGAAGTGGGGAGAGAATAGGAAAGGTTAATTGGGTAGAACATTGTGGAGTGTCAAGGCTTAGAGGATTTAAGAGAAGAGGATGTGGTGAGGGGTTTTTATAGTGGAGGAGAGGAGTAAATTTAGAATATTTAATTCATTATTTTATTATATCCCTCAAGACAACCAATAGTGTTGTTTCATAAGACCCCAAATAGTAATAAGTGTGTTTCAGTTCGAAAAAAGTGGCCTTACATCACTTATGATGTCATAATTAGTGTATTTAAATGATAATTTGTACATACAGTATTTTATCGTATTTCACTATTCATCAAAAATTCAAAAAATTTAGAAAAATCCCAAAAATTAACCCTTATCATTTTTCAATGTGTAGAATTAAAAAGTGAACTACATTTTTCAAAAATAATTTTATAAATATTATTAATTTAATTTTTAAATAATTTCATAGTTAATTCAAAAAATAACAATCTTAGAGGTAAAATTAGTTTTATGTGACATTGAAAAATTAATTAAAATCCCATTATCATATTACCTTATGAAAATAAAATAATATCATTATTTACTATTAAGGAAGGTCATATTACTATTAATATTATTATTCATAAGGATGTGTTACTATTAACCAAAAATCAAGTTTTCTCTATCAAACTCCAAATGACTTACTGAACACAACTCTAGATAACCATTTTTTGAAATTTAAAACATACAAGTTGAAATGTGGTGTTTAATAGCTAGATTATGAAATTTAATTCTATATCTATTTTTAAAACCTTGGGGTGTTACATGTTTTATAGATAAAACTACCTCAAGATAAGATGGAAAACAAATGGCCTTTAAAAAGGAGACTGAGAAAGAACAGATTGGGTATTAATGATCCTAGATCCATAAAAAACATCAAACTTATACCACACTAATTAGATATAGAATCTATAAACCATTATAGTTAAAAAGAGAGAAGAACATAATATATATTACAATGATCTAAAATAAAAATAGATAAATATATAAAAATAAAAAATTACCCAAGTTGATCATTCAAGAATGAAGGAATTCCATAAATAATACCCAAGAATATGCCTTCTAGGTGATGGAAAAGGTTTATGCCGAGCCAAAAAATGATTAAGAGGAGACTATGCATAAAAAAACCTAGGGAAAAGGGTAAAATACATATTTTTTATGGTTTATAGGGTCATAAAAAATTAGGTTCCATGATTAAACCAACCATGAGCTAGCTGTGAATGACTACTTTTCATTAGAATAATGAGTCGCATATTTTCCTATAGATCTGATTCATGGTAAGAAAAACCCTCAAAAAACAATGTCACATCCCTAGAAAATCACCCAAAACAATTATTATATACCTGGTCAGAAACAAGTTTGTTTAATTATGAACAAATAATGAAAAACTCCATTATCATTTTATAATGTCATACCCCATGGTTACTGCACTATTAGTACTAATTGTGTTCCTACCTTGGGCATGACATGCCTTCTCCAAAATTTTACATTTTCAACCCTTGTATCTCTAAATCCATGAAATATACTAAAATATAAAACCATGAATAAATCAAATCATACATATGATCTAATGTGCATTACAATTATTCCCATCATAAAATCATTATATCCCCAAAATGTGGTCATGATCCTAGACTCACGGATGAAGAAGGTCAATAATGCCTCATCAGTAACATTCACTCCCATGCCTCGTGGATATAACGTACACACTACCACAAAAAAGGACTATATGTATGTTTTTTCAATGAATTACCATATCTTGGTTATTCGTAATCTAAACTAGTCTCTCAACTACAGTGGTGTCGGGTTGGCTTTCAACATCCCCCCATTCAATCACATGGGATTTATCCATTTTATACATCAACATCGAGGATACATGAATCAACTCAAACATTTATCAATGAAATTTAACATCTTATATTTATGATATATAGTGAAAATCACATAAAATATCCCAGGGAACACAATACAATCTTTATAAATTAATACTTCATGAAATGAAATGTATTTTAAGAATTTAGCAAAATTATACAAAGGGAATAGAAACATGAACGTTAGAATAGTAATGTGGTCATCATAAATAATAATCTATACAATAGAATAGTATCATATCATTTGAATGTGTATAAATATTTATGTATTTTATATTTTAAAATATGATATATTTATATCATGGTATAAGAAATTAAATGTTTCGAAATTGATAAATTCAGTATTGGTGTTTTTTGGAAACATATATGTCTATTCAAAATTTTATAGATAATATAACAATTCAAAATAATTTTTTTTTCATAAAATATATTTATAAATTAATATTATATTATGTTATGATTATAATATAATTTTATGAGACTTTATTTAATTTACCAATGTTTCAAATAATCAGTTATAATTTTAACATCTATATTTTTTTTCTAAAAATGTTGATTTTAATTAGAAATTATGTTTTTATTATTTTGAATATTATTTTATTAAAATGGAGTCAATTTTTAACTTATACATGTGAGAAATGGTTTGAATAAATATATTGGATTTTTCAAAAAAATATGAATTTTTTGTGAATAGTTAAATACGGTAATTTTTTGTATATAACATTATAAGTAATTAAATGAATTTTCGAGTAATGGTTTATTCATTTATATTGTATGTGGAAATTATATAAGACACACATTATCATGTTACTTAAATGTTTTTAAAAAATGAAATCTATTTATAGTCTTGAGACACAATAATAAAAAAATGAATAAACTAATCAAAAACAACCCTCTCCTCCCAATGTAAATACCACCTCTCACCACCTCAAATCCTCACAAATGACAAGCCTTGAATATTGTAAAAATTATTACCTATATTTTTATTAATCCTATTCTCAATTCATAAGATATTTTTGTTTCAATAAAATATAATGCCCAAGTTCCTTAAGGATTCTCTCAAGGAGAAGAAATTCAAGGGGTAAAATCCTCTTTTGTTTTCTTTTAATTTATTATCAATATGGAATTATTTAATTATTCTATCCTCACCTCCCAGTATAAATTTGACAGGATTACTCTAGTATATTATATATACTATAATATTATTTTATTTAATTGAATACCCTTTATTAAACAACTCATATTCTATATTTTATTCTAAAAATGAAAACATCGTTCGTGATGTGTCTATTTATCATCATCGTGGAACATGAATTTTCATTTTCCCTTACCACCATAAATTATTGTCACAAAACCATTATTATTTTTTAATAATCACTTATTACCCATATTATTCGTTATTTCCTGTTATGAAAGCAATATATTGACATGAAATTACATAAAATGATATAAGTTCATGATGGTTGAAAAAACCACCAAAATAAATTAAATCAGATTCATTGACATTTTATCTAATGAATCATCATCATAAAATATAAAAATGGTATATATTATAATTTAATCGTATTTATGTTAATTAATAACATATAATTTTAATTATAGATAATTATTCTCATTTTACATAAACATCCATACATGCGAACCGATCATGAAAACCAAGAAAATGGATGCTACAAGAACGGTGAAATTGAATATTATAACTCATAAAAAATATACTAAATGAAATTATAATAAATAAAATTAATGTGGAATAGACTATGAATTAATTAATTACTGGATTTAATTTTATTTTCTATGACATAAAGTACATGTAGTAAATACTTTCTGACATGCGGTAAGGGATTCATTCTAAACCACCATTTGTTTCTCCACATTTTTCTTTCTCACTCTTTCCCACAACAATAATTATATATTATTATTTTTTAAAACTCTTAAATTATGTGTTTATGTTCAAAAAATATTTAAATAGCTCAATTATTTCTTAACTAAAGTGGAAATACATCTTTTATAAGTCTTCGTTTTCAATTCATCCATATATGAATGCCTGATTAATTGGCTCTTCTCAAATTCATACCCATTTAAATATACAATCCAAATTTTATTTTAAGACACAAAAATATATCTAAGATAACTCTTTTTATCATAAAACAACTATATTAATTAATTTTCTATTTTATTCTGAAAATTATATCTTTAACTTTTATAAAATCTCATTAATTGTTTTCCCTTAATTTCACTAAAGTGGATCATTTATCAAGTTTCTTAAACACTATTTTTTACATGTTTTAAATTAATATCTTAATTATTTGTAATAATATATCCTATTTTCCATCATAAATGTTAATTTATTATTGATATCCATTATTTCTAGTACACCATTATGATATACCCCTTGGTTATGCCTTGGGACAAGATTACAATACCCATTTCATTCCATGGGTAATCCTTATGCTTATTCCATATATTTTATTCTACTTGTGGAACATATATTACTAAACATGGTATGATGGGTACACCATGATAGGGCTCAAATTCACTGGGTAATTTTTATTTTGATAAATGTTATTTGGGACATGGAGTAAACGTGATTCTTTTTTGGGACTCTATTCTCCATATATTATGGTTTTGTTAGTTGGAAATGAATCAAGATTATGTCATGTTGTGTCTTGTTTCCACATTTTAATGATTTCATGACTACATGATCCCATGTTCTCATGGAATCATTTTCCTGTTTAGTCATGTTCCATTCCTTTTTAAATCATCATGTTATGCTGTCTAAACCAAGTTCTATTCATTATTCCCATTTTTATTCCCATACTGGAATTTTTAGTTCAACCCTTGTGTTCATGTATTTCATAGGTTATACAATGAAGGTGTAAGAGATAAATGGAATTTATGAAATCATTTTGTAAATTAAATAAATGTGATTTTTTATTTTTGTTTCATGATTCCAAATTATGTACCTAATATTCTGAAGACACTAGAAATTACTATCCTTGGTTTGTATTTGATGGTTAATTATGCTTAAAATTATTTAATAATATATGTAATTTTTTAGGATCATTATAGATGGTATCAAAGTATGGGTTAGGTAGTTTTTGAGAGGAGGATTATAAAACATTAGTATGAACCATAGGGTTAATCCTATCATCATAGATAACCTAGACTAAAACACAGAGAATTACATATTAGGATATAATTCCAATTTGCACATTTATTCATCTATTTTAATATTTTACTTTAAATTATTTTATTATGTATGTATTAAAGGCCCCCAAATTGTACATTTTTTTCATAGTTAATGGATAGAAATAGGAGAACTCATGAAAATAGTAATTGTGATAGGAAATGTGATGATTTCAATAATGAAATTCTAAACCTAATGAGAATAGAATATCTAAAATTCATGATAGTAATTTCTCAACTAGATCAAGATAGGAATAGTGACTGGAACGATGTTAAATGGTATCCTTATCTTAAGAAGAAGCAAGATGTGTTATAATCTTTCATGATTTAAAGGCCTACTATATTTAGTTGATATTTTGATCTCATCATCATGGAGAAATGGATTAAATAAATTCTAAAGAAATTATATGTTAACCATGGATTAGAAGAAAGAAAAGTTATAAGGTTTGTCTACATTTTTTATGTGGAATTTGATCAGTGGTGGACCCCGATCCAGAATATGATGTCTATAGAGGAAATGGATTACATGGAATGGGAATATTTTAAATATATATTTTTTAATAAACATTTCCCTAACACTCCATATTAATAGTGAAATAAAGTTCGTCAAACTAAAACAAAATAATGATGAGTCCATTAGGACATATGAATACAAATTTACATGTCTTTCAAGGTACACTTTAGGCTTTTCCTAAACACTGAAATAAAGGTAGATAAATTCTATAGCAGACTAAATTTGAGTATGTTAAAAGAATTAGTGATTCAAGACTTTGAAATATATGAAATTTTTTTCCATTATTCCCTTTCGGTTGAAATAGATATCAGAGACCCTTACTTTTATAATGATCCAAGAGAGAAAACATGGAAAATTGTGTTTATTTTGGGAGGATTAATATATAAAACCCATGTTGGAATGAAAACCCAAAAACCCACAAGTCAATAGTGTCTAAAGAAGCTAACTAGGAATTATCTAAGGGGACTCAAAAGATTTAGGAAATGTGGAATATTGGAGAATATGGATAATAACTACAAAATGGGATTTCAATAATCCCACCAGCATGGGGAAAGAGAGGACGCTTTATATAAATAATCAACTAGTATTGAAAAGATTAAACTTCATAGAACATGGGAATTATGAAATACATTTACATAAGGTAAGGATTGTGGGAATAAATAAACAATAACTACCTCCAAGGAAACACAAAAGGAAATATGTTATCATTACTACTGATGTGTAGAATTATAATTATGTGGTGACATGCATTCTAGTTATTAATTCAATAATAGAAAGGTAATTTTTTTATTTTTTTTCTATAAATTCATTAATGTCTTGAATTTTTTGTATAACAATTAAAATACCACCTAAATATTTGTAGGTTGAGTTATTTGTGGTAACAACAAGTGTGGAAATTATTACATTAAAACTATATAACTCCTCTCAAGTAATTTTTTGGACTGAAGCTCCCATAATATCTTGTCCTAATGCTTTTGGTGGAATTTTATTTTTATATTGGGAATGAATTTTAAGTATTTATACCAATGAAATATAAATTGAAAAGAAAAGGAGATCACTATTTACATCCCAAAGCATCTTTCAATTCTATAAATGTTTAAGGATGAGGATGAATATCCTTCAAAATCATTATTTCAATTTTGGATATTATTTCTTTATGATAAATAATAACTATCTCAAATTATTTATAAAATAGAAAGGATTAATATCAAATACATTCCCACTATAATGTACTACACCAATGTGTTCCCTGATGCACTGTTCTGTCTACCTCATATTGATAGGTTTAGTTCTTGATTTAACATGTTCTTGTATCTCTTCCTATATTAATGAAATAATATGGAATAGCCACCATTGAGTTGAAGGAACTGAATAAGTTTTTAGAGGAAATTTTGGATAAGGGTTTTATATGCCTGAGTGCTTCACCATGGGGGGTGCTAGTTATCTTTTTCAAGAAGAAGGATAGGTCAATTCACCTCTAAACTGATTTTCATGAGCATACAAAATAATGATAAAGAACAAGTATCCCCTTACGTAGATAGATGAATTATTCTATCATCTTTGTGGGGAAATGTATTTCTTTAAGGTGGACTATCAGGGGGGATATCACCAATTAATTTTGAATATGTAAGATATTACCAAGAACTATTTTTGAATGAGGTATGGAAACTATTAGTTCATAGGCATTATCATTGGAATCACTAATGCTACAACAATTTTCCTGGACTTATTAAATATAGTCTTTATATATTACCTCAATAAATTTATGGTAGTCATTATTGATGATATTATTATATAAACCAAGACAATAGAGGAACATGAAGAATATTTCAATACTTTTATGTGATGAAATCATGGAAAATATAGTAAATATGAGTTTTGGATAACGGAAGTATCATTTTTTGGGAATGTTGCCACAAAAAATTGAATATCTATGGACCCTTCCAATAAAAATTTTATCTTATATTAGCCCAAGACAACATGTATAATGGATAATCATAGTTTCCTTAGTCTATCTAGGTATTACCAGAAATTTGTGAATAAATTCGCAAGATTTTTAAACCCACTGAACAATATGAATCAGAAAAGAGTAATGTTTTTTTAGAATAGTGAATGTGAAGACTGCTCCAAAGTGTTGAAAAATTGTCATATCACTACACTAGTACTCACACTCCAGAAAATTGGAAAAATATTTATGGTATATAGTGATTGTTCAAATAAAGGTTTTGGTAGTTTACAGATGATAAATAAAAATGTGATTTCCAATTATTTCAGGAAGTTTAAAATTCATTAGATAAACTATACCACACATGATATAGAGATTGTATTTGTGATATTTAGGTTTAAAATCAAGAGAAATTATGTCTACGGTAGATGTGTTAGATATATATTGATTGTTAGAGCCTAAAATATATATTCACATAGAAGTGTCTTAATATGAGACCATGATAATGGATATATCTCATTATGGGTTATGACTTCTCAATCAAATAGTATTCTAGTAAGAAAAATAAATTTGTAGATGCTCTAAGTATAAAGGTTCCGATAACATTATCTATGGTGAGAATTTAGATGGATACAATCATCAAAGATTTTAAAATTATTTAAATTGTAACAATTAAGGAATTAATATCATTAATCAATTTTTAAATTATTTTTCAACCATACCTTATAGAGAAAATAATAGATTATCAAATAAATATTGTGGAAATTAAGAAAATGGTGAAATCTAAAAGAAATGATAAATCCTTATAGGTAAAAATTGATGACGGTGCTGTAATATGATTTAAAAATACATTATGTGTACCATCAAATACAGAGATAAATAAATAAATTTTGAACTACACATATAGATAGAACTTCTTTATTCACCCATAGAACACAAAGATGTATCTAGATCATTGGGAAACTGTTGCTGAGACATTATAAAGAAGGATATTTCCAAATATACATAAACATTACTTGTATTTAAGCATGTGAATCTATAAGAAAAAAGTGTAATGTGATGATGAAATCATTATCCATACTAATATGGAAATCAAAAAACATCACCATGGACTTTGTTACCATACATCCAAAGGCATCCTGAGAATATAATTCTATATGATTTTTTATGGATCTTCTTACATTAAAATGTCACATTATCAAAATACAAATGGACTTATCGCTTGACCAAATTTCATAGATAAACATCAATAAAGTGGTTAGGATGCATGGATTACCACTATCGATTGTATCTGATTCAGATCAGATATTTATCACTATGCTTTGGAAAACGTTCCAACATGATCTAAACAATGATCTGAACTTTAGTACGACATATCATCGCTAAACTAATGACCAATATGATCATACTATTCAGAAAATGTAAGACACGTTGATAAAATATTCTATTGTATTAAATGAATCATAAGACCATATTCAACCTCTGGTCAATTTCACGTACAATAATAGTATCAACTCAAGCATCAAAATGGACCCATATGTATCCTTTTACAGTAAAAGATGCAGAATTCCAACATTTTGGGATGATGTTTCTGAATGTAAGAATATGGGATGTGAAATGGTTAAATAAATTGTAGAAATGATATAAAAAGGCACTCCCTTGTTGATATAAGATAATTGACCAAAATAATCGATTGGACCTAGAGTTTAATATTGGAAACATGGTCTTCTTCATCGTATCTGCATAGAAGAGGATCATGAGATTTGGGAAGAATTGATAGGTGAATCCTTAGTACATCATCCACATTGAGATTATAGATCATTTTGTAATTGTAGACTATGAACTATAACTTTCACCTACCATGTATCGAGTTCACAATGTATTCCATATATCATTATTGAGAAAGTACATGCCAAATCTTCCACATACATTGAATCCACAAGCTCTAAAACTGGAGAACAACATCTCATATAATGTGGAGTCTTTGAAGATCATGGAACATAGAGATTATGATCAACACAGTAAGAATACTCACCTGGTAAAAGTACAGTTTCAGATCATTAAGTATGAAGATGAAAAATTTGAACTAGAGGAAGTGATAAAAGAGAAGTACCTTGAAATATTTTCACCTTAGTATGTTAAACAAATGTTTGAGGGAGAAAATTCATAAGATAAGAAGAATGAAATAAACCATAAATTAATCAATTGAATATCCCTTCATATAATTATTTTATATAATATAAATCACATAAAATGAAATTAATAACCTAATGAATGTTTAATGAATGAAAAGGTGTTATTTCTAGAATTTAGAGAAACTATACAAATTGAATAGTAACATGACCATTGGAAAAATAAAATGAAATTTATAAATTGTAATCCAACCAATAGAATAATAACATCATCCATGAGTGTATAAATAATATTTTGTTAAATTTTAATTCCAAAAATGATATAAAAATACTATGGTATAAGTAAATAAATATTTTAGAATTTATAAATTTAATATTGTTATTTTTTTGAAACGTAAATGTTTCTTTACAATTTTATAGGTAGAATATTGATTTTAATGGATTTATATTTTTATAAAATTGATTCATAGTATAATATTTCATTTTCTTAGTAATATAAGATTATTTTATAAGGTATTAATTAATTTTTAAAAGTGTCATTAAATTAGAAATAATTTAAAATATATTTATTTTTTGAATAAAAGATGATTTTAAATACAAATTAACTTCATAATTATCATATTTTTCTATAAATTTTTTTATTGTATTTAATTATAGTCATTGAAAAATTTTTATGGTTAAATTTTTGGATTAACCAAAAATAATTGAATTTTTGGTGAATAGTTAAATATGATAATTTACAGTGGCAAGTATTATAAGTAAATAAATGAATTTATGAGTCATGGATGATGTAATTGGACATTATATCAAACACATATGCTTTATTTATTATAATTATCCAAAAATAATCAACACTATTTATAGTTCTAAGCCAAAATAAATAAATAAATAATCCAAATCACCCCTCTCCACCCACAAAAAATACCTCCTCTCACCACTAATTATCCTATAATATTAAAAATACATTTATTTGGTAAGAATTATATTAAATAATTTCTCCAATTGTATTCCCCACGTTCTATAGCTTCTGGTTTCAATAAAAAACCAAGCCAAAGTTCCTCAACCATGTTCTGAAGGAGAATAAATTCTACAGTAAAAATCCTCATTTATCTTAATTTAATTTTTTTCAATATTTTTTTCTTTTATTCTCCTCTCTTAAAAACCCCTTATCCAAGTTTCATTAATACTAAATTATATTATATATAATTTAATTATGTTTTTTGATTGGAATATTTTTCATCAAACCTCTTCTCCAATCACTTTTATTCTGAAAATGAAAACATCATCCATGATACGTCTATTTAGAATCATTGTGGATGATGCATTTTCATTTTCCATTAACACCTTTAATTCATGTCATAAACACATTATTATGGTTAAATAATATTTTATTGTAAAAAATTTAATATATATAATGTTTTGGAACCAATATATAAACATGATATTAATAAAAATTATATAAGGTCATGATAGTCGTATAAACCAAAAAAATAAATTAAATCAATTTCATTAATGTTTTATCTAATTAATCATCTTAATAAAATATAACCTAATGATATATAAGATCAATAAATCTTATATAAAACCATTAATTACATTAAATTTCAATTTTTTATAATTATTCCCATTATCATTATTTCTATAAAAGCAAACCCATCATGAAAACCAAGAAAATGGACGCTCTAGGGATAAACAAATTTAATATTATAACTCTTTAAAAGACCATAAATAAACATAAACAATTATACAAAATAAATCACATGTATGATAGGTTCTTAATTAATTAATTAATGGATTTAATTTTATTATCTAGTACTTTTTGTACATGTGAAGATCACTTTCATACATAATGGAAGAGATTCTTTCTAACCCTCTATTTTCATTCTATGTATTTATTCTCTCCGTTTTTCAAAATTAATTATTAATTATTATTTGATACTACTAAATAATCGGTATATGTTCCAAACATATGTAAATAATTCAATAATTATTTTTATGGGGGAAATTGTTTTACAAGGATACCTATTCAGTTCCTCATGATATGTAAGCTTGATTAATGGGAACTTCCCAATTTCATACCCATTTTCATGTAAAATAATTAATGCATTTTAAATTGGAATTATTTACCTAAAATCACTATATATATCATGGAAAACTATCTTATTTCATCTTTGGTTTTATTCAATCAATTAATCAATATTAGGCATGATTCTCTAAAGCAATGGTCTTGGCAGTTAGCGTTGACTCATTCTTAGGTCTTGTTGTGTGTTATTTCCAAATTACTATTATGTCATGATTACATGATCTTATGTTTATTCATGTTTTATTCCCTTTTATTTCTACATTTTATTACTTCTAACCCATGTTCTTTTCTTTATTCCTATGTTTATTACCCTACTTGTATTTTTATCTCATCCCTTTGGTTTATCTATTTCCAAGGATATCTTATGAGGTTGGAAAAAATTAGATTAATATATGTGGTCTTTATAGAGAGTAAATAATCTATTTTTTGTTTCATTCATTCTAATTATTTACCTAATCTTCCAAATATAATAGATTTTATGATCTTTGGTGTGTATCTGGTGGTTAGTTATGCTTAAAACCATGTAATAATATGTGTAGGAGATTAGGGAAATTATACTACATGAAATACATCATTAATTGTTGAAAAAAAATGATGCATATTCTTATAGATACTCCACATTATGAATTTTTTCCACTATATCAAAAGGGCCTACAAACCCTAGTGATAATGTACCATACATAACAAATTGATGATGTCCCATGTGCTTGGAAACTCAATGAAATAACCAAAAACCAAACCCAAAATATAGAGGTTAATGATGATGGTCTTCATATAATTTATGAAAACTCCGAACAATGATTGATCTTTTTTGGATAAACTATACCATTTCTACTATCTCTTAAATAAGGCTCTGCCTAACCAAATACTATTCTACAAACATCTCCTAGCTTAAGGATGATCAAAAAAAATTCTTATATAACACCTAAAAGGAATCTGCCTTTATCAAAACCAAATAAGTATAATTATAGGAAAAAATTACCGGAGGGAGATTAATTTACCACGAAGCACCAGAATCAACCAAAAATGTCGAATAATATCCTCAACAATCCTGATAAATCCCTCGATATATCAATCAGTTTATATATGATATAACATGTTTTATTTCAAATGGGATCCCAATCCAATTTGAATCCTTTATAGAAGATGGATGTGAACCTCAAGTCCCTATATGAAACAATCACTAAGGTAACCCGATGAATATTTATAGCCTCTTAGTTATACATGCCTATAATATATTACATATTCATTATCTCATTGATGGTTAGAAAATTAGATTAATTCACATGCTTATCAATGATGACATAAATCTTGTCCTCCCCACTATGATTCTATGTTAATCGAATTTAAAATTCCATGGTAATATCATCACATTTCGATACCACATTGGTTAATGTTTTCAATATAGAAACATGTATTTGGGGATTAGATTTATTTTTCTGACTAGTGAGTTACAATGTCCAAAAAAATTCAATCAACAATCACACCATCACCATCAATAACTAAAAATCATGTTTTGATACAATTTGGAATTCCTTGGTTGAACAAAACGATAATAAATTTTTCCAATATCCATCAAATCCTTCTTTAGATAAAATAGAATGACCAACATTCTCTATAAATAGATATCATGCCTAAGAGACTCAGGCCACTTAGTCAGGGTCTCCCCACCATTAAGGATTCTAAAAAAGTGATAACATAAAAAATTTTGGAACCTTATCGAGCTAAGAGTACTCAAAAAATGTAAATTAATCATTAAACAAACCTAATAACACCTTCACACCCACCTCTTTTACTCCTACTATCATCTAAATGATGGAAGTCATCATATACCAAACCTCCATTGACTCCTTCACATATTTATTAAGTAATTTCATGCTCAATGAATTAATGAACTCATTTATTATCAGAGGAGTATATGAAATATCAAAATAAAATATATAAATATACTCATCCCATCATCTCAATCATAATATTAAATTCATCCGAGAGAAAATATACTTCATGTTCATTTCATAAGAATATTTCATACATCACTCCCAAAAAAGATGGTTATAAAATGTTTTGAGTGTGATCATAATAGCTAAAAACTCGTGAAAGTGGAGGGGGTAGTGCTTCTCAAGGGGGAATAACTTGTGACTCCCTTGTGATTCCCCATTTTATACACAAAGATATATTTTCCTTCCCCGCAATTTCATTAATAAAAAATTAATTTTATGTATCATTTATCCTACATCAAAACAAACCCCAACCTATTACCAAAGCATCGTAGGAAAAAGAATAACCTGAAATTAGTTCCCAAATAATAAAAAATATATCTCAAGTTAACTACACCATTAATTCCTCAAAATATCTATGAAATTTTTCATCCCACTAAAAAATGATGCCCATACAAGTCATAATAGTCATCTGATACATGATCATAGAGAAGTCTTGAAAAAATAGCATCTCGTAACAAGACAAACCCAGATATTATTTTTATCTCAAACACATTTCTATGTAATCCCAAGACATAACCACCTGAATAAATTTATGATTCACTAATATGGACCTCTATTACATAACATTCCCCTTAAAAATAAATTTATGGACCCAAAATTCCCCTTTGGAATAATTAATATACATATGATGTTCACTAAATGTTCTAATAATGATATCAAATGATCCATGTGTTCCTACTATAACTTTTGGTACATCAATATATCACCCAAAATAGTGACATCAAAAAATTAAATGAACTGATGAAATATTTGGATCACCAACTCCTTAAATACCGTATGAGCATTTGTGAGACCATATGGAATAACCAAAAACTAAAAATTCCCATAATAGGTCCTAAACATAGATTTAGGTATGTCCCCTTCTTATAATCTCGTATAATGAAAACCTAAATAAAGAAAATTCATTGAAAACAACAATACCCTCTAATTTGATCAAAGAGAACATCAATGTATTGACTGTGTTTTCATAGATTTAAAAAAATAGGGAAAGGTAAATTTTGTTGCTAGAATGTTTTTAAGGGGTAAAATGTAATATTATCTAGTATAATGATTATAGATAATTTTTCTTACCCCTCTGTTGGAACTCGAATGGGGTTATTAGCTTAGTAAATGAGTTTATTGGAAATCTAAGGCTTCTATGTTTTTTAGAATAATTAATATTTAGTCAATTAAATACTAAATTATTATCACATGTTCAGTAAGATGAATCTTTTATTGAATCTCCAAATTGATATTTTTTTATATAGTAGAGTCCATAATTTTTGTTTTTTCTTAGGCACGCGAAAAC
This sequence comes from Viscum album, assembly GCA_963277665.1. Lineage (NCBI taxonomy): Eukaryota > Viridiplantae > Streptophyta > Magnoliopsida > Santalales > Viscaceae > Viscum > Viscum album. The sequence continues at coordinate 1,774,309,384 of OY728146.1, read as the reverse complement.
CTTGTGTCAAGCGTAGGGCATGAGATAGTTCCGCTTTTTTCCCTTCCTTCTTTCTTGTCTTTTTTACCCATTTCTCATTTGTATTTTTGGTGTACGTGGATCCTCACCCATTGTGTGTGTCACATAGATAAATGAGTAATAAAGATATAATAGACATAGGTGTAGAAGATGAGGTTTCTTCATAGAGTTATGATAATACTGGATCGTCATATCAAAATTGAAAATCATATATCGGTTCATTGAATTGACAGTTTCCACACAATTGTTTTACATTCTTTATTTTTCCAAAATACCTATATATTATCCAATTAATGTTTTTAAATTCTATTATGGTTTTTTGGGACATATTGTGGGATGAACTTTGGATTTTTTTTGGGAAATTATGAGTTTTAGTCAACTTCAGGGTCTTCTCATTCGGTGAAATCCATGTACATAGCATTCGAATTATAGAAAATATACCACATGTTCTTAATATTAAGGTATGTTAGTGTTCTGGGGAATACACCCAATGTACTAAGGGTACTCCCTATGTAGTGGGCTTGGGGTGGGTTCATGTACTCAGAAAGACACCATGTGCAGAGGTACATGGTCGTGTAGTGTACATGACTAGTCACCTAAAGGGGAGTGTGTCATTTAGATGTACCTTCCCAGGTGTGGTAAATGGAAAGGTACATTTTCCGATACCCATGTTGGGTTACACACCATGTACAGGTGGTACATGAGTTGTTCTCATGAGTTTTTTTACAATGAATGGGTGTGGGTACATGAGAACGTACGCACGTGGCGGGACGAAACATGTATAGGGATGACACACCATATACGTTGGGATAGTGTTCACTGCGTTGTCTATGGTAAATGTATATGGAAGAATTTTTGGATAAACAACATGTACCCCGGTTATACATCTTTTAATTTTTCTCATCATGTCCTATTTTTACTGTTTTCTCAAATATGTAAGAATTAAACTTGTCAGTAATCCATTCTGAGAATTTTTGACATAGATTTTAATAGTGGAATCCTTCTTTCACTTAAAGTCTATATGGATGGTGTTTTATAATTTGATAGTTTAATAGGATGATTTCATTGAGTTTTGTTTTTAGAATCCAACAAGGGGTTATCGGTTGTGAGCATTGAGGCTTACGTGAGGATTGTGAGCTCGGTGATCATATTTACATGAGTCTTCAATGGAAATATATTTAGGGTTGTTTAGATAGATACTAGTTGGTAGTATCAATCAGTAACTCATAGGTGATCATATTTTATGTTTTGGTAATGGATTCTCATAGTTATAGATGTCGATGATTAACTTCTATGTACGAATTTTAGAACTATTAGAGCCTCTAGGAGGGGTTTCCCATTTTGATGGAGGCTTCATATGAGTGCCTTTTCTCTTATGATATGAGTCTATGGGACTCTAAAATATTTTCATATGGTATGGTTTCTGGTCATGTAATTAGTGGTTTCAACATTAGGATTTGGGGAGTCCCTATATGGCATGTTTTTTATTTTATTTTTATGAGGAACCCTTGTGGAAGGTCTCCTAATTTTGATGTGTTAATGAGGACCATTTTAAATTCTCCAATAGTTGGGTGTGTGTTTTTGGATCCCTGTAGATAATTTCATAGATCGATGATTTTTTGGAGGCCATTGAGGGTTTTTTGAGATTTTCTAGTACTAGGTGTGTCTTGTTCCTGTAGATGAGCTAGAGGAACTACTAATATAGTGTTACTCTCGTACTATGGAATGTTTGATTGTTGAGGTTGTTTCTTATATGGTCTATTGAGTGCTTAGGTTCCCCAGGGGTGTACCATGGTTTATTTCACTTTGTGCTCTGCCCTAGGGGACAATGGTAGCCTTGATTTTTGGTTTAGCCACAAAGTGGGTCATTGAGAGACCATATTGGCTATCTATTGGATGTTGGGATTGAAGATGCAGAAAGGGTCCCCATGATTTATTGGCCATGAGTGGAACGACATTTCTAGTTAATATGTTTTCATAGTGTGTTCATGGTATGATCGTACCATGTTCGGTTGACCACTTAAAGTAATTTGTGGTGATTTTGTGTACAAAAAATTTGTTTTATTAGGATACCCTTGGGATATCATGGATTGAGAATTGTTCCTGAGTTTTGATCTAGTTATCTCCTTCATTGTACTGCTATTTTTAGACCATTATAGGGTGACAATGAAAAATATAGATGATTAAAACCCATCTATAGTTGATTGTTATACCCGAAAAGTTTTGCATGGCCTTTTGAGATTCTAAGGAACCCATAGAGAGGGGTTTCAGGTGTCTTTGATGAAATTGTTCACCAAGGGTCCATGTATGTTTTTTGTGCTTTATGTATTTTTTGGAGCCCACCATTTTTGGTCCCTAGATGGTGCCAAATATTAATCACCAAGACTCTCAATATTGTTGGGTTCATTACCTTTTTCGATCTATATGTTCATGTGTTTTATTCAAATCTTTTTACTTGATTATTAGATCCTTCTAGATGCATTTTATTCATGTGAAGAAAAATTGATATGACATGGGGACTGACATTCATTCTTGTTTCATTTATTTGTATTGGATCATTTATGTAGATCATTAAGACACACCATGTCTCATTTAGATGGGTAAGACACATGCTTTGAAACGTCTAAAATGGGCTTGAACGTGGGAATATTTGAAAAAAAAATTGAGGATAAGACCCACTAGTTGGCTAATTTCATGTTTTCCCTTTTTTCTAGTTGTTTCTTTTATACCAACTACTGTTAGCTTTCTTCTAGTATGTTCTTATCACATATTCATAAATACATTATGAAATTAGATTTATATGGTCAATATTAGGGTAAGTAAATAATGTTTATTTATCATACACTATATGTGAACCTTGGTTTGATTGTATACATGATTTATTTTTGAGGTTGGATCATAGGATGCATGAGGTTTTGGGATGAGTCCTAACATTGCAAGATCAAGAGTATATATTCAAGTGTAGTATCAACATTAGGATAGTTTAGTTCAATAATTATGGAGGTAAAGTATATGAATTGGATTGCCTTCAGAATTAGTTCTAGTTATATATATTTTTAATTTTTTTAATTTTGTTTATATGGTCGGCCAAGGGGGAAACTGATAGTTATATGTTTTTCATGATTTGATTCTATATGAATATATACCTCATTTCATTTATTATTTCATGTTTTCCATATTTTAATTTATTTTAATATTTTAATTTTACCCCTATGTGTTTGTTTTGTTATTTTATTATCATTATACAATGGTTAAATGGTATAGTCTCCCCATCGTGCATTTTACAACATTTCCCCTAATCAATGACTTCTGAAATTTAAGGACTTACGATTGAGACCTTTTGGTTGGAAAAATTGGGTGACATTTCATGTTGACCATATATGGTTCATTACAAAATGGTATCAGTGATTTTTGGTTTAATGGTTTAGGAATTTGGTACATAGTTGTTGTAGGCATGTGCCAGAACATGTTTTGGATATCAAAAAGTTTGTTAGAAAGAACTATTCCAACATTAATTTTATATTTATAGGGCATGGAATTACTATTTTATGGATTATAATTTTATGTGTTCTTGGTTTAACCTAACATGATACACATGGGTCATTATATTTATGGCTTGTTCATGTTTTGGATCATGTTCATTTCGAAAATGTTTAGTGTTCAAACAAAATTATAAGAAAAAAGGTTTAAAATGACATATACCTACCCATGTTGTGATATATTTTTTTTATGAAGATAGGTCATGCAAAACATGTTCTAAGAGGGTCAGCAATGTTCGAGATGAAATCCCTTCGACAAGGGATGCATAAAGAATGATATTGGTCACAATTTGGATATGACTTCCATATTGGTGGCTTGATGATAGAAAGGATTCCAAAGAGATCATTATATTGTACATGTGTTCCCATTAGGTAATGGTTCCCCTAATGTTCGAGGTTCATGTTCCTTGGGAGGGAGCATTTCTTTCTATATGTTGTCTTCTAGGATATGTAGTGTGGATCGTGTGGCTCTTATCTCTAATGGAATGGGTGGGCATTGTTTTTCCTCTATGGTGGGATTTTTGAGGTATTATATCCCAAGTATGAGGTTATTTATAAAGATGCATGGTTTTTGAGAGGAGATGCTCTGAGATTTCTCTATGTCTGATGGATTTATTGAGATGGTACATTTTGTTGTACCATGATCGCTGGTAATTTTTTGTTACACGTTCAGTAGTGTAGTTGAAGCATGGTTTCAGGAGTGAGGATTTGGATCGACACTTTAGTAGAGGGGGTTTTTTCCATTGATCATGGAATTATGGATATGCCTCCTTTTTTAAGAGTAGTATTAAGGGTGCCCTAGTTTATTGTAACAGACCTGTGTGTAGAGCATGGTCGGTGGTGTTAGGAATGTTATCATAGTTTCATTGGGGATTTTTCCACATGATATTGATTCCAAGAAATCATTCAAGATATTTATAAATAAATATTTGTCATAGATATTTCACTATTTTATTTTGGAGGTATTGATGCTCATTTTAAATACAATTTTTGTTGGGGGGTTTTGGTTCCTCGAGTTATGATAATGAATAGTTTTATTTTATTATGGGGATTCGGTGTGAGTTTTTTATCCATGTTTTTCCGCTATGTTTAATGATGGACATAACAAGGTAATGGTGGGTTTCTTGTGGGAATAGGGGTGGATGTGAGAATATTGTTGTGGTGGGGAGGAAGAGATCGGTCATTGTTAAACGACACTCGTGTTGGGAAAAAGTAATTGATGTAATAGGATTTTTTTAGATGTTCAAGGGATAATTGATTTTGTAATTAAATGTATGATAGCATGGATTCGAGCTCTATACTAAGGCTTAATTATGGTAGTGTCATGAAGTAATTTTATGCATGGAATTTTTGATGAACTACGTCATCACAGGTTCTACAAATCAAAAAAAATCAATTTTTTTCCAAAACATTTTCCAGAGGAAAATTTGAAATGTTAATTTTAATAAAAAAATATATGTATTACCACTCCATCGGTCCTATAATATGGTGTTTACACTAAGAAAATAGTTTTTGGGGAAATTTGTTCTTTTAAATTTTGTGGCTCAATATTTAATAGTTCATTTATAAATATTCAATTATTTGTGCATGTTTTACCATTTTATTTTTAAAACACGGTATTTGATTGAGATTATTTTTCTATAGTTGATTCAATATAAGATGTTTTTTCTAAGTGAAGAATAGCTCTACAATGGGTAATGGGTCTAGGACCCTGGACCTTTTAGTTTCTTTTTTCCTTCCTTTTTCTTCTTATTTTTTTAAATTTTCTCCTCTTGTTTTTTCCAATCATCCAATGGCATGTCATGTATACTGATAATTCCCCCACAATGGTTGTAACTCATCTATTATACAGATATATGGAGGAAAAATCACAATGCTCAGGTTAGGCCTGATCATCATGTAGCAATTATGGATCATAAATTAGTATGATGCTTTTGTGGTTTACAACCCTAGGTAGGATAGTTATCTTTTTTTATTTAAATACTCATAAAATTTACTTTTTATTATTCAATAAATTAAATTGTTTATTAGGTATCCATACTAGTATAATAAATGGTTTTTTGGGACATTAGGTGTTTTAGGATGTTTGGGGGGCTTCACATTCGGGGAAATCCATGTACATGGAATGTGGTTTAGAGGGAGTATGATTTTTTTTGTTAATACTAGCAAGGGAATATGTAGGTATTAGGCCAACATGTTGTGTACTGGGGGTAAACACCATGAATTTTTCTTCTTTGGTGTGTCCCAGTACTTGGATGGACATCATGCATAGGGCTACATGGTGGTGTAGGGTACAGGACCAGTCCCCATGTGGGGTGCATTCTATGTAGCCATCCACACCGAAGAAGGGTACATGTCTAAGTACATGGGTGGGTACACATTTTGGGTTTCACACATTCTAAATTACATACACGACATGTTCTCAGTTGTTTCATATGTCGAGTGGTGATGAGGTACATGAGAAGGTAAAAATATTGGGTTACAAACAGTGTACATGGATAACTGACTGTGTAACTTTTGAGATTACATATCAATTTCCCAATGGAACATGACTAGGGTTTACATATTTGAACCACTCTGTGTACCTGGGGTTAATCCTTGTACTTTTTCTTACATTGGAATATTTTTCCTATTTTTCAACCTGGTATCACAATTGGATATTTGAGTAGTCCATATTGAAATTTTTACAATGTAATGTTTTTTGTTGGAATCCTTTTGGAGTTTAAAGGCTATGAGTATGGTGTTTTGGACTGTGAGAGTAAAATATTATTATTTGGATGAGATTTGGTTTTTAAAGAATCCAAGTGGGATTAGGTTGTAAACTATGAGGATATGATATGGTTTGAGATATATGTGATCAGCCTATCATGATAATTCCATGATTATATATTTGATGTTCATTGGGTATATTCTGATATGTGAGATGGATTGGTATCTATGAGGAGATCATGGTTTTTCCATACATTTTGGGACGAAATTTTCATGTTTAGGTAAGTTGATGATTATCTTTTTTGTTCATAGACTAGGTCTGTCGGATTATTTTTAAGTGTTTATGCATTTGGATAGTGGTTACGAAGGGGTTCTATTAAAAGTCAAAGATGTGTCTATGGGAATCTTTTGGATTCCCTTGTGTGCTACTTTATAATATAGTGATCTGTGTTTACCATATTCCACTATTGATAATGCTTTTATGTCGTGTTTAGATTTTTCTAGTGCTTATAAACCCCTATCGATGTTTCTTTATTTTGAGTTATCCATGAGGGCCATTGTGATTTCCCATATTTCGGTGTGATTTTGTATTAACATTGAGAACACTATTGATGAATGATAATTTGGAGGTCACTGAGGGCCTTTTACGATGTTTCGGCACTGGGCATTTCAAGTGAATTTGGATAAGCTTGAGGAACCCATTATATAGTGTCATGCTCTTAATGTGGTCTTTATTCTAGATGAGGTTGTTTTTATGGGAATCACAAGAGAGAATGGGAATATTAGGGGATGCATGTGGTGGATGTAACTATATAATATGATCATGAAGACTGTGTTAGGCCTAATCATGGTTTTTCCTAATCGAGGGTCATTGAAATAAAATGGTTCTTGTTTGTTGGATGATGACATAGATGGTGATGAAAGGGCCTCATTTCATTATTTGATGAGAGTGGACCATCACTTCTAGTTCATCCGTTTGGATAGTGGTGTTGAGTTTAGATTAACCAACATTTGGTTGGAAACATGAAATGATGCAGGAGGGGGTTTCTACTTAAAACTGTGGTTTTAGAAGGATACTTTACGGATATCAAGGATTGGGATTTATCCATATATTATGATCGTTTTCCCTCTTTTATTGGGTGGTAATTTTTAGACCATCTTTGGGAACTAATGGGAATTCTAGATGAGTGAAACCCCCATCTAGTTTGAGTTTTAGAACTGGATAATTTATCATCATGAATTTTTGGATCTAAGGAACACGTAGAATGGGATTTTATGTTTCATGGTTGTTGTAGTTATCTCAATGCATATAGATGAAATTCACACTCCCATGTTTTTTATGGAGGCCACATTGTTGGGTCCATAACTAGTGAATTATTTTTTATGTTGGACACGTAGGACTGATGGTTTAACTATATCAGTTAGACAAGGTATTCTTCTCACCAAATGATATCATCCTTTTGGATTCATCAATTGTTGTAGATGATAATATTTCCGGAAATCCCTATGGTTATTCAATGGGGTCTAACATTGATTTTTTTTGTATTGAGATATCTCATTGCTCTTTTTTAGATCTAGAAGACAAATTGGTGTCATGTAGATGGGTAGAGGCGTGATCTAAATACTATATAATTGGATATGGTGGAAGTATACTTACCAGTGGCTTACTGGTATATCCCCCTAGTTGGTTATTTTCTTAGGTTTTCCCTATTTTTGTATTTTTCATTTTACTCCATATGCTATTATTTTCTCTCTATGATGGGTATATCACATGTGCTCACATTTTTCACTATAGCATAGATAGGTTCACTAATATGGGGAATACTGTGATTTATTCCTCAACCCATATACGAGGACTTCATTTTGTATATATATATTATGTTTAATTTCAGGTAGGTTCATAGGATGGAAAACGATAATGTATGAAGCCCAGTGTTTCTGAATTTAGCAGATCCACTTATTTAGAGTCTTAGGATTGGTCTGGTTCATCTCAAGAATCATGGAAAACAAGTTTTTAGTTTCTCTTGAAAATTGTTATGGATCTTGTTTTATGTATTTTTAATTTTATTGAATATTTTTCATCCCAGTGGGTGATCTATTATTGTTTGTTTGTAATGTTTTGTGTATGTATGATTGTATGCCATAACTCTTTTATTATTTCATGTTTTTTATGTTTTTTGTATTCTATAATGTTTATTCCTATGTATGTGTTTTGCTAATTATTTAATGTTATCACACTATTAACATAGGGTATAGTCTTCCCACTTCACCTTTTAGTCCCTCGCCATGGGATAAGGGGCTCTGATATTTAGAGACACATAAATAAGTCCTTGTAGCATACTAGATCTAGTGAGAAGTGAGTATAACATATATGGGTTCAATTCAATAAATTCATTAAAATAGATAATTATTTTTCATGATCACTTAGTTTATCATTTGATCACCAACACAATGTTCGGGGCTCCTGATTACCTTCTTAGGTATGGGGAGAGGTAAATCCCTTGGTGTCATTCTAGAAAGAATCAATCCCTTAGCCTCACGTTCTATAAGCTGGTATTTAAATTATAAAAATTATTCATGTTATATATGATAATATGTAATAAAAATGGGAATCATACTTGGAATAATTTCAATGATAAAATTGATATATCATTATGGTAGAACACTAGAAAAATCAATCCAAAATAGCATGGGGTATGCACAAAGCACTACATGACATGGATAACCCAAAAATTGATTAATGAAATAAATAGAAATATTTTTCAATAGAAAATATATCACCCCCATCAAAAGTAACATCTAGACCCACCCACACTAATATAGAGTTCCACATACCCTAGAAAATATGATTGAACCAATCAGAAGATAAAAAATAAACTCAATAATGATATTAGTCAATATATGTCATACTAGTGATCATCTATTCAATTAAAAAAATCAAGTTGCGGATATTTAGATCTTGAACTATGAAATCACCAAACACATTAATGTCAGATACTATCACCCAACATGAATGATATTTGTATATGTTTTTGGAAAACTTTCGAAAATACTTGAAATAATCAAAAAAATATGTATAACCTCCAAACATAAACCCAACACATCAACTAAATTTCAATATAAAAAAATTATTTGTATCACCAGTATAATAAAAATAAAGTAGCATATATGTGGGAATAAAAAATGTTCCTCAAGAAACAGTCAGCCCTATATTAGATTCCCTCTTCCATACTCCAATATATAAAGATCTATATTCTCATATACTCCTAGAGATTTCATAGAAACATGAATACCCCCATAGAATAATGATAAAACTCCCCAAAATTGGATTCATTACTATATACATGATAATCTTTGGTGAGAATTGATCCATATTTACTTTCTTGCACTATACTTCCACAACAATACTCAGGTAGAATGATTTTCTACAATGGTGATAAGTAAATAGAGACTCATTATATTTTGTCATGGTATGACTAGGACATTGATGTCGATATAAAATATCCTTTTTATTTCTAGAATAATCACCTAAAACTATTCATGAAGTATACTGGCCACCCTCATATTTACTTTTCTAGCCAGTAGTCACAACCTAGATAACAATAGCCCCATTCAAATATCTGACCAAACATGTAATCATAGTTATGTTTGATTAATTCATACATAATTTATTAAATATCTCCATTTTGTTTACAGGGAACATAGTAAACATCATAGAATTTATATAATCCCTCATCCCCATCTCAAACCTCTAATCTTTTAGTTAATAATTGGTAACAATATTCAATTGAAAAATCCCTTTCTCCATAAAATAGGTCGAATATTTAAGAATGGTACACACCCCTTTCTCTAATGTTATAATCCCCTTTTTTTAAACACAATTTCCTATGATAAAATATATGGTTGAATACATTATTGAAGGATTTTTAGTTTATATCCAAATGAATAATAGCTTGAACAATAGATCCAAACCACCTCCTCCCCTATCTCATGAGAATTTACATAGAAAAACCCACATTGTAGTCATCACTTGTCTTTAGGATGAAAATTATACTATCAACCCAAAAATGAAATAATTCATATTATTTAGGAACTTTTTACCATTGAATATGGGCATATTATTCTTTGTAATCTCTGTGCCGTGATCCACCACTCATCTTGAGTCCCCAAAACCACTTGACCTATAGTATGAATAGTGAAAGGTATAGCATAAACCAAAGAAGGTTAAAATAAAGTATTTTCATACCAAACCTTTCTCATCACATCCACTATAGGATTTGGAATAACTATTCTATGAGGCATCATTTAAATCAAAAATATAAAATCCATTCTTTTTGTGAGGAAATTCCAAAGACCATCTTGAAGAATCCATATTAATTCCTTTAAATAAGAAGAATTTAATTAATAATAAATTATTAATAACAAATCATAAATAAAGAAATATGTTAATTAAAAGAAACCCAATATATGTTTCATTCAAATGACCTCATAAAAAAAGTCACAATATTTTTAAAAATTCATCACCATTCTTGGTAATTCATGTTTAGAAATAGAATTCTTCATGACAGGAACTAGCTCATACATACTACTCAAATTCCAATAGTCTGAACTCCTATATACCCAATACATCAAACCAAAAAGAGGATGTGTCACAAAAACATTAGGAAAACAATTCCTTCTAATATTATTCTGTAATGAACCAAAATAGGTCAAATAAACAAGTCATCCAAGAGAGTCCACAATCTGATGAGGCTGAATAATGAATGAAACGTCCCATGTATAAATGATGATCAAAAAGAGTATTGTGCGAAGGACAATAAAAAAAATATATGATACAATAGAATAATATCACAACAAGTTAAACTAAAATATTAAAAATAGATAAGACCAACCTGTCTCCATGTGACCAATAATTACTTCAAAATAATCCCTCTAAAAAGAGAATCACCAAACCAAAACTGAAATACTACAAGATTCACTTCCATTTACAAGACTCTTGAAAAAAAATATCTATAACATCTCACTATAAAAGTTAGAGTTTCAGAAAAAATACCAATAGGTTTACACAAAAGAAAAAAAAATAAATTCTAATATCAAGAATTTGGAAGATATAGATTTAAAAAAAGTCTTCTTTTTACAGAACATTTTCATAAGATAAAAACATATCATATATCATCCATTTTTTTATAAATACCTTAATATATAAAGAGAAAAAATACAAAAAGTATGTTAGATAAATCAAGTAATAATTAAACTAACCATAAAATGCCATAATATAAGTATATGTGAAAATAACAATTAAATAATACATCATGAGATAAACTAATCATAAACAATGAAGAATGCTATTTGGGATCTAACATATTGGAACATATTCTATGAGTGAAAATAGTGATAAAATTATTGAAAAAAGTGGATCTAACTATTATAACTACTAGTTTCATTACATGAACCCACTAATAAAGAAAAAATACTATACTAATGGTTTATATCTTGTGGTATAGGTATAAAAACTAATAGTACAACCTGCAAATATTCTTTTGAGAGAAATTGGGTATTATTGGGTTGTTATAGACCTATACCAACAATTGTCTTGGAAAAATATTTGTATAGATCATATAAAAAACCTATTCCAACATTTTTTATAAACCCATTGGTATGGGTCATATATAAATAAAATATAGATTTGTTTTTATCCCAAAACATCTGATTTATATTCCAATGATTATACCACTAACCTAAAAAAGATTTGTGGAACTTAATTTGACATATATATTTATATGGATATTTATTATTAATTTATATTTTGATGTATTTTATATCATTTGAAAAGGTTATCCATAAAAAATAAGGGTAATTATATCAATTATTCTCAAAATAGTTGGAATATGTCAACACTAATGTTTTTTAGAACTGTTGGTATCTGTGCCCTAATTATTCTGACATATACCTATGGTTGTTCCAGAATTGTGGTTATAGAGTGGACCTATAATAATGATTTTTGAAGACAAAACAGGTATATGGTCTCTATAAGGTACATATACCAACAATTGTGGCCAAAACCATGGGTATAGGTCTCTACAACTTACATATACAAAATTTGTTTCAAAGCCTTTAGAACAGGGTCTCTAGAAGGGACCTACACCAATGGTTTTCGCCAAATCTATTGGCATATGGTATCAAAATGGTACCAAAAAAATGGTCTCTCCCAACCCTTTGGTAACGGGTAAATTTTAGGTTCCTATACCAATAGTTCTTTTTAAACTTTTCGTATATATATGTTTTTTAGGCTCCAATTTCATATAGTTACTATAGTTACAAAAGACCACTAGTCGATATACATATAATAAAGTGAAAAATATAATTCCCAAATCAACCAAGGTTTCCCAAGATTATATGTTTCCAAATATAATGTTTAAAACCATGATCACAATTCATAAACAATTCTCATAACTAGGAATATCAACATTCATTCATGAAAACCAATTTTAGAACTAAAACCACTATTTATTTTTTCCATCAAACACTTTGAGTGAAAAAATATATTTTTTATGTAAACCCCATTAAAAGTGATAATTTTCATAATAAAACAAATAAAAAACAAATAAAATAAATTCATGTAATAACCTCATGTATTTACAAGAAATAAAATTATGTCTTGTGTTTGAACCATTGTATAGAGACACCTACATCAAGAATGGGGGGAAACCAATCACTGTCAAAAAAGAGATCAGTAAAGAGTAGAGGATTTCTGTATAATACAAGATCAATAATTAATAACATAAATCATTTATGAAAAAAATTAGATACATGATACACATCCCATTTGGGTTATAAAAATCTAATAAGAGAAGATATATAGAATATATCTACAAAGAAAATGGAAAATATGATAATAACATAGAATAACTTAAATTGACCCAACAATAATGAATGAATTATACTAAGAATAGAAAAGCATAATACCCTAGGGAATTGAGGGATGATTGGTTTGAGGAAAATAAGTGTCAAGGGGAGGTGAGATACAAAAACAACCTTTTTAACAGTGGATATTCTATCTTCTTAATGGTTCAGAGGCATGTACACTATTTGGAAGCACATTTAGAAAAACTCATGTGAAAAATGTGTAAGGATAATTTCCCTTATAAATATGGGTTTCATTATTTACTAGAGAGTTTTTTCTTGGTTATAGAAACCATTCTCAATCCATGTGACACTATTGGACAATCACTCAAACTTCTACAATGTCTCTTTGGAGAGCCGTACAACTTTTCTAACCAATAATAAAACCATGAAAAACTCTTTTCTAACCTCACAATACCATTCCTAAAATTTATGACATAATTAGTACTAACCATGAATCATTTTAATGCATATCACTCCTTTAAAGTTTTTCATTTTCAATCCTCGCTTACGTGAAACATCAAGAACAAATTAAATGAAAAACAGAAAACAATTTAAATCAAACCTATGACCCATTAGCCATTACAAATTGTTTTGAAACACTTCATTGTGTGTTTATTGAATTAATTCAAAAAATAATATGTATATTATTTCCTCTCAATTAGTTATAGTTGAAAACACCCATAGGATATTACCTTATCTCACTACAAAAGTACTACTCCCGGACTAATACCTGATGCGTCAAAATACACTAGACAACCAATCCCAGGAACATGGATTATAAATTCTAAATATTTTTTGAAAAAATATCCTTGTGTAAATGAAATACTATTTATATAGTTTCAACCATGATAAATTCACCCTTTTATTTATATTGCAATCATTGATGATGATAGTTGGTACACATCTTGAATAAATCATCGATAATATCCTACTAGGGATATAAATATCATATTCTAAAGAATATTCCATGGATGTTTCAAGGAAATAACTACCTAAACATTATCTAGATCAATGGATATTATTCTCATGAAAACCAAACACCCAAATAGTCACACCTTCCATATCTGAATATCTAACATTTTCAACATGGTTTAAAGCCAATGCGCTTAAACAAAACTGATAACTATTTCAAGGTTTCTAACATTCCTCTCCCATGTTAGAGAGCGGATGAGTATATTATCGATGAACAACATAAAAAATGATTCCAAATATGGGTGCATGATCTATTTATTTATATACATCAACACTAAAAACACATTCATTATTTCAAACGGCATCAACAAGTACTCATATAACACATAACTACTATTAAACAATCTATGATGAATATAATCCTCTATTATTTCACATAGGTGATAGTCGGATCAAGGATAAATCTTGGATAAATACCATGATTGTCATAATTTACTGAAAAGATCATCAATCATGGGTAATGGGTATCCGTTAATCGATATCCCCTAGTTCAACATTTGGTATTCAATGAAGAGTCAAAGACTACCATATTACTTCTTGGAGAACAATACAGGTGCATCCCATGTTGATGTACTTGACCTGATAAACCCCATGCACTCCCATTAAAAATGATACATCTTAATATCATTTTCATCAGTTGGATCCATATGATATAGTGATATTGAAATGGTTTTTCTCACCTGAAAGAAGCTCTATCACATCATAACTTGATGGACCTTAAAAGTGTAAACTATACCAAAAATTTATTGAATTATCTCAACCCATTATTTAGCTCACTAAGGACCACTAGTTGCATTGAAGGATGATGAATTCTAGGGTTTATGTAAAGTCATATTTTACTATTGTGTTAAACTCATATGCATAGGAAATGAACTAAGAAAAATACTCTCGGTTAAGGCATCTCTACTATCTAAACCATAGAGAATGTGCCTAATCGTTGTCAGCTACATCTCCTTACTTATCTTATGGTAATTTACAAACAACATACATGGTATGAGAATTCTAGATTTTTTATTAATTATCCTCATTTGATAATGAATTGGTAACATCTTCTATAACATTAATAAAACAAATCTAAAATAGACGTCATTAGTATAAAACCTAATCATTTTATGGGATCACGCATTTTTTTATAAGAGTCTACAAAATACCCAATGTATTACCCTCATAACACTTAACCCTTTCCTGTAAATATTATTCATAATCATAATTTATATACTAACACAAAAACGTGCTCAGTTCATTAGATTAATTCCAAACTAAAATATATCACAACAACCTAGAATCATGGAAAAATCATAGAAGAGAAAATTTCCTAAAAAGATAACACAAATTAGATCATATAATTTAAGAACTTGTATTTAACATATAAAGAATTATATATATGGATGTAGACCTATGTTCCTAGTCATGACGAATTAACAAAATTTTAATATCATAAATCAGATATATAAATAATGTGAATCACTCTATGTGAATTTAATAAATTGTAAAAAAATTAATTTCCTCACTTTATGGTAACTAAAAAGAACACTATATAGTGATGGAATGACACTATCATAGTTCCCCTTCCCAAGTTCAAGACATCATAAATTCCTTCCACCCATTTACAAATAAATAAAAATGGAATGAAAAGTCAGTGAGTCGTAGACCATTGATATTATATTTTAATATCATGAACAAAACCACTGAGTTTGATCTGAATTTCCATAAGACCTCATGCACACCACCCCATATGCAAGAGGTAACATACCAGTTGGGAGGGTCTAAGTATATTAGTGTAGAGACTATAGTCTCAGTATAATATCATAATATGAATGATAAAAATTATAATTAAATGAAAATAAATAATTAATAATATGTAAACTAAATAAATGGAATACATTGAATATAAATAAAATGGATCTCTATGTGGAATTCATGTTTAGAATAATAAATAAATAAATAAATAAATAAATAAACAAAATTACATATTCCCAACAAAGTCTATCCAGATATTCCTCTTATTAAACACTCCTCTTCTCTCCCATCCATTATAGCCCCCTCACATTAATTCAAATCCCTCATGATGTCTAACAATGTCCAAAAATTATTCATTGTGGTGTGGGTACAAGACAATTTAATACACAACCAAGGTCTCCTTAAAATTAATTTCTTATTTATAACATGTTTATACAAATAATATTAACAAATTCAGAATGAAGATAAATATTTCCACGACCATATGCTCAAAGATTACCCAATCAGGTCCAATAACAAGATAATGGAGATAGAGACTACACGATCCCTACCTCAAGTAGGACTCGAGTTGCAGATTAACACCGAGGGGATAATAAGCATACATATGGGAGAAATTTCACTCTAAGGCAACATGAGATAGGGGTTGATAAGGAACATATACCCACCGAAAACTCCACATATATAAAAAGAGATCCCATGTATATAGCTTTAATGTTGTAGAATTTTGGGAAATCTCAAAGGAAAATAATAAGCATAAAAAAGTGGAAGAAGATAGAGACCATGAATCCCAAATAGTTCTTACAAAAACATAACCTAGTAATATGAAGCATGATATATGATCTTATATCGATAACATAAAAATAGTTTTTATATATTCATGTGGTTATCAAATAAATATACACAGTAGGATCCTCGTCATATCATATTGTGAAAATGATAATCAAATAATACTAAATCATGACGAACAATAATGAAACAAACTTATCACATAAAAATGTATACAATGTTTCTTGCCTCATCGTGACTAAATCATTCCAAGAATAACATAAAATGGAGGATATAGAAATGTAATGAAAATTAAGGGTACCCCACTATCGCTTTCCCTTTAGTTTTCTTTTCTTCCACAATATCACAGGTCATGATCTATCTCTCTCCACAAGTAACCCAACCCACAATCGCTTGGGATTTGTATAAAAACATGCACCGTACACATCACATTATCCCACATACCATCTCTATAAAGTAACCAAGATGTTTTAGGGAGCCACCATATCTCTTATGATGGGTAACATACATTAGGTATTATACCTCAGGTCATTAGATCCCATATATCGATTAAGGTACCTCGAGCCATCAAAACCCACACACATCATACCTATAATAACCCTTTAAATACTATATCTAGAGATACATGTGTGAGAAATAAAAAATCCATTAAATTCCTCTTTAACATATATTTTAAAATTGAAAACTGTCTATACTAGTACATCACACTAACCAGATATGAGAGTGGGGCTAGAGGGGTTAGTTATTCATCCATCATCCCAGTAAGATAATTGGTAAAACACACTCTCAGAGTCCAATGGGTGTCAATTTGTTAAAATGATATGGGTGGGGAATCATAAAAGATAATAAAACATATAAGATATATTATATCTAAGATAAAAAACTATAGACAAAACCTACTCATAAGTTTAACTGCAGTTATCATCAATCATACAGTCGTATGAATCTCATATGGAATTGATAACCAATAATAACACAACCATTTTATTGGGATACATTAAATTACTTATGTTCTTTAAATCAGTTATATTAATATTAATTATTCCAGTAACCACTAATTAATTATTATTATTATTATTCCAAATTACATTACATTAACCATTAGAGTGAAGTCTATTCCTTTTATGTATAATCCATACTGAGTCCATAGTTTTTCAAGATCAAAATTCCATTTTTATTCCAAGAAGTACTGAACCCGTTAGTTAAACATTTATTACTGGTCACAAATATCATTATATAATCCATGTACTCTAGGAAAAAAATCCAAATCTACCATTAATTAATGTAACCAATAACATCTAGTTGCCTCACAAAGTGGGGAATAGAATACAGATTGACATGAAAATAGACCATACTCTATAATAAAGATTCATACCATAAAATCATACAAATTTATCAAGTAATTGAGAATACCAAAATTGAACCCCTTTATCCATTTCATTCATCATACCCAACACCCGCATGCATATCTACACACATCAATCAATATATCCATTAATGAAAACAAAAACCTTGGTCCCCCTCACCCATCTCATCATCCATACTGAGATCATTTCTCACAAAAAGGATCACATATTGGGGACATAATAAAGTTTTAAGTCAACAGGATTATTCTCTTGGTCAATATAGTCTCTAAAAAAATTTATTAAACCATTACATATAAATAAGCTTTTTTGAATCCCAACAAAGGGCCTTAGACCTTCAAAAAATGATGTGTGTTGTCTGGATCAATGATTTATCAGTATCAAAATATTATCTCTGATTAAATATTGTATTAATTGAATCATTAATCATATGTAAATACTATGGGAAACTGATTTCCCAATATATAATTGCATATTAATTGTCTATCATCTTCTTATCATTAATTCTAGTTTTAGAAACCTTTAATATTACATAAAAATTTAAAATTACTTTCCATTTCATCATTTTAGAAAATAATTATAATTCTTTCCTAGTATTTATCAATTTCATTATCACATTGATGATCATATTTAATAAAAACATGTGAATTGCATAATTTTTAATTACCATCAATTTAATTGAATCAATAGATTGCAAACATACTACTTAATTAATTATTAATTCCAATAATCTATTAAAAATAAATTTATGTTATTTATCAGTTTACATAATGATATTTTTTTAAAACAATAATAATAACATGACACACATGGTGCCTATGGATGTTCCATATCTCCCATATCCACATTTATTTCATCAATTGAAGGTTCTTGGAACTTCATTTTAGAGGGTGGTTTTAGCATAGTCCTTCAGGCAGTTCTATAGAATTACATGTGTCATACAACACTATTCCAAGGTCTAAAGAGTTATTCCATGGTTTTTAGTTTCATGGTGTGTCTATAAATACACCAAGCCCCCTGAACATGATATAATTCCAAAATATCACCCTCATACCATATATGACTAATAGTGTTTTTTAAATTTCATTGAATCCCTTTCAGTATTCATTAATCCCTGGCTTCCTATGATCGATCACTTGTGATCCAAGGATTGTTCTATAAGTCATTTCTAAGGTATTCTCACTATTTGATCTCATTTACTCATGTTTAACTTTTCTATATATTTTCCTTGATCTCTATTAATCTTATAGGTTTTTTTCTATTTTTTTAAATTGTATTCGTGGAATGAACACTTTAGAAGGTTATAGTTCCTCACTGAAGAGGTGACTATAGATCCATGACATTTGGTTTTTCCTATATGGAGAACAGTGGTTGGGGAATAATTTATTCTCCTATGTATTATCCTTAAATCATAATTTTATCATGGTTTTTCCTTTTTTATGTAAATGTAATTAACCAAATTAAATTTAACAAGATCACTAATGATCTGGATTTGAAATTTCATGTTTTTTCTTTCCACCCTAAAAAAATTTTGATTCATGATTTTCCCAATAGTGGGTTATCCAAAATATGCATGTGTGTCATGTTATTATTGTTATTTTAAAAGTTTTTCCATATTGTAAACTGATAAATAACATAAATTTATTTTTAATAGATTATTGGAATTAATGATTTATTAAGTAGTATGTTTGCAATCTACTGATTCAATTAAATTGATGGTAATTCAAAATTATGCAATTCACATGTTTTTATTAAATCTGATATTCAATGTGATAATGAAATTGATAAATGATGGGAAAGAATTATAATTATTTTCTAAAATGATGAAATGGAAAGTAATTTTAAATTTTTATGTAATATTAATGTTTTATAAAACTAGAATTTATGATAAGAAGATGATAAAAAATTAATAGTCAATTATAGATTAGGAAATAAGTTTCCCATAGTTTGTACATATGATTAATGATTCAATTAATTCAATATTTAATTAGAGATAATTGTTTGATAATGATAAATCATTGATACAGACAATACACATCATTTTTTGAAGGTTGAAGGCCCTATTTTTGGATTCAGGAAAGATTCTTTATATGTAATGGTTTAATACATTGTTTTTAGAGACTATATTGACCAATAGAATAATCTTATTGAATTAAATCTTTATTATGTCCCCAATATGTGATACTTTTGTGAGATATGATCTCATTATGGATAATGAGATGGGTCAGGGGGACCAAGGTGTTTATTGTAATTAATGGATATATTGATTGATGTGTGTAGATATGTATGAGGGTGTTGGGTATAATGAATGAAATAGATAAAAGGGTTCAATTTTGGTATTCTCAATTACTTGATAAATTTTTATGATTTCATGGTATGAATCTTAATTATAGAGAAAGGACTATTTTCATGTCAATCTGTATTCTATTCCACACTTTGTGAGGCAACTAGATGTTATTGGTTACATTTATTCTATTCCCAATCTACTTTATGATTAATCCATGCTCCACTATGTTTTATTCACCATCACCCTAGTGAAAAACATACTTCCAGTCCACAAACTTTCTAATTTTCGGTACTAGCTTTCAAAAGTCATTTCATCCACTATCTATGCCACCTGGAACATTCACTTAGTGTTTGTAACACCCAAAAATTGAAATGGACAGGATATCCATGATCTGATACTTGATATCATAAACCTATCTAATTCTTCTTCTTCTCAATAATTAAACACCAAACATGAAGTGATGGATGGGATAATGTGGTTTAAATAATCCATATATGAGATACCTATCAAGGATATCTTTATCTAAAGAGCTTAACCATCCCATAAAAGGATCAAGAGAAAAGACATAAAATAGAAAAAATATAGGCCAAATTCCCTATCTTGGGGTATATACCTCTAAAAATAGTAGGGTTTCTATATGAAGCAATAGTAAGCTATACCATAACTCAGGGAAATATTCAAAAAACAAAAAAAACATAAAACATAACATGAGTAGAGATAAACATGAATCATCGTAGAGAACTGAGTTTATATCTGTGAATCATGTTCCTAGGCAGTCTCCACTATTCCATCATGCCACCACATGAAACAAAATAGTGGAATATAATGCGAAACATACACAATTTCCCAAAGTGTATAGATCTCCAAAGTTCACTCCTCAAGGTTTTTATCATTGTCAATATCTATCTAACCCTAATATATGACATGTGAGTCATTATGATGTTTAATATAGATTTATGACATTTGGGTAATGTTGTTTATCATGCTCATATATGGGTGAAGTGATATCTGATATTCCACAACTCAAATGTGAACCAACACCTCTAAAAGCCTAATACTCTAGGAATAAAACATACTCCCATGAAAAAACATTCACATATTATAATGAGGAGTTAGTTATTAGAACATTTTACCTTAAAACTCCAATGGTATCCTCATATGATAAGTATAATATTTATCATGATAATGATAAACTTTCATCCTCTCATATATCACCTAAACTATCATTATTGTATTCCATACCAGTTCTAACCTAATAATTGATGCCTCTACACCCATAGTCCATCATAATGGTTAATGGATTCACTAGTCATATAAAGCGTCAAATGGTAAAAGACCAACAGTTGAGTGGAAACTATTGTTTTTAGAAAAATAATCAAAGTGAATCTACCTCATACATGATCCTCCAAAATCCATGACACAAGAACAAAAATATTCTTCAATAATCTGGATGGTCCACTCTATTAAAATTTATATCTATTGAATAAAAGGAATGGTAAGGAATAACATTGATCCAAAAACATATTGGAGACCTATCCACAACATGCATTTAAAAAGGTTTAATGATCTATGGCGATCATCCTCTGGACTTCGTGTGATCTGACCACCTCCCCCAGATAATTATTTCAAAGAACCCCCACATTGATTGACTCCATGATCGCTATAAAGTGGGATGATTCTGTCATGTGATTCTGAATCATTTATAAACCATCATATAATACCTGAGATCAAGGTAAACTATTAATGAAGTCTATTGATATTTTATCCCACTTCCATAGGGAAACATATAACTACTAGTGTGAACCACATGGAACACAGTGCTCAGCCATCACATTCTAGAAGACCAAGAATCAAGAGAAAAACAATACAAGTACATACTTTATACTAGGCCACCAAAACTAAAAAATCATGTCTTAGTAATTCTTTGTTAAATTGGGAAATACTATCGTGGGGGATTTGGAACTCACCAGGAATCATCTCTCACTTCTCTAAAGGAATGAAAATACTCATATTGAAAGACATCATGTATTATATATACACAAACCAACCATCAGGGGAATCACTAAAGAGAACATAGAATATTTAGAACTCCAAATGAAAATCCACTATCATGGAAACCTCCAACTACTACAACAAAGGAAGCTACACCATTATATTTAAAATTTAACAACTACCTTTAACCTCACCCATACCCAGATGAATCACTGGGATCTCTTCCATCACTCTCAATGAATATATAGATTCATTCACAACATCACAATCACAATTCTTACTATGTGTATTGTCCACAACATTTAACTTTCCTAGTTTATATTAAATCTAATATTAATAATCTTATAGTAATTAAATCTATATTTGATGATTTATGCTCAAGTCAATCATTATATAAAATACCTATGAATTTTACGATCACTCAAAACCACAGAATACTCAAGGATGATGTAATGTTTCCAAAACACCAAGGATAACACTACTAATTCCAAATTGAGATAAACGTTGGAATAGTCATTCTTATGGTGATGAAATTTTTGTGACCCATAAGAAATATATGATATCAGATACATTAGAAAAAAACCACCAAATAAATGATATGATAATAAAAATAGAAAATTGAATAGAAACATTTGGAAAACATCAAACAGGATCTCTAGACAACATCTTCTTGAGGTACTAGAGGGCTTCATGAAATTGGTTAGACAATTTGTATTCCTTATCCATCATGATCAATGATTTTATAGTACTAACCGGGATAAAAATTAGTTATGATCCTCCAATAAGAGCCTTTGAGTATATGGAATATTATATCATCTACCACTTCCTTATGGGAAACAAAATCTATAGTCAGACATATCATTAATGGATTCATAACCAATCCATTATGGTAGATGAAATTCCCCAACAAAAATAGTACACAAGCATAGAATTCACACTTTTATAGCTTCCTGAAAAACAAATTAGAACAAAAAACTATTAAAATGGAATGCATAAGCTCTGCAAGATACTCCTCAGATATAGAGTATAAAATGATGTTGTCGATGAAATCAAACATGAACATATCTAATAACCCTATGAACACTATTAACATTAAATCCATGAACACAAATAGAGTATTTTCTATTCTGAATGAAATAACAACAATAACCTAATTCTCCTTGCTACAAAAAAATTGTTTTCATAATATCCCCATCATTCACCTAGAATAGATGACATCCTAACTTGAGATCAATCCTTGAGAACCGTCATTAACATTTCATCTGATTGAATAATTAATAGTTCTATTTAATATCATATTGATTATTTATTTTAACCAATGTTATTTGAAAATAATTTATATAAAGATGAATAATCCGCCCACCTTCTTCACAAACAACACAGGTGCATCCTAAGGTGACACATTCATCTGAACGAAACCCCACTACAACATATCGTCAAGATGTACTCGAATCTCTCATAACATAGAAAGTTACATTCTATATAAAGACACCATGATATGATTTATTCCATGTTGCAGCCTAATCCCAAAATTGAACACCATTTGAGGTGGAAATTCTATAACCTTCTTAGTAAATACCTATGGATACCCTTCTACAATATTGGGAATCATTTTTAGATGAACCTCTGATGAAGACAACATGATCTTGACCATGAAAAATGGGAGGGAAAAAATTCATCTGACACCTATGTTGGTCTCACTCCCAAATGTTCTTTTTTTGGCTCTCCATCTAACTCATGGACCACAACCTACCATATAATGAAATCTACTTTATACGTTAATGAATAATTTAAATACATGTTGAGAATGAATTCATGAGGCTATATCCATAAAAATATGAATTATTCCCAAATAAAATGTTTCCCTAATATTTCTCACAATATTTACATACACAAGAAAATTCATCTTGAAATTCGACTATTGTGGTCAACGATAAGGGAACTGGAAGCCTTTCTACATCATGACCCAAGGAATGGAAAATAGTATGTTATATGAAGTAGGGTGTAGATTCAAAAAAAATATTTTTTTAATTCAAATAATGGTTACATCAAATAATGTCTAGCTATTTTAATGATGGAAATGAAAAATCAGCAAGATTAGATGAATTTCTCTATATACTATCTAACACTACTGATGACCATCTCATTTATCACACTCTTCTCTTTAAGAAAAAGGAGTATCTTAGTAAAAACATATTATAACCACATGTCCATTATTATAATCCATGATGGAGAAACATAATACAAATATTGTCTCAGTTGAAACAGCCACAACAGTGGAAGAAAAAGAAGATCTCCATGTGCAAGATGACTACTCAAGACAGTCAGGAACTCTTTCCACTATTGACCTAAAACTCAAAAATAAAAATATTTGTTTTATCCATTGGAATAATTATGAGATACACAACATGATATGATATTCTATGAAAAGTGTTAAGACCTACCCTAGTTTCAAAACAAAATTAATTCCCAAAAAAATGGGAACCCCAAACAATAGTTATACTTCATGAGAAAGCATGATGACTCCCCTCGTGTGAAAATATAGTTTTCTCCAACATCCCCTCAATGAAATCCTCTCTTGGAAGCACCGAAATTCATGTCATAAATATTATTAGGGAGACCTATAGAAATATCCTTGGATGAAAAACTTCTTCAAAATGACTATCTTAGGCCTCCTCATCTCAAAACATGACTAATGCATATTGGAAGACAGTTTTGAAATGGATTTTTAAGTCCCACACCATGTAAATTCCTTATCGAAGTGGAAGAATACCCTAGTGATTATCCTCTTTCACAGTCATTAAAATAAACTATGCTTTGAACTAGTCTTGGAACATCTCCCATGAAACAACCAAAACCTCAAACATCCAAAGGAATAATTTTAAACATTGCATTACATCCCCAAAAATAATTGTCAAACATAATGGAACAAAGTTATCATTACATGAATGGATTAAACATAAAGAAATCACAACCTTTCGACCTATTATTCTTTGACAAAATATAAAAGGGATCCCTTTTAGTCATATTAACATTGCTGCTAAAATTAGTGGTATGTCATTTTTTATGTATAATATTCATGAAACTCTACTTTGTGGTGATCTGTTGAGACATAATATAGGGAAAATATTCAGGATTAACATGATGATGATGTTGACCTTGATCCATTCCATTGAATATAAAAAATTGTGGGATATCCTAAAACCGGAATATGGAGTACATGAAATTTTTTAGTAAATTAATTATGTTATTTCATTTAAATTTTTTCATATCCTAAGTAATACAAATTTAGAACAATGGAAAACAAATGAATGTTTCATGATCCCTTCCTAGGTCTCTTCCTTTCAAATAGTATCACATTGTATAATAGGATCATAAAAAATAATGTCCCATGCATATGATCATAAGGGGTCAAAACCCTCATATATTTAAAGTTATCCCATGTTCACATCACATAATACCCATATACACCACTGTTTTTAATCCAACCCATGTAATCTCAACTATATCTAACTCCAAACACCATTATATCCTTAAAACATGACACTTGATAATACTATTTCATGACCCCCTCACCCCAAAGAGAACCCCACCAAGGCCGATAATGAGATAATGTATATGATGACTTCCCAAGTCCCACATTCAGTAGGAATCAGGTTGGAAAGTAACACCAAAGGTATAATAATCATCCATATTGGAGGAATTTCCCTCTAAGAGAACATATAGATGATAGAGACATGAAAAATAAACCAATAAACACCTTATGGGATATATAAAAAGATCCCAATTACAAACAAGTAATTTCTTATAACATTAGAACTACATACAGAAAAATTAAAATACAAAAAGTTAAAAGTGATAGTGACCATGATGCTCAAGCATCTTCTGCAACACCATGAGCTAGTAATATACGCGAAGATCTTCAACATTATCCGGGTGTCTTGAAAAATATTTTATATTATTAGTGGGATTATTATAAAGTATAATCATTTGTATAATCCCCAATGCCTCTCATGAGAAAGATATAGAAAGAATACAAGACCTCAGTGAACAACAGTGAAATGAACTCATCGCCTAAATAAGTATTATCTGTTCTCATCCGCACAATCAATGACAATTACCATGTATCACATACAAGAGAAAATATAATATATTAATGAACTATTAAAGTTACCCTACTAAAACTTCCCCATAAGTTACTATTCACATGTGCCTTTCATCATAATCCATCTATCCCCAATAGTATTCCTTCATGTAGATACTATGACTAAGTATCGCGACATGTACCTATGAATCCAATCATTGTATCATCCCATATCACATCATTATATAGTAAAAATTTAGTTTTTGGGATCCATTAAAACCTGTATGACATGTATCATACATCAGGTATTATACCTAACTATAACACATCCTAAAAACTAAGTAAGGTTATTTAATCCATCATTTCCCACACATATTAAACATATAAATGTAATTTGGATACTATATCTAGAGATAAATGTATGTGAAATAACCACAATAAATTGTATCCCTCAACAAAAATATATGGCAATAATAATTTTCTTTCATAACAATACATATAACTACTAATATTTGAGAGTAAGGCCGGAAGGGTTAGTCTTCCATCCATCCTATGACATTGATATTGGTGTAAAACCCTTCAAAGCTTTTACTAGCTATATTTTTCCTTAACTAACATGGTTGGAGAAAAATATTAAATCAAAAAATTCATAGGATATATTATATCTCACATCCAAACTATGGGATTAAACAAGTCCTAGGAACAACTATAGTAATTGACACTCAAACACACAACTACTACTGACAAGGACTAGATATCCAATAAGTACAAAACATTTTTAATAGAGCTACAGCAAATTAATTCGTTTTTATTTATCAATTCTATTTAGGTTAAATAATCAATAAAACATTAAATAACCATAAAAATTCTTCAAAATTAAATAATATTAATCACAAAAGTGATGTTTATGACATCCCGACATAATTCAAATTGAATATATGGTTTCTCACATTTAACATCTCATTTCCATTGCCCAATGAACTAATCCCATGGGATAAAAATTAAATATTAATTTTTAACAACATTCCATAATCCATATATTGTAGGAAAAAATCGTATTCTACAATTAATAAAAAAATCCAAGAATTTATAACTATCTCAAGTAGCGGGTAAAGGAATATATAAAAAAAATGAATCATAGACATCAATCACTGAATAAATTCATATAAAGAAATAATCAAACTTGATCAAATCGATGATTAATCCTAGAATGACCTCATTCCATCATCTCCAACACCACCCATAACACCCTCATACATATCCCCATTAATTTTTTCATAACAAGCATCAACTACTTATACATCCTTCTACCTTCTTGCCAATCTCTTGATCCATCCTAGGCTCAGCCATCTAAATATCATATCACATAGTAAGGATGATATCCTGAGCACATAAAAAGGTTGATAGAAAACAAGAATAGTAACATGGAAAATCTATTCCCTTAAATGGAATTCGTCCTTCACATTCAAATGACCTCTCACGATTTTCAACATATGGATCCAACCATTATATGAAAAAAAGCACTCCTCTCTCCATTTTTAATTTTTTATTGCAAGGATTTTATGGTCCCAAAAAATAAGGATTCATGACTATATAAAATAATTAATTCCTAGTGTATTGTCATGAAAAATGATAAAACATTCAATATAAAGTGACCCCATAGAAGAAAACTATAAGTGATGACTCACGTATTCCACCTGAGAAGTAAGGATGCCTTCCACATTATTCTTATAATTCCAAGAATGATAAAAAAATATTTGAGGCAAGGAGGATTTTATAATTTGTTTATTAGATAAGTAATTGGCCTTGGAAATTCTGTATTACCCTATAGTGATCCCAAAATAATCATAGAGTCAGTATCCACAAACTATATCTCAATGTTGAGTAAAACGAATAGCACTAATCCCTTCAACACCACACTTTCCTCAACCACAAGAAATCACCCATGTCCAAAACCTTCTCTAAAATTAAGAATAACTAAACCATGTTAATCCTAGACCACTTCACATCCATGAATGGCACTATTATTACAATTCACATCTACATTATGTTTATAAAAATAGTTTAGTGGCCTCCATACCACCAATATCCCATGAATGTTTCAGTTCTAGGGAGTAAATGAAACGGTTGAGCAGGTACTGTAGAAGCCAGTGTACTGTAGAATTACCATTCACAGAAGGGATATTGGGCCAAAAAATGGGCTTTTAAGACTTGTATTCTAGCCACATGGCCTTGGACTTCAGGCTATATAATGGGTCTCCCTTAACCGAGACTAAAAAAAGTATTTTCTTTAAAAATAGAGTAAGACTTCAGGCCAAACCTTTTCAAAAAAAATTCACTATAATTTCGGATTTCATTGACATACCAAGACATAGTCATTGAATACCTTCATAGAGGCTATTATTATTGGCTTTCCAGATGTTCTGATAAACCACTGATTGGAACAGAACCCTCACCTTATATTCAAACACACTAATATCCACCTCTATAAGTTATTCATGAAGAAATGACTCAAAATTTGTTATGAACTACTGGGCTGAATTACTCACCCATGGTTCTCATATTACCTCTTCCGATTAACTCTAAAAAAATATGATTAGAGGATTCCACGTTGTGATTATTTTAGCGCAAACATATAGATTTTAACACGATGACTTGTTTTTTGACCTAATAATTTGTAAGAATAATATTCTTATGAAAGAGATATAATATGAAATTTAATTTCATGGGGACGTTATTATACCAAGTAAGCTCTTTACACTACTCCTTCATGTAACTCATCTACATCAATGAATGACAACCCATTACCGAGAAGTCACCCAAGGTAGATCCAATAACAATATATCTTTCTAGAATGGAATTCAATTCAATGAAATTGAAAATATCCAACTGTGGCTGATTCTGAAAAACATGGATGAATGGATATAAAATTCTTTCTAAGGTGATGGAGATGTATTTGGTTGTGTAAATAGGAAAACCATTCATTTTACCCACCGAATTTTCATTTCAAAATTATTTTTACCATAGTTGATGATCTATTTAAAATAGTTTCTTAGGGGAAAGATGTGGAAAAACATACAATGTAATAGCCAAGATAGTGAACCATTTATTTGATAGTTTGGTAACCATATCAATTAAAGATAAAATTTTCCCATATAGATCTACTCAACAAGAAATACCTTTCTATGATTTCTATCATATTTTGAATTGCATCGGTGAAACTCCTAATGTTAATATCACCATCTCCCACTCCATTATCCATATTGTCCTAATTAGCTTAGTGGTATTTTCCCTCACCATGGGATTCTGAGATGAAACTTGTCATGATTTTTCAATTTTTCTGACCACAATCATTTTCATATTGACAATTGATAACACAGGCATAAGAATGGAAGAAATCATTCAGTTGAAAAGGATTATGTGTCCTCTAAAATAATGAATGTTCATTTTTCAGTTTTTAATACGAGTAGCGATTTTTTAATGATCCTGTCAAAATAGTGGACATTAATCATACATGTAAAAATAGGTCCACAATGGTAATCTATGGGAAAAAACTCTTATGCATCATCATCCCCTCTTCAATATTTTTATACCATCTTTATGGACACCCGTTTGAAAAGAGAACACTAATATTGTCTCTTTTGATAGATTGTTTGATCTGACTAGAGTATGCTTCCATGATTTTATTGATGTCATGAATGTTCCTACTTTATACATTAATGAATAATGTCATGTCATCTAAAATTTTTTTTGATAAATTTCATTATTATATGATCTATCATGATAAGTATGGATTATTCAATATCTTATTATTTATCCCTAAATCAACTACGATTTTATATAACTTATCTGATGAACTAGATATATATAAGATCTCTTTAACTAAGATCATGAGTAGATTTACAAAGCCCTCAAATATTCCCCATGAAAAAATTTTCAAGATAAGATCATCCTAAGTCCCTTAAAAATATGTCAATCACCATGATTTAGAATCCCATGTTGGTTAAAACAAAGGTGATGAAACTTCAACCCATCATGTCATAGGCGTTGTTAATATCAAACTTGATCAAAATGTTGGAGAAATTTGTTTTCTTATTTATATCCAAAACCATATAATGTACCATTTATGTGGTTGTTTGAGTGAATCTTAATTTGATAAAGACTCATTGGTTCTCTGAGACCCATCGAGGGATATGAAGAGAAAGTATCATATTAAAATCTTTCTGAAAAACCATTAATGGGATGTTACACATAAATATTTTCCATTAATGGTTAAGTGAGGATGGGTCCCTCTCTTTCGGAATAACAACCAATATAGATGCACATGAAAACTAATGTAAGACCCTATATATGAAGATTTCTTATATATCTACACTCATATCCCCTTTGAAAATTTTCAAGAAGGTAATATAAAAAGATATCGGGAAACCGTTTATATCCATGGAGCTTTTAAGGATTAGATCCTCAGTATCATCCCGGATTTCATATTCTTTCAGTATACTACCAAATAACAGGTTGAATTCATTATAATCCTATATTGATGTCATATAAAAAAAATTAGTTTTTCACTAGGATAACCCTCTATCATTATAAGAATGGAATCATTCAATAATTTTTAAAAGAAGAAATAGCCAAGCCTCCAACAAACTCCACATCCTGAGTGATGGTCCCACCTTCTAGACAAATATTTGTAACATTGGTACACTTGTTCTTATTGATACAATATTGAATGATTTGTTTCTTCTTGTCACCCTCCTTGGTCCATGTCGGTCTATACATCTCATGGATCGTTATTTCTTATTACAAAATAATTTTTTCTACATGATCCTCCTTGCTCATTGGAGTTTTTAAACCATCCACATCATAGATAGATTCTAACTCCCTCTCAGTTAGATTGTTCTCAATTTTCATATCTTCCATGTCATTTAAATTTTGGTTTTTTTCTATTACAAGTTTGTTAATCTCTATTGAGTCTCTAGAGCTTATTATATAGGTCCATAAATCTTCTATAATTCATGGGTTTCATCAAGGAATTATGAACCACCAAAAAGAATATGGGGTTATACAACAACTGATTAGAGTAGTATAATATATTTATAACCCCCCATATTTTATCCGGAAGAATGAGAAGGGACATGTGGTTCAAGATACGCACATAAAATATTCAACCACTTTATTTGAAAAGGATGAAATACCCTCATTGATAGAAAAATAAGTCAATCTGCACCAAATGTGAAGATTATCTATCTGGAATTACTCCATGTATATATGTCCTATAGGAAGCATAAATCTAGTTGTCCATTCCTAAAAGTGAAGGATGTGAATGCATCATGATATATTCTTCGATAAACTACACCTCCATTCTTCTCAAACTGATTTATAATAGAATTAAAATCCCCATAAAACCCATTCCATTTCCCCCATATCAATGTTTTCAAAGGCATTCCATAAATCCTCCCGTTATTTGGAATTTCATTTGGTGTACATGGAGGAGAATAATAAATTACGGTTTCTTTTGTGGATCCTCGCCAAAGTTTTTTGACCTGAATCACTCAATAAATCCACCAACACGTATATTTTCTAAAATATTCCTGACATATTAGTTAATTGTATCATGATGCATAAAAAAACATAGGAAAATCCTTATAATATAATTAGAAATCTTATAAACATGTTATTTCATCTCTAGAATAAAAACCATTGAAACTTTTGAAAGGATAATTTTAGGAAATAGAAAACATGATTTGGCATGGGCACCCATGTCATGATCATTACAAATTATCATTAAGAAAACTTTATATAGGAGATTCTGGGTTTGGCCCTAAATGTCGATGATCCTTCAAAATGGGATGATGGATTGACCAAATTATACAAAGAATGGGACTCAATGAAAACACCATTGGAAAAAAAAGATAAGCTTCGAAATTACATTTTGGACATGTCTCAATCATTTGATAAAGCACTGAATCCATTCACTATATCTACCATAAAAAAAGGAAAACTTAGGGAACTATGAATATTAATAACCTCATGGTATTTAATAGAAGGGCATGATTTTCCATGATATAACATCATGGGTGAATCCCCTTGATCTAAATGATGGATCACATGGGGCCTTTGATCCTCAATATCCTTTGATTTATCTCCCTAAAATGAGTTTTAAGATTCATGGAATGAAACATTGTTGATTATAGAGAGTTTTAAATATTCCCACATAGAGTTTATATAGCCCTACAATTGAGAATATTGTTCAACCTTTTCTAATGGAAGAATGCTGGAATGCATGATATATGGGTTCTCTTCACATTAACAAATGAACTATTCCAAAGAGTGAAATGATTGAGGAATGATCGAAATAAATATGATAATTGGGAATAGGGAATGTCAACACAAGAACTAAATGGCCAATAAGGAACTAGGTCAACGCATGACGGGCCCAACTCACATGAGTGAGTAGAACCCATGGATGATGAGGATCCTGACTCTAAAATTAGTGAATAGGTCCCTAATATGACCCAATCAACATCTTCCTTCAACCAATTGGTCATTAATGAATCACTAGGAACTAGAAGATGAAAATCTATATTATGACTAGAAATCTTGGAATGAAATCCTCCACTATGTCTTTAACAACACCTACAACATCTAGGTAATGAGTTCCATTGGATATGAAACTCCTGTCATAACAGTAGAGGTAACTGATAAAATAATTATTGATGCCATTCATCCATTACCTCAATCCAAAATAGGATCATCAACGGGGGAGGATGAGAAAGATCAAGGTTGACACATATCCAAACCACCTACTAGATTTCAATACAATTTTGTGTATCATTGATGCCGATGAAGGAGCCTGATGTATTTCCAATACCTAGAAAGAAACCAATATTCTACAATGGAAGAGGCATCCCAGGTAGGGAGATCTAAACTACCACCTGCAAGGGGTCCCAAACCAAACCGATATCCAATGTCTAGTGGAACAAATGAAACCTTCAATGAATGAAGGATCTGGGGATAGATCTCTACAGTTTGATGAAATCATCATTGGAAGCCAAGACAATATAGAAGTCCCTTCTATTTAGTGTTAACACTCTAGCTGAGTATGATATATCATGGGATTCTACAATGCTTTTAAATAGTTTAATAAGAGGATTATCGATCCAAAATATCAAAACCTGATTCCACATGATATTTTACAATTCCTCATAATAATATTTATCCATGAATGATGAAAACATAAACATCCAAGGAGGCATGGGGTTAAAAATAGAACCTTTTAATGGATAACCATCAGACACTTGAGGATACTGAGATTTGTTGAGAATGTCCTTAAAAAGTGGATTTCCCATGGAACTATGTTCATATAGGGAAAGTGATATTCCCACATGGAGGATACAACATCAAATCGTGAAACATAAGCATCTAAAATCAAAACCATAAATGGTTTAGGATTAATATGTTCGATAATTCCAGATCCAATAGTAGATTATTTTTGAAAATGCAGTGGCACATGAACCATGTTCTCTCCTTTGTTCACTATCATTTTAAAAAAAACTCTCAAACCTCAAATATATATATTTATCAAACAAATGTTACTTATTAAATATTTAAAAATAAATTAATTATTGATAGGTTTCAACTATGGGAATCCTAAGGCCTCATCTATAAAAAGAGTTCAATGTTTTAACATACTCATTTAATTAATACATATTCAAACAACCTAGATAAACTCATTTATCATTTTACATTCATTTTCATTTAATTGTTCTCAATAATCATTATAATTTGTAAAATTTCATTATAACTTGAAATATCACATTCAATTAATCATGCATAATTAATCAATTTTAATTACCATAAAATTACATTAATCATTATGTTACAATCATACAGCTTCATAACTTCTTATCTTAATTAATTAATTAATTCTCGCATTATTTTAATTAAAATATTCCATAAAAAAGAAAAATCATAAAAAAGCATAACAACATGATACAAGAGAATAATATAGAAAACATACCATCGTGTAAATCAAGATTCAATTTGTTATCAATGTTGAAAGTAACAACATCCAATTTCCAATAAAATTCATTATTAATCTAATAAAATATTTATTAGATTAATTCATATTACATCAAAAGTTATAATAAATTATTAATTTATGTTTTTTTATAAATAAATAGGATATTATTTAAATTTCCCACCTAAATTATGTCAATATACTTAGCATCAAAATAGACCAACATCATAGATCTACAATCACCTCTCCCACTAGGAACTATGATTCCCCATATTTTTCTCACTAAGAAGACACTAGATAATTAAATAAGATACCCCATATGAATATCAAAGATCATGATCTATATCATTGAAAATATAAATAGTATGAAATGAGATAATAAGAGGTGAAACATATAGAATGGAGTGGTAGAACCTAGCCTCAATCATTAAAGATCTATCATGGGTTGTTAGGGATTAATCCCTGTTAGAAGGGATTCAAGGAATATAAAATTGAAATCATATTCACATTGGGAAAAATTGAGATTAGTGAGAATGATTCAAGGGTTAAGGGTCTTAGGGTATTTATAGAACTACTAAAAACTGAAGATTATAGGGAAACCCCTAGTACCACACTATAGTATGGATTGAAATATCATATTCTACAGCATATCCGGAGTGACAATGCCATTACCACCCCATATTAATATTGATTCATTAAATCAAGGATAGATCCTATAAAATTTGATATGGTTCTTACAATACATCTATAATAACCAATTGGAAGGACCCCTTATTCTATGAAAGGGACCACATAGTAGCCTATAGCCCTTGATGCAATAGCACCACAATTTTACAATAGCCTTGAAACTCTTATAGAGCACTCTAATGTTGGTTTCAACGTTTAATACACCATATCCACCATCACCATAGTGTAGAAAAAACATCCACACTATAAACTTTCAATTTTTTGATGTGGCTCCACAAAATCTCCTTAAACACCCTATAACCCAATGGGAACATTCTATGAGTTCCTCTGACTCTGAAAACTCGCATAAAAAAGGGATTCTAGGATCCATTCCATTGATAACATAAATTTTAAAACCAAATAGCTATGATCTATCCACGCTGCCATATACCCTTAGTTGTACCTACTTTTTCTCTATTCCAAAAGGAGAGTCGTTTTATGTCATAAATAATCAAAGACGTGTATTTAGCTAGAAATCCTTCTCTTGAAAATCATAAGGTATTGTGTCAGATCATGTCCTAAATCCATAATATCCTAAATTCATCATGGTTCTATCATCATGGAAGTTGTGCATCATGGGTAAGGGCCCAATACCATAACAACTCATAGATTTCACTCGACATACCCCAAGGGTATCATGCTACTCAGGTCTAGTCCATAGGCCATTATCCCCTTAATGCATTACCTATGATCTTGACCCAAGGCCATCATTCATTTTACCCTATCCTAACTCACATCATCATCATCATCACAATCTACAAATAACCCCCAACTAAGATATGCACATAAATTGACAGCCCACCTATCTCTAGTTATAATTACAACCTCCTTGTAAATGGGATGAAACTTCATATGGTATGAATACAAGGTAGAAATAATATATCTTCATGATAAATAAAATTGAAAGTCTTGAAAACATGTTATCATATTCAAATATAGAAAAATTATAATCTAGTAAGATTCATGGAATCATTTATTATAGTAGGTCTCATAGTTCACAGACACACACACATGAGATCCCTATCATGAAAGGTAATCCGCAATGAATGTACCATAATCATATAATGGAGATATGTTTAAACAATATCCCATGAAACTATGGAACATTATATGTAACACCCTACCATTTTTAAAGATGAACACCATATTTGATAACATATGTGACACCAAAAAAATAATTTAAGATAATGTAACACTTGGATACCTTGTGATGTATTTATTTTTTATATAAATTCCATCATTTTTATATCTTGTGATGCACTCAACCCAAGGTATGAATGAAACACATTACTCCATTAATATATTATTATTTTAGTATGGTCATTATTACCTAGTTGTAATGTTGGAGGGTATGAATAATAATAACTCAATTTTAAAAATTATACGGTTTACACATGTTAACAAAAAAATCAATGGTCACGTAATGACTATAAATAATATAAGAACCATTTGAATTAAAACTAAATGTTTTCTAGACCACCGTATTTCTCTAAAAGGTGGTCGAGTCATGCTTTTTCCCTATAATTTGAAATAAATACTTACCAATTTTAGATATATTTTTTAAAAAATTTAAAAAATTTAATATGTCGTTATATTTATTTAATCATATAGTAATTTTTTTATTTTTTTTTTGCAAATATTAATTTTTCAGTTAATGGTGAAACATATTACTTACTATAAAATTGTAATTTTATTATTAAAAAATTATGTTCCATTATTATTTTAATTAAATGTATAATTTAAATAATAATTATTAATTATATTAAAACCAATTAATTTTATTTAAATCATTTTTATAATATAATTTTTAAGAAGCTTATTTTTTGGCTTTAAAGGAATTTTTTCAAAACAGTTTTAAGGTGTAAAATGTTTATCCATTATTAATAATTATATTTTCCTCTAATTTGGAATGTATTAAATTAATTTTAATTTATATATATATATATATATGACTTTAAATTCATCAAATTATAATAATTCTTCATATAGTTAAAATTTGATCAACTTTTACATAAAAATTCATTTCTTAAAATAAATAGTTTTTTGAACATGTATTTGGAATTAATTTGAAATTAAATTCTACAAATTATTTAGTTGAATTTTTAAAAATCGATCCCATTTGTGGAATTATAAAAATTCATATTATCTAATATGAAAAACATAATCATTTACCATAATTAATTGTGTGGTTAGTTAAAATTATTTTCCATAATTAAGGTAAAAACATGTTTATCAGGGGTTATAATAATATGTAAGGGTTAAAAATTACCCCAATATGTACCATTGATATTTAATAGTAATAAATATACAGTATATATTATAAATTTTACAAATGGATCAATTTTTTCCCTTTTACTATGATTATATCAGGGAAAAATTTGTTTCATTTTATAAATTCCATATGTGTCCTCTTTCCCAATTATAAAGGGTCATCCCTCTCTTATCCTTTACAAAATTTCTTAAACCATTGTTTAATTCATTACCCAAAAAAATAAATTCCATAATTCTATCCATTACTCCTATAATCATTATTTTTTTAATAAATA
Source organism: Viscum album (assembly GCA_963277665.1). Taxonomy (NCBI): domain Eukaryota; kingdom Viridiplantae; phylum Streptophyta; class Magnoliopsida; order Santalales; family Viscaceae; genus Viscum; species Viscum album. Next base: position 1,774,271,695 of record OY728146.1, on the reverse strand, counting down.
TAACCATGTCTGTCTTTTGGTTAAAACTAAAAGAAGTTGTCTGAAGAAGTGATAACATCATTAACTTAGCATTTTATTTTATTTTTTATTCTACCTTCTTAAAATATTATTAATCCATGATGATATAATAACCAATATTTATTCCACACATTATGATGTGTTTATGTTATGTCCATGAAATATAAACATATTCTCCTCACAAAAATTATAAATGAAACAGTTTATGTTGTGTTAGGAAAACTACCTCACACCTCATGAACTGATGTAATTCAGTATCCATCACCACATCTCAATGGTGGATATAAAACTTAATATTATTATTATATTTTATATTTTTATATGATTATACTTATAATTATTACATCTCATATAACTTCTTAATTTTTAGTTAACGTGAAATACGATAACGTTTCCCATGTGACTGAGATATTTCTACCTCACGAAGTGATGTGATTTTTTTGACTTACACATTATATGGAAAGTAATATAGTTTAATTTAATATTGATATATTATATTCATTAAATAATAATAATTAATTAAAATAATAAATCATATAAATTCTTACCTTACCATACATTGAATAATTGATAAATTCATTCATGTGTAAAACAGACTACTTCATTGCGAAGCGATGAATTACATTTTTCACTAACACTTAACCTAGAATGTTAAAAAGTAAATATTTAATTAATATATGTCATATATTTGACATGGTATTTATTTTTTATAATTAATATAAAATATAATCCATTACCCTTTCAGTCAGTAAGGAAATTATAATGATTCTTGTGCATATGTATGGGCTACCGTATCCACGAAGCGATGTCATTTATTATCCATCATCAAAATAAAATAATGATTATGAAATTTCATATAATTAAAATAAATGATATTTATAAAATAAATATAATTATTTATATGATGTAACTATAGGATATATTAAATATTTATAGATTTAACGATGGAATGACCAAGAGAAAACAAGACAATTAATAACTAAAGCAGTAGTTACAATAAAAGATTATTAATTAATATATAATAATATGTTATAAATGGATAATATATGATATTATAGATAATAATATGATTATATTATAAGTTAATAAATTTTTTAAAAACATTATAATGTAACTTAAATAGTGTTCAGCTAAATAGAAATGGGATGTAAGGGGTTTCATAAGAAAATTTATATTCCTTATTTCCTACAACTACTTTGTTGATTACATTTTTCCAAAATTATGTGTGAAATAAAGTTTTATTTATTTATATCATATTTAATTTTTTTATCTAATTTTTTTACATTTAATCACTAAATTTATTAACAATCACCTTAATGTTACATACTATGTAGGGTTTTCATCTCAAATATCCTTTCGGAGACATAACTTCTGTACGCATGTAATTTCTTTTTAATTGTTTATATACTACACCATAACATACTATATCATTAATCCTTCCCACATCCTAATATATTTTACAAAATTTAATATCTTCGTTCATGGGATTTTATGATTCAAAATTTATCCATGAAGAAAGGTGTTATGTTTCAATATTATTTTAATCAGGATAGCTTATTCTTGAATGTCCATTGAAATAATATTTTGGACCATTATCTAATAAACCCCTTTAATTATCTTCACATTTATTTTTTAATTATTTTTTTAAGTACTATAAATACCTTCCTCTATTTGGTACATAAATTTATTATTAATATTTTTTAGCAAAATTTAACATCCTTCCCCTCTTTGGATGAATATTCTTTTTATTTTGAAACCATATTTTATAAAAAGGTTTTCAATAATTTTTTAGTTTGATTTTTAAAAGAAGTTTTAACATTAATTTTATTTTAATAATATTAAATGGAATATTTATATAATTTAACAAACAACTTTAATTTTTTTATTTTTTTATAAAACTATGAAAGGAATATTTTTTAACATATTTGAAATGAATGGAACTATTTCATAGTCAGGACAACTCAGTGATTTAAAGATTGCATTTTATGTTTCAATATTTCATTTAAAAAATCAATGTATGAGAATGATTTTGATTTTTAATAACATATTTAAATATTCTATGTAAATTTTTCTCTAGACATTTTTATAGGGATATTTCAAATTCATTTTCCTTATATGATTACATATATTGATTTTACTAAAAGTGAAAGGGATGTTTTCCTCAAGACTGTTTTGAATCATTTTTAAATTATTTTGATCAACTAAATCAACCATTAATGATATGTATTTCTTTAAAATTATGTATATATAAATCTCAAATATATAACTAGTTTAATCTATATTCCATAAATGGGTTAATACATTTCTTATGATCATTACTGAAGTTCATTCATTATGAAATTCCTTATGAATATGATATGAAAAAATATTATGATACCCATTTCATGCTATAAATAATTATTATTTTTATTTATTATCATAGACATACTTATGTTGCACATTTATTCATGTATATTTAATTAGTGGGATGGGTTGGTCCTTAATTTTATATTCATCCAATGTATTGGTATTGTTTAAGTATCATGATATATTATATATATGTTTTGTGAGTGAACCTAATCCATTATAGTAATATATCCCCCATGAGATATTATATTGGAAATTATAATTATCTTTTGTTAATTTCATGTCTTATGTTTATGCTACATTTCCTATAATTCTAGGATCTTATTATAAAATGTAATTTTTGATATGATTCCATGAAATCAATCATATGAAATTTATTTTGTAATATCATGTCATACCTTGGACTCACGTGGTATACATCATTAACATGTTTGTTCCCTTACAAGGATTTCTATCCCACCCCTTTATACTATATATTCAATAGATTATCCAATGAATTTTTAGAATCAGGGGAGGATTTAGGATTTCATTAGGGGGAATAAAATATATTTTTTTATTTTATCGCTTTTTTGTTTTATTATTAACCCTTTTGTTCATAGATTTTTGGTCTATTTAATCCATAGATTATAATTGATGTGAGATTAGGTTTACAAATAATTTAATAATATTTTTAAAAGTATTGGTTCAACATATATAGTATTAGAGGTAACTTTTAGTTAATATTTGGAACTAGGATGAGAAAACATTATTTAGAACACTCTGGATTAGTCTAAGGATATGTAAAAGGACAAGTATATTTATATGAAAATATAATGTAATTTTTGTGATAGTTAGTGTGTTTTATGTGAAATTGCATCCTTATATTGATACCACAAGTGGAAATGTCTTTCAAAAAGTAGAAATTATAGGTAAAAAATATAAACTGAGTGTGGCATACTTCACTCAACAATTATCTAGAACATCATAGTGGGACTTAATGCATAACTAATTTAACAGTCTTGGAGGATTTTATTGGGAAATTAACAAACTTTTTATGATCCATCATTAAGGATTTGAATAAATGACCAAAATAATAAAAGTACTATAAACCTAAGGCTTCATGGATTTAAAAGAAGTTATCATGATTTATAAATCATATTAATGATTTTTAATGATCATGTGGCTTCCCACTATAATAATTATTTCCCATAAAATACTCTGGGGTTTTAGATAATTCTAAGAACAATAAACAACCATGTTAATACTGAATGTGATTAAAACATAGGTGATTATCTAAAAAAATATATTAATAATAGAAAAAGAGATATTTTATTATTTTTAATTAGCTATCACAAAATATGATTAATAATAGGATCATCTATGATATTCCTATCATGTAAAATAAGAGGGGGATTGAATTTTATAAATGTATGTATGTTAATGAATAGAAATTAAAGAAGATTCATCTTCTTACATGTCAACATTTTTGGAAGAAGGAACTATAATATTATATAAAATTTAAGGTGAGATGTTATGTATGTGGTTATAATGATCCTAGAACATCCTTTTTCCATGTAATTTGACATCTTATATTAGGGGGTACTTAGGAATTATCAAAGTCAATAAAATAATGTAATGGTTGTCTTCTGAAATAAGAAAGAAACTATGTTATAACTAATAATTTAAGTAATTTAGTTATAGTGTTTGTATTTTTTGACCCAAAAAATTATGTTGTGAAAGTATTTTTACCAATGGTATTTTGGTTATAATAATCATGAAACAACAATGTATTGTGCTAATTTTTAAGGCATATATTTATTCAAGTTATATTATATTAATAGGTACGTATACACCATTGGGTTAATTAATTTATGGTTGATCATAATTTAAATTTCAGATACACCCATTTTTAGGGTTTCATAAAATATACTCTTAGATGTGTAGTGATATTTCTGGAGGTGTTTTATCAGGTTGAATCATATATGGCCTTTTGGTTTAATGTAATATATTATATTGGAAGAAAACTATTATATTTTTGGAGATGTAAGATGTCGGTTTTTAAAGATAGAAACATATGTAATGGATTAATTAATTCTTCTATTATTACAATTGTGGTATTATAGATTAAGGAATTATACTTGTCTTACCCACTTTGGTTTTAGTAATGTTACGAGGAAAATATTGTGTCTATTTTTGGGAACATGTGGTATGTTATAATTTTATTTTAGTGTTTAATGAAAAAATCCATCTTGAATTCAAATTACTTCGAGAAAAAAATAGACATTGGGTGAAATTTTTAATGGATTAAATTATAAATGTCATGTATGTATATTTTCTTATGTTCATAGTATTGTTGGTAAATGGATCCCTCAAACGTAGGGAACTAATTTTGAAACCCAAATTTCATCTTTGTACCTTAATTTTCAAATAATCATAAAATCCTTTAACAAATCATAGATGTACTGGTTTGGGGTCCTTAATTATATTAATAATTTAATTTATTTTCGGTACTTATCTATATCCCTATGTATTATTCCATTGGTGTTAGTATTCTCTTCGGTTTACATGTTTTCATTTCTAAAAAATGTTCTCCTATATGGAAACATAATGATGTGTTATTTTAGATAACCTTTACACATCCCATTAAATCTTATCAAGAAGAATTATTATTAAATATTTTTATAATATGGTTTTCTGACAATGATATTTTAAAATTTTAATCCCTTTATTAATGAAACAATGATAAAATGTTAAGTATGATATTTATTTCAAAATGGTAGAATGTGAAACAATGATAATATAAAAGTGGAACATAAATTTTGATAGCAGATATTACACACACAAAATAATTATAAGAGAATTTAACACATCGATAATTTTCAATATTTTTATTATTTATATAAATTCCATCACTATGAAAGATCATGACACATGAAACACCAGGCATAAATGAAAAATGATTCTCTATTAAAATTTTATAATTTAAAAAATCCATAATAACTTATACATCAATTAAATAAATATTAATTAGGAAAATTAATTTATGAATATTATATGATTTATAAATGTATAAAATAATTTACATTCTCACCTACTAATTGGGAATAAGATAAAAACCATTTGAATGAAAAAGAACTGTTTCCTAAAGAAATATTATTTACTAAATGAAAGTTTCATCACACTTTGGGAATATAGAATAAAATTGATTTTTAAGAAATTTAAAAAATTAATTTTAAAAAATGAAAACAATTTTTTAAATTAGAATATATATATTTACATATGGTGAAAATGTTTTATTTTTCAAAAAATATTAATTTTTTGTTGAATAGTGAAAATCCTTATGCTTTTATAAAATTTTCATTTCAATTTAATAAATTATTTCCCTTTGGTATTTTAATTTGGTTTAAAATAATAATAAGTATTATTTAGTAATATATCATGCAATAAATTAATTTTTAGTCATCATTTTACAAGATTAACGTCTAAGGTTACATTAAGGATTTAAAAACCTTTTCAAAAAACTACTTTAAAGTGTGTAATGTTTATCTATTTTAATAAATTAAAATAAACCATAAAGTGGAAATATTTAAATAACTTTTATATATTTTATGTCTAAATATATCATTTTAAATTTATATAATTTTTATTAATTTTCATATAGATAACTTAATATAATCTCTTCCTTAAAAAACATACATTTCATTAAAATAGGATTACATTGAGTTATAATAAAAACAGTTTACATAAGGGTTAAACTAAAATATTAATGGAAAAAATGACCCAAAATTTGTATAATTAAAAATATATTGTAATATTGTGATGTTATAAATTCTATTTTTCAAATTTGATCCATTTGGGAAAAAATTTTGATGTGAAAATGTGGGTTTAATTCTTTCTTTAAAAAAATCCATGTGTTTCTTCTCCCCCGCTTATAATGGACAACCCATATACTATCTATTCAACACATAATAAACCATTATCTCATAAAATCTCAACTAAAATAACTTTACTACTTCCCTACATATACCCTCTAATCCTTATTTTTTCTTGATATCCAACCTAGTATAGATTTTCATTCAAACCAATAGAATTTGTATGAAGTGGAGGAAATTTACATAACCAAGCATTTTATGTTATTTATTCATCATCTGTATTCAAATATTATTAAAAAAATGTTGATATAATTACATAAGAATATTTAATTTATTGATAATTTTTTATGGAATGTTTATTACTTACCACCATATTTTCTTCCTTAAATTGATAACAAAATCGTTTATCTTGTGTATGATAACCTACCACCTTGAAAACTAATGTAATCACCTTTCTATCACCAATTCTCATGGATGGATATAATTATTCATGTAATTATTATTTATTATATTTATGTTATTTTTATACTTATATAATTATAATCACAAATACCTTCTTAATTTCTTTTTTTTCTTTTTATGATGACTTTGTTTTTGTGTACGTTGGACTATTACCCGGTGATGTGATGTGATTATTTTTTCACCTTTTCCTTATATAAAACGTAAAAAGGATTAATTTGAAGTTTATATATGATATACATGAAATTTTAATAATTATATGAATTAAATATATCATATAACGTCTTATATTTTCATCCATTGAAAACATTATAATATCATTTGTTTGTACAATGCACTACCGCCTAGCGAAACAACGTGATATTTTTTCACAACCACATTACATTAAAGGTAGCAAAAAGGTACAATTAATGAATATATGTAACATATATGAAATAATATTTAATATGAAAAATTAATATATAATATAATTTCATACCCTTTCTCCCATTAATGAAATAATAAGGTTGTTCATGCGTATGTATGACCTATTATCTCCATGAAGTGATCTCATTAATTCTTTATGTTAATTATTAAACAATGATTCTAAATAAGTATACAATGAACCAAAATTATAATTAAAAAATAATATAATTGTGCATATGATGGATATATTACATATTTTTAGTATCTAGAACATTCATGATAATACATGCTAAAAAACAAGACAATTGACACCTGAAATAAGGGTGATAATTAAATATTATTAAAGAACATGTAATAAGATGTTATTAAAGGAACATATACGATATTAAAAATAATATTATTCTTATATAAGTTAATATTTTTTAAAAAAATTAGTATACATGGGGTCATGGATTTCTAATCTAAATGGTAGTATAACGTAAGGGGTTTCTTAACTCAATTTCAATTCATTGGGTTATATAATTACATTATTGACTACAATATGGGAATATTATAGCTGAAACGAATTGTGATTTATTTATGGTGAATTAACACTTTAACATGAGTCCATATACATATGGTATAAATAATTCTATAATATAATAATTATTACCTCAATGATATGAATGTTGAACGTGTTTTTCCTCTGTATTCCTTCATGACTCACAGGTTATTTTATACACCTAATTTATTTTTAAATGTGTATATAATGAAACTTTATATAATATATCTGGAATCTTTCCAATATCATGATATTTTATGTTAAAATTCATATACATAAGAAATGATAAGTTATAATTCAAAAGTTACCCAGTATGTAAGGGTTTATATTTCAATGTCATTTTCTTTAATATTGATTTTTCATGAAATTCCATTGAATAAAATTATTTTATCATTGTATAATCAACCCATTTAATTTTCACACTTTAGTTTATTCATTATGTTTTTAAAAAAAATTACACACATTGGCACCTAAATTGATTGGGTAAATGTTTTTAAGGAAATCTAAATTCAATTCTCCCTTGGGTAAAAAAAAATATTTTTTCCCAAATCCATGATTTCTTAAAAAATAGAAATTATTTAATATCATTTATAATGTGGATTTTACAGATAATAGTATTTTGATAAAAAATTTGAAAAGTAATTTTCCAATTAGTTTTTGAAAATAGTACCATTTTAATTTTATAACCAAAATTTGAAATGAATTTTTTTTTCATATTTGAAAGGAACAAAACTCTTGTTCCATCAAAACCACCAAAATATTTTAATGATTAATTTTTATTTGTAAAAGTTTATTTCAAAAAGATATTTTCTTTAATGTTTTATAAATTTTAAACTTTTAAATATTTTTTTTAAATTATAAGAGACATTTTCCTCATTAAGTGTTCAGAGTGATTATTCAAAAATCTTATCTGTCTATGATGACATCCTTTGATGTTACTAAAAGTGATAAGATTATTTTCCTCATGAATGGCATTATTCTTTTTAAATGTAATTTTAGTAATGAAAAAACCTTTGATGTTATGGAATACATATAATATATATATTTATTTATTTATTTATTTATCTCCCATATATACCTTGATTATTATCCCCTCAATTGATATTGAAATAAAATCCTTGTGATCATTTATCAAATTTGTCAATTTAAAAAATTATTTGGAATATAAAATGATGATAGATTATGAAACCCATTTCTTTCCATGTTCAATTCTTATGTTTATTCATTGTCATTGATATATTTATGTATAAAAAATATAAATGTAAATAAAATAAATTGTTTAGGTGGGCCTGAAATTATATATCTCTCCAAGTAATTGTGTAGTGTTTTTGTATCATGATACATCAAATGTGGGATTATGGAGTAATCCCAATCTATTATGAGACTTATTCCACAATGTTATTTTGTTTTGGTTGTTAAACTTGACTTATTCATATTCCATGTCATATATTTTTACCACATTTCCTATAATTACATGATATTATGATAACATTTACCTTTCGATAACCTTCCATGAAATTAATCATGTGCCTTACATTTTATGATATCATGTTATACATTTGAATCCAATTTTATTTTTCCATATCATGTATATTCCCTTATAAAGAATTCTTTCTCACACGTTTCTTTTATGTATTCCCCAGGTTACCCCCATCTACTTTTAAAATCATTGAAGGATTTATAATCTCATTATGATAAATAAAATAAATAATTTTTTCATATCATAACTTTGATGTGTTAGAAACATATTATTCTAAATACACTATGACTTTTCAAATCTCAGTTTATAATTAATGTATGTTTTTGTTTAAGAATAATATTATAAGACATGTTAAAGGATTGGGTTTCCAGATCCTACCTCTAGGTCATAGTCATCAATGAGAAGTATAAACCACTATATGTGGTTTTAATTATGAATTGAAAAAAATCAATTGTCGAGAACACCTCATCATGGGCCCTATTATCATTATTTCTAAAAAATGAACACTTAATGCATGTCAATGGTTTCTAGAACCAAAAAAATATTTTTTATTATATGAAATGATACCTTCTCTCTCTTGTATAATTTTTGAACTACTGTATTGGTCAATGTATTAGATAACATATTTATCCTCAATTATAATTATAAATACCCATTTTATAATAATTAAACCTCTAAATTAATTACAGGTCATACATATTTTCCCATTAATAATAATTATTTTATAAAATAGAATAATTATCCTATAACAATATAAATTATTATCCATTGATAATTTATCATACATTATCCCTTGGTAATTTTCTATAATTATATTTTAATAACCCTTATATTTCCCTTTTATAATGTCACATAATAATATGTTGAAAATTTTGATAAGTATCCTTCAACTATTCAATGTCACTATTATTTAGAAATCTCTATAATTTATCCCTTAATAATTCCATTCAATTATCATTTTACAAAAAAAATATTTTGATAGTTTACATAGATTACACCATATGAATATATGATATAACCATAACATGATTATTATTTATAATTATATTTCATACTTTCTAGAAAATATCTATTGGTAATTCTTTTTATTCATATTAATTTTTTCATTTCAATAAATTATTCAGTGATAAATATTTTTTTTATATTTTTATATAAATTATCCTATTAAACTTTTATGAAATTATAAAAGTTAATATTAAACCATTATATTTTCATAATTAATTGAAATTTTTATTTTATAATTATTCATATTTACTGTTTGATAAATCTAATAAATTATCATTTGAAAATACATCATTATTAACTTTCGATGATATCATATATTTATCTATTGATAATTTTTTTTATAAATTATCTTTTGATAACTTGATGGAATTATCACATTAAAATTTTATGTTCAATCATTTTATGATTTAATTAAAAAAAATAATTAGTTTTTCAGATTTTGAGATAGAAAAAGAAAGTTGAAGAATGAGGTCCTACCAACACACACTGGAGAAGTATTCTGAATCAATGGATTTCTTCCTTGGAATGTGTCTTTATGTCCCCATCATTAAACTTTACATAATCCCAAGTTAAGTAAATAATTTTTCATTATTTAAAAATGAGGTTCTTTTCAGTATTATATTTTTTGGGAATCAAGCCACAAAAATTACATACCAAAACTATATAAAAAAATAGACACTTCCCACAATATCCATTTCTTCCATAAAAAAATTTTTAAATGAAATGAGGTTTCTTTCAATGTTTAATCATAATAACGTTTCTTTTACCCCATCATTGACTCTATTCTCCCTTAAATTTTGTATAAAACATTTTGAAAAGATGGGATGATCATACAAATAACATTAAGGGATATAAAATAAGGAATAAAATAATTATTCAATGAATAATTTAAAATCATGAAAACATTTTCACAAAATCACACATTTCACCCTTGAATACATAATATATTTATATTTAATCATAAAATAACAAGATTATAATATAACATCATATAAATTATTTAACATAAAAGTAACTTGTTGTATCAATATCATACATACATTGTATCTTTCATAGCTACACATGGAGTAACCTTTATAGTTATGTTTGGAATACCCATCACAATATATTTCCTAAATCTATTAAAAGAAACCATATCATTTATCTCTTTCTCATTACAAAATTCATTGGAGATATATCACGAGAACAACTACCCTCATTTAATCATGTAACCACCCTTATATATAAGAAATTACCAAGAACCATATCATAATCATAACACAAAAACCCAGGTAGAAATAAAAAACAAAACTCTCACCTTGAAATACCAAGATATCATTTCAAAATATAGATAAAATTAAACCATTCTCAAAATAATTTTTAATACCAAAATACTTGAAATTGGAAAATGGTATTTATTTTTCTTTTAAAAACATTACCTCTTGTAGAGGAAGCCAAATACCAAATAATAGTCATGGTGGTGAAAATCTCGACATCACTATATACGTTAAAAATTCATTTTCGTCATTTAGTAAAACAATTCATATAAAAATATTCATTTTGAAAATGGTTAAATGTAATTAAAATTGAAAGGGTATGATTTGAAACTGTATAAAAATTGTGGTGTATAACATCAAAATATGCCTCAATGAAAGGAGGTTGAGATGAAGTACATTAACCTGAGTCTAACCAGTCAGATACAATATTAATATTCAGGAATAATAAAATTAGGTAAATTTGTACTTTCTTGAGATTGTTTTTCAGGTTTATTATTTCTTTTATATCACTAATTACCATGTCATAATAATTGAATAGTTATTGATGTTCATATCAGACATTAAGTCAATATTCGGTACTTGAGTTGAAAACGAACTTTGATTGAAGTCAATATTCTATGTTGTTGTATTTCCATCATCTAAAAAATAAAAATCATGAAATAATAATCAATGTTATAAATAAATTAAAAAAAAATACAAACCATTAATTTATGGTATGTAAAATGAACAATGTTATATTCATGGAGACGGAAAGCCGTACGTACGCATGAGTAATGTTTCTAGTTTTCATTGAACATTATGGATATAAGGTAATTATAATTTTATATTTAGAGAATTATAATAATATAATTAAAATCATAATAATAATTTAAATATAAATATATATATATCTTACATGTGATATGGTGAATAAAAATGATTCACATCGCTCTGTGGAGGTGATAGTTTACACATACGCACGAACGACATTATCATTATTATGTGGATGTAAAGTAAGGTACTAATTTATATATATTTCTATTAAAATGATAAATATGTCATTAACATCATATAAAAACATTAGTTTCATCATTATGACCAGTCTTGAGAGACAGTCTTGGAAAAATATTATATCTGTTCGGGGAGGTGACAGTCACACACACGTACGAATGATTAATTCTTTTCACATTTAATGGAAGTGAAGGTGGATTTTTTTGATAATATTAACATAGTAACATATCATTATATTGAGTAAAATATAGTTTTTATTTCAGAATGGGTGAATAATATTTGATGTTTGTGGATGAAGAAATAAAATAGAAACACTTAAATAAAAACAATATCTTTCCTTCAGATGATCAACTTTCTTAACAAATTAACCCGTCTAAGATGGGTGTTATACCAAATATAAGGCATTAAGAATGTGGTAAGGGATTCTAGTAAGGATTTTAGGCATAAAATTTCTTATTCAAAGGTTTTTTGAAGTGTAATTAATAGAGAGGAATGAGGGCCTTTTATAAGAGAGTGGAAGGGAACCCTTGGAATTATTAAAATTATTTAGTTAATATAAATTCATTTTTTATTCCAAACGTTCCAAAACTAATTAATTTAAAATATAAGTTAAGTTTTGGTAGAAAACCAATCATAATAATAAAATCTTAATTTTTTTGAAATATTTTTTTCTTTAACTTTTTGTTTTAAACATTATTTTACCCTTCTTAATCTTACTGTGATATCAAGTTATTTACACATTGTGTGTTAATTTAATTACCATATAATGTAAAATTTTCCAAAAATGTGTCACTTATTATGTATTAGGACTTATCCTTACTATTTGGCTGAATATTATATTTTTAGAAATTTTGTAACATTTAATAAACTATTTTATATATTAAAATATCAATAGTATCAATTCTGAGATGATTCATTAGTTGACTTTTAAAACATATCATTAGAGAAAAATAAGTTAAAAAAAACTCCATTAATTCATAACTGACGTGTTAAATATGGCTTTAAAATTTTTGTAAGGAATAAATCAAGTTAAGATATGTTTATTTTAATATTTATAACATCATTTATTTGATACATTAATTAATTAATTAATTACTACATCGTCATTGTGTTATAAAAAATTTTAAATATTGAATTTCTAAAAATTATAAATAAATTACCATGATTTAGGTAATCTTATTTGATTTCTTACGACTATTTATAGTCAATGTTAACCCCTTTATAACTCTATATTAAAATACTTTAAATTTATAAATCCAAAGTTAAAAAAAAATTATTATTCATTGAATGTAATATTATAAATGTATTAAATTCATCCATGTGGCTTCATGTAGTCCTAAAATAGGTCCAAGAATCATCATGGTCAGAATAAATTCATCCAATTAAATTAGGAGAATTTTTTGTGTTGTTTTATGTTATTATAATATTATTTTTACCTTTAATTACTAGATTCACCTTTAACTTGGGTAATGAAATTTATTAATAATGTTACTGTTAATAATTTATAAAAATAAAAGGGACATATTTATATAATTTTGACCCTATGATTCCAAATAGAGAATCCATTTCTCCAAATTCTAAACACAAAATTTTCAGTAATTAATTTAAAATTAATCCTCATTGTCAAATGAGAAAACAAGTATTTTAAAAGTAAAAACCATCAAAAGATTGCCATTCAATTACATCTAATTTGAATATGAAATTATATCTAATAACCAAAATTGGATTAAATTATAAAGAAAATTTTCCATTATACGTTAAAAACAGTTAAAAAGAGAATCAACTAGTATAGATAAATTAGTTGAAAAGAAGTTTTGAAATAAAATGCAGTATTTTTCCATAATCATTTAAAAATGGATTTTATTAGAAAAATACCAATATTAAAACCAAAGTTAATTATTATGTCCCACTTCCAAAAATTATTTTATTTTTTTCAAATATAATTTATAATAGTGTCAAAATCTAGATTTAAAATGTGTTCACCATCAAAAGGCGGTAAACTGTATTTTGGGAAAAAACACTCATTTTATGGGTAAAATTGTATTTCTTATTATATAATGTATAGAGAATACATTAGATGATTTTTGAACATTATATACAATTAATATATCATTGATATATTCCAAAATGAGATATCTTATTATTTTATATACGTAATTATTCAAATGTACATATTTTTCTATAAAAATACATCTTTTATATTCAATTGGTGTTTAGTTTAATTTAAAGTTAATTTGGTAACCAATTAAGCATTGTATAAACATGTGTAAACCATTACCTCATAATACAGTTCACGCTTTCTATTTCCCTCATTCCAATGGTGAGGTGATAACTTCCATATTAAATAATAATATTAATAATATGTTATTTATCTGTATAAGTTATTCTTTTTTCCAACATAAGATTTTGTAGAAACCCATTTTTGCGTGTTGAGTACACTATTAGACATAACATCCCCTTTAATTTAAAATCAATATCTAATTCATAAATATTAATAGATATGAAAAGGTATTATTCTATAGGTACCATGGATGTTACAATATTCCCTCATTTAGGATAGTGTGTCCTCGTAATTTTAAATTTGGACTCATTATATAAGGTTTTCTTTTCAAAATCACTACATTAAAATCCCACATCAGAAAAGGATTCAATAAAACAATTACTTTATAATAAATAAAGTGAAGTACAACAGTCACCCAAGATAACAAATAATTGGGTTCTATGTAGGAAAATATTAATGTAGAAGAGAAAACAAACCATCATGTTCTGATAGAGAGTGATAGAAGACACTAACCTGAGAATGTTAATGATCACAAAACCATAAACATAGTATAGAGAAAACATTATTTGATTTCATAGTAGGAATATTAAATAAAAAACGTTTTTTATAATCCTTTTTTTATATTTGAGGATTATTTGACATCATTCGCTATAAATATTATGAAACATACTTACTTGGCATGTAGACTTTCAACTATTAATCATTTTCCACTACAAACTAATCTATTTTTTAAATTATGAGTATTTAAGAGGAATCAAATTCTATAGAATCACTAAGTTAAAAACATTTTAACTATTTATCTCTCTTATTTTGAAACATTAACCAAAATAAATATGGTTAGTACTATATAAAAGAATTATTCATAAAATATAAACCTTTATATGATGAAAAACAACTTTTAATATCTAAAATTCTAAAGTAATATCCAAAGGTCCAATATACACCATTCAATATTAAACTTTCCATAAAAATATTCTAATAAAAAAAATATGATTAAAAACCAAAATTAAAAATGATTTGATCTCATAGTCTTCCAGGATAAGTTTTAACAATTAACTCCAAATAACATAATTCAATATTAATGTCGCATTCCAAAAGTAATTTGATAATCACATATTCTACATCATAGTATTATCATTTTTATAAATAAACCTAATTTTAATAAGTCTATAATAAAAACATATCTTCTTCCAAGGTATAGTTAAACTGTTACTCCTAAAATAAAATAACATTGTATTCTATTTTCCATAAACATATAGGGTTCCCAAAATAGATAACGTCTTCTAAAATAAAATTTATCATTCAATCCCCAAATCATTTTCCAATACCAGGGATATCCATTTAATAAGTTATAAGTTATGAAAATAAACTTATTTTTATACAATAAACACATTTAACTAAAAAATAAATTTATACTAACTAGGGAGACCACATAGGCTAGTGGTAGGTGATGCACCCATGTCGCCCTTCGATTGTGGGTTTGATCCCGGTGACCTTACTAGACGTGATGGGTTGTGACCCAACGTTTGGGTCATCCTTTTTCTAAAACTAAATAATTCTTATAAAATAATATTAATATGAGATATAATCCTCAAAAATAACCATAAAATGTATTAAACATTATGGATTTCTTATACCTCTCATTTTCATCCAAACTCATAATGACCTCAACATAAAAATCCTGAAATATTTTATATATTATCATATTTTTCTATTTCACCTCCAAACTATTTAATATATTTATTAATGAAATAAATAACATTTAACATTGATCAAGGTGTACACCTAGTCTCATCCTCGTTTTTTTGACATAGATAGAAGGTCCATGCATTGAAATAATTATTTAGAGATTCTACAAAATCACCTGATTCCTTTTTCTAAATACATGCTTTATAATTTGGGTTGTATGGGTGTTTGAAGAGAAATGGTTTTGTAAAATAATCTTGTGTGACATATAATTTTAAAACATCACATAATACTATGTTTTTATAAAATAATCAGACTGAGTTTGAGTAGAAACTTTCAATCAATGGTCCTTTTAAAATTCCATATGTATCTGCTAAAAGACTATATCATAAAAGAAAATTTCAATAGGTTTCTCTAGAATCACTTTTTTCGAAATATATTTCCAAATCATTATATTATTCACAATCTTTTGAAAAGGTAAAATATATAACAATTCCGTGATAATATTTATCTTTTTAAAAATTAGATAATATTGAGAAAATAATATTTCATTAAACACAAACCATGATCCACAATGGTATTGAGGCATATTAGAGGTGTTTTATATCTCAAAAAACTACTTGCATGGGAGTTTTATGTTAATAATGTTTTCCAAATCATCCACACATGACTTTTCAATAATTATTGTAGGCATGTCATCAAGATGAGAGAGGAATTCTATTTGAGATCCTCCTCATTCCATTAGTGATTGCCTTTATTTAATCTGAAAATTCTATACAGCAAGGATTTATCTACATGAATATACATAGAAACATACCATATGTTTAACCAATAATATTAATCCTTATAGTTGTATAAATATTTCCTATGATACCAACTATAAGGCCCAATCCTAAAATGTTACAGAATCATGAGTTAAGTCAAAATATTGAAAATCTCACATTGAGGATATTTTCATATTTAGTGTTTTAAGGAATTTTTCCATAACTATTACATAACAAAATCATAGAAATACAAATTGGACACTTCCAATACAATACATTTCTTCAATAAAATAAAATATTTTAAAATGAATTTTTTTTTCGTGTTTAATATTTTAACTTTTCACTGATCCCACGGCTAAATATATCCTCAATTAAATGATATGAAAAAACATTTGAGAAACATGGGATAAGAAAAAATACTCAGTAAGTGATATAAAATAAATAATGAAACTGATATTCCATGAATAATTTAAAATCATGAAAACTTATTCCAAAAAGCATAATTTTCACCCACAAAACCATAAACTCTTTATGTTAACTCATGAAATAATAACATTACTATAAAACATAATATAAATCATAAAATATAAAGGTCATTATTTTAATCTATATCATACATACGTTGTAGCTTTCACAACAACATATGGAGTAACATTCATGGTTACGTTTGGAATACCCGTCAAAATATATTCTTTAATTATCATAGGAGAAATTATACCATTTAACTCCATCTAATTACCCTATTAATGTAGAGATATCATGTGCTCACCCACCCTTGGTTTATCATGGAACCACCAGTATAGATAGAAATGCACAAGAACACTAACATAATCATAACACATAAAACAAGCATAAATGAAAAATAACCTTTTCACTTTGCAATCACGATATATCATTTAAAAATATTGATAAAATAAAACCATTCCCCAAAACATTTCCAATAACAAAATACCAGAAAATGTAAAATGGAATTAATTTCTCTTTCAAAAACTTTACATCTTGTAGAAGAATCCAAATACCAAATAATGGTCATGGCGGCAGCGATGTCTTTCTCACCATATATGTTTAAAAAATAATCATTTTTTTAGTTTACTAAAACACTTCATATAAATATATTACTTCTTTAAAATTGATATATGAAATAAAAATTAAAATGGGTTAATTATATACCCTATAAAATAAACTGATATATAAAATCAAAATATTTCTTAATGAAAGATGATTATGACAATGACACATACCATGAGTCTAACCCATGACATCTATTATTTATATTACTAAATAATAATGATAGATTTATTTATACGTTCTTGAGAACAATTTTAATGTTTATTATTTCTTTAATTTCTATTATTACAATTATTTATGAATAAAAAAATTATTTACGTTCATATTGGATGTTCAGTCGATATTTAGTAATTCACTCGAAAATGAACATTGATGGATGTAAATAGACAAAGAATTCATAATTCTATCATTTCTAGAATAAAAATCACAGTATAATAATCTCTTTTATACATTATCTATAAATTTTAAATCAAACCGTTAATTTATGGTATGAAAAATGAACAACATTATAATCATGGATACTGTAGGTCATACGTATGCAAGAGTAACATTTCCATTTTTTATTGACCATTATAGAAATAAGGAAATTATTATCATATATTTATTTAAGGAACATAATATAATTAACATCATAATAATTATTTAAATATACATATATATATCATACAAGTGGTTTTATTTATAAAAATGATTCACATCACTTCGTGGAGGTGATAGTTCACAAGTACGCATGAACGACATTATCATTTTTATGTTCTTGGAAAGTAAGAAAATATATGATATATAATTATTTTATAATGATAAAATTGTCATGATAATCATATAAAAATATTAATTCGATCAATATGACCCTTATTTTAGAGAATGTTATGGAAAATGAATTATATCAGTTCGTGGAGGAGATAGTTCACATGTACGAACGAACGGTTAATTTATTTCCTCTTTAATGTAAGTGGAGAAAGATTTAGGTGACCATATTAACATAAAATATCTTAGTATATTGATGATACTGTAGTAATTATTTCATCATTTTCTAAGAATATTTCAAGGTAGTGGAAGATGAAATAAAATTGAAACACTTAAATAAAAACATTACGTTTCTTTAATATGACCACCTTTATTAACACCTCTAAGAAGAATGTTCTGTATAATATATGGCCTCATGAATATGGTTTGGGGTTCTAGGTAGGGTTTTTGGTAGATCTTGGTTGAACCAAAATGTTTTGGAATTGTGAGTAATTGAGAGGAATGGGTGACTTTTATAAGAGAGGGTCGGGGCACCCATGGAATTATAAAAAGTATAAAATTAATATAAATATAATATCAATTAGAAATTATTGGAACTAATTTATCTCTAACATAATATTAATTTGGGGCTAATACCCATCATCAAATTAAAATTATACTTGTTTTGAATATTTTTTAATCCCTATCTTTTTATTATAACCATTATTTTAACCATTTTAATTTTATTGTGATATCATGTTATTTTCAATTTGTGTGTCAGTGTAATTACTATAGCATGTCAAAAGACAAAAAAATGTTTCATTTATTAAATATTAAGAAATATAATAACCATTTGAATAAATATTATATATTTATTAATTTTATAACATTTAATAAACTATTTTATATTTTAAATTCCAAATAGTGTCAATTCTGACACTATTTATTAGTTGACATTTAAAAAATATCATAATAGCAACATAACATCGAAAAAAAACCTATAATCACCAACATTTCAAATATAACAATAAAATTATTTTATAGAATAACTTATGTAAAATAACATTTATCATATTATTTATTTGATCCATTCATTAATTATGATTTTACTACATCATCATTGTCTCATAATAAAATTTAATTATTTAATTTCCAAAAAATATATATAAATTACCATGATTTGGGGAATATTTTTTTATTTTAGATGACTATATATAGTCGAAATAACCCCTGTATAAATCTATATCAATATACTTTTCTTTTCAAAAATAAAAGTGTAATAAATATAACAATTCATTGAATATAATATTATAAATGCCTTAAAGTCATCCAACTGGTCCAAAAATTTACTCAAGGATTCTAATGGTGGGAATAAAATCATAAAATTAAATTAAGAAAAATTATATAGTTGTTTTATATCATTATAATATTATTTTTACCTTTAATTACACAATTTAACTTTAATCATGGTAATTTAATTTATTACCAAGGTTACTATTCATAATGGCCAAAAATAAAAGTTTCAAATTTAAATAATTTGGAAATTATAATAAAAAATATAGAAACCATTTTTCAAAATTCACAAACTCAAAATGTTTAGTATTCAATTTTAAATTAATCTTCGTTTTCAAAATGAGAAGACATGTTTTTTAAACATAAAAACCCTCAAGATATTGACATGTGTTTATATCTAATTTCAATGTCAAATTACTTACAATTTCCAAAAATGGAATGAATGATAAAGAAAATGAATTAATTATAATTTAATATAAATTAAAATTATTGTCTAACAATATAAATAAATTAGATAAAAAAGCATTGTTGTGTTAAAATGCTCTATTTTTCACTATTAATTGAAATATGAATTTTGTTGGAAAAATACCAAAATTTAATCCATAGTAATTTTTTTCTGTATTCCAAATAAGATGTTTAGTTTTTAAAATAAAACATACAAAAGTTTCAAAAACTATATTTAAAATGGTTTCTCTATCAAGGGGTTCTAAAACTGTATTAAAAAAACACATTTAATCCATAAAATTGTATTTATTATTATATAATGTCTAGAAAACACATAATTTAATTTTTTACCATTATATTAAATTAATAATTAATTAATATAATCAAAAAATGGTGATTTGATTATTTTATAAACATAATTAGTTGCATTTAATTTGTTTTTCATAAAAATACATCCTTTATATTCAATTGGGTTTTAGATTATTTTCATATTAATTTGGTTAACAGTGAATCATTATATAAACATGTTTAAACCATATTTTCATAATTCAGTTAACAATATTGAAACCATCCATTCACATGGCTTGGTGATAACTGTCATATTAAAAAATAATATTAATAATATATTATTTTTCAGTATTGCACAATCTTGTGTGCAATGTAAGATTTCAGAGAGACCCTTTGTTGCGTGTTCAGTATGCTATCAGACATAGAATCTAATTTAATGTAAATTTAACATATATTTATAAATATTAATAGATATTAAAAAGTTTTATTCTATAGTTACATAGTATGTTATAGTGTCCGAAGAGAGTTAGGGTGTCACTCAAACTACATAAGATCATCCATCCAATACCAAAAATTTGTTCAGGTATTATATTACAAAAATTTTGGTACACTAAAACCCCAAATTAAAATATCTGATTTAGTCTGTGATTCAATCCAAAATTGAATACAGAGTAATTAATTCAACCACATTATTTATATTCTAATTTAAGTAGGTCAAAAGAGTTTGGTTTTGATTGTTTCAGATCATACCACAATTAAAATTTTTTGTATTCAACATGTTGTAGAATAACCAAAAAATAAAAAATAATTCAATAAATAATAATAATATAATAAATATGTGTAATATAAATTACCCTCAGATGAGAAATTACCAAAAACTTGTAGTGTACAGTGGTTATGATGCTCTTTGGGAAAATCCAAAATACCTGGCCTAATTTTGGACCTAGATTTATCATACATGACACCATTCAAAAGATATATAATTTATTCAGAATATTTTGTATAAAACTAATATATAAACTACCCACATTTTAAATTTTCCCAATTCCAAAATTCACAAAAATTTTATGTTGTACCTAAGTAAATCATGCATATCAAGCCTATCAGCGGTCTTAGATTTCCCATCTAAGAAGACAATTTGGAAGAATACCATTGTTTTATAGAAAATCATGTGTATGTGGTATAATATATTTAATATTTTTATTCTTCAAATGTTAAGACTATAAAAGATTCAAAATCCTTCTCTAACTCGCCACTTGAACATATGAATATTCAATGTAATATTTCAAGGTAGTAATTGTGATTTTAGCCATATAAAAACCCTTTAATGAATTTATGACCTGTATTTTATTGATATTTAACATTATATTAAAAAAATATACATAAATTATTCAAATATACGGTTTTATTATTATCAAAGAATGTGGATATTAAAATGATTAAGATTACATCATGGTAATTCATGTGAAATATATTAATATAATCTTACATAAATGATAAATATTTGTTTCTTAAAATATACTAATCATTCATATATTTGGTTTAATAATTTTATTCATGATGAAATTATTTAAATTTAGAAACTAGATTTGTTTACTGATATGAATAAGTTAAATAACTTTCTTCTTAATAAGTGATTATATTTCTTTCCTTTTATATTTTAATATTTTTCTCTATAAATTTTTTATTTTTGTTATATGATCTAGTAAATATAATGATATTAATTAAATTAAAACATTGGTTATAATTATAATGTTTCAACTATATGTCTACCTAGTTTTATAATAAATATAAATAAATATATTGTTAGTGAAATAAGATATCAACTCATTGTTTTATATGGGAACACCATAATTTAAGTATTAGTGGATGATTCATTATTCCAAGATCACTTGTAAGAAATAGAAGATTGTAAATATCTAGAATAAAATAATTTATTATCTAACATAATGTTTATGATCATATTTCCTTGCATCACATCATCTAAGACTTCAACTCCCACCATACTAATAGTAAAAGCTTATAATTTCTCCCTTATCCACTTCTTTGGTATATTCATCTAATTCATACGCATTGAATAACATAGTGTCACAATTATTAAATTTGATTCATTATATATTAATGGAGTATATAAAACAACTATATACATGATATTTTTTTCCTTTATATCCAAATTTTATAAAAATTCATATTTCCTTTATGAAATAAATTTTTAATTTATTCTCATGATCATTACATATAGAAATTATAATATTCCACTATATTCCTCTGGTAAAGTTCATTTCATTAGGTACTTTCTTTTCATCTTATTCATAGGATTTCTAATGGAAATATAAGACTTTGATAACTCTTTATATTACAAGATTGAACTGTCCATTATAATTTTATTTTAAAAAAATTAGATATAAATTACTTAAAATAATAGCCTTATTTATTAAATATAGTGATCAATAATTTCTTTTGGATTATTTAAATAATTTTTATCATTTCCCGCTAAAATTTTAATGTTATCATGTATTACCCCACAGTTTTAAAAATAAATATTAATTATTTCATGAAACACTAAGACTCTATTAAACAACATTTTTTTAAGGATATAGTTATGATCTTGTTATTAAATATAATTTTACCGCTTCTATGATTAAAACTTTGAAAAAAAACGTCTCCAATTATGATTAGAATGTTATTTAGAGTTTGATAGAACCAACAATATTTTTTGGTGAATAGTAACATACCCTTATTAATAGTAATATTACCCTTATGAATAGGGATTAATATTATTATTTTTATTTTCTTATGGTTACAAGATAATGATATCATGATTAATTTTTTATGGTGATATAAAATGATTTATAGATTTAAAATTGTTATTTTTGGAATAAATTCGGATTTTTTAAATTTAAAATTAATCATATATAGAAAATTAAACTCAAAAAAGAGAGTTCATTTTTTATTGCAACACATCAAAAATTAATTAGGATGTTTGTTTTCTATTTTTCTGAATTTTTTTAATATTTGTTGAATAGTAAAATTTTGAAATTTACTGTATATATACATTATATGTTAATTATAAAATTCATATCATCATGAATGATTTATGAACCATTAGTTTGAAGTCACATGATTTATTTAATATTTAGGGTAACATAAATCATGACTATTAATTTTCATGAGAAAAAATTTGAAACTAATGATTAAAATAATAGAAACCCCCTCCTCTGCTCCACTTTAAATACCACCCTCACCCCCTACTTCCTATCAAAGATCTCAAAAATTGATCATTGCCTATATTCTACTCAATACCCTTACCAAGGCTCTTCCCCACGTCTAATACATTCTGGTCTCACCAGAGGCCAAAACCAAAGGCCTTAAGGATGATCTAATAGAAAAGAGATCAAGAGGTAAAAATCCTTTTTCATTTTCTTAGGTATTCTTTCCAATTATTTTCTTTTCCTTTCCTCTATTCACCATGACTTATCCACGAGACATGAATGATCCAGTATTAAATATATTCTATATTTTTAGCATGTTTATGGAAAAAATCATCCTCGTTATTCATCTCATGTTCCTCTTATTCTAAAAATAAAAACATTGCTCGTGATGTGTCAATTTACCAACAACATGGATGATTTGTCTTCTAATTCCTTTACCTCCTTTAAATATTCTTTTAATCCCATTATAATGGATGAAACCAATTTTAAAGTGTATGGTATGACCTCGGTTATGTTCTGTAATTAACATATATTCATATTATTAACATACGATGATGAAACAAGTTCATGATTATCAAAGAACGACCAAAATGATCTAAATGAATGTCAATAATAATTTGTCTAATGATTCATCCTCATACCATATAACCAAAATGAATTATGGAATATTTTAATATTCTTGAAATATATTAACACCATTTTTTCCACTTCTACCTCTCCTCTTCCATTATATAAGAAAATCCTTTACGAACTGACTATGGAATTCGTGTAAAGAACACACTCAAAACAATGGAAGTAACAAAATATTATTAATAAATGGGATGAATAATGTTATAAGTAGATTATATAAGGTGTTATAAACTTGATTATTCTTCTATAAAATATTAATAACTCCCTATTATCAATTACACAAGTGTTTTAAAATGGATTGAAGTAAGAAAAATTTGGGGAAAGGGAATTCTTAACACAATATATATTCTTTCGGTTAACCTTATACTTCATTAATTAAGTTCTAATGAGATTATTTTTTTAATTAATTTCATTTATATAATGATTTATTATGTTTATTTATAGTTTCTACACATAATAATTTCATTATATTAATTATCACTTCAATTAAATGACATTTTAAGGGACTTCCTTTAAAAATCATCTTTTAAAATTCTATTTTATGAAATTAAAAAGAATTTTTTATGAAATTATTCATGTATTATGATAATGTACTGGTTCTTGTGAATTTCATATGATGAATATTGGGACATATATCACCCTCCAATTCATTTTTTATTTTTTATATGTTGTTCGCCCATATGTTTACTCCATGTATAATAATTGTGGTTACACGATAAGGTAGTTGGAGGGTTTACATAATAATGTAGCTGTGAGGGTCAAAAATCATAAGGTAGCGGTTATGGTTACAAAATAACTATGAAATTCCCCAAGATACACATATAATTTTATATATTTTCTTTGATGTTTTATGAAAATATCATGTTTCAAAAAGTCAGTATATATGGGTGATAACTATGTCTTTATGAAAATGATTTCATATGTTAATATGTATTCTTAGACGAATGGGTTCTTTCCTTATTTTTATATCCCTTACTAAGATTTTTCGGATCATCCCATGGTTTTAACCAAATTTTGCAGGTTATAAGTATGTGTAAGATAATGAATGAGGTCAAGATAAATGTAATGAATATTTTCCAAAGAAATAATGTTGTTGTTTTGTGTAAAAATTTATATTTTAGAAGAAATGGATACTATTTTAATGGTACCCACTTTTTTATGTTTATGGGTTGGTATGTATGAGTTATATTATAACATTATAAAACTCTAAAACAAAAATATTGTTGGTAATTTAAATATATAAAATCTAATTAAAATAGCTTGATTGTGTACTTTTAATGGTCAGGTCCCAGTAGTGAGTATCAGAGCACAGTTTAAATAACATTAAGTATTAGTATGATGTAAACAGAATACTATAAATGATTTTTTTCCTTATTTTTATATAGAAGTGGTATAGAATTTAGAGATTTACATGTTTCTACATCTATGATATGTTTGTTTGGAATGGTTTTCCATATAAGAAACATGGAATCTATAGTTGGAAGGAACCAAGAAGCTAATATCTTTCTGAATATTCAACCGAGAGTGGTTGGAATTAAAACTGACTAGTTTGAGACAGAAATGGATCATAGACACATGAAACATATGGTGGTGGAATCTATGAAAATAAAAAAAAACAGAGCAACCACAATAGAACATGATTATAGTGGAACATTTTATATGGAAACACCCTCCTAATTTTAGTGGATCTTCTAACCCACTAAAGGTTTAAAGATAGATTAAATCCCCTGAAAATATATTAGAGGTTATGGGACGTTCAAATAATTATAAGTATTGTCTTTCCATTTTTCTTTTTGAATGTGAATATAATCAGTTGTGGTCAATGGTCAAGAATATCCTGGATATAGAGGATATATATGCCCTAGAGTGGGATGTATTAAAAAATATTTTCCTTGAAAAATATTTTCCTAAGGTGGTTAGACTTAGGATTGAGAAGCAATTCCATGAAATTAGGTAAAAAGAAAAGGTTTCAATGGTCGTGTAGGAAGAAAACTTCACCCAAATAGAAATTAATGTTCCAATTATTATATAGAATCTTTATAGAAAAATCAATCGCTTTTACTCAGGATTTATCCCAACATACTAGAATAAATTTTCTTCCCAATAATTTAAATGATATGAGTAACTTTTTCGATGTGCTGAGTGGGTAGAAATGGAGTTTGATGAAGATTATTTGTACTTTGAAAAGCAATAGAATATGTTGTCTAGATGAAAAGTGATTGTTATGTGTCATTCCAATAAATCTGATGGTACGAAACTCCAGTTTTTAGTTTTTGGAATGTGTGGTAAAAATTAACATGGGGAATGTCTTACTAAAATTGGGAAGTGTTTTTGTTATGGTATGTTTAGATATATGTCCTGATATTGTAATGAAAATTATCTAGGGATAAATTATGAAAAGAAAATTATAAGGTGTTTCAAAATCTGGTGAGATGGTTCATTTTGAAAATGCCTTCCCAATGAAATATCTTATTGATGTAATGAAACCAAACTATAAATAAATAGGTGTTGTGAGATCCTTTGTGACTATTTCAGAAAATTTCAATCTGAACAATGAATTGGTATCAGGTACTTTTGTAGTTACTCATTTGTTTTCTAATTTATTATTTGATACATGGCCTATATATTCAATTATTTCAATGAAAGTTTCTAGAAAATAGTAAATTTTACCACATAAAAATTAAACTAGACCTAAATGTTAAAATTAATAGGGGAATTTTATATAAAAAAATAATTTTAATAATCCTCATATTGTTATTTGTGGAATGAAATTACCTGCAAACCTAGATTTTTATCCCTTAGTAGTTTTTTATGAAATTCTAGTTATCAATTGTTTTTTATCATTCTATGATTAATTATAGAGCTAATAGAGTTACTTTTAGAATGAGTTTCAGTTTGTATACAAGAAGGAACCCATACATAAGAGAACATATTAGGAAGATGAGAAACAATTTAAAGATTTAAATGAATGTTATATTAATCATATGATTGAAAATAATAGAACTATTTCGATTAATGATGTGCCATTAGTAAATAATAGCTTGATGATTTTTTCTAATGAGTTACCTGGTGTTATACCTAATATAGAAGTTGAATTCAAAATTTACTTAGTTCCTTCTATTAATCCAATTTTAAATCCCCCTTAACTAATGGCTTATATATAACTTCTTGAATTAAAAAATTTAGTTTCATGAGTTTCTTGATAAAGTCTTCATTTATCCTAGCACTTCACTATAAGATTCTCATGTTATGTTCGTTATAAATAAATATTTCTCCATGGTACTTCTCATTGATTATATATCTTTGAATAACTTAACTATTTATAATAAGTATACTTTAACTCACATCTATGACTTGTTTGATCAGCTTTAAGGATCCCAATAGTTTTCCAAGGTTGAATTGAGATTTGGGAACCATTTTATGAAGTTAAAGGTAGAAGAAATTCCAAAAAAAAATTACTTTTGAAACTAGATATGGTCATTATTAATTTGATGTTATGTTAGTTGGTTTAACTAAGGCACATAAGGTATTTTTGGATCTTATGAATATAATATTTCTTGAGTTCTTGGATAGGATTGGGGTTGCCTTTATTAACAACATTATTATATATTCTAGAAGTATAGATGAGCATAAAAAATATATATGGGTCATTTTTCAATGCTTAAATAAAAATAAATTGTTTGGAAAAATCAGTATGAGTGATTTTTTGTAGAAAAAAATTTATTTCCTTGGTCGCGTTGTTTCTAAATATTTCATAACTATTGATCATGCTAAAAAAAAGTTGTTTAATAATGGCCAGGTCCTAGATATATAATAGAGATTCATAATATTCTTTTTTATCAGAATTTTACTAAAGGTTTGTTGAAATGTTTTTCATGTTATCTATTCCACACACTAAGTTAACATGAAAGGGATTTAAATTCATTTGGACAAAATATTATTATGACTATTTTCCGAAATTGGAAATAAGATTATTTAATTCTCTAGTTCTAACTGAACCTTCTAAAATTGGATTGTTTATCATCTATAGTGATGCTTCATTAAAGGCACTTGGTTGTGTTCGGATTAAGAATGATCAGCTGATTGCTTATGATTCATGATAACTAAATCAGAAAGAGTTTAATTATCCCACTCATGACTTGGGTTTTTAGTGGTATTTTTAGCTTTAAAACTTTGGAGGGATCAATTATACAGAAAAAAATTTGAAATATATACTAATCAATAATGTTAAAAATATATATTCACTCAAAAAGAATTAATCCTGGGGAAGAGAAGATGGCTTTAATGGATAAAGTATTATGATTTCATGATCTATAAGCACCTTGGAAATGAAAATAATGTGGTAGATACCATAAGTTGAAAACATCATGCATCATTAACTATGTTAGAGCTTGAATAAGACCCTTTGATTAATGATTTATTGAATTTTGTATTGGACGTTATTGGGGAAGGAAATTCCTCTATTTTGTTTCAGGTTTTAGTGTAGTCATATTTTGTCAAATAGAATTAAGAAACTGCATAATGATGATAAGGAGTGACATAAAATGGTTGAATTGGTTAAAATGGGTAAATTTCCAAAATTGAACATTGATAATGATTATGTTCTATGATTTGTAAAGATATTATGTGTTCCTTGGGATATTTATTTGAAGAAATAATTATTTTGTAAAAATAATAATTCTCCATTTTCATTTCAACCTTTAATCAAAAAGATGTAAAGAGACCTTTAAGAGTATTGTCGGAGGGATGGAATGAAAGGAGGTATTTCATATTTAAATGTGCAGTGTTTGATTATTCAATGGGTTAAAGTTGAGCGACAGTTACCAGAGTAAATGCTACATCCTTTATCAATTATAGAGTATAAATAGAAAAATATCTCTGTAGAATTCATTGTGGGGATACCATATGCTGATTAATTTAACAATGCAATTTGATTTATGGTTGATCGACTGAATAAATCTACTCATTTTCTTCTTATTAAAGATATTATGTCTTTGGATCAACTTTATCAACTCACAATGATATTATTAGGTTACATGGGCTTCCGCTCTCTATAATATATGACCTTTAACCTAGGTTCACTTATAACTTTTTGAAGGGCCTTCAGAAATCATTGGGAATAGAATTAAATTTCAGTACTACTTTTCATCCCCAATTAGATGGTCATTTATTATAGATGATTCAGAAATTGGATGATATACTTAGATCTTGTTCAATGGATTAATAGGTAAGCTCAGATGATTATATATATTTAGTAGAATTTTCTTATAATGATATTTTTCATTCCAGTATATAGATACAACCTTTTGAGGCAGTATATGGGAAGCGGTGTTGAACTCTAAATTTTTGGGATGGAGTTGGGGAAATGATGTTGATGAGACCATAATTATTAGAGGAAGTTGATGGGAAAGTGAAGGTGGTTCAGGAAGACACGAGGATAGATCATAGCAGGATGAAAATTTATGTCGATAATAGGAGGATAGACTTGTATTTCAATGGTATGTGATCATTGTTTTCTTAGACTCTCAACATGAAAAAGTGTTATCTGTTTTAGTAAGAAAAGAAATATAGGTCCACAGCTCATTGGACCATATATTATCTTGGGGAATGTTGGACTTGTTTAATACTCAACATATTTTCCTCCAATTCTATCTTAAGTACACAATATTTTTCGAGTTTTGATTTTGAGAAAGTATGAGCTAGATTCATCTCATGTTTTTATCCATGAAGTAGTTTAGCTTGAAGTAAAGCTTTCTTATGAAGAGAAAAATTATCAAATTCTTCATAGAAGAGAAAAAGTATTGCAGAATAATCTAATAAACTAGGTAAAAGTTTTTTTGAAAAACCACATGGTAGAAAAAGAAACTGGGAATCTGAAATTGCATTGATGGAAATGTACCCTCACTTTTTTAATAAGTAAATAAAATTGTGAGGATGTAATTTTTATAAGGTGGGGAGAATGTAACATCCCATGTTTTTACTAATAAATTTAATAAAGTTCATATTACACTGAGACTCAATTAAACAACAATATTTTTTAAGGAGATTGTTATAAACTATTCGTTAAAAATAATTTTGATGCTTCTATGATTTGAATTTTGAAAAATGGACATCAACGGTTGTGATACGTAAATTATTTGTAGTTCCATAAGACCAACGTGATTTTTTTTGTGAATTGTAATATACCCTTTTGAATAATAATATTAATAGTAATGTGAAACTTATGAATAGTTAATTTTATTATTATTTTATTTCTTTAAGTTTATAAGATAATGATATCTTGATTACTTTTTCATGGTGATGTAAAGTGAGTTATAGTTCTTAAATTGTTATTTTTGGAGCTAATTATGATTTATTTAAAAATTAATTTATTCATAATTAGAAATTTAATTTCAAAAAATTGAGATCGTTTTTAAATTTTACATATCAAAAAAATGAGGTGATTTCATGGGATTTTTCTAAAATTCATGATTTATTGATGAGTAGTATAATATGGTAACTTACCATATATATAGATTACATATTAAATCAACTATAAATAGAACCATGGATGATGTAATAATCCTTCACTTAAACTCATATTTTTTTTACTATTTAGGGACACATTAATATAGACTATTAATAGTCTTGAGAAATAATATTGAACTACTGACTAAAATAATGGAAAACCCCTCATGTTCTCCACTATAAATAACACCCTCACCCCTCATCCTCTCACAACTATAAAGATTTGATAATTTCATAATATATACACAATAAACATTCTAAGGCTCTTCCCCATGTCCAATACCTACTGATCTCACAAAATGTCTAAAACCAAAGGCCTTAAGGAGGATCTCAAGGAGAAGTGACCAAGAGGTAAAAATATGCTTTATTTTTCTATTGGTTTCTTTTCAATTCTTTTCTTTTCTTATACTATCTTCATCTCCCCTAATTCAAGAGTCATGAAATCTGTATTATTATATATATTAAAGAGTTTTATCTTTTTTGGGTAATAATTCATTATCATTCTTCTTATCCACTTCCTCTTATTCTAAAAACAAAAACATTTCCTCGGATGTGTGGATTTACCGACCTCGTTGATGATAAGTATTCAATTTCATATAATTCTTTAAAATATGGTATTAACACCATTTTAATGGTTGAAAAATATATTTATGTGTATTATATGACCTCTTTTATGTTTTAGAATTAACTTTTATTCATAATATTATGGTTATATGATATTACAAATTTGTGATTATCAGAGAACCACCTAAATGATCTAAACAAATACCACAAATGATTAATCTAATGATTAATCCTAATACCATATAACAAAAATTAATTAAGGAATAATTTAATATTTTCTAATCCAATGAAAACCATTTAGTTCCACTTCTTGAGTTTCACATCCATTAGACAAGAAAATTATATATAAACAGACCGTGTAAATCATGTAAAGTACACACTAGAAACAATTGAAATAGAAAAATATTATTAATAAATGGGTTGAATGATGTTATAAAGTGATCATATAATGTTCCATAAACATTATTATTCATTTTTAAAATATTAATAACACATTTTAACTACTATATATAAAATTTAATTATGTTTTAAGAAAGGATAACCTGATGTAATTGAATTCTTAACTCGATTTCCATTATTTGCGTTAACCTTCTACTTCTTTAATTAAGTTATACTGAGATTATTTTTGTAATAAATTTAGATTATATTATGATTTATTATATTTATTTATTTTGTGTAAACATAAGAATTTTATTATTTTAATCATCAATTCAATTATATGATATTTGCACGGGTCCTTCCTTTAAAATTCCTCTTTTATAATTCAATTTTACGACATTCAAAAGCAATGTTTTTTATGAAATTAACCATGTCTTATGATTAAGTTATTATTATTTATAAATGTTTATGATAAATGGTGTGACCTATATCTCCCTCTAATTCATTATGTATGTGTTTGTTAGAGGTCATCCATATGGTTACCATAAGTGTAACAATGATGGTCACACCATAAGGTGGCCGTGAGGGTTACATTGTATGGTAGCTGTCGTGGTTACAAATAATAAGGTATTTGTGAGGGTTACAATATAAGTATTTAATGACTCAAGATAACCTTAATGTATTATATATATTATTTAATGTTTTATATAATTATCTTGTTTCAAAAATTAAGTATATATGGGCGAGAAGTATTTCGTTGTCAAAATGACTTCATATGTTTATAAGTATTCATTGGTTAATTGTTTATTTACTTATTTTTAAATAACTTACTGAGATTTTCATGAATATCCCATGTTTTTAAATTCTATTAACAAGATATAATTATGTTTAATAGAAATAATTAATTCAGGTAAAATGTTATGAGTATTTTTCAAAGAAATCATGTTGTTGTTTTGATTTAAAAAATATATGTTTTCGAAGAAATGGATATTGTTTTTAAGGTACCCACATTATATGATTTTGGATTGATATGTATGATTTATATCCTAATATTCTAAAACTATAAACCTAAAAGAAATTGAAAGATTTCATTAAGTGAAATATAGTTTCTATAGCTATATTATGTAATGTTTAAGGAAAAGTCCATATATTGCTAAACACTAAGTACAAATTTAGTTTTTATTTCATCATAAATTCATTATTTACTTTTAAATGACATATTTTTTCTCCCCATGAAAATATTTATCAGGTAATATGACCTTAAAATAATTTTATTTCATGATTTTTATCTCTTCAAAATTATATAGATATTTTAAATAGGTGAACATCAGTTGTAAATAAATCCTATCTGAGAATATACAACCACAATTTCCAAATTCATTACACAATACTCAAATGAAATTGATATATTATCAAAATTGTTTATCCTTTTTTCTATCAATAATTAGCTATAATTTTCATATAAATATATTCTGGAAAATAAATAATATTACTAAGACTATTTTAAAAGATATATATGTTATTAAAACTATAATAGGGGTGAATTTTCGTAGAAATCGGTATGTATAGTTTGTATCCACCTTAAGATATAATTTTATCAGAAATGGAATCTTCCATTTAAATAAAAAATTATCAGAGTATATTAAATAAAAAATATGACTATTAGATGTCTAAAATAACCCTATTAAAATAATATTCACATTGGAGATTTAGATTGATGAAACATTGGTAATATTTGGAATATATAAAAACATACATAAATGAACAGTGGAAAGATTAAAAAAATTTGATTATAGAATTAAAATCAAGATACTCCTTTAAAGTGTATTATAATGTTAGAATTTTACACAATTTTTACGTATTTTCTTTCATCCAGATCCCACGTACCTATATTTCAATCATAAGAATCTCAAGAATTCAACCCATTATATTGTGTATTACTCTTTATATTTTAAGAATCCCTTTATCACATAGGATCAAACAACCCCATATCTATCTTCCAATACCTAGAAAAACCTGATCATGATGGTTAGAAAAATATTGAATAAAAAATTAATAATGTTTTTATAATGGAAAACTTCATCGATTATAAATATTAGATAAAACACTTAGAAATAAACTTATTACACTAATCAAAATTACTCTCAACAATTATTAGTTTCAAAAGTTCAAAATGAAAAAAGTATTTAATAATTATAAATATTCATTATTATAATCCATGAAGATATGGTTGTATTTATATAAAATGTTTTTTCAAACTCCAACATTCCAAATCCATATTATTCAGGGTTAATTAAAAAAACATTTAAAGTAGCTTTTCAATATTCTGATAAAAAAAATATTACACAACTTATTTTGTTGAATTTAATCCAAAAACACAACAATTATTATACATCAAGTTAATATTATAAAGGAATAAAATTCAGTATATTAGATTTTAATCCCACATGAAAAAAAACTACAACAAAATATTTAATGTTAAATCAAATTCACTATAATGTGCCTTGCAATTTACAAAACCAAAAACGTATATATATCATTGAATAAAAAAAATTCCCAATAATATCAAACCATTTATAAATCTTATGTTAGAAAATTAGATGAATAAATTAAATAAAATATGCAATTTAATATTTTTTATTTTGAATACATAAAAAACTCACTTTCAATAAAGAATTAAATGAACTATATTAGTGATATCTTCCAAAAAATTATTCCCAATAAAACATATACAAGAAAAAACTTATTATTCAAAAAAATTCATAAAAATTGTTTCAAAATGTGAAAATATTTTCACCCATACATAATACGAATGGGAAAAAATAATCTTTTATGAAAATAATATCACAAAGAAAAAAATAATCTTGAATTTTCAAAATTTCTCCACCTTTATTAATTTTTAAATGTGTCTCCATCAAATTAAAAATAATTATACATGATCATGAAAAACCCTCATCATTATAAATAATTTTTAAAGGAATAATGTACCTAAAATTTCTTAACTATTAATTAATATAAAAGGTAAAAAAATAAAAAATCAATAATAAGTTTTTTTAAATGAGAATGAAAAGATAAGTATTTTATATATCAATTATCAAAATGTTTATCACACCATTAATTCCCATAGATGTACTATAAATTGAATATAGTGAACATTATTCCCTAAAAAAAGTTATTCTATTAACAAGTAACAATATACATGAATAAATTTTCTCTACATTTGAAAATTATATTTATTTATAATACTACTAATAATATGATAAATGTGATTGAATATTTTCTATAAGTTATAACTTGAAACCAACAAAGAATATCATAAGTTCATAGATAGTTACCGTTAAAATTCAATTTATAAATTTTTTTTGGAATCTATATTAATGTAATACTTTCTATAAATTAATTCAAAATAATTTCTTAAATAAATATTTAAGTAAATATAAATACTAAATAATAATTAGAGAATTATGATCAATAAAAATAAATACTTATTCTAGATGTTTTTCAAAAAAATTAAAATGTAATTTATTTATTCTTGTGGAAAATAATAAAATTGCCAATAGATTTTGAAAAATACATACAGAATTTTCTTCATCCATTTTTAATATGTTTTTCTATGATATAAGATAATTTAAAGAAGAATTAAATTAAATATTAATCTAAATTGGTCATTGAAAAAAAAAATTAATATATTTTATTATATTGGAAGTTAATGGTTTAGAAAATATATAACCAATAATATTTTCAATTATAATATATTCATGATAAATATCTCATTTTATAAGTAATAATTAATAAAATAATGGAATACATATATTTCCTTATCTCATGGGTGATGTTTTGGTATTTTATATAATGAAATTTTAATTGTTTAGTCCCAAATGATGGGATTTCGAGTAAATTTCAAATAAAAATCCATGAGTTTTTACTGCATCTAAAACACTTGAAAACAGTAAATCCCAGCTTGAACTTTTTTAAATTTATTAGTGTAGTGTTTAACTGTGGTTTTATTCTTACTATACTACAAAAAATAATGCCTCTCCAAGAATAGACATGTTCTGTATATATGATCCTTATCCAGCCGACAACCTCCAAAGTCTATATGTGAGTAAATTTTGTGTGTAAATTTAGTTTCAAAATAATTAAATTGACCACGTTCCAATAAACAATTCATATAATGGAAAATAAATTATACCAATTTTAAATGTGACACCCTCTAATTCACATTTAATTTTTCACATAAGGATACTTAGAAAAACTCTACGGTTAATTAGAGAGTATGTATAACATTATTCTAGTCATACCTATATAATATTTTTGATCAATTGGTTTCCCATATTCATAAATATAAATAATTGTTGAGGTACCCACTAGAGGGATAATACTCAATGAATTGTAAAAAATAAATATTTTACTAAATATGTGAAATAGTTATGTAGAGTTAAAATATTTATATATAGATATTTTTTGGAATTTGGGAAAGAAATAAAAATTTTATTTGACCCATTATGTTCATTTCAAACATACTTTTTATATGTTTCGAAATATCAACAAAAATATATTTATGTGTTGAGAAAAAAATAGTGTAATCAAAAAAATATAAAAATAACAGTGTCTTTAAAAATGATTTTTAAAAAAATATCTGGTTTATCAGTTACTTTAACAAAATTAATATTATGTATAGATCTGGTAAGTCTATCATACCATGATATGGGTTGTTTTTTAGTCAATAAAGATCTCATGAATGTTTGAATTCATGATCCAAATATTTTTACATTATAATTTCCAATGTTTGTCAGTATAAAATTCATTGAAAACATATCCACTATTAAAATATCTTTTCACATATATTTTATATAAAATAAAATCCATAAAATCCATGATATATATTAATATTTTTATAAACATATTCTTATGTGTAAATGTATAATTATCTATGTGATATATTTTTTCTTTATGATAATAAACCTTATCGATAATCCATTCTATATTCATTATTATTATCCCATTTTCTTAACACCTATTTTTAAAAACCCATTTTACTCTAATAATTGTAGGTTTATTTGTCCATTTCAACCAATTTCAAATATTGGTTTATTCAAATTTTTTGAAATCCTCTCATATGAAAAATATCCAACATTCATCAACCAAGAAATCATCGATAGTTGTATGTTTATTTTGAGATAGTAATGCCTGATTCTAACATTAATCACTTAAAAAGTTCCAAGTTTTGTCTTCTTAACTCATATCTCTAATGATATTATCAAATATATGGTTCCTTAATATTGACCAATAATTTTGTAAAATTGTATATTTTTTCCTCATTGATAAGTTTTTTACCTTTACATGAAGTAATTTATGATTACAAAAAATACATTTACCTCCCAAGATCCTATACATAAGTGGTATAGGCGCTTAAATGGCATCCAAAAGGCCATGGATCAAATCTAGGAAGGGTAGGAATTGCTAAGTTACTGTAGTAGTTGTTGTACTATAGTAGTGGGGGAACTGTAGTCGTTTTACCACTATAGTGGCGGCGGGACTGTAGAAGGAACTATATTGGTGGAGTTACTATAGTAGGTACTATATCATCCTGTGTATTGTAGAAGTGCAATTGACTGAAGGGCCCATTGGGCCAAAATTGGGTTTTGAAGCCTTGTATTCAGGCTACTTGGCCTTGGGCATTCTGGCTATGTAATGGGTATCCCTTTAGTCAAACAAAAATATGTATTTTCTTTAATAATAAAATGAGGCTTCATCCCCACACATTAAAAAGAACTAAAAATACATTGACCTAATTTCCAATGGATTCATTACAGATATTTTGGAATCAATTTTTGATAAATTAGGTTTTGAGGTTTCAAAAAAATCACCTGAAGGATTCACTTAAATATCTTTTTTTCAAAAATAAAATGATTATTTTATAAAAAGTTACATGAACTATTTCCTCCAAAAAATAATATTGTTTATTAAAAAATATATATCCAAAAATTGATTTTGAATATCTATAAAATAGACATTTATTATCATTAAATAAAATTTCTAGATTTTTATTTTGTGTAAAAAATGAATACTTATATCCCAATGACTCCAAAGTATTAATGATTTTGTTTTCTCCCTATATATAACTCAAAGCGAGTTTCTTGTTGAAATAGAAAAATTAAAGATCATTTTATTAAATTTTATATAATACTCATAGATGCAACCCCATAATATTTATCGGTAAAATATTCACTAACAATCTTGATGTAATTTTCAGAATATTTCATTTTCATAAATCAACTACTCCATTTTCTGAAGCTATTCTCAATGATGAAAAGTAAAGAGAAATACCATTATTATTAAAAAAATGAAATATAAAATTTAAAACTCAACTACCTGATAAGTTTAGATATTATTCAAGGATAGGTTTCTTTCAATTTAAAATAATTTCAAGATAATTTTTTAAGAAAATAAATTTTTATATTTTTTAGTAAGAAAATTGGTCGATATAAATATATTATAATCATCAACAAGGTCATACACATAATTATATCTTCTAATTAATCTAATTTTTTTGGCACCAGATATGTCTACGTGTGCTAATTTTAATGCTCTAAAAGTTGATACATAATTAATTTATTTTTTTTAGACTTTCATTTATTAACAAATTGAAAAAGATAAAATAAATCCTTATAGTTGAACTTCATTTCTGATAGATCAACCAAAATTAATTTTTTCTATTAGTTAGCTATTTTTTAATATAATAGTAATCAAACATTATATAATATTGCCAATAAAATTTTTCACTAAAAATAAATTATAAACATTTGGATATATAGGGTATTATATATTATAATTGAAAACATTTTCATGACAACTGAAATAAAATATATATATACCTTTTGAATATTAAATAGTACATTTTTCATTTATGAAATATACATTATAACCCCCATCAGAGTTATATTATTCTAAAAACATTAGGAATAATTCAAAAAAAGAATTGAAATTCAAAATTTTCTAAGAAATTAATGATCATCGATTAAAATTATTTCACCCATTGAGTTATATACAATGTTAAACATCCAAATTTTAACCATCTAATGATTCAGATGATGGAATAATCCCTTATAATGTGTGAGAAAAACAACTATTCATATAGAATGTATTTTTGTTATAGTCAATCAGAATCTTTTTCAGACAATATTTAATCTATTTTAATATAAAAGAAACATTTTTGGGTGTATAAATATTAGAAAATAATATTTTTATTTCAAATATATGTAACTTTCATATGGTGAGTAAATACTTATTATATGTAAATAAAATATTTATAAAATTTAAAATATATATCTCTATTTAAAAACGATGAGTTTCTCTGGTGAATTCCCCATTATAATTTTTTACAAAGGGTACACTCTTAGGTGAAAATTAATTTGATTGAAAAATCATGTTTATTTGAAGTATAAACATCTCCATTATAATTTTTAGATAAATTAAGTTGGTTATATATATTTTCAAAATATTATTTTCCAAAATTAAAATTTCACAATAGTTTTTTTACACATATAACCTCTATGTGATTTTCTTCGATTAAATTATGATTATCATAATTTAAACATAAAGTAGACATAAACTATAAATTTATTGAATATTTATAAATTTCATCTATAAATTCTCAAATTATATTATTCTTATTATCAAAATCATCCATAGAAAAATAAAATTTATTATTCATCATTTTATTATATTTTTCACAAAGGGTATATATATAAAATTTTAAACATGTATTAGAATAACTACCACACCATATGTGGAATTTGATTTTTTACCATCCAATTAAGTTGAATAATCATCATCAATGGTATAACAAAATTTTGAATCAAAGGTTTAATTGGTTAGAGATTATATAGTCACCTTTTCTAAAAGAAAATTTTTATCTTTAAGAATATTTTCACAATACAAATACTTTTCTTACTATTAGTACATATTTCTTTATATAAAATTTTAGAGGTTCTGTAACATCTACATTCACTCCATATATCAAATGATTTTTAAATTTTCTACCCTCTTCTTATAAATTTTATTCTCAAATTTTATTTTTTTCTCATTTTTATTATACAATAAAAACATATATGATTATTCATAACTAATTCATAAAAAATTATATATAATGATTTTGTGTGAAATTTCTTTTTCTATATATATTTTTAATTATCAATATATAAGTTATTAATTTGGGAATTTTTATTTATTCTTCCTGATAATTGAGAAATTTCATCCTTTATAAGTTCATGATTTCTAATATCCAATTATTTTTTGAATTTATTCTCAATGTTAAAAAAGGGGTTTATAGATCCATATGATATATTACCAGATGTAGATGAAAATATTATCATAACTTCTTCT
This sequence comes from Viscum album, assembly GCA_963277665.1. Lineage (NCBI taxonomy): Eukaryota > Viridiplantae > Streptophyta > Magnoliopsida > Santalales > Viscaceae > Viscum > Viscum album. The sequence goes on along the minus strand of OY728146.1, from coordinate 1,774,231,115 downwards.
TCCAATTTTTATAATCACCTTTTAATATTCTCTCATTTTTCTTGAGATTTGTATTTTAATAAATTTATCTTATTTGAGTGAATTTCTTCTTATTATAAATGTTCATACATTTTTAACCTCACTCATTGGAAAAAATATATTTAAATTTATCATATAGATGATCATTTGAAATCTTCTTCTAATTAATAATTTACTAATGATTCAAAATATTCATAATGTTCTGATGCATATATGGAATAAACACTTTGTAGAGAAAATAATAATATTTATACTCTCTACTTTACATAGATCTTCATATTTAAGAACATTATATGTTCTGAAATGTGTTACCTATAAATTCTTCCAAAATTAGTTACTTTTTTTACAAGAATATATTATATTATAAATGTTTCACATCCTCAAGCATAAAATTTTATTTTAAACTTCATAGTTACCCTAAAACTCATGATTATCATTTATAATAAATTTATAATGATCCATAACAAGAATATTTTAAGTATAAATCATCATTAGTTAATTTTCCATTCCCATATTAATATAAAAGTCTTCGTTCAGTCATTTTAGTACTCAAAAAAAATTCCACCAATGACCTAAGTACGATTAGTATTTATATTTTCTAATGATCTAATATGTATTCATATTACGATAAAAATATATTTTATTGTACCACAATTTTAATGTAGTAAAACTGAGAATATTGCAATAAAAATATGAAAAAACAAAATGATGATATTCTAATAACCTATTATATTTAGGAAATGTTACAAAGTATTGACCTATATATAAAAGGAATTAAAACTACATGTGGTAGGGGTGGATTGTAGTCTAAAATAGGAAATAAAATTTACATCCACCTCAGGATATAATATTATAGAAAATACAATATTTCATTCAATTCATAAATGGTCATAATAAATGTAGAGGATGATAAGATTATCATATGATTAAAAAAATCATCTAATTTGTTTCCCAAAGTATAATTTTTCAATTTTTTAGAAGTTACATCATTGAAAATACATATTCATTATTATATGTTATATATAAATAAAAATAGTCATCCTAATCTTCTGATGAAGTCATTCATTATTCCACATCATCTAATGAATATAATCCAATGACATTGTAGTTCATGAATAATCATTAAATGTTTTAAATGTAGAAAAATATATTCTCTACATTTTTAACCCATGTAAGAAATTGACATCAAAAAATATAATGATAAATAAAATTCACTAAGAAGTAATTTATGATTTATAAAATAAATATTTTTTAGATATTATTAAATAAAATATTTCCCCATCAATCTACAATATTTTCAAAATCAGAAGATTTTCAGAGAAATGAAAAATTTTAACAAAAATATAAATGTTAATATATAATATCTAAAATTAGTTGTAATTTAAGTTTTTAAAAGTAAATCAATGAAAACATTATTAACCTCTTAAAGAATTATTTAAAATTATATATATACATGAAAAAAGTATCATTCCCTAAAAAAGGTTTTTATCAACAATTTAAAAACTAGAAAAACAATCTTCCCTAAACAAGATATGATTTTAAACACTATTAATTTAATAAATTCATATAATTTAAAAAAATCATTATTTACTAGATCCCAATTTCATACCTATTTATGAATTTAAAAAAGTTCCTCTCCACCTTTCATAAACAGTTTATACACAATCATGAAAAACTCACCCCTTAATTATATCCATAAGAGAAATCTTATTATAAAAAATATTCCCCATAAACGAACATAAAATATTATCAAAGTATAAATTGTATAATATACTTTAAATAATATTAACATAAGTTAAATCAATAAACATCAATTATCTAAAATCACATATTTTCATTAGTCTTATTGGATGTCTGGTCCACTAAATTTCCATAAATATATCCCTTATAAAATGTATTCATTTATTAATAAAAATAAAATTATATGAAAAAACATTCCCTCCTTTTGAAAATAATTTCACTTTTATAAAAATAAGTTTAATATAAAATGTATTTTTTTCAAAAAATATATTTCATTATAAATAAAATATCATATTATTTAATAGATGGTATCAGTGAAAATTAAAATTAAAATTTATTATGTTATGATATATTAAATTTATACTTTTTATAAGATTAAATTAATATAATTTATTAAAAATGCACTTAATTTTCAAAAAAAAATTACATTATTATGTTTGAAAACCAATGAATTGTTATTTACGAATTTAAAATGAAATACAAATTATTTTTATTGATCTTTTAAAAATGAAAAAAAAATATTCCTGAAATTTTAAAATAATATATAAATAATTGACCTCCCCATGATTAATTATATCATTATTAATTTGATATATGTTATAAAAGATCATAATTAATGGCCAAAAAACATATTTTTAATTTTGATAAATTAATGGAAAATATCTCTTTTTTGTGTGTGATCACCAATAAAATTGTTTCATAAAACTATGTGATTAGCTCATGATTATGTTATGATATTAAAAAAAATTAATTGAACATGTGTTAAAAATAGATTTTAGTTTTATAAAATTTAAAACCAAATATTTGAGTATGTTCTCCATCAAAACAAAGTTTAGTGGAATAACATCCAGAATCCACCTAATCAGCAACAAAAGTGGATGGGGAAACAAAATTTTTCTTATTTATAAATAATAAATATATAACATCCCAAATAAAATGAAAGGTTTTTGAAGTAATATATATATATCCAAATTGAAACCTCCCATGTCATCATATGAGTAAACATTGAGGGAAAATAATGTTGGAGATAGATAAAATAGACCATGATATAATGTGACATTCATGTAATGGAAAATGTTTTCTTTTTATTTTAAATGGGATTTCATGTAATTAGCCTAAAATATTACACATAAGAACACCGAGATCTTATTTTCTTATAAACTAGATGACAGATATTGTAATCTGTTAGTCACACCATAATAATGTTTTTGATGAAATAGTTTCCTAGATTCATCAAGATAAGGTTTTATTAAGGTACCTACTAGAGTAGTAATAATTAATTTATTGTTAGAAAAAACATGTTTTAATAAATATTATATATATCCTTTTTTATTATGTTATTTAATTTATGTTTTTATAAAATTTAAAAACCAAAGAAATATTATAGTTCACCTACTATTCTAATTTTTAACATACTCATTATATCCTCTGAAAAAACATTGAAACTATAATTTCTAATGATCTAAAATATATATCATCAAAAAAATTGAAATATTATAATTTAGGTAAAAAATTTCTTTAAAAAATATTTTCTTCATCATTTACAATATCAAAATTATTTGGTTTTAATAATATGGTAGGTTAAATACAGTAGATTCTTGGAGATTATTTAAGAGCATACAAAACATTGTATGGTTAGTTTCAAGATCAAAGTTCTTTTTAAAACATTATAAAGATGATAAATATAAAATCAATAATGAATATATCAATTAAGGAAATAACATTTCACTTCATTTTGATGTTGTTAAATATTCAAATGATCTATCAAGGATAGTAAGATTAATATAGTCTTAATATTATATATAATTGAAATGGTTTTTCTATAATATATACCTTATTTTTAATAATAAAAGGTAAAAACCGCCTTGATTTATAACATCAAATTTTCCCATTTTCGTCACACTTATACATAAAAATATTTTTACTCTAATAAAATGATTTTTTCAGTACATTAAACAAATGTCCAAGCCAAGTTTCATTTAAATTGACTATGATACACTTGTGTAGAACATATCTAACTTTCCTCACCCAAGGCATCATATTCTAGTTTGTTAGATTTATGTATGGATTCATGATGGTTACACTTATTTATTAAAGTGTATTATGTTTTTACTGGTTTAATTACATATATAGTGATATTATTAGTGGAATGTTCTGTTATGATTGACTCGTTCATTGGTATAACTGTATGTTGGTCTTCAACAATCTATTTTGTGTATATCATTGAATTATTTTATCGTTACTAAAATTTCATTGACCTAATATCCAAAGGATTTACTACTGATGTTTCTTTATAAAAAATAATTATATTAATAAAAAATTCAAAAATATCATCCAACGGATTAACTTTCATCTATTTGACAAAAATAAATGAAACTATTTAATGGAACATTACATGGATTGTTTCTTGAACTATATTAATTTTTTTATTTTTAAATGTATATACTTAATAATTATAGAATATAAAATAATATTTACATCATTATCTTTGAGATCGAATTTCTAATATTGTTCTACAGTATTCAAAATGATTATTTTTTACCCAAAGACTATAATGTATGAATGTTTCAGTTTTCAAAAATTCAAAAAAAACATAAGATATTTAATTATTAAAGAGAAGAACTAAGAATATATTAATAGTATAAAAAGTTTTAAAAAATTAATTATCAAAAAAAATTATCAATAGAATATTCACTTAATAATTTTCATGTCGTTTTATAAAGAATGTTATTTCATATAACTAGTAAATTTTTTTACAGTGATCCTGGTGATAAATAATTATGAGTAACCCCATCATACAATCAAAATTTCATAAATATAAATTTTCAAACACACATTTATTATTCATCTGGATAATAATCCTGGGTTGGTTTTAATCATTTTTAAATTAAGTATAAAAATTGTTAAAATGAAATAAATATTCATATTTTTGAGTGATAATGTTTTTCAATGTATATATTAAGTTATCATAAATAACGACATACACAAAATGATTTTCCTCAATTATTATCCTATTTAATGGTCCAAATAAGTATATTTGAACCAACTATAATGATCTGGAAGTTTAGACTTCAATATGTGGTCAAAAACTAGACTTCTATTGATTATAAAAATAAACTAGATCACATACTCGGGTTAAGCTGAAATTAGGTTCTAATAAATTCATAATAATAACTTTTCAGAAATGGTTATCTAATAATTAAACATTATAGAGACCAAATCCATGAAAAAAATCATCTACTGTTAAAAATAAAAAATATGATTTCAATTGTCTTGTATATCATGTTTGTAAACATTCTGATACATATTAGTAGATAGAAACAAAGTTAATTCTAAACATTCAACAATACATTACCATTATTGAAGATGACTTGTAACACCCCAGGTAAATAAATAATATGACATTTTTATATTTATCCATATTTGTGAATAAAATATTAAAATTACTTTAAAGGGGATGCTATCCTCGATGGCGCACCCAACACGCAACAACGAGTTTCTTGGGAATCTTACATTGCACTCTAATAATAAAATAATATTATTTTAAATAGTAGTTAATGCCTAGCCTTTGTAATGGTGGGAATGAACAGAACTAACTACAAAATGATTATATATGTTTGTCAAATATTTTTACTTTTTACAATAAATGTTAGTGCATTAAAAATGTGCATGAATCCAATTTTAAGCGTAAACATTCTAATATTGTTTAAAAGGTCGATTAATAGCCTTTTGATGGCGAACCTCTTTTAAATCCACTTTTTGACAATTTTATGTGTTATATTTGACAAAATAAAATTCTTCTTTAGAATCGGGACATCAAAATTTACTTTCTGTAAATTTTTGGTATTTTTCCAAAAAAGTTCAATTTTTAATGAATAGTGAAAAATGTTGTATTTTAATTCAAAACCCCTTTTTAATCTCATTTATTTATATGATTATATTATCTTTGGAATTGGTTTTAAAGTGAAATTAGAATATATTTTTACCATTTAATACAATAGTGGTCGTTGGAATTAATTTCACTTTGAAATTGGACTTAAACTAGTGTCAATCTTTTGATACTTATTGTTTCATAAAAACACACTATTTTCTCTGACAGTGGGAATTAATTATTAAATTAATTAATGAAACTAATATGTTTTGAATTTTTTAAAATAGGCATCATTTTTGAATTCGGAATATCAAATATAGCTTAGGGTGAAGTTTTGGTATTTTTCTGATAAACTTCAATTTTTGATGAATAGTGAAACCACTAAGTGGTACTTATAAAAACTGATTTTCCGTTTAAATGAAATTTTTCCATCTATGTGTTTTGAATTTCAAAAATCTGACATACATGGTTGTCATTAAGAAGTAAAATTTGGTTCAATGGGATTAAAATAATTTTTTTGTGAATAGTAACTTATTAAGTTTTTAATCACGATTAGAGGTAATTAGTGTAGTTTAAGGTAAGAATAATGTTTTAATAAAATTAAATGACCTATACACATGTCCTAACCTCATTGTATGAGTCATGGCCGACCAATAAAATCCATGGGTCAACATGGGGACCCCATGGAGCCCCTTTGGTTGTAAAATGACATTAATACCTTTTTATTTAATGTTAAAGTAAAAATGACACAAACATGAGATGTTTTACTAAAACAATTTTTAAATGGGGTTATACAAGTCATATTTTTGACTATAAATAATCAATGGAAAGCTAAAAATAGTTCCTATAAAATAGTATTTTTTTATAATTTTTAGACATTAAATAAATTAAATTATTTATGACATCATGATGGTGCAGTGATGACCTCATTATTTAACGATTTAAATAAACTGAAAAGATAATGTAAAATCTAAGACCTAAACATGTCCAAAACCTATTGGATGGGTGTATTTCTAACCCTTATCACCTTATCATAGAAACACATCAATTTGGGACCATTAAAATCCGAAACCCATTCTAAAATAAAGTAACATTTCTTTACTTTCCAAGAGTGCCCCTCCTCTCCTCTTATAAAAGGCCCCCACCTCTACCTCCTTACCCACACTTCCAAAGCCTTTGGCTCGGCCAACCCCTGCCCATTTTGTCTCTCCACATCCCTATATTACTCATTGAAGCCTCACATTGGGAAGAAGTCTTCCCAAGGAATCCTTTGAGCTCAAACCAAAGGGAGTTACCCGATTTTAAGGTAATGTCTTCACTTGTGTCCTTTTGTTTTATTTTGCTTCTCCAACCCCCTAAACTATTTTTATTCTTTTATTTAGTAACAAATACAGTATATTCAATATACTAGGATGTTTTTATAAGAATGATTCTATCTACACTTACACACACCTACATCTAATGGTTAAAGAACATATTGTTTCTGTGGATGGAGAATTTCTGCCTCACGAAACGATGATTGTTCAACATTCTTCTAACACCTTCAAAGGTGGCCATTAAGATGACACTATATTTATATATGATATATAATATTTTTAGGTTTTACTTAAGCTTCTGTATTTTTCATTTATGGCATACCTTTATGGTTTCCATTATGGGTAAATGTGATATCTTAATTTAAGGAAGTGCAGACTACCGCCCCCTCAAAGTGATTTGATTCGTTAATACCATATGTGGTACGTATAAATGATATATTTAATGATATTATATATATGATACCATAATGGAATTAAAATAATATTATGTATCATTATGTTTTAATTCCATTAAATATGAAATAGAAGTGGAAGTAGCGTTCATGCGTACGTACGGCTTTCCGTCTCTATGAACGGTACATTTCACTTCTTATCTCAAAATGTTATATACTATTATAAGTACATATATATAAAGGATATATATGTAATATATTAAATATAAATGATGGATATCATCCTGTAATTATAACATATATATATCTCTCTCATTTTTTTTAATTCCATTAATATGACAAAAATGAAAGTAGCGTTCATGCGTAGGTACGGCCTACCGTCTCCATGAACGGTGCTTTTAATTTTTATCTCAAAATGCTATGGAATAGTATAAAATGAATATATACTGGATATATATGATATTTAAAACATCAATACTATTCGGGATCTGATGTACCTATAACTACATGGAGAATTATTTTCCAACAAGTTCAATTTTTGACTCATGTACCAAACATCGACAAAAACGTCTGATATGAACTCATATTATTTACCAATTACTATAACATTAAAATATGTGATATGAACTGAATAATAATCTTTATAGGAGTTACTTAAGGAATTATAACTTAACCAAAGTTTATTATTCAGGAATATAAAGAAACGAACAAGACAAGTTGGACTTGAGGTAAGGGATCCTACTCCTCTCTTTCTTGTTAAGTACACTCTTTTATGTCATTCATTATAAATCTCATATTTGTTGTTATTGGGATGTTCTTTTATATTAATCTTACTGTATTTTTTATGTTCATATGATGAGAGACCCTATTCTCTCTCATCAATCCATTTTTGATGTTTTGAGTGGCGCCGTTAGGCTGCCGAATTTTTATAAGAGATCTAACCTCTCTCTTTCTTTTTAAGTACTCTCCTTTATGTCACTTATTTTAAGCTCCTCTTTGTTATGTTGGGGGATGTTATTTTATATTCCTCTTTCTGTAAACATTTTGTTAATATGATGAGAGACCCTATTTTATCCCATAAATCCATTTTTGGATGTTTTATGTGGCGCCGTTAGGCTGCCGAGTTTTCGTATGGGATTTTTCATCTCACTTTTATTCCCATGAGATTTATGCTACATTTTCCACAATTTCCTTTGAGTGGTGTATGTACTTCCCATTATTTTACTCATTGTTTAATATATTTTCATTTATGAGTATTTACATCAATGTTGTATTGTCTTTCTTTCACGAGGTGTATGTTTTGAAAGATACCCATGTCGGTAAGGGAACCTTTCACCCTCCTCTTTTTAAAAGACTTATTTTGTTATGTCTTTTAATTCACATAATATTATGTTGGGATATGTTCTTCTATATCCTTATTGATTTAAATGTTATGTCCATGTGATGAGATACCCTTTTTATCTCTCATCAACTCATTTTCTGAATTTTGAAGTGACGCTGTTAGGCTGTCAAATTTTTGCAAGGGAACTTCTTAACCCAAATTTGAATCTTTGGGATAAACTTGTGCTCTTTGAATATGTAGTTCTATGAATATGTGTGAATAACCTCTGATTGTTTTAAACTTAATATCCACTTATATTTTTTGTATTATTTTGTCACACACAATTAAGTAATTGATTTATCCTTAAACAAAGGATATTGTCTTTGTATGGGACTTCGTCTCAATCTCCTTTCATTGAGGCATATTTTGTTTTATACACAACTTTCTTTTATATGGTGTATAAACCCCTTTGAATTTTACGTTTATTCAAAAGGAATCTTTTTTATACGAAGCGTTTACTAAACTACAAAAGGGAATGTTTTTGTCGTACGTATGCGGTGACAACGACTTACCCGCCGCTGTGACCATTATTTGAGTTTTGGCTTCCTCTACAAGACAAACCGTTTTTTTTAAGAAAAATAAATACCCTGTTTTACTTTTCTTTTATTTTGGTATTGAAAATGGTTTTTCATAATTTTTTTATTATATCAATGTGTTTTATTGATATCTTGTGATTGAAATGTGGAAATGTTGTGTTTCTTTTATGTATGTTCTATGTGATACGATTATGTTATGGTTCTTTGGAATTATTATGAAGATGGGTGGTTCCATGATAAACTGAGGGCGGGTGAGCCCGATATAGCTCTCCAATGCATTGGGTAATGCGAAGGAGTGAAATTTTAAGGTTTCTCTGAAGAGATGTAGGGAATATACTGTGGTGGGTATTCCAAATGTAACCAAGAGGGTTACTCCCTACATAAGAATGTTATGAATGCCTCAAGTTACCTTTATGTCTTATGATTTCTATGATTTATTCATGATTTGATGAGGTATGTTAAAGTGCTTATGTTTTATGAGTAAAGTATGATTTCATTGATTCTTATGTGTACATGTACTCATGTTTCATTTATATATATTTTTATATCCCTTACTGATATTTTTATGCTCATCCCATGTTTTTGAAATGTTTTTCACAGGTCAAGGAAAAGATACATGATATGATTATAGTGTCAAGGAAGTTTCCAGAAAGAATCCATGTTTTATTTTAAATATGTTTCTGTTAATGGTATAAATGAATACTATCTTTATGTAACCACTTTGTTTAAATGTGGAATGTAATGCAAGTTTATGATCTAATTCTCTAAAACTCTAATCCTGAAAAGATCCTAAATGTGTAATCTTGTATTAACTCAAGATTAAGTAAGGTTTAAGGCTGGGGCCTTATATGACATGGTAAACATTATTTTATAATTTTACTATTCCAATAACTATCTTCTTATGTACTAAAATATAATTTTATTTACATATTAACTATTTTATGAAAAATAAAATATCAATAATTCTGTTGATTTCACTCTATGTGTTTCTTCCAAAAGTTAATCATCCTCCATTTAGTTTTTTTGGTTCCAAACATTGGAATTGTATCTTATCATGTGTTCAAATTATAATAATATAATAAACAATTGTTTTTTTATTGGTTCCCAACCACTTTTTCTTAAATTATTAATTATATGTAATTATTACTAAAGCATCTATGGGTTTTGAAAGGTTGGAGAATAAAATTTTATGAATCCAAATATTTATAACTCATTTATACTACATACATTATTGTACATTGGAAATAAAATATTTATACAACAAAAAATATTAAACTCTATTTGATGAAAATAATTTAATCTAGTGACACTCAAACTATTATTTTATACAAATTGGTACAATTTGGGGTAAAATTTAATTTTACTTATATTGATATTTATTAAAAGTTTTACCATATCCATTATATGTTCTATATGAATCCAATTGTTTATAACTCATGTAAAAATTCTATTTTAAAAAAATAAAATTAGATAATAGTAACTTCGCACCTTTATCCTCATATTAATGTTTTATAATTTTGTTGTGATTATAATATGTTGAACATGATGAATATTTAAAATACAATTCCAATTAATTTTTAGAAATTTTCATTTCTAATTTTGAAATATTCATTTCATTTATCAACATCATATTGATCACAATCATTTTTATTCTTATTTTTTTATTTTCCTTCCCAAAAGAGTTAAACACATCAACAGTTCATCATATTTAGGAAAATACAGTTCTTCATCCATTAAATTTACTTCATCATAGTCTGATTAAGTTGAATAATCCTCATTAGAGGTATATAAAAATTTAGAATATAATGTTAAATTGGTATAACAAACATCTCTATAGTATGTTTTCTATAATTTGGAATATTAACATAGAAACTAATATTTTTCTACTTTTCGCAACCACTTTTTCCAAAGAAACATTCAGTGATTTTATTCTCTCAACATGAATTACATGTATCCATATATTTTATACTTTTCCATTTACTTACCTTAAGAGATATTATTATTTTTATATATTTTCTCATAAATCTATAACAATCAATACATATTTATAAAGTATTATTACATTAATAATTCATAATATCTGAAGAATATTTCTTTTAATGTTTTTCAATGCTATCATTTCAACAATCATAATCGATGTTCTTATTATCTGATAATTTTATTTATTTTTAAGGATAACTAACCTAGTGATTCATATATAGGTTAAATATTTCAAATATCTAAAGTCCTTTTTGATTTAATATTATTAAAATTATCTCCAGGATTTATATACATAGAAAATAAGTTACATAAGTAGATGAAATATATAATCCATTATTTATTTTTCTCTTTCTTAGAATATATTTTTAATATAATCCTATAATTCATGATAGTTATAATAAAATTATTAACTATTTTCTTATTAATTATTTTTACATATAATTGGTTTTGAATTTAGAATACCAGTATGTAACACCCCAGGTAAATAAAGAATATGACATTTCATATTTATCCATATTTGTGAATAAAATATTTAAATTACTTTAAAGGGGACGCTATGCTCGATGGCGTACCCAACACGCAACAACGAGTTTCTTGGGAATCTTACATTGCACTCTAATAATAAAATAATATTATTTTAAATTGTAGTTAACATGTGGCCGTTGTAATGGCGGGAATGGATAGAAATAACTAAAATATGATTATATATGTTTTTAAATGTTTTTACATTTATCCAATAAAGGATAGAGGCTTAAAATACGGAAAGAATTCAATTTTAGGCATATATGCCCTAGTTTTCACTAAAGGTTCACTTATCGCCTTTTGATGGAGAACCGTCATTAAATATAGTTTTGTTAACTCTTATACATTCTATTAGACCAAATAAAACTCTTCTTAAGAATCGGGACATCAAAATTTACTTTGTGTAAATTTTTGGTATCTTTCCAATAAAGTTCATTTTTTAATGAATAGTGTAAAATGTTGTATTTTAATTCAAAACCGCTTTTTAATATAATTTATTTATATGATTATATTATCTTTTGAATTGGTTTTAAAGTGAAATTATAAAATATTTTTACCATTAAATCCAATAGTGGTCGTTGGAATTAATTTCACTTTGAAATCAGACTTAAACTAATGTCAATCTTTTGATACTTATTGTTTTATAAAAACACACTATTTGCTCTGACAGTGGGAATTAATTATTAAATTAATTAATTTGACTAATATGTTTTGAATTTTTTAAAACGGACTTCATTTTTGAATTCATAATATCAAATATAGCTTAGGGTGAATTTTTGGGATTTTTCTGAAAAACTTCAATTTTTGATGAATAGTGAAACCACTAAGTGGTACTTATAAAAACTGATTTTCCGTTTAAATGAAATTTTGCCATCTTTGTGTTTTGATTTTCAAAAATCCGACATAAATGTTTTTCATTAATAAGTAAAATGTGGTTCAATGGGATTAAAATAATTTTTTGGTGAATAGTAACTTATTAAGTTTTTAATCGCGATTAGTGGTAATTAGTGTAGTTTAAGGTAAAAATGATATTATAAGAATGTGAAAACACCATGAAACTTGTCCTACACCTATTGGGTGAGTCATGGTCGACCAAGAAAAGCCATGGGACAACTTGGGGACCCCATGGAGACACTTTGGTTGGGAAATGACATAAATAACTTTTTATTTAATGTAAAAGTAAAAATGACACAAACATAATATGTTTTACAAAACCAATTTTTACATGGGGTTATAAAGATCATATTTTTGATTATAAATATTAATTGGAAAGATAAAAATATTTCATACATCATAGTATTTTTTTTATAATTTTTAGACATTAAATAAATTAAATTATTTATGACATAATAATGATGCAGCGATGACATCATTATTTGACGATTTAAATAAAATGGAAAGATAATGTAACATATATGAACTACACATGTCCAAAACCAATTGGATGAGTGTATTTCGAACCCTTATTACCTTATCCACGAATTATATTAATTTGGGACCTTTTAAAACCGAAACACATTTTCAAATAAAGTAATATTTCTTTACTTTCCAAAAGTGCCCCTCCTCTCCTCTTATAAAAGGCCCCCACCTCTACCTCATTACACACACTCCTCAAGCCTTTTTCTCGTCCAACCCCTGCCCATTTACTCTCTCCACATCTCTCTCCTAATCCTAGAGGATTCCCTTTGGGCATAATCCTTTCAAAGGAAGCCTTTAGGCTCAAATCAAAAGGAGTTACACTTTTAAAGGTAATTCATTCTCTCATGTTCATTTGTTTTATTTTGCTTCTCCAACCCCCTAAACTCTTTTTATTTACTTATTTTGTAACAACACCAGTATCTTCAATATACTAGGATGTTGTTATAAGATTTATTCGAGCTACACTCTCACACAACTACATCAAATGGTTAATGAACATACGGTTTCCGTGGATGGCGAAATTCTGCCTCCCGAAACGATGATTGTTCAATACTCATTTAACACCTTCAAAGGTGGCCATTATGATGTCACTATTTTTATATATGATATATAATATGTTTATGTTTTACTTATGATTCTGTATTTTTCATTTGTGTCTTACCTTTATGGCTTCCATTATGGGTATACGCGATATCTTCATTTTAGGAAGTGCGGACTACCGCCCCCTCAAAGTGATGTGATTCGTTAATGCCATACGTGGGACGTATAAAGGATGGATTTAATGATGTTATACTGGAATTATTATATACCTCTATATCATTATTATTTCTTTCCATTAAAGTATGAGATAGAAATGAAAGTAGCGTTCATGCGTACGTACGGCTTACCGTCTCCATGAACGGTGCATTTCATTTCTTATCCCCAAATGTAATGTACTATTTAAAGTACATGTATATAATGGATATATATAATTAATGATATATCTAAATGATGAATATAATTCTGGAATTAAAATATACATACCTATCATTTAGTTTTAATTCCATTAATACGACATAGAAATGAAAGTAGTGTTCATGCGTACGTACGGCTTACCGTCTCCATGAACGGTGCATTTCATTTCTTTCCTCTAAATGATTATGTGATTTTTTAAATACATGTATATGCTGGATATATATGATATATATGATATCCAAATCAGGAATGTCATTTTTTGATATAAAGAACCTTTGACCACACGAACAACATGTAATTGTAAGAAGTCCACTTTCGACATAAGAACCAAATATCGACAAAACAAACATTATTAACTTAAATGGTTGATAATGTTTATAACATGGCAATAAGTGATATAAAAGGAATAATGAAATTTAAAAAGGTTATTAATCAAGTAGAAATTAACTCAAGTTTATTATTCAGGACATTAAAGAACGATCGAGTCAAGTCGGACCCAAGGTAAGGGATCCTACACCTCTCTTTCTTTTTAAGTACACTCTTTTATGTCATTCCTTTTAAAGCTCATCTTTATTGTTATTGGGATGTTCTTTCATATTAATATTACTGTAATTTTTATGTTCATGTGATGAGAGACCCTATTCTCTCTCATCAATCCATTTTGGAAGTTTTGAGTGGCGCCGTTAGGCTGCCGAATTTTCCTAAGGGATTTTTCATCTCACTTTTATTCCCGTGAGATTTATGCTACATTTGCCACAAATTCCATTGAGTGGTGTATTTACTGCCCATTATTCTAATATTTTTGTAATATACTTTCTCTTATGAGTATTTACATCAATGATCTATTGTCCTTCTTTCATGGGGTGTATGTTTTGAAAGATACCCAAGTCGGTAAGGGAACCTTTCACCCTCCTCTTTTTTAAAAGACTTCTTTTGTTGGGTCTTTTAATGTACATATTGTTATGTTGGGATATGTTCTAATATATCCTTATTGATGTAAATTTTATGTCCAAGTGATGAGATACACTTTTTATCTCTCATCAACTCATTTTGATGTGATGCCGATAGGCTGTCAAGGGAACTTTTTAACCCAATTTCGATTTCTTTGGGTTGAACATGTAGTCATTGAATATGTCATCCATTGAATATGTGTGAATGGCCTTTTATTGTTTTACACTTAATATCCACTTATATTGGGTGTATTTATATTTGTCACACATATTTTTGAGATTGATTTGTCCTTAATTTAAGGATACCTTCTTTATAAGGGATTTCATCATATTTGACATTTCTATTGAGGGTTCATTGTTGTTATGCACCAATTCACTCTTATATGGTGTATATACTATCCTTTGGAGTATTATATCATGAATCCATTTATTCTCATGATATTATAAAGTTCTAACTAAATGTTATTCCTCAATTATTGTATTCAAGTGTCTCTAATTTTGGTAAAACCCCTTTAACCAAAATGTCATTTTAAATGTTTTAATTATTTGTTCTTATTAATATCCATGTTTTCAAAATGGTTTTAAGGATTTATTTATATGGATATTAATGGTTTAAAATTTTAAGCTTCAAGGTGGTATGGGACACTTTGATTCAAAATCTCTTTATTAAATGTTTTAAATGGTTTTGAAAATGGTTTTGATAAAGGATTCTATTATGATATATTGTGATGTGGAAATGTTATCATTCCTTTATATTGGTTTTATGTTTTATGATTTTATATTGGTACTTGGACATTTTAACGGGTGGTTACGTTATAAACCATATGACGGGTGGTGCCGTGAATACCAGGATGGGTGGTTACGTTATAACCTCCAATGCATTGGGTATGGAAGTCGGCAATATGGTTATTCCATTAAGTATGTATGGAAATTGGCCGTATGGCTATTCCATTAAGTGATATGTGTGGAAGTCGACCGTATGGTTATTCCACTTAAGTATGTTTATGTCCCAAGTTACCTTTATATATGTTATGTGTTCTTTATATGGGTTTTATGGTAATCCTTTGGTTACAAAAAGGTAATTAATGATACTTTTTTTCAGTGAAAAGTTTTTACTACTTCATGAAGGTGAAAAGTATTACATTGATAAATTATTCATGGTTTACATGATGTTTTGAAAATCTAACAGTTTTCATTCTTTGTGTATCCCTTACTTAGCTTCTTATGCTCATCCCAAGTTTTTGAAATGTTTTTCACAGGACATAGCGTGGAATAGGGTCAAGGATGGGATCAAGGGAAAGTCATGCTACCTAAAACATGGAACTATACATGTTTCTTTTAAAGAGTTTTTATTTTATGGAAATTTAGAAGAAGTGACTACTTTGTAATATTTTGAGATGTAATAGTTGTCCTAATTCTCTAAAACTCTAAACCTGAAAAGATCATCAATGTGAATTACTCATTTAATTCAATATTAAGTAAGGTTTAAGGCTGGGGCCTTATAGTTGGTATCAAAGGTCGGTTTAGATAACTTTAGAGGTTGGGGTATTCTTTAAGCATAAGTGACATTAACATAATGGTTAGGATTTCAGAAAGAGTCCTAGTTTTAGATAAAGTGAATGAGTAAGTGTATCTTAGTGTTTACCTTCCTCATTAGTACATGATGGTTTTGTTGATATACTCACACTGACATTTCTGTTTTTAGTATGGCTGGATCTCGCAGGCACCAAAGTGACAATTGGTTTGAAGGAACCTGTGGTGTATCTATGATTAAGATACTAGATAAAATGGAGGATTCAATGAGGAAACTCGTGGTTGTTCTAAACCAAATATCAAGGAGTCATGATCAACCACTTAAACCTTGGTGAGTTCTCTAATGCATCATGTACGAGATGGCCAACCTGATGTGGAAATTCAGGTAATAATTATTAAGGTAACCATTAGGGTTTATATGATCCTTACTTTTGAGGTAATTATGGGTTACTCTATGATATGATGGAAAATGAAGGGAATGAGGTAAACTTGAGGTTAAAATATGTTATGATTATTTTTGAAGATTTTATCTCATTTTGGGGAATGTTTTAAGAATTATATAGTTTTGGAAAAAGGACAACACGCAGACCGTGTGACTACCCGTCGCGTCGGACAAAGCTGCGGGAATCGAACCCACAACCAAAGTGCGACTGGTATTTATCGCCTACCATTGGACTACGTGAAGTCCCTGGTTAGTTTGACTGATTCATTCTAGTTATATGATTTTATGAATTAAGAGTAAGTTGATTTTTGGTTATTTATGAAAATGACTAACATATCATGGAGGATATGTGATTAGGTTAATTACTTTTCAATACGAGACTTTAGGAGCAACTGATATTGTTTGGAGATAAATGTTACGATTTAACTTGGAAGACTATGTGACTAAATCCTTAAAATATTTGGGTTTCAATCTTAGATGGGATTACTTTGAATAATTTTATGGACAAATTGTTTATCAGATGGTCCTCGTTGAACTTTGGGTTTTGTTGGACAAATTTTGGAGATTAAGAATAGATTTTCTTTTTATAAAGTGTTATCCTTTTCTGGATTATCTGATCTTGTACTAGCCTTTTTGGTTTTGGTTTTGGTTAAAGTCTAAAGACATGGGAAGTATATAGTTCTATTTTGTGGATTAGGTGATTCTCTAGAAGTTGATTACAGTACTCTTAATGTGAACAAGTCTTCATAAATACTCATCTTTTGGAGAAAATATGAATTTGTGTAAGGAATCTAATAAAAGTTGCAAGTCAATATGATAAGTGATTATGTTTCCTTATGAATAAATTCCTCAATAAAAAGTAACGTAAAACAAAAATGTTGTCTATTAACTTTTCCTACTGGGGAATCGAATACCGTTTAACCCATCACAAGTTTGTGATTTTCTCATTGTTAACTTTCTCCTAAACATGTTTTCTATCACTCTCCATCAGAACATGACCCTTTGTTTTTCCTCCATGTCCATATTTTTATACTTGGAATCCTAGTATGGGTTAACTAGGGTGACCTTTGTACTTATCTTTCCTTATTTTAAAGTGTTTGTTTTACCGACTTTTGTTCCGATGTGGGACTTTCAAGGATGTTTCAAAGCGCAATTTTAAAATTGCAAGGACGCAATTCCCAAAAGGGGGGAAGGATGTAACACCCCAGGTAAATAAAGAATATGACATTTCATATTTATCCATATTTGTGAATAAAATATTTAAATGACTTTAAAGGGGACGCTATGCTCGATGGCGTACCCAACACGCAACAACGAGTTTCTTGGGAATCTTACATTGCACTCTAATAATAAAATAATATTATTTTAAATGGTAGTTAACATGTAGCCATTGTAATGGCGGGAATGGATATAAATAACTAAAATATGATTATATATGTTTTTAAATGTTGTTACATTTATCTAATAAAGGATAGAGGCTTAAAATACGGAAAGAATTCAATTTTAGGCATATATGCCCTAGTTTTCACTAAAGGTTCACTTATCGCCTTTTGATGGCGAACCATCATTAAATATAGTTTTATTCACTCTTATACATTCTATTGGACCAAATAAAATTCTTCTTAAGAATCGGGACATCAAAATTTACTTTGTGTAAATTTTTGGTATCTTTCCGATAAAGTTCATTTTTTAATGAATAGTGTAAAATGTTGTATTTTAATTCAAAACCGCTTTTTAATATAATTTATTTATATGATTAGATTATCTTTTGAATTGGTTTTAAAGTGAAATTATAAAATATTTTTACCATTAAATCCAATAGTGGTCGTTGGAATTAATTTCACTTTGAAATCAGACTTAAACTAATGTCAATCTTTTGATAATTATTGTTTTATAAAAATACGCTATTTTCTCTGACAGCGGGAATTAATTATTAAATTAATTAATTTGACTAATATGTTTTGAATTTTGTAAAACGGACTTCATTTTTGAATTCAGAATATCAAATATAGCTTAGGGTGAATTTTTGGGATTTTTCTGAAAAACTTCAATTTTTGATGAATAGTGAAACCACTAAGTGGTACTTATAAAAACTGATTTTCCGTTTAAATGAAATTTTTCCATATTTTTGTTTTGATTTTCAAAAATCCGATATACATGGTTTTCATTAAGAAGTAAAATGTGGTTCAATGGGATTAAAATAATTTTTTGGTGAATAGTAACTTATTATGTTTTTAATCGCGATTAGTGGTAATTAGTGTAGTTTAAGGTAAAAATGATATTATAAGAATGTGAAAACACCCTGAAACTTGTCCTAAACCTATTGGGTGAGTCATGGCCGACCAATACAAGCCATGGGTCAACTTGGGGACCCCATGGAGACACTTTGGTTGGAAAATGACATAAACAACTTTTTATTTAATGTAAAAGTAAAAATGACACAAACATAATATGTTTTACAAAAACAATTTTTACATGGGGTTATAAAGATAAGATTTTTTATTATAAATATTCATTGGAAAGATAAAAATATTTTCTACATCATAGTATTTTTTTATAATTTTTAGACATTAAATAAATTAAATAATTTATGACATAATAATGATGCAGCGATGACATCATTATTTGACGATTTAAATAAAATGGAAAGATAATGTAAAATATATGAACTACACATGTCCAAAACCAATTGGATGAGTGTATTTCGAACCCTTATCACCTTATCCACGAATTCTATCAATGTGGGACCTTTTAAAACCGAAACACATTTTCAAATAAAGTAATATTTCTTTACTTTCCAAAAGTGCCCCTCCTCTCCTCTTATAAAAGGCCCCCACCTCTACCTCATTACACACACTCCTCAAGCCTTTTTCTCGGCCAACCCCTGCCAATTTGCTCTCTCCACATCCCTATACTCATCCTAGAGGATTCCCTTTGGGCATAATCCTTTCAAAGGAAGCCTTTAGGCTCAAATCAAAAGGAGTTACACTTTTAAAGGTAATTCATTCTCTCATGTTCATTTGTTTTATTTTGCTTCTCCAACCCCCTAAACTCTTTTTATTTACTTATTTTGTAACAACACCAGTATCTTCAATATACTATGATGTTGTTATAAGATTTATTCTAGCTACACTCTCACACAACTACATCAAATGGTTAATGAACATACGGTTTCCGTGGATGGCGAAATTCTGCCTCCCGAAACGATGATTGTTCAATACTCATTTAACACCTTCAAAGGTGGCCATTATGATTTCACTATTTTTATATATGATATATAATATGTTTATGTTTTACTTATTCTTCTGTATTTTTCATTTGTGTCTTACCTTTAGGGCTTCCATTATGGGTATACGCGATATCTTCTATTTTAGGAAGTGCGGACTACCGCCCCCTCAAAGTGATGTGATTCGTTAATGCCATACGTGGGACGTATAAAAGATGGATTTAATGATGTTATACTAGAATTATTATATACCTCTATATCATTATTATTTCTTTCCATTAAATTATGAGATATAAATGAAAGTAGCGTTCATGCATACGTACGGCTTACCGTCTCCATGAACGGTGCATTTCATTTCTTATCCCCAAATGTAATGTACTATTTAAAGTACATGTATATAATGGATATATATAATGAATGATATATCTAAATGATGAATATAATTCTGGAATTAAAATATACATACCTCTCATTTAGTTTTAATTCCATTAATACGACATAGAAATGAAAGTAGCGTTCATGCGTACGTACGGCTTACCGTCTCCATGAACGGTGCATTTCATTTCTTTCCTCTAAATGATTATGTGATTTTATAAATACATGTATATGCTGGATATATATGATATATATGATATCCAAATCAGGAATGTCATTTTTTGATATAAAGAACCTTTGACCACACGAACAACATGTAATTGTAAGAAGTCCACTTTCGACATAAGAACCAAATATCGACAAAACAAACATTATTAACTTAAATGGTTACATAATGTTTATAACATGGAAATAAGTGATATAAAAGGAATAATGAAATTTAAAAATGTTCTTAATCAAGTAGAAATTAACTCAAGTTTATTATTCAGGACGTTAAAGAACGATCGAGTCAAGTCGGACCCAAGGTAAGGGATCCTACACCTCTCTTTCTTTTTAAGTACACTCTTTTATGTCATTCCTTTTAAAGCTCATATTTATTTTTATTGGGATGTTCTTTTATATTAATCTTACTGTAATTTTTATGTTCATGTGATGAGAGACCCTATTCTCTCTCATCAATCCATTTTGGATGTTTTGAGTGGCGTCGTTAGGCTGCCGAATTTTCGTAAGGGATTTTTCATCTCACTTTTATTCCTGTGGGATTTATGCTACATTTGCCACAAATTCCATTGAGTGGTGTATGTACTTCCCATTATTCTAATCTTTGTGTAATATACTTTATCTTATGAGTATTTAAATCAATGATCTATTGTCCTTCTTTCATGGGGTTTATGTTTTGAAAGATACCCAAGTCGGTAAGGGAACCTTTCACCCTCCTCTTTTTTAAAAGACTTCTTTTGTTGGGTCTTTTAATGTACATATTGTTATGTTGGGATATGTTCTCATATATCCTTATTGATGTAAATTTTATGTCCAAGTGATTAGATACACTTTTTATCTCTCATCAACTCATTTTGATGTGATGCCAATAGGCTGTCAAGGGAACTTTTTAACCCAATTTCGATTTCTTTGGGTTGAACATGTAGTCATTGAATATGTCATCCATTGAATATGTGTGAATGGCCTTTTATTGTTTTACACTTAATATCCACTTATATTGGGTGTATTTATATTTGTCACACATATTTTTGAGATTGATTTGTCCTTAATTTAAGGATACCTTCTTTATAAGGGATTTCATCACATTTGACATTTCTATTGAGGGTTCATTGTTGTTATGCACCAATTCACTCTTATATGGTGTATATACTGTCCTTTGGAGTATTATATCATGAATCCATTTATTCTCATGATATTATAAAGTTCTGAATAAATTTTATTCCTCAATTATTGTATTCAAGTGTCTCTAATTTTGGTAAAACCCCTTTAACCAAAATGTCATTTTAAATGTTTTAATTATTTGTTCTTATTAATATCCATGTTTTCAAAATGGTTTTAAGGATTTATTTATATGGATATTAATGGTTTAAAATTTTAAGATTCAAGGTGGTATGGGACACTTTGATTCAAAATCTCTTTATTAAATGTTTTAAATGGTTTTGAAAATGGTTTTGATAAAGGATTCTATTATGATATATTGTGATGTGGAAATGTTATCATTCCTTTTTATTGGTTTTATGTTTTATGATTTTATATTGGTACTTGGACATTTTAACGGGTGGTTACGTTATAAACCATATGACGGGTGGTGCCGTGAATACCAGGACGGGTGGTTACGTTATAACCTCCAATGCATTGGGTATGGAAGTCGGCCGTATGGCTATTCCATTAAGTATGTATGGAAATTGGCCGTATGGATATTCCATTAAGTGATATGTGTGGAAGTCGACCGTATGGTTATTCCACTTAAGTATGTTTATGTCCCAAGTTACCTTTATATATGTTATGTGTTCTTTATATGGGTTTTATGGTAATCCTTCGGTTACAAAAAGGTAATTAATGATACTTTTTTTCAGTGAAAAGTTTTTACTACTTCATGAAGGTGAAAAGTATTACATTGATAAAGTATTCATGGTTTACATGATGTTTTGAAAATATAACAGTTTTCATTCTTTGTGTATCTCTTACTGAGCTTCTTATGCTCATCCCAAGTTTTTGAAATGTTTTTCACAGGACATAGCGTGGAATAGGGTCAAGGATGGGATCAAGGGAAAGTCATGCTACCTAAAACATGGAACTATACATGTTTCTTTTAAAGAGTTTTTATTTTATGGAAATTTAGAAGAAGCGACTACTTTGTAATCTTTTGAGATGTAATAGTTGTCCTAATTCTCTAAAACTCTAAACCTGAAAAGATCCTCAATGTGAATTACTCATTTAATTCAATATTAAGTAAGGTTTAAGGCTGGGGCCTTATACAGTACATAGGAAGTATAACTATAATATTCTCCACTAACTAATCATCCAGCATCTCATTTTCTCTAAGACATTTTAATCAAATGAAAGTATTTATAATGTACAAAGTCATCTAGAAAACAAAATATCATGGTAGAAAAAAAAAACATGGTAGTATGTACCAAACATTTTAATGATCATTTTATGAGTAGTAGAATATCATAAATTATTTACTTATATCTTTATTAAAATTTCATTATCATTTTCACAAGAAGATATTCAGCTGTAAATGTTTCTCATCTTCAATCATAATAAATTATTTAATTCTCTATAGTTTTCACAAAAAATAATATTCTAAATTCTATAAAAAAATTTTAATTATTCATCTACAAAATTATGTAATTTAAGTCAATCAGTAGATAATTTAGTGTTTATCTATTAATATGTTTTTTATTTAATAATGAAATTAATAATAATAGTTTCCATGAAATATTAGAGGAAGTATATAACATCTATTTTATAAAATACAATAAGTATTTCTACCATAATAAAAAATAGTTTTCTCTACCACATAGTTATATTTATTAAATTGAGTTAATTAAAATAACTCATAATGGAAATATTCTCAAAACCTATTAGATTTTTGATAGATTACTATGTTTTGGCTTATATATATAAGGTATAAAAACTACATGTTAAGGTTGAGTTACAATCTAAAATCAAATACATAATTTTCATCTAACTCAAAATAAAAGTGATCATATCTAGAAATTTATGATTAAGTAAGAAATTATCGCGGTTTCAGTACTGAAATATAATATTATAATATGATTGAAAAATATGTGATTAAAAAACATTCATTATAGGTATTCAATTTTTCTGAAATTTTTAGGAAATATTAAAAATATAAAATGAAATATAAGAAAAACATAAAATTAAAAATTTTCATTATCTATTATATTACAATCTTGATAATATGTTAAAGTTTATTATAAAGATTAATGTTTAAGAAAATTACAAGGAGTTTCATTCACCCATATTCAAGGTACCTCTCTTCTAATAATAGAAGTACCATAACATAAACCCATAACAATGTGCCTTCAAATACCCTATTAAAAATACCTCAATCACATTGTATTAAATATTATTTTATATTCTTATTAGTAGATCCCCATTTCAAAATGATCAAAAATATATTGAAAAAATGAAAATTTATAACTTTTTCACAATGGAAAACCTTAAATTATGATAAATAATATATTAAACGCATAGAAATTAAACTGTTACACTGATGGGAAACAGTTTCAGAAATGATTAGTTTCACAATGTTAAAATTCATAGATAATTTCATAATTCTCAATATTCATTCCTCAAATTCAAAAAAAAATTACTATTTATGGATGATTTTGTAAAAAATTAAAATTCGTAAAGTTTTATTTCTGTGGGGATGATTATTACTACATTAGAAAATTATTATTCATATTTCAATGAACTCTATTACTAATTCACATCTTCAAATAATATTACACACTTATTTATTTAAAACATTCAGTGAATTTAATAAGGGAATAAAATTCAATTCACTAAATTTTCACCTCACCTGGAAAAACGACAAGAAATAATACATTTAAAGTTAAAATAATTTCACTAAGAAGTATATTGTGATATCTTAAACAAAAGATGTAAATAAATCATTGACTTGTTAATCTTCCCAAAAACTACATTTTGAGTATAAATAGGTTGTTCACGACATGAATGGCTATTTTTTAAATCATAATTCATTATACCTAATAGACTTATTATTTTATCAACACCTAGACCAAATTAATTCTCTTTATCATATGATAAATCCCTACTGTGATTTTTAGCATTGAATCAATTTCTGTTCCTTCTAAAATGCACTATTACTGAAAAATAAAGCATAAAAATAGTTATTTAATAAAAAATAATAATTGGATCTTAGTATAAATATTTATTATAAATTAATGTCTAATACTATATACATTCTATAAATATTTCAAAAAAATTATATGTTATTTTTATAATGTTTTAGTATCTAAGTTTGTTATTTAAAATCTATATTCTAGGGTTTCTATGAAACTATATCTAATACCAAGTGTGACAACCTTTTTTCAATAACCAAGATCTAATTTTTATTTATTATAGTGGAAAAATAATATATATGATCACAACACCCTAGATCAAAATATTTTTTGGCCTCTGAGATTAGTCAAATACATGAACATTACATTGCATTAAATGGTTAATATACACCAAAAAATACATGAAATGTTACTCTTAATATATGCTTATCCATATTTCACACATATTATTATTAATGGTTTATTATGTAAATTGGTGAAACCAAATAAATGATGATATTAGATACACATTGAGGGATAATGTATATATTGTTACCCGGGTATCACTCACATAACTATAATGTTATTTAGATAAATATTAATTATGTATCATAATAATTCACACCTAAGAATTGTAACGTTTCAATGTCTTTAGAGACTAGATAAAAAATCAACCAATTTCATGACATATCATTAATAATTACCACAAAATTATTCTCACACAGTACCCTTCATAGACATCTATTTTTTAAAACTCACCTTGACAACATTGGGAAATGGGAACATAAGAAAGGGTGTGCTCAATTTTTAAATATACATTATCATGGGAGATATCAATTTATTATCATAGGGTAGTATATTATATGAGAATAAATGTATAATAAGATGACTAAGACTAATGAATGACAAACACATCAAGTTATACACTGTAACACATCAAAATTTTAGAATAATTATTTTTTTATTTAAAATTATAAATCATTTATTTACTAAAAAAACTATGATATATTTCTTTTCATGACTTACATTTTATAAAATTGAATTCATTTCTCTTTAATCACCCAAAAATATCTAATAAATTAACTTATAAAATCTATATAATAATAGATCTATTTCAACTATATTTATTATTCTTTTTGACATAATATATAAATATAAAATTATTCTAAACATGTACACATCGCAAAAATTATATATATTTTTTAATAAAAAAATTTTGTTTCTTATGTTATGGGTAATATATTTATAAAACTAATTTATCATGACTTGAAATAATATGGTTATAGAAAATAGTATATGATAAATTTAAAATCAAAAGAGTTATATATTGAGGTATATAAATTATGATATATAAAGTATTGGTATAAATATTACACATAAAAGATAATTATAAGAAATTTATATTTATTAAAAATGAACGCATCCAATAACTAAAGAGCTTCTCAACCACTGCCCAAGAGAGCTGTACGAACCTGGTTTTTTCTGCGAAATACTTTGGAATATTCTTGATTATATTCCAGAGCAGCGCCTTCAGACGGCGTGCGATTCTGAGCCCCGGAGTGGCCAGAATTAAATTTTCAGTGCGTTCACACTAGAAACGCTAAAAATATAAGATAACTCCTAAACAGAGTTCCGGATTAGGGATCCGAGTGTACGGATGGGTCCGGAATGGGGTTTTTACCTTAAGAGTGACATAAAACTTGTCAGTGCGGGACGTTTGGACCCCTCGCCTGCTTCTGGAATGTTAAACTGATAAATTTATTTATTTATTTATTCGTTTAATGGCGAAACACTAGTATCTATTAAACGGTGGCTCGGATTGGAAAACTGAGGGCACTGTTGAGTTTGGAGCGTGCTGTTTACCCTAGGAGGGGTATATGTTTTTCGGGCGCGGGTCGTCTGTGAAAAATGGCCCCAGGGGCGTTTTCGTAATTTGGCGACCTCGGCCACTAAGTTTAGAAACTTTTGAACAGGGTCTCGGAATAAAATTCCGAGACCTCCGTTGCGCTCGGAGCGTTGCGTTTGCCCTAGGGACGCCCTCCTTTTTGTCTGCTTCGGGAGCGGAGTCGGGGGCGTGCCGGGCGGGGTGTTTAAGTGTTTTTATTTAAACATGCACCCCCCCCCCCTTCTTCCTCTTCTTCTTCTTCCTCACAACCCCTCCCCTCCCTTCTTCCTTTCCGGCGAGCTCCGGCAAGCTCTGGCAAGGCGAGCTCCGGCGAGCCAACTCCGGCGAGGCAACGACGCGGGGCGGATCACGCGGGAAGCGTCGGGCGAAGCCCAACGAGGTAGGCGGATTTGAGTTTTCCTCCCCTTCCCCATTTTAATCCCCTTTTATGCTCAATCGCACCAATGGATCGTCGAACAAAGCCCGTAGATGCGTAGGTCCCGTCCTGAGGTTTCCGTAAAGCTATCCGGATCAAATTTTCGACCACAGGATCGTTCCCGGTGGTCCTTGGAATTTTCCGGCCGTGAGGCCAGTTTCCGGCGAGTGCCAAAGGCGGCGGATGGCGGCGCAGGGCGGTAGTGGCTTCGGGAGGCGGTGGCTTCGGCTCCGGGCAGGCGGCGCGGCGGCCGCGGCTTTGGACGGCGGCGCGGCACTGGGCGCGGTGGCGGCAACTGGTGGCACCGTCAGGGCGCCGGTGAGAGCGGGAGGGGCCGCGAGGCGGCGGCCCCGTGCAGCGCAGCAACGACGCGTGCATCGCGGGCGTCGCGTGGACCAAGCGACCGGCCCTCGTGGCCGGTCGGTGGAGAACCCCGCGCGGCGGGCGCACGGGTGTGAAGGGGAGCGGGCCGCAGAGCGGTGGCCTGCGGCTCGGCTGAACCGGGCCAAAATGTTGGGCCGCGGTCCAGCGGGCCGACCGGCGCGGGCCGGCCCCAGCAGGGCGGACCGGCCAGACCGGGCTGGTCCGACCCAAGGGGGTTTTCCCCCCCTCGGACTTCGGACGCCCGTATTTCGGGCTACGGGCGTCCGTTTTGCGCGCCGTCTACGGAAGCGCAGAGCTTGCGTCAAGGCGGAGTTTTTGAGATGGTTTCGGGGAATTCTTAATTCCCAAAACGAGGGGTCTCGGAGACGTGACGCGTCTTTAAGTGGACGGGTGTTCTTCCGGAAAATCTTGTTATGGACGGCGTGGACGCATCCGACGTCCGTTTTGAGCGCCGTCAGTTGCGTTGGGACCCTGGCGTCGAGGCAGAGGGTTGCAGGGTGGTTTCGAGCGTTGAGGCCGGAGTTGAGGCGCGGGCCCCACAGCCCGTCTTTTGAGCTGCGGGCAGCGTTTCCCGACTTTTTCACCGGACGTCCGTTCGGGGCGTGCGAGCAGTCGATGTTTGGTGTTTTTCCAAGGGCAACGCGTTGGCATAGTCTTCCCGCTATGATTCCGCACGATTGTGCGGGCCCTGTGAGGGCCGTTTCGGGTGTTGACGGTGATTTCCAGCTTTATCACCGGGCGACCGTTTTGGACAAGTGAATAGTCCATTTCATGTACTTTTTTGAGAGGATCGTGAAGGTGCGATCCGTTCGTTGAGTTTTGGGACTGGGATGCGGGTCCCATGTGGCACTGCTCATGTGCGGTGTGCCGGGATGCACCTTTTTCTCCGGATATCTGTTTCACTCAAGTGAGTAGTGCTTTTGATGTGTTTTCCCGAGGGGATCACAATGGTGTGATGCGCCCGACTGTTTTCGGAGCTGAGGCTCGGGATCACGGGACGTCGTTCGGGCGTCAGGCGGTGTTGGTGACTTTTCCGTCGGATATCCGTTGGAGGCGAGTAAGTAGTCGAACTCGCGTGTTTTTGCGCAAGGATTGCAACGGTGTGATCCGTTTGGCTGTATGGAGCCTCTTGCGCGATCTTGAGAAATGTAGAAGCATGAAAGGTGCTCCATTGGTGGTTCGCCCTACTTTGCTTGTAGCGGACCTTTGGCGAGTGATCACGTGCACTCCCGTGTGAGTGATGTAAATGCTTGAGGTGACGTGGTTGGTCGTGCCTGGGCCTTTGAGGTGGAGTTGTTACGTCATGCCTTCGTGTTGACTTTGGGTCTCGTGTGCATGATAACCCTTGGGCTGGAGACGTGGTATACTCTGGGAGTATATGAGAATGCTTGGAGGTACGTGTGGTTGTTCGTACCTGAGAACGTTGGTGTGTTCAGTTGGGGTTGAGATGGGGCCACACGTCGGGTGGGACCCACGTGCGTGCCGGGTTCTGCTTTGCGTAGTTCGACCCCTCGCGACGTAGAGGTTCCCTCTGTGTGTTTGGTTGACCAGCAGGGTTGAGTGGTCTCTCCCTGGTTTCGTTCTCGATGGATTGGCCGGTAGCGGTGCTAGTGACACCTAGTGCTAGAGCAGACGCTGCACCTCTTTTGGGTGAGTTGTTCTGGAGTTGGGATGTTGCGCGACACCCACTCCGTGTTCGGTCGGCCAGTGTTGTACCCTCCTGTAGAGATGGCAGAACGGTTCTGAGTTTTACCCTCTAGCGGGGCTGGGCAGTGGGTTACTCATCGACTTCCTTGGGCTTACCCTCCATGAGGGCTGGGCAGTGGGTTTCTCACTGACTTCTAGGGTTTACCCTCCAGAAGAGACTGGGCAGTGGGTCACCCGACACTATTAAGGTCTACCCTCCAGCAAAGACTGGGTAATGGGTCACCCGACGACCTCTTAGGGCCTACCCTCCACCAAGGATGGGCAGTGGGTCGACCGTCGTCTAGTTCCAGGTCTACCCTCCAGCAAGGCTGGGCAGTGGGTCGCCTGTCGACTTATTCCAGGTCTACCCTCCAGCGGGGCTGGGCAATGGGTCGCCTGATGATGTAATTTTGTTTACCCTCCAGTAGGGTTGGGTAGTGGGTCGCCTGATGATGTGTTAGGGTTTACCCTCCAGTAGGGCTGGGCAGCAGGTCACCCAATATCCGATTATGGTCTACCCTCCAACGGGGCTGGGCAGTGGGTCGCCTGACGATGTATTATGGTCTATCCTCAAGTGGGGCTAGGCAGTGGGTCGCCGGATGATTTCTTATGGTTTACCCTCCAGTAGGGCTGGGCAGTGGGTCACCTGATATCT
The DNA here is from genome assembly GCA_963277665.1 of Viscum album. Classification (NCBI taxonomy): domain Eukaryota; kingdom Viridiplantae; phylum Streptophyta; class Magnoliopsida; order Santalales; family Viscaceae; genus Viscum; species Viscum album. Next base: position 1,774,201,098 of record OY728146.1, on the reverse strand, counting down.
GGTTATGAATTACCCTTCAGCAGGGCTGGGCAGTGGGTCATTTGTTGGCATTCCAGGCTCAGTCCTTAGTACTAGGCTAGTCTGTGGCTTTCCTCTGTGGTTACCGGAGCGGGACCCTTGGTTATACGGGTCAGTGTTGTGACGACTTGACTTTGAGGAGACCTCTCGACTGCGGGGCAGTGACGAGGTGTGGTTTGACTTTCCCTAGAACTCTCAAGTTCGAGGGGCACTTTCCCCACCGAGATGCATTCTTGTGACGCGATCTAAAACTGTGCGGGCGAGTCAGTGCCACCCAAAGCGGATAGTATCAAGGTGCGGTGACTGATCCCCTTGGCTTGCGGTTCAGGGCAGACGTGCGGGATGCTGGGCATCGATGGGGTTATGTCTGGTTCTGTTGGCTACACTTTTCTTGGGCTGAGCTACGGGACGGGGATCCCCTTACAGCATCGTTCGGGTTTCTTGTTGAGCATACCGATGTGTATATACCTTGTTTCCGGTACCCACTTCTTGGGTTTGGTTACTCTCCTTCCAGGAGAGGCAAAGACGCGCGGGGTATGCCACGTGATTTCCGTGTCTAGCTTCTCATGGTTGGACGAGTCTACTCTCTTGTTATAGGCAGTGAAAGCTCGACGAGAAGTGCACCTTCTCACCGTTCCTAGCTCCTTGTGTTAGGATGAGTCTTCTACGTTTCTCTTGTTGGGTTGAGATGGACTCTTACTTCACTTTCAGTTATACTTATCTACTTTTCTCTGTTCACTCTACTGCTCACCTTTCGGTACCTCCTTTGTTGCTCCCTCGAGCCTTCGGGGTATCCTACTGAGTCTTTTTATACTCACCCCTGCTTGGGATTTGCCCGCACTTGGTGTGCCCTTGCAGACGACGGACAGGTGGAGCGTGACTTCAGTGGAGCGTTGGATCTTGGGAGCTTGGACCACGCGCGGTGGTCGTGGCCGGGTTCCAGGTGGGAGACCCGTCAGCTGTTTCCTTTTTGTTTACATATTGCCGAGTTGTGGCAACTTTTTCAGGTTGGGCGCGTGTTTTCCCCTTTTTCCCTTTCAGCACTGTACTTTGTACTTGTAGAGGTCGATGCACTCTGTGGTTTATTTATAGCAGTTTCCTTTACTTTTCTTTTTACTCTGCACTTTTGCATTGAGTGTGCTGCATGTGGGTGTGTACAGGTACTTAGGCAAAGGCCTCCTCGAGTTGTTGTGCCTTCGGCGCTGGTCGCCAGCCCCTGGCCTATGGAGGCGGGCTTGGGGTAGTTGCGGCTCGAGCCCAGGTAGGGTCGGGTCGTGACAAAGTGGTATCAGAGGTGGTTCGTTCCTTGGGACGTTGTGCGGACGTCCCTAAAAGAGGAATTGGTTGGGATATAGGGCAACAGTGTTAACGTGTCTCGAGAGCGGCTCTCAGGCCAGGGAGTCCAGTGATGGTGCGGCGGCCGACGTATCCATTCATCAGGACCTTGATAACCCGCTTGTCGACTCGGCATGATGAGACACTTGTTGCAGGGAAAATTGGTTTGTGCATCACATAGGATCGAGTCTTTGACCGTCCATCTTGAGTCATCTCCCCATCGTTGCTATTGGTATATACATATATGATCATCTGACCGCGGCACTCCTTGATAATATTCAAGATGTCTCCGCGAAGACATCCATCCCAGATACCAGCTTTGGGTACGTGATGATGACCCTGTGAGCTACGAGGCCTCAGTTCAGAACCCATCATGCGAGCCCTTTCTCCGGGTGGGCCGGTAGCAGCACCCCCACCTGTTGAGAAGTAGATAGTTTCAGCAGAGCAGGCTGAGCTTGAGCGCGCCCCGTGAGTCCCAGCGGCAGGGACCGCTGAGGATCAGTTGTGAGCCTGACCCTCAGGCTGCAGAGGTTTGGCTTGAGGCAGTGGTTCTCCTTTTCAGGCTTGTGCAGACACCGACAGATCAGAGAGTGGCTTTGGAAGCCAGCCTTTTTCGTGGAGCAGCTTGGCGTTGGTGGAGTCTGGTGACTCAGTTTCTAGACAAGTCATTGCTTTCGTTGGACGAATTTCAGTTGTTTCTCCATGAGGAGTTTTTCCCCTCCTACTTGCGCTCCGTTCGGATTCAGGAGCTCCTGCAGTTCCAGCAGGGAGGGATGACGGTGGCCGAGTACGCGGCTAGTTTTGCAGACTGTGCACGCTTTTACCCGGACATGGTTTGTGACGACGACATCCGAGCATGGAAGTTTGAGCAGGGTCTCCGCTGAGAGACTCGTGCTGTCATAGTACCCTTGGGCATTTCCACGTATGTCGGGGTGCTAGAGCAGGCGCTGGTGACAGAGGGATTCCTGTCATGTCTTTCGGTTGGTGGTGGCAGTGGGCGCGATGGAGCCGGGACGTCTGTCATAGCTAGCAGGCGCCGGAGGTCAGGATCTCGATACAGGTCGCCTTCCCACTAACCGGTTTCGGAGATGTGGTCGTATACCACTGTTGCGAAAAGGGCACAGGGCCTCAGCCGAGGATGCCCTTCCGTGAGTGGATCCCGGGCCATGGTCATACACCACAGTGATGCCGGAGGGCACCAGGGCAGCCCAGAGAGCGCCGGTTCTATGCTTGTGATGGGCGAGGTCACTTAGCACGAGACTGCCCGACCCGAGTTGCTGAGAGCTTCAGGCAGGCAGCAGGCGCACCACCACGGCAGAGGTAGCGCTGTGATCGGAGTAGTACCTAGAGAGGTGGTGCTAGCAGAGGGGCGGGAGGAGCTGGAGATGGGGGACGACGTTGCGAGATCTCACCATCACCATTAGACGGTCCACGTCAGGCTCCGGGAGTTGACGGTTGGGACTGTGGGTAGCCGTGAGCTTTGGATGGCTACGATCCTGCAGAGCATGGGATGGTGAGAGGTACCCCTTATGACTCTTCTACTTTTTGCAGTATAATTGTTAGGCTCTGCGTGTGAAAGGCTTTTCTCCCTTCTCCTTGTTTGAGGTGTTACCAAGGTGACGCAGGGCGTCAGGTGTAACCCTGTGTTGGTGAGGAAAAAGGCATGAGACCTTTTCCTTTAGTCGATGGTGTTGACTCCTTCGCCTTTTGAGCGTGTAAGAGAGCATCGACTGTGGAACCTTGCGTGACCAGATATACTTGGGTGTTTCACCATATGGATATTCTGAAGGATGGAATCACCGGGCCTTGTTCCATGTACGGGCGGTGATTCCAGTCGCGGCGTGCGACGTAGAGGTTTGACCGGGGAAGTGAGCTACCCCCGAGGGCTTTCGGGCCGTGTGAGACCGTGGAAAGGGATGGCGAGGTACCCTACCGCCTTTCCCTAGCCCAAAGTCTGGAGTGGGTGCATGACGTCAGCAAGGGCCGACCTAGCATGAACAGATCAATCCTTTGGCCTGAGTGCGGTGGCGCAGAGCTGTGTGTGGGTTCTTTGGGGTATGGGGAAGCTAGGAGTGGGCTTAGTACCCTGTGTTGCTCCCTAATTTCCTTTTCGAGGATGAAAATCTTGAAGGAGGGAATGATGTAAGAACCCGGTTTTTTGCTGCGAACGACTTTGGAATATTCTTGATGATATTCCAGAGCAGCGCCTTCAGACGGCGTGCGATTCCGAGCCCCAGAGTGGCCGGAATTAAATTTTCAGTGCGTTCACACAGGAAATGCTAAAAATATGAGATAACTCCTAAACGGAGTTCCGGATCAGGGATCCGAGTGTACGGATGGGTCTGGAATGGGGTGTTTACCCTAGGAGTGACATAAAACTTGTCGGCGCGGGACGTTTGGACCCCTCGCCCGCTTCTGGAATGTTAAACGGATAAATTAATTAATTAATTTATTCGTTTAATGGCGAAACTCTAGTATTTCTTAAACGGTGGCTTGGATTGGAAAACCAAGAGCACCATTGAGTTTAGAGCATTCCGTTTACCCTAGGAGGGGTATAATTTTTTCGGGCATGGGCCGTCTGTGAAAAATGGCCCCAGGGGCGTTTTCATAATTTGGCGACCTCGGGCACTAAGTTTAGTAACTTTTGAACGGGGTCTCGGAATAAAATTTTGAGACCTCTGTTGCACTCGGAGCGTCATGTTTTCCCCAGGGATTCCCTCCATTTTGTCTGCTTCGGGATCGGAGTTGGGGGCATGTCGGGCGGGGTGTTTAAGTGTTTTTATTTAAACACACCCCCCCCCCCCTTCTTCCTCTTCTTCTTCTTCCTCACAACCCCTCCCCTCCCTTCTTCCTTTCCGACGAGCTCCGGCGAGGCGAGCTCCGGAGAGCCAACTCCGGCGAGGCAACGACGCGGGTCGGATCATGCGGGAAGCGCCGGGCGAAGCCCAACGAGGTAGGCGGATTTGTGTTTTCCTCTCCTTCCCCGTTTTAATGCCCTTTTATGGTCAATTGCACCAATGGATCGTCGAACAAATCCCGTAGATGCGTAAGTCCCGTCCCGAGGCTTCCGGAAAGCTATCCAAATCAAATTTTCGACCACCGGATCGTTCCCGGTGGTCCTTGGAATTTTCCGGCCGTGAGGCCGGTTTCCGGCGAGTGCCGAAGGTGGCGGACGGTGGCGCAGGGCGGTCGCGACTTCGGGAGGCGGTGGCTTCGGCTCCGGGCAGGCGGCGCGGCGGCCGCGGCTTCGGACAGCGGCGCGGCGCTGGGCGCGGCGACAGAAGCCGGTGGCGCCGGAAGGGCACCGGCGAGAGCAGGAGGGGCCGCGAGGCGGCGGCCCCATGCAGCGCAGCAACGACCCGCGCATCGCGGGTCGTCGCGTGGACCGAGCGACCGGCCCTCATGGCCGGTCGGTGGAGAACCCCGCGCGGCGGGCGCGCAGGTGTGAAGGGGAGCGGGCCGCGGAGCGGCGGCCCGCGGCTCGGCTGGACCGGGCCAAAATGCTGGGCTGCGTTCCAGCGGGCCGGCAGGCGCGGGCCGGCCCCAGCAGGGCGGAGAGGCCGGACCGGGCCGGTCCAGCCCAAGGGGGTTTTCCCCCCCTCGGACTTCGGACGCCCGTATTTCGGGCTACGAGCGTCTGTTTTGCGCGCCGTCTATGGTAGCGCGGAGCTTGCGTCAAGAAGGAGTTTTTGAGATGGTTTCGGGGAATTTTTAATTCCCGAAACGAGGGGTCTCGGAGACGCGACGCGTCTTTAAGTGGACGAGCGTTCTTCTAGAAAATCTTGTTATGGACGGCGCGGACGCATCCGACGTCCGTTTTGAGTGCTGTCAGTTGCGTTGGGACCCTGGCATCGAGGCGGAGGGTTGCAGGGTGGTTTCGGACGTTGAGGCCAGAGGTGAGGCACGGGCCCCACGGCCCGTCTTTTGAGTTGCGGGCATCGTTTCCCGAATTTTTCACCGGACGTCCGTTCGGGGCGTGCAAGCAGTCGATGTTGGGTGTTTTTCCAAGGGCAACGCGTTGGCGCAGTCTGCCCGCTGTGATTCCGCACGATGGTGCGGGCCCAGTGAGGGCCGTTTCGGGAGTTGACGGTGATTTCCAGCTTTATCACCGGGCGACCGTTTTGGACAAGTGAATAGTCCATTTCGTGTACTGTTTCGAGAGGATCGCAACGGTGTGATCCATTCGTTGAGTTTCGGGACCGGAATGCAGGTCCCACGTGGCACCGCTCGTGTGCGGTGCACCGGGATGCACCTTTTTCTCCGGATATCCATTGCACTCAAGTGATTAGTGCTTTTGACGTGTTTTCCCGAGGGGATCACAATGGTGTGATGCGCCCGACTGTTTTCGGAGCCGAGGCTCGGGATCACGGGACGTCGTTCGGGTATGAGGCGGTGTTGGCGACTTTTCCGTCGGATATCTGTTGGAGGAAAGTAAGTAGTCGATCTCGCGTGTTTTTGCGCAAGGATTGCAACGGTGTGATCTGTTTGGCTGTACGGAGCCTCTTGCGCGATCTTGAGAAATGTAGAAGCATGAAAGGTGCTCTAGTGGTGGTTCTCTCTACTTTGCTTGTAGAGGACCTTTGGCAAGTGATCGCGTGAACTCCCGTGTGAGTGATGTAAATGCTTGAGGTGACGTGGTTGGCTGTGCCTTGGCCTTTGAGGTGGAGTTGTTACGTCACGCCTTCGCGTTGACGTTGCGTTCCATGTGCACGATAGCCCTTGGACTGGAGACATGGTATACTCCGGGAGTATACGAGAATGCTTGGAGGTACGTGTGGTTGTTCGTACCTGAGAACGTTGGTGTGTTCAGTTGGGGTTGAGATGGGGCCACACGACGTGTGGGCCCCACGTGCGTGATGGGTTCTACATTGCATACTTCGACCCCTCGCGACGTAGAGGGTCCCTCTGTGTGTTTGGTTGACTAGCAGGGTTGAGTGGTCTCCCCCTGGTTTCGTTCTCGATGGATTGGCTGGTAGCGGTGCTAGTGACACCCAGTGCTGGAGCAGACGCTGCACCTCTTTTGGGTGAGTTGTTCTGGAGTTGGGAGGTTGCGCGACACCCACTCCGTGTTCGGTCGGCCAGTGTTGTACCCTCCAGTAGAGATGGAAGAGCGGTTCTGAGTTTTACCCTCCAGCGGGGCTGGGCAGTGGGTTACTCATCGACTTCCTCGGGCTTACCCTCCAGCAGGGCTGGGCAGTGGGTTGCTCACTGACTTCTAGGGTTTACCCTCCAGCAGAGACTGGTCAGTGGGTCACCCGATTCTATTAGGGTCTACCCTCCAGCAGAGACTGGGCAGTGGGTCACCCGACGACCTCTTAGGGCCTACCCTCCAGCAAGGCTAGGCAGTGGGTCGCCCGTCGTCTAGTTCCAGGTCTACCCTCCAGCAAGGCTGGGCAGTGGGTCACCTGTCGACTTATTCTAGGTCTACCCTCCAGCGGGGCTGGGCAGTGGGCCGCCTGATGATGTAATTTGGTTTACCCTCCAGCAGGGCTGGGCAGTGGGTCGCCTGATGATGTGTTAGGGTTTACCCTCTAGCAGGGCTGGACAGCGGGTCACCTGATATCCGATTATGTTCTACCCTCCAGCGGGGCTAGGCAGTGGGTCGTCTGACGATGTATTAAGGTCTACCCTCCAGTGGGGATGGGCAGTGGGTCGTCGGATGATGTCTTATGGTTTACCCTCCAGCAGGGCTGGGCAGTGGGTCACCTGATATCTGGTTATGAATTACCCTCCAGCAGGGCTGGGCAGTGGGTCATTTGTTGGCATTCCAGGCTCAGTCCTTAGTACTAGGCTAGTCTTTGGCTTTCCTCTGTGGTTACCGGAGTGGGACCCTTGGTTATACGGGTCAGTGTTGTGACGGCTTGACTTTGAGGAGACCTCTCGACTGCGGGGCAGTGACGAGGTGTGGTTTGACTTTCCCTAGAACTCTCAAGTTTCAGGGGCACTTTCCCCACCGAGATGCATTCTTGTGACGCGATCTAAAACCGTACGGGCGAGTCAGTTCGGCCCAAAGCGGATAGTATCATGGTGCGGTGACTGAGCTCCTTGGCTTGCGGTTCAGGGAAGACGTGTGGGATGCTGGGCATCGATGGGGTTATGTCTGGGTCTGTTGGCTACACTTTTCTTGGGCTGAGCTACGGGATGGGGATCCCCTTACGACGTCGTTCAGGTTTCTTGTTGAGCATACCGATGTGTATATACCTTGTTTCCGGTACCCACTTCTTGGGTTTGGTTACTCTCCTTCCAGGAGAGGCGAAGACGCATGGGGTATGCCACGTGCTTTCCGTGTCTAGCTTCTCATGGTTGGACGAGTCTACTCTCCTGCTATAGGTTGCGAAAGCTCGACGAGAAGTGCACCTTCTCACAGTTCCTAGCTCCTTGTGTTAGGATGAGTCTTCTACGTTTCTCTTGTTGGGTTGAGCTGGACTCCTACTTAACTTTCAGTTGTACTTCTCTAATTTTCTCTGTTCGCTCTACTGCTCACCCTTCGGTACCTCCTTTGTTTCTCCCTTGATCCTTCGGGGTATCCTACTGAGTATTTTTATACTCACCCATGCTTGGGCTTTGCCCGCACTTGGTGTGCCCTTGTAGACGACGGACTGGTGGAGCGTGACATCAGTGGAGCGTAGGAGCTTCGGAGCTTGGACCACGTGTGGTGGTCGTGGCCGGGTTCCAGGTGGGAGACCCGTCAGCTTTTTCCTTTTTGTTTACCTGTTGCCGGGTTGTGGCACCTTTTTCAGGTTGGGCGCGTGTTTTACCCCTTTTTCCCTTTCAGCAATGTACTTTGTACTTGGAGAGGTCGATGCCCTCTGTGGTTTATTTATAGCAGTTTCCTTTACTTTTCTTTTTACTTTCCACTTTTGCATTGAGTGTGCTGCGTGTGGGTGTGTACAGGTACTTAGGCAAAGGCCTCCCGAGTTGTTGTGCCTTCGGCACTAGTCGCCTACCCCTGTCCTATGGAGGCGTGCTTGGGGTGGTAGTGGCTCGAGCCCGGGTAGGGTCGGGTCGTGATAAGAGCGTCTTTTCATCATGGGTTCACATCATGTGACTCCACCAGTTCCTGGATGATCCATGAAAACACTTGCCAATAAGACCACCATATGATGAGGAGGTCCCTTTAAAAGGGGAAAAACAAGGGGGACTGTCGTAATCTAGTCATTAGTTTCTTGTGGGTCTAGGTAACCTCAAAACCATAGAGTTCGTTACCTATGGAACTCATGTAGTGAACTCATCCTATGCATGTCCCCATCCTACACCACCGAAAAAACCAACTGCTTGACGGGTGGCAGCACAACAAGAATACCACCCGACGTTCCAGCCTCAAAAATAATTCACTACCCAGAATCCTCTTCTTGGGGAGGATCTCCACCAAAATCTCTCCATGGAACCTTATATGTTTGTTGTTGTGTAGGCATCCTGAAATAACATCAAGACGCACCATGGTCAATGAGTTTATCTACAGAGATGACTCAAAAAGGACATGAGAAATTCCAAACCCAGTCCTATATGGTGAATGTACCATTATTTCCCTATGACCAGTGTCCTAATGTACCGAATCAAAAAGCAGGATATCAGAGTCTTGGTGAATGGATATGTTGGCTGCCACACCAACACTAGATTCTCTGGCTAGAATGGTGAACTCAAAACACTCTAACTCTGTCTCTATAAAACCCAAACTAAACACACATCTAGGCCAACTAATCTCTGAGGTATAAAGGTGGAACCTACCTCTCATACCACTCTTTCCCGACCCAACCCAATGGGGCTCGAGTCACGACTTGGAAATCCCACCTTTAATAGGATAGTGGCGGGAGACTAGCACCGAGAAAGCTATCACACAACATGGGAGGCCTTTTTCTATGGTACCTGCTTTCACACACCCACATATACCTCTGTGAAATAGGGTAGATATATATAAAAATTGAAAAGAAATGAATGCTTACAACTATACCAAATCAGATTAAGATAGATCTAAAAATGGAAAATATAGGGTCCACCAAAAGAAAACTAAAAAAGCCTCCAGCCAATTCAGATGGAGGGGATAACTATCAAAAGCACCTATCGAAAAGCTCCTCAGCCCAACTTCTGTAAACACCCTGGTCAGCCAAGCTCACTAATATCCACCTGCTCTGGACCCTCTGGGGACTCCATCAAAAGGCATGTGGTCTGCACAAGACACAAGACATGTGTGGGAAAGGGCCACAGAAGTGTGTTTATAAAGATACTTAGTAGGCTCCCAAAAAACCCCAAAATAAAAGGATCAACTAAAAGGAATCATTATGCTCATCCCAACCAGAGGAATCCCAACTAAGATAGAATCTCCATCTTGAGTCCATCCTCAGCTCGACACAACTAGTCTGATCAAACCATCTGTTGTGTCAATGAAGAAGATAAAACACCGCAAGGGAACCTAGAAAACACACACTACCATAAAAATTGGTTTTCACAGGGCCACCATTTATCAACGATAAAAAAAGTGTTGATAAATGGGGTACCTTCATCGGCGCTAAAAAAAGCACCGATAAAGGGTACTTTTAACAACGCTAAAAATCATCGTTAAAAGAACCCCTTTATCACCACTTTTTTAGCACTGATAATGGTACCCCATTTATCATAGATTTTTTTAGAGTTGTTAAAGGGGCCCCTTTATCAGTGATTTTTTATTAGCGTTGAGAAATTGGATTCTTTATCACCACTTTTTTACTAGCATTGTTAAACGGTATATTTCAAAAAAAACATTAAAATAATATATTAATATATAATTATATAAATATATTTATATATTCATATTGATATAAATAATATATATATATATATTTATATTTAAATAAGATTTAGATAAGTATAAATGGACATTTACATTTAATATATAATAAATTTAGTGAAAATGTATTAAATATAATTTAAAAAAATTATTAATTAATAATATCTTAATTATCATCTACTCATAATAATTTAATAACAATTTGAATACAAATAAAATCAGAAAATTAATAAAATAAATAAAATAAGTTGAAAATGTATCTCAAACCTCAAATGGCCACAACATTTGATCTGGGTGTCCATTTGATCCCTACAACACATGACATTAAATCTTGTGATGATATCTATATGATTAAGACAAAACGGAACCTTCTATCACATTTTTCGAGACCAAAAAATGCCTACAAGTCCTCTAAAACTGAGTTTTTAGTTGGGATACCGCAATGTTTTTTACATTCGATTGAATTTCAGCTTCGTTTCAGGGGGTAGTTTTTCTAGTGGGGAAACAATTTATTCTAAAGGATTAAATTCATATTAATATTATTCCGTTGAAATCTTATTATTTTTCATAATGAACTATTATTTATAATCAAATAGATAACAATATATAAATATTTTGATATATTTACACATTATAATTTAATTTTATAAGTAAATAATTAAACCTATTTTCATATAAAGTATATTTCTCAAAATATAAGCCTTTTAATATCCATATTATTTAAAATACAAATATATGTATATTTATATACCAATATAATGTGTGTGTGTGTGCATGTATTAAAAAACTGATATATATTATCTATATATTCTAACGTATGAATATATATATATATGAATATATAATATATGTAAATATATATAATTATACTTATAGATACACACATGTATATAATATATACAAGTGTATATATGTTGTATATGTATATGTGTATTTATTTCTAAACACAAAAAATTTATATATGTAATAAATGTATTTAAAACTAATCTTATAAATATATATTAATATACTAATAAATGTAAGGAAAAAATATAACTAAATACATATATAAATATAAAAATATATATTAATATAACTATATATATTAATAAAAATATATATTAATATATGAATACATATAACTAGATATATATATATATATATACACATAGACCTATCATTAAATGGAGAAAAAATCAACCCGGGGGAGTGGTAAAGGGTCTAGGTGTTTAGTGGAGAGGCCCGAGATCGAATCCCAGGGGAGGAAGAGGTGTGTGTGCGGGTGTAGGGTTGGGGGGATAGTGCTATTAAATGAGGGTGGTGGGGCACTGGGGGTTGCAGGATTGGGATAGCACTGTTCAAGGGGGGTCAAGTGTTGTTAGATGTGGGGGCTCAGATTTAATGATTTTTTTAGTTTTTTTTTATTTTTATCATCTCATATTTAGTACTGATAAAAGGAGACTTTATCTGTTCTTTTTTGAGCTATGATAAAATGGAACCCCAAATTATATTTTATGAGAATAACAATACTTTTTTATCACTGTTAATGCCCATTTTTAGTGCTTTTAAAGGCCATATTTGCAGTACTGACACCAGATATACTCATCTTAAGAAAAAACCCTCATGAGGTTTCAACCCCAATGCTATAAAATGATTATACTCAAGAATATAAGGCTAGAAACTACCAAGAGAAAAAAAATCTATGAGCTATGTAATCATAGATGACACTCACCTAAGAGATACACTCCATCGGGTCTCACCTTGCCACCCCAGATGGCCAATCTGAGTGAAAACGCTCATCATATTTTTCCATGAAGACTGTCATGATGAAGCTCAATAGAAACCAAAAACTCCTCAGATTTGTGATCACTCTTATGAACCAATAGAGGATACAATAACCCAAATTGAAAACTCTATTAACACTCAGATATGGGATAATTCCTAGGATCTTTGGGGAGATACTACAACCCGATCTGATGTTCCATAGGTCCCATCACTTAGATAGAGGATCATCTCCCATGTATAGGTGTTTATAATGATACTAAAAACCCCATCTATAATAACACAAATGAAGGGGATCATAACTATGATTCCAAATACCCAGTCGAAACCACACGCTGAGTAGGGGATTGTATAGCTGATAATATTGCAACCCTACTATCATCGCCTACTACGTAAGGGATTATATACCAAAATATTCCATAAAATACTAGAGGGATGTACTACTAGATAGGGGATCACTAGCCATGTAAAGACAGTCACAACATTACAAATAACCTACTCTAGTGAAATAATAAGCTAAAGGATCCCACCCTAGCCTCACTGGAGGAATGCTACAACCCTATCTGAGATCATCTAATCAAGGTGATCTTTATCTTGTAATAAGTATTTAATGCAAAAAATTGTCATAGTGTAAGGACTAGGGGGACTCACCCATCCTTTCCGATCAAGGTGTCACTGACCGAAATAACCCACACAATATCACCTGCACTCCATGATTTCTAGTCTCAAACCGAGGCCACCATCACGATTTATGTGAAAAAAATATAGGATAGGACATTTACATACCCAAAAAGGAAAACCGATGGAAATGTCCCATTTCCCCACAAATTCCCAATAAAATCCTCATGGGACCCACACCTCAATTTTGTATTAAGCACCCTAATTTATTCATGAAATGTAAACATTAGATTTAGGGTAGTAACAATGCTGATGGCATGTCAATCGGACATCAGATGCTGGAGATATGTCGGATAACAATAAACTCCAAATAATTATAATTATAAAATTATTATTAAAATAAGTCGTCTTATGCCACTATTACTTAAGACCTAAATATTATGTTCTAAAACAAGATTCAAAAGGTTCACCTCAAAGTGTGGTTCACGTTACTGCAGGCAACATGTAAAATAGCCTCTCAATGTAGGAGTTATGCTCGAATCAGTGGAAAAACAATATTATTATTATTATTATTATTATTATTATTATTATTATTATTAGGGTGTTTTTATTGAACCACTTCACAAGTTGGTGAAAGGTAACGGATATTAGTCTTAAAAATTACACATCAAACATAGGGTCACATTTCTACAAACTGCACATGAATTAGGCGCAGCACGGGGAAGTTACGGAAAATTAACCATTGTATTAATAATAATAATATTATTATTATTATTATTATTATAATTGTTATATTTATTACTGAAACCCTGCATGGGGGGTGTACCACAATTAGCCACCATCCACTGCTATTATCCCGCTATAGCTATCTCCATATGCACCACACGACCCATGCTGCTCGGCCATCCCCACTACGACCTCCCCCTACCCTCTGATATCATCCACCACCACACCACCTCCTAAAGTAGACCATCATGCCACCACCACCAGTAGGCTATCACACCACTACATTCTAGAGTCATGTTGCTTCCACATTCTATAGACCACAAGTGAAACTCTATTTTCAAGAAAATTAATCTGAGACTAGATCTATAAACCTCAAAATGAAATATAGTCATACTCAGACTTCGCTCGATAATTCATACAACACGGAAGAATAAAAAAGTAGGAAATGATATTATAACTCAAACCACCTGCCTTAGGGAGAAACACTAAAGAATCACGTGCAGAATGATTCTTGAGACGTGTTGATACCCAATCTTATGACGATCAGTATCGAAAATGGCCTATGGAAGCACTATCTTGGTATATTGAAAGAAGAGGAAGGGGGTTTCAATTGTCATTTCATGTTCACCAAGGATAAGGGAAAGTTAAGAGTTATTGATTTTCTTTTATTAAATAAATATCATCCATTTGAAACCCCACAAATGAATCACCTCCAAACAAAAACACGATATCAATAATGATTTTTTCTCTCCATTGGTACACACAGTGTTCTGAACTCAATCGCAGTATTAGATATTCAATCTGAGACACCATTCAAAATTTCTTCAATTTTACATCCTAATATAAATTTATTAAATTTTTTTTGAAAATACCCTTGATAACCTTTTCCCCATGAAGGCATGTGTCTACAATAGTTATACCCCACCTAAGATAATGACACACTTCACACTCAACTGTGGATTTGGTTTTCTAATTCAAGCTACCATTTAATATTTACTCATCTCCTCCACATTCACAGTATAAAAATACTCAATATTCTTATAAAATTCAATATAGGCACACTCAGCCATAGAATCATTTTTCGTCTCAGTTCCTATCTCTTGAAATTTATGTAGAAATATTTCAATGTCGGACTATGCCAAACTTGAGTCACTACGATAAGAGAAATATTTGTGTGAAATAAGCAAAAAATCATATTACCATCAATTCATGTTTTTCATATACATTTTCATGTTCAAATATATACACACACACAACCATCCATTTACACACGACCATACACACTTTCTTGGTGTTACCAATATTGTTCTTACTCTATGACCGTAATCCATCCAACCATAAATAGTGGAACTACATTTCCACTATTTTTTCACCTTGAATACACACCAACTAAATTATTCCAAATTCCATTCCAAGACACATTCCAAAAAAACCCTTCCTTTTAATTTTTTTATCATCATAATTCTAAAACCCACAATTTTTAATTATAAACAGAATGCAGTTTTTCAAAGTCCATCCAATTTCACATATCTCCAAAAACAATCTAGTTTTACTAAAAAACCCATAATTTATTTCCCTAATAAGTCTAATAGAAACATTAATTCATATAAATAATTCATTATCTAGATGATTTTGGATGATAGAGAATCCACCTACCACTCAATAAATGATGAATAAAGAGATCAAAAGATTTAATATATGGATCCAAGCTAAATAAACCTTTCCTTAAATAGATAAAATAAGATCTCATCACCATTACCATCTTAGAAGATATATCTATCCATAATTTACTAGATAGGTGGATATAAGGGAGAGATGAAATGTAGTTCTAAGAAGAAAAATGATGAATATAAATATAACAATGATTCCAAATATCCAACACAAATTGATTTACCAAACATTTTCTTCTTGGTGAAACAGAATTGTCACTCAAGCATAGAGAGGAAGGGGATGTCAAGACCCTAGAATATTTTAATACTAATGAGGGTATTTTATTCAATCCACTTTAAAAAATTTATTGTGTAGGATATGATCCGAACCACTAAACCACAAGACAACCTATATCACTATGTCACACTACCCATACCACGCCATAGTGCCACATAAACAATGATGTAGCCTTCAACCTCAGACCCTTTTAAAACCTAAATACCTTCTGTGGTGATGATCCACTTTATTCAAAGAAGAACTATAGAAATAACAATGAATTATGATGCAAGGGGTGATAAATTAGTTGAGCCGTCAAATTCTCCCCCTCAAGGCCTTGTGTTGAAACAATCTCATACAAACAGTAGTACCTCGTTGCCCTATACTAAAACTGGGATCAATGAAATAGAGCCTTAATAGGATATGGTGTATCCCATTCCCTTGTAATAACCATTTAGATATTTTTAGTTCACCTTAAATACCTCTCTAAGATCCCTATGCTGCAATACACTCCCCTACACCACAGTGGCCAAAGGGTTATGCCACAACCCCAAGCTCTATGGTGAAACCATACCAAAACAACTAAATGTCAATCCAAAGGCCAATAAAAACATAAAACATTTCCTAAAAACAATACCAATTAATATATAAGACGAAAAACATAAAAAATAGTAATTTTATAGAACTAGGGGTATTACATTCAACCCGTAACTGGACTTTACATTCTCATAATTTGAACAAATAGTTTTTCATTCAAAGACTATGTTCCATTTAATATATATCAACTTTTTATGCTCCATTGTATTTTCAATTATATGACCATTATGTCATAAACCCCTTTAAATACATATTATATTCCCTTGTAATATCTTTAATTAAAGAGGCACAATTTTAAATAAAATATGAATCAAAATAGTATTTGCTTTAATATAATCCTAGTCTAATTGAATCACACTATCAAGGCCATGATGATACGTCATTTATTGAGATACATGAAACACATTGTGCACATAACATATCCTTGGATATAATGATAAAAGATAATACACACCACCGAATCATTATATTATACCAAAAGGTCCAATTTATCATGGAGATAATTTTCATAATTTACCAAAATGATGATTCCCTAGACTTAGATAGATTCTCTAGAGATCATTTTCAAATGAAAAAAAAACCTTCATCTACAATTTTCCACAAAGGATTTTCAATGACTCAGAGTTGTCATTATTCTCTTCATGTTCATCGAAAACATCTCAATTTTCTCATACACTATTCTTGGTCTTACAAGTGATGTCTCACTGGTTACTACACAACTTAAGAGAGAATGAAATGAATGAAAATAAAATGCTTCCAAAGGAGAAATGTAAATAAAATACTGATAATTGTTATTGTATGAGTACTCCAATAATAGTATTTAATCCTCTTATAAACTTCCATAACTATTCAAAAATTCTAAAATCATGACTTCTAACATTCAGATAATCTTTTTAGGTTATCCATATTTTTGAAGATGATAGGCTACAATCATAGTAAATTAAATTCTAAGGGCTCGTTGGATGATTTTTTAAAAATGAGATGAGAACATATGGACTTGGTCAAGCTCAATTAAAAATAAAATTATTTATATACTTATAAATTCAATAATAATGTTATATGAAAATTATTCCACTATATTAGATTCAAAAATAGTGACAAAGTAAGTAGATTTCATTAGCCAATCCATAATAACAAATATAGAATTGTGTTTCCTTACCATTCATGGAAATCCTATAAAAACATCAATATTTATCTACTCCAATTTCTATATGGGAATTAGTAATTTTTACAATATTAAATCTGGGAATTCTTTCCCTACATTCACCTATTGACATGTGAGGAATTTTCAAACAAACTTTTCTACTTTCAGCTTCGTGATAGCTGACCAATACAGTGCTTTAAATAAATTATAATTCTTTTATATTCCAGGATGAACATACCATCTTGAATAGTGGTATATATAGTGAAGCTATTCAATATTGGTTAGAGAGACCACATTTCGATCTATGAACCCCTGTATAGATCTCATTTATAATATCCATACCTTAATGGTCTCAAACCATTTAGTTTTGAAATAAATGACACACATTTATGATTGTATGTTTAAATATCTCTAGCATTCTCATCCAATTTTGGAATAAGATAAATTTTAAAGAAAATTTCAACATTACCATTCACCATGTAATCTAGATACATGTCTATTTTGACTTCCCTTAGCTTCCATTGATCCCAAACCTATTAAGTAGATGTTTTATATAAATTCATTATTAGTTAATCATCTATATAATTTCCTTACCAATATATACATCAATTAAAATTGAAAGTTTTATAAATATTACATCCATTATCATTACCTTATATTCAAATCCATTTTTGATAAAATGTGTTCCATGTTTTTTTATAATTAAATATAGTGAATTTATCAAAAAATAGATTTTAACACCATGTATTTAATTCATGTACAATAATAGATAATTCCAAATAATATGTTAATAATTTATTCACATACACATATAACATTCATGAGCTTTACATGAAAAAAAATGATCTCCTTGCCTGGTAACACAACCCAACCTAGATCCTGATTCCATATAATAATTAACATACCCTTATCATGTTTCTATATATTTCAATATCTGTGTTAGTGTAATCCAAACCTTAATCTATTCGAATGACTTGTGAGAGTCATCACTCCACTATAAAGAAACGCCAATCCATGTTAAAGCTTCATTTTTTATTAAATATGTGGAAAATAATTAATACAAAAACTATAAGATCCAATTATGACAAGGAAATATTTTATCCTGAAAATTATATTTTTTTGGTTTCCAGGAAGTATTATATTCTATTTTTTCAAGATATATTAAAACTCAATTTTTATTAATTACATGATTGGGTAAATGTACCTCATATATCAAAAAATATCCCTTTTAAAACCTATTATAAAGATGTTGTTTCTCCAAGGTATTCAAAACTATATCCATGTCTTCCACATGATATATTTTAGTCAAAAAATATACCAAAATATCATCAATAAATACTACTATAAATGAATCAAGGTACCTATGAAATATCTAATTCATTAATTTTATAATCTCCACATGTGAATTCATTTGTTAAAAATTAATAACTATGTATTCACAATGGTGATAATGAATATGAAAATATGTATTCAGAATATACTCCTTCAAAAAAAATAGTTATCAATAAATTGATCAAAATTCCATATTAGTGAACTATTGGGATACCATTAATTGATAAAATAAAAATTATAATTCCAAGGAATAAGATAAAAAATATTTATCATCACTTGGTTATGATTGTAATAATTCAAAAAAAGATTTAAAACTACATCCTTCTTCATTTCAAAAATAACTGGTACATTCCATGTATACATTATTGGTTAAATGAACCCTTTCATTTACAAATATTCTAGTTTAAATCTAAAATACCTCAATTATCTAGGTTCCATCCTATATAATGGATGTGAAATAGGGCTGGAACCAGGTTGGAGAACTGTCATAAATTACACTTCTCTTTTAAGTGGAAACATAGAGATATTCTCATGAAAAACATTAAGAAATTGGCCAATGTTTATTGTTATAAGTCTTTGTTTTATCTATTTCATATATTCCAAGTTAAAATCCTTCAAATTATATAAGATAATTCCAAACACTAGTACCAAATGTGTTATTTTGACCTGGGTTCCCTATATCGATGCCCAAGATAGTTCACCACATGACCATAAGTGTGTCTCCCCATATCCCATATGATGTTGACTAATAATGTTTTTCTAACTTTAAACATGGGAATATTGGGCCAAAATTTTCAATGAAATGCAATATAAGAAATGAATATATCAATAGATAATATAATATTAAAAAATAACCAACAAGGACCATTCATCTCATAATAAAATCATGAAACAATGAATGTTACCATAAACCTAAACTGTAAATATGGCATGCCATGTAAGTGTCATGGGTTGACTAAAACCCCAAAAAACACATTGAAAAATCCCAAATGGGTCTTAACATCATGTATAGTCCCCTTATTCATGCTCCTTCCTAAATAAAAACTCATCTATCTAACATAGGTCATTTTCCATTATCCTAACATTCAAATATTACATATACTCAGGTGCTAACTGGAAGCTCATATACGGTGTGATTAAAACTCAATAGATCACCACTAATATTATCTACAAAAATCTAAAATCTATAACATTGTATATTATAGTATAAATAATAATAAATTTGTTCTGAATAAGTGAACATGTTTAGCATTTTTTTAATTTTATTTAATTAAATTAATTGGTCCTCGGATTCTCAGTGACACTTGACTCATCTATACCAAATTCAGACCACGCTAGAGTCTAAACCATATATCATAAGATCAATAAATTAATTGACAAAATGATTTCATTATAATTCTATTGAAATTTAATCTAGAAACGTTGTAATTTCAATCCAGGTACCATATCATGGATTCATAGATCGTCAGTCTATCAATATTATCATGGGTACATAAAGAATACTCATACAACCAAAATCATGGACCCTTGGTTCATCAGTATAGCACCAAAATCATCGATACATAAAGCCTATATTTAGAAAAAGAAATCATGTGTACATAGAGAAACATATTATCACTAATTCAATTCCATTATTAACACATATCCAATATCAAAAAAATATACTTTTGTCAAATATAAAACACAATACATTTAATTTACAAAATATCCATTTAAAATTAGTCCAACCCTTTAGAGACATGAAAATGTATTCTTTAACCATGTAACCCAACAACCATCAATCAACTCACAAGTCATTAACCCTCCCATACTATGTAAAATAAACTTTTATAAAAATTTAACATGGAAAACACATTCAGAAAATGATTTATCTTCATAAACTATCTAAATCCCTAGTTTTATATCACAATAATAATTTCAAGTAAATTAGAACACCTATTTTCGGGCTATTAAACATAGTCCCACAATCATTAATTATTTCAATAGGATTGGTGAAGGGACTCGATAATTCACTAGGATTCGTTTATATTTTCTAATTTAAATTTAATTGAAGGACATGGAAATTAATTTATAAATAAAACTATATCATTATCAACAGTAAGGAAATTATAATGTATACCACCTATGTTAGGGTCTTCAAAAAAAATTCCTCCAAAACATTGCCCTTGATTCGAGGTATAATGACAAGGAAAAAGATGATTAAGAATATATATATAAACAAAACATAAGATCTATATCTAAATAAACAAGATACATTAAAACCAAAATATATTCAGTCAAAAATGGAAGGATTCTACCCTCTTTAAGGAAATTGAAATATTGTGAGAGATCGACCAAATCAAAGAAGACATCAAAAACCATTGAAGAGTCAATTTCTTCTACTAGATATTTAATTCCCAAGTAAAAAATATTTGATGATAATATGAGTCCTATTGGGAGAATCTTGAAATACTGGAATTCAATTTTTTTTTTGGTGGGTGATTAAGAATAAAAATCTGGGGTTTGGAAATTATTAATTAAAATTCCAGGGGATTAAAATTCTATGCGTGGAGTGTCCTAGATGGGTTGTAGGGTTAGAAAACATTTTACCCTTTACCATGTTTCCCTCTAATATATAGTGAACATTTTCTCCTAGGTAAGAACATTGTTTGTTAATCTATCGTAAAAATTTTAAATCCCTTATTTTCCTAGCTTTCACAGTTGTTAGGGAAGGATACATAATTTAAGAACCATACACCAAAAATAAAATATGGAGAACCCCCCCCCCCCAAAAAAAAATCAGAAACAGACCTTAACACCCCCCAAGAATGGCCCAAACAAAAAATGATATTAATACAGGGGTAAATGGATCCTAGCAGTGAGTAATATAAATTCCCATGATTAGTAAGTATATTACAATATCCCCACCATACATTATCTCATCATCGAGTTACACTCCCAAAAAAACTATTATTTCATGGTGAAAATATTGGGTTGTTGGGGCCACATATCTGCATCCCATTCCAATGTTTCCTCTTGAAAACAACCCTAGGGAAATATTACTCAAAATTATATCACATTATTTCCCCAAAAATCATAATCATTATGATCCACAACATGAATCGGGTTCTCCGCCAAGGGTTTATCACCCTCAAGGTCAACATCATCAACATCGATCACATGAGAAGGTTGGAGGTGATACTACCAAACTTGTGACATGTCTAAGAAATTATGAATATCATTATTCATATGTTGTATAGTAAATCAATACCCTATTCGTCTTGGGTTTTCTACAATCTCAAATGGTTCAAAAAAACCTAGCAATGAACTTGCACTACATTTGAATCTGACAGTGACCCAATCTCAGCAACAGCACATGGAATAAATTGTCATCCAATATAAAATAAATATGTTCATGAAAAAAATAAAAATAAGATTTATATATTCTCTAAATCATATCCATATATATTATATTCAACTAATCCTATTTCGGTATCTTCTACATGAGACTCCGTCCTAAGAATTCTACTCATCCACCACCATCCAACATAATAGTTACATGCATGGCCTTATATAGATCGCCTCATATGGTTCCATATGAATTCTATCCTAATAAATATTTTTATATATCAACACAACTAGTTATAAAATATTCTACCAAGATCCCACATATTCTAGGACACATCCAAATAGCATTCCATCCAACACCAAAATAGTATTATTTGATTTCCTCTATGCCTATGGGTGAAAATGAAGTAAACAAACATGAATGCCAAGAACATTATGAAATTATTTATATATGTATAAAGTAAAATGTGGATCATCATATAAAAATATTCAATATATCACCTTTTAAAAATTAACTATCTTTTGAGCATGTAAGTCTCCCAACTTATCAATAGTAAATATTTCACAGATTAAAAATAAATGGTCTATATTTTGCAACTGATTATAGTAACCCATATGAAATAAGGCTTATATGGATTCCTCATAAGAACTAAAACAAGGTATATGGTTAAATAATCCTATTTTAAATAGTTAATTGGAAAAGGAAATAGAAGTCCGACATGTCACTGATGTCTTGACTTCACTTGCTGAAAGTAGTAGCTTCATGTCACAAAACCAACAATCTCATTTTCATTCCAGGATAACAATACTGTCTCTGAATATTAAGGTATAACTTTTCAAAAATAGGGTGAACTACCAAATTTAATTCATGAATCTCTCAAATTAGAGTTTCCCACATACATGTTGAAACAACATCATGGCCTAGACATTGATGATATCATCCACATTTATAGTCCAATTCGGAGGTGTCTCCCCACCCTAAAAATGTCCCTCCTTGCAAGGAACCCCAGATCATCATATTATCTTTTTGTGATCCATGTTAGGAGTGTAGAAAAAATAGATACATATATAAGGTTCATATATTCCATATAAACACAAACATCCATGAGAATCTCTGCATCCAAATCCATTATATTACACTCATAACCGGACTTCGGGACTACTTGACACTGTGTGGTTTTTCTAAAAGAATTGGAAAAACTATTTCACTTATCTAGAATATAGTATTGGTCAAAATTGAATGATTTAATACCCTATACCAATATTATCTATTGGATATTTCAATTCAACTGATAAATGATATATTTCATGTTTTTCAATATGTATAACAAGTAAATTTTTCTCCAAGAAGGTAATGTAGCCATCACTATAAGACATAAACCACCTCTTCAAGGTCGATATTGTGTATGACAATTTTGTTTGTGTGGACTTATAATTATTGATTCATAAACTAATACTTAAACACTCTAACTCAACACTTCCCCGATTAAAATCCTAGAATCATCAAAAAACATGTTATCTTCCTCCCCCTGCTCAGGTATGGTCAAAATTAGTACAGTGGTCGATTTATCCATTAACCCCTGAAATGAATTATCACATGCTCTAGATCATTCATAATTGATATCCTTTCTAGTTGGGCTCAGAATTAGTCTTACCAAATGAGAAAATTCTTTATTGAACCTTTGTTATTAGCCTATAAAACCCAAAAAAACATCAAATATAAAAACAATCATGGGAGATTCCCAAGAATCAAATTCCAGATCATTTTTTGTGGGCTCACAAACTCACCTTCCACTAAGATGATGTTACCAACAAAATGAAATATTTAAATTAATAATCTAACATTTTCTATCTTATCATATATTATATGATATCTATGTGTACTCAAGATGATGTCAATATTTTTTCAAAATCCCCATGAATATAGGAGTAAAACAAATTCATCAAATAAAAACACCCCTATAATATTCAAGTATGGGTGGAATAATCAATTAATTAATTCTATAAAAATAGCAGTAGCATTTTTCAATCAGAAGGGAATTAAAATGAAATCATATAGGTTATCCCTTCTTCTGAAATAATTCTATGGTATATCAAAATTCCTCACTGTCTTCGAACGATACACTAACCTAAGATATATCATGGTGAACACAAAAGGACCCCCCATAACTAGTCAAAATTTATGATGATACACCGAATATAATATTTTTTCCTAATTTTCATCCTATTTCAAATAAAATAATTAATTTCCAAGAGTAAAATTATAGAAAATTTATTTCTAAAAAAGATTAGAAAACCCCATTGTGGTGTACTCAGATGGATAAATATTTTATCCATATATTCTCCCAATTGATTCAGAATCACATGAAGCTCTTTTAGTGACATTTTTTAAGGAACAAAGGAAACAAGTTAATCTCAAGGTACTCACTCAATCATGAAGTAGAAATCTATCTTAGGTGGCACCCCAGAGAAGTCCATTAGAAAAAATCTCTAACGATAACCCACTATGGTTTGAAATACACTACGTTACACATCAAAATCATCCAAAAAAATACTGGATTCTTTGACATTGAACTCCCACAATGCTAATGAACCAGCCCCTCATGGATACCCAGATATATTTTTCTTCATATTGAACAGATATTTAACCCTCAAGATATGTGATGTTAACTATCATATAGTACTAATTTATGTGAAATTAATACAATACAAGGCATTGATACAGAATCTAATCTGAAACAAAGATATCTCAAGTATGTAAAAATCCCATCATAAATGATACTCCCAAATACCATGGGAACACCCCTTACATTGGAAACTATAATTCGATAATGCATCCAATATGGTATCAATTTTTATAACCCCACACACAATCTCTACTTTAAAATTCATACCATCCACAAGTCGATCAAGTATAAATGAATGTAACGTTACTCTATCAAAAATAGTGCCAGAAAGCAAAAAATCTATATCAATTTTACCTATTTGTAGAGACCGTGAACCCAATTTCCCAAATATGGTGTCTTAAATTATTATATTTTAGTACGATATAATGAATCTCATACCAAGAGACTCAATAGTATAGTAGTCTTGGTATGATTGATTCATACATGGGTCTTACATTACATTTTAATACACAAATTACATCATATTTGTAAGAGCCCGATATTTTATGAAAAATATTCTTTTTATTTCACTAATGTCTTGTGTTGTACGCTACACCAAAAGAAGCTTGCACAACACGCATCCTTGACTTGCCTTGCACTACATGCAATCGCAACCTTCCTCGATAGCGTGTGTAGTACGCAATACTGAGTATCACGAAACAACGATATGCTATTAAAATATTATTAAAACTAGCCGTTATGAATATTAATAACCACTGTTTAAATTTTAGAAAATTTAGCTCTCAAAATGGACTTCATTTTTGGATTCGGAGTATCGAATTTAGCCTAAGGTGAAATTTTGGTACTTTTCGGATAACTTTCATATTCTGATGAATAGTGAAAATTACTAAATTATAATTAAAAACAACTTTTTTAATCGAAATAATTAATAGTGATAAATTATTAATTTGAGTGGTTTTGAAGTATATTTAGAATATATTTTTACAATTTAATACAATGTTGGTCATTAGATGTAATTTCACATTTAAACCAGACATAATCAAGTGTCAATATTTTAATAGATATTGTTTCTTAAAAACACGCTATTTGTTGTAACAGCGGGATTTAATTATAAAATTAATTAATGCAACTTCTATGTTATGAATTTGGTAAAATAGACTTCATTTTTGAATTCGGAATATGAAATATAGCTTAGGATGAAATTTTGGAATTGTTCTGAAAAACATCAATTTTTGATGAATAGTGAAACTACTAAGTGGTAGTTAAAAAACTGAATTTTTCATAAAACTTAATTTTACCACTTCTGTGAATGGAATTTTAAAAATCCGAGAGACACGGTTGATGTCAGTAAGTAAAATGTGGTTCAATGAGATGAAAATAATTTTTGGTGAATAGTAACTTTTTACTTTTATTTACCACGGTTAAAAGTAAATAGGGTAATTAAGGGTAAGAATGATATTAATATTACCCTAAAACATGTACTAATTCTATTGGACAAGTTTATCTCGACCAAAAACAACCTTAAGTGTAAAATATTATCATTTAGGATCACTTGGATTAGATTAGGACATTTATTATTATTTAATTCAAAGAAGAGTTAAAAGAGTTAAAATCAAAGTTTATTTACTAAAACATTTTTAATATAGGGTTATACATAAGATAAATTCGATTGTAAATATTCATTAGAAATATAAAAAGATTTTCTACATAATGATATTTTATTTTTAATTTTTAGACTTTAAATTAATTAATTTATTTATGACACAACGATGATGCGGTAATTACCCTTTTAAAGAAATATTAACATAATTGATGTTATAAGTGCTCAAATGAATGTAATTTGAGACTTTTTATGAATTCCACTAATTTTATAGGTTACTATGATATATTATTGTTGATTTAATCAACTTGGTTTGAACATATAATTCTGTTATGACTTTCACAAAAATCATATATCAAATAGTGTCAAAATTGACACAAAATAGTTTTTAAATAAAATATTATATTATTAATTGTTATTTTATTCCTAAAAATCTAAGGTTCGGCCAAATGACTTAGATAAGGATATATATATTAATAATAAACAATTTGAGGTTCGTTTGGCATGTTATAGTAAGTGTATTAACCATATAGTGAAAGAAAACAAAAAGACACAGTAAAAGTTAAATTATTTAACTTAGAGTTAAATCTAATTGATAAGGTTAAAATAATACCCTAAACTTGTCTAAATCTTATTGGTTGATAGTATTTCGACCCATCCCCACTTTAGCTTCGAAATAAGACCATTTGGAACCATTATAAACCGATTTTGACTTTAATATAAAATAATATTTTGAGATATTCCTAAGGTGCCCCTCTCCTCCCTTATAAAAGGACACCTCCTCCCTCTCTTCCTCACACAACATTGAGCCTTCTAGCTCGGCCAACCCCTGAAAAAATCCATTCTCCACTTCCCTAGAATAATCCTAGAGGTTCTGGTCTTCTTCAAAGACCAATCTTAGTTCCCTAAGTGAAGGATTCAAAGAGGCGTTTCAAAGAAGAGGTAATATCCACTACCGATCTTTTCAATTTCTTTCTTCTTCAACTTCTTCTTCTTTTGCTGTTTCATGAAAAAGTAATAAAATCAGTATTACTTACATACTGATATGTTATTATAAATATGAAACAACCCTATTTCACCATCTATCCATCCTACGGAAAAAGAAATCACCGCTCGTGCGTACGTACGGACTACCGTCTCCACGACGCGATGAGATTCATTCTCCATGTTAACCATTTAAGAATGATTATAAAGTATATATAAGAAAAAATAATGAAATATATGACATTATAGAGCTACTGGATTTATGTATGTCATCAGCTTACTTCCAATCAAGACAACAAGGAAAGGAAAACAACGTTCATGCGTACGTACGGACTACCGTCTCCATGAACGGTGTTTTTCATTTCATTTATCTATCTATTATATATATATATATATACTGAATATATATGATATATAAATCATATTTTATATTCTGGAAGTAAGTAAATCATGATATAAGTAATAATAATGTCAAGAACAACAAGTCAAAACACCTACGATAAATGAAATGATTTTACCCAAAACGCTTCTTTAACAAGGAGTTTACAAAAGAACGGGTAATATAATGTCATAAGTGAACCATATATGATATCATAACAATGAATATGATTCCGTAATAAGTCAATGACATTATTTAAACCATTATACAGGAGCTTCGGACACGTACAAAGCAAATCAGGCCTAAGGTAAGGGAAATATCACAATCTCATTTTTATCCGAGATTGTTTATTCGTAAGTATTTACTGGTGTGTATTTTATCATACACATCCATGTTTCCTCAATATGTAATTCACCTACAATTGTTTGAATCCAATTTTACCCTTCGGTGAGTTTTTAGTAAAATATATGAAAGGAATCTTTTGTCATTTTTCATACGAGGAACTTTTTGACTTTTCCGACAAAAGTATGAGAAGAATGTTTTTTTAACTTATACGGCATGAATGGATTTTTAAAACATTATTTCCAAGAAGCTTCCTTGACAAGTTTTCACTTTTATTTTTAATCAACTTCTTTTAGTTTTAAATTGTAAGACATGTTAAGAAAGGAAAATGTTTTTGAAGTAGAAAGGATATTTTCCTCAAGAATGGATTTCAAGTGTTTTATCAAAATTATTTTCCATCTAAGATAATAAAGGGTTCTGTTTCTATCCCTATTAATACATGGATTTGATTATGTTGTGATGGAAATGTTTTTATGAATTCCTTTATCTTATATGAATTGTTTTATGATGTCATGTTGTTTAAGAATCCCATTTTTATTACATGGGTTATGCAATGATGTATGATTTATGATTTTGTGGCACACATAAGAATGGTATCATTATGAGATGGGTGGGACCTATATCTCCCTCCAATGCATTGGGTAATGATTTCATATCTCATGAGATAGACATGGCTGAAATGGTAGGATATACCGGTTCAGTGAAACAGGACTGAAACGAGGGTTACTTGATTCAGAAAGGGACTTTGTCCACTAAGATAGTCTTGGAAATTAGTCTTGACTAACAAGAAATGATTCTCTATGATTATGTGTGTATGACACAAAGTTTCATGTTTTAAGTTATGATTATTGGGATTACATTTCACTTCTATGATTTATCCCATGTTATGATATTATGAGCTCTTTTGCAGGTTAAGATTTCCAAAAGCTATGTTCTTATGTATATGATGTGATTGATATTTCTTTTGTTTACCCTTACTGAGCATTTGAGCTCACCCTTTTATGTTTTCTTTTCCCCAAGATATAAAGAAAGGTTTTAGGTTAAAAAAAAGGTAAGATCCTTATGGGAGCTATTGAAGATCTTTCACCACGATTAGAAGATTACGTTCCGAGTTTCCAAAGACACTAAAGTATTACAATCCTTGTGTGTGTGTTTTTGTTATGTACTAAGTATTCCGAAAAAGTAACGTAATGTCAATGTACGTCAAGCTTCGGGTCTCTACAGTTGGTATCAGAGGAAAGGTTTAGTCAACCTTTGGAAACTAGGATGCGAAAACGTTAGTGATATCCCTAGAGATATTTCTAAGGTATGTCTAGGTATGTCCCTAAGGTTAAGTATACGTATAGGTTATAGTACTAGAATTACGCTAACGATCATAGAATTAAACCTAAGATGTTAGATATTGAAGGTACTCCCCCTTTATTATGTTGTTTTCCCTAGCATGATTTTTGCCTCTCACACTATTCTTTCTGGGTTTTAGACGATGGCTGGAACCCGAAGGAACCGTGTTGATCAATGCAATGGACAATGCAATGATTGTCCTCCTGAACAAACAAATGTTATGGGAGATGGAGTGCAAAATCTTATTGCTATACTTACACAAGCTATGAATCATTCTGGACTTCCAAATGAGCAGAGAAGGGAACAATATTCTATTGAGTCCTTCATGAGGCAACGTCCACCTTCTTTCAGTGGGTCTTCTGATCCACTTGTTGCTGAACAATGGATCAGTACCACTGAAAATATATTTTCAGTTCTTCAATGTTCTGAACATGATAAATTCATCTTAGCAGTATATCGTTTGGAAGGTGAAGCTGATCAATGGTGGAATCTTATCAAGAATACAAGGCAAAGAGATGAAATTGAGTCCATGGAATGGGACGAGTTCAAGAACTTATTTTTCAATAAGTACTTCCCTCGTATTCTTCGAACAAAGATGGAGAAGGAGTTTCTTGAACTAAAGCAAAAGGATGATGAATCTGTTGGTATATACGAAGCGAATTTTACAAGACTTGCAAGGTATGCATCTGGCATTATCATCCAACCTGAAAGTAAAGTTGATCGATTTTTCAGTGGCTTAAAACCAAGTCTTCGAAGGGCATTAGCTATAAGAGACTTCAGTATCTATGAAGAAATTGTGCGTTGTGCTATCAAGGTAGAAATGGAAGTTGGTGTTACATATCCATCTCATGGTTTTGACAAAAAACGAAAGATGGAGTTCAAGGAGAAATCTCAGAATAATGGTGAAAAGAAGATGAATGTTTCCTTATGCACAAAGTGTGGAAAGAAGCATGGTGGAGATTGTCTTAAAGGGACTAGAAAATGTTTTAAGTGTGGAAAAGAAGGTCACCGATCAGCTGAGTGTCGAAGTAATGGAAAAAGGGTTTCTAATGATGTGAATAAATCAAACACTGCAGAGAACACACCACCAACACTTCAATGCTTCAAGTGCAAGGAAATGGGGCATTATGCTAATAAATGCCCTAATCCAAGGGTTAGTGATGATCAACATGAGCAACCACTGAAGGCAAAGGACAAAGGGAAGTCACATGCAATCACTATTGGGAATGTTGAATATGAAAACGATGTGGTGGAATGATTAAGTGTTTATGTAATGGGATTTCGAAATAATGTTGTATCATTGAGTATTGCAATATTTATTGATGTGGTATTCAAAGTGATTGATATATTTTGGAAATAAGATGATATGCACATAATGAAGGGAAAACGAGAAAATGAAATGTTTAATAGTATTCATGAGCTCATGATTAATATAAGGACTAAGTGATATCATGGTTTGAGTATATACAATTTTGAGGATTTTGGTATGTGGAAGGTGTTAACTTTTAACTACATTCAAGTTTTCACTATGGTTCAATGGGTATTCAAGAGAATACATGATTAAGGCCTTTGAATGTTTGGAATGTGACCAACAAGACATATATATGGGGATTAACGATAGTATTAAATCTCTGGTAATCGTTTTCACTATATTATGAGAGTGGACTGCAGTATTATGGATAAGCCTAAAGATTAGAATGGATTATGTTGGACATAAGTTAGTATTGTTTAAGGATAGAATTTTTTTCGATATTATTGATGGGATGTTATAGTAATATAGTTTTAGAAAAAGGACAACCTGCAAGACGGGCGACAGCCCATCGCGTCGGACAAGGCTGTGGGAATCGAACCCACAACCGAAGTGCGACTGGCCTTTATCGCCTACCACTGGCCTACAGGAAGTCCCTGTTTAGTATAAACTAGTTTTATTATATTAAGAAGTATGATATATGAAGTATAAGTCCATTTTAGGAACCATATATGATTAATCTCACTATAGACTGACTTGTGTATATAATTTTTGCTAACCTTTTAAGACAGATGGAATGACCCGTCATTCTATCACATAATCTGCTAACACTTCACGAATAACAAATTCAACTTCATTTATTTAAGAGATGAAGTGGAAATTGTTCAAGGCACGAACAACAGTGAGATTGTACCAAAATAAATAAAGTATTTATTCTAATTCAAATTTTCAACTTTAGGGAAATGATCTTGAAAACCAAAAATGTTGTCCTAGTGATCTTATACCTGATGAATCAGATGGTACCATATATCATCACAAATCTATGGATTTGTGATTACTGGCTTTTCCATAGCCATGTTCTCTACCACTCTCCATCAGAATATGATGGTTAGATTTCTCTTCTATATCCATATTTTTACCTATGTGGAAACCCATCGATTAGTTTATTTGGGAAATCGTTACATTTCATACTTTAGTTTTTAAAGCCAAGTTTTGGTATTCCTTTTTACGATGTGGGATTCTATTAAAGAAACTTTCGAATAGTAAACCATTTATAACCCCGACGAATTTCGAGGTCGAAATTCATTTTAAGGGGGGTAGAATGTAACAGCCAGAGATTTTATGAAAAATATTCTTTTTATTTCACTAATGTCTTGTGTTGTATGCTACAGCAAAAGAAGCTTTCACAACACGCATCCTTGACTTGCCTTGCACTACACGCAATCGCAACCTTCCTCGATAGCGTGTGTAGTACGCAATACTGAGTTTCACAAAACAACGATATGCTATTAAAATATTATTAAAACTAGCCATTATGAATAGTAACAACCACTTTTTAAATTTTTGAAAATTTAGCTCTCAAAATGGACTTCATTTTTGGATTCGGAGTATCGAATTTAGCCTAAGGTGAAATTTTGGTACTTTTCGGATAACTTTCATATTCTGATGAATAGTGAAAATTACTAAATTATAATTAAAAACAACTTTTTTAATCGAAATAATTAATAGTGATAAATTATTAATTTGAGTGGTTTTAAAGTATATTTAGAATATATTTTTACAATTTAATACAATGTTGGTCATTAGATGTAATTTCACATTTAAACCAGACATAATCAAGTGTCAATATTTTGATAGATATTGTTTCTTAAAAACACGCTATTTGGTTTAACAGCGGGATTTAATTATAAAATTAATTAATGAAACTTCTATGTTATGAATTTGGTAAAATAGACTTCATTTTTGAATTCTGAATATGAAATATAGCTTAGGATGAAATTTTGGCATTGTTCTGAAAAACATCAATTTTTGATGAATAGTGAAACAACTAAGTGGTAGTTAAAAAACTGAATTTTTCATAAAACTTAATTTTACCGCTTCTGTGAATGGAATTTCAAAAATCCGAGAGACACGATTGATGTCAGTAAGTAAAATGTGGTTCAATGAGATGAAAATAATTTTTGGTGAATAGTAACTTTTTGCTTTTATTTACCACGGTTAAAAGTAAATAGGGTAATTAAGGGTAAGAATGATATTAATATTACCCTAACACATGTCCTAATTCTATTGGACAAGTGTATCTCGACCAAAAACAACCTTAAGTGTAAAATATTATCATTTAGGCCCACTTGAATTAGATTAGGACATTTATTATTATTTAATTCAAAGAAGAGTTAAAAGAGTTAAAATCAAAGTTTATTTACTAAAAAAAATTTAATATAGGGTTATACATAAGATAAATTAGATTGTAAATATTCATTAGAAATATAAAAAGAATTTCTACATAATGATATTTTATTTATAATTTTTATACTTTAAATAAATTAATTTATTTATGACACAACGATGATGCAGTAATTACCCTTTTAAAGAAATATTAACATAATTGATGTTATAAATGCTCAAATGAATGTAATTTCAGACTTTTTATGAATTCCACTAATTTTCAAAGTTACTATGATATATTAGTGTTGATTTAATCAACTTGGTTCGAACATATAATTCTGTTATGACTTTCACAAAAATCATATATCAAATAGTGTCAAAATTGACACAAAATAGTTTTTAAATCAAATATTATATTATTAATTGTTATTTTATTCCTAAAAATCTAAGGTTCGGCAAAATGACTTATATAAGGATATATATATTAATAATAAACAATTTGGGGTTCGTTTGGCATGTTATAGTAAGTGTATTAACCATATAGTGAAAGAAAACAAAAAGACACGGTAAAAGTTAAATTATTTAACTTAGAGTTAAATCTAATTGATAAGGTTAATATAATACCCTAAACTTGTCTAAATCTTATTGGTTGATAGGATTTAGACCCATACCCACTTTAGATTCTAAATAAGACCCTTTGGATCCATTATAAACCGATTTTGACTTTAATATAAAATAATATTTTGAGATATTCCTAAGGTGCCCCTCTCCTCCCTTATAAAAGGACACCTCCTCCCTCTCTTCCTCACACAACATTGAGCCTTCTAGCTCGGCCAACCCCTGAAAAAATCCCTTCTCCACTTCCCTATAATAATCCTAGAGGTTCTGGTCTTCTTCAAAGACCAATCTCAGTTCCCTAAGTGAAGGATTCAAAGAGGCGTTTCAAAGAAGAGGTAATATCCATTACCGATCTTTTCAATTTCTTTCTTCTTCAACTTCTTCTTCTTTAGTTGTTTCATGAAAAAGTAATAACATCAGTATTACTTACATACTGATATGTTATTATAAATATGAAACAACCCTATTTCACCATCTATCCATCCTACGGAAAAAGAAATCACCGCTCGTGCGTACGTACGGACTACCGTCTCCACGACGCGATGAGATTCATTCTCCATGTTAACCATTTAAGAATGATTATAAAGTATATATAAGAAAAAATAATGAAATATATGACATTATAAAGCTACTGGATTTATGTATGTCATCAACTTACAAACATTCAAGACAATAAGGAAAGGAAAACAGCGTTCATGCGTACGTACGGACTACCGTCTCCATGAACGGTGTTTTTCATTTCATTTATCTATCTATTATATATATATACTGAATATATATGATATATAAATCATATTTTATATTCTGGAAGTATGTAAATCATGATATAAGTAATAATAATGTCAAGAACAACAAGTCAAAACACCTACGATAAATGAAACGATTTTACCCAAAACGCTTCTTTAACATGGAGTTTACAAAAGAACGGGTAATATAATGTCATAAGTGAACCATATATGATATCATAACAATGAATATGATTCTGTAATAAGTCAATGACATTATTTAAACCATTATATAGGAGATTCGGACACGTACAAAGCAAATCGGACCTAAGGTAAGGGAAATATCACAATCTCATTTTTATCCGAGATTGTTTATTCGTAAGTATTTACTGGTGTGTATTTTATCATACACATCCATGTTTCCTCAATATGTAATTCACCTACAATTGTTTGAATCCAATTTTACCCTTTCGTGAGTTTTTAGTAAAAGATATGAAAGGAATCTTTTGTCGTTTTTCATACGAGGAACTTTTTTACTTTTCCGACAAAAGTACGAGAAGAATGTTTTTTTTAACTTATACAGCATGAATGGATTTTTAAAACATTATTTCCAAGAAGCTTCCTTTAAAAGTTTTCAAGTTTATTTTTAATCAACTTCTTTTAGTTTTAAATTGTAAGACATGTGAAGAAAGGAAAATGTTTTTGAAGTAGAAAGGATATTTTCCTCAAGAATGGATTTCAAGTGTTTTATCAAAATTACTTTCCATCTAAGATAATAAAGGGTTCTGTTTCTATCCCTATTATTACATGGATTTGATTATGTTGTGATGGAAATATTTTTATGAATTCCTTTATCTTATATGAATTGTTTTATGATGTCATGTTGTTTAAGAATCCCATTTTCATTACATGGGTTATGCAATGATGTATGATTTATGATTTTGTGGCACACATAAGAATGGTATCATTATGAGATGGGTGGGACCTATATCTCCCTCCAATGCATTGGGTAATGATTTTATATCTCATGAGATAGACATGGCTGAAATGGTAGGTTATACCGGTTCAGTGAAACAGGACTGAAACGAGGGTTACTCGATTCAGAAAGGGACTTTGTCCACTAAGATAGTCTTGGCAATTAGTCTTGACTAACAAGAAATGATTCTCTATGATTATGTGTGTATTCCACAAAGTTTCATGTTTTAAGTTATGATTATTGGGATTACATTTCACTTCTATGATTTATCCCATGTTATGATATTATGAGCTCTTTTGCAGGTTAAGATTTGCAAAAGCTATGTTCTTATGTATATGATGTGATTGATATTTCTTTTGTTTACCCTTACTGAGCATTTGAGCTCACCCTTTTATGTTTTCTTTTCCCCAGGATATAAAGAAAGGTTTTAGGTTAAAAAAAAGGGAAGATCTTTATGGGAGATATTGAAGATCTTTCACCACGATTAGAAGATTACGTTTCGAGTTTCCAAAGACACTAAACTATTACGATCCTTGTGTGTGTGTTTTTGTTATGTACTAAGTATTCCTCAAAAGTAATGTAATGTCAATGTACGTCAAGCTTCGGGTCTCTACAATATTTTTTTAGAATATAATTATTCATTTTACTGTATTCATGCATTTCTTTTGTAGTGAACTTCATGTATTCCTAAGAAATCAAAAAATAATAATGGTGATTTCAATTTTTCTGGAAGGGTTAAGTATTGAGGAATCTATTATAAATCAATAAACTTAATTAATATGTCAAGTAAAATAATTGATCCTAGATTCTGTGTCATCAATAAGAAAAGATGAAATTTGATCAAGAGATAATATAAATGTGAAGATATCATGGTTAATAATGAAAATGGAATGGTAATTAACTGAAAATACATTCTATTTAATCAATAAAATGGCTATAATAACTAGATAAGGAACTATCAATATGGAAATGTATATAAATAAATAAAACATTCCATTTAATTAAAAAAATGATACATAAATTCATCTAGATATAATATCATTGTTAATATCTCATCGATAATAATAATAATTGAGAGGAAATAAAAACATAATTAATGGATTCCATGTCTGAGGCCCATGATACCTCTACTATCAAGACCTATCACAAGATGGTTTAAACTATAGGTAAAAACTTATTTGATAATGACCTACTGATTTTTATCATGAGACCTAACGATGCTTTATGCATTGACTACCAGAAGCTGAAAAAGGTAACAATTACGAATAAATACCCTTTTCCCATAATAGATGATTTGTTCGATCAGTTGAATGGGTAAAAGTGGTTCTCAAAAATAGACTTGTGTTCAAGGACTCATAAACTTAGGGTGAAGGATTCAGATATCTCAAAGATAGCCTTCTGAAGCAGGTACTACCACTTTGAGTACTTGTTCATGCCCTTTGGATTGACCAATGCTCCAGCGGTCATTATGGAACTCATGAATAGGGTGTTCCATCATTATCTCAATTCCATTGTTGTGGTGTTTGTGGATGACATTATTGTATACTCTGGCTATGAATAGGAACACGAACATCACTTGAGGATCATTTTGTGTACTTTACAGGATCACAACCACTATGTAATGGGGTCAAAGTGAACTTTCTGGATTAGGGAAGTGAGATTTCTAGGGCATGTGATCTATAATCAGGGGGTTTTAGTGGGCCCTAAGAATATTAGTGTGGTTATGTCATAGGAGCATCTGAAGAATGTGTTCGATATTAGAAGTTTCTTTTGCATGGATAGTTATTACAGGTGATTCGTTCGGGATTTCTCTTGGCTTTCCTCACTAATGATCATGCTCACCCAGAAAGGGGTGAAGTTTTTATGGGTCCCAAAATATCAGGAATCATTTGTGGGGATGAATAGGATGTTGAATACTACC
This sequence comes from Viscum album, assembly GCA_963277665.1. Classification (NCBI taxonomy): domain Eukaryota; kingdom Viridiplantae; phylum Streptophyta; class Magnoliopsida; order Santalales; family Viscaceae; genus Viscum; species Viscum album. The sequence continues at coordinate 1,774,164,403 of OY728146.1, read as the reverse complement.
CCTGTGCTGATTTTTCCAGGGGCTGGAAATAGTTATGTGGTCTATTGTGATGCTTTAGGTATGGGTCTTGGGTGCTTGCTTCTGCAGGATTATCACGTGGTGGCATATGGCTCTCGCTAACTCTGACCAGATGAAAAGAACTACCCATCCAATAACATAGAGTTGGCACCAGTGATGTATTATTTGAATACATAGCATGACTACCTCTTTGGGGAGATGTTTTTGGTCTACTCTAATAACAAAGGCTAGGCCTATATCTTCTCGCAGAAGGACATCAACTTGAGGCAGCGTCGTTTGATTGAGTACGTCCTGGGGTTTGACATTAACATTGTCTATACACTAGGAAAGGGTAATGTGGTGGCTGATGCTTTGAGTAGAAGAGTTCTAGTGCAGGAATTGAGGAAGTTAAGTGATGAGTTGACTTTGATGTGGCTCTTTTCTTAGATTCTTGTAGAGACCAGGGAGCACAGTTGAGGTGTGTTCTTGGCGAGCATCCAGTTGAATCCATCTCTGTTTGATTTTATTCTATGGAAGAAACCCAATGATGGGCTTTGTCTGTGGTCAAAGTAGTTTATTCATGGTGGGGACACATCCTCTGATTGGTCGTCGTCTCGCAAGGGCATCTGCTGCTTCAAGGGTCATTCAGTAGTGTCATTACCCCTGTAGAAGGTGGTGATGGAGGACAGCCACCGGTCTTAGTGGGTTGTCCATCCGGGTGACACCACGATTTATTATGATGTTTTTTGGTAGTTGTGGTGGCCTTGTATGAGATGTGACATAGCAAAAAATTGTGTCAAGATGATACACATTCGAGCAGGTGAAAGCAGAGCATAAATATCCATCTGGTTTTCTCCAGCCATTACCCATTCCTGCCTTGAAGTGGGACGAGTTCTCTATGTACCTCATTGTTGTCTTACCTCATACACCTCAGGGTAAGAATTCTAATTGGGTGGTGATTTATCATCTAACTAAATAATTCCACTTCATTTAGATCAAAGATATTGCTAAAGAAGATGATTTGGGTTGTTTGTATCTTCTAGAGGTGGTGAGACTACATGGTGTTCCATTATTAGTTGTCTCATATAAAGACCCCCACTTCTCATCTTGGTTTTGGGAAGGCCTTCTAAAGGCCTTGGTGTCTCAGATTTTGATGATCACGACATACCATCCTCAAACAGATTGTCTGAGAGAGCGGGCGAATTAGATTTTGGAGGACATTTTTCGTGCATATTTCATGGACTTTGGAGGTTCTTAGGATATTCATTTGTGGTTGGTTGAGTTTTCTTATAATAACAGTTATCAATCCTCAATTTAAATGGGTCCTTTTGAAGTGCTCTATGGTCAGCCTTGTCGGTCCCCCCTGTGTTGGGATAAGGTAGGTGAGACCTCACTATTGGGGCTGAGACTATTGCAGGAGACGTCTAAAAAGGTCAACCTAATCAGGTAGCGTTTATGGACAACTCAAATTTGACATAAATCATATGATGACCGGAGGAGTCGATACCAAGATGTTTTTTGTAGGTGACAGGGTATTCCTGAATGTGGACCCTCATCTGGCCCATCATCGATTGGGGAAGCAAGGGAAGCTGATGTAGTGGAATTCCGGCCCCTCTGAAATCACAAAGAGTATTGGTAAGGTGGAATACAGGTTGGATTTACCTTATTAGTTGACGTCCATCCATTATGTCTTCCACATCTCCCAGTTGAAGAAATACAACCTGGATCTGTCCCATGTGCTGAGTTGGGAAGTACTGGAGACAAAGCCTGATATGTTTGTTGTTGAGAAGCCGGTGCAAATAGTGGAATCCTAAGATAAGGTGCTTCGAGGAAATCCCATTCCTTTGGTCTGGGTTCTTTGGAATCATGGGAATGATACACATGAGACATGCGACCGGATGTTGTGGGTCAAGGACGAGTACATGTTCTTATTTTCCAATCAAGCTTCTTGTTGACATTATGGGGTGGAATGTATATCATGGTGGGGGAATTTCCACATACATGACTTATTTTAAAGGTAAATTTCATTTAATTTTTATTCATGCTTTGTTTTCAGGGTTTCCTGAGATTTTTTTATGGAAAGGGTGAGTTTTCATGATTTGGGCCAAACTGTGAGCTCATTTCCAGATTTAAAAACCAATTTTTTTTCTTTTATAACTATTTAACTTTTTAATATTTTTTCCCCATTAAAATTCTTAAACTTCTTCCCCTGACCTATTAATACCACCATTTCAATTTGGACCCTTTTTTAATCAATAATAATGGTGGATTTGGGTTTTTATTTTAGGAATTGTGTCATCCTAAAAGCGCATTTCCAGTTTTAAAAACAAAATTTTTTAATTAATAACATATTAAATTTAAATTATTTTTTAGTGATTCTATGTATCACCCAATAAAACTAAACCCAGACGCATTCCCATTATCCTCCCACCATCTTTGGAGCTCGTATTTATTGAGATTTAGTACAAAATATCATAGGGTGCCTCAAATCGTCCTGATTTGAAGAGGTAATTTCATTCCTTCATAACTCTTTTAATTATTACTATTTTCCTCAATTTCAGTTCTCACATGACCTTATCATTCTTATTCGGACCTCATTTTCATTTTTTCTGTTTTTAAATTCATCTACTAGTGTATTTGGGGTGATTTCATTAAGTTTTCTTAAGTAAGTTGGTCTCCTTCATTCTTCCTCCAATTTTCTTAGGGTTTTCAATCCTTTTGGTTAGGGTTTATTCCAATTATTCATGAATTTTATAATGTCTATATGGTGTGGTTTAGAAACCCGGGTTTAACATTTGGTTTTCTTTGACTATTCTTGTGGTTTTAGGCTTGATCTTGATTTCTCTTGGTGCGGCGTTTGTGTGATTTGATTTTCACACTAAGAATCAATGGTTTTCATTAATTTGGTAGGTGATTCCAGGTTAATTAAATATTTGAATCATAGAATTATTTATTTTTCATATTTTTTGGTTTATATCATTTTATTATTTCTAAAATAATAAGTTTTAGTGGTGGTTGTATTTCAAATGAATTTTAATAGAAACGTTTATGTGAAATTGGGGGTTTTTTTATAGAAATGTTTTATTGGTTTTTTGGAGATTCCCTATAAATACATAATTGATTTTATTGAATTGAAATAGGGATTACCGTAATGTTTTTATTGGTAATATTCTTTGGTTGTTGCTGCGAAAATGGGTTTTAATGGTATTTGAGGAACATGTGAACTTTAAGTGCCTTGTTTGTGTGTAAATTGAGGTTTTACAAAGTTATCATTTCTTGGTTCACATGGGGCAACCCTAAAATTTATTGTTTGGTTCCATTGAAATTTATTGGGATTCCTTTTATATTTTTATAACATAAAAGTGTTCAGATAGTGTACAATATCGGGGTTTCAAGGAGTTTTGGGTGCAATACAACGCGGAATTTTGAGAAATTGTTTCATTTAAAAATCAAAGTGTTTTATTTTGTGTTTTAAGTGATTTAAAATGTGTATAGATACTATACTGATTTTATGTGACCATTAGTGGTTTTTCTATATGAAATTGGGTTTATGTAGAATGATTGAATGGTTTGAGCACAAAGGAGCAAGCTCGGGTACCTAGGTGGGGAAGATATGTACTAGTACGGCTAGTGGACTAGAAGGGTTTTGTCCCTACTTCACATAGCATTTTGATAAAAAAAACTCTAAATAAACTATATGGATGATAATTGGGGACCAATATTTTATTGGAATGTTTTCTACTAGCAACTCGTGCATGATAATGTATTTTACTATGGTTACTTTACACCGAGGTACGAGTTACATGGGGCCCGAGTCTATCTATTGCCTAGGGGTGCTCTCGATTTTGTTGCTCAACGGATTTGTGGTATTTGCCTTTCTATATGGGTGTTTTTATCATTATATTATAATAGACACAATAAACATTTAAATTTTTTAACATTATGAATGTCTATATTAAAAATTGTTTTCAATTGAATGTTACATTTCTTTGAATTTGTCGCCACTTTTCATTACATATCAAAACTGCTTTCTTTTTCACCATGTATTACATGAACTTTGGCATCATTGGGTTGTTTCATATTGGGAATAGGCTCACACTTTATATACAACCCTTGTGTATAATTATACTTTATTATTCTTGACTTGGGTAAAGTAAAGACTTTGGTTGATGGCGGTTTTGGGTGTTAGTTCTCATCCTTGGGGTGGAGTTGTGGAGATGGCTTATGGGTGATGACCCCATGTCGTGTGGAGTCCTTAGGGTTGTTTTGAAGTTTTTTCTTTGTGTATTTGGACGTTTTGTATTTCATTTGAACTTATGTATTCAGTTCTGGATTTTTTAATAAACCTTATTGGTATGAATCAGTTTACCAAATGTTTTTGTTTTTTATGTATACCTATTCAGGGAAATCATTCCCAAAACAAGATAAATTATTCCTGGGAACTTGTGCTAGACCGTGGGGATTGGGAACACCCTTTATTCCTTTCCACAGTCCAGGTTGGTGCCGATATTGGTGGTGACCAGATTTAGTTTGTGACGTGGGGGATTCATAGGCCTCCCTAACTCCATTATTGATGAATCGAAGATATTATTGATAGATATCCACCTATTACAGTATGTGATATCTTCTCATGGGGGTTTCTCTCTCTCCTATCTCTCCTTACCATTGAAGATGAATTTTTTAATCCCCATTTAATTGCTGTTAGATAACGGTTTCAATAGATCTTTATTTGTTTTATCATGATATAGTTATTGGATCTATATCTCATTCAATAGTGTGAAATTCATAATTTTGTTTCAATTGGGATAATTTTTCCATAGATAATGTTCATCTACAATAATGTGGTAGGTTGTACATTAATCAATTAACATAGTCTTTATTTATAATACATATTTGAAATTTCGAAATTTGTATTTCATGTTTCTAAATAATATATTGAAATTGGATTAATTAATTGTTTAGTGAATTACATAATGGATCGCAGAATGGAAGGGATTATTGGGATCAATTTATCAATGAGATGTTATGTTTAATGATTAAGGTGATATTGAATTGGCTAATTAATGGTAGTTAGGGGATGGTTGGAATAACCACATCATGTTATTAGTGATTATGAATAAATATTGATAAATAATTTAATGGGAAAGTGTTCATATTATTCCCCTTTATTAGTTTGAGAGACCATGATATTTTGATAAATTGAAATGGTGAATCGCGATATGAATAATTTGTAAGAGTACTAATAATGATTATTCCAGATAAATGTGATATATGTGAAATATGTGATATATATAATTTTTTTATATATGTGATGACATATTTGGAATATCAAAATATGCATAAAAAGACCATGTCTAATAACTATGAGTGTGGAACATAGACTAGTGCTTCAAAACCCCTATATTTAAAAATAATGAGGTGTGGGAAAGGGACTGAATCTTTAAAATCCCACTAGGTTGTAGACATGAAAGTATTTAAAAAAAATGTTAAAATTGAACTAGGATTCCTAGTATCCATTGTAGGAATTGAAATTTAATTGATAATGGACAGCCATGTTATAGTTAATTGTGTTTCCCTATGTGATATGGTACAGACTCTAGCACGGGAGATGCACATATTGATGGTTCAGGTGTCAACCTGAACCCATGAGAATTATGTGGTTAATTTTAGAATAATGATATGTGATAACCTTTTTACTTTCTTGTACATTATTCTTTATACAAATTCAATCATTGTTATAGACATGATATTTTTTTGAGAAAATATTGGTGGTGTTCTGTTGAGTTGTGATCACACCCTACTCAGGTATCCAGATTGGTACCAAAATAGACATCATGATTGAAATATATGATAAGATATAGACCCAAGTGTATTATTTATTAGTTAGGCTGGATCATGGAAGATGGAACTAGACGTTATGATGGGAACAAATTGGGGAGTTTACAGTGGGACTATTTTTTGACATTATTTAGACACTTTACACATATATGGTATGAGATATCTATTGTTTTTTTGGATATTGTATTTTTTTATCATGTGATACATGTATTATTATAATCATGGTTACCATCCATTTATTATTGTCTATTTATATTGTAAAGTCCCGTAAAATTCAAGGGAAATTTTTTCTTAATTTTCTTTAGAATTTTACAAGAGCGCGGTTTCAGACGGCACCTGATTCCGAGGCCCGGAGTGCCCGGAATCAATTTCCGAAGTTTGGCTCGGGTACGTTCAGTGAACGAACGAGCGGGAATTCCTAAATTTTAATCCGGTGCTCGGAATTTAAATCTGAGGGCACCGATGAACTCGCAGCGCCGATATTCGCTTAAAGAGACCTTTTCGGAAGTTGCGTTTGTTGCGGGACGAAAGTTAGTTTTTAGGGGAATTGTAAAAAGTTGAATAAAAAAATGTGGAATTCTTTTTATTTCACTTTTGTAGGTTAACTCCTCTCAAAGGGAGTTAGGGGTGGGACCCACACCCACTTAACCTCCCTTGAGAGGATTAAGTGTGGTGGGACCCACACGAACCTAAACCTCTCATCTTCCCCCTTAAACTCCCCTCTCTCCCTCTTAAATGTTTTTTAACTTAACATCTAATTAATTACACATGAAATGTATAATTAATTAAGTGTTATGTTTTGAATTTTGAAGTTTTGAATTCCTTGGCTTGGTAAATAAAATAAGGAGGAACCTTATTTTATTTGGTTAGTTTTGTTTAGCCAACTTGTGAGGTTTTTTGAGAGCTCCTCCTCCTTCTTCTTCAACTTGACGAAGAACGCTCAACTTGACGAAGAACACTCAACTTGACGAAGAACGCTCAAGTTCCGACGAAGAACGTCGCTCCGCTCTTCTTCGTCTTTTGTGTCAACGAGAGGGAACGCCGCTTCCTCCTCGGACTCCCTTCGTCGACATAAGAAGCTTCGCCAACGACGTGCCTCTTCGGACATACCTCTTCGTCATCGGATTTGACGAACGACTACCGCGACGCCCGACCTCCGCGACGTTGTCTTCCGCGGGACGTTGACAAATCTTCGAACCTATACCCAGGGGGGGTCGGGCCGGGTCGGCCCGGACCCGGACCCCCCATTTCGAATCAGTTTCGGTCTTTTGGACATAACATGAGCCACGGACCTCCGATCGACGAACCGTCTGCGGAAACGCGATCCTTGGATCGAGACGGTCGTTTCGGTATATTGCACTCAAGGTTTCGGATTACTTTGAGTTCGGCCGGGTTGGTTCGTTCACGAAACCAACCGGGCCTTCGGAGCGGAAACACTCATATCTTGAGCTACGGACGTCCGATTGACGTGCCTTCAGCTGTGTTGTGTTCCTCTTAGTGAGACAGATCTTTTGGCATGCTCCGCCCGAGGTTTGGACGCAGGTGGAGTACGGTCGGGTTTTTTTTGCCTTATAAACCAACCGGGCCCCGGGAACGAAAATGCCAATAACTCTCAGACCGGGCATCTGATCGACGCGCCGTCTGTTGCGTTGAGTTCCTATTGACGATACAGAACTTTTGGATACATCAACTCTGGACTTTGTGTCAGTTGATGTATCAGCCTCTCGGCTCGTGGAGCGGACCCTCTGAACGAGCTTGTTGTGTGCGGGAACCCTAGTGCTGGCTGCGACTGTTACTGTGACTACTACTGCTGCTATTGCTACTGTGACTGCGACGACAACAGTATAGAGATCCTGTGTGGATTCGACGACGACGACAGTACAGAGATCATGTGTGGATTCAACGACGACGACTTCAGCACTCAGCGATCCTGTGTGGATCAGTGCTACCGGTCCTGTGTGGGCCCGATCCTGTGTGGGTCCGATCCTGTGTGGGTCTTTGCGCTCAGCGGTCCTATGTGAACCAGCGCCTACAGGTCCTACGTGGGCCCGATCCTGTGTGGGTCTTTTGTAGTGGTTAGTTAACTATCGATCCTTCGTGGGTCCGACGACTTAGATGGATCAGAGATCATCTTTATCGTCCTTTGAAGAAGTATACCTGTGTGAGCTGAATCTGTTGCTTTCCTGTGTGGATTGTGTTGTGCAATCCTGTGTGGATTACGTTTTGCTTTCCTGTGTGGAATACGTTTACTTTCCAGTGTGGACTGAGTTGTACTTGGGCTCGGAGGTTGGAGCGTATTTGAAATTGATGACTTAGGTATATGTATGGGCATATACCTAAGCAGTGTCGGTTATTACTTCGTGATTGTTCCTTTCTTTGTGGTTTATCCTTTGTGGATTTGAGAGACCTTCAGGGGTCTCAGGGTCCCTACTGAGTAGCTTATACTCACCCCTGCACGGGCTTTGCCCGCACTACGTTGTGTTGGTTGCAGACGACGGACAGCGTTGACCTTAGCTAAGGCTTGCAGAGCGGGACGGTACCCGGAGGTGGACCACTGGGCGGGACGTGCTCGGAGCGGACGGCGGGACCCGTGGAGCAGAGGAGTTATCTGTACCCACCCTTCAGGTGGGATTTCCAGTGGACAGCTCGGTGTAGCGGCTTTTACCTTTCAGTTGCTATTTTCCCATTCGAGTTGTACTTTACTTTTAGTTTGGGTTTGTATACTGGCCCATTTACTTTTCCGCACTTTCAGTTGTACTCTGCTTTTGCTTAGTGTTTACTTTCCGCTTGCTTACTCTGTGGTGTTTGTTTACTTTACAAAGGCAATGCCTTCCCTTTTTACCGGGATTTACGCCTTGGTGCTAGTCGCCAGCCCCTGGCCTATGGAAGGCGGGCTTGGGGTAGTCACGGCACGGACCCCGAGGGCGGGTCGTGACAAATTGGTATCAAAGGAGTTCGGTTCTACCGCGAACTCTGATCTTTTCTATGTGAAGCAATAATGTTTAGCGTATTGAGTGTGGTTATCAGTCCAGGGAGTCCAGTGTTGGTGCGGCGGCCGACGTATCCGTACACCAGGACCCTGACTTCTGATTTCCGACTTAATGCACGAAAACGTTGATTGCGTGTGTGTTTCAAAGTTTTCTTTGTGATTGCTTATATCAGCTCACCAGGTATACTGTTCTGACCGTGGCACACCTGTTTTCTTTTCAGGATGGCCCCACGACGGCAGCCAGCTAGGGTTCCGAGAGTCGAGCGTGACGACAGCCCACCGAGCGACGAGGCCTCGGTGCTGGGCCCTTTGTCAGCAGTGGCACCGGCGGTAGCTCTACCCGCCGAGCCCCCGATGCTTCCAGCAGCAGCCGCTGACGATGCACGTCGCCTCAGCGCACTGCATGAGTTCCAGCGCCAGCGACTGCCCAGGTTTCGCGGGGAGACGGATCCCCAGGCAGCAGAGGACTGGCTGGAGGCAGTGGTACGAGTGTTTAGGCTAGTGAGGACACCAGCAGACCTCATGGTGATCCTCGCTTCGAGCCTACTACACGCAGCAGCAGGACGATGGTGGAGCTTGATGCTCCAGGTGCACGATGAGGCATCTCTTCTTTGGACGGACTTTGAGGGCCTCTTCCGCTCGGAGTTTGTCCCAGCCACCCTTCGTGCGGTGCGTATCCAGGAGCTTCTTCAGCTGCGGCAGGGCAGCATGACGGTCCCTCAGTACTCGGCGAGATTTACCGATCTCTCGCGCTACTCGACCGACATGGTACGAGACCCATTCTTCCGGGCCCGGACCTTCGAGCAGGGTTTGAGACACTAGATCAGGGCATCGCTGATCTCCCTCAGCATACCGACTCAGACAGGAGTACTGGAGCGGGCCCTTCTGATCGAGAGCTTCCTTGCTGAGTCTACACCATCACAGCGACCCACCGCAGGGCGGCACGTGGCAGAGTCATCTGCAGCAGGCAGTCGACGGATGACTCAGGGGTCCAGGCAGACCAGACCTTCGGGCAAACGACCTCAGGACACTGGCTCAGCAGTGCGGGGCACACAGCGAGGAGCCAGTCTTTCGAGAGGCAGACAGTGCTACTCGTGCGGCGGGCAGAGCCACATGGCTCGTGACTGCCCGACCCGCCGTGCCGAGGAGCAGCAGACGGTTGAGGGACCACCGAGGCAGAGGCAGAGGGTCGACCGTGGTGGTCCGCAGGGAGGAGGTGGACAAGGCAGAGGAGCTGGATGAGCAGCCGGTGGTGGGCGACGCTTTGAGGCTCTTCCACCACCACCACCAGGAGGTCCACCCCGACCACAGAGAGCTGGCGGGCAGAGACAGGCACAGCTCCAGGCAGCAGAGGCCTACGACCACAGCGCACCCGAGATGATTCGAGGTACTATCTGTGTCTATTCCACCCTTGCTGCAGTTCTTATAGACATAGGAGCGAGTCACTCTTTCATAGCTGCTGCCCTTGTTCGGAGCTCGGAGATTCCGACAGAGCCGTTGGCTCGATCTTTACGGATAGAGACTCCTACGGGAGCAGACTCGATGATTACGCACTGGTGCCGACAGTGTGAGCTTACTCTAGGAGGCGAGAGATTCGGCTGGGATCTTCTTGTAGCAGCGTCGAGGCCTTACGACGTCATCTTGGGCATGGATTGGCTATCTACGGTCCATGCACAGATTGACTGTTTTAGGCGCAAGGTGCGATGTGTACGCACCGACGGGAGCAGGTTCACCTTCACCGGCGAGAAGGGAGCCTTAGCAGCACAGGATGGACTTCCGCGGAGGAGAGGACAGCCCATCACTCATCAGTTGGCTAGCCTTATCCTTGGAGCAGTTGACGTGCAGAGTCCTGGTTTTCCTGCAGTGGTGGATCAGTTTGCGGACGTTTTTCCCGACGATGTTCCAGGGCTACCTCCTCGCAGAGATGTAGACTTTTATATTGACTTGTACCCCGGGACAGCCCCGATATCCACTCCAGCATATCGGATGGCCCCCGCCGAGCTTCGAGAGCTACGGGTACAGTTGGAGGACTTGCAGGGCAAGGGGTTCATCCGACCCAGTGTTTCACCCTGGGCTTCCCCGATTTTGTTCGCCAAGAAGGCGGACGAGAGCTTGCGACTTTGTGTTGACTATCGTCGCCTGAACCAGGTGACAGTGAGGAACAAGTATCCGCTACCGAGGATTGATGACCTCTTTGATCAGCTCAAGGGAGCACGGTGGTTCTCGAAGATAGACCTCAGGTCAGGATATCATCAGCTCAGATTCAGAGACGAGGATGTGCAGAAGACAGCCTTCAGATGTCGGTATGGCCACTATGAGTTCTTGGTTATGCCATTAGGTGTAACCAATGCTCTAGCAGTGTTCATGGCTCTCATGAACAGGATCATTCAGCCATACCTCGATCGGTTTGTCGTGGTCTTCATCGACGACATCCTGATTTACTCTATGACAGAGGAGGAGCACGCCTATCATTTGCGAGTTGTACTAGACACACTCCGAGAGCACCAGCTTTATGGTCTGCTCTCGAAGTGCGAGTTCTGGATACGTGAGGTCCACTTATTGGGACACGTTATCTCTGAGGCGGGAGTTGCAGTGGATCCTGCGAAGATCGAGGCTGTGTTAGCATGTGAGCCACCCATGAGCGTGACTGAGGTTCGGAGTTTCTTGGGACTAGCTGGATACTATCGGAGATTCGTGCCAGACTTCTCTAGAGTTGCGGCACCACTCACATCTTTGACGAAGAAGGGGAAACCCTTCGTATGGTCAGACAGATGTCAGCAGAGCTTCCAGGAGCTGAGACAGAGATTGACATATGCACCTATCTTGAGGTTGCCTGAGGAGGGAGTAGGGTACGTAGTTTACTGCGATGCGTCAGGGACCGGACTCGGATGTGTTCTGATGCAGGAGCGGGAGGCTCAGATGCGTGCTCAGTACCCTCATTTGTTTCCCTAGTTTTTTATGTATCTTTACGGGGACGTAAAGCCCTGAGGTGGGAGTAATGTAAAGACCCGTAAAATTCAAGGGAAATTTTTTCTTAATTTTATTTAGAATTTTACAAGAGCGCGGTTTCAGACGGCACCTGATTCCGAGGCCCGGAGTGCCCAGAATCAATTTCCGAAGTTTGGCTCGGGTACGTTCAGTGAACGAACGAGCGGGAATTCCTAACTTTTAATCCGGTGCTCGGAATTGAAATCCGAGGGCACCGATGAACTCGCAGCACCGATATTCGCTTAAAGAGACCTTTTCGGAAGTTGCGTTTGTTGCGGGACGAAAGTTAGTTTTTGGGGGAATTATAAAAAGTTGAATAAAAAAATGTGGAATTATTTTTATTTCACTTTTGTAGGTTAACTCCTCTCAAAGGGAGTTAGGGGTGGGACCCACACCCACTTAACCTCCCTTGAGAGGATTAAGTGTGGTGGGACCCACACGAACCTAAACCTCTCATCTTCCCCCTTAAACTCCCCTCTCTCCCTCTTAAATGTTTGTTAACTTAACATCTAATTAATTACACATGAAATGTATAATTAATTAAGTGTTATGTTTTGAATTTTGAAGTTTTGAATTCCTTGGCTTGGTAAATAAAATAAGGAGGAACCTTATTTTATTTGGTTAGTTTTGTTTAGCCAACTTGTGAGGATTTTTGAGAGCTCCTCCTCCTTCTTCTTCAACTTGACGAAGAACGCTCAACTTGACGAAGAACGCTCAACTTGACAAAGAACACTCAAGTTCCGACGAAGAACGCCGCTCCGCTCTTCTTCGTCTTCCGTGTCAACGAGAGGGAACGCCGCTTCATCCTCGGACTCCCTTCGTCGACATAAGAAGTTTCGCCAACGACGTGCCTCTCCGGACGTACCTCTTCGTCATCGGATTTGACGAACGACTACCGCGATGCCCGACTTCCGCGACGTTGTCTTCCGCGGGACGTTAACAAATCATCGAACCTATACCCAGGGGGGTCGGGCCGGGTCGGCCCGGACCCGGACCCCCCGTTTCGAATCAGTTTCGGTCTTTTGGCCATAACTTGAGCCACGGACCTCCGATCGACGAACCGTCTACGGAAACGCGATCCTTGGATCGAGACGGTCGTTTCGGTATATCGCACTCAAGGTTTCGGATTATTTTGAGTTCGGGCGGGTTGGTTCGTTCACGAAACCAACCGGGCCTTCGGAGCGGAAACACTCATATCTTGAGCTACGGACGTCCGATTGACGTGCCGTCAGCTGTGTTGTGTTCCTCTTAGTGAGACGGATCTTTTGGCATACTCCGCCTGAGGTTTGGACGCAGGTGGAGTACGGTCGGGTTGGTTTTGCCTTAAAAATCAACCGGGCCCCGGGAACGAAAATGCCAATAACTCTCAGACCGGGCGTCCGATCGACGCGCCGTCTGTTGCGTTGAGTTCCTGTTGACGATACGGAACTTTTGGATACATCAACTCTGGACTTTGTGTCAGTTGATGTATCAGCCTCTCGGCTCGTGGAGCGGACCCTCCGAACGAGCTTGCTGTGTGCGGGAACCCTAGTACTGGCTGCGACTGTTACTGTGACTACTACTGCTGCTACTGTTACTGTGACTGCGATGACGACAGTACAGAGATCCTGTGTGGATTCAACGACGACGACTTCAGCACTCAGCGATCCTGTGTGGATCAGTGCTACAGGTCCTGTGTGGGCCCGATCCTGTGTGGGTCCGATCCTGTGTGGGTCTTTGCGCTCAGCGGTCCTGTGTGAACCAGCGCCTACAGGTCCTACGTGGGCCCGATCCTGTGTGGGTCTTTTGCGGGGGTTAGTTACCTATCGATCCTTCGTGGGTCCGACGACTTAGATGGATCAGAGATCATATTTATCGTCCTTTGAAGATGTATACCTGTGTGAGCTGAATCTGTTGCTTTCCTGTGTGGATTGTGTTGTGAAATCCTGTGTGGATTACGTTTTGCTTTCCTGTGTGGAATACGTTTACTTTCCTGTGTGGACTGAGTTGTACTTGGGCTCGGAGGTTGGAGCGTATTTGAAATTTATGACTTAGGTATATGTATGGGCATATACCTAAGCAGTGTCGGTTATTACTTCGTGATTGTTCCTTTCTTCGTGGTTTATCCTTTGTGGATTTGAGAGACCTTCAGGGGTCTCGGGGTCCCTACTGAGTATCTTATACTCACCCCTGCACGGGCTTTGCCCGCACTACGTTGTGTTGGTTGCAGACGACGGACAACGTTGACCTTAGCTGAGGCTTGCAGAGCGGGACGGTACCCGGAGGTGGACCACTGGGCGGGACGTGCTCGGAGCGGACGACGGGACCCGTGGAGCAGAGGAGCTATCTGTACCCACCCTTCAGGTGGGATTTCCAGTGGACAGCTCGGTGTAGCGGCTTTTACCTTTCAGTTGTTGTTTTCCCTTTCGAGTTGTACTTTACTTTCAGTTTGGGTTTGTATACTGGCCCATTTACTTTTCCGCACTTTCAGTTGTACTCTTCTTTTTCTTAGTGTTTACTTTCCGCTTGCTTACTCTGTGGTGTTTGTTTACTTTACAAAGGCAATGCCTTTCCTTTTTACTGGTATTTACGCCTTGGTGCTAGTCGCCAGCCCCTGGCCTATGGAAGGCGGGCTTGGGGTAGTCACGGCACGGACCCCGAGGGCGGGTCGTGACATATATCCTTTATTGTGATACTTTTATAAAGAGTATATATTTTCCACATGTTTTATATTTTCCCCTCATTGCTAGATAGTAGCCTTTTACATACTAGGAGGAGTTCTCTTAAGAATGCGGTGAAATAGATCGGGGAAGTGACATGTTTCACCTAGTTCAAAACAATTCAAAGTGGTATTAGTTCATTTTATTTTCTTTGGTTTTCATTTTTCATCCTATTTGGGAAAGGTGCAGAAGAGATTAGGATGATTCAGGACATGGTCAATAGCTAAGGAAAAGGAGTATCTAACCCACATATGAGGGATAAACTTAGTGTCGAGGGTGGTATTTTTTCTATTTATGTATTTTTTTATGGTTGGATGTTATTTCAAATCGATTAATGCACATTTTTTATGATGTTGTTGTTTTTTGATATTTTCTTTGTGGCCCGGTATGGTAGAAAATTTGATTATACATACAAAATTCTAGGAACACAAGATTTTTAGGAGACATGAATTACTTTAGGAACACCCAGAAAAGTAGTTTTTGGGTGAATTAATAAATGGGAACTCTTTTATATATTATGTAATTTCAATGAAAATTATTCCAAATATGAAATTGAGAAATTTCCAATGTTGAAAAAGGTTATAAATTATAATGGATGGACGGGTGTCTAATAAGAAACTTTATTTGTGAAAAAAAATTTAAACAAAGTAAACTGTGGCCAAGCCGAGGGATTGATAAATGTAGTGATAAAGCCACAATTTTTACTAATCAAGATTAGTTTGAGGTATGACTTGTTATAGCTTGTTTTTGTGAAATTTTCCATATCTAATTGTGATAATTTTGTGTAATGTTCTCTAATTTTTCTTCATCGTAGAGATATTTCCCTAAGATGATTCTTTTTGATAGTATGATAAGTGTACATTGATGAAAATGTGCCTCTAATACTATAATTAGATATTCTCAATAAGAGATTATAGGTGGTTGAGGATCATCTTGATAGACTAAATCAAAACCTCATAACACTCAAGTCAACACTCTTTGATAAAATTTATATGTTATGGCAACTGGAACTCCGATGTAAGGTCTAACATACTCTTCAGAACCATCCCATTGACTTTTTCCAGGAACTATTTTTCATGGAAGAGATATTACTATATGATGATGCTTTTTGATAGTATTATAAGAGTACATTGATGAAAATGTGCCTCTAGTACCATAACTAGATGTTATTATATGTATGAGTGAGGAAGTTAGAGAAAATTCCATGGGAACATTACTCAATTTATATATTTCATTGAAAGAGACCCTGGGATGGTTTTGAAGAGTATGTTAGACCTTACACAGGAGTTCCAGTTAAAGTACCCTATGAATTTCTATGAAGTGTTTTGACCTGAGGGAGATGAGGTTTGAATTCATTCTATCGAGATGATCCTCAACCACCTAGAAACTCTTATTGAGAATAGAGTTACACTAGATGCTTATATGTGAGGTGGTTAAGTGAAGAGTTGGTTGTACATGCAAATATAGGATGAAAAACTAGAGAATATTTAGTTTATGGACTTTCAAGATATGTTATTGGAAAACTTTTTCCCTGAGATTCTCATATAGGATAGGGAAGTTGACTTTATGAGGTTGACACATGGGGGCATGTCCATGATGGACTATACATTACACCTTAATAATTTGGAATGATTAGTTCTATATTTGAAAGGGAATGAGACTACTTCGATGAAGCATTTTTAGAATGCATTTAAATGTGAAATTAATTATCAATATATCATATTTAGACTGAATAATTATTCATACTTCTCTAATTAGGATCTCATATTTAAGGTTATCCTGAAAAAAGAATCTAGTGGAGGATAGGTGGTTACTATTGGATGACTAAATGGTATGTATTTTTTTAGTAGGAAGATTCATATTGAGATATTTAACCAAGTAGATATAAATATGATTGTCAAGGGGGGAGTATTAAAAACTTAATACATTAGTCAAGCACTCTACCGCTTGTGTGGTAGGGCAGGACACATTCGTTGAATGTTTCCCCAACCACCGGTAGAGTGATGAGCTTAAAATATAATGGGACATCTCTTTTGGTTCGGTAGAAATCCATAACATAAGGGTAGTGATAGGGTAGCTAGGAATAACTAGATTATGTGAAGGGGCTATTCTACCTCATACCAGTCAGTACTTTATTGTTCTACTAGCCATTACGGTCATGGAAGTGGACATGGAACATCATGGAATGAGTTCTTATATTAGAGGTGTGGTGAATCCCATGGGACTTAGACTACATCCCAGGGAAGAGGGGTAGGATGGTTACACATGGCTTATCCTACCCTGGAAGATAGTGTTGTTAGACCATTGATAGTTAGAGGAAATATTCTTGTATATTATATTCTTTCTAGTTCCTAATTTTATATTTTTGTCTCTCATTATTTCTTATTTAAAAAAATTGGGAATGGGTTATGTCTGACTATGGAGTTTGTGAGTGGGGTTATGAAAATAAATACACCATTGGGATTGTGGTGGAGATACATATGTTTTTCAAAGTAGTGTACTCTTGAGGTTGGGATGTAATGTTTTTTATGGGATCTTTACATCCATTACATGGAATTTTTTCACTTCATTATGTGTCTATACAGGTTGGTAGCAAACCTATCCCAAAAAGATTATTACCACAGAAGAGTGACCTTCATATCTATTAGGGGGGTAAATTATGTTTACTGAGGCAAGTTTGATTTCATGGAAGGAATTGCATGGAAAATTCATCAACAACTAAGGGATCTCACCACCTAGGTTGCAAGTTTGTCGTTTTATGAATAGGGTTTGAATAAGTATGTATTTCCACCCATGGTTTATTTGTTTCAAGACATTTTAATGATTATTTAATATCCCCTAAACCTAATATGCAGTTTGAGTTTCTAATTGATTTAATGCATATAACTCAACCATTTTTTATCCCACCATATATAATAGAACCAATAGAGATTTAGGAGATCAAGAAAAAACTAGAAGAGTTAATGGATGAGGGGTTTATCCATCCATGTGCATCACCATGGTGTTCTTAATTTTTATTTTCAAATAAGACTAATGGGACTCTATGCTTATGTGATAATTACTTGATGTTGAACCAAAATATATTTATGAATCCATAACCTCATTGGTGCATCAATTATCTATTTGACAAGTGGAGAGGGATTTTGTTTTTACAAGATCTACTTGAGATCGATGTATCATTAGTTGAGAGTTCTAACTTTTAATATACCAAGGACTACTTTCAAAACCCGATTTTTATTCTATGAGTTCATCGTGATGTTGTTTGAGTTGATGAACACCGTGACATTGTATATGGACTTTATGAAATGAATCTTCCACCCATACCTATATCGCATTGTGGTTGTTCTTATAGATGACATCTTGGTGCCCTCCATGACCCATGATGATCATGACCAACATTAGGACATTGTCCTAAGTACAATTAGTGAGAAATGTATATTTTCCAATATATCAATGTACCTATTCTATAGTGATTTTCTAGATTACTTGGGTATTATAATCTCATAGCAAGGTATGTTAGTAGAACCCGATATGTTTAAAGTATTTTTTTCCTGGGAGAAACCCAAGAATATTTCCAAAATCCATAGTTTTTTTGTATATTAGGGAATTATCGGGGGTTTATTTAGGATATTTAACTCATAGAAGAACCACATTCAGTATTGACGAAGAAGAGAATAATATTCTAATGGTGTGTATAATGTAAAAATTATTTATAAGAGTTGATTAAAATCTTTAATACCGCTCCAATTATGATACTACCAAGCCTAGTGATGAGTATACAGGGTTTTTTTACTCTTCTAGGATACAAATTGGGAAAGTGCTGATGGATGTCAATAAATTTTTATTCTATTGGAATCGACTATTGAGGAAACATAAAAAAATTACTAATGAATAACCTCAAGTTAGAAATAATGGTTTACGCATTGAAGTGTTAGTGGCATTATCTGTTGGGTAAATATATTGTTATGTATATTGATCATAAGATCGTAATGTATATGTTTTCTCAATTATATTTGAATCTCCATAAATTGTGATGGGTTTAGTATATGTTGTCATTTTATTTTGAGCTAGGATATATTCTTGGGAAGGGAAACCGTGTTACTGATTCTATGAACGTGAAAACTCAGAATTAGTCAGTTGAAGAGTCTTTTATGAGTGGAAAATTAGTAATATTCTAGATTAGATGAATGTTTTGTTTTAGGGGTGAAAATATTAGATGACCCTTGTATCAGTTTTAGTTGACTCCGTACTTCTGAGCAGGATCAGAGAGAGGGACTATGAAGATCCTAGGTATCCTCCCTTGAAAGAAATCATTGAAGGTGTGGTTTCGACTTTGTGTTTAACTATGGATGAGAATGAGAAAATTTATTTTTGGGATTTTTTTATGACTAAGAGTATATGAGTAGAGAAGATGTGTGAGTTTCATACCTATATGTGGACAATGTATCTGGGTTTTACCCTAATGTACTGTGACATATATCAGTAGTATTGTTGTCTATACATAAAAATGTAAATAACAGTGTTTGTAAAATGATTCTATACTTATCAATAGGTGAAGGACGAGCATTAATGACCTAGTGGGTTACTACATATATTTCCCATTCTGATGTGGAATTGGGATGACATTACCAGGGTTTTTTTGGTGGGTCTCTATTGGAGACCTTAGAAGAATAATACTATATGGGTGGTATTCAGCCGATTAATGAAATTAATACATTTCATTATTATAGGGGAAACATTATCAATGGTTTTGATTAGAGACTTATATGTTTGGGAGATATTATATCTACAAGGGGTTCCACATAGTATAGATTCATACCATGACTCGCCTTTCACTTTGTGCTTCTCATAGTGATTATAGAAGATGCTTGGTACATAGGTATTACCTAGTATGTCATTACACCCATATATAGATGGGTAGCTGGAATGTACAATGTTGGTTATAGAGGACAAGATATGGTAGTACTTTCTATACTCTAGTGGGTCTTGGTAGAATAACTTAGTACTCATTGAGTTCCCCTATATTAATAATTATATACGAACTATTCAGACAGAACCATATGAGGAACTTTATGGTAGGCCATTCTGATCACCTCTATCCTGGTTAGAGGCGTGTGATTTATAATGTTTAGGATCATTTCTTGTTCACTAGTGGTCCGATCAGTTTCATATGTTTTGGAAATGTTTGGATTATGTTCAAAGTGGTAGGTTTCATATGTTAATAGATGTAGATGACCCCATAATTTTAATGTGGGTGACTATTTGTTACTTTGGATATCACCGTGATTGATCACCATAGGATTCAGTGGTAGATAATGTTGGCCCCAGGTTTGTTAGAACTTTAAATTTTGTGGATATAATTGGACTGGTGTTGAACCGATTGGCTATTCAATAAAGGTATAGTGCTATAGACAAGTTTTTCATGTGTAAAGACATTGGTGGTATCACCCCAACCATTATCATTTGATCTATATTGATGATGTTGATCTGGAGTTTGATGTGTCCTTTAAGGATCACTTGAGTCATATTTCAAAACATAGTGAGAAATTTTTGTTGGGAAGGACTATGTTTATAGTTTTTATATTGTGGATACATGGTTGTTTTCAGGAGGAAACACGGGAGAGAGAAGAAAATATGTGGGCTCAGTGGGCTGATCATTTTACCACATAATCATAGAGATGCATGGGAGTACAACTTGAGGATGTGATGTTATAATGTGGGGAGATTGTAAGATCAAAAACATTTTGAAGATGTATCGTGTTCATTTTAAGGTACTATTTTACCAGTGTGTTGAACATAACATGGTTGGGTTTTACTTGGGGATGTTTTGAGTGAAACATTAGAATTTTGAATATTTATAGAGGTTGTTTTGTTAGTTCACTATTGGAACATGGTTTTCTTAAACCATTCACCCTTACCAGAAAACTATACAAACCCAAACAGAGGGGGTTCTCAAGTTTGGCACACAGTTTTCAAAATGTTTCCCCTCTTAAGAAAAAATTGTGTTCCCCTAGGGGAGGCATGTATTTAAGGTGCATAGTTTGGATAAATTGTTCACCACATATAGCAAACTGTGCATGTTAGTTTTTAGTCCCCTAAAAAATTTAAAAAAACCTTGAGCCACTTGTATTAATCTCTCATCACCCCTACCCAAACCTAACATTTTTTATTTCCTTTTTGGGAGCTCCTAGTTGGATTCATTGGCATCCTTTACCTCATTCAAGATGAATAGAAGGTCTGATTGATGGATTTTTTCCACTTCTAGAGTGTGATCTCTTCCCATGTGGTTTCCCCTCTCTCTCCCATCTCTCATTCCAGTTGATGTGGAATTTTATATTCCACATTAGAATGGGAATAGATTTATAATTTGATATATAATCATTTACAATATATTGATCTAGATTTTGGTTCTAGATCGTGTTATTTATTGTGCAATTTATCATCTTTCTTCAATTTGGAGAATTCTCCTTTGATGAATGACTATCAAATATTTTAAGGTAGGTGTTCTATTTAGAAATTCCCAAAGTTTTTATTCTAATTATGTAAATGTAATTGTGAAATTACTATTTTATATTTTCAAATTGTATCTTAAAATTTGACTAATTACTTTTTTTAATTACTTAATTATTGGATTATGGAATAGAAGATCTTTCTGGGATTGGTTGATTAATGATAAGTTAAATTGATTGATTAATGGGATGTTGAATTGAATGGTTAATTAGAATTAAGGTATGGTTTTCTAACCCATAAGGGGTTATTGGTTTATATGATTAAATTTAGATAAATGGTTCAATTGTGAATTTTCCATATTATTAAAATCGATTAATATGAGAGACCATTATTTTTTGATAAATTCAAGTGGTACATCCTGATGTGAATATCTGATAAGATGATTTATGATTATTATTATTTATAAATTTCATATATGTGAACTTTTTCATATATGTGACAATGTGAGTGGAACATAGACTGGTATTTAAAAATACCATATGTGAAAACTACAATAGTGGGACATGGATTGATTCTTATAAACTAATAGGTGATAAAAATGAGGTGTCTGATAGGGAATAATGCTTTAAAAAATTATCAGGTGTCAAACATGAAATTTTGGGCCCAAAAATGTTGGCATTAGAATATTTTTCAAAGTATCTTTGTTAGGAATTAAAAATAAATGGTTAATGGAAGACCATGTCTGAATTAATTGTTTGTCCCTATGTGATATGGTTCAGAATCTAGCATGGGATAAAGCTAGTATTTATGGTTCTACTATCAATGTGAACCCCAAAAAATTTCATTGTTAATTAAATTGTAATGAAAAATGATGAGTATTTAATTTATTTAATTTTACTCTTTATAAAACTATATACACAGTTATAGACTATGTATTGTTTTATATAGTATTGGTGATGGGCTACTAAGTTGTACTCATAGCCAACTCAGGTTGCATGATTGGTACCTAAATACACATTATGTTTTCTGGATAGTATAATGGGAAGATCTGTATGTTAGATGGCTAAGATGGGTTATATTATGGATGAGGAAAAAATATGTGTTGTTTGAAAAAACAAAGGAATTAATAATTTTTTTATATTATTACATATACAATTTAAAAATATATGAAATGATATATCTACTATTTTAGTATAGATATTGTATTCCTATTTGGATAATCATGTGATACATGTGCTATTATTTTTATGTTTTTTATCATTTGATTATTTTTTATCTAGTTCTGATGTTGTGATGCTTCAAAAAACTAGTTATCGTCTCCCCATGTTTTATATTTTACCCTCTATACTAGTCAAAAACCTGTATTGTAGGGAGAGTCTCACTTGAGGATACATAGAAAACTGGCTTGTGGCACTATCATATAGCACTAGGGTCGAGACGTTACCAAATATATCATAATTTGGTGGGGTGATATATTTTCATATGAAAGTGGGGTTGTGTGTCATACCTGCTATCAAATTATATATTCTTATTTTTGAGTTTTGGGGTGTTACATTCTCCAAACCATAAATAAATTTCATCCTATCAATTTAAAATTTATCTTAGTAAATAAGGGATTGATATTTGAATATTTTATTAAAAAATAACTTCATAAAAAGATTCAACAAAATATACTCATCGTAAAACAGAATAGACTGTACAAATATCATTTTAATAACTCATAATTAGGTTTCTAAGAAAAATATCATTGGAAAAATGTGTAGATATGTACATGGAAGAAAAGATTAAATAATTTTTTAGTGTGGTTGAGGTCAATTATCATAATAAAGTGAATGATAAATAAAATTTTAAGGTCCTAAAATCCTAAAACATGTGATTAATTAATATATTATATGATTCATTGGGTGTAAAAGAAATTGGAACATATTTTTATTACAAAATTATTTTAATAATTTTGAGAAATTATTTTTCTATCTTAGAATATATTGAAATATATTTATATGATATGTTTATATTTTATAAGCCCAATTTCAACCATTTTTTGAACATTTATAAATTTTAAATTCATCATTTCTTTAAAATATGAATATCCAAAAACATTTTTTTATTTTTGAAGCACTAAAATACAGTTTTAAGGGATCATAAAGTCCATAAAATTCTGTAATATTGATTCCTATATCACTAACTATTTTCCAAAACCAATATGTTTAACACAATATATCCAATAAATTAAATTAATATCTAATCCTAAAAAGTAACACCACTGGTTCATTGTTAATATTTATTTTTCAAAAAATTAAACTAAAAACAATGGCATATTAACTAGGACATCATATAAGACAATAGTAGTTATTAAACCATTGTTATCATTCGGTCATGGCTTTGAGCCCTATGACATTTCCATATGAAATTTTTTATCACCAAGTATGCATGTGTTCCTTTTTATAAAACCATATTAATATAATTCCTATAATTATCCTAAGAAATATGACGGAAAACCATGAAATAAAAGTAATCAATAAATAACCTTTTTATATGGTTTTCAAAAATACCATTTTCTCTCACGAAGTAAAATTATCTTATTTGACTAATATTATTATTTAATTTATGATTATATTAACCTAAAAGGTTATCAATAGTAAAAACAATTCTATAGAATTTATAGAAATTATCCCATAAATAACTTTTTGAAAATGACGTATTCTTGCCATAAATTTCTTCCAATATATCCTTAATCTTTGTAGACTCCAATCACGTAATTCCAAGATAGGTGTTTTAAAACATTGAATGTAATATTAATTATAAATATGGAACCTATGATGGTATTCTTAAATCCTAATTTAATGAAGACATATTTTCTTATAAATTTAACAGAATACTGGGTTTTTTAATGATTCTTGTAAAAATTACCAACAGAAAAATACTTCTATAATTAAATTATTGAATCAAAATATAAAAACAATCCATTCATTTTATCATAAAAATTTTCCTACCTTGGTAAAAGGGTTAAAATTTAGAGGATATAATTTAATTAGATAATTCCTACATTCTCAAAATTTAAGATAGAAAACTATAAATGCATCCATAGTATAAGATTTATTTCCTCCCATTATACAATTCATTTTTTCTTGTTAATTTTTTGTTTCATACCATTATCTATCACACATAAATAATTTTCAAATTTCTTTGAGACAATAACATTTAAATATAATACACCTTAGGATTAACCTTGGTAATTCATTGAAATTATATATTCAAATATTTTATAATTTTTTTAATGAAACTGTGAATTACCCTAAGAATATCCCCCATGAGTTTCAGACCAGGAGAAAAATAAGTCTCATTATCATAAACCAATTGATGTTCAGTACGTTCCCGATGTTCAATTTTTAGATTTAGTACCCTAATATACATATGATCCATAACCATGCCTACTTTTAGTATCTAGACAGTGTTTGGTTTCTTGGAAAAATCACACCAGATTTTCCTTACAAAAACATTGGGATGTTATTATATGCATAAACTCAAATTTAATCATAATATTATTATCCCTAATATATTCTATCAAAAATCTAGTTCTCAAGGTTTTTAATCAACATTCTTTGATACCAACTGTAGTGGCCCTAAACCCAGTAACCTAGAGATTTAGTCTACATTATTACATCGGAATCAGAAAAAAGTAATCGAATCCCAAAGGATTGAATATTTTAAAATTCATGGTAAAATATGAAGATAATTGAGTCTTACATTACATTTTAATACACAAATTAAAATAATTTTTTGGAGATTATCATTATTCCATCTAGAATATTCTTTCACATAATTCTTATTACACTTCATGGATTCCTAAGAGTGGTAAAAATATAATGGTGGGATAAAATTCTTAGTATGGGTTATATACAATAGAAGCTTTCATGAATCCATAATCATAGTCAATATATGAAGATAAATAACTGAACACACATTACATATAACCAATAAACTACTAATGATTTTATTCTATAGATAATATAAATGAGAAAACCTCATTGAAAATAATAAATATGGATAATAAATAACTAAAAACATATAAAATATAATCAGTAAAATTAATTTAAAAACTGGATAAGGAATAATCAATATAAGAAGGTAAATAACTAAAAACACAATTCATTTAATCAATAAATGATAATAAAATTTATCCATATATAATATAATTATGAAACTCTAATGAATAATAATAATTACTGAAATTAATGAAATGATTAATTATTTTCAATTATGAATCATTAACATGATACATATACCATCAATACCTTTCACAGGATGGTCTAAACTATATTTAAAAATATGTTTAATGCTGGTTTAAAAATTTTTCTGATGAGTCCTAATGTTGTATCAAGGGGCTATATATTACCAAGACCCACCATTCATAGCCAGTCCAAAGAATTCATCATGTATTAAATAATTAATTAAATTCATGAATTAATATTCCCTAAAAGAAAATATCCATAATGAGTAAAGGATACATATTTAAAAATATTTCCCTAGTCAATCACATAACATTGAATGTAGAACACTGTATATAGAAATGAGATATGGTATAAGCAATGAGAATTTACATGATAGGTAATAAGAATATTTATAGTAAATTCAATATCTAATTATAACAATAAAGTGAATATTATAATGGGATATTAGTGAAATAAAAAATGAAACATGAATGTGAATATTAATACTATACTTTGTCAAAATAATCATAAACCATCCTGAGTAAGAATAAGGATTATATCAATATAATGTATCCTCACTGGGGTATATATAAAATAATGAGTTGTTGTTATTTATGACTATAGATTTAATAAAAAAGTATTTAAAAAACTCTTTAGGAATCTATCCTTTTCGTTTTTTATATAAATTTTTAAAATATAAAATATTTTGATAATCCTTTTATTTTAAAATCACCTTAAAAACTAAAAATTTAATGAATATTAAGAAAAATATTTTATCTTAAAAAACATTGTAAACATATGAATTAATTTTAAATAAAATGACAGTGATGTGAGTGAGTAATTCTATACATGAAAAACAAGGTAAATTGAACATTTCTTTTACAAAATAAAAAGGCTATAAAAGTAACTTGTTCAGAAAAGGACAAGAATATTTCTTTTACATTTTCTGTAAAAAAGGTGCATTATTTTTAAAAAGAAATAAGATTTCATTGAAAATATTTTTTAAAAATAAAAACTGTATAAAAAAATAATTAATAAATAATTTTGAATGGGTTGAAAAAAGAATTGAACACATTTCCAGAAAACATAGTTTTAGTTGAAATAGATTTTTAACTGAAGAGATAAATGAAGTCATATTTTATTCAAAATATTTTATCAATAAATTTAATTATCAATGAGTGTAAAACCGTACTTTTCCATGAATATATATGAATAACTGGAGGAGAATAAGATTAAATTATTTTATTTATATGATTATGAAATAATTTATATAAACTAATGTTATTTAATAAACAATAATCATTATAACGAGATTTTATAATAAACCATTACAATGATCATAATGTTGAATTTAGAATTAATCAATGAATTGATTATGTGTTTCAAATGTAAATCCACAAAAAAGTGGACATGAAACGTAATATAATAAAAATTAATTATAAAAATAATATAATTTTATCAAATATAATGATTAAATAATACAACATAATAAAATGAAATTGAGTTATAAAATTATTTATAAAGTGGTAATTTTCTAGTCAAATACCTTAAGATAAAATCATTAAAATTGAAACTTATTATACATTTAATTATTATTGAATCACGAAATAACATTTAAAAGGTTTATAAACCATATAAAATAAATTTTTTCATAACATTACAGTATGTCTAAATTCATTTCAATTGAGATTACAATACCATACTTCATGCTTTCTTTTGGTTGAAGGTGATTTAATATTCTACAAAGTGGTTTTAAATATGTTATTATCTTATAAAATAACCATATTTATATTTATAATATCATATATTATATTTTTATTATATATTCTCACCCTTATATTAATAATCATTCATTATTTTTATTTATTTTTGTGTTAATTTCCATGTTTTCTCATTAGAGCTTTGAAGTAAAAGTCGGGATTCTTATGAATATTATATAGTTACATTACCTCCAAAATTATAATCATGGAATAATTATAATATTTATAAATCAATTATACTTTAATGAACAATCATGAATTGTTTCTCTATGAAATTAATTATTTTATGATCTTGGGGATTATAGATTGTACGTACGCAAGAGCAACATTATCATTTTCAATGTTTATTATTGAAAAAAGGTATGTATAATTTTATGATTACATAATCATAATAATACTATAAAAACCATGTAATTTTATTAAATATAAATACATATATATATATATAACATCTATGTTTTTTGTTCATGAAAATAGATTCACATCGTTCTGTGAAGGTGGTAGTCCACACATACACGAACGACCTTATCATGTTTCTGTGAGTGAAGTGTTAAGAACAAAATTATATATTGTCTTTATATAAGGAAAAATATTTGATGAATTTAATAATTATTTAATTTATGTAACATATAACTATTTAAATAATCCTTATTATCTTCCATGTAACGCATTAGTGAAACGAATCAAGTCGCTCTGTGACACGGTAATCCTTCGTACACAAGAGTGACATTGCCTTATCCCCTATTGAAGGAAATGCAAAAGTATATTAGATATAATCAATCTAGATGTATAAATATGATATAATTATTATATATATAATTTATATCCATCATTATATTCAACCTATAAAGGTTATAATAGAAGAACGAATGACATTGGTTCACAAGATGGCTGTCCATTGTACACTAAAAAGATGATGTCTTAACCTATTTTACAAAAGTGGAGAAGGTTGTTGTTCATGAACATATTTTAAACATGTCCCGTTATAGTCAATATATTGATATTATTATATAATGTTTTTTAATAAATATTTTACATGGTATATAAATAAATAAACTTAAAACACTCGTTCATGAATGTTTCATCTTCTTCAGGTATCCTCCTTAGCTTAGCACAAAATAAGTCTTGGTTGGATTTTTTTGAAAACTATGAATTATAGTAAGAGGGAATTTGACAAGTTATTTTGGAAGATATTTTAGGATAAAAATAGGTTTTATGGTGTTAATGTTAGAGGATAGGGGTGGCCTTGTTTATGTGAGGTGAGTGGTAGACTTGTAATTTTTCATGACAATATTCAATCATTCCAAAGTTTTTATTATTCAAAAAGAACTCAGAATGAGGAATTATTGATTCTTGGAGAGATAATGTGTAATTATTTCTTTATAATGGGTTTTGGATAAGTTTTTATCTCATTTTACCCTTTGTACTCTTAGTTTTACCATTAGTAAATTTGGTTTTACCTTAGACGCATTAATTAATTTTTATTTTTTTCACTGTTCAGTTATTTTTAATAAAAGATAACCTTATTTTAAATTTTAAATTATTTCGATTAAAAATATGGAATCCATTTTTAAATATTCAATTAATCAAAGTAGAAAATTACAATTTAAAATTAATCTCACATATGTGATGGGAAAGGGGGTTTCCAAAGAGAAAGAGTTCCAATGTTTACAATGTTGTTATATAAAAATTAAATTTTCATTCAAATGAAATAAATTGGATATATTAATATATAATTGAGATAATATCACATTAAAACCAATTTTATATATAATTTATCACTATAAATAATTTATAAGAAAAGTAAGATATCAATTATTATTCATTATTTTTCATTATTCATTGTGAAATGGATCTTTTTAGAATAATATGAATAATTATCCCTAATATAATTATTTTATTATTGTTTCAAAAATTATTTTTATATTATAAAATAATTTTGTAAATATAGAAAAACTAATTTTAAATTATTTTATCAATAGGATACTAATCCATCTTTTAAAAAATAAATTTTTGTATGAAACTTGTCTTTTTTCATTAAATAATGATTTTATTATTAGAATTGAATATATAACCAATAAACATGTATAAAAATATATATTTCCATATATTAAATAATGTTATTCATGCCTTAATTCCTAATGTCTAGGAGATAACTATCATACTAAATAATAAAATTTTAATAATATGTCATGTTTCATTTAAGCTATATATTGTGTGTAATGCAATCTAGACCCAGTGTTGTGTGAAATGTAATTTAACATATTCGTTGCATGTAATGAAAGATATTTATAAGAAATAATTTATTTAAAAATAATTATATTTTAATGTCGCTTGGAGTTAAATTTTCTTCTATGATTCGTGTTATGTGCAATTCACACTATTGATTACAATATTCATATTTTATAACTACACAGTGTTACATTCTAACAGTCAATAGACCAACAACACTATCAACAAGATCAGGTTGAAAAATATGAAAAATAAATTTCCCTATGCCATGTGATCTAGTCTGATTCCTCTATTCTTACCATCTCTGGTGATATGGGTGATATTTTCTGAAGTATCATGTCATGCCGCCCTGATCTGCATAGTCAGTGGAAAATCTAACATATTAACTAGTATAAGGTATAATACCCCTTCCATTTATCTATGTAATCCTAGTTCTTCCAACACTTCCCATATATTGATGGTTCCTTGAGAACCTCAATATGTGTCTCATACCACCTAATTCTTGGCACCCCCCCAATAGTAGGGGACACTGGCTATAAATGTGACTCTGATTACCACACTAATCAAAAAACACTCCTTCACTTTCTTATGTAAATTACCCTCTCCCATATATACTATTTCCACCACAACTCTAGTGAATTTTATCATAAGTCCACTTCCAATCCTCAAAATACGTACCTCTTTGTCGTCTATCTAAAGCAAGTTATCCTACCATGGAATCCTTCTTCAAGTTCCCTTTGGAAATTATAGTTTGATTCACTAATTATGAAAACATATTTAATTGGGAGATATAAACATCTTAATTATTATAACAAATTTTTTCTACCTTAAAATTCATTTCTATAACTAACACTTCTTCTACTAGCACTGAGAAGAAGTGTTCCAAGTCATTGATGCAACCAACATTGTTCATCACTGATGTGATTTTCTAGGTCAACTACAAAAACTATGCCACCCTCTTCTTCTATAGTGTTACATTGTTAATGTGTTCTTGGAACTACTCCAATAAGTCCCTCCATACCATTCCCTCTAACTTCTTCTCTTGATCCCAAATATCCTACCAGTGCATTACTGATCTTTGAGACATATAGGCTGCTAATTTGACTTTTTTCTCTAAAGGAGTCTCTAAATGATACATGATTTTCTGGATATTCCCAATGTTGAAATAAACTACCTTAGATCCACCCTCCCTGGTTAATATAATAGGGTCCAAATATTGGAACTCTTGAGTCAGACTAGACATATTATAGAAAAAACACCATTGGTTTATTTTAATGAAATCTATAAAGTGGGAAATTTGCTCATAGAACTACTCTCCAAACACTTCAACCAGAAAAATCTCAGCCACTTTACCCATTTAAAGAGCTACATGTCCATAAATTTCAACTCTAAAGACCTACAAAAAAATATCTATCGATACATCTATCAACAATGAAAATAACACCTCTATGGGAACAAAACATATCATTAACACATTTTAGTAAGATAATTTCACATAAACCCAGAATAACTTATCGTGTATACATTTACCCATAGTCAAAACCGTAACACTATAACTATGCTCATCAATCCATAACCCAAGCCATGGATAACATAGTATGTCAATATTTTATCAAATAAAAGTTTCCCATTAGATTCCCTTTTCAACCATTTCAAGTTTCCACATTGCAATAACATTTCAATGTTCTAAATTAATTATTAGGAACCATTTATTTAAAATCACTCATGTAAAGATAAGTATTTTTTCCCTCAACTCACTCATACAATTATTTTATTTGAATGCATAAAATTACAGATGTTGCATATATCATTGAGTTACTATAATGATAAATACATAATCAGATGTAATTCCATATCTGGAAATGAGTAGAATATTAGAAAAAAATTACACTACACAATAAGTGACTCACCCAAGGTGAAATAACACTAAAATATAACAACATAAATTAATAAAAAAACTACCACCATAGAAACATGGGTTCCCCACATACATGGGTTAGCTAATCCCATGAACAATATCATTTCAAATATGAGAAAAATATTATTCTTTTTCTTAACACTACCAAATAATAAAATTAAAAAAACAAAATCCTCTAATAAAACTTTTTAACTTCCTGATAGGGGATCCACATATCATTTCCATGAGTCGGTTTTCAACATGACATCAAACAGGTATCCATGTAAACTAGATCATTTTAACACGTAGTGAGGTTATAGCATGAAACATGGGATGACTATACACTCTTTATCTAATAAAAATAAATTCATAAATCAATATATTAGTAGTCAATATAATAATAAAAAATAACCAACAAGAACCATCCATCCCATAATATATAAGAAAATAAGGAAAGTGACCACAAAATAGAATATTAAATATATCATTTCATATAAGTGTCTTGTTTTTACTAAAATCCCAATATAAAGACACACTAACAAGTCTAAAATTGGTCTCAACATCATTTTTCTCACCTATTCCATTCTATATAATGAATCCAAACTCATTCATATAACATATTGATTCTTCCCTAATCATGATCTCCAAAAATGATTCATACTCAATTAGTAATCCAAGGGATGAGAAGGGTGTGGGTATGACTCAGTAAACCACCACCAAAAGTGCTTAATGAAATATTTAGTCTATAAAATTATATAAAGTGGTGCAAGTAATGATAACCAGATCAAGAATAAGAAAATAGGTTTCATTATTTTTATTTATTATTATTTAATTAATTGTACTTCCCCTTGGGTTCTTGGTGACATCCAAGTCAATCATACCAATATTGGATCATGCTAGAGTCTAAAGAATATATCATAGTATCATTTCATTAAATTAAAAATTATTTATTTATCATTCTATTAAAATATAATATTAATAACTTGGATCATCTATCCCTAAACCATGTCATAGATTCTTGTAGCATCAGTCTAGAATCATTATCAAGGGTACATAGATGATTATTCTAGTACTGAAATAATAGGTACATGGATCTCCAATACAGAAAAAAATCACTAGAAATAAGTGAATAATTCTAGAATAAAAAACACATGTGTATGGAGCATCAGTCTAGAACAATTTTATTTTCATTACTCACACATATCTTAACACAAATTCAATGACCTTTAATCAAAAATAAAACATGCTACCATTTCAATTACAACATACCCATTTACCAGCATTCCAACACTTTAGAAACATTTAAAATTATTTTTTATCCATTCAAAAAAATTATCATTAACCAACTCACATCTCATTAACACACCCATTTATTAATAAACAATATTTTATGGTAGGTTAACATAATAAAAAAATCCAAAATAGTTTAAATGAATACAAAATATAATTCCCTATTTTTATTCCATAATTTTCATTTCAAATAAATTGGGACACCCCTTGGGAATCCATTAAACTTGGTCACATAATCTCTAATTGATCAAACTAGATCCATGAGAATTCTCAAAAATTCAAATGACATCAATTCAATTATCCCATTTTAACACAAAAGTTCCACACATTGATATAAAGAAACACAATATAATCATAAAAAATATGGGAAAATTTTATAGACAACCTACTTTAGGGTAGTAGAAGAACGTCTAACAAACCATAAACCATGATTCTTGGTAGAATGGATTAAAAATTCTAAGGAATAGACGATTTTAATAAAATATGGGGATCAAGATCCAATAAAACAAAATATATTAAAACCACGATATATACCATTATTAAATGGAGGATTAATTCCCCTTTAATGGGAGAGAAATATGAAGTAGTGAGAAAGTAAATCATAGAAGAGATCACATAGAACCCATGCATCAATTTCTGGCACCTATTATTTAATTCCCAAGAAATGGGTTTGAGGAGAAAATAAATCCTCTAATGAGGCTAAAAAATTAGTGGATTTAGAGATATGATTAATTTTGGATTTAAGGAATGGAAACATTGTTTCAATGAATTATAAATTAAAATTTTGTGGTTTTAAAATGGTGCACATATGGTTTTATGTATGGGTTTCATGGTTTGTAAAATTTATAATTGTACCCATAAACCCCTATTGTCTAGTGTGCATGGTTACCCTTAGATAGGAACATGATTTTTTAAGACTATACAAAACATGAAAACAAGTTCTATACCTAGGAGAACAGTTTTCTAGGGGGATCCCACTCATTTAATGAAAACGATGCACCAATTATGAACGACTGAACCCCCCCCCCCCCCCACCACCACCACCAAAACATAAAAAACCCACTTGAGGTAAGCCCTAAAAAATGGATGTTAAAAGAGGGTAGAAAGGTGGATGAAAATAAGTAAAAAATAATCCTAATAACATTTGGTATCCAACACCTATGGTCCTTATCTACTTTTATTTAACTTTATATTATCATTAAAGAGATGGCTAATTCCATCAGAAGATGTAAAATATATTTATTATGCATAAAAATTGATATGGTTCTTAAAATTTTTCAACCTATTCATCCCAAAAATAATTTCATAGATATATATCTCTATAATATTGAAATAAAAAACAAACTCAATCCTACCAATTTTTATTTAACATGAAACACACATAAAGAACTATTGTATCATTGTCTCATGGGTGTTTGAGGATTCGTAACAGAATTAATCACCTCAACATCTAAATCCATATGATCAACCACATGATGAACAATAAAATAATATGAAGAAACCTAATAAAAAATGCCTTCATAATGGTATAATTTAAATGAATCATACCTCACATATATGAAGGACTAGATTTATCAACAATAATCATCTTCTTGGCACCATGTAGTTGCTACCTGCTCCTCCCAGATCATTGTTTCTAAGCTATGTTTTCATAACATGAGGAGTCATAGTGTTCCTAAAATCACCTTGAATTTCTCAGTTCTTGGGATGGGAATTTCTAAGATTTGATCTCCCCATTGAACTAAAATATATTTTTGAAACATGAGACACATCTCCTACACCAGACATTGATGTGCAACAACAACAATGATGCTAATTTCCCATCAGATTAAAATTATGATAAAATTTAATTAGTAATATAAAATTTAAAATTTTAAATAAATTAGATCCACTTTGAAAAAAAGGGATTATGTTGGGTTCAGAAAGATGTTTAACCAATACCATAGTCTAATTACGAGTCCCTCAACCACCATGGAAGTATGTGTCCCTATTTATGTTAATCTTAGATATTGAGTTCCCACCACTTACCATGATAATAAAAATACTCCATCATTCAAGATTTCAATAAATATATCCTTCCACCATAATTTTTATATTAACTATTTACTTATACTCAGTAATAAATAGTATTAGACATTTAGAGTGAATTTTTAGTTATGGTAATTAATTAATGATGTGTTCCTTCACAGACACACTTATAGAATAATCTATGTCAAGGTGGAATAAATTCTTCAACAATGATTCACACACAATGATTGATTGATCCTACTTTCTCAAAATAAAAAAATAGAGTTCTTCTTTATATTCTAAATATGTGATGAGAGATTTATATATTAAATAATTGAAAAACCTCTACCCATATAATTTATTTACAGACCATATATTGAGACACTAGATCCCATTATTGGTGTGCATGATCATCCCACAAATATATTACCAATTTCACTTTCTTATTGTCTAGTTCATTGATAAATTTTAAATTTTAGTTCATCTAATTCAACCAAAAAATTTCTTCTTCTGGTTCAGAACCGCCATAATATTTGGTGGAACCAGTTTTTAAATATAAATTGAGTTTTCCACTTCTTTAGGTCCATCATTCTTATTTCCATTGTATATGGATCGAAATTATGAATGATGATTTAGACTAGTTATTGGTTCATATATGTCTTAGGTGAAACCACATTTTCATAAGATTTCATTTTAGTATTGTTATGTTTTATAACTGGTTCCATTTTCTATGAGTTGAAAAAAAACTCCATTAAGTCATCTCTTAACTAGAAACATATGTCCTGGATAATTTTTCTAATTGCCGAAATGAAAAATAAATAACCATTATTTTGAAAAATTGCACTGATTTATCATTTAAATAAATTTGTATTCTCAAAATGAAAAACAAAATCATAGTGGTAACTCTCACTAACAATTCAAGATATGTAATAATCATCTTTTAAACTAATTACATTGAGATTAAAACACAAAAAAACTATCAATGAACACTTTTTATCTAGAAACCATATTAACACGAAGTTCAATAAAATATTTTTAGACTCATATTTTTCTAATATACATTTTATTTTATGAAATTACCTTATCATTTCTACCATCATAAGAGATACAAAGAAAGATAAAGACTCATACCATTTGTAATATCCCAATCTAACTCATTATAATGAGAAGAGACGAAGTTACAACATCTTTAAGTATCAACCCCAAGACAAAAAGGCTTGAAAAAAAATTCCATCGTATTAGGAAACATTTGGGGGATAATTCCCACTTAAAAATAAATAAAATTAAAACATACACAGAATTATTTAAAAATTACATATTATTCATGAATAAAAAATTTGACCCAATCATATATTCAAAAAAATTAAATTATTATAATGATTATAGAAATAATACTGAAAAATAAAAAAGGTGAAAAAGACTAATGAACACCATGAAAGTGGAATTAAATTACTTCTGACAAGCTCCTAGTTGCATCTACAACTTTGATTTTAATGGTATCAAGAATAATAACTAGAGAATATTTTACCTTTCTCTTTCGTATGTATTAGTATACAAAATCTGGAAAAATAACAAAGTATCCATATAGGGACTGAGTATAAAATTAGAATTTATTCCTAAAATGAAATCCCAATAATGTAACAAGTACAATAACTTGGAAGTAAATTTATATAAAATAGTTTAAAAAAAGTAAAACAATTTATATATTTCAATAATGGAAATCCATATTAGAAAACCATTCACAATATTGTTACCATCCATTCAGGTTTACCTTATTCATTTCCATGTTCACACACACACACCCATACATGAACACATAATCATACCCAAAATCATTTTTCAATAATTAATATTTGTAATCCATGACCATAATCCATCTATACATTAACCATAGAAATTTCCATCCACACACTATTTCCAATTAACACACACCAATCCAAATATGAAATTTTTTTTGTTAATCCCTTTTAAAAAAATATATCCAATAAAAATATTTCAACAAAACATATTTGTTTCATGAAAACCATTTAATAATTACAAAATCATATTATTAAAATTATCTAAAAGAGTGTTTTCCAAAATTCATCCAATTTCACATATATCCAAAACACAAACCAAACAAGTTTTCATTTGAAAAACACAAAATAAATAAATAAAAAATTCAATAAAACCATTAAAAATAAAGAATTAATGTTCTAGAATAGTGGAGATGAGAGAGAATCCACATATAACACAACTAATGTATGAAATTAAGAAATACACTTTCAACTTTGAGAACCGGTCTAAAAAATTATCGCATTTAATATATCCAATTAAATATCATCAGGATTCACATTTATGCACATAGATCAATCCATAATGGTCTAAATCTAGGGATCTAGTAACAATAGATATGTGGGTCCAAGAAGAATATGGAATAAGAAGATCATACCAATTATTTGTGATCTCTAATGTACATTGATTTACCTAAATTCCAATTCTAATTTTAAGGGAATTATCCCCTAAGAAAAATGAGGAAGAAGAGATCAAGAAACTAGAAGATTAGAAGACTAGTGATGGTTATTCAGTTTTAATCAAAATTAGAAAAATAAAAATAGGGATAGGAAGAGATCCATCACACCATTGTGCAACTTATGCCATTGTGGCACAATTACCTTGTCCATGTTGCTCTTCTCCCTAGGGTGTCACATAACTTACCTAATTAGACCCTCTAAAAACCATGGGTCCTTCTATTGTATACATCAATTGTATCTAGGGATTCCTTATAGAGAAACAGAAAAATTACCTCTTAGGGGGTTCAAATTTGGAAGAACCATGTGATTATCACCCTTGGGACTATATTTAGAATCATCCCCATCCACTATATATCTCCCCCACCAACCTATGCCAAACCCCTACTCTACGACACAGTACCTGACAAGGATGAACCATAGGCCATCACTATTGAAAAACAATGTCTATATCTGAAGTAAATATTATATCCCTCTCTTAGGACTAAATACAATAGTACACACCCTTATGCCACAATGACCACACTGTTATGTCACATCCTTAGGATTCATAGACCAACCTTGCCAGAACAACTAAAAATATCTCATAAAACACTTCAAAACAAATCATAGATCCCATAAATAAATCCAAGATTTATATATTCCTCAAAACATTAAATATGGGTAATTTACCTTATATGAGGTGTGTTATAAGAACAGTTTTCATTTATTGTGTTAAAATGAGATAAAATTATATAAAACAATAGATAATTTTTAAGGGATAAAAAATACAATTCTATTGAGAGAAGGGAAACATATTAAATGTAAACAAATTATTTCCCTCTTGATTTCAATGTTAAGTAGTGGGTTTCCCATTCTTCATATCGTTGGCTTATGTCTAGAAATGAAAGAATTGATCCTCCTTATTGGGGTAATCTCGATTATTCCCACCTTAGAAATTATTATAATAATTAATATCCATATTGGTTTGACAAAAAATATAATATAAATATTATATACCATTATAGATTTAGTGGAAATAATTGTTTTTCTCGTGTTAAGAATATGATACCCATGATGGTACTGTTTTGGGTTGAATTTTGGATTAGTCATCCAAATGATCTCTGTTTGATATGGTTTGGGATGAGATTTTTCAAAAAATATAAAATTATTTAATCCATCATAGGAAAATAAAAGTACTATTTTTTCTATAAAGTCATTAAACATGGATCCAGAGGATTATGATGAGTCTGTAAAATCCACACAATTGTTTTTAACCATAAATATGAAAATTTCATGAAGTTGTAAAATTCTGGGAATAGAATTACGATCGACTGTAAAG
Organism: Viscum album; assembly: GCA_963277665.1. NCBI lineage: Eukaryota > Viridiplantae > Streptophyta > Magnoliopsida > Santalales > Viscaceae > Viscum > Viscum album. The sequence goes on along the minus strand of OY728146.1, from coordinate 1,774,126,214 downwards.
TATTACACTCAACTAGAAGAGTAATTACATTGATACCCTTTTCATCTTTTTGGTAACCATGGGAATAAAATTAATCAATTTAGTATTTATCCCGATTATATACATACTGAATAAAATAACAAAACACGTTTATGAAATCCTTAAAATTAAAACTATATTATAAATAAATATATAGAATTTCATTAAAATCCTATAGATGAAAAAAACCCATTTCAAAAACACAATTTTATCAATTTAACAAGTCATTTAATGAGTTTACCAATGTAAAAAATATATATTATTAACCCATGATTTGAATAATTTATAGAGACAATTTCTAATAAAAAGAAGAATAAAATATATAAATATTGGATTACCTATATATATATGACATGTAAATGGAACGACCTCGAATTATTGGAACACATTGGAGAAATGAATAAGGTTATCATTGTATTCTTGCATGAAACTAATTGATGATAATCAACACAAAAACACACTTACACTTTACATCACAAAAAACACATATAGTATGCTTGATGTGTAAATAGTTAAAGATGTTATTATGAGAATTAGTGAACAAAATTCATTAATATATGACAATGAATATGTGTGATTAAAGAATATGTAGATGAAACCATTCCTATTTAAGATTCAATGCATGTCTATTTCTTTATCGCCTTGTATATTCTTAAATAAAATATTTTTATTAATATTATACATCATATACATTAGGTGGGTGGATTATAAAAGTGACTATTTCTTCTTTTGTGTTGAACCATTGACAAAATACTCTTATCATTAAAAAGTATGACTCGTGGTTTGTAGTTTGAGAGAGAGATAAGGGATGCAGCATGGAGTGGAAGAAGTGTTAATTACATGCCTTAATTTGAGACAATGATCTATATAATATCATTATGTTAGAATAATTTAGAAAAATGTATTGGAAAATATTGTAAGAAAATAACTTCCTATTTTTATATATTTTAATTAGAACATTTTTTATAGGAAATTATTTTAAAAATTATTGTTTAATTGTTTCTGAATATATCCCCCTTTATAGTGGAAATGTTTTGAGAAAATAAATTTGTTTTATAAATAATCCAAATAAAACCTATTATAAGTAAAAATTATTTCATAAATCACTATTTTTAATATAAAACCAAACCATATTAGTAATGTTAATGTTTTTAAATTATTCTGTTAACATTCAAATCCCATAAATATTTTTTCCAGAAACAATACCCCCTTTAAAATTTATTAAAATAATATTTCAATTTATGGGATTTTTTTTAACATATTATTATTCCAATGTTTTTCATATGTAGTTTTAAAAGATTAATATTACATTTATGGGTTCCTATTGAAATTTTCTACTTTTTACCATTTAAGTCATTTTTTTATTTTTTGCAAGAAAATTACATTTTTATATAATGTTTTTGGATTACAAAACATCATGATGAGGATTTATTTTTATAGATGAAAATTTAAGAATTTACAATATTATAATTTATTGTTTAATTGGATTTATCTAAAAAACTATTTAATGTATTTTATTTAAACAATGTTTTACCTAAAAATAGCTTATCATCATTAGATTAATTAATAATTTTTTTTCATGTTTTAAAAAATTAAATGGAAAAGAAAAATTTTCACTAGATATTGACCATTATACATGATCATTTTCAAAATAAGTCTCTACAAAGGATTTTAGTAATTGTTTTTGAAATAGAGAAATTATTTGAATTTTATTTTTGTTAAAATCATGAAAATTATTTTTTATATTTATGTATTTTTATAAAAACATATGTTTGTTGAGTTTACTAACCATTATTTTGTTTATAGAATTTTATTGATCATAAAAATATTTATACACATATATTGATCATTTGAATGAATTTTCTTATAGAATTACGAAGAGTAGGGTGAGATAAAAAAATTATTTTTTATACTTTTGACACGTGGGTTGTGTAAATAAGGATGAGTAATGATAATTAAACCCATAACACAAGAATATTTGTCTGAAAATGAAATGTTACCCCTATAAAACCATTCAATGATCTTGGATACCTTGTGTATTTCTTTTAAAATTACTAAATTTCAATAACATTCAATTAATTAGAGAAAATATATTTATATTCATTAATTTAAAATATTTATTTTAAAATGGGGAATCATTGGTTTTTAAATGTTATTTTAAATGTTTGTATTATATAAAATTATCCTTTAATATTCTAAGTCTACTCAAATATGGTAATTGAAAAACATTATATTTTTGAAAATTATTTTTAGAAAACCATATATGATTTCAAATGAAAATTATTAAAATATTTTTTTACTCCCAATTTTTTTGAATAATTCTCTTTAAAATATTTTTTGAGAATTTTTTAAAAAATGAGGTTTCTCACTTGTTTTAAAAAAACAATAGTAATTGTTTTTCACCACTTTTGTTTTCAAATGGTTTTTATAATGATTATTGATTACTATGATCTATTATCTATGAAACACCTCATATATACATTATCATATTTAGTATTCATTAACAAATATGTTGCATAATGTATTTGATACAACTCAATATTCTCAAACATAACCATCACATAATTACATAAAATACAGAAATTTTCTCCTTACGTAGATTCCCAAAAAAATATTGGTTTAGAGCTATAGATTATTATTAAAATTCAAAAACTAACAAAATGTATCCCCTTCAAAACAAATATTATCATTTCCATATTATATAAGAAACTACATAATCAATCAAATACCTTTAACATCTCTAAAAAATTATCTATATATCTATCTTATTAGATATATCATGTGTTATAAATGTTTTCATGACCTGGTTACATGGAAACATAATAAGGGTGGATCTCAAAAATCGAGGAAGGTAAAAAATAAAATAGAGGAACTCCTGGAATAAAAATTATATAAATATTATAATAGGTGTAATTAATCATCATAATTTGGTAATAAAATTAAATAGAGATAATTATAATATCCATAGATAATAATAAAGACAAATTAATCCCATGTATAACAATAACTATCTTCATAGTGCTAGAATGAACAATTATAGACATCATGATCATATAATGAAGACCTCAATAGTGAAATTATTCCTTCCATTAATTACACTACAAAGACATCATGATTTTTTTTCAAGACCACAATAAAAAAATCTTTTTTAATTGTCAAAGCATACAAAAGATACTAAAAAATATTTTTCTCATGATACACACTTATGCATCGAGTGTCAATAAAATGATTGGCCCAACTCATCACTTGTTTATGTCCAATTCATTCCTCGTATGAGGTCATGAGTAAATAATAAATAATATTATTTTAGAATAATCGTGCATATTGGAATAGAAACATATGAAAATTCAATACTTTTCCCTATATCCTTATAAGGGATAACATGATAATAATCCATATAGAGATAAATGTTGATTGTTAAGAAATAAATTGTCAAAATTCTTTATTATATAATTAACATATATATATGAATAAAAAATATAAATATTTACAATAGTTCCTCAATCAATAAATTTAAAATATTTCTATTTATGAAACATTAAAACTAAGTACATATAGTGTAATATTAAATAGAAAAGTTAATAACTTCCCCAAAAAATTAATGAATGTCATCTAGGTGAACTTTATTCAATAAAAGGAATTGAAAAAGGGGAATTCACAATGAAATGGAATTGGAATAAAAGTTATTCTTATTCATTGTTTATGGTTTGTTAAGTTAATATAAATGATAGATCATATCCCTAATATAAAATATCACTAAATAATTTATCTATAGAAAGATGGTGGATGGTTGGAAATAAATATCATTAGTGTAACAATGTAAACCCATTAAAATTTTTATAGAAATTGAAAAAATATTTATAAAAAAATTGTTTGAATGCTACCATAAAAGAACATATCAATAGTCAAATTATTTGGTTTAACAAGTTCAATACCCCTAATTAAAAATATATATTTACTAATGAATAAATCATTTAACATAAGTCTCATGAGTAAAAATTACATTAAATATTAAAGGAAATGGTGGTGAAAGCATAAAATATCTTTTAGAAAATACTTTTAATATTGATGCAAAATAAAAAATTTCATGTCACTTTCAATAGTAAATATTTAAATGGTGAAGTGAATGTTTTTGAAAATATTTAAACAAAAAAATAATATCCAGTTTTATATCATTAAAAATTACATAATTGTTATCAAATGAAATTTGGATCTAATAGTAAAACACTTTATTATAAAATGGACTTTTCAAATAAATTGAATATGTCTTTTTGAAAACCACATTGTATAAAAGAGTTATAAAATAATATTTGTTTTAAAAATTTATTTTCCAAAAATTGGATTATAAAATACCACCAAAATAATAATATGGTGGGAGAAATAAATAATGGAAGAATGTAGTTCAAAATAAAACCTTACAAATCAGTGAAAGTATATTTGAGATATAAATATACCTTATGGGAAACAAACTCTTTAATATAAGAGATATTTGAAAAGGAATTATGTGGTAAAAATGTAAATCCACATAAATCGAATAGAATATTACATAATTAAAACACTGGTATAATGTACCCAACTTATATGAAATATGTTCAAGAGAACTATCAAAACCCAAGGAAATAAAATTGAATTTTTAAAAACTCTTTTCTATGGGGTCTCATTTGAGTCAAATATTATTTGAATAAAATAATTTTTTTAGATTAGTGTCTCTAAGGATTACATGGAAATAAATTATAGGGAAATCATGGGATATTAAACTAATGAAAAACCATACAAATTAAAAATGGTTCATAACATGTAAAATGTGTCAAAAAATTATAATTGAGTTTAAGAAAATGAATACCATATTTCCTTAATCACTCAAACACACTCTATGATCATGTTTAAAGAAATTAAATATCATGATAACCATTTAAAATATTTATATTTATATATTAATTTATAACCATAATTTATGATTATTCTCTTCATGTATATTAGATAGTTATTATATATTTTTTACGTCACGTGTGAGTAATATTGATCATTTTTAACAGGTTTCATAATAGAATATTTGTTATTCATTGTTATCCAATAGTTATTCAATATTTGATCATAAAATATATTATAATTTGTTTTTATAATTATTTATATCTTTAAATTCTCATTATATGTGAGTTTTTTTATGATTCTTAATGATTAGTTTGGCTATGAGCATGTTTTAATGATTCATAGATAATAATAGATGTTTTCTTAAATAATTAGTAAAACTTTTATATTTCCATTTTTGAACTAAAAATAACGCATTATTTAATTATTTATAACTTGTATTATTAGAAATTAAATTCTCATAGTCATACATTCTATAAATTTATAGCATTATTCAATTATGTGGGTAAACTAACCATAACAAGGACATGCCATAACTAATGCATTATTATGAATTTAGTTAGTTTTAATATATTTATATATAAATAATAATGGTATTATATTTTTTTATTAGTGTGATACATAAAAATTTGAGAAATTTTCATGATTAAGATAACCTATAAAATGTTATAACATAGTTTGAAGAAATCATTTTTCCATCTCAAGATGCTATTGTGGACGATTGAATTTACCATAGTTTTTTATTGCTCATTGTAATGATCCAAAATTCACGACATAATATTATTTATGTTATGTTTGACAAATGTTTTTAAAAAATATAACAAATATTGAAAACTAAAAACATACTTGAAGGAAATTAATATTAAAGCTATAATAATCATTGATATGGTAAACCATTAACATTTATTACCTATAGAAATAAATTAATTACAGTAAGTTAATCCTGAAAAGGATTTTTTCAATAAAATACATTTTTATTATATTATTTATATTTTTAAGAGTGTAAATTTATAAATTTGAGAATATAAAATTTATTAAATTAAATTTAAAGTTAAAATTATAAAAAATAATTCATAGTATTATTTTTTTATTTTTTTATGAAAATAATAAATTTTTATTGAAAAATATTATTTTTAATAGAATTATATTTTTTTTCCTGATCTCATATATATTTAAATATGTTATATCTGAATAAAATCATCTTATGTAATATAATTTATATTTAAAATTGTATATTTTATTATATTCAATAGTATTATAAATCATATATCCGTCATTTTTAGAATTAAGTTATGAATGTACTTTAATTCAAAATATTTTTAGTATTTTAATCTTATTAAATATACCTATAGTGATGTTTTTTAAATTTCATTTAGAAGAAAATATTTTTTTATGATAAATCAATTTATTTTATTAATATCAGTATCTTTGATAATCATATACTAAATATATTTTATTTAAAACATAAAATACACTTTTTAAATAACTATTTTTACCTGTTATATGAACTAAATAAAAAATTTAATACTGAACCCCACAAAAATATTATTCGGTACAATTATTTCTATATTTTAAATAAGAAGGTTTAACTTATATTAAATTTTAATCTTTATTTTTTTCATTAATGTTAATTACTAATGTTAAAAATTAATTACGAGGGTAAAATCTAATTAAGGTAAAAGTAAATAAGGTAATTGAAAAATAAAATAAATAGTCTAGGTTGTTTCAAAAATTATTTTATGAGGATAATATCAATCCAAGCACATTTCCTCTCCACTTTTGTTTTTCTAGAGCCACTGACCTTTGAATTGTAACATTATATTTCTATAAATGTAATGGTCAATTCCAAAACTACCCTTAAATTCACATATAAAATAGTAACACATATACCTCATTAAAATTAATATCTCATTATAAGTTCTTACATAAAATATAATAAATTTATCCTCTCATAAATATCTTCCCACCCAGACGATTATATTCATATTTTGTTTTTACAGCCCTCATTTACAAGGTGTTTTTGATGAAAAAACTCAAGGATTCAACATGAGTATTAAATTCTCATAGTCTTTTATATTACTATAATCCTTGAAAAATATTTTCTAAAATTATTAATATAATGGAATTATTTCAATTATTATAGTTATATTTCATTACATTTACTAGAAAATATTTATTCAATCATGTTTTTCTATATAGAAAATAGAAGAACATTAGTCATGAATACTCGCAGAGTACCGCCTCCATTAAGCGATGTTGATCATTTTTCATACATGGAACAACAGTTTGGTATCAAATATGGATTATATTAATACATAATTTATATATTCCATAAATAAAATTCCTAAATTTTCATTTTCAATATACCATCAATGTATTCATTCATTGAGAAATTTTATCTTTAATCATTTTTATGTGCGAACTACCTCCTCCAAGAAGGATGAACTTCATTTTTCATAACCAACAATCTTTAAAAGTTCCAATAATTGATTTAATTATGATATATCATTGTTAATATTTGTTTAATATGTTCCATATGTCATGTTATCATTATCTAAATACATCCCCTTTATCATTGAATTATTATAACACATACCATTTGGGTTGATTTAAAAGTATGTGTGAAACAAGATATAACTATTAGTCCATGAATGATTAAGTTATTTCATATGGTGGTAATTTAATTTAATTTTTATATATTTTATAATTTTAATAAATTTTTAGGGGGTTATTAGAATTTTAAATATTTATAAATGTATTTCTCTTTGATCATCAAACACGTCAAAATCAAGTTCATCATGTTTTCCAATTTCAAAATAAATAATAATGTATTTCACCTAATGGAAATGGAAAAATGTAATAAACGAAAAAAAAAATTATTATTCTAGATTTAATGATCCTTTAATAACTAACATGAAACCAATTAGTTATAATGGATCATGTCTTTAGGTTGTTAATATGAAATTAACAAAAAAATGTTCAGTAAACAGATATTGAAAATAAACTATAATATGATAATATATTTGTAATATAGGTTCAAAGAGTAATTATAAAAGTTAATTTAATTTATATAATATTTAAACTATAAATTAAAAAGATATTTTCTCATTATATTGGGCTTAGATAATTGAAAACTCATAGCGAATACGTGGAATTGGTTTTTTGTCTCAACTTCTTCTCTTCGACACATGTTTTTTTATTATGAACTTAATTTATTTTTAGTATTCTATTATATAAATAATTGAAATGTTATACCATAAAATTCAAATTATTCATGGTAATTTTAGTTCAATTTCATTCTATTTAACTTTAAATAGGTTTTGATTCAAAAGATCCTCAAATTTTTAGGGGTTTTCATCACCCACATTCTTTCATTAGGTTATAAGCACTAAAATTTGACCAATATATTGGATTATTGATCAATTTTAACCCATTAAGATGTTCTAAAATTTATAAAAAAAATATTTATGGATTTATTATTTAATATCAGTTTTACCTCCTTGATTATTTAATATTTTAATGAAAATATATTTTTTAAGAGTAATTCCCATTTTTTAATTGATTTTTCTTATGTATACATGTTTTTAATTCCCTTATAATTTATAATTTTCCTTGGGTAAACTAATTTTTTATCTCTAATGATTATTGTATTTCCACTTTATTAATTTTATAACAAATGTCTTATGACCCATGAACAATGTGTGGTTTTATAAATAGTGTTTTCAAATATTTGAAATGTTATTTCTTTAAATTATCAAATATTCTTCCCTTATATATTGAATTTTGACATATAATTTGTTTCATTTTTAGGAATATTTATTTATATTTATTTTGATTAATTTTTTTAAGAAGTTTTGACATTATTTTCAAAAAAAATTAAAGAATTTGAATGGAAAATCACATATTTTTTAGATGATATTAAGAAATTATACTTATGAAAAATTCTTTTTTGGATATATATTCTATATTGTATTGATTAATATTCAATGTGGTAGTAGTTAATAAATAACCATTTATGTATTATAATTATATAAAAATGATTATATATCTTTTAGGTATTGTAAATTAATCTTTTTTTATGTGGTACCATTTATAAAATTTTTAAAACCTATTTTTTCATATAGTTTATTTATGATAAGATGATTGATTTGATTCCAAGTGGAACTAATATGTTCAAATAATGATTGGTGGGATATGATATAAATATATTTTTCCTTAGTTAAGTCTTTATATATCAATATACAAATATGTAAATTCGATATATTTGTTTGTTCACAAAAATGAAGAGAGATATTTTTTTTGTTCAAAACATAAAGCATAGTAATTTTTTTGCCCACAAAATGAATAATGGAAATTTAATTTTCTCTCAAAATTAAGGCTGTAATTTTTTTTGTTTAGAGAATGATTTATTGGATTTCTTTTGTTTAAAATATGAATCATTGGTTTTTCTTTCGCATCATAAAGCCCAAACATTCTTTTTTTATAATATAAAGTATGATAATTTGATTTCACCACAATATGATGTGTGTGAATTTAAATTGTTCACCACATGAGGCTTGTAAATTTTGTTATCATAAAATGATGAATGGATATTTTTGTTAGAATGTCATAATACCCCCATAACAATGTTGGTTTAAAATTTATTTTTATATAAATGGTTTCAAGCGATGTTACATTTCCAAGCCATATAAATTTGATTATTATCCATGAGCCACATTTATTATCTCCAGGTTTCATACTATTTTTCAATGTAATATATTTTTTTAACGACCTATAATTTTATCAATTGAATTTCCATTCCTATAATTTTTTCATGAAACAAATACAACACATAAATAATCCAATAATATCAATATTCTAATAAATTGGGAATGAAACATTAGTCTATAAATAAAAAAATAAGAATTCCAAATATTATAGTGGGTTAATAAATAAGAAATAAGATAATTATGATGGGAAAATTTGGATCTTCTCGATCCATTGGAATAACTGCACTAAACAAACTGTGTAAATGAAACATAATTTTAATAATAAAATAGTAATTTTTAAGAATAAATTTTATATAAATTTATGATAAAACATAATTAAAATAATAATTAATGAAAGAATATGTATTTCTTGAACTTAAGTACCCAATTCCATTATAATAGTAACCTACCCATTGGAATAGTAATATAAAATTTTGGAATAGAAATCCAGCTATTATAATAGTAACTTATCATATGAAATTATAAATAAAATTTATATATCTTATAAATGAAAATATGATATGTTTATATCATTGTATATGATAATAAATTTTTTAAAAATAATAAATTGTGTGCTGGTATTTTTCTAAAATGTAATTGTTTATTTACAATTTTATAATTAATATAAGGATTTAAAAAAATTATTTTCATAAAATAGATTCATAAATATATATTATGTTTTCTTTTAATTAAAATATAATTTTACAAGACTTTAATTACTTTTTTGAAAGGGTCACAAAATTGATTATAATATTAAAATATGTATTCTTCAAATAAATGATGTCTTTTTTAATTTAAATTTATCATTTATGGAAAATTATTTACATAAAATTTATTAAAATTTTAAATTCTACATGTTGAATAATTATAAGGGTTATTTTTTGGAATTTTTATAAAATAGTTGATTTTTTTGTGAATAGTGAAATACATTAATTTTCATTATTTAACATTATAAGCTAAATACATGAATTTTTTATATTGTATGACATAATAACCCACTAGATAAAAATATCATGAACTATTTATAGTATTTAGTCATAGTAATCAACATTATTGATCGTCTTGAGATAAAATACAATCAAATAAATATAATAATAAAAACACCCCTCTCCCCAAAAAATTCCACCCATCACCACACCTTCTCTCCACAAATTATAATCCTTGGATCATGTCAATATTTCTTATAATTCTCTTCCCAGTAATATTTCCCATATCTATGAGGCACTTGAATAATAAAAATATTAATCCCATGTTCCTTTAGAAGGTTTTCAAGGATACACCAATCAAGAGGTAAAATTGTAAATTAGTCTCTTTTAATTTATTTTTATTTCATATACTCTACTGACCACCCATTTCAAAATAAGAATGATAAATATATTAGAATATATATGTGCTATAATTTTATTATGTAATATAATATCCATCATTAAATCTATTATGTTATACTTTTATTCTAAACATGATAACGTCGTAAACGATATGTTGGTTCACCGCCTTTGTGGTTGACAAGTTTTTGTTTTTCATTACCAACATCAATGCTGGTCATAAAATAATTATTATGGGTAAAAAAATATTTATATTTATATTTTAACATGTTTCAAATTCCAAGACTAACATACAGACCAAATATTAAATAAATTAGAACTTGCTTCTGATAGAAAAATCACCAAAATAAACCAAACAGTTGTCGTTAATAATTTCTCAATTGAATCATCCTAATACGGTATATAAAATTTATATACATGAAAATTTATATTTATGGATTTAAATTATTATAATATAATTTCACCTTAGTAAATTTATTTCAATTTGATGAGAAATTTGATAATTTTACACAAGTGATCTGACAAGGAAACTATGAAATTAACACTCCCATAATGATGAAATTGATCTGTATAACTCCCCAAAATGGACAAAAATGAATATAATAAAATTATACTAAATAATTTACATGTATAAGAGGATACTAATTAAGTAACTAAGGAATATAATTTCATTTTCTTGGAAAATAAGTGAAAATTATGAATGCTTTCATACATAAGGTTAGTGGTGTGTCTTAAGCTCTATTTTTTCCTCCAGTTTACACTTTCTCTCTCTTCTCCATAATTTATTCCAGAATTATTCATTTATAAATCTCTAATATTTTATGTACATATTACAGAAAAGGTTTATATATCTCAATTAATATTTTTTTATGGGGAAATAAATGTTTTAAATATTCACTTCTCAATTCCCCTATATAAGCAAGCCTAGTAATAGGAAACTACTATGTTTGTTACCCATTTTCATGTACACTACATAAAATATATTATTCCACTGAATGATTTCTAAAATATAAAATTTATGCCTAAAAAACTATTTCAAATCATTTATTGTTTATGAAAAAAATTATCTGTCTTTCTTCTTGAATGTCCCATTAATATTGTCTCTTATGGCCCACTAAAATATCTCATTTGTAAGGTTTTTCAAATATGATTATTCATGTATTTAATTCATATATCTAGTAATATTTTTTATTTTCAGATCGCCTAAAAATGATTTAATCTATTATAACTTAGATTCCTTCATGATACACCCTTTTATTATTCCATGCGACATGATCACGATATCAATTTGTTTCCATGGGAAACCAATCTGTTTATTCACTATGATTGATTATTTATGTTTCCCACATATTCATGAACATGTTATGATGGTTTTTACAAAATATCTCTCCAATACATTGGGTAATGTTTAGTCTCATGGTATGTCATGTATGGGATTAGGGAGTAAACTTAATCCATTATGGGATATTTTCCACCATGTTTTATTGTCTTAGGAGTTCATTTTGAATCATGTTTATGTCATTTTATATGTTTTTTCCACATTTCTATGTTTAAATGATCTTATGATACCATTTTATATATATTGTTATTCCATTTCATTATTTAAGATCCATTCCTTTTATGTTATTATCTGATGACTGTTAATTCATGTTTTATGCTTTATTGCCATTTTTATTACATTACTGGGATTTTTAGCTTATCATTTTGTTAATGAATTCCCCAAGTTATCATATACAAATGTAGGATCTCAAATGGAGTTATGAGATCATTATAGAGATTAAAAAAATATTGTTCATTTTAGTTTCATGTTTTATAATCATGTACTTAATCTTCCAATGACACTGCGCTTTATAGTCTTTGGTTTGTATTTGATGAATAATTATACATAAAATAATAGAATAAAATATTTAAATGGGTATGGTTAGTATAGTTGGTATCATAAAATTGTTTTGTTTTTTATGATTATGAATTGATAATTGTATTAGGAACTCAATGGATAATTCTCTCACTATGGAAACCCTCTATTGAATCCTCAAAAATCATATCTAAGGATATAATTATAAATTATTTGTTATCCTTTATTTGTTCTAGTTTCCTTTTTTATAATATAATTAACAAAGTACTAAATCCTTATAAATATATTTTATATCTCATTAATATTTAATAGGGGTAAATAAGAGAAACTATGCCAAAAATAATTGTGATAGGAAATGTGATGATTTCTATGGTAACATTCTATACCTGATGGGAATGGGAGCCCATAAATTCATGATTGTATTATCTAAACTTTCTCAACATGTGAATTATAACTATAATCATATGGAACTCCCTCCTTCTATTAAGAAATTAAATTTTTAATTTGAGTCCTTTATGTTAAAAAATCTTTCAAACATTAGCAGAGCATCTGTTCCCCCCCATTCTGGAATAATGGATAAACTCCATTAAAAAGATAGTATATGTACTTCAATTATCAGAAGAATAGAAAGTTATGTTAGAAGACTATCATTTTTATGGGGAAGCTGATAAGTTGTCAAAATTGATAAAAAAAATTATGATTTTGAAATTGATTCCATATATTGGGAAGGATTTAAGAAAATATTTTACAATAAATATTTTCCTTGAACCCTCTTTTTAAATATAGAGAGGGTGTTCCTCATATTGAAAAAATATATAAAGATGAATATATTAGGGCATATGAGGAAAACATTATAAGGCGTTCACGATATGACTCTAACTTTTTTATGAACTCTAAAATAAAGGTATACTGACTCTTTTGTGTGTTAATGATGTTTCTTGGAAAATACATGGTAATTAGTGACTTTGAAATATATAAATATATTTTTCGATATTCCCTCAAATTTGAGATAGATATTAGTTACTCTTTCTGGTCTTATGGTCTCAGAGATAAAAAAATTAATATAATGTTTGTATAAGATGATCAACTTCTAAATCCCATGACAGAATGGAAACCAAACATCCAGCATGTCAAAATATTTGGAAGAAGAATCCTATGAACTACTGAAGATGAATCAAGATATTTTTTAAATGTGTAATAGAGGGGCATATTGATAATTTTTTTGAAAGGTATTTGGAGAAGAAAAGAAATGCAGAATAAGAAATGAATATTCAGATCAAAAATTATCCTATAGTGTATCATTTAACTTCATATAACAAGGTAATTATGTGAAATAATTCCCTACGCCTTAGGTTTTTAGAGACAGTCAATGAATATATCATCCAAGGGAGAATGAAAGTTCATATTCTTTCAATAATGCTGAGGTGGAACCTAATAATGATATGGTGAAAGATACACTGTTTATTCATTAAAGAATAGAAAATATAAAATTTATTTTAGTTCAACGTATTCTTGAACATCATGAATGTTTAGTATAACTATTCAATCACCACCTGAAAATATGATGATCAAGTTATCAATGAGAAACTAAAATTGGAAAATTATGGCATTTATGAATAGAACTCCTCCACGGTTATTTTTTTGGACAAAACCTCCCATTAAATCACATCATACATTTTTTTTGTGATTTTGATGCTATATTGGGTATGTATTATCAATATATTTATAAATCCGATATCATCTATCAAGAAAGGAAGATAAGTATTCTCTTCCCAATACATCCTCTAATTTTGTATAAGTGTAAGGAGGATGATGAATCTCTATTTGAATCATAATATCAATTGTTGATATTATTTTTATTTGACTAATCATACATAACTCAAATTATTGAGATAAAGGATAGTTTTATTCTCAATGACATTCCCACTATGAGGTACTACATTGATAACTTCCCAAAATAATTTCTCGATCTTCCTCCAGATCAAAAGATTGAGTTTTGAGTAGAACATATAACTAGATCCTTACTCATGTCATAGAATCCTTATAAAATGGAAACCATTTATTTATAATAATAGAATAAGTTGTTACAAGATAATATAGAAAGGGGTTTTATATGCCCGATTGCTTCATTATGGGGTGAGGTAATCCTCTTTCTCAATAATAAGGATAGATAAATGTTCCTCTATATTGATTATCGTGAGCTCCAAAATATCATGATCAAGAAATATTATCCCCTACCATTGATATATGACTTGTTTTGTCATCTATGTAGGTACATGTACTTTTTATGGTGGACCTTCGGTCAGGATATCCCCAATTAATGAAAATGAAATTCGATATTCCCTAAAATACATTTTAAATGAGGTATGGCCATTATGAGTTTATATTCATTCTATTATAACTCACAAATACACTATTAAATTACCTTGACTTAATAAATATTTTCTTTAGTTATTACCTCAATAAATTCATGGAAATTTCTATATATGATATTCTAATATATTCCAAGATAAAGGAGGAACATGAGGTGCCTTTTAATACTGTTAGAAAGACATTCTGAGGGGAGAAAAAATATGAAATGTATTGTAAGTAAAAATTATAGATAATTTAAGTATCATATTCTTTCATGTTATCACAATTAATGAATATATTTAGACCCTACTAAAATAAAGGCAATTGAGTAGTGGCCAAGAAAAACGTTTGTAATAGAGATCTATAAATTCATTGGTCTAGAATAGTATTAATAATGATTCTTGAAGAACTTATCATTATTTTCAAACCCATAATCCCTAATGATTCAAAATGATTTAATGTTTTTCTGTACTACTAAATTAGAATATTTCTTCAAAGAGTTTAAAAAAAGGATTATAATTACACAAGTTCTTAAGCAATAGAAAAGTGGTGAAGAATTTTTGGAATACAATAGTTATTATGATTTATATAAATTAAAAATAATAAAGTGATAGCCTTATCCTCAAGGTAGTTGATTACTCATGAGAAAAAATATCCCATGGATGAAATATTGTTAATGGTTTTGTTCTTCCTATAGATAATTTTGTGGCATTATCTCCTTGGGATGAAGTGTGTGATATATACTAGTCACAAGAGCCTCAAATATATATTACCATATAAGGATTTTAGTATGCAGTAAAAAACATAGGTTAGAACTCAACATTTATAATGAATTCTCAATCCACTATCATCCTTATAAATAGAATATTGTTCATGAATATCTATATAGAAAATACCATGTAAATTTAACAATGATGAGAATTGTTATGGATCAAATATGATTATACTTGAAAAGAATAAAAATTGAAATTATAAAGGAAGGTACATAATCATTCCTTTCACAAATGATTGTTCAAATATCCTCTCTAGAGAAGATAAAGGATTCCCAAAGAGATGATGTAGAAATTCAGAAAAAGATTGAAGCTATAAGAAAAAGAAAATCTTCAGATTTTATAATTGTTAAGAAATATTTTATAATATTTTTGGTTACATTATATGTACCACAAAATATTGAGATTAAGAAAGAAATTCTGAATGATGCACATAGTATTCCCCTCTCCATACACCAAGGGAGAACAAAGATTTATCAATATCTCTAAGCTCACAATTGGTTGAACATTAGAAAAAATGAAATTGTTAAATATATTTAAAATTTATTTTCATGTCATCATTTGATGGATGAAAGGATCTTTTCTTAGGGTATGATGAAACCATTACCGTTACCTATATATAAATGTAAAAACATCACCATGGACACTATCCCTATAATTCCAAAGGAATCCGGAGGATGTCGCGCTATATGCGTCATTGTGTATCTTCTTACAAAGACTACTCACTTTATTACGATCTGAGAGGATATATCACTAGAAAAACATGCATTCATATACATAAGATAAGTGTTGTGGCTGGATGGGGTACCATTATTGGTTATATCTAATCTTGATCCAAGATTTACTTCTAGGTTTTATAGAAGACCCAAACATGCTCTAAATAACAAGATGAACATCAGTACATTTTATCTTACCAAAACTAATAATTAATTTGAGAATAAAATTTAGACACAAGAAGTTATATTGAGATCATGTTGAATATACATCAGAGGATGGGATCAATATCAACCATTGGTTGAGGTCTCGTTAAAAAAATAGATTACAATCAAAATTCCAAATGGATTGATATAAATCCATTTATGGGAAATGATGTAGAACACCTACATGATGGGATGTCATTGTTGAACATAATCTAATGGGTCCCAAAATGGTCAACGAACTAGAAAAACAGTGAAGACTCTCCATAAATATATATATATGTGTGTGTGGAATGCCCAAAGTTGATAAAAGGGTAAGAACCCGGTTTCTGCTGTGAAAGACTTTGGAATATTTTTGATGATATTCCAGAGTAGCGCCTTCAAAGGGCGTGCGATTCCGAGCCCCGGAGTGGCCGGAATTAAATTTTCAGTTCGTTCACACTGGAACTGCCAAATAAATCGGATAACTCCTGAACGGTGACCCAGATCAAAGATCCGAGTGTACGGATGGGTCCGGAAGGGGGTTTTTACACTAAGAATGACATAAAACTTGTCGGTGCAGGATGTTTGGACCCCTTGCTCACTTTCAGAATGTTAAATGAATAAATTAATTAATTAATTTATTTGTTTAATTGTTAAACTCGAGTATATCTTAAAAGGTGGCTCGGAAATGAAAACTGAGGGCACTATTGAGTTTGGAATGTTCCGTTTACCCTGGGAGGGGTGTAACTTTCGTGGGCGCGGCCCATCTGTGAAAAATACCGCCAGGGGAATTTTCGTAATTTGAAAGCTTTGGGCGTTCAGCTTTATAACATTAAAACGGAATCTCGGAATCAAATTCCAAGACCTCTGTTGTGCTCGGGGGGTGGTTCTTACCCTAGGGGAGGCTTAATCTTGACCTCGTCGAGAGTTTCGGGTGTGGGTTAAATTGGGGGTTAAATTAATTAAAATTTTAATTTAATTTATTCTTTATTTAATCCCTAACCCCACCCCTATCCTTCCCCATTTACCTTTCCCTTGGAGGAAGAGCTCAACCAAGGAGGAGACCTTCTCCTCTCCTCCTCCCCTCCGGCAAGCTGGCGGCTCAGCGGCGGACTCTCCGTGAAACGTCGGTCGAAGCCCAACAAGGTAGGCTTCGTTGCGTACTATTTCTGCACCCCCTTTGAATTTGATTTTATTCATTGAAATGCTGTTAAAATTTAAAACTAATCCCTTATTTGCGTAGCACATATTATGATCTTTCAAACGCATATTTCGGGTTTAAAATTTGAGTCCCGACGTGCTCGTCGTCGTCTACCGAAAACAGCGGGTTTCAGGGGGTTTTTTCGGTGTTTTGGGTGTTTTAGGTGTTTTCCGGCGAGCAGGCGCGGCGGCGTGGCAGGGGACCAGGCAGAGGCATCGGCCAAGCAGTCTACGGCGTTCTGCAGCAGGGCGTCAGCATGTCATGGGGTCGAGGTGGCCGGGAGCGCGGCCGAGCAGAGACAGCACGAGCGGCCGGTGGAGCGGGGCAGCAGCGATGCTGTCTGCGGCGAGGTGCACCGGCCTAGTGCGCTCGGCGGAGGAGCCTGAGGCCAGGCCTTGGGTGTGCTGGGGAAGCCAGGACCCACGCGGCGTGGGTCCTGTTGGTTGTCAACGGAGACCGGCCGCTTGGCCGGTCTGCTGGGATCGAGGACCCGCACAAAGCGGGTCCTGTTGGGCGACGACACGGGACCGGCCAGCAGGCCGGTCCTTTTGTAAAAAAAATATAGAAAAATAATAATAATAATAATAATAATAATAAGTTTATAATAATAATAATAATAATAATAATGTTATTATTATTATTCTGGAAATGGTTTATAAATCATAAATCATCCACAGGACGTCCGTTTGGGGCACTGTCTGCGGCGACGTGGACCTGACGTCGAGGAAGACTTTTTGAGATGGTTTTTGGAATTTTTAATTTCCGAAACGAGGGGCCGCGGAGATGCAACGTGGCCGTTAAGTGGACGGGCGTTTATCAGGAAATCTTGTTTTGAGCGGCGCGGACGCAACCGACGTCCGCTTTGAGTGCCGTCAGTTGCGTTGGGACCCTGGCGTCGGGACGAAGTTTTCCAGGGTGGTTTCGGGCATTAAATCCGCAGTTGAGGCATGGTCCCCACGACCCTTCTTTTGAGTTGCGTGCAGCTTTTAGCGACATTTTCCTCGGTCGTCTGTTCGGGGTGTGCGAACAGTCGATGTTGGGTGTTTTTCCGAGGGCATCGCGTTGGTGCAGTCTGCCCACTGTAATTCCACACGATGATGCGGGCCCCGTGAGGGCCGTTTGGGCGTTAACGTTGATTTTTCCATCTTTATCACCGGGTGTCCATTTTGGGAAAGTGATTAGTCCAGCTCATGTTATTTTTCGAGAGGATCGTAATGGTGAGATCTATTCGTTGAGTTTCGGGACCGGGATGTGTCTCCCACGTAGCACCGCTCGTGTGCGGTGCGCCGAAATGCATCTTTTTCTCTAGATATCTATTGCACTCAGGTGAGTAGTGCTTTTGACGTGTTTTCCCGAGGGGATTGGAATGGTGTGATCCGCCCAACTGTTTTCGGGGCTGAGGCTCAGGATCACGGGATGTCGTTCGGGCGTGAGGCTGTGTTGGCGACTTTTACGAAGGATATCCGTTTGAGGTGAGTAAGTAGTCTATCTCGCATGTTTTTTCACGAGGATTACAACGGTGCAATTTGTTTGGTTGTGCGGAGCCTCTTGCATGATCTTAATAAATGTGGAAGCATGAAATGTGCTCTGGTGGTGGTTCTCCCTACCTTGTTTGTAGCGGACCCTTGGCGTGTGATCACGCACCCTTGGAGGAGTGATATAAATGTTTCACCAGATGTGGTTGGTCGTGCCTGGGCCTTTGAGGTGGAGTTGTTACATCACGCCTTCGCATTGACGCTGGGTACCGTGTGCATGATAGCCTTTGGGCTGGAATGAGGTATACTCTAGGAGTATACAGGAGCTCTTGGAGGTACGTGTGTTTGTACCTAAGAATGTTTGTGCGCTCAGTTGGGGTTGACTTGGGGCAACCCATCGTGTGGGCCCCATGTGCGTGCCATTTTCTGCTTTACGTACTTGACCTCTCACAACGTAGAGGGTCCCTCTGCGCTCGTTTTTTTGACCAGCAGGGTGGAGTTTCCCCTGGCCTGGTACTCTTTTGTCTGACCAGCAGGGTTGAGCGGTCTCCCGCTGGTCTTGTTCTGGATGGTTTGGCTGGCAGAGATGGTTGGGTTCCTCTGCTTCCTCAGCTATGACGGGTTTCAGTATCGTGCCCCTTTCACCGGACTGCGACACTGTTTGCGACTACGGGTGTTCGTCTAGTGTGGGTGTTTTCCCCACTTTCTGGGGTGATATTTCTTGGTCCGCTTTGATAGTGACTCAGCGGATTGGAGCGGGGTCGCCTTGTGAGGCCTGCGGAGTTACTCCCGCCACCCCGTGTTCCTTGGTAGAGTTCTTGTAGATTCGGTGTAACCAACACTTTACGCGGGCACCGATCCTTTACCCAGGAGGTTGTTACCAGCAGGGCTGAGGTTGTTACCAGCAGGTCTGAGGTTGTTACCAGCAGGGCTAAGGTTGTTACCAGCAGGGCTGAGGTTGTTTCTAGTAGGGATGAGGTTGTTTCGATCAGGGCTCGCCAGTGGGTTACCATCCAGCAGAGATGGCCAGTACAGCGGTGTTCACCGAGTAGTACCATCCAGTAGGGATGGCCAGAGCAGTTCTGGGCATACCTCCAGCGGGGCTAGGCAGTGGTCCCCGATGTCGGGTTACCTTCAGCTGGGCTGGGCAGTGGTCCCCGATGTCGGGTTACCTCCAGTTGGGCTGGGCAGTGGTCCCATCGCCGACTTTAGCCTGGTCGCCCTCCAGTGGATTACCCTATTATGGGACTGGGCAGTGTGGCACCCGTCGACTTTCTGGGTCTCCCTGTAGTAGGAACCCATCGACTTCCAGGGACCCTCTAGCGGGGCTGGGCAGGGGGTCGCCTATTGACTTTGAGAAGACCTCTCGAATGCGGGGTAGTGACGAGTTGTGGTTGACGTTCCCCCAGAACTCTCAAGTACGAGGAGTTTTCCCCCCACCGAGATGCGTCCTTGTGACGTGACTTAAAACTGTGCGGGCGATTCAGTGCCACCCAAAGCGGATAGTGTCGAGGTGTATTGATTGAGCCCTTGACTTGTAGTTCGGGGCAGACGTGCAGGATGCTGGGCATCGATGGTGTTTACTTCTGGGACTGTTAGCTACTCTTTTCTTGGACTAACCTACAATATGGAGATCCCCTTACAACGTTGTTCGGGCTTTTTTCTGAGCATAAATATATGTATATACCTTTCTCAGTACCCACTCCTTGGGTTTTGGCTACTCTCCTTCCAGGAGAGGCAAAGACGTGTGGGGTATGCCATGTTCTTTCCGTGTCTAGCTTCTCGTTGTTGGACAAGTCTACTCTCCTACTATAGGTAGCAAAGACTCGATGAGAAGTTCATCTTCTCACCATTTCCAGCTCCTTGTGTCTGGATGAGTCTATCTCCTTCCATCTTGTTGGGTTGAGCTGGAATCTCTACTGTTACTCTTACATCCCTTTCAGTTGTACTCCTCTACTTTTCTTGTTCGCTCTACTACTCACCCTTCGGTACCTCCTTTTGTTGCTCCCTCGAGCCCTCGGGGTATCCTACTGATTATTTCCATACTCACCCCTGCTTGGGCTTTGCTCGCACTTGGTGTGCCCTTGCAGACAACAGATAGGTGGAGTGTGACTTCAATGGAGCATAGGAGCTTGGGAGCTTGGACCACGTGCGGTGGTCGGAGTTGGGTTCCAGGTGGGGGACCCTTCCATCTATTTTTCCTTTTGGTTACCTGTTGCCGGGTTGTGGAACTTTTTGGTTGGGCACGTGTTTTTTCCCTTTTCCTTTTCAGTTTACCTTCAGTTTGCTTTGTACTGTTATAGGTCGATGCACATTGTGGTTTATTTATATAGCAGCTTCCCTTTTCTTTAGATGTATTTTCTTTTTACTCTTCACTTTTTCATTGAGTGTGCTGCGTGTGTGTGTATGGGTACTTAGGCAAAGGCCTCCCTAAGTTGTTGTGCCTTCGGCGCTGGTCGCCAGCCCCTGGCCTATGGAGGTGGGCTTGGGGTTGTTGCGGCTCGAGCCCGAGTCGGGTCGGGTCGTGAAAAAAAGAGTTATATAAATAATCATAAAAATGGGAATTAGAGTTTGAGGTTAGTGATATGATATTCCTATGAATATCACTATCGAAGACGGTCATGAGATTTGGGAAGAAACGAAAGCTAAGTCTCGGGTACATCAACCACTAAGATATTTTAGATCTTGTCGGAGTTGCGTCTTATCTATTTGCACATTCACTAACCATGTCTCATTTACATTTTATATTCCACATATCCCTCTTAATAAATTACATATAAGATCCCTCTCATGTTTTTAGTTCATAGGTGGTAATGCTAGAAAATGATCTCTCTTATAAGGAGAATTTGATGAATATACTTGACTATAGAGACAAATTTCTAGACAATAAGACTACTAACACGGTCAATGTACTATGGAGAACCCATATGTATGAAGATGAGTAATGGTAACTAGAAGAAGATATTAAGGATAAATTCCTACTCATGTTTTCACCATATTATTTAAAACAAAATTTTTATGGTGAAATTTGAAATCGAGGGGGGTATAACATAATGACCTGGAATTTTATTAGTTCAATTTCTATTTTTATAATTAGGATATAAAACATTTATTACATAGAGAATCAAACAAAAAACTTATTTCCATAAATAAATAAAGATAAATCAATCATAAAATAAACCAATAATAATTCTTAATATTGAAGTGGGATAAAAATTATAAATTAAAAAAAGAATTGAAAAATTTGAGTATGATCAATCCACTAAAATAAATGCACTCACAAAAAAATATATTGAAATAAAACATATTGGTAATAATAAAATTCACTATATAATGATAAAAATATATATAACCTTCAGTGAAATAATAATTTAATGAATAATGAATCAAATAAGGGGAATTAATTGAAATTATATAACTTATACCTTGGGAACAGTAACCTAAAAATTGGAATATTAATCTAACAATTATGAATAATAATATGGTTATTAAAAGAGTAACCTCACATATTAAAGTATAAATAAAATTTTAGTATCATATAAATGAGAATATAATATATTTATATTATAGTATATGTAAATAAATTTTTTATAGATAATAAATTAATTGTTGGTATTTTTTTAAAATGTAAATGTGTATCTATAATTATATCATTAATATTATTATTTAAAATAAATTTTTTTATAAAAAAATAAAATATTTAAACAATTTTTTATTGCTATTATAATATTATTCAATTAGAATTTAATTAATTGTTCAAAGGGTCCCAAAATTGATTTTTGAATTAAAATTGGAATTTTTTGAGTAAAGGATGATTTTTATTAAAAGTTAAATTTATCATATATAAAAATTAATTTTCAAAAAATGGATTACATTTATGAAATGAACTCATTGAAAAACAGTGTTGGTGAATTTTTTATATTTTTTTAAAATAGTTTATTTTTTGTGAATTGTGAAATATATTAATTTTTGGTATAACATTATAGGTTAAATACATGAATCTTTGAGTCATGGATGATATAGTAACCCATTGGTTCCTACTCTAATAAATGATTTGCTATTTTTAGTTATAGGAATCATCACTATTGATAGTCTTTATCTATAATAAAAAACTAATAAATATAGAAATAAAAAACACCCCTCTTCTTCCATAATAAGTACCACCCCTCATCACAACATCACATAAAACCTTATAAATCTTGTAGATTATAAATATTATGATTAATTGACTTTCCAATACACTTTAACACATCCAAGATTTTCTGTTATAAACAAAAGTCCAAACCCAAGTACCTTAAATAGGTTCTTAAGAAGACAATATTCAAGAGGTAAAACTTTTAATCCTTCTAATTAAATTAATTTTTTTTCTTAAACTATCCTCACCTCCCCAATAAAAAGTTGACAGATAACTCCAGTATCATATATATACTATAATTTTATTTTTTAATTTAATATCCATGATCAAATGTCTTTTCATTTTTTTATTCTATAAATGAAAACATCTTCTGGGATATATCGGTTCACCACCTTAATCGACTATGAGTTTTCATTTTGCATTAAAACCTATTTTTTTTTTAATAAAACCATTATTATGGTTAAAAAAGATTTTAATATTTATATTATAACTTTCATCATATTATAGAACTAATATATATACATAAGATTAAATAAAAATAAACTATTTTGTGATTATCGAAAACCCTCCAAACTAAACTAATAAATTACCATTAATATTTTATCAAATGAGTCATACTCATACTAGAAAACCAAATTACATATTGAAACATTTAAACATTATTATGGTAATTAATACTATATAATTTTAATTCATGAAAAACATACTTATTTTAAAAAAGCATTAATAATTTTATATAGGAAAATCGACCATGAAATGTTTAAACAAACCCTCCTAGAATGACGAAATTAATCCTTATAACCAATAAAAATAATCATAAATGAACTTTGTAAAATTATAATAAATAAAAAACATTAATAATAGATTCTAAAATAAGAATTTAATGAATCTAATTTGATTATAAAGTACATTAAGTTCAAGTGTAGAACACTTTCAGACATAAGTTAAGGGATCTCTTTGAACCTCTATTTCTTCTTTCATGTTATGATTTCCCTCTCATTACACCAATGTATTTATTATTTATTCTTATATAATCACCCTAAATTATTTTTATGTGTTCCATAATTTTTTAGATAAGTCAATTAATCTTAATTTTATTGGTAAATACTTGTTTTGTTTGATTATTCACTCAATTCCACTTGATAAGAAATCCAAATTAATAGGAACTTCACTGTTTTTAACCCATTTTCTTGTACACTACATAAAATATTATAATCTGCCTATATTTTTCTAAAATATATCATTTAATACTAAAAATCTGTTTTAGTCCATTTTTAGTTTTATATAGAAAATTAACCCTTTATCCTCTTAAAAGACACTTTAATATTTATAATTAAAAAAATACTAAAGTGGATCATTGATCATGTTTCATAAACACACCTTGTCATGTTTTCACTTTAGTTGGACATCATTATTCATGATATATTCTTATATTTTATTTTATTATTGTCAATAAATTATTTAATCACTTATTTTGTGGACACTATTATAATTAACCATATAGTTATTCCTTGTTACATGATCACAATACCCATTTCATTCCATGTGTTACCCTTGTGTTTATTACTAACGATAGATTATTTATGTAGTAAATATTTGAAGGAATGTGTTTTAATGGTTTTTCCAGATATAAATTCAATTCATTGTGTATTTTCTAGTTTCGTGAGATGTCATTTATAGGATTAAGTAGTAAACATAATCCATTATGTGACTATTTCATCCATGTGATAAAATCTAAGATATTATATTTGACTCATGTTTGTGTCATGTTATATGTTTATTCCCAATTCATGTGTTTCCACGATCATATGATTCCATGTTTTATATTCTATTCTCCCATATTTTTATTTATGATCCATTCCTTTTATGTTATCATGTTATGTCCTCTAATTCATGTAATATATGTTATTATGATTTTTATTCCTTTTATAGTTTTTTTAGAATACCCCTTTTGTTTAGTAATTTACCAGTTTATACTATATAGATTTCGGATATGCATGGGAGTTATGAGCTCATTATGGATATTAATAAAAAATATTTATTATTTTATTTTATTGTTTTCTAATCATATACTGAATCTTATAAATATGCTAGACATTAAGATCCATGGTTTGTATTTGATTGATAATTATGATTAAAATTTCCTAATAATATGTTTAAAATACTAGGGTCACTATAATTTTTTTTATATTTCATCCCCATTTATCATGAATAGGGGAAAACTATTATTGTACCAAGATCATTAAAAAATGATTTCCTCTCATGATAATGTTTTCTCATATTCTTATTGTATAACCCTTTAAAATATGTTAATAATTAACCCTTACTAAGTTTTCGAGATCACCCCTTTCATTCATTTTAATTCCCTAGTCTATAAAGATGATTCTTTTAGTATAATAATATTTTATAAAAGTAAATTATTTCTGATAACTTGTAAAACACACAACACTGATCTTAGAAAAACTATTAAAAGATAGTATTTAAAGATTAAAATTATAACCTATAATTTAAATTAGTCTGTATGAATTGGATTATATATATGTAAATATATATAATTTTTTTATTTAAAATATATTTTTTTACAAATTCTTTGGAGATAAGAACAAAATATTATATTAAACATGTTTTATTCTACAAATATATCTTTTTAAAAAATGTGGGACTATTTGCTTCTTATGAGAAATTAATATAACTAATTTATTGAACTTGTAGATGTTTTATTAAATTTTTCTTTATAAATTTTTAAATAAATATATAATAATTATCCTTTGGTGAAAATTTAAAATTTTTCTGAAATGTTTTTTTTCAACAATTAGTGAAAATAATTTTTTTGTTGAAAAAGTAATTTTTTTAAAATGTTTTTAAATAGTAAAATTATATTTTGTGTTATTTTTAAAATTTAAATTTTAAATTATTATTTTAAATAATCAAAAAATGGTGTTAAAATTATTTTTTTACTTGAATTTAGAATAAATTATTTTATATTTAGGAATCAATATTTTTTTGAAAAAAAAACATTTTTCATTTTATTTTTGGGTTCAATTTTAAATAAAATTATGCCACTATTATATTTTTAATCATGAAAAATTAAATCTGTATAATGAATTAATGGGTACCAATTTGTTAAATTTGTCCCTTTTATTTTTATAGATACCATAGTAAAATTTGTTACCACGGTAAAGGGTAAATTAGTTAATAAAATGTTATAAACAATATGATAAAGAGTATAAAATAATTGTAAAACATGCATTAATTTTATAGGATGATTTTTTTTATTGCCTCTAATCATCAAATATTTGTTTTTATAACATTATTTTCCATTTTTATGGCATAATTACCTTTATAGTATTTTATATAGTGAAAAGTAAAATATGTTACACTCTTGATTTTAATAACTAGAATATTTTTAACATATGGATAAACAAAGGATATGTTTGGTTTTCATTTTTCATTTAAAATTCCAATGAATTATTTTTTCATGTTAACTTATTTATAATTTTTAGATATTAAATTATTAATTCAAATTCTTACACAATGATGACATAGTAGTTATTCAATGAATAAAAAAAATTATATTGAAATATTAAAAGTAAAATTGTTATAAATAATTAATATTATACATTAATTTTGTAGATAAATATATATTTTTTTAGGGATGTATTAAATTTTCTTATTTAAATTTAAACAGTCTTTCTGATGATATTAATGTCAATCAAAATGAATAGTTCTAAAATTAATATTATTGATATTTTATGAAAATAATAACTTATTAGATGATATAAAATTCAAAAAAAAAATACTATCATTAGAAAATTAAATAGGATGGGGTTAGAAATAGAAGAAAATGTCTATTTATGGGGATGTTTTCCATTTATTTTAAATATCATGATCCTTAACAAGTAAAACTCATTGTTGTTGTGGGAATTGTGAAGATGGTTAACTAGGGGTTAAACAAAAATTATAATGTTACAAACATTGAAAAAACATATTCAAGATTAATTTTATGATATTTGGTTAACTCATCCACATATTATATTATAATATTGTTATTTTTAATCCATTTATACAACAATATTAATTTATATTATTTTAATATTTTATGAAATTCCTTGATTGTATCTCCCTTTACTTACGAAAGGGATCATCTTATTCTCATTTCACCACACCCTAATAACAATTTTATATATCCAAGTCAAACCAAAATGCATTTCTAATATCCCTATACACATTATAGTGGTATTAGTTTTTTCATAATACTAGTTATGCATGTAATAATGTGTAATGAAATGGGTGTTATCCGAAGAAGAGGTATAGTTCTTAACATTGTGTTTTCTATTATTTCTTATTTCATATCATTTAATCTTATAAAACCATATTAATAAAATAAAATTATTATCTCCTGTATAATTATTTTTTATTATGTTAATGGAATAACCAATATCCATCTTCAACATTCATCAAATGATAATGAAATCCAACATTCATGTGTACGGAAGACTACCACCTCGTGAACCAATGTAATTTATTTTCCATCACCACCTATGATGATTATTTATATTGATTAAATTATTTTTTGATATATTATGTTCATGTATGATGTATCTTTAAATATATAATAAAATATTTTATTTCTTACCATTTTATTCATTGAAAATTGATAATGTCAATCGTGCACACATGTGAATTACTACCTCTATGAGTTTATGTGATTTGTTTTCATCACCACATTACATGGATGATATATATATACATATATATATATATTTAATGAAATAATATTGAATTTTTTATATGATTATATTTATATAATGATAAAATAATGATTTCATTCTTTCCATAATTTTTTTAAAAAATTTTAAAAGTGTCTAATGTTTACATATAGCCTACCATTCCCATGATTTTAACACATTTCATTTTCAATGACCATATTTCTTGATTTGTTTTGAAAGTATAAATTAGTTGTTAAATGATAATTATGTAATAATTATTATTCAGGTGATTATGAAAAAATGATTCCTTTCACCGAGGTCAATACACCGAAACTGTTTCAAAATTGCATACCAAACATCCTCAAAATAGTTGACATTCATTTAACTAATTATGAAATTTTATATTATATTTTTTTAAAATGGAGAAAAAATTAATGATAAATTTGGAAAACAATAATAAAAATTCTAAAAAATTAAATAATTTATATATGTTTATTATACATGATTTGAATTATATACAATGAAATCATGTACTCGAGGTAATAAATTTCATCTCAATTTCTTTTCATTAAGAAATATTTTAATGTTATGGACCTAATTTATTTCAAATGGTGTATTTATTCTCCCATTTGCATATTATATAATTAACATTTTATACATTATGGTATTTTATGTTTCAATTTGATTAATTTTGACCAAGGGTATTTCAAATTAATGTTACCAAGTGGTAAAAGGTTTCTTAACTAAATTTATTATCGTTGGGTTATAACTCTTCATCATTGACTTTTTTATTCCATGATAATATACCAATTAATCATTAAATTGTTTTATTATATATATACACTTTTTCAGAACTGTATTTCTTACGCTTAATCACTTCATTTATTAATTCTCAATTCGATGATATGATCTCTCTAACAATAATCTTTCTCAAATTCACATTCCTTGAGATATATTTTTATTATATAAACTTATCCTATTTTATGAGGTGTATGTACAACCCATTGTAAATTTTATATCTTGAATATCATTTTTTAATGGAATTTAATTTTTTATTTGATGTTATTCTTTCAAACAGCTTATGATTAAAATGTTACCAAAGAGAAAAATAATTTATTTTACAATTTACATTGTTTTGGAAATTTTTTAAATTCATGGTTACCTTTGGAAAATCGCAGGATATTATTCTTCTAAACCGCATCTATATTATTCCACTTTGGTTATGAATATTTTTAACAAGTTTAATTTTCATTTACTCCCATGATGATTAAATAAGCTTCCTGAATGTTTGTAGTGTGTGATACCGATCCTTTATCTTATTTTAGATTTGGAATCCTTCTCGTAAATATCCATGTTTTTAATATGTATAAAAAATATTATTTTTCAAATATAAATTATTTATAATTGGTATTTAAAATGGTTTTGGAAATAATTTAAATTTTTTAATAATGAAATTTTTTATTATTTTCAAAATGGGTAAATTTAGACCCCATTTATAAATTTTTAAAAATAATATTTATTTTTAAAATTTACATAATTAAGAGAGATTCTTATAATCATGAACATTATTTACATTGAAGTTTCTTTTATATGATTCCAAATTTATATTTACAAAAAAATAATTTTACAATATTTTAATATTATTTAGTTATTATAAGTGATTTTACAAGTGAAAAGAGTATTTTCCTCATGAATTTTTTTCATAATATTTTAATTTTATTTCCATTTGTAAAAGACAAGAAACTATGTTTGTTATATATGATCAACTAGGGATATTTTTTTATGATATAATACCAATTATTTTTATATATGGGTTATGATTATTTATAATATATATTCATGGAATCCATTTGTTCTCTATGGGTTAATGATGTTATGAAAGTAATAATGGTTGTGTTTATAAGTTCTATGGTGAGATTATATATTGATATAATTTATTCATGTTATGGTTCTTGGAATTTTGTTTTTAGTTTGGGTGGTTCTATTGTAAACCATTTTTGGCTGAGGAAATTATAGCTCTCTAATACACTAGGTAAGGGGACAAACTAAACTAATTAGGACTCTCTTAAGAGACTTTAGAAATTTAGAATAATGGTTATTCCAAATTTTATAATGATGGTTATTTAAAGAATAACTATGTTAGTTACCATAGGTATAATAGAAATATTTAATCTGAGTGTAACTATGATGGTATTCCATGTGTAACCATGATCTTTACTCCACATATAACCATTATTATTATTCCATATATAAGAGTGGTATATAAATGGTCCAAGATACCTAATTTGTTTCTTTTTTCGATATTGGTAATAAACGTTTACTTAAATCAAAACCAAAAACACATCGATCCTGGTTTTTTATTGAAATAATTATTTCTTTTTTTAAATCATTACACGTTGTTCGAGGATTTTAGATAGATTTATTAAATAATATGTGTTCTTTAATGATTATTCTCATCCACTTTGATTATGTTATCATTTCACTTATTCTTAACTTATCCCCACTAATAAAATTCAATTTTTGAAGCTTATGATTACTAATACTAAGAGTTTTATATCACCATTCTTATTTATATTTTTACACAAGATGTGAATATAGATTTTATGTACGTTGTGGCAATATAGGTTCATAAATCTGAATAACTTAGTGGGAGATGATGTCATTTTTATTAACTAGTTATTTGTAAATCCAACAAGTTGTGATTTTTCCCGTATTCTATAAAAATATAAAACTAAATGATACATGGGTATATAAGTTATATATTTTTACTTTTTGTGGGTTTGATGAAAAAAATTGGGTCATGTTTTTTTATATTGAATCCAAATATGTAATTTTTAATTTTTATCACTAGTTATAGGATTTTAGGTTTAGGGCCTTTATAGTTGGTATTAGAGAAGGGTTTATATTTCATTGGATATTATTATGTTATCATGTGATTTTATCTTAAGGGTCATGGACACCATCATGTGTTTAAAAGATTTAGGTTTATAATAATATAATTGTTTTAGAAACCCATTTTTAGGTTTTATGTGATTTAATATTGTGGTGATTAATGATATTTTGGGAGATATTTTATTGGGTTTAAATATATGTAACCTTTATGTTTAACAAGATTTATTTATTGAGAAATAAATAATTTTTATTTTCTTATAATAATTAAATGTTATTTATATCCATTATGGTTGATATTATATTTGTTATTGAGTTAATTATGGGTTATTACAATTTGGGAACATATATGTAATCATATTGATAATAATGGGATTGAAGAGTGATTTCCTGATTAGTTGAATAATGTTATTTCATAAGAACGTGTCTATAATTTTGGTCTTATTTAATTTATATTAGGGGATCTTATTTTTGGGTTCACATGTTGATTTATATTTTGAAACTATATATATTGTTAATGTGGTTTTTGGTAATTTTGGCCATTTATGGAATATATTATTATACCATGGTCATTATATTGTTATGGAATATATAATTTTTTTATGAAAAATTAATAGTAATTGATGTTATTTAGAGATAAATTTTTTATTTATCTTTTATGAATATTTGATTATGTCAATATAAGGAATGGTTATTACTATTGAATTTTGGATATTGAGGTATTATTTATTTGAATGTCGATTTAATAATTTTTATAATGTATCTTAACTCATTGTAACCATTTTGGTTTTTTTTGAAGACATGATAAATAAATAGTTATCTTTTTCTGGAATTATATGATCTAATTAATATTCATTTTCATGCATCAATCATAGATAATCATTCTAAAAACTGATCGTTTGGATAAAAAGGTGACTCCATAGTGGAAATTGATTAAATAATGATATTATGTATAATTAGAAAGTATATTTACATATGATGATAGTCTAGAATCAATAATTAAATGAAAATAATTTGAAAATGTATCTTATTATTTCTATTATAATAAAATGATGGCCTTTTTTAAACTACTTTAGTTTATTATTTTGTTTTTATTCATTTTCTTTTTAGGATTTACATTATTTTGATCAATGATCTATATCACTCTACATCATAATTGGGGAATTGTTTTTTTATTCCATGTCTATATTTTATAATAAATCCAAATTTTTCCTATCATCAATCCTTAGTATGTGTGATTCCTAATAACATTCACACTTCTCTTTAATAATTTTCAGGGGGATGTTTTATTAACCCCTTTTATGACATGGAATTTCAAAAAATGTATTTTCATATACCAAACCTTATTCTACCAAGATCATGTTTAATCTATGAGGATAAAAATATTAAGAATAGGGGGATAATAAAATATCTTAAGATTTTATAAGGAAATTATGTTCGATAATATGTACGAAATAAAGCATTGTGCTTAAATAAACTGTGAAATATTAATATTTAAATATTACCATTATAACCATGATATTAATTAAATATCTTTAGATTTTATTAGAAGGAAATTATGTTTGAAAACATGTAAGACACAAAGCTGTGTGCTTAAATAAACTGGGAACTATTAAATTTTAAATATTACTGTTATGACCATGATATTAAATTAAAAGGTATGAATAGGATTTAATACTTCTTATAATATATATAATGATTCTAATCTATAAAAATTTATTGATTTATGATTACAATATATGCATTTAATTATTTAGTAAATTCATTTTAATCTTCAAATATATGTTTTCTTAAAAATGGTTGTTTTTTATTTTTGAGAGAACATCATATATTTATATTTTGTGAATTTTAAATTTTTTATTTTTGAAAATAAATATCATTTTAATGAATATTTCATAATATTCCAATGGTAAAAATTTTAATAAAAAATTAAAAGGTTTGATATTTCAATGGATAATTAATACCCAAATTTTGTTTTAAAACTATAATTTATTTTAATTTATTTATAAAATAATATTTTATTTCATCTTAGTTTCTCAATATTATTTGTTATTTTTGAAAAAAAATATCCAGTTATAATTTTAAGATATTTTTAAATCTGAGGTTTTTTTAAATTCATTTTATATTTATAAATTCTATTTTCTTAAAAAATCTCTTTAATCGCATTTATTTAGTTTAGGATTAAATTAAATTACTCATCTATATGTTCTGAAGAATAAAAATTTTATTCCATATTTAGAATCATGGGGTAAAAATTTGGTGAAATATTTATATTTATATTTATAGTAACCATATTATTTTTTGTTGTCACATTAAAATTTTAATTGGGTAATTAAGGTTTACAAATTACATGTTTATTACTGCAAAATAATCCTAAAACATTTGTAAATTTTATTGTATGAGTTCATATATTATATAATCATATAATTTTTTGTTATATGTCTAATTGTTTCCATTGGGATGTGATTATGACCATTATAAAATTTTATGTAATGAAAAGTCAAATATTTCACACCCTTGGTTTTAATAAATAAAATATTTTTAAAAACTAGATAAGTAGAGGATATGTTCAATAATAAATACGAATATGATATATAGATTAAATATATTAATAAATGTAATTTATGTTAAATTTAAATTGAAAAAATAATAACTTTATATTATTACGTAATGCTGGTGTTCAAATTATTCAATTAATGGGAAAAAATAAATAATATTAAAAATAGTAAAAGTAATATAATTTGAAATAATTAATGTGATCCGATCATTTTATATATAAATATTACAATAAATTTATTTACTTCATGTTTTTATTCTAACTTCATTTGTTTTGTTGATGTTATTAAATTCAGTTAAATAAATCTGCCGAAAATTGTAATTATTTATATTTTATAAAAGTAATATTTTGTTAACTAAAATAAAATTCATAAAATACCAATATTAGACAATGTTATTTTTATATGGTTTAAAATGTGAACCATGTTCCATTTATTATCATACTCTACAAATATTAACTATCATAACCCTAAAATATTAAAAACAATGTTTTCATGACAAGTGTGAAAACAGTTAATGTGGGGTTAAAACCAATAGAAAAGGGTAAACAATTAGTAATAACTTGTAAAAATTTAATTTTATGATAATATTTCAACTCATACTCATATTAAATTATAATATTATATATTTTGACCCATTAGTGTATCCAAAATAACTTCTTTCATTATAATATTTTATGTAATTTTATGAGGGCTCATCCCCTCTCTTATAAAAGGGGACCCCTTATTCACAATTCATCATAACCAAAAAACTATTTTTTTTAAAAAAAATACCAAAATAAATTCAAAAAATATCTAAATAAATTCAATGTGTCTTTTTTTCATAATAACTTCCTCATTGGAATTAACATTAAATGAAAAGGTGGTTGTGTGATGAATAC
This sequence comes from Viscum album, assembly GCA_963277665.1. NCBI lineage: Eukaryota > Viridiplantae > Streptophyta > Magnoliopsida > Santalales > Viscaceae > Viscum > Viscum album. Next base: position 1,774,091,533 of record OY728146.1, on the reverse strand, counting down.
ATATAGTTCTTAACTGAGTGTTTTCATTCTATTTCTTTTCCAAATCATTAAAATATTCTACAAACATGATTAGATAATATCATTATTATATCCCTTATACTTATATTTTATTATGAAAATGTATTACCTATATCCATATCCAACATCCATCAAATGGTAAAGGAATCCATCATTTGTGTAAACAACACACTACAACCTCACGAATCCATGTAATTTGTTTTCCAACACCAAATCTAAAGATTTTTTATAATGATGTAATTAATGATTATATGTGACATTAATTATATATCTATCAATCTCAAAAATATAAAATATTATTTAAAATCATACTATTCCATTCACTAAAAAAATTTAATTTCTGCATACTTGTGGACTACAACCTTTATAAAGCGATGTGATTATTTTTGACATCACCAAAATACATGGATTGTGATGAACTTAAACTGAATTCCATCCCAAAGTTGTACCTAATTTTTTTTTAACATTCCTAAATAAAATTCATAATCCCCATGTTCATGAGACAAGCACCACAGGCATCAATCTATAATAAGAGGCAATAATTTCTCCCAATATTAACTATAAAATATGATATATATATATATATATATATATTCAAAAGGAAAGAAAGATTAAAATAAAAAATGGATATATATGTCATAATTTATATATAAAAAGGGAAGAAATACAACTAGAACGATAGAAAAAAAAGATCTATGAGACAATACATACTCAAAAGAACAAAAAAACTAAAAAACTACTCTAATAGTATCTATATGATGGTTTGTAAAAACCACCACCATTTTACCACTATCTAAAAAAACCCACCATGTAAAAAACCTCACCACCTCAATATGGTGTCGTGTCTTTCCATTCATCAAAAAACATACAAATTTCTTCAAACTAATGAATGAGTGAGAAGGGTATGAGATAGTCGGCTTAGTAGGGTCCTACATCGGTTTTCCATATCAATTTATGTAAAAATAATCTAATAATTTTCAATTTTAATGAAAAATAGAATGATATATAGTTTAGTAGTTTTTATATCAATGTAATGGAAGAACGTATAATTTTACATTTTTCCACATATTTATATAAATATTTTAAATATATATTTATAGAATTTCATATACATATATCAGAGAATATTTATAAAATTATTGAAAAACATGTACCACAAATCATATATAATCTGTTGTTGTACAACTAAAATGTTAAAATTCAAAATCACAGGTTACATCATGCCAAGGATCACTCTAGGTCACCATATCTAGGACACTCATTCCAAACATGTAAAATCACACGCATAAATAATCTAGATATATGTAACAAATATATAAATTATAGGAACACCCTATAATGTGAACCTCCCAATAGGTCTAACATGTCCCTAGAACAATTGGCCTATGGGGGTAGAGAAACACTTTCAGAATGAACCCATCATGGGTGGACATGTCCAATTACTACACGTTCCAAAAAATTATCCACATATTCTAACGTGATTTATTTCTAAACCATTTCACCAATGTATTAAATCAAAACCATACATTGAAAATCATTTCAAGAAAAACCGTTTCAAAATGATTTGAAAAAATGACTTTCATTTAACAATGCTATCGAAAACCCATTTTTTATCAAAAAAAAATTCCAAAACATAGAAAAATCATTCAATGATGCCATTTTTTTATAAAAAAATTATAAAATACAATATAATTCACTTTATCCAACACAGTCTTTAGATAGAACCACTAAACTCAAAACTCAGGCCACGCATGCCCACAACGTGATCCACAAACAAGGACGAACACACCAATAAAAATGGTGTCCCTAAAATTAGTATAAAAATCTAAAAATATTCAATTTAACAAAAGGGTTAGTGAAGAGGAAATATCGCAACATACCTCGAGAACGCACTACCAACCCAAAAAATAATGGAAGGACCTTAATAAAATGATCACACAATGAATAAATAACAAAAAAAGGTCATTACCACCACATATCAATGGATCTAATAATGCATCACAAAAAAAATACTACTATCAAAGTGAACAAAGATATAGAAATAATTACTCACCTAGATAATCACTGTGCATAACCTTGATGATCAATCACTATAAGAATCAATCTAGAATGAATATAGGTTCCCAAAATCATCAGATAAGTGATCTGGGTATAGATTAAATAGGTTTTACATTTAATAAATAACAAAATCATTCCTATGGATCCATAAAATCCCTTCCTTTTACATATACACTATATGTAACACCTTTACATGTCATGTAATCCATTAATATCGTATTTTCTAAAAAAACATTCATATTTTAAATAAAATATAAAATTTAAACATTATACATCATGTTATCTATACACGACATGTAACATTTATACAATGTGTACTCATCTTCTGACATGATCCTATAAATAAAATAAAAAATGTGTAAATAGTTTAACATCATGTATTATCTAAGAAAAAAATAATAGATTCATTCATCTAAACCCAAACTACCATATGCATCCTCAAAGGTCAGTGATAACCCTGATAATCCATTACATTTTTATACCTAGACTTCATTAATCCAATCAGACATACATCCCTGATCATTAGGTCATTGCCTGAATGGCCCAAAGGCCATCTTTTTTTATTTTATTATAGATAATCTCTCTTTTAAAGGTTTGAAGGGGAACCCGCTCATTAGGTTATTTTAAATTATAAATTCTCATTATCCATGGGAGTCCTAAGACATGCCTAATTAATGATGAAAATGAATGAAGAGAATGGAAATAACTATAAGATTATAATATGATGTTACAAGATCCATGTCATAATACTTTCCATCCATAAGAAGTCTTGGTAAAGAATTATTACTGGTATGTAGTTGAGACCACTACCCCTCATTAATGACTCTCACTCCCATGTCTTGTGAGAATTTGAACCATGTATCCATATCACTTTGACTAAAAAATCAACTTCCCTTGAAGTAAATTCACCAAAGAGTAAATGATCACTAATGGATACTCCAAAATAGTAACATCATTCTCTAAATCATCATTCTCCCAAATTAGCATGTGATGGTGATCATGATTGTATTTCCTACACTGAATTATGTAAAAAACAAAAAGAATTACTGTCAATTGAATCAAAAATAAAAAATGATAATAAACTTTACCAACCCACTCAATGTCTTCGACCTATACATCATATAATAGATCCAACATTACTTATTTACCAAGACGATAAAGACCCAAATATAGACAAAAAATAAACAAAATATGGACACCTATGGAAAAATATAAAGGATGGTTCCGCTGATCAACATAAAATCTTTCTTAACTATAATTTGTAATGAGATACTGATGTATATCTTGGATTCTCATACGAATCTCTTAAACCAAACATAGTCACCTTAAAGATGAATTTCTACCACCACAAAACGTATAGGTGGTCTGAACCGGCGACCCTACAAATCCTAAAAGGGAGAAATTATGATTGATGATTCATATTTTTTGTTATAATAAAACTAATCTATTCCAAAATAGTTATCAAAAGTTCTAAAAAATCCATGAAAAAATCATATATCATATCCCTTTAGATCATAACAATATGCTTTGTCTAATCATTTATCAGTGGATCAAAAGTTGTACTCAACCTTACCTAAGTACCCATTACCTCATGTATAATTCGAAAGAAAAATGATGTTTTCCATGGATCCCTATATAATAAATATTAGAGGGAACCCCATGTAACCTCAAGATCTCTAATGCATACAACATACACATATCTTCAACTCTTGTGGTGTCTTAGATCAGAATGATGTGAGATGACATTTTCATCTGATCAATCACTACACAAAGTACATTCATTTCTTAGAGAGTATATGTTAGTATATAAAAAATGTCCATGAATACCCCATACTATTTCCAAATAAGAATAAAAATTGGATGAAGAATACTAGAATGTTTCATATGTTCCACATTTATATATTTGTACATGTAAAAGTTGGAAACATGCTCAGAAATGTAATTCTTCATGCCCATCCACTAGAATCTTTATGTGATGTCATGAATCATTTTAATAATTCTCTAATTAATAGACAAAAAACCATTTCACATCAAACAAAACCAATATCATTATAAATAATTAGATTAAAAAATTTATCCCCATCATTTAGAATGCCATATGAAAATAGAGACCCACTAGAAATGGTATCTCTTCTATAATTGGTCTCTTGAATTCTTATTAACTTTTCATCCTAACATTAACTGTTCCAAACAGACTCATGTAGAGATGATGATAACTAAACACTATTCAGAACAACACCTAAAACATCCTCTAAAGAAACCAGATTCAACTATGTGAAGATACCCATTACAATTCACTGTTATGTTGATCCCATAACATCCTATGATGAAATTTTTAAAAAATGATCATTTTCAATAACATTCCTCTTTCCTTGGGTGGTTTTGATGTCAAAGTCAGAAATTTGATGGAATTCCACCCATCATCTATAATCATGATTCATATAAGTCTGAGAGAATATTTATCTCAAGATCTGATGGTTAGAAAATACTGGGTACCTCTCCCCAATAAGATAGTTCCAACTACACTTAATCATGTATATAAGAATGTAATTATCTAAATCATCATATGGTTAATTTTACTCATGGGGCTAAATATGATGATATTTGTACGCTACCACATGATCGACCATTACATCCAGAAAACTCCAAAAATAAATAGAATAATAATAGAAAACTACATACTCATTACCACAATATGGTTTTATTACAATTGAAGTTGATGCCATAAGTCTTTTTAGCTCATCAATGTAAGACTGACACTTTTCATCCTATAGGAATTTTACCCATTTCATGTTAATAGTTTTCAAAGGTGGCACTATCATTGATAAATCCTTAGTTAACCATTAATAATATCCATTCAAATCGATAAATGATCGAATCTCAAAATTTCCCACAGTTCATACCATGATAAAATGACTTTCTCCTACTATGGATAAACTAATAATTCATTCTCAGAAATAATTTTCCCCTAGAAAATCAATTCTAGAAATCATAAATTTATTTTTGAAATATTTATAAACAAATTGTGACTCATAATATCAATAAAAAATAATGGAGTATTAGTCAAACCAAATGGCATCAAAAAAAATTAAAAATGTCCATAACTACTCCTAAAATACTTTTCTGATATATCAAACTCATGAAATTGGTATATGATGATAACATGACCAAATAGTGAACTATGAAAACCACTATTACCCCATTAACTAATAAAAAATCATCCACGTGAGGATGAGTAAACATATTCATAACTATTATCTGTTTAAACATTCAATAGTTCACACCCAATCATATTTAATCATATGAATTATTGGAAAATCTAACATGGTCAGACAAATTCAAAACACTAGTGTAAAAAAAACCCTTCACCATAAAAAAAATAAAATGAAATAATCATATATTTCATCTCTGCTAGTTTCATATGATAATATTGTATAAAAACTGATTATGTACTAGGAAATAGGACCTTCATAAACTCCACTTTCCTCCGAGGAGGAAGCCTGAAGAACTCATCTTGGAAAACAATAAGAAAATATTTTTAAAAATCAATAAGATCAATAATAAAATAAATTTCATTAAGATTATTCAAAATAAGAGACAAAAATCTTCTAAGATCTAGGATGGATGGTCTTCCATAAGCTGAACTCATATCTCAAGATCACTAAAGCTTCCAAGATCATCCATCAGTTGAAATAAATGAGACATTATGATGATTAAAATAATCTATATCATTGTGAGTGACACACCAATCCATCAATATGATGACATCAAATAGATCTAAATCATGAGAAACGAAATACAGACTAACTCTACATCATCTATCAATAGCGCAGAAGAAGGATAATGAAACCCCTTCTCTTACCTCTTCATAATAGGTTTCACTAACATCATAAAAATGTACTTGAGATCCTTTGGATATTTAATAATATCAACAGAATATCCAAATATAAATGAATGGGATGCACCAGATCCAAATAAAGAAATCACAATAGAAAATAAAAACAATATAGAACCTCTAACCATTTTTGAACCCACATGTACCTCTTCTAGAAAGACCACTATTACATGAAGGTGATTCACTTCAAAGTCTTATGGATGTATCCTTATAGTATTTGAAGCATCAGGTTGAACCATAGTAGGCTTTGGAGTGGAAAATCCATGACCATATCAGGGAGTAGAGAAAGTATGTAATAATGGTTGAAGATGGCCATAATGTTAATAACTATTACATGTCTCTATAGTTTAAAACACTAATGTCATGTTTTTTAGACCATTATGTACTGATAGGAAGTTTGAGACACTCTACTACCTATAACTGAATGCTTGGAGGAGGCATGTACCGAAGAACCACCCCAACCAATCCTGCAATTATCTACCCTCTTTATCATTCTCCCTTTATGTGTCACTGTCATGTTCATATCTAACAACATAGCCCAATCCATTTTCTCCAAATGGGTTGAAAGATTTAATAAAAATACCTTTAATCTAATATCTATTCACAAACCCAACATGTACTTCTAAACATTTCATCTAGTCATTCTATATATGCTCTGGTGTAAAATAAATCATCTCTACAAAACTATTTTTGTACACTAATACCAAACACTCTACCTTATACAATGTGATTAACTCAATATAATTTTCTAACATCAACGACTCTAGAAAAAACTGATCCAATGGGTGAGTATCAAAATCCTAGTAGTAAAATCTGACATGCCTATCCACATGTACCATGGAATCCCACCATTTCATGATGGGAACCTCAAGTCTGATCATAGATCACTTAACCTTGTTACTCTTAGATTTACCCATGAATTAACATAATTAATTAATATTATGAAGACATTCCTTTATGTATTGTGGTTCATTTTTTACCTTCAAAGGATAGTAGATTATCTCATATGAACTGCCGTTATCAATCCCATTATCATGCATCTCCTGGATATACCTAAATGAACTCATTAATGATTCATGGAACATTCTCATTGATTAAATAAACAAGCCATATGATAGCCTCGACAAAATTATGATCCATAGAAGGATTCTCTTGAGGAGAATTACCTACATTATCTTGTGGGACCCCTAGAACAAGTCGTCGTGGAATTATATTGTACAGAAAAATAGTTAAAGCAATCATAAAATAGATTGATATCAAATTTATACCAGAAAAACATATGAAAAACCTAATAATATTATCAACATCTCAAATACACATATCCCAACATCTCATGCATATATGATTCTCTTTGTGGCGATAGCTAGCTAAGCACTCATCAAAGCCTACCTCTCATGTTCATAAAATCTTATTTTCAGTCCACCAAAATTCCCAAGACATAGACTTTTTAGGATATACAACATTTTATAATAAAAAAAAATTGAACCTAACACGACTACCCTCTCAAACTGGTACTAGGCCCAAATGTATAAATAATATAACGGTGTTCCCAATCCCCACATGTTGGAATCTCGCATCATAGCCATAAAAAAACAACCACAGGGAATAATTTATCCTAATGTGAAGAATACAGAATGACATATATACACATAAAAAAGAAAAAATGGAAGAAAATATGAATATATAATAAAAAATACATATACAATAGTGAAATAGATATTCCTAGAATCGTAGAAAATAAATCTCCAATAGAAAATTCTAAATGAAAAAGGAAAAAACAAAAATTGTTAATCCAGTAGTCTACATGTGATTGCATGGTAATACTCCCACCATCTCACCACTGGTTACCCAAACCTAGATAACAAAAATCTTTACCACCACACTTAATTACCTTCCCTTTCCCTATATCAAAATTTGTACAAAGATATAAAATCCATTGAAGGTTTCACATAGTGCGATATAACAAGATAAGTATTGTCCCAACCACGTCTTCTATATAACATCTCTATAAACAATATAATAATGATAAATTTTAAATAAAACATTTCAAGATATACTGTTTAAAATTTTTTATATCAAATATAAGGAAAAAAATTTAACATTACCTTTTTCTACATTTCTATATAATCCAATATAAAATATTTTTAAATAATTTCATATACGTATATGATAGTAAATATTTAAAATCAAATAAAATAATATATTATTTATCTTATCAATTCCATGGAAGTACTACTAAAATATTTCAAGGAAAAAGTATAGGTCACAGCAGGCCAAGGATCACAGCAGGTTAGGAAAGCTATGGTAGAGATATAAAACACATACAATTGCACACATATAGTCTCTAAATATATGAGTAATATCAAGAGAGCATATGAACACACTAGAAAAAGAACCCCCAATAGTTCTAACATGTATATAAAACTATATGCCTAAGGAAAAGTGGATCACCACATGAATGATACCACCCTATTAATACACCTTTCAGATAAGTAAACAAGAATTTATATGTTCCCTATTTTACAAACCATTACATCAAGACATTTCATGAAACTAATTCTTTGAATAGTATTTTGAAAAATAGTTTCAAGAATATCTGAAAACCCCATATCATTTTCCAAAAAAAAAGGAAAAACTATATTGTTTTAAAACCCCATTTTCTAACACACAATTCAAATAAGTTAATTATAAAATTTCATTTATAAAAAATATAAAAAACCTTATACATTTCCTTTCATTAAAGGATTGAGGTGAAACCACCTACCGAAAAACACAGGTCAGACACACCCACAATGGGATCCATCAATAAGGAAAAAAACCATAACACCAATAGAGGCCATAGAATCAATCTGCTGATCTCTAAATTGATTAAATTTTACAAAATTTATGGTTAAGAGGAAAGACCACCACACACATCAATAAATTACACCCACTACACCGAAACCAATAAAGGATCAACCCCTAAAACAAGATCACAAAACATATCTATATAAATATAATATAATTACCACCACAGATAAAGGAGTCCAATAAAGTAATGAAACAACACTAAGGAAAAGAAAAATAATAATAGATTAATTACTTAGAGAAACAATGTACACAACCCTAACGACTAATCATGGAATGAATCGATCCAAAACAAATTAAGTTTTGTAAAATAATCATAGAATAGCTCTAGGTAAATATATAATAGAAATTACATTGAATGAATAAAAAATAAATCATATGAAACACTAAAATCCCTATTTATTTTACTTACAATGCGTGTAACCCCTTTACAATTCCTATAATCCCTAAAGACCACATATTCCAAAAATAGTCACATTTGTAATAAAACCATAATTTTTAACATTACATGCCATGTAACCCTTCACATTGTGTTTTTTTCTCACTAAATGAGTATGGAAATTAATTATAAAATGTACAAACCAGTTACATGGTGAAAAATCACCCATTGTTCTACAAAAATAAAATATTAATACATGAAAACCCAAACCTCATCGGACGTTCTATGAACTTATAGAGATCCATGATAATCCATTAAACATTTAAACCCACACTCCATTAATTAAAATAAATATACATCCCTAAATTTTAGGTTATTTTTCCATGATTATTTACTTTATCCTCGAGAGTCCCATGATTCCCCCAAATAATTAAGAAGACGAATAAAGGGAAGGGAAATTCTTGGAAGATAGTCATAGGATGTTACATGTATTATATATATTGGTATGTTTTAAATAATAATATAGTATTTATGATATAATTACCATTAAAAATGATCATATAACTATTAATTTAATTCCATAATGATCGTTGAAAACTTGAGACGTTACTTATTCATGTGTATGACCAACCATCTTTATGATTGTAACATAGTTATTTTTTCGTAACTATATATCTTGAATTGTTTTAAAAATATAATTTATGTATGAAAATAACAATTATTTCATAAATATTATTCTATAGATGATGGAACAATGACACCATTTACTGTGGTCTACATCTCAAAGCTATTTTGAAATTACAGACTGAACATTTTTAAAATAATTGACCATGACTTAACTAATTTAGTATTTAAATATTACATTTTAATAAATGAAAAAATAGTTTACTAAAAATGTAATAATCATATAAAAACATTTATAAACAAGTAAGTAATTTATATATATTTATTATGTAAGATATAAACGTCGTCTATGTAATGTTTAGAATCGAGGAAAGGGATTTCATTTAAATTTCATTTCGTTGAGGAATATTTCAGTGTTATACACTTAAATTATTTTATATGGTGTATATGTTTCCCCTATTACATATTATATTATGAATAATTTATACTTAATGAAATTTTATGTTTCCATTTGAATTATTTTATATATGGGGGTTTGACTAAAATGTTACCAAGTGTTAAAGGGGTTCCTAAATCAATTTTTTTTCATTAGATTATAACTCTTTTCTATTGACTTTGTTATTCCATGATTTTGTTTGAATAAATATCTTAGTTGTTTTATTATTTATTTACACTTTTCTGGGTTAATTGATATCTTTGTAAGGGTTATTTGTCTTAAATAACCTTTCTCTGAAAATTATGTTTATGATATTAACCTATCTTTTTTGAGTTTTATATATTTCCCCATGAGCATGTTACATCATTAATCTAGTTATGTTAATCATATTTAATGTTTCTAATAAGATTTTTTCATATATATTTTTATTAAAATGTTAATGATGTAGAAATTTATTTATTTTATAACATCCTTTCGTTTTATGGTTGGTTGTGTTTAAATATCCTATAAGGGAAAATCGTATAATATTATTTTCTTGAACCAGATAACCCTTATTATCTTATATATATTAATTATATTTATAAGTTTACATTACAATTCTTCCATTTTTTGAATAAATAAACAACGTCAAATCTCTTTTTATGTGATTATAATATTTTATCTTCTTTTAGAGAAGGAATATTTCTATTTATTATCAAAAGTTTTTAAAATATTTTATAAAATGTTATTTTATAAACATAAATTATTCCTTAAATCTATTTATCATGGGTGTTCGTATTCTTTTTAAAGTGTTGAAATTTAAATTTTTTAAACTTCTTATAAATGAGTCTCTTTTGATCCCGATTAAAAATATTTAAAAAATAATGTTTATTTTTATCATTTACAACAACAATTGATTTTACCTATGTTATTAACATTATTTTCATTGAATCATTCATTATAAGTCTCATAAGATATTTTCAATGAAAATTATTTTGATAATAATTTTTGAATTTTTAGTTTTTAAAATCGATTTTCAAATTATAATGTGTATTTTTCTCAATATTGTTTTTGTTTTCAATTAAATTTATTTCCATTCATCAACACCAACAACCCATGATATTACTTATGACACGTTAGGGGTATTTTTTAATTTAAAAATCTTCATTCTTTCTCTATCTGAATTATGATTGTTTCAAAAAGATATTCATGGTGCCTATTTATTTTTCACGGCTTAATCATGTTATAAAATTAATATTAGATGTTTCTAGGAGTTTTATGATAAGATGTATGATCTTTATACATTATTGAAGTAATTTTTATTAGAAATTTTTTAGGATCATGTGATGTTACTTTATAAACTATATTTGGGTTATCTTATTATAGCTATCCAATTCATTTTATAAAGGGATATAGTTAACTGTTTAGGTTTCTCCTAATACATTATAGTAATTTACCATGAAGATTATTCCAAGTAGAAATATTATTTTTATTTCAAGTGTTACGTTGATAATTACATGAAATATAACTATGATAGTTACACTAATTGTTAGTATTATGGTTAATCCCTATGTAACTGTGATGGTTATTACATTTTTAATTTGGAAGGTTATATCACTAATTTGTATGATGAATATTCTATATATTAGTGTTATAAGAAAATTTTCCTAGATGACAACATGTTGACTCTATTACTGCTATGGGTTTTAAAGGTTTCCTCTAATAAATATTGAAATCATGTGGCTATTTATTATTGATTCCAATAACTGTTAACATTGTAAGAATATTTTTCCCTTGTTTCATGCTTGATGATCCTGACAATTAAGGGTATGAGTTATCTAAATATTAGGATCAATGTCTTTAATTATGTTATAAATTATTTTACAAACATATTCTGTGAGTTGATAAAATTAAATTGATAGTCATTATGATTACACATACTAATACTTTTATTTCATATTAGTTATGTTTCATTTTCTTTAGGTTTTTAAGAATGGTTTTAAGTATAATAATATTAATAATTTTTATAAATGTGATGTAGTAGGTGGATTATGATGTTAGAATTTATGAATCAGTTGTTTATAAATCCATGATGTTAAGAGTTTGCTCTAATTTTAAAAAATTATAAACAACAAAGGTCGTTAGTTATGTATGTGATCTGATATTCTGTTTTATGGTTTGAATGAAAAAATGGGTTACATTTATCAGTATAAAATCTGAAAATTTAATGTTTATGTTTTTATACCTGGATATGGGACTTCAGGTTTAGGTACATTACAGGCATGAACTACTAAGTATCTATAAGTATATCTACTGTAGTTAGAACGGAGATAAATCTTCACAAGGGGTGATTTTTGTTTATTCTTTAGCTTATCTTGAAACGAACTAATTTATTCAATCATAGGATTGTGACATTATTTTAGAGATGTAATGTTTATCCAAATAAAATTTGGTAAAATAAAGATAGGTTCATCTCCCTTTTATTAAAATATAATGTGTAAACAATGTATTTTTATCATTAGATCTAGTAGTGTGTTTTTGATGGAAATTATTTTGTATTATGAAAATATTTTGTTATGTTTGAGAAATTGTTTTGTTATTTATAGTGAATAGGAAAATAAAAACATTGTTAAAATCATAGGAAAAAAATAAGGGATAATTCAGTATATAGGGGGACATTTTTATGTCTTGGTAATGTAGAGATTATGTAGTTATTCTAGAAATTAAAAAAATGTCTATATACAAAATATGGATATAGGATTTGGTATAGATGTACCTTGGTGTACTAACCCTAAATCTTTTGTGTTAGTTTTTTACTTAATCATCGCATGGAATAGTCCCAAGTGTCCTAAAAAATATTTTTACAATCCTAATGGATATTCATTGGTTAATAACATTATCATTACAATATATTTAGAAGGAATTGTTATATTGAGGAATTTGGTTAAGGAATATTGGAGAACCCATCCAAAAGAAAACTACCTTGAACCATGGGTGTTTTAAGAAGAACTAAAAAAATTAAGGGTTTAAAATATTAATACATTCCATGGTTGTGTCAACCATAATTATCTTCTTGTATAAATAATTATCAACCACGTAAACCCTTTTTGTTTTAGTAAAGGTTGGAACTAGAAGAAACCAAGGGTTTGATAGAAATTGATAGATTATCTCAATGAAAAAAAAAATATAATGGAATTTAGAGAGAGAAAAGGATCAGAGCAACAGGAGTAGCCTAGTTCACACAGAATAGGCCCCAGAAGAGGATCAGAGCAACAGGAGTAGTAGCCACCAGATGTAGAGCTAACCGGATTGGAAGAATGATAGGGTATGACAGCCACCATCGGGACCAGGCACCGTGCAGCTTTGTACGGGGCATTGCTATTCGATCAACAATGTAAGGTGGGAGCTATGTGATCAATGACACAGAATTCTAGGGAGGGGTAGTTCAAGTGGGATGGGCCTACGGGTCATGTATTGGGCATGGTATGCCTCTGGGCCTCTGGGTCACGTATTGTGAGTTTGTTGGGCCTTGTGCCTTGGGCCTACAGGTCACGTAAGGGTTCCTCTTTAACCCTTAAAAGGGGGATTATCCATAATAAAAATAAAAAACAAGGCCTTCAGGTCATTCAGGCTAATGTCATGATCTTAATGAAATTCTTATACATAAACTACACCTGATGTGTATCCTTATATTTAAGGAATTTGTACCATCCAATTTGAGTTTTTATGTCTTATTGGAATTTGAATATATGAATTATAATATATCTATGTAGTTTTATATGATAATTAAACAACAACCCAATTATTAGATTATCGAGGAAATATTCTAGTTGTGTGATTATGTAATTCCATATGGAATCTTATAGAAATGTGCCTTATTATCAATACACTATACAAATATAATGTGATTTTTTTAATTTATTTGTTATCTATAGTTTGAGGGGGAATTATTTATGCAAATATGGAAATTAAATTTCATATCAATCAATTGTAAAATAGAAATTTCAAGATGACTATGAACCCTTATGGAAAAATATTTCTGCTATAAGAGTCATGATACATAATCCTAATGTTATTTTATCTCAAATGGTTTGTAAGAATCGCAATATTGTGATATTTATATTGTGAAGGAAATGATGTGATTCATAGTCATACCCATGTTTCCAAGATTTACACCTTTTTCAAAACTTCCATTATAACTAACATATGGAAAAAAAACTAATGCTATGTTAGATAACATTTGTTTCATGATACATCCAACATAAAATACCATAATATAAAAAAAACAAAATTTATTAATAAATCTTTAATAATCACTAGGATGGTTAATCATAACACGGTATTTCCTTTAAAAGGTAAATAATTAAAATGAGTTTGTATTGAAAAGTACATTTTCACTTAAATCCATTTTGATTATATTATTTATTTTAATCTAAAAATTTAATTATAAAAATTATAAAATTTAATTTTTTTTAAAAAACATTTTTTAATTTTTGAAGAAAATTACGTTTTGTGAATTTTTTTCTTATTTCATAAAAGGTCGATTGTCGGTCAAAAAATAAGTTTATTTAGAAGAAAGTGTTTTTTTATTTTATCCTTACATAAGAGTATCAATGAAGATGAAAAAACATATTAATTAATAAAATATATATTTAACTAATAAAATTGTGAAATTTAATTTATTATTTTAACTTATAAATCCTATATCCAACGTTTGTCAAACAAAATTAAAAATTATGTTTATTAAATTTTTTCTTCATTATTTTCCTTCAATTAAGTGTTTTGATGGTGATATTGGATTTTAGTTTTCTTTCAAATCCATATATGCTTTATTTTATTATAAAATTCATTTTTAATGATAATCTTATCATGTACATAATTTTTTAACCAATAAAAGTCACAATTTTTTAAAACTATTTTAATATATTTTTAGAACATATATTAAAATTAACTTTTTAAAATCCATAGAAATTTTAATTTATAAATTTATTTCATATTTTAATTCATCATTTTAGAATTATGAAAATGGTCCAATGATAATTTTTTCATTAATATTAATTTATATGGTTGAAAATTAAAAACCAAGGTATAATTAAATTAGTTAAAAAGTTAAAAAGTCAATATAAAAGTCCTAAAAAATATATGACTTCACCAGAATGAGTGTATGAGGAGAATATAGATCCATATAAACATACCCTACATTATTTTCCATTTTGGATCTGTTGGGGTTTTAAAATTAACATTACATTATTGAAAATTTAATGGTTGCTTCCAAAACTATACTTCCTGTCACTTATAAATTGGTAACACTTACACCACATAAAGAATCAAATACCCATTATAATTTTTGTTTAATATATAAAAATTTCATCCTTATATAACCCTCTCCAACTTTCATAATGTTATGGTCACATTTTTTATGTCCATTATTCCAAAGGGTTTTTGAAAGATAAGACTCGTGTAGCCAACGTGGGTATTAAATTGCATTTCCCTTATATTTTACTCTACTTTGTCCCAAATAATTGAAAAACATATTAATGTAACTAAGTAATTATGATTATAATAACTATATTTAATTAAATTATTTGGAAAAATATATTTCAATCCATTCCATCCATAAAGAAACAAAATAAAATCGATCATGAGTAAATGTGTACTTCCACCTCCACAAAGAGATATTTTTTATTTTTTTTAAAAACCTCTAATGGTTGTAATAAATGAAATATCTTTTTAGTAAATATATTTTTTATGTTCCAAATACAATTCAAAACTAATAAATTTTCAAATACCATCATTTCATACATTCATTGAGAAATCAGAACATCAATCATGTTCACATGAGAAATACCACCTCAATCAATGTGTAATTTAATATCTCATCATCACTCCCTTATTCATGGTTTCTATGATGGAGAAAATGAGGATATATTATGTTTATTTGATTTATAATCAGAATTATATGTCAGATTACTAGTATATAAATGTAATCAAACCGACTCCCGTAACCAAGAGCCTTTGTCTAAATTTATTATAGTGGAATAATATATAAAAAATCACATCCTAATAGACCGAATAGTTTAGTTGTATTAGAATACTTGATAATAAAATGAGCCTATATTAAATTTGAAAAAAAAATTACAACATTTTTTTCAATAATATAATCATTCCCTCTATAAAATTCTTTCATATAATTTGTCATAATATTTCTAGATTCTTGGGAAAGGAAACAAAATAACGGTGAGATCATATTCTTTTAAGGGTTATATACAATAGAAAAGATCACGAATAAGTAAGAATAATAATGGAAAGGTAAAAAAAATTAACACAAATTTAATTAAAATAATTTAATTATAATAATAATTATGAAAAATTAAATAACTGAAAACAGGTGACATTTAATCAATAACATTAATATAATAACTAGATAATGAATAATCAATATATAAATTTAAATATATGAAAACACTTGATATTTAATCAAAAAACTGAGGATGACATTTATCCCAAGATAATATAATTTTAAAAATATAAATTATTAAAATAAAAATATTCATAATGAAGAAAATTATTAAATATTGGTTTTTAGGAGCTCATGAATCATGATACCTCTAATGTTGAGACCTTCTAGAAGGCAGTTTAAAATTAAAGGTTTGGTATACACTAGAAAGTTATTCATGTAAAGTTACCCAAATCATTGGTATAATGATACTACTGATTCATTGACGATATGTATATTATAAAGTCCCACCATTATCTGTATGTATCAAGTATCCCATAGATATTGAATTATCGATTTAATTCGTGAATAATATACCTTATTAACAAATATCCCTATTGATTATTTAATACATATTTATCAAATTTACCTGATCAAGTCAGAAAAACATTCAATTTAGAACACAATATGTGGAATTGATAAATGTTTTATGCAATAATAAGATCCATGATAAATAATTTTTTCATTTTGGGGGAAGTTTAACATGTACTGTTCACTAGAAGCTGATATTTCCAATGAAATTTATTAGAAAAAATATAATTAAGATAATAAATTTAAATGCATACCTTAGTAAAAAAAATATCATAAAACATCCATAGAAAGAATAAGGATATAATCAGTACAGCATCTACCTAGTGAATTATATATAAAAATAATTGTTGTTTTCACTAATTAATATAAATACCATAAAAAAACATTAAATTTTTTTTAGGAAATATCATATTGAATTTGAATGTCACATTTAAAAATTAATATTGCACTAAAAATGAAAAAAAAACAATCATTGGGAATAACATTAGTAACTTCTAAATAAAAATGTTAAAACATTGAGGGGTCACGAAGGTAGGAAATTCTTTTCAAGCCATATAAGTTAAAGAAATATTCATTTCACATTTAAGCTAAAAGTGAAACATGAATTTTTTGGGAAATATCCTAAATATGCTATTCCAAATATATTTAAATATGTAAATATTTTTTAAAAAATTATTTCTGAAATATTTTTTATAATTATAAAAATATATTTAAAGACATTTGAGATCAATTTTTTTAAAAGAAAAAGGATTTTTGAAAAAAAAATAGAACTGTACTCATATTTTCATAAAATCATTTCCTAAATAGTTTTATATGCCAATGATCAGAAGTGGGTAAATATTATTTAAAAAATTCATGAATAACTATATTAGAATAAAATTAAATTGTTTTATTATAATCAATAATATTATTACCTATAATTAAAATTCATGCATAAAACTTTATGATTAAAATGAGATAGTGGAAAAACCATTGTTGATCATGAAGTTAGAGTCATAATTCATAAATAGTATAATTATATGTACTAAATTTAAATAAACCTAAAAAAATCGTAATACAAAATAACATATTTAGAATTCATTTCACACATAATTTATGAATATCAATAAAACGATTAAGTAATATAACACAATGAAAATAAGGTGAGTTATTGAATTATTTAACACTTTGTAAATTTAAATTAAAAAACATTTGATGAACTAATAAAAACTAAAACATAAAATAACATGAATAATAAAGGATCTAGGATATTAAATGTAAAATGGAATGTCTAAAAAACATATAAATAAAATGAGCTTTATATCGTTACAATATTCCACAATAAATGGAAATTGAGAAGAAATCACTTACCAAATGATTACTTTTGGTTTAGCATGCCTTAAAATCCACTATAATAGTTTTAAAAATATTATTAACATTTAACAGAACCATTTTCATATATATAAAATCATATATAACCATATTATAGAATTTTACCACCTATTTTCTAATAATATATAATAATTTTTATTGGTTTTTTTTTATAATTGTCTTGTTTTCTCATTTATATTTTATCATGAATATTCTAGTTCATGGGTATATTATGTTGATACATCATATATACAATAGTATTATTGTTATTTATATCATATTTAATTATTATATATTTTTTATAATAATTTTTTATGGTTGGATATGAAAATTATTTTGTATCTCTTCATATAGATGATAGGTTATATGTTTGCACAAATGATGATATCATTACAATAATGAGTGAATGGATAAGGAATTAAATGAAATATTAACATTAAAAAATATATATCATGTGATATATTTCACATATATTCATTAAATATATCCTTATAACATTCCAGGTAATTCATAATTGGATAAAAAAATTGAATTTCTTTGCGAGGTGGAAGTCCGCCATACAGAAGAGCGGCGTTATGGTATTTTAAAAAACATCAAATTTGAGGAAGTATATTTGATATTATAATTATATATGTATAATAACATAATAAATATAATATTAATATATCAAATTCATCATTATATCATGCATTTTAAGGTGGTTATGGAATTTAAATTACATCAGTTCGCAAGGTGGTAGTCTTTTGTACACACGATCGATAGATTTTGTTTCGAATTTGATGTAATTAGTAAACTATATAGAACATTACATTCACATAATAACATATGAGTATATTAATCATTCTTGAGAATATTTTATAATCATGTTTTAATAATATTTTCATGATTTTTATGATTTAAAAAATAAAACTAATCATTTAAGAACGTTACATCCTCTTCAGATAACTTATTTTGGTTTGCACTGAAATCCATCCTAGGTAATATTTATATTTTGTTCAAGTGATCTTTGATAATATGAGGAGAGTTAGGAAGTGATTTCCAATGTTAAATGCTTAACCAAATCGATATGTATGTATGAAGTGTGGTGTATATTTGGTGTCCATTTATAAGTGGGAGAGATATCACCAATGGAATTTTTTAAATATATAATTACACCAACTTTATAATCATGAAAAATCCAAAAAAATGGTCATAATATTGAATTAAGTTTGATAAATTCCTTGTGTATCTATAAAATGAATGTTTCAAACATTTATAAGACATGAAACTTATATTATTATTTTATGCCCAAGGTAAATCAGTTATTATATTAACCATGATAAACAAATTTTACAAATTTTACAATTCATAATGGGAAAAAATTAAGTTGAACTTTTTAATAATATAAATTATAAAGATTTTAAATCTGGAATCCATTTTTTAAATATCAATTCTCTATATTCATATAATCTAATTTAAAATTATACCCATAGATGTGATGAAAAGGTATGGTTTTAAATTGAAGATTCTCATAAGTATAGATGGTTTTAATAACAAAATTTAATAAACATGATTGTAATTAGCATATCATATTAATATTTTAAATATTTAAACTAATTTTTCAATAAAATAAAATAATAATATACTATATATTTTTAGAACATTTAATCAAATTGGTAGTTTTAAATAAATTTTAGTAATTTTTACTTTTCATTGAAAAATGAAACGTTTTAGAAAAATACTTAAAACTCACCCTAAGATAATTTTAATATAATTAGTTAAAAAAAGTAAATTTTAGCAATTAAATTTTTTAAAAGTTAATTTTTTTAATTATGTTTGAAAAGCATAAATTAAATATCATTCAAAAAATATACTTTTCCTGAAAACATTTCATTTTCTATTAAAATATTCTTATTATATTTCTAATAACTAAATAAAAATAATTTTTATATTTTATTTAGTTTTTTATAAGGTTGGGGTTGAAGCCTCATTTTATTATTAAAGAGAAGAAAATACATCTTTTGACTAGGTAGAGGGAGACCCATTACATAGTCTAAAGGCCCAGCAGGCATGTACCCCATTATATAGCCCATAGGCCAGATTTTATTAGCCCAAGGCCCATTATGTGAATAGTAATACAATAGAACCTGCCAGCTATAGTTCTCTGCCGCTGCTACATTTTCTGCCACCGCTATAGTGCATATTGTTGTTACAGTGCCTCTACTGCTACAGTACCACTACAGTATTGCTATAGTCTATGCCCAATAGGTTTTGAATCCCCATTTTTCATGTAGGATTACGGGGTGCTTACTACTAAGCCGAACACCAACTACATTTTATATTTTATTTAGTACTATTAATAAAAATATATATTTCTAGGTTATAACATTACACAATATTATGGTTTATTTAGAATCGGTGTTGTGTGCTCCACCAATTATCAAATTGATTAAATTTATAGAAATATATTTCATTGGTTATTTAAGCTCAGTGTTTCGTGTTTCATACACTATTAAATACAATTTTATTCTATAATAATTTTATGGTGTTACATTCACCCCATCTTAAATTAATTGCATCCCCAAAATTTTTTGTTTCAATCAATAATAAATGTTTTCATATTTGAAAATACATTTTTTGAAAACACACATCATAAAAAGGGATAATAAAAAAATTATCCCAATAAGAGAGAAAGGGATGTACAAAGTTCATATAGAATAACACATAACAAGGATTTTATATTGGAAAACATATCTAGAAAGTGAATATATAAACAAGGAAGAAAAACATAAATAATTATATGTATCTATTTAGTTTCTTGATCAAAAGGAAGTGAATGATCAATGGAATGGTAGGTTTCACAAAACCATAGATCCATAATGATTTAAAAGACAGTTTGATTCGTTGGGTATGAAGGTAATAAGATTAAAATTTTCTTTCGAGATCATTTTCGAAAAAAATTTGAATTATTTTTTTGTCTTAGATTATTAAAAAGTGAAACTACTTGATATATTTTTATTTTATAAGAACAATTTCATCCTTTTTACACCATAATCAATTTATAAGTCACCGCTTACTCCAAGAAATGAATATTTAAAATTAAAATTTTCATGCCTAAATCATTTAAAATTACATTTAACTGATCATATGATTAATAAAAGTGTGAAATGTATTTACATCTATCACTAACTATTTTCCATAACCAATATGTCCCACACATGTTATCTAATTTAATAAAATCAATAAACCTCAATAATAACACCATCGGTTGATCATTAATATTTATTTATCTAATTATAAAACTAAAAAAGGACATATTAACCAAGACATAACAAAGAAAAGTGTTAGGCTTTAAATCCCTTTCACCCTTCATTTGTGGGTTCAAGCCATACTATCTTACCAGAGGATATGGGTTGTAACCTAACATGTGGGTTTCCATTATCTAAAAAATTATTAATATCATTCTTAAAATTACCTCAAATATTGATTAACCATAATTACTAAAATATAAAATATAATAAAATAATTAATGTTTAATAATAAATTTAATAACATTTATAAAAAAATTATATTATAATTCCTCAAATAACATTATCATATACTAAACAAATTAGGTGTATCCCCAAAAATATTTTCTGAAAGTATCTTTAATCGTGTTATATTCCCACTAAAAAGTTTATAAAATATTTTATTAAGACATTATACTTATGATCAACATTAAAATCATAAACTAATGATGGTATCCATAACTCTAAAGTTAATGAACACATATTTTCTTCATATATTTCAAACAATCCTGAGATGATTCATAATTATTAAAATTATAATAACATTGGTAAAAAAATATTTAAAATTTATTTCTTGAATCCCAACATAGAAGTACTTCATCTATTTTATTTCAATATATAACATTACATGGTCAAGTGTCTTAACCTTATTTTTGAATAGGTTACTAACTCACATATTGACCACATCCCCAAAAAATAAGAAAATCAACTATTAATGGATCCCTAGGATGATATTAATTTCATCCCATCATACCCTTCATTTTTTTGACAATTATATTCTTTAATCCATTATAGAATACACATATTTAATTTTAGAATTCATTTGAGACAAATTTCAAGGTGTATATTTCTAGTTTTGGTGACATGATCGAAATAGGTCCATCTTTCCACCATGGAATCCACCACTTAATCTCTTAAAAATCTTCACTCATCTCTTCATTGGTAATTACATGATCTGGTTGAGGTATAAATTATTACCCATATTTTTGGATTAAATAATTAATAATAATAATTGTATCATTCTCTCTTGTTATTAATCAATTTGGTTTCCCATAGTCACCACATTTCCCTTTATTTTCAATGTTAACATTGTCTCTATGGGTTCCATCCATTGAGTAGAACCAAATAGCATAGTGTGATAAATAACAATCATATTTGGAAAACCATATGTTCATTTATAGGATATCTAAATCATGACATGTTATTTTCAATATAAGAGACCTCATTTTTAACCTTTTTCATTCATTTTAATCATGTTTTAAATTCCCTCGTAATAATTGGTAAATAAAATGTGAATTCTCATAATCATATCCCCTAACAGTGTCAAACTAGGGATGTATATTGGCTCTCTATTTTATAAAAATTAGCGATTTGGTCAATCTTAATGCACCAAATTTAGAGTTCTTACCCCTAGGTACATCTATAACTGAACAATATCCACTTATAGTATCCAAACATGGATGTATTTCCTAGAACAATACCATAATATTTACTATAAACAATATTATTATATTCTAATATAGTTATCCTTGAATTATATTATAGGGTCATGATCCCTAATATATGTTTTTATAAATCTTGGTTCCATGGTTTCTAATAAACAAAATCTAATACCAATATTAATGAACTTGAGTCATGTAACACATATCTATTTCCAAACATTTTTAAATTTCCATAAGATATAAGAAAACACCTAATAAAGGATTGTAAATTTTATATGTTTTTGTAAAATGGAGACATACATGATTCTCATATTATATTTGAAAAAAATCAACTTTTTTAGATAATATCATTGTCCTCTATTATTTTATTTAAAATAATTATTATTAAAATTTTAGGATTCCAGGTAAATGAAAAAAATATTGGTGAGCTCAAATGATTAGTATGAGTTAATTAAAGTGGAAACAATCATTATTAAATTACTATAATCATGGAATGGAAAATAATTAAATACACATTAAATTTAAATAACTTGAATATTTAAATAATTATAGAAAATTAAAAGAATCATAACATATGAAATCTAACCAATACCATTAATATCATATCTGGATAATTCCTAATAAATATGGGAAGGTAAATATATGAAAAAAATCAATTTAATCAATAAATTGAGAATTAAGTGGGTCCAGATATAATAACACTATTAAATTATCCTGGATATTAATAATTGAATTATCAATGATGGAAAAGATTAATCATTTGACATAATGATCTTAGTAATCTTTATAAGCCCAATGTCTAGACCTTCAACAATATAGTTTAAAACTGATGGGTAAGTATATGTTAGAAACCCATTTAACTAATGTTATCCAATTGATTCATCTCATAAGACTATCAATGCATCATGGGGATATCTATAACTATATCCCACACATATATTTATGAATAAATAATACCTCACATATCAAAAAAAAATTAACTCATTAATAATATGTGTTATCAAAAAATATCCATATTTAGTCAACAATACATATTTATCAATATTTCTATAGTCTATCAAATAACTTATAATATAGAACACTATATATAAAAATAACCTTTTGATTAATAAATAAATTTATCAAAAATAAATAATTTTTTTATTTAGGGGAAATTTAATGTCCAATGATCAATGGAAAGTAGAAATTTAAAGGGAATGTTAATGAATAGGAAACAATTCATGAATTAAATGTAAATACATTACCCATATGAAATAATTATAAACCATTCCTATAGAAAATAATGATAACATTAATAAAAAATATCCCCAGTTTATTATATGTATATTAAATGGTTTTAGTTAATGTTGAATATAAATACAATAAAAATATCATTAAAAATATTCTTGAGTAAATTGTTATTTTCATTTTCAAAAACTACTTTTTAATACTAAGAGATCAAAAAATTGATAATAATTATCTTTTAAGACAACCTTTTAAACATTTAAATTAATATTCAAAACATTGGCTGGTAATGATAGAGGGAAATTCCATACATTTCATAGAAAATAGAAAATAATCTTTTCACATTTTCGGTAAACCAAAAACATGAATTTATTAGAAAATGGAAGGATGATTTGTTTTAAAAATATTTGGAAAAAGAAAAAATAGGGGTGAAATTTTATTTAATAAATAATTTGGAGAATGTTTTTAAAAAAATTAAAAATATTTCTTGAAAACATAGTATTGAATGAAAAATGACTTTTAATCAAAGATATGAATAAAGTCATGCTTTATTAAAAACATTTTTCAACATTATTAAGTACCAAAGAATAAAAAAATGGTAATATTATTTGAAAAAAAACATTTATAATGAGATGATAAAAAATAAAGGGATTTTAATCGCCATAAATTAAATGATTTCCTTCAATGAAAATTCACACATGAATAATCCCGATTAAAATGACATTATGAAATAAACTGTTAAAATGATAATGATGTTGAAATGGGAATTAATCAACGAATTAATTATTAGTATAAAATTTAAATACAAAAAATCTATGTAGAATTAAAACGTAAAATATTTTAATTTAATTACACACATAATCTATGAATATCAATGAAAATAATATTTTAATATCACCCAAGAAAATGAAATTGAATTAAGAAATTCTTTACAATGTGCTAATTTTCAATTCAAACCCTCACGGTTAAAATAACTAAAATTAAAATATAAAATAGCAATAATTATGATGGATTCATGATATTACATGTAAAACTCAAATTATATACAATATATAAATGAAATTGCGTACATAAAATTACAATATTCCACAATGAAGGGAAATTGAGATGAAATCCATTACCTCACACATCCTTTGGGTTGATCATTATTTAAACTCTTATATAATAGATTTATCAAGGGTTTTAATTTATACATAAACCAAATTATTATTTATAATATCATATATAATCATATTATAACATTATATCACCATTTTCCTAATAATATTTCATTATTTTTTATAATTTTGGGTGTCAATTCCCTTGTTTTATCATTCATTTTTTCACATGAATGATTTGGTTTGCGGGTATATGACATATATCCATAAATTATATAATTATATTGATGTTATAAATATAATATTGACTAATTATAAATAAAATTACGAATCGTTATTGATGGATAGAAGTGTAAAATGAATAGCATCGTATTATGGAGATGGCATGTCATATATATGGATGAGCGACATTATAATTCCATAAATGAGTTAATGTATAAAGTTTTGGGAAATATATTAAACATCAAGTGTAAATATGATCTCTTATATATCACATATAATCAATAAATTTAGCTATATTACATTCCATGTAATGAATAAGTTAAAAATGAATCACTTTACATCTTGAGGTTGTAGTCTATCATACATATGAGAAACAATATCATATTTTAATTTTAATAGAAAGTAAGAAGTTATATTTTATATTATTATTAATGGAATATAATAATTCCACAAATAATATATGTTTTTTGTTTGTGTTTTTGTTAAATCATTCATTATATATATCCTTGAATGGATGTTATGGTCAAAAAATCATATCAGTTTGTAAGGTCGTAGTCTACTTACACATAATCAATGGTTTCACTTTACATTTGTTGGAAGAGGAGATGGATATAAATAATTACTTAAAAATAATAAAAAATAATTATTGGAATGATACTATTGTTATTATATAATTATGTATTAACAATATTTTTAGGAGGTGGAGGAGGAAATAAAATAAAAACACCCTTTTAAAAATGTTACCTCTTATTTGGAAAACGTCTTGAGGTATAAACAAAGAGCCATCAAATGATGAAATTATAGTCCATAAAATGTTTATAAGATGATTTTATGGGTGTATATAAGTGATTTGTGTTGGTAATTTCCAAACCAGCTAGATTTTAAATTGTTAATAGGGGAGGAGAGTCGGTGTCCTTTTATAAGTGGCGGGAGAGGATAAATATAAATTATGGAAAATATTCAAGTAAACCCACGTTTTTATCAATAATAAATCAAACCAATGGGTCATTATAAACCCTTATAGTTGATAAATTCGCAATATATATATATTAAATTAGTTTTTTACATGTTGGTATATCATTTTGACAATTATATTTTTAGTTTATCCCCCATATAATGAGTTTTTAGCTTAAACATGGTAATTAATTTTTTCAGATTTTACTATTAATAATGATCGAAAATCATGTTGGTAATTTTATATAATATATATAATTATTATTCAAAATTTGGAAATTATTTTTCTAAATTAAATTCATATAATTGGTGTAATGAAATTTAAAAATATACCCACAAGATACGACTAAACATATAGTTTTCAAAAAGAATATTCTCATATGTATAGAATGTGTTATTATCAAAATTAAAAAATTGATTTAAATGACATAAAATATTTAAATTGGAATATAACTGAACAAATTTGATATTAAAAGATAATTTAAATTTTAATTTATAGTTGAAAATAATTTAAACAGAAATATATCATTCAATAAAAACATTATTTTTCATTATTCAATAAAAAATGAAACTTTTTTAAATATATTAAAATATTCCCCTAAGAAAAATATGATATTATAATTTTTGAATTTAATTTCTATTAATGAATTAATTTTTTAAAAACTGTTAAAAATTAATTTTAAATTATGTGTGCAATGTGTGAATAAACTACCATTTAGAAAAATATAGTATTCCAAGAAACACTTTTTATTTTAAATGATTCTTATTTTATTTCTAATAAACATATAAAAATAATTTTCATAACATTTTTCATACCATTTATACCCATAAATTTAACAGCTTGGTTACAATTGTTCATTTTGACTCAAGATTGTGTGACTCACAAGCTATCAAACAGATAAAATTAAAATATATATTTTTTGGGTTTTATAAGGTCGGTGTTTCATGCCTCATATGATATAGAATACAATGTTATTCTTTCATATATTTGCAGTTCTATACTAAATACATATTCGTACTCATTAAATCGTTATTACACATTACCATTTGGGTTAACTTAATTAGGTACCTAAATAATGATTTTGTGATTATGTCAGAAATGATAATGGGATTTTATATAATGGTAATATCATATAATAATGATATATTTAATTTTTTTAATAATACTATATTTTTTAAAAATATTTAAAATATTTATTTTTTTATCACCTTTCAACCATCAAACCCATCAAGAACTGGATCATTGTGATTTCCATTTTAACAATAAATATTCATGTATGTCCACAAATTAAAATGCAAAAAAAAGTAATCATGAAAAAACAATGATTATTATATATCGAAAGATATAGGAATGGTGAACATAGAACCACTTATGAGTAATCATTCCCATTATTGAGATGTTTGTATGAAGAAAACAACCAATATTTCTAAAAACTAGAATGAAAATAATCAATAATCAGTAAATATATTTCCAATATATGGTAATAAACTACCTATAAAAATATTAATATGTTTTTATTAAGGTATTTATATATGTTATTAATTATTATTTTTCAATATGCAGAAAATTAGATCAAGGATGAGTAAGAAATAATACAAATTAAGGGTTTTTCATATCAAATTAAACTATTTAAGACATATTTTTCATTATAAACCTAATATCTTTTCTATGATTGATATCATTCCTATCAGATATGTTATATTATTAAATACTAATTATTCATGGAAATTTAACTTTTATTTTATTCTATGTCTCTTTTAAGATATTATCAGCAAAATTATACTAAAATAATAAAGGCTTTCATGACTAATATCTTTTTCAGGGGTCAAAATCACTCCGTATTTAATAAAATCATTCAATATTAGTCTATTATAACTAATGGTCATGTTATTTTTTATTTAAAACTTATTATATGGGGAAATAATGTCTCTCACAATATCCTGACTCCTTGATGACTCTACTATTTTTATAAAAATTTATTTTTTAGAGTAATTCCCATTTATTTTAATGGATTTTTCATCAATTTCCATGTTATTACATTCCACAAATTCTATCCTTCCCCTATTTTAAAATTAAATTGTTTTTATCTATAATGATAATTTTTTTATATAATTCATTAAAAATTATTTTATTATTCTTTAAATTATGTGAGTTTTCAATAAATTCATTTTCAAATATTTCAAAAGATTTTACATTCATTGATCTTATTTTATTACATTATATTTCACATTTAAACATATGATATATTTCCTGAAAATGTATCATTATTGGATTTTTTTCATGAATAAGTTTCTTAAAATTTATTATCATTAATTTTTTTAAAATTTATTTTGAAAAGTGACTAACAAATCATACATTTTTTAGAAGATATTATGAAATTGTTTTTAATAAAAATCATCTTTTGATATCAATAATATTTTAAGTGGAATATTATTTAATAGATTAATTTTTTGTGAATAAATATATATGTAATATTTTTAAATTAACCTTTTTAAAAATTTAATTTTTTATATGAAATTAGGATTACTTTTATGTGGTACCATTTGTAAAATTTTTGAAATTTTTTTTCTAATGATTTATTTGTGATAATATGAATGATTTGCTTTTAAGTTCCACCCATTTGTATCATTGATGAAGGGTGTGGTCCTCTATAACCTTCTAATGTATTTTTTAAAGACATATATATCATGAGGATATTTTAATGAATGTATAAATTATATTTATTCACAACACTAAGGAGTAGTATTTTATTTATTGATAATATCAATCATGGTAATGGTATTTTTTCAATATTAGAAGCATAGAAATATATCTAATTCATACCACCAAGAATGTATTTTTTTCAGAACAAGAATCATGTTCATTTTTTCATAACATAAATCACTTTCATTTTCTTCCTATAAGAAGAGTTGGAACGGGTTTTGTCCAAAACATGAAGAGTGGTAAATTTCATTGTTAACAACATGAATTATTGTATTTTATCCCCAATATAAAGTGTGGGAATCATGTTTTTTTACATTAATCATGAGAATTTTTGGTTTTTACCACAAAGTGAATAGAAATTATGAATTTTTATAACATTATGTGTCACCATTTTTTTATTCAAAAAATTAATGAAGTGATTATTTTAATTCATAACATGAAAAAGAGATTTTTTTATTTATCATATGAAGTATGAGTATATTTTTTTATTCACAACATGAATCATGTATTTTTATCACTATGTTGTATTTCCTGCATACTTATTTTGGTTCGAAATTTATTTTTTACAAAATGATTCAACAGGATGTTACATTTAAAAGACATATAAATATTATTATGATATTTTTTACATGTTTATTATTTGATTATTTATCAATCCTTTTTATTTTTAAATGTTATTAATTTGATATTTAATTTCCTCATATCATAATTTCCTCATATCATTATGTATGGAAAACTATTATTATTCATACATATATTAAAGAGATATTCCATCTATGATCACAATTTACAATATTCATAAGATCTAATCATTGATTACATGTTAATAATTATTTTATTACTAATAATTTGAGCTCCACCCTTTATTTTGTTTTCAATTTTATAAATACGGATATAAAATAAGAGTTTCATAAATGTAGATTTGGTTTGGTTCGAATATAGAAAACTCTAACTCGTATCATAATATTTGTTTCTTATATAGCTGAAACTCAATGATAGAAAAAAATTTGTTAATGGGATTATTAGATGATTTATGAGTTCTAAATTTTAATCTTTGGTATGGATCTATAATATAGATATGTTTATCTCACTTTGAGTCAATGGTTTTTTTGTAGGAAAGAGTTTTTATCATTATATCTATGATTTTGGTTCTAAGGTGTCGTACTCATATTATTAATATGTTCTCAATTTATATTCCAATTATCTAAATAATTTCAAAAAAAATCATATTTATAAATTATAACCATTCTCACAACTGACCATGTAAGGTGATGATGAGGAGAAGTATGGATATCAATTTTTCCACGGAGGTGATTATACACACTTTTATATAGATGTTGAATCCATTTTCGATAGCATGTAAAAAAATAGTAATATGGTTTTTCATCTCTGAATATGTATATATAGAAATAATAAATATCATAATTTTACATAAATTTAACTATCATAAACATAATTTTAAGGTTTTTGAGAAAATGAAACATGTTTCACCGTGTTTATAGTGGTATACACATCACTTGTATGATAGTTTCATTTTTTTAAATAAAAATTCAATTGTGGTTAACTCGGGTACCATAATTATAATAGATTAATTTTATACTAATGATATATATTTTATAATTTTAATATTTTGTTCTAAAATTTATTATAGAATAAGTGGTCATAAATAAATTTAATTGATAAATGAGTGGTTAGAAATTTGTATCTCCGATATTGGATTGTCTCATTTGTAAAGGGGGGTAACAATTTAAGGGATAGTGTTTTGAGAAGGAAAGAACAACTTGTATATGTATTGGAATATTTATAAGAGTTTTTATATGAGTTTAGTCTGAACTAAGTGGGTTGTGGTACGAGGGAATAAAGGGTAGGAGTTCTCCTTTATAAATAAAATACGATGAATTTTTTGTAAATACCCAAAACTGTTCAATAGTTGGAAGTCAGTCTCATATAAAGTGGATCTAAAATTGATAAATAATGGACTTGGGAAGATATAATTTCATTATATTCCTCATAAAACATTTACAAAACTTTTTTAAAAAAATTTAACTAACTACCATTATTGTTTTTCTTACTAATTTTAGTTTCACTTTGCTAAATAGTTTTTACCAAAACTAACTTATATTTTATACCCAAAAAATATTTAAAAATTTTATATAATTTCATCCTCCAAATTCTCTAATTTAACTCATTTTTATAGGATTCTAATTTATTATAAACAATGTTATTTTGGAATTAAAATTGTATAATTAATTAAAACATATTTTTTTTAAAATATAATTCATTTTCTAAAATGTTAACCAATGCATTGTGAACCAAATTAAAGTATTTTTAGATTTATTATTTTATGTAGAAAATAATTTTTACAATAATATATTTTCAATAATTTTCTTATCATAATTACAAAATAATAATTCTATAAAATCCCATTATTTTTTGAAACTATATATTACACTATTCACCGTAAAATCAATATTTCTTGAAAAATTAAGAATAGTAATCTTTAAATAATATTTAAATGATAACCCCATGAAAATATGATATATTTATCAAATTTATATTTTAAAATTAATATTTAAACTTTTAAAAAATATGTGATATATTGAAAAAATGTTTTTATATGAGAATATATTTTTATGAATATTAAACATTATATTCCCAATTATTTATTAATTGAAACATTATTAACCAATTATTTATATAAAATATATTTATTCATTTTTATTAATAAATATCTTGAAATATAAATAATTATCGATTAAAAAATAAAAAAAATTATAATTTTTTTTCAAAATATAAAAATATCGTATTAGTTATTTTGGATATATCTATTGAAATTAATAAGTATTAATAGAAAAAATTATATTACATGATATAAATATATTATAAATTTAATAGTACAATATATTCATATTAAATTAATATCACAGTTTTAATAGTCATAGTTATTAATTATAATTTTATTTAGATATATTTTACTTTTGTTTGTGTGGTGTATTTATTTTGGAGAAAGCTATCAAAAACATTGAGTTCTTTAAAAGTAATAATTTATTAATGTCTCATTGCTTTGTATTATCTAACCATTAAATAAATTTATTCCTTCTTATTTTAATTATTAGTCACTACTGAAATTAGGTAATGGTATTCTAAACATATTCATCATTAGGGATAGAAGATATAATATAAAATCTAAATTACTCTCTTAGGAGAGTTTATTTTACTTATCTTTACTAATAAAACATTAATTTGCAAGACAACCATATATTAAAGTATGTATATAACATAATACAATATTCTCAAATGATTAAATTTCCCAAAAATCAATTTGATTGTCCAAGGCATTAAAAAATAATGAAACCAAATATAATTCCTGAAATTAACAATATCTTTAACACTAAAAGTTTATAAACACATAGCCAATATATACCACAATTCAAAAATTGATCAAATTAAAGAAAAAAAATCATATTTCAAATATAAAAACCATGGTAACAACAAAATATATAACATGGTTTTTTAAAATGAATATATATTTAGTTATCTCATTATCATGCTAATATTAAACTTAAGAGTCATTTCTTCCTTAAACATGAATTATTTTTAGAAATACAAAAAAACACTTTTTTCATAAAATCACATTTCATTGTAATTGATAATATTTTATATATGTTTCCAAACCCTTAATAATATTCTTGGAAAAAAATCTTTAGTTGTTTTAAATAAATCTTATAATATTAATAATATACTATAATATCATTAATAAATATCACTCACTAGTTAATATATATATATATATATAGAAAATATCAATCTCACTACTGTAGGTATGAATTACACACTATCATTTTCCATTATAATGGGTGAAATACTAAAACTATCATCTATTTGAGTGTGATCAATTATTTAGTAATAATACATAGTAGAGAATAGATACATACTTCTCTACCCTACATATTCATGCTCCTCTTTCATCCAAATTCTAAAACCAAAATGGCTAGGATAATATCAAAAATATTAATTTTAAAACATTAACCTAAATATGTACTACACTGGGATACGCTTTTTTAAGATATTAATCTGTTTTTTCATCCCATGACTATATTTGTTCAATCCTAGATTTTAAATTCTAATTTTAATAATATGTTCTCTAACATCATGAGTTATCATTATTCATTAATCATTTACAATGGTTTGTAAAGAGAGTGTTATTAAAAATAGAATAGCCATTGGATGTTTCAAACATTGTTTAATAATTTTAATGAATCTAACCCCAATTTTACAGAGTTGGTGCCTTAAATTATTACATAGTCATAGATTCAAGGAATTTCATCCTAATAGACTAAAAAGATTAATAATTTTGGGAAACCATATGCAGTCATTATAAAAATTTTATATTGGGAATAGAAAATAAAAAATAGTACTTTTCAAAATAAAATTCTAATCCTTAATGAAAACTCTTTCAAAGGTTTCATCTTCATAATTTTGGTAAAGGAAACAAAATAATGTGGAGATATAATTCTCAATAATGGATATTTACAATAGAAGATATCATGAATCAATAATAATTCTCAATATATAAATTTAAATAAATGAACACACCTTACATTAAACTAACATGACTAAATTAATATTAAAGGAATAATTAATATGGTAATTTAAATAACAAAAATAAATTCCATTTAATCAATAACTTGACCATGATACGATAGGAATCAAATATGTTAAAATAATTCCATATAAATAATACAATGGGTTTGAAATATGACTATGGAAATTATAAATAATTGAATAATAACTCATAATATCAATGATGTCTGGATAAATAAATTCATACATATAAACTATCAAGATCTATCATCAAGAAAATTACTTTCATGATCTGTCCCCAAGTTAGTTTAATTCTATGTGTATAAACCCATCTGATTTGTCTGAATGATTTGTCACATGAGAATATTAATTCACCTATGGGATTTCATTAACCAGTTTCCAATATGATTACTAAATTTTTAAATAATTCATCATATATTAAATAATTGAATTAATTTATAATCAATGTTCCCTATTAAAAAGTATCTGTTTTCAGTAAATGAAATAGATTTATCTATCGCTCCATGTTAATCAATTAATAATCTATTTAAAAACTATATGTAAAAATGGTATATGGTCTATAAATTAATCATATCCACTATATAAGAATATGGATAAGTAATGGAAATTAAATTTTCACCAAAAAATTATTACATTCATGTGACTATTTCAAGAGAAAGTTAAAAATCAAAAAATAAAGTGAGATTGTACACTAACATTTATCATTTTGAAATATTATAGTCAAATCCCCTTAGATGATGTGAATCTAAGTGAAACATAAAATATCTTCAATTATGAATGATTCATGATATATAATTTCAAATGGGAAGTATGAACACCACCTAAATGTGTATTGGTTCATAATAATAATAGTAATAAATCCTCAATAGAAGGTAAATTGAGATGAAATCCCTTACATTATGCTAACTTATAGTTTCATGTTCTTTAACATCCATTATAGTGGTTTTGAACATTTTATTAAGTTATATCAGGACCATATTAATATTTATAATTCCATATATGATCCTTTTATAATATGTTATCAACCATTCATTATTAATAATTCATTATTAATCATTCATTATCTTTATTATTTTGGGTATTAATTTCCTTGTTTTCTTATGCATGTTTTCTCATTAAAGATCATGATATTGAACATAATATAATGTTTCAACATATCTAAAATAATAATCATGAGATAATTATCATATTTATATTTCAATTATTGTAACTTACCCAACACAAAATCCACTAAAATGGTTCCCTGAGTCAGGTCACCACAGGACCTCAAGTGCACCTCCTCGTATGCTAGATGATGGTAACTAGAAGTGAGGGTATAATACAGAATGTTCGTAGAACATACCCCCTTTATAAGAGTTATGCATAGTAGATAAAATATATAATAATGGAAAATATAAACAATAAATATGAATTACCAACTAATTGCCAATACTGGGTGTAAGACCACAATAAAATAGTAAATATTCCATGGCATATCATATAGTTCCATGTGTAAGGAAACCCCAAAAATAAAGAAAAATATATGTATAAACTAAATAGTACCATAATTTAAGTTTGTTCACTCATATATTCACATATGATACACAAGTCAACCATCTAGCAAAGGGCCCTTTCCTTTTTCCTGACTTGCTACCAATAAATCTGCTCGGGTACCCAATGGAGGGTCGAGAAAGGTATGAGTACAACTCATTAGGCCACCAACAATAGTATCTAAAAAATATAAATTATAAATATATAATTTATAAAAGTAATAAATAAAAACAATATAAATAATGGTAAACTCGGTACCGTTAATTAACGAAGTTCACTTAAACCATTTTCATCATGTATAGATTTGGTTAGGAATTTTCATTAATTTCACTTCAGCCTATGACAGTTAACTACTATGAATAATGGGATAAGTGAATTTATATATCGCACTAGATTAAAACATTTCAAAATTGATTATGTGACAATTACCTTGGATCCTTTGACCAGGTAGTCTCATCAAATTATATAGCTATGGGAATAGATCCCCAGTTTGACTCCCTATCTACTTCAATATAGGGGTGGGGATTAGAGCCTCAGTCCAATATGACCTGTGGGTATAGATTCTCATGTCCAATACCCCACACATATCACCAAGCCATGTGAACATTATTCATTAATCATTTACCACATATCCCAATTCAAAAAACGTTCACATTGAACGTAAATACTATTTATAATTCATAATTCAATCTATACATAAATCATTTTCATGCCTTATCAAATTAAATCATTTATAATTTATAAATAATGACTCACTAACACATGAACATTATAAAAAACACCCCCTTATTCCATGTTATCAATTAAACGTAATTTCTTAAATTTTATTTCATAATTCATGTCAAAAAAGGAAATAAAATCTCATTGACTTTATTCTATAAAGTCTTAGTAAAATGATAAAGATAACTCTAAAAAAAATTATTTCAAAACCCCTTAAAATTAAGATTAACATACCCAAGCCCACGTTCATGAATACAAAACACCACATGTGTGGCCTCTTTATCGGTCTAGTCAATCTAAATACATCCCACAAGAATCATTAGTGGTTAAATTCATCACATAACAAACCAATTTATTATTTAATAACATGGGAATCAAAACCAAAAAAATATAGACCAATAGATAAAATACACATGTATACACTAACACCATGTCTTTTGGGAATAATATATAAACCAAGAACTTCAATTACAAAGATGAACGCTCTCTTAACCCTAACCTTTGTTTCAAATTCGAACACCCTTTGATTCCCCAACCTATGATCCACATGAAACAGATGGTTTATCACCTCATAAGATGAATAATCGCCACCCAATCCCTAATATGAAAAAGAGAAGTAAGTGGACTGTTAGAATCACTCGAATATTCAATTCACAACTAATGGTTCTCTAAACATCTTAGAAATGAGGTAGATCGACCCATGGAAAGTCGAGTGAAATTTTGTTTATCACTAGGGTTACTGGATGAAGAATAGAGGAAAATAACCCATTAGAATACTTATGGTTTGAGAGGGAAAATGGTAAAAACCCTACTTTTTAAGGGGCCAATGGATTAGAAGCATGTTTTTCCAAACCGTGAACCACCCATGCACTAATGTCTATTTAATATGTGGATAGGCCCCCCTATTTCATAGGAATCCCATATGGTTTAACAAACTTTTTGATGAAAATGCGGGATGGCTCTATTTAATCCAACGTTGTTTTACTTACCTCATGCACATTTTTTTCAACAGTGATACCCTCATCGTGGAATGAATGATTTGGTCACATGATTACTAATAACCATGTGATAACTATGCGCAATTCACTTGAAGTCCATGTTCTCCCCTATTTCATGTCAAGAACCCTCATGACACCCAGTAGACTCCTGGTACACACAAAAAGAATTCCTTTAACCAATATAAAGAGACTTAAACCAAAGAATAAATGATAACATACCTCAAATGATGTCTAGAATCTTAAATCACCCCCACCTTATCCGGATCCTCATTAAGATGATCTTCCCCATTATCACTGAGCATCCCTAATAAAGAGATTAGTTCAATTGGCGCCACATATCAATATAATTGGCTCATGTTTAGTCATGAAAATTACCATGATTACATAAAATCCAAAAAAAGAAACAATCAATCCCCATAGTACGTTATTACTAAATTCTGTAGTGTGAATCGGATGACCCTCAAAGGATGCCTCAGCCTTAAAATCAACATTATCAACATCAATCACATGATAAGGATTAGAGTTGAACTCCTGAAGCTGGGACACATGAAACCATCATGCATAATACTATACCACTTTTATATATCCAATTAGTACCCCATCGTTCTAATCCCCTCCAAAATATCAAACGAACCCACATACATGGATGCCAACATACCCTATTTCTGATTTTGATGGTGACCCAACCTTGGAAACACACTCAGAAACACAATATTACCAACTATAGACTCAATAGGTCAATTAATATGATCATCATATGACATCTGACTACTATTATTCATATCCCTAAGGTCATAAATCATTTAAATCATTTCTGACATTTCATTAATGTGGATTAGCCTCGAAAATAATGATTCTTATACCACCATTTAATACAACAACTATCTACACGGTCTCTCATATAGTACCTCATATAGCTCCATATAAATATTTTCCAGTTATCTATTATTATAAAAGAACTAAAAAAACTACCAAATGATTCTCTCGAGATCCACTAAAATCACAAACACATGCCCTCAATTTGTCCTCTTACACCTAAATAGTATTCTCTGATTTCCCATCTATCTATGGGTGGAATTTCAAACTCAAAAAACATGGGTACCAAGAAAATAATGTTACCCCTACTAGAATCTGGATTTTAAATGTGGATCAAGATCTAAAACAATATTTCTTTGCACTCCATGGAACTATAATATATCCCCAATGTACAACTCTCCCAACTGGTCAATAGTGATGGACAATCAAATCAGCGAAAAATGTGTTGTTGTAGTATATTAATAAAAAAACACAAAGATCACATCATTATTATAAGGCAACCTCATAAGTCCCACCACATTATCTATTGTTACGTCATCCCGGTTTTATTAAGAAATGGGTAAAGCCTGTAACAAACCACCTGATAGTTGATGCTCAGAATTCACTTGATGATAGGTATAACAAAGTTTCATGAAACCTAAAACCTATTTCTTCATCCTTATCCACCAATAGTACCTATTAAGATAAAAATAAATTTGGGTTAAATCAAGATGCACCACACACATTGAAGCATGGAACTCACACTTCAGATCTTCCCGCATAGCAGTTGGAATGGAAACACGACCACAAAGATAAACAATATTATCATCACTAACAACCCAACCATAATATGACTCCCCACCATTAAGACTTTCCATTAGAGGAAAAAACTCTAGATCCTCATAATTCTTTTCTATGATCCATCTGAGAAGGGTAGACTCAACTGAAAATGATTCCAGGGTTATCTTCCCTTTCAAATCTCGCACCTCCAAATGCAACCCAGTAGACAATGTCATCGTCCTCTACATAGAACTAGATTGCTAATCTTCATGGATTTGAGACTTCTATCTCAAATAATCCAAAAAATGATCCCTTTTACCAGCATGTATTCCAATTTTAAATCAAAGGACTTCATTTATTCAACTCATCTTCACTTCTAAAGATTCATAACTTTCTTGGATAAGATAAACTTATGGATTTTATTATCTTTATACGTAGTAAACCATTCTCCCAAAAATTAATTCCACTTTATAATTTAATTTCTAAACCACTATGGCCAATTACTGATCATGTTTAGAGTAATTTTGTTCATGAGGTCTTAACTATTGTGGCCCATATTACACAACCCTATTATTTTGAATCATAAATATCTTGATCCCAACACTAGATACATCAAAAAATTAGTTATACCCCTTATAGAGTTTAGTTAGAATCAAAATATGTGTGGTATTTAGACTCTTCATTTACTATAGGAAATAATTCTCACATACCTCAGACCATTTAAACATGTTTTCCTTCTTCGTAATTCTCAAAATTAGTGTTTCCAAATGGGATAATTATTTGATAAACATTAATAAATAGATTATAAAAACAAGAAAAAATCTTTCATGAAAAACATTCATGGTAAATCCCATGATAAAACATCTTGAAATATATATGGTTCCTCATAAACTTCTTCCTCGTAGATGATGTGACCCAAAAAATGTACCATGTCAATCCAAAAATGACACTTGGATTTCAGGGTGTATAGATTATGTTCTCTATGTTTATTTATAATGATTCCAGGATTTTGGGAATGATCATCATGAGTCTTGGAGTACACCGTGATTGAATCCAAAAAACAACTATAAATTAATAT
Source organism: Viscum album (assembly GCA_963277665.1). Taxonomy (NCBI): domain Eukaryota; kingdom Viridiplantae; phylum Streptophyta; class Magnoliopsida; order Santalales; family Viscaceae; genus Viscum; species Viscum album. Next base: position 1,774,051,724 of record OY728146.1, on the reverse strand, counting down.
AGGTGTGGGTGAATGATTTGGTTCATTAGGTCCACAAACTCTTCTGGAACATTGGTCAACCCAGATAGAATAACCAAAAACAAATACAACCCATGTGTGATCCTTAATGTAGTCTATGTTATATCATACGGTCTCACCCTTAATAGATGATAACTAGATCTGAAGTAAATTTTAGACAACATCAAATCACCTCTCACCTGGTCAGATATATCAACAATTCGAGGAAGTGGGTGTCTATTTTTATCCATTATCTAATTTAACTTCCTATAATCAAAACAAAACCACAACTATCTATCATCCTTCATGGAAAAAACACTACAAATCCATAAGGATACATACATGGAAAAATAAAACCCTTATTCTCATATTCCTATAACTTTGTATTATGTTTCTATAGTTATTTAGGTTCCATTCCATATGGAATAATAGAAACTGGTTCTTCTATTGATAAAAACTCTACCTTGAACTCAACATCTCTCGTGGGTGGATACCCCAAGAAGTCCTCTAGAAACACATCCTAAAACTGATCTGTCACAGGAGGGAGGAAATTCTTCTCTACTCCCCCATAATTTTGAATAATACAAGCCACTTGGTCTATGATCTGACCTAGCTACTAACATACTATCTCAACTCCGTACGTATGGATATCCCACTCCATATGTTGAAAAGAATTATTCCCCTCTATGGACATGAATGTTACCCTACGGAGGTAATAGTCAATACTGACCAAGAATAAAACTATATGATCCTTCTTTAATATCATATAAAAACATGAAATTTCTAGTATAAACATGTTTCACAATAAAAATTGCATGTCGACCTCAAGAATTCACTCCACAAATAGCTGTATATTTTCTTTTTTAACCCATAATAGTATATAAATCAACATTACCCCACACATATGTTCCTTCTCTAGGCCTAAAAAACTCCAAAAATGGGCATATATAAAAGAATACAAGGAAACTATATCAAATAAATAAATATTATACATGGAAGATACGAGAATCGCACCTTGAAATGTAAATGGTCTGGCCTCACCACCACCAGATGCAGGCTGAATTTTAGGAAGTTGAACTTCCCCTCTACATTGGGCCCTAGTTTTTATTCTCGGTGCTACACTACCCCACTGATATGAAGTCTCTCATCCTAGAGTGCAATCCCCACCACCTAGACTGCTTCGACCAGTATAACTCTAACTTCCTTCCTCCTATAGGCTAACCAACACCCTATATGTACTCAACATCAATGTTGATCATCCATCATTTCCTAGTTTTAGATGATTCCTATAGAACCTCTTCACATGCCCAATCCAGTCGCATGCTCAACCCAGAACTAGAGGTCTGGTTCCTTAACAATGCATGTGTCCTAGAATAATATAATTATATCAAAACACCTGCTCACTACCCATAGAGGTTGGCTCTCTTCTCTAACTACTCTGTATGCCACCTCCCCAGTGAAGTCTCTCAATATGAAACTTCTTACCATTGGAAGTCACGCTACTGGATCATCCAATAAAAACCACATGTGAACCAATAAAATCTTTCTTTAACTTCCCTTATAAAAAAAGGACTTGATACACAACCTCATTAATCCTCTTTACAAAAAGATATTAACTTGGGACTTGATCACATATCTAAGTCTATCCTGAATATTCCTTATCATATTTTCCTCATCCCCTCCCAATATTGTAACAAATTGTTTCAGGTTTGTTAAGTTTCCAATGAAATCCATAACTGACATAGTCCCATGGGTTAACCTCATAAACTCTAAATATTTTTCTTGTATCATGGTATGTAGATAGAAATTTTCTAAAAACTTTTCATAGAAGCCTTTCCATAACATATAATTAGCCTACTGAGTGTAAACCAGAATATCCCACTAGCGCTTCACTGGTCCTCACAACATATAAGATTCCAAAATGAATCTCTTCTCATAGGGAGTGTCTAAGTGATTGAAAATAATATGGATGGACTAAATCTAGAACTATGATGCCTTGGGTCCACCCTCTATGGAAAACATTAGAGGGTGGAAGAACTAAAACACTCTTGTTAAATAAAACATACTCAACATGATTCAACCTAGGTCCCATTTTAAAATTTTCATAAAAGGACAAATTAATCATTAAACTGGTCCTCAACTCATATATCTTAGAACAATGGGGTTTGTTTCTCTACTATTGTGGGATAATTATAGGTGATATCTTCATCTTGCCAAACTTGAACACACTGTCATGGGGGATTATTTCTAAAATAAAAACACACACATCATAGAACACATAAAAATCAATAGTATTCACAATTAAGTCTCTCTAATTATCATAAATAACTCATTGTACATGCACTATCCCAATAGATATAGCACGATCTCTATAATTAACATCAGCCATCCCTATAGTGGTCCATTGTCTGTCTGGGTAAACCATTTCACATAGCAGTAACCATTCATTAGACAAAATTTTTAACCACATCCACTTTTACAATGTAAATATTAATTTTTTAAGAACCTTTAAAAATTTAAAAAATATTAAAATGAATGTTTTTACCCATATATAAAAATTCATTAGGCACTAATCTATAACTATTCATTCAGATTCGTTCCATTTTCCAATTTCAACAACATTATTAGACACCACTCCATTCAATTGTTCATGAAAAATAAATTAATTTTATCTCTCATGTCACATACTTCATCCCCATGTGTGTGCGTACCAATATACATGTCACACTTATCCTAAGGTGCCTAAAATGATACATTTATACACGGTTTTTTTCATTCATTCTAGGAAAAAACATCATAAAGTAGTCACATAATAGAACAAGTGCATCACCTAATTAATAAATATCATTTAACCATAACAACATACATTAGTAACAAAACTACCACCCTGGGTTATGTGGGTTTTTTCTCATAAATGGGTTAGATACTCCCATTCACGAGAATATTTCCTAGACCGAATCTTATTATAATTTCATATACCATTCCCATATATCAAAACAATGAAAAGAAAAACCCATCTGATAATACTTTGTAACGTTCCTAACTCAGAATCCACTAAATTGGTTCCATGATCTGAGCTCCCACATGACCATCGGTGTTCTTACCTATATGCCGTTGTATTCCAACTACAATCAAGGGTTTAATAGAGAATGTAGAAAATAAAATTCCCTCTTAATCAGACTATGATATAATATATAAAATAAAAAATAAATGAAACAATAAATAATAAATGTGAATTTGGAAACAATTTTCAAAATTGGATATAATCACAAATCCAAATAGTAAATTTATTTATACATGTCACACAGTTCCAAGTGTATGGAATACCGAAAATTCAGTCAAATAGAAGAATCCCAAAATGGGCCCTGATTCTATGATTGGATCCCTCATCCATGCACATCCCATATCCAAATCATCTATTTAGCATAGAACCCTTCCCATTGTCATGACTTGAAACCTTGAGATCTACTTGGGTGTCCAATGGTGGCCCGAATTGGGTGCAAGTACAACATAGTAGGCCACCGCCAATGGTTTCTAATAAATATACAGTCTAGATATATATTTTTTTCAAGTACTAAATAAATACAATGTAAAAAAGGTAAATGGGGATATTTTAGTTTGCTGATTTCACTAAAACCATTCTTACCATTTAAACCTTAGGTTAGTAATTTTCATCAATTTCACTTCATCCTATGTTGATTAACTTTTATTCATTAGTGTATTATTCATGTTTCTAATCTCAGTAAAATCTAAAATTTCACAAAAAATTACATCACACTTATGTTGGAGCCTCAGTCTAGTTAGTCTCATCAAATGAAACTGTTAAGTTTATAGAGCCTCAGTCTGACTCCCTAACCAATGCATTCTTGGGGTGGGGTTTAGATCCTTAGTCCTAACAAACCCTTGGTCCCTGATCCCCAAGTCCAATACCCCACACATATCACCAAGCCATGAATACATTCTTATTTTAGTCATCTACCCTGTATACAAATTCATAAATCATAATCATTGAACACACATAACATTTACGATTCATAATTGGATCAACACATAAATCATTTTTATGAGTTAACACATTAACCCATTTATCTTTTTAATATATGACATAATAACACATAAATGTTATAACGAACACCCCCTTACTCCATGTTATCATTAAAATAAAATTAAATCAATTTCATTTCACAATTCAGATTTACAAAATAGAATAGAAATATCAAGTATTCTCTTCCAGAAACCCATGCTAACATTATAAACATAACTATCCCTGGTTTTATTATGTAAACCATTCAAATTCAAATTCAATTACCCACACCTATTTTAAAAATATGTAACATGCTTCGGGTGAAATGATTCCTAGTCTAGTTAACCTCAATGCCTCCCGCAAGCATTTCGAGGGGTTCAATTAACTATTTAACAAAAAAATTATCATTTAATACTATGGGAATCAAAATAACAAAAACAACAAGGGTCCAATAAAAAACTAAATATGCATACACCAACACAAACACTATCAGATATAACCTATAGTCCACCTACCTTGATTTTTATGATAAATTATCTCTTAACCCTAAATATTATTTCATATTCGAAGAGCCATCAAATCCCCAACCAATGATCCACTGAAAAAAGAGGTTTTTAGGGAATAATTACAACATTAATGGCTACACAATACCTAATACAAAAATGGATAATTAATATGAGTGTTAGACTCACTGTGAGCATTGATTAAAAAAAATGTGCTCCAACTGGCTTAGAATTTACGGAGATATACCGTTGGGAATTCTAGGGTGATTTGATTTATAACTGGGACTATTAGTGGAATAATTGATGAAACCACCGAGTTATATCACATAACTACTAAAAGAAAAAAATGATAAAAACCAAATTTTTAAGGGGTACATGTTTTGGCCACACTGATGGACAAATGAAATGCCAATTGTTCACCAAACTCTATCTAAGAGAGGGGATAGGACAAATGGATTCCTCAAAATCCCACATAGTTTGAAAAACCATGTGATGAGAGTATAATACATCTCTATACAATACCATATGTTTTTCCCATACCCATTAATTTTTTCTATAAACCATGAACACCTCTTATAGGCATTCATTATTTGGGAACATTTTTGCTACTAACAGTGCCCCAATCATGCTACATGCACTAGATAGTCCCATCCCCCCCCCCCCCTATTTCATGTCTTGAACACTAATTACAACCCGGAGACTCCTAATACACCATAAAAACATTCCTTTATCACAAATTAAGAGACTGATACCAAAAAATAAATAATAAATTATGTTAAAGGAATTACAAGATCTTATAGTTATACCTTTATGGTCAATAATGAATGATGGTTATAAAAAACAATGTATGTTATGATCATGGAGATAGTAGGTTATATGTACGCAAGAGTAATGTTCCCTAATTTCAATGATCATTATGAAAGGAGTTAAGTAATATAATAAAATTTCTAAATTATCATAATATCATATATACCATATTATATAATTCTTTATCAATCAACCATATGGTGTGGTGATGAAAATATATTCACATCCCTTTGATAATGTGGTAGTTCACATGTATATGAATGATGCTACCATCTTTATGTGAGTGAAAATTAAAGAAATAAACTGATTTATATATATATTATGATTTCTCAATGATAATTATGTCATTAATATGAAATATATTTCATTTATTTTATATATAACCATTTAATTTAATTTATCACCTTCCATGTAAAGCATTAGTGAAAGATGAATCGCATCGCTTCACAGTGCAGTAGTCCATCGTACACATGAGATATGTTATCATATCACCTAAAGAATGGAATTTAAAAAAGATATATATTATATAGTGACTCAATATGAATAAATATTTTATAAATATCATATATATACTTATGATTTATCCTTATACCCAACCTTGATAGGTGGAAATGGAAAACAAACGACATCAATTCACGAGGTGGTAAGCCACCCAAGGCTAAAATAAGGAATTTATAAACCATTCTATGGAAGTGGGGATGATTATTGGTCATAAAATTATCAAAAAACATCCTAATATATTAATGATAGTATGGTTATTATAATTTAATGGTTTAACAAAAAATATATGGTGAGGGAAAAAGAAATAAAATAAACATACTTATTGAAAAACATTACATATTCATTAGGTATCCTCCTAAAGATTGTACTAAAGATTTAAAAGGATGGATTTTGTCCAAAATTAATGATTTTCTGATGTGTGGGGGGTATTGTAAAGTTATTTTTTCAGGGCTTATCTGATCCAAACTAGCTTTATGTTGTGAATAATTTAGGTGAGTGAGTGAGATTTTATAGTTGAGGATGAGTTAAATTCTTTTAAATTCTCAAAAGTATTCTTTGTTGGGTGGTCATTATTATCTAATATATAAAAACCTGATAACTAAATATTTTTATGGATTATATGGTCTATCCAAACCCCCATCACACATTGAAATGCATATTTTAAATATTTTTTCCTTAACTTATGTGATTCTTTATTATTACCATTTGGTTTTTTCACTATTGTAATTAGTTTGCTAAACTAGGTAATTAATAATTTAGGACTAAATTAAAGTGAAAATTATCTGATAATATATAACCAATGACTTTAAATATAATAAATAATTTAAAATATATAAATCCAATGTTTTTTGGAATTAAATTTTAACGCAAGTGCCTGTAATATGCAAAAACACCACTTTTATATTAACTACGCTAACTGAGTTTTTACTATTTAGGGAACCAAAAAATCATTATAAAAGAAAAATTTTTACATTAATAAAACATAGATGATATTTATATTATTTTATAATTTACTATTATTATTATTTTATTTTTTATTAGTTTTAAATCATTTGATAAAATACAAGCTATCATAGTATAACATTCATGTGAATTTTGAAATTCTAAATTTAAAGTGAATATAAAAAAAGAAAAATATAGAATTGGAATATGTTATGTTCTTATCTATTTAAATTTACATTTATGGCTGAAAAATAATTTAAAATAATAATTCATTCAATTTACCTCAATTTTAATATTTTCTCTATTATTTCATTCTTTAAATTCATAACTAAATAATTTTTGTTTTGGCATTTAATAAGACTTTAATTTAATTATTTTATCTCATAAATTTAATATAAACAATAATTATTAAAAACTCATTTATATTTCAATATTATATATATATAACTTAACATAATTTATTTCTTAACTATGTTAAGTCTTTATTGACATTAAAAGTTAGAAACGTATATTTTTTGTCATTTTCTTTACATAATTTATTATATGTGTAATATTTAATATAATGTAGATAGTAATAGAAAATTTTTATATAATATGATTTAAATGGTCTAAATAAACAAATAAAATAAAATAAATACATTATTTTAGGTTATCTTTACTCTAATCTTTATTGTTTAACCACTCTATAAACACATTTTTACATTATATCGTGGAAATTAATTTTTTCCCCATTAACTTTTCATTTTGGTAAAAATTGTGTTTAAAATATTAAATATTATAATATATTTTTATTCCAGATATCTAATAAATCATTCCAAGTTTTATTTATATAAGTTGAAAATTTTATTTTAAATAAATCCAACAGTTGTGACGAGAATGCAAGTTTTAAAAGTGAAAATGATAAAAAGTTTATAATGTTTTATATATAAATTAAATATGAAAAAGATTAAAATAATCTAAATCAGATTAATTGATATAAAATTTAATTAATTTAACATTCCAAAAACTCAAAATATATTTTAACATTATGAATTATTTAAATGACAATGTATTTTTTAGTTAAAATTCGGTATTTTTAACATTTCATTAGAGAATGAAATATTTTCGATAAATCTAAAAAACACCACCTAAGATAATTTATATATTATTATTTAAAAAAGATTTTATATTAAAATATAAATATTTTAAAATTTTTAAAAACGAATTTAAAAATATGTGAAAAAATATAGAGTAGTCTTTCTTTTATAAAAATATTTTTTTTATAAAACATATCTTTTTATTCTAAGTGATTCTTATTTTGTTACTACTAAATATATTACAATAATTTTCATTATTTTTTTAGTAATATTCATTCCCTCCAATTTTTTGGCTAGGTTATAACTATTATAATAGTATTTTAATAATATTTATCATTTAGTTTAAATTTGGTGGTGCAAGTAACATAAGCTAAACTGAGTGTTTCCTATAATTCATGCTAACTCAATATTTAGTATAATATACCAAATAAAATCAAATTTTATTATTTTAGAGTTTTTGGGTCTTCACATGCTCCCCATCTTAGATAAATTACAACATCCAAATTTAAAATTGATCTTGTAAATCAAGGGTTTGGTATTTTGAAATACAATTGTTTAAAACCCACATCATAAAAATTGTTAATAAAATATATTCTTAATAAGAGAGAAAATGATGTATAAAGGTCATATAGAATACCAAATAAATATGTTTACATGGTGGAGAACATATGTGGGAAATGAATACATGTACATTGAAGAAAATTATAAATAAATATAGGGAGTTGTTCAGGTTATTGATCACAAGCAATTGATTGATAAATGAAATGTTAAGGGCATCAACGAAATGAAATTTTTTAAATTCAAAAGACCATATGATTCATCTGGTATAAAGGTAACAATAAAAATTTATTTTTTCAATATCCTTTTCCTAAATTTGAATAATTATGTTACTATCTATGCATATAGGAAAATATAATTACTTGGTAAGAATCTAATTTATACTAATAAGTTTATCCTCTGGTTCTTATTTGATCAATTTACTTTTCATCTCGTACTCCAAGTAATGGATATACATTCATAAATGTTTTTATGGCTAAAACTCTATAATTAGGTTTTAATATATTGTAATAAAAATGGTAGAATGATTATCATTTCCTTCAATCTGTATTTATCACTATATAGAAAAGGTTTCCATAGGTTATCAAATATGTATATAACATTATATGTTGAAGTACAAAATTAATCATTAAAAATATTATCCAAAGTACAACTTAAACCGTTTCATAAATGGTTATCCATATGACCTTTCCAAAATATTGTTATCCAAAAATTTGGAAATAATTTCATTGAATTTATATAATGATCTTATCATTAATCTCTCAAAAATATATTGTACTCTTAATTGTATCATACTCGACAAGTGAATAAATTTATCAAGAATTATCTTGAAACATGGTAACAACATAAATTATCATTAAACATTATTGATAACATGAATGACACATTATAATTATATAAAACCTTGATTGTTGTATATATTCCATAAATCAAAAAAATTTCTAACTATAGTAATGATAATATTTTCAACAAATAAATAATCATTTTAATGGTAGTAAAAAATATCTAATTTACATTATCCATATCAATAATATATTTTTCTGATATCATTATACAAATATCAGTAACATATTAAGGGTTATCATTCCCTCAACTATGTGTTTTCAAAGAATTTAAACTAGACACTGAATCACATTTCTTGGTACCATTCAACCATTATTTAAAATCCCTTCTGAACTATTATTATAGTATAATCATTATATATTTCAGTATTATTTAAAATAGGATATCATTTATATAATAAAAAATGTTGTAATTATTGAATTAAAACACAAGAACATTAATCATTCATCTCCATATGTGATAATAGTATAATCTTGATCATGATCCATAATATTTTCTTGAGGTGTATTCCTTTGATGCTTGAGATATTGATTTGTGTAGTTTCATATATCTATAATGTTGAATCATTGTACATTGGATACATTTTTCTTACCATTTTAATCAAATAATGGTTTCCTTTCTCCCCAAACTTTTAGAAAACTCTAATTCCTTTCACGCATGTACAAGTGGATTTCGTTCTACAGTAATCATACGTGGGAAAAACCATTACTATATTTTTTCAATTATCCATCATTTTTCTAGTCTTTCTCCTATTATTATACTTCCCATGAAAGCCAAAATATATAGGTAATTCTTTTACATACTTTTTAGTTCATGTTATTATGTCATCAAATAAGGATAATTATTAGGAAACCAGTTACTTTTGATAGATTAGTTTAAATCCATAAAAACATTATTATTATTCTTTGGATTACCTGAAATGAAGTTATTTTCATTCCTTCTTCTATGTTACATTTCTAAAAGATAGAATACAAAATATTAGATCATATCATTATTAAACATAATGTATAATCCAATTTCTTGGTAAATATCTAACATATGTTGACAAGGTTATTGATATGTTATATCATAATCATAAACATGGTTTCATTGGGCTATCTCTTCACAAATCCATCATAATGTTGTGTAAGGAAAACATGAGTTATATAAAGAATACCCCCATGAGTGTGAAACCAAGTGCATAATAATAGAATTTTTTATGTACTAGGTAATTCTCAATTGAAGCATAGCATTCCTTTTTATATTTATTACCCCAAGGTACCTATGTTTTAGAAAAACATCCACTTTCATTGTCTATATAAGGATTTATTTCTAAGAGGAACCACATAATCTTATCCTTACCAAAAAATTATGATGTTATTTCATACTCATCCTCAATGTCTATCATATAGTTATGATCCATAATCAATGTTTTCCTAAATCTAGTTCTCATGGTTTCAACTAAACATCAATTGATACCAAATTTAACTACCCCAACCCCAGTTTCTTGGATCTAGTGACTTACTTTATTACATATGAATATATACAATGAACCACATCTTGAAGGATTGAGAAATTTATAATTTTTTGAAATTTAAATACATATATGATACTCATTTTAAATTTTTAATAGAAAATAATGAATAATACATAACAAAATAAAATGATCAATATCCTTAAAAACTCATTCGAATGATTTATCATCACAAAAGGTGAAAAATAAATATAATAAGGGTGAGCTCAAATGGTTATAAATGTTTATATAGAATATAATATAACATAAATCAATAATTAATAATCAATATAGAAAGGTAAATGACTGAAAACAAATAAAATTTAAATAAAATGACTGCATGAATATATACTTCATAATCAGTATGTAAATTTAAATAACTAAAACACAATTCATTTAATCAATAACTTGAATTAAAATATGGAAGGAATAAGATATGGTAAAATAATTCTATATAAATAATCACATGATTTTGAAACATTACCATCGATATTCCAACTTATAAAATAATTTAATGGAATATCGATAATGATGGAATTTATATTTCAATCATCTAAACTGTCATGATCTATCTTCAATAAAAGTATTGTTATGATCTATCCTCATGTTAGTTTTAGTCTATGGGTAGAAACTCATATTATTCGACCAACAAGTTTATCTCCTAAGACTAATGATTCATTGAGGGGCCTAAATTAACATGTCCCCAACCCATTTAATTCATTTCAAAAGCATTACTCAAATATCTTATAATTGATTTAATTTAAAAATAATGTGTATTTTCATAAAGTATTTATATTATGTAAATGATACAGATTTTTCAATATTTCCCCATTTATTCAAATAAGTATATTAGTAAATAATATTTTTAAAAATGATATACATTTAAGGAAATAATCATCTTCAACATATTTTAATATTAATTTTCAAATTTATTTTAACATCCACTGAATAATGACTAAAATAATGTGATAGTTTCAAGAGAAAGTTGGAAACCACAAAACAAAGTAAGATTGTACAGTAACATTTTCTACTTCATAATTTACATGTCAAATCCCCTTAGATTAAGTGGTTCAATTTGAATATTAAAATACTAAAAATTATTAATAAAAAATTATATTACATGTCAAAATGGGTAGTATATACACCATATATTTTTAATGGGTTCAGAATAACAAATAAGTCTCAATGGGAAGTTAATCCAGAGGAAATCCCTTACCTTACACTTCCTTTTTATTTTACACTTGTTAACCTCATTTATAGTGGATTTAAAAATGTTATTAACTTATAATTGAACATTGTAAATATTTATAATATTATTTATGATACTTTTAAAACATATTATCATCATTTAATTAATAATCATTCCTTGTTTTCATTATTTTGGGTGTTAATTTACTTGTTTTCTTATGCATGTGTTGTCTCTAAAGATCAAGTTATTTAACATATTATAGAGTTCTGTCATATATAGAATAATATTCATCACATAATTATCATATTTATATATTAATTATACTTTTATGATCAATCATGATTGATGGTGATGTAAAAGTATGTACATTATGATCATGGGGACGGTAGGTAATACGTACACATGAGTGACATTTCCATTTTTCAATGATTATTATGGAACGGATGTAAGAAATATCATTCATTTTCATAATGATAATAATATAATATATATAGATATATATTCTATTAAATACTAATATTTATCATCTATGTGATGGGGTAATATAAAGAGATTCACGTCACTTTATGAAGGCAATAGTCCTCATGTACATAAATGATGTTATCATCTTTACGTGACTGAAAAGTGAAGAATGAAAATGATATATATATATATATATTATCTTCCAAGAAATATAATTTTGTCATTAATATCATAATTATTTAATATTTATGACATGTAATCTTTAACATTATCCTTATTACCTTCAACATGAAGCACTATAGAAAGAATAATCACATCGTTTCGTAAGGTGGTAGTATGTCGTAAACATAAGTGATGTCATCATATTTTATATGTAATAGAAGGTAAATGATATATATTATATATTTTATATATTGGTTTAATTGTACTTTGAAGAACATATATATATATATATATATATATTAGATGCATCATCATACCCAACCATGAGAGTTGGGAATGGATAAACAAACAATATTGGTTTGTGAAGTGGTGGTCTGTCGTGCAAACAAATAATGATTTTTAACCCATTTGATGAAAGAGGATATTTTTATAGTAAATTTTCATATTATAACAACATAAAATAATATTTATGATAATTATGTTATTATAGCTTCATGATTTAATAAAATAATGATTTTTATAATGAAATAAAATAATGATGCATATTGAAAAACATTATCTCCTCTTCACATATCCTTCATAAGATTATATTTAAGCCTTCAGAGGTTATATTTATCCAAAAATAAAGCTTTTAAGATGATTAGAGGTAAGTTGGTATGTTATTTAGTTAGATCATTTATTATCAAAATATTTTAGAATTTGTGATGAAGTGAGGGGAGTGAGTGCCCATTTAAAATTTAGGAGTGGAATTATTGTAAATAGTAAAAAGTATTCACTATTGGGAAGTCAATATTACCTAAATATGCTCAATATTATATAATCAAAGTTTTTTAGGGATGGTATGATATATCGAAACCTCCAAAAAACATTAAGAAAAATATTTTAAATATTTTTTCCATAACTTCTAAGATTATATATTTTTACCATATTGGTTTTTCACATTGGTTAATAGTTTTATAAACTAGTAAATATGTCCATTAATAAAAAATTTCAGTTATTATTATTAGATAATTTATAATCATTGATTATAAATATTATATTTAATTTGAAAAAATATAAATCTTTTGTGTGTTGGAAGTTAATTTTTACCGAAGCCCATATATCGTGAAAAATCACTTCTTTAACCATAACAATGCTATTAAATTTTCAAATATTTAAAGAATCATAAATACATTATAAAAGAAATATTGCTTCATGAGTATAACTTATTTTTAATTTATTATCATTTATAAATCTCTTGGAAGAATGTATGATTTTATGTAATTTTAAATCATTTAATAAAATTTAATTTATCATAATGTAATATTAATGAAGATTTTAAAATTATTAAAGTAAATTTAATTTAAAAATAACAATAAAATTATGCATTTTGAATCTATTATTTTCAAGAATTTTTATGATGATATATTGATTTAAAAAATTGTGTAAAATAATAATTAATTTAATTTACATCACCTTTAATATTTTTAGTATCATTTATTTTATTTAATTTTTTATAAATAGTTGCAATGATGGAGTATCATAAGAATTTAAAGTAATCATTTCATCTGAAAAAAAAATTAATTGAATTATCATTATAAAAAAAAGTTAATTATATTTCAAAATAATCTATATATATATAACTGAATATATATTGTTTTTCCTCTCTCAAGGCTTTATAGATATTAAATGTATTAAAATAATATTTTCTCATCTTCATTACTTAACTTATTATATAGGTCATATTTAGTTGAAATTTGAACAAAAAATCTATATTTTAGAAAATTATATGTAAAAAATTGAGATAAAATCATCACATAAAATTAAGATAATACTTTAGGTCATTTTCAATCTTATAATTCTAGTTTAACCCCTTGTAAAAAAATTATATCTTAATCAGGGTAACTAATTTTTAATTCATTCACTGTTATTTTTGGTAAAAAATTTAGATGACATTATTTGAAATTATATTTTATTATGATTCCAAGTATTGAATCCAATTTTCCAAATTAAATTCATAGTTGTTTCAAAATTTAATATAAAATTAATCCTACAAATGTGATGAGAAATAATTTTCTTAATGTGAAAATGATAAAATGTTTAAGAAGATTTTATATCTAAATTAAATATGAAAATGATTCAAAAAAACTACATTTGATTAATTTATATAAAATTTACATAAATTTATTTTAATACCAATTCAAAATATAATTTAACATTGTATATTATTTAAATTAAAATTGTGTTTTCAATCAAAATTCTTAATTTTTCACTATTCACTAAGAAATAAAATATTTTAGAAAAATAAAAAAACCACACAATGATAATTTCAATATTATTATTTAATAAATTATTTTTATTTTTAAAAAAAATTAAAAATGGGTAAAAATTAATTTTAAATTATTTTTTAAAATATCAAATAATCCTTCTGTTTGGAAAATATTTTCTTCAAAAAACTTCTTTTTTTCTTATAAATTATTCTTATTTTACTAATAATCAATAGATAAATATATTTTTTATAATATAGTAAGTACTATTCATACCTGAAAATTTTTATTCTAGGTTATAACTTTTATAATATTTTTTAAATAATATCTCACAATTGGTTAAAATTTAGTGTTACAATTAACACAGAAAAATTGAGTGTTGTGTGTAAGGAAAGAAAACTGAGTATTCTGTGTAACATATGTGATAGAATAAAATGTTATTCTATTATATTTTAAGTGGAGATACAATATTAATCCATATTTATCATGCACCTTGTGTCATTAATGTTAATACCCAATCCACTATTTTCGGGCATACTACCCCTAAGTATATCTATACGAGATCCATTATCCACTAGTAGTATTCTAATAGTTATTTTATTTCAAGATAACTACATAATAACTAATTTTCCAAAACTTCTAGATATTTTACTATAATTAGAGTTCTCCCTTAGACTTGTCATTAATTTTTTCTCTAAATTAACCTTTTCTTAATCCCTAAAAAATATGTATTATCACCTAAACATTTAAAATATACTATCCCAATTTGATATCTATATCATTGATGTTGTTAACAACCATAAATTATCATCCACTAAATTATCCTCAATGTAAATCCTAACCTATAATGTTTTATAAACCTAGAACTGATGAAAACTAAAACACCCCAGATCCACTATCTAGGAACAGGTGCTCATAAAAAAAGAATTTTAATATTATATTTGATTCAAGCTATATATTCTTAAATATAACCATACCATAATTAAATTATATAAATAAATTATTATGTTACATTAATTAAAATGTAATTTTATACTTTTATATTTAATTAATTGGTAAAATAAAAAATTAACAAAACATATTTCTTTCTTAAGTAATAGTCCATTTTCCTACTATATAATAATATATTTAATCAATAATAAGTCTTAAAAATCTCCCAAAAATTATCTGCACACATATATTTTTAGACAAATCATATTTACTAAATTTATTCTTAATAAGGGGGAATGTAAATATAATAAGGGTTTATTCCAAACACCTAGTAAGGTAAAACAAACAATTTTGTAAAATATGGCAGAAAATGGAATAAATATTATGCTAGAAATATGTAATCATCATAATTTTATAATAAATTAAAAATGAGAGAATAATATTTCCATGGATAATAATAAATATAAATAAATCACATAGTTAATAATAATTGAATTATTTTTTAATGAATTCATAATGTATAACATCCTAATTTTACCATCAAAGCCTCCACTAGGACATCATTTTTGTTCTCAAGGCCATAACAAATGCATCATTCTTATCTTCAAGATAAAATTCAATGCATCATATATAATTTTAAATTCATACATAATATAAAATAACTTTTTTGTCTTATAATACCTCATGATTCAATTAGGATATATATTTTTGGGCCCAATCAGTAACTTTTGTATGTCTAAAGAGTTCATCATTAGAAATAATGAGTATAAAATATAAAATATAATTTTCCAATAAGCATCCATATTGAAAAAATATAATTACCCTAAATTTTCAACATATTAATAAAATGGATAATATTATAATAACCCATCCAATAAAAGATTTAAGATGTTTGAGAACATGTAGTAAAATTTTCTAAGTAATCAATTAGCATCTATATCATAATAAAAAAAATTATGGATTCTAAATAGTTCCAAAATCAATAAATGGATTAGTATTTTATTATAGCATTACTCAAGATAAAACCATTAAATGTAATGGTATATAGCTAAGTAAATAATATCCCAAATCAATCATCATATGGAATTGATGTGAATTCTGTTCAATCAAAGGAATTAAAAAAAATGTATTCACTAAGTAAAGGAATTAGATAAAAATATATGGATATTCAAAATGGATGGTTATGAAAGACAAAGTAAATGACTGATTACATGTTTCATAAAATAGAACATTACAAAATTGTCCAATTGAAAGATGGTGGATAATTCAAAAAAAATATCGAGTTTAATAAAGAAAAATCAAAGAGATTTTGACTTAAATGAGAAATAACCTTTCAAATAATTCTTTGAATGACATCACAAAATAAGAGATCAATAATATAATTTATTGATACCATGAGTTCAATTACTAAAATTATATATATATATATATATATATATATAATTGATAGATAATAAATCTGATAAATTAAATCTCATGATTTTAAATCATTTTAATATTAAAGGAAAATGAAGCTAAAAACATAAAATATATTTTAGAAAACATTTTTAATATAAACATAAAATAAAAACATACATTTGAGCTTCGAAAGTAGATTTTTAAATAGTTATATCAATGATTTTGAAAAAAATTAAATTTTAGAATAATTTCTAATAATGGAGACTTGAAATTTATATAATATTTTATAATAAACATTTGGATCAAAAGAAAAAACAATTTTTTATAAAATGAAACGTTTTATTATGTTCAAATTACCATTTTAAAAACCCACATTATAAAAAAGAAAAATAATTTTTTCTTTTAATTAAAACTCAACATTCTTAAATATGATTATTAAGTATGATATAAAAAAATACTATGGTTAGTGAACCTAATTATGGAAATATAATGTCCGAGATAAAGCATTGTAACTCAATGAAATGCAATTTTAGATATCAATATCCCTTATGGGAAACATAATCCAAAAGGTAAGAGATATTTAAGAAGGATTTATATGATTGGAATGTAAATACAGATTAAAAATTGGATAATTACCAAAAATAAAATCTAGAGTTTAATATGACCATCTTATATGAAATAATTTATACATAATGATCATAAATCAATGGGTGAAAATTGAGTTACCAGAAACTATTATGAATGGGGTAACACTTCCATTAATAGAAATTTAAAAAAAAAATTATTATTTTTATTATTTTATCCCAATAATTACCTAAATGTAAATTATTAATCACTCATAGTATTCCAAATAAATATTACTTAATACATAGAAAACATGGTGCATAACATGTGAAATGTCTCAAAGAATCTAAATTAAGGCTAATAAAACACTTTCCTATTTACCCACTTAGTCAAACACACTATAAAAATTGGTATAATAGAAGTAAATATCTTATTATCCCGTTTCAAATACATTTTCAAATCTATAATCCTATATTAACTATATTTTTAATTTTTTCTAAATTTATATCAATTTTTTATTATCTATTTTAAATTTTGAGAGTGATTAATATTGATTGAATTGAATTATTATTATAGTAACTCAGCTTCTCATGCATGGATATTACATCATTATTAATGAATATTTAAAACTTTGCAAAATTCCATTCCTGATGACTACAACAGTTTAATGTATTTTGAAACATATAACATAAGCTTCTATCTTGGTGAAAGACCATCCATATTTCCCACGATTATCTTCCCATTTAGGAATCCTATATAAATTCTTTCTTCATAACCTAGATAAATGAAACATATGAAAGGGTGAGATCATATGCTCTATAAGGGTAAATAAAGGAGATACATAAGAATAACATCGACATAAAGTAATGATAACATGATAATAACATTTAAAGATCATATCCATCATATTAAAGATCATACACATGATTTATAGAATAATGATTGGTAGATCATATGGCATGAATCATAAGAGAGTGAAAATAAAAATCCATGAGGTCATAACATAGTAAAAAAGAAATGGAAGTTTTGGCACACATGTAATCATATAAAAATTATTTCCATATTTTTCAAGGCTTACATAAAGGGTGACCATGGCCTAATAATCCATTTCCATAGTCAAATTCACATTCCATTCCAATCATGTATAATTAAATAGAGTTCACTTCTCATTCCATGAATATATTACTAAACTAAGTTCACTTCCCATTCCAATAGTGTCTATCTCATGATATATACATCACTAAATAATGCATTGGAGAATTATATAGGTGAACTCATCTTGTAATCTATAACGATCTTGTCGAACACTATATATTCTACACATCTATTAAGCTAGAATGATCTTAACTAACAATATCTACTCCCTCCAATTCTATAAGATATAATAAGCTTTACTGATACTATCTAGGCCACCCCATCATATAATATATAATAGGTGTGACCAACTCTATCATGTCCACACCATCATATATGAAATTTCCCTTAACCACAACATGAATAAAGTAAAAAAATATTTCATATAATAATAAAAAGTGATAAAAACAATTTTTATTTCATAAACAAATTATACCAAGGAAATTAAATGGATTTTATATCAATAAATTTGTAACATGATTGATATGTGGAAAAGAGACAAGTTCGATAAACATCATGGTATAAAAACATAGACCATACTTAGGGGGATTTTGAATTATATCCTTGTAAAATATACCCAGTAGTGCATAAATTATAATAAAATATGTCATATAATATGTGAAATATTTTTTAATGATAATTTATAATATTTATTGACTAAAATATCCTTTCTTCTTTGAGAAATTATTTTTAAAACATTAAACACATTGAAAACGTTTTTCATAAAAAATATCTTTTAAAACATATATAGGAACATCTAAAAAACCCCTTATAAAACATTTTAAAACTTAAAAAAATCAGTTTTATATTTCTTCAAAATCATCTTAAAATATAATTTCTAAAAATTTGGAATTTTTTTTGGAAAACATTATTTTAAAAGAACATGGATCGAAGACAGATATAAAGTCAGCTTACCTTAATAAATGTTTTTAAATATTTTTTATTAATAAAGAGTAAAAAATCGAAACAATTAAATTAATATATTAGGATTAACTATAGTATCCAAAAATTCATAATTATTCTTGTGATATGGATCATAATATTTCATGAATCAAATCATAATCATACACAATCCTGATAAATGATGAGATTGTTGTATTAAACTCTTACCACTTAGTTAACATTGAATCCTAAAATCCATTAATAAATAACATAAAATGACACCTAAAATATAATTAAAATAATTACATTAATGATATTACATTTTAACATGGAAATATATTAACATATTAAATGAATATAGTTGAATAAGATAACATGAGTCTCAAAAAATGAAAATTGTAACAAAATTCCATTACCATTTTAATGATTTTGAAATGTAACCCCCATGAAATAGAAATACTAAAATGGATATGTATATAATAATAATTTTTATTATAAATATTATAAAATAAATTCATGTGAATTGTATTCACTATATATAGTAAATAGGTGGTGAATATAGCATATGTCTCATAGAAGAAAAAACGGAGGCAAAAATCCCTTATTACAAGAGTGAAATATGAATTGTGATCCCCAAGAAAGAATAAAATAAATTTTAACTTATATAGTCTAAAAATAAATAAAATTAATTATATGACATTTCATAGGTAATTATATGCACCACACATGAGAAATGAGTAGTGAATATCACATAAGTCATACAGAAATAAATATGAGACTAGAATCCCCCATATCCTAAGTCTTGAATTCCTTCATTCACATTAACAACTCCATTATAACATGCATATATTTATAAGACATATCAAAAATAACCATATTAATATATATAATACCATATATTATTTAATTATTACTCTAATTAAAGTTTTATTAACTCTATGCTAAACATATGTTTCAGGTAATAACTGCGTTGATTTTCATATACGTTCTTACTTGTTATTTTTAATTATTTTTCATTGATTATTAATTAATCATTTATATAATGTGAAAAATGATATAAATATAATATGTAATCATTACATATGTATTTAAAATATATTATAAAATAAAGAAATAGTTAAATAAATATGCCAATCATAGAGACAGTCGGCTGTATGTAAATGTGAATATTGTTTCTGTATTTGTGAATTATAAAAAGAAAGAAAAGTAAATAATATAAAATAAAATATTTTATAATTATTATTCAATAGGTATCACATATTTATATTAAACCCATCCTTAATAAAATACATGTAAATAATAAAAGAATCACATCGCTTCGCGAGGAAGTTGTTTTTCATACACATAAATGATATTATCGTATTCCCACAAAATAGAAATCATGAAGGTTTGTGTTATATAAAAAATTAATAGTATAAATAAAATAAAAAATATGATATATATCAAATATATAAAATAAATACATAATTATTCATAACCATGAATGGTGGTAATGGAACAATGAGCGACATCGGTTCGCGAGAAAGTTGTCTACCATACACCCAGATGAGGATTGTGTATCCATTTTTATGGAAGAGTCTGATGTTATATTATTTACCCCTAAAATAGATAATTTTAATTATATTTAATATATTTAGTTTATTATATAATCATGACTATAAAAAAATTTATTTTTGAGGATTAAATAAAATCAAACATTCATTGATGAACGTTAGCTCTTCTTCAAGAATCTCCTTTTGGTTTTCACCAAAGGACTTCATTGGTTTCTTCTTTCCCTATGTAATAATTATAGTATTAGATGAAGAGAGTTATAAAGTTATTTTTCTATCCTTTGGTAGATCAAAATGGCCTGATACATGTTAATAAATGGTGAGAGTGAGTTCCCTTTTATTGTGGAGAAAGAGTGACAATATTTTATTTACAGAAATGTGAACACTATTAAGAGTTATAACATTTCTAATGTGCCACCAATATCAAACTATTTTATATAAATGAGGTAATAAGTTATAAATATTTCCATAAAATTAGTTTCAGATAAGTTTCTAGATTATTCTCTCCCTAAAGATCAATTTTTAGTTCTTTGGTGAGATCTTTTTCTCAATCATTATAAGTAATTAAAATTGTTTCTACTAATAATTCTGGTCAAAAATTTATTTTAACATATTATAAATTATAAATTATGATTATTAATAATATGGAATCCATTTTTCAGATTATATCATCATAAGTGGAAATAATTAAATTAAAATTAATCTCACAGACAAAACAAATCAATGGATTTTGAAAGTGAAAATGTTCAAATGTTCGAAATATTTCATCTAAACTATTAGTATGAAATTGATTGCAATAACCTAAATTGTATTAATTGACAAATATTTGATCTAATTATATTTTAAAACCAATTTAGAATATAATTTTACTATACAAATATTTCACACAAAAAGGAATTTTTCAATTAAAATTCAGCATTTTCATTATCCAACAAAAAAAATCTCAGGAAAAACAAAAAAATCCTCCTAAGATAATTTTTAAATTGGTATTTAAAAAATAGATATTATTATTTTCAAAGAGAAATTATTAATGTGTAAAAAATCATTTTTCAAAATACATGAACAATTAAAAGGTAGTAAAACAACCTTTTAGAAAAATACATTTCTTTATGCGTAAAATTGGATTTATTATTTTCTATTGTCTAAAGAACACATATGGTGAATATCAAAATTATGATCTAATATATAATATATAAATTTCATTTAAATCACTCATAAAAATTGTTTTTATTAATTTACTAAGACAAAATATATTTTTGTATAGAAAAATAGTTTAGTAGAAAAGAAATTTTTAATTTTCAAATAGTTCTTATTTCCATTTCTTGATAATTATTTACAAAATATTTCCTTTTATAATAATGATAAAAATATTATAATAATTATTTTATCACTATCATACCTATAATCCCAATGTCTACTTGATAACTATAATAATATCATAATAATATGGCGCAATTTATTTAAATAATGAGTTTCATGTAACGCATGTTAACCTCGGAGTTGCGTATGACATAATCTAAAATGTTTATTGCATGTAACACAAAAAAAAATTACATTTTCATGTACCTCAAGATAAACTCATCATTTAATTTATTGAATGTTTAACATAATTTGTTGTTTAATCAAAGCCATAAAAAATTAATTTATTTGAAAAAAACAATTCATTAAAACTAGGGTTGTTACATTCTACTCCCTTAAAATGAATTTCATCCTAGAAATTCATATGGGTCATCAATGGTTTAACATTTAAAAATTACATAAAAAACCCACATAAAAGAAAAATTAATACTAAAACATCAATAAAAGAGGGTAATTTGGAAGCATAAATATTACCCAATGTATCTTATAATGATGTTTCCACATATGATAATATAGTTTAGAAGTGATGATATAAACATGGAATAAAAATGTAAATAATTATATAGAGTAAAATAGAAAACTTATCTCAAGAAAGTGGGTGATCCTAAGAATTTTAGTTCCCATTAAACCATATGTTAGTTAGTTGTGAAGTGGTCATTGATATCCTAAAAAATGATGAAAACTTGAAAAAACTATATTTCAATATCCTTTTCCAAAATTTGAAAAAATTTATAAGGAGATACGCTTACTTGATTTAATTCTATTTCATTCGCACAATATCACCCTTTGGTAGTGCCTTGACCAATTTACACTTCTACTCTTACTCTAAAAATAAGGATACATTTTTTATGGCTAAAGCCCTAGTAGATCATAAGGTCCACAAATAAAAGGTTAAGTCATTCCGTCTATCAAAGAAAATGGTTAGAATATGTTATCCAATATGAATAAATATTTATATTGTGAATCAATACGTTAATCTCCAAAACCTCATTTAATGTTTAAATCGAACCATTCTATAAATGGATAAACATAAAACCCTTCTAAAATATAATTCCTTATTTATTCCTTAAATAATCACTTATCTTATATGAAAAATATTTTTATTGGAATCATGGGATTTTAATTGTTCTAATAGAATATAAAATGTGATTTTATTATTCTAAAATCCATATAGAGGAAGATAATCACAATAAATTTCACTAAAGGATAGAAAATAATTTTTTATAGGGTTTATTCATAAAAAATATGACATGAAATTTACCAACTATGGAAGGGTGGATAAGTGTTCCCTAATTAACATGATTCAATTCATACATTGTGATTTCTTAACATTTCTATTTTCATTTTTACAAAGACGTTTTTTTGAATTATAATAGATATTAAATATTGGGTTGGGGAATTTATTTTTATAATTCACAAACTTCATTTACTTGAAACACTAGAGTGTGGGTGGTGCATAAGTTGGAGTTATCATATCCCCTATTTAATTAACCATCCCACTAAAAAATTTTACATTAATGGACATTATTAAATACAATTAAAAATTTAAATGGCCTCCTAGATCCATTAAAATTTTCTCATTATTATTCATCCCACATTTCAGGCACATAGATACCCGAAGTTTCATTCCACCATTTGAGTTTTCATGAGACAAGATCATCCTTTTCTTATCAAAATATTATGAATGGTGGAAATATCTTATCTTTATTTCTACCTTCATTGAAAATCTAAAAATATTTTCATAGATGTTAAATTATCTTATATATGAAGCATTTAAAAGAATAGCTTTCAAGCCACCAAATAATCTATCGATTTTCCCTTCATGACTGATGATCAAACCAGAAGCATACCTTTAAAGGTCTTGTAAAAGAAGAATCATATTCACCAATACATTTATCATCATTTTTATTAATCTGAAGGAATTATATATCCATATTTGTTATTATAATACGAGGGAATTAATTACTATAAAATATCCCCTTAAACTATTACCATTATTTAGATTAAATTTCATCTTGTTACCTCCTGTTTTTAAAACTATTCCACCACATATCTACTACACCATCCATCAATGAGAAGAACAAATATATTTTTCATGATTCTTATACTAAAGAATCGAAAATATATTTTTATTGGTATCTATGGTTCAATGAATAGTAGATCAATAGAACCACTAATATAAGGATGAAATTTCCCCCATGAACGACTCAACGAAACATTGTTTCCTACATTTCTCATATGTATGTTCAACATGATTCATAGATTTAGAAAGTTTTTTGAGAATATCAATAATAATTTTCATTCTAGATCCCATATAGTTTGGTTTTTCATGTGTACAATCATCACAGTTTCTGTTACATTCAGCATTAACATGGTTTTTTTAATCTAACAATTGACTAAAATATAAAAGGGTAGTGTGAGAAACACTAATCATACTGGAAAACAATTAACCACAAAAAAATTACCTATTGGATTTCTAAATCATAAAAAATTATTCTTTAATATATGAAACAATAGGTTTGTTCGATGTTCTGCATAGTCATATTATATGTAAACACATAATGATGGTCAGTAAATATTTTGTTAATTTCCAAATAATATCCCACTGGAGTGTTAAATGAGGTGTGTGTAAGGCCACGTTGTTGTGCGCCAGTACCCGATTGAGTCTAGCTCAAAAATGTGTTTTCTGGTTTATTACCCATAGGTACATTAGTTTGATATCCACATCCACTTATATTATCTAATAATGCATGTATTTTTATGAAACCACATGCACTATCCATTACTAAAATTACTCAATATTTTCCTATGCTTTGAAACATCCCTAGTCATATCCATATATATATTCCAAGACATGTCTTATGAAATATCTCATAGAATTTCACTAATGTTTTCTCATTATTTTTTCCAAAGGTATACTAATAATTTAATTTGGTACTAACTATATTGACCTAGGCTTCCCATGCATGGATATTTGATCATTTTAGAAGAATATTCAGAACATTAAAAATTACATTACCAATGACCATAATAGTTTAGTGTATTTGGAAACATGAAATACAATCCTAAAACATCGTCAAAGATATGTAAAGTTTTCCAAAAAAATATTACCATTTATTAATTGAATATAAAATCTTTCTTTTGAACCTAGGTAATAGAAAAATAAGAAATGGTGAGCTCAAATACTCAGTAAGAGTAAATAATGGAGATATGTAAGCATATCATGATTATAAGGTTATAAAAACATGATAATAAAAAAATTTGATCATATACTTCATATCAAAGATCGTGTACATGAGTTTTGGAATAAACATTGCAATATCATAACACATGAATCATAAGGGAATAAAAAACATAATTCAACAGAGAATGACATAGGAATATAAATGTAACCCCCCGGCCCCAATTACCCAATGTTGGTGCATTATTTTCTTTTATTGATATGATCACAAAAAATAAAATACTTAAGGACCTATCTGTTTAGTATTATTGGAGATACTACAAAAAAACATAAATTTTACATTACATATTGAAATGAAAAACAACATATTACCCCATTTGAAAACTCTAATTTCCCTTAGACTGTCCCTACAGGTCAATCATAATATACTTATTGACATCCTGGGAAAAAATAAACCTAAGATATGGGTGACCTAAGATTCTTTTTAAGGATAATGAATACATTGTAATCTATCATAAATAAGCATAAACTTTTAAAGGAAAGTTATAAAACTGAAACACAAGCCTTTAAAAAATAATATTCATCATAATATGGAAAGAATAAATCAAATAATTCCATATAAACAATCACATGGATATTCTACTAGTCAAATAATCACATGAAATATCAGTAACTAATTTCATAAGGAGGTAATGTATAATGCCATACATCATAACTGTACTATCAAGGCCTCATTCCATGACCATTTATAATCAAATTTTCAACACCTTTTTCTAAGAACAAACATAATCATATTATCAAGGCCTTTTTCCAAGTAATTATTTTTTCTCATAAGGCCTACTAATGCATCGAGGGGATATATTGGGCCCCACCCATCACTTACTAATTCCAATTTATTCCTCTTATGAAATGGAAAAAACAAAACATAAACATTTGTATTAAAACTACCATACAAAATGTTAATAATTTTACCATAAACAATGAATGGTATAAAAATAGCATATCCCTAGTAAAAAATATAAAAAAAAATTCAATACAATATGGATGATATTATCATAATAAATCAACATCAACCAATAAAAAAATACAAAAAATTGATGTTGACATAGATGAAAATAATCTAATAAATTCATTAAAACTCTTTGAGAGAATTATCCATTTTTTACTTTGAAATTATTTTAAATCCATGTGATTTTAAAAGAAGAAATTTCTTATAAAAATAACCTTATAAAATTTTAAGGGACTATTCAAAATTATAAGGGGTCATAACAGTGTAAAATAGCCACTCGGTCAATTTAAGTTAAAAAAACATTCTTTCCTCAAATTTTTGAAAAGTGTCATAAAGTACCTTGTTTATAAAATTATGAAAATATTTCATTCAAAAGATTTTATAAAAAAGGAAATGGGTAAAAATGACTTTAAAAAATTTTATATAATATTTTTAATTATGTAATAAACATAGATATGGATGATAATGATTTCCTAGAAGATACTTACGTATAAAAGATATCAAATAATAATGACATTTTGAAATTAACCCTTACATTGTAATTTTTTTAGTATAGGGTGTTTTAAACTCCTATATAATGGTTAAAGCATGTTATTACATTACACCTAGAAATTATCCATATTTATGATATCATATATGATCCTGTTATATCATTTTTTTAAAAGTGTTTCAATATTACCATTATTTTGGGTGTTAACTGTTTTTTTTATCATTCTTATTTTGGCATGTAAGTCGTGTTTGTTATGAATATGAATTATTTGATTCATATACATAATGAAATTAAGTTTATATTTATTATTTTTAGTCATGATATATATTTTACAATCATACATGAATGGTTAACATGGAGAATGAATCTTACCGCACCATGGAGATGATAGGTCGTACGTATGCATAAGCCACGGAATCATTCCATTGATGGTTAAATGGTATGTCATTGATTGATATTTTAATTATAATGAATAATTATTATTTTATATTAATTATTTATATACATTATACTCATCATTATATTCATCAAAATAAATTATTTTTGAATAACAAAATACACCCCGTCATGGAGATGGTAAGTTGTACGTACGCACACATGGTGATATTGTTATTCATATGATTGATAAAATGAAGAATATGGTTAAACCATGATCATTATAACATCTATTTATATTTATGATACTATAGTTATTATTTTTAGATATAAAAAGCATAAAATGTGGATGTAGAATATGAAAATAACTTTTAAAGAGGTGATAAAACAATTACAACTTTTTTGGGACTCTCCTTTTTGTTTGTACAAAATGACTATATATAATGGATTTATGCCCAATGTATGGCCTCTAGCATGAAGTTATGGAATTTGGGAGGAAAAATGGGAAGTTTTTTTTTGATCTGATGGGCTTTAGATGTGTGGATCATATAGAAGGAAGGGTACCCTTTTATAAGAGATTTGAGGGGTACTGTTGGAAGATCATAAAATATTAAAATTGTATAAATCTATTTTCAGTATCAAATAGATCCAAATTGATTTATTTCAAAGATAATATGATTATGGGGCAAAATCATCTCAGAAAATGTTTTCTAACCAAGTTTAAGTCACAAAATTAACCATATCATTTTGGTTTAACCCTTAGTTAAACAGTTTAACTCTTAATGTTTCTTCTTGTATTTTTTCACAATAGGGTTAATATAGTTTTGATAAGATGTCAAAAGAACCCCAATTGAATCATTAATGAAATATTAACACTATACAAGTTACTTGGCAAAAATATTTTTATGAATTTTATAACATTTAATAAAAAATTATTTTTTTAACTATCATTTATGTCAATTTTGATACTATTCAACATTTTCATTTTTAAAAATATCAAACCAACATGATAACTTAGAAACAGTACATCAAATATGTCACTAAAATTTATATGTTATCAAAATTATTTTATCTGATTAATTAAGTCATATTATATTTATTTAAATATTTTTAATATCATATAATTTATTCCTCATTTAATAATTCAAATATTGCATCACAATTATGTCATAATTAAATTTAATTATTTGTTTTCTAAAATGATAAAGAAATTTCTATTATGTAGATAAATATTTTATCTTTCCAATTAATATTTATAGTTTACCACATCACTTATATAACCTTATATTAAAAATGATATGTTTATTAAAATTTGAATATGAAAATTTTATATCTTCTTCAACTAAAATATAGTAAATGTCATAATCTAAACAAAGTCTCTTAAAAGGATCATATTTTTGACCGAAGGTTGATTTTGGTCAAAAAAGTCTTATCCAATGAAATAAGTACAAGTGTTACGGTAATATTATATTAATATAAAATTATTTTTACCTTGAATTACCTTATTTACCTTTAACTGTGTTAAATAAAATTCAAATGTTACTATTTTCCAAAAATTATTTTGATCTTATTTGACCACAATTTTCATATTGATTACAACCAGGTATATATATTTTTCAAAATTCAATTCACAGAAGTGGTAAAATTATGTTTAATGATAATCTGTAGATGTGCTTGGATGGTGGGTAAAAGAGACGTCCAAAAGTTAAATAAATTTTTTTAAAACTATTTCTATTATAAAAATGATTCAAATGAATAACATTGTACTGATATTTGTATAATGTATCTTCTATTACATTAAAATAAATTTAAATTTAAATAATTATTTAAATGAAAAAGTTGGGTTTTTAATAATAACATAGTATTTTACAATATTCATCAAATATTGAATCTTTTGAGAAAAATACCAAAAAATCACCCTATGCTAATTTTGATGTTCCAAATTCAAAAATGAGGTATGTTTTGAAAAATAAATTTTATAAATTTTATTATTTGGTAAACACTATTAATAACTTTTTTTAACTGCTAGTTTGTATAGGTCATGGTGTGCATAAACTCAGTGTTGTGTGTAGATAAAGTTATTTCATTTATTTTAAAAAATAATTAAATTGTCGAAGTTTGGGGTGTTACATTATTTAATATTTCAAATAATCTCATCCTAGAAATTCATAGAATATAACTTTATAAAAATATTTAGGGGAGTTCTCAATCAAAAAAAAATTCAGGTTCCCTTGTCACCTATTTCATTTTATGGTTTCCCTAAAGGACCTTTATCAAACAAGTCATCCAAATTCTTAACATTTGTTCTCCATTATCATGAATATTGATAGGCACTTCATAATTAGAAAGTTCAGGTTGTTGTTCTTTTTCTTTGTAGGTGATTACATGTGTTGGGTATATAATGTATTTCCTTAATATTGATATGTGGAACACATCATTAAATTTATAGAGACATGGTGGAATTTCCAAATAGTAATATATAGATCCAATTCGTACCAAAATCTCAAAAGGTCTGATGCACCTCGGACTTAATTTACCCATTTTATCAAATTGTATAACACCCTTTCATAAAGATATCTTTAAGAAAACATGATCACTCACTTAAAATTTCAAATCCTTCCTTCTATTATAAGAATATCTATTTTTTATACAATGAGATGTTCTGATATGGGTCTGAATAGTATTTACCATTTTCATCTTTTCCTCAAAAATTTAAGGGCTTATGAGTTTTCTTACACCTACAGCATCCCAACAAGTCGGTGTGCGACATCTCTTTCAAAATAATACTTCATATAGTTTCATATGAATACTTGAATGGAATCTATTGTTATAGGAAAATTCTAACAAAGGTAAATACTGATACCACATACCTTGAGAGTCATGTGAGCAAGATCCCATCATGTATTCTTAAGTTTTAATAGTTCTTTCTGATTTTCCATCAGTTTGAGGGTGGTCGGTAGTTTTCAAAGAAAGCTATGAATCTTGGCCCTTCTGAAGACTTTTCTAGAATCTTGATGAAAAAAAAAGAATCATAGTTATAAAGATAGGGTTATACCATGATGTATTAAAACATCATTAATATTTTCTTTAAATACATTTATGTGTTATATCATCTCTTATAGCATGAAAATGTTCTAATTTGGTAAGACGGTCAGTAATGACTCATATCTCATCATTTCTTCGGGTACTCTTCAATATCCCCATGAAAAAGTTTTTCATAATATCAACCCATTTCCAAAAAGATATAGGAATAATATGAATGACTCCTATAATATTTTTTAATCCCACCATCGCCTATTGAAAAACCAAACATCTTAGAACATAATCAATAATATTCCTCTTCATTTTGTCCCACCAAAAATTTTCTTTCAAATATTTATACATCTTAGTGATACTGTGGTGTATAGATAAATTAGAGATTTGAGCATCATCCAATATTTCTTTTTATATATTAGGCATAGAAGGAATACTAATACTCTTCCTAAATTTGAGAATATCATCTTCAAATATGAAGTAAATTAGTTTCCCATCATTCACTGCATTAATTTTCTTTTCAAACTCTTCATCATCCTACTCAAAACATTTTATCTTTTCTAGTAAAAAATGATTGGAAACTATTTGAAAAAGTATTTATTTTTCACCTTCTATGATAATTCCCATTTCCATGTTTACTAGATCTATAAACAAATGATCCTTTTTAACTTTAATTTTGAATAGAACTCCATGGTTCTTTCTACTCAAAACATCTTCCACCTTATGTTTCTTCCCTAGGTGGCAGTGTATTGTGATATCAAAATCCTTGTGTAAATCAATAAATATCTTTTTCATCATGTTGTATTCTTTTTGTGAGAATATATATTTAAAACACCTATAATCATCATATATGTCACATCTTTCACCATATATATGGTGTCTCAATATCTTCATAGAAAATATTACTGCTGTTAAATCTAGATCATGAGTTGGGTAGTTTTGTTCATGAATTTTTAATTTCTTTGATGCATATGCAATAACCTTATCATTCTTCATAAGGACCCAACCAAGTCATTTCATTTTTTCATTTCTATAAATCACAAATCCAACATTTCCATATGGTAAATTCAAGATAGGATCATTGAAAAATCTTTTATTCAATTCTTCAAAACATTCTTTAAACTCTATTGTCTAGTTGAATTCAACCCCTTTGTTTGTGATCTTGGTTAATGGGTTTTCCAATCAGGATAAATTATGGATGAAGCACCAACAATAACTTGATAAAACAAAATAATTTTGTACCTCGATTATACTCTTTAGTGTTGTAAATTCATGGATTTTCATTGTCTTTGTAGAATAAATAAATATTCTATCCCTAGAGAAAATATAGACAAGAAAAATAAATTTTCAGAATCCTAAAATCACACTTTCTAAACTTCTCTTCAACTTTATTTCTTCTACGAGTCATTAGAACAATCTGTAAGTGGTTATCATAGTCTTCATATATTTTGGAGTATATAAAGATATAATCAATAAATACTATGAATAAACCACCAAGAAATTCATTGAAAAATATATTCATTAGATCCATGAAAATAGAGGGTGCATTAGTTGATCCAAATGGAATTACTGTAAATTCATAATGAATATACCTTGTTAGAAATGATGTCTTGGGAATATTCAATTTTTTACACATGACTGATGATATCCAGAATAAAGTTCAATCTTCCAAAAATATTGACCTCCAATAAGTTTATCAAACAAATCATCAAATTGGGTTAGAGGATATATGATCTTTATTCTAAAAGAATTAATTTCTCTATAGTCAATGCACAACCTCATTGATCCATCTTTATTATTAAAAAGAGAATTAAGCCCCCCTTGGAGAAACACTAGTGTAAATATATGATTTATTACTCAACTCCTTTATTTGTTTCTTCATATCTACTAACATAACAATGTCTATTATATATGGAGTTTCTGAAATTTTCCTTGTATCATGGATTAAATCAATAGTAAACTCAACTTCCCCTCGTGAGGATGTAGAGGTATATCCTCTTGAAATAACTCTATGTATTCTCATAAAATAGGTATATCCTCATTTTGAATATTTATTTCTTATTTCCTAGATATTATATCCTCTTCCTTCCCAGGAATCTCATTCAGTAAAGCTAATGGGGGTGCATTCTGTTATGAATTTGGTGATGACTTTTCTTCTCTAAATATAATAGATTCTACATCTTCCCCACAAATTTCAACTTCCTTTTTCTTGAAATAATTTTTTGCATAATATTTTGATATTCAATATATGATAAGTATTCTATCAAAGTCAACCATAGGAATGATGATAAATTCAATTTATAAATCACATTTATATTCCATAATGGGAACTTCCGGACACATCTTTGTTGTAGTGAGACTTTCCTTAGTGGTTTTGACTGAAAAATCCCTTATTAATGTGAATTAATAAAATATAATTCTAAAAAAGCCTATATATCTAGTGATAACATTTGAATTATTGTAATTAAATGGGACATGAACCCATGACTGATGTACGATAAGTGATTAACTCTTACCACTTACCTATGCAATGACCGGGTAAATATGTCCTTGTTTTTGTTAAAAAATTTGATGAATAAATATTAATGAAGAAAATGTAGTGTTTATTTTACGGTTTATATATCAATGTATTAATAATATATGTTTTCATAAATAAATAGAGATAAAATTGAATACTTTTTTATGGATCTTACGATTTGTAAAAATTAAATCTTAGTGCTTTTGGAATCAAAGTTAATTTTTGTGTATCCATTTCATAGAGTCAAGGATAAATTATAATTCAATCAAAGCACAAACAAAAAATGGAATTTTTCGTATGAAACTAAAACCTATCAAGTTGGAATATTTAATTATATTCATAGTTAATAAAGGAATTCCTCAAATTTAGGAAAAATATCGTAAATCATTTTTTTCTCTCAATTCCTTAATTTTTTTGGAATCTATGGTCCTATAAATCAATACATAATTATTTATTTGAGGCCCTCAACATTCCATTGATCATTAAATATTTTCTGATTGATGACCTCAATCACTCTTAATAAATATTTTCTCTTTTCCTCTAAGTCCATATTTTCACATTCCACTAATGTTCTCCGACATAGAAACCTATTCACCTGATTGTCCATGTGACCTTTTTAATTTTCATTATCTCTTTTATAAAGTATTCTTTACAATCCCTTCTCTTAGTTTGTGATTTCAAAATAAAAAATATCAAAATATTATTTTCAATGGTCACATTTAAATTAGAAGGTTTCAAATTTATGTGGGGCGAATGTGACACCCTGAAAATTATAAGAGTTACGTTTGTTTTATTGCATGCATGACATGAAACAACAAGAACATAAGGGAATATAATATCCATGGGATATAAAATATATTTTCAATTTCAAATAAATTAAATATATGATATATCATAATATACATGAAAAACTTAGTTAGTTTTTATTCAATAAAATAATGATTTTCTTCAATGGCATGAGTTAAATGAAAAACCAAGTTTTACCAACCAATAATATATTATTAATACTTTATTATTTAATATAATAAAACTTTGAAAAAGTCATTAAATTATCAGTTATTAATATTATTAAATAAATAATGATAATGTATATATTATACATTCAATAAAATGTTTTTATATTCATCCAACAGATTTGAAAGGCAGAAAATAAGAACAAACCCAATTTTATGCATAAAACCCGATATGTTTCTAAATATAGTTTTAACACTTTTAATGGAGAACCTATTTTAAATACATTTTTTGGAAATTTTATAAATTATATATATATAAGTGCACTTAAATTTTTAATGAGAAAAATAAATTTTAGGTTAGGGTGAATTTTTGGTATTTTTCTGTGAAGATTTACTTTTTTATGAATAGTGAAAAATACGGAATTCTAATTCCAAAATTTTTTCTATCAAATTTATATATAAAGATAAATTATATTTATTATTGGTTTGAAAGTTTAATTATATAAATTTTATATCAATTAATTATATTTAGTTAACTTGAATCAATTTTATATTGAAATTGAATATAAAAAAGTATAAATCTTTTAGACGTTATACTTATAAAACTCACTTTATCATCACATCTGTGAGATTAAATTTAAATTTATTTATACCACTAATGTGATTGAGATTTGGAAATATGATTTCAATATTTGGGATCAGAATAATTTATAATTGATAATATTTTTAACATAGTATTTTACCAAAAAAATAGTGAATGTGATTTAAATTAATTACAAAAAATATGATAAATATTGGATTAAAAAGAGTATACTTAACCATAAGTTACATAATGACCTATATACTAGTAAAAAACCCATTTTATGGACATACTTTTACCCTATACCAAATTTTATCTAATTTTTACCATTATTAGAGCTTATATTCAATGAAAACACTTTGTTGGAATTTCCATTTAAAAGAAATTACAATATTTCCACTCCTCCACTATAAAAACACACTAAACCCTCCAACTAATCATTCCTCTGAAGACCTTTGCCTAAAAAACTCCTCTTAAATAATATACCAATATTACTAACCTCATCCTAGAATCCTCAAATTTTTATGAATTAAATACAAAGAAGTATTTTAGTATAATAAAAAATAATTTACCCAAAAAAATTGGTAACATCCTTGCACAAGCTTCGTTGTTTTATTTTCCTTCTCAACCCATAAAACTCTTATTATTACATGATTATATAATAAAATAATTATTATAAATATTATGATTTGGTTTTATTATATTTGTTAGACCAACACTTACAAATACATCCATTAAATGGGGAATAAAGATACAATATAGGTGTAGTGGGGAGTACCACCTCGCAAAATGATGTCGTCCATTTTTTCATTACCACATATAATTTTTGGGAATTATTAAGGTAAAATTATTTATATATATTATATATTATATTTATTATTTCCTTATTCGTATATAATATTTATATAAAAAACCTTCATGCTTTCCATTTTTTGGGAATATGATAAAATGTTTTGTGGAAGTGTGGACTACCACCTCCTCAAAGCGATGTGATTCATTTACTCTATACATGAAATATACTATGGAATGATTTTAAAAAATAACGATAAAAATAATATGGAAATATTGTAACATAATTTTAATATAAACATATATATCATCTAATTTTAATTATTTCAATACGGTGAATAAATGGATGTATCATTCAAATGTATGTATAACTTACAATCTCCATGATTGGTGAAATTCATTTATTATCTCCAAATATTATAAACTATTATAAATATATATACTCAATTTATATGGTATTATTTTTTTCATTATATATATTATGTAATACTAGTCTACATAATAAGAACAAAAATTACTAGTCAAAATAAACTCAAAAACTAGGCCATTATCACCCGAAATAGTGAAAATAATAAATGACTGTTAACAAATGGGTGTGAATGCATTATAGGAAGAATATATATGATATTATAAATATGATTATGAATTTCGTATAATTTAGTGACATGTTTAAAACCATTATACATGAGGTTAAAGGACCTTTACCTAAAATGAAACGCAATGTAATGAATTATTATCTCACTTTTCATTCTATGAGGCGTACACCATTTTAACCACTTGCTTCTTTTGTGAGGTGTATGTACATACTCTTTTGATATATTTTATCCTAGATTATTTTATATTCTTGTTATTTAATGTTTCATTTGATGTTATCTCTTTCATGGAGCTTATAGTTCAAAAGTTACTAAGTAGTAAGGGGATTCATCTCAATTTCCATTCTTTGAGACATGCGGTGTTATTATGAAAATATGTTTTTCTATAGGGATTAAATACTAAAACATTGACAAATAATTTCATTATTCATTCATTATTCACGGTATTTTTATTTTCAAATTGTATTATATCATCCTAGAGGATTTTAATTTAAGCATTATAAAGTGGAAATTAATTTCATAACATCATTTACTTTATTTGGGATATATTAATTCCTCATTATCATTAATATTCTAATATTATTTTTGTAATCAATTTTTACTAAATATTTTTGTATTTAAACTTTTTTTATTTGGATTTACATTTTAATCACATAATATTTTATTTATTGATTGTCAAATCAACATTATTTTCTTTTTAGGGGTTTACTTCACAATCTTATTTTGTTCAAAATTCATTACACTATAATTTAAATTTGATGAAATTATTAGATCACTATTCAAAAAACCCTTTCATTATCTCTTACTCTAGTTATTCCTGACTATTCCAAGTAATAATACCATTTTCTTAATCTTTAATAAATAAAATTTTCTAGAAATTTTTCTTAATAAAACCCGACTATATTTCTCTCTTTAGTGGGAGAGCCCATTTTCTTAAATGAACCCATTACTTCTTAAAAAGGGTTTAAATTTTTTTTAAACTATGCAAAATGAATTGTTAAATACATGTTACACTAATTTCAATTTAAAAATTTTTTCAAAGTATTCTTTTTATTGCATTCCCAATAAGACATTTTTCTAACCTTTTTACCGTGAAAAAGAAATTTTATTTTACCTTGTATGAAATTTACAGATTTTCCTATCATCATTTCATAGATGTTTTATTTTCATTCTAAAAAGTATTTAAAAAAACAAAAGTTATTTTCAAATAAAATAATTTTCAATTTTTTTCAAAATAAAAATGACATTTTCAACAACAATTTTTTTAAAAGATTATTTTATTAATATTTCCATTCATCAACAACAGACAACCCATTATTTTTACTCCACTTTGGATATGTTTTATCAATAAAATATTTATTCTTCCTTTTTATGATTTATGATTGATTTTGTATAATAGTGTATTAAAAATCACTTCCTTTATTTTGTTTATCCCCCTGAAATATTCAATTTCCTATGATAATTAAACTTTGAATTTACCATAATTATAAATATAATTTATCATAGATATATTTATTTTCTAAACCATATATCGATTTACATATAGTGTTAACATTGAATGTTATTTGATTATTTAGGAAAATATTGATAAGTCCATATTCTTTATTCAAAATGGATATTTGATATGGAATATTATCCATTAAATAAATAATTTTTTATAGGTTTCTACCTATAGTTTTAAACTCTCTAGAGGAAATATCTTGAAAATATAGGTTTTCATGAGCATGATACATGATGTAAAATAATTAATAATTTCCCTTATTTCTAATTCATTATTTATTATATATGATATTTTCACTATAAAAAAGCCCATAGAGGCATTTAATTACCATTTAATTGATTAAATTATATGTGCTTTCAGTTAATTACCTTGACATATTGTTTATGGAATTTTGTTGTTTATAGGTTAAAAGGAACATGTATTCTATTATTATATTCCCATATTTTTTATTCTAATTCATTCATTATTTCTTCCTCTATACATGGCCCATAATGAGAATTTTAGCTCACCATTATTTTTGTTTTCTTCCCCAGGAATCGATGAAGTGTACTAGGAATGACATGTAAGGATACATGTAACATCCTAGGTAAATAAAGAACATGAAAATTTTCATATTTATTAATATTTGTGAATTAAATATTAAATATACTTTAAAGGGGATGCTATGTTTGATGGTATACCCGATACGCAACAATGGGTTTCTTTGAAATCTTACGTTGCACACTAATAATATAATATTATTATTTTAAATGGTATTTAACGCCAAGTCATTATATTGGTGGGAATGAATATAAATAACTGAAATATGATTATACATGTTTGTAGAAAATTTTTACATTTATCTAAAAAAATTTAGAGGCTTAAAATAAGTAAATAATTCGATTTTAAGCATAAATACTCTAATATTCACTAAAATGTCGATTTACCGCCTTTTAATGGAGAATCCTATTTAAATCTAATTTTTGTCACTTTTATATGTTCAATTTGATAAAATAAAATTCTTCTTTATAATTGGGACACCAAAATTTACTTTGGATGAAATTTTGGTATTTTTCTGATAATGTTTATTTTTTTAATGAATAGTGAAAACTACTGTATTTTAATTCAAAAGTGCCTTTTAATCTAATTTATTTATGTGGTTATATTATCTTTTTAATTGTTTTAAAAGTTTAATTAGAATATATTATTACCATTCAATCTAATTTTGGTCATTGGAAGTAATTTCATTTTGAAATAGGACATAAAAAAGTGTTAATCTTTTGATAGTTATTATTTCTTAAAAACATGCTATTTGTTTTAATAGAGGGAATTTTAAATTAATTTCTACCACTTATGTGTTTTGATTTGGAAAAATGGATACAATATTTGCAATAAGTAAGTCAAAATTGTTTAAATAGGTATCTTTTATTTTTAGACATTTCAAATATTTATTTCAGAAAATATTTTATTTACCATGATTAAAGAGTAAATATAGTAAATAAGGGTAAAATATAATATTAAAATAATATTAAATTACTTTAACATGTTTCCTGATCCTATTGGATGATAAATAGCTGACCATGGGCATCCTTGGGTTGAATTTGGGACCCCATGGAGCCACATGGGAGTAATAATGACACTTTATATTAATTAATTTAAAGGAATGACAAAAATGACAAAAACAAATAACTTTTAGTAAATAAGTTTTTAAATGGGGTTTTATAGGTTATCATTTAGACTATAAATATTCTTTGTAAATCTAAAATTTTTTCCTAAATCATGGTATTTTGTTTATGATTTTTGGACACTAAATAAATTAAATTTTTTATGACACAATAATGATGCAATATTTGCCTCATTAATAAATGATATAAATAAATAAGATTATAAATATTAAAAAAAAAATCCAAAACCTATTCAATTATTATTTTATTATTTAATTTTGACCATTACTCATCTTAATTTTTATTTTAATGAATAGTTGACCTTTAGAAACTGAAGATGAGGTTATAATAAAATAATTGTTTCAAACTTTCCTAAAGAGCCCCTCTTCTCCCTTATAAAAAACCCTCACTTATAACCCATTACTCGGGATTCTCAAGCCTTTGTCTCATAAAACCTCTTCTCCAATAAGCTAAAAATATCCCTCTCTTCATCTTAGAGGCCTTACCTTCAAGAAACCCTTTTGGTTCATACCAAAGGGAGTTACCCGATTTAAAGGTAACATCATCTCTTAAGTTCTATTGTTTTATATTACTTCTCCAACCCCATAAACTATTTTTATTTCTTTATTTTGTAACAACACTAGTATCCTCAATATAATAATATGTTTTTATGATAATTATTCGAAATACACTTACACACCCCTCTATCTAATGGTTAAAGAACATATTGTTTCTGTGGATGGAAAACTAACGCCTCATGAAACGATGATTGTTCAATTATCTCCTAAGACCTCTCATGGTGGCCATTAATATGGAACTATATTTATATATGATATATATTATGTTTATGTTTCCTTTATGGTTTTTTATTTTTCATTTATAGCATACTTTTATGGTTTTCGTTATGGGTAAATGTGATAATTTATTTGATGGAGTGCGGACTACTGCCCCCTCAAAGTGATGTGACTCATTCATACCGTACGTTGTACGTATAAAGGATAGAGTTAATGATATTATTTATTATGATATACTGTAATTATAATATAAATATTTATAATTATGTTTTAATTCCATTAAATATTAAATATAAATGAAAATAGCGTTCATTTGTACGTACGGCTTACCGTCTCCATGAACGGTGCATTTCATTTCTTATCTCAAAATGTTATGTACTAATATAAATAAATGTATACACTGGGAATATACTATATATATGATATCTAAATTGTTAATATCATTCTGTAGATATTGGAGTTTTTACCACATGGAAAAATTGTAATTACAACAAGTTCATTTTTAACTCAAATTCCGAACATCGACAAAATGTCTGATATAACTCAAATAACTAACTAACTGTTATTTCAAGGTAATAAGTTATATAAAATTAATAATAAACATTAAAAGTTTTATTAATAAAATATAAATTAACTTAAGTTTATTATTCATAAATAATAAGTAACATACGAGTCAAGTTGGACACGATGTAAGGGATTTATTATGTCACTTTTAATTCCATGAGATTTCCATTGTTCATCACTTATTTATTTCATGTGGTGTATTGTGTACTTCAATTTGATATATATTATAATGACTCTATTTTTATTCAATGTATTCTTTGATTAATTTGGTGGTTACTAACTTTTATCATATGACTCGATTGATTACAATGTGGTAAGGGTTTTTCATCTCACTTTTTATTCCCCTGAGATTCTTGCTATATTAGCCACTATTTCATTTTGTATGGTGGATGTAATACCCATGATTGTATTAATTGTGTAATATACTTTAATTTATGGGTATTTACATATTCATTGTGTGATATTTCCTTCATGGGGTATATGTTTCGTAAGTTACAAAATCGGTTAGGGAACCTTTCACCCTCCTCTGTTTAAAAGACTTCTTTTTGTTATGTCTTTTAATTTACATATTATTATGCTGGGATATGTTATTATATATCCTTATTGATGTAAATTTTATGTCTAAGTGGTGACATATAATTTTCTCTCACATCAACTTATTTTCGGAATTTTAAAGTGATGTCGTTAGGCTGTCGAATTTCTGTAAGAAAACTTCTTAACCCAATTTCAATTTTTGGGTTAAACATATACTTCTTGGTTATGTCGTGATATGAATATGTGTGAAAAACCTCTGATTTTATTACACTTAATATACACTTATATTGGGTTTATTTATAATTATCACACATAATTATGTAATTGATTTATCCGTAATCTAAGGATACCACCTTTATAAGGGATTTCGTCTCAATTTACATTTCTATTGAGACTTCATTGTTGATATGCACCAATTCACTCTTATATAGTGTATATAATATCCTTTGGCATATTATATCATGAATACCT
The DNA here is from genome assembly GCA_963277665.1 of Viscum album. Taxonomy (NCBI): domain Eukaryota; kingdom Viridiplantae; phylum Streptophyta; class Magnoliopsida; order Santalales; family Viscaceae; genus Viscum; species Viscum album. The sequence goes on along the minus strand of OY728146.1, from coordinate 1,774,010,077 downwards.
ATTATTCTAATGATATTATTATGTTATGATTAAATTTTATTCCTCAATTATATGTATTATATGGTCTCTCTTTTTGTTAAAAACACTTTAACTAAAATATCGTTTTAAATGTTTTAAAGGTTTATTCTTCTAAATATTTCACATTAATGTCCATGTTTTAAAAAATGGTTTTAAGTATTTATTCATATGTACATTAATGTTTTTAAATTGAAATTTATTTCAAAAGAATCAAAGTGTTATGGGACACTTTGATTCAAAAAGATCTCTTTATTTAATTTTTTAAATGGTTTTGAAAATGTTTTGATAAAAGATTTGATTTGATCAATATTTTGAAATGATATATTGTGAATGCGATGTGGAAATGTTATATTTACATTATTTTTTATTTATGGGTTATGAATATGTTATGGATATTGGTCATTGTTTACGTATACAGGTGGTTCTGTGATAAACCTTTGGCGGGTGATCCCGAGATATCTCTCCAATGCATTGGGTAACGTGACGGAGGTAAACGTTAATGTTTCTCCTAAGCGATTTAGGGAATATATTGTGATGGGTCTTTAAAATGTGGCTTCCTCTATAGTTATCGTAGCTACAATGTAATTATGTTATTTATACAGAAAGTTACATTTATGATTTATGATTTCTATGTGTGGTTCATAAATCTTATAATTTCATGAGGTATGTTATTATTTAAAAGTATGGTTTCATTATTTTGTATTTATTGATTGGAAAATGTTTTCATTCCTTATTTTATATCCCCTACTAAGATTTTTTTGCTCATTCCATGTTTTTGAAATGTTTTCCACAGGACATAAAGTCGAATAAGGGTCAAGGATGGGATCAAGGAAAATTCAAGTTGTCTAAAACATGGAACTAGACATGACTCTTTTTTCAAAAGTTTTTATTTTTTTGAAAAAAATGGATACTGAGTAGAATTGCCTACATGTAATATTCATGTTGTTATGTAATTGTTATGACCTAATTCTATAAAACTCTAAACCTTAAAAGATCTTAAATTTTAATTATCCATTTAATTCAAGATTATGTAATGTTTAAGGATGGGTCCTTACAGTTGGTATAAGAGGTCGATTTAGACAACTTTAGGGATTAGTATTTTTTGTTAAACACATGGTTAGTCCCTATGTCTATTATTTCAGTTAAATCCTTATTTTATAACTTTTTTTAGATCAAGGAAACTATGTTACAATTGGAAGGAGGAAGATCTCAAACGAAATTCCTATCTCTTCCTGATGGCTTGCTTGCAATAATTATTGCAAAGACTTGTTCGGGTGATTGTGAAACTTTTTCTAACATACAACTCACTTGAAAGAAATTTTTTGAGATATCAAACACCTCCACTATGCCCAAATATCATCTTGGATCATGGGTTGTAATTAATCAAATCCTATTTTCAAAATATTCTCATATTTTCAAGAAAGGTAAATATTTTCAAGGAATTTTCAAATATTTTACCTTATCACAAGACTTTGAAGAATTTTATGATTTTGAAAAAGGTGTTGAAGAAGGATACCCTTGAACAACCTATTTATATTTGATTTTAAAATATAGTCTCTCATCACATACTTATTGAATTTTAAAAGGACCAATGATTGAAAGTTTCAACTCAAACTCAGTCAGACTGTTTTATAAAAATAATTTTTTATCATATGTTTTGAAATTATATGTCATACATGATTATTTTCCAAAACTATTTTACTGTGAACACCCATATGACCAGAGTTTTACCAGTTGTATTTGGATGAAGGAAGTAAATGATTTTGAAGAATTTCTAAATAATTTTTGCAATACATGGATCTTCTACCTATGTGAACAAGATAACGATGAAACCAAATGGACACCATGATCAAGGTATAATGTTCTTTATTCTGGGGATAATTTCATTTTATCATATGGTGGTGAAATTAAAAAAAAATGACAATGTATATATAAGATATCAAGAATTAAGATGTGGAGATAATAATGATTTGGGATGAAAATCAGAGGTATAAGAAATCCATTGAGGTTAAAACATGTTAGGGTTATTTTTGAGTTTTATAAAAAGGAAAACACACAGACCGTGTGACAACCCGTCACGTCGGACAAAGTTGTGGGAATCGAACCCACAACAAAAGTGCGATTGGGATTTATCGCCTTCCACTAGACTACGTGAAGTCCATGGTTGGTATAACTTAATATTTTTTAGTTAAATGATTTTATGGTTCAATAATAAGTTTATTTTGGGAACTTATGTTTTATTAAATTGATAACTTTAATATAAGAAAATGATTTGGTGATTTATTAAAAAAGGTTATTTTGGAAGATGTTCTCTATTTTGGGGAAACACTATATGCCTATGGAAAATAGAATACTTTGGGATTTTAATTGAGGAGTAATGGTGGAATTTCATTTTGAAAGAATTTTTTTTGTCGACATATAGTGATTTGGGTTATTTATGGAAATGACTAACATATCATAGAGAATATGCAATTAGGTTAATTACACATCAGTATGATACATTAAGATTAGTCGATGATATTTAGGGATAAATGTTACGATTTACTATGGATGACTATGGGATTAAATCCTTCTGAGTTTTCGGTTTCAATGTTAGTTTAGATTATTTTGAAGAATTTTAAAGACAATTTTGTATTGAATGGTCTTTCTTGAACTTTGGGTACTTTGTGGAATTTTGAAGATTAAGAGAAGTGATTTTTTTATAAAGTATTATCCTTTTTTGGGGATTATATGATCTCAGACTAACCATTTTGGTTTTAGTTTATGTATAAAGACAAGGGAAATATATAGTTCTTATTTTGTGGATTATGTGACTCTCTAGAATATGATTCTTGTGCTTTTGATGGGACCAAGTCTTTTTAAATTCTCATTGTTTGGAGAGAAGATTAGTTTTTGGTAGAAACTAATTAAATGATGAAACTCTACTTGAAGGTACGTATATTCCATTGTGTTCTTATTCTATGTAGTAAATAAATTCCTCAAAATTATGAAAAGGAACATAAAACAAAAAATTTATTGGTTTACGTTTCCTACTAGGAAATCAAAGAGCGTTTAACACATCATAAGTTTGTGACTTTCAGGTGGTAAACTTTCTCATAATCATGTTTTCTACCACTCTCCATCAGAACTTGACTGTTTGTTCTCTCTTCCATATCCATGTTTTCCTACATGGAATCTAAGTATGGGTTATCTCGGATGACCTTTTTACTTCTATTTCATTATTTTAAATTGATAGTTTTACTGACTCTTTTCTAATGTGGGACTTTTAATGAGGTTTCCAAGCCCAGTTTTAAAAATTGTGAGGACACAATTCACAAAAGGGGGGAAAGATGTAACATCCCAGGTAAATAAAGAACATGAAAAATGTCATATTTAGTAATATTTGTGAATTAAATATTAATTCTACTTTAATTGGGACGCTATTTTTGAGGGCATACCCGATTCGCAACAATTGGTTTCTTTGAAATCTTACGTTGCACACTAATAATATTATATTATTATTTTAAATGGTTGTTAACGCCTAGCCATTTTATTGGTGGGAATGAATATAACTAACTACAATATGATTATACATGTTTGTAGAATATTTTTACATTTATCCAATAAAAGTTAAAGGTTTAAAATAAGTAAAGAATTCGATTTTAAGCATAAATACTCTAATATTCACTAAAAGGTCAACTTACCGCCTTTTAATGGCGAACCCTTTTTAAATATAGTTTTTTGTTACTTTTATATGTTCTATTTGACAAAATAAAATTCTTCTTTAGAATTGGGACAACAAAATTTACTTTGGATGAAATTTTGGTATTTTTCTGATAATGTTCATTTTTTAATGAATAGTGAAAATACTGTATTTTAATTCAAACTAGTAATCGCTCGTGCTATTGCATGGAATATTCTAATACTTGTTTTTATTTTAATGTTAAATTTGTATTTATAGATTTTTAGAAGAAAAAATAATGTTGATTGAATTTTAATTAGAAAGTAATGGTTTATGATAATATAATAGGAGTGCATAATATATGGATAAGCCATTTAAATTTTTGACAAAGAAATAGGATATATTGAAATAATATTAAATTTTATATTTTGAGGAGGTAAATTTTATTTCATTTTTAACATCAATCACAAAAACTATAATGCATGCACTGAAATAATACATGATAGATAAATTAAAGATAAGACAGTGATTGTAATAATAAAAATGATAAATGTGAAAATGATTGAATTAAATACCGAATGGAAGAAAGTAAATAATTGCTAAATAATTTTTAATGTATAAATTTGTAGAACGTTTTCAATAACATGAATTTATACACTCATCCAACAGAAAAAAAAAATTCCAAGATGTCTTCAGCATGAAAAACATCCAGCAGGTACAATTTACAGGTACAAAATATATAATGTTTTGAATAACAAAATAAAAATTAAGTGATTAGGATGTAACCTTTAATCCACCTCATTATCTGATCATTACCCCCCATATATCTATTCCACCATGTTCTATCAAATTATAGAGTAGTGTCATTTCTACTTCATCTGAATTTCTACCTTTCTCGATGAAAGTCAAGATCAATGGGTTGTTGGTTTTAAGTTCGTATAAAGTAGTATATACACATATCATTGTGTTGATAATAATATTTTTGATAAATAGGTGGAGTATCAAATGAGCAGTATTATTATTAAATTCTGGTGGATGCAAAGAATAATTAATCTAAGAGGCATTAAAAAACAAATTCATGTTTCTCTAAATACTCTGCTAAGCCAACCCACATACATGCATATTACAATTTAACTTTCAAAGTATCACGCTTGAGTAAAAAAATTTAAAGTTAAAACACAGGGAAGTTAAAATATACAATTTAAAAAATTTAAGTGATTTTTTTTCATGAAAATTATATAAGCATGGAATTATAAAGGAAAAAATAACTATCCTTTACATATGATTGCAAAATAATTGAAGGAAGTTGGCCATACATGGATTGTGATGCTATTTTCATCATAGGGAGAAAATTCTGCAATAATAAATTGAATGAGTAAGGATATTATATTGTGATTAGAGGACTCATTTTATGAGTATTAAATAGACAACAAAAAAATAATGTTTTCTATCATTAGTATAAGAAATTCAACAAATCAGCACTAAAATTAATGAGAAGCATGAAAACATATTCAATCATCATAATGAACACTATTTTAATCAAAAAATAAATATCTGGAACAATGGAATGGTGCACTAAAATATTCATTCCTTATATTAACCCTATAGATCCTTCAGCTTTGAGTTATTCAAGAGAGAAAACTGTATCGAAATGTTAAACGGATTTGGAAAGAAAAATGCAATCCATATTGAATAGGTATGGGTCGAAATCAATGAAATATCTCAATAAATTTACTGGTATTTATAATCCTTGTACATAAATAGTAAATCAGGTGGTGGAAGAATAATAATCAAGTGGAAAAGATCACTATGAAATAGTAGTTTGGTATAATTAACCATTTTCAAATGTGTATCTCTTTGAACAAATTTCACTTCAAACATCACTACAACAAACATAGGAATTAAAAAAAATATATAAAGACCATAAAATTGTATCCCCCCAATACCGAATATCACCTTAAATTTAGTCTCATTGGCTATCAGCGGATTGGGTTGTGTCTCTATAATGTTATCCTCATTATTCTCTAATTCCTTCCCATTTAGTGGTCTCCTGCAAACTGAAAATATGCACAATCATGAGGATATAAACAACAATTTGACTAAAACAAAATTATATCAAGAAAAGGCTAAAAATACAGAAGTGAAATAGGGTGTTACTCACCAAAACTTTGATTTTTTCAACATAATTAGCCTTCTCCATATCAATAATAATGTTTTTAGTAAAATTGTTTTCAGGAACACTACATTGGGAGGCTTACCGCTTGAATCTACCATCTCTTTATGCCTTAAAATTGCATAGGATTACCTTCACTTTTTCTTCACTTGCAACCATTCCATGACAATCTGAAATCATATTCAAGCTACATTTTATTGCATACTACATACAAATTGTGTCCATAATGCCTTGATGAAAAATTTAATCAACTTGTACATAAGAAATCAAGTTAAATACCCCTTCGGTTCACACTATTTTTTCCTACATTAATCATATTTGGAAAAAAAAGATACTACTTGAAATTTGAGGGGAAAAAGTTTCCCATCAAAGATAATATTATTGGAATCATGAGGGTATCCAAATGGATTCCACAATCAAGTTATAGTGCATAAACAATTCAATTGAGGACATTATTATCAGAAAAACTATAAGGGTTAGTTGTGTACCTAGGAAACCCAAGACTTCTAGTTCAATGGATGCCTCATATATCAAATATAACATTGATGGTGCTACCTGAGAGGCTCCTCGACCTATAGGTTTTGGAGGCATTTTCACAAACAATAGAGGCTTCATTAATGGTTTATTATATCAATCCATTGGGAATTTTATTACTTTTGAAGAAGAACTATTTTTGAATTTATCTATGCTTGAGACAAACTCTATACTGTAAGTGAATCCATCAAGTTGGTCAATATTCTTAGGATCAAATAAAATTTGGTCCCGTGAACCCTTGGAACCTTTTATAGGGAGTGGGTGGAATGACTTACCTATTTGGATAGTATCTATTTCATGTTTTCAAAGCATATTATAAATATTCATATAGTACTACATGATAAAACATCATAGTTTTCAAGGAAATTTATTGATAAAACAACATCCTTTACAAAAATATTGTTTTCCCTTCATAGTTTCTCAAATCTCCAAATGATTTTAAGAATCAGCTAGAAAGAAAAAAATTCAACTTGAAACCAATGCTTACCCAATTCTAGAATTTAATTTCTTGAAATATGTTTCACATAAACTGAGAATAAAAAATGAGAATATTATCCAATACAAAACTGAGTACCATAGAGAAACAATTTATGGCGTATTGAAAGAACAATAATAAAAAAGATAGCATGTATTTATTCAGGGGGTAAGAACGTTCAACCAATTTTGCATCAATAGGACTACTTAAGTGACATTTCATATATAATAAAAAAAAGGAAACCATATTTTTAATAAGATATAACACAAGGAAGATACTTGTATAGAATAGTTCATAAATCCAAGGATTATTGGCCTACAACCATCCAAATAAGTAGAATGAATGAGATGCTTATATGTGAACCAAAAAAAATAGTAAATATGTTTTATGGAATATCAAAGTTTTAAATATCGTAAAAGTATGAACATATTTATTAGTAAGTTCAATATGGACATCCACATGAATGAATAATAAGAATAAACCTCACAACATACATGTTTTAGTATATTAAAAATAATAAAATGAACATGCCAGCATGTTACCTTCAAGCAAGATGGTTCCTCGAGTAATTTGGGTGAATATTTATTTTTCTTCTTAAGCCAATATTTTCCCTTCCATAAATAAATAAAAAACATAAAAATAAATAAAGAGTAATTTGGTGAAAAATATGTAATTGATAAGAAATATATATGTTTTTATGTGCATGAAAACACACATGTATCCTATAAAAATACTACATACATGAACTACAAATAAATAAATAAAGGAATTGTGAAAATACAATTTTCACTTAAACATAACCTATGAAAATAGAAACCAAAAGATAATTTTCAGATTTAAATTGGTCCCAAGAGATTCAAATAAATGAAACATACCTTCTAGAATGAAAGGATCCCTAAGATCCCATACCTATATCTCAGTTAGAAATAACGTAATTCATTCATGACACCAAATACATTACAATCTATAATCATACATGAGCTTAGAACATTTCCACGAACACATAGTTACATATCTAAAAAAACACCAAAAGGAAAAAAAGAAATCAAAGCTGTATAAAAAGTGTTACCTCCAATAATTTTTAAGAACTGAAGCTTAGTTGTCCATCATAAACGTCTTTCTTTAGGGCATTGGAAAGTTCAAGTGAGTGGTCACAATATTTCTAACTCTGTACCTTTTTAATTAGCATTCTACATTGTAGCAGAAAGTTTTTGTATAACTGTTTAAAAGTATATTATAAAGATTCATATAATACTGCATGATAAAACTTCATAGTTTTATAAGAAATTGACTGATAACACAGCATTCTTTTTATAAAGACTGATAACCCTTCATAGTTTATCAAATATTCAAATGGATTTAAGAATCATCTAGAAAGAAAAAAAATTAACATGAAACCAAAGCTTTCCCAATTCTAGCATGAAAATTCTTGAAGTATGTTTCACATAAACTTAGAAAAAAATGATAAAGTTATCCAATACAAAACTGAGTACTATAGAAACACAATTTAAGACGTATTAAAAGAACAATACTAAAAAATATAGCATGTATATATTTAGGGGGTATGAAGGTTCAACCAATTTAGCATCAATAAGACTACCAAAGTGACATTTCTTATGCGATAAAAAATAGGAACACATATTTTTAATAAGATATAACAGAATGAAGGAACATGCATATAAGAGTTTATAAATCCAAGTCTGATTGGCCAACAACCATCAAAATAAAAAGAATGAATGAGATGCTTAATTTTGAACCACAATGAAATATTAAATATGCAGTATGGCATACCAAAGTTTCTAATCCAGAAAAAATATTGATCATATTTATTAGGAAGTTCAATATTGAAATCCACCTAAATGAATAATGAGAAGATTTTTCTAAACATACATGTTGTAGTATGTTAAAAAGAACAAAATTAACATTTCAACATGTTACCTTCGAGAAAAATGGTTCTATGAGTAATTTGGGTGAATATTTATTTTTCTTCCTAAGCCAATATTTTTCCTGCAATAAATAAGGAAAAAAACCAAAATAAATAAGGAGTAAGTTGGTGCAGAATAAACAATTTATGTGAGGCCAAATAGTGATGATCAAAAACATGATGGCCAAATTAATTAGATTCCCAAATTCCTCACTCAAAATAGATGAATTATAATATCTTATAAAAAATTCATCTACATGGGGATAAACAATAAATTTATTACATACCTGAAGTATAAAGATGTCAAAAGTCCCTCTTGTCTACTGGACATCGCCACAACGCCCACAATTTCAACCGTTAGTAAAATGTAAATTCTTCCTTGAACATATTAAAAACTCCTAAACACATGATGCACAACCGCAACATAAAAATAGAAACATAATTTATCACATACCTGAAGTGTGAAGATGTTGTAAGAAAGAATAGGAGATGTAGGATGTCAACCGAGATTATATAATCACAGACATAAAAGTAACCACAGTAGAAGTTTTTTATTTTAAAACATAACATGAAAATTCAAAATAAATTTGAACCCATTGTATAGACAATGTATATGAAAAATACAAACAATACTTAGAAGAAGAAATCATGAAACAAATCAGATGAAAACACATCATGGATAAATATAAATTAGTTTAGAACTGAATAAAAAATTAAGGGTGGTGGTTAGTTTGCGTTAGATAATGTCAAATGTGAATGAATTGATGGGTTACCAAAGGGAAACTAAAGAAAATTGGTTGTAGAATCGTTCGATGGAGTAATTTATATCTCTAATGATGTTTTTTCATAGAAATCTGTGAACAAAATGAAGTAGATCAGTGAAAATTTCTATGGAATTAGAAGAATATAACTTTTGTAGTAAGTGCGGGCCATAGATTTCGGACACCAAATGTTATAGGTTCCAAAACCCTAGTTTCTGGTTATCCAAATAGGTGGAGTCCATGTGTCAATAGTTATTACAGACCGTATATTTCAGATAACGTTCTTAGTGAAGAGGTCGGTCGATAATGATGTGAAAACGGTGGATCTTTTCGAATTGGTGAATCAAAATCTGGAAGTCTCAATGGGGAGGAGATCCGTAGATGTGAAGATGATGTAGGTAAGGATTGGCGGTTTCAATTTTAGAAGATAAGGAAGATGTAATAGAGAGATGCAGTGCAATCTTTTTGAGCTAAGATTCTGATTTCGGTGGAGGCATACCATGAAGAGGATTTCTATAGAGGGTTTGCAATAGGGAAAGCGGAGGAGTTAATTCAAGATGTGGATGGAGGAAAATCATGATGCGGAGCGAGGTGAGTGTGGTGGTGGGAGTTTAGTTGGGTACGTTTGGATCGTCGTGGAAAGCTGGAGAAGCAACACGTAATGAAAAAATGAGGTGGGAGAATATGTGTGTGACACGTGGCATTGGAGAATACCTAAGATTAGTACATATATAAAAGTGTCTTTTAATCTAATTTATTTATACGGTAATATTATCTTTTTAATTAGTTTTAAAGTTTAGTTAGAATATATTTTTACCATTCAATATAATTTTGGACATTTAAAGTAATTTCATTTTGAAATTGGGCATAAACAAGTGTCAATCGTTTGATAGTTATTATTTCTTAAAAGCACGCTATTTGTTTTAATAGCGGGAATTAATATTAAATTAATTTCTACCACTTCTGTGTTTTGAATTTGAAAAAATTTATTCCATATTTTTAATCAATAGGTCCAAATTTTGAAAATAGGTAACTTTTATTTTTATACATTTTAAATATTTACTTCAGTAAATATTTTATTTACAATGATTAAAGGGAAAATATAGAAAATAAGGGTAAAATATAATATTATATTAATATTAAATTACCCTAAAATGTTTCTTGATTCTATTTTATGATACATAGATGACCATGGGAATCCTTGGGTTGAATTTGGGATCCCATGGTGCCACATGAGAGTAATAATGACACTTTATATTAATTTTTTTAAAGTAAAGACAAAAATGACATAAACAAATAACTTTTAGTAAATAAATTTTTACATGGGGTTATATAATTTATATTTTAGACTATAAATATTATTTGGAAATAAAAAAAGATTTCCTAAATCATGGTATTTTGTTTATAATTTTTGGACACCAAATAAATTAAATTATTTATGACACAATAATGATGAAATATTTACTTCATTAATAAATGATTTAAATAAATAAGATTATAAATATTAAAGAAATATCCAAAACCTATCCAATTCTTATTGTATTATTTTATTTATACTATGAGTCATCTTAAATTTTATTTTAACGAATATTTTACCTTTAGAAACCGAAGATGAGGTTATAATAAAATAATTTTTTCATACTTTCTTAAAGAGTCCCTCCTCTCCCTTATAAAAATATTTCACTTATAACCCATTTCTTACACTTCTCAAGCCTCTGGATCATGAAAAATGTACTCCAATAAGCTCCCAATATCCCTCTAGTAATCCTAGAAGCCTCACCATATACATAAAACACTTCATGAAACCCTTTTGGTTCAAACCAAAGGGAGTTATCCGATTTAAAGGTAATGTCTTCTCTTAAGTTCTTTTGTATTATTTTACTTCTCCAACCCCATAAACTATTTTTATTCATTTATTTTGTAACAAAACCAGTATACAAAATATACTAGGATGTTTTTATGAGAATTAATCGAACTAAATTTACACACACCTCTATCTGATGGGTAAATAACATACTGTTTCTGTGGATGGAAAACTAACGCCTCACGAAACGATGATTATTCAATTATCTCCTACCACCTATCATTGTGGCCATTAAGATGGAACTTTGTTTATATATAATATATATTATGTTTATGTTTCCTTTATGCTTCTATATTTTCCATTTATATCATACCTTTATGGTTTCCATTATGGGTAAACGCGGTAATTTCATTTGTGGAAGTGCAGACTACCGCCCCCTCAAAGTGATATGACTCATTCATATCAAACGTGGTACATATAAAGGATAGAGTTAATGATATTATATATGATACTATACTAGAATTATAATATAACTATGTATCATTAGGTTTTAATTTCATTAAATATTAAATATAAACGAAAGTAGCGTTCATGCGTACGTACGTCTTACCGTCTCCATGAACGGTGCATTTCATTTCTTATCTCAAAATGTTATGTACTAATATAAATACATGTATACACTGGGTATATATGATATATATGATATCTAAATCATTATTATCATTCTGTAGATAATGGATTTTTGACCATATGGAAAAATTGTAATTATAACAAGTTCATTTTTAACTCAAATTCCGAACATCGGCAAAATGTCCGATATGAACTCAAATAATTAACTAACTGTTATAGAAAGGAAATAAGTAATATAAAAGTAATAATAAACATTAAAAAGGTTATCAATCAAATATAAATTAACTTATGATTATTATTCAGGATGAACAAGTAACATACGAGTCAAGTTGGACACGAGGTAAGGGATTTCTTATCTCACATTTAATTCCGTGAGATCTCCATTGTTCACCACTTATTTTTTGCATGTGGTGTATTGTGTACTAAAATTTGATATATATTATCATTATTATATTTATATTAATGGTATTCTTTGATTAATTTTGTGGTTATTAACTTTTCTCATAATACTCAATTGATTACAATGTGGTAAGTGTTTTTCATCTCACTTTTTATTCCCCTGAGATTCATGTTATATTAGCCACTATTTCAATTTGTGTGGCTGATGTACTGCCCATGATTGTATTAATTGTGTAATATACTTTAATTTATGGGTATTTACATATTAATTGTGTGATCTTTACTTCATGGGTTATATGTTTCGAAAGTTACCAAATCGGTAAGGGAACCTTTCACCCTCCTCTTTTTAAAAGAATTCTTTTTGTTTTGACTTTTAATTTACATATTATTATGTTGGGATATGTTATTATATATCCTTATTGATGTAAATTTTATGTCCAAGTGATGATATATCTATTTCTCTCTCATCAACTTATTTTCTCAATTTTATAGTGACGTTGTTAGGCTGTCGAATTTCTATAAGAAAACTATTTAACCTAATTTCAATTTTTGGGTTAAACATCTACTTCTTGATTATGTCGTGCTATGAATATGTTTGAATAACCTATGATTGTTTTACACTTAATATCCACTTATATTTGTTGTATTTATATTTTTCACACATAATTATATTATTGATTTATGCTTAATCTAAATATACCATCTTTATAATGGATTCTGTCTCAATTTAAATTTCCATTGAGACTTCATTGTTGATATGCACCAATTCACTCTTACATGGTGTATATACTGTCCTTTGGAATATTATATCATGAATACCTTTATTCTCATGATATTATTAAATTATGATTAAATTTTATTTTTCAATTATTTTTATTCTACGGTCTCTCTTTTTGTTAAAATCTCTTTAACTAATATATCATTTTAAAGGTTTTAATGGTTTATTCTTCTAAATATTTCACATTAATGTCCATTTTTTAAAAAATTGTTTTAAGGATTTATTCGTATGGACATGAATGTTTTGAAATTTAAATTTCATTCAAAATCATAAATGTGGTATGGGACACTTTGATTCAAAAAAATATCCTTATTTAATATTTTAAATGGTTTTGAAAATGGTTTGATAAAAGCTTTTATTTTTTCAATATTTTGAAATGATATATTGTGATTATGATGTGGAAATGTTATCTTTACATTATGTTTGATTTATGGGTTATGAATATTTTATGGATATTGGTCATTTTTTATGTATACGGGTGGTTCCATGATAAACCTAGGGTTGGTGAGCCCAAGATAGCTCTCCAATGCATTGGGTAACGTGACGGAGGTAAAAATTATTGTTTCTCCTAAGAAATTTAGGGAATATACTGTGATGTGTATTCCAAATGTGACTCCCTCTGTAGTTGTGATAACTATAATGTAAGTATGTTATTTATGCTGTCATTTACCGTTATGATTTATTATTTCTATGTGTTGTTCATAAATCTTATGATTTAATGAGGTATGTTATGATTGAAAAGTGTGGTTTTATTATTTTTTATTTATTGATGGGCTAATGTTTTCATTACTTATTTTATATCCTTTACTGAACTTTTTATGCTCATCCCATGTTTTTGAAATTTTTTCAACAATACTTAAAGCTGAATAATGGTCAAGTGTGGGATTGATGAAAAGTCTTGTTGTCTAAAACATGAAACTAGACATGACTCTTTTTTCAAGAGTTTTTATTTTTTTGAAAAAAATGGATACTGAGTACAATTGACTACATGTAATATTCATTTTGTTATGTAAGTTTTATCACATAATTCTCTAAAACTCTAACCCTGAAAAGATTATCAATGTTAATAATCCATTTAAGTCAAGATTATGTAATGTTTAAGGACGGTTCCTTACAATACACTAGATGGAATAAGGTTGTCCTCTAAAGAAAAAACATATTGTAATTAGTGTATTCATTTTTTTATAAAATAATTAGGTTTGTATCTTGTTTACCAAGACTAAAAAACTCATCGATACATTTAGACTTGATTTCATATAATCCAGCTAATGTAATGGTAGTAGATAATGGATCTGGGCTTCGGGGGTCGGGTCACTACAATAATACTTTTATACTTCATTTATTCTAGAAAATTATTTTATATTTTATATTATATTATTATTTTAAAAAAATGATAAATTTTTATTATGATATGTACCCTCAATTAATTTCATCCCTATAATAATAATAAATTTGTATGAATAATTCATAATATATATAACAATGATTTTTCATCTATTATTATGGTTCCTCTTCCAACTAATTTGTTCCATTACTATTTATCTGTTTTAACACATTTGAACCTCATATTTTTCCTTACCCAGTTTCAAAATATTTTTTTGATATTTTTTTAATCAATGTGGGTTTCAAAAAAAGTATTTTAGAACATAAAATTGGATCTTCCGGACCACTCTCATTAGTCTTGGGTTACATATTATCTTACATTTTATTAATATTTCTCTATCATATTCACATTTATTTTTTTATATTCCTTATATATATTTCTTATATATAATAAATTTACTATAACTTTATTTTGTGTGGATAATATTGTTTTGTGTTTTCATCAAATTCCCAATTTCCTGTAATCCATGCTAAAGAGAACATTATGATTTCATATTTCATGATAAGTGTCACACAATGAATAGGTTTTTAAAATCCTAATTTTAATATATAAAACCATCCAATATCAATTCTATTTTAATGGTCAATAATAATAAATTTTCATCCTTCAAATGACTTATTCTCATTTAAAAAGCCTCACATATGAAGTTCATTTGTATTCTTACTTCTCATTGATCATTCTCAGGAACTTTCCTACATTGGAACTCAATATTTAAGTCATTTTTTTAATTATAAAAATATTAACATAAATAATGATTTAACTTCTTATTATTAAAATAATACTTATGATATGGCCCTCATTTATGTTTTGACACAATATTATGAAAACCAATTATTTCTCATGGGATTTAGTATGCTTATGTATTATGAATGGCTTCATTTCCTTAGGTAAAAAATGTATGAGTTTATATATAATTTTTTTCATTATGTGATGGGAGAGGAGAGACTAAAATATCCCCCTAACTTATTGAGTAATTTTTTTATCTCAGGATATTCCATGTTTGGTGAAAAGGTGGTCAACCTAAAAAAATACAATGTAGTCCATGGAAAAAAATATAGCCCAATAATAAATTAGATAATAATTTAAATCTCATGTGATAATATTAATTGTATTATGGTGTGAACCCAATCCACCATGGGAAATTATCCAATGTGTTTACAGGAATGGACAGTGTAGAAAACCCACAATGGGACTTTGTCTACAATGTTTATGGCAATTGGATGTGTACCCAATCAACCATGGGTCTCTATACACTCTGGTAGTTTTAGTAGTTAGTATTTAAATAGGCTTATTATTTCAGGTTTTAAATTATTTTTACAAATTCATGATACCATGATCCTATTATATCATTTACTTATACCATCTTTCCATTCTTAACTCACACTCTTGTGTCATAGTATGGGTTTGTTTATTTGAAAATAAATGTAAAAACTTCATGATTTATCAAAAAATATTATTATCCCATGATTTTAATAAGCAATTTCTCCATGTAAATGATTTTTATTATAATTATGATCTACCCCTTGATTAAATATGGATGTTTGTTTTCCTTTATAAGTTTTTTGATATCACCACTACTTATGTTTTAGTTCCTTTCGTTATGAAGATGAATGTAAAATATTAGAAGTATTGATTACAGTCTAGTGTGATTTTATTATTGATATATGTTCAAAAAAATAAAAATATTTTCTTTATGTAATTACTCCTCAATAAAACTAATCCTTAAGGCTTATTGAGATTTTTAAGGTTGTTGTGATATTTAATCGTTTACTTATGATAATGATGTAAAATAATGATATGTTTAGTTTCGGTTGGGGTATATGGTATAAAATGGTTTTTTTAATTATATTTAAGCCTTAGTCTAGTTATTTGTTAGGATATGGATTACAGAACATTGTTGTGAATTAATGAGATAAGTCTATGATATAGTTATAAGTGTTTGATAACCTAATAAGAGAGTTTAAAGATAATATTGTGTTGTTATTCTACAAATAAAATCAGTTTGTAGATACAAAAAGTTGATATAGGTTCTAGAATAGAGGTACCTTGGGATAGTTTCATATAATAGGGAGAATTTAGGATTAACTCAATCCCCACCTGATGAATAAAAAATGCCTATCTTTACACCTAGCTTAACACTCCAAATGGATATTATTTTTTAAAACACATTATATTTATGATAAATTACGATCAATGTATTTTAAAAAAAATTATATTAAGTAGTATTAATGAACCTAACCTAATGAATCATAGATCAAACTAAGAGTTATTTATATTGAATTAGATGTTAATGTGATGGTTATAATGATTAAATCATTTTGATGATGAGTTTTTCATGAGATAATTTTGTATAATTATCATTCGATGTTAATTAATTATCGCTCACGATAACTTATTTTTTATTTCTTAATGCATAAAGACCAAATGAATCATGTTAAAAATAGATGTCATGGATGTTTTAGATATTATCACAATGGTAAAACTAAATGTGTAACAACTATATTTTGGAATCTTGTGATTATTCCATACATTATATCATGAATTATGATTAAAAATATGTACTTCTATGAGTATAAAAATAACAATGACTAGAATTATAGAGTCTCGTGAAAGATCAGCTGATGAGGAATATGGAGACATGGAGATTCAATTTCCTTCATGTCAAAAATGATGGAATATGGACTTAGGGGAATTGTCACAAAGTAATTGTAGGATGTTTGATTTATCCTAAAATAGTGTATTGAGTAACAAGATACTGAGAAAAAATAAAGATATTAGTTAAAACGATGGAGAAGATATTGATAATTCTAAGGATCCAATTGAAATTTGATATTTTTATAATGAGGGACTTTGGATCCATATAAACAAGTAAAAAATCCAAGGAATTAATTTGAAATCACGACAATAATTCTTCTAAAACATTAGAATAAGAAATGTGCAATGTAATGACTTCTATTGAAGTAGATATTGATAATTAATTGGTTCTTGGTGCACTTATTCAGTACTCTAAATTTTCAGATGTCTCAGGCCATCTATGTTTTAACTAATTATTTACTATTGAAATAAAAATCCAAGTTTTACCATTAGTGTATCCAATTTAAAAAAAACTCCGTCATTTTATGTGGGATTAAAATTTAGGTAGGACTTTTATCATTCATCTAAATAAATTTAACATGATATTGGGAATGTATTTTTTATCTATACTTAGAAAAAAAATTAATAATAGGAGTATGGAAAATTTTCATATCTCCCAATGTCATTTTATCAAATCAAGTATGATTAATGATAAAATGTTGTCTCGAATTGATAGAGGAGAACCCAATATTACAGATAAGACTTATTTGAATAAAACATATATGTTCCCTATGATTTTTTGGTAGATATTTCCCTAGAAATTATCCCTTGATCCATGAATATATGTTATATAACGTTATTTATTAAAATTTGAATGTAATATTTATAATTGAGGGGATGAAACTTATTTTGGTGGTGGGGGGATAATTTAACACCTTAAGAATTTATAATATAATTTTTCATTAAATAAACATTGGGTCGATAAGTTGTTTCAAATAAAACATCAAACCAAAATGAGCCTTGAAATATTATGTTTTTGTTCTTAATAAAATTTAAAAATATAAAAAATTATTGTAAATAATAAGATAACAATAAACTAAAAATTATTACATTTTAGGGAAAATAATTAGTCTAAATTAATTTTAAAGATCATAAAAAAATAACTATTTTAAATATCATGTATTTTATGATAATATATAATGTTGAGACTTTTTAAAATACTATATTTGAAAATATATAATATTTAATTATTTGAACTGATATATTAACATTAATTAACATACAAACTGATTGAAATTGTCGTAAGAAAATTTTCTATTTTAAAGGTCCATTTTTAAACTACAACATATATACTATATATTTTAAATTTTTATTTAAATTAAAAATTTATAAAATCTATGACTTAAATTTAAGAAGATATATTATTTAGTATTGAAAATATAGAAATTATTCTAGGATTAAATTTATAGAATTTTTTAAAATAGTTGATTATTAGGTGAATATTGATAAAATAGACATTTTTCCAAAACCGTTAAATTTATGAAATATCTGTATTTAATAATTAATTAATTGTATTTGAAAATTTTTTTAACAAAAATTTACTTAAAAATTAGAGTGATATTATTTAAAAATATTTGTTAATCAATATAAATCCAATGTTTAAAATTTTAAAACATAAGCAGGCTTTTATTCTAATAAAAAAGTGTTTTTTTTATTTTCTTATATTTTTGTATTGACAATTATATATTTTTTACATGATATATTTTAAAACATGAAACCCTAAATTAGTTAATAATAAACTAATTAATTTCATGGATATAAAAACTATTCATAATTTTATCTTAAGAATGTATTTAAGCGTAAAAATTCACATTTTAAAAAAATGATTTTGATTTGTGTACATTTATTATATTAAAATATTTATAAATTAAATTGAATAAAATTTATTTTATACATTTAATTTTTTGTAATATATTATTTATTAAATTTCCCTTAGTTTATATACATAAAATAAATTACTTGCGGGAAATTTTAATTACCTCTGTAAAAACCAAAATGGTAGAGGTATTTATTAAGAGGTAAATGGATTAAAAAAGTTGAAAATGAGTGAAATAATATGTGGTTAGGAATTTATTAAAATATTAAACTCCCTAATAAATTATTTTCCTCTTTGAATCCCTCTTACCTTATAATAGTGTAATGATCTCATAGAAACGTAATGTGTAATTACAGAAATTCAATTTTATCCCACTAATGAAATGGGATTAATTAGAAATTTAAATCCACCAATTAAAAGGATTATTCCATTTAATAAATCTACAATATTATATCCTCAACCATCTCACCACTTCATATAATCCAATCTCTTCCCAAAAGTCTAATCTAAGGGGCATTACAAAGTCACCCTTGGGAGAATAACCAAAGAGAGAGGTAATGCTTTAAACCCACCAATCGTAGTTCTTTTTTTATTCTTCCCCAATAAAGTACAATTTATCCAAGATGATATTATAATATAGTAGTTTTTAATATTTCGATATTTTATTATACTATGTAAATATTCTTTTAAAAACATCTTACAAAATCATTGAGAAAAATGAAAATGACATTATACACTTGTATAGGATATTATGACTAGGAATTCAGCGTTCAATTATTTATAAACTCTTCACATGGATGGTCTACAAGATTTTTATAATAATAAAACATTGTAATGATTATTATATTATAATTATTTTTAATACCCTCTTCCTGTTATAGGAAAAATGAGATCATCATACAAATAATTAAGGGTTATCTCCTCCACTTAATGACATATTTTGTTTTTCCATTACCGAAAAACATAAATCATTTTAAAATATAAATATTATATATAAAAATTATATTTATGAAACAATTAATATTATAGAATGATGTTGTTTTACATTCTATAAGAAATATTAATGATAAAGTTTTGTATTTATTTTAGACACCTTAAATAAATTATTCATGACATTACCCTTAATTTTTGTCCATTTTGGAATTACATTGTTGGTGCCAAAATATGTGAAGAGGAAAAGAAAAAACAAAGAGGACACCAACTCCATTGAGGCTACCTCATGAATCCTGTTCACAGATCCCCAAAGCACCGCAGCCGGCATGAAGCCGCCCCCTTTTTCGGTGCAACAGAGCAAAGAGGTGGGAGGATCTGTGACCTGAAAGACATTTGTGAAGCTTCCATGAAACAAAGAGGCAGGAGGCTCTGTGATCCGAAAGACATTTGCAAAGCCGCCACGTAGTAAAGAGGTGGGAGAATCTGTTATCAAAAAAATGTTTGTGAAGCCTCCGTGAGGCAAATAGGTAGGAGGCTCCTTGATCCAAAAGAAATTTTTGATGCTACTACGGAGCAAAGAGGCAGGAGGCTCTACGGTTAAGACAAAGCACCACGAGGCTTCACATCACGTGCTCCCTTCTTTGCACTGCCACTTGCCTATAAATATCAAGCTTACCCCAATCCCAAAGTACCGATACTCCGACCGTTCACCTTCTCGGTACTCAAATCGTGAAGTACTTTCTTCTTTGTGAAAAATGAGCTCTTCGAGGTACTAAATCATTACGAAGTGCCTTTCCTTTGGATTAAACACAACCTATATTCAAGAAGGGATGTCCTTCATGGAACCCAACGACCTTCTCAAAGGAAGAAGATTCCTAAGGGGAATCGGTTCTTTACAAATATCTCACTCTTCATGAAGTACCTTCCATGCACATGTGAACCACATGCTAAGGAACGGTCACTATGCTTTGTGAGGCACACTAGTTCGTAGTGCAATGCTTTTCATGGTACCTTTCCTTCATAAAGACCTACTTCGTGAGAGCCTTTATGCTTCATGAAGCACCCTCCATGTGCACCTATTGCCTATACCTTGGCTAGGCCTCCCCACTTCATGCAGAATATTCCTTCGTGAAGCCCCTCCACTACATGGAGCACAAGAGAACCACGATACCTCTTCTTGTGAAACCCTTTTCACCACAAGACCTTTTCCCGTACGATCCTCCAAGTTTTTATAAAGTGATTTTAAGGTCCCGTGGTGGTTCTTCATGTTTCATTTCTTAGGATTATTCTTCTTTGCATAGGCACGCTAATAGATATTGCTTCTTCACATAGCCACGCTAACGTGGGCCCCCCAGTGGATCACTCCACGAAACCCCCTCATTATGGAATTGCTAATGTCATCCCTTCCTAAATGGTGGATAGATATCAGTTATTTCAGTCCTATGGGTGCAAAGTGAACATGCCTTGTTTGAGCTACAGCATGTTAAATTTTCAAGCACCATCGTCGTATGGACATGATGTTAAACTATAACCTCTCACCCTAAATAATACATGAAGTTCCCTATCTCAGACATTCTCTACACCCTCTCATCTCCACGGGAGTGAGATCTTCTTCAAATGAAATGATATCCTCTCTACTAGAGCAGCACCTGTCTGTAGGGAAGGGAAACCATCCTGGTGTAAGCCCCAATTCTTTCTTGTAGGAGGCAGCATTCCTGCTCCTCCTCTCTTCTTCCATGCCAAAGACCGTAGGAGAGATGGGAAAAGGGACCATCATTCTCTCATCCCTCTCCCTCTCAGATTTGTTGCTATCGGGACTCTATTCTGTAGTAAGTCCCAATCTCCATCTCCATATGATGCTAACCACGTGTAAGCCCTTGTTTCCTCTTTGAGTCTCTAACAACCTGTATGCCCCACCCTACTTCTCACGAACGCACCTTTCACGATATGATCTTCAGGTCTTTTCTGCCTCTTGTTTCCCACACCGAACATGGCTCACATTGGTTTAGAGTAAGCATCACCCATGTAATTCTCTCTAGGCCTCCATAGCATGTAAGCCCCAAACCATTCTGAACTACGTGTACTTTGATCCTTTCAAAGGTTAGGTAACTAGAAAGCCTTCTTGAGGTTCAATCCCAACACCCAACAGTCTCGACCACTCCACGTTGGTTTACCTTTTTCCCTAATGATGTTATATTGTATCCACACTTCTGAACAATGTGGACTTTGATTATTTCCAAGGCGAGGTACCTAGGAATCCTCCCTGAGGATCGATCCCAACAACTAATGGTCCATACCACTCCATGTCGATCCACCCCGACATTAAACTTTACGAACTTCTTTTGGTACATGATGTTAAAATATGACCATTTTAACTATGTGGTCTTAGATCCTTGTCTCCCTGAAAAGGTACATAGGAAGCCTCTCTGAGGACCAACCCCAATTGACGGTAAGTCGTTGTGTCCCCCAACCAGTGGTAAGTTGTTCTATTTCCCAATCGATGGTAATCCATTGTGCCTCCAAACCAGTGGTAAGCCATTGTGTTCCCCAATCGATAGTAAGGCGTTGTGTTTACCAAATAGTGGTATGTCATTATGTTCCCTAATCGACGGTATGCCATTTTTATTCCCATAAAGTGGTAATCTGTTGGAACCTCAACCAGTGGTAAGTCATTGGAACCACAACCATCGATAATCCATAGGAACCTCAACTAATGGTAAACCTTGGAACCCCAATCGATGGTAAGCCTTTGTGATCTCCAATCGATGGTAATTTGTTGTTTTCCCCTTCACTGGGACCCACATCTATGGTCTTCCCCTCAAGCATCAGACCAACCCTGGGCATCTAACCACGTGTAAGCCCCTGTAATGTCATTGGGTCATTGTCCTCTATGTACACTCTGATTCTATTCCCTCATTTTGAACTATGTGGACTTTGATTTCCATTCTCAGGGGTACGTAAGAATCCTCTTTGTGGTTCAAACCCATCGCCCATGTCTCGTCCTGGTCTTTCCCTAGAGACTATGTGTCCCGAGAATATCATGACCCAACCCAAATGATCAATTTCCTCTAGGTCCTATCTATGTGTCCATTCTCATGGGTCTCCTCCCCATGTGTCCCATCACCCCCCTAAACTATGAGTACTTTGATTCCCTACCACATGGATATGTAGTAAGTCTTTTTGAATATCGTCCTCATCATCACTGTCGCTCTTACGGCGGTTTCATGTCATTCTCCATCCACTCTCAACAATCCATATCCATATTGATTCTTACCCAAGCCGCCACATCCCAGTGAGATCACATCCCCCACTTTCTCACTGATCCTAGCTGCAATCAGGAAACTAACCTTGTGTTAGCCCCAGTATCAGTGTTTACTCCAGGGGTTGCAACAATCTGATCCACTCTTATCAGTGTTTTGATCAGTTCAATCTATCTCCACTAGACATTAAACTCGTAGAATACCCTTTTTTAAACATGGGAAGCTGAGGAAAACCTCATATACATGCCTATGGAATATAATTCTCTGAATTCGATGTGGGATTCCTCAGGCTTCTGCGCCCTCAAGAAGCCCTATCATAAGGGGAAGAAACCTAGACGCGTCAGTGTTTCAGTGTCCAGACACACCAGAAATGTCCAATGTGACCAATCCCCTGACCAAAGGGTGCTTCCCTAACCAGAACCGTTGGATTGTCCTAACAGAAGCAGCGTAATTAACTAGAATCCATGAAGACATGGCACTCGGAAGAGTTTCACGAACAATGTCTTAAGTCTATAAGGGAGACCTGGACTAGGTAACAAGCTCTGAGGAGGAATCCATGGAAGGAGGAACTGACATCCCATCATCCTATTTCGATTATGGAGAAAACTTCCCTGAACAAGTGATGGATGCTTCCCACCTTTGGAAAGAAGGAATGTGGGGAAATAAGCAGCGCGTCCTCCAACATAGATGGATGTGCGCCCCAGTGAAAGTGTCGGAAACAGAAATAGTGAACCCAACATGAGTTTTTTCACCTCAATGTGAATATTAGTAGCGCTTGAGACATCAATGGATTATAGTGTCACCAGATCAATGAATTTGGCACCAGGTCCCACCAAAAAAATAGTGTTCCTGGTATGAAACTCAACAAAAATTGGAGCAGTTAAACGTTAGACATCCCGGTCTACAACATTGTCATCATGTATCCTTATTACCAACCATGGAAGATGGAATGGCACTTGGTAACTAGAAGTCACATTCATCCTTCTATCACTAATGGTTTTGTCTCCCTGCTTTGTAGGACTGATGTTTTCACGACCAAAACTTTATCACCGCCCACCCACCGAATCAGGGGAAGGGGAAACGTCAACATGGCAATCCTGCGTGGCTTGATCCCTCCTAGGACAGCTTCCATGTACATGGTTTTTGGGTGCCTACGCCCTATATCCCCATTTAAAATCAGTCATAGAAGGGTGATAAATGACCTCGTTCAACGATACAAGGAAGAGGGGATTATCCCCACCCGCGATATGGCTCGACAAAACATAGAGGCTTCTACACCTCGTTGCCACAACTACCCCCAAGGGACGCGCAGAGATCCACTGCTCCTAACTTTAGTACATAACTATTTTTGGAGCCTCTTCCTAGAATGCTTCAATGACTCCCTCCCCTGTGATGATGAGGTGAGGGATTTCCGGGCCAGCTTCGCTGAGATCCCGTTCCAGGGGCTCCCAAGGAGGGCTCCCACTAGGCCACACCAATGCTGCCATCCATTTCCATATGTTGAGGAGTATGTAAGCTATGTGCCTGCACCACCGGCCCCAGTCTGGATAACCCAATTCCAGCGTTGGGTGAGGGCTGAGGAGGACGCCAACGGAGGGGAATCAACATCAATGAATACCATGTCTCATGTCACTACTGATGTGCACCATCAGTCCCCTATTTACCTTGAGCAGGGGAACTCATACACCCGGCCTGAATCGAGGCCCCAGCCACCCCACGGGAAGGCTGGGTCAAATATCTTAGTCACTGATATAGGTAGAGCCCACCGTGGGCCGACCCGTGGCAATGATTCCTAATACGGAGGTCCTCCCTATACCATCACCAATGAGAGCGCATGTTCATATCACTCCCAAGATCGGCATGGAGGTCCTCTCCATGTCTGCTTCAATCCAAATGAGGGTCTTCCCCGATTTAGTGATGCTCAGTACAAGAGTCTCCTTCGCACCCATGACCTTAGGTATAAATCCATTCCTCCTATTACAGGTCACCGGTGTGAAGATGTTACGCATCTGATTAATTTTCAGCATGGTGGCATTTCCTATGGCCTTATGGCAACCGACGAAGGTCCTCCTCATACCAGAAACCTAAGAAGAGGAGGTTCTCCTCACTTCATGGACACCCAATATGGAGGTCCTACCATGTACTACTTGACCAGTACATGGACACTCCTCACACCGACATTTCCAGAGGAAATAATCATGGATGCCCTACCCATGCTCCCACTAACTCTAGCGGAGGTCCTACCCACTCCAGCACTTCCTCTTAAGGTTCCCTCCACACGTCATCCAGTGGACATAGAGGTCCTCCTCGTGTTCCCTTTAACATCTTTCTAGGTGATCCTTGCACCTAGGGTCACCCGGGTTGAATTCCTCTCCACCCCATCACCAGTTCGGTTAAAGGTCCTCCTCGATCCAAAAATCTACCCTATTCTGAAGATCCATCCCGTGGTAAGTGGGCGGTCCCTGCCACCATAAAAAGAATGTAAAGAAGATTTATACCGATATTAAACTTGTCTTATTCTCATATTTTTAGGTGAATTATGATTTGGCAGTAGAACCCTCACATCGATCCTCGGTTTTGGGGGCAGGGGTAGGGACAAGGCGTATCTACCTCATTCTTCTGGAATGCGAGGTTCACCGGATCCCTACCTCCATCATAGATACATTCAGGGGGACTAAGATTTGGTGTCTCCCCAAGGTCTTCCCACTCAATCGCCACCATCATCACCAGGAGAACTCTCTACCTCGACGAGAGATCACAAAGAGTTATTCTGGGGACAGATGGCGGATGAGCGACATCCTGGTCCACCGCCAGTAGTCGTAGTACCTATTCAAGAAATTGAAGTCACCAACCCATTTTATAATGATGTGGTGGCTATGTCACTTCATTCTTCATAGGATATCTCGAGATGTGGTGGACTTTAAGCCTGCTCGTCGTATTCTTCACTGGCCATCCTACCGTCTCAGCGGTTTGCTTCAGTAACACTACTGGTTCCCCAACCTCCTCCAGTCGATGTGTGGGGTAACCAGGGGCTAGACCCCGAGTCTGAGCTGAGGATATTGTGTGAAATTATTGGCTTAGACCATTTCCCGAAGATGTTTTGGCCAATCATAGAACCGAATTTCAGTGCACCGGAATCGCTCACCTAGGAGGAAGATGGATGCTTTCGCCAAACCCTCTGGGCCATGCACTTTCATCTTCATCATTGGTGAGTGGCTTACCCCAAGATGCAGAAACACATAAAATAAATTGGTAAACAGTGTCTTTTGATAGATTTGTCCGCACTCCCTATGGCCCAACGCCCTAAGACTTCAGGCCGCCATAGGACCCTCCAACAAAGATGCATCCAGAGCATTAAAGTGATCTGCAGGATTATCAAAGAGGCTTGACCCCACATTCAGGTCCATTTTTTGGGGCAGTACACTACCCTCCATTTCAGTTCTATACATCACCATCCTGAGTTTCCAGGCAATATCGAGGATATGCCTCCATATAGAGTCACAATTAACATGGTCGACCTACTAGGGGGAGAGAACGAGCTATATCTTCTCGGAGAAGACCTACCCCCCCCCCCCCGAGGGAGTCTCATACCTATTGGATCCATTGGGAAGGATCATTTTCAGAAGAGTAATTTATTGGTTCTTCCTATACCTACCGAGTCAATAACACTCGGTTGGACTCCCAATAAGGGAAAAGAGCACCCTGGAGACATCAGACCACCAGACCCATCTGGATCAGTACAGAAGATGGAGTATGATCTTGGAAAATCTGCATTATGTCAGTAGCTTTTAGAGCACAAGAAGATGGTTGATGAACTCCTTGTGGAATGTTCCATAGAGCGGTGGCCAGACTAGGGATATCCTAAGCCGTGGAAGTAGGAGTAGGTACAACAGTCCCACAACAAATTTCCTCTATGTGACCTTAACCAACCTTTCCATGTATACAGGATAGAGGCAGGAAATTATGGTAAGAGGGCATGGTATGTGTCACCAAACCCAACCAAGTGGTGTGATAATCACCGAGACCTGGCTTAGGTTCCCCTGACCGCTCTGTAGGTCATCTCACCAGCCGCTCCACGAGTTGTCGGGCCTACTTATCATGTTGAAGAACCCGCCAATGCACTAGTGGTGAGGGATCCTTATCAATACAGGAACCCATTCCCAAGAGATCTGATGGCGGCACTCATTGCACACCTCGAGGCATTGGAAAATCGATAGGTGGTAATCCCTCTTTATGGCAAGCCATATCCGGCATGGGTCAACAATATGCCAGCACACCCATGTTTTTGAAATACCACCTTCTCCCCCTTTAATGGGGTGGGTTTTTGCTATTGTATCTAGCCCACTTCATCTCGAGGTGCAGACCCATGCAATGAACTCTATCATAGTAAGAGGCCACCAAAATCTGATGCTACGTACAAACATTGGAAGGACCAGCATTTGTCTGGTACATCCAGCTACACATCGGGTTAGTCACCAGCTAGAAAGACCTCTATAGGAATTTTCTCAACAAATTCATCTCTACCTCCTAGAAGAAAAGTATTCCATACATCTTAAATTGAAAATAGAGGCCTAAAGAACATGTCACAAACTTCATCGCCCGGTGTAAAGGCCTTACTTATTCCCTGGATATGCTGCTAACTAAGGAACAGCTGCTAAAGATGTGTGTGAGGAATGTCAAGACTGAACTGGTCCCCTCTCTCATTACCCATAATTACCCTAGAGGATTACCAAACTTCTCTGAAAAGGCCCAGAATCTATAGGTATTCTTGTAGTAGTACATGTAGGCACAGATGTTGCCTCTAACAATTCCTGCAAGAAGGGTCACTAAGGCTGATCCCGCCACGGTGCTGAAGATAGAGGCCCCCAAGAAACTGGAGTTATTACCAGAAGAGAAACCTCTATAGCCTCGCAGAGGCCCTCCACCTTAGGCATAGCCTCCAGCCTAGAAACACCCACCTCAGAACTGATAGGTACCCCCACGTAATGTGCCACCACTACCCAGGTGAGATAACCAAGTCCGACCTCCTCAACAGGATCCTCCAACCCCTCTTCAGTACCAGGCTCCAAGATCCCCTTTCTCGGACAGGATAAACTGGACCTACTCATTCATTGAGGCTTAGGTCCCCCAGTTATGTCTAAAATGCCTTGGAATAGGGACTTATACATTTAATTCAATGAAGGAGACCAGAAGAGGCATATCTCGTTGATCATACCAATTACTACCCCTAGCACTAGATCCTGGGGCACAACCTCATACAATTCTATGCGTTTAAAGATAGGTTTCAGGACTAGGTTGACAACAACATAGTAAAGTTAGGCTCAGTACTATCACATGTGGAATGTTTATTTTTGAATCTAGATAGTAGCACCAACAGCGAAAGAGGGTGGGTTAGATTTCTTACCGAAGGTACCAGAATTCTAACGACTGGGTGTATCGTAACAGAGTCACACGTTCCCAAGGTATTATCCATGCACATATGAATTGACCTAATCCTTTAGAAGATGTTGCATCACCCACAGCCGGTAATTTTGCATCAGCAGCTCATCCTTCCTCTTCCCAGAAGTGCATGCTTCTTCGATGCAAGGGAAAACAAAATTCCCCGCCAATGTCATCATTATCCCATACTCTCGGTGACTTCATGCCCCTAAAGATGGAAACCCCCCCCCCCAGAATCCATCTAGTAGTGGATAATTCTTCAAGTGGAGGTCAGTTTTATTCCTCGGATAACACCGTAGAGCTGGTAAACCCCTACATGATTTCTAATAGTGAGGAGCGTCATTCGGATCCTCCCAATTAATGTTCCAAGCCGTCACCAATGCCGATGAAGCCATAATAATATGGGTCATCGGAGCACCTTGGTCAGTACTTCCAGCCAAGTTGTTCACGCCACTAAAACAATATAGAAGGCTCAACACAAATCATAGCATGTACGGCCTTATAATCTAGTGTCATCAGGTCCGCCTTCACCATTGTGTGTGTTACTTCATCAAGTAGAGCTACCTCGAACACGCCATGGTCAGCCACGCTCTGCTACAGACCAACCCCACTCATCTGAGACACATCCAAAATTTTCTCCACGGTCTTTTACTAGAAAGAAATGAGACATCTCCAGCACTCATCAGCCACCAGTTCAGACAGAAGGGTCAGTCATCCCCCAGCTGCAGAACAACATCCTGTAAGCTGAAGTTTTCACTTGGCACAAAAGTACAATTTCATAAAGCATATTTCCAGCATTCCAACAAGGATCTCTATCCTTGATTCCATTCTCTTATCAACAGATATGCGTGAATCTTTTGTTGAGGCTTTAATAAACCCCCTTCAGTTTGAGACGGAGGTAGCAGCCGCAGAAGCCTTCCGTGCTGAGGCAATCGAGCATGCTAAATGTCAGGCATTTATCTCATTCTCTAGAGAATATGAAGGCTCTCCCATATAGGTTAACATCTTCCCATTGTACATCACTGGCCATTTCAATGGTGTGAAGGTTCATTTCTTCCTTGTTGAAATAGGATCTGGGATCAATCTAATCCCATCCCAGAAACTTCGGAATATGGGGTTGTTTGAGGATGTTCCGAGTCCCTCAGAACTAAAAACAAAAGATTATGATAGGATGTAACAGACACCGGTTGTAATGATTCGCCTGAATACTCAATTCGGTGGCCTAGTTACTAGCATCGAGTTCATGGTTGTCTCGTAGGACACTGCTTACAATGAGTTGATGGGTAGGTCATGGATTCACCTGCATACGGCGGTCCCTTCATCATATCACAAGTTCCTTAAGTACTCCCTTAATGTTCGAGTGGGTATACTCTAAGGTGGAACATCTCCCTTTGCCTCTTATAAATACCTCTATCTGGATGCTGCCTATTACAAGATCAAGGAAAATCAGATTCAGCCTAATGAGGTTGAACATGCTAAGGCTACAACCAACCTGTGGACAGATCTGGATGATGCCTACATCATTCCAATCCACTAATTGGAAGCTACAACCCTGGATATGGGACAATGATTCATTGTTTCTGGAATGAGGGGGGGTCGCATTCCCATGTCTAATCGACACCAGAAGTTTATCTCATATTCCTACACAAATCATGCTCAGGTAATCCCAGAGACCCCTACCCCCATAAGGTATCAGGATGTCCACCCCATGGAAATGGAAATACGCCATACTTGTTTGTTTTTTCAGGCTGGGATAAACAGGCTCAAGCTGATGTTCCACTACTACTTTGATATCAACAAGCACGGGCCCCTGGGCCAAAAACCAGATGGGATTGGATCAACATCTTTCATTTTTATGGTTTCGGTAGCACATGAGTCCCTCGATGTAGTGTCCACTATTTCTCGGGCTAGCACCAGCTTCCCATCGGAATTTGTTGATGTTTCTAACACTTTTGTCGGGGCACACGCATCCATATATAAGGACGAAAGGCGATATCTGTTACCCCAAATTCCCACTTTTCAAAGGCGGGTGGCATGCGTTCCTTGTTCAGGGACGTTTTCACCTTGATTGAAACGGGATGATGGGATGTCGATTCTTCCTTCCTTGGATTCCTCTTGGGAACATGTCACCTAGTCCGGGTCTCCCTTATATATTTAAGAAAGTGTTCATGAAACTCTTCCTGGTGCCATATCTTCATGGACACCAGTTAATTACACTGCTTCTGTCAGTACATTCCAAGGGGTCCAGTCAGGTCAGAAACCTTCGGTCAGGGGAGTAGTCACATTGGACATCACGGGCGTGTTTGGACACTAGAAAACTGGCTCGTCTGTGTTTATTCCTCTTATTATAGGTATTCTTGAGGGCGTAGAGGCCTGAGTCATCCCACGTCTAATGTGAGGGATTATATGCCATAAGCATGTCTCTGAGGTTTTCCTCAGCTTCTCTTGTTTAACACGGGGTATGTCGCAAGTTTAACATCCAGAGGAGATGGAATAGACTGATCAGAACACTGACTAGAGTGGAGTAGATGAGCGTAACCCCTGGAGGACACACTGATGTTGGGGCCAACACGTCGTTAGCTTTCCGATTGTTATTGAGGGGAATGGGGAATGAGGTGGCATGATCCCAACGAGATTTGGTAGACCGGGTAAGAATCAGGATGGGAGATGGAGTGTTAAATGAAGTGGATGGAGAATGAGACAGAACTGCCATGAGGATGATGATGAATTTGGGTTTGAGTATCAAAGAGACTTCCTACGTATCCTCGTGGTAGGGAATAAAAGTCCACGTAGTTCAGGAGGGTGATGGGATGTCTAGGGAGGCGACCCATGAGAATGGACTCATGAATGGGACCCAGAATAAGTGGAACCTCTAGGTTGGGACATGACCTTCTTAAGACACATAGGCTCGAGGGAAAGATCAAGCAATGAGCTCGAATTAGGGTGTACACGTAGAAAAACAACCTAATGATGTGTATGGGGATTATGCATGGTTATAAGGCTGGGTTGGTCTGACATCACTAGATAGGACCAAATATGTGGGTCCCAACTATAGGGATTACAACAGCATGCCAATGAATAAGAGATGCAATGGATTACCGCTGATCGGGATACAACGGCTTACCGCTGATTGAGAGACACAACAGGTTACCATTGCTTGGGGCATAACGGCTTACCGCTGTGTGGGCATAATGGATTACCACTAAATGGGGTCTACAGTTTAATTCCATGTAGCCCGGGGGTGAACCGACGTGAATAAGGACCAGGGGTTCAGATGGATGGTGTAGGAGAACCGATGTGAAGGTGGGTTGGAATGACTAAGTTTTGGGCTTTAACCTTAGGGAGGCTTCATACACACCTTGCCTTAGTAAGGATGAAAGTCCTCGTAGTTTGGATGGGGGGAATTCGGGTGAACTGATGTGAAGGGGGTCGAAACGACCGGGTTTTGGGCTTGAACCTCAAGGAGGCTTCCTACATACCTTACCTTGGAAAGGATCCAAGTCCATGTAGTTCCGAATGGGGGCTTGGTGCACCGACGTGAAGTTGGTTTGGACCAATGGATGGCGGTGGGCTTGAACCTCAGGGAGGCTTCCTATGTACCTTTCCTTAGCAAGGATCAAAGTCATGTAGTTCATTAATAGAGGTCGATGAACTAACGTGAATAAGGACCTGGGGTCCAGATTGATTATGTTGGGATTGAACCTTAGGGAGGCTTCCTACGTACCATGCCTTGGTAAGGATCATTTTCCTCATATTTCAGGGGGAGAAGTGGGGCTAACACTCTAGGCAGCCCAAGAATATGTCATGGTCGATGCTTGCTCTAAACCCATGTGAGTTATACTCAGTGTGAGAAATAAGAGACAGTAAAGACCTAACGATCACGTCGTGAAAGGTGTGTCTATGGGAAGTGGAGTGGGGATTACACATATTTAGGGGCCCAAAGAGGAAATAGGGGCTTATGCATGGTTAGAAGCCTGAAGAGGTTGGGACTTACTCTAGGATGGAGGCCCGGTGGCAAAAAAGCCCGGGAGGATAGGGATTTGGCACCGACGAAAGGAGGGGCAGGGAAGCTGCCTTCTATAAGAAAATATAGGGTCTTACACTAGTGTGGTTTCCATTTTCCCACATAGGATGTATGGGGGGAAGTCACAATTTAACATTATGTGCTGAGGATGATGGTTCTTGGCAGTTTAACATCCTACAACTCGGATGAGGTGGGTTCACTATGCACCCCTAGGACTTACCTAACCGGTACCCTATACACCTTAGTGAAGAGAATGGACATGAAATGCCATGGTGAGGAGGTTTTATGGAGAGAAACATTGAGGGGTACACGTTAGCGTGGCTATGCGAAGAGGAAATAGTCGTTAGCATGCCTATGCGAAGAAGCATGAGGCGAAGCAATGCAACGGGAAGTATCGTCAAAGGGACTTTGAAATTACTCTGTGCAAACATGAGGGGCCACATGGTGAATGAGCATGTGACGTAGGTGTGTCGCGCATAAGAGTGGTTTGAACATGGTGCCTCAAGGTGTGGGAAGAACATGGAGTGCGTGTCAGAGAATAGTCTGAGGTAAAATAGTAAGTTTGTGTGCAAGAGGAAGGGTTGGCACACATGATGGAAGGTTGGCGTGAAAGTGGGACCTCTGGCGCCCAATTCGGAGGTGCTGCGCACAAAACAAGGGTTTGCGCACAAGTCAGGGGTGTTGCGCATAAGACGTAGGTTGTTCGCAGGTCATACCGAAGGCATGCAAGAAGAAGGCTTACGTGCAAGTCGAATGGGTGGCATGCAAGCATGTCTCTCACAGAGGGAGCCTCCGTGCAAAATGAGACAATTGTGCCCAAAGAAATTGAAAATTTACGAGGATCCGAGGGCCCGTCCGACGGCTCCCCCAACCAATCGCTCAACAACCATTACCTGAAGGCCATGTGTTTTCACGTGGTTGCAGAATATGGGGTTTTCTCATAGTAGATATTTGCGTTGTCTTTGGTAACCATCCCCTGAAGAGAGGGGAGATGGTTTGTTTTATAGTCGGAGTCCCTAGAGGGCCGCGCAAGGGACTGGCATGCAAGGGATCGGCGAGGAAACCCTAGTCGTCGTCACCTCTGGCGCGGAAACGGGGTCGGCCGTGCAAACTGGTGTTCGAAGTTTCCTTCCACATGGAACTGGTCTCAGCCATGCAAACCCCCTTTCAAAAATTCCTTGGGTGTGGAAGCAGTGTTTAGAGCAGTCGACAGGAAAACAGGCATTCCACGTCGCCTTCAGCGCGGAACCAGGACCGACCGCACAAACATGGTTCATCGTCATCTTCGATGCGGAATGATCCCACATGAGAAAACCCTTTTTCAACGACACCTTAGGTGCGGAAGTGGGGCTGGAGCGGCCTGTCGTGGAGGGCAGCGTTTCGGTGTTGAAACGAAGGCCAGCATGCAACAGTTTGCGCACCGAAGGCCGCTTGCACGCGTTTTTTTCTATTTTGCATGCGCCCACCCACTAGGCCGCGGGATCACCTTTTCTTCATCCCAGCTTCATTCAGAGTTCTTTGATCTGCCCAAAGTTCCCCTCCTCTAGATTTTGGCATTAAAAAATGCCCCCCCTCAGAGTCGGAGCTGAAAGGGAACCCCGAAGTTCATATTCCGAGGGTACGCCGAAGAATAGAAATGAAATCCTTGGTGGCCCGCAAAAACACAGATTGCACGCACAAGAGGACTGTGTGGGTGCAGAAGACGTGTCCATGCTTTATAAGTAGGACGAGGGCCCCCCTTGTCACTACTTTGAATTTTTCCACGCGACAGACTTGCTTTCTCTCACGCGTGAAAAACTTCCTCTTCCGCGCATAAGATTTTTTGATTGACTCTGGGTTTTGCGCGTCGTTCAGAACTTTTCTATGCACGTCAAACATATTTCACGCTGCCACTTTTTTATTCCGGATTTTATTTCTTTTGCACAGCTTCCATTTTGCGCGTCGATTCCTCCATCTTTCGCGCCGACCCCTTCGGAGTTCTAAAAATGGTTGCTCATCAGACCAACGTCGAGAGGGAAGTTTCCACTCTACAAGGATAACCCAAAGGATCATGAACCCTAAGATTATTCACATGAGGAGTTTCATTTATGACAATCAAATGCTTTTTGTCATGCTGACGCAAGCTCAAAAGGATAACGTCTTGAGCGGTAGCCTGCTGCTATGGAATTTCGTTCTTCTGGAAGAAGTGTTGATGCTAGGTTTTGAGACGAACACACCGCGGTCGTGGGTGATGCGCTAGGATAGTCTACCAAAATTACACATTACCAACAATGGCCATCCTGCTATGGAGACACAAAATATATCCATCTACATCCTATATCAGAAGACCAGGATGATTGTGGGATGTGATCTAGTTCCCGAGGAATCTCCCGCTATTTATGAAAGTACTTTCAGAAGCAGGATTACCGATGAGACAATGGGCTGGCAGAAGTGGGATTTTAGATCAGGGGAAAACCTTACCAATGAATGGTCATGGGCATACTGGGTACACCTGACATGTGAGGAATTTGGGCTGGAGCTACAGGCTATTGGCTTTTCAAGGCCGTTTGGACGTCTCAATTACACTTTTACCGACAACAAGACTTAGTAGAAGAGATATTCAGTCACTGGTCACCTGATACCAATACTTTTTACCTCTATCATGGGGAGGTAGGAATTAGTCTTTGGGATGTCCGTTGTATTGGAGGGATCCCCTTGGAGGGGTATCAGAATGATGAGTTTCTTCTGACAGAGAATGTCTGGGGGGATAGGACTTGCACCCCAATTCTTTCAAGGCACTTGTTGGAGCTAGATAAAGAGGAACACACCCAAAATATATCCTAATGTACATATCCTACTCAGGTTGGTTTAGCCTCTTCCTGACCCAGGACACTTCCGTGAAAATTCCAGGTCAAGGGAAGCAATTCTCGAACACATCTCATAGGGGAAAGGCAAGATCGTATTGGAAGATTTTGGAGACGGGAGAATATCGATCGTGGGGACTCTGCATCAATGAAGGTCGAGACCCGGATGTGAGATATGTCGAGTTCCTCACCACATTCTTGAGTGGATGGTTGTTACCTATGAGGGACACAGGGATGGGTGTCCGCCCAGGGATGCTAGTGATGGTCGGGATCATGGCGGAAAAGAACAAGGTTAACCTAGGAGTACCAGTGTTGGATAGGCTATATAGTATCCTAGGGTGCATTTAAAGGGGAAGTAAACCCAGGAGTATATGCGGGCCATTCCAGATCCTCCATGGTTGGGTCGCTGCCCACTATGGTGGGTATGAATTTCTGAATACCATCCGCCCCCTTGAAATGGTATGCGACCATCCCTCTTGAACATCACTGGGATCCGCCCATTGACACTCAGGGATGATGGATTCAAGATCAAGATCGGCAGCCACACTCACTATGACTTCCACTGGTTCCGAACCCCAGTTTCCCAAATGGTAGATGATGGGAGGGGTCCACTCGAGCGGAGGGAGTACCTGCAGAGTATCCGGGGTGGTGTGCTGGTGGCCTGAATTGACGACAAAATCTTCTGCAAACACTATGTGCCGACCAGATTTTCCAAGAAGTTCGGGTGCATGAAATGGATGCCAAATAAAGTATATACAGAGGTACGGGAAGAGTGTCATCTCTGCATTCTCCGCCATTTGTGGCTTATGTTCATGACGGTAGGCCTAGGTTAATTCATTACTCTTCCCCCCACCGATTTTAGTGCTGGACTGTCGACAGAGTATGTTGAACACTGGATGAGAACATACCCCAAGGCAATTCTTCGGAAACGCATTTGTAAAATCAAGGAAACTAGTGAAGAGCCCGAAGATCAGGAAGTTTGGTGAAGTTCCATGGGGGATGTGAGGCAGAGAATGGGTCAGGGGGCTAGCGCGGCGCAGGTCTGTACTTCATCATCTTGGGAAACGCAGATCTAAAACTTACCTCTGCCCTCTAGGGAAGGGTGGTCTTGTGCACGGCCTCAGGGTCCAACTAGGTACCTCCCAGGGAAGAAAATCAGGTACCTCCTAACATCTTCATTCGATGCTATCTTTCCTTTTTTGTGGTCTTCTTGAACAACATTGCGACATTCCATGTCTGGCGAAGAGTTATGGTGGAGGTTGATGCGTATCAGGCTTGATCTACCGGATATAGGGCATATTTTGATAGTAAATAAGGTAAAAATGCATCACCGGTATGCATACCTAATAGCCATGGACATGTACGCATGCCAGCGGGGGCGATATGAAGATCTTCATCTCCTGGTAAAAGTAATGCTTGGCTAGATGTGGGATCCAGAGAGGCTATCTTCTTAGGATGAAAGTGTAGAAGATGAAGAAGATGGAGAAGAAGAAGAGGAGGAGGAGGAGGAGGAGGAAGAATAGGAGGACCAAGTCAAGGGAGTTGGTGGTGAGGGGCCTTCAAAAGCTCCCACTCACCAGCAGAGTTCCTGTGAGAGTGGCGAAATTGTTGGATCTGATAAAGAACTAGCAGAGCCACTTGATTTATGGTTTAAGACTCATTCCAGTCTTCATTTTTTTCATTGTCTCGATCTGTCATCCAAACACTGTCCTATTCAAGAACACGCGGGTGAGGGTTCTCAGGAAGCCTTCCCCGCCAAGGGCGTGGGTATGCCAGTGGAGACTGGGGAGCAACCTCAGGGGTCAGTCCATGGGACCGGGCATAATAGGGCACCAATCTCATCTAGACTAGGCGATGATGAGTTAGGAGGAGGGCCCCCTGCCATCCCCTTTGTCCAAGATGAGATGACATCGGTAATCAAGTTGAAAAGTATCAAAGGCTTTCCTGTGGTGGGGGCCCCCACCATGACACTGTTTTTGGACACCACTTTACTTGGCTCCTGTAAGTTTTTTCTCCCTGGTTTTTCCTCTTTGATGGAGAATTCCGCTAATCAAGATATTGATTCCTGATGTAGTGATCACAAGGTTGGAGGCACGACAAACCGTCAAATCCAGGACATCTGTAGGAGTGGGATGGGCAATGACTGCATTGTCCTTTGTAGAAACAACCATTATAAGAAACCCTACCCCGGTACTTGGTAAGCCAGATATCGAAATGAGGGATGGTAATGTCGCCCGGGTGGAACTCCGGCCTGACGAGAGCAAGGTTTCTGACGAGGTAGAGGTTCCTAGAGAAGACCCTACTGCTGAGCTGCTCGCTGCTTTCCCTAACTATCAGCCTATGGATCCTAAGTAGATAGACGATTTCAATTCAGAGGTGGCAGATAAATGTTGTATGATGTGTCGCAATTGGTGGAAGTGTATCAACCACTTTCTCGGTCAGCCTTAGACGAAGTGGCTAAAATGGATGGGATTGCTCCATATCTGGCTGAGCTTTCTTTGTGCTTGAGGGGTGGATGATCAACACCTTCATTTAACAGTCCGTGATTACATGGTCGAGAAGCTGCGTGAGAGCAGCCAATGCTCTGATGTTGCCTGGTGTCTAGAAGATTCAGGTAGTACCCGATCGTTCCTTAAGGCAGAACAAGAATTCCAATGCCTCGAAGAATGGATGAAGGAGAAGGAGGTATTCATTACAAATAGTTTCGAGCTTTTGGAGTGATTGAGGGCCTAGCTGGTGGACGCCCAAGAGCAGCTAGTAGAAGTGAGTCACAAAATGACCACACTCTAAACTAGATAGGTTCAAGAACAGGCTAGGGTCAGTGAACTGCACCATGTGGCTGCTGATGAAGAGAAGGTTCTCAGGGGGTGGGAGGCAATCTTGGAGGCCACAAGACAAAAGATAGCGGCTCTAGAGCAATTTATCCAAGATTTTGATCCCTAATGGCCCTATTTTGGTCAAAATAATAAAAAAGTTTATTCTTAATGTCATATATTTTGAACTGCATGTATGGATATATTTATTTACTTGCTCATTTTGTTTAATTCATTCGACCACAATCCTGAAATAAATAGAAATCCATTCCTATGCTCGCATGGATCATACCCGGTGTGAGAAAAAAAGGATGGTCACACTATTACTTCGTTTGAATGTTGCAGTGCCAACCAAGATTTGGGTGCTCGAGGTTCGAACAACCAATTCAGATTCTCATAAAGAGAATAGAGATACCTGATTGGAGAATGAGGTTCTCAGAATAGTCGAATTACCGTTTTCCTGATGTGATCTTGTGCTCGAATGGAATAACTCCAGGGGCACTGGAACAAATCCGAACTGGGGGGGTGGAAGGTTTGAATCATAATACCCAAGATTCGTAACACTGCAGTGATGGCATGACAATTAAGAATGACTATTTACCGTCTTCGAAACATAGCATCCTTATTGATTTATCCTGAAATGGGGATAACAAATGAGGGCCGCCTGCTGACCATGTTCGAAACATGGGGCCTGATTCAAAATTTCATCTGTTATTCTTCCAAAACATTGGCCCAAGATAGTAGGTGGGTCACAGGTTGATCATACATACCTTTAGGGGGTTCCTATAGATGTGAAAGAGGGAGAGGATCCGAATAAA
The DNA here is from genome assembly GCA_963277665.1 of Viscum album. NCBI lineage: Eukaryota > Viridiplantae > Streptophyta > Magnoliopsida > Santalales > Viscaceae > Viscum > Viscum album. The sequence continues at coordinate 1,773,970,956 of OY728146.1, read as the reverse complement.
GGGAGCACAAAGCATGGAGAGCATAGTGATGGGTTGTTTGACTAGAGTCCAACACTCCTGAAATTATGCTACCTTGGTGGAAATGCATTAGGTGGATACACCAGTCTGATCAGGGATCAAACATACATCTGAACAGGACCTCTATGATAAGGAAACTGTTTCCTTCTAGCGTTTATCATGGGGAATCCCAAACTTGTTCAGGGTAAAGCTGGAATTTCGTGGTTTCCAAAAAGAGCTCAGGTCAAGGGACTGAAAAAAGAGGGGGAAACGAGAATTATGATTCATGGGGCTAGACCTAGAGACAAGATTTATGGGGGTTCCTAAGTATCCCATGAGAATGGTAATCAATCCAAACGTATTTCTTGGGGCATAGTGTGGTCAGAGACCAACACTGGTAAAGAGAATTATCTCTGGAGAGGAAACTAACACATTCCATGATTAACATAGGGCATACCGAACTTGTATAGGGTAGAACCACAGTTTAGTGTCATGTATTGAGGGAATATGAACTCACGCAGTTTAACGTCATACGATGGGACACGAAGTGAAAGGGAAGATCCCTGGAGGGGAGTATGTGGCGCGGTAGCTATCAACCCGATGTGAATGAGGTCTTAGAGTCTAGATCGCACCACATATCCTCAGAAAAAACTCTTCAGGTCAAGGGACCAAGAGTGAGAATTAGGATGGGCCCAAATCAAAGTGGCCAGGCATTCCTATGTACCCCATGAGGATAGGGATCAAGCCATAAGTAGTTTTGAGAGACATAGTTTGATGTCATGTGGGATGAGAAAGCCATGTGTGGAAAAGGTTGTGCTAGTAAACGTCCTACCAGAACTACTAAGCCCACGTGAGTCACGCTCGATGTGGGAAACAATAAGTAGTTATGGGACTTTCTTATCACAGGGAGGCACATGTTAGGGATGATGGGGCATTATATTACTGACGTCCCACTGATGCTGACCCACCTATATAACGCACCTAGATGTGCTGAAGAGTAAAGCCGAGAATGTTGGAATTCCACTTGAACATAAGGGAGTGGAAACATATGAATAATGATGCTCAATATCTGGACCACAATGATGGTGGAGTGATGATATGGGATAGCTATTTAATGTGTTCAAAACACATCATCCATATCTCTTTAACCTGGAATGGGGAAAGACATATGTGGGTCGACCGCTGACCATGTTCGTAACACAAGACCTATCGCAAATGTCATCTGGGGTCTTTAGGGATGTTGGCCCGAAATGGTAGGTGAGCCGAGGAAGCATGAGACCAGGTCATGAAGGGGTTCCCTTCAGATGTGGAACAATGTGAGGATCCAAATGATGGGCTCGGGAAGCTTGGACATGAAATGAGGGGAATGTCCCCATGAAAATTCCATACTTTGGGCTCTTTGCCTAAACGCATTTGGATACGACTATAAGACGTATCAGAAAGAGAGAGTCGAGTCCCCTCCCAAGGACAAGGGTCTTGGGAATGCACACTTCCATCTGAAGGTCCTAGGTTGGACCGTTAAAGGGGGATTGATTTAATGGACTGTGCACAGGGCGGGAAATAGGCAAACATGACGCGCATTTCTCATAGGGAGATCTTGGTTTTGGGTCATATAACTCTGACCATGCTGTGAAAAATATATGGGAATCACATGGTGAAGCTATAGAAAAACCCAACGTGAATGAGAACCTAAGAGTTACTCACCACCTCACATGTTCCCAGATGTGTTCGTGCCAAGGGGCCGAAAAAAGAAGGGACATGATTTGTAGATTCCTGGGCCTGGACCCGGAGACAAAAAAATTTGGGTGTTCCTACGTATCCCATGAGGATGGGAATCAAGCCATACGTAGTTCTAGAAAATGTCGTGCAGTTTAACATCCTGCGGTAAGGACATGGAGTGGTCTTATTTTATGGTCATAGAGCTCGGACCATGGATGGTAGGAAATGTGGGAGACACATGGTGGGGTGATTATAAAACCCGACATGAATGGGAACCTGGGGTCCTGACCACCACGTGTTCCTGGGGAAGGTTTTAGGTTGAGGGACCGAAAACAAAAGTTAAGATGGGCCCGAGTCAAAGTGCACGGGCATTCCTACATATCCCATGAGGATGGGAATCAATCCAAACATAGTTATTAACATGGCATAGTTGGATACCAGTGCCAGGTATAATAAGGTTGTGCGGGTCTGGCCCTTTCCCCAAAATAAGTGGTATTTGATATATCTTTTTTTCCTTTAGGATGAATGAGTGTTTTTTTTGTGAATATATGGACCTGGGATAGAAGTTCAAGGTATCGCCACATGAATCAAGCCATATATAGGTGTTGAAAAATGGTATGGTGTGTAACTGATACCAAACATGACGCCCCCTCGGAAGAGGACGTCACAATGTAGTGTCATCTTTCGTTGTGTGGCCAGGACAATAATATCACAATTTAGGGTCATGTGATGGGATGAACCATGCACATTTATCAACGTGTAGGATGGATGCAATATTTTAAAGTCATGTGGGACTAGGCATCATAGTTTAATGTCATATTTCTCGGATGTATATAGGAGATATGAGGTTCCAAAGGGGATGCATGTGGCATGATAAAGTGTATCCGATGTGAATGAGGACAATTTCCACACCGTACCGTGCACAATTGTGAGGATGAAACCTCGGTCCGAGGGGCCGGGAAATATTATAGGAAAAAGGTGGGAAGGAGAAAATATCTTCCGACTGAACTAGACCCGAAAACGAGACGTCCGAGTGTTCCCATGTATCCCATGAGTACGGGAATCAAGACGCACATAGTTATAAAAGAGATCTTAGTTTATTGTCTTAAAGCTCAGACCATAGAGGGGTGGAATCCTTCCAAGTAATCACAGACCTCAACCTAATCCCAAATCCCATGTGATCGCTGCTCGGTGTGGGAAACAATGGTGGAAGAGGTTGGTTTGCAGTACTTGGGATGCACGCCAAAGGGAAATCGGTGTAGAGCCCCGAATGACGCCTTTACCGCAGTTTTTTCCTCCTAACGTGCCCATGCGCACTGAGGGATAGAGTCAGGGGTGTCAAATTTCCATTTGGACATAATGGGGTGGACATTTATGTGAATCTCGTAACCAACATTCACAGCTTAAAGCGGCTAGTGTGATGATGGAGAATGATTGTTGACCATGTTCTAAACACAGCACCCATATCATGTTAGCTAGTAATGAGGACAACAAATGAGCGTCGGCTGGTGACCATATTCACAATATGGGAATTTTATTGATTTTTTGTCTGAAACTCTTGAGGACGTTGTCCCTTGATAGTAGGAGATCCCTTAGGCCTAGCATCCATGCCATTTGGGGGTCCCTTCGGGTGTGGAAGATTATGGATGCCCAAATGAAGGGGAACACGAAGCCTGAAAAATTGGTGAAATTATGTCCACATAAAATCTGACACTCTAAACGTTGAACCAGAGTAATCCTAGAAACATTGGTGAATAACTGAAGAGGGTCAAGGAGGGTGCTCAATTTTAGAGTAATCGATTGGAAGAGATGAGTGTAGAATAAGGGGATAGAGAACTATTAGGATGGAGAGGTACATGGCGCAGTCGTCACAAACCTGAGGTGATTGAGGACATAGTCCCATACCACACCATATACTCCCCTCCCTAGGAAAGGGTAGGCTAAGGGGCCAAGGTGAAATAGAGATTTCTAAGTGATGGGGCTGGACCTGAATTTCAGATGTTCGGGCGGTCTTACGTATCCCATGAGGATGGGAATCAACCCATACATAGTTCTTTAAGGGAGTAATGTGAAGTTTATCGTCATGCAGTAAGGATGAAAATGGGTAAGATACCCCACATACATGAGGTGTACGGAACGGTGAGTAACCCAGTGTGAATGGGGACAATCCCATACCACACCGTACAACCCTAAGTGAGAACCTAGGCCTGGGGTCCGAAAAGTCCAAGGGGCCTGAGGCTGGGCCTCAGAAGGAAAGGCCCGGCCAATTTTCTGTTTAACGTCTTGTAGTGAAGACGAAGAAAGGGGGAAGATGACCCACACAAGGGAGGTGTATGACGCTGTGAGTAACCCTACGTGAATGAGGACATAATCCCATACCACACTGTATGATTCCTTAAGAGTTATGACATGGTTCGGGGGCTTCAGATTGGGCATGCAAAGCGCAACAGGGCATGTGCTCATGGTATAGACGATAAATGAAGGGAGGGATGTATCAAGGGGACATGTGTGGCATGGTGAAATAGTCCAACATGATTGAGGACATAAGTCTACTCCAAACCACACAACCCTAAATGAGAACTTGGGCCATGGGCCGGAAAAGGCCAAGGGGCTGGAAAAGGCCAAGGGGCCTAAGGATGGGAATCCCGGAAAATGGTAGCTATACAACCTCTTATGCGGTTACCGCCTCATCACAGCCTCTAAGCCCACGTGATCAGTACTTGGTGTGGGAAACAAGGAGCCAAACTCCTCTCTCCTTGTCATATGGGGGTCTAATAGCTGGCATCACCCGAAGGGAGTTCGTCGCTTGGAGATAAAACTGGACAGAATTAACCACTACACTCAGTGTTTGGGACATCTTGGGGTGTCTCTAATGATAAAGGACAGCTGTTGACCATGTTCAAAACACAGCGTCCCCATAGTGACCTGAACTGGGGACAACAAATGAGCATAGACCACTGACCATATTCTCAATGTGAGACTTGTATCAGTTTGTTGCTCAACATCCTTGAGAGCGTTGGCCATAAGCGATAGGAGATCCCTTGGGCCTAGCATCCCTACCGTTCAGGGGCCCTTCTGGATGGAAAAGATGATAGAGTCCCAATCAAAGGAGTGGGTTAAGCATAGCTATACCCATCTATGAAAGAGGAGAACACCTCCGGGGAGTGGGATGTATGGAGGGATCAAGATGTGCTCAACGTGAATTGGGGAAAAATTCTACACCACATCATATGTCTTGACCAAAGGGAAGATTCTGGCATTTGGTTTGGGCCAACAAAAGAAATTTCCGGGAATTCCTATGTATCCCATGAGGATGGGAATCAATCCGTATGTAGTTCTTGATGGCTATGTAGTTTAGCGTCGTACGGTGAGGACATGGGAGGATATAAGAATGGGGAGAGGGAACATGGTGTGATTTTCGTAATCTTGACATGAGTGGGGATAAGGAAGCCTATACCATATCATACAAGGACCCTCCAAGAGAACTACACCCAGGGGGATTCAAAGAGAATATTTTGGGGGCTGGGATTAAAACTAAATGCTTGGGAATTTCTACATATCCCATGTGGATGGGAATCAAGACACGTGTAGTTATAAGAGTGCATTTTAACTTCTTACAGGACGACATACATTTTAACTTCATGTGGAATGTTCTATATTTTACATTCATCTAGGACCAAACAGTTTAGGGTCATGCTGGACCGAACAGTTTAGGGTCATGTCGGACCATCTGGATCAGGCAAAGTATTGCTTGAGAAACATGGCATTGGTGGGAGGAGTTATACGCTCACCATCCATGGTCACCAGGGAGTATGTCCCATTGGGGTAAACCCTGTGAATTTTGTAAGGTCCTTCCCATTTGGTCTCCAGCTTGGGTGGTTTCCTACCATGGATCATTGGTGTCCAGAGGGCCAATACCAAGTCGCCTTGCAGGAAAGAGTGGAGGCGAACCTTCTTGTTTAAGGATCTAGCTATCTTATTCTGATGTATTTTCAGATTGTGCACGGCACGAAGCCTATTCTCATCGAGTGCATCCAATTTAGCCAGATGAATTTTGGTTACCTTATCTGGAGCCTGCTGGTCATAGACCATTGTGCGTAACGAAGGCAGTTGGATCTCGATAGCCAGGACGACCTTAGCTCCACACACCAGGGAATATAGGGTCACCTGGGTGTAATTACAAGTCGTCGTCCAATAAGCATAGAGGGAATTGGGGAGCTTGTCTGGCCAACTCTTCTTATTCTGAACAACCATTTTTTGCAAAATTTTAGAGAGTTTTTTTTTTGAATTCTTCGATCTGTCCATTTTCCTGTGCGTGATAGCGGGAGGTATGGTTTGAACGTATTTGGTACTTGGCGTACAACTTCTTCAACTAAGCTACTCGGAAGTTGGTGTCATTATCGGTGAGGATGGTGTGAGGGAATCCAAACTGGTAGATGATATTGGAGATCATGAAGTCAATGATAGAACGGGCCTTGACCTCATTGAGCGGAACTACCTCTTCCCACATGGAACAGAAATCCGTAGCGGTCAGGATAAACCTGCACTGGCGAGCTATCATTGGTGGATATGGTCCCATGGCATCGAGTCCCCATACCACAAATTCCCATGAGTACTTGGTGGAGTGGAGAGGTTCTAGCGGCCGATTCATGAAGTTAGCATGAATATTTCATGTGTGACATATCTTGGAGAAATCGATGCAATCATGGATCATGGATGGCCAAAAGAACCCCAGTCTTTGGATCTGGTGGGACAGCTTCGGCTCAGTCTGGTGGGAGCCGCAGGAACTGGCATGAACCTCTTGAATGACTTGATAAATCACAACTCCTGGGATGCAACGTAGGATAAAACTATCAAACCCATTATTTTGTAGGTTCTGCTCAAGACTGGGACCACTCCGAAGGGTAAACTATAGCACGCACCATCGGATTCTCTTGCGCTCAGCCCGATTAGTCGGGAGGTAACCATTTTGGAGATACTCGACAAAGGGGGATCTCCGGTTGGGGGTCACTTCAACCATTGCATCTAAGGAACCTAGGGGTCTTGACGTGGAGGCACCAATGATAATATTTCTTGCCCACAGGTCGTCATCATCATCTAGGGTGATGGGAGAAATGACTCTCTGATTTTCCACGTGTATAATCAGATCATCCTTCTCGGGTTCTACAAGTGATGTAACCAGGCTGGCCAGGGCATCTTCTCAAACATTATGAGATCGAGGGACATGAGTAACATCCAGATGAGATGGGAATTCGGCCATTAGTTGGAGGGTGTGCTCCAACAATGGTACGAGCTCTGGTTTTCTAACGACATAGTAACCATTGATCCACCTGATGACTAGTTTGGAATCCCCTTTCACATGTAAATGGGGAAAATCAATCTCGACTACCAGCTCAAGGCTAGTGATAAGAGCCTGATACTCTGCCTTATTGTTGGTGCATCCTTCTGACAACAGGAATGAGTACGGAAGAATTTCTTTTGATAGGGTAATAAAGACAATACCCAGGACTACCTTGTTGAGCCTGGGATCATTGAGCCTCCTGCCGGTTGGGATTTGGGAAGAACCATCAAATTGCATCTGCCAATATGGGGTGGAATGATCTACTAATAGGATTACCTCATCAGTAAAATTGAGATCCAAGGACTGGTCATCAGAAGCTGGATGGGTATCATGAAAGTCTACCAATGCTTTCCCCTTAATATATTTCTAACGGTAAAACCTGATATCGAACTGCTGAAGAATCATTTTCCACCATGCTAGATGGCCGATCAACATGAGGCAGTTCAGATTGTACTTTAGCGGGTCTACCCGAGACACTAGCTGTACCTCGTGGTGCTGCAAGTAGTGTCGCAATTTCTGTACTGTGAATACCAGCGCAAGGAAGCTCTTTTCGAGGACGGAGTATCTGGTCTTCATATTGATGAGCATAAAACTGAGGTAGTAGAGGTTTTTTTCTGCCCCCTCATTGTTTTCTGGGAAAGAAGGGCACCAAGAGATCATTCCAGGGCAGTCATGTACATGGTCAGTGGTTTTCCAAAGATGGGTGGCATCAAGACTGGAGGCTGGAGTGGATACTGCTTGATTTTCTCGAATGTGGTATGGCACTCTTCATCCCACTTGTAGGCAGAGCCTTACTTCATGAGACAAGATAAGGGCTTACACTTGCCGGCCAAATTCGCAATGAATCAGCGTATATAGGCTAAGTGGCCTTGGAAACCTCGATGTTAGCGAATATTTCTCGGGGGAGGTATCTTACGAATTTCCTTGATCTTTTCTTAGTCGATCTCGCTTCCCCGATACCTGACAACAAATCCAAGAAACTTCCCAAAGGTGACCCCAAAGGCATATTTCAATGGTTTCATCTTTAGGTAGTCGCAATGAAGGAAGCCAAACACTTTCTCGAGGTCCTTGAGATGGTTCTGGTGCTGGCGAGATTTGACCACCAGGTCGTCCACATAGAATTCCACTAATGTCTAGAGGATTAGCTTGAATATGCGATGCATGGCCCACTGATAGGTGGCACCAGCATTCCTTAAGTCTAAGGGAATGACCTTGTAAAAATATGTACCTTGTGGTGCCCTAAATGTTGTGGACTCATCATCTTCGGGGCCCATCTAGATCTGATTATATCTAGAGTACCCATCCATGATGGAAATGTCTTGGAACCCAGATGTATCATCAATCAACAATTCTATCACATGAAGGGGAAAATCAACCTTCGGACAGTGATGGTTGAGATCACAAAAGTCTATGCAGACTCTGATCTGTCAGTTATTCTTCCTAACTGGCATAATTTTGGCCATCCATTTGGGGTATTAGACCTCCTTAATGAAGTTTTCCCTAATGAGCTTGTTAACTTCGGCCTCGACCATGGCACCGTGAGAAGGGTGCATCTTTCTGGGAGGCTACTTGAACTCGTGATGATTTTCTGGAAGACCGAGGTGGTAGAAAACTACCTGAGGATCTAGTCCTATAATCTCATCATAACACCAAGAAAACACGTCATGGTGTTGTTTCATGAAGTCTACGTATCACTGCTGCTCCTCGAGGGACATGGCGGCACTGATCAATGTGGGTCTTGGATCTACCTCGCTACCGAGGTTCACCTGTACCAGTTCATCGACTGTGGCGGAGACGCCCTCTTCAAAGGTTGGGGGAGAGTCCTCCAAATCATCTTATTCACTTGTGGAGGATGGATCCCCAGCAGGAAAAACTTCCTCTAGGTCATAAGATTCCAAAGGGAGGCTAGTACCATCCTGAGCAGTAGTGGTCACCACATCAAGAGATTCTGGTACTACCGAAACCATAGCAATAAAGGTTGTCGATCTGATCTGATCTGGTCTTCGTCCCAAGGGGCCACTCTTGATGATATCAAAGCAGTAGTGGCATGTCATCTTGAGCCAGTTAATTCCAGACTGGCGAAACAGGCACGTATGACGTTCTTCTATTTCCATGGGGTGGATGTATCAATACCTTACGAGGGTAGGAGGCTTCAGGATCACCTGGGCCTTATTTGTGTAGGAGTACGAGGTGATTTTCTGCCGTCACTTGGACTTGGGAATATTCTTATCCCTTGTACCATAGAAAACAAAACATTGCCCCATGTCGGTGGTCCTGGCCTCTAATTAATGGATCAGAAAGATGTAGGCGTCATCCAAACCTGCCCAGGGGTCAGTTGCTACCACGACGGGTTCAACCTCACTGGCATGAATCTGCTTGTCCTTGCTCTTGTAATAGTCGGCGTCCAGGTAGCAGGATTCACAAGAGGAAAAAGTAGATGTGTCACCTTAGATCATTCCCACTAGACCAATGAGGGAGTACATGAGGCCCTAGTGATATGTTTAGGGAACCTCTAGGTGTAAGTAGATCCATGGTCTTCCCTTCAATGCATTGTACTCGGTGTCTTGAGAGACAACCATAAACTCGATGCTCAAAACTAGGCCACTGAACTGGGTCTTCAAACGGATCTTGTTGATCAGCGTCTGCTCGGTCCTGTCATATCACTGGATTATTAACTCAGAGGGAGTCAGGTCATTCTCAGATAACCCCAGTTTACCCAGTGTCTGGGGCGGGATTAAGTTGATCCCAGAGCCTGTGTCGACAAGACAACGGCGGACCACCACACCATTGAACCGACTAGTGATGTACAGTGGGAAAGTGATCCCCATTATGGGAGAGCCTTAATCATCTCCAGAGAATGAGATAATGGTCTGACATTCATCATTATATACCGCTTTAGTATGAAAAGCTTATGTAGCTGCTACCTATGTCTCAAACTGGAGGGGGCTTCTTAAAGCCTCAGAGAGGGCCTCACGCATATCTGACGACATGTGAAGGGCCTCAGGGATGAAAACATTGTCTGGGATTCTTGAAAGGTTCTTGATAATATCATACTTCGGCGCCAGGCGTGAACTTCTGATTGAAGGAGGCTGCTCTGGGACAGGAGGCATGGCGGGCCCTGCCGGTTGGGCCGGCGGCTGACTGATGCTGGGAATATCCCGCTGCTCACTAGTCAAAGCCCATAGAGTAGCTATAGGATGAGGGTCATATGACTAAGAATAGCCTATATTAGGGTGAGGCTTTTCACAGCATGGTTGAAGTGGCTCTGTCTGATCCAGCAACACAAACGGCAGTGGAGGCGGGCCTAATGACACTGGATGAGGAGGTTGTGTGTGTTGAGTTCTACACTGGGCCTACTGTCTAGTCTCAGTGGCATGCACAACTTGGCTAGAAGTGCCAACTGATGTGCCTCGATGACCCATATGGTCGCGGCTCGGCCGACGTTGGCATCGGTTGGGGACGTTGGGGAGGTTCTCCTGTCGCACCCCATCGCCAGGAGTCATATAGGGATTTACCAACTCCACGGTATTAATAGAAGTGTACCCTTGACTATCACTTGAAAATTCATCCATTACTGGATAAATTCTAGGAGGAATCTCCATATCCGGAGGCATGACGTCACTGAGAGTGTGGGATGATGGTGGCATTGGGAGGGTGTGTTGCTTTCCCTTGCGCCGCCGATGATTGCTCTTCTGGGAAGAGGTCGGTTGAGATGATGATGTAGAAGTAGCGGTTGTAGCTTCTGAAGGCTCTGGTTTATTCAAGCATGCATGAATGATACCATGGGAATGATCAACCATTTTACGATCCATACAGTTATCATACTTCTAGGACTCGCGGTTAGAAACCCGCTGCCACTTTCCCCTGCTATCGATGATGTTGTCTAGCCTTATGATGACGCATGCCACTTGTGTCGGAGCCGGGGCCCACCTGACTATTTTGTCATCAACCTAGTCTTGAAGCCAGTCTTTGAACACATAGCACTGCTTCAGGGTGTCCCTCAGGATCTGATGATAAGGGAAGTATTTGGGGTGATCAGTGAGGTTCGACTCTTCTGGCCTTCTACGCTCAAGAAAACACACAATCCATTGTTCCAAGGAATTTCGGAAATAGCTGAGGACCTGATTATCATTGAATGAGTAGGCCCATTTTCTTTTGTCTGGAAAGGGTTGCCTTGGAACCTGGCCCTAACGATGAGCTAGAGGAGCCTGTCGAGGAGGTGGAGCATGGTTGTCCCGCCTAGGTGGTGGTGGCGCATTTTGCGGGGGAACCTTCCGATTCTGAGGAAGTCGTTGCTAGGCTGGAGGTTGTGCCTGCTGTAGTGGGCCTCTGTGAGGCTTGAGAGGTGGCTCTGCCGGTAATAATTCTAATTGTCTGGGGGCCTCTATTTATGCCACCGTGGTAGGCTCGGCTCTGACATCCCTTCTTGTGGGAATTGTGGGAGGCAACAGACGTGTCTGGCTAGCCTATTGTCGGGCTTCTTCCAAGAGTTGGGCCTTATCGGAGAAGTCTCTAAATCCCCTGGGGTAGTTCCGGGTTATCAGAGAGGGAACCAATTTCGTCTTGACATTTCCTACACACATCTTCATTAATTGCTCCTGAGTCAGTGGATTGTCAAGGGAATATGTAATCCCTTTCCACCAGGCAATAAATTCTCTGACACGCTCATCAGGTCTTTGTTTTCACTTGAAGAGGTCTGTGATGCTCATTTTCCACATGGTGGAGATTAATTAGTAGAGGAATTTCCTGCGAAGGTCCTCCCAGCTGGTTATGGATCCAATGGGAATCTGGTTGTACCAAACAAATGTGGGCCCCTCCAATGTCTAAACAAACAAGCAGAGCTAGGCAGCCTCCTACTGTGTGGGAGTCTCTAACATGGGCCGACACCTTGAGTTTAAGTGGGCCAGGTGTTGCGGTGGGTCCACCGTCCCATTAAAGGGGGAGAAGGTGAGATTCTTGAAACCTGAAGGTTCCGACATATCATCCACCCATCCTAGATATGGATTTCCATCAGAAGGGATTGCCACCTATCATGTTTCCAACGCCTCAAGGTGGGCAATGATTACTGCCATTGAATCATCTGGGTGGGTGTCCCTATCTTGACGGTAATCCCTAACCACGAGCATGTTGGCAGGTTCTTCAACATGGTAAGTGGGCCCAACAGCTTGTGGAGCATCTAGCGGCATGACCCTCGTGGTTTCTGGGGGATCCTGAGCTGGGTCCCTTGGATTTTCGTGCCATTCGGGAGGGATTGGCGATACATATTGCGCCCTCTTTCCATAAGTTCCATCCTCAACCCTATCTTCGAGGGTAGGACGGTCAGGGTCGCCTGGAGGCAGCTCGTCGAGGGGAAGTTGTTCCTTCCCCTACTTCCCTGGCCTAGGGTCACTGTAGTCCGGTCCTCACTCTACAATGCATGCATCCAAGAGGTTATCGACCAACTTCATCTGCTTGGAAATTTGTTGGCGTAATGTGGCCTTCTCAGGGTCTTCCTCCATCTTCTGCACTGAGGCGGACGGGTCAGAGTGCTTGGCAGCTCTGATGTCCTCTTTACCTTTACTAGAATTCCGGCTGAGTACTAACCCCTCGGTGGGCACAGGGAGACCTAGTAGGTTCCTCGTCTGGCGACTAACCCTCTTCGATGGGTCCAATAGTGGTGGCACGCCCTCAGGGGGTAATTACCCATCGAGAAGCTCCAACTCATTCTCCTTGTCCACTATGTCGGCCATGTTGGCAGCAACCCTTCCTGGGGGCATGTCATCGATATCACCTAGAAAGTCGGGCTTCTGTAAGATAGGACTAAAGGGTAGGGCAACATACTGCCCCCATCCACGGATTTTCATGTGGTGGGAATCCTCCTTGATGATCTTGCGGCATATCTAGAAACTATGAACGCATTGCTCTTGGAGGACCTTACGGCGGCCTGATGACTCGGGGCACTGGGCCACAGGGAGTGCAGCCAGATTGACTAGATGGAATTTCTCGCCAAAGTATTCAAGATGTGCTTGGCTCCTGGGATAAACCACTCACTGATTACGAAGGCGAAAGTGCATTTCCTATAGGGTTTGGAGGAAACATTCAACTTTCTCTAGAGTGAGGGATTCCGGCGCATAGAAATTTGGCGCTGCCAAGGGCCAAAACGCCTTAGGGAAGTGGTCCACTACAAGGATATTCCATAATTTCCTCGTCTCAAATTCAGGTTCTGGCCCTTGATTTCCCCATTTGTCATCTGGGGGTGGCTAAAGAATTGGTAGTGGTACTAAGGTGGATTGCTGGGGTGGCAGGTTGGCCGATGGAGAGTACGGAGAACGGGCTAACTGGTTGCCAAATCGCATGATGTATTCCGAAGAGTAAAGCGACCTGGCCGCTATGTCGTGATAAGATGGGCGGACGCCCGTAGTTTCGGGATCAGGGGCTAGGGCTACTGGTGATAGGTCGGGCTGCTTCTCGCCCACCATTGGTCTCCAGAATAGTTCTCTATGATCTCTTTTCAAGGTAGAGAATGCTTCTGGTGATGACGGTGGTGATTGCATGACCATGACCTATGGGGTTTCCATATTTTCATCCTCCTAGATATACCTTTGGAGGGAGGTAGGAATGCGATGGAACTCACATTTTGGGAGTATTAGGTTGAGGCGCCTTGTTCCTGCCCCAACCCCTTGACTCGGATGAGTGAGGGGAGGGTTCCCGAGATGAGTCGTATTCCGCTTGAAAGTCTGAGAAGTGGACTGGTTTGAAATCTATCTAGACCTTCCCAGAATTATTCTTATGGCACCGACGACCTGCCTTCCTACACTTGGGTGGCTCCTCAGGACAGGGTTGATCTCTGACACAAGGTCCTTCAGCTTCACTTGTGCTGATGCGGAGAGGGTTTCCACCTGAGTAAGATGGGCTGCAAGGAACCCCGGGACAAATGTCAAAAGGGACATAGGGAGGGCCTCCATGGATATCGTTGGAGTAGGAAAGACCCCCTCTAGAACTGGCAGGATCATGGAGAGGAGTATGAGGAGGCCCCTTGTACCTATCTAGTTAAACACGGGTAGGACCTCCGTGTTGGGTGCTAGTGAGGCAAGGCTGGCCTTCACCCCTCTGGTTGCCAAGGTGAGGAGGACCTTCACCAGCTGCTAAAAGGACATGGGGAAGATCCCCATGTTTAAGAGAGACCGGATGTGCAATGTATCTACACCGGCAGTCAGGGAAAGAGGAATGACTCCATACCCAGTGTAATGGGAACAGGAGAGACTTCCGCACCGAGTGTCACCGCCCCGAGGAAGACCCTCATTTGAATTGAGGGTGGCATAGGGCATACCTCCATGCCGAACCTCAAAGCAGGGAAGGCCCACGCTCTCCATGGTAGTGGTATGAGGATGACCTCCGTACTGGGTGGCATCACTGCAGTTTAGCTCGCAGCGTCCACTGCTAGTGTCACCGACCAAGAGAGTCGACCCAGCCAGCCCGTGGGGCGGTTGGGGCCTCGGTCCTAGTCGGGCATATAAGTTCCCATGCTTAGAGTATACCGGGAACTGATGATATGTGTCGGAGGTGGTTCGGGCCACAGTAGTCATCGAATTTGATGCTCATCGGTGGGCGTCCTCTTCAGCTTGTGCCCGACGCTGATGTCGGGTCGGACGAACAAGAGACAGTGGTGCAGGTACGTGTCTTACCTGCTCCTCATCCATCAAGGTCAGGCGGTAGTGCTGAAGCGGCCAGGTGGGAGCCCTCGCAAGGATCCCCTGGAATGGGACTCTAACCGGGCTGGACCGGACGTCACTTACCTCGTCAGCATAAGGTAGGGAGTCATCAAAGCATTCCAGGGAGAGGCTTCTGAAATGGTTATATGTTGGTGTGGGGAGTAGAAAATCCCTAAACGGCCCTCAAGGGTGGCATTGACGATGAGGCACAGACACCTCTAGATCCAGGTGGGCCATATCTCGAGTCGGTATTATGCCCTCTTCCTCGTATCGATGTACGAGGTCATTGATCACCCTTTGTTGGATGACCTCAGATGGGGAGATGGGTCGTGGGCACCCCATGGTCGCGGGTGTAGAGGCCTTCACGGAAGAGTCAGAGCCACATGGGACTGCCGCATTGGCACTGCCCCTACCCCTGTGTCAATGGGCAGGCGGTGATCATGTTCCGGGTGCAGCAACTTGATTCTTGAGGAGCAGGGATATTAACTCATCAATGCTGAAAGAAAAAGTAATAGACAAACAATGCCCCAATTCCATTCCGTCTTCCATGACTGGTAAGAGGGATCCATGCTGACAACATCGTAGAACGGGATGTCCAATTTTCTACTACCCCAAATTCGGATGAGTTTCATGCTAGGCCCACTATTTTCCTGGCCGGACCCAGCACTGGATAACTGGATCTGATGACACGCTAATACATTGATTCCTCAATCTCTACTAATCTTTATATTTAGGAGAATAATTTCACGTCGGGTTCACCATTTTTGTTTTTGACGCTTTCGTCGGGGTACACGCATCCGTCTGTGAGGACGGAAGGTGCTATCTGTTTCCCTGTATTTCCGCTTTCCAAAGGCGGGCAGCATGTGTTCCTTGTTCAGGGACGTTTACTCCTTGATTGAAACGGGATGATGGGATGTCAGTTATTCCTTTTGTGTATTCCTCCTTGGAACTCTTCACCTAGTCTGGGTCTCCCTTATAGATTTAAGATGTTGTTCGTGAAACTCTTCCTGGTGCCATATCTTCATGGACACCAGTTAATTACACTTCTTCTGTCAGGACATTCTAAGGGGTCCGGCTAGGGAAGCAACCTTCAGTCAGGGGAGTAGCCATGTTGGACATCACTGGCCTATCTGGACACTGGAAAACTGGCGCTTCTGGGTTTGTTCTCCTTATTATAGGTCTTTTCGAGGGCACGGAGGCCCGAGGCATCCCGCGTCGAATGTGAGGGATTATATTACATAGGCATGTCTCTGAAGATTTCCTCATATTCCCATGTTTCACACGAGGTATGCCGAAATTTTAATGTCCAGTGGAGATGGATCAGACTGATCAGAACACTAAGTAGGGTGGATCAGATGAGCGTAACCCCTGGAGGACACACTGATGTTGGGGCCAACATGTGGTTAGCATCCCAATTGTTATTGAGGGGAATGGGGAATGAGGTGGCATGATCCCATAGGGATGTGATGGACTGGGTAAGAATCAATAAGGAGGATGGAGTGTTGAATTAAGTGTATGGAGAATGAAATGGAACCACCATGAGGATGATAATGAATTTGGGATTGAACCTCAAAGAGACTTCCTACGTATCCTTGTGGCAGGGAATCAAAGTCCGCGAAGTTCAGGAGGGTGATGGGGCGTCTAGGGAGGCGACCTATGAGAATGGACTCTTGGATGGGACTCGGAGGAAGTGGAACCTCTAGGTTGAGACATTACCTTCCCAAGACACATAGGATCGATGGAAAGATTAGGCAATGAGCTCTAATTGGGGTGTACACGTAGAACAACAACCCGATGATGTGTATGGGGATTAGGTGTGGTTAGCAGCCTGGGTTGGTCTGGCGTCTCTAGGACGGACCAATGATGTGGGTCCCAGCAAAGGGGATTACAACGGCTTGCTGCTGAATAGGAGATGCAATAGCTTACTGCTGATCGGGATACAAAGGCTTACCTATGATTGAGAGACACAAAGACTTACCGCTGCTTGGGCACAATGGCTTACCACTGCGTG
This sequence comes from Viscum album, assembly GCA_963277665.1. Taxonomy (NCBI): domain Eukaryota; kingdom Viridiplantae; phylum Streptophyta; class Magnoliopsida; order Santalales; family Viscaceae; genus Viscum; species Viscum album. The sequence continues at coordinate 1,773,954,197 of OY728146.1, read as the reverse complement.
GGCACAACGAATTACCACTGAATGGGGTCTATAGTTTAATTTCATGCAAGCTAGGGGTGAATCAACATGAATAAGGACCTGGGGTACAGATGGATGGTGTAGGTGAACTGATGTGAAGGTGGGTTGGAATGACCAGGTGGTAGGCTTGAACCTCAGGGAGGCTTCCTACGCACCTTGCCTTGACAAGGATCAAAGTCGTCATAGTTCGGATAGGGGGAATTCGTGTGAACCGACGTGAAGGGGGTTGGAATGACCAGGTGTTGGGCTTGAAACTCAGGGAGGCTTCCTAGGTACCTTACCTTGGAATGGACCGAAGTCCATATAGTTCGGAATGGGGGCTTGGTGCATCGACGTGAAGTTGGTCGGGACCAATGGATGGCGGTGGGCTTAAACCTTAAGGAGGGTTCCTACATACCCTGCCTTAGAAAAGATCAAAGTCAACGTAGTTCAGTAATGGATTTCGGTGAACCAATGTGAATAAGGACCCAGGGTCCAGATTGATTGTGTTGGGCTTGAACCTCAGGGAGGCTTCCTATATACCCTGCCTTGTCAAGGATCAAAGTCCTCATAGTTCATGGGTGAAATGTGGGACTTACACTTTAGGCGGCCTGAGAGGATTTCATGGTCGATGCTTGCTCTAATCCCACATGAGTCATGCCCGGTGTGAGAAACAAGAGACAGCAGAGACCTGACAATCACGCCGCGAAAGGTGCGTCTGTGGGAAGTGGAGTGGGGCTTACACATATTTAGATGTCCAAAGAGTAAATAGAGGATTATGCACGGTTAGCATCCCGAATAGGTTGGGACTTAATCTAGGGTGGAGGCCTGGTGGTGAAAAGCCCAGTGGGAGAGGGATTTGGCACTGAAGAAAGGAGGGGCAGGGATTCTGCCTCTTGCATGAAAATCTAGGGGCTTACACAAGGGTGGTTTCCCTTTCCCCATGTAGGATATATGGGGGGAAGTCACAAATTAATGTCATGTGCTGAGGACGATGGTGCTTTCCAGTTTAACATCGTGTAGCTTGGACGAGGTGGGTTCACTCTGCACCCCTAGGACTTACATAACTGGTACGCTCTACACCTTGGTGAATAGAAGGGACATGAAACACCACGGTGAGGGGGTTTTATGGAGTAAACCATTGTGGGGACCACATTAGCATGGATATGTAAATAATAAATAGTTGTTAGCATGCCTATGTTAATAAGCATGAGGCGAAGCAACTTAATGGGAAGTATCATCCAAGGGACTTTAAAATTACTCTATGCAAACCTGAGGGGCCACATGGTGAATGAGTGCATGACACAGGTGTGTTGCGCGTAAAAGTGTTTTGAACAAGGTTCCTCAATTTAAGGGCATCACATGGATGACGTGTTAGTGAATGGGCTGAGGTAAAATAGGAAGTCTGCACGCAGGAGGAAGGGTTGGCACACAATATGGATGGTTGGCACACAATTGGGACCTATGGCGCACAAGACGGAGATGTTGCACGCAAAATGATGGTTTTCATGCAAGTCGGGGGTGTTACGTGCAGGATGCAGGCTGCACGCAAGTCAGACCGGAGGCACTCAAGAAAAAGGCTTGCGTGCAAGTCGAACTGGTGGCGCACAAGGATGCCCATCGTAGAGGAGGTCTGCGTGCAAAATGAGACCCTTGCGCGCAGAGAAGTTGATAATTTACGAGGATCCGAGGGCCCGTCCAAATACTCCCCCAACCTATCGTGCAAAAACCATTACCTGAAGGCCATGGGTTTTCACACGGTTGTGGAAGATGGGGTTTTCGTGCAGCAGAGAGTCGCTTCGTCTTTGGTAACTGTCCCCAAAAGAGATGGGAGACAGTTTTTTATAGCCGGAGTCCCTAGAGGACCGCGCAAGGGACTGGCGTACAAGATATCGGTGTAGAAACCCCGGTCACTATCGCCTCTGGTGCGGAAATGGGGTCGGTCGCTCAAACAGGAGTTCGACATCGCCTTCGGTGTGGAATCGGTCCCAACCACGCAAACCCCCTTTGGACGACACCTTGGGTGAGGAAGCGGGGGCCAGAGCGGTCGGCACGCAAACGGTTGTTCCACGTCGTCTTCGGCATGGAACTGAGACCGGCTGTGAAAATGTGGTTCATCATCACCTTCGGCATGGAATGGGCCCAAGCGTGAATGGTCGTTCGGCATCGCCTTCGGTGTGCAAACGGGTGCATGGTTGAAAACCCTTTTTCGACGATGCCTTGGGTGCGTAAGTGGGGTCGGAGTAGCCGTTTGCGGGGGGTAGCATTTTGGGTGCTGAAGTGAAGGCTGGTATGCAACGGTTTGCAGGTCGAAGGCCGCTTGCGTGCATTTTTTTCAATTTTCACGTGCCCACCCATCGGGCCTCAAGATCACCTTTTCTTCATCCCGGATTCATTTGGAGCACTTTGATCTACCTAAAGTTCCCCTCCTCTGGATTTTGGCATCAATAGTTGACTTAGAAGAAACTCCTCCAATAGAGGATCTCTCCTCCGTAAGTGAAGAAGAGGATTTGGTTGAAGCACCTCTTGCATTCAAAGATGGGGTCTCCCCCATGGTCGATGAATTAGTACATGTGAACCTCAGTAGAGAGAGGTATCTAAAACCCACATTGATTAGTGTTGATATGCCTTTCATAAAGAAATAGTATTATGTGGACTTCCTGAAGCAACATCATGATGTATTTTCTGGGAGTTATGATGAAATTCTGGGACTAGATCCTTGAGTATCCATCCACTGCCTCATTCTCCCAACAAATCACCATGTGTTTAAGCATACTCCTAGAAATATGTACCCTTATCACAGTTCCATGGTCGAGACCAAAATCGTTATTATCAACAGAGACAATTTCACCAAGGAGGTCCAGTACCCCAGATGGTTAGCCAACATTGTGCCTGTTAGGTAGAAGAATGGACAGATCAGAGTCTACATTGACTTCCATGATCTCAATCATCATTGTCTGAATGATGGTTTTCCCCTTCTTGTGACAGAGCTGTATATCGATTTCATAACTAGGTTCTATGCTCTTTCATTCACGGACGGGTATTTTAGGTATAATCAAATCCGAACGACCCCTAAGGATGAAGAGTCTACCGCCTTTAGGGAACTGAAAGGTACTTTAAGATGATCATTGGGACATTAGTGGAAGGCTATGTACACGATCTGGTGGTCAAATATTTCCAGCGTCAGGACCATCTTGAAGACCTTGAGAAATTTTTTGGCTACCTTCATTCTACCACCTGAATATGAACCCACTGGATTTTGCCTTCAGGGTCACCTTCGGGACGTTTGTTGGATTCATTTTCAGATATAGGGGAATCGAGATCGACCCAGGGAAGATCAAGGCCCTCAGTCAGATGTCTCCCCTGAGTAATATTTGGGAGCTTTGAGGCTTTCAAGGCCACATGTCCTACATATTCCGATTCATTGCAAATTTGGCCAGCAAGTGTAAGCCCTTTTCTCAGATCATGATGAAATGAAATTTCTATCATTGTGACCAAGAATTTTATACCACTTTTGAGGAAATCAAGCAGTATATTCCCCAACCTCCAGTCCTAATGCCACCTATTTATGAAAATCCATGGGTACTTTAAGTGACCACCCTAGAATGATCTCTCGGTTCCCTTCTCCCCCAGAAGAACAATGAGGGAACGAAGAATATTCTTTACTCTCTCAGGTTCATGATCCTCGATACAGAGATTAGATACTCCCCCATTGAGAAGAGTTGTCTAGAACTGGTATTTTGAATACAGAAATTGTGACATTACTTGCATCACCATGAGGTACAGCTGGTGTCCTGAGTAGAGCCACTGAAGTACATCCTGAATTGCCCAATGTTGAGAGGCCATCTAGGTTGGTGGGAAGTGATCCCCCAGCAGTTAAAAATTAGTTTTGTCCCTAATAAGGATATTAATGGGAAATAATTGGTAAACTTCCATGATGCCCATCCATCCCTTTTGGACCAGTCTATGGACCTTTATTTTCCCAATGAGGAATTCCTCTCGGTAGATCAAGCCATTCCATGATGGAAGATGCACTTTGACGGTGATTCTTGAAGCTCTGCTGGTAGAAGGCTCAATGACCCCATGCTCAATAGAGTAGGCCTGGGTGTCATCTTCATTACCTCAGCCTAGCTACATCCCTGGAATATACTAAACAAGATGATTTGATTATCCACATAGCACACTAGAGATTCATTGCCCCCGCCACTCCAGACGATGAGGACAACCCACAGGTAGGCCACCGTACCATCGGCGCCTCCACGTCAGGACCTCCAGGTCCCCCGGATGCAGTGATTGAAGTGACTCTCAACTGGAGGACTTCCTTTTCCAAGTACCTCCAAAACGGAAATCTCCCAGCCTATCGAGCCGAGCACGGGAAAATCCTACATTGGGCGCTGCAATTTACCCTCCAGAGTGGTCCTGGTCTTGAGAAGATCCTCTACAAGCATGGGTTTGATGGGGTTCTCCTTCATTGCATTCAATGAGTTTATATTTTTCATGTCATGTAGGAAGTTCATGCTAGTTCCTGTGGGGCTCATCAGATCGAGCTGAAGTTATCTCACTAGATCCAGAGACTGGGGTATTTTTTTCCCTCCATGATCCGTGGGTGTAGTGAGTTTTCCAAGAGGTACCACGCATGCCAAATTCATTCCAAATTTGTGCATCATCCACCCAAGACTCTCCACACTACAAAGTACTCTTGGACCTTTTTTGTTTGGGAACTTTATGTCATGGGGCCATATCCACCGGTGACAGCTCTCTTGTGCAGGTTCATCCTGACCACTATGGATTTCTTTTCCAATCGGGCAGAAACAGCTCTGCTCAAGGAGGTCAAGTCCCATTTTGAATTTGTGAGCTCCAACATTATCTATTGATTTGGAGTACCTCACTCTGTCCTCACTGATAATGGTGCCAACTTACGGGAAGGTGAGTTGAAGAAATTGTACGCCAAGTACAACATCTATTCTAACCATTCCTCCCACTATCTTGCGTAATAAAATTATAAGATCAAGGCATTCAAAAAAACCCTCTATAAAATTCTGTAGAATATGGTTGGTCAGAACAAGAAGAGTTGGCTGGAAATCCCCCCTAATTCCCTTTGGGCCTATCGGACAACAACTCTCGATTCCACATAGGTGACTCCATATTCCCTAGTGTATAAAATGAAGGCTATCCTTTCCATTGATATTAAACTTCCTTCACTACGTGAAACTGTCTATGATCAGTAAGCACCAGATAAGGTAGCTGAAATCCATTTGGCTTAATTGGAAGCCCTCGACGAGAATAGGCTTCGTGCCCAGCACAATCTGGAAAGGTATTAGAACAAGAAATTTAGATCTTTCAATAAGAAGGTTCATATTTTCTCTTTCATACATGGTGGCCTTGTGTTAGCCCTGAGATCACCAATAATACCTGGTAGGAAACCACCCAAGTTGGATCCCAAATGTGAAGGACCTTACATCAGTCACAAGGTTTATCCCAATGGCACGTACTCCCTGGTTACCATGGATAGAGAGGGTATAACTCCTCCCACCAATGCCAAATTCCTCAAGCAATACTTTTCATGACCCCTTTTTATAGTCCTTAATGACCTTAAACAATTATTTCCCACATGACATTAAACTTTATGTCATCACATAGGACATTAAATTGTATATGTTCCTACATGACCTTAAACGGTTATGTCTCGTATGACATTAAATAGTATGTCATCCCACAGGACGTTAAACTGTATATGGTCCTACATGACCTCAAACAGTTATGTACCACATGAAATTAAAATGTATATTGTCTCATAGGATATTAAACTTTATAGGATTCTATGTGACCTTAAAATGTAATGTAATTCATGGCATTAAACTATATGTCTTCCCACCGAAAATTAAACCATATTTTTCCCTACATGACCTTAAACTATTATTTCATGCATGACATTAAACTACTTATCAAACGCACATGATTATAAACTATAAAACGGCCTGAGATCTATGACCATAAACTAAGATCTTCATGGTCCCACATGACCTTAAACTGTTTCATCATTGCCACATGATGCTAAAATGAGTGGTTCGTTTAGACTGAAGGACATAAAACAGTCATCATTCATCCTCATCGCACAACATTAAACTACATGTCCCCTTAAAGAACTATGTATGGTTTGATTTCCATCCTCATGTGATATGTAGGAGCTCTCGGATGCCTCGTCTTGAGTCCATCCCCAAATCCCTCTTTGACTATCCTCCTAGGTGTAGTTTCCTTGGAATATCCCACATGGTGTAGTGTAGGATTATCTTTCCCCACTAATGGAAGGATCATGATAATATCACCATGTGATCCTCTTTCTTTTATCCTCCCATGTCCTCCCCACATGACATTAAACTACATGACCCTTTCAGAACTATGTGTGGCTTGATTCCCATTCTTATGGGATATGTAGGACCACCCGAATATTTAGTCTTCGAGACCAACCCCATTTCTTTGAAACCCCCTTATCTTCCTAGCCCCCTAGCCCAAGTTCTCCAATGTGAGAAACATGCAGTATAGTATGGGATTATGTTCTCATTCACAATGACTCTGTAACAATCATGCCACATACCTTCCTCTCTCCTGAGAGCTCATTTCCCCTTGATCCACACTCATCTTTTCAAGTTAGATGCTCTTAAGTTGGGCCCCTCGACCCTCCTTGGAAGTTCAACAATGTTTTCAAGAGCACTCTGATTCGGTACATAGAGTGTTGAATCCTACATGGACATGTTATCGCATATCCTCAGGCTTTATTCTCCCCTTTATTTGGGTTTTCATCACCTTTCACGTCCAAAAGGGCCACCAAATGGTACAGATACTTAGCCTAAGGGTCCTCTAATAATTTCTAACCAACATCCTCAAGGATCTCGAACAAAAAATTGATACAAGTCCCACATTGCGAATATGGTCAGTGGTCGACACTCCTTTTTTGCTTCCATTTTAGGTCACATGATGTCGATGTTTTTTTTTTGAACATTGTCAACAGTTATCCTCCATCATTACCCCCATCAATCCTCAAATATTGGTTGCATGATTCACATCATTTTCTACTCTCTCATGTACAAATGGAAATCCAAAACTCTTGGTAATATCCCACAGTGCACATTGTCACATTAGAAGGATAAAGACATTGTGAGGCATTGTCTGAGACTCCGAACAGATTTCCCCTTTGTGTGTATTCTATGTCTTGCAAAGACCTTCTCATCCCTTGTTTTCCACATCGATCATAGATCACGTGTTCTTAGGGATTCAGCCGAGGTTTGAACCCATTTGGAAGATCCTATCTTCTCTTTGGTCTAATCTCTAAGACCTTAAACTATTATCTCTTTATGTCCTTATCGTAAGACATAAAACTTCACGACATTCCTAAAACTACGTACAGCTTGATTCCCATCCTCATGAGATATGTAGGAATGTCTGGGCATCTTTTCAACTGGTCTATCTTAGGTTCCCCCTATTTACCTTTCCCAATTGACCTTTTTGGCCCTGAATTTCATAGGATTTCATGGTTTGGTGTCTTACTAAATCCTCATTCATGTCAGGTTTTCAGTAGCCACACTACATACTCCCTTTTTAGGAGCTAGTCTCTCCTTCATCTCATCCTCTCAGAACTACTTATGTCTTGATTCCTATCCTCATGGGATATGTAAGAACTCCTGACGTTTCGTCTTTGAGTCTAGATCCATATTCCCCAACCTTCTCAAGCCCTTTGGACCGAGGTTTTATCCCTGTAATTTCCCATGGTGTGGTGTGGACCTCGTCCTCACTCACATCGGGTATACTTCATCATGCCATGAGTATTCCCCCCTAAAACCTTATTTCTTCTATATGTATCAAATTAATATGACCTAAAACTATTCCTCATGGTCCCACATGACTTTAAACTATTGTGTCTTTATTTCACAATGTTAAAATTCATTGGAAGGTCCAATCATATGACCCTAAACTATGACATTCTTATCCTGGACACACAATGAAAAACGACACTGCATTGTGATGTCCTCACTTGAGGGGATATCATATTGGGTATTTTTCATCCACCTTACCATTTTTCAATGCCAACATGTTTCTTGATTCTTATAGTGACAGCTGGATTCTCCATCCTAGGTTTATCACTTCACAAAAAAAACACATCCCTCCTAAAGAACAAATGAGATCTATCGAATTCCGCTTCGTTTGGTGTGTGGGCCGAATACATACAAAATTATTGTCCCTGGCACTGTTACCCTACCAATACACTTATAGAACTAAATATGTATTGATCCTCGTCATAATGGGGTACGTAGGAATGCCTGGGCACTTTGCCTCGGGCCCAAAACAGCTTTACTTTTCGGTCCCTCGACCTAAAACTTCCTCAGGGAACACATGGTGAGATGTGGGATTATGTTCCCATTCACGTTGGGTTTTGCAATGTCACACCACATGTTTATGTCCCTCCATTCTATCTCTAGTCAGAGCTCTAAGACCTTTAAACTAAGGTCTGGTCATCCTTGTCACAAGACATCAAACTGCAAGAGATTCCTAGAACGACATACATCTTGATTTCTATCCTCATGGGATATGTAGGAATGCCTAGACATTCCATTTGTATGTCCATCCTTAGGGATCTTAAATCCTACCCCATGGCCTGAACTCCTTTGGAAGTATGTGGTGTGGTGAGTACCTCTTGGGCTCTCATTTTCTCATATTTTTCAAACAACTACACCATGTGCCTCCCCTGTCTCTTCCTAGCCAGGTCTAAGTTCTACAAACCTAAACAATTCTCTCCCTATGGGAACTATGCATCGGTTATGACTACTTCACCACCCTGCGAGCACTTCATTAAATCAGGTCCCCTATTAATGGTCCACCCTATGACCTTATGTGAGGATCATGTGACCCCAGGACCCATATCCTTGGGAAGGGACTTGAATTCCTCTATCTGATACATCTTATGATGATACTTAGATGCATTGTAAAAAAGATCCCAAGGTGTAGAATTCTCACATGGACACTCCCTCGTTTTATGTCAAGGCTTCATGAGCCCTTTGTTTGGATCCTCATCCTCTTCCATGTCTGAACAAACCCCCTTTACAGCCTGGTCTCATGCCACATTGGCTCACCTACCATCTTGGGCCAACACACATGAAGACGTCAAACAACATTTGAGATAGGTCCCATGTTTCGAAATTGGTCAGTGGTCAACCCTCATTTGTATGTCCCCGTTCTAAGCTTACATAAAGTAGATAGTATGTTTTGAACATGGTCAGCAGTTATCCTCTATCGTCATGCCACAATCATTTTTCTCCAAATCTTAGGCATCATGAATCACATCTTTATACCCCCTTATGTTCAAGTGGAATTACAACGCATGGTTTTACACCTCTGTGCATCTATGTGTGTTAATCAGGCGGGTCAATAATTTTGGGATGTCACTCACCTATCATTATATTTCTCATAATTTATGCCTTATGGTACCAGGAAATCTCATTGCTACTCCTTGTTTCCCACATCTAGCATGACTCGCGTGGGCTTAGTAGTGTTGGTGGAGCGTGTATTAGTGCAGCTACACCACACAGGCCCTTCATCCTGCATGATGTTAAACTATCATTCCAGAACTATGTGTGTCTTGATTCTCATCCTAATGGGAAATGTAGGAACGTCTGATCACATTTCCCTAGGCCCACCCTAACTTTCAGTTTTGGTCCCTTGACCAAAAAAAAATACTTCCTTGGATAAATGGTGTGTTGCAGACTCTTTATGTCCTTATTCAAATCAGTTTTATAGCTACCACATCACGTACTCCCTTACTGGGATCTACCCTTTCACTCACCATCCTATCATATGATGTTATACTTCATGAGTTCATGTGTCCTCAAAGCATGACACTAAACTACGGTTCTACCCTGAACTAGTTCTGGATACCCCATGTTAACTATGGGATGCTCCATTTTCCTCTTCAGAGAGGGTTTCCTCTACCACCATTGGTCTATGACCATGCCATGTTTAAGAACTATGTTTGTCTTGATTATCACCCTACTGAGATATATAGTGACACCCATGCATTTCGACTCGGGCCTAGCCTCACGGTCATTAACCCTTCTTTCCCCTCGGCCCTGATCATGGTTCAGGTGGTATGACCTTGCAACTATGTGCACCGTACACAATATATGACGTTAAACTGCATGTCTATCATTCTCCTTAGTTTGATGTAAAACTTCAAGGCACTATAGGTCCTTACTGAAGAGGTCATGTTCAGAAGTAGGTATGATACCTGATTAGACCGATGCGCTCACCTAATGTTTCTTCACCATGGTGGCATAATTTCTAGAGTGTTGGACTCCATTTGAACAACCCATCAATCCACCCTCCGCGATTTTCATGCCTATTATTCGAACCCTCGTCCTATTTCACATCTAAAATAACATCCTAGAAGTGTGGATGCTCAGCATATGGCTCACCTACTATTTTGTTCCAACGTTCTAGAAGAATAATGGATAAATTTTTTAGTCATGCATCATTTTGTGAATATGGTCAATGGTTATCCCTCATTTGTTATCCCCATACCAGGATAACATAATAGGGTTATTGTGTTTTGAACATGGTCAATAGTTATCCCTCATTGTCCTGCCACCTCCATAGTATTTTGAATTTTGGGTATCGTGATTCACACTTTACACTCCCCTATGTTTGGATTAATTCTAACCCCTATGTCCGGATTAATTATAATGCCCCTGGCATTACTCTGCTCGTGCACTAGAGCACGTTGGGGAAATGGAATTTTGAGTATTCTGAGAACTTCAACCTTCAATCAGGCCTCCCCCTTTATTCTTGGATATCTATATTGGTTGTTCAAACCCTTTATTCCTAAATCTTGGTCGACACTCTCATATTTGGATGGAATAATGAGGTGGTCATCCCTTGTTTCTAACATCGGGCCTGATCCACATGAGCTTATGGATTGATCGCTGGATATTTCATGAATGTAACAGACACGTAGTAGACCAACTAGAATGACAAAACCCATGCATTCATCCAAAATAAACAATCAAATCATGAAATTATGTTTAAAAGTTTACACACATTACAGAACCTGAGGTTTGGCCCCTACTATGGATGGGTTGGCCTCCTTAATAGAGTGTTCTAGCTCTTCCACTCTCTGGATTGTGGAATCTAGGATTCGTTGTCACATGTTAAGTTCCTGCTCCTCCTCAACATCAATGGGGCATAGTTTTTCATCTGTCATTTGAGTCCACTCCTCATCGATCCGGAATATAGCCATCTCCTTAGAGGCTTTCTTCATTAGTTCTTCGACCTCTGCCATCTGGGCCTTCAGCCATGATATAATCTCTGATTGTGTGTTGAGGAAAGTGAAATGATCATCTATTTGGACCTGTAGCCATTGGATATCATTTTCAGCCTCCTGGAGCCTCTTGATGTTCAGCACATTTCTCTTCTTCCAACTTACACCAAGGCAACGGTCATACTTCTGAATCTTATCCTTCATGATATCCCGGATGAGAATATGAGGACGCTGGGCATCGACTCCCCAGTGCATAGTTTACATAGCTAGGACCGATTCCTCCCCATCTGGTCTATCCATTGTGCTTGAGGGGTCTCCTCGATGAAGCACTTGATCAGCTCCCATGACCGACGACGGATTATTTTGTTATCCTCTTCCTCAGAGGTCATCTCACCCCTGTCCGCAGAGTCGACAGGTTCATATGCAGGGAAATCCCCAAAGAACATATCCTCATAGTGTGCATATGGTGTCTAGTCAAGTATGTCAGGACCCATGTTGTCAGATTGATTTTCATCGTCAGATCCCACCTCAATGATCTCAGGATCTATCATGCTAATGGTCCCACCAGTGATCAAAAGTGTTGTAGCTTGGTCGGTTCAAACATCTTATTCCACAACCACTGACATTCCCTCGGAAAATTCAGTGCGAAGAACCTCGACTAATCTTTCTAAGGAAACCCACTCCATTTGAAGAACTGTGTATACAAGAGACACAGCAACATCAGTTAACCTAATAAATGGATGAAGGTTACATATTCTGTGAAGAATGATTACAGAGATCCAACATTTGGTCTATCTCCTGATTTTTTGTTGTCAGAACTCTAAGTCATGGTCCTCCATATATTATTGGGAACTATGAAATCTCTGGGATGACCACTCTGGGTTTCTCCGCCCAGCTAAGCATAGTAACCGCCATAGCCACGGGCACAAGTTCCAATGTTTCCGTAGTTTCATCTACTATTGATAAGGAGTGGGTTTTCCAAATAAGGCCCTACTACATAGTTAAAATGTTAGTAAGGAGTCACAAATTTCCTGGATAAAGACACTAGGGAAGTGGTTTATGGTTTTACCTTGAGATCCTCTGTAAAATCTCCAAGCTTCGGGTTTGAATCACTGACCTCACCCTCCTATAGAGGCCTCCATCTACCAGCCTCCACTCTCTAAGACGACTCATTAGATTCTTCCAGTAGAGGGAATCACTATATTAATTGAGTGGAAGAAAACTTCAGAGTGTCTGTTCGATCCAGAAACACATTTACTCGATCTGTCATTGGACGTAGAGCACCCCGGGAGTGCACAAAGTCCTCCATCTTGGCCAGGTATTGCTCCCCCTCTGCCTGGGATACAACAAAGCCAGTTCGGATAGGGCCGATCCTTAGAAAATACATCCCAATATGGTTCAAGTGTTACCACATCTCTGAAGGGTTGATGAATTTTCTATTGGCATCATATATGTCCCAATCCTCTGGGAAGACAGCATTCTCCAGCATCTCTATGTGGTGCAGCTGCTTCCCTAGAGCCCAGGTGGATATCTTGTGGAACCTCCTAGGCATCCTCCCCTCTGGATAACTTTATCCCTCTGAGACTGCTGGAACTGCTATTGTTTCCTCCCTTTCAACCGGTGCGGGCCTCACCACCATTGCATCCCCACCACCACAAGATGTCCTCACCACCTTCCATCCCCAGCCTCGAGGTTGGGTAAGCACCCCGTCACTGGCCCAGATAGTTTTCTGATTTAGTATCTCCCCCTGGTAGGCTGCTTTACAGCTCTTGGCATACTCTTTCACCAACCCAATGATAGTTGTGGGCGGATGTAGCTCATTCGGAATCTTCCTATCCTCCACCGTTAAAATGAGCCACAACTACCTCATCACACACAACCGATCCTCATGGAGAACCCCCAAGTAGACCCAAGGGGTCAGCAGTTGCATACATCGAAACTGCCTCGCGAAGCGGTGCAGGGTGTACGGATCACAGAGAGACTCACTTTCAACCCGCACCTCCCAGACTCAACTGAAAAAGGCCAGGAGGTAGGACTTATGCTCTTCTGTTCCATGTCTATCATCAGTGAACACACATATTGGCAACGGGAATGGGTGGAATTTGAACTCATCCGCCTTCCATACCCGGTTCAGCACTAACTGTGGGGTCCGCTTGGTCAGAAATCTCCCCACAGCGTTCAAAATGTCCGAGCATAAATTTGATCTTGGAGGGGAAATGGGGTTCATATATTCATAGATACCCCTGACATGCACCTCTATCCACCCATATAAGAGGTGGAACGGCCCACATATCCTCTGGTGCTTCTTCCCGTAGCTAATATGCCACAACATATTATTCAACTTGGAGAGAATCAGGATCCAGAGGTTGAATCGTCCCCCTATCTCCAACATGGATTCCATAATGAATATGCTCAGTCACATGCCCATTTTTGTGTCCCTCACTGGTAGGATCCAACCACAGATAAGCATTGTGATGAATGCAGCTAACCTAACCACTGGTTTTTTCTTTAGTACTAATGCTGAATCCCTAGGTTTTCCACTGGATGTCCTCCATGAGCCACTAGTATGAGTGATCCTTTCCCCATTGAACCCCCTTTGAGCATGTCTGAGGCCTCACATGAAACTGACCATATTTAGGAATATTCAAGAACTACTTGAACCATCACTAGAAATAGACATCCCTCACCGACTATTTTTCCTACCCTGGCACCAGGTCCATCAATGCATTTTCTAGCAAAGATCTCTACTCTGAGTCCTCCCATGCATTCATGACTAGGAGGAACTTGTCATAAATTTCCCCCATTATTGAGACCCCTGAGATATGGTGTAGGTCCCAGAGGCTGATGTCGACCTCTCCATGGTGCAAATGAAAAGTGTTGGTCCTTGACGACCATCTCCTCAACATCTCTAGCATCAACCACTTTTGTTGGAATATATGGAATTGATAGGCCCATGTTGCCTCGTACAGGCCCATATGCCTCACATCTACCCCAAACTCCTTGTGTGAGGTGCATACCCCGTAGGACTAGGCCCAATCATCCATAAAATTATCGCCCTGGCGTAGATTCCACTCCTCGGTCCACCCCTACTCTGGGTTCCCTAGGGCCACGTTTTGGATGGTGTGGTAAAGTGTGGGAGATTAATCTAGTTGTGGTGCCTTCCCATCAACATCATTCACATAGTTGTACAGGAAATTAGTGTTGACGGGTGTGAAATCCTCCCATGTATGACTGTCAGTTGCCCTGAACCACTGGCGCTGGTATGGTGTGCTCCATAACTAGTAATCCAGAACATCCCTACTCACTTACTGAATTAATACATCATCTCTCAGACTAAATTAGTATAGAGGAAGCCTTTTGCCGAGTGGGTAGTTCTTTTGGCTCACTGACAGTAGCTATACCTTTGAGTCGTGGTATGAATGGTCTCAAAGGAATTCCCTGATACCTGAGCTATTCACCATCTCTTCCCTCTTGGCAGTATCTGCAAGGACCCCCTGGCAGCTTCTGGGTGAGCCATTCAATTTTCATAATTTGGACCCTTTTGTGTTTGTTCATGAAGCTTGTCCATGAAACTCATTCACGAAGCTCATTTTCAGAGCTCAGTTCAAGATAGAAATCACAGAGACCTGCCATAGATTTCACAGACGTAAGCCACAGAGCACACACTCACGGAGTCGAAGGATTCATTGTGTTCCGCGAAGCAGAAAGTCCCGATTCGTGGAGAGCAATCAGAGAGTGTGCAGAGCTACACAAATCGAGAGCACTGTCGCTAAAATTCAGAGGTGATAAAGGAAAAAAGATAGGTTTTCCTACACTATTTATTGGTGATGACACCTTGTGCTTCGCGGAACATCCTGTTGTGATGAGCATCATAGTGCTCTCAGCCCGCACGTCACCTCTCCGTATCGCAACCCTTCTTCATGAGCCTGTTTGGTGATTGGCCTAAAATGTTTTGTGGTTTTCCCTCTAACATAGACCCTAATTTTCTCTTCATCTTTAATTCTGAGGGGGGAATTTTTTGGTGCCAAAATATGTGAATAGAAAAAGAAAATTCCAAGAGCACACCAACTCTATTGAGGCTACCTCGCGATGCCTATTCACGGAGCCCCACATCACCGTAGCCGGTGCAAATCCGCCCCATTTACAGGCACCACGAAGCAAAGAGGAGGGAGGCTACGCAATCTGAAAGTTGTTTTCGAAGCCTCCATGAAGCAAAGAGGCAGGTGGCTCCATGATCTAAAACATGTTTGTGAAGCTGCTGCGAAGCAAAGAGGCAGGGGGCTTCGTGATCCAAAAGACGTTTGTGAAGCCACCGCAAAGCAAAGAGGTCAGAGGCTCCGCAATACAAAAGACATTTTCGAGGACACCATGAATCAAATAGGTGGGAGGCTCTATAATACGAAATACGTTTTTGAAGATTCTGTGGAGAAAATAGGTGGGAGGCTCTGCAGTTATGACAAAGCACCACATTGCTTCGCGTCACGCACTCATTGCATCACGTTGTCTCTTGCTTATAAATATCGGGCTTCCCCCAAGCCCAAAAGAAAAATACTCTAACCTATTTCCTTATAATCTCTCAAATTTAAAATCACTTTCTCCTCTGAGAACAATGATCTCTTAAAAGTACATTAGCATCATGGAGTGCCTTTCCTTTGGCTTAAACACAACCCCTCTTCAAGCAAGGATTCCCTTCGCAAAGCCCATAGTTCTTCGTAAAGGAAGGAGGTCCCTAAGGGTACTCGGATATTCATAAAGCACTCATGCTTCACAAAGTACCTTCCATGAACATGTGAACCACATGCTAAGATAGGGTCATTGTGCTTCATGAGGCACACTGCTTCACAGTGCTATGCTTTACAAGGCACCTTTGCTTTACGAAGCCCTACATTGTGAGAGCCTTTATGCTTTGCAAAGCACATTCCATGTGTACCTATTCCCTATGGCTAGGATAGGACACCCCACTTCACGAAGTATACCCCTTCATGATTCCCCTCTACTACATGGAGCACCAGAGCTTCATGAGACCCCTTCCTATGAACCCTTTTTCTCCACAACCCCTTTTCCCGTACGACCCTCCAGGTTTGTGAAAAGTGATTTCAAGGTCTCTTGGGTAGTGGTTCCTATTGTGTTTCTTAGACTTATGCTTCTTCTCATAGGTACGCTAACGGATATTTCATCATTTCATATCCATGCTAATGTGGGCCCCTCATAGTATCACTCCATGACACCCCCTCACTATGGCATTGCTGATGCCTTCCATTCCTATAGGGTGGATAGGTATCAGTTATGTATGTCCTAGGGGTGTGGAGTGAACCCACATCATATGAGATGTAGAACGTTAAACTTACAAGCACCATCGTCCTTAGCATATGACATTAAAATGTGCCCTCACCCCATACATCATACGCAGAGTTCCCCATCTCGGACATTCTCTACACCCACTCGTCTCCATGACAATGAGATCTTCCTCACATGGAATGAGATCCTCTCTACTAGAGTGGAGCCTATCTGCAGGGAAGGGAAACTATCTTGGTTTAATCTCCTATCATTTCTTGTAGGATGCATCATTAATACTCCTCATCTCTTCTTTTGTGCCAAATACCATAGGAGATATGGGCACAGTGAACTTCGTTCTCCCATCCCTCTCCCTCTGAGATTTATCACCATTGGGCCTCCATCTTGAAGTAAGTAAAAATCCTTATCTCTATGGGCTACTGACCATGCATAATCCCCTATTTCCTCTATGGGTCACTAACCATGTGTAAGCCCCACCCCACTTTTCATGGATTCACCTTTCATGACATGATTATCAGGTCTTTTTTGCCTCTTGTTTTTCACACCGAGCAGGACTCACATGGGATTAGAGTAAGCATCGACCATGACATCCTCTCTAGGCCACCTTAGCATGTAATCCTCAAACCATTCCAAACTATGTGGACATTGATCCATGCTAAGGTGAGGTAAGTAGGAAGCATTCATGAGGTTCAATCCCATCACCCAATGTTTCTGACCACTCCAAGTTAGTTCACCTTTATCCCGCATGATGTTAAACTGTATCCACATTTCCAAACTATGTGGACTTTGATATTTTACATGGAAAGGTATGTAAGAAGCCTCCCTGAGGTTCAATCCCAACACCCAATGGTCCTGACCACTCGACGTCAGTCCACCCCAATCCTGCATGATGTTAAAATGTATGCCCCTCTTTCTCCCGCATGAAGTTAAACTTAACCCATTCAAACAATGTGGGCTTTGATCCTTTTCACCCAAACAAGGTACGTAGGAAGCCTCCCTAAGGTCTAACCCTAATCGATGGAAATACGCTATGTCCCCAACCAATGGTAATTCATTGTGTTCCCCAGTAGACAGTAAGTCGTTATGTCCCCCAACCAATGGTAATCTATTGTGTTCACTAATCGATGGTAAGCCACTATGTTTACTAACCAGTGGTAAGCCATTGTGTTCCCCAATCGTTGGTAAGACGTTTTGATTCCCAAGTAGTGGTAAGTCATTAAAACCTCTAGCAGTTGTAATCCATTGGAACCTTAACCAACGGTAAGCCGTTGGAACCTCAACTAGTGGTATGTCATTAAAAACCCAATCAATGGTAAGATATTGTGATCTCCAATCAATGGTAAGTCGTTGTAGTCCCCTTCACTAAGACCCACATCTCTGGTCCACCCATCAAAAATATGACCAACCTCGGGCTGCTAACCATGCATAAGCCCCCATCATGTCATCGGGTCGTTGTCCTCGATGTACACCCTGATTCAATGCCCTCATCCTGAACTACTTGGACTTTGATTCCCTCTCTCGGGGATACATAAGAAACCTCCCTGAGGTTTAATCCCATTGACCATGTCTTATCCTAGTCTTTCCCTCAATCCTATGTGTCCCAAGAAGATTATTCCCCAACCCGAAGGTTCTATTTCTTCCAGGTCCCATCCATGCGTCCATTCTCACAGGTCTCCTCCTTAGGTGTACCATCACCTCACCGAACTACGCGAACATTGATTCCCAGCCGCAGGGATATGTAGGATTCTTTTCGAGGATCAAAACCAACATAATTGTCACTCTTATAGCATTTCCATATCATTATATATCCAATATCAACAAACAAAATACATATTGATTTTTACCTAGGCCGCCACATCCCGATGAGATCATGTAAACCACCTTCTCACTGCTCCAAGCAGCAATCGGGTAAATAACCATGTGTTAGCCCCAGTATTAGTGTTCCATCCAGGGGTTGCACCTATATGATCCACTCTTATCAGTGTTATAATCAGTCTGATCCATCTCCACTAGACGTTAAAGTCACGGCATACCTTGTGTTAAACATGGGAAGCAAAGGAAAACCTCAGAGACATGCCTATGGCATATAATTCCCCGCATTAGACATGGGATTCCTCGGGCTTCCGCACCCTCGAGAAGCCCTCTCATAAGGGAAAGAAGCCTAGACATGCCAGTGTTCCAGCGTCCAAATAGGCCAGAGATGTCCAACATGACTACACCCTCGACTGAAGGTTGCTGCCCTGACTGGACCCCTTAGAATGTCCGGACAGAAGCAGCATAATTAACCAGTGTCCATGAAGACATGGCACTGGGTAGAGTTTCAAAAACAACTTCTTAAGTATATAAGTGAGACCCAAACTAGGTAACGACCTCCGAGGAGGAATCCACAAAAGGAGGAACTGACATCCCATCATCCTGTTTTGATCAAGTTGAAAATGTCCCTGAACAAGCGAAAGATGATACCCACCTTTGGAATGCGGTAATGCGGGGAAACAAGTAGTTCGTCCTCTAACATAGACGGATGCGCGCCCTAGAAAAAGCGTTAAAAACATACATTTTAAACGATAAATGTATTGTGATAATTTAACAACAAATAATAATACTCTAAATGTATGGAAATCATGATGTTATTTTCTAATATATTTTACTAAAGTGAACAACTCAAATGGGTTATAAAAAAATTAACCGAACAACCCAAGGTAACTGATGGAAGGATTAATTTTATTAGAAATAAATAAAAAATTATTATATATAGTCCATAGAATATGAAATATATATGAAAAAGGATCATAAAATGTATTTAATGAAATTTGATTTATTTTTTAGTATGTTAGTTTAACAAAAAGAATGAATCAGAAACTAAGGTAAGGGTTTTTTAATCACAATTTTGATTAATTGAGATATTAATCATACTCCCCAATTGTATCTTTTTTATTATTATTTTTTGGTCATGGATTTAATATTTTAATAGATATCATTAATTTAAGGTAATTAAAAAACCATCATATTTTCCACTAACCATGTATTCTCAGTATGAAACATGTTGAAGTTTCAATGGGTTGGTTTAACACAAACCCCCTTTCAATGATTTATAATGCTTAATAATGAAAATCATACATATATTCTTGGTTTCATTCACCAAAATATTTTATATTATAAATTTTAGTTTTCTCATGCAAAAAATAAACCTTTTGGATCCATTATTCATCCTCAATGAATTTTAACCCTATAAAATTAAGATGTTGTTAAGAATAATTCATTATCTCTTTAACTATGTTTTTCCTCAATGTTTATGTTTTACCTTAAATTTGTTAACATACATCACTATTGGGTAACCCGTATATGTTTTAGATCATTTTAACCTCATATTTTTTCTCATGCTTTTTTGAAAAACTGTTATCCTTTATAATAATGTTGTTTTCAACAATTTTATTTTAGAACAAACAAAATGGGTCATTAAAACCTCAATTGTTATTCTTTTTTCACAAATTTTCTTTAATTTTATCCATTTTTATATTTCATATTTTGAGGTATTTGTTATATATTATATATATATATATATACATTTAATATAAACCTATTTTACTATACATTTTATAGTGATAAGTAATACTTAATGTTCCCTTTTAAAATGAAACTTTTAAGTGGTCCTACTATAATGGAACATTATGATTTCTTATTTCAGGAGAATTTTCACTTTTGATTAACTGTAAACATATTTATAAATACATAAATAATCTTTTCAAAACCACCCAATTTCATTTCTTTTCTAATATGAAATAATAATATATTTCCTTACTTAAATGACCCTATTCTCATTTTTAAAAGCTTCCGATATGCGGTTCATTTTTATTTTTACTTATCATTGATAATTCTATTGAATTATCCTACATGAGAACCCAATTTTCATGAATAATGTTTTATTTACATATGAAATTAAAAAATGATCAAGTTACTTATTTTATTGATAATCCTTATGAAATAGCCCTCAATTATTAATTGTGGAAAAATTAAGGAACCACTACTTTATCACGGGTTTTATTGTTCTTATGATTTAATTTATGTTTCTTTTCCTCATGTATAACTTGTTTACACGTAAAAATATTGGCATTCATTATTTGAAAATGGGTAAATAATTATATATTCCTCCAATTAATTAGGTTATGTTTTCATTTCATGAGATACCATGTATTGTGGAAGATCAGTTATCCAAAGTAGATTATGTTATGTGATAGGTAGGAATAAAAATATATAGTCCTCCAATGCATTTTGTAAATAATTAATTTCCAATAGATCATATTAAAGGGAATGAGGAGTGAATCCACTCAACCAAATGACTATTTCTTATAAAATTTCTTGAATAGGGAGTTAACCTAATTCATCATGGGTATTTATGTAATATGTTTAAGGGTTTGGGAAGTGAACCCTATCCAATGTGGGAGTATCTCCACTGTGATTTATTTATAAGTGAACCATTACATATTCTTATGATATCTTTTTATGTTATTTCTCCATATTTAAGATTCCATCATCCTATGATATAATTTCCTTATTCCATGATTCCATTTTTATCTCACACTAGTATGTTAAAAAACATGTTTTTTCATTTGAGATTACTTTTCCTTAAATCCTAACTTTTAGGAAACTCGTATTGTCTCTAGTTATTTTTAATAATATATATTTCCCTATACATTTTTTATCAAAATATTATAGACTAACAACTGATGACATATGGATGGATTTTTTCCTTACAATGAATTTGAGCAAATAATTTCTTATGTTTCCATTCCCAAGGATATAAAACAATTTATAACATAAGTGAAGTCTATAATAGATTCTAGTGTGGATCAAATATGTAGAATGGTTCGTATGTTTTATAAAATAAGATGACTATTTAAATCGACCTCAAAGACACTAAACCAAAGGATTATTTATTATGTGTGATATTATTATGATATTTAATGCTTAAGATATAGTAATGATGTAAAATAAATAGAGTTTTATCTTTGGTTTCATCAACAAACCTAATAAATGTGAGATTGTGACAAAAACTTTTACCTAATGTCCCAACATGATTAATTATCAAAACAAAACCTGAAAAATAAATATAAACATATTATAAATCTATAATAGAACCATATTTATTCTTATATTATTATATATTTTCCCTTATAATTTTAGGTTATACATTTATTAATATTTCTTCATTATAATCTATATTTTAGTGTTAATTGTTTAATTTTCTATACATGTTTCAAATTTATTATTCTTTTCCTTTCCCTATGATCACTGTTATATAATAATTCAAATATATTAAATATAATATATTTTTAATATATACACATTATAATAATACATGTGAGGTAGTGGTTATAAATTAATTACATCAATTTGTGGAGGAGGAGGTCCAAACATAGTTTTTGGTGAGGTTTCCATTTTAAAATAGATGAAATGAAAGAAATGTGAAAAATAATTTACCCTTAAATAATAATAAATATATCATAAAAATAATAATTATTTCATAAATATATCTATATTAAAATATAGTATAGATTGTAATAAAAAATAAAAAATATTTCTTCATGGTGGCGTCTGATTGTGTGATGTTTACATTTTTCATTAGATGGGTGGAAGATAGAAAATGGTTATACCATTATTTTTAAGAAATTTATGTATATAATAGGTACTAATTTTATTTTATAATATGATTATTTTATAATTAAATATGGTTTAATTTTAATGAAACATGAAAATAGTTGGTAAGAACCAATACACCTTTCATGGAAAATATTCTTTGAAAAACATCATAAGGTTCCATAGATGGATATTTTGATACTACAAGAACCAATTGGATGTGGGAAGGATATTTGGTATGGTATTTGGGTTCATCTTGGTTGAGAGAAGGTGATAAAGTCATTTATAAATGATATAAGAGGATGTTCCCTTTCATATGTAAAGGGAGTGTCACCATTGTAAATACCCTTATCATTAAAATAATACAATGAAATGTTTAATGGAATATGTAAACAAATGAAAACGTATAGTATATTTGATAATGTATTGTCAAAACATACTAAAAAATATTTTTAAACAAGTATTAGTGATATTTTAGTCCTTTTATTTTAGTTTAACCCATGTTAACCCTTTTAACCCTTACAATGATGACAAGATTTTTACTATGGTAACAATTATTTATAGCTAAAAATAATGTATGTCATACTAAATAATAATTTTTTGCATGATTAAAAACATGGAATATAATTTATATTATTATATTTCTATATTTAAAATAAATTAATTCTAATATCTTTTCACATAAAATGAAAAACCATTTTTAGAAATAAAAAGTATTTTTAACAATAAAAATGTTTTCATTATCATTTCATGCATAATAACAAAAATTATATTAATTTAAATTTATCTTCATGGTCATATTATCTTAAAATTTAAATAAAATAATTCATAAAAATTATTTAAGTATTTTCATTCAAATGAAATTATATTACACACCTACAAAAGACTTTGTTTTTGGAAAAATATCTCTTTTTGTTCCAAATGAATTTATCTTCATTTCTATACATTTGGTAACAATTTTATGAATTTTTATTAATTTTTATACATGTATAACAAATATATTTCTATAATTTTAAAACTCAATATGAAATAAATTTATTTTTTAGTTAATCATATATAATAAAACAATATCTTTAAACATTTCATTTTTATTTAACCAAGAATAATTAAACTAGAGATTATTATAATTAATTTGTTGATTTTAATTATTTTATTTTATTTTATATACATTGAATATTTTTTTATATTTTAATAAATCATTGTTCAATTATGTTTTCTTTTGGTTTTCTATTATTCTATCAAACACATTGAATTTATTAAAGAGAAATATATTATAAAATCTCTTCCTATTACAGTATAAAATAATCTAACAAGAGAAAATTATGTAATTTTATAATATGATATGAATAAATAATTAAATTTTTATATATAAATTATTTATGAATCCTAAAATATCATTGACTAATATAATAATTGAAATTATTAGTCACATGGATAACAAAAAATATTTCATAAGGATGGAATGTAAAATGTTAGACATCATAACCATGTCGTAGAGGAATTAAAAATGACATTATAAAAAATCAATATGGAATCTCACATTACCATATGTTAATGTTTCTCATGGGATCTAATAATGAAGTTATAGGCTATATAATTCTAGGAGGAACCCATTTCATATTATATTTAATAAATTCATAAATTTATAAAATTTAAAAATAATATATATCCAAATAATATCAATGGAACCTCTTACATGAAAAAATATATGTAATTAATTATTGGAACTAATGTTTATTGTCAATATTGTTGTGAAAATTGAGGCTTATGTTCTAAACTAAAGATAAAAATATTATCTTGAAGTAATAAGAACATTTTACCGGATGTATGATGGTTTTTAAACTTGTTAGGGGTAGTAAGAAGTTTATTCATGTAGAAATGTATGTGTTTTAAACTATTAAAAGTACATTTGAAAAAAAATTGGCATTTTTCAATATTATTTTGGTTCCATACTAGTCTAGGTTTGATCCATGATATGTTATATGGTTCATGTTAGTTAATAATTGTAATGGCCTAAACCTCTCTGGTCCATTCCTTTGTAAAAATATGGTTTTTGAGGTGTTCCAGGAGGTCAAGGTGACTTATCCCCAACACTCTGCCAATTTTCCCTTTCGGTGAGCAGTTCTATCGGTAACCACTAACCGTAACCTCTCTTTCATTTGCCAAATTTTGAGTTCTGTGAACAGTTCCATCGGTGAACAGTTCTCTAGGTATCCTCTAATGGTAACCTATCTTTCCTTTTCCAAATTTCTTGTTCTGTGAATAGTTCCATCAGTGAAAAGTTCTATCAGTAACCTCTAACGGTAACCTCTCTTTCCTTTTCCAAATTTTGAGTTCATGAAATTTGTTTCCAGAATGGTGACCTTCTAATGGTGACCTTTTATTTCCTTTTCCAAATTTTGATTTCATGAACAGTGTTACAAGAATGGTGACCTTCTAACGGTGACCTTTTCTTTCCTTTGCCAAATTTTGAGTTAGTGATCAGTGTTTCCAGAACGGTGAACTTTTCATTATTTTTCTAAATTTTTAGTTCATGAATAGTGTTTCCAGAACGGTGACCTTTTCATTCCTTTTCTAAATTTTGAATTCATTAACAGTGTTTCCAGAACAGTGACCTTCTAACGGTGAGCTTCATGGAAATTGTCTAATGGAGAGCTTCATGAACAGTGTCTAACAGTGAGATTTATGAACAGTGTATAATGGTGAGCTTCATGAATATTGTCTAATGGTGAGGTTCATGAATAGTTTCTAATGGTGAGATTCATGAATAGTATCTAACGGTGAGGTTCATGAACAATGTTTTTTCTTTGCCAAATTTTGAGTTTGTGAACAGTGTTTTCAGCTTCCTACAGTTTCACCCCTTTAACATTTCCTTTGACATAAAATAAATTTAAAGCCTTATTTTAAGGAATCTTAAGGCCGATTCAAAGGCCATAAATCCTATATTAATTATTCCTAAGGTTAGGTATGTTTTTACTTTTTCAAACTGTGTGGTTCAATGTGATCCGCTTTTAATGGGAAATCAAGCATATCTTAAACTACCGCTCCATTAAATCTTCTAAAGGGACGGGATATCTTCCTCCTTAATTATTCCTCCTTGTTCTCAGATATGAGATGCTAGAACCTTTCAGTCCTTTTCATTGGAGTTTCACATTCAAACTCTCCTCCTCATATTGGTTCTGCTCTGTTTTGATGCAACCAAGTGGTATCGATCAATCTTCGATATAAGGTATGTTTTATCATCATTATTTTGGTGGTTCATCTTCTGTAACGACCCAAAGTTTCATTAATGGAAAATCCCTCTTGATCCAGTTAAATGTTTCTTTATGAAAAATGTTTTTATAAGATGTCAACTTCTTTAAGTTTTACGTTAAGATTTGTGACCGTTACTTTTATAGCCGTTGAACAGTGATCATCTGGGTAGTTTAAATATAAGTCTTTAACGAACCAATTTTCTACTCAGACAAAGGAAGTGATGGCCTCATCCAGTAGAATTTCCCCTTACGAAGCCCATTTGTCGGAGCTCGGAAAGGAGGTGGCGTCTTTGGTCTTTGCCCTTGACCAAGCCCAAGCTGAGCTTCATCAAGTCAAGCTCGAACGTGATCGTCTACGGGAAAAATGGAAGTTGATAGAAATTACCACTCGAGCGATGTTATCCGAGCAACCCCAAGAGTCTGTCACCATCGCAAACCTTACCCTTAGGTCTTATGCGGCTATTTTAAGGGGTTATGTAACAAATAAGTAGCACCATGTTCATGTACATTATTTTTGTATATAATAATGAATATAATTTCTAGTCATTTTTGATGCATTGTAATTAGTTTTTAAAGTACAAATGATGTTTTTAGTTATTATTTAATTAAGAATTATATTTTATTAAATTAAAGGATTTTTGAATTAAATAATATTTTAATAAAATATTATTATTAATATTAAATTAATTTTTATTAAATATAAATGATCTTATAATTTTATGAATGCAATTAAAATTTTTATTAAGGTTTGAAAGTCATTTCTGTCAAAACCCGTGAATTTTTTATAAATGCCGGTTTTTATTTTAAAAGTGAAAATTCACATATTTAGAAAATTATTTAGATAAAATAAATATTATTTTTGGAATCAGGACGTCGAAATTATCCAACGGTGAATTTTTCATAATTTTCTGAGACAGTCAAATTTTTGGGTAAAAATTAAATACCATTTAAATATATAATGTGTTTTATGACATCATAATGACCCAATGGTGATGTAATAAAATACCATAATCCTTATGTTCGGCCAATATGTGTTTTATCAATAAAATAATGAGGTTTTGGGTTTGTTTGACTCACTTTTCAAAGCATTAATGGAGCCCTCAAGACTTATTCAACACTTTGCCTTTTTAAATTAATTTCCATGGGAGTGTGACTCACCTCCACATAAGCAACCCTAATTTTTTAATAAGTTCGGACCTTGGCCTTGTAAAATATTTTTTTCCTCTTCCCTTTTCCAGAAACCATGGGCAAATACCATGGGATGGTTTGTGGTTTGGATTATTTTAATATAAGGGGTCCCAAACCTAAATAATAAAAAATTCTCTCACCTTTCATATATAAACCCACCCAAGCTCCCACTTCCTCCTCACCCAAAGCCCTTTAAGTTCATCCAAACTCTGCCCTACTCTCTCTAGAATCCTCTCAAGGTGCCCCAAGCTCCCAAGAAGCCTCTCACAAGCCTCTCTCTAGCCTTTGGAAGCACACTTCCAAGTAAGGGTTTTTCTTCCTTTCTCATTTTTGTCATTTTTCTTTAAGTTGTATTGCCATTTTAATTTCATTTATGAATGTTGGAGTATGGTTTCGCACCTCTCCCATACTGCCCTCTTATTGTTTGAATGATGGGAGACCCCTTTCTCTCTCATTAAATGCCTCCCATGTACACCCGTTACTATGCCGAAATTCCGAAAGGAACCTTTTTCTCCTCTTTTATATTCAAGCAATACTTTTGTATCATGAATCTAAATTCCTTTTCAATTGTTGGGACATGTATCTATATGACCTTCTTACTGTCCATTACATGTAAATATGATGAGGAACCCCTTTCTCTCTCATCAGCCTTTTTTATGAATTCTTATGTCACGCCGTTACGCTGCCGAAATCACACCGATTTTCTAAGCCAATATCATTGTGTAGTGAATACCATGCCCATTTCTCCATCAAGGGTATTCACCTTTATGCACATTTACTTATTGATTTTAAAGTTTCATGTATGAATTCCACATTCCTTTATCGTGGAAGAAATGATTATGTTTTATGAATCCATGTTTTATGATCCATGTGGCACACTTATGCATGAAATGAAATGTTTAAGAAGGGTGCGCCCTGATAGCGCTCCAATGCATTGGGTAAAGTATAGTATCATGATACGTCATGTGCAATGAGTGTTGACTCATGCTAATTCAAGTGCAACGAGGGTTTACTCGTGCTTCAAGTGCAATGAGGGTTTACTCATGCTCCATGTGCAATGAGCCTTGGCTCATGCTAATTCAATGTTAAGTGTTGTTGCCACATTTCCATGTTATGATTATCATGCTTTATCATGCCTTTATGTTCATGTCTCTCTTATGCTCTATTGATATGCCTATTGCCTAACATGTATTGTACTCCTCATGTTATTCATTATGTACTCCCTTACTGGGCTTTATAGCTCACCCTTTTCTTATGCATGTCCTCAGGTTATCCCATGCAATTCTAAGTACGAAGGAATGTAGTGGTCATGTAAAGGAAGTTTTCAATAAGGATGTTGTATTTCATGTTTAAAGTTTTTATGTAATGATCCTAAGCCCCAAAGACACTAAACCTCTCAATCTTCTTTGTTGTACCAAGTGAAGTTTTATGTAATAAAGCATGTTTAAGTTGTAATAAAAAGCAGGGTTGTCATAGTTGGTATCAAAGGATAGGTTTAGTTATTTTTGGGATTAGGAAACCCTAGTAAAGCCTTAGATACAAGACTAAGAATAATAAAAACATCCCTAAGTTTTGGTAAATACTAAGTAAGTGTTTTATCAAACAAATACATCCCTGTCTGGATACGAGTAGGTAGAGGCGGCTCTGGCACAGATGTATCCTAGGGGTAAAACCCGAAAACACCGCTTTGAGCTAGACTCGAACGGGAACTGGTGCACGACAACGGGCCTTGCTGCACTCTTGGTTACGACACTCCCGGGGGATATGTTTTGATAAATTCACAATCTTAGTATGAACCCTTATTAAGGGAAAAATTCCCCTTAGAATATATGTTAGAAGGAAGATCATGAAAAGCCTGGATTGAATCCTATAGACTCATGAGTTTAAGAGATTAAAGTTTATTTATAAGTCATCAACTTTTGTCTTTGGATTACCCTTTATGTGTTACCCCTAACTTTCCTTTTATTCCAGCCAATGGCCGGTAATAGGAGAACTCGGGCTAACAACCGTTGTGAAGATCAGTGTGATGATTGTACCAATGAGATGCCCAATCCAATGGGAGCGGGAATCGCGAACTTTGTCACGCTTCTCTCTCAGCTAACTCAAGTTTTGAATAGAAACACTGGTCAAGAGGAACGTTCAACCCCCCCTAAGAAAGAACAAGTCGCTATTGAAAGCTTCATGAGACAAAGGCCTCCTACTTTTAGTGGATCATCTGATCCCACGATTACTGAACAATGGATCAACTCCATTGAAAAGATATTCTCCATCCTCCAATGCTCTGAAAAAGAGAAGGTTCTCCTGGCGGCTTATCGTATGGAGGGTGAAGCTGATCAATGGTGGACGTTGATCAAAAATACGAAGCCTGAGGAGGAGATCGAGGCTTTGGAATGGAAGGTATTCCGGAAGATGTTTTTCGATAAATATTTTCCACGCACCCTCCGTCTTAAGATGGAAAGGGACTTCCTTTCCCTCAAGCAGAAAGATGAGGAATCTGTGGGAGCGTACGAGGCAAACTTCACAAGGCTTGCACGATACGCTTCTGGCTTTGTCGTTACCCCCGAATGCAAGTTTGACCGCTTCTTTGGTGGGCTGAAGCCTAGCTTGCGGAAAGCATTAGCGATCCGTGACTTCGACAGCTATGAGGAAATTGTCTGATGTGCCCTCAAGGTTGAAATGGAGATCGTAGAATAACAGGGGTATCATGGGGACAAGAAGCGGAAGGTGGACTTCAATGCTGGTGGTCCGATGGATAAATCCAACGGCCCTAAGAAATTCCAGCACCCCACTTGCCAAAAGTGTGGAATGAAGCACCCTGGAAATTGCCTTAGGGGGACAAGAAAATGCTTCAAGTGTGGAAGAGAAGGGCACCTAGCTGTTAACTGTCAGCAAGAAGGACCCGTGGCTGCGACGGAGGGGAGGAACGCTCCGTTCGAACCTCAACGCGTTGTTCAATGCTTCAAATGCAAAGAACCGGGTCATTTTGCGAATCAGTGCCCTAATCCAAGGGTTATCGGAGGCAATCAACAACCTCCAAGACAGCAAGGAAGAGCTTTTGCCATCACTTCTGCCGAAGTGAACCCCGACAACGAAGTGGTGACAGGTACGCTAGTTATTCATTCAAGAATAGCGAACGTACTTTTTGATTCAGGTTCTACGCATTCTTTTATATCTCAAAAGTTTAGTAGAATAATCCCTGCACCACCACAAGTCATGGAAGTAAAGATCTCGGTGAGTACGGCAAATGGGGCAATCATTGCATCCCATGAGTATAAGTCCTCCCCTGTTATAATCTGTGGATTGAATTTCCCGGCGAACCTCGTCATACTCCCATTGGTGGAATTTGATGCAATTCTTGGCATGGATTGGCTTTCCTTATATAGAGCCAACATAAATTGTCGGGAGAGGGAAATCACACTCCATATGGAGAATCGACCCCCGATTCTTTACAAGTGTCAGGAGGAAGATGAATCTCCTTTAGCTCCATCATCTCAAGCATGGATATTACTACCTTATGAGCACGCATATCTGGCTCAGATGATTGAGTCCAAGGAAGAAACCACCCTTGAAGAAATGCCTATTGTGAGGGAATTCGCTGAAGTATTTCCCGAGGAACTTCCTGGTCTTCCTCCAAGAAGAGATGTTGAGTTCTCAATTGAACTTATACCTGGGGCGCTACCAATATCCAAGACTCCATATAGAATGGTTGTGGTTGAGCTTGAAGAACTGAAGAAACAACTACAGGAGAATCTGGATAAAGGGTTTATACGCCCAAGTGCATCACCATGGGGTGCACCAGTCCTCTTCGTCAAGAAGAAGGATGGGTCAATGCGGCTTTGCATCGATTATCGTGAACTTAACAAAATCACGATAAAGAACAAGTATCCTCTCCCAAGAATCGATGACTTGTTTGATCAGCTGCGTGGAGCACAATACTTCTCCAAGGTCGACTTGCGGTCGGGATATTATCAAGTAAGGGTGAAGAAGGAAGATATCCCCAAGACTACTTTTCGTACAAGGTACGGGCACTATGAATTCATAGTAATGCCTTTTGGACTCACCAATGCTCCAGAAATATTCATGGACTTGATGAATAGAGTCTTTAGAGATTACCTAGATAAATTTGTGGTAGTCTTTATAGATGATATTCTAATATACTCCAAAACCAAGGAGGACCATGAGGAGCATTTAAGAACTGTACTGGAGACTTTGCGCAAGGAGAAGCTCTATGCCAAGTACAGCAAGTGTGAGTTCTAGTTGAAGGAGGTCTCATTCTTGGGCCATATCATCACAAGCAATGGGATATCTGTGGACCCCTCCAAAACAGATGCAATTGAGGGATGGCCGAGGCCAACATCGGTAACTGATATCCGTAGCTTCTTGGGGTTAGCTGGATATTATCGACGATTTGTGAGAAACTTCTCACGATTGTCCAACCCTCTTACCAAGCTAACTCGAAAGGGAGTAAAGTTTACTTGGAGTGATGAATGCGAAGAAAGCTTCAAGGAGTTGAAAAGGAGGCTTATCACTGCACCTGTGCTCACTTTACCCACAAGTGGGGAACTTTTTGTGGTATTCAGTGATGCTTCGAAGAAGGGCTTAGGATGTGTGCTGATGCAGAATGATAAAGTGATATCCTATGCCTCAAGACAGTTGAAAATCCATGAGCGAAACTATCCAACGCATGATCTGGAGTTGGCGGCGGTGATCTTTGCCTTGAAAATCTGGCGGCATTATCTCTATGGAGAGAAATGTGAGATATATACTGACCACAAGAGTCTTAAATATATATTCACACAGAAAGAGCTTAATATGCGCCAGAGAAGATGGATAGAGCTCATAAAGGATTATGACTATTCAATACATTACCACCCTGGGAAGGCGAACAAGGTGGCGGATGCCCTAAGTAGAAAGGATCCAGCAATTCTATCGATGATGAGAATTGAGAAGGATCCAATCTTCTTAGACATGATGAAGATGGACGTGGGAATCATAAAGAAGGGACCATCATCAATCCTTTCACAAATTATTGCTCAACCATCTCTTTTGGAAAGGTTAAAGGATTCTCAAAAGGATGATGCGAGAATCCAAGAAAAAGTGGAAGCTATCAAAAAGGGAAAATCCTCAGAGTTTAATGTTAATGAAGAAGGAATTGTGCGGTTTGGGAAAAGACTATGTGTCCCATCAAGTTCGGAGCTGAAGAAGGAACTTTTGGATGATGCACATAGTTCAAATTTCTCTATTCACCCAGGGAGCACAAAGATGTATCGAGATCTCCGAGAAAACTTTTGGTGGGATAATATGAAGAAGGAGATCGCCGAATATACATCAAAGTTCCTGGTGTGTCAGCAAGTGAAGGAAGAGAGGCAGAAGTCTAAGGGGATGATGCAACCATTGCCCATACCAGAATGGAAATGGGAGAACATCACCATGGACTTCGTCACTGGACTTCCAAGGACATCCAAAAGCAACAATGCAATCTGGGTTATTGTGGATCGTCTTACAAAGACTGCACACTTCATTGCTATTCGAGAGGATTTCTCTTTGGATCAACTGGCACGGATATATATCAGGGAAGTGGTACGGTTGCATGGAGTACCACTATCTATTGTGTCGGACCGAGATCCAAGATTTACCTCTAAGTTTTGGAAGATTCTTCAACATGCTCTGAATACTGAACTGAACTTCAGTACGGCCTATCATCCTCAAACTGATGGCCAATCCGAGCGGACTATCCAAACACTTGAGGATATGTTGAGAGCGTGCTCAATGGACTTTAAAGGAGGATGGGATCAACATCTTCCCCTAGTTGAGTTCTCCTATAATAATAGTTTCCACTCGAGCATCCAAATGGCACCATATGAAGCCTTGTATGGGAAAAGGTGTAGAACACCGGCATGTTGGGATGAGGTCGGTGAACGTAAGCTGCTTGGACCAGAAATGGTCGAAGAAATGGTGGAGAAGGTGAAAACCATTCAGCAGCATATCAAGGCAGCCCAAAGTCGACAGAAGAGTTATGCAGATAATCGTCGACGAGACCTTGAGTTTAAAGTCGGAGACATGGTGTTTTTATGCATATCTCCGTGGAAGAAGGTCATGAGGTTTGGAAAGAAAGGGAAGTTAAGTCCAAGGTACATCGGCCCATTCGAGATTCTTGATCGTGTTGGGGCTGTGGCCTATCGACTAGCACTTCCACCTACTATGGCCAAGGTGCATGATGTCTTCCATGTATCCCTCTTAAGGAAGTACATACCAGACCCTTCACATGTACTCTCTTCCGAGGTGGTACAATTAGAAGACGATCTTTCTTATGAGGAGCAACCAGTGAAGATCTTAGATCGTAGAGAAAACGTTCTACGAAATAAGACAATGCCCCTCGTCAAGGTGTTGTGGAGAAACCACAAGTTTGAAGAAGCAACTTGGGAGTTGGAGGATATGATGAAGCTAAGTTACCCACATTTGTTTTAGTGTGGGAAAAGGAAAATTTCGAGGGCGAAATTTCTTAAGGGGGGAATGTTGTAACGACCCAAAGTTTCATTAATGGAAAATACCTCTTGATCCAGTTAAATGTTTCTTTATGAAAAATGTTTTTATAAGATGTCAACTTCTTTAAGTTTTACGTTAAGATTTGTGACCGTTACTTTTATAGCCGTTGAATAGTGATCATCTGGGTAGTTTAAATATAAGTCTTTAACGAACCAATTTTCTACTCAGACAAAGGAAGCGATGGCCTCATCCAGTAGAATTGCCCCTTACGAAGCCCATTTGTCGGAGCTCGGAAAGGAGGTGGCGTCTTTGGGCTTTGCCCTTGACCAAGCCCAAGCTGAGCTTCATCAAGTCAAGCTCGAACGTGATCGTCTACGGGAAAAATGGAAGTTGATAGAGATTACCACTCGAGCGATGTTATCCGAGCAACCCCAAGAGTCTGTCACCATCGCACACCTTACCCTTAGGTCTTATGCGGCTATTTTAAGGGGTTATGTAACAAATAAGTAGCACCATGTTCATGTACATTATTTTTGTATATAATAATGAATATAATTTCTAGTCATTTTTGATGCATTGTAATTAGTTTTTAAAGTACAAATGATGTTTTTAGTTATTATTTAATTAAGAATTATATTTTATTAAATTAAAGGATTTTTGAATTAAATAATATTTTAATAAAATATTATTATTAATATTAAATTAATTTTTATTAAATATAAATGATCTTATAATTTTATGAATGCAATTAAAATTTTTATTAAGGTTTGAAAGTCATTTCTGTCAAAACCCGTGAATTTTTTATAAATGTCGGTTTTTATTTTAAAAGTGAAAATTCACATATTTAGAAAATTATTTAGATAAAATAAATATTATTTTTGGAATCAGGACATCGAAATTATCCAACGGTGAATTTTTCATAATTTTCTGAGACAGTCAAATTTTTGGGTAAAAATTAAATACCATTTAAATATATAATGTGTTTTATGACATCATAATGACCCAATGGTGATGTAATAAAATACCATAATCCTTATGTTCGGCCAATATGTGTTTTATCAATAAAATAATGAGGTTTTGGGTTTGTTTGACTCACTTTTCAAAGCATTAATGGAGCCCTCAAGACTTATTCAACACTTTGCCTTTTTAAATTAATTTCCATGGGAGTGTGACTCACCTCCACATAAGCAACCCTAATTTTTTAATAAGTTCGGACCTTGGCCTTGTAAAATATTTTTTTCCTTTTCCCTTTTCCAGAAACCATGGGCAAATACCATGGGATGGTTTGTGGTTTGTATTATTTTAATATAAGGGGTCCCAAACCTAAATAATAAAAAATTCTCTCACCTTTCCTATATAAACCCACCCAAGCTCCCACTTCCTCCTCACCCAAAGCCCTTGAAGTTCGTCCAAACTCTGCCCTACTCTCTCTAGAATCCTCTCAAGGTGCCCCAAGCTCCCAAGAATCCTCTCACAAGCCTCTCTCTAGCCTTTGGAAGCACACTTCCAAGTAAGGGTTTTTCTTCCTTTCTCATTTTTGTCATTTTTCTTTAAGTTGTATTTCCCTTTTAATTTCATTTATGAATGTTGGGGTATGGTTTCTCACCTCTCCCATACTGCCCTCTTATTGTTTGAATGATGGGAGACCCCTTTCTCTCTCATTAAATGCCTCCCATGTACACCTGTTACTATGCCGAAATTCCGAAAGGAACCTTTTTCTCCTCTTTTATATTCAAGCAATACTTTTGTATCATGAATCTAAATTCCTTTTCAATTGTTGGGACATGTATCTATATGACCTTCTTACTGTCCATTACATGTAAATATGATGAGGAACCCCTTTCTCTCTCATCAGCCTTTTTTATGAATTCTTATGTCACGCCGTTACGCTGTCGAAATCACACCGATTTTCTAAGCCAATATCATTGTGTAGTGAATACCATGCCCATTTCTCCATCAAGGGTATTCACCTTTATGCACATTTACTTATTGATTTTAAAGTTTCATGTATGAATTCCACATTCCTTTATCGTGGAAGAAATGATTATGTTTTATGAATCCATGTTTTATGATCCATGTGGCACACTTATGCATGAAATGAAATGTTTAAGAAGGGTGCGCCCTGATAGCGCTCCAATGCATTGGGTAAAGTATAGTATCATGATACGTCATGTGCAATGAGTTTTGACTCATGCAAATTCAAGTGCAACGAGGGTTTACTCGTGCTTCAAGTGCAATGAGGGTTTACTCATGCTCCATGTGCAATGAGCCTTGGCTCATGCTAATTCAATGTTAAGTGTTGTTGCCACATTTCCATGTTATGATTATCATGCTTTATCATGCCTTTATGTTCATGTCTCTATTATGCTCTATTGATATGCCTATTGCCTAACATGTATTGTACTCCTCATGTTATTCATTATGTACTCCCTTACTGGGCTTTATAGCTCACCCTTTTCTTATGCATGTCCTCAGGTTATCCCATGCAATGCTAAGTACGAAGGAATGTAGTGGTCATGTAAAGGAAGTTTTCAATAAGGATGTTGTATTTCATGTTTAAAGTTTTTATGTAATGATCCTAAGCCCCAATGACACTAAACCTCTCGATCTTCTTTGTTGTATCAAGTGAAGTTTTATGTAATAAAGCATGTTTAAGTTGTAATAAAAAGCAGGGTTGTCATATCTTCTCCCTGTCCTCAATTCCCTTTTTATAGCTTGTAATCTCCATGCTTCTAATGGAGTTTTCTTGGGGTTCGGTTGGTGCGGTCATACCGTGGCATCCATAGGTGGATGCAGTTATTGCGAGAGGAGGATTGTGACCCGTTGTGTGGATAAAAACGTCAAGAAATGTTTCAGGTAGGGGATTCATTGCTTCTCTTTTCTTTTATGTGCAACTGTATTGTTAGCATGTCTAATCCCACTAGATGAAAATGGGATTAACATAATAAATATTTTTACTGGATGAATAAATTGATATCGATCGTATATTATTGCCTCTTATTTTTCTAGATAGTGTGAAATCTATCCTTGCTTCATATAGTTGTTCTTTCTTGAGAGAAATTGGTAAAGAACATAAACTAAGATTAATTGATAATTATTTGGCTAAAGATAAAGAGTCATGTAAATGAATCTATTTCTTGTTATTGTAATTTTTATGTTAATCAAAATGGTGTAGTAAGAATGTTTAATTTATTTTTGATAGCTTACTCTTTAGGTTTCACGAATGTGGAACCTGCGTATAATAAATCGGTTAACTCAAAATGGATTATTTGTTTGATAATTCCTTAAAGGGTTCTGAGTTACCCTCTTGTTTTTAAAAGGGCCAAGAGCCCAACTGTTAAGATGTTTGTTTTCCTTCTGCTTGTGTTTTGATGTGATCCTAGATGGGTGTTGTGATATGTGGGGCCATGGAGGCTTTTGGTTGTGGCAGTAGATGATGCCTAGGGTGGCGAGATGCATCAGTTTATGCATGTGGGTATTAGGGAGTACACCAGGGATGATGGAATAGGATGGATGTGTTTGTTGGATGCTTTTTGTTTCTTGGTTTATTATCTTCTTTGCTTTTCCCCACTACTCAATGCAGCTGGCCTTACTTACCCTTCTTCCAAAAGAGGCAAAGATGCGTGGGGTATGCCACGTGATTTTTGTGTTTAGCTTTTCAAGGGATGATGGGTCTATTCTCTTACTAAAAGTGGAAAAGACCCGATGGGTAGTACATCTACTCACCATGTTGAGACCACCTGTGTTTAGTAGCATAGATTTTTTCTCTAGAATGCCTAGAAATATGGGGAAGTAATTCTATAATGAATAATTGAATAAATGGTGTTAACCCATGGGGTTGGAGTTTACTAGAACATAATGATGAGGTTGTAATTTTCAAAGGGACATTGGACTTTGGGTGTGATGCTAATGAAATTTTAATATGGAATTGTCATTAGTTAATTAATGTTTAAATAATTAATTAATGTAAAGTGAAACTAATAAAAAGGTAAAAAAGCTCTTTAAGTGGTTGTGTGCTTATAGGATACCTTGTCTTAGAAGTAGCAGCTCGAAGTCTGAGAGATGTAAGTTGTAGTTGTGTCTAAGACTAGGTTATGCCCATAGTGTGGTTGTGATATATATTATATCTTGTACTTTTTGTGTTTCTATACGCTACTCCACCCTTTCAGTAAGGGCAACTAACACCCTAGGGATTCTGATCCCTGGGGGTATTTTTGCCAACATTCCAGTGGGAGGATGGATGGATGACTACCCCCTTTGGCCCCACTCTCTTCTCTTGTTAGTTACTTGTACCGGTAGGCACATTGGTTAGTTTTCCCCATATATGCATGTATAGGGCTGTAATGGCTTGTGGTTATTCACAGACATATATTCTGGATATAGTTTTTTATGGGATACTATAGGTGTAACATGTATAGGTTGTGATGGCTTGAGGATCCTTACTCAGTGTATGGGCTGTAATGGCTTGAGGTATAATACCTGACGTATGATACATTTTATTTGAGTTGTGGTGGATCTCGAAAACTACCTAGTTACTTTGGTGTGTGGACGTGGTGGTTTTGTTGCACGAGGTGCATATTGTGGTGCTTCAACCAGGTGTCTGCGGGAAAGCCTTTTTAAATAGAGATGCATAAGACATACGACGTTGGGGAAAAGTGGTGAACCAATGGGGAAGTAGTAGTGGGGTACCCTTGATATGTTTTATTATATGATATATTCTTGTTTGTATTACTTGGTGAGAGTAACCATGGTGAGGTTGGGAACTTAGTATACCTTTTTAGGTGATGAGTTGATTTCACTTGTTGTTCACTGTGCTTTAGCATGATTTCTTTACTTTTTCACAAGAGGCTTCAGGGAGGATCCTACTGAGTATATAGTTATACTCACCCTATGTATATATAAACTATTTTTCAGGCCACCTGGAGAAGGTTAGAGATCAGGCTGGTTTTTACTAGCTTGGGGTTGTAGGAGTTGTTCGGGCTTGTGGTTGCTTTTGTTTTACTTTCTTTTAGGTACTTGTGGTTTTCCCCTTCCCGTTGTAGTAAGTTTTTATGAAATTACATATGTGCACTTGGGTTTTCTTTTATATTTATGTTCTGAGTTGGAGTTGGTTGGTGTCTATCTTATCTCTCTCTTCCACATGTGGTCTCTTAGAGGGTAATGCCTCCTATTTGTGTGTTTACTATACCCTCAGTGCTAGTCGCCAACCCGAGGCCTACTGGAGGTGGGACTTGGGGGTAATTATCTCCCTTATCACATTGTCGTCCCAGGAGGGGTACACTTTGTGGGGAGCGATCGTAACAGAGTGGTGTCAGAGGTATTGTTGAGGGATAGGATGGAGTTTAGAGTTAGGAACAGTTGAGGTTGCATGGGTTTGTAGGGAAACAGTTTCATTCATGTTTAGAAAATTATGTAAACGCTAGAGACCGACTGATACATAGGCGTTTAGGGCCCCCTATGATCTAATGTATGAACCATTAAGTTTACAATGGCTTCTAAACAAGTTGATACTAGTTGCAGGGTAAAGACATAGGAAAGGATCATGCATCATTCTTCTTGTGCCTGTGTTTGAATGGGTAGACCATGGGATAGGTTAACCTAAAATCAATGAAATAAAACAATTAATTAATTAATTTTGAGTCTTCCATATTCCAGTTTTAGGAGCTCTAACGGTTTTATATTTTAGAGGTATGGATCCAAGTCGACGTCCTTGTCAGGTTTGCACAGAAAATTTCCAGTAGGATATTCCAGCAGACCGCCGTAGGGTAGAGGTTGATGACGACGACACATGGAGGAAGACACTCCGAGAGTTTTAGCACCATAGTCTGTAGAAGTACAAGGGATCCTTTTCAGATGCAGTCATGGAATACTGGTTGGAGGAGGTCGAGATCGGCTTTTGTTCGATCCGTGCTCGGAAGGATCACCGGGTGTCCTTGGTTGTGACGATGCTGCGTGGAGTAGCGAGGAAGTGGTGGTTCTTATTCCTCGGGGATCGTAAGGAGTCACCGATATCATGGGAGGAGTTCTGAAACATGTTTAGAGTCGAGTTTCTTTCTTCGACCGTGCAGGCGTCTAGTCGCCAGGAGCTTATTACCCTTTGATAGGGGAGCTCCAGTGTTCAAGAGTTTGGAATCCATTTCAGGAATCTTTTACGATGTGCTTCGGACCTATTTCCAGATTAGGAGGCCAGGGCGAGACATTTCAAGGAGGCTTTGCATTCAGAGATCCAGCACCAGGTCACCCCATTTATACTGAAGACATATCTTGAGGTACTGGAGAGGGTAGAGGTTGTCGAGAGGACTTTGGCCTGGACCAGATCATCATGAGAGGGGAATCATCCAGATTTCTCATGAAGCAGAGTTGTGGTCTAGGGTTCCTGGTTTTTAGGGCAAAAGAGTTTTCGTTCAGCCAGGGGTAGGTCCCAGCCCTTCACATCTCGTTTCTCCAGAGGCAGCAACTCTCAAGCCTATGCCAAGGGATCAAGCACTTGTTTTTCTTGAGGTGGTCATGGTCATTAGCAGCAGGAGTTCCTGACCTTTCAGAGCAGTCATTGTGCACCATGTGATATGTTCCAAGTTCCTCTTTTGAGGTTGTTTCTGTCGAAGTAGCAGCAGCTGGTTGCACCAGCTTTAGATTAGCCGAGGGTAGATGGGGCAGGCAAAGGACAGCCCCGAGACACTCCCCATTCATAGAGAGCAGAGCTCGGCCATGGTGGTGGTTGGCATCAGGGTCAGAGAGGTCGTGGAGGTGGTCATGGTCAACTTCATGGTTTAGCGTTGCAAGCTTCATGCGAGCCAGACGTCGTTCAAGGTACCCTTTTCTTGTTTTCTACCTTGGTGTATGCCTTTTATTGATTCAGGAGAGAACACTCCTTCATATCACCTACCCTTTTCTATGATTTGGGACTTGACGTAGAGAGGCTTACAATGCCCTTGGCGTTTACTACACTAGTTGGATGTTGAGCTGACTTGTTTGAAGTACATAGAGATTGTGAGCTAGTGTTGGGGAAACACCGCTCTTGGGGAGATTTCCTATGTTTAAGAATACAACCTTATGATGTCATCATTGGAATAGATTGGTGGTATTTAGTGCATGATATCGTGGATTTCTTCAGGGAAAAGATCATTTTCTTTGGTGTGGATGGAGATTCGGTGGTGTTTGTTAGCGAGCGAGATCCTCGGATGGGTCATAAGCGTGTTCCGTCCTTATCATCCCTGATGTCTGAGATGATGTTGAGTTCTTCAGAGATTTAGCAGTTGGAATTTACTAGGGTCGTAGAAGGGTACCCTGATGTCTTTCCAAAAGAGGTTGTAGCATTACCCCCTCGACGAGTGATCGAGTTTGGGATCGAGCTACAACTAGGATCGTTTCCTATCTCTATGTCTCCGTATATGATGTCCCCTTCTGAGTTATGAGAGCAACATATACAGATTTATGGTTTGTTATAGTGAGGTTTTGTTTGGCCCAATGTGTCATTGTGGGATGCACCAGTTTTTTTGTCAAAAAGGCTAATAGAAGTTTGCGTTTGTGTGTCGATTATCATCGCTTAAACAAAGTGACAATAATGAATCACTATCCTCTTCCACAGATTGATAATTTATTCGATCAACTAAATAGTGCAAGTTGGTTCTCAGAGATTGACTTGTGGTCAGGATATCATCAGATGCATGTAAAGGATAAGGATATTCTGAAGACTACTTTCCGTTGTCGTCATGGGATTTATGAGTTTGTTGTAATGTTGTTAGGCATAAAGAATGATCTAGCTGTATTCGTGGGATTGATGAATGATGTCTTCCATGAGTTCCTAGACAAGTTTGTGATGGTTTTTATTGACTAAATACTTGTTTACTCCACATCTGAGGATGATCATGAAGAGCATCTACACGCCATTTTGAGAGTTCTTCATCAACATCGGTTGTACGGGAAGTTGTCAAAGTGTGGGTTGTGGGCTCGAGAAGTCTGTTTCTTGGGAAATGTTGTGTCCCAACAGGAAGTAGCTATGGATCAATCAAAGATAGAAGTAGTTGTGTATTAGGCAGACCTCTAGATAGTGTCAAAGGTGTGAAGTTTCCTTTGTCTCGCAGGCTACTACAAGAGGTTCGTAGCCAATTTCTCACGAGTTGTGAATCCTCTGACAGCTTTGAACAGGAAGGATTAGGCATTCATATGGACTGATCAGTGTCAAGCAGCTTTCAAGTATCTAAAGAAGAAGTTAGTAAGTGCTCTGGTTTTTTGTCTTCTAGTTGAGGGAGTTCGGTTTGATGTTTTCTATGACACTTCATGTCTGGGGTTAGGATGTGTTCTGATGCAGCAGAGATCAGTTATTTCTTATAAGTATCGGTAGTTACATCCCCATGAATGTAACTATGCCACTCATGATCTTGAGTTGGCAGCCATGGTGTTTTATATGAAGTTTTGGATATATTACCTCATTAGTGAGCGCTTTGTGGTTTTCACCGATCATAAGAGTTTGAGGTATGTTTTCTCCCAGCGTGACTTGAACATACGATAGCGTCAGTGGATGGAGTTCTTATTGGAATATAACTTCATGATATTATATACACCTAGAAAGGGGAATGTTGTAGCTGATGCGCTAAGTCTAAAGTCATGTAGTGATGTTGTGCATGAATCCGGTGATTCCTGGAGAGTAATGAAAGAACTTTCAACATTACATCTTGATATGAGAGAATTTTGGGGTAGGAGTTGTCTTTTTCATATGATGGTACATTCATCCCTAATGAAGAATGTGGAAGAGTCTTAGTTGGGGGATCTAAAGGTGGAGGTCTGGAGATACCGAGTTGTTTGTGGCGAGGCCCTTGATGGTTGGATTGAGGATGAACAACACGGAGTGTTGTATCATGGAAGGCTTATAGTTTCTTTGATGATGTGCAAGAAAGTTATCAAAGAGTTCCATATTTCCCTTTTAGCGGTGCATCCTGGCATGGCAAAGATGTACTGAGCCTTGAAAAGTTAGTTTTGGTGGCCTGGACTGAAGTGTGCGGTTGCGGAGTTTGTGTCTCGATGTTTGGTCTTCCAGAAGGTAAAGGTCGAACATTGTGTCCCTAGTGGTCTACTCCATCCATTACAAATTCCTCGGTGGAAGTGGGAGGACATCTCAATGAACTTTGTTACTAGTTTACCTCGAACTCTGGGAGGATATGACTCTATTTGGGTGTTAGTGGATCTTTTATCAAAATTGTCCCACTTCATAGTGATCAAGAAGTCAAGCTCAGTGGATGTTTTGTCAAGGCAGTATCTAGAGGAGGTGGTGATACTTCATGGAGTCCCAAGGATGATCATTTTTTATCGAGATCCTCGTTTTACCTCCAGGGTTTGGAGAGGTCTCCAACATGCTTTTAGATCTCAGATATGCCTTAGCACTACTTTTCATCCTCAAACGGATGGTCAGACAGAGCGAACCATCCAGACTCATGAAGACATGTTACGCTCTTGTGTTATTTATTTTGGAGGTTCATGGATGAGGCACATACCCTTGGTGTAGTTATATTACAATAAAAATTTTCACTCCACCATCAGTATGTCACCATTTGAAGCTTTGTATGGTCAGCCTTTCCATTCTCCGTTGTGCTGGACTGGTGTCGGAGAGTCAGCAATTCTCCGACCGGAACTAGTGGAGAATACAACAGAGATGGTTCAAGTGATTCATGAGAGGATGAAGACAGTACAAGATCATCAGAAATCATATGTTGATCAAAGAAGAAGACCCTTAGAGTTTAATATTGGGGATCATGTGTTTCTGAAGGTGACTCCCTGTCGTGGGCAGTGAAGGTTTGTTCATGGGAGTAAGCTTTCTCCCTGGTTTGGTGGGCATTTCAAGGTGTTAGCTCATGTAGGAGTTGTGGCGTATCGAGTAGCACTTCCCCCACAGATGAGTTAGATACATTATGTTTTCCATGTATCAAATCTCCATTGTTATCTACATTATTACTCTCACATCATCGATTTGGGAGAGATCGATATTGATGATGATGCAACCTTTGAGGAGAAACTTGTGGAGATCCAAGACTGTTAGGAGAAGGTGTTGTGTGGGGCTTCTATTCCCTTGGTTTGTGTCTTGTGGCAACACGATGGCATGGAGGAGAGTACCTGGGAACATGAGTCACAGATACATTCTCAGTACCCAGAGTTGTTTGATGTTTAACTCTTTTCATGAAAATATCTCCCCTTTGTGGTTATACCTTTCATGTATTTATTTTGAATTTTATTTTGTTGTTTTTGTGGCCTTCTCTCTTTTGAGAGGTATCTCGATGGGTGGTTGTACAGACCCTGTTTCTTTTTACTTAGGTGGATTTTGAATTATCGAGGAAGATAATGTTTTGAGAGTTATCTGATGTAATAGCCCGGACCTCTCTGGTCTATTCCTTTGTGAAAATATGGTGTTTGAGGTGTTTTGGGAGGTCAAGGTGACTTACCCCCAACACTCTGCTTATTTTCCCTTTCGTTGACCAGTTCTATCAGTAACCTTTAACGGTAACCTCTCTTTCCATTTCCAAATTTTGAGTTCTTTGAACAGTTTCATCGATGAACAGTTCTATCAGTAACCTCTAATGGTAACCTCTCTTTCCTTTGCTAAATTTTTAGTTCATGAATAGTGTTTCCAGAATGGTGACCTTCTAATGATGACCTTTTCTTTCCTTTTCCAAATTTTGAGTTCATGAAAAATGTTTCTAGAATGGTGACCTTCTAACGGTGATCTTTTCTTTCCTTTTCCAAATTTTGAGTTTGTGAACAGTGTTTCCAGAACGGTGACATTCTAACTGTGACCTTTTCTTTCCTTTGCTAAATTTTGAGTTCATGAACAGTGTTTCAAGAACGATGACCTTCTAATGGTGAGCTTCATGAACAGTGTCTAATGGTGAGCTTCAAGAACAGTGTCTAATGGTGAGCTTCATGAATAGTTTCTAACAGTGAGGTTCATGAATAGTGTTTAATGGTGAGGTTCATGAACAGTGTTTTCCTTTTCAAAATTTTGAGTTTGTGAATAGTGTTTCCA
Source organism: Viscum album (assembly GCA_963277665.1). NCBI lineage: Eukaryota > Viridiplantae > Streptophyta > Magnoliopsida > Santalales > Viscaceae > Viscum > Viscum album. The sequence continues at coordinate 1,773,910,024 of OY728146.1, read as the reverse complement.
ACTTCTTATAGTTTCACCCCTTTAACATTCCCTTTGACGTAAAATACATTTAAATCCTTATTTTAAGGACTCTTAAGGCCGATTCAAAGGCCATAAATCCTATATTAATTATTCCTACATCTCAGAATGTTTTTACTTGGTCAAACTATGTGGTTTAATGAGATCTGCTTTTAATGGGAAATCAAGTGTATCTTAAATTGCCACTCTGTTAAATCTTTTATAGGTACGGGATATCTTCCTCCTTGTTCTCGACTATGAGATTCTAGAACCTTTCAATCCTTCTCATAAGAGTTTCATAATCAATATTTCCTCCTCAAATTGGTTCTGCTCTATTTTGATGAAACCAATCGATATTGATCAATCTTCGATATAAGGTATGTTTTATCATTGTTCTTTTGGGGTTCATCTTCTCCTGGTCCTCCTTTCCTTTTTATAGTAGGTAATCTCCCATCATATAATGGATTTTTCTTGGGGTTCGGTTGGTGCAGTAATACCACGGCATCCTTGGGTGGATGTAGTTGTCGCGAGAGGAGGATCGTGACCCATTGTGTAGATAAAGAACGTCAAGAACTATTTGAGGTAGGGGATTTGTTTCTTCTCTTTTATTTTATATGCAACTATATTTTTAGCATGTTTAATCCCACTAGATGAAAATGGAATTGACATAATAAATATTTTAACCAGATAAATAAATTGATATCGATCGTATGTTATTTCCTCTTGTTTTGCTAGATAGTGTGATATCTATGCTAGATTTGTATAGTTGTTCGTTCTTGACAAATATTGTTAAATAACATAAACTAGGATTAATTGATAATTGTTTGGATAAAGATAAAGAGGCATGTAAATGAATATTTTTCTTCTTATTGTAATTTTTATGTTAATCAAAATGGTTCAGTAAGCATGTTTAATTTATTTGTGATATCTAACTATTTAGGTTTCCTGAATGTGGAAATTATGTATAATAAATCAGTTAATTCAAAATGGATTATTTTTTTGATAATTCCTTGAAGGGTTCTGAGTTACCCTCTTGTTTGTAAAAGGGCCAATAGCCCATTTGTTAAGATGTTTGTTTTCCCACTGTTTGTGTTGTGATGTGATCCCGGATGGTTGTTGTGATATGTGGGGGCATGGAGGCTTTTGGTTGTGGCAGCAGATGATGCCTAGGGTGGAGAGATGCATCAGTTTATGCATGGGGGTGTCAGGGAGGACACCAGGGATGATGGAATGGGATGGATGTATTTTTTGGATGCTTTTTGTTTCTTGGATGATTATATTCTTTACTTTTCCCCAGTGCTCAAGGAAGCTGGTCTTACTTACCCTTCTTCCAAAAGAGGTGAAGACGTGCGGGGTATGCCACATGCTTTCCGTGTTTAGCTTCTCATGGGAGGATGGGTCTATGATCTTGCTATAAGCAGCAAAGACCCGATGGGTAGTACATATACTCACTGTGTTGATCCCCCTTGTGTTTAGTATCATAGATTTTTTCTCTTGAATTCCTGGGAATATGGGAAAGTAATTATATAATAAATTATTGAATGAATGGTGCTAACCCATGTGGTTGGAGTTTTCTAGAACATAATGATGAGGTTGTAATTTTTAAAGGGATAGTGGACTTTGGGTATGACGCTAATGAAATTTAATGTAGAATTTTTATTGGTTAATTAATGTTTAAAGAATTAATTAACGTAAAGTAAAACTAATAAAAAGGTAATAAATTTCTTTAAGTGGTTGTGTGCTTATAGGATACCTAGTCTTACAAGTAGAAGCCCGAAGTCTGAGAGACGTTAGCTGCAGTTGTGTCTAAGACTAGGTTATTCCCTTAGTGTGGTTGTGATATATAGTATATCTTGTACTTTTTGTGTTTCTATATGCTACTCCACCCTGTCAATAAGGGAAACTGAGACCCCGAGGATTCTGAACCCTAGGGGTGTTTTCCCCAACATTCCGGTGGGAGGATGGATGGCTGACTACCCCCTTTGGCCCCGATCTCTTCTCTTGGTAGTTACTTGTGATGTAAATAACATTGGTTAGTTTTCCCCATATATGTCTGTAGAGGGATGTATTGGATTGTGGTTATTCACACACATATATTCTGGATATAGTTTTCTATGGACTACTATAGGTGTAACTTGTATAGGCTGTGATGGCTTGAGAATCCTTACTTAGTGTATGGGCTGTAATGGCTTGAGGTATAATACCCAACGTATGATACATGTTATGGGAGCTATGGTGGCTCCCATAAACTACCTGGTTACTTTGGTGTGTGGATGTGGTGGTTTTGTTTCATGAGGTTCATATTGTGGTGATCTGCCCATGTGTCTGCGGGCAAGCCTTTTTGGAGAGATATGCTTAGGACGTACGACGTTGGGGAAAAGCGGCAAACCGGTGGGGATGTAGTAGCGGGGTACCCTTGATATTATTTATTATATGATATATTATTGTTTGTGTTACTTGGTGAGAGTAGCCGTGGTGAGGTTGGGAACTTATTATACCATTTTAACTGACGATTTAGTTTCACTTGTTGTTCACTGTGCTTTAGAATGCTTTCTTTACTTTTGCACGACAGTCTTTGGGGAGCATCCTACTGAGTATACTGTTGTACTCACCCTATGTATATATAAACTATTTTTCAGGTCACTTGGAGCAGGTTTGAGATTAGGGTGGTGTTAACTTGCTTGGGGTTGCAGGAGCTGTTCGGGCTTATGGTTGCGGCTGTTTTACATTATTTTGGGTACTTGTGGTTTTCCCCTTCTAGTTGTAGTACTTTTTCCTGACATTACATATGTGAACTTGGGATTTCTTTTATATTTCAGTTCTGAGTTAGATTTGATTGGTTTCTATCTTATATCTCACTTCCACATGTGTTCTCTTAGGGGGTGATGCCTCCTATTTGTGTGTTTACTATACCCTATGTGCTAGTCTCCAACCCGGGGCCTACTGGAGGCGGGACTCAGGGATCATTATCTCCCTTATCACATTACTGGCACAGGAGAGGTACACTTTTTGGGGAGAGGGTCATGAAAAGAATATTCTCACACAATTGATCATTACAAAAATACATGTCATTGGTGGAGTTTCAATTACACTGTAAAAGTAGATCCATCATAGAAGTGGATTTGTGAGAATAAAGTTTTGTAATAATAAAGAAATAGTGTTTCATGAACGTTGGGATTTTCCTAAAAATATAAACTAACATTATATATTTTTAAACTATTTATGATTAGGAAAAGGATTAAAGAATCTCTTTTTTAGTAAGTGTTACCTAAAAACTGTACTTAAGAAAGACATATGAGTGTAGTGATCAATACAGAGATAATATTGAGACAAATACTTAAGGAAACCTACCTATGTAAAATTGGTTTCATGTTGTTTTTTAAAATACTAATCATAATAGTTTTTGTGAACACAGTAACACTAACATGTTTGAGTGAATTGTTGCAAGAGATATACTTGGGTGGATGTACATGAGCATAGGGAGTTTCACGAAGCACATATGGGTAAAAATATTAAAAGGAGTTGTATAAAGTACATGGGTGAACCATAAATGTTATAAAGAATGTGAGTTAATTTTTTTAATAAACCATTTGAAATGAACTTGTGTGAAAGGTTTTTTGGGGTTAAAATTATTTGTTTATTTCCTTTATATTGTGAATTTCATTGAATAAGCATACTCATACTTTCATGATTAAAATCGAAACACATTATCTAGATGATGTGGAAGTGATATTCATTTATTTAAATTGAGGATGAAATTATGTGATTTAATGAGAATGTATTGGTCTATTGATGTGATCTGATGGAGGAAATTCACTTATATCTATATCCAATTGCAAATCCAGTTATCTTGGTTTGGAGTGATAAGAGCCAAAGTATATAATTTTCCAATGATATAACAACTAGGTTAAATAACATGAGGAAGGAGGTGAATCAGGTATGATAGATTAAAATAACATTCACTTTTATATTTTTTTAATTTTTTAACAAAATTATATTATCTATCATTCTCATAGAACATAACAAAATTATGTTAAAACATGAACAGGATGTAGAAACATTACTTGGTTAACCATCAATGGAATATTTCAAAGGATAATACAATGTTAATAGGCTGATGTACCAAATCCATTATATTGAATTATTGTTACATGGTTTAGATCAGATTCACTATCTCTCATGGATTACAACCATTCGTAATTTTAAATCTTGCTGCTATGTCTATTGAATTTAATGTAGTACTCATCCAAAAGATTCTTAAGAAAATTAGTTCTGAGTTGATTCACACTTGTGTGTGTCTTTATGATCTTGATTAATCAAATATATGACAACCACATTTGGATAAGAAATTTATTTTATTATTGTGTAACCACTATAAATGAGTTATTTATAAGACCTATCTGTGAGATTTCCCCATGAGACCTCCCTACAATACCCCTATATAAGACCCCTCCCTAAGATCCCTCTAAGATATGGGTTTTTGAGACCTCATTTTGAGAATCCTATGTGATACCCCTATATAATACCCCTTCTTGAGACCCCTATATGATACCCCTCCATGGTATTAATTTCTAAGTCCTTTTCAGGATGATCATGTAACTATATCATGAGACCCTTTTAAAGTTATACGGTTTGTTTAATATCAAAGGGTTTACTTATTCACACAAACACCCCAATCATACTTCACATCACAAGATTACTTCAAAATATCTTTCCATGAGACTCCTTCATAAGACCTTCATATGATTAATCAAATCATTTGATTCCAGTATAATACATTCTTCAGTTCGTGATAAATATAATTTTACAGGTTGACTCACATAAGAAAAAATATCTACTTCATATAGATGGGTTATGGGGTATTTATATTCATAAATTCACTTCCATAACTCTATAAATTATGATCAACCATCCTCTCCATCACCTCATAAATAGTCTTTATAATATTTGTGTCACTACTATATGTGATCACCTACCACATGTCACAAGTGCTATGTAAGATCACCTTCATTATATTTGAGTGTGGCATCTGATCGCATCACTTGCTCAATGGAAAATCATGCATGATTTTACTAACCTCATTGAGTGATAAATTTAAAATCATGTTTATTTTGAATAAAATCATTTTTTAATCAATTTAAAGTCATGAAAGTTTCATGTGAAAAAATATTGTGATTAGTTAAAAATCATGTGGTCATCGACATTGTCATCTTTCACTTCATGTGATATCATATTGTGATCAAATGACTATTATAAGGTATCATGATTTAAAACAAACATGAAATTTCTCCTTTATTTATATCTTATTTTCCTTCATGAACTTAACATGGTCTTAATGTGATATCTTTTAACAATCTTAAGGTGCTCCGCAAGATCTCACCATAATATCAAGTGATAATCAAACAGTTCAATCAAATGAATCCAATTTTCTCTTCATAGTATCTCTTGAGGAAATTCAAACTCAATTTGAACCTTCCTCTTGGCCATTTCAAACACCTATGATCCACATGATTAGTTCAGAAATTCATGATCCACCTAATCAGTTAGACATTTGTGCTTTGCATGATCAGTTCTAACATTCATACTCCCTGGGATCAATTCTACCATTTTCTCAAACTCTTCATGATTCTTATAAAAACAACCTTCATCAAAAACATAAATTCTTATTAATAAAATTAATCAACCCAAAATAACCATCAATAGATAATTTTTTCAATAATCCCCCATTTGGGTTTGTTTATAATTCTTACAAACCTATAGAACCAACTTCATGAAAATCCATGCACATGGAAAAAAATTCCTTTTACAACCCCAAATAGTGATCAAGGGTATACATAACATGTGAACTAAGCCTAAATAAGTCATTATCATCATAAGAAACTATAGTAATGTGAAATTTTCATATATGAGTCATATCAATATCAGACAGTCCACCAAAAATATTCTCATCACCATTGGGTAAAACAAGATTATCCTTTGGGATCAGTACTTAGGAAAACTACTAGAATAAAGAACGTATCCCTAATAATCATGATTCACCTTCCATGATATACTAGTTTTAAAAAATTTATATTTGCAACTCCCCCTATATTTCAACTTCTCTAATCAAATTCTCACCATTTCTTCATCAATACATTTTCTCCCCATTTATCAATTAACCCAATTTTGGTCCATTTTGGTCTGTAATGTGATAAAGAACACAAAAAATCATATATAAAAAACCACACCATACCATAGTGGGAGGGGGAAATTAATCCACACTATTTTAGTTTTGGGATTCAACTAAACTCTAAGAGATAATAAATTCTGTTCAAGTGATTCTTTTTGAAGACCTCCATTGGGATATTTTTATTCCAAAATTAATTAGGCTCATAATTCAAATGTACAAATCCATTCTCTACATTCTATTTCATGATGTGATATGTCATTTAAATGTGATATTTCCATTAGTTATGGACTAAATTTTTGTTATGATTTATATTACATGAATTTTCAAAATGAAATACAATCAAAGACTTAACTTCATCTCAAATATCATCATGTTTTTACTTTATCAATAGTTAATGTGTGTAAGATTGAGTAGATGCAATGTATTCAGCATCTGAGGTTCTAAAATAAATGAAATATTTTGTTATTAACCATGAAAAGCAATGTCATCTATGATAGAATGAACCACATGATGTTTAATTTTGATCATCTTCTTAAACCTACCTAATCAAAATATTAAAAAATGTCACTTGGTTTTTTAATTGTATAGTGAACTAAAATTCATTGTACCTTAGATATATTGAAGTATTATTTTACTAAATGTGTGTGGATTTCATTAGAATTATTTTGATACTATGGAAGATGGAATTTGGAAAGGCAATATCAAGTCTTTTCATTATTATATACAATACACTACTAATAATTTGTTAGTATTCAGTGATATTGATTTATTTTCCTTCATCATCCTAGTACAATATCATCTACAATTCAACTAGAGCTATAACGTATTTGGAATTTTACATCCCAAATCAACCTAGAACCTGATTGGAATGTTTTTATTGATAAATAATGGTTTCATGTCTTCATCTTATTACATATCAACAAAGGAAAAATGTTTTTTCACTAATAATTAACATTTAAAAAATCTATTAAATGAATTCTAAGAATTATTTTTATTATTATTAATTCTATCCAAAAAATATTATGTTATCATGATATAATATCACCTTAATCCTCTGACTAATTTCATCTTTAACATAGAGATTATAATAAACTCCCCAATTGTAACGCCCCAAACCCAGTTACCTAGATTCAGTGCATTATTTTAATACATTGGCGTGATTACAAGGAATCATGTCCCGAAGGACTGATCGGTTTAGCAGTTTTGGAAAATAGATTACATACATGAATGTTACATTACACTTCATGACATACAAAACAACATAAATAATCCTTTATGAATGCCATTATTCCCTTGTATTAACCCTGTATATCAATCACAATACACTTCTTGGAATCTTGGGAAAAATAAAACATAGAAAGGGGTGAGCTCAGATGCTCGGTAAGGATAACAATACAACGGAAACTTTCATAAATAAGCATAAACATTTACGGCAATATATAACTAAAACAAAAGCCTTTTAAACATGAACATCAGCATAATATAGAAAAAATAAAATGAAGTAATTCCGTTTATGTATTCACATGGATATTCTACTAGTCGAATAATCACATGCAATATCACTAAACACTTTCATAATAATGGAATGCATAATGCCAGACTATCATAACCACATAGTCAAGGCCTTGTGCCAAGACTAAAAATTAGATTTTGTCAGGGCCTTGTGCCAAGACACTAGTTTGTATCATGAGACCTACAGTTGCATCAAGGAGCTATAGAGGGCTCCATCTGTCACTTACTAAGTCCAATGCATTCCTCATATGAAAAGGTTTAAACATAACATAATCATTTCTATTAAAACTAGTATAAGAAATGTCAATATTTTATCCTTAAACCATGAATGGTATAAAAATAACACATCCATAGTAAAACATATCACAAAACCTTCAATAAAATATGGAAGATTTGTATCATAATAAATCATCTTCAAACAAGTTTAAAATCCATCAAAGGATGTTGACATAGATGAAAATGATTTGTAAAACTCTGAGAGAAATATACCTTTTTCATGAAAACATTTAAAAGTCACACAATTTATAAAGGAATACATTTAAAGACATTTCTGAATCAAATTTTCCCATACCACTTTGAAACTTTGGAAAGGAATTATCATTTTAAAAACATCCATGGCCAGATAAATAAGTCCTTAAAAACCATTTTGAAGACATGAACATTAATGAAAAAGATTTAGAAGAATAAATATTTAAAACATTTGAAATGATGTTTTTGTAAAACAATTATTTAAAATAATCCCTTTGAAAACTCATTCATGAAACATGGACATGGATAATAAATATTTCCCATTATATAATTAAGTAAAAACAACCTCGGATAATAAAGAGATTGTGAAATTAACCCTTACCAATTTGGTAATTTACGAAACATACACCCCATGAAAGAGGTATCATACAATGAATATGTAAATACACATAAATTAAAGTTTATTACACAAAAAATACAATTATGGGCAGTACATATACCACAAAAAAGGTAATAGTAGTAATATGGGATGAATCTCATGGGAATAAGGAGTGAGATGAAAACCCCTTACCTTGCACTTTCCTTTAGTCGAGGGTACGTTTAAACTCTTGTATGAAGACCGTAGTATGTTATTAAATTATACCAAAACCATATTAATATTTATGATATCATACTTTATTCATTTATGACTTTATACTACCCATTTAATAATAATTTCCATGTTAAATTAACATTTCAGGTAATAATCGCTTTCTTTATCGTACGTGTTTTAACTTGTTACTCTTGATTGTATCACTTAGATCATGATTTAAATACTTCCAGAATATAAAATATGATTTATATATCATATATATTTAGAATATAAATATGTATTATAGACATATATATGAAATGGAAAACACCGTTTATGGAGACAGTAGTCCGTACATACGCATAAACGTTGTTTCTGTTCTCATAACTTATTGAACGGAACTAAGTGAATAAAATATATGTAAGTACATGTATATATATATATCTCCAGTATAATTATTATTTCATATATTAAAAATATATTAGTAATGTATATTTTTATAATCTTCGATGAATGGTGAATGTAGAAATGAATCTCATCGCGTCGTGGAGACGGTAATCCATACGTACGCACGACTGACAATATCATTTCCCTAAAGGTGTGGAATTAGATGGTATATTAATTTTAAAGAGACATTATCATATTATTTTAATTATTTATATACATATTACTCATCATTATATCCATCTAAATAACATAGTGTTGAATAAAAAATTACACCATGGCGTGGAGACGGTAAGCCGTACGTACGCATGCATGGTGACATTATCATTCATAAGATGGATAGAATAATGAATATAGTTGTGTAATATTTATAATAAAATCACAGTATATAGAATATAATGGATTTATTATTTGATAATGTAAATAACAAATAAAGAAGAAGTGGAAGAAGAAAGGAAGTTGAAAGAGGGTGGTGAAAACATTACCTCTTCTTCGGGTTCTTCCTTTTTATTTGATCAAAAGGGCTCCTTAGGTTGGATTTCTGATAAACCTAAGGCCTCTAGAGAATATTTGGGCATGGTTTGGCTGAGACAAAAGGCTTTGAAGTTATGAATTTGAGAGAAGGGAGAGTTCCCTTTTATAAGAGGGGTGAGGGGCACCTTTGGAAAATCTAGAAATATTATTTTATAATAAATTAATATTCAGTTTCTAATACCTCCAAAGTGGATTATTTAATGGTTAAGGTGGGGATAGGTCTAAAACCACTCAAAAATAGGCTTTAGATATGTTTGGTTCACTATATTAACCTTAACTTTTACATTTTACTCTTAGTTAAATAGTTTGACATTTACCATGTCTCTTTGTATTTTTATATTATATGGTTAATAAACATACTATATACTACCAATAGAACCAAAATTGGTTTATTAATGTCATATATATTATTATATAAGTCTTTTGGCTGAACCTTAGATTTTTAGGACCATTATATCAATTAATAATATAATATTATTTTAAAAAACTATTTTATGTCAATTTTGACACTATTTGGTATTTGTTTTTTTTAATAATAACAGCATGATTACTTCAAAAAAATACATTGAATCGATACTAAAATTTCATATTCACCTAGAAAATTCGTGTATATCATAAAAATTTTGAAATTATGTTTATTTAAAATTTATAATACTAATTATTTGATTCTTTCATTAATAAGGAAAATACTAAATCATTATTGTGTCATAAATAAATTTAATTATTCAATGTCTAAAAATTATAAATAAAATATCATTACATAGGAAATATTTTTTATCTTTCTAATGAATATTTATAGTCGAAAATATAACATATATAACCCTATGTAAAAAATTGTTTTGCTAAAAGATGTATGCTTATGTCATTTTTGTATTTACTTTAACTTAATTAATATAAAGTGTCATTATCACTTACAAGTGAATCCATGGGGTCCCAAAAAAGACCCAAGGATTCTCATGGTCGGAAATGTATCACCCAATAGGTTTAGGACACGTTTTAGGGTAATTTATTATTATTATAATATTATTTTTTTACCCTTATTTACTGGATTTACCCTTTAACCATGGTAAAGAAAATATTTATCGAAGTAATTATTCAAAATGTCTAAAAATTAAAGTTACCTATTTAGACAATTTGGACCTCATGATTATAAATATGAAATTCATTTTTCTAAATTCAAAACACAGAAGTGACAGAAATTAATTTAAAATTAATTCTTGTTGTTAAAACAAAACGTGTGTTTTTAAGAGATAATAACTATCAAAAGTTTGGCACTTGCTTATGTCCAGTTTAAATGTGAAATTATGTACAATGACCAAAATTGGATTAAATGGTAAAAATATAATCTAATTATACTTTAAAATCACTCAAATTCATAATTTATCACTATTAATTATTTCGATTAAAAAAGTTGTTTTTAATTAAAATTTAGTAATTTTCACTATTCATCAAAATATGAAAGTTATCAGAAAAGTACCAAAAATTCACCCTAAGATAATTTCGATATTCCAAATCCAAAAATGAAGTCAATTTTGAAATATTAAATTTATAAAATTTCAAAAGGTGAGTATTACTATTCATAATGGCTAGTTTGATTGGTTGTGGTGTGTTAGAACTCGAAGTTGCGTACAACACACGCTACTGTATTATTCAAAGAGAAGCGTACCATGGAAGCTTAGGGCGTTACATTCTCCCCTACTTCAATAAATTTCTTCCTCGCAATTTGAAATTATTTTTCAAAAATAAAAGGTTGAAAATAGAAAATACCTTTGGGAAAACCCATATCGGAAATTAGGTTAATAAAATTTAGTCTTAATAAGAGGAAAAGTGAAATGAAAGGGTCACCACCAAATTGTGATCTCGATTAGGAGAACATTTGTGGAAATTAGAGACATATAATTCGAGGAAAAATGTAAATATTTATAGGTAGTGATTTAGGTCATCAATCACAAACAAGTGTAAAATTGAGGGCCTTAAATTCATCAATCTATGATGATTTAAAATACCATCGGTTCAACAAAAAATATGGTATTAGGATAACACATTTTTGGTTTTAATATCCCTTAAATAAAGTATAATAATTAATTTATTCATAGAACAAGAGAAGAGGAAAAATATATACTTGAGAAGTAGAGTCCCATCCTTTAACTAATTTCTACCACAAACTCATCTTTCACTCTAAAAGATAATAGAACATAATAATATTATATTTATTCTATTCATATAGGGTTTCAAAAAAATGAATTTATAATTCATCTACCAGATTTTTTTTTAAAAGACTACATTATTCAATCCAGGACATCACATGGGCCAGTGGTAGGTGATACACCCTGTCGCCCTTCGGTTGCGGGTTCAAGTCTCACAACCATGCCGGACGCGACGGGTTGCCGCCCGACCTCCGGGTTGTCCTTTTATGGAAATCCAAAAATAATCTTAAACTAGAATTATCCAAAAGACTTCTTCCCAAACTCACAGTCCAAAATTTATAAGGATGGTAAACACAATGAAGATCCTTTTTGCCGCTTAATAACATGTGAACACCTTCATCATGTATTCTTTTAAAACACTGCAACATCCTGAATTAATATAAAACCTTATTGATTACATTCATGATCCCTTATTCCTTATAGAATGATGGATATACTCCTTCTATCAAAAAATGTCGTAAACTCCAACAATGATGGAATTTACAAATCATTAATCAGTTTCAAGGTTGTCAAGAATATCTAATATAATTTATCCAAATCAATCATGTATTATTCCAAAATCACTACCTCGGTATTAGAACCATATTATGGTTTATCTTTCTCTCAACCATATATTTTCAAAAAATTTAACCTGCTATTGAGTCGCTTTTCTTGGTTCCACACAATCTCAAGTCCTTAATTAAATAGTACTGCAGTACAATCCTTATATACTTCATAATTATTATAACCAGTGCATTGTTGATACAACACTCAAATGACATAATTCTTTAATAACAACATAAGAACTCTAATCATTCCTCCTCATCTGTGGTAGTATCATAACTTGATTATTATCCAATAGCATCATTTGGGGCATACTCTGATGATTTGGACATTGGTTCGTGTACTGTCCCAACTCCTTGCAGATGAACCATTGTACATTTGAAACCTTTTTCTTACCCTTGCAGTCACGCACATGGTGTCCTTTTTTGCCACACGTATAATAAACTCCCATTCCCTTCAGGCAAGTTCTAGGGTCTTTCTTCCCACAGTTATCATATATGGGAAAATTTTTATTTTCCCTGTTCCCTTTATTCATCTTTCTCTCTTCCATCTTTTTCTTCTCTTTCTTCCCTTCAAAGCCATAGGACTCAGAGAATTTTTTACTTATCTTATTAACACATGATACTATTTCTTCATATGTTGAGAATACATGGGAGAATATTTACCTCTTAAATATTGTCTTAATACTGTGAAAGATATTATCCTTCTTACTCTTTGGATCATACGTATTGCTAGAGTTCAAATTCCTTCTACTGGGCACTATTTCTACACAATGGCATAAACTAGGTCAATTTTTGAATTGCAATGAATAATTCCAAACTTGTAAAATACCTAACGTAAATTGAATGGTTTATGTATATAATCCATAATCATAAATATTTTTTATTGAGGAAGTATATACTCATAAACCCTTCATAATGATTTGTAAAGAAAATGAGAATTATCCTAAGCATATCCCCTAGGAGTGTCGTAGCCAAGAGTGCAGCAAGGCCCGTTGCTATGCACCAGTTCCCATTCGAGTCTAGATCAAAGAGGTGTTTTTAGGTTTTACCCCATGGTACATCTCTGCTAGATCCGCCTCTACCTGCTCGTATCCAAACAGGGATGTATTTTCTTGGAAAACTCACAAAATCTTTACATTACCAAAATTCTAGGAATTTCTTCTATACTAATCCTCAAAGTCTATCTTAGGTCTATGTGCTCTAATAAATGTTTATCTAAATATAGATTCCAAGTTTATTACTAAACTTACTCTGATACCAACTGTAACGTCCTGACCCCAGTTACCTAGAGTCGGTGCATTATTTTAATACATTGGAATGATTACAAGGAATCAGGTCCCGAAGGACCGATCAGTTTAGCAGTATTGGAAAATAGATTACATACACGAATGTTACAATACACTTTATAACGTGCAAAACAACATAAATAATCTTTTATGAACTCTATTTTTCCCTTGGCTTAACTCTGCATATCAATCACAATACACTTCTTGGAATCCTGGGAAAAATAAAACATATAAAGGGGTGAGCTTAGATGCTCAGTAAGGATAACAATACAGCGGAAACATTCATAAATAAGCATAAACATTTAAGGAAATGTATAACTAAAACAAAATCCTTTTAAACTTGAAGTTAATCATAATATAACAAAAATAAAATGAAGTAATTCCATTTACTTATTCACATGGATATTCTACTAGTAGAATAATCACATGCAATATCACTAACCACTTTCATAATGATGGAATACATAATGTCAGACTATCATAACCATATATTCAAGGCCTTGTGCCAAGACTACAAATAAGATTTTTTCAAGTCCTTGTTCCAAGACACTAGTTTGTCTCATGAGACCTACCAATGCATCGAGGAGCTATATCGGGCTCCACCCGTCACTTACTAAGTCCAATTCATTCCTCATATGAAACGGTTTAATCATAACATAAACATTCGTATTAAAACTAGCATAAGAAATGTCAATACTTTATCCTTAAACCATGAATGGTATAAAAATAACACATCCACAGTCAAACATATCCCAAAACCATCAATACAATATGGAATATTTGTATCATAATAAATCATCTTCAAACAAATTTAAAATCCATCAAAGGATGTTGACATAGATGAAAATGATTTGTAAAAATATTTGAGAGAAATATCCATTTTTCATGAAAACATTTAAAAGTCACACAATTTAGAAAGGAAGACATTTAAAGACATTTTTTAATGAAAGTGTCCCATACCACTTTGAAACTTTTGAAAGGAATTATCATTTTAAAAACATTCATGTCCATATAAATAAATCCTTAAACCCCATTTTGAAGACATGGACATTAATGAGAAAGATTTAGAAGAATAAATATTTAAAACATTTGATATGATGTTTTTGTAGAAAAGTGACTTAAAATAATTCCTTTGAAAACTCTTTCATGAAACATGGACATGGATAATAAATATGTCCCATTAGATAATTACATAAAAACAACCTCGGATAATAAAGAGATTGGGAAATTAACCCTTACCAATTTGGTAATTTACGAAACATACACCCCATGAAAGAGGTATCATACAATGAATATGTAAATACACATAAATTAACGTGTATTACACAGATAATACAATTATGGTCAGTACATACACCACACAAAAGTTAATAGTGGTAATATGGCACGAATCTCACAGGAATAAGGAGTGAGATGCAAACCCCTTGCCTTGAACTTTCCTTTAGTCGAGGGTACATTTAACCTCCTGTATGAAAACTGTAGTATGTTATTAAATTATACCAGAACCATATTAATATTTATGATATCATACTTTATTCATTCATGACTTTATACTACCCATTTAATAATAATTTCCATGTTAAGTTAACATTTCGGGTAATAATCGCTTTCTTTATCGTACGTGTTTTAACTTGTTACTCTTGATTGTATCACGTAGATCATGATTTAAATACTTCCATAATATAAAACATGATTTATATATCATATATATTCATAATATAAATATTTATAATAGACATATATATGAAATGGAAAACACCGTTTATGGAGATGGTAGTCCGTACGTACGCATAAACGATGTTTCCGTTTTCATAACGTATTAAACGGAACTAATTGAATAAAATATATGTAAGTATGTATATATATATATATCCAGTAGAATTATTATGTCATATATTACAAACATATTAGTAATATATGTTTTTATAATCGTCGATGAATGGTGAATGTGGAAATGAATCTCATCGCGTTGTGGAGACGGTAATCCGTACGTACGCATGAGAAACAATATAATTTCCTTAAAGGTGTGGAATTGGATGGTATATTACTTTTACAGAGAAATTATCATGTTATTTTAATTATTTATATACATATTACTCATCATTATATCCATCAAAATAACATCGTGTTGAATAACAAATTACACCACGGTGTGGAGACGGTAAGTCGTACGTACGCACGTGTGGTGACATTATCATTCATAAGATGAATAGAATAATGAATATAATTGTAAAATATTTATAATAACATCACAGTATATAGAAGATACTGGATTTATTTTTTTAAAATGTAAAAAACAAAGAATGAATAATTGGAAGAAGAAAGGAACTTGAAAGAGGGTGGTGAAAAAATTACCTCTTCTTCGGGTTCTTTATTTTGATTTGATCAAAAGGACTCTTTAGGTTGGATTTATGATCAAAATAAGGCCTCTATATTAAATTTATGGAATTTTGAAGAATATTTGGGTGGGTTTTGGCTGATCCAAAATGCATTGAAGGTATGAAATTGAGAGAAGGGGGAGTTCCCTTTTATTAGAGGGGTGAGGGGCACCTTTGGAAAAGCTAGAAATATTATTTTATAATAAATTAATATTCAGTTTCTAATGGCTCCAAAGTATATTATTTAAAGTTTAAGGTGGGGATAGGTCTATAACCACTCAACAAATAGGTTTTAGACAGGTTTGGGTCACTATATTAACCTTAACTTTTATAATTAACTCTTAGTTAAATAGTTTGACATTTACCATGTCTCTTTGTATTTTTGTATTATATGGTTAATAAACTTACTATATACTAAAAATATAACCACAATTGGTTCATTAATGTCATATATATTATTAATTATGTTTTTTTTTCTGAACCTTAGATTTTTAGAACAATTATATCAATTAATAATATAATATTTTTTTAAAAACTATTTTACGTCAATTTTGACACTATTTGGAATTTGTTTTTTTGTAAAAATAATAAAAGTACGATTACTTCAAAAAAATGCATTGAATCAATCCTGAAATGTCATATTCACATATAAGATTCATGTATATCATAAAAATGTTGAAATTATATTTATTTTAACATTTATAATAATAATTATTTGATTCTTTCATTAATAAAGAAAATAATGTATCATTATTGTGTCATAAATAAATTTAATTATTCAATGTATAAAAATTATAAATAAAATTCCATTATGTAGGAAATCTTTTTATCTTTATAATTAATATATATAGTTGAAAATATAACATATATAACCCTATGTAAAAACTATTTTTCTAAAAGATATAAGCTTATGTCATTTTTGTATTTACTTTAACTTAATTAATATAAAGTGTCATTATCACTTACAAGTGGATCCATGTGGTCCCAAAATCGACCCAAAGATGCCCATGGTCAGAAATGTATCAACCAATAGGGTTAGGAAACGTTTTAGGGTAATTTATTATTATAATAATATTATTTTTGAACCATTATTTATCGTATTTACCTTTTAACCATGGTAAATAAATTATTTACCGGAGTAATTATTCAAAATGTCTAAAAATAGAAGTTACCTATTTACAAAATTTATACCTCCTGATTCTAAATATGGAATACATTTTTATAAATTCAAAACACAGAAGTGGCTGAAATTAATTTAAAATTAATTCCTGTTGTTAAAACAAAAAGCGTGTTTTTAAGAGAGAATAACTATCAAAAGATTGGCACTTGCTTATATCCAGTTTAAATGTGAAATTATGTCCAATGAAAAATATTGGATTAAATGGTAAAAATATAATCTAATTATACTTTAAAATCACTCAAATTCATAATTTATCACTATAAATTATTTTGATTAAAAAGGTTGTTTTTAATTAAAATTTAGTAATTTTCATTATTCATCAAAATATGAAAGTTATCAGAAAAGTACCAAAAATTCACCCTAAGCTAATTTCGATATTCCAAATCCAAAAATGAATTCCATTTTGAAAGATAAAATTTATAATATTTCAAAAAGTTAGTATTACTATTAATAATGGCTTGTTTGATTGGTTGTTGTGTGTTAGAACTCGAAGTTGCGTACAACACACGCTGCTATATTATTCAAAGAGAAGCGTACCGTGGAAGCTTGGGGTGTTAATATAAGGCCCCAGAGTTAAACATTAATTAATCTTGAGTTATTTCAAGAATACACATTGAGGATCTTTTTAGGTTTAGAGTTTTAGAGAAATAGATTATAAATCATGCATTACATTCTACAATTAAACAAGGTGGTTACATCAAAGACAATATTCACTTTTCCCATCAAAGGAAACATATTTAAAATAAAACATGGATTCTTTCTTGAAACTTCCTCGAAACAATCATCACATCATGTACCTTTCCCTTGACCTATGAAAAACATTTCAAAATCATGGGATGAGCATAAAAAGCTCAGTAAGGGATATAAAAATACGGAAAGAAAACCTTAATTCATGTATGCATAAGAATCAATGAAATCATACTTTACTCATAAAACATAAGAACTTTAACATAACTCATGAAATCATAAGATTTACGAATAACTAATAGAAATCATAAGACATAAAGGTAACTTGAGGCATTCATAACATTCTTACGTAGAGAGTAGCCCTCATGGTTACATTTGGAATACCCATCACAGTATATTCCCTAAATCTCTTCGGAGAAACCTTAGAGTTTAACTCCTTCGCATTACCCAATGCATTGGAGATCTATATCGGGCTCAGCCGCCTTTAGTTTATCATGGAACCACCTGTCTTCATAAACAATTCCCAATAACCATAACATAATCATGCATAAAGGAAACATAAAATTTCCACATTTCAATCATAAGATATCAATACAACATATTGATATAATCAAAACATTATCAAATCCATTTTCAATAGCAAAATAAAAGAAAAGTAAAACATGGTATTTATTTTTCATTAAAAAAATTTATGGCTTTTAGAGTAAGCCAAAACTCAAATAATGGTCACGGCGATGGAGAAGTCGTTGTCGCCGCATACGTAAGACAAAACATTCCTTTTGTCGTTTAATAAAACGCTTCGTATAAAAAGATTCCTTTTGAATAAAAGTAAAAGTAAAAGGGTTTTATAAACCATATAAAAGAAATTTTTCTATAAAACAAAATATGACTCAATGAATGGAGATTGAGACGAAGTCCCTTACCTCGTGTCTGACTTGACTCGATCGTTCTTTAATCTTCTTTAAATCGGGTAACTCCCCTTGGTTTGAACCAAAAGGGTTTCTTGAAGAACTTCTTGCCTAAGGAAAGGCTTCTAGGATGAATATAGGGATATTGGGAGTCTATTTTAGTATAGTTCTGATGATCCAAAGGGCTTGAGAAGTGTGATAGATGGGTAGGAAGTGGGGTCTTTTTATAAGGGAGAGGAGGGGATCTTTTGGAAATCTGGAAACTATTATTTTATTATAAAATGACATTCGGTTTCTAAAGCTCCAAAAATCATTAAAGTCTATGATAATGTGGCCCATTTTTGAAATAAAATCATCCAATAGTTATTGGACAAGTGTTGAATATTGTTTTAAACTTTATCTTTTCATTTATTTAATCTATTCATTAATGTCGTAAACACTACAAGTTCATTGGGTCCTAAATAATTTTATTTATTTGACGTATAAAAATTATATTAATATTACCATGTTGTAGGAAATATTTTTATATTTATAGTTAATATTTATAGTAGAAAAGATAACTTGTATAACCCCTTGTAAAAATTGTTTTAGTAAAACAAAACATGTTTGTGACATTTTTATTTTTACTTTAAATAAATGGTATTAATGTCATTATCTTACCCAAGTGGCTCCATGGGGTCCCACAAATTGACCCATGGATTTTCTTGGCCTTCCATTACTCATCAAATAAGAGTATGACATTTTTCAAGGTAATTTCATATTATTATAACATTATTTTTACCTTAAATTAGCCTAATTACCTATAATCGCCGTTAATAAAACTCAAAAGTTACTATTCACCAAAAATTATTTTCATCCCATTGAACCATATTTTACTAACTAATGACAAAAATTTATGTAGGATTTTTTAAATTCAATACAAAAAAGCGGTAAATATTGATTTAAATGAAAAATCAAATTTTTTAACTACCACTTAGTTGTTTCACTATTCATCAAAAATTGATGTTTTTCAGAAAAATACAAAAAATTCACTCTAAGATATATTTGATATTCCGAATTCAAAAATGATGTCTATTTTAAAAAATGCAAAACATATAAGTTTCATTAATTAATTTTATAATTAATTCCCGCTGTGAAATCAAATGGCGTGTTTTTAAGAAACAATATATATCAAAAGATTGACACTTGTTTATGTCCAATTTCCAAGTGAAATTAATTCCAATGTCCACCATTGGATTAAATGGTAAAAATATATTCTAATTTCACTTTAAAACTATTTAAGAAGATAATTTATCCATATAAATAAATTAGATTAAAATGAGGTTTTGAATTAAAATACAACATTTTTAACTATTCATTAAAAATGAACATTATCAGAAAATTAAAAAAAATTATTCAAAGTAAATTTCAATGTCCCAATTCTAAATAATAAGTTTATTTTGACAAATAGAGCTTATAAAATTGTCAATAGTTAGATTTAGAAATGGTTTTCCATCAAAAGGTAGTAAAACAATCTTTTAAAAAAATATTAGTGTATTCTATGCTTGAGATTGTATTTATTCTCATTTTAAGACTCTAAAACACTATATAATTCATAAATAGACATAGATATGAAAATTTATTATTCTTTACTTACTTGGGATGTTACATCCTTCTCCCCTTTAGAAAATTTCATCCCTTTAATTTATTTAATTATCGAATAAGTGAGGGTATTTATCCCTCATTGCATTTTCATATTCCCATGTTGCCTCTTCAATCATGTGGTTTTTTCACAAATCCTTTTCTTGATGAATTACCTTATTCCACTATACATACTCCCTGTGTTCAAGAATCTAGACCGGTTTTTCCTCATAATATATATTTTCTTCCAACTGAACTACCTCGGGACTCAAAACATGAGATGGATCTGGCATGTACTTCCTTAACATTGAAACATGAAAAACATTATGTACCTGAGATAAAATCGGAGGTAAAGCCACTTGATACACAACTAATCCAAATTTCTCTAGAATTTCATAGGGTCCAATGAACCTTGGACTCAGCTTTCCTTTCTTACCAAATCGCATCACACTTTTCCATGGTGAAACTTTGAGGAAGATATTATCACCTACCTAAAAAGAGAGATCCTTCCTCCTGTTGTCCACATAACTTTTTTGCCTGCTCTGAGCTGTTCTCAAGTGTTTCTGTATCCTCTGAACTTTTTCTGCCAACTCTTCTAGCAATTCTGGTCCCATCAACTTCTTTTCAACTAATTTATCCCAAAAAGCTGTAGTTCAACACTGCTTCCCATATAATGCCTCAAATGGGGCCATCTGTATACTAGAACGAAAACTGTTATTATAATAAAACTAAACCAATGAAAGATGTAGGTCCCGAATTCCCTGATAATCCATCTAACAAGCACGTAGCATATCCTCCAAAGTCTAAATTGTTCGTTCTGACTGGTCATCTGATTGAGGATAAAAAGCTGTACTAAAATTTAATTCAGTACCCAACGACCTCTGAAAGATTTTCCAAAAGTTAGAAGTAAACCTGGGATCACGGTCAGATACAATGGAGAGGGGAACTCCATGTAACCTAACTATATCTTTAAGATATAAATGAGAAAGTTTATCTAGAGAAAAAGTATCTTGTATAGCAAGGAAATGAACAGATTTAGTCGAGCGATCAACAATAACCCAGATTGGTTTATTACCTAGAGGTGTCTTCGGAAACCCCACAACAAAGTCCATGGATATATTCTCCCATTTCCACTCTGGAAATGGTAAAGGCTGATCCATCCCTTTTGGTAACTGTCACTCTGCTTTAACCTGTTGACAAGTCAAACACTTCACAGTAAAATCAGCAATATCTCTTTTCATTCCATCCCACCAGTAATACTCCCGAATATCTCTATACATCTTAGTACTTCCTGGATGAATGGAAAATAGAGAACTATGAGCTTCACATAACAACTCCCTCTTCAACTGTGAATCACAAGGCACACAAAATCTCTTCACAAATCTCAAACCACAATCATTATCAATGTTGAATTCAGGTAACATACCCTTCTGAACTAGCACTACCTTTTTCTGTAACTCAGTGTCTTGCTTCTGTGCTTGCTTAATTCTATTTGATATAGAAGATTTCACTGATACCTGAAACAAAAAAAAATTTCCTGCACCAACAACTTCCAAGCCAAAATTCATCAAATCCTTAACTAAAGGATCACGTTCCAAATGCAACATTGTTAATGAAGCATTACTTTTTTGAATCAAAGAATCTTCCATGTTATTTTCTTTTCTGGGGTGGTAGTTAATTGTATAATCATAATCCTTGATTAATTCTTTCCATCTCCTCTATCTTATGTTCAATTATTTCTGAGTTAATATATACTTTAAAATTTTTGATCGGTATATATTTCACACTTTACTCCATACAAATGATGCCTCCAAATTTTCAAAGGGAAAACAACAGCAGCTAATTCCAAATCATGTGTAGGGTAATTTATCTCATGAGTTTTAAACTGATATGAAGCATAATAAATTACCTAATCATTCTGCATTAGTACGCAACAAATTCCTTTCAATGAAGCATCCCTATAGATAACAAACTCACCATTCCTGGAAGGTAGTTCCAAAACTGGATCATTCACCAATCTTCTTTTCAATTCCTGAAAAACATCATCACATTCTTTTGTCTAGATAAACTTAACACCCTTACGAGTTATCTTAGTTAATGGGATGGAAAACTGTGCACAATTTTTAACAAAACTTCGGTAATAGCCTTCGAAACCAAGAAAACTACGAATCTCAGTTACATTTTTGGGTCTCGGCCATTCTTCAACAACTTTTGTTTTTTAGGATCAATAGTTATCCCATCTTTAGAAACAATGTGACCAAGCAAAGAAATTTGTTGCAACCAAAACTCACACTTGCTAAATTTCCCATACAATTTCTTTTCTTTTAAGGTTTACAAAATAACCCTTAAATGACTTTCATGCTCCTCCTTAGTTTTAGAAAACACCAAAATATCATCAATGAAAACAACCACAAACTTATCCAAGAACTCATGGAAAATTCTATTCATAAGGTCCATGAATATAGCAGGTGCATTGGTTTACCCAAAAGGCATTAGTACAAATTCATAATGGCCATATCTTTTACGAAATGCGGTATTCGTAATATCTTCTTCTTTTACCTTCAACAGATGGTACCCCGATCTCAGGTCAAGCTTTGAAAAATACTGAGCTCCCTGGAGCTGATCAAGAAAATCATTGATATGAGGAAAAGGATATTTTTTCTTAACAGTGATGTTATTCAAGACTCTATAATCAATGCAAAGTCTCATTGAACCATCTTTCTTTTTAACAAATAAGATAGGAGCACCCCATGGTGATGTGCTAGGTCAAATGAAACCTTTATCTAATAAATTTTGCAATTTCTCCTTCAAATCTAAAAGATTAATTTGACCTATTCGATAAGGGGGTTTTGAAATTGGATTAGCATCAGGAACTAAGTCAACAGTAAATTCAAATTTTCGATCTGGTATTATTCCAAGAAACTCATCAGAAAAAACATGAGGATACTCATTTACCACTGGCACATCATTAATCTGAATGGTTCCTTTTTTTCAACAATATGTGAAAGGTAACATTCATTTTCATCTTTTACAAGTTTCTCAGCCTCTTGATATTTTATCAACAGTAAGGGTTCATTCTTGTACACAAACTGAAATTATTTCTGAAAAGAAAATTCTTTAGCTCTACAGTCAATCTTAGCATGGTAAACAAGGACTCAATCCATACCTAGAATAACATCAAACTCTACTAGAGGTAAAACAATAAGGTTTTCAAGTATATTCTTTCCACGGATAAGGATAGGAAGATTCTTATAAATTCTTTTTACCTCAACATTTCCCCAATGTGTTTTTACCACAAGTTCAGGAGTCATTTATTGAGATGGAATTCCCAATTTACTAGAAAATTTTTCAGAGATGAAAGAATGTGTAGACCCTGAATCAAACAACACATTGGCATAATCTGAAAAAACAAACAAAGTACCTGATACCACTTCATTTGATGGCCCAACATCTGCTGAAGTAGTTGAAAAGGATTTCACCACACCTTCCTGCTTGTAGTCTGACTGCTTCCCATCATTAGAGCTCTTTGTTGAACACTCGTTTGAATAATGACCCATCTCATTGCACTTGAAACATTTCACCTTCTGTAAATAAAATTTAAGCCTTACCATCACCCTGATCTTTTCTAGTGCAATCACGAGCCTTATGTCCCATCTTACCACATCAGTAGCACTTTCCAGAATTCAAAAGACATTCCCCAACATGCTTTTTACCACATTTATCACAAACTGAAAACTTAGTTTTCTTACCATCATACCCTTTTGAAGGATTCTTCCCTTTCTCCTCCCACCTCATTATCTTCTTCTGATGGTTGTCATAGAACACTTGATCTTTGAAAAACTCCATTTCCACCTTCTCAGAACATAGAAAAATATTTTCATAAATTTTGAAATCATGAGAAGATAATTCCCTTCGATACTTTGGCATTAATCCTAGCTAAAAATGATTGATTTTACTATCAAGGTCTCAGATAAAATTTGGAGCATACCTTTCCAATCGAGTGGAATTTTCTTCATAAGCAGCCACTAAGTCATCCTCTTGCCTCAATTCCAAGAATTGTTTTTCCATCCTAATTCGAATAGCGTTAGGAAAATATTTGTCAAGAAACATACCTTTGAATTTATCCCAGTAAAGAGCATCAATCTCATCAGCATCCATGATATTTTTAACCATAGACCACCACTGATCTGCTTCACCCTCCAAACGGTAAACAGCAAGACTAACCTTTTGACTTTCTGAACACCCCATGGCATTGAAAATCTTCTCCAGTGCTTTAATCCACCCTTCAGCTAACACAGGGTCAGATTATACTCTGAATGATGGGGGGTGTTTCTCCATGAAATGTTCCACCACTGACATGTTCCTCTGCGGTTGATCTGTCTAATCTCATGCATGGATACCACCACCATTTATCGCTTGAGTCAACTGCACCATTACTACAACAAACTGTTCAGTTCCAATTCCGACCATCTCATGATGCTGATTTGGAAGGTCATTTCCTTCTGTATGCCTTCCTTGCACTTCTTCACTATTTTCTCTACGGAAAACCATTTTGAATAATCATGTCTTAGATGAAGCAACATGGAAATCTTCAAATTCTATATCATTTTAATTTAACCATAAAAAAATATTTGTGGATAATCATTTAATAGAATTATAACTCCTAAAGTTATATAAACCTCCCTCCGATACCAACCATAAGGTCCCAGCCTTAAACATGACTTAATATTGAGTTATTTCAAGAATAAACATTGTGGATCCTTTCAAGTGTAGAGTTTTAGATAATTAGATCATAAATCATGCATTACATTCTACATTTAAACAAGGTGGTTACATAAAAGACAATATTCACTTTTCCCATCAAAGGAAACATATTTAAAATAAAACATGGATTCCTTATTGACACTTCCTCGACACTATCATCACATCATGTACCCTTCCCCTGACCTGTGAAAAACAATTCAAAAAATTGGGATGATCATAAAAAGCTCAGTAAGGGATATAAAAATACGGAAAGAAAACCTTAGTCCATGTATACATAAGAATCAATGAAATCATACTTTAATCATAAAACATAATAAATTTAAAATACCTCATGAAATCATAAGATTTATGAATAAATAATATAAATCATAAGATATAAAGGTAAATTGAGGCATTCATAACATTCTTACGTAGGGAGTAATCCTCATGGTTACGTTTGGAATACCCATCACAGTATATTCCCTAAATCTCTTCGGAGAAACCTTAGCGTTTAACTCCTTCGCGTTACCTAATTCATTGGAGAGATATATCAAGCTCACTCGCCCTTATTTTATCATGGAACCACCTATCTTCATAAACAATTCTCACGAACCATAACATAAGCATGCATAAAGGAAACATAACATTTCCACATTTCAATCACAAGATATCAATACAACACATTGATATAATCAAAACATTATCAAAAACATTTTCAATGCCCAAATAAAAGAAAAGTAAAACATGGTATTTATTTTTCATTAAAAAAATATATGTCTTGTAGAGGAATCCAGAACTCAAATAATGGTCATGGCGGCGGAAAAGTCGTTTTCGCCGCATACGTAAGACAAAACATTCCTTTTGTTGTTTAGTAAAACGTTTCGTATAAAAAGATTCCTTTTGAATAAAAGTAAAATTCAAAGGGGTTTATATACCATATAAAATAAATTTGTGTATAAAACAAAATATTCCTCAATTAAAGGAGATTGAGATGAAGTCTCTTACCTCGTATCTGACTTGACTCGATCGTTCTTTAATCTCCTTTAAATCGGGTAACTCCCCTTGGTTTGAACCAAAAGGGTTTCATGAAGAGCTTTATGCCTAAGGTGAGGCTTCTAGGATGAGGAGAGGGATATTGGGAGTCTATTTGAGTAGATTTTGGATGATCCAAAGGGCTTGAGAAGTTTGAGATATGGGTAGGAATTGAGGTCTTTTTATAAGGGAGAGGAGGGGCTCTTTTGGAAATCTTGAAACTATTATTTTATTATAAAATTAAATTCGGTTTATAAAGCTCAAAAAATCATTAAAGTTGAGGATAAGGTGGCCCATGTTCGAAATAAAATCATCCAATAGTTATTGGACAAGTGTTGGATATTTTTGTAAACTTTATCTTCTTATTTATTTAATTTATTCATTAATGACGTAAACAATGAATCTTCATTGTGTCATAAATAATTTTATTTATTTGATGTCTAAAAATTATATTAAAATTACCATGTCGTAGGAAATCATTTTAGATTTCTAATAAATATTTATATTCGAAAAGATAACTTGTATAACCCTGTGTAAAAATTGTTTTAGTAAAACAAAACATGTTTGTGACATTTTTATTTTTACTTTAAATAAAAGGTATTAATGTCATTATCTTACCCAAGTGGCTCAATGGGGTCCCACAAATTGACCCATGGATTGTCTTGGTCAACCATGACTCATCCAATAATATTTGGACAAGTTTCAAGGTAATTTAATATTATTATAACGTTATTTTTACCTTAAATTACCCTAATTACCTCTAATCACGGTTAATAAAACTCAAAAGTTACTATTCACCAAAATTTATTTTCATCCCATTGAACCAAATTTTACTTAATAATGACAACCATGTATGTAGGATTTTTGAAATTCAATACATAGATGCTGTAAAGTTTCATTTAAACGAAAAATCAGTTTTTTTTACTAACACTTAGTGGTTTCACTATTCATCAAAAATTGATGTTTTCCAGAAAAATACCAAAAATTCACTCTAAGATATATTTGATATTCAAAATTCAAAAATGATGTATATTTTACAAAATTAAAAACATATAAGTTTCATTAATTAATTCTATAATTAATTCCCGTTGTGAAATCAAATAGTGTGTTTTTAAGAAATAATATATATCAAAAGATTGACACTTCTTTATGTCCAATTTCAAAGTGAAATTAATTACAATGTCCGCCATTAGATTAAATGGTAAAAATATATTCTAATTTCACTTTAAAACCAATTAAAAATATAATCTAAACATATAAATAAATTAGAATAAAATGAGGTTTTGAATAAAAATACAACATTTTCACTATTCATTAAAAAATGAACATTATCAGAAAAATAGAAAATATTTATCCAAAGTAAATTTCAATGTCCCAATTATAAAGAATAAGTTTATTTTGACAAATAGAGCTTATAAAATTTTCAATAGTTAGATTTAGAAATGGTTTTCCATCAAAAGAAAGTAAAACAATCTTTTAAAAAAATATTAGTGTATTCTATGTTTGAGATTGGATTTATTCTCATTTTAAGCCTCTAAAACACTATCTAATTCATAAATAGACACAGATATGAAAATATATTATTCTTTACTTACTTGGGATGTTACAGTTACACCAATGCTAAAAATAGGATTCTTCAAATACTGATCAACTCATGAATACCATGATCTTGGTGAATTCTTCAACCCATATAGTGAATTATTTAATAAAAATTAATTATTATCATCATCATGGATGTAAAAAACATCTGAATATTCAACAGGAACTTCTTCTTATATAAATCCATTCATAAATACTGATGTGAAATACTTTTGGAAATCATTGAATTTCCATTTTACTTATATGGATAAGAATGGAATAATAGTTTCCAATATTTCAATAAGTTCAAATGATTTATCTAAATTGATACACTAAATATAAGAGTTTCCGTTTCATACAAGCCATAAATTATATCAAATTATAGTTCTATATTGATTTATATTGTTATAGAAAACCCATTTAGTCATGATGACATTATTGACTGTGATTCACGAAGAAATATATGATGTTTGACTCTATTTTACTTTATCAAGACATTCATACATTTCCTAAACTAAAATAACATCTCTTGAATATTATTCAATTTTTTTGGATCTTCCTATAATAAAAAAAAATTATTACTATAGAGTCTTTATCATCCTTATCTATTTTTGTGTTTTTTTATCCATGATGATATTTTTTCAACTAATTTATACTTGAATATTTTCTTTTGGTATAAGACTAATCTAATCATCATCTGAATCCTTTTCTATGTCTTCCAAAAATATATGAACTCTACCCAATCATATCTCCTCTTCGTCATTATCCTCCTGATACTATTCATGAATTTGTTGATGATTATTTTTTATTTCTATTAAAAAACATCATTTACCTCATATGTTCTCTAATTTTATCATTTATATGATTCTTTTTTCCAAAGTAGCCAATAAATATTCCCTCATCTCCATGTAATTCAAACATTCATTATTTTTCCTTTTTGAGAATGAAAATTTTACTTCAAAATACATGAAAGTAATTAAATTTTGGATCTTTCCATTCTTAATCTTGTGTGGAGTCTTCTATTAAATTGGAAACAATAAGTGTCTATTAGAAATATATATTCAAATCAATAATTATTATTTCCAAGACATGAATAAAAGTTATTTCTTAACAAGCATACTTCTATCCATGTTCTTGATAATATGGTTGATTCTATTAACCACTCTATTTTTTATGTTGTTTTAACTGCTGAAACTTGGTTATTTATTAAATTTTTCTCAAGATAATCCTCCAATTTTCTATTATTTAACATTTTTTTAACATCAGTTGGAAAATACCATTTTTATTTTATCTAGAATCTTTTCAATATCATTTTGATAACATGTTATTCCAATAAACACCTCATACTTATTATTGATAAGTGGAACACATGGAGTATTGATAAAATCATCAACGAAAATTTAATTATATATATTTAAATTAATATATATTGGTTAAATAGTACCAAATATAAAAATATTCACATGTTCAATATCTATTGTCAAAATTTGGTATTTTTACTTATAAGGATTTTGAGTAATGTTTCTTAATCAAAAATAATCACATGTTTGGGTATGATCACGTGATAACTTTGGGAGTTTTTGAGAATAATAATATTTAACTAAATATTACAAGGATTTTATTATTATATAACAAATAATATTATGCCACAACATGTTCTCTTCTTCTATGGACATAAATAACAAGTGTTCATCTCCACTAACAATTTAGAGATTCCACATCATACACTTTCTCAAAAAATAGTTGAAACATAATTTCCATTTATTATATATACCTTATTGGTAAATCATATATAATTTCATGAGTCACATAGTTTAATTAAACATAGAATTTTGTTACTAATACCTTCAAAAAACCAATACATCTGCATGTATCATTCCTTTAACCCAAAAATGTGATTATCCCAATCCAGTAATCGTTAGTACATCTATATTTCCAAATCATATGAAACCATCCATTTATTAATTAATTCATATCACTATATTTATATTTCAAATCATATGGGAAGTTCATCCACTATAAATATTCCATATTATAATGTGATCTGATAATTTGACGGAAATATCTACAACTGCTTCCTAGTCAACTCTTTTCTTTCTGATCCATGTCTTTGGGTTTATATATGATGCTAAAAGATATTATTGATCTTACTCAGAATATGATGGTCCAAAATCATCTTGAAAAGATGAAAATTAATTTTTCATTTTTTTTCTAATTTGATGATCCTTTCAGATTCTTTATAAAACCACATTGGATCTGCATCAGTACGTTTCTATGAAATGTTGATGAGAATTATCTTGTTATATGTCTGAATCTTCCACTCCAAAGAAAATAAAAATTAAATTAATTCCTAGAATACTATAATCTATTTAGATTCCTCTATTTCTATTTTTCATGTTGAGACCTCTTGGATGTGGATTAGAAAAATTGATAATTTCCTATCTTTTCACATAAATAACACCTTATATGTTTTGTATTACTATAAAACATTTCTGCCTTAAAGATTGTACCTTGAGTTCTCAAAATATTCATTTTTCAATTAATAACCAAATAAATAATCAAACATAAAGTGGTTTTTTTATTCTACCATCAACACTTATTCCTTTTTTATGGTCAACACCAACACCATTTTTTCTAAGGTGAAAATTTCATCTCTAGACATTCATTATACCATTTTGTTAGAAATATGAATTTTAATTTCACATTTTCTATTACATGTGATGTATACTCTCTTATAATCATAATAGGATTGATAATTTTCTTCTGATCATTTACATTTCTTCATAGGCCAAAAATGGAATCCCCATGTTCTTTGATATGTTTGACCTGATCTTTTTTTTGTTAGTCAAACAATCGACAACCTTGTTCTATTATTCAACCATGAGTTTCAAATCAATTAATTTTTACAATATATATAGCTTTTTAGATCTAATAATTTCAATTTCTACATTCAAATTAGGCTTATCATTTTTTTTGTTTCAACATATAGAGATTGACATTATGAACCACCCAATTATATTTCTTTATTTTGGCTCTCTAAACATATATATCCTTAAGAAGATATTACAATTCATCCTAAAGTGAGATACATACTTTGACACATACTTCATCATTGTTACTTTCTTTCCCTGACTTGGAATTACTAAGAACTACCACTATAGAATTTTTTTTATTATCCTTATAGTTTTCCATTTCCACTACCTCAGATTCCTATAATGGTTATTTTATTATTGAAGTATATTCTTATTTTTAAATGAATTTCACAAAATATTTTTCTTACCATTCATATTATCAGAATAGATATTATTATAAGTTTCATCATCAACTCCATAGTCATCATCATCCTTCTTTGGACATTTTCTTACAAGAGTTCCAATATTTACACGATGAATTAATGAAATATAATGTTACCATTTAGACAATTCATTTTTCCATTTTAGTTTTTAGGAATTAAATTACATAACTCTATCCACAACATGATATTCTGGATCATGTTATATAGTAATCTTCATCATGTATTTGAATTACATTTCTATAGAATTATACTTTTCCATAGACTCATTTTCATCATTTCTCATCTCATATAAAACCATAGTACTGTGTAATATATTCAATGTCAGTGCCTTTGGATCTTTCTCTTCCAGAATAGATATGTTCTATTTTAATCATGGTGGATTTATTCTCATGGTGTGCTTCGTATTCATTATATATTACTAAATATATCTAAGACCACATTTGTTTTTGAAAAAAAACATTGATCTAATCAAATAATACATCACAGACTCATTGTGGTGATTTTTTATATCATCATATTTGTTCCATAGAACCTATATTTTTTCTTCTATTAATTTGGTATGATATTAATCAATATGTAGAAACATTCACCACATGGAATGAATTTACTTAGATCACATAGCATTCATGTATATTATTTTATAGAAAGTTCTGCCTAAGGAATTGATTCCTTTTCTATCAACATCAGATTCTCTTATGTCTTCATATAAAAAACTAATATACCAAAAATATATGAAATAATATGCATAAAATCAACAAATATATCCATTATTAATGATCTAATGTAGTGATTCTCAAAATTCATCAAAATTTGAAACTTTTTTCAATTAAAGATCAGAATCCATTTGTGATTAACAAGACGCCATTAAATACAATGAGAGGGAAACATTAATTTTGACATTTTTCTCTAATAAAAATTTTAATCCAAATGAGGTTTAATACCTTGAGGTGGGGGAGGGTGGTGAATCATGTTATAAAAAATTAAAATATGTATCATTTTTAGGTATTATTACATATTTAACAAAAATAGTCTTCTCACTCCATCCCATAACACATCACAAAATGATATTTAAAAATTCTATATAAACATAAAAATTAATTGGATAACCTTCACTAAGGTACATACATGGAGATTAAAATTGAAATGTGATTACCACAAACTAAATAAAACAACTGTTGCATGGATTATAGTGGACTCATTATCTATATTAGTTTACATAAACTCTCAATTTTAAAGCCTTCTATTGTCTCTACCGAAGTAAGATCATTGCTTCTCCATTAGTTTTTTATAACAAATTATGTTTCCATTAAAACTTTTGTGTTCCTTTAATCTCTTGATTCATCAAAGATATGAAAACCACAATTACAAAATACTTATCTTCTTAGAGTGTGTAAACCCTACCCAATACCACCCTATGATAGGTATCCATGAGACATCTCCATGAGACTCATATTTGAGACCCCTCTACGAGATGGATCTATGATAAATATCCATAAAAATCCTTTGAAAAAAAAACTAAATGAGACCCCTCCATGAGACTCCTCAATGATATCCCTCCATGAGTCCTTCTTAAATTCATGTAGATCATGTGAATCTAGAATAAGACTATTTCAAGGTTATTTTATTATGTGATATCAAAAGGTAAACCAATACATTCAAACACCAAGCATATACTTTACATTTAATGATTTCTTTATTATATCTCTCTAAGAGACTCCATCATGAAACCTTATTCAGATTACGTGGACTTTGTGATTCTAGAAAATTATCTTTCCTAGCTTATAAGAAATATTTTTTTTAAGATAAAACCACTTAAGAAAAGTTCTCAACATATTTTATATATGTTAGGGGATATTTATAGGCATAAATTCTCTTCCGTATTTCCTGAAATCATTGTTAGTTGTCTATTCTACAACCATAGAATTTATCATTAGGAATTTTGTGTGATTTATCCACATGATCACCTACCACATGTCCCAAGTGATTTGAAATATAACCAACATTATCTTTGAACATTTATTGTGATATCATTTCATCATAAACTAAAAATAAGTAATGATTCATGTGACCTAATATCATGTTCAATTGAAAATAATATATGCTTTATGTTACCTGATTATTTGTTCAATTTTAAATCATGATTTATTCATTTGAACACATCATGTGATCAATTGATAATAATGTGTTCAATCATGTTTTATTCTACTAATTTGAGTGATCACATCATAAAATCATATGGATATTCTACAGTCACATTATTTCAAAATACTTTGAAATCTATACATAATTTTCAGCTAATTTTCCTTCATGTGATTCACATGATCTCACCATAAGATCCATTGAAAATAAAGCAGTGCTTATCATGATCTCTCTGTGATATCCACTAATAATAATATAGTGACTTGAAGTACTTCACATGATCTATTCATGATACCCATTGAGTACATTTGTTCTCCTAGTGAAATTTCCATGCGATCAGTTCAAATACTCATGTTATGCATGTTTAGTTTAAATATCCATGCTCTCTATGATCAGTTAAAACATGAACACTCAACATGATAAGTTCTTAAACTCTCACTCAGTGTGATCAAATATGATCTTCACATCATATATTCACACATCCTTTGAAAAACATCTTTAATAATCAACAAGACACCGTGTGAAATAATACAATCAACCAAAATTCAATATCAAGAGGTATTTTTTCCAACAAACCAACTAGAGAAAATTAGTTTATTTTTAAACACCAAAATTAAATCATGTGTAAGATCCTGGAACTATAACTATGTAGAGAACCATGCAAAATTACATTTCCTTGTTTTAAATTAGGAAATTATATTTTTTTCATTATTAAATAATATTATTTAGGATAAAAATGTTCACATCAGCATTGAAAAAATATCCAAAAAATAAAGATAAAAATTTCAAAACATTATTCAACACTCCCTTATAAGGGTTTCTTGGGTTGTAACATATGGTATTAAAGTGACTGTTTATTTATGTTAAATTTTTTTTCTAATGCATGACCTCATGGGGAATATGGTAAGTTCTAATGGATTTCATTTATTTGATGGGAGATAATATCAAAATTAAAAGAACATGATATTATCATATCATTAATCTCTTGGGATGGATATTTTTTCATACACCATTTATGGGATACATATTAGGGATATGATATGATATTTTGTGACTGAAGGTGAAAGAAAAATAAAATATTTTTTTTCATATCTCAGCATAAACTAATGGAATCTTGTTGGATGAAATTTATTTTAATATGAAGAGATGAAATTTTTATATGGAATGTTGGGATAAATGTTCAAATATTTCTCATGTTGAAAAAAAGGTAAAATAATATATTATTAAGGTTTTTTAAAATTAGTTTAAATAATTTGATATATCCATTGATGAAAATGATGATATTTTATTCAATCAAATCACTTCGGTTGTAGAGGTGATTTGAGGTCTCAAAGAAAAAATTGAAAGGTATTTATATTATCTAGAATATGTTTTAATGACTCAAACTTCTAAATTATTTAATGGTTTTAGATTTTTAAGAATGGTATTTTATCAAATTATCACTAAATAATCTTGTAAATAGTTGAGTATCTGATTCAATGTTGGTAAAGTTATAAATAAGCATACATTTATTCGAATAAGAGAATATATATCAATAAAATAAAAAAATGACATATTTGATGTTATTAATTCATGAAGATTATGTTAATAATGAATTTTTAACAATTTTTTCCAAAACATTGAAGAGTGAAAAAGGTAGATGTTATAGAATTAATCCTCTGGCATTATTTTTATGCATTAAAATGGGACACATTATAGCGATGGAACCAAAAATATTTGATAGTTAAGGAATATAATATGATGAAAAAAAACCTATAGGGGAGATTCCACCCACATGAGAATTCATTCCTAAAAATTTGTGAGTATATATGTTACAAAGGAAGATAATTGTAATAATAAAAGAATATTGAAATGAATATTACCTTGAATATGATAAAAAAACAAATAAGATACTATGATGTAATAATGGAATCAATTTTAAAATATTAATCTAAACTGGATGAAGAAACTCAACCATAGGGTGTGGTTGATCTTAATGAACAACGAAAGGGAAAATATGCAAACTATGGTATTTAAAAAAGAAAAAAAGAAAAATTGATGGATTTATAAATCAATCCTAAGAATATGTTGATCATATTGATGTTGATATTAAGAGTCTAGAAAATTAATAGAAAGATAAATCAGTTAGATAGGTAAATTATGATAAAGTATTGAAAATTTAGATAATTAATGAAGAATAGTATAATGTGATTAATGTCCATGATGATTGTGTAATGATAGAATAATGAATTTAGAATATGTAATGACCCATAATATTTGTGAAATAATTTCCCTTACAAATTCTTTTTTCATATTTAGTAATATAATATTATATAATGAAAATACATAACCTAATTAAGTAAACAAAATTTTATTTTATAAATTTTAACACTACATTTAGAGAATAAATATTTTGTTAAGAATTGAAATTATTTCAGTTGGAAAAAATTTTAAAAATAAACAATAAATAAGAAAAATGTTATCATTTGGATACCCTAGATTAATCACACACTTGAGAAATATTGTAGCAAATAACAAAAATATTTGAATAGAAATATAAATTTATAAAATGAATAAATAAATAAATATATTATATTTAAATTAAACTTAATGAAAAATGAATGAAATATTATTTATTTTTAGAATTTTGGGATCCCATATGACCATTATAAATCTGACAATTTGAATAGTTAGTTGACTATAGGAACTTTAATTTTATCATTGGAACTATAATCTAAGAGATATAAAGAGTAACTTGATAATTAGAATTGTAACATCACTTATGAAAATGTAAAATTATATCTAAGTATCATATCAACTAAGAATATGATATATTTTTATATTGATACAAGTTAATAAATGTTCTAAATAATAAAATATGTGTATTAATATATGAAAAAACAAAAGGTTTTATTTGTATTTTATAAAAAAATATAAATTTATTAAATGATTTTTATGTTCATAGAAGTGGTTTAGAAATTTCTATTATATTTTATTATAATTATAATATAATTTTATGATGTTAGTAGTTTTCTTTCATATAGTAAGAAAACTAACCAAAATATTAAGATTGGTGCTTTTTAAATAAATGATGATATTATTAAAAAATTAAATTGTTTTCTAATTTAGAAATTTATTTTTAGAAAATTGAATTATTTTTTAAATATAAATGAAAAAAAATTGATTGTAAGGATTTATTATTTTTCTAAAACAGTTCATTTTTTGGTTAATAATGAAATGAAAAAAATACAGTATTTAACATTATATGATAAATCAATGAATTTTTTATTCATTGATGATGTCATAACTCATTAGTTCAATCTCAAATTCGACCTTGAATATATATAGTGAAAATAATAAATACTATTGTTATTCATTATAATAAATAATAAACTAATGATAATAACATTCAAAACGCCTTTATCATACCTTTATAGATACCCATCACACCACCCTATATCCTCAAAAATAATCCTTGTATATAACCTAATTTTTACACAATTCACTTCCCCATAGTCTCCCCCAAACAATATCTCTTCATGTATGATCTAAAGGTAATTACAAGGATCCTTAATAGTTTTCTAAAATGTTTCAAATAATGTGATGGGTAAACTCTAAATTGAATTATTTTTAAATTTAATTTTATTATACCACCACTATATGATCCCCATCCACCGTAAGATAATATTATATATATTATATTTACATATATGTGTGTACTATGGTTGAATATCTATCTTATACCCTCCATTCATTCATCAATAATTATAAAAATATTGTTCACAATATGGTTGGTTCACCACCTCCATGAACTAAAAAAAATTCTCTACCACCTTCAAGGATGGTTATAGAAACAATAATTTGGTTCAATATTATTAATATAAAAATCATATAACTTATTTTATGTTCTTTTATGTTTTAATAACCATTTAATTAAATAAAATGAATCTAGTTCTAGATGGTCCGCAAAACAACATAACTGAACTAACCACACAATGTTAATTTTTTTACTAATTGAATTATACCTATTCTAGAACACAAATGGATATATGAGACAATGTAATTTTATATAAGTTCATTGATAAATTTTTATTTCTCTTCTTTATTTTTCGTCCCATTTTAAAAGAACATCGATAAACACAAGTGATCAGACTATTGATCTATGAAATTAACGCCATTCAAAAAATAAAATTAAAATAATATCTCAATAAAATGGTTATAAATGAAAATAAAATAATTTTATAAAATAAAATATTGATGTTAAATGTACCAAATTAAGTAATTAATGAATCTAATTTTATTATCAATGATACTAAGATAAAGTTAAGAATAATTATACAACCAAATATAATGGATATTCCTAAACCACCATATTTTGTTTGGGTTATGAAATTTCCCAATATAACTCAAATTATCCCTCTACATGAAGTTAAGAAATTATTCAAAATTCATTATATAGATCTCTTACATATGTACCTATCTTATTCATCCTTTTATTGGTTAATATATTCTTTGATTTTATTTCCCAAATGTGTACTATCAAATGAAACCAGAATTAGGTGAAATTTTATTTCTCTTTATCATTTTATGTAACAAAATTTTAATATATTTTGTAAAATTAATTATTTAAATAATTAAAGAAATTTTTGGAAAAATAATTTATGTTTACCTATGGATTTCATTGAACATTTCATTTTTATTCATATATCAAATTCTATAACCAATTCCATAAAACCAATGTGTTGAAAGTTCATTTATATACCCAATTATCTACCCTTTCGCATGAAATTTTATATAAAATGAACACCTTTTATGAATCATATACATAGACACTCAGAAATGAATTTCAAAAAAAATAACTTCATCTTCCCTTTGGAATCTGTAGGAAATCTCCTTTTATATTTATAAGTGTCAATATTATGAAACCCATTGCAGTCAATGGTTAATTATTATTCTTAGGTAATGTATTTTATTTCCATTATATTCTCAAACAAGAATGACATTATTTTGAGTTGTGTGTCTATATAGAACTCCAATGAATTGGGTGTCATTTATTACTTATGAGATGTTATTTATAGGATTAAAGAGTAAACCTAATCCATGATGAGACTGTGTCCACCATGTGATGTTGTCGTGGAAGTTATCCATGAGCTATGATTATGTCATTTTATATATGTGCTTCCAATTTATTATAGTTCCATGATATTATTATACCATTTTCTTTATTATGTGCTCCCTTATGTTTATTCATGATCCTTTTCATTTATGATATCATGGTATCCTTTCTAACTCTTATGAAATACTTTATTATGATTCTTATTCACTTATAGGGATATTTATTATACCCCATTTTCTTATGTATTACCTATGTTATATTATAATATTTTTTTAATCAAAGGGATTTAGGAAATTATTATAGAGATTAAATTAAAGATGTTTATTTTGATATTTTATGTACCTAATCATCTAAATACACTAGGCTGCTCGATTATTTGGATGTTTTAATTATAATATATATATTAAAAATAATGTAATAATATTTTTCAAAGGCTTTAGTCACTATATTTTATATAAGAGGAAGGTCTAATTATTTTTTGGGATTCATACTACTATACTTTATAGAGAACTATAGTTGTAAGTCAATGTATATGATGTTATCATGATCTTTTAGTATTATATAGATCTAGTGGTTTTTTTGAAATTACATAACTATAAGGATGGTACGT
This sequence comes from Viscum album, assembly GCA_963277665.1. Lineage (NCBI taxonomy): Eukaryota > Viridiplantae > Streptophyta > Magnoliopsida > Santalales > Viscaceae > Viscum > Viscum album. Next base: position 1,773,871,026 of record OY728146.1, on the reverse strand, counting down.
GTGGTAAAGGATTCAACCCATTTGTAATTTAGGGTAATAATATTAAAAGTGATGGATTTGATATTAACTATATTTTCACCTGGTGCATGAAAAATATGGGTTTTCACACTTGTTTTGAATCTCCTAAGGGATATACATTGGAAAATTTCAAAACTCATTATGGAACATAATAAAAGAATTTTATAGATTATTATATTATAAATCGTAATCAAGAAATTAACATGGATAAATTATATTGAAACCTATATAAACATAAGATCGTATTTATCTGTCATATATCTGTTATTCCATATATGAATATATTTTTATATTTTATATGATTTGTTGGTTTGAGTAATATCATTCCTATGATTATTTTGTAAATAGTAAATGTTTATATAAAGAACCAAACTATGAAAGGAAGGATTATCATTAATGGTTCTACAGATTCCTTCATATCATTCAATTGTAGTGTTACTTTTGAAACACCACCATAATATATAGGGGTTTGGATATATATGAGAAAAAATGGATAAATTTTCACATCTAAACTACATAAATCCTATGAAGTAAATTTTTTTGGAAAAAAATTTCTGAAAATTTATAACCATACATCCTTTATGAAAACTTGATGCTATATTGGGCATGGATTAGAAATCCTTTAATAATTCCAATTTCATCTTTTGATAGAGAGAGATCACTCTTTAAAACACGAGTCATTATTAATTTATGAACAAGTGTAAGGATGATGAAAAAAATTTATATGAATCATCTTATACCATCCCAATCCATTTTTGGTATTTTTGAATAACAAAATTTGTTGGTTACATAATATAATTAAAATTTAAAATATCTAATTAAAAAACTATGAAGAGAAAAAAAATCAATCCACTTCCAACATTGATGGCCTTATTTTTGAAAAATTTCGCATGTTACATAAAAAAATTGAACAATGGAAAAAAAAATTCAAAATATGAATTTCAAAATTTGTGAAGAATATTGATATCTAGGTCATCCTCAAGATTAGTACCAACCATTATAATATAACTCTAACACTCCAACCGATGTCTACATCAAAACACCAAAACCATAAATGAACTTGTCCCCAAAAACTGAAAAATCCACCATTATATCCATCAAAATAGATAAAAACAATGCAAAATATAACACATTATAGAACAACAAAACGATTCTAAACAACAATATCCCCAAGAAATGAAAAGGCAACATAAAAAAACCAAAAGTGACCTCCAATGAACACGAAGATAAATATATCAAAAACCCATCAATGATAGATAGAACAGAACCCCGTAAGAAAACAAAATGAATAGAGGGATCTTGTACTAGTCAAGCATCCTATAACACTTTCCCTACTCACATAACACATCCCAAATCTTCTGGATTCCCACTATACTAAATTTTACTTCCGGGGAGAAATGGTCCAAAAAAATAAAATAGATATAAAACTCTACAATGCCTTAATAATGATCCATGACCAACCATGGACTTCAAATACTACCTTTATACCTATCATATATGACTTTAATATAAAAATCATACTATTCCATATTTCCAAAAACACCACAAATAACGCCATATATGTGAAAATATTGACAGATATTAACCAACTAAAATCATGATTTCAAAACCAAATAGAACTCACACCTCACAAACAAACACCGCTTTGAAGGCCACCAAACCGTCAAAAATAAAGAGTTTCAAAGGATCAGAAGGTGATAGATAAGGGAAATTATTTTAGGACCTTGAAAAACATCTCCATTACTTAGGACATTGACTGGATTACAAAACAAATAGAAAAGAACATCATACAAGTCATCTTCAACAGATCATCAATGATGGTGATGAAGATGAAACACTAGAATATTCCTTCATAAAATGATTACTCAGATATAGATTCAGATAAAAATATCCTTGAAATATGATACCTATGAATTTAAAATCTAAATTAATGGAAGAAACCCCTTTACTATAAGGGACAATCGAGGGAGAGAAGGAATATAGGAATGTTGGGGAATGTGGGAACTAAATGGGGGAAAGGGGGGCACCACAGATAACTGATCTACCTTTTCTATAAATCAAATTTAAGGAAACCAACTGTTAGTGGGAACAGATGTCAAATAACCTTATATTTAATCATGTAATCATTATATAAGGTGTGGATATTAGTGCCTTATAACGAAAAAATATATGTAAATTTATTTAAATAAATGAGAGAATTATTATTGATGATATTTCCATTATGAGGGACTATACTTGTGTATTCCCTGAAGTGTTTGATACTATTCATCTTAATTGAGATGTTTAATTTTCAATTGTACTTATACCAAGATATGTACCCATATCAAGGACTCCAAACAGAATAATAACTATTATTTTTTTGGAAGTAATGTTGATGTTACATGGGAATCTAGACAATGGTTTTATATACTAGAGTGCTTCACTATGTGGTGCATTGGTTCTCTTTATTAGAAATAAGGATTGGTCAAAGTTCCTCTACATTGATTATAAATAAATGAATAAAATCGTGATAAACAATAATTATTCCCTATCTTGGATGATTGAATTGTTAAATCAACTACTTGGGACCCAGTATTTCTCTAAGTTGGATCTTAGGTCTGTTTATCACCAATTAAAGTTGAATATGAAAGATAATCCCAAGATGTAATTTTGAAAAAGATTTGTACACTTTGACTTAATGGTGATTCCATTTAGACTCACTAATTCATCATCAATCATTATAAACATTATATATAGGATGTATATTTTATAAGGAATGTTATCACCTAAAAAGGGATATCTATGGACCCCTATACGATACAACAAATTGATGAGTGGCCAATAAAAAATAAATAATGGATACCTATGGATTTTTTGGGATCTATAAGAATTACATATGATTTGTGAGAATCTTCTCATAATTTTCAAACATTCTAAACTATGGTGACCTAGAATGTAGAAATGATTTTCCACACTAATGCATGCAATTAGAGATTAAAGTAATTGAAAAGGAGGACTATCATAGTGCTAGTCCACATGCTTCCCTAACTTGGGAACATTCCATTGAATATATTTATTATCAATAAAGGTATTAGGTTTTTTATTAATTAATAATTAAAAATTAAAAGACTAATACTCAAGATAGTTAATATTCCTTGAGTATAAATCCACAATGCATGATCTATATTTAGAAGTAGTGATCTCCACTTTGAAGATTTACCTACATTATATTTATATAGATAAGTGTGGAATGTATATGAATAATAAGAACCTAATATGTGTATATATATATATATATATATATATATTCATATAAAAGGAGTATAATATGTTCTAGTGTTGATGGTTTGAGTAGATCTATGACTATAGATTCTTAATCCACTACCGTCCTGCAGTAGAAATTAATGTTCTAATGACCGAATCTTTACATACATGGAAATTACATTATATTTGTGGAATAATTAATACATTACACAAAAAAAACACCCAAATAACATATTAGTTTAGTTCCTTTGGATACTTGGAACACAATATTCTAATTTGGTGAATTATCTTCAAAATATCCCATAAAGATCTTCCCTTTTAGTTTTCCTACCTAAAACCGTTCTTTATATCCTGGGGAAAATAAAACATATAAAAAGCGTGAGCTCAGATGCTCAGTAAGGGTAAACATGAAAATAATGAAATAAAATCAATATAAGATTGTAATAACATGAAAATAACATTTAAAAATCATACCATGTATATGTATCAAAATATTTAGACATGAAATAAATCTGGGTAGTTCATAAGACATAAAACATTAAAGAACATGAGCCATGAGAGAATAGCATTGAAATAAAATATAGATTATTAGAAATCACATAAGAATATAAAATCATTTCATATTAGTCAAGGCAAGTTTCCAAGGAAATCATAGTGGAAAATGTCCATTACTAAACGGATTCAAATCCTTATTCTGATCATATATTCCTAAATCGAGTTACTTACCATTCCGGCAATATATTTCTAAACCGATGTCATTTACCATTCTAAACCTATCTATATGATGATATATAAATAATTACCCAATTAATTGGAGGGAGATATAGGTCACACCCATCTAATATTGAAATCATTATTACATGTTCCACAAAAACATAAATCACTCATCATTGCACTACCTAAGGAATAAAATAGGTTTCTTAAACATCATTCCATTATCACATAATCTGTATAAAAAATGGATTTCATAATTTCACTCCATCATAAACATATTAAAACAATAGGAATAATAGGTATAGAAACATAAACCTATTAAAATATTTCATCTTTGATGCCAATTAATTTTGATAAAACACATGAAATTAATTCTTGAGGAAAATATCCATTCTTCTTCAAAAATGTTTTCTTTTCTAAAACTCCCATGAAATTTTTAAATAAAAGGATTTCATTGAAAATAAACATGAAATATTGAGAATGATAATTAATTAAAATAATGTGTTATGAAAGCGTAAAAATCTATTCAGTCCCCATAAAATAAAAGAAAACATTCTTCTTTATTTTTTTCCAAAAGTCAAAAAGTACGTCATATCAAAAATGACAAAACAATTCAACTCATAATACTTTGAAAAAATTCACCAATGGGTAAAATTGGATTTCAAAAATATTATAAGAATATTTATAATATTTTGTGATATATTTTTATAAAACATGGACATGAATGAAAAATATACCCCATTAAATACTTACATATAAATAATCTTGGATAATAATGAGATTAAAAAATTATCCCTTAACTTAGGTCTGATATCATTTGTATGTATTAGAACCCTGTGTATAATAATTTATATAATTTCATTTAATTATTCCATAATCATAGTTATTTTAATGTTATTATGTATGACCATATTATCATTTTTTGTTAGAAATATTTCATTATTACTTGTTATTTGGGTATTAGTGGCTTAATTATATTATGCATGTTTTGTTGAATAAGATCTGGTTATCTATCTTAGTTTATAGTTTTATCATTTAAAAATTTTATTGACATAATATATACTATATTTATTCATTTTATACATTTATATAATCATTATTTAATGGATATCATGTAGAATGAATTGCATCGTATTATAGATTCGGTAAGCCATACATACACATAAGTGATGATATCATTCCTTTAATTATGAAATGATATGGAATTGAATAGAATATATTTCATTTAATAATACATGACATGTTATAATAATAATATATAGTTATTATTTCCATCATTATACCCATACAAGTTAATTGGTGATGAAAAAAAGATCACACTACGATGTGGAGAGGGTAAGTCATATGTACGCACGTGTGGTGATTTAATTTATCATAGGATGGATAGAAGGTGGAATTTGGTTGTTCTATAACCATAATAACATCTAATTATATAATTTATACAGAATTTATTACTTTATAATAGAAACAATAAAGGAATATTATGTAGAAGAGGAAATGATCTTGAGATAGTCAGTAATGGAGATCACATCTTCTTCAGTTGATCACCATTAAAGAACACATTAAAACATCAATGAAGGGTGTTACGCCTAAACCAAAATATTAATGGAGGTATTATATTAAGTTTTTTGGGAAGGTCTTTGATAAACCAAAATATTTATGATATGTAAGTAAAAGAGTATAGTGGGTAACTTTTTATAGGATAGGGGAGGGGAACCCATAAAAACTCTTAAAATATTAAATTAATATAAATTAATTTTTAAACACAAATGAATTCAACATAAGTTATGTAGAATAAAGGATTAGGATGATTCTAAATAATATTTAACAATAATTTTTAAACATTTTTTGATTTAATTTTAAACATTATCATTTCATTTTACTCAAAATTATTTTCTTTTCGTTTTAATTTTGCTAATAACATTTTAAATATTAAGAGACTAAAAATATTACTTATATGGGGACAATTTCCCATAAATTGAATCTTTATGAACTTTTATACCATTTCATAGTTACTTTGTAAATTTTTAATGGTTTTTTTATTTTTTAAATAATTTAATAAAATATTATTTTTATAAAATAACAATAGTGTCAATTTTGAAACAATTCGTCTTATTGAATTTAAATAAAATCCAAGAAGAGAGATAAATTTGAAAAAAAAAACATTTAATATACTTATGAAATGTCATAAAAACCTATAAAACTCATGTAGTACCCTAATTAAATAAATTTATATTTATTATAATATTTTTCATATCATTTATTTGATATTTAAATTAATAATATACTTACTATATCATTGTAGTGTCAATATTTGTGATAATTATTTAATATCTAAAAATTATAAATAAATTATCATGATTTATATAATTTTATTGGATTTATATATACTATGTATTATCGATGATTTATCATTTTTATCCCTATATTAAAATTATTATATTTATAAGAAATAAAAGGGTGACATTTTTTCACTTTCATGTCACTTTATTTTATTTTAATAATATTTATATCATTTTCAAGGAAAAAAGTCCATTAAATGGGTCATTTATGATCCTTATGTGTTAAGTGTTTATGTTTACTCATAAAATAGTATTTTGTTAGGTTTTATGGTAATTTTATTGTCTTTATCATAACATTTTGTTACCTAAATTACCAGATTTACCTTTAACTATGTTAAATAAAAATTATCATAGTTACTATTTGTAATATCCAAAAATAAAAGTAACCTATTAAAATTATTTGAACTCATTGATAAAAAATATAGAATCCATTTTTAAAAATTTATAACATAGAAGTTTATATAATCAATTTAAAATTAATATCATTGACAAAATGAGAAAATGGGTTTTTAAACAGTAAAACCCATCAAAAGATTGATGTGTGTTTATGTCCTATTTCAGTGTGAAAATAATAAAATTGATAAAAATTAAATTAAATTATAATAAAATAATAAAATTATGCTTTAAAACTAATTGAAATGATAATCTATCAATAGAAATATATTAGACACAAAAGATGTTTTTTTTTCACAATTCATTTAAATTTGAAAATTATCAGAAAAATACCAAAAAATTTTGAAAAGTAAGTTTTCATGTCCCAATTCCAAATAATAAGTTTTATAATCCTAATAGAACCAATTATATTATAAAAACTATATTTATAATGGATTCTATATCAAAAGTTTGTAAAAATTCCTTTTTCTTAAAAAGATACTCATTTTCTCTGAAAAATTGAATTTGTTATTATATCATGTCTAGAAAGAATATACAGTGAATTTAAAACATTAAATTTAATATAATAAATATATATCTTATTAATAAAATCCTACAACAGTGATTTTATTATTTTATTAACTCATATATTTTTAGTAAAATAGTTTTTTAGAAAAATATTTCCTTTTATTTAAAAGGGTATTATTTTCATTTATAAATAATTTCTCAACCAAGAATTGATTATATATATATATATATGTTTAAAATATAATTTCATAATTAAGTTAATAATTTTAATACTCGCCATTATAATTCCATGTTTATAAGGTAACATAATAATATTTTTTTGATCACTTAAAATAATTTTTGCATGAAATGATTTCTATCAAAAAAACCTGAAATTGTGTGTAACAAAAGTAGAACATAGAGCTTCTTATACCGCAAGATACGCAGATGATGTGTATATATCAAGATAATATTGGTGTATCGTACAACATAAGACACTAATAAAATTAAAAAAAACATAAATAAAAAAAATAAAATCAATCTCATAATAATATTGTTGTGTTACATTATACCCCCTTAAAAAGAATTTCACCCTCAAAATTCATCTAGGTTATAAAAGTATTAATACATGAGAGGTTCTTAAAAAGAAACCCACATTGGAAAAATTGAATAATTAAAATTCCTTTTGGAATGTAATGTGAGAAACATAAAGGTTACCCAAAATCACTCATAATTGGGTTTCAACAAAGGAGAATATAGTTGGAAAGTGAAAACATGGATATGGATGAGAAATATAACTATCATGTTCTAATAGAGAGAGATATAGAACAACTTTAGAATAATGTTAACAATGAAAAAATCCATAAATGTGTGATAATTTAAGGGACCATTTGATTCATGAGAAACGAAGGTACAAGGATAATATTTTTGTTTTTAAGATCCTTTCCCTAGAGTTGAAGAATTTTTCATGTATAGAAATACTTAATTGATTAAGTATAATAACTTCAATTTCTTATTCATCTATTATTCCAATAAATGAAATTAAAATTTTCATTCTTTAAGAATTATCATATCATGGGATCCATAAATAGAATGATAGGTTATTACATTTTTTATTACAAAAAAATGGTATAACAATTTTTAAAATATACATAAGTCCACCAATAGTTAGATAATACATAAATCTAACAAGTTTCATCTGAATTTTAACTTATACTTTCCATAAGTTGATAACCTTACTAAATTTATGAAAGCTAAAAATAAAAAACTTTATAAAGTTTTTAACATACTTGTCTTGGAATTTATCTCCCACATATCATAAGAAATCTCCTTTTGGTCACATTCCAAACATGTGAATGCTTTCACCATGTATTTTATTGAAACATGGTAATAACTTGAATTACCATATAACCTTAGTGGAAACATGCATTATTTAAAAAAAATACCTCTTTATATTTACCATAAATCAAAAAGATTCTATATTCTCCATCCATGATATAATAAATAACTTTTTCTTCATATTTTTCTTGAGGTCAATAATACTTTAAAATAAAACTTTATTTCCTTATCCCAACATTATGCACATATTAAGGGTTATCCTTCATTAATAGTTTTTTTACCTGAAATAAATATAAATCACTTTTCATGGTTACTGGTACCACTCATCATATCTATTAAATACATATGGAAAAACCATAGTAGACCGATTGATATTCCATTATTTCATAATACCATAAAAGTGATTTTCAAAATTATTCTGGAATCCCATTAAATAAACTCCCAATCATTCCACTGCTTCATTTTCATACTCTACATCACTAATAGTGATCAAATTAAATTTTTATTTTTATTTAGTCTTTATGGGTTGATGACATCAACCATCAATAATAACCCTTAGATTAGGGCATTGATTAACATAATTCTGCATTTCATTGAACTTGTAGCATTGAAGTGTGGGAGGTGTATTCTATGAAGAATTTTCTATATTCTCATCATTAGCTATCATTTCCCATTACATTCAGACTCATCTCCCTTAATAAAGTATTTTCCAACCAATAAACATTTTGAATTCAATTTAAGATAATCTCCATCATGTATCTTTACACACATTGAGCATAAGGAAATGACTATCTTTTTTTCACCATTTTTTTGATATTTACCCTTGAAATCCATTTTTTGTTTCATGTAAATATAATGATATTGTTATGTAAACAAACATCCATTTCTACCTTGGTATCATAATGCAAAATCTCATCATAGCTACTAAAGTCTATTATGGATAACATCTATAGAATACTTGTCTTTAAGCCACTTAATAATCGATTAACCTTACGTTCTTATTAGATAATAATGCCAGAAGCGTACCTTGATTGTCTGATAAAATTTGCCTCATATATACCAGAAGATTATTCGTACATTTTTTAAGATCATGAAACTCATTTTCCATATTTGTATTTAGAATATGAGGAAAGTTCTTATAGAAAAATATTTTCATAAACTCATCCCATTCCATGGATTCAATTTCTTATAACTTCCTCATATTTTAGATTAGAGTCCACCACAAGTCCACATTTCGTTCTAAATGATAAAAATCATAAATTAATTTTTTATATTCTGAAAATTGAATGATATAAAATATCTTTTCAGTGGTACTAATCCATTACTGAACAATAATAGGATTAGTATACCCACGGAAAGAAGGTGTATGTTTCCTCATGAAGGAATCCATAGATTTATTTTCCATTATATGCCCATTTGGATGTCCAGAATTATGCATAGCCGATCTAAGTATAGTGATAATATTTTAAATTCCATATCCCATAACATTTGGTTATTAAGGAAGACAATAATTTCATTTCCCATTGTATTCATCATTAACATGGATTCTTCAGGTTTTAGCCATAGTCTAAAACTGAAAAAGAATATTGTGAGAAGATAAAATCATACTTGGAAAATAACATAATCATGGGTAAGTACTTTCAATCTCTAACATCTTAGGTTTAATCATATTTTAACCATTATCATTAACAAAATTAAAGGTTTGTAACCTATAAATTGGTATACCCTTAGGTAAATTCATATATCCTTAGAAATATATCTAGGTATCTCACTAAATTGTTCCCATCCTAGTCTCCAAAGTTTGACTAAACCATTACTCTGATACTAGATCTAAAAACCAAAGAATGAAATATGAGGAAATTACATTACATTTTAGGAATAATTACTACATTACTCAAAAAAATTCCAAAATAATTTATTAGTTGAGTGCCTTTGGAAACTTGAAGCACAATCTTATATTTTTTTGAATGATCTTAAACATCTCTCACAAATATTTTACCCTTTATTTTTCCTATATAAAACCATTATTTATGTCTTGGGGAAAATAAAACATATTAAAAGGAAAAGATCAGATGCTCAGTAAAGGTAAACATGTAAAATATCAAACAAAACATGAAAATAAGAATTTAATAACATGAAAATATCTTTTGGAAATTATAACATGTATATATATATATATCAAAATATTGAGACATGAAATAAATATTTGTAGTTCATAAGGAAAAAACATAAATGAATATGAACCATGAGAAAATAGAATTAGAATAAAAATGGATTTGTGGAAAACAAATAAGAATATAAAATCATTTCATATTATTCAAGGATTATTACCAATACCATAATTATGGAAAATTTACTTTACTGAACTGATTTCACTCCTCTTTTCATCCTTGTGTTACTAAACTAGGTTCACTAATCATTCTAGCCATGTATTACTAAACTGAGATCATTTCGCATTCCATAACTATATATCTCATGACATATAAATCATTACCCAATGTATTGGAAGGGGATATATGTCCCACCCATCTCATAATTAAATAATTTGTATATGTGCCACAAAACTATAAATCATTCATCACAGCATTACCCAAGGGATAAAATGGGGTTTTAACCATCATTCCATCATAAAATAGTCCATATAAAACAAATAGATTTCAGAAATATCATTTCATAATAAACATAATAAATTTATATCAATAATAGGGATATAAACATAACCCTACTAAGTAATTTCATCATAGATGGAAAATAATTTTTGATGAAACACTTGAAATTAATTCATGAGAAAAATATCATTTCTTCTTCAAAAAAAATTATTTTTTCATAATTTCATGAAAATTTCAAATAAAACAATTTATTTGAAAATAAAATCGAAATATTTTAATATAAAATTCATGTAAATAAGGAATTATTAAAGTTTAAAATTCTATTCATTTCATATATGTTAAGGGAATACATTCTTCTCGTAATTTTGTTTTAAAGTCAAAAAGTACCTCATATTAAAAATGAGAAAATATTCCATTCATACCCTTTGATAAATATTAACCAATGGTTAAAATTTACATTATAAAATATTATAATAATATGTATAATATTATATAATATGTATTTTTAAATGATTGTCATGTTTGAAAAATATACCCTGTTAAATACTTATGTTTAAACAATGTTGGATAATAATGGGATTAAAACATTATCCCTTACTATATGCCTAATATCCATTGTCTGTATCTAAAAAACATGTATAATTATAGAAAAAACTTTATTGACTTATTCCATAATCATATTAATTTTTATTATATCATATATTATCAGATTATCATATCTTTGTTAGTAACATTTCATTGTTACTCTTTATTCCATTATTAATGGATTCATTTCCTTATGTAGGTTTTGTCAAAAATGCTCTCATTATCCTTAATAGGTAATAGTTATATCATTAATAAAATGATATTTAAATAATATATACAATGTTTATTCCTAATAAAAATTTATATAATCATTCTTTAATGGATATCATTTAGAATTAATCACATCATATCATGGAGATGGTAGGTTGTACGTACACAAAAGCGATGATATAATTCCTTTAATTATGAAATGTTACAGAAGTAGAAGGTATATATTTTCATTTGGAATCAATATAATTATATGATAATAATATATTTTTATTATATATATCATTATATCCATACACGTAATGTGTTGATGATAAATATATCACACTATGGCATGAAGACGGTAAGTCGTATGTATGCACGCATGGTGATTTTATTTTTCACAGGATGAATAGAATATGGATTATGGTTTTTACATAACCATAATAACATCTCAATATATAGGTGATACTGATTTTATTAATTTATAATGGAAACCACAAAGGAAGAGGTAATATAAGAAGAAATGATCTTGAGATAGTCGGTAAATAGGATTGACACTTCTTTGGTTGATCACCTTTGAAGAACACCTTAACACCTCTATGGAGGGTATTATTCATAAAATAAGTACTCAATAATAAGGTAAGGTATTATAGGATGGGTTTTAGGATGGTATTGGAAGATCCAAAATATTTATTAAGTGTAAGTAATAGAAAATAGTTGGTACCTTTTTATAGAAGAGGGGAGGGGCACCCTTGAAAACTCTTAAAACATTAGATTAATATTAATTAATTTTTAAATAAAAATGACTCCAATAAAAAAATTTAAAGATAATATTATTGTTATTCTAAATCCTCTCAACCAATATTTTTTAAACATGATTTTATTTCATTTTAATCCTTATCATTTTGTTTTATCCTTAATTATTGTCTTTTAATTTTAAGTGTGGTAACAAATATTTTAAATATTAATAAACTATAAATTTTACTTATATGGGGTAAATTTCACATAACGTGAAACTTTATGAACATTTAGACCTTATTATGGTTGCATTTTAATTTTTAATTTTTTTTTGGGTTTTTGAAATAATTTAATAAAATATTATTTTTATAAAACGTCAATAGTGTCGATTTTCACACTATTCATTTCATTGAATTTAAATCAAATAAAAATAGAGAGATATCTCCAAACATAAACATTGAATATACATATGAAATTATTAGTAACCAATAAAATTAATGGATTACCCTAATTAATTAAAATTATATTTATTTAAATATTTTTCATATCATTTATTTGATATTTTGATTAATAAAATAATTATTCTATAATTGTGGTGTCTATAATTATAGTTATTATTTAATCTATAAAAATTATAAATAAATTATCATGATATAAATAACGTCATTATATTTTTTATTCTATTTATTATCAATATTTTATCATGTTTATACATATATTGAAATTATTATACTTATAAGAAATGTGAGGGTGACATTTTTTCACTTTCTTGTCACATTATTTTATTTTAATAATATTTATAAAATTTTCATGAAAAATCCTGATCTTTAGTTGTTAAGGGTAGATGGATACTCATAAAATTGTATTTTTTTCAGTTGTTGGGGTAATTATATTGTCCTTGTCATATTATTTTGTTACCTAAATTACCATATTTCCCTTTAACCGCGTTAAATAAAAATAACCATAGTTACTATTCATAATATCAAAAATAATAGTATACTATTATATTAAATTGGACTCATAAGTTCCACATATTAAATTAATTTTTTAAAAAATAAATCATAGAAGTTGCAGTAATTAATTTAAAAGTAATCATGTTGACAAAATGAGAAAATGGATTTTTAAAAAGTAAAAAACATCAAAATGTCGATAGGTTTATATCCAATTTCAATGTGAAAATAATTCCAATGAAAAAAAAATTGATTAAATATAAGAAATTTATCTAATTATATTTTAAAAAACTAAAATAATAATCTAACAATTTAAATATATTATATAAAAAATTATTTTTGAAATAAAATGCATTATTTTTCATTGTTCATTTCAATTTGAAAATTATCATAAATAACCAAGAATTTATCTAAAACTAAATATTGACTTCCCTATTTCATAAAAAAAAGGTTTATTTTTTCAAATAGATCCAATAAAAGTATCAAAAAAAATTAAAAAAATTTTCCCATCAAAAGGAGGTAAAAGTGCCTTTTTGAAAAATAATCCATTCATCCAAAAAATTAATTTTTTCTTATATCATGTCTAAGAACATATAATATGAATTTAGAACATAATATTAAATATATCAAATATATTTAATTAATAAAACCCATCAATATTGATTCTATTAATTCATAAACTCACTTATTTGTATTTAAATAGTTTTTCAGAAAAACATTTCCTTTTATTTAAAAAGAGTATTATTTTCATTTATAATTAATTTCTCATAAAAGAATTTTTCATATATAGATTTTTAAATCAGGATTTCATAATTGTGTTAATAATGTTCATAGTCACCATTATAATTCCTAGGTTATATGGTAACATAATAATATTTAGTTTTTTTCTTTAACATAGTTTTATGTGAAATGAATTCGATCAAAATAACTTGAAATTGTGTGTAACAAAAACTAAGAATAGTGTTTCATATACTACAAGCTAATCCAGTGATTCATATAGCGCAATCTTATCTTCTTATAGTATACAACACAAGACATCAATTAAATTAAAAAACATAAATAAAAAAGAACAATAATAAAAATAATAAAATCTATATCATAAAAATCATAGGGTGTTATATTCTACCCCCCCCCCCCACCCAAATGAATTTCACCCTTGAAATGTTTCTTGGTTATAATGTGATTAATACTTGAAAGGTTATTTGATTTAATCCCATATCAAAAAAATGAAAAATAAAACATCCTTTTTAAAAGGAATTTAAGAAACATAACAGCTACCCAAAGTCACTCATAAATGGGTTTTTATATAGGATAACATAGGTGGAAGGTGAAAATGTGAATATGGAACAGAAATCTAACCATCATATTTTGATGCATAGTCATAGAGAATAAGGTTAGGCAAAATCAACCTAACAAAAATCCTTAAAACTATAATGATTTAATGGGGAATTTGATTCATCAGAAACTAAGTTACTAGTATAACAATTTTGGTTTTTATATCCTTTCACTAGAGTTGATTAATTTTTCCTGAGAAGAAATACTATTTTGATTAAATATAATCTCATCTATTTCTATATCAACATGTATTCCAATAAATGAAGTTGAATTTATTTTTTTTAATCATTAGTATATCATGAAATCCATAAATATATTGATATTTCATTCTATCTTTCATTTTTATAAAAAATATGTTAGAACAAGTTATTAAATATTCATAAGTCCACCTATAGATAGATAATACTTAAATATAAAAAACTTCATCCTAAGTTAAACTTATAGATTTTATAAGTCGATAACCTTACAAAACATCTAAAAGATAAAAATTAAAACCCTTAGAAATATGTTAACTCACTTAAAATAACATTTATCCCCCACATATCATATGGTACCTCTTGTTGGTCACATTCCAAACATGTGAATATCTTCATCATGTATTTTCTTAAAACATGGTAATAACATTAATTACTGTATAAACTTAGTGAAAACTATCATGTTTTAAAAAATTAACACTTTCCATACACCCTAAATCCAAAATATTCTATATTATATGTAAATGATATCATAAATCACTTTTTTATCATACCAGTCCTGAGGTCACTAATAATATCAAACAACTCTTTATTTAGTTATCCCAACATTATTCACATATTAAGGGTTATCCTTCCCTTAATTTTTTCTTCAAAAAAATATTTGAATCACATTTGATGGTTACTAGTACCAATCAACATATACTCTTAAATAGATATAGAAGAACCACTGTAGACAAATATATATTTCATTATTCCAAAATACTATAAAGGTGATTTATAAGATTATTATGGAATCTCGTTACACAGACACTCAATCATTCCACCACTTTGTGGTCAGACACTACATCACCAATAGTGATCGCATGCAATTTTACTTTTTATTTGGCTACAAGAGGTTTCTTATATTGATCTTCATCAATAACCCTTGGATTATGTATTTGGTTAGCATAATTCACCATTTCATTGCACTTGTATCATTTTAGTGTGGGAGGTTAATTATATGTATCATTTTCTCTATTCACAACATTAGCTATATTTTTTCAATTACATATTCAACCAACTACCCGATGAAATTATTTTCCACACAAATAAAATTTTATAGTCCCTTTAAGAAAATATCCACAATTATTTATTCCACACTTTGAGCATAATGAAATGTTCATCTTGTTTTCACTGTTGTTTTGAGATTTTCCCTTGAAATACATATTCCATTTCTTATCAAAACCATGAGTTTGATATGTACCCCCAACATCTATTTCAATGTTGAAAGCACAACTCACAATCTCTTCGTAGCTACTAAACTCTCTTATGGATAACCCCTTTGAAGACTTGTTTTTAATCCACCAAATAATCGATCAACCTTACTTTCCAATTGGATAATAATTCCAGAACCATACCTTACAAGTCTTGTAAACTTTCCCTCATATGTACCAACGTATTTGTCAATATTTTTCTTAAGATCAAGGAACTAATTTTCCATCTTCGTATGAAGAATGCGAGGAATGAAATTATTGGAAAATAAGTTCTTAAACGCATCCCATTCCATGGATTCAATTTCATCTTTCTTCCTAGTATTCCTTATTAGATTCCACCACTAGTTATCTTTGTCCTTATACATGACAAACATCCAAAATGAATTTTTCATGTTCCAAACAGTAAAGGATAGAAAATATCTTTTTAGTGGAACTGATCCATTGTTCAATAATAAGTGGATCATAAGACCCACTAAAAATGGTGGATGTTGCCTCATGAAGAACTCAAAATATTGTTGTTCCCCTCTATGCTTATTTGGAAGTCCAAAATGATTCGTAGATTATGTAAGTATAGTGATAATATTTTGTATTCTAGATCTCATAACATTTGGTTTCTCGAGAGTAAAATCATTATTTTCCAATTTCATTCATAATTAACACATTTCTATCAGGTTCCAGCCACTTTCTAAATCTAAAAAGATTAGTGTGAGAGGAAAAATCATACTAGTAAAATAACATAATAATGGGGATATACTTTCAATATCTAATATCATGGGTATAATCCCATGTTAACCATGACCAATGCAAAAATTCAAGGATTTTAACTTATAATTTGTCTTATCCTTAGTGACATAATTATATCCTTACAAATATTTATGGGAATATCATTAAAATTTTCTTATCCTAGTTTCAAATGGTTGACTAAACCTTCACTCTAATACCAACTCTAACAACCCATGATTGACATACATGGAAATTACATTCATTTTTTAAGAATAAATAATTCATTACATAATAAATTCCCAAAGACTATATTATTTTAGTGCCTATGGAAACTTGGAGCAAAATATTCTAATTTGGGGAATGATCTACATCATATCCCATAATGATATTACCTTTTATTTTCCAACCAAAAAATGTTCTTTATATCCTAAGGAAAAGAAAACATTTAAAAAGAGTGATCTTAGCTACTCAATAAGGATAAACATGGAAAATATAAAAAAAAACATGAAAATAAGAATGAAATAACACGAAAATAAATTTTAGAAATCATATTATGTATATATATCAATATCTTAAGACACGAAATAAATCGTGGTAGTTGATATATCATAAAACATAAGAAAACATGAGCCATGAAAAAATATCATTGGAATAATACATGGATTTTTTGGAAAACACATAAGCATTGAAAAACATTTCATAGTAGTAAAGACTCATTTTGAAGACCATCATAGAAGAAAATATCCATTACTGAACTAAGTTCACTCCTCATTATATACCTGTATTACTGAACCAGGTTTACTTATTGTTCCAACCCTATATTTCTAAATTGATATCATTTACCATTCCATCCTTGTCTATCTCATGAGATATAATTATTTATTAAATTAATTTTATGGAGATATATGTCACATGAATATTATAATGAAATCATTATTACGTGTGCAACAAAAACACAAATCATTAATCATAGCATAACACATAGAATAAAATGGTATTCTTAAACATTCTTATGACATAACATAATCCATATAAAATAAAAGGATTACATAAATAGGATTGTATAATAAACATAAAAGAACCATATGAATAATATTGATAGAAACAAAACCCTATTAAATAATTCCATCTTAGATGGAAAATAATTTCGATAAAACACTTGAAATTAATTCTTGAGGAAAATATTTTTTCTTCTTCAAAAACGTTTTCTTTTATCAAAATTCCCTGAAATTTTAAAAAAAAGAGTTTCTTTGAGAATAATAATGAAATCATGTAATGTAAGGTTTATGAAAATAAAGGGTTATGAAAACATAAAAATCCACTCATTCTATATAAGTTAAAAGAAAACATTCTTCTCGTAATTTTTTCGGAAAGTAAAAATGTGCCTCATATCAAAAATGACAAAAGATTCCTTTCAAACCATTTTGTAAAAATTCACCAATGAGTAAAATTGTTCACAAAATATTATAATAATATGTAGATAATTTTATAATACATATGTATAAAACATGTACATGGAGGATAAATATACCCCAGTAAATACTTACGTATAAACAATCTCGAATAATAATGAGATTACAAAATTATCACATAACATAGGTATGATATCCTTTGTATATATTTAATCTACCAATATAATGATTTAAATAATTTCATTGACTTATTCTAGAATCATAGTCATTTTTATGATATCATATATAATCATATTATCACCTATTTGTAAGTAACATTTCATTATTACTCGTTATTCAGGTATTAATGGCTTTATTTTCATAGGCATGTTTTGTCGAATAAGTTTATGTTATCTTTCTTAGGTCATATTTATATCATTAAAAATTATATTAAAATAATATAAACAATATTTAATCATTTTATATATTTTTATAATCATGCCTTAATGGATGTCATGTATAATGAATCACATCACATCGTAGAGACAGTAGGCCATAAATATGAACAAGAGAAGATATCATTACTTTAATTATGAATTTTTATGGAATTGTATGGTGTATTTTTTTAGAATCAATATCATGTTATAATAATCATATATATTTATTTATTTAATCATTATACCTATCAAAGTAAATTGTTGATGAAAACCATATCACACCATGATGTGGAGACGGTAATCTATACATACGGACACATGTTGATTTAATTTTTCATAGGATGGGTATAAGGTGGAATATGGTAGTTCCATAACCTCAATAAAATATCATTATATAGGTTATTCTGTATTTTTTACTCTATAATTGATAAAACAAAGGAAGAATAATTATAATAAGAAATTATCTTGAGATAGTCGGTAAAGGATACTACCTCTTCTTCAGTTGATCACATTTGAATATCACCTGACAACCTATAGGGAGGATTCTATGCCTAACCTAAGTCCTCATGAATGGGGGGAGGTATTTTATTAAGTGGGTGGGAAGGTATTTTTTGAAAAAAAATATTTATTAAGTGTATGTAATAGAGGATAGTGAGTAACTTTTTATAGGATAGGGGAGGGGCACCATTGGAAACGCTTATAACATTAAATTAATAAAAATTAATTATTAAATCCAAATGAATCCAACAAGAGTTATGTATAATATAACATCTGGATGATTCTAAATACTCTCAATGAATAATTTTTAGACATTTTTTTATTTCATTCTTATTTTTTTTACCCTTAATTAGTCTCTTTTAATTTTAATTATGGTAACAACATTTTAAATATTAAGAGACTATTAATGTTACATGTAAGGTGTAAATTCCCCATAAATGGAAACTTAATGAACTTTTAGACCTTATTATAGTAAATTTTTAATTTTTTAATTATTTTTAGGATTTTTTAAATAATTTAATATAATATCATTTTTATATAATATCAGTACTGTCAATTTTGACACTACTAATTTCATTAAATTTAAATAAAATTAGAACAGAGATATAACATTGAAATAAAGTATTTAATAGACTTATAACATTTCATATTCATGTTTAAATTTTTTGGGGTACCCTAATTAATTCAAATTATATTTATTTTTATATTTTTCATTTCATTTATTTGATATTTTGATTGATAAAATAACTATTGTACCACTGTTGTGTCGATATTTATGGTAATTATTTAATCTAAAAATATAAAATAAATTCCAATGATGTATATAATTTCATAATATTTATTCAGACTATTTATTATATATGTTTTAACTTTTTACCCCAATATAAAAATTATTATACACATAATAAATAAGATGTTGACATTTTTTCACTTTCATGTCACTTTCATTTGTATTACTAATAGTTTAAATCATTTTTAGGAGAACAAGTCCATTTAATGAGTTAATTATTATCCTTAGTTGTTAATGGTAGATTTTGATTCATAAAATTGGATTTTGGAAGGTGTTAGGGTAATTTATTATCCTTATCATATTATTTTGATACATAAATTATCTGATTTATCGTTAACCACATTAAATAAAAATTACCATAGTTACTAATCATAATATCTAGAAATAAAAGTAAACTACTAAAAAAATTTGGAATAAATGATTACAAATATATAATCAATTTTTAAAAATTGGAAATACATAAGTTATAGTAATTAATTTAAAACTAATATCATTGACAAAATGATAAAATGAGTTTTTAAAATGTAGAAACCATAAAATGATTGACATGTGTTAATATCCAATATCAATGTAAAAATACTTCCAATGACCAAAAATGGATTAACTCATAAAAAATTAATATAATTATTATTTAAATCCCATTAAAAGGATCATCTAAAAATATAAATATATTACCTGAAAAAACATTTTTGAATTAAAACGCAGTATTTTTCAATATTCATTTAAATTTGAATGTTATCAAAAAAATACCAAATATTTATCCAAAACTCAATAATGATGTCCCTATTAAAAATAAGAATTTTATTTTTCCAAATATAATTTATAAAAGTGTCAAAAACTATATTTAAAATCAGTTCTCCATCAAAAGGTATTAAAATGCCTTTTTTGAAAAATACTCATTTTATCTGAAAATTTTAATTTGTTATTATATCATGTCTATAATACATATAAAATTAATTTAAAACATTACAAAAAATATATAACATACAAATTTAATTAATAAAATCCATCAAGTGTGATTTTATTATTTTATAAACTCACTTATTTCCATTTAATTAGTTTTCCATAAAAATGATTCCTTTAATTTAAAAAGGGTTTTATTTTAATTTATAATTAATTTCCCACCAAATAATTAATTATATATACACGTGTAAATCATACTTTAATAGTAGAGTTAATACTTTTCATACTAGCCAGTATAATTCCTAGGATAGAAGGTAACATAATTATATTTATTTTTTCACTTAAAATAAGTTTTTCATAAGACTAATTTAATAAAAATAGCATTAAATTGTGAGTAAAAGAATATAATATAAGTTTTGGGTATACTGCAATCTAATTAAGTGATGCATATAGTACTTTATGATCTTAGTGTACTATACAACACTAGATATCAATGAAATTTATAAAACATAAATAAAAAAATAAATGAAAATAAAAAAATTCTTTCTAATATATATATCATGGTGTTAAAAATGTGTTAGATAATCTTGGTAATGGGGATTCAAAAAAATCAATGATTATAATTGGGAAGAATCAAAAAAATAGACTTGAAAATATTGAAAATGGGTTTCATAAAAGAACATCGTTATTATTTTCTAAAATGATTTCTTAAAGATCCTGTTTGGGGATGATACATGATACTCAAATAGATGATTTGAAAATACAGATGAAGGTATAAGCTATCAGTAAAGTGAAATCCTTATATTTACAATTAATGATTAAGGAGTTATAAAAAATGGTTCAGGACTATGTGTAAAATTAAGTCCTTGGATAATAAAATATCTATTGAATAATGTACACTACTTTACCTTCTCCATAAACCTAGGGAGAAAAAAGATGTATTGAGATCAAATATGGTATTATCAATAGAGAAATTTGAAAAAGAATATTTCAAAGTATGTGTAATAATCCATGTTATGTTAGTAAGTGAATGATTAATGAAAAAAATTTAAGTGGATAATGAAATAATTACCAACACCTGTATATAAATAAGAAATAATCTCCATGTAATTTTTCACAGGTATCTTTAAGACATCAAGAGTAAATAATGTTATATATTTTATTCTTTGATCAACTTGTAATGGATTCTCATTTCATCATAATTTGGGAGGTATTCTCACTCAATCAAATTCTAATAATAGATTTTAAGAAGTGGTGAGGCTTCATGGAACACCACTATCAATTGTATCTACTTGAGAATTGAGATTTTTTACTATATTCTAGAAAAATATCCAACCTACTCTAAATTAGAATTGAGCAATAACATAGCTTATCACCCCAAAACTAATACCATTATTATAATAATACCCAAACACATAATGACATGTAAACTACATTCTTGGTGATCTTCAATGTAGGATGGGATAAAAATCATCCTCTAGCCAAGTTTTTATATAAAAATAATTTCAAATAAATCATATATATGGATCCATATTAATTAATTCATGAGATTAGATGTAAAACACATGTTTTTTATGATGAATTTGGTGAAATCAAGTAGCTAGTTACTTAAATGGATAAGAGAACGATTGTAATTCTCAAAACCATTCATATGTATATTTGGTCTAAAGAATATTGATAGAAGAGTTATAATAAAAATAATCAGCTAGACTTGATTATTGATGTCATATATAAGGTGTTACTCTACATATCATTGTGGATAAATGTTAGTAGATTTTAGAATAAGGGAATTTTATTTCCTTGGTACATCGGCCACTTTTATTTTCTAAATCATATCAGAGTTGTCACTAATTAATTAACTCTCTCATTGGTCCTTTCTCATGTATATGTTGTATTATACATATCAATATTGTATAATTAAATACTAGATCCATCACATTTCATGAATTAACATGTGATACAACTAGAAAATATAAATATTATAAGGTGCGTCCAGTGATGATATTGGAAAATAGATATAAAGTTCTCCGCAAAAAGAAAACTCACCTAGTCAAAGTACTTTTGTGAAACCATTTTTTTGTTGAGGATATAAGGGAACTGGAGGACTCCCCAAAACCAAATTACCCTAATAAGTGTTCAAAAAACTATGTAAAATGAACTTTCAAGGGAGTGATTTATTAATGGTAGAAGAATGAAATGATCCAAAATCTAAACAATTTAATTTATCTTTTAAATATATAATCCTTTTATATTTAGTAATATATTATTATATAATAAAGGCATGCCACATGATAAAACCTATTACATTTTATTATATTAATTTAAACATCAAATTTTTAGAATAAATATATCCATAATAATTGAAATTATAAAAATATGAAAAAAAAAAGAAATTAAGATAACAAAAATAGTGAAATTTGGATATAATCGATCCCCCAGAATAATACCATTGTCAAAAAACATTGCAGAAAAGAAGTAGAATATTAATAATTGGATACAAATTTTAAAAATTTATATATATATATATATAACATTGAGAGAACCTATAAGTTAATTTTTTCTGAATGAAACATCAGGTATTTATAGAAATTAGTGATCCCATATGACCATTACAAATACAAATATTAGAATAGTAATCTGACCATTGGAATATTAATCTTATAATTGGAATAGTAATATGACCATTTGGAATTGTAACATGACCGTTAGAATTGTATCCTAACCTATGTAATTTTCAAATAATATTTAGTATTCCTATAAAATGATAATATGAAATATTTATATCATAATATAATTAAATATGTTTTTTAAATGATAAAATTTATGTTTTATATTTTTAAACCATATATGTTTCATTTGAATGTATTTTAAAAATTAAAATATTTGATAAAAAATTTATTTTAATAAAATGGGAATATGTATTAATATAATTATGTTCTATAATTTTTATTCAACTTTATGATAACATAAGTAATTTTTCAAATGGTCAAAAAATGTACCATAATATTAAAATTGATATTTTTCAACTAAATAAAGATTTGCTTTTTGGAATTTTATTTCTTATATTTAGGAAGTTATTATTATAAAATTGAATTAATTTTTGGAAACTAAACATCAAAAAATGGTTAGGGTGAATTTTTGGTATTTATCAAAAATAGATCATTTTTTGGTGAATAGTATAATATTGGAAAATATGACATTTAAGATGGTGAGATAAATTTATGAATTTTTTAGTCAGATGTGATTTAAGATACCATTATTTCAATCTCATTTGCACCTATTACTAAATACAGTAATATGAATACCTAAAATCAGTATTCTCTAGCAAAAATAATAAATTAATGATTAAAATATTAAAAAACACCCCCTTATCCCCTTATAAATACCATCCATCATCACTGCTTCTCCTCAGATCATATAAGCCTTTGAAAATTCAAAATTTTATCTTCATTCAATTTTCAATATTATCCACCATGTTTTAGTTTTAATGATATAATAAAAATATCATTCAACGGATCCGTAAGGGTAGTATAAAAGGAGACAACCAATGGGAGAAGTAAACTCTAAACACAATTTCTTTTAACTTTATTCTCCTTTTGAAAAACACATATGATTACAAAAACCAATGTATAGTAAAATTAGTATCCTATTTATACTGACATGTTATTATTATGGTGGAATTTCTATCCTATACAATTCATTCTATTATCTCTAAAATGAAAATGTAGTTGTTAACAATATGGTTGGTTCACCGCATCCATTAACAATGTACGTCAATTTCGCCACGGCCTTCATGGATCATTGTAGAAATAATATTATTTTTAAATATGATTATTATAATTATATTATAATTCATTTCATGTTATGAAATATTTTAATAATTACTTAATTAATTTAAAAAAATGTAGTTCTTGATAGTCGGTAAGGTGAACTAAATGAACTAATAACATAAAATTATTAGTTTTACTAATTTAATCATACCTACATAAGAGAAAAAAGAAAATTTGGGAGAATTTCAAATTGTTGAAGGAAATTAATAAAATTTCATTTTACTTTAATAGATGTAGTTCTGTTTGATAGAAACATAAATAATTTCCCAAAAGTGGTCTGACACTGGTAATATGAAATAAATGCCATCAAAATAACAAAATAAAGTGTTATATCTCTTTCAAATGTTTATAAATGAACATAATTATATATACCCAATTTTTCCCTAGAAAGAATTTGAAATATATATATATATATATATATATATTCCAAATCCATTCATTGAGATTCCATGAGATTCGGAGGCCTAGTGTTCTTGGAATTTAGTTTATAAAAATATTAAATATATTTTATATTTTTTGTAAAACGTTTTATAATGATAATGGGATAACTATTAAACCAAATCTTAGATCAAAAATATGAGACCACATTTGAGTTTGTAATGTAATTTTTAACCTATACATGACCTAAGATAATTCATTTCATGGTGTTCATACATCTCTCTCTTTGGAGTTACATTAACTTGGTTAATTAATTAAATTAATTAAATTTATTAATTATTTTAATGTAACTGGAATGTTTATAAAATCACCTCTATGGTTAATCCTCTAGGGCTATTCACATAAACCCTGGTAGGATTCTATAGCTTCTCCTTATTCCTTCTATAAGATGATCATATCGGATGACAACAAATCATTGGATTGGTGTATATCTAAGAGCAGTAAACACAAAACATCCTTCAATCATTGGATAGAATGTTCAAATATAACGAATGGTCCAATATCTAAGTAAGAGATGAAAAAACGTGGATCAAACCCTTTTTTATTAAATTTATTGAGTAGATTCATCCCATTTATGAGTAGTTCTAATTTTCTAAACATTGCATGTGGCCATTCAATGGTTCAATTGATTATTCATTTCTTTCTAACCCCACATATCCATGTTCTTGATATTTGGACAAGAATTGTTAGAAATTATTGATAAAATTTGTTTTTGTGCCTTCCCCCCTCAATTTCATATCTTTCCTCACTAGTTAGACCCTGAGACCTAGTTTAACATTTATGGGTGGTATAGAGTCTGATTGAACCTCCAGACTCATAGAAGAATCGTGTACAAGGGACGCATTGATAAATCAGGGATATATATGGGATGTTTTAAAAATTAGGGTGATCAATATTCATTAGATTTCTAAATCAAATATGTTGGGTGGAGGACTTGTCTGTGGTGAATACTGTAAACCCACTATTGGATGATGGAGTCTAATTTCTAGGAAATGATTGCCCGAAATGATGATTCGTGTACAGATCAACCATTTTTGTGAATAAATGAGGTCAAGAATTGAATTATAATTTCTGGATCTTAAATATAGTGTTTTTATTTGAAAAATAATGAAAATTTTGACTACACAACTTTTACCATGATGAACACACTGTGTGTAGACCCTATAATGCAGCAACTACAGTTTTGGTTATTTTAAGGATGGAACTCTCTTTATACATCCCACACATTACATACCTATTACCCTAGAGGATGAGCCATTTGGTGGAGCAAATTAATAGGAACACTCCATATTCTATAGTATACATACATATCTAGAGACATGTGTGGCACCCCATATGAATAGAAACTTCTCGTACTCAAGTACATGGTCTCATATTTGGTACACAAACATGGACAAGCACATAGGAGGGACCCCGAGTTGAATGGTAATATCGTATAGATCCCCTAAACACCATGAATTTCTGCATGCTTGGAAATACATGTATTATCAGGAACACAGATATGTAATAGAGGGGTACCACACACCTTGGGGGTCCCTTCACATGACATGTACCACTTGGGTCCTTTTAAAGAAACTTCAGAGTCTCGTATCACCTTTGTTTGGACTTTAATTTTGTCCTGTAAACAGCCTATCCTAATGGATTTTACACTTATTCCATGATGGTTCCCTCAGTTGTGGGTTTTAGGATACAATTTTATATTTTTTTCCTTACATGAAACTTATTTTGGAGATGCTCGATGATGGCAGTTATGACACATTTTTTCAGAGGAATTTCGAGTGCAACCCTATATCTAGGCTAGGCATGGATCTTCTATAACTATAATTGAACCCTATAGCATGGTTGGGAATGGTTCCTCTATAGATTCATATTATGGAACCCACCAATTAGGTTGGGAAAGATTCCTCTACAATCAGAGTAAAATCCTCTTATTGGCACATGGCATGGGTGCTCTATCGACTTCTAGGATGGAACCCTACACATGGGATGAGCATTGGTCCTCTACCAGTAGATTAAAACACTCATGTTGGGTATGTAATGGGTACATTATTTACTATTAGTATGGATACCTCTTGATGTAACATGGAATGGGTCTTCTATATATCTATTGAGTGGAACCCTCCTATTATACCAAAGGAAGGGTGCTCTACCTAGAGATCATGGCCCCTCAACATTTTCTAAAATTGAAGAGGCGTGGATTAACATAGATGTTTTCTATTGGGAAGATGGGAGAGATTCTAGTAATCATTGTTAAACATTTTAAACTTTTGGACAATATTTTCCTAGGATGAGATATGAGTTATTGATCTCATTACTCTCTCTTTTGGGATAATTTTACTACGTATATTTATATACATCTGTATCCATAACATTGGATTTCCCTACTCTCTTAAATTGAGTTCTAAATATGTGTGGGGTATTCCACATTATTTTTCATTTTAGAATATCATGGTCAGATGAGGTTACTCTCCTTCTATGGGTATAAAAGACATGATGTATAGTTAATATACACACCATATTAACCCCATTATGCTTAGATGAGGTAAATAGATCTATTTCTTTGGGGTAATATAGATCCTATTTACAATCTACTATCTTTCTATTCCTATTTTATCTCTTTAACCCCACCCTTCAAATATTTAGGGCATTCTTCTGGGTAAATATATACTCAACCATGCATGGTATCTTCATGTATATGTCATGTCTTATTCAAATTAAAGATAGTTTAGTTGGGAATTTAGAGGTTTTTACAGATACTGAGTGTGTTATACAAATGTATGGTTGTCTTATAATGGAGATAAGTAGATAGGATCTCTTAATAGAATACAATAAAAATTTTCAGGTTTGGAATTATTTCTGGTTGGACATGTATTTTCCCTCTTTACTTTTCAGTTTTCACAATCATACTCATATACACCCTAGAGGGTTTTCATGCTTAATTTAATTTCTAGCTATTGAATCATTTTATTATAAATCTTCTACACATATTCATGGATATGGTCTGATGTGTTCATATAGGTACATTAGGAAAAGTCCTATCATTTAGGATATTCCATTCAGTGCATGTTTCAAGCCCCCTGCTGATGGAGGCAAGCTTGGGGTAGTTTTGGATTGAGCTTCGGTTAGGGTTAGGTTGTGACAGATTGGTATCCAAGTAGTTAATTATTTGGGATTTTGTTTAGAGTAGACCCCTTATGGGGATTTGGTTAGTATTAGGGAAATATTTTTATTTTCTTAGAGTGATTTATGTAGGATAGGGAATTTAGGAATGGTATGAACAGCCAACGTATCCATTCATCAGAACCTTGACTACCTTCTTGTTGACTCAATATAAAGAGACATTAGTTTTAGAGATAAATGGTACATGATTAGTATCAGATTGAGTCTTTTAATGTCCTTATTTTTTAATATCCCATTTATATTTATATATAATTGCTCTTTTGACCATGGTGCATCTTGATTGAATTATCTGGATCCCGCCTCAATGACATCCGACAAGGATAACAACTCAATATCAGGATGATGATCCGATGATAAATAAGGCTTCAGTTCTAGGTCAAGC
The DNA here is from genome assembly GCA_963277665.1 of Viscum album. Lineage (NCBI taxonomy): Eukaryota > Viridiplantae > Streptophyta > Magnoliopsida > Santalales > Viscaceae > Viscum > Viscum album. Next base: position 1,773,842,067 of record OY728146.1, on the reverse strand, counting down.
CCCTAAGATTATTTCTCTATAAGGAATAGTACCAACACCAACACCTATTGAGATGTAGATCATACCACTTGAGTAGGTTGGCGATGTGAATAAGCATAGAACACTTTGTAGGTTCCAACGCTAGAGGATGCTGAGGGTCCACGATGAGCCAGTTCCATAGGCAACAAAGGATTGGATAGATTTTGTGGTCTGTATATTCATACTTATCTGGACATAGACAGATCTGGTGGTTTCATTAGAAGATTTCCTTTTCCAAATAACTGTTTGGCACTGGTGGAGTCTTGTTACCCACATGAATTATGATTCAACACTATCATGGCCTGACTTCCAATTTTTTTTCTATGAGGTCTATTACCTATCCAATTTGTGATAGGTTTAGAATCAAGATCTTTTAGAGATGCATAAGGGTGGGAATAAAATGGCTGAGTATGTTGAGTGGTTCAAAAACCTTATATGGTACTCCCTTGATATGATCATGGATATCTACTTCCGGGCATAGAAGTTTGAGGAGGGACTACACAGTAAAATCCATGATAGTGTACTTCCCTTTTTCATTCCAACCAATGAAATTTTATGGGAGTATGAAATTTTGATAGTTATATTTATATTTTAGGAATATCATATAGCTAGAGCTATTAGTTCCTAGCATAGAGCTAAGTCATCTACAGTAGCTAGAATACACCATTTGGTAGGATCTTAGTGCTATAGATCCTATCATGATCATACTCAGATACATGGTAATTCATATTATAGACAGTTCATACCAAAAGGGAATCCTAAATATTGGTGGCACTTTTTTTAAATGAGAAAGGTAACATAGCACATGACTAGCTGAACAAACATGACGAGGAGATCATTAAGATAGTGAATGGACTTCCATATAAGAAACAACATTGTGATCAAGGATCTATGAGGTGATGGAATGGCGGTCCCCTCAGAGGTGGAGCTGATAGAGGGGGAGTAGGTATTGTGTGCGGTAGAAAATGTTATGATATCCTTCAAAAACCATAAACAAGTGGACCACTTCAGGATCAAGGAGGTGGTGGTCAAGGCTACAGACAACTAGAGGCTCAGGAGGCTTCTGAAACTACAATGCATTACAGGATCAGATGTACCATTTATGTTTTTTATATTATTTCTTTTATATTAGTTGGAATAGGTTACAGTGATTCAATTATATCTATACTCTTGGTGTGAGAGTTGGATCCCCCAGTTGAGGTTCTATCATAACATCATCGTCTTGAGATATTTACAAGGAATTCTTCTTCTATATATTTTATCTGCGATTATTGTAAGATATCTATTATTGGATATAGGATCACATGGAATGTTTTATTCATCAATATAGAGCTCTATGAAAATTTATTGGGTATTTATTGGTTGTCTATATTTAAATCCCATATTTACTATCACCATAGATGATTTGGATGATTTATCATTGATGGGATGATATTAAAATTTATCAGTGAGACAAATCTCATGGTTGTATGAGTGGGTTCGATGAGTTGGATGCTGCAACACATCACCCATTAGTTGGAATGTATATACCTTGGTTTTGTAGGCTCTTCAAGAATATTAATTCCTTTAGTTTTTTTGGAATATATGGATGTATTACGCAAGGTTTTTTTGGGACAACCTCTCAGGAAATGGATAGAGTTTTGTATCTACCTGAATCTCAGGACTACTCTGATATCTTATTTGGAATATAGGATGGCCCCTACCAAGCTCTGTGAGGTGCAGTTGTAGTTGTAGGACATTCTATAGAAGGGTTTCATTTGGCCCAGAGTGTTCCCATGGGAATCTACATTGTTGTTCATAAAAAATTTGGATGGTAGCTTATATATTTTCAGGTATTATCATATTTTTATCTAGAAAATGATAAAGAAAAAGTACCCCTTCTAGAAATTTATGACCTATTTGACATGTTTTGAGGTGAAAGATTATTATTGAAGATCTATCTCAGGTCATGTTTTTACCATTTGATGGCTCATGAGGCTGATATTCCAATGATGGAATTCCTATGTCACTACAGAAACTATTAGTTCTTGGTAATTCCCTTGGGGGTGATGAATGACCCCATCATGTTTATGTATTTGATGAAATTAATCTTCTAACTATACTTTGACCATTTTTTTGGTTATCTTCATCAATTATATACTCATTTATGTACATTAGAGGAGGAGAATTCAAAGTACTTGAAGATGATTCGGGATATGAATCGAGATCAATAGGTTTATGGTAAGATTTATAAGTTTTAGTTATGGATTAATGAAGTTCAGATTCTGATAAATGTAATATCTGAGCATATATTACATGTGGAACCAATTGAGATAAATGATGTTATTGTGGGGGTTCAACTCGAGAGTGGGTTATAGGTGTTGAGTTTCTCGGTTTGGTGGGGTACTACAGGAGGTTTGTTCGAGATTTCTCTAGGATTGCATCCCCTCTAACTACCCTAGTATTGAATGGGAACCGTTTTACATTGACTGAGTAGTTCGAGATGGATTTTGAGTGGTTGAGACTGAGCCTGATGAGTGATCCAGTTTTGATACAACCAGAGTAACATGTGGAGTTTTTAGTGTATTGTGATTCTCCATGAGTTGGGATCAGCTACATGTTGATGCAATGACAGGATGTTAACACATACAGGTTAAGGAAGTTGAGACCCCATGAGAATAACTATGTGACTCATGACCTAGTGATAGTAGTGTTAGTCTTCTCCCTATGTGTGTAGAGGCACAATATTTTAGGAGAGAGATTTATGTATTACTTAGACCATGAGAGTCTCAGTTACAACTTCACCCAAAGAGACTTAATTCCAATATGGTGCTGGTTGGATTTCATATGGAACTGTGATTTTAGGAAGGTATATCCCTTAGGAAATGGAAATATAATATCATATACCCTTAATAGGAAGTCCCACTATAACTTGGTGAATAAGGCATTAGAGTAGTTATCTTTCTTATAACTGGCCCTAGTGGGGAAGGTGGGTGCAAATTTTCTTTTGTAGACCTTGTTGACCCCTCCACTTGTCAAGCCTGTGAGTGAGTCATATCTCAAAGACATATATTGTGAGGTATTTTTTCACTAGATACTCTCATGAGACTCATAAGATAGATAATCTAATGGAGGGAATCATTTCATCATATTTTGGTGATGGATGGTGGTTCCAATTGTGATGTTGAATGAGGTGATGCAAGAGTTCCAAAAATCTATCTTAGCTATAGATCTCGATATAGGGATGATGTACAAAGACCAGTATCATCAATATTGGTGTTCTACAATGTGATGTAGTGTTTTTGAGTTAATCTTTTGTAGCCTTACCTATCAGTAGGTGAAGGATAAGAACCATGTTATGGAAAGTTTATTACAACCCCCTGAGACCACAGAGTGGAATTGGTACCAAATATCCATTAACATTTTGAAATTTCTTCCGTGGAAAATAAGGTTTAAGAATACATCTATGTTATTTTTGACTAACTCACAAATTTTTCACACCTCTTTGATATTAGTGAGCATACTTTGATAGAGATTTTGGGGAAGATATACATATGGGATATTGTTCACATTCATGGTATTCTCTCTATGATTGTCTCTAATCATGATAATTTTATTATTTCATTGTTATAGAGAGTCCTATAGGAGTAACTCAAGACCTAGATAAGGATGATTATATCATTTCACCCCTTGAGTGATGGGAAAATCGAGCACAAAATCAAGGTGTTGGAGGATAAGTTGAGGGATTTGATGCTAGACTCCTTATAGATCTAGGAGAATCACATAACCTTTGTTAGTGTTTGTGAAAAAAATTATACCACTCTAAAATAGGAATGGAACCTTCTCAGGCCTTCTACACCGGACCCTATAGGTCACCCTTATGCTAGAATGAATTTTTAAAGACATCACTTATGGGTCCAAAGTTGGTGAATGCGATAATGGAGAAGGTATAGGTCATCTATGAGAGTATGAGGATGGATCATAAAGGATGAAATATTACCCATAATTCCATCATATTTAATTGGATTTAGATCAGGGAGACCATGTTTTCTTGAGATTCTCCCCACAATGTGGATTTAAAAGGACCATATAATGTGAAATTTTTCCACTAGATTTATCAGGCCATTAAAGTTTATTTAGAGGTTTTTCGATATTTCATACCAACTTTACCTACCCCATAGTGGGAGAGGGGTCATGATGTGTTCCATGTGTCTTAGATGAGTAGATATGTTCATGAACCTATGCACATTATCAGGTGGGGTGAGATGGACATCGAAGATGATGCCACCTTTGTGGATCAGCCAGTGCTGATCAAGTATTGATAGGAGAAGACCCTATGTGGATGCACCATACCCATGTTTTGTGTGGTGAGGTAGCACGAGAACATGTTGGAGAGCTCCTGGGAGTAGTAGAGCCAGATGTGGGATTAGTATCTCAGGTTTTTTTTTAGTTTTTCTTTTTAATGATGAAAAGAATGAAATAAGAAATGATGTATAGATTCAGTTTTTTTATTATAAGACATTAAAATATTTCTACACATATTTCCACATCCAGATACTGAGATGGTGTGTGATTCCCAGTCCCAATGTTCCTAGAATTAACATTATAAATATATTAAATAAATTTCATAATTCATACAAACAATTTCTTAATGAAAATTTAATAACTATTAAATAGATGCTCAGATCATAAATATGTGACAATGATTATGTTTGGAATGTGATATTTACTCTAGGAAAGACCTTAGATAAGTTAATTAATGATGCTTTGATATCTCTCCCAATGACTGTAGATTCACAAAGTTAATTAATTAATTTAATTTTTTATTTTTAATTAACTGGAATTTTTATAAAACCAATACTATTTGGAATCCAATAGGGTTATCCTCATAAACCATGGAAAGATTCTAGAGAATCTAGTTCCTATTTATATTAGTTAATCATGTTGTATAATGAAGAAATTCTGGATCAGATCAGATCGAAGCACAATGAATGAAAGGATGGCCTTTAATTATTGGTTAGAACATTTTTTGATGAAAAATGATAAAATCTCTAGGGACGACAATTAAAATTGTGGATTTTTTAAATAAAATTATTGATAATTATAATCACTTTAATGATAATCGCTGATTTTCTAAACATTACAAGCACTAATGTACCGATTCAATTAATTATTATTTGGTTTTATGACCCCATATTTCCAAGTCTTGATTATTTGACATGAATTCTTTGAAACAAATGATTGAAATTTATTTTTGTGCCTTTACCCTTAAATTTCTTAACTTTTATCACTAATTAGACCCCACAGTCCTAGTTCGACGTTACCGGGTGGTACATAGCATAATCAGACCCATAAATTCACAACAGAACTACCTCTAAGTTATAAATTGAAGAATCATGGATAGATCTTGGTATTTTTTGGTTGAGGTTAAAAAAATTATTTGAATTAGTGATCAATGATGGAGGGTTTAAGATTTGTTTTTAGTGCATACAATTAACTTCTATAGGAGGAAAAAATCCAATTTCTGGGAAGCAAAGTTCATAAATGAAGATCCAGGTTAGATCCACCATTTTCGAGAAGGAATGAGGGAAAAATCAAAGTGGAAAGGATGGATATAAAGTGTAGAATTTTGATATAGGAATATAGGGAAAACATTATTATGTGTCACATGCCATGATGAAAACATGGTGTGTGGACCCTATGAGGTGGCACCTAAGGTTTTGCGAATTTATAGGGATGGGACATCCTGTACACTTCCTACACAACGTGAACTACTTCCCTCGGTGTACAGGCCATATAGTGGAGCATGTGTCAAATAACACAACACGTGATCAAGTACACAGACATGAATATAGACACAATAGGAACCCCATGTGAATGGAAACATTATGTACTGAAGTACACAGACACATCTTGTTTCCAAAAAGAAGGTCAAGAACATGGGTAGGACCTCGAGTGGCATGGGAACACTATGTAGATACCCTACACATCATGTATCCCTATATGGTTGTTCATCCATGTACGTCCAAGGACATGACTAGGTGATGGAGTGGGACCACACAATGTGTGGGTTCCCTCACATGGCATGTACACCATGATTTTTTCTGAGGAAACAACAAACTATCATATCTCCTTCATTTTGACATGGATTTCTTCTTTTGAATATACTATCCTAAGTTTTTTTTTCATTTATAACATGATGGTTCCCTAGATTATGTATTTTTTTTACCTGATATGTTTCTAGGAATGGATCTAGTTTAGGTGAATCTTGATGATGATAGTGATCATGATGGATCACCAAAGGCATTTTGAGTGGAACCCTCCATCTAGGTTAGGCATGGGTCCTATATCAACTCGTAGAGTGGATCCCACTAGCTAGGATGGGCATGGGTCCTCTACCATCAGAGTGGAACCCTCCTGTCGACATGGGGAATGGTTCTTCTATTGACTTCAAGAGTGGAACCCTCCAACTGGGTTGGGCATGGGTCTTATACTATTAGAGTGGATCCCTTTCTCTAGGTAGGAAATAGGTACTCTATTGAAAATTAATGTATAAACCTCCTATTGGAATAGGTTATGGGTCATATATCTATCTATTGAGTGAAAACATCCTATAATATAAGGGTATGGGCCCTCTAACTGGAGATTGTGGCCCCTTGACTGTGTGGAAAAATGAAAATGTGTGGATGGAATTATATGTTTGTTGATGTTCATATGCATGATATTCTGAGCATCATTGTTCAAATTCTAAAACTATTGCAAACTCTTTTTCTGGGCTGACCAGTGAGATGTAGATCACATTACTCTCTTGTTTGGGATTATTTTACTAAGTATATATATATACATATATAAATATATAATTGGATTTGTTTACTCTACTTAAATGGTTTTTGAATATTTGTCAGGTGTGACATGTGCTTTCCATTTTTAGCTTATCAGGGTTGGATGAGGTTACTCACTTACTATGCATGGAAAATACTCTAAGTGTAGTTCGTATGCAGAGTGTGTTGATCCACTTATGCTAGATGAGGTTACAATTTCTCTTTCCTTCGGTTGATCAACCTTATTTTTACTATATTTTATCTTTATATTCTAGTTGTATCTCTTAATTCTTCCCATTTAGGATTTGGGGCATCCAACTGGGTATGTATGTACTCATCCCTACATGGGATTTTCCCACCCATGTCATGTCTTGTGCAGACGATAGGCAAGTAAATGGTGTTATCATAGGATCATAGGGATACTATGTTCTTTGAACTGCATATGGTAGTCATATCATTGAGATCAGGATATGGGACCTGACAACATTTTACATTATAGTTTATTCTTGGCGGGGCATATTCCTGGTTGGGCGTGTATTTTTTCCATTTAATTTTTTATATTCAATGTTGTAGTCTTGTATTCCCTATAGGTTTTTCATTATTTGTATACTATCTAGATTCTTCATCATTTTATTATTATCCATCTGAAATTATTTCTTTATATGAATGGGTTTTTATGTATAGGAACATTAGAAAAATTCATCTCTCATTTAGTATATACCTTTTGATGCTTGTCACCACACATGGCCTTTGGAGGTGGTTGGGGGTAGTTATAGCTCAATCCCTAGTTATTGTCAGGTCATGAAAATAATATAATTAAATAAAGTAAAATATTGATATAAAAGGTTATTAATTATGTAATGAATGAATATATATTGATTATGTTGAACATTATGTGTGATTGATGAATTATTCTCGAACCTATGGTCATATATCCCTCTGAACGACCCTATTTTCTTTAGTTTGTGAGATTTCTATATTTAACTTCAATTTATCTCTATTTAATATTTTGTAAGGATTATAAAATAAATATATATTTCTCTTATATATATTCTAAAATTATTATCTTTCACTTTGGTGGAGTAATGTCTATTTTATATTCATTTTTAAAATGTGTTCTTAAAAATCAAACCTGATTAAGGTGACCATTTCTATCCCTTACTAATTTTATATAACACAACTTTAAGATCATTATTCCTAATCAGGATTAAAATAATGATATTAATATTTTTTTAATACATTCTTGTTTACCATTGGTGTTCAAATAATTTTCCATATTTATTTTTTGTTCAATGTGTTTAATGAATTCTTGATGATATAATTTTGAAAGTTGATTTATATATCATATTCTACAATATTCATCTTGATTTGTTTCATAAAAACACAATTTTATAAGAAAAATAATTATTAATGTATATATGAACATGCAACATATTTACTTTATTAAACTCATAGTAATATTTAGGATATAACCACTTATTTTGATATGAGACAAGATTATGAAACCAATTTTTTTCATGGGTAATTCTTTTGTTTATGGATTATGTTTCATTTATGTTTGGGATAGACATAAGAATTTTTTGTTATGATATTTATACCTATATAAAACACTAATTAATTATGTAATTTTTATGTATCATTGGATAATATGTATGTAATTGTGGAGTAAACAATATCCATGATGGGACTTTATCCCCCAAGCGATGTTTTCCAGGAATTTATGGTTTACTTATGATTATGTCATGTTATATGATAATGAAAAATTATGATATATCATTACTATTTTCATTCCACATACCATATTTTGTACTCCCATGTGTTTATTAATGATACTTTAATTTTATGATATAATTTTATGCCTTTTATCTCTTATTCAATGCTTCATTATGTATATTATTCACTGAAAGGGTTTTTTGATGAAGGATTTTTCCCTATGAATTACCCTGATTGTCCTATATAGTTTTAGGATTCTATATAGATTTAGTATCACATTATGTAGATAAAATTAAATTTGTTTTATATACATTATTTTTTATTTTTTATGTACATATTCTTCAAAACAAACTTGTTGTATTTATCCATTGGTTGTATTTATTGGAATATTTAAGTAAAAAACATGTAATAATATGTATATTAAGATTATATCATTTAATAATATCTCAATGTTTAAGTGTGTAGTTAAATAATTTTCTTTAATAATATATAAAATCTAGGGATCTCATGAAGAAGATAAACCTCATGATGTTCATTGATTGAATAATGTTATAAAAGGCCATGTGAGTCTCAATAGGTGATGAGAAAATTATGAGGGATAAAAGCCCCAAATACTTTTGTAATAATTGAATCATTTATATTTTCGAGACATAGAATGTATTAAAAAATAGATATTACAAATAGAATATTTTTTTTGATTTTAGGTGTCCAGACAACACACCACTTTCCAGGAAAAAGATAACTATATTCAAATAGATGGAATCACTTATCAATATACATGGGCTATTCAATAAAGAAAGAGCCTTTATAAGTCCTGGGACATTATTATGAAGGAGAGTGAGAATAAATTTACATTATGTAATGTCAATTTTGTTCCTATAATGGTCACACCAAACTCATCCATAATTTGGAAATGATCTATTTGAATGAGGAAACACATGAATTTTGGAAAAGTATAATGAGACCATATAATTCACCATTAATAAGAAACTATTTATATATATATCATTCATTGATTTAATTTATGTCATAAAATTTAGAGGATATAATTATTAGAGAGAAGGAAATTACTACTAGTGAAGTCAATGATATGATGAATACTAGTAAACCTAACAGGATCCTCTTTTGAAAAATATACTCTATACTAGAATTGGATAGTGAATAAGATTACACTACCATGGATGAAAAGAAAGAGTTTTAGCCACTACATTCCTTATATTTCAAGGAAGCCAAAGAATAAATGAGAGAAATCCAATCTACCTTAATTTAATGTCAAATACAAAAAAATAGTAAAAAATGGATCCTTGATAGTGTGTTCTCTAATCTACCATAACATAATGTCATAGTCCAAAATAATAGTAGAAAATGGAACCATAGTAGTGTTTTCTCATAAAAAATGATTTGAAATATGATTCTAATAAAAAATGAATGGAATAATTGATTGAACACTATGTTTTAGAAATGAAAGAATAAAAAAAATAAAATTTTGGTGATGATAACTGATTGGAAAGTGATGAGATGAAAAAAATGGATTACCTCAATTTTTATGGAATATGATACAACCACTTGAGTGTGACTATACACTTTGAAACAGAAACTGGATTTCACATTTATTCAAAATGTACGTGTTATAAAAGTAATTTTTAGAAACTCACTTCTAAAATTATGGAGAAAAAATAGTAATCTATAAATGGTGTAAAATAGATAAAATACTTGTATTGTATGATTTAAAGAGGAAAACAACATATTACATCTGTAGATACTCCAAATTCACTAATAGAATATTGATATTTTTCTAATAAATAGGATATAATGGATATTATAAATGAGAAATAAGAAAATGAAAATAAATTTTATTCTTGTATGTAAGGTATAGTGATCTATAATCTATATTGTAAAATAATTAAAGGGCATAATATCTCATCATTATGAAAATATATATTTATATAGCCCAATGAATCTGTACGAAATGTGTGGATAAAGGTATATTATTCTATTTTTCAATGATTACATATTAATTTATTCTTTTCTATTCATATAGTTAAAAGGGAATTGATAGAATACATGAAGAGGTACAAGATAATTATAGATTATAATATCAAATCCTCAATGAAAATATTGCAATTATATATTTTTATTAAATAAAAACCCATTGAATTTGAAAACTACCTTGAAAAACATGATGTTAAACATGAGGTATGATTTTTATAAACTTGAAAAATTTAATTAGACTATTGAATGAATAAATTTTAGTGTAAATAATATATTCTAAAAGAAATAAATAGAAATTGTTACCACTTTACATGATCAGACATAAGCAGTACAAGTGGCATTATGCACACATAAAAAGTATGTTGATTAACTAGGGGTTGAATGGAATAAATTTTAAATGTTCCACTAAAGTAATTACAATAATAAAAAATTTCAATTCAATGTAAGAAAATTATAAATTGAAAACAATGATGTAAATAAGTATAAGAAATTACAATATAATTACTCAATATTAAATAGTCTATATTTTGACATTAATATTATCTAAAATATTCCTTTATTTTATCTTCACATTAGTAGAAATTAAGATCATATACATATCAATAAAATATTTTATATTTTATTTGTTTTTTATCATTTAGAATTAATTCTTGCATCATTATAATGATTTTATTACATAGATATTAAATCAAAAACTTCTATTTTCATCTAACAACATTATGAAATATTTCTATATATAAAATACATATACTGTACATGGTAACTCTATTAATTTTGAATTTAATGTTTTTTTCCTTGATTTATTTTTTATGAAATTAATTTCATATGATATGATAAAACTCATATCAGAATAGTTGAATTCATATTATAAAAAAAATTATCCAATTCATGTATATTTAAAATAAAAAACAATTCCCAAATTCCAAAGTTTTATATACTGGAATTCATAGTTTGAAACTATCCTTATTGTAATATAAAATGTACTACAATTTAATACACAATTCATGAAGTCATATAAGTTTCTAATAGATTTATTAACAAATAATTCATATTCACACACTCATCATCAGTTTTATATGCTAAAATATTTCTATCTGATTGGGTTAAATGATCAATGTCTCATAACATTGAGGTCATATGATGAATTCATATTCTACAGTCATATTCTCTAGGTGTAGCCATAAAATTTTTCTATATTTTATTACTCTCAATAAATTAATACAAAATTGTATACATGTCAATATGAATTTTTTACTTCATCTATGAAATCCCATACATTCAAACACATAAAATTAATTCGTAAATTAATACAAAACCCATGAAAAAAAGGTCCCTCCTACCTTTAACCTAAATAACATTTATTTTGTTTCTACAACAATGTGGTTCTTATAAATTTTCATTAATATAACTTTTAACTTAATTAATAACAACACGTAATATATACACAATGACTATCTCTTCAACCTTCTTGAATACTTTTGTATACAATACAAACAACCTTAAGGAAATAGTCTTAACTATGCAGACCAACTCAATAAATTATATAACATTTCCTTTCTATTATATATAATGGAATCAAATAATTCCTTTAATTATGTAGTTTAATGCTCTTTTATGTTTAATATAACTTGTAACTCCCCGATATTTTAAAAGATCATGATGATCAAATGTGTATACAACACACAACCCTGAGCTTAAATGAACCCCAATATATTGTTATTTTAATGTTACAGTTACCACCTAACCATTGATTTTTTTTATGAATAATATTAACATAATCATTATATATATAAAACAATTATTCTCAATACAAATTTATTTATTATTCATAGAAAATAAGTACTTAATTTTTAGTTATCATTTTATTCTTCAAAAATACATTTTCTTCAGAAATTATTTTATTTCATTTTGTGAGTGAATATTATAATTAATTTATAACACATTTATAAAATCTATATGATAAAAATGAAGAAAAAAAATTAAATCATCTTATCAATATTTCCTTAGGGGAATATTTTGGATATTTTTAGAAAAGATTTATTTTTTTAGTGTGTAGTAAAAAATAGTGTTTTTTTAAATAAAATATCTTTTATGATATTTCTAATAAATTAATATGATATAAATTTAATATAATTATGGAAAAAATAAAATATGGTAATATAATAATAATTTCATAAAAAACTGAAAGCGTATAAATTAAAATTAACTTCATGATAAATATGAAAATCATACTCCATGTAGATTCAATTCTTACACAACACTAAAAAGGTAAAATTTGGAGTCATAATACTAATATTTGAGAAGGAAGACAATTTTTATTGATGTTTTTAATAATTATAATTTTTAATTGATGTTTTTTGTGGACATAAAATAATATTTAGTTATATAACTGGTGAATTATCCAAATTCTTGTGCAATGCTTATGCAAGTTTAGAAAACTCAAAATAATATAATAAATATGTTTTTCTGAAATCTATTTGAGAAAATATAAAAATTTAATGAAAATAAGATTTTACTTTAAAATTAATTAACATATTTATATGTTTATAATTTATTTATAATTTTTAATAATGAAATAATTACATTTAATTCTTACCCAATGTTGAAATAGTTCTTTTTTAAAAAGTACATAAATAACATAAATGGTATTAAAATATCTAAATGTAATTTTTCATAAGTTAGATATAATGTCTCAAAAATTTTATTGAAAAATATAACATATTACATATTTTTTAAGTTCTAATATTTAAATTAAATTTTTATGATGGTGACATTGGTGTCAATGTAAATTAATAATTCTAAAAATGAAGTTTTTGATATTTCATGAAATAAAATATTTCATTAATTGATTTAATATTCATAAAAATACTATATTCATCCATGTGATTGGGATATGGTTGAAAATAAAATAAATTGTACATTTATGGGTAAATTTCCCTTTTATATTAACTTTATTAGACCCTATATAGTAAAACAATTATACCATTTTAATCTTCAAAATGGTTAATTGTGGGTCAAAAAAAGTGATAATGGTAAAAATATCACCTAACACTATCCAATTTTTATTGGATGATATTATGATCTTTAATAATCATCCTATATTAAAAATATATAAATTTGGTTCTAATTATACATAATAATTACATTATATTAATTTAATACATTAACTAATTCGAATATTCCCTCCCCTCACTTATTAATGGGATCCTCCAATACTCTCTTCCACACACATTTTTATCACTATAGTTCAGCCAGTCCCTACCTAATTTGATTAAAAAATAATTTAAAACATAATATATTTCATATTATGGTCATTATTCTAACATTAGAGTGATTATACTATTAATTAATTGATGTTGACTAAAGAAGATGTATAGAATTTAACATCGAGTTTATTTTTATTTTGTATTCTTCCTCCATAAGTAGACATATAACCATTGTGATATAACAAAATAACTATCTAAAAAATAATAATATGTCATTTTTTACTATATTATCCTATATTCATATCCTCTTTCATCTAATGGGAAATGAATCCATCATTAGTGTGAACGATGGTCCACTTTTTCACGAACCGATGTAATTTTTTTCTATCAGTGCTCTAAAAGGATAGTTATTATGATGTATTTTTTATATATATGATATTGATGAAATAATTATCATTATTTAAAGATAAAATTTCAACTAACATATAATTTTTTAACTATTTAATAATGGTAACCACATCTATGATTTTTTGTGGATTACCACCTCCATGAAGTAGTGCGATTTAGTTTTCATAAAAACATCACTTGGATGCTATATATAAGTTTATTTAAATGAATAATATGATATTTATGGTATAATAATAATTTTTTAAAGTTAAAATGATACATATATTATTTACATTATGTTCTTTGAAAATTGAAAATGTTACTCATGCGTACATACAACTTACTAGGTAAATGATTGTAACATAAATAATTTTTTCATAACCATATTTAATGGATTTCTTCAAAACTACAATTATTATATTAAAATGAAAATTATTTCATTATTATTATCTTCTATATAATAGAATCATTAAATTTTTTTACCATTTTCTTCCTATAGATGTCAATTATGATTTATGAGTTGATTATCCTCAAAAATTTCAATTTGAACATAATTGATGATGAATTTTAATATGACATGGACATAAGAAAAATAAAAGGAATAATAAATATGAAAAGGTTTATTAGGAAATAATATATCTAATATTATTTTATTATTAATTAATATAAATTAATATACATGATGAGTCATACTTTATGTAAGGGACACTTTACCTTTAAACCTCATTTTATATGTTTTCATGATTATTTTATAACTATTTTTCTTTTATATACATATTATAAATATTATTTTATGAATATATTTTTTAATTAATAATAATTTTTTTTATTTAACAGTTTTATTTTTTTCAACAGTTTTTGAATGAAATATTTTTAAATATTTTATATAGAACATTTTGAAAAAATAGAAAAATAAATGATCTCTTTTAACATATATGATGTCATTAGAATTTTTATCTATACATTAAAAAAAATATTTTATTTTTGGGTTCCACTAAAATATTTCATGTTTTCTTTAAAATAAAAACTTGCATTCTTATTGTATAGTTTTATTATAAATTTATTCCAATTGAAAATATATTTTTATATATGAAAATTATTTTCTTATTGGTGTAAGGAAAATTTTATGTGTACGATGATGGGAATGAAATATTTGATGTGTTTCAACTATATTGTGGTTCCAAGGAATCATTTATTATGTTGTGTGCTTTTTTTATAAACTATGTATGGATGGTTTTGTTATAAACATTGAATGAGTTATTTCGATATATCTCTCAAATTCATTGGGTATTGGGATGGAGTTATCTAGTGAAGTTTCTCTTATGAGATTATTAGAATTTGCGGGGCATGTTATTCCATTCTTAATAGTGATATGAAAAATATCTCCCACATATGGTGCATGATTTATCATTTTTATATGAATTTTTAAGAAATATTTGATTTCAAAGGGTAAGTTAATGAACATTTATCATAAAAAATGATTATTCCCTTTTAGGGTAAAAATTAATTTTTTAAGTAAAATTATTATTTAATGATTGTTATTTTTTCTAAAAAAACATCATTAAAATAAATTTTCATTTATTTTTTATAATCAATTATTTTATGAAAAAAATTTAGGCAGTGATGATATTTTCTTGTATATGTATAATTATAATTTTATCTAAATGTTTATTAATTTTGTGGGAAAATATCTTTTATGACATCATCATTTTAAAGGGGATATACTTGTTTCTTTATTATTTTTAAGTCCCAAATTGATATTTTCGTTATCTTCCCATGTTTTATAATTGTTTTCATATGGTTTAAGTGTGATTAAGAACAATGATGATTTCATGTTGAATGTCATGATGATTTTTCATTAAAAGAAAACTTGTTTGAAATGATTTATATTGTTAGAGAAATGGAAACTCAGTTGATGTTTCCAAGATAAAATGTATTGGTTTCTTATATATGAATTATAACCTAGTCTTCTAAAATAGTAAACCTGATATTTTGGTTGGCAATGCTAGAAAATGAATTAACTATTTGAAACTATAGATCATGTAATGATTAAATTATGGGTCCTTATATATCTTTTTTCTTATCCCTTCTAAGATCAATGTAGAAATAATTTGATTTCAGAGTGTATATCAAAGATCTTTTGAAAGGCCACAAAAACACATTCTAGTACCCAATAAGTATACAAAATTTGACTTCTTGTTTTGGTTGGTTACTTAAATCCATCATAAAAAATCTCCACATTTTTATTATAATGAACATTAATAACTATTGAGTAAAAATATAGTTGAATAAAAAATTAGGCACATAAATTTTCACTTTTTTTATTATAAAAACAACCAACCTGCTCCACCCTCAATGTATGTCAACAAAAAATCACTTTAAATCCACTATTTAATGATAACAATTTAAAGAAGGGAATTTTATATCTATCATTTGATTATACCATAAATGAAAATTATGGATTCCTCTTATCCTCACAGAAATAGAAAAAATAAATTTTCTTACTAAAATGTATATTCTATCTCAATCCTCAGAGTGAATGATTACACTATATGTTTATTATAAACAAGTCTTCTGTAATTCATCTTTATTTCTATATAATCAAACCTAGTGTAAAAAATTATGGATTTTACCTGAGAATTAAATCTTTAATACATTTTTCTTAATGTGGAAAGTACTATAAATTCAATTATATATGGTATCATTAGTTTTATTTTAAATAAATTTCATAAAATGTCACTCAGCTTCAAAAAAATTCATAACCTTCATGTGCTCATTTTTTCACAACCCGATTTTTATCGATTATAACTCCCCATAATAAATATATCCAATTTCACCCCGAAATGTTCGGAGATAGAAAATCACACCCCAAAATTTAGTATTTACTTAGGTAGTTCAGATTTATAGTTTTAAAAAAATGTAAAAATCTATGGAATCTATACTATAATTGGTAGGCCTACCTTAAGGTATTTTTCATTACACTATACCATTAAGATAATCATGGTATAATTAAACCTGATACAATTTCATGTTTGATACTAACTGAAAGTGTATAAAATATGAGATAATATGTATTGTAAATTAAACAATAAGTAGTTCAGAGACTACAACTTGTGAGTATCCCTTCTCTTTTAAAATGAAATCATCAATTTCCACCATATATGATCATCAAAGATGATATTAGAGAAATTTGAATCTTCCATTGATATTATATTGTATCACTGGGGGAGGGATATCATTCTCAATGTATCATCTCCCTTATAATAAGGTTTAAAATACATTCTCATAATACTTGTCTCCATATAGGTTCAAAACATGGATGTATTTAGAAAACATGGATTTAGTATTGATTTCATCTTTCATTAATATCTGGATTTGATTCTTTAAATGAGTAAATATAGTGGACTTACTTCATTTTTCTTGTTCCATCTTATTTTCTATAACTAATTGATCAAAACATATAATCAAACTATCTTTAGGAGAATTCTCTTCATCCATTAATTGTTTCAACTTCTCCATTATTTCAATAGATTGTGAACATGAAATGAATGGTTCTTTCAATTTATTCTTGACCTATTTTATCTAAATTAGTAGTACCAAAAAAAATTCTTAAGAAAAGTTATAGATATATTTCACCTTCCATAAACTATTTTACCAGCTTCTAGGTTTTTTTTCTTAGGAAAAATCTCAAATTCAATTTTTGTGATGTTTTATACCATGTTAATATAATTATGTATTTTATTGAATGAATAAATTTTCAATTTAATCTTTCATCATTTACAATTTTAAAACTTTAATTATATTATTAAATGGTTAAAAATGATTATTTTTTACCCCAATAGAATCATATCTTATTCACTATTGTGACATCCTTTATATCATTTCTATTTAATGACTTATGGTGGGTGTCTTTCTTCTTGACATCACAATTTATGGGTTACAATGTAACAACCAAAAACTTTTATCAATGAAATTCCAATCATATAATATAATTACATTAAATCACATGATAAACATAATAAAAAATTATAAATAAATAACTAATAAAATAAAATGCATTTCTAGAAGTTAAAGAAACTTTACCAAAGGAATAATAACTTAATCTTTGGAATAGTAACATGACCCATATGAATAGTAAACCAAAAAATTGTATAGTAACCTCACCAATGAAATTATAAATAAAATTTTTCCTTCTTATAATTAAAAATATTATATAATTATATCACGGTATAAGTAAATAAATATTTTAAAAATTATTAATTAAATATTGGTATTTTTAAAAGATATAAAAATTTAATTACATTTTTATGTATCTTTTAATAATTTAAAAAAAATATTCATAAATTATTATTATTTTTTCTTGTGATTGTATGATAATTTTATGATACCTTAGTTAATTTTTCAATGTTACATAAAATTATTTATAATTTTAAAATCTATATTTTCCAATTCAATGATTATTTTAATTTAAAATAATATACTGTAATTTACAGTATAAGTAAATAAATGAATTTTTGAGAAATTCTTGAGTAATGGATTATGTAAGTTACCAATATTTTTAATTAATATGAACTAATTATTTAATTTAGACTAAATAATCATAATTATTTCTTTACTTGAGATAAATAATAAAATATTGGGTAAAATAATGAGAAAAAACTCCCTTCATCTACATTAAACACCACCCTCCCCACCTCTTATCCTCAAGCCTCTCAAGAATTGAGACACATATAAATTATTATCTAATATACTTCAAGACCCTACCCACATCCATGAGATTTTTATCAAAATAATAAAACAAAACAAATCCCCAAAGGAGGTTCTCAAGAAGAAATAATCAAGAGGTAAAACCTTATTCCTTTCTTTTAATTTAATATCAAGTTCTATTATTTTATTTTTCTCTCACCACCTCCCCTCAGAAAAATGGTATTATAACTCAAATACCTTCAATATAATTTTATTTTTTATGATAATTTAATAATTCCTCATCATTCAATTTTCCCTTATTTTTTAAAAAAATAATACATTTTCTGTGATGTGTTAATTTATCACATTCAAGGACGATGATGTTTTAAATTGACATTTTCATCTTTAAATTTGGTAATAATAACATTTTTTTATTTATCCATATTAAAATATATTTATTATATTTTTTAATGTTCTATAATAATTTTCTACACATGATATTAATTTATAAAACAAAAATAGTTTGTTATGATCAAAAACCGTCAAAATAAACCCAAACGATTGTCAATTACTATTTTTCTAGTGATACATCCTCATGATATAAAACCTAATGATATATAAGATAGATTTAACCTATGTAAGATCAATATTAACATATAATTTTAGTCTAGAAAACTATCCTTATTCTATATTATTTTCCCATACACATATACAAGTAAACCGATCATGAAAAGCAAGGAAACTAATACTCCTAAACAATGAAATTTAATCTCATAACCCATAAAAAGTGATATAAATTAACATAATAAATCAAATAATTTTATAAAAGGTTTTAAATTTATTAATAAATTAATTTAATTATTCGGGAAATTAAGATCAAGTTCAAAATCGTTTCTAACATAAGGTAAGTGATTCTACCTGAAGCTCCCTTATTCCTTCGGGTTACTCTTTCTCAATTTTACCAAAATTAAGTTCACTTCTATTTTTATTTACATATTATGAATTCTATATATATGTTCCAAAATCATGTATAATGATACATTCATCCTTTTTTCATGGATATAAATGTTTTTAAAAGGCTCTATACTCATTTCTTCCTGATAATAATGCACTATTTAAGGTAACTTCCCAAATTCTTACCCAATTTCAAGTGCACTTTCTAATCTGGTTTAACTTTCCATTATTTTTCTAAAATAACTCATTTTATTATTAAAACATTTTTGTTTAACTTTTGGTTTTTTATAAAATATTATTCCCTTTTTCTCTTTAATTTTTTTTAATATTGTCCTTAAACTGCACTAAAATGTTTTAATTTTCATAATTATTAAATATTCTGTTTACATGTTATCACATTATTTTAAAATCAATAATCTTGATCTGTTACTATTTTCCATTATTAACATCCATGTTTTAATTAATTTATTCCATTCATGGACACATTTATGATACACCTAATAATTATGATTTATGACATGATTATGATACCCATTTATTTCCATGGGTAACCCTTTTGTTTATGCTTGATTTCTTATGTATGATTATTTATGAGGAAAAAATATTCATGAGAATGTTATGATTGGTGTACCCAGATAGTTCTAAAATTCATTGGGTAATGTTTATTCTCATGATACATTATGTGCAATGATCTTAGTGGTTAGCCTTGACTAGTTATCCATGTGCAATGGTCTTAATGGTTAACCTTGACTCAAGCTCATCGATGTACAATGAGCCTCAAATTGTGCTCATCTATATTCCACAATCCTTGAATCATGATAAATTCATGTTTGATTTTTCTATCACATTATAATGAATCTATGATTATATGACCCAATGTTATGATTTCTTATATTTAATCATGTTCCCTACCTTTATATATTATTATATTATACCTCCTAACCCATGTGTAAAGATTTATTTTTATGTTTATTCCATAAATGGGATTTTTATTTCATCCCATTGTTCATTTTATCCCCAAGTTATCCTATAAAAATGTAAAGGTTAAATTAATATAGATGATCATAATAGATGATAAATAAAGAAATGGTTTATTTAGTCCTATTTTTTCAGTTTTATGTACCTAGTCCTCTAAGACAGTAGAATTCCTAATCGTTGGATTGTAAATTGATGTTAAATTATGCATAAAAATATTTAATGATATGTGTAAAAGTATAGGGTCACTATAAATGGTATCAGATGGAATGTGTTGTTATTTTGGAAAATTGGAGTAGAGAAATTTAGTAATAACATTAGGGATAATAATAAGTCTAAGAAAACATTCCTAAATTTTGGTAATAATAGAGTAAGTGGTTTATTAATAAAATACATCCTTGTCTATATACTAAATGTGTGTATAGTTAAGGAATATATGTACCTAGGAGTAACAAGTTTGACCGGGTATTCCAGGCCTAACTCGGGGTAACTTGGTACAAGACAATAGGCCTTATTATACACCAAGTTTTACACTCCTAGGGGCTATGTGTTGGTAATTTCAAAGGATAATTAAAAACCTTTATTAATGGATTATATAAAATTCCCATAAGAATATATGTTAGAAAACATATCATGGATCAACTATATTGAATCCTAGGGGGTCACATTTTAGGATATACTTTTCTTTTAAGAGTTTATCCTTTTTGTTAGAAGGTTTCATTTTATGCTTATTAGCTAAGTATTCAAGCCCCTTAATTGCACTTTATTTTTCATAGTTAATGGTGGGAAATATAATAACACAAGTAAAAAAACAATTTTATGGGTAGTGTGATTATTTCCCAAATGATTTTACAAATATGATGTGAATGGGTGCACAAAACTTTATGATAATACTTTCTAAGCTAGATCAAGTTATGAATAATAAATTAAATCATGTGAATCTCCCTTCTTTTCCAAGGAAAGAGAAAGTCACCATCAAATCCTTCATACAGAAAATTCCTCCCCTGATTAGTGGATCATTCGACTCCATCCTCATAGAAAAGTGTATTAACTCCATTGAAAAAAATATTTTCTATCTTCAAGTACTCAAAAGAAGATAAAGTCATCCTGGATGCTAATTATTTTGAGGGGTAAGCTGATCAATGGTGGACGTTGAATAGAAATACAATGTATAATGAGAAAATTGATTCCATTTATTGGGAGGAATTCAAGAAAATATTTTTTAATAAATATTTTCCCTTAACCCTCCCACTTAAGATTGAAAAATAGTTCCCTAGAAAAAAAAGGATGAAGGAATATGAGTCTATCAAGGTATATGAAGTAACATTTACAAGGATTTAAATATACGCCTTCATCTTTTTCATGAAAACCAAATTCAAGGTGGATTGGTTCTTTAGTGGACTATAGATGAGTCTTTTAATAGCATTGGTGATTCGTGAATTAAAAAATGATGAGGATATTATCTGTTGCACCCTCAAGGTTGAAATGGAGATTAGAGACTCTTAATATTATCATGGGCCTGATGAAAAAATGTATAAAATGGAGTCTAATATGGGTGGATCAAAAAATAAATCCCAATATGGAAATAATAATGAATATCCCACATGTCAAAATTGTTGGATGAAGCATCCAAGGAACTATCCTAAGGGAACCGATAAATGCTTCAAATGTGGAATAATGGGGCATCTCGCTATGAACTGTTGGTGGGACATGAAGAAGTACACTAATGTGGAAGAAGAAAGGATGGTTCATATCAAGACTTGTCTAGTAGTGAAGTTTTTCAAATATAAGGAAAATTGTAATTTTCCAAAGCAATTCCTTAAGAACATGGTCTTTAGAGGAAATAAAAAACAAATATCTAATCTGAACTACAATTTGGTGACACAAACACAAGTAATTATTTCAATAATAATAAAAATACTGTTTGATTCTTTATATATCTTTAAATTTTATTATAACTATTCAAACACTACATCAAAATATAGTGGTTGTGTAATATATAAGAATAGTTAATGGGAAAATTATTACATCCAAAGTACATAACTACCCCCAGTTAATGATTCTAGATTAAATCTCTCAGAAAATATTTTCTTACTTCCTATGGTATATTTTTATGCTATTTTGGGAATGGATTGGCCATCTTTATACAAATCCAACATCGACTGTTAGGAAAGAGGGATCATTCTTCACATCCCAAAGCATCCTACAATTCTTTACAAGTGTAAGGAGGAAGATAAATCTCATTCTGAATCATCATATCATGTGGGGATATTACTTATGAGAAATCATATATCTCTAAAATGATTGAGACCAAAGAGATGATCATGATCAATTATATGCTAATAATGAGGGACTACACTGATGTATTCTTAGAAGAGTTTCATGTCTTAACCCTGACCAAGTGGTTTATTTATAAATTGAACATATTCTTATATATCTTCTAATATCAAAGAAACCATATAGAGTGGCCACCGTAGAACTATAAGAACAAAATAGGCAGTTATAGTAGAATTTTTAAAATGGTTTTGTACACCTGAATGCTTCACCTTGGGTATCACCGGTCCACTATATCAATAAGAAGGATGGATCTATGCACCTATTCATTGATTTCCAAGAGCTTATTAAAATCATGATAAACAAAAATTATCCCCCTCTTTAGATAGATGACTTGTTCGATTAGCTACCTAGGGCTAGTTATTTTTCTATGGTGGACCATCGGTTGGGATATCACCAATTAAATTTTAAGAAGTAAGATATTCCCAATATATCCTTTTGAATAAGGAATCGACATTATGAGTTCATAGTGATAACCTTTGAACTCACAAATGCTCTAGAAATATTCATGTACATAATTAATAGATTATATAGAGATTTTCTATAAAAAAAATTGGTAGTATTTATTGATGATATTTTGATATACTTCAAGAGAAAAGATGAACCTGAGGAGCATTTGAATAATTTGTAGTAGAATTTTTGAAGGGATAAACTCTATGAAAAGTACATTGAATGTGAGTCCTATATGGAGGATGTAACATTCTTGGGGAATATTATCACCAGCAAAGGAATATCTATATACCCTTCCAAGAGAAATAAAATCAAATAGTTACCCATACCAACATCTATAAGTTAGGTATGTTGCATTTTTGGTCTATCTGGGTATTACCGGTGATTTGTAAAGAACTTCTCACAATTTTAAAACCAAATAACCAACTGACACAAAAGTGAGTGAGGTTTTTCTAGACTCAATAATGTGAGAAAATCACTAAGGAGATTAAAAATAGGCATATCACTGCTCTAGTACTCACAGTCACAAAAATTGGAGAACTCTTTTTGGTGTGTAGGGATGCATGAAAAAAGGGATTAGGGTGTGTACTGATTCAACATGATAAAGTGATATCCTATTTCTCATGACAATTGAAAATTCACGAGAAAAAATATTATATGCATGATATAAAGTTGGGAGCTATGATCTTCGCAATGAAAATATAAGCTCATTATCTCTATAGAAAAGTGTGTGAGATATATACTGATCACAATAGTCTCAAATATATATTCGCATTGAAGGATATTAATATGCACTATTGAAGATGGTTATATCTCATAAAGTATTATGATTTCTCAATACAATACCATCATGGTAAGGCAAATAGGGTGGTAGATACACCAAGTAGAAAGGATCCTATATTATTATCAATGATGGTAATTGAGAAGTATACAATCCTCTTAGACATACAAAAGATGGACATGGGAATCATTTTCATAGGAACATCATCAATACTTTCTCAAATTATTTCTCAACCATTTATTATGGAGAAAATATTGGATGCACAAAAAAATGATGTTGAAATAGTGAAAAGGGTAGAAGCTATCATGATTTCAAAATCCTCCAAGTTTTTTATCAATGAGGATGGAGTCATAATATTTGGGTCATGCCTATGTGTATCATCTAATCCAGAGATAAATAAAGATCTTATAAATGATAGACATATATCAACCCTCTCTATTCACCCAAGGAGTACAAAGATTCATCGATATAACTAGTAGAACATTTGGTGGGACAATATGAAAAAAGAGACTGCTAAACATACATCAAAGTGCTTGGTATGTCATCAATTGAAGGTTAAAATACAATAGTCTAAATCGATGATGAAACCATTACCTATACCAATATGAAAATGGGAAAACATCACCATGGAATTTTTCAATGGACTACCAAGGAAATCCATGGGAAACAATGTTATATGGGTTATTTTGTATCATCTTACAAAGAAAGCTCACTTTATGGAAATTTGAAAGGACTACTCATTGGATAAATTTTAATAGATATATAACAAATAATTTATAATGATTCATGAATTACCATTATCAATTATATCCAATGGAGATCCAATATTATCCGTGAAGTTCTAAAAAAGTCTTTGACATGATCTAAACACTTAGAAGAACTTTACTATAGCCTATCAACCTCAAATGGATGGTCAATCTGAGAGAACTATTCAGACAATAGAATAAATGTTTAGAGAATATTCTACAGACAAAAAAAGAGGTTGTGAACAACATATTACTCTAGTAAATTTATCTTACAACAATAGTATCCACTCAATAATCCAAATGGTTCTATATGAATCCCTTTAGGGTAAAATGTGTAGAACACTGGCATGTTGTGATAAAGAATATGAACTTTAACATCTAGGACCTGAAATAGTTGAAGAAATGGTGGAAAAGATGAAAACCATCACTACGGGAAAAATGGGTATTTGCGACGGGTCATTTGCGACGGGATCCCGTCGCAAATCGCCCGTTGCGGAAAACGTCGTCGCAACAACAATTATTTGCGACGGGCCCGTCGCTGAAGCTATTATTTGCGACAGGGATCCTTCCCGTCGCAAATAATACTCCGTATATTTGTAAAATCTTTTAAAAAAGCAATTGTGATAGGCCCCGTCGCAACAGTTATTTGCGACGGGCCCGTCGCAAATAGTAATTGTGATGGGCCCCGTCACAATTGCTTTTTAAAAAAAATAAAAACTATTATTAAATTATTTTAATGGATATAATAATAATACTATTTGCGACGGGCATAGTATCCCGTCGCAAATACTATAAAAAAAATAAAAAAAATTATTAATAAATTATTTTAATTAATATAATAATAATCCAATTATAATTCAAAAATAAAAAATAATAAATTATTAATAAATTATTTTAATTAATATAATAATAGAATTATAATTCACAAATAAAAATAATAAAGTATTAATAAATTATTTTATTTTATATAATAATAATAGAATTATAATTCAAAAATAAAAAATAATAGAATATTAATAAATGATTTAATTAATATAATAATATTATAATTATAATTCATAAATAAAAAAAATATTAATAAGTTATTTTAATTAATATAAAAATAATAGAATTATTTTACATTCAAATATTAAAATAATTCAAATATTATGAAAAAATATAATTAAATTATAATATTATAAAATTTTAATATATATATAAAATTTAATATTATAAAATATAAATAATATTATTATTAATATTAATATTGTTATTTCAAAATATAATATTATTAATATTTTATAATGAGACAGAAACTACGAATAGAAAAAAATTCATATTTTGATTTAACAAACTTTATAACATAAAAACAAATATTGATAATTTTAATATTATATAAATTTTTTATTATTTTCATAGTACTAATATTATTTTTTCATAAATATTAATTATATAATAATACCTTTTACATTATTTGTATATTTTATTATTGGTAATTATTACTAATTATTGATAATTATTTGTAATTATTACTAATTATTTGTAATTATTACTAATCATTGGTAATTATTACTAATTATTGGTAATTATTACTAATTATTGGTAATTATTATTAATTATTACTAATTATTGGTAATTATTGGTAATTATTGGTAATTATTACTAATTATTACTATTTAGTACTAATTATTGGTAATTATTTCTAATTATTGATAATTATTCCTAATTACTGGTAATTATTCCTAATTATTACTATAATAATGTAATAATGTTATTAGTATATTTTATTATTAATATTAAAATAATATAATTTTCTATATTATATACAATTCTCCTTTCATCTGTGTGTTTTCTATCTCCACATACAAATATTAAATGTGGAGACAGAAAACACACATATGAAAAGAGAATTGTATATAATATAAAAAATTATATTATTTTAATATTAATAATAAAATATACTAATAATGTAATAATTTTATTATTCATAATTATTGGTAATTATTCATAATTATTGATAATTATTACTAATTATTGGTAATCATCACGAATCATTACTAATTATTGGTAATTATTCCTAATTATTGGTAATTATTTCTAATTATTGATAATTATTCCTAATTACTGGTAATTATTCCTAATTACTGGTAATTATTCCTAATTACTGGTAATTATTCATAATTATTACTAATTAGTGGTAATTAATGGTAATTATTACTAATTATTACCAATTATTGCTAATTATTGGTAATTATTACTAATTATTGGTAATTATGGATAATTATCGGTAATTATTACTAATTATGGATAATTATTGGTAATTATTTCTAACTAATGGTAATTATTGGTAATTATTTCTAACTAATGGTAATTATTGGTAATTATTGGTAATTATTGGTAATTATTGGTAATTATTACTAATTATTGGTAATTATTACTAATTATTACTAATTATTGGTAATTATTACTAATTATTACTAATTATTGGTAATTATTATTAATTATTACTAATTATTGGTAATTATTATTAATTATTACTAATTATTGGTAATTATTATTAATTATTACTAATTGGTGATAATTATTACTAATTATTAACAATTATTACTAATTATTGGTAATTATTGGTAATTATTGGTAATTATTACTAATTATTGGTAATTATTACTAATTATTACTAATTATTGGTAATTATTACTAATTATTACTAATTATTACTAATTATTACTAATTATTGGTAATTATTATTAATTATTACTAATTATTGGTAATTATTATTAATTATTACTAATTATTGGTAATTATTATTAATTATTACTAATTAGTGACAATTATTACTAATTAGTGACAATTATTACTAATTATTGGTAATTATTACTCATTATTGGTAATTATTGGTAATTATTACTAATTATTGGTAACTATTGGTAATTATTACTAATTATTACTAATTATTGGTAATTATTACTAATTATTACTAATTATTGGTAATTATTACTAATTATGGATAATTATCAGTAATCATTACTAATTATGGATAATTATTGGTAATTATTACTAATTATTGATAATTATATGTAATTATTACTAATTATTGGTAATTATTACTAATTATTGATAATTATTATTAATTATTACTAATTATTGGTAATTATTGGTAATTATTACCAATTATTGGTAATTATTGGTAATTATTACTAATTATTACTAATTATTGGTATTTAATACTAAATATTACTATTTAGTACTAAATATTGGTAATTCTAATTATTAGTAATTATTACCAATTATTGTTAATTATTAGTAATTATCACCAATTATTGTTAATTATTAGTAATTATTACTAATTATTGTTAATTATTACTAATTATTAGTAATTATTACTAATTATTACTAATTATTGGTAATTATTGGAAATTATTACTAATTTTTGGTAATTATTGGAAATTATTACTAATTATTGGCAATTATTACTAATTATTGGCAATTATTACTAATTATTGGCAATTATTACTAATTATTGGCAATTATTACTAATTATTGACAATTATTACTAATTATTCGTAATTATTACTAATTATTACTAATTATTGGTAATTATTGGTAATTATTACTAATTATTCCTAATTATTGGTATTTATTACTAATTATTAGCATTTATTCTTAAGTATTGAAAATTATTACTAATTATTCCTAATTACCATTAACTATGAACAATGAATACTAATAATTTAAATTTATTAAGTAACAAAACAATGTAAACATAATTACAACTAATTAAAAATAATTGAAACTAATAAAAAATTTAAAATAAATATTAAATTAAAATGAACATAGATACCTTCAAAATTGATCTGAGGTTGATCTCTGAGCGTTGTTGAAAACTTCAATATCAACTCCGGAAAAAAAAAGTAAACTTCAGAAAGGCTGAACTCTAAAAATAGAGTTTTGAGAGAAGAAAAAGATGGAGTTTGAGAATGAATGAAAAAAAACGGATGGGGGGTATTTATAGGTTAGATTATTTACGACGGGTCTATTTGCGACGGGATACCCGTCGCAAATAGTATTAGTTGCGACGGTACCCGTCGCAAATACCTTAGCCCTCATTTATTACGGTCAACGGTTAAATAGTTATTTGCGACGGGTCCCGTCGCAAATAGCTTTTACCACTGCCAGTTATTTGTGATGGGCGGTTACCGCCCGTTGCAAATAACTTTCCCGCGATTTGGCGCGCAAACCGCACCAGTCCTTTTGCGACGGGGTAAGCTAACCCGTCGCAAATAAGTAGTTATTTGCGACGGGGGAATTTGCCCGTCGCAAATAAGTTTCTAACGGGACTATTTGCGACGGGATTTATTCCCGTCGCAAATACCCATTTTTCCCGTAGTGCATTCAGTATAACATCAAGGAAGCCCAAATTTGAAAAAAGTATTATGCTCGAAATCATCGAAGTGACATTATGTGTAACGTTTTAGAAATTTTAATCCTCCACATATCTCCATGGAAGAGTATCATGAAATTTGAGATGAAAGGGAAGTTAAATCCCAAGCACATCAACCCCTTAAATATCCTTGATCGTGTCAGAACTATGGAATATCGACTAGAACTTCCACCGACCATATCTCAAGTACAAGATGTACTCCACATATCTCTCTTTATGAATTACATACTATATCTCTCATATGTACTAACTTTAGAGTTGGAAATTGGATAATGATCATTCTTATGAAAAGAATCTATGGAAGATATTAGATTGTAAATATAATGTTATATAGAACAAGACTACTCACTTGTTGAAAGTATAATTCCATAACCATAAGTACAAAGAGGAAACATATAAACTGGAGGAAGCGATGAAGGAAAATTACCCACACATGTTTTCATATTAGAATGAAAAATGAAATTTCAAGGGAAAATTTTATAAGGTGGGAGAATGTAATTACCCAAAACATTTATCAATGAAATTCTATTCTATAATATAATCATATTAAAACCATATTAATAGAACAATATGAACTTCATAAATGGATATTTAATCAAATAAAATCCATTTCTTGAAGTTAAGGAACTTATACAATAGGAATAGTAATTTGACCATTAGAATGGTAACATGACCCGTATAAATAGTAAACTAGACAATTGAATATTAACCTCACCAATTAAAGTATAAAAAAAATTTATCCATCTTATAATTAAAAATATTATTTAATTATACAATATTATAATTAAATAAATATTTTAAAAATTATTAATTACGTGTTGGTATTTTTGTAAGACGTAAATATTTTATTAAAATTTTATAAATAAATTAACAATATAAAATAAAATTTATTTTCATAAAATGTATTCATAAATTATTATTTTTAGGTCTTATGTTTATAATATAATATTTTGAGACCTTAGTTATTTTTCAATGTGACCTAATATAATTTATTATTTTAAAATCTGTATTTTTTAAGAAAATAAAGATTTTAATTAAAATTAAAATTAATCATACTTAAATAATTATTTTCATAAAATAGAGTCCATTTTATTTAATTCTATATGTCTAAAAATGGTTTGGGTTGATTTTTGGTATTTTTCTAAAATACCTCAATTTTTAGTGAATAGTGAAATATGGTAATTTAAAGTATAAGTAAATAAAGGATTTTTTAGTCTTGATTGAATCATGGATGGTATAGGTGACTAATTGTTCAAATTAACATGGATTAAATAAAATATTTTGTCTCATGAATCAACACTATTTCTTCTGTTGGGAAAACTAATAAAATATTGAGTAAAATAATGAGGAACCACCCCTCTCATACACTATAAATTCCACCCCTCACCACCTCTTATCCACACACCTCTCAATACATGATGATTTTGAAAATTATACTCAAATATCCTCTAAATACCCTAACCCACGTCCAAAAGATTTTTGTCTTAACAAATGACAAAAAGAAATCACATATGGAGGTTTTCAAGAACAAGGAAACAAGAAGTAAAATGGTCTTCTATTTCATTTAATTTATTTTCAAGTTCACTTGTATTATTTTTGTCTCATCAAATCCCCTCATACAAATGGTATGATAACCCTGGTACTATAAATTTACATGAATTTTTTATGTTAATTTAATAATTCCTCATCATCTCTCTTTCTCCTCCTTTAATACTAAAAATGAAAACATTATACGTGATGTGTTAATTTATCACATTCAAGGACTGTGATGTTTCTAATTTCGATTACCATATTCAAAGATTGTTTTGAAACCATTTTTACAGTTGAAAAATGTAACGTCCCGGTTCCGAAAGTCACCCAGAGGTGCCCCGAACCCAGTTGGTCACATGGCCTCAAGCGCATTTCCCCAAACGCCAGAGGCTGCTGACTAGCAGTGAGGGACTTGGGTGTGATAGTGGGGAAACTATGCCCTCATTGGCAGAGTACACAACGGAAGTAATTAAACATGCAAGAGCAGAAGCAGTAAATAACCAACAATATTAAATAGTAGAATGATTAAATCAGCAAACAACTAGAGCTCATATGTATATATATGGAATGATGCATGATACAAATCTAGGAAATCATCCAAACAAGTCATAATGGTGAAAAATACAATAGTACCAAAACAAGTACAAAATAAAGTAAACAGCTCCTCAGCATCGCAAGACAATGCTTGGTCCCATGCTCTCCTGCTCCTAAGCAATCAAGTATCAAAAGTCGAAGGGCGCTTGCCCTTGTCTATACCTCCAACAACATAGTCTATTTGGGCCCAAAAACATGACCCAAATAGGGTGTGAGACTAAATACCAGTAGGCAACCACCCGAAGATCTGTTCTTAATAGTCAGTAAGTATATGGAAGGTAAAAGTACAAAAGCAGTAAATAGTAGCAGAAATAGCAGACAGAAATCAGTAAGCAGTAAACAGGATGATATACAACAAGTTGCAGTGAAGCAATAGCTAACACAAATGGGAAACCCTCTGGGAAGTACTCGTAGCCATCACCTCTGGTCCTATCCAAGAAGTTCCACAACCCTCTGGGCAGTGCACTCAGCCTAACCCGTCTGCTTTGGTCTTACAAAAATTATAAGACTCTCTGGGGAAGCTCACTTGGTCAATTCCCCTTATAGTCTAGGGTATTCATGGACTCTCTGAGGGAGATCACGTAGTCTAACCCTCTTGGCCCCAAGGTCTAGAGACTCTCTGAGGAAACTCACTCGGTCAATCCTCCTATAGCCTCATGTATACCACAGAGTCTCTGAGGAAGCTCACTCAGTCAATTCCTCCTCTAGCCTGGGAAGGTTTTAAAGACATTCAAACAAGGTAAAGACTCTCTGAGGAAGCTCACTCAGTCTACCCTCATGTAGTCTGTAACAACTAAGACTCTCTGGGAAGCTTACTCAGTATATCCCTTGTATTATATAAATTCCAAGACTCTCTGAGGAAGCTCACTCAGTCTATCCCCATATAGTCTATAATATCTGAGACTCTCTGGGAAGCTCACTCAGTCTATCCCTTATAGTCTATAGCACCAGGTTCTCACGGTCCCATGCCAGTCAGTGGATATTAATGCCATAAGGCCAGAGTACACCTATAGAGATACTTGGATAACCAAAGTACACCTATATAGCTACTTGGCTAATCAGTCTACAACAACAAGCATGTTAACAACATCATTCCATCCTATGATCACAAGGCATGGAAACAGGTACAACGGCCAAAGGATAAAGAGACCCAAAGTTTTCAACAAGAAAAAAGCAAGGGTAAAACATCCAAGCATGAAAATTATCCACAAACATGATCAATTTACCTCTACACAAGCATGCAAGCAAGGTAGTAATAACAACAAGCGCAAAAAGGTAAACACGCAATACCCCGTTCACGGTTATTGGTGGAATTTGTACATAAAACTCAATTACATCAAAAGTTAAGGAACAAACCACCTACCTCGATCCTATTAGATCGATATACTTGAACCAAGAGGCTTGATTCTCCTTATAACGGCGTAGATCTATGAAAACGCACAAAACGATCAACCCACAATAACTTATGAAAGAGGAGGAATTGGAAAACAAGGCTCTAGGAGATGGAAGAACTCACCACTATGATTCCAATGCAATCGACGGCGGTCAAAATGGAGAATGGATGAAGGCTTGGGAATTCGGAGAATTTTCACGGCCGTACGGCATCTCTCGGTCGAACGTGGCCTAGAAGAAGATGATTCTTTCAATTAGGCACGACCCCGGTCCATTTAATGAAAAAAAATACACGGCGTGTACTTCTTGAGTACACGGCGTGTACTATATTTTTTAGTACTCCTCTTTAAGAGGACTCCACTTCATCCCTACACACCATGTGTGTGGCACGGACACGATCAGAACATGGACTGGCGTGGCAAAGGAGTACACGATGTGTACTCTGAAAGTACACGGCGTGTACTTAAAAAATTTATAGAAACTCCTCTTTTCTCAAAAACAACCAGAAAAGGAGAAACATACCTGAAACGAAGATCCAGGTTCTTACAAACTTCCCCCTTAAAGAAATTCTTCCCCGAATTTCCCTAGCAAGGCGTAGAAGAAGAAACCTCGAACAACTCTGGCCACTACAATCGTACATCGGCCTCCCTCTCCCAAGTCTCGTCCTGCACTCGCACGTGCTGCCATAGCACCCATACTAGAGGAACAGACTGGCCACGGAGGACCTTCGTACTGTGATCAACAATCCGGATGGGATGCTCCTCAAATGATGAATCCGCTTCAAACTCAACCTCCTCGGGTTGAAACACATGAGACGGGTCTAAAAAGTAACGTCGGAGCTGAGAAATGTGGAAGACGTCGTGCATATCCTAGTACCTCAGAGGTAACTGCAACTGATAGGAAACCGGCCCAACTCTCTCCAACACCGCAAACGGCCCGACGTACCACGGTGAAAGCTTACCCTGTCTCTAAATCCTCTTGTGTCCCAAAATCGGTGTGACATGCAGGAAATCCTGATCCCCGACCTCGAACTCCAGAGGTCATCTCCACCGATCATCATTAGACTTCTGTCAAGACTATATTGTAGACATCATCTTTAGAATCAACTCTATCTTCTCTGAGGTCTCCTGAACAAGATGAGGTCCCAGCAAAGCTGCCTCTCCTGCCTCCAGCCAGCATAAGGGTGATCGTCATGGACTATCGTACAAAGCCTCGTAAGGTTCCATCTGAATAGTCTCCTGGAAACTAAGTTCTCCTGCTAAACACATCTGCCACTGTGTTTCCCTTTCTCGGCGTATAGGCGAGCTCGAATTCGAAAGATTGAAGATACTCGACCCACCTGCGCTATCTCAGATTCAGATCACGCTGAGTGAAGATATACTTGAGACTCTTGTGGTCAGTGAAAACCACAAAGTGATCTCCCATAAGGTAGTGTCTTCAATAGCGTAAGGCATAAACAATAGCTTCCAACTCCAGATCGGGTGTCGGGTAGTTCCTCTCATGTGGCCTCAACTGCCGAGACCCGTAAGCAACGACCCCATCTCCCTACATAAGCACATCTCCCAGCCCGATACCTGAAGCATCACAGTAAATAGTATAGCCCTTTCCCATCTCTGGCAAGACCAGTATCAGTTTTGACGTCAACCTCCCCTTCAGCTCCTAAAAGGCTGACTCACAAAAATATGACCATAAAAACTTCGCCCCCTTCTTGGTCAGACCTATCAGTGGTGCTTCTAGGTGTAAAAATTCATGTATGAAATACATGTAGTATGCAGCCAGTCCTAGAAAACTCTGCACCTCAAAGACATTCTTCGGCTTCTCCCAAGAAACTACAGCTCTCAATTTCTCTGGGTCCACTGATACTCCTGTCTCTGAGATAACATGACCCAGAAAGTGAATCTGATCCATCCAAAAGTGGAATTTTGATAGCTTAGCATATAACTGATTCTATCTCAATGTACTCAGAATGATATCAAGATGTGTGGCATGGTCGTGTTGAGTGTGAGAGTACACCAAGATGTCTTCCATGAAAACCACAACAAATGAATCCAAGTACAGATGGAACACTCGGTTCATCAGTGCCATAAAAAATGTTGGCACGTTTGTGAGACCGAATGACATGACTGTATACTCATATAGATCATACCTACTCCTGAAGGCTATAAGAGGTATATCTGATAGTCTAACGTGAAACTGATGATAACCGGACCTCAAATCGATCTTCGAGAACACCCGGGCTCCTCGAAGCTGATCAAAGAGGTCATCGATCCTCGACAAGGGATATCGGTTCTTGACTGTCAACTGGTTCAGCTTCCGATAATCCACACAGATTCGAAGGGTGTCGTCTACCTTCTTTTCAAATAGGACAGGTGAACCCCAAGAAAAAGTACTAGGTCAGATGAAACTCTTTTCCTGCAACTCCTCCAACTACTTCTTGAGCTCCTGCAACTCAGGTGTAGCCATCCTATAGGGAGGAATGGACACCAGTGCCTCTATTGGCAGGATCTCAATCGATAATTCTACCTCACGCTCCGAAGGCAAACCTAAAAATTTCTCTGGAAAGAAATCCTAGAAATGATCCACCAATGGAGGAAATTCTAACTGTGAAGTCCCCTAGTCATCCAGATAAAGGCTTGCAATCTGGGATGTAACTCCCCCTAGCCCATGATTCTCTAGTCTGGCTCTACCCGCTTGGACATCCCACTATTCTATATGAAGGAAAGATCCACCATATGGTGATAAGAAACTCACCCTACGGTGATAGAAATCGATTACTTCCTGGAAGGTAACCAACCAGTCCATCTCGAGAATGACGTCATAGCCCGTCATCTCCAGGGCATAGAGGTCCCATAAGAAAAGACACCCTGCAACCTCAAGAGGGAACTCTCTGCACTGACGTACACTAGATGTCCTCATTCCCAACGGTGTGTCAAGAGTCAACAAGTTGGTAGATGAAAAGATACAGAGCCCAAGGCTCTCCACAATAGAAATAGAGATAAAACTATGCGAAGCACCAGTATCGAAAAGGGCTGAAGATAAAACGGAGGCTACTAAGATCGTACCTAGAACTTTAGAAGGGTCGGGATCCTACTCCTGATAGGTCTTCTCCACGGAAAAGGTCTAGCCTGTACCGGGGCCTTGTGCCCTTAGCTGACCACTCTGAGCTGACCCACTCTGTTGTCGCTGGTAACCTGGTGACTGACCACCATGGCCGCGACCTCCACCTCAGCCCGAACGGCCGGAAGAACTCTAGTTCCCAGACTGGTGACAAACTGGTGAATAATCTCTTTAACACGGGGTCATAGAAGAACCCCTACCACTAGATGAAGGTGAGAAGATCTGAAAAAAGTGCTGAAGATGGACCATCTTGCCACAAGATCGTCACTTCATCGGATCTCGCTGACACTGGGGCCTAGTATGCCCACTCCTACCGCACTGGTAGTATTCAACCTGGATGCCAGAAGATACATCTCGCCTGCCCTGATCTCCTCGAGAAGACTCTCTGCGACGCTTCCTACTATCCGTAGGAGGAACACCAGCTCTGGATGTCGAACTGCCCTGGCTCACAGCTCCAGAATCCCTCAGGTTTCGCTCAGTGATTAGTGCATGTTTGACAATAGAGGATATCGAATTCAACCTGAAGATATTCACCTAGGAATGGATCTCCTACCTGAGACCATACTCGAACTTCCTAGTAAGGAACAACTCATCACCTAGGGATCGGCGTGAAGTGTTGCAGCTCTGTAAAGCGGGACAAGTACTCCATAACAGAAAGAGCACCCTGCTGCAGACTCATAAACTCCCGGGCTCGGTCGGCCCTCAAGGTCTCTGGGTAAAAGTATTCATAGAAGGTGTACCGAAACTCATCCCAAGACATACTCTGTTGGCACCCAAACTGTGAGATCACCTCCCTCTACCTCTTGGCAGTGTCTCAGAGCATATAGGTGGCCAGCTTTATCCTTTTCTCTAGGGGTATCTCCATATGCTCAAATATTACCAGTGTGTCCTCTAACCACGACTCTAAAGCCTGGGGTCCTCCATCCCCAGAGAAAGTATGAGGATGCTGCTGCTGGAAAACCCACGTCAACTCAGCCACCGACGGGGCAGGAGGCGGTGCTCCTTAAAAAATCTGCATCATCCTCAGGAAGTCCTCCCTGAACTTCATATTGGCGCCTACGACGAGTAAGACTGATAGTGTCAAGGATGGAACAGTAGGTGGATCTGTAAGAGGTCCCTGGTTGGCCATATCCGGTGTCCAATCATCGTCTGGAAACTGACATACAACCGAAGGACGTCTCGAAGTCATGGCTCTGAGAAGATCAAAATCACACCTCAGATTAGGATTATCAAAGACTTAGAAAACAAGAGTACAAAATGGGAATATGAGAAGAAAACATTCGAGTTCACAAAACATGACTACAGGGTGTGTATAAAAACTACACAGTATGTTCACTTAAACCAAATACATGGGCGTGTACTACTGCCACCCCTGGTCATGTAACACCCCAACTACACGGCATGTTGTCCCCACACACGACGTGTACTTGAACTCTATTCCCCTGCCCGAGTCTCTTTACACGGCTAACCCACACGGTCCTCTAAACCCTAGACTACATGGCGTGTTCACTAAGGACACGGCGCGTACTAGATAGGGTTTTGGGAACCTGTGTTGTTAGTTACACGGCCAGCTATACGGCTGACCCTTACATGGCATGTTCCGAACAAACACGACGTGTATAGGAGAAGATAACACCAACCCGTGTTGTTCGTGAAACGGCCGGGTACCTGGAACAAGACTACACAGCGTGTTCTTTACCAACATGGTGTGTTCTACTCGAGCTTACCCAGCCCGTGTTGTTAGTGACACGACCGGGTACATGGCTCTATACTACACGGTCTACACCTACCTTACACGGTGTGTTCCTAAAGACATTTCCTCAACACCGTGTTCCTGCTCACACAGTCAGTGACACGGTCTGAAACTACACGGCATGTAGTCATAAAGTACACGCCATGTATTCTGGGTTTTTTTGGGCAGTAGCTCAAAAACTGCACCGAATCCCAGAAAACACAGAAAATAAGGCAAGAAGGTGCCAAATTCTGATCCATGAGGGCCCATACTCCCCGCGAATCAAAGCTCGGCATCCAATACTGTCATATATAAGGAAAACGGGTCAATGATTCACCAATTTCCGATTTAAGAGGGCTCATAACACCTCAAGAACCAAAATTTGGAGTTCATTTTAATCAAAGTACAATACAAACAGTCTTCTATCAAACATCAGAGATTCTGTCAAAGCATCTATCACAACAGCATGCATAATATACACAAAGTCTATCACAACAACATGAAATCACTAATGCATCCTAGATGGCATGGAAAGAATGCATGGCATGTGATTTCTAACAAGTGCCTATATGATGCATGAGATGGTATACCCTCATCTCATAGGGTTGCGATATAAATAAAACTATAATAGAAATATCAATAACAACACAAGTCATGTGAATCACTCTAGGTGAAATCATATCAACTGTTAAATCTCAAAACCGAAAAACTGCAATAAACGAGGTAGTATGTCTTTTCCCTATACACGGGTTAGCTACTACCGAGAATAGATTATTACCAAGTACTGAATTCATTCTATCCCTGGATAAAGGCTCCAAACAGTAAATCAAGAGAAAATAATCCTTTGATACCACTTTGTAATGTCCCAGTTCCAGAAGCCACCCAGAGGCGCCCTGTACCCGGTTGGTCACATGGCCTCAAGCGCATTTCTTCAAATGCCAGAGGCTTCCGACTAGCAGCGAGGGCCTTGGGTGTGATAGTGGGGAAACTATTCCCACATTGGAAAAGTACACAGCGGATGTAATTAAACATGAAAGAGTGAAAATAGTAAATAACCAACAATATTAAACATCAGATGACTAAATCAGCAAACAACTGAAGCTCATATGTATATATATGGAATGATGCATGATACATATCTAGGAAAGCAGCCACACAAGTCACAATGTTGAAAAATACAATAGTACCAAAACAATTACAAAAGAAAGTAAATAGCTCCTCAGCATTCCAAGCCAAAGCTTAGCCCATGCTCTCATGCTCCAAAGCAATCAAGTACCAGAAGTCGAAGGGTGCTTTCCCTTGTCTATACCTGCAACAACATAGTCTGTTTGGGCACAAAAACATGACCCAAACAGGGTGTGAGACTAAATCCCAGTAGAAAACCACCCAAAGATATGTGCCTAACAGTCAGTGATTATATGGCAGGTAAAAGTAAAAAAGCAGTAAACAGTAGCAGAAATAGCAGAGAGAAATCAGTACGTAGAAAACAGGATGATATACAACAAGTAGCAGTGAAGCTACAGATAACACAAATGGGAAACCCTCTGGGAAGTACTCGCATCCATCCCCTCTGGTACTATAAAAGAAGTACCACAACCCTCTGGGCAGTGCACTCAGCCTAACCCCTCTTGTTTGGTCTTAAGAAAATTATAAGACTCTCTGGGAAAGATCACTCGGTTAATTCCCCTTATATTCTAGGGTAGTCAGGGACTCTCTGAGGGAGATCATGTGGTCTAACCCTCTTGGCCCCAAGGTCTAGAGACTCTCTAAAGAAGATCACTTGGTCAATCCTCCTATAGCCTCAATTATACCACATACTCTCTGAGGAAGCTCACTCTGTCAATTCCCCCTCTAGCCTGGGAAGGTTTTAAAGACATTCAAACAAGGTAAAGACTCTCTGAGGAAACTCACTCGGTCTACCCTCCTGCAGTCTATAACAACTAAGACTCTCTGGGAAGCTCACTCGGTCTATCTCATGTAGTCTATAAAGTCCAAGACTCTCTGAGGAATCTCACTTGGTCTATCCCCGTATAGTCTATAATATCTAAGACTCTCTGGGAAGCTCACTCGGTCTATCCCTGATAGTCTATAGCACCGGGTTCTCATGGTCTCATGACAATCAGTGCATATTAATCCTATAAGGCCAGAGTACACCTATAGAGCTACTTGGATAACAAAAGTACACCTATAGATCTACTTGGCTAATCAGTCTAAATCAAAAATCATGTTAACAACATCATTCTATCATGCGATCACAAGGCATGGAAACAGGTACAACGGCCAAAGGCTAAAGAGACCCAAAGGTTGCAATAAGAACAAAGCATGGGTAAAACATCCAAGCATGACAATTATCCACAAACATGATCAATTTACCTCTACACAAGCATGCAAGCAAGGCAAGAATAACCACAAGGGAAAAAAAGGTAAACACGCAATACCCCGTTCACGAGTATTGATGTAATTTGAACATAAAACTCAAATTCATCGAAAGGTAAGGCACAAACCACCTACCTCGATCCTATGAGATTGATATACTTGAACCATGAGTCTTGATTATTCGTAGAAATGTGTAGATCTATGAAAAAAACACAAAACAATCAACCCACGATAACTTACGAAAGAGGAGGAATTGGAAACGGATGAAGGCTCGGGAATTTGGAGAAGTTCTGCAGCCGTACGGTGTCTCTCGGTTGAATGGGACCTAGAAGAAGACGATTATGTCGCTTAGGCACGACCCCGGTCCATTTAATGAAAAAAATAAAATACACGACATGAACTTCTTGAGTACATGGCATGTACTTCTTGAGTACATGGCGTGTACTCTATTTTTCTGTACTCTGCTTTAAGAGGCCTCCACTTCATCCCTACACACTGTGTGTGTGGCCCGGACATGGCCAGCACATGACCTGGTGCGGCAACGGAGTACACGGCGTGTACTCAGAAAGTATACGGCGTGTACTTCAAAAATTTATAGAAACTCCCCTTTTCTTAAAAACGACCAGAAATGGAGAAACATACCTGAAACGAAGATCCGGGTTCTTACCAAAAAATATTGTTATATATTTATTAAATCTTATATAAGGTTGTGGAATCTTTTTATACACATGATTTTAATTTATAAAATTAAATGAGATCATTGTGATCGAAAACCGCCAAAATAAACCCAAATGATTATCATTGAATATTTATCTAATTATTCATCCTCATTGCATAAATAAAAATGATATATAAAAACAATTTAACCTATATAAGATCATTAAAAAAATATTATTATAGTTCTGGACATCTATCCTCATTCTATATTACTTTCCCATACACATATACAAGTAAACCGGTCTTGGAAATCAAGGAAACTAAATCTCACGAACGATGAAATAGAATCTCATAACCTATAAAAAGGGATATAAATGAAATTAATAAAATTATTTTAAATAAAATACTTGTATAAAAGGTTTATAATTAATTAATTTATGTATTAAATTTTATTATTTAGGAAATTAAGATCTAGTTTAGTATAGCTTCGGACATAAGGTAAGGGATCCTACCTGAACCTCTATTATTTGTTTAGGTTACTCTTTCTCTCATTTTACAAAAATGATATTCTATTTTATTTTTTTGTAAATAAACTAAATTATATTTATATGTTCCAAACACATATATAAATATCTATTAATCCTTATTTTTTAGGGACATACTTGTTTTCGAATGGTTCCTTACTACATTCTTCTTGATAAGTAAGCCCGATTTAAGGGAACTTCCAGAATTCATACCCAATTTTTAGTGCACTCTATAATATATTTTTAGATACCATTATTTTTAAATAATCACACATTTTATTATGAAATAATTCTTGGTTCACTTATGGTTTTATATAAAATATCATTCCATTTTTTTATTTAAATTCTCTTTAATATTTTCCTTAAACCGCACTAAAATGTTTTAATTCTAAAGTTTCTTAAATAAATTTTTTTACATTTTATCAATACATTTTGAAAATAATAATCATGATATATACCTATTTTATTTTATTAATTTCCATTTAGATTTAATTCCTTTCTTTTAGGGACACTTTTGGTATATGTTCATTTATAATGCTTTATGGCATGATTATGATACATAATTTATTTCTATGGGTGACCCTTATTTTTATGTTTGTTTTCTTATGTGTGATTATTTGTGTGGAAAACATATTCCTGAAAATGTTATTATGGGTGAACTCATATATCCCTCTAAGAAATTAGGTAATTTTTAGTCTCATGAGATGTTATGTGAAATAGTATTGGTGGTTAGCCATGACTCATGATCTATGTGAAATGGTCTTACCGGTTAGTCTCGACTTGTGTTCTTGTATGTGAAATGATCCATGAATCGTGATACTCTGTGTGCAATAAGATAAGAATCTTGATAATTTCATGTTTTATGTTATTGAAATATTATTATGAATCCATGATTA
Organism: Viscum album; assembly: GCA_963277665.1. Taxonomy (NCBI): domain Eukaryota; kingdom Viridiplantae; phylum Streptophyta; class Magnoliopsida; order Santalales; family Viscaceae; genus Viscum; species Viscum album. The sequence continues at coordinate 1,773,799,787 of OY728146.1, read as the reverse complement.
TATGATCCAATGTTATTATTTTTTGTATTTAATAATGTTCCATGCCTTTTTATATCATTATGTTATGCCTCCTAACCATTTTTCTAAGAATTATTCTTATATACCTTCTCTTACTAGGATTTTTAGGACGCCCATTTGTTCATATTATAGATAAGTTTTTCTATGTAGATGTAAGGGCTCAAAAAATGTTAGGATCTCATAATGGATTATAAAAAAATGTTTTATTTAATATAATGTTGTTAGTATTATGTACCTAGTTTTTTAAGACACTAGACTTTATGATCCTTAGCTTGAAATTTGATGTTTAGTTATGCTTAAAATAATGAAATGATATGTGTAAAAGTATAGGGTCTATATAATTTCTACCAGATATAATTTTTTAAAATTTTTGGATTTTAGAAAAAGAGAACTTTAGTAAAAACCTTATGGATAAGACTAAGTCTATGAAAACATACCTATATTTTTAAAAGTATAAATTAAGTGGTTTAACAAGAAAATATATCACTGTCTGGATACTATAAGGGCACATCATTCTGGAATAGATCTACTTAGGATTAAAAACACTGACAAGGTGTTCTGAGCGAGACACAGGGTAACCTAATGCACAACAATGATATTTACTACGCACCTGGTTTAACACTCCCAGGGGATATGTTTGGTGAATCCATAAGCTAATTGTAAACCATTATTAAGGGAATAAAAAAATTCCCATTAGAATATATGATAGGACTCATATCATGGATAGCCTAGATTGGAACCTATAAGGGAAAAATTTAGGATCTACTATTCTTTTAAGAGTTTATCCATTTATGTTAAAGATTCCATTTTAATAATTATTAGATATATATTCAATACCCCTAATTACACTTTATTTTTCATAGATAATGTTTGGAAATAGAATAACATGTTCCAAAATCAATGTTATAGAAAATTTGATGATTTCCCTAATGATATGCCTAATATGATGGAAATGGGTGCTCAAAACATTATGAAAATACATTCTGAACTAGATCAAGTTATTAATAATAAATTGATTCATGTGGAATTCTCTCCTCCTCTAAAGAAATATAATGTTTCCCTCGATTAATTTATGTAGAAAAGGCCTCTTGTGTTTAGTGGATATTTTGATCCCCTCCTCATGGAATATTGAATTAACTCCATTGAAAATACATTCTCTATCCTCTATTGCTCAAAAGAAGAGAAGGTTGTACAGTTGGTTTATCTTTTGGATGGGGAAGATGATTAGTGGTGGAAACTGACCAAAAATATGAATTCCAAGGAGAATATTGATTCCATGGATTTTGAGGAATTCAAGAAAATTATTTTCAATAAATATTTTCCCTAAACCCTCCATCATAATATAGAAGTAGAGTTCCCTGTACTTAAGAAGAAGGAAAATAATTCTATCAGGGCATATGAAAAATCCCTTATAAGGGTTCCAAAATATGCCTCTAGAATTATCGTGAACACCAACATAAATTTGGATCACTTCATTAGTGGACTAAAGCTGATTATACAAAAATCATTGGCAATTCAAGAATTTATCCATTATGAAGGGATTGTTCATTGTGAACTCATGGTTGAAATAGAGATCTGATACTCCCAATGGTCTCATAGACCAAATGAAAAAATAGGAAAAAATATTCTAATATGGGTTGATGAGAAAATAAATCACATGATTGAAATAAAACTAAATATTCTATATGTAACATTTGGTGGAAGAAGAATCCTAGAACAATTTAAATGGAACACGGAACTTCTTAAAATGTTTAACAATGGGGCATATAAATAAGAACTACCCAAGTAACATGAATAATTACACTAATATTGGAGAGTAAAGGAAGGTTTATATCAACACATATCCTTTAGTGTAGTGTTTCAACAGGAAGGAACATGGGAATTTTTCTGTAACACCCTAAGCTTCCACGGTACGCTTCTCTTTGAATAATACAGTAGCGTGTGTTGTACGCAACTTTGAGTTCTAACAGACACCACAACCAATCAAACTAGCTGTTATGAATAGTAATACCCACTTTTTCAAATTTTATAAATATTGTTTTTCAAAATTAACTTCATTTTTTGGATTTGTAATATCTAAATTATCCTAGGGTGAATTTTTGGTGTTTTTCTGAAAACTTTCAATTTTTGATGAATAGTGAAAAACACTGAGTTATTAGTTAAAACCGACTTTTTATTTAAATAATTATTTATTTTATTTAAATTTATTTTAGGTAAAAATATATATATAATACATATATAAGTTCAATTTAATTCATTAGAGTCAATTTATATTAATTTTAGATATATAAAAATTTTATTGAACTTTTCACCGTCTTTTACCCACCTCCTAGAAGAATTTGCAAATTCACATAAAACTTAATTTTACCGCTTCTATGAGTAGAATTTTGAAAACATGAGAGACACATTTAATATAAAGGAGTAAAATTTGGTTCAATAAGATAAAAATATTTTTTTTGTGAATAGTAACTTTTTACTTTTATTTACCATGGTTAAAAGTAAATAGGGTAATTAAGGGTAAAATGATATTATTATTACCCTAACACTTGTCCTAATTCTATTGGATAAGTAAAATTAGACCAAAATAAACCTTAATAATAAAATATGAACCTCTTTGGTCCACTTGGATTAGATTAGGACATTTATTATTACTTAATTCAAAGAAGAGTTAAAAGAGATGAAATTAATGTTAAATAACCAAAACATTGTTAATATAGGGTTATACATAAGATAAATTAGATTATAAATATTCATTAGAAAGATAAAAATATCTACTACATAATTATATTTTATTTATAATTTTTATAGAATAAGAAATTTAATTTATTTATGACACAATAGTGATGCAGTAATTACCTAATTAATGAAATATTAAAATAATTGATATTATAAAAATCAAAATAAATGTAATTTAAGACTTTTTATGAATTTCACTAATTTTATAGGTTAATATGACATGTTATGATTACTTAAATGAATTTTTTTCTAATTAATAAAGTTGTTAAGACTTTAACAAAAATCAATTATTAAATAGTGTCAAAATTGACATAAAGGAGTATTTAAAACAAATATTATATTATTAATTGATATTATATTCTTAAAAATCTAATATTATACAAAATGACTTAGATAAGGTTATATATATTAATAATGAACCACTTGGGGTTATCCTGTCTGGTTATAGTATGTTTATTAACCATATAATATAAAAATACAAAGAGACATGGTAAATGTAAAACTATTTAACTAAGAGTTAAATCAAAAATATAAAGTTAATATAGTTACCCAAACATGTCTAAAATATATTGGTTGAGTGGATTTAGACCCATCCCCACCTTATCCTATAAATAAGTCACTTTGTAGTCATTATAAACCGAATATGAATTTATTATAAAATAATATTTTATGTTTTTTCTAAGGTGTCCCTCACCCCTCTTATAAAAGGGAACTCCCCCTTCTCTCAAATTAATACCTTAAAATCCTTTTGGTTCGGCAAAACCCTGACCAAATATCCTCTAAACTTCCCAAACTTAAACCTAGAGGCCTTAGTTTGATCATAAATCCAACCTAAGGATCCCTTTTGATCAAATCAAATGGAAGAACCCGGAGAAGAGGTAATGTTTTCACCACCCTCTTTCTAGTTCCTTTCTTCTTCCACTTCTTCTTTCTTTGATATTTTCATTATAAAATAATTGCTTCAGTATATTCTATATAATTTTACGTTATTATAAATATGGTACAAACATATTCAGTATTCTATCCATCCTTTCAATGACATGTCACCATACGTGCGTACGTACGACTTATCATCTCCACGTCGTGGTGTAATTGTTATTCAAAACATTATTATTTGTATGGGTATAATAATGATGTATAATTCATGTAAATAATAAATATAACATGATAATGATTCTGTATATATGATACACCATCCAATTATATATTATTTTAATATCAAAATAATGATATTGTCGCTCGTGCGTACATACGGACTACCGTCTCTACGAACGTGATGAGATTCATTCCCCATCATATCCATTCAAGTATAATTATCATTTGATGATTAAAAATAATGTTTAAGGACTTAATATAATTATGTATATGAATAATATACAACCTATCAATAAAAAACATAGCTTATGTAACAAAACATATAAAATAAAACGAGTAAGTTAACACCTAAAAAGATGATAATACTAAGATATTATTAACAAAGCAATGTTAAAAGATCATATATGATATCATATTATTGTATATGATTATTTTATAATTTAATAACAATTATTTCACCATTATACAGGAGGTTAAACTACCCTCAACCAAGTAAAATTACAAGGTAAGGTTTTATTTCACAATCTCTTCATTATCCAAGATTGTTTATACATAATTGTCTACTGGGACCTCTTAATCACTCACATCCATGTTTCTTAAAAATGTATTTCAAAACATTTTTACTATTTTATAGACTATGGGTTAAAGTAATTTATACCCTTTTTTACTTTTATAAGATGTTTATAAAACAATCTTTCCATCATTTTCCAAACAAGGTCCTTTTTAACCTTTTCGGAAAAATTAAGGTAAGAATGTCTTTTTTGAACTTATACGGCGGGTGAGGCTATTTTCCGCCATTATAAAATCATCAAAGCTTCCCTTAAAATATTATTAGAATATTTTCAAAGTAAATGATTTATTTTATAATTATTTAACTTTTAAATGATTTAAAAAAAAGAGATATTTCTCTCAAATAGTTTTGATTTCATCTATGACAACATCCTTTGATGGATTTTAAGCTTATTTGAAGTCGATTTATTATGATACAAAACTTACATATTGTATTGAACGTTTTGTGATATGTTTGACTGTGGATGTGTTATTTTTATACCATTCATGGTTTATGGAGAAAGTATTGACATTTCATATGCTTGTTTTAATATGAATGTTTATGTTATGTTTAAACCTGTTCATATGAGGAATGCATTGGACTTAGTAAGTGACGGGTGGAGCCCGCTATAGCTCCTTGATTCATCGATAGGTTTCATGAGACAAACTAGTGTCTTAGAAAAAGGCCTTGAAAAAATCTTATTTGTAGTCTTGGCATAAGGCCTTGACTATTTGGTTATGATAGTCTGGCATTATGCATTCCATCATTATGAAAGTGGTTATTGATATTGCATGTGATTATTCGACTAGTAGAATATCCATGTGAATAAGTAAATGGCATTATTTCATTTTATCTTTTCCATATTATGTCGAAGTTCAATTTTAGAAGGCTTTTGTTTTAGTTATACATTCCATTAAATGTTTATGTTTATTTATGAAAGTTTCCACTATATTGTTATCCTTACTGAGCATCTAAGCTCACCCCTTTCAATGTTTTAATTTTTCCCAGGACGTAAAGAAGTATTTTATGAATTACCTGAAGGGAATGTATGAGGGGATATGAAGACAATATGTTGTTGTAGTTTTTTTCACATTATGGTGTAATGTAAGACTTATGAATATATATAGTTTTTCCAAGGATAATAAACTAATCGGTCTTTCGAGACTTGATCTTTTGTGATCATGTCAATGTTATGTAATAATGCACAGACTCTGGGTAAGTAGGGTCGGGGCATTAGATTTTCAAAAAAATCCTTAATCTCATGGTTATTAGAGGTAATCAATAATATCCTCTAAGTCAAAATGAAGGGAATATGCTTTCACAACTACTAAGGGGGAGATAGAAAATGAGGCGTCCTTAGGAACACTAGTTATCCATTAATTAATATAAAGCATACATTTTGATTCTAGTTCTATGAATTCTTTAATATCATTCATGTTTTGTAGAACTATTCAAACACCACATCAAAATATGGAGATTGTGTTATCTATAAGAACAATTAATGGGGAGATTATTGAATCCAATGTGAATAAATCCCCCCAATTAATATTTTTAGCCTGAACCTCCTAGAAAATATTTTCTTACTTTCAATGGTAAAGTTTGATTCTATTTTGGGCATTGATTGGATATCTTTATTCAAAGACTAAATCAACTTTCAGAAAAGGGATATCACTATTCACATCCTAGTGCATCCTCCAATTCATTATAAGTATAAGGAGGAATATGAATCACCTTATAAATCATCATATCAAGTGTGGATATTACTACCTTAGGAGAAATCATATATTATTCAAATTATTGAGATAAAGGAGATGATCGTGCTCAAAGATATGACCATCGCGAGGGATTACAGTTATGTATTCCCTAAAGAGTTTCTTGGTATTCCTCTTGACTGAGATGTTGTGTTATCAATTGAACTTATTATTATATAACTTATTATATCAATGACACCTTATAGAATTTCCACCATAGAGATAGAATAATTGAATATCTAGTTATAAGAAAATCTAGAAATGGGTTTTATACACCTGAAGGATTTACCGTGGGCTCTACCTGTCTTATTTATCAAGAAAAAAGGATAGATAAATTCACCTCTTAATAAATAATAATGATCTCAATAAAATCATGATAATGAACAAGTATCACATTCTATGGATAGATGACTTGTTCGATCAGCTACTTGGGGAAATTTAGTTCTCTAAGGTGGACATTTAGTCGAGATAACACAAATTGAAGGTGAATATGGAATATATTCCCAAGAAAGCCTTTCAAACAATGTATGGAATCTATGAGATCATAGGGATTCCCTTAAAGATAATTAATTATCTAGTAATATTAATTGACTTAAAAATATAGACTTTAGAAATTTCCTCAACAAATTTATGGTTTTCTTTATCAATTATATTCTAATATACTTCAAGAGAAAGGACAAACCTAATGAGTATTTGATTACTATGTTTCAGACCTTTCCATAGGAGATAATCTATGAAAATTATAGTAAATTTGATTTCTTCATAAGGGATTTATCATTATTATAGAATATTATCACCAAAAAATGAATATATGTGGACCCTTCCAAGAGAAAGGCAATTAAATAATGGCCCAGGCCAACTTCTGTAATGGAGATCTGCATCATTCTTGGTCTAGCTTGGTATTACTAAAGATTTGTGAAGAAATTCTCATGATTTTCAAACCCAATAAACATGATGAAACAGAAGGGTGTTAAGTTTGTCTGGGATTAGAAATTGATTAATGATTTAAGGAGCTCCAAAACAGGCTTATCACTATGCCAGTACTCACACTCTCTAAAAGTGTTGAAATATTTATGGTGTATAGTGATGCATCAAAAAAGTTCATAGCCTTTGTACTGATACAATATAATAAAGTTATATCATATGCCTCACAATATTGTAAAATTCATGTGAAGAAATATCCTATGCATGATCTGGGGTTATTAGTTATGATCTTCATGTTCAAAACCTAGTGGCATTATCTTTATGTGGAGAATGGTAATATATACACTAATCACAATAGTCTCAAATATATATTCATATATAAAGAGCATAATATATTCCGGTGAATATGATTATATATCATCATGTATTAAAACTTCTCAATCCACTACCATTCTATTAAGGAAAATAGGGTTGTATATTCTCTAAGTATAAAGGATCTTGCATCATTTTCAATGATTATAATTGATAATGATCCATTCATATTAGAAATAAAAAGGATGAAAATGGGAATCCATAAGTGAGGAATATCCTAAATCCTTGATCTAATGATTACTCAACTATCCATTATGGAGAAAATAATGAATGATCAAAGATATTATATGGAAATTCAAAAATAGGTGGAAGCAATTATGAATGGTAAATAATCTGAGATTAAGATCGATGATGATGGAGTCATAAGATTTTGGTCATGACTATTTGTACCATCCAATACAGAGATAAATAAATAGATTTTGAATGATGGTCATATTTAAACCCTCTCTATTGACCCAAGGAGAACAAAGATGTATCAATATCTGTATTATAAATTTTGGTGGGACAATATGAAAAAGGAGATATTTGAATATACATCAAAGTGCCTGGTATATCAGCAAGTGAAGGCTAAAATAAAAAAGTCCAAAGCGATGATGCAACCATTACCCATAAAACATAGAAATGGGAAAACATAACCATGAAATTTTTCACTAAATATACTAATAAATCCAAAGGAAACCATGATATATGGTTTATTGGGTATCATCTTACAAATACAACTCACTTTATCTCAATTCGAGAGGATTTCTCATTGGATCAACATGCATGGATATATAATAATGAAGTGGTAAGGCTGTATGGAGTACCACTATTTATTGTATCTGATTGAGATATGAGATTCACCTAGAGGATTTGGAAAATTCATGAAAATTCTATAAACACTAAGCTGGACATCAGTACAGCCTATCATCCTCAAATGGATATCCAATCTGATTGAATTATTCAGACACTAGAAGACATGTTTTGACCAATTTCTATGGACTTAAAATAAGGATGGGACTAAAATATTCCTCTGTCAAAATTCTCTTACAACAATATTTCCCACTTGATAATCCAAATGTCTCCATATGAATCCATTTATGGGAAATGGTGCAGAACACCATCATGTTGGGATGAAGTGTATGGACATAAGTTGCTAGAGCCTGAAATAGTCAAAGAAACTGTAAAAAAGGTGATACCATTCAACAGCACATAAAGGCCAACCAAAGTCTATAGAAATTTTATACATACAATCATCTATTAGACCTTGATTTTAATGTTGGATACATGGTATTCTTCTGCATATCTTCATAGAAGAGTATCATGAGATTTGGGAAGAAAGAGAAGCTATGTCCCAAGTACATCATCCCTATCGAGATCCTTGATCATGATGGAACTATGTTCTATCAACTAGCACATCCACCAACCATGTCTCAAGTACATGATTTATTCCACATATCCCTCTTGAGTAAGTATATATCATTCTATCACATGTAATGACATCATAAGTGGTACAATTGGAGAATAAACATTTTTATGTGGAGTAGAAAATGAAGATTTGGGATCATAGAAATAAATTTCTACACAACATGACTAATTACTTGTTTAAAGTATTATTGAGGAACTATAACCATGAAGATGAAACATGGGAACTAGAGGAATCGATGAAGAAAAATTACCCACACTTATTTTCATCGTAGAATGTAAAATGAAATTTCGAGGGTAAAATTTCATAAAGGGGGTAGAATATAATGACCAAAAACATTTATCAATAAAATTTTATTATTATAATATTATCACACTAAATCAAATTAAGAAAACAATAAAAAATTTATAAATAAATAATTACAGAAATAAAATCCATTTTTAGAATTTAAGAATATTATACCAAAGGAATAGTAACTTGACCTTTAAAATATTAACATGACCCTTATGAAGAGTAATCTGAAAAATATAATAGTAACCTCACCAATGAAATTATAAATAAAATTTATCCATCTTATAACTTACAATATGATATAATTATACCATAGTATATTTAATAAATATTTTAAAAATTATTAATTAAATTTTGATATTTTTGTAAGTCATTAATTTTTAACTATAATTATATTAGTAATTTAAAAAATTAAAAGAAAATTTATTTTCATAATAAATATTAATAAATTATTATTTTTTTCATATTATTATAATTCAAATTGATGAGACCTTAGGTAATTTTTAAAAGTGACATATAATAAATTATATTTTTAAAATCTGAGTTTTCCACATCAATTATTATTTTAATTAAAATTTTGATTTCTCATATTAAGAAAATTATTTTTGTAAAATGAATTACATTTTTCGAATTATATATGTTGAAAAATGTTTATGGTAAATTTTTTGGATTTTTCTAAAATAAATGAATTTTTTGTGGATAGTGAAATATGGTAAATTATGGTATAAGTAAATAAATGAATTTTTGAGTCATGCTTGAGTCATAGATGATGTAACTAACCATTTGTTTGATTTAAAAATCACTAATTACAATATCTAGTCTTAGTAATCATCACTATGTATTTTCTTGAAAAAAATAATAGAATATTGAGTAAAATTATGAGCAAACACCCCTATCATCCACTATAAATACAACCCATCACCACCTCTTATCCTCACACATATAAAGCCTTGAGACATATAAAAAATATGATATAATATACTCCCATTACCCTAACCCAAATACATGAATTTTTGGTCTTAATGAAATACCAGAACTAATCCCCTAAGGAGGTTCTCAAGAAAATGAATCAGGAGATAAAGTCATCTTTCTTTTCATTTAATTTCTTTTCAAGTTCATTTATATTTATTTTCAATCCTCAAATCCCCTTATAAAAAGGGTATGATAACTATAATACCATAAATATACTTTAATTTTTATATTCTAACGTAATAATTCCTCATCATCCCTCTTTCCCCCTCTTTTTATACTAAAAATGAAAACATCATTCGTGATGTGTTACTTTATTGCATTCAAGGATGGAGATGTTTTCAATTTCCATTGCCTTCTTTAAATCTGGTCATGAAACAATTTTTATGGTTGAACCAGATATAATATATGTATTATTTCTTATTTAATATTCAGTAATAATTTTTTCACATGATGTTAATTTATAAAATAAATTGATTTTGTTTGGATCAAAAACTGCCAAAATAAACCCAAACGATTATCATAAACTATTTATCAAGTGATTAGTCCTCATTCCATAAAACAAAATGTTATATAATACCAATTATCCTCTGGATGATCATTATTAACTTATAACTTTAGTTCTGGATAACTATCCTCATTCTATATGATTTTTCCATACAGATATACAAGTAAACTGATCATGAAAACAAAAGAAACTAACACTCTCGAATGATGAAATTGAATATTGTAACCCATAAAAATACATAAATAGACACAATAAAATTATAAAAAATAAAATAAATTTATTAAAGGATATGAATTAATTGATTAATATATTTAATTTTATTATTTAGGTCAATAATGTCAAGGGTGGAATCATTTTGGACATAATGTAAGGGGTTTTACCCCGACCTACATTATTCCTTTAGGTTACTCTTTAAAAGTTTTTTACCACATAAAATTCTCTAATATTTTTATGTAAATATTATAAATTCTGATTATATGTTCTAAAATTATGTATTTGGATCCATTAATTCTTTCTTAAAGGATATTCATGTTTTTTAACGGTTCCCTGCTCAATTATTCCAAATATGCAACCCAACTTAAGGGAGCTTCCTAAATTATTTCCCAATTTCATGATAACTCTATAATATGTTTTAACCAACCATTATTTTTATAAAATAATTCATTTTATTATGAAAACTTTCTTGGTTCACATCTCATTTTATAAAAAATATTATTCCCTGAACTTATTTAAATTCCCTTTAATATTTTCCTCAGACTGCACTAAAATGTTTTAATTTTAAAGATTCTTAAATACACTTTTTACATGTTATCACTTCAGTTTTACATCACAAATTATTATCTATACCTATTTTACATTATTATTGTACATGTATGATTTAATTACATTGTTTCATGGACACATTTATGATACACCAATTTATTGTGCTTTATGTCTTGATTATGATACCCATTTATTTCCATGGGTAAAACTTATGTTTTGGTTTGATTTCTCATGTATGATTATTTATGTGGAAAACATAGTCATGAAAAAGTTATGATGGGTGTTCCCAGATATCACTCCAATGCATTATGTAATTTTAGGTCTTATGATACATTATATGAAACAGTCTTGGTGGGTTTCTTTAACTCATGCTCCATGTGCAATGGTCTTGGCGGTTAGCCTTGACTTGTGCTTATTTATGTGCAATGAGACTTGGATAATGATAAATTCATGTTTTATGTTACTTACACATTACTATGAATACATTATTACATGATCCCATTTTATGATTCTTTATATTTAATCATGTTCCATGCCTTTTTATGTCATTATGTTATACTTCCTAACCCATATGCTATGATTTATTCTTATTTTTCTTCCCTTACAATGATTTCCAGCTCATCTCATTGTTCATGTTATTGCTAGGTTATACTAAGAAGATACAAGGGATCAATGAAAGTTTGGAGTAAAAATGGATGATAAATGGAGAAATATTTTATTTAGTCCCATGATTTCAGTTTTATGTATCTATTCTTCCAAGACACTAGACATTACGATCTATAGATTTTATTTTTATGTTTAATTATGCTTAAAATAATGTAATGATATGTGTAAAAGTTTATGTGTGCAAAAAACATCCAATTATTAATATTTTTCTTTCTCATATCATGTTACGTAATTTTAACCACAATAGTATAAGAAATTTTGTAGGTTGGAACATACCAACATTCAATATATTATAAAATAGTTTCTTCTATATTTTTTCATTCATCTTAATTAAAGCATTTCACACCTCATATTTATTAATTCTTCCCCTGATTCAGTCCTTCTATAATATTTATTCATTGAAATATTTTTTTGATATTTAGATACCATATTCCAAAAAATCTAACAACATTGGAATCTACTAAAAAAATTAATTTTATTAACATGCATTAAAGGATATATAGTTTTTATACATGATAATGATATTGTTTTTTTGAAACCTCATTACTTTAGACTGATATCAATTATATGTTTTGATCATAATTTCATTGATCTAAATTTCACTTATTATTTTATTTTGAATAATTTTTTATAAACCACATTTTTAGAGATTTATTTATTTACGCTTATCTATTTTCAAAAATAGATTTATTCTATCCTAAATTGTTAGGATGATTCATTCTCATTATTAATGATAATGAGGTAGATAATTTCCCTTTTCTTATCAAGACGTATCTAATGTATCACCCCTAGATTTTTTTGAATTATTTCATTAAAATTAATTTAATATTTTTGATATTTTTAATTTAATGCGACATTGAAAATAGTTTATTATATTTTAAAGAAATATGTTTGGATTTCATTATATGAAAAAAAAATTAATCTTTAACAAAAATAAAAATAATTTTTATCTTTATCTACAAGTAACAGTTATTATAGATTGTATTACACAGGATAAATACTTTCCTTAATGGCTTATGTAACATGTAAGAACGAATAATGATAACGATAAATTATTAAAATATTATTTCATATAACTATAGCGTTAAATTATTAGGTATGAAAAGTTTTTAACTATCTTATTAAAATAAATGGTTTTCACAAATATGAAATTAATTCATTTTTTAAAAATTAATTTGAAATTAATATTAAAATCCATTAAATATAAAAGAAAACCATTATTATTTCTATACCCGAAAAGTTGTTTTACCCTAATAAATTAAAGGAATTAAAATTATTAAGTGATACTAATGTGATATATGAAATATATATTCAATAAAATATTTTTGATATTTATCCAATGTATTTGATAAGCTAAATATAAAAACAGACCCAATTTTATGCATAGAATACTATATTTTTATTAAGGAATTTTTACCACCTTTTAATAGAGAACCTATTTTAAATCCAATAATTATAACCTTAATAGATTATATATGTCTAAATAAACTAAATATTTTAAATATTAGTAGAAAAAATTGATTTGGTTAAATTTTTGTTATTTTTCTATGAAGTTTCACTTTTTAATGAATAGTGAAAAATATTGAAATTTAATTCAAAAATAATTTTCCTTATAATTTAATTATAATGATAAATATTATTTTAAATTTGTTTTAAATTTTAATTAGATCATATTTTTATAATTTAATCATATTTAGTTCATTGGAATCAATTTCAATTTTAAATTGACTATGAAAACATAGAAATCGTTTGGAGGATTTTACTTTAAAAACTCCCTTTTTTGTCCCATCTATGGGATTAAATTATAACTAATTTCTATTACTTATATGATTTTAATTTGGAAAATTGGATTATATTATATAATAATAATAATTTCTAATTTCTAATATTTTTAATTTAGTTTTCGAAAAAAAATATCAGTGAATGTAATGAAAATTAATTACATCGATTTAGGAAAAATTAAGTTCAACAAAAGACTATACCTTAAACTCAAAATCCTAAATGACCTAGAAACTAATCCAAAGCAAATTTTCTAGAATTATTTTATCTATAAACCTTAAATTGTTTATTTTATATAGTTCTGGATGACTTTTTTAAGTCAAAAACATTGTTAAACCTAACTTGTTTTAAAAAATGACAAATGTGTCCCCACCCTTCCCTATAGAAGGCCACCTCCTCTATTTCTTCATAACACTGCTAAAAACAATTAGGATCTGAAAAAATCTATCCAAAATAATAATAATGTCCATACCATAATAGTTTAAGCATTCCTTTTGTGAATAAATCAATCCATGGAATCCATTTGGTGAAAACCAAAAGGAGTTACACAATGAAGAGATAGCATCTCTCAAAAAGATCCATTATTTGTTTTCCATTATTCACTCCCTAAATTCTTATTAATTTGTAATTGTATAAAATAAAGTATCCTAAATATACTAGGATAATTTTTATTCTATATTTTATACCTAAACATACACACACATTCATCTAATGGGTAATGAATATGTTGTTTACGTGTATGGTGAACTACAGCCTCATGAATCGATGATTTATCATTTTTCCTTTACCACCTCTCATTGTGGAAATTATGATAGAATATATATTTATATATGGTATATATTATATTTATACTTAATTTATTATTATTTATTATTTATTTAGTACATACCATTATTCTTTCCATGTTGTGTTAATACTATAATTTCTTTTGATGAAGTGTCTACTACCACCCCATCAAAGTGCTGTGATTTATTCAAACACTACATGGAATGTATTAAAGTAGTGTTTAGTGAAATTATAGGATATATATGAAATAATAATTCTTATATAATTTTATTATATACATTTATGCATATATTTAATTTTCTTTCTTTCTTTCAATATGACAGTAAAATGGAAACAATATTTATGTGTAAGTACGTCCTACCATATCCTTAAATGATGTTTTCCATTTTTATAATTATATATTATATAGATATTATAATATAAATATAATTAATATGCATGATATTTATATTCTTTTTTAAATTCTATAAAACATGATATAATCATAAGGACCAATGATACAACAAATTAAGACACATGAGAAAAACAATGTGAAGATCACCTGAAGTGAAAAATTA
The DNA here is from genome assembly GCA_963277665.1 of Viscum album. Lineage (NCBI taxonomy): Eukaryota > Viridiplantae > Streptophyta > Magnoliopsida > Santalales > Viscaceae > Viscum > Viscum album. The sequence goes on along the minus strand of OY728146.1, from coordinate 1,773,784,618 downwards.
ACAAATAAATGTAAATAAGTGGGTAATATAAAGTCATAATGAAAATATATTTGGTATTATATATAATAATATGGTTCTATGATATTTGAGTTAGAAAATTATATTTATTATACAAGATGTTGGAATTTGTATGATGACAGTTAAAACACAAGGTAAGGGGATTTCATCGCACCTTTTATTTCCATGAGATAAATTCCTTAATCACCACTCATTACATTTGTGTGGTGTGTATAATAACCATTTTTGTATTATATTACTATTATTATTAAATTATTTGTTATTTATATATTCTTTATATTATATTTCTTTAATGGGGTTTATGTTTCAAAATTTACCAAATCGGTAAGATAGTTTTGTCTCAATTTTTCTTCTTTGAGAAATATTTTTTTATACACCTACATTATTTTTTTATAGGGGCATTTCACATGTTATATTATGGATATGCATAAATTAATGATATTTTAAGCTTTTAAAATTTATTTTTTTAATGGTTGATAATGATTCAATGATACCATGTAAAGACCCGTAAAATTCAAGGGAAATTTTTTCTTAATTTTCTTTAGAATTTTACAAGAGCGCGGTTTCAGACAGCACCTGATTCCGAGGCCCGGAGTGTCCGGAATCAATTTCCGAAGTTTGGCTCGGGTACGTTCAGTGAACGAACGAGCGGGAATTCCTAACTTTTGATCCGGTGCTCGGAATTGAAATCTGAGGGCACCGATGAACTCGCAGCGCCGATATTCGCTTAAAGAGACCTTTTCGGAAGTTGCGTTTTTTGCGGGACGAAATTTAGTTTTTGGGAGAATTATAAAAAGTTGAATAAAAAAATGTGGAATTCTTTTTATTTTTACTTTTATAGGTTAACTCCTCTCAAAGGGAGTTAGGGGTGGGACCCACACCCACTTAACCTACCTTGAGAGGATTAAGTGTGGTGGGACCCACACGAACCTAAACCTCTCATCTTCCCCCTTAAACTCCTCTCTCTCCCTCTTAAAAGTTTGTTAACTTAACATCTAATTAATTACACATGACATGTAAAATTAATTAAGTGTTATGTTTTTGAATTTGAAGTTTTGAATTCCTTGGCTTGGTAAATAAAATAAGGAGGAACCTTATTTTATTTGGTTAGTTTTTTTTGTTCATCTTGAGAGGTTTGAGAGCTTTTTCTTCCTTCTTCAATTTTTGACGAAGAACGCTCAACTTGACGAAGAACGCTCAAGCTCCGACGAAGAACGCCGCTCCTCTCTTCTTCGCCTTCCGTGTCAACAAGAGGGAACGCCACTTCCTCCTCGGACTCCCTTCGTCGACATAAGAAGTTTCGCCAACGACGTGCCTCTTCGGACGTACCTCTTCGTCATCGGATTTGACGAATGATTACCGTGCCGCTGACCTCCGCGACGTTGTCTTCCGTGGAACGTTGTCAAATCTTCGAACCTATACCCAAGGTAGGGGTTGTTGTATTTTGTTTATTTATTTATCTTTGTTCGTGGTTCATGCATGATTAACGTAAGGATTTTAAGTTGTGTTATCATTTAACGTGAGGGGGGCCGGACCGCATGAACACGGCCGAACCCCCTCCATCGTTCTTGTTGATTTACCTTGCGGGTGGAGACAAGGTGGCGTGGTGCCGTCGCACCACGCGGTTAATCGTGCGATTATTACGCGACGCCGTCGCGCGCGCGCCATGGAAGAATCATCAAGAACGCGACGCCGTCGCGCCGCGTTGAAGGAAATCAAAGGCACGGCGGAGGGATGCGGTGCCGTCGCACCGCGCCGGACGACGAACACCGCGGCCGGTTCTGGGCCGCAGCGGAACGAGAAGACCGGCGGCCGGGCCGCCGGCGTCGGAAGCCGAAGAGGGGACCGGATTTTCCGGTCCCGTTGGAGAAAACCGGCCGGCAGTTGGCTGGCCGGAAGGTCAAAGGCCGGGGGAAATAAATTCCCCCAGCCAGCTCTAAAAACCCCCCTCATTTAAGAGGGCGGCGGTTTCCTTGAGGGGGGGCAGGAGGCCCCCCAGTTTTCTTCAAGCCGGCCCCCACGTGGGGGGGCCGTTTTTTCAAAGGGCGCGGCATATAGCCGCGCCGCCTCTTCAATCAAGCGGGGGATTGATTTCCCCCCGCGCGCTGCTTCCGTGCGGCGCCAGGCTGCCGCGCCACCGCGCCGCCGGCCGGCCAGCCGGGCCGGGTCGACCCGGTTCGGGCCGACCCAGGGGGGGTCGGGCCGGGTCGGCCCGGACCCGGACCCCCCCGTTTCGAATCAGTTTCGGTCTTTTAGTCATAACGTGAGCCACGGACCTCCGATCGACGAACCGTCTGCGGAAACGCGATCCTTGGATCGAGACGGTCGTTTCGGTATATCGCATTCAAGGTTTCGGATTACTTTTAGTTCGGCCGGGTTGGTTCGTTCACGAAACCAACCGGGCCTACGGAGTGGAAACGCTCATATCTTGAGCTACGGACGTCCGATTGACGTGCCGTCAGCCGTGTTGTGTTCCTCTTAGTGAGACGGATCTTTTGTCATACTCCGCCCGAGGTTTGGACGCAGGTGGAGTACGGTCGGGTTGGTTTTGCCTTAAAAACCAACCAGGCCCCGGGAACGAAAATGCCAATAACTCTCAGACCGAGCATCTGATCGACGCGTCGTCTGTTGCGTTGAGTTCCGGTTGACGATACGGAACTTTTGGATACATCAACTCTGGACTTTGTGACAGTTGATGTATCAGCCTCTCGGCTCGTGGAGTGGACCCTCCGAACGAGCTTGCTGTGTGCGGGAACCCTAGTGCTGGCTGCGACTGTTACTGTGACTACTACTGCTACTACTGCTACTGTGACTGCGACGACGACAGTACAGAGATCCTGTGTGGATTCGACGACGACGACTTCAGCACTCAGCGATCCTACGTGGATCAGTGCTACAGGTCCTGTGTGGGCCCGATCCTGTGTGGGTCCGATCCTGTGTGGGTCTTTGCGATCAGCGGTCTTGTGTGAACCAGCGCCTACAGGTCCTACGTGGGCCTGATCCTGTGTGGGTCTTTTGCGGGGGTTAGTTACCTATCGATCCTTCGTGGGTCCGACGACTTAGATGGATCAGAGATCATCTTTATCATCCTTTGAAGAAGTATACCTGTGTGAGCTGAATCCTGCTGTTTTCCTGTGTGGATTGTGTTATGCTATCCTGTGTGGATTACGTTTTCTTTCCTGTGTGGAATACGTTTACTTTCCTGTGTGGACTGAGTTGTACTTGGGCTCGGAGGTTGGAGCGTATTTGAAATTGATGACTTAGGTATATGTATGGGCATATACCTAAGCAGTGTCGGTTATTACTTCGTGATTGTTCGTTTCTTCGTGGTTTATCCTTTGTGGATTTGAGAGACCTTCAGGGGTCTCGGGGTCCCTACTGAGTAGCTTATACTCACCCCTGCACGGGCTTTGCCCGCACTACGTTGTGTTGGTTGCAGACGACGGACAGCGTTGACCCTAGCTGAGGCTTGCAGAGCGGGACGGTACCCGGAGGTGGACCACTGGGCGGGACGTGCTCGGAGCGGACGGCGGGACCCGTGGAGCAGAGGAGCTATCTGTACCCACCCTTCAGGTGGGATTTCCAGTGGACAGCTCGGTGTAGCGGCTTTTACCTTTCAGTTGCTGTTTTCCCTTTCGAGTTGTACTTTACTTTCAGTTTGGTTTTGTATACTGGCCCATTTACTTTTCCGCACTTTCAGTTGTACTCTACTTTTGCTTAGTGTTTACTTTCCGCTTGCTTTCTCTGTGGTGTTTGTTTACTTTACAAAGGCAATGCCTTCCCATTTTACCGGGATTTACGCCTTGGTGCTAGTCGCCAGCCCCTGGCCTATGGAAGGCGGGCTTGGGGTAGTCACGGCACGGACCCCGAGGGCGGGTCGTGACAAATTGGTATCAGAGGAGTTCGGTTCTACTGCGAACTCTGATCTTTTCTATGTGAAGCAATAAGGTTTAGCGTATTGAGTATGGTTATCAGTCTAGGGAGTCCAGTGTTGGTGCGGCGGCCGACGTATCCGTACACCAGGACCCTGACTTCTGATTTCCGACTTAATGCATGAAAACATTGATTGCGTGTGTGTTTCAAAGTTTTCTTTGTGATTACTTATATCAGCTCACCAGGTATACTGTTCTGACCGTGGCGCACCTGTTTTCTTTTCAGGATGGCCCCACGACGGCAGCCAGCTAGGGTTCCGAGAGTCGAGCGTGACGACAGCCCACCGAGCGACGAGGCCTCGGTGCAGGGCCCTTTGTCAGCAGTGGCACCGGCGGTAGCTCTACCCGCCGAGCCCCCGATGCTTCCAGCAGCAGCCGCTGACGATGCACGTCGCCTCAGCGCACTGCATGAGTTTCAGCGCCAGCGACCGCCCAGGTTTCGCAGGGAGACGGATCCCCAGGCAGCAGAGGACTGGCTGGAGGCAGTGGTTCGAGTGTTTAGGCTAGTTAGGACACCAGCAGACCTCATGGTGATCCTCGCTGCGAGCCTACTACACGCAGCAGCAGGACGATGGTGGAGCTTGATGCTCCAGGTGCACGATGAGGCATCTCTACTTTGGACGGACTTTGAGAGCCTCTTCCGCTCGGAGTTCGTCCCAGCCACCCTTCGTGCGGTGCGTATTCAGGAGCTTCTTCAGCTGCGGCAGGGCAGCATGACAGTCGCTCAGTACTCGGCGAGATTTACCGATCTCTCACGCTACTCGACCGACATGGTACGGGACCCATTCTTCCGGGCCTGGACCTTCGAGCAGGGTTTGAGACACGAGATCAGGGCATCGCTGATCTCCCTCAGCATACTGACTCAGACAGGAGTACTGGAGCGGGCCCTTCTGATCGAGAGCTTCCTTGCTGAGTCTACACCAGCACAGCGACCCACCGCAGGGCGGCACGTGGCAGAGTCATCTGCAGCAGGCAGTCGACGGATGACTCAGGGGTCCAGACAGACCAGACCTTCGGGCAGATGACCTTAGGACACAGGCTCAGCAGTGCGGGGCACACAGCGCGGAGCCAGTCTTTCGAGAGGCAGACAGTGCTACTCGTGCGGCGGGCAGGGCCACATGGCTCGTGACTGCCCGACCCGCCGTGTCGAGGAGCAGCAGACGGTTGAGGGACCACCGAGGCAGAGGCAGAGGGTCGACCGTGGCGGTCCGTAGGGAGGAGGCGGACGAGGCAGAGGAGCTGGACGAGCAGCCGGTGGTGGGCGACGCTTTGAGGCTCTGCCACCACCACCACCAAGAGGTCCACCCCGACCACAGGGAGCTGGCGGGCAGAGACAGTCACAGCTCCAGGCAGCAGAGGCCTACGACCATGGCGCACCCGAGATGATTCGAGGTACTATCTGTGTCTATTCCACCCTTGCTGTAGTTCTTATAGACACAGGAGCGAGTCACTCTTTCATAGCCGCTGCCCTTGTTCGGAGCTCGGAGATTCCGGCAGAGCCGTTGGCTCGATCCTTACGGCTAGAGACTCCTACGAGAGCAGACTCGACGATTACGCACTGGTGCTGGCAGTGTGAGCTTACTCTAGGAGGCGAGAGCTTCGGCTGGGATCTTCTTGTAGCAGCGTCGAGGCCTTACGACGTCATCTTGGGCATGGATCGGCTATCTACGGTCCATGCACAGATTGACTGTTTTAGGCGCAAAGTGCGATGTGTACGCACCGACGGAAGCAGGTTCACCTTCACCGGCGAGAAGGGAGCCTTAGCAGCACAGGATGGACTTCCGCGGAGGAGAGGACAGCCCATCACTCATCAGTTGGCTAGCCTCATCCTTGGAGCAGTTGACGTGCGGAGTCCTAGTTTTCCTGCAGTGGTGGATCAGTTTGCGGACGTTTTTCTCGACGACGTTCCCGGGCTACCTCCTCGCAGAGAGGTAGACTTTTATATTGACTTGTACCCCGGGACAGCCCTGATATCCACTCCATCATATCGGATGGCCCCCGCCGAGCTTCGAGAGCTACGAGTACAGTTGGAGGACTTGCAGGGCAAGGGGTTCATCCGACCCAGTGTTTCACCCTGGGCTTCCCCGATATTGTTCGCCAAGAAGGCGGACGGGATCTTGCGACTTTGTGTTGACTATCGTCGCCTAAACCAGGTGACAGTAAGGAACAAGTATCCGCTACCGAGGATTGATGATCTCTTTGATCAGCTCAAGGGAGCACGGTGGTTCTCGAAGATAGACCTCAGGTCAGGCTATCATCAGCTCAGATTCAGAGACGAGGATGTGCAGAAGACGGCCTTCAGATGTCGGTATGGCCACTATGAGTTCTTGGTTATGCCTTTCGGTGTAACCAATGCTCCAGCAGTGTTCATGGATCTCATGAACAGGATCTTTCAGCCATACCTCGATAGGTTTGTCGTGGTCTTCATCGACGACATTCTGATTTACTCTACGACTGAGGAGGAGCACGCCTATCACTTGCGAGTTGTACTAGACACACTCCGAGAGCACCAGATTTATGGTAAGCTCTCGAAGTTCCAGTTCTGGATACGTGAGGTCCACTTCTTGGGACACGTTATCTCTGAGGCGGGAGTTGCAGTGGATCCTGCGAAGATTGAGGCTGTGTTAGTATGGGAGCCACCCAGGAGCGTGACTGAGGTTCGGAGTTTCTTGGGACTAGATGGATACTATCGGAGATTCGTGCCAGACTTCTCTAGAGTTGCGGCACCACTCACAGCTTTGAAGAAGAAGGGTAAACCCTTCGTATGGTCAGACAGATGTCAGTAGAGCTTCCAGGAGCTGAGACAGAGATTGACCTGCGCACCTATCTTGAGGTTTCCTGAGGAGGGAGTAGGGTACGTAGTTTACTACGATGCATCAGGGACCGGACTCGGATGTGTTATGATGCAGGAGCGGGCAGTGATCGCCTATGGTTCACGTCAGTTGAGGCCGCATGAGAAGAACTACGCTACCCATGACCTGGAATTAGCAGCAGTGGTCTTCCCTCTGAAGACATGGCGACACTATCTGATGGGCGAGCGCTTTACAGTCTTTTCTGATCATCAGAGTCTCAGGTATATCTTCTCTCAGAAGGACCTGAACCTGAGACAGCGGCGATGGCTCGAGTTCCTCCAGGACTATGAATTTGAGATAGTCTATACTCCTGGGAAGGGGAACGTAGTAGCTGATGCCCTTAGTAGGAGGACGGGCATTCAGCTACTTGAGGAGGCGACGGAGCAGCTAGCCTCTTTGCAGATATCCTTTGTGGATAGAGATGGAGCAGCCTTCCTTCAGTCTCTCACAGTCACTCCTCCACTACTGCAGCGGGTCAGAGAGGCACAGCGTGAGGACGCTGACTGTGAGACACGACGTGCACAGATATCCTCGGGACAGGCACCTGATGGTTTCTCCCTTGGAGCAGAGCACGACATCCTTTTTAGAGGACGTACCATGGTACCAGTCGCTTTGCGAGAGGAAGTGCTGAGAGAGTTTCACACTTCTCCTTTAGCGGTACATCCTGGAGTGGAAAAGATGTACCAGGACCTCAGACGACAGCACTGGTGGCCGGGCATGAAGAAGGCGGTAGCAGAGTTCGTTTCTCGATGCCTCACCTGCCAGCAGGTGAAGGCAGAGCATCAGGTACCAGCAGGCTTGGTACAGCTCTTGGAGGTTCCGGAGTGGAAGTGGGACGGCATATCTATGGACTTTGTGACTGGACTTCCACGCACTTCCATAGGTCACGACTCCATTTGGGTGATTGTTGACCGACTCACCAAGTCGGCACACTTCTTACCCATCAGAGAGCAGGTCTCAGTGGAGAGCTTGGGACGTCTCTACGTTCAGGAGATTGTGCGGCTCCACGGCGTGCCATCATCTATCGTATCCGATCGAGATGCTCGCTTTACTTCCCGGCTTTGGAAGGGGTTACAGGAGGCGTTCGGGACGCAGCTACGTCTGAGCACAGCCTTTCACCCTCAGACGGATGGTCAGACGGAGAGGACCATTCAGACTCTCGAGGACATGCTCCGCGCATGTGTTCTCGACTTTGGTCGTAGCTGGGAGGACCACCTACCCTTGGTGGAGTTTGCGTACAACAACAGCTACCACTCCACCATCGGGATGGCACCGTACGAGGCGTTGTACGGCCGACCTTGTAGATCTCCTTTGTGCTGGACAGACCCTGGGGAGTCAGCACTTGTGGGACCGGAGATGGTCCAGGCCATGACAGAGAAGGTCCAGGTCATCCAGGAGCGGATGAGGACAGCTCAGAGCCGGCAGAAGTCATACGCTGACAGGAGGCGGAGGCCACTGGAGTTCGAGGATGGCGACCACGTCTTCTTGCGGGTCTCACCTCGACGTGGTATTCGGAGATTTGGCCGAGGCGGCAAGTTATCTCCGCGCTTCATCGGACCCTTCCAGGTCCTCAGCAGGATTGGTGAGGTGGCTTATCGCCTGGCTCTACCACCTCAGTTGCACCGGGTGCACGACGTCTTCCACGTGTCTCAGCTGAGGAGATACATGCACGACCCGACGCACATCATTGATCATGGGGAGCTTGACGTTGACGATGGGGTGACTTTTACGGAGGTCCCGGTGGAGATAGAGGATCGACAGGAGCGGGTCCTGCGTGGGCGATCGATTCCTCTTGTGCGCATCAGATGGTAGCACGGGAATCTTCAGGAGAGCACTTGGGAGCGGGAGGCTCAGATGCGTGCTCAGTACCCTCATTTGTTTCCCTAGTTTTTGATGTATCTTTACGGGGATGTAAAGCCCTGAGGTGGGAGTAATGTAAAGACCCGTAAAATTCAAGGGAAATTTTTTCTTAATTTTCTTTAGAATTTTACAAGAGCGCGGTTTCAGACGGCACCTGATTCCGAGGCCCGGAGTGTCCGGAATCAATTTCCGAAGTTTGGCTCGGGTACGTTCAGTGAACGAACGAGCGGGAATTCCTAAATTTTGATCCGGTGCTCGGAATTGAAATCTTAGGGCACCAATGAACTCGTAGTGCCGATATTCGCTTAAAGAGACCTTTTCGGAAGTTGCGTTTGTTGCGGGACGAAAGTTAGTTTTTGGGAGAATTATAAAAAGTTGAATAAAAAAATGTGGAATTCTTTTTATTTTTACTTTTGTAGGTTAACTCCTCTCAAAGGGAGTTAGGGGTGGGACCCACACCCACTTAACCTCCCTTGATAGGATTAAGTGTGGTGGGACCCACACGAACCTAAACCTCTCATCTTCCCCCTTAAACTCCTCTCTCTCCCTCTTAAAAGTTTGTTAACTTAACATCTAATTAATTACACATGACATGTATAATTAATTAAGTGTTATGTTTTTGAATTTGAAGTTTTGAATTCCTTGGCTTGGTAAATAAAATAAGGAGGAACCTTATTTTATTTGGTTAGTTTTGTTTGTTCATCTTGAGAGGTTTGAGAGCTTTTTCTTCCTTCTTCAATTTTTGACGAAGAACGCTCAACTTGACGAAGAACGCTCAAGCTCCGACGAAGAACGCCGCTCCTCTCTTCTTCGTCTTCTGTGTCAACAAGAGGGAACGCCACTTCCTCCTCGGACTCCCTTCGTCGACATAAGAAGTTTCGCCAACGACGTGCCTCTTCGGACGTACCTCTTCGTCATCGGATTTGACGAACGATTACCGTGCCGCCGACCTCCGCGACGTTGTCTTCCGCGGAACGTTGTCAAATCTTCGAACCTATACCCAAGGTAGGGGTTGTTGTATTTTGTTTATTTATTTATCTTTGTTCGTGGTTCATGCATGATTAACGTAAGGATTTTAAGTTTTGTTATCATTTAACGTGAGGGGGGCCGAACCGCATGAACACGGCCGAACCCCCTCCATCGTTCTTGTTGATTTACCTTGCGGGTGGAGACAAGGTGGCGTGGTGTCGTCGCACCACACGGTTAATCGTGCGATTATTACGCGACGCCGTCACGCGCGCGCCATGGATGAATCATCAAGAACGCGACGCCGTCGCGCCGCGTTGAAGGAAATCAAAGGCACGACGGAGGGACGCGGTGTCGTCGCACCGCGCCGGAAGACGAACACCGCGGCTGGTTCCGGGCCGCGGCGGAACGAGAAGACCGGCGGCCGGGCCGCCGGCGTCGGAAGCCGAAGAGGGGACCGGATTTTCCGGTCCCGTTGGAGAAAACCGGCCGGCAGTTGGCCGGCCGGAAGGTCAAAGGCCGGGGGAAATAAATTCCACTGGCCAGCTCTAAAAACCCCCATCATTTAAGAGGGGGGGCGGTTTCCTTGAGGGGGGCGGGAGGCCCCCCGGTTTTCTTCAAGCCGGCCCCCACGTGGGGGGCCGTTTTTTCAAAGGGCGCGGCATATAGCCGCGCCGCCTCTTCAATCAAGCGGGGGCTTGATTTCCCCCCGCGCGCTGCCTCCGTGCGGCGCCAGGACGCCGCGCCGCCGCGCCGCCGTCCGGCCAGCCGGGCCGGGTCGGGTCGGACCCGGTTCGGGCCGACCCAGGGGGGGTCGGGCCGGGTCGGCCCGGACCCGGACCCCCCCGTTTCGAATCAGTTTCGGTCTTTTGGCCATAACTTGAGCCACGGACCTCCGATCGACGAACCGTCTGCAGAAACGCGATCCTTGGATCGAGATGGTCGTCTCGGTATATCGCACTCAAGGTTTCGGATTACTTTGAGTTCGGCCGGGTTGGTTCGTTCACGAAACCAACCGGGCCTACGGAGCGGAAACGCTCATATCTTGAGCTACGGACGTCCGATTGACGTGCCGTCAGCCGTGTTGTGTTCCTCTTAGTGAGACGGATATTTTGGCATACTCCGCCCGAGGTTTGGACGCAGGTGGAGTACGGTCGGGTTGGTTTTGCCTTAAAAACCAACCGGGCCCCGGGAACGAAAATGCCAATAACTCTCAGACCGGGCGTCCGATCGACGCGCCGTCTGTTGCGTTGAGTTCCTGTTGACGATACGGAACTTTTGGATACATCAACTCTGGACTTTGTGACAGTTGATGTATCAGCCTCTCGGCTCGTGGAGCGGACCCTCCGAACGAGCTTGCTGTGTGCGGGAACCCTAGTGCTGGCTGCGACTGTTACTGTGACTACTACTGCTACTACTGCTACTGTGACTGCGACGACGACAGTACAGAGATCCTGTGTGGATTCGACGACGACGACTTCAGCACTCAGCGATCCTACGTGGATCAGTGTTACAGGTCCTGTGTGGGCCCGATCCTGTGTGGGTCCGATCCTGTGTGGGTCTTTGTGCTCAGCGGTCCTGTGTGAACCAGCGCCTACAGGTCCTACGTGGGCCCGATCCGGTGTGGGTCTTTTGCGGGGGTTAGTTACCTATCGATCCTTCGTGGGTCCGACGACTTAGATGGATCAGAGATCATCTTTATCGTCCTTTGAAGAAGTATACCTGTGTGAGCTGAATCCTGTTGTTTTCCTGTTTGGATTGTGTTATGCTATCCTGTGTGGATTACGTTTGCTTTCCTGTGTGGAATACGTTTACTTTCCTGTGTGGACTGAGTTGTACTTGGGCTCGGAGGTTAGAGCGTATTTGAAATTGATGACTTAGGTATATGTATGGGCATATACCTAAGCAATGTCGGTTATTACTTCGTGATTGTTCCTTTCTTCATGGTTTATCCTTTGTGGATTTGAGAGACCTTCAGGGGTCTCGGGGTCCCTACTGAGTAGCTTATACTCACCCCTACACGGGCTTTTCCCGCACTACGTTGTGTTGGTTGCAGATGACGGACAGCGTTGACCCTAGCTGAGGCTTGCAGAGCGGGACGGTACCCGGAGGTGGACCACTGGGCGGGACTTGCTCGGAGCGGACGGCGGGACCCGTGGAGCAGAGGAGCTATCTGTACCCACCCTTCAGGTGGGATTTCCAGTGGACAGCTCGGTGTAGCGGCTTTTACCTTTCAGTTGTTGTTTTCCCTTTCGAGTTGTACTTTACTTTCAGTTTGGGTTTGTATACTGGCCCATTTACTTTTCCGCACTTTCAGTTGTACTCTGCTTTTGCTTAGTGTTTACTTTTCGCTTGCTTTCTCTGTGGTGTTTGTTTACTTTACAAAGTCAATGCCTTCCCATTTTACCGGGATTTACGCCTTGGTGCTAGTCGCCAGCCCCTAGCCTATGGAAGGCGGGCTTGGGGTAGTCACGGCACGGACCCCGAGGGCGGGTCGTGACATACCATATGATAGCATGTTTATTGAAACAATTTCATCGTTTATCGAGATTGTTTATGATTATGCTTCCATTGATAAAATCATACATTCTATCACTAAATGACTCTCATGAATTTTGTTATAATCTAGATATTCAAGTTATATCCATGTAATGAAACCATTTTTCACTCTTTGGTGCTTAAATTAATTAATATTTTTTATGAAAATTGAGTTATATCTTTTCTTCTGGTCAGAAATATGTGTTCTTACAAAACCATGATTTCAGAAAACGATTTAAAAAATGTTTTACTTTTATCCTATTATGTCAAATGAAATTTTTACCTTTATTTTACATTTTAAAAAATTATTTTAGAAGGAATATTCTTGTTCTTTTCTTTTCAATACAATTATCAAAAAAATTAAGGTAAAATAGTAATGTTTAACACACACAGACATACTTGTCATTATAGCCATCATTTCCTTGAAGATTCCATTATCTGTTTACATGTTTATTTTTAATGAAAAAATATTTTTCATAATATTTTGTACATTCATTTTTTATAATTTCTTTTTTACTGAAAAAGGATTTCAAAAAAAATTTGTTGTTATCAAATCATTCTTTAAATGTTTTTAAAGCTATTTTTTAAAATAAAATGGTTTTAAAAAAATTATGATTAAAATTTTATTTTCATAATTTCTAATAATTTTATATAAGTTTTTAAAGTTTTTTCTAATATATTATTTTTAAAATTTTCTCATGAATATTTTATAAGTTTTCAAGGAAAATAACCCCAAAATGTTTTCAATATATCTTTATATGTTATTATATAAAAAGGCTTCAAAATGTTTTCAAGGATTTATTTATAGGATTTTAAGATTATATTAAATAAAAAAATTTAAATTTTTTTTTGTTTTAAATATAATTTTTCAAATGTTAAATGATATTTTCCTCAATAAATGCTTTTAAATGATATTTCATAATCATTTCCATCTAAGATGATATTCGTAGATGTTATTGATGCCCTTCTGGGAAATAGTTCAAAGATCCTTTCATATTGTTTCTCTGAATGGATTATATTTTTATGTAATAATGTTTACAAAACATTTTTATCTTCCATGGGTATTATTCTTGTGAAAATCACTTCTTTTCATGGGTTATTCTTTGATAAAATGATTAAAACCCCATATTATACCACAAGTTTAGATATATTTACAATTTTATGAAACCCATTTTATTTTATGGGATTATAATATAATTTTTATAAAACTATTCTCTTTTTATGGGTTATAATATGATGAATGTTGTATTATATTATGGAACATGTATGAATTATACTATTATGATATGGTTGTGAATTACATATCCCTCAAATTCATTTTGTAAATATTTATATCTCCTTAGATAATTATTTCAATCAAGTCGACAGGCTTGACCAACTATAGAAATATGGGGAATCTCAATCCCCCACAAGGAAAGGACTGCGACCGGGGACGGTGGTCTATCCCTCTCGGTATCCATAGTCACCATCTAGTTTGAAGTTGGGGAAATATGATCCCATATTGGAAGATTGGGAAACCTGATCCCTTACGATGAAAGGACTATGACTAGAGATAGTGGTGTATCCCACCTAGTAGGTGCAGTTCCCATGAAATTCATTGATAACTCTTGACAATGTGTCTTGACATATAAGGATGATATCACATACATGTGTATGCCGCAATTCCTTGTCTTATTCCTATAATATGATTTCATGGATTATGTTCTTTATTTACTTATGATTCATGTCTTAGGAGATTCTAAACTTTATTCCATTATTCGTGTTTATGATATTTCATATGCAAGGTACAATATTCTAATGTTATGATCATGTCCTCATACCCATATCCTCATTTTTGTGCTTACACATATCCTTTGTTTACCATTACTGATCATTTGAGCTCACCCCTTTTTATGTTTCCTTCCCCAGGTTATGAAGATATGTATTATGTATGATGTATCTAAGATGGGTTCTTGTCATGATAAACCTAGTGGGAGATAATTTATCTATATTATGTAATAGTTTTTATGTTTCCATGATTCCAAGGTCACTATAATAATATTTTCATTGGCATTGGTTTGTTCAATGTTTTAAGTATTCTGTAAAATTAATGTATTGTCTATGTATGTCAAGACTCGGTTTTTATAGTTGGGGTATTAGTAAAGTTTTAGTTAACATGTGGAAACTAGGATGATACAAATTTAATGAGAACCCTGTGTATATTTATAAGGTTATTTCTAGGGATATCTCTAAGGATAAGTATAATGATGAGTTAACATTTAGGAAAATATACATTTTTTATAAAAGACAGAGTGAGCGGTTTTCAAGAAATAAATCAATACCTAGATACTACAATTGGATGTGGATATAGAACATATTTACTTAGGGGTGACAACTATGACAAGGTGCATCGTGCAAGACTTAGCATAACCTAGTATATGAAAATGAGCATTACTACACACCTAGTTTGACATTCTAGAGGAATATTCTTTGGGAATTTAAAAACTCTTTACAAACCATCATAAAGGATTAAAATAGATAATGAATATAAAAAACCTAGGTTAAACCTAATGTTTCATAAATTAAATAATTAGGTGTCAAGATTTTGGTATGCTATAAATATTTATTTTTCATTATTATGTGGCTTTATTCTATGATATTTTACGTCTCACCTTGTTCTTTCTCATTTTAGTCAATGTATAGAACTAGATTTAACATGTTTAACAATTAATGTATCAAATTTGTAATTTATGTGAATTATGAAAATAAATTTCCTAAGTGTAAATATCATATATATAATTAATAATGTGGTATGAGTATTTGTTATACTTTTGAATATAAAGATACAATAAACAACATGTTAAAAGAATGTGATGTTTGTTCAGTATTATTTAAAATAAGAATATGAAGCATAAAAAATTAAGGTTGATTAACCTTAAAAATGATTCATATTTCATATTATAGGAAATATAATTATGGAATAAGTTTATGAAGCCTAAGTAATGGTTTATTAATAAAGTTAATGGAATGAATTATTTACGTTTTTTAATTGAAATATTTTGTTATATAAATTATGAAATATATAAGTTTTCTCATTTTAAGTTTTCATTATTGATAGAAAAAGAAATATTGAATGGTGATGAATACATAGAAAAGTGAAATTATTAAGGAGGGGAAGTTAACACTTAATTAATTATTGATGTTGAGATAATGATGTCAAATGAAGATATGTTAGATATTAATAAGTAATTTAGAAGGTATAGATTACCCTAGAACTGATTATTGACAAAGTGGCATATGTCCTTAAGGATTAATTTTCTAAATTCATGGATCTAAAAAATATATCTATTAATCATTTTAATGATTAATTATGAATGGATTCCAAAAGGATTTATTTTAATTTAGGTTATCAAAATTCTAAAAGGAATATTTTATGAGGGTGTTAAAATGTTTTGAATGAGACAACCAAGTGGTACTTTGTGGTATTTTTCAAATTAATGATAATATTATTTCATAACTTTCTAAAGTTTTTTATTTTAATATTTTAGAAGTTTTATTAGGATAAACATACATGAAATGTTTAAGTAAAACTTTGGAGGAAGTATTTGTGTATTGAGATTTTATTGAAAACATTGGTTAATGGGATATTAAATGATTAACCTTAATCAAGTATTTCCATCATATTTATTTTGAATATTAAATTATTTCTATATTAGAAAATTTCAACTTATATGTCGGGTGAAAACCAATAATGTCCTGTAAGGACATAGGTCTTAAACCTTTAGCAAAAGGATGATATGGGTTTCATGCCTATCACTGGCCTAGGTGATTTCATTGTTAATGTATAATAATTTTTTATGAATAAATAATTATTATAAAACAATAGTTTTAATTTTTATGTGTAGAGATTAATGTATAAACCATATTGACTTTGAATAACATTTATATGCAAATATTTATACTTTTCATTCATTTACAAGCCTTAAGATCTCATAAATTTATATTTTAGTGCTTCAGGAATCATTGTTAATTTCTATACATCCATTTCTTGTTGTAATTGATGAACTCAAAATAGATAATATAAAAACCAAAAAATTGATTTTTTTATACAAATATATAACATAAGTATATTTCCTTATATTCTTGGTCAATAATATATTTACTCAAAAATAGGATAATGATAAATAATATGTTTTCATAAAACATTAGTTTTTGTGGAACAGATGGCCTTTTCAATCATCATAAATTTATGACTTTTAGGACCCTAACTTTTCATTGATTGTTAACTTAATTATGATTGATGGAATCAATCACTCCCTAGAAATATTTAAACTTTTCTTACATGTAAAATCTTCACTCAAAACCAGTGTTCTTCTATATGTAAACCTAGTTATATGACACTTTGTGTAATCGTTATGGTTCCAACATTCCCTTTTAATCAATGCTTTATTATTCATTTTTATGATGTGGGTTTCTATAAATTAATATTTGAATTATTAATCATTTTAAGACCCAAATAAATTTAGAGGGTGAAATTCATTTTAAGGGGATAAAATGTAACACCATGATATTTGGTGAATTTTTTTAAGGTATTTAAAATTTTTGATATTTTTCATTCCACGCAACACTAAAAATAGTTTATTTTATATTAAATAACTATTTTTGGGTTGTGTTATACGAAAAACCAAGGTAATCATGCACTACATGAAAAAAAAATTATACTTCTCTATACATAACACCAAGGATAGCTTGTATTACCTGAAATATTGACCTTCCTCGATGGCGTGTGTAACACGCAAGACTGAATAACGATAATGATATATTATTAAAATATTATTTAATATAAAATTTCCAATAAATTATTATCTATGAAAATTTTTAACTAAGTTTCTATAATATATGGGTTACACAAATATAAAATTAATTCATTGGTTATAAATGAATTTTAAATGAATATGAAAACTGATTGAATATGAAAAAAAATATTAATATTTTTATGCCCACAAATCTGTTTTACCATAATAAGTTAATGTTATTAAAATTATTGAATGATATTAATGTGATAATTATGTATTATACATTGAATGAATTAATTTTTATATCAATACAATATATTTTATATGCGTAAGATAAGAAAACCAAATTTGATTCATAAAATACAATATTTTAATTAAGGTATTTTACCACTATTTAAGGGATGAACTATTTTAAATACAATTTCTTGAACTTTTATTGATTATATATATCTAAATAAACTTCATATTTTAATGAAAAACATAAAAATGAGGTTAGAGTAAAATTAATGTATTATTATGTGAAGTTTCATTTTTTAATGAATAGTGAAAATACAAAAACTTAATTCAAAACTACATTTTTACCTAATTTATTTATAAGGATAAATTATATTTTAAATTAAATTTAAAGTTTAATTAAATAATATTTTTATAAATTAATCCAATTTATTTCATTAGAGTCAATTTAACTTTGAAATTGACTTTAAAAAACGTTGCAAAATTTTGGAGGATTTTACCTTAATAACCCCCTTTATTGTCTTATCTGTGTGATAAAATATAAATTAATTTATTCCAATTATATGATTATAATTTTGAGAAATGTATTAAATATATTTAATATTCATAATTTATAATGTATAATATGGTCAAATTATTTTTTGACCAAAAATATTAATGAATATAAATAAAATTAATTACATCGATTAAGGAAAAATTAAGCTTAACAAGGCATTAAACCATAATAATAAGGGCCTAAATGACATATAAACTTGTCCAAAACACATTTTATGGCCATATAATGTACTTAAACCTGCCATTATTGAGTTTTTTTTGTATGAATTTTCTATATAAAACCATGGGTACACATAACTTGTTTTCAAAAATGCCAAGTGTGTTCTCTTCCTTCTCTATAAATGGCCACCATCTCTCCCTCTCCATCACACCTCTAAAACATATTAAGTTTGTCCATGATCAGAAAAAAACACTTCAATACATACATAACTTTCTCCATGAATACTCCCTTTTTGAATAAATCAATCTAAGGAATCCCTTTGGTGAAAACCAAAAGGATTTAGCCAAAGAAGATGCATCATCCCTCCTCAAGCCCCTTTCTTTTATTTTCAATTATCCAATCACTCAACTATTATTATTAAATTATTTTAAAAAAAATTAGTAAAATAAATATACTAGTATTATTTTATTATAATTTTTCTACCTACACTTACACACACTACCATCTAATGCGTAACAAACATATTGTTTATGTGCACGGCAAAATATCGCCTCACGAAATGATGATTGATCATTTTTTTTATTGCCTATCATGGATTATATTATGGTGTAAAACATATTTATATATATTATATATATTATAATCATAATTTATTGATTAATCTTTAATTTTTTTATAACATACCTTTATTATTTCCATCTTGTGTAAATACGATAATTTCGTTTGAGGAAGTGTGGAGTACCGCCCTCTCAATGTGAGGTGATTCATTCACACAATACATGGAATGTATTTTGGATTTGTGTAGTGAAATTATATGATATATATGAAATAATAATTTTATTTTAATTTTATTATATAAATATATACATGTATTTAATTTTATTTATTTCTTTCAATATGATAATAAAATAGAAACAAAGTTCATGTGTACGTACGACATATCATCTCCATGAACGGTATATTCCATTTTCATACTTATAAATTATATGTATTAATATTATAAAAATATAAATTATATTTATTATATTTATTTCATGTTTTAAAGTTTCAAAATCATCATATAAGTACATATATGAAATATATAATAAATTAAGACATAAGAAAAAAAACAAAGTGAATATTACCCAAAGTGAAAACTTAACATAGAAATGTTAATAAGCAGGTAATATAAAGTCATTATCTAAACATAAATGGTATTAGATATAATAATATGTTTATGTGATTTATTTATTATAAATTTATATTTATTTCACATGAGGTTTGAATGACTACGACGACATTCAAGACAAGAGGTTAGAGGATTTCATCTCACTTTTTATTTCCATGAGATACGTTCCCTAACCACCAATCATTTATTTTTTTGAGGTGTATATACTTAACATGGTTGTGTTATATGACTATTATTCTATAATTTATGGGTACTTAAATAACCTTTCTATGATATTTCATTCATGTTATATATATTTCAAAAAATTCCCAATCAGTAAGATGGTTTTGTCTCGGTTTTTCATCTTTGAGAAACATGTTTTATTATACACCTAAATTGTTTTCATAGAGGTTTATTTGATATATTAAATCATGAATCTCCTTAATTTCGTGATATTTTAAGATTTATGAAATTTTATTTCCTTAAATGAGGATTAAGATTCAATGGTACCTAGTGATAAAATGTTTATTGAAACAATCTAATCGTTTATTGAGATTGATTATGATTATGCTTCTATTAATGAAATAATATGACCTATATCTCAAGAATTATATTGATGTTTCTTAAGATAGGAATATTCATGTTATATCCATGTAATGGTACCATTTTTTCACTTATTGGTTCTTATGATAATTAAGAAAAAATTTATGAAATTTTGGTTATATCATTCCTTTCAGTTGAAAATTTGTGTTCTTTCAAAACTGTGATTTCTAGAAATGATTTCAAAAATGTTATACTTTTATCCTATGATGTTAAAATACATTTTTAACCATTTTTTACCATTCATAAAATGTTTTTATAATGCATATTCTTGTTTTTTTCAATAAAGAAACATATATGAACTTTTAAGGTAAAAAAGAAAGGTTTTGTATATAAGGACATACCTACTCTAATGACCATGATTTCATTGAATATTAAATAATAGTATTAAATGTTTGTTTTTAAGGAAAAAATATTTTTATTAATATTTGGTACATTCATTGTCTTTAAATTAGTTTTCACTAAAAATGGTTTTCAAAAATGTGTAGTGGTTATCAATGTTACCTTTAAAAGTTATCAAGATTATTTTTTTAAAGAAAAAGTTCTCAAAAATATTTTATGTTAAAAAATTATTTTAAAATTTTCTAAGAATTATTTATAAGTATTCAAAGTATTTTTAATTAAATGGTCTTCAAAAATTTCTCAAGATTATTTTATATGTTTTCATGGAAAATGGTTTTTAAAAAAATTCAATATCTCTAAATATAATTTCAATTAAAAATGTTTCCAAAGTATTTTCATTGATTTCCTTATAAGTTTTCATGTCTATTTTTATGAAAAATTTTTTCTAAAGATTTTATGTTTTATGTGACTTTCTCAAAGAAGAAATGATATTTTCCTCAAGAAATTATTTCAAAATATTTTTCAAAATTATTTTCCATATAAGATAACATCTATGTATGTTACTCATGACCATATCTAAAATGATTCAAAGGTTATATTAATATTATTTCTCTAAATGGAATTATTTTTATGAAAATATTTCCTCTTATCTGGTTTTTATTCTTTTGAAACGTGTGTCTTTACATAGGTTAGGATTTGATGAAATTATTATGAAACTTTTCTTCATCCACAGGTTAAGATATAATTAGATGTTCATAACACCCATTTCATTTCATGGGATTATAATAAGATGTTTATAACACACAAATCTTTTATGGGTCATGTTATGATAAATTTTTTATTATCTTGAGCAACATGTATGAATAATTTTATTATGATATAGTTGGGACTTATATAACCATCCAAATAATTGGGTAAAGATTTATATCTCATGAGATAATGATGTGATCCAAGTCAATGGGAATGATCCTATATAGGAAGATGTGGAAATACAATCCCCCAAAAGGAATGGACAGTGGCTGGGGATGGTGGTGTGTCTCATGCAGTAGGTGTAGTCACCATGATGTTGGAAGATGGGTAAAACCGATCCACTATAGAAAGATGTTTAAACCTAATCCCTTACAAGGAATGGACTGTGACGAGGGATAGTGGTGTGTCCCACCCAATAGGTGCAGTTCCAATGAAATGCACATGATATTTTCTAGAAATTAGTATTGAGGTATTGGGAATGATATAACATGTATATGTATTCCAAAATTCCATGTCTTACTCTAATGATATAATTTTATGACTTATATTCTTTATCAAATTATGATTCATGTATTATTAACTGCCAAGATTTATGCCATTATTCATGTTTATGATATTTGATATATAGTGTAGGATCTTATATTTTTATGATCAGGTTCTTATAACCCTATTATAGTGTTTATACATACATGTCTCAATTTTTTACCCTTATTTTGCATCTAAGGACACCAAATTTTATATTTTGATCCCCTGGTTATAAATATATGTATTTTATATTATGTGTTTAATAAGGGTTATAATCATGAATGACCTAGTGGGAAATAATGTACCTCTCCTATGTACCAGTCTTTATGTTTCCAAGTTTCCAATGGAACTATACTAACAAGTTCTTTAGGAGTTTGTTTGTTAAATTTTTTAAGTATTCTGAAAAAATAATGTAATGTCATTGTATCTTAAGACTGGTTATTTATATTTAAAAATAGTATGAATATTTTTTGATAGAAAAAACATCTTTGAATATTAAGTGGAAGATATTATTTTTATAGTTCTTTTGGAAGGTCTAATATTCTTTTATTCTTGAATTTTAAAAGTTTCTATAAGCTCTAATAAATCTATATTGAGAGAATATTTCTCATATACATATTATTTTAATATAAAATAACGATCTCTAATCAACTTATAATTATTCATCATGAATCATGGTATTCACTTATAATTAATTTTCAATCTCTTTTAGTCTTCCATTTTCAGCATCTATATGTGTTTACTTAACATTAACAATGATTTTATGTAGATTATGAAAATTAATGCATTACCATAAAAAAAATCTAAATTATATTACTCATTTTTATTAAATATTCGATTAAAGTCTTTGAAAACTTAGAAATATCATTATTTATAAATTGATTCAATTTCATCCATTTCTATCGATAATTTTGTGAGCACTACAAAATATTTTACTTTTTCCAACAGGGACATATCTGTTGGTAAAAGTGTATTATCTGTTGGTAAAACGTTTTACCAACATATATATCCATGTTACTAAAATTTTGGTAAAAACTCTATCAATAAATGTTTTTATGACAGATAAAATAGTTCTGTTGCAAGTATAATAATACCAACAGATAATATATATGTCGGTTAAAGTGTCTAGCAATAGGTTTTGGTGACAAAATTATTTGTTGGTAAGAATATTAACAATAAATAATATTTTATTATAAATTACATTTAAATAAAAAATATAATTTTTTATTTCTAGTAAAATTTCATATTACATTTATTAATTTATCATATATAATACATATGTTTTAATTATTAAACCGAAGAGTATTTTAACACGTTCAAAATGAGAAAAGTTTTAATTATATTAATAATGAAATTCATTACAAACATAACATATTGGATCCCTACCCTTCCACAATCATCCCCCCCCCCCATTTTTTTGTTGGACAACCATGCCCCCCTCCACACTAGATCAACCACTCTTGCAGCTCCAGCCCATCTTCTCCAACAACTCTAGCACCAGGATCTCTAGCCCATACATGCAAGCTCCAACCCTATCATCTTCTTCCTTCCATGTAATCTCTATCTCCATCCCATTCATGCCAGCTATATCCCCATCAATGTCAGGTCCAGTATATGTCACCTTCAGCTCCAGCCCATCCATGCCAGCTGTAGTCTATGCCAGCTCCAGCTCCAACCCCATCCATGTCAGCTCCAGCCTCATCCATGTTAGCTCGATCCTATGAACAAATAGATGATAAAACAAATGAGCAAAGACCTCATATATAATTGAGGTATGTACACAAAAAAGTGACAGCAATACACTTACACCATAGGTAATTGAGGGAGGTACACAGACAAGTAACAGCGCATCATTCCTTATTCAAAATATGGAATTAAAACTCATAAGTGTGAATCCACAAGCCTCAAGAAGATAGATCAATAGAAAATATGAGGACCATCAACTACCTTGATTGCAAAATCCATGTGAAAGATGTTGAGTCTTAATCTCAAAAATCATTATCTTTAGAGTTAAAAAACACATTAGAAAAGGCAAAACCTCCTTCATGTAGCCTTCATGTAGGCTCAGACTATGATTTATGAAACCCATCAGATATCGTGACCACCAAATCCAGAAGAAAGTGAAATTAATCAATTGAAATATGCATGAAGCCCATCTAATCCCGTGACCAAAAAAACCATAAGAAATTGAAATGCATTAATTGAAATATGAAGTATCAGAAGCTCCATTGGACAGAAAAAAACCCCCATCATACATGACACAAAAACAAAAAAAACCACACATCAATGAAAATTCAGAAGAAAACATAACTAAAACCCAAGACCACAAAACAGGCTAATACTAGTGGAAATACATGTAAAAAATATTTTCAAATGAAACCTTCAAGGAATTATAGCCTCAAATACAAGACCCATACAATCAACATTTTATAAAATGAGAAATTTATTTTCTACTATTGAATTCATTATAACTACCATAAAAAACAGATCAAACATCTCTAAGAAAGACATCAAGACTATCAAATAGATTCCTTCAAGAGCATCCAGCATCAAAAAAAAATTTCCACACATAAACAAATGAGAAAAAACCTCATATCTCTTTTTTAAAAGCTAGTTATATGAGCTAGTTTACCATCCCAGATCCTCAAAAATTTATTAATGAAAAATAAGGATAAAGTATACACATGAAGTGTAAAGCGCTTACACCATCTCAAAATAAAATGAAATCAAAACTTCAATGCATAAAGTTAAAAACTAAAAATCATAAATACAACCTCAAGATATGTGCACTATACTTAGCTGAAATCTTGAAGTTGTCTTCTTGCCATCCACCCCATAAACAATTCGAAGTATCCTCTATAGCAAGCCTTTCCACCCAAAATAAAAATCCTTCAAATTCACCTTCCAGTGGACCTTTAAAACCCTAATCAATATCATCAGATCAATTCCATGGGAAATAAGACAAAGTGTGAAGGAGAAAACCCCTACAGACGGTTAGCTAGAATCTTATCACAAACATAGTCTAAAATATTATCCTAATAAAACCATCCCAAAGTTTAGAAAGCAGCAAAAAGTTAAGAGAAGTCCATCAAATGAAATCCTTAAAAGTAAATCTTCTTTATGTGTAATACATCACATTACCATTATAAGTGCACAACAGGCTTTATAAAATGAAGGATACACCTTTGAAATAGTAAGATGATGTTGATAATCCAATGAACCAATCACCAGATGTAGGTGATGAGGTACTGACCAAGCCATCTTAAGCAAGGAACTCTCAATCATCATAGTGCATAAAGAGACTGCTTTCACAAAGTTCAGTAACTACAATCATCAGGTTCTCAGTAAATCACCAAACTACTCAAGCCTCACAAGAAAACATTGAAAAATGTGTTTTCAAGAATCTCATAAACACTTTCGGAATTTGTACCTAGTCATAAGAATATAAGAAACACAAAACAGAGAGTTCCAAGAGATACAACCAACAACTACATACATCAATTTGAAAATTCTGAACCAATGATTCTTCTAAAAACTCTAAGAAGGTCCTCTCAAAATCACATCAAGTGAATATGCAGCTTCCATTAATGTTGATCCAAATAACATCATATACATCAAAATAAAGTTGACTGTATATACAAATCATCAACCAACACCCAAAAAACATGACGAAACACACTAAAATTCAAAGCAGTCAACTCAACTGAGTAGTCTGGTAAGCCACTTCATACTTGTTAAATAACACAACCACATGACAATGATTCAATGTAACTATTTAACATTTTATAGTTGTTCAAAGTCTTGGTAATGTTTTCTTGATGATCATATTTAATTTTAAACTATTTTAAAAAAAATTGGTGGTAATATGTGTTGTAATTTCTGAAATCTACTCAAAAGGGGTGGTTATTTGTTATTGAAAATAACATGATTCCTATTTTGAAAAAAAAATGTTATGTATTTAAACTTTGACATGTGTTTAAATACTATGTTATAATTTTTAAAAGACTTGGTAATGATTTCTTGATGATCATATTGAATTTTGAACCATTTTAAGCAAATAATTGGTTGTAATAAGTGTTAGAATTTATGAAAACTACACAGAAGGGGTTGTTTGGTTAAAAAATTAGAGTGTTTGGTTTATTAAATGTTAAGGTGATATTTTCATGAGTTTAGGGTGGATTAATGGGAATTTTGGTTTCTTGTTTTCCTCTTTAATTAATAATAATGGAATAGAACATTCTATTTCCTAAAAAAGTTAATGGAAATTTGTATAAAACATTCTATTGCTCAAAAAGACATAATTTTTAAACATTTTAAATGAATTTAAAGAAACAAAATATACCTCAATTGCATTATACAACATCATCTTGTGATTCCTCATATTCTCATGTCTCTGGTAACCATCTTATCAAATATATCTCAGTAATTTCCATGAAGAAACCCTATTTGGATTCAAAAAAAACTAGTCATCCACATGCATCTTGAAAGTGTTTTTGAGTTACATGATTATACAAATGGATGCATATTGTGCATTAATATGAGGTTAAATTGATATATTTTATTTTTTGGTTTCAAGAAGAGTCCCATTGAGCCAACTATTATGTTTACTTGATGCATTCATCTTATTTGGGGTTTTTTATTTAATCCCATTTAGGATCTCCATCCATCCAAGGTAGTTGATGAAGAAGTATTTAGAGGGTACAGCTTTAGGAGTGGGTTCACCCATAGAGGACCCCTATATTGAATGTGGATCAACCAGTTAGTGCTAAGACAGACCAAAAGAACTCAAAAAATGAATGTAATTTACCAAAACCCAATTTCATATAAATCTAATCCATGATTTCACACAATCTATGGTTGTTTCCAAATGAATGAAAACATACCGGTAATTTCATGCAATCACATCACCAGTACCAATGTTAAGTAAATTTTATTGTAAAAAACCTACATCCCATGGAATATCATAATTTAAGATTTCCTAGGGTACTCACAAGAACAAACACCTATATGGAAAGAGATCAAAAATCATACCATAAAGAAATTTGATCTTGGTAAGCAAAGGATGATAGTTTGTGAACTATTGATGTGTGAATTTAATGATCAAAGAATGATGATAGTTAACATTTAGATAGAAAATATATAAAAAATAATACAATTAACAATTTAAGAAAATGTTCATGGTTAGCATACAACTAAAACAATGATATATAAAAACATGAAGAAACAAAAATCAGATGAGGTGGAGGGATTTGGGGGAAGGATGTGGGATTAAGTGATGCAATGAAATTTAGGCAATGAAGGTAACTACGGTGTGATAGTGTGGGTTCATTTGATGATCTGAACAACGTGAAGCCTTCAATTGAGAATCCATGCATGTAAAACCCTAATGTGTGTGTTTGTCGTGAAACACAAAATAGTGAAAATGAATTTTCCAAGCCTGGAATGGGTGTAAAGGTAAATTTTGTGTAACCTTAACTTATATATGGGTCATGGAATTGGATGGTCAGAACACCGTGACCTTATTAGCATCCCTTCCCGTCTCCTGTTGGATGTGGAATGATGAGGCGGACATCTTGAATTATACAGAAATCCTGAAAAAACATTTATTTGGATCTACATTGGCAAACAGTAAACCATCAGCTAAAAACATATCAGGTATTTTCAGGGGTTCGAGGGATTTGGGATTGACTGAAAGAGGAAAGTGTGAGAGGGAAATCTTGTCAAGGTAAAAGGATATATTTTCAATCAACCTCCCCTTAATAGAAGTTAATTAGGGGAAGCCATTTGATTATGGTTTCAAACTGTTCGATACGATGGGTTGGATACGCCAGGAGAATACTGATTTAAAGATTGGTCATTGAAGAGGTGAGGATAAGATGAAAGATCAGGGTTCCAGATAGATTATGGGAGAGGGGAGGATGAACTCATGGGAATCATAAGAAGATTTCAGTGACACTCTTGGGGAAAATAAGAGGAATCAATAGGGTTTCATGTGTACATATTGGAGGAGATGAAAGGGAGTCGGTGCCACTCACCAGGGCATGGATGGGACTGGAAGAAGATGATTTCGGTGCCTCTCGTGGGTGGATTGAAGCGGAAGAAACCTCTGTGTTGGAGATTCAAGTGTTGAGGATCTATGTTTTTTTTCCTCAAGTAGGCCACTAGAAGAAACAAACCAAGCCGTCTCCAGTACTAGTGAGGAACCTCAAGTCACTACTATACCACTCTTCAGCTCCATGATCTACACCACATACAACCAGAGAGCATATCCAAAAATCATTTCAAAATATCTTCATAAATTGAAACCAAAATAGAAATAAATTAAAGTGTAATAAGAAGTGAAAAAGCAAAGAAATAATATATACTAACTGTCTTCGTTGTTTTTATTCTTTCAATTGCCTTAAAATAGTGTGATCTTTCAGCTTTGAAATCAGGTTAAAATGCAAGAAGTTGAATAAGGGGAAGGGAAAAATAGTCCAGCAAAGAACTAATGAATGGTTGTCTACCGGCAAGTAGCCATTAAATGTGAAGAAGTTGTTACCCCATTATATGTGAACTCAGCGCCCTTTCCTTCTTCTATGATGTAACTTTTGAATCCAAAGCATCAACCATGACTTTTCCAAAGTAAACAAACCCATAAATTATTACTCTATGTTTAGCATAAGAAATCCTTTTCAATAAAAATGGAAAAAACAAACAAGAAATAATTTCCAATAGTTTACTTGGTATGAATGGAAAATGTGTGATTAAATATGTTAAAAATATGCATACTCAAGGAAATAATACATAAAATCATAGATAAGGAAAAAATAAAATGATGAAAATATCACCGTAAAGAAGGCTCAGCATATTCAAGTTACATTTATACCAAACACAACTTTATTGAAAGAGTCACTATAGTTATGGACGAATTATTATTTATGGTTCAAGATAATTTGATGTAAAAAAGAAAATTCAGGAAGCAAAAAACCTAATTCACACAAAAAAATGTAAAAAACTAAAGTCCTATTCATGAATTTGGGTACTTACAGTGCTTAAGACGAGAGGAAAAATAGAGTACCCCCACATGCACCAAAGTCACACCATACTGGAATTTGAAAGGTAGGTGGCACGGTTTCTAAGGGACCCAATCATAAACACCATTGTGGTAGAAATCCAGATAAAAAGAACCAATTGAAGTTAAGTATATAACCATGGACCCACAGTCAAAACCTAACACTTGTAGTTGACAAAGGTTTAATTTTACAACACTTTCTCAAAACAATTTAACACATAACTTATGATGGAATACATTTACCTGGGATTTAAGTAACCATAGAGTTATCTTTCTTAGCTCGTTTGAGAGAATGATGAGTTCCTATTCCATCATTATATCAATTTTCATCCTAATATAAAATAAAAAAAAAAGTGACAAAAGGGTGCCAAGTCATGAAAAATCAAGAAAATGAAAGTAGAATGAACCATAACCGAAAAAAAACCAATCAAAAGAAAAACAACAAAACAAATAAAGTAGAATGAACCATAACCTAAAACAAACCAATCCAAAGAAACATAACAAAACAATGTGTTCTGTATTTTGAATGATACACGGATGGTTAAAAGCTTATATAGATTCAACAGCTACCCAAAGTCCTTCACCAGAACCTACATAAAAAAATAACACAAGCATAAAAAAACTCAAAAAATAAACTCACACTAAGTGATTAGAAGCAGCTGATCATCCCCAATCCAGCCACAGGTGGCACTCATACTAGTGGTGAGATCATCCCCAATCAAGTAAGCGGGTCCTCTATCTTGAACTTGATCATGGAACTATTTCATCACCAATCTCACACTAGTAGAAAAAAAAATGATATGTGTAAAATAAATTAGCAGCAGGATAGATGCCTATAAAATAAAACACATCAAACCTCTGGGCAATTTCTCCTCCCTCATGGTAAGGGATGTAGATTCAACTTGGGTCTCTCGTACTATGGTTTTCATTATCAAGTCATGTTCCCCTTGATTTTCTGATGGGAGAAGAAGGACCAACCGTCGATGAAAGTATATCAACATCATCTAAACAGGAAGGAGAAGATATACCATATTATATAGTTTTTTTATCAGTTAGTACAACATTTCAGTATTCACAAAATTTCAATATTTCATCCTTGGACAAATTTTAACATTCATATTAAAAAAACATTCATCAATTTTATCAAAATTCATAAAAAACCATTTTTTTTAAATACTGGTGTAAATTGCAGTTCATTTAACAACTCCTTCATGAATCAAAACAACCAAATCCAAAATAAAATATGTAGGAAAAATATAAAATTACTCAATAAAGGTCTTACCAAAGTGTAATAAATAACAAAAGGATGGAAATGACTACACAAAACAACAACATTCATTAATAAATAAATAAAGGGTGTTTGAATCAAGCCCCAGTAACAAGGCATTCAAACACCATGCCATTCTCTAAGATAGCTTCCGATAAACCCCATAAAAGGTATATCACTTTACCCAATCTCATTTTGGGACTTAGGATCCAGCAATACCTAACCAGTTTAATAAACAAAAAAACATCAGATTTCACATGAAAATTCAAGAAAAACAATTCAGTCTAAAGAACATCTCCCATATTTTTGACCCATCAATCCAATACTTGATGAAAAATCACCAAATACCAAGGGAAATATAGTGTCACGGCCTGAGTTATAATTAAAATACTTGTATTCTATGGTAATAAGGACATCAATGATCAAAGATCAAAGTTGTGGCATCCTTATGGAAACATGTATTGCAACTGCAAGATCTTTGTTGAGACACTGTATTGGTTACATCCTATAAAAAAATGGATTGACCAATATGGTGAACCTCCCACTTTCAACAAAGGTAGTTCCATCACAATAGGGAAATGAACCTTAAAATAAAACTTTGATTTATAAACAATGTCGACTTTGAAATAATAACTTATAGGATTTGAAAGCACAGGTTCCTCACGAATCAAATATTGGCTTTGAATATAGACTTGTCCTTTCTCGATTCATAACATTTCATCCGTGAGGAACCATCGCTTTTCGGGGGATGGCATGGGTCAAGCTATGAAGGAAGGTGGTGGGGGTTGAACGAGGATGGTTGGGGTCATTCAGTGGTGATGAAAAGGACAGTGCAACGACCGCTGAAAGAGGATGGCAGGCCACAGTTGAGGGGGCCAGTAGCGAAGGCAAAGAGTTGTGAAAGAGGTGTAGGGGGTTGCGGAGGAGGTGTGTGGCATCAGATAAGGGTGTTGGAGGATGCGGTTGGGGCTACAGAGGGCGGCAGTGGTCGCCGAGGGCGGTGGTGGTCGCCGAGGGCGGTGGTGGTCACCGAGGGCAGCGGTGGTCACCGAGGGCGGTGGTGGTCACCGAGGGCAGCGGTTGTCGTAGGGGAACCAGGGGGTCATAGGGGAAGAGGCGGAAGCAGTGGGATCACGTGGTGGAGGGGGTGCGGGTAACCTAGGGTTCAGATAGGGTATATATTTTTTAAAATAAAATCAAATTTATAAAATTAAAAATATAATTAATTTTTTAAAAATAAAAATATATTACATAAATGTATGTATGGTATAGCTTTTTATGAAAAATAATAATTTTATTTTATAATATGAAATAAAAATTCAAATATGGATATTAATTATAAATAAAATAATATGACTCAATTAATTTTTATGTTTCTCATTTATTAAATTTAAAAAATAAATTTTTTGAAATTATTTTTGTCTGATTTGATTATGTTTATTAAATTTAAACATAAAAATTAAATTATCATGTATATATATATTATCAAACATATATCTAAATATATCAAATATCATAATTATTTTAATGTTTATTAAATGAACAACATTAAAAAATATATGCACTATTGATATTTAGAGAAAATTACAAATTAAAATAACTGAATCAGATATTATTAATAAGACCTAAAAAATTGAAACTGAATTTGGTAATAAAAATAATAATATATAAAAAGTTAGTTTCTATTAATTGGTTACTGATAAAATATTTTTGGTTATTTTTGTAACATTTTTTATTGATGTTAAGTTTTTTTTGGTAAATATTATTAATACTAACAAATTAATGTGTTGGTAAAAAAAATTGATGGTATTAGTATGAGAAAGAAATATATTTAACTGTTGGTAAATGATGTGTTGGTATTGAACGATCAATATCAACATATATATATATGTTGGTAAAAATAAGTGTTGGTACTTAAAATTAATACCAATAAAAGTTAATATATGTTGGAATTACCCATTTTTACCAACATATATATTATCTGTCAATAAATTTCTGTTGGTATAAATCATTTTTCTTATAGTGGAGGGTTTTATATTCCAACATTTTTATTTGATGTAACTTCCATAACAAACGATTTATTCTCTAGTTATGATATATTTTCATGTTAATCCATGATAAAATATAATATGTATATTATAAACTTTACATTGAACATTTATAAATAATATCTAATGTGAGAGTAAAACCCTAAATGGTTTTGGTTTATTCATTATTTCCATTTCATTCACATGAATAATAAAAAGCTTTATTATATAAAAATTATTTATTTATCCACTTAAAACTATTCTCAAATTCAAGTAATTTCCAACCCTTCTCCTTCTTCATATTTTTTTTCTTATTTTTGTCTTTTATTATTTTTTTTCCAAACTGTTATCTATATCTTCAATTTCATATTTAGAAGAAGTGGTGAACTAATTCTTGATATAGAACTCTTATTTGTGCATCTCAAATCTGAGCATTATTATTCCAATTAATTACAAATTTAGAATGGATCATTTTATAGGTTACATGGATTTGTTTTGGAACCACCTGAAGTGCCTAGAGAGACTATTATTCTATAAGAGGGGTCGGGTGAATAATTAGTCGCATTAAACATTAGTTTTTTTAAATAACCCTTAAAATTTAGTCACTTAGATTTATCATAGTCTTCATACATTTGTTATTGTTTATCTCACCTTACCCAAATAATGTAATACATAACAGTATGAATAAATGATATTTATTAGTGTATCTAGAATTAATTACTTATTTTTTCTTTTTTTTTATACTCTATAATCAAGAATTATAAAATATAATCAATAATTGATTACAATGGTGTGGTGATTTCCACACATAAATGAAGTCTCACTATTTATACATTTTCCTTATTATCGTAAGAAATCATCAAAATATCTTTACACTATATTCATTGAGTAACTATATGATATACCAATATAGCATGAGTTTCATATGTTCTATGGATACACACAATGTAAATTTATGTGTTTTATTCACAGTATTAATTTATTTTCATTACAGTTCAATAGAATGATGTCGTTTCATTCATAATACAAATATACTTCCTCAAAGTATTAGTGTCTTCGAATTCCAAATTATTATCTTGAAAAATACAAGAAACTCGGTCTCAACATACATCCCATCATGACTTATTTTTTATCCTTATAACATCTACTTATAAATAAAATCACATGTAATCATAAAAAATATAGCATACCCTAGTACCCTTAATGAATCAATATCAATAATAAGACACATAAGTAACATGTTGTTCACTCACCCAACTTCTTTTTTTATCAACTTATGTAATAATAGATATAAAAAAATCTTCTTATATCTTCATCTTTGATACAAATATGATATCATAATCTATTAATTTTATAATTTCCAGGTTCTTCGTCACTAAGATGCCTCAATTCTTCTATCTAGACAAATAGCTCTTAGACTCCACTTTATTAACTAAAAATCTACATTCCATATTTTTTATTTCTATATATAGGCCACTAGGAAGTTTATTTCCTATAATTTGAAAATAAAAAATGTAATCTTAATAGGTTTATAAGATCTCGATTTTTTACACATTTTTTATGTAGATGTACCCATGATATCAATATTATAATTTTCTCCATAACCATTATCTATAATGAATTTCTATGAGTACACATCCTTTTCATTTTATAACATTAATCCCATAATTCATATATTCCATGTAATTATAGTTGATCTATTTCATCATCATATTTCTCTAAATGTAATTCAATACCTTCTCTTCAATGTACCCAGTAGTATGGATATTATAAAAAACACATGGTTCGTGGCATAGTTTACTACTTCATCAATTTGTAAAAACTAATATTTTAGGATGACATATACATTGAAATTTTAATTATCGAAAATCATATTTTTCTCAGGATACTCATCACGAATAAAATTATTTTTTATAATTTTTAGACTCTCTAGAAAATAATATTTTTTAACTTCAGAATTATTTTAATTAGTATTTAAAAATTATGGAATCCCAATTTTTAGACTTGTAAAATATCTCAAACATTCCTATATTTAATTTTCTCTTTGTGAGGAATGAATATAAAATATTTATCATTTATTTCATGTATCATATGTAATAATATTTTGTTTTTAACCATTAAAAATAGTTTTTTTCATCAAACAAATTATTTTCCACATCA
This sequence comes from Viscum album, assembly GCA_963277665.1. Classification (NCBI taxonomy): domain Eukaryota; kingdom Viridiplantae; phylum Streptophyta; class Magnoliopsida; order Santalales; family Viscaceae; genus Viscum; species Viscum album. The sequence goes on along the minus strand of OY728146.1, from coordinate 1,773,750,856 downwards.
GATATTAAATCTGGAACTTCATTTTTTATCAGGAACTACTGTGAAATTTTTCTTATAGAAGTATAATTTTATCCAAGGTAACTTCATTTAATATGATTTCAAAGTCAACCAGTTTTCTATTCTTATGACTTTAAAGACATAAAATATTATCATATTCATATGGGTTTATTTTAAGTCCTAAGATAAACTAATTATCCTTTTTATATGACTTATAAGGTCATATAAATTCTATTTTTCATAGTTGTACATGTTGGAACTCAAAGTATGAAACTGTCCTAAAATTACTATGAAATCTATTTTCTAGAAATATGAAATTAATGAAGTAATAAGAGATTCTACTCAATATATTATGACATAATCTAGATTCATACATTAAGAATCAATTTCATGCCTTTAGGTATTATGATATGATTGATGTAATATGATCCAAGTACCATAGTGGTAAATTTTTATTATGAAGTCATAAAACATATTCATATGAACTATATAAAATACTATGAGTTCATTATAAATTATTACACTCATTTAAGCCTTTTGAAATACTATATATTTTAATATGATATCAATATTTCATCAAATTCAATTCCAACCTTTTAAAAACTTGTAATAATTTCAAATTTTCACCAAACAATTGGAGTTAGATATGAGTTCATTGAACCTTAATAATTATTAGACTGTTTTGACAACACTATGGGTAATTAATATCAATATTAAGTTTGTTTTAAACACACTTAATACCATATCATAATATATATACAGTGATTGTCTCTTCAATCTTCTTCTATATTATTTTAGATAACATATGAAACCATAGTGAACTTGTCTTTCCATGAAGAAAATCTCTATAAATCATATAATATTTCATTTTCATTATAAATAATGGTTGAAACTCTGTCCATGTATCTTATATGAGAGAGTTTCCATATCTTCAATTTCACTTTTTTATCATCTCCATGAACATTATATAAACATATAATATAATGTCCTAGCTATTATCTTATAACCTATAAAATGAAGAAAAAAACTCTTTCCATTACCCAAAAAGTTTGTGGATATGTACTACAAGTATTGGTTGGATACATTAATCCATAATTATTCATATTTACATTACTATAAATATTTTTATTAACAAATATTGAAAAAATATAAGGTTATGTGTGTAATAATATACCCATCAGTGTTTCCCAGGGGGTGTAGGATTTGGCCATAACATTAATTGTAGGTATATGTAATGAATCTGAGTCACCATAAGTCATGGGATTAGATGATACTAATCATTTTGGGAATCCCACAATCAATATATTATCTCATATTGAAATCATACCCCAATTATATAAAAACATTTCCACGTATTAAGGAGAATATCACATCATTATTATAAGGAACATCATGAACTCCCTACACCCTATATTGGAACTTGATACTTGTATCATTTACACACCATTATAAATATGGTTATGGATTTTTAAGTCACACTCAACGGGATCATTTCACATGAATATTAAAAATAATATCTCATACTATTTACCCATGGTGTGTATAAACTAGACCTAGACTTATATACAAGGTAGATGTTTTGTGGTAGATTCTCAATCACTTGTAGGCCGACGAGATAGATCCTCTTTAGGAATCCCACCCTTACAGCTATCTCATCTATGGTTATTCCACTTATTTTACCTACAAAATTCATTTTATAAGATATATCTTACACATACACTATTAGGAAGACTGTGAAATTCAAAAAAAAATCAAGGTGGAACTCACTAATTGTAATATCATCACACCAATAGGAAGTCTATTAGTCATTTCCCATATAATTTTGAGTGTGGGGACTACACAACCCTTGGTGTAACTCTATAAATGATGGAATAATAATCATTTATATATATGAAGAAATATGTATCATGGTATAGAGATTTAAATGAGTAACTATATCAAATAGATAAAAATATACTTGGGTAATAGAAAAAAATTGATAACATCGTAATTTAATAAGAAAAATGTGAAAATTAAATAATGAATTCTATGGTCATGGAAATGTGATCTAAAAAATGAAGTATCTCATTTTTTACAACTATGAAAATATTGAAGGGGTTAATGAAAATTTTTCTCTAGTGCCTAAATTGAGTTGATCTATATATTACTAGTGATAGTGATTCAAAATAGCTCCAAGATATTTAAGATGGATGTTAATTTGAGTTATTAATTAAAAACCCTGATATGAGGTTTATATTGAATATGTAGTGGGTTTCTTGTTCAACAATTATGAAACCAAGGTTCATTGATTGAATGTGGACTTGTAAAGACTAATGCAAGTAATAAGACCATGTCATGATCAACTAGACAGATATTTTAAAATGATTCAATTTAAAATAATAGTTTTTGGTCTTAATATATTTGTAAAAAAAATAAAGGAAGAGTAATTAAAGGTGTCTTTCTATATCAATGGAATCATATTTGGTGAAAGAATATTGAAATAAATTGGGTAATTATTTAGTTGTATGAATTAATAATTTCAAATTTCAATAATGGGTGAACTAATATATTTTTTTGGGTTTTATGTGCTTCACAAGAAGGATTACATTATTTACTCTCATGATAAATATGTGAGATATATATTAAATAAATTTTATTTTATTAATTCCAAACCAATGTAATCTTTGATTGTGGTAAAAATTAAACATAGTAATCCTAAGGATGAGAAATTTTTTTAATACAACATATTATTGATTAATATTCAGAATCACCTTATATTTGAAAATAAAAAAAATATTTTCTTCAAAATATGTTTAGGGGAAATTTTCAGAGTAATTAAAATGAAGAATAATCATATAGTAGTTAAACTGAGCATGAGGAACATCTGAGGTACTCATGATTTTTTATTATTTTTTATTTTGATTAGAATATTCAGTGGTTAGATATTTTTGATGAGGAATTGGCCAGTTATGTCGTATTTCAAAAGTCCATAAGTGGTTGTACAATCTTCATTAGTAATAAATTTAATGGTTAATTTTCCAATAAGTGGGAAAGTACTTATTTGATAATGGAAAATGGTGAATATAAATCAATACCCAATGAATGATCTTATAATATATATATATATGAAACAATACTAAAGAGATATTTTTAAATATGTCAAATGAAGTAGGATAATTGTTTATGATAATAATAGTACAATTCATTTCACAATAAAAATATTTATCAACACTCTATTAACAAGATTATAAAGGATATAGATATAATATAAGCACGTATTAGGTCATATATAAGTAGATTTTATGGTTTACCAAATAACCTACTATGTACATGATTTTAAACCTCATGACCAACAAATTAAATCTGATGGAAATTTGATCATGATTGCCAGAACCAAGAAAGGAACATCTTCCCAATAAATTTATAATCAATTTAATTAAAATTATTACATTAGTCATCAAAATTATTTATTCATATAAGCATATAATATTATTAATTTTTATTGATTTAATAATAATTGGGCTATTAGTATCCAATTATTGAATCGCTATTAAAGAATTCCAAACTAGATTCTTTGATCTCAATGCATCATTAATGGTACCTCAAGTGCTAGAGTAGTGGTACGAATAATCTTGAATTCCTCCATTGATAGCAACCAATTTACATTGGATGTTGAAATAACATTTTATAGTCTTACAAGATTAATATAAAGGAGGAAGAGTATTATGCGTCTTATTGTTGCGAGAATCCCTAGAGAATTTTTTTACAAAGATAAATAACTAGGGTTGAGAGGAGTTTTGTTGTGAATAAAAACCCAAAAATATCACAGATGAAATTATTGGGTATATATATATATTAAATTCTAGGGTTTCATGTTAGTAAATATCTAAAAGACCCTAAATCATATATTATTTCTATAATTCACCCCATTCCATGTAAAATGGTAATAAATTTATTTTATCTCCTAGCATGCACTAACTCATAAAATGATAAATATTATTTTACATTCTAGTAAAAATATTTATCCTCAAACCCATAACTTGTTAGCTCATCCCCTAAAATAGTTAATGAATTTACAAATAAACTATTTAATTAAATTTCATTCCTTCTATAAATAGAAACATATATATATATATATATATATATATTATTCACAATCCTAAATAAATATTTATTTAATAATATATAATATATATTTACTTAAAAATAAACTAATATTTAAATATTATTCAACATTCTTATAAATAAATATATTTTTTTAATATTCAACTCATACATAAATATGATGTGTTAATGTTTTTGATGAAAAAAATATGAATAATATTATTCAATGAACTGTAGAATAAAATTTAGTCCAAAATTTAAATTGACATAGAATTTAGTTGAGATCAATAAAAACACATAGTGTGTGACTGATAAAACACTATTTTATTGAATATTTTATTGATAATAAATGATATAATTTCCTCACATTGTGTTAAATATGTTTATTTATAAAATATTTGGGATTTGATCATTCATTTGAAAATTTGGTGAAAATTCCAGTTTTACCCTTAATAGTGCACTGTATTATTTCGAAGATAAATATTTTTATATTTATTATTTGAATTTGAAATTTTGTAACAGTGTTCCTAACTTAATTATCTACAACTTTTATTCAGGACACTAAAGCTAAAGAGTTAATTTGGTTGTTTAAATTGAGCCATGAAGTCAAAGTTGGGCTGGGCTCGCCAGAATGGAGAAGGTTCTGTATTTGGGCCATATCCTCTACATACGGGCTTGGATTGAGCCAAAATTTTGAGGAAAGCTCGGGGACATGATGTGGCACAAATCATCCTTCTGGAAGGCCGGTCAATTCACTCGTTTTGGAGGTCAAATGGGCGGTGAAAGTTTTATTAAAATATTTGGCCGAGATTTTGCATTCACACTTGAAACCACTTTAAACCTAGCCTCCCCTCCACTCTATAAATTAGTGATTTTCTCATTTGTAGAGGCTGGTTCGTGCATTGGGAGATTGGAGGCAGAGGAGAATTGGTTTCAACCAAATTCTCCAACCATTGTAAGAGAGGTAGCTCTTGAAGCAAGGATCCTCTCATCGAAGCCTCCTTCTCTCCTTCATGTTGTAATTGTTTTGTTTGTGTAATAAACTTCTTTGTTCTTCTTTTATTTCTTCTCTTTTCCTCTGTTTTATTTAAATTTATTCTTCTCTTAATCTTCCTCTTGGGGCTGGAATTCTTGAGTAGAAGCGATATTGGGTTATACCCATTATAAACCTTTGCACATGCAAAACGCTTCTACGATGATTACGCCACCCATGGAAGAGTAATTTTTAGTGATCGATCTATCTTCTACCCTCTTCATTTAATTATTTTGAATCATTGAGCCTACTGTAATTCACTTAATATGATCCATGAATTATGTTTTTAAATTTTAAGAAACTAAGCAAGCAATTGAACAATTAATACAAAAACACGCGAGGTCGAGATTTTGTGTAAATTGTGAGAGTGCGAGCTTAATCGGTAATACAAGACCACTTGGGATAAATTTGTAGAGTTCAAATATAATCCCTAAACACATCTCATCCTCATTTCCAGAATGGATTTGTGCTCTAATTAACCACTGACCATAAGCTAACCTTAGAACAACAATCAAAGCAAGGTTCTGCGATTGCATGTTCCGAAGCTAGCCTAGGGTTTAAGTAATTCCATCTTTGTGGTTAAGTTAACTCTTGTAGGGTTCGAGGGTTAACAAATTAGAGGATCATAATTAAGTGGACATTCATTTAAATGATAATGATTAATATGTAAATGAAGAGGTAGAGTTAGATCGATTACGCCTTTTAAAATATTTTCTAAAAAAAACATCTTCTTGTTGTGTTATTTTAATTGGAATTCATTTCAAAACTAAAAACAAAAAAAATACAATCTTCTTCCAGCAAACTTCTTCTAGATTCATAAACTATAAACAACCCCCATCCTTTTCTAGTAGTGTTTTTATTCTCTTTTATTTTATTTTTAGAATACCTCTAATAAGATGTTTTAATTCACTTCCTCCTTTGAGAGACGACCTTGGTTAGCCCCCTATGCTACACCAAGTAAACTAAACATTAGCTTCATAGAGTGTTGTGCTTGGAGTTTTATCCAACGTAACTCACTTTTGAAGTTCTTTTGAGAGCACGTGCGACAACGCTCTTTCAAATTGGCGCCGTTGCCGGGGAGGCAAGTAATTATTTCAACCAACTAGAGGTATTTATTTTATTTTACATTTTATTATTTTCCTCTCTTCTTTCTTCCTTCTTTACCCAATCTGATTTTTCATCCTCTTCTTTTATTTTCTCCTACTTCTTTGTGGACCATCAACTCAAACTTCTCATTTTTATTTTACTATGGTCCACCTTCTTTCTTTTCATTTTTATTTGATCTATGACACGAACTAATCCCGAAGATCTCTTAGATCTTGACCCTGAGATTGAACGTAGCCTTAGGGCACGAATCAGACATTCTCAGTCTACGGGAAGTTTCAACATTCAATCAGTTGGAGAATTACTCCAATATCAGAACATTGAAATTGGAAGCAATTCAAATTCAAACATAAAAGAGGAACCAATGGCTGATAATAATGGAAATGAACTTAATAGAACCATTCGAGAATTGGCTGCACCTGATATTAACTATCAACCAAATTGTATTGCATACCCAAATCTCGAATCGGACTTTGAACTAAAATCAGGGTTAATTCACTTACTTCCAAAGTTTCATGGCCTCTCTGGTGAGGATCCGAATAAACATTTGAAAGAATTTAATGTGGTTTGCTCAACCCTAAAACCTAGAAATGTCTCTGAAGATCAAATCAAACTAAGAGCATTCCCATTCTCACTTGATGGAGCTGCGAAAGATTGGATGTATTATTTACAACCCGAAGATGTAACTTGTTGGAACGATTTGAAACGTCTTTTCTTGCAGAGATTTTTTCCAGCATCAAGGACCACATCCATTCGAAAGGAGATATCGGGGATCAAGCAAGCACAAGGGGAGTCCATGTATGAGTATTGGGAGCGATTCAAGAAGTTGTGTGCAAGCTATCCACATCACCAAATCAGTGAGCAACTCCTCATTCAGTACTTCTATGAAGGACTCACAGCTATGGAGAGAAGCATGGTGGATGCCGCAGCTGGAGGGGCATTGGTGGACAAGACACCAATAGCCGCACGTGCATTGATTGACAAGATGTCCCAAAACTCCCAACAATTTGGCGATAGAGGTACACTACATGCCAGGGGAGTACATCAGGTAAGTCCTTCTTCTCTTGAGAGTCATTTGATTGATACCAAGTTAGAAGAATTGACAACTATGGTAAGGCAGATTGCTTTGGCACAAAAGACATCTTTACCTCCTCCTTCAAGGCCTTGTGGTATTTGCACTGAGACAAGCCACCCAACTGACTGTTGCCCACAACTCCAAGAAACAGAAGATTGTGCAGCAGTGTTCCCTGGGAGACCATATCAGCAGCAGCAGCAACAACCATATCCCCAGAAGAAGTTCGATCCAACATTCAACCAAGGGTGGAAAGATCATCTGGACATGAGGTATGGCTCTGGACAACAACAAAGGCCCCCCTTTCAACAAAACTTCCAGCAGCCTCCACCTTACCAACAGGGTTTCCAACAACCCCAAAGGAGATTTGAAGCTCAAACATCAACAAGTCAGCAACAAGGGAATCTCCAACCCAAGGTAGACTCTAACACTGATGATCTTTTGAAACAAATTGTTCTTAATCAACAGAATGAGCTGAAAAGTCAAGGTTCGGAGCTGAGGGAGTTGAAGACTCAAATGAGCCAGATTGCCACCGCCCTCCATGAACTTGTAAGTAAGAATTCTGGAAATCTACCTTCCCAACCCACTCCAAATCCAAAGGGGAATGTTAGTGCCATAACATTGAGAAGTGGGAAGCAAATGAACGATACAGCTGTACCTACCATTCCACCGGGATTCACCTCAACTTCAGAGAAGACACATTCCATACCAACTGATGAACAATCCAAGGAGAAAGATAAAGGTAAGAAAAAGATTGATGATGTTCCTCCTAAACCACTTCCTTTTCCAAACAGGGTTGTTCAAACCAAGAAGATGGCTGAAGAAGCAATGCAAAATGAGGTTTTGGACACATTCAAGCGTGTGGAGATCAACATTCCTCTACTCGAAGCCATTAAGCAAATCCCAAGGTATGCCAAATTCTTAAAAGAACTTTGTACCAATCGAAGAGGGCTCAAGGGAAATGAGAGGATCAACCTTGGAAGGAATGTCTCAGCACTCATTACACCAACTCTAGCAATGCCAACAAAGTGCAAGGATCCCGGGACATTCACCATCCCATGCACCATAGGGGAGTTTCACTTCTCTGATGCTCTTTGTGATTTAGGAGCTTCAATAAATGTGATGCCTCACTCTGTTTTCTCTTCATTGCAGATTGGTGAGCTCAAGCCTACAAGGGTAGTGGTGCAGCTAGCGAATAGAGCTACAGAATATCCGGCTGGTGTCCTTGAAGATGTGTTGGTAAAGGTAAAGGACATGATCTTCCCTGCTGATTTCTATGTACTAAACATGGAAGATGACCAGGTAAGTTCTCATGCCCCTATCATTCTTGGTAGACCCTTCCTCAAAACTGCTAAGACCATTATCAATGTTCATGAGGGTACTCTTTCCATGGAATTCGGGGATGAAATCGTGAGGTTTAAAATCCTGGATTCTATGAAGTACCCACCAGAGGAACACTCAGCATTCTTTCTCTCTCATTCTGAGTCTCCATGTGATAGTCCCTCTATTTTTGATTCCCAATCTCTTGGGGACTATTCACTTCTTAATGAAATAATGAGTATTGGGTCCAACTTGATGTCTCATTCTACTTCATCCCCTTTAATTCATGATCTTTCTGATCTTGGGATTGGTTCATTTGTCCAATCATATTCGAATTCTGAGCATGTATACTCTGATTATGATATGGCTGCTAATTTTTCTGATGGCTTTGATGCATTGTTCTCTCATTTAGATGATATGTATGATTGTGCACAGATGTCTACGCCACTCATGCTTCCATCCATTCAGCAGCCACCATCACTGGAACTAAAGCCATTGCCACCAAATCTCAAATACTCATACTTGTTAAGTGGTGAAAAATTACCTGTTATCATTGCTAACAATCTCTCTTTTGAACATGAAGAAAAACTTTTGAATCTTTTGAGGGAGAACATCAGGGCAATCGGGTGGACCTTGGCTGACATATCAGGTATTAGCCCCTCCATTTGCATGCATAGGATTCTTTAGGAAGATGGAGCTAAACCGGTGAGGCAACCACAAAGGAGACTCAATCCAACCCTTCTGGAGGTTGTTAAAAAAGAGGTTGAAAAATTGCTCGAGGCAGGTATAATCTATCCCATTTCAGATTCTCAGTGGGTAAGTCCTATTCAGGTTGTGCCTAAGAAAAGTGGTGTTACTGTTGTTAAAAATGAGAAAGATGAGTTAGTTCCAATGAGGGTACAAAACAGTTGGCGCGTGTGTATTGATTATAGGAAACTAAATCATTCCACTCGCAAAGATCATTTCCCCCTCCCATTTATTGATCAGATGCTTGAGAGACTAGCTGGGAAGACACACTATTGTTTCTTGGATGGATTTTCTGGATATTTTCAGGTTCCTATAGCTCCGGAGGATCAGGAGAAGACTACATTCACCTGTCCCTTTGGGACATTTGCCTATCGGAGGATGCCATTTGGACTTTGCAATGCCCCAGGTACCTTCCAGAGATGCATGGTGAGTATTTTTTCTGATTTTATTGAGACCTGCATGGAGGTATTTATGGATGATTTTACAGTGTATGGATCTTCATTTGATGAATGTCTAAGTAGTTTGGAAAATGTGTTGAATCGTTGTATTGAGAAGAATCTAGTCCTGAACTTTGAAAAGTGTCATTTCATGGTAGAGCATGGCATTGTCTTAGGGCATGTAGTGTCAAAACATGGGATAGAGGTTGATAGATCTAAGGTAGACATCATTTCATCCTTACCCTACCCTTCATGTGTACGTGATGTTCGATCATTCCTTGGACATGCTGGATTTTATCGACGCTTCATCAGAGATTTTAGTAAGATCGCTCTACCCTTATCTCGATTGCTTCAAAAAGATATTGACTTCAATTTTGATTATTCATGCAAGGTATCATTTGATGAGCTAAAGAAGTGTCTGACCACTCCACCGATCATACAGCCCCCACGGTGGGAGATTCCTTTTGAGCTTATGTGTGACGCCTCCAACTTCGCGGTTGGAGCTGTCTTATCTCAGAGGGTGGAGGGACGTTCACATGTGATCGCCTATGCATCGAGGACACTAGATTCAGCCCAATAAAACTACACCACAACAGAAAAGGAGTTTCTTGCTGTTATATTTGCTTTAGATAAATTTCGTTCATATTTATTGGGCTCTAAAGTAGTTGTTTTTTCTGACCATGTAGCTTTGAGGTACCTCCTAAAGAAGCCAGATGCAAAGCCACGACTTATCCGTTGGATGCTACTTCTTCAAGAGTTTGACCTTGAGATAAAGGACAAGAAGGGGTCAGAGAATTTGGTGGCAGACCACATGAGTAGGCTTACTCACACACTAGAGGGTGACACCTTGGACCAGGTACCACTTCGGGACACTTTCCCCGATGAGCATCTCTATACCATCTCAGGTAAGCATCCTTGGTATGCTGATTTAGTTAATTACATTGTTGGCTCTGAAATCCCAGTAAATTTGAAGAAGCATCAAGTCCAAAAATTAAAAAGTGAGTCTAGGTATTATGTGTGGGATGATCCATACCTCTGGCGCATGTGTAGTGACCAAGTCATTAGGAGGTGTGTTCCCGATCATGAGTTTGAGTCTGTTTTGCATTTCTGTCATACACTTGCTTGTGGTGGACACTTTGGACCCCAACGGACAGCTAGGAAGGTTTTAGACTCAGGATTATATTGTCCAAGTTTATTCCATGATTCCCATGTATTTTGTAAGTCATGCTCTCGTTGCCAACACACTGGAAACATTTCAAGAAGACACGAGATGCCCCAACAACCCATTTTATTCTGTGAGATTTTTGACGTTTGGGGAATTGATTTTATGGGACCTTTTCCTAGTTCATTTGGTTTCTTGTATATCCTTGTTGCTGTCGATTATGTGAGTAAATGGGTGGAGGCCAAGGCCACCAGGACTGACGATTCTCATGTTGTTGTGGATTTTGTCAAAGCACAGATTTTTTGCAGGTTTGGAGTACCAAAGGCCATCATCAGTGACCAAGGGACACACTTTTGCAATAGGAATTTTGCTTCCCTCCTTTGGAAGTATGGGGTGACACACAAAACATCAACACCATACCACCCCCAAACAAATGGCCAGGCTGAGGTTTCAAATCGTGAGTTGAAACAAATCTTGGAGAAAACCGTGCAGCCAAATAGGAAGGATTGGAGCAAGCGCTTGGATGATGCATTGTGGGCTTATAGGACAGCATACAAGACCCCCATTGGTATGTCCCCATTTCGGATTGTTTTTGGGAAAGCGTGTCATCTCCCCGTGGAAGTCGAGCATCGGGCATATTGGGCTATAAAGAAATGTAACATGGATTTGGCCCAAGCTGGAATTCAAAGGAAGTTGCAAATTCAAGAGCTTGAGGAGATTCGCCTGTCATCATATGAGAACTCAAGGCTCTACAAGGAAAGATCAAAAGCAGCTCATGACAAAATGATCCAACAAAGGGAGTTTCATATTGGAGAGAAAGTCCTTCTCTATAGTTCACGACTGAAGTTGATGCCTGGTAAGTTGCGTTCCAGATGGTTAGGTCCTTATATTGTGTCTAATGTTTTTCCTTATGGTGCAGTGGAGATCACACAAGAGGACACTGGAAGGAGCTTTACAGTCAATGGGCAACATTTGAAGAGATACATTGAGGGACATCCTACTGATGCAGTGGATTTTATCACACTGCATGACCCCATCATCACTTGATCACATCAGGCTGTTCCTAACCCTTTCACTTTTATATTATTTGTCCTATTTAAAAATTCTGCATTTCATGTGCATATATCATCTCACGGGTTCACATTGAGGACAATGCAATATTTTAAGTGTGTGGGAGGGAACCTTTTAGTTTAGTAATTTCAATTGTTTTCCTGTTAAAAAAAAACCAAAAAAACAAAAATTGTGTGTTTTTCAAAATTTGTGTGTTTATTTTACAATTTTCTGTGTGTTTTTGAAACTTTTGAGCTGAAATGATTCTCATCACCATTTTTAAATCCATATCAATAAGTGAAACAATTTACCCCTTGAAACTAAGCTTAAATGAATGCTGAAATGACTTTGTTTCAAGTTCAAATATTTAGTAATTTCATGCAAAGTACGCTGAATTTTGAATCCCATGCCAATCTCACTGTCTTTATATTTGAAATCACTTTCCTGTGAGGCTTCTAAACCATTATTTTCATATTCTTTACATTCACCTCACTTCTTGAGAGAGCCAAACCATACTTGATTTAACCAGAATTTGATCTATTCCTGTCAAAACTTGAGGGTTTGAGGTACTTGTGTTTAAATGATTGAGGCATTTGTTTGGTATTAAAACCCCTATTTCAAATAATCCTTTTTTATAATGGCCTACCTTGAATATTTAATCCTTGTAGCCCTTAGAAGCCATGCACAGCCTGTTAGGTTAAGCCACATTACAAGCCAATTTTCCCTATCCAACCAACTCTTGAAGTGAAATTGCATAATCTAGTTGAGCTTAAGTGTGGGGGAAGCTGTCTTGTGTTGTGCCACCACATTATGTGATACTTTGGGTGGAAAATTAAATTCTGAAGAGATGTGTTTGCTGCTAAAGAAAGTCATTATATTGAAAGCTGTTCCTTTTCTGGAGCTTTCATGACAAGTGAAGCTGTGCCTTTTCTGGAGCTTCTAATTGAGGTGGAAAGCTGTGCCCATCTGGAGCTTTCAAGAAAATCATGTTCTAGAAGATTGACATTTTTTATGCTGAAATGATGAATGGTGTAAACCTTTCATGACTTTTCATGATGATGGAGCTGAATTGATACTATGGGGATTGAAGAGAAGACCATATTTAAGTGAAAATTAGATTAATGCAATTTTGCTTTAAAAGAGTCAAGCCCTCCTCATTCAGCCTCAGAGTTTTTCATATCTTAATCCTACCAACCGAAAGCCACAGAACAACCCTGAAAAGTCCTCATGATAAACATATGTCCTTGACTCACATCGGGTAGCGATGTAGGAATCTATCAAGCCTATGGTGACCCTTGTATGAGTTTGGATGAGAAAGACATTGCAAAAAAAAAAATTGATATTTGAGTGATGAGAGAAAATTCAAGCGAGGTAAGTGTTTTGTGCATGGGTGGATAAATGAAGTGGAAATATATTGAATGATATAAATGGAGAACCTGAAATAAGGTTTTTTATGAGGCATGATATCTTTTTTATTCTTGGTGTGAAATTGATTGATCTTAAAGATATGTGTTTTAAAATTGGTTTTGATTTGATATTGATGTTTACTTGATATGAGGTTTTGCCCAGGTGTGCAAAAGGGTAAGTGTGGGGGAGTTGATAAAACACTATTTTATTGAATATTTTATTGATAATAAATGATATAATTTCCTCACATTGTGTTAAATATGTTTATTTATAAAATATTTGGGATTTGATCATTCATTTGAAAATTTGGTGAAAATTCCAGTTTTACCCTTAATAGTGCACTGTATTATTTCGAAGATAAATATTTTTATATTTATTATTTGAATTTGAAATTTTGTAACAGTGTTCCTAACTTAATTATCTACAACTTTTATTCAGGACACTAAAGCTAAAGAGTTAATTTGGTTGTTTAAATTGAGCCATGAAGTCAAAGTTGGGCTGGGCTCGCCAGAATGGAGAAGGTTCTGTATTTGGGCCATATCCTCTACATACGGGCTTGGATTGAGCCCAAATTTTGAGGAAAGCTCGGGGACATGATGTGGCACAAATCATCCTTCTGGAAGGCCGGTCAATTCACTCGTTTTGGAGGTCAAATGGGCGGTGCAAGTTTTATTAAAATATTTGGCCGAGATTTTGCATTCACACTTGAAACCACTTTAAACCTAGCCTCCCCTTCACTCTATAAATTAGTGATTTTCTCATTTGGAGAGGCTGGTTCGTGCATTGGGAGATTGGAGGCAGAGGAGAATTGGTTTCAACCAAATTCTCCATCCATTGTAAGAGAGGTAGCTCTTGAAGCAAGGATCCTCTCATCGAAGCCTCCTTCTCTCCTTCATGTTGTAATTGTTTTGTTTGTGTAATAAACTTCTTTGTTCTTCTTTTATTTCTTCTCTTTTCCTCTGTTTTATTTAAATTTATTCTTCTCTTAATCTTCCTCTTGGGGCTGGAATTCTTGAGTAGAAGCGATATTGGGTTATACCCATTATAAACCTTTGCACATGCAAAACGCTTCTACGATGATTACGCCACCCATGGAAGAGTAATTTTTAGTGATCGATCTATCTTCTACCCTCTTCATTTAATTATTTTGAATCATTGAGCCTACTGTAATTCACTTAATATGATCCATGAATTATGTTTTTAAATTTTAAGAAACTAAGCAAGCAATTGAACAATTAATACAAAAACACGCGAGGTCGAGATTTTGTGTAAATTGTGAGAGTGCGAGCTTAATCGGTAATACAAGACCACTTGGGATAAATTTGTAGAGTTCAAATATAATCCCTAAACACATCTCATCCTCATTTCCAGAATGGATTTGTGCTCTAATTAACCACTGACCATAATCTAACCTTAGAACAACAATCAAAGCAGGGTTCTGCGATTGCATGTTCCGAAGCTAGCCTAGGGTTTAAGTAATTCCATCTTTGTGGTTAAGTTAACTCTTGTAGGGTTCGAGGGTTAACAAATTAGAGGATCATAATTAAGTGGACATTCATTTAAATGATAATGATTAATATGTAAATGAAGAGGTAGAGTTAGATCGATTATGCCTTTTAAAATATTTTCTAAAAAAAACATCTTCTTGTTGTGTTATTTTAATTGGAATTCATTTCAAAACTAAAAACAAAAAAAATACAATCTTCTTCCAGCAAACTTCTTCTAGATTCATAAACTATAAACAACCCCCATCCTTTTCTAGTAGTGTTTTTATTCTCTTTTATTTTATTTTTAGAATACCTCTAATAAGATGTTTTAATTCACTTCCTCCTTTGAGAGACGACCTTGGTTAGCCCCCTATGCTACACCAAGTAAACTAAACATTAGCTTCATAGAGTGTTGTGCTTGGAGTTTTATCCAACGTAACTCACTTTTGAAGTTCTTTTGAGAGCACGTGCGACAACGCTCTTTCAGTGACCATATAGTATTATTCCTCATAAACATTATGAAGGTTCACCTAGAGTGAAATATTAATATCTAGAAACACATAAAGGCACCCAAGAAGATGTAGTTAACATAAAAATGATGAAATCCATATTCAAAATCACACTGTATTGTATAATCTCTTTGTATTTATATCACATCAATCAGGTTTCATTGTCATATTATCTATCTATATGATTGATATTATTCCTTTGACTTCCTAAAATGAATTTGTAAATAAACCATGGATATGGAATTTAACTCAATAGTTTTATTTAAAATAATGAGCTGAGATATTGACATACATAATTATATAATAATAAAATATTTCTTCAACATATTCATTAATAATATACCATTCAAGAGGAACCCAACATACCCTACATTCCATTTTATCGTGGTTTTAGTCATTACATCAATGTACATAAGTCTTGAAATGTATTAATAATAATATTAATTTCAAAGAATCATTACACATATTCATATGAAAATATAAAATGAAACCCAAACATGTGGAAATTATAATGGTGGGTCATTCCTCATAATATATAGTGTTGGAGATTACCATGTCTGAGCATCATGAGAAAAAATTTCATCTTCTTTCAAATACTCTAATATGACTTTCTACAAAATATACATCCCATCAGATGATATGATACAACCATATGACATGTATTTTAAGAATAATTTCAAAACACATAAGGGTTCAAATCCTATAGGGGAACTATATATGACTATTTCAATTAGGAATTTATTCTAGGAAACTATGAAATTAATATTATGAAAATTCAAAACAAAAATTTGATAGAATTTTGTTATGTATATTCATTTTTATGAATATATAGGCAATATAAAGTACAAATAAGTTGGTTATAAGACACTAAATCAAATAGACTCCCACTTTTACTAGATCCTGATAGCAGAAACTTGTACTCTAATAGATCTCACATTATGTTCATGATTATTCTAATATAGTTCATTATTAAATGTTCCCATCACGTTATTTCCCATGGAATCTATGCTAAATATGAAATCACATATCTAAGAAAAATCACTCAAGATATGATATTTCTATAGTACGTAATTTGAATAATAATGTGACATTTATTCCTTTGCAAAAGGCAATATGGTAGTATTATCATAAGGAAGAGTGATAGGGTTTTTGAATTTAGAAACTATTCCAATAATTTAGAATTATTTTTGTCTCCAACCCTATTATTTTACTACATAAGATTCCAACATATGCTCTGAGTCCATTTTTGAATTAGTAACCAAGTCATTATATTAGATCTTCTTGCTCAAATAACATTTATTTAGATAGAATATGTGTCCTAAATATTAATTGAAATCGTATTGTTCTATATATAATTAAAAATCTATATATACTCTAATTATTAGTTCCTAATTTCTTTTATAACACTAGAAAAAATCCATTGTATAACTCTGATACTTATCGACATTATTGACTACCATTCAATGGAAGTCTCCTAGGATATCTTGATATTTCTCTACTATACATAAGGATTATGAAAAATCTATCCTAGTATATAGAATAACATAACTGATTGAAAAAAATATATAGTTGTGTATGGGATCCTTGAAATCCCCTATTTCTCTTCATGTTTCTGATGAAATATTTTCATATAAAGATTAATTTCACATCACATTGAAAAACACTTCTTGTATTGTACCATACTCAATATATTCATCATCTCATTAATGTATATATTTTGAGATAGTAAAATAAGTATATTGGATCTATCATGATGGATATTTATCCTAAGAATATATTCTATATTGCCTATGTATTTTATAGAGAAACATGATTTTAACTATGTATCAATGATTAATAAGTATTGTATCTCATTTCTGATTAGTAATATGTTATCAAAATATACTATCACGAAAATGGATAAAATCACACCAACAAATTTATAGACATAGTTAGGTAAACCAAAAAAATCATACATAAATAATGCATCTTATAAGATATATATTCATTACATATCATTATGATCCACACTATAACCATAATGTATTATTTTTAATGGAAACATATATGTATAAACAAATAGAGAAAAAATACCTAAATAATATCTCACTATGTCATTTAATACATGATCCCTTTTTAGGAATATTATACATAAGTCCATTTTTAAAATACTAGTGGTAATGAAATATAATAAAGGGTGAGCTCAGGTGATCATTATGGGTATGAAAGGGAGATATCAATGTTCACTAAAATAGAACATGATCATAAGTGAATTTT
Source organism: Viscum album (assembly GCA_963277665.1). Classification (NCBI taxonomy): domain Eukaryota; kingdom Viridiplantae; phylum Streptophyta; class Magnoliopsida; order Santalales; family Viscaceae; genus Viscum; species Viscum album. Next base: position 1,773,733,192 of record OY728146.1, on the reverse strand, counting down.
AACATGAGCTTAACATTTGAAAACCATACCTATAAATTTATAGATCATAGTCATGTGTCTCGAAATATATCATGGTAGGTCATTGGATATGAATGAAAAATGAATCCAATAACATGATACATTAAAATAACAACCCCAAACCTGCAATCCCAGATCTGGTGCTAAAACATAATCTTTACATTTACAACTTTGATACTAAAAAACATGACTATATTATAACACATTAAAATATATAACATAAAATTAAAATATTGGGTCACATGAATATCCAAGGATATTTTAGTTTTAGTTTTTTAGATAATAAATACAAACACATACATAATAATTTTGATATAGAACCAAATTTTTCATAAAAATATAAATTGTACCCTAATAAATTTTAAAAATATAGTATCATTTTTAGGTATAAAATTATTATAGCAATTATTTAGAAGATAAGTAAATGGAAAAAATAAAAATGGTGAGATCAAAAACATAACAATGGTAAACACAATAATTCATAATTAAATTTCATCAATAAGGAAAATATGATCATATGGGTATAGTGAACAAATCAATTTACATGAGAATAACATAATATAATTCAAGCACATCAAAAATAGACCATAAATCATGACCCATAGAATAAATAATTCACATAAGACTAGAGTAATATTATTTGAAAAACATGATCAATTTAAAAAAATCATGTCACAACAAATCAATTAGAACTCACACCAAGCATTAAAAATTGTATAGGTATCATGGAACATCAATAATTCATTATAGAATTAACTTACCTGGTAATTCTCATATATCTTAAGAGTAACATCTAACTAGTTTACTTTATCCTTTCTTAGGAGTAACATAACTATATCTTCTATTAGGATTAACTTATGTCTCGTAAACTCTATCTCATTAACCAATGAATTTGAGGGATTTAATGGAACCACCCATTATTGGATTATAACATAACCATCCATCCTTAGTTTGTAACGGAACCAAAAATACTTGATTTATAATAGACCAACCCATAATTAGTTTAAATAGTCACATTTAAATATTATTATTTCCTATTTTATTTGAGCTCAGTGTTCTATTTTGTATACTCTATCAAACAAAGTTTTCTTTTTTAAAATTGCATCATGTTACACACACACCAAACTTTTTATTTTATCATCAAAACAAGAAAAAAAGTAACTAAAAGAAGAAACCCCCTTTAAAAAAGTTTTTAATAATGAAGTCCTAGAGAATATGCTCCAAAAAATTTAACCACCTCAAGAGGAAAGGTTGATATGTTAGAAAAATAATATATCCATCCACATTGAGTTACCTTCTAAGCTTGGATGTCAGCAACTCTATTACCTTCACTCAATGTATGGGATATGTCAATGTTATTTTCTAAAAACTCCATACACCTTCTTATTGCATATTAAATAGACCAAGAGGTGGTATGTTTTCCATGATGCACATTTTAAATAGTCGAGGAGTCAGACTCAGTAGATCAAAGAATGATATTCATATGGTTACAAAACTATAGACACATGGTCATAGTTTGAGCTTTCTATTGGAGAGTGTCACCTCTGCTATTGTAAGAAGAGACATCTAGTTTAAATGATCCCCCCTTTTAAATTATGAAACCTCCTCCTCACAAGATACCCATGTGACAAGATCCATCAGAATTCTATTTCAGACCCTGTTGAGGTGGCTTCCACCGAACCCACCTACCCTAAACCAGACTGATGACCATATTGTGAATTGATCCATTACCCAGAATAGGTATAATAGAGGGGTTTGATTCCTAGTTTTTTAATAAATGATCCATTTTCAAAATAATATTATTGGTTTTAATTATGATACATGTTTTGGTCCTAGTATTTTTTTTATGATGCAATTCATTCATTAGAGTCTACATTCGTCAGAAACCTGCGGTATACATGATAGCTTTATCCTTCTTCTCAGTGCTTGAATTTAACAAACCAAGGAACCAAACCTAGAAGAAAACCTCAATAAATTCTTCTGATACCCACAACCCAATAAAATCCATGAACTCTTTCCACACTTCCATCACCCGTTAACTTTCTAAAAATAGGTTCCTGATATTTGTTTTTCTTGTTTCCTATAGTATTGACATCTAGAAACTTGATTAAAAATCATACGCTAAACATTATCCTCATTCAACAACACCCTATTCTTAGTTTTCCACCCATAGAACATAAATTTTTATGGGGTATACTTACAACACAACATCTCACCTCAAGAATAATTTAGATTTTTATCGACTCATAATTTGAGGATACTCTAGCTGAGAACATTCTAGAAGAGGAACCCATGAAGATACATTTATTCAGATCATTATTTATCTTGATACTATCAAACTGATCCCCTGGGTTCTCATTAGTAGTCACTTGTATTAGGCTGGGTTTTTCACTACCCTCTCCGAAATTTATATCTATAGTTGGAAACATTAGAAATCCTAGTTTCATCCCCACCCAATAATTTTTATAGTAACTTATGTTACCTTTTCTGAAAATCCATGGTGTATGCTACTAAAGGAAGTATATGTAAGGATTCATCATTTTCCATATGAACTAATGTATAGATATTTATTTTATTACATCATTCCCATACTTTTTCCTCAAGTGTTTATCCAATAGTAATTATCCATCAATGGCCTCCCATGCTATCTTTTCATGCAAACCCTCCATTTATCCAACTACATTTATAACATTGATTAAACGTTGGGATAAGGGTCCCACAAACCTCTTAAAATACAAACAATGGTTCTTAACTTTCATTTGGTTGTCCCATAATAAGAAGACCATATTACTCTCTATGTTGATTATCACATTTTTAGAACCTTTTGAGTAGGGAATACATGCATTAGGATTGACTAGATAACACTGTTGATGAGGGTAATTATACCTAAAAATGATAGTATCATGTTTTTACAATTTAATATGTTGCCCATTTTCTATTTATTAATATTGTAAAAATTATGGTTTCGAATATTGTTCAGAAACATCAGAGCATCCAAATAATCTATTGTGAAGGATCCTCTATAAATTTATTTCCTCCTTTATATAGATCTCACCCTTCTATCTGAGAATTTACTAGATGTGTAAAAAAAATGTACTAATTTATTACATGACCACTCCAGATACTATATTTCTATAAATATTGGTTGATTCCCTAAATTGATCTTTTTATACCATTGATAAAAATTGTAGTATCATCGGAAAAAATCAGGTGGAAGATTACTCCATCCAATTTTCTATTATTGTATGGGAGAATTGTTCCCAAAATTATGAATTGTTTGATATATAGGCTCAAAAAATCCTTAGTAACGATAAATAGGGATAGAGATAGTGGATCCCCTTATCTAAGAAACTAAACTGACTTGAAGAATCTGAACTATTTTCCCATTAATTATATTTATAGTTAGGTTGAGATGAAACATCTGAACAAGACATAGATCACCCTGTAGGAGCACCCCATACATGAGAGGGGGATTTTCATAAATTTCTACTTGGTCCCTTCATAAGATATGTTCATATCAAGAATGATGATGAAATTTCTCCCAAAAGTCTTCTGATTTATATCATTAATCAGCTCTTGAGCTCGGCCTATTATCCCTTGATTTGTTAATCCTGTAATGAATTTTTTCTCCGTAAAAATCCATACTAGAAGATTAGATGCCACTCTCTTATTTAGGATACATTTCCAAAACTTATACTGAATATTACTCATGCAAAATGGATGATATTGATTCAGGGACTGCATATCATCTACCTTTGGTACTGGGACAATTTTGGAGGCACAAGCTATGTGTCAGAGGTTTCCACCTTGAATATTATCTTGCATAGCATTGATCTGGTCCTTATTAACAACCTCCAAAGGGATACTATAGAAATATCCCAAGATACCATCATATCCTTGTAAAATTTTGGTAATTACATGTTTTAAGTTTAAAATATTTATTTTTCAAACCCACATCATAAAACATATGAAGAAAAAAACATCTTCTAAAAATGGAATGGGAAATCTGAAGGTAATCTATAATAACATAAAATGGTTTTTTAAGTATTATATCATTAGTGGGAAGTGAAATTATATACATGAATGAAAAATAAATGTCCAAATAATTATGAAGAGTGATAGATAACATTGGTCATAGGAAATTTAATTATCATGAGAAAGTCAATTCCCACAAACCTGTTAATACACAAGGTGTGAAAAATACCATTGATTCACCATAAATGAACATAATTATAAGACATTTTTGGTTCAATATTCTTTACCAATATTTTTGGAATAATTTTCCCTTATATAATAATAACATAATAAAATATAGTTACATATAAACTAAAATTTTAACCTTTATTCAATTTTCACCATAATATAATATTTTCCCCAAACAATTAGCATTCAAGATGTATTTTTCATTACTAAAACACTGAAATAAACTTATAAGGAATCACCAAATCCAAAAAAAAAGATAATTTGTTATGCCTACTAACTATAGGTATTTAAGAAAGAAAAATGGTTAGAATAATATAGGATAATATGAATTAACCATCATATGTGTATATGCCACATTTAACCCCAAATCCTCAGCAATAATACCCAATGTTAAACATATATCATTTAATAAATAATTATCCTTAAAATTATTTAAAATATTCCAAACTATTATTAAAACCCATAGATTAAAATTATTTGATATCATATACTTCAAAGATAAACATAACATTTATATCCAAATAACTAAAATCACTCTTATAATATCATAAAAAACTTATTCCATGGTCGTATATTCTTAGAAAAATATTAATCATTTCCAGAAATAATTTGACAATAAAATTATATATTCATCAAAAAGATAAATCAACCAATATTCAAAAAATAAATACACATCATATCCATAATAATTTATATTTACCTTAGACTTATAATGTCCCCAAAATATTTAAATTCTTAAAAAATAAAATTATTCACATATTCTCTAAATCCAATTTATCTCCCATAGTTATCTATATGATAAATCATATATTATAACATGTAATAACCCTATTATACAAATTAATAATAATTATATCCACTTTGAAAATCAACTTAACCCTAGTGGTTTTTTAAAATCTTTAAACTTATCTCAATAATAATTATTCATCAAACAAACTTTTCAATAAAAAAATAATATTTCCAAGGGTTGTATTATTATAAATGTCTCCAAAAATAATGTTAACCATTATAAATTTACATCACATAAAATTTTAAAAGGTTTATGTATGCTTATAAACTTTTAATAATACTTATACATATTAACCCATGATGGTATCCATAACTCTCATGTTGACCTCAAATTAAAATATCTAAATCTCTAATGTTATCTAAACCATTGATCTGATACCAATTGTAACACCCTAGAACCAGTACATCCAGATCCAATGATTAGATATAATCTATATATCTTTACCTGTGATACTAATAAACATGACCAAATTTTATCCATTAAAAACATATAACATAAAATTGAAATATTGTATTAGTTACATTCACAAGGACCATTTAGGTTTGTAGTTTTAGTGAATTAGGATAGTTTCTTCAATAACATCATGAATAAAAAACTGCTAGTTCATAATTATCTATATCATCTCCCACTAAATTATTTATATATATTAAACTTTATTGGTTTATCATGATTAATATATATCATCACAAATTGGGGAAATGGAAAACATAAAAAGGGTGAGCGGAAATACTTAGTAATTCTAAACATAATAATTAATGATTGAATGTGATCATAGAGTATATGATCAATATAAGGGTATGATTATACAATCAATGTACATAATCATAACATAAGTGAATTTATCACTATGAAACATGGAAATTAAATAAATTTACTTGGAATAAAGCTTTAATATAATACAAGAGTAAAAAAGGTTGATAATCATTATCCATATGATAATAATCCAAGAACAAATGATCTATTATTTCTCATAGAAATCATTATAATCATTGTAGGTATCTTGGAAATTCAAAAATTCCACATAAAATAACCTAAACAGATAATTCTAATATCTAATAGGAGTAACCTATAACAATTACACTCCATTATCTCTTAGGAGTAACAAAACATCATTTCAACTTAGGAGTAACTATCATCTAGTCAAATCCTTATCATCTCAAAATGCATTGGTGGGAAATAACTAACTCACCCATCCTTGTTTTAAAATATAACCACACATCATTGATTTATTATAGAAACATACATCATTTTTTAAATGGACTCACCATTTATTGGTTTATAAATGTAAAATTTGTTTATTAACATTTCATGGTTTTTTTAAGACCAATTCTATGTGTTTTATATTCTATCAGAAAAAGTGTTTTTTTAATATGAAGATGTTACAATGAGAGAGTAACATTATATAATCATCATGTAGTAGGATATTATCAGAAATTATTTCATAATCACAATCATATAAATATTATGTTAAGGATACCCTCTATGACATTCATCATAAGTTAGACTTGGGCTAACCACTCGTGTACCTGCTTTGGGCTTGGGATAACCTTATATGTACCAAATTTTAGGCATGGAATAACCTTCCATTTTTTATTTGAGCTCATAAAATATTAATATTTACCCAATTTATTATATTAAAATAATATAACATCCCATCACATAATTGTATTATGTTCATATGTATGCAATAATATCATGAAACATTTAACATTTTATCAAATAATAACCCGTGAAAAAGAAAAAAGTGATTTATCAATATTTGATAATCATAATAAGTAACAATACAGAGAAATATTAAATATGGGAAAAATGAATCATATACCCAGTGAATAATAAGTAACATAAATTTATTTCATCAATGAAAAATAAAGAGTTAAAAGCTTAATGAAATATTTATTAAGGAAAATACCCTTTTCATTTTGAAATAAATTTCCTAAAATATAAAAATTTCATAAATATGAAGGAAAAAAATTATTTGAATATAAATATGTAATATTTTAAAATAATTTTAAATGAAAATAGTGGTCTTAGTGTCAAGAAAAGGTGATCATGTGGTGTATGTTAAAATAATGATTTCATTCACATGGATGGTAAGAAGTACCTCATTTGGAAAATGAAAATATTTTCCCATTTAAATATTTTTATATAACGTGAAAAATGGTTTAAGATGACTTCATAAAATCATAGGTGAATATTAAAAATATTATTTAAAATATTCAAAATAAAATATGGACATGAAATAAAAAATATTCCCAGAAGAATAGAAAAACAAAGTTGGTTTTCCATAAAAACAATAATTCTTAAATTTTAGTACAAAGAGAGAAAAAATTAAAGGAATAATTTTAATTTATATAAATTAATAGAGGATATAAAAATATATAATATTTTTTATAGAAATATTAAATAATTTGAACATATGAAATTCAAGTATAAAGTGGCCCTGCTAAAATGAGATTGTAACATAAAATCCTTAACTAAAGATCGACATAATTCATAAGCACTCTAAAATAGTATATAATATATTAAAATTTATTATATTTATATAAAATAAACATATTAATAATAAAATATATATTCTAATTATAAAATCTTATCACTTCATAATTAATAATTCTTTATGAAAAGTATTGGTCTGGGTGATACACATTTAATTTTCATGTTTGTTTCAATTCAATGGTTATAGTTGTTGCATCTAGATCTTGATTAACTCATCAATAGAATGTTAATAATTATATTTATATTATATATATTTATTATAAAAACATTTATAAACTTTTATAAAAGTTATTCATAGAAAAATTAATTACATTGTTCATGGAGATGGTAGTTCGTACGTATGCATGAAAGCTATTTTCATTTTATATCGAAAGAAATAAAAAAAGAAAAATAATATTTTATCATTATATAACATTAATTATATACTATATATCATTTTTTTAATCTATAATTTTATCCTTTATTGTAATGAATTTAAGGAAAATGAATTTTATCATTACATGGAGGTGATAGTCCACGTGTATGAATGGTTGATATATTCATTTATTAATTGATGAAAAAGTTATAGGAAATAGTTGTAAAATAATAATAATAAAATCACATAATATTGGTGATAATATATTATTCATGTTATTATGGATACAATATTTTTATAGGAGATGGAATCCAAAATAAAATTAAATGAGCTTAGTTAAGATTTATACTTGTTCATTGAGAGTAATATTTTGTCTTAATCATTAATCCTAATAGTATTATTATATGGATATGTAAAGAGCCGCTATTATTTTATTAACTTTTAAAGTAAGATATTATCTAATATATAGGGCTCACTAATCATAAATAATTATGCAAAAGAAGTTCCCTTTTATAAGGGAGAGAGAGGGAAATCATGGAATTACTGAAAAGATTTAAATAATATAGTGTCACATTCATCTGAATATGGTTCCAAATGGAAAATAATTATAACTAAAGTGAATATATTTTCTGAATCAAGAAAAATAAGAATTTAATATATTTATATGGAAATACTACCCTGATCTCTTGGTTTATCCCCTTAATAAATATTTTTTAAAATAAACCACTAAAACAATTGTTAATAATGTTTATTATTTATTGTGAAAAAAAAAATTAAAGTGGACAACATTAAAAATTTGAAAATTAGGATTCAAAAAAGGGATACCATTTTGTCCCATTAAATTATTAAAATAGTAGAAATTAAGTTTAATTTAAACATATAAAACACAATGGAAAACCATTTTTTCGAAAATGCATTTTAAGCATAAAAGTGAATTTAATTATATTCATTACATAGTAAAAACTATAAAATGAATGTAAACATATTTTATTATCTATATATTATATACATTTGGTTAAAAATTAATAAATACTTATTTATTTAATTTTATACTATAAAATCATTTTTCACATGTAGAAATATTTTTATGAAGAATAAACGTTTTTAACATTATATGAAATTATCTTAATTAATAATCATTATATAACTAACGTATGTATGTTTATTGATATATTATAAATACATTAAATTAAAATTATGCTGTAATAGAGATCAATTTACAATTTATAAATAATAAAACAAAATAAGTATGAAAATACATTTCTTTTAAAAATATTATTTTTAATCACTAAACAGTTTTATTTAAAAAGTAATGATTATTTGTTATGAATTAATAGATACATTTGAATATTGGTATATCTAGATTTATGTATATAGATATATATCATATTGGGGGTAATAATATTCATACTCACCAATCTAATTTCTAGGCTATAAATTATTCTATGTCACTATTTATTTAGACACGGGGTCGTGTGTAAAGTAGGATATCCAAAACTTGTACTTTATTTAAAAGGAATTATATAAAAAAAATATTATTTTATTAAATTATACTCCCCTTAAAAAAAATTCCCACAAAATTATATCAAATAGTTAAAAACGTAACATATATATATATATATAAGAATCATCCAATCCTCTAGATCCCATGTAACTTCATTGAATTTATTATTCCTCCAAATATATTTATCCAGGGAAGTAGTATCTTTCCATAGAATTTTATCACTATGATTCATGATTTTAACCATTTTTCTTCATAGTAAATATCATTCACTCATGGTATAACTTTTTAGTTCAATGCATGATAAGAATTAGGTATTTTCTTCCTCAAATGAGATTCATGGAACATATTGTCAAATTGAGAGATGTTTGGTGGAAGTAAAAAGTGATAAGCAGCCATCCTAATCTAATCTTGGATATCAAAATGACTGATATATATAGGGATCAACATTACCTTAATTTAAAAACTCATAAACATATTCTATGGAGAATATAATAGTAATTCCTTCTCATGAACATTTAATTCTATATCCCATTAAAGATTCATAGAAAAATTATTATGTCAACTCTAGGATACCTTGATTTTATGCTAAATAGATCTAAAATTATCTTCCATTTCATCTGATTACTTATTCATGTATATATTTTATTCTCTAACTTTATCCCAAAAACATAGTATTTTTCTACTTACAACTATAGAGTAATTCATATGGATCCATCTAAATTTATTCATGAAATCTATTATTATAAACATATTTTACAATGGGAATGTGTTGATCCCAACCACATTTAAATCTTGATCACATGATATTTTAATACCCTCTAGGTATTGAATGATTTAATCATACTAACCATAGTTCTATGTATTATTAGTAGTAATGTAACAAAAAAGTATCTAGATCATGCTAAATAATTTTCCAGAACATCAAGGCAATCCATCAAACATGATCATATACAAAAGAATATGGTACTCCATTAATCCTTACCACGTCCTTAATGTATATCCATGAAAGTTGATCAAGAAAATAAATATTATTTGATAGAAATAAAGTTTGGTTAATATATAAATAGATTGACTATATCTCAAATTTGATTACAAACTTTAGATGTTTTGGGGAGTATGATGACAAAATCCATGGTGAGGTTTTCCAATTTCCATTCTGATATGGGAAATCATTGTAACACTCCATTAGTGCTCTAACTTAAAGAAATAACTTGAAAATATATCAATCAAATAGATATATACTCTTTTATATCTCTCTTATTATTTTCCCAACCTAAATTATTTTTAAGATCATTAAACATCTTCATACTTATAGAATTAATTGATATTCATGAACTATGAGAGTATTCCAACAGTTCATTCTTAAAGTATGGTATTAATGGGACACATAATAAGTCTATAACATTATTATTCCATCAAAATCATGGTTTAATTGATTGACATTTATATCCCTCATTTATAACTCAAAATATTTCTGCTTCCACTATTTAATATTCACATAGATATATTGATAAAAATTGAGAAACTTGTGATTTCTCCCATTATATTATTATTTTAGGTTCTATCCTTCAAAAATATAGAAATATGATATCCCATGTGATCTGCATCAATGATAACCTATCATGATATTTTTTTCTAAAAACATCATCCACCTTATTTACTTTAACATTATCATTATGCATTGATAATTCATAATATTCAATTAAATCTAAAAATATTATCTCGTTCACTTACAAATATTTTTTTGGTTATTATGTAATTAAAAATTTTATGAAAACTGTATTTGTTAAAACCATCCATGTAAATATAATGCCTCAATAACATTAATAAAAATATTACCACTAATATCTCCAAACCATGATTTGGGTAATTATATTCTAGAAACTTAAATTGGCCTGAGTAATAAGATATCATCATAATAACACATCTTAACCCCTTATTTGATGTATCACAATAAATTACTGGATCTTCTCTACTATAGGGTATTATTTGTACATGTTAACTACCCATGATTCTCTTTATATCCATGAAATATTTTCACATTATTCTATCAAAATGAATGTGAATCTCTTCAGAGTAAAATATGATATTATAGTATAGAACCATGAGAATTTATTCACAAATCATCAATAATATCCATCCAATCCAATAAAACTATATATCTTATTGAAAATTTTTTGTTTGGTAAAATGTTTAATAACTTCAACTCTTTATGGATCCACCGATATACCCTAGCATGTGATTATATTATAAAAAAAATTACATTTAAACACATAAATTTCACACTTTGAAAATGTTTCATAGATATTATCCTTCTATGGTGTTTTTAGTACAATCCTTAAGTGATTACCATTCTCTTCCTTACTCTTGGAATATAAAATATTATCATCTATAAAGATGAAAAAAACAATATAGAAAATCTATAAATATTTTATTCATTAAATCTATGAAGATATCATGGGAATTATTTTGTAAAAATGGAATAACTATAAATTCATTGTGTGCATACCCTATATATAAAGATTTCATGGGTATGCCTTAAATTTTGATAAAAAATATCTATTATGAATATCAATGTTAAATTTTTCAAAATTATTTAGATCCTGAAAATTGAACAAAAAAATAATTAACATGGGGTATATAATTATTATTCTTGATCATGACCATGTAATGTTCTGGATAATTAATGTCGAGTTGTGTTAGTCCATACTTACTTTTAAAAAAAAATTAGGACATATTGAAACATGTAAATTAATGAATCCCTTATCAAGATTCTCTTGAGTTGCTTCTTCAATTCATAATAATCAATTAGATTCATTCTATATAGTCTATGAAATAGTTTTAACTCTAGGTAATATTTATATTGAAAAATCAACATCACAATTAGTTGGATGTTTAGGAATATATTTTTATAGACATCAATGAATACTCATAAAAATGTGTATCATTGATGATTATTTTCTCCCAAACCATGTAAGATAAATGCCTTATTCAATAATAATAAATACAAATAAAATTAACATAATTTCTCTTGTAAGTTCATATTAAACATTACACAAATATTTAAACATATGTTAGATCATAATATAATTTTTTACTTCCCTTCATTGGAAATTGATATGGGATTTATAAAAATAAATTCAATCTTTTGATAATATAATAACAAGTTTAACTAGGGGTATAATCACAATATTTATAAGAAGAAACATCCCATGAACTAAAATTAAAGAATAATTATAGAATTATGTTGTGATCATGGTATCATTAGGTATCTTATATTATAATTAAATATCTAATTATTGAGGTTATAATGTAATACCCTTAGAAATTTTTTTAGATATAAAACTGTGGGTGTATTCAAAATCAAATAAGACATTAAGAGATCTAGATTTTATTGTATGTATACCTTTAAATGCTTCATTATGATACCCCAAAATGGAAATATAGATCACATGATATTTACCATTTTCTTAGTGCTTATGATGTTCATCGTAATCATTATCCTTCTTATATGATCATAAGTTAGTATAATTCCCATACTCCCTGTAATTGATACAGTAGAGTGTGGGTGGTTTATTTTTAGGATCATTAATTATTTTCAAATCATTAACTAACATATTCACATTAATATGACATTTGAATTTTTTATGACCATTATTTCCACACATAAATCATTTATTATATCCTTTAATATAATTGCATCCTTCTTTATTTCTGCACATCCAGAATAATGGAGGACTCATATTATTCCCTTAATATATTTTTTACTACATTTTCTATAGAACTCCATATTAGTTTTAGTATCAAAATTATGATATCTATGGGTGAATGATTTCTCCATATCTACATTAACTTCACATATAAAATTTTATTTATAGCTAAAATTATCTCTTTTTAGATGCATTTTAGAGAAATGGTTTTAATCCAGTGATGAATCGATCAAACATGCCTTTAAGTTTCATGGTAATAACAAAATAATACCATATAAGTCTTGTAAAATTTTCATTATTAGTACTAATGGATTCATCATCATTATACTTTAGATCAATAAATTCCTTCTCTATTTTTGTACATAGAAAACGTGGATTATATATATCAAAAAATATCCTTCCAAATTCATAAAAATACATAGATTTATTTTTTTCCATCTTGTAGTTGATTAGTTTCCAACAAACCTCTTTACCTTAAAAATAATAATCAACCAAAATAGATTTTTCATGCTCCAAATAGTAAATATAGGAAAATATAATTTATGTGGTACTAATCCATTTATCAATAATTAATAGATCAATATACCCACTAATCGAATGTGGATTTTTCCTTATTAAGGTATCAAAAAAATATTTTCCCCTCCTTTTCTTATTTTGATGTTAATATTGTTTATATCTTATGAAATATTCATGTGCATAAAAATGATTTTTTTTAATTAAATCTACCATAATTTTTTTGAAGAGGAAAATCAATTCATTTTCTATATAATTTAGTTATAATATTATTCCACCTATTACCAACCATTTCCTACAACCATATAAACTAGTTTGAGAAAAAATACTTATTTATAAATCATATAATCTGGAAATTCATTTTTTGAAATTCCAAATAATTACACCTTATTTTAAGTATATTAAGTCATCATATTAATCTAGGATATCTGTGTTTATTAACTTTTTAAATCCATAATAAAGGATTATAAAAAATTGTGAATTGATTTGAACATATCCCTTTTAAGTGTCTGGCTCGGTGTTCAATAGTATTTCCACTCATCATGCACTGGTGACGATCAAGTTAGTACCCAATCCTCCACTTTTAAAGTTTTTATCAGTAAGTGAATCTATTCCATAGTAGTATTCACATGTTTTTATATTGATATTGGTGTCTTTTCTAGAAAAAAAATTAAAATTTTACTTTTGTTGTTTCTTTTTTATGTTTTCATACACTTAGGCTTATTATAATGGATCCCGATAAATTGTTTCTCATCATTGTTTCAAAAAATAACTAATCCTTTTTACAATACCAACTGAGGGGACCCAATCATTTTGTTAAAAATTATTAAATCCTATTAGATAATTATTCAGTCTATATCATCATGATCTATGCCAGAATCATAATTATTAGAGTCTCTGGGCACATGGATACATAACCCATAATTAAATAAAACTTATATATCATATCCCATGATAATATTCATAAATAGAATCATTTATATAAATATTATACACAATAATTTTTATTATATATGTAGGAAAATAAATAATACTAAGGTGTGTATTTATTTATCCAGTAAGGCTAAGATAAGGATACATTAATAGTAATTTATGCATTAAATTAGACTAATGGTATGAGAATAGAAGCATAACATTTGAAAAAATTATCCAATAATTCGTATATAATAATATTGAGTCATGAAATAAATATTAAATGATTATAATACATGAACCATAAAGTAATTTAAGTACATGATCCAGGATAGAATAACATTGGAATATTATCATTTCATAAAATATATACATAAGGTGTTGCTTAAAAAATATTATATAAATTTTATTCAAGGACCTCACAATGACATTTATCATATGTTTTTATTAGGATAACCACATGTTTATATGCTTTGGGAGTGGGATAAAATTTAATATTACCTCTTTTTTTCTTTGGGTAACCTCCTATATACCATTTAAGCTATTTAAAAATTTCTTATTTACATAATTCATGGGAAATATATAAAATACTTACCCATCACGTAATCATAATAAATTCATATGTATTATTAAATATCATGAAAATTTGAATAATTCCCCATTTACATAGACCATGTAAAATAATATATGATTCATAAGTCTCTCAGCATTGTAATAATAAACCACCTAGATAATGAATAAGTATTTTATAATAAAATCATATACCCTTCTAAAAATATGTCACATAAAATGATATTATCAAAGATAAAAAAATATATCAATATATTTCAATAATATTTCATGAGGAAAATTTATTTTTTACTATTAATTCAACTATTTTTAATATAAAAAAATTCAAAAATATAGAGGCAAAAATTATATTCAATAGGAACATGGGAAACTTATAAATAATTATTAAAATAAAAAAGTATCTAGGATGGCGGGGAATGTCATTTTCCAGAACCAACCTAAATACATTGGTACCTTATACAGGAGCCAAAAACAACATGGATCAAAGGGAATTACTAATTCCCATGGGTTGAGAACTACCCCCAGGAATCATAAAATAATAGGGAATGAAATTTCCAAAAATATAGAAAAAAAATTACAAGTTATTATGTTCAACACATCAAAGGGAGAAAGTAATAGAAACCAAATAGATATAACAAAACCCAAAAAAGAAAATCATCAAAGTACTCAACAAAACGTTAACAACCCATGATAATAGCTATAAACCGTAGTCCAAAAGGATAATGAACATCCTCTACAACCATGCGGTTATTTCTTTTTTCTTGGACCTGGCATAAGAAAATCTATAAATACCTGAAGAAAAATGCTAGAGTGTGAGTTATAAAGACCCGTAGGGTCCCACCAAGTGTTCTATAATAGATTCCATAATAATCAACTGAATCATTATTTCAATTAAAATAATATATGGCATGTAAAATTATATCATTTTCATATTTAAATGAAAAATTTATTCTTTTCAAATAATGTAAAACATTTCAAACATGGTTTAAATAGAAATTTTATATATCATAATTTTTATGAATCATTTAGTAGGACTAAAATAGTTCTATAATAAATTTAATATATACCAAAAATAATTCATAACAAGGACCATGATAATATTCTTAGATGTATTATTTCTTCAAGTAATTGGATCCTCAGACTTCTTGTATCAATGATCAAAGAATTTTTTTCATATTCACAACCCTTGGGCTGAGTTAGCATAAGACACTTCAACATCTCATCAGGGATATGATATTCCAAACTAGTTTTTTTAATCATAAATCCATTTCAAGTAAATCATAATAATAGCACTCTTATCCAAAATAACTTTCTAACTACATAGGATCTCATATACTCAATAAATTATTCAATAATGGAAAAATCATATCATTTCAAATCTATCAACATTTAGAATTCAATTTCCAAATTTTTAGCTTTAATATTTCAATTCAATATCAAAACCAAAACATGGGGTTTTCATCAATTCATTCATTTTCAATAAAAAACCAATCCTTGGTTCACATCATTTCAATTTATTCCATTTTTCAAAAAACAATCCTCAAATCATTTCATCACCTCCATAAATATCAAAATACACTCCAAATTTCAATTCCATTGGAATTGTGATTTTTTTCCAAAATAAATGACATTTTCAATTCCTATTCTAAATCATGTAAAATTAGGTTTTCATAAATAAATTGATAATTATTTCTAAAAAACCTCAAAAATAAATGTTTGAAATAAAATATAAATCTAAAATAGAACTACCTACCATTAATCACAAAATAAAAAATGAACCCCTACAGTTGGATTCTCCAACAACTAATGAAGGCATTGGAGATCAAGTACGAAAACCTAGAATCAATATCCCATTAAATAATGTTTATATACAAAAAAATATGATGATATTATACCCTATTTTGATAATATATGTAGAGATATTGTGAAACTAATAGAGTAGATATGTAGTTTTTGGAGGAGATTAAACATGATAAAACACGCTTAGATATACCAATAGAAGGGGTTTGAGGAGAAAAACCCAACTATAGAGATATTTATATATTATTTAATTATATTTAGGTTGAGTGGGATTCAATTAGGGGTAAAATAATAGGGTTTGGGAATTTAAAATTAATGTTCATAATAAATAATTTAAGCATGCATGGTTTCATAGAGAAGGCCACATATTTAGACAAACTATATACCTTAACCATGAAACTCATTTAGATCCACTATACAATGAACATATTTTTGACTAGGTGAGTGAATATTTTATCAAACCATGTTCCAACCATGAAAACCTTCACTTCCCAATGTTGCAGGGTTTTATTGAATGGGAACAACGTTTGGGTAAACTTTCCACCCAATGTGCATAGCCCATAAAACCTTCAAAGTTCTATAAATTTCACTTAAATCGCCCCTAAATAAGACCCAACCAAAAGGATGTTAAAATAGGGATGAATAGTACCCAATACAATTAATAAGATGTTATAGTCATTCATGCGATGTGCGTTAAAACAAAGATTTCATTAATATATTTTTTAAAATTTACCTTGTTTGGGAATTTAAAAGAGTATTAATTTGAACCCATTTTATAAAAATTAAAAAATGGGTAATAATTTCTCTAAAAATTATGGTTAATATTTAAAAAAATCACAAAACCATTTTAAATATAATATAGACAAGGGATAAAATGATTTTGGATATAATAGAATAATAATATCTTTTTTTCTAAAAACATGATATCGTACATTTGAGTACATATAGGGAATAAAATGTAGAAAAATATATTTCCATAAATAACCAATGTATAATAAAATATATATTATTTTTTGATATAGATCACATAATTTTAACATGGAAAATTTAAGCATACACATTCATGATAAAAAGTATATTGTAATGTAAAACCCCTTCCTCAAGTTTCACTTGAATCATAATCCCTCTAACATCCAATATGAATAATTTATATTCATTGTACTTATATACCATAAAAATATTAAAAATACCGTGCATTTTTTAATTATAAAATCTTATCACCTATTCACTAACAATTCTTTATGAAAATCACTGTTTGAAGTGGTAAATATTTTTTTATTCATGTATGTTTCGAATCGACTGTTATAGTCATTGCATCTTGATCATGATTACATAATCTCCATAATAATAATAATGATATTAATATAATATATATTCATTATATACATATTTTTAACCATCCAAAATAGGTAGATATAGAAAAATTAATTACACCATCATGACGATAGTAGTCTGTATATAAACCTGAACATTGTTTTCATTTTCAAATGAAATTAATTAATGAAAAAAATTATTATTTCATCATTAAAAATAATAATTATATTCAATATATAATTATATTAAATAAATTGATCATTATATCCGTAATTGTGATTTGGTTATTAGAAATGAATCATATCACTGTGTGGTGGTGGTAGCCCACATATACGCATGAGCGATACTTTCAACTCAAATTATATAAAAAAAGTATATTTTTTACCACATTAATAATAACATACATATATATTGTTGTTAAAAGATTAATTATGTTATAATGGATAAAAAAATTGTATTAGATGGAATTTGAATATAAATATAAAGTGTTTGGTTAAGATTTATACCCTGTTGTTGAGAAAGCTCATTTATATTACACATTAATACAAGAATGATTTCTCTAAGGAGAAGACATGGGGATCCATGATGAAGGGAAAGATTCAAGTATGGTTCTAGGTAAAAAAATTCTAAAATATAAGGATTGAATTTTTTGAATAGGGATGGATAGAAGTTTTCTTTTTATAAGTGAGGGAGTGAACACACATAGAATAACATAGAATATATGTATAATATAATATCAAAATATTTTTAATGTTGATAAAAATGAACAAGAAATCAAAGATAGGATAATATAAGGTATATATATCTCAAAAATAAGATCTATATTAGTTTATTTGGCAATATTATTCTTATCTCTTTGTTTGACCACCTTGTAATACAATTTTAACTATAACTACACTGACACAATGTTTCTCTTTTTACTATTCATTGTGATCAAAAATTATTGTGGCCTCATTAAATTTTTTGGAAATGATAATTTAAAATGTGGACATTTTTTACAATATTAAGTTTTGAAAAATGAAATACATTCATTTTAATATAAGTTTTCATGACACTATGATAAAAAAATTTAAGAAATTAATTTTAAGTATAAAACTAATTTTACTTTCTTTCCATGACAAGTGAAATGTATAAAATAAATGTAAATTTTTTTGTTAAATTTTTTATTTTTTAATTTAATTAAAACTTATAATAAATAATAATTTATATAATTTATTTTGATAAAATAGATTACAGACAAGAAAACTATTTTATCAAAAAAAACTCTTCTACCTTTATTAGACTTTATCTTCATTCATAACCATTAGAAAACTAATGTATGGATATTTATTCAAAAAATAAAAATATATTTTTCTAAAATAAATTTTTAATGGTGATAAATATATTTTATTAATAAAAATACAAAACATATAAGGCAATACATTTCATCAAATCGAATTCACACATTCCAATCCAACAACTATGTTATAATGGTATATTATATAATGTTTCATTTATGCTCAAGGATGACTATAAAGAATTATATGAAGTACTAAATTTTCATTTGAAAATAAATATCTATAAATTAATGGGATATTTTATTATACCCTACTTAAAATGAATTTATCCCTCAAAATTCCATCAATCCATTAAAAAAATGAGCACATATATACTTTATCACATCCTCTAGATCACATATAGCTTCATGGAATATCTGGTTCCTTCGAAGAAAACCAATCATGTGAGTAATATTGTTCCATAATAAATTATATATATGATCAATTATGTTAAATATATTTTCTTCATATGAATAATCTTTCTCAAGTGTTTTTTATTTTGAGTACATTACGTGTGAAGGATCTTGTGTGTATTTCCTCAAAAGTGATGAACATAACATATAAAGAACCTAAGAGTTGTTTTATAGAAGCACCAATGATAAGAAACAATACTAATTAGTAAAAAATATTAAAATGACCCCTATATCAAGGGAATAGATTTCCCCCATTTATGAATATCACAACATTCATCCTTAGTGAAATTAAAAGTAATAACTCTCACCAAATATTTATTCTATATCGCATCAATGATTGTCAACATAACTCATTGAACCAATATTATCCACCTTTATGTGATTCTGAATGTATCTAACCTTCTCCACCATTTCCTCATTATCTCAAGTATGAATAGATTTATCTCTACAAATTTACCTCAATATGATGGAGTTGTACACTTATATATATAAAGCTCTTCATAAGGATCCATCAAAATTCTTGAGTGAAATCTATTCTAATAATAAAATTCAATAGGATGATTGATTTGATCCCACAAACCATCAAAATATTTATAATAGGATATTATAATTTCTTATAAGTTTTGAATGGTTTTCTAAAACTGATCATCTTTTCAAGGTTGATATAATTAACTAAAAAACTCATTATCAAGGGAATACTGAATATATTGTTGAAACATCAACGTAAACCACATATCATTATCAGATACAATAAAATGTGGTACTCCATGTGATCATACCACTTAAAGAGTTTATATAATGGAAACTTTATCAAAAATGATATGTTATTTATTATTAATGTTGTTTTTTGACTTTGTATGGGGATCAACTACAACCCAAAATGAATTATGGAATTTATATGTATTGGAGAGACTGATGAGGAAATGCCTGGTGATGTTTTTTTATTTTTATTCTATAATAGTTAGTTGTTATAAAATCACCTTATAAATATATCTTTTAGAAATAAAATTATTATACACTGAGAATTGATATATTTACTATGAAAATATATATCATTATGTTTTCCCACAATAAATACTCAATACAATCTCTAAAAATCATCACACATCATGGATGAATACAGAATGATGCGCTATAAGCTTTTTCCAGTGGAAGTTCCATCTTGTGTGGTATTAATGGGACATATACTCCATTTCAAAAACTTTTTATTCCATCACAATAATAGTTGAACTCATGTCGATTTAACACCATCAAAAAAAATTATAAAGACCTAAACCACCATGTACCAACTATACGATGATAAACCATGTGAAATAACCAATCCACACCTATAATTGGTTAAAGTATAGATACCAGTGATGTGTATTCATATCACACACATGAGAGGCCTTAGCTTATGGTACTTGTATGCTTTCTCACACATCCATCTATATGAAATAGTTTATGAATATTAATAAAAATGATACCAAAATTCATGCATAAAATCTATCTCACAATTAGAGTAAAATGAAATTATGAAAAGTGTGAATAGTGAAAAATATAATTCCACTAAAAACTAAAAGAAAAAAAGAATAAAATCTTCTCATTATTAGGGGAAAATTATCAAATGCAAACATTGGTGTACACCTTGGACTTTAATTATCTTCCTTATCCAATTTCCCTGGGTCCTTATAGGACTCCATAAAAATGCATGTTTCCTTCTTAAGAAAAAAATTTGTAGGTAAATATCATGGAGGGTGAGTGTATATAACTTTATAGGTTCCCAAAACCCCAAAATAAAATGTATTATGTGAAATGAAATAGTCTTATCAACCCATACAAATAGGGTATAGAAACCCAAGCAAGAGATAACAGGAATCTCTATCTCTATAGATAGGATATACATGACTGGTTAACCCATCACTATCTAGTATATCAATAAAATTTGATTCATGATTGAAGGACTCCAAAATTAACACACATATACTCTTCTCAAACTCCATGTCTCAGAATCTCAAATATATAGCCTGCCAAAAAATTCTAATCAATTATCCATGGTAGTTCTCATAATGTAAAACTCACTCTATGAACCCTAACATCCTTCATGGAACTAATACAAGATATCTCACTCATAATATACCACTAAGCTAATTTCTCTTCCCTACCTCCCCCCCCCCACAATACATTTTTATTATTTGAAAATCCACTTTATGGGTAAGTGGGAACCATACATAAATCCACCTTTCCATGCATATTCCACAACCAAAACTACTACACACTACATTACACAATCAAATTTCAAAAGGCCAAATTCAAAAAAAAAATTGCTAGTATCTATAAGATCACAATAATCAAATTGGGGATCTCATTTATGGCTCATGGTGGACTGAAGGAACCCTACTAGAACCCATAAGGTCTCAAAACTCATATAGGGGATCACACCCAAGACTATTGGGGGACACTCAAAATTCAATCTGGAACTCTAGATATCAAAATGATCATGTAGGGGATCACACCCAGGATCCCTAGGGGACACCGCAAACCCTACTGAGACTCAGAACCATGATAAATGGATAAGGGATCGTACCCAGGACTAATGTTGGAGATAGAAAAGCCAATATGGAACTATATTATAAGTATGGTATCATATAGATGATGATATCATGTACCTACTAGAAGAACCCTATAAGGAGGTGATTAACACCCTTGAAGTAAGTTCATGTTCATACCATAAACCCCACATAAAAAAGATGTTGTAGTAGAGGATCTATCCTTATGCTTCCTGGAGGGATACATGAAATCTAGAGGAACTAGTTCCATGATGGGACCAAAATCCAATGGTCATGATTTCATTCCACAATATACCCTCAGAGGAATGCACCTAGGAAACACACTAACCTGGTGTTGATATATGCCTCGATAATGACATAATTACTCTATAATCACTTGTTTCATATATCTAAAATCCAAACCATATACACTATCACATTATATGAGGAAAATAACTAAGTATAGTCTACTCTGGTCCTCCATTAGAGTCTAAAAGAAAAATATGCATAAGGTAGAAGTCTCTGAGGGGAGTAAACAATGTGTACCCATAGTAAATGGTGTGTATCATGTCATCAAACCCTGCTTATGTCCCCTTTATGTAATCAAAATGGATAAGGAGAATGCTTGGATGTAACATTTGGTTACATGGTGTGAAACCCATACTGATCATTAGTGTGTGAAATCATACCCTCACAACTTGGCTAGAAATGCTACCACAGTCGGCTTGTACCTTAGGTACAAGGCATATTCATTTAAGACCGGCATGAGCCCGTGTATTTGGTCATTTCATCTAGCATGTGTTCTCTTAGTAACTAGTAGTATTTTTTCACACAACCATTTCCCCTTACATGATATGCCAACTCAAGTCCATGGCCATAAGGATAAGCTTCACTACATGGAATATTCCCCTAGTACATGGTGTGAAGTTCCAAAAGTTCATCTTCCCTGAAAGAGAAGAACACATGAAATCTTCTTCTAAAGTAAAAACATTTTGATTGGTATTTTCAAATGGTAAATTCATTGAAGCCTCCAAAAAACCTAATTTTAACACAAAATCTATATATCAACCCCCAATGGATCTCTATCAGTCAAAATAGGGATCTAAAACATATAAAACACATATATTTGTATTGTTATGTAGATATTGTAAATTTGGATACATCATGGTAAAATGGAAAATATTCGAGCCTATATCAGTGCCCCGATGTTGATACATGATGATTTGGGAATAATAACTATCAAGAATAGAGTTTGGTGGAACCTCCCCTCCATCGATTTATCCTCATGTCATATATCATGTAGATTAGAAAAATTCCCCTATCATTCATCACATAATAATGAAAAGGGGGAGGATATATTAGTTTATTTATTTTATTAAATAAACTATTATAGCACAAAAACACCCACAAACTAATTCCCACAACTGATCACCCACTACTAATAACCTTTATGTCACACCTAGGGTATAAATAGATTTATTTACTTAAAAATGGTCTAATATTTTCAGTATCAAAATCAATTTAATTGTTATTGAACATTTTCTGAAAACTACACATGAGATATATGATATATTTTTTATTTTTTATATATCCATACTGGGGAACTCAAGGAATTTTAATTCTACACCGACCCATCACCCCAACTTTAAATATATTTCTAGAAATATTCTAGAGTCAGACATTGAAAAATAGAGTCTCTACATAGGTCAATATATTCCTTATGATCCTATTTAATCTTTACATGGATATATGGTTAAATAGTCAATTGATCAAGTTACCATTTAGACCCTTACATCATGATTTCAATGCATGTACTTTGAAAATAAAAAAATATCAAATCCCTTGTGATCCTAATCATATAGATAATAACATGATATTTTTATCTAAAACCATCAACCACGTTGTTTACTTTTATAAGGTGGTAATTTATTGAGAAACCACAATCATTAATCAACTCCAACCATCATATAAATCACATATTGAACTCTTTCTGGGTGAATATATACATATAACTTTTATATTAAATAAATATAGAATACCACTCATCAGTTGAGTTAGAATATGTGAACTAACCATCCATATCATTGGTTTCATTATGTTTATTCACATTCATCATTCCGAAGAAAATTTAATCCATTCCAATTTAACTTGTGGAGTATATTAGATAGATCTGAGAAAGTCTTCACAAAGAATCGGTAATATTCATCTAATCCAAGAAGACATAGGATCTCATTCATATGATTTATGTTGGGATACTATTCAATAACTTATATCATTTATTGATTGATCAATATACCATCATAAGAACCAAAAATAAAACTTCATATAGCCAAAATTTAAACTTGGTAAAATCTTTATACATATTACCCTTCATTTGTATTTTTATTACAATCCTTAGATGATCTTAATGATCTTAATTTATATTTGAATATATAAAAATATTATCTATAAAAACTACTAGAAATTAATACTAGAAATCTATAAGGATTCTATTCTTTAAATCTTGGATGATAGTAAGGAAATTAATAACACTAAATGTAATAATTATAAATTCATATTGTTTGTACCTCATACAAAAGGAATTATTGGTTATGTATTCACTTTTTAAGATCAATTGATATTATCCAAAATTACGTTTGATCATTGAAAAGTATTTATCTCTTTAAAATTTCTCAAATAAATCATTAATAATAGGAAGGTAAAATTATTCTAAATTTTTATCTTCTATGTCCATGAAAACAAATTTAGAGTCTTGTTGATACATCTTTATTCTGAATAAAAAGAATAGGTTCACTCCCTAGTGAAAACATAGCCAAATTAATCCATTATTAAGATTCTAATAGAGTTTATTCATTGATTTATTCAATACAATCAGGTATGCTCTATATAGAATCAATCAAATAAGTGCAATATAAGGTATATTTCTAATGAAAAAAAAAATTCAAGATTCATGAAAATATTTTGAAACTAAATCAGAAAAAATCAAAACAACTCCCATATAATAAGAATATCTTCGCTGCTAAGTTTCTTCAAAACCATATGAGATAAATACACCCTTTTAATGGGAATAATGACTCATAAAATAGATTTAATTTCAATTAGTTGTCTATATTTATCTGCACAACAATAGACAATCATAGGTGGGTTTAGAATATAAAATTTGTTCTCTATTCCATGGAAATTAACATGGGATTATCATATATAAGGCCAATACATGCTCAAAATAACATAAAATACAACTAATGGAAGAATAAGAAAATACAGGAAACATATTTTCAGAAATGTGAATTAGAGAATAATTATAGTCTCAATATTTCATCATCATACCATTAGGAGTATTCACCACTAATCCAAGATATAATTGTTGAGGTGGTAATGTGATATCCTTATACATGTTTATAAATATAAAGTAATTGATTTACCTAGAATAAAATAAATCATTAGTAGTAATAGATTGGGTGGTAAGTGCATTGTTCATTTCATTATCCATATACCAAAAAACAAAAATTGATATCCCTAAAAAAATTCTTTTTCACTACACATAAGAGGTTACTGACTTTGATCATCTTCATTGGCCAAAATATTTTATAACTAGTTATAATAATTCCCATACCCTATTTATATGAAACCCTAGAGTGTGGGTGGGGCAATCTATAGATTTTTCTCTATATTCACATAATAATATAACTTATTCCCATAAAATTTTCATTTAATTATTTGATTAAATTCCTTTATATATATAATTCAATTATTAATCCCCTCAATAAAATTTCCTATAATTTTCCTCCCACGTTTCTAACATAAAGGAATACCCTTCATCTTACCTCTATGGTTTTTATTATTTTTAATTTCCTTAGAATTGAATATTTATTTTTATATCATAACCATAAAATTTATGGGTGACTCTAATCACTATATCAACCTTAAGATAACAAAGAGCACTTTATTTATAGCTATGAAAGTCACTTATGAAAAAAAAACCCTTTAGAATCATGGTTTTAATACACTAAAGTATTATTAAGAATTATATTTTGGTTTAATGATAATACCATAAAAATAAATCAAAAATCTTTTAGAATTTTATTTATAGGTACTAATTTATTCATCATCCTTCTGCATTAGCTCAAGTAATTCAATCACCATTTCCAAAGAAAATAATAAAATATATTTACTTGTTTAAAACTAATCATTAAAACTCATCCTACTATATAGAGTAAATTTAATATTTTATCACCATGTTCTTGATATGACTCTACCATCGATTCAATTCATATTTTTAATGATAAAAAAGTATCTTTATCATGCTCTAAACAATTGAGAATAAAAAATATGATTTTTTATGGTATTGATCCATATAATAAAATTTAGTGGAGTAGTAGACTTGATAATAGAAGTTGGATTTTTCTTAATGAACTACAAAAAAAATATTATTCCCTCCTCTGGTCCATTAGATGATCTGTATGAATCACATCTTGAGAAAGTTAAAAACTATAGTAATAATATTTTTCATTTAAGGTCTATAACCTTTATCTTCCCAGAAGTAGAATCATTAAATTATCTTTCCCATTCAGCGTTATCATTATTCCTTCATGATCTAACCATTTAAAACATCCAAAAATAATAGTTTGTCTAAAAATTAATAAAGTTAGAAACCATATAATCATGAAATTCATTTATAGGATATATAAATCACAAAACCATTTATAAATATATCAAAAATTAGGTCTATACTAGGTAAACTATGACTATCATATATGAAAATATATAACAATGGATCAAAGTTAAAATGTGAATTAACCAACAAATATCCTATGGGAATGTCAATCCAGGCATTTAGTCTTATAAAAATTTATCATGTACTAGTGATGATTATATTAGTACCTAATCCCACCCTTCTAGAGATATTAAACCTACGTGCATTTATACAACTGCTTCATCCACCTAAAAGTTTCCTTATAGAGATTTATTTTTAGGAAAAACAATAAATCTTTTGTTATAAGGACTTTGAATATTATCTTATACTTTCTCTAATCCTAAGGTTTCTCAATAAAAAATTTCTCATTTCATTTTTCGAAAAAAAAAACTAAACATTTATATGATACAAATTATTTGAACACAAACATTTCATACATAAATATTACATCTTATTATATGAATATTCATTACATATCATTATGACCATGCCATAACCATTGATTTTTAGTATCTTATAAAGCACATATTCATGAAAAACTAGTAAAATAATTATTTACATTATCACTCAATAATATTTTCACAAAAATCAACATTCTTAATACTAAATAGAGTTTTTCATATCTTAGATAAAAAAACATAATAAAGGGTGGGATAATAATATCTATAATGGTAAATAAGGGAGATATCAATCATAATTTTGAATGAAATAAGAATAATGGAATTAGACCATGTTCATAAAATTTTAAAACAATACCCAAAATTTCAAATATCATAATAATTATTCATGGAATAAATCTTGGTAATTCATATGAAATGAATCATAATGTAATCAATGAACATAAACAATTGGATAATAACATTGGCTTAAGACCATGACATAAAATAATTAAATAAATTATTTAATAATCATAATCATTGAAATATTATTTCCAGGATACCCAATTAGTCATTTATCCCATGTTATTATTAGTTTACCCACTCATATACCTACTTTGGTCATGCTAAAACCACACATGTACACTCTTTTAGGATTTGGATAACCTCATGTATAAACTTGGGATCATAAATTTTAATATTTACCCTATAAATTTAATTAATATAATTTTCCCTCCCATCACATAGTCATAATCCATACAAATTTATGTAACAATACAGGAAAAACATTTATCATTTCATCATAACTTAACATGGGGAAAATAAATTTATTTTAAAATATATTTCAACATAATAATAATAAACTATATAGATAATGAATAAGGATGGAGTCATTGATCCATATCCCCTATGAAGCATATATATAAATAAGGGATGATATCATAAACGAATAATTCTTTCAGAAGACCATCAAAATACTTATTGAGGAAAATACCCTATTTATTTTGAAATAAATTTTTAAAACATAAAAATAACAAAAATAATAAAATATTATTTGAAAATATGAGTGGAAACATCTGAATTAACCTCAATGTAAATATTAGTAATGACAATGAGAAAGGTTATTCATGCATTGAATGTTAAAATAAATATTCAATACAAAAATTTGGTAAATATTTCCTCATTCAGAATATAGAAATAATTTTTTTAATATTTCTATAGAAATTAAAAATTGTTTAAAAATTATTTTAAAAAATCAATGGTTAATATTAAAAATATTTTTTAACCATTTTAAATATAATTTCAACATGGAAAAAATATTCATGATTAAATAGAAAAATAATTTCAGATTTTCATAAAAAATATTCTTTCAGAATTTTGAGTAATTATAGATATAAAAATGAAAGTAAAACATTTAATTTTTTGAAATAACTATATGATAATAAATGATAATATTTTTTATAGATAGATCATATACTTTAATCATCCTAGATTTAAGCATAAACATTCCTGGTAAAAATCGATTCAAATGTAAAACCCTTACCTTAATTTTGACTTGCTTCATAAGAAATATAACATCCAATTTAATAAATATTAATTCTTTATTATTCTATAATATATTCATATTAATAGTACCATAAATAGTCTACATATACAATATTATCACCCTTTCATAGATCATTTTTTTCTAAAATCACTGTTATGGGTGATAACCATTTCATTTTTCATGTATGTTTTCATTTGACTATAATGTTGATTTTTAATTGATCGCTAATAAATCATTTAATTTTTTTAATAATGATATAAGTATATTTTATTTTAATTTTATTAATATCTTTAACCATCTATAAAATTAATATTTATAAAAAAAGTATTAGAATATTCATTGAGACGGTTAACTATACATATTCATAAACACAGATTTCATTTTATAATGAAAAGAACTAAAAAAAGAAAAATATTATTGTATTATTATAGATTAATAGTAATATTATAAATAAAATATTAATTTAATAAATATATTAATATATCTATCAAAATGAGGTAGTGATGGAAAATTAATCTTATCACTATGTGGAAAAAGTAGTCAATATATATACATAAGAAATAATATCATTTCACATTTGATGGAAAATAGGTTGAAAAAGGTTATAGAATCATCATAATAACATCTAATTATATTTATGATACATGATTAAACATCCAATGATTGAGAAATTAGGTTTATAGGAGATATAATAATAAATAATATTGAAAGAGATATATTAATATTTATACCTCTTATTTGAGAAAAATACTTTTATTTACTATTTATTTATTGAAAGATTTTTCATTGGAGGGGAACCTGAGATATAATATTAAGGGAAATAATATAAGATTTGTGTTTTAAATGAACAACCTTTTTAAAATAAAGTTCCCCTTATAATTGATTTAAATACACTATTACGTACTAGGTAATAGAGGAATCATGTAGTTCTTTGTCTTTAGGATTATTACATACTATCTGATTTAAAATACCAATAATAATCATAACCATTGATAATATTGACATTAAAATATAGTCATATTATTAGTAGAAATATATGGTTTTGATAAATCCAATTGACACCAAAAAGGAAGTGAATGACTTGACTAGTTGGCTCATACCCTATAAATCCCATTTATCAAAGATTTTGAGGGAGATAGAATCACATGGACTTTCCCTTGACTAATTCCATGATGATATCAAACTAATAAAACAAGTTCTTATCCATTTACTGGATAATTTCAAGATCATAAATCCATGACCCAAAACATGGTCATGGAAGCACGCTATGAAAATATTAAAATTAAACATCTTACCCATTGGGTTTTTGCCAATGTAATAAAGGTCTGTTTATCAATAAGCTAATAATATATATATTTATATTCAATTTTTAATATAATATTGATTATATTTACTTCTTATTGTTTTTTTTTATAAATTAATTTTATTTTGATATTATTAAACAAAAAATGTATTTTTGTGTAATATGATATTTCAATTAATAAATTCCTATTTGGTGAATTCATGATTTTTTTATAAATTATATTTTAATAAAAGAATAAAATTAAATAATTTTTATTAAATATATTTTATATTATTATTTTTAAGAAGTCAAATTTAACAGTTATAAGGGTTCAAAAACTGTTATTGGTGAAAAAACCAACACCTCTCAATAAATGTCAATTCTTATATTAAAATTAAAAATTCACATATTTATAAAATAATTTTGATAAAATAAATATTATTTTTGGATTCATCACATAAAAATTATCATAGAGTGAATTTTTCATAATTTTCAGAGAAAGATGAATTTTAGGGTAAAAGTTTAATTCGATATTAATATACAGTGTGTATTCTGACATGATAATGACAAAAAGGTGATGTAATAAATGATTTAAATGTTTTCCATGACAGAATATATTGTTACCCTATAAAATAATTTTATTTTTTTGGTTATTTTTTTATTTTTATAAAGCCATTATGATTCCACCAAAACCTATATTATATTTTATGGTTTTAAAATCAATTCATTATAAACATAACTCACAATCACATCACTAAGGGTAATATTTTATTTGAGTTCATCCCATGGCCTTATAAAATATTGAAAACCAATCCTTTATGATGGATAACATAGTAATAAATGAAGATGTGTTTTTTTTTCTTAATTACTTTATTATATAGAGTCTGAAACCTTTGTTTGGAAAATGATAAATAACTCCCCTCCCTTTTCAAATATAAACCCACCCAATCTCTCATTCATATACACTAAAAAATAATGGATCAATTCATTAGTCTCCCCCACCTCTGTATTCCTCCCAAGAATCCCCTAATCTCTCAATAATCTCCTCATAAGATTTTCGAATCACTGTCTCAAGGTAAGAGATCGTCTCTTTCTCCTCATTATTGAAGCAACTTATTTAGGTTTTACACTATTGAATCCAATTACTTTTGATGGTATATGATATTCCACACCCCTATCACGTACCTTACAATTTAAAAGTGATGATTAACCCATTTTTTCTCATTAATCCATACCATTATTCATTATGTACACCTGTTATTCTTCCTAAATTATACTATATTTTTTTAATGCCATGATTTTTATTAAGAATACTCATTACTTATAAATATTAATTACCAAATATTATTATGGTATTATGTTCTTAAATATCCCTAATATTTTATTTTTGACTACCATGTTATGATAGATTGTTATCTCTCTCATAGAACCAATTTATTATTCTTTATGTGCTTCTGTTACGCTACCAAAATGGCACTCTGATTTTCCATGCTAATCATTTGTAAGGCATGTACACATACCTAATTAAAATCATGGGTATTACCCTATTTGTACATATAATTAATTTATTTGTTACATTTATTTATTATACTCATATCCCTTAATAGTTTGATTAAATGTGATGAGATATATTCTAATGTTATATGATCTATGTTTCACACTTATGCATCTACATGATATGATTATTATAGTTTCACCAAGATATCCCTCAAATGCATTGGATAATGGTTTAGTCCGATGACAGTCCATTTATAGTGCATAGAATATTATCATAAGAAAATTATTTAATGATTTATTGGTGGTTAACCATAACTCATTTTTATGATGTCATGTTTATAGTTTTTTCCATATTCCCATGCATCCTTTATGTTTTCATGATATATCATGCCTTATTGGCCATATTTATGATTTTGAATCCTTTTATGACCCATGGATATTCCTATTGTATTACATGTAAAAAATTATTCATGTTAGGCTATGTTTATTCTTTTTCTAGGTTTTAAACTCACACCTTTCTTAAGTATGTCTCCAGGTCATCCAATGTAGTTTTAAGAATGATATAATATTGTTATCGTGTTAAGGGAGTATTCAATAATGTTAATATACCACATGTTTTAAAGATGTTATCAAATGTATCTAATTACCCAAATACACTAGTATTATTAATCATATTAGTTTTATTATGTTTATTCCTACATAAAAAATCATTAAATTATGTTCTATAATGACAAGGGTTTCAATAGTTGGTATCAGTGGGAAGTCAATCTATTCATGGGGTTAAGATTAAGAAAATTGATAAAAATAATTAGGGTTAATAATGAACATAAGAAAACACCCCTAAAATTTTTTAACATAAATAGTACTTGGTGTCTAAGAAAATAAATCCATGTTTAGATACTACAAGTTGATTTGGATTTGGCATAGAGGTACCTAGAGGTAATAATCCAGGAAAGGGAGCATAGAGCTCGACTCAATCATCACCTAGTGCACAAAAAATGGGCCTTATTGCACACTGGGTTTGAAACACCTAGGGGATATGATTTTTTTATTTCAAAATCTCATTATGAACCATTATCTGGGGAGATAAAATTCAATATGTGTTTATATTAGGAAATATATCATTGATACTATTTATTAAATCCTAGAAAATCATAATTTAAAAAAATATATGCCATTTATATATTATCCCATTAATGATATTGGACTCCTATTTGTGTGTTTAATAGTTTTAATTTAATCATCCCTAATGATCCCTTTTTTATCCAATGTTCTGAAATAGTATGAACCGATTAAAAAAATAATGTTAAGGGAAAATTAATGATAACCTAAATGATATGTCTAGACCAATAGAAGAAAGATTCACAGATATTGTGACAATACTCTCTCACTTGACTCAGTTTATGAATAGAAAACCAAATCAATAGTAACTCTAAAATACACCTAATAATATAGAATCTATAATTGAGACCTTCATTTGATAAAGGCCTCTGGTTTTCATTGGATCATTTGATCCATTAATCCTTGAAAAATGGATCTACACCATTGAGATGATGTTCTCAATCCTTTTGTATTGTGAGAAAGAGAATTTTCTACAGTTTGTTTATCATATGGATAGAGAAGCTCAACTATGGTGGAAATTTATCAATAATATGATGCCCATTGAAGAGATTTAGGTGATGGCCTAAAGTTATAAATAGAAACAAACATTTATAAAATATTTTCCTCGCACTCTCCAACATAGAGTTGAAGAGGATATCCTTTCCCTCAATCTAAAATATTATGAATCCATCATTTTTTTAGTAAAAAAATGTCACATTACATACATGATATTACACCACCTTGTTAATTAATTCAGAATGAAAAGTTGACTTCTTATTTGGTGGTCAAAAACCTAGTCTATAAAAATCCCTGGTTGTTCAATGCATTGATAACTCTTAATAAATTATCCGATGTTTTCTAAAATTCAAAATAGAGATATTAAAATATCAAGGGTATCAAAAGAATAATAAGTGGAATGTGGATTTTAACTATGGAGTTTCAATGGAAAAATATAATGATTGTATGAAATTTCAAAATCCCACATTTAAAAAGTGTAGAAAGAATCACCCTTGAAAATTCCTAAAGGGAATAAAGAAAATTATTTAGGTGAATAAAGGAATGGAACCATGCTAGCGATTTCTAATGGGAGAATCCCACCAATATAATGGAAGAGACAAATACTATATTGAAAAATTATACTATTGTCTACTATTTTAACTATAATTAATAAGGACACTACACAAACCATTTCCCTATGCCAAGGTTTTTCATAGACAATCAACACCAACAACCACAATGGTAGTAATGGTGATGATATGCCATCATAATTATAAAGGTGGATCCTAAAAATGATTTGGTGATATGTTTTCTTGTTATCCATTATAGAATAGTAACTTTAAGTAGTAATTACAGTTATACACATTCCTTGGTATCATGAAATATTAGAATAATTATACAAATACCAACAAAGAACATAGAATTAGGGTTGTCATGAAAACAAAAAATGGAGAAATTAGTACATCCCTAGTATATAACCCATACCCTATAAATATTTTTTACTGAACTTTGAATTAATCATGGTGACACTACCTTTAGTGTAAGTTAATTAAATAATTGAAATGTATTGGTTTTATTTATATAGATACAACAAAAAAATTCATCGGTAAGAAATCACTCTCCATATATCGAATCATCCTCTGATTCTATACAAGTGAAAGGTTAATGATAAACCATTATTAGCACAAAAATCTTGAGAATGGATATTATTTCCCAATAAAAAATTGTATCTATCTCTAATGATTGAGTCTATGTAAAAGACCATCCTTGAAGAAATGCCTATTGTGAGTGAATACATGTATGTGTTTCTCAAGGAATTTTTTAATCTTCCCCATAGTGGAGAGGTTCAATTTTCAATCGAGATTGTACTTGGGACTTTTCCCATTTCCAAGACGTCACATAGAATAGATATTTTGGAACATGAGGATATGAATAAGAACATATAGAATAATTTGGATAAAGGGTTCATACACCCAATTGACTGACCGTGGGAAGTAGTAGTCCTATTTTTCAAGAAGAATGGTGGGAAAATGTTCCTTTTCATTGGTTATCATGATGTTAACAGGATCATAATAAATAAAAAGTATCATCTACTATTGATTTATTACTTTTCTAATTAAATACATGGATCTAAGTACTTTTTTAAGGTTGATCTACATCCAGGGTATTATCATGTAAGGGTTAAGAATGAGGATATCCCCAAGACTAAATTATATATATGGTATGGTAACTATGAGTTCATATTTATTCTGTTTAGACACTCTAATAATCCAAAAATAGTCATGGACTTGATTAATAGTGTCTTGAGACATTACCTATAAAAACTTTATGGTAGTATTAATATATGATATTATAATATACTCTAAATGTAGAGACCCGAAGCTTGACGTACATTGACATTACATTACTTTTGCGGAATACTTAGTACATAACAAAAACACACGCACAAGGATCGTAATAGTTTAGTGTCTTTGGAAACTCGGAATATAATCTTCTAATCCTAGTGAAAGATCTTCAACATCTCCCATAAAGATCTTCCTTTTTTTTATACCTAAAACCTTTCTTTATATCCTGGGGAAAATAAAACATAAAAGGGTGAGCTCAAATTCTCAGTAAGGATAAACAAAAGAAATATCAATCACATCATATACATAATCACATAACTTTTGGAAATCTTAACCTGTAAAAGAGATCATAATTTCATAACATGGTATAACTCATGGAAGTGAAATGTAATCACAATAATCATAACTTAAAACATTAAACTTTGTGGTATAAACACATAATCATAGAGAATCATTTCTTATTATTCAAGACTCATTGCCAAGACTATCTTAGTGGACAAAGTCCCTTTCTGAACCGAGTCACCCTCGTTTCAGTCTTGTTTCACTGAACCGGTATAACCTACCATTCTAGCCATGTCTATCTCATGAGATATAAAATTTTTACCCAATGCATTGGAGGGAGATATATGTCCCACCCATCTCATAATGATACCATTCTTATGTGTGCCACAAAATCATAAATCATATATCATTGCATAACCCATGTAATACAAATGGGAATCTTAAACATCATGACATCATAAAACAATTCATATAAGATAAAGGAATTCATAAAAATAATTCCATCACAACATAATCAAATCAATGTAATAATAGGGATAAAAACAGAACCCTTTATTATCTTAGATGGAAAATAATTTTGATAAAATACTTGAACTCCATTCTTGAGGAAAATATCCTTTCTACTTCAAAAACATTTTCCTTCCTTAACACGTCTTACAATTTTAAACTAAAAGAAGTTGATTAAAAATAAACTTGAAAACTTGTAAAGGAAGCTTCTTGGAAATAATGTTTTAAAAATCCATTCATGCCGTATAAGTTAAAAAAACATTCTTCGTACTTTTTTTGGAAAAGTCAAAAAAGTACCTCGTACGAAAAACGACAAAATATTCCTTTCATATCTTTTACACAAAACTCACCGAAGGGTAAAATTGGGTTTAAACAATTGTAGGTGGATGGAAACAGTATTACATATTGAGGAAACATGGATGTGGATGATAAAATACACCCCAGTAAATTCCAAAGTATAAACAATCTCGGATAAAAATGAGATTGTGGTATTTCCCTTACCCTAGGTCCGATTTGCTTCGTAAGTGTCTGAACCTCCTGTATAATGATTTAAATAATGTCATTGTCTTATTACAGAATCATATTCATTGTTATGATATCATATATCGTTCATCTATGACTTTATATTACCCTTTCTTTTGTAAATCCTATGTTAAAGAGCATTTTGGGTAAAATTGTTTCATTTGTCGTCCGTGTTTTGACTTGTAATTATTCATATGATTGCTTAGATCATAATTACTTAATTCCAGAATATAAAACATGATTTATATATAATATATATTCAGAATATACATATATATAATAAATTAGTAAATGGAAATAAATACACCGTTCATGGAGACGGTAGGCCGTACGTACGCATGAACGCTGTTTTCGTTTCCTTATTGAGTTGAACGGAATTAAGTAGATGACATACATATATATACACATAAACCCAGTATCATTATTATGTCATATATTTCATGATTACTTATTATATATACTTTATAATCATTCATGAATGGTTTAGTGGAGAATGAATCTCATCGCGTCGTGGAGACGGTAGTCCGTACGTACGCACGAGTGATGATATCGTTTCCATAATTATTGAATTGAATTAGAGTGGATGATACAATATATCAGAATCAATATTATGTTATAATAACTATGTATAGTTATTCTTTACACCATTATACTCATCCATGTAAGGTGGTGGTGGAAAATAGATTACACCACGGCGTGGAGACGGTATTTCGTACGTACGCACGCACGGTGATTTCTTTTTCCGTAGGATGGATAGATGGTGAAATAGGGTTGTTTCATACTTATAATAACATATCAGTATATGATTCATACTGATGTTATTACTTCATAATGAAAAAACCTAAGAAGAATAAGTGGAAGAAGAAATAAAGATCAAAGAATCGGTAACGGACATTACCTCTTCTTTGAAGTGCTTCTTTGAGACCTCCTTTTAGGGCACTAAAATGGGTCTTTAAAGAAGACCATAACCTCTAGTATGTTTCTAGGGAAGTGGAGAAGAGAATTTGGCAGGGGTTGGCCGAGCTTTAAGGCTCAAAGTTGTGTGAGGAAGAGAGGGAGGAGGTTCCCTTTTATAAGGGAGGAGAGGGGTACCTTTGGGAAAACTAAAAATATTATTTTATTATAAAGTCAAGTTCGGTTTTAAATAGCTCCAAATTGATATATTTAGAAGATAAGGTGGGGATGGGTCTAAATCCTCTCATCCAATAGAATTTAGACAAGTTTAGGTTCCTATTTTAACCTTATCATTTAGATTTAACATTAAGTTAAATAAGTTTACTTTTACCGTGTCTTCTTGTGTTCTTATACTATAAGGTTAATAAACTTACTATAAGCAGCCAAACAAACCCCAAGTTGTTTATTATTAATATATATAACCTTATCTAAGTCATTTGTCCTAACCTTGGATTTTTAGGAATAAAATAACAATTACTAATATAATATGTTTTTTAAAAACTATTTTATGTCAATTTTGACACTATTTAGTAATTGATTTTTGTGAAAATCATAACATAATGATTAGTTATAAAAAAGTTAATTAAATAAATAATAACATGTCATATTAACCTAGAAAATTAGTTTAATTCATAAAAAGTCTCAAATTACATTTATTTTGGTGTTTATAACATTAATTATGTCAATATTTCATTAATAAGATAATTACTGCATCATCATTGTGTCATAAATAAATTAAATTATTTAATGTCTAAAAATTACAAATAAAATACCATTATGTAGGAAATATTTTTAGATTTCTAATGAATATTTATAGTCGAATTTATCTTATCTATAACCCCATATTAAAAATTATTTACTTATTAAACTTTGATTTTAACTATTTTAACCCTACTTTAAATAAATTAATAATAAATGTCCTAATCTAATCCAAGTGGGCCTAAATGGTCATATTTTATTCCTAAGTTTTTTTTTGGTCTAATTACACTTTTCCAATAGAATTAGTACATGTTTTAGGGTAATAATAATATCATCTTTACCCTTAATTACCCTATTTACTTTTAACCGTGGTAAAAAAAAGTAAAATGTTACTATTCACCAAAAAATTATTTTCATCTCATTGAACCACATTTTACTTACTAACATCAACCGTGTCTCTCGGATTTTTGAAATTCTACTCACAGAAGCGGTAAAATTAAGTTTTATGAAAAATTCAGTTTTTTTAACTACCACTTAGTGGTTTCACTATTCATCAAAAATTGAAAGTTTTCAGAAAAATGCCAAAATTTCACCCTAGGCTAATTTCGATATTCCGAATCCAAAAATGAAGTCCATTTTGAAAAAGAAAATTTATAAAATTTCAAATAGTGGTTATTACTATTCATAATGGCTAGTTTTAATAATATTTTAATAGCATATCGTTGTTTAGTGAAACTCGGTATTGCGTACTACACACGCTATCAAGGAAGGTCGTGATTGCGTGTAATACAAGGCAAGTCAAGGATGTGTGTTGTGCAAGCTCCTTTTGGTGTAGCGTACAACACAAGACATTAATGAAATTAAAAAGAATATTTTTCATAAAATCTCGGGGTGTTACATTCTACCCCCCTTAAAATGAATTTCGCCCTCAAAATTCATCGGGGTTATAAATGGTTTACTATTCGAAATTTTCTTTAATCGAAACCCACATCGTAAAAAGGAATACCAAAACCAATCTTTAAAAACAAAAGTATGAAACGTAACGGTTACCCAAATAAACTAATCACTGGGTTTCCACATAGGTGAAAATATGGATATGGAAGAGAAATCTAACCATCATGTTCTGATGGAGAGTGGTAGAGAACATGTCTATGGAAAAGCCAGCAATCACAAAGCCATAAATTTGTGACGATCTAAGGTACCATCTGATTCATCAGATATAAGAGCACTAGGACAACATTTTTTGTTTTTAAGATCATTTCCCTATAGTTGGTGAAATTGGAATTAGAAGAAATA
Source organism: Viscum album (assembly GCA_963277665.1). Lineage (NCBI taxonomy): Eukaryota > Viridiplantae > Streptophyta > Magnoliopsida > Santalales > Viscaceae > Viscum > Viscum album. The sequence goes on along the minus strand of OY728146.1, from coordinate 1,773,693,652 downwards.
ATTTCGTGATTTTGGTATAGTCTCACCGTTTGTCGTTCTTTGGACAATTTCCACTTCATCTCTTAAAGAAATGAAGTTGAATTTTTTATTCGTGATGTGTTAGCAGATCATGTGATAGAATGATGGGTCATTCCATCTGTCTCAAACAAAAGGTTAGAAAAGTTATCAAAAAATACATAAGTCCATCTATAGTGATATTAATCCTATATAGTTCCTAAAATGAACTTATACTTCATATATCATACCGCTTAATAAAATAAAACTAGTTTCTAATAACCAGGGACTTTCTGTAGGCCATTGGTAGGCGATAAAGGCCAGTCGCACTTCGTTTGTGGGTTCGATTCCTACGACCTTGTCTGGCGCGTTGGGATGTCGCCCGTCCTGCAGGTTGTCCTTTTTCTAAAACTATATTACTATAACATCCCATCAATAATATCGAAAAAACTTCTATCCTTAAACAATACTAACTTATGTCCAACATAATCCATTCTAGTCTTTGGGCTTATCCATAATACTGCAGTCCATTCTCATAATATAGTGAAAACGATTACCAGAGATTTAATACCATCGTTGATCCCCATATATCATAAGATTTGTCTTGTTGGTCACATTCCAAACATTCAAAGGCCTTAATCATGTATTCTATTGAATACCCATTGAACCATAGTGAAAACTTGAATGCAGTTAAAAGTTAACACTTTTTACATACCAAAATCCTCAAAATTCTATATACTCAAACCATGATATCACTTAGTTCTTATATCAATCATGAGCTCATGAATACTGTCAAATATTTCATTTTCTCGTTTTTCCTTCATTATGCGCATATCATTCTTTTTCCAAAAATATCTCAATCACTTTCTATGGTTACTGGTACCATAAAATTATTGAAAACCACAATAGACCAATACATAAATATTCCAATATTCCACGATACTATATACAACACTATTTTGGAATCCCATTACATAAACACTTAATCATTCCACCACATCGTTGTCATATTCAACATCGCCAATAGTGATCTCATGTGACTTCCCTTTGTCCTTTTCCTTAAGCGGTTGCTCATGTTGATCATCACTAACCCTTGGATTAGGGAATTTATTAGCATAATTCCCCATTTCCTTGCACTTGAAGCATTGAAGTGTTGGTGGTGCATTCTCTGCAGTCTTTGCTTTATTCACATCATTAGAAACCCTTTTTCCATTACTTCGACACTCAGCTGCTCGATGACCTTCTTTTCCACACTTAAAATATTTTCTAGTCCCTTTAAGACAATCTCCACCATGCTTCTTTCCACACTTTGAGCATAAGGAAACATTCATCTTCTTTTCACCATTATTCTGAGATTTCTCCTTGAACTCCATCTTTCGTTTCTTGTCAAAACCATGAGATGGATATGTAACAGCAACTTCCATTTCTACCTTGATAGCACAACTGTAACAGCCCGATATTTTATGAAAAATATTCTTTTTTATTTTACTAATGTCTTGTGTTATACGCTACACCAAAAGGAGCTTGCACAACACGCATCCTTGACTTGCCTTGCATTACACGCAATCGCAACCTTCCTCGATAGCGTGTGTGGTACGTAATCCTGAGTTTCACGAAACAATGATATGCTATTAAAATATTATTAAAACTAGCCGTTATGAATAGTAATAACCACTTTTTAAATTTTAGAAATTTTAACTCTCAAAATGGACTTCATTTTTGGATTCGGAGTATCGAATTTAGCCTAAGGTGAAATTTTGGTACTTTTCGGATAACTTTCATATTCTGATGAATAGTGAAAATTACTAAATTATAATTAAAAACAACTTTTTTTAATCGAAATAATTAATAGTGATAAATCATTAATTTGAGTGATTTTAAAGTATATTTAGAATATATTTTTACAATTTAATACAATGTTGGTCATTGGATGTAGTTTCACATTTAAACTAGACATAAACAAGTGTCAATCTTTTGATAGATATTGTTTCTTAAAAACACGCTATTTGTTTTAACAGCGGGATTTAATTATAAAATTAATTAATGCAACTTTTATGTTATGAATTTGGTAAAATAGACTTCATTTTTGAATTCGGAATATGAAATATAGCTTGGGATGAAATTTTGGCATTGTTCTGAAAAACATCAATTTTTGATGAATAGTGAAACTACTAAGTGGTAGGTTAAAAACTGAATTTTGCATAAAACTTAATTTTACCGCTTCTGTGAATGGAATTTCGAAAATCCGAGAGACACGGTTAATATCAAGGACTAAAATGTGGTTCAATGAGATGAAAATAATTTTTTGGTGAATAGTAACTTTTTACTTTTTTTTACCACGGTTAATAGTAAATAGGGTAACTAAGAGTAAATATGATATTAATATTACCCTAACACATGTCCTAATTCTATTGGACAAGTGTAATTCGACCAAAAACAAACTTAGGAATAAAATATGACCATTTAGGCCCACTTGGATTAGATTAGGACATTTATTATTAATTTATTTAAAGAAGGGTTAAAATAGTTAAAATCAATGTTTAATAAGTAAATCATTTTTAATATGGGGTTATACATAAGAAAAATTCGACTATAAATATTCATTAGAAATCTAAAAAGATTTACTACATGATGGTATTTTATTTTTAATTTTTAGACATCAAATAATATAATTTATTTATGACACAAAGATGATGCAGTAATTATCTTATTAATGAAATATTGACATAATTGATAATATAAATACCAAAATAAATGTAATTTAATACTTTTTATGAATTCCACTAATTTTCTAGGTTACTATGATATATTAGTGTTGATTTAATAAACTTGGTTCGAACATATAATTCTGTTATGACTTTCACAAAAATCATATATCAAATAGTGTCAAAATTGACACAAAATAGTTTTTAAATCAAATATTATATTATTAATTGTTATTTTATTCCTAAAAATCTAAGGTTCGGCCAAATGACTTAGATAAGGATATATGTATTAATAATATACAATTTGGGGTTCGTTTGGCATGTTATAGTAAGTTTATTAACCATATAGTGAAAGAAAACAAAAAGACACGGTAAAAGTTAAATTATTTAACTTAGAGTTAAATCTAATTGATAAGGTTAAAATAATACCCTGAACTTGTCTAAATCCTATTGGTTGATAGGATTTCGACCCATCCCCACTTTAGCTTCGAAATAAGACCCTTTGGAACCATTATAAACCGATTTTGACTTTAATATAAAATAATATTTTGAGATATTCCTAAGGTGCCCCTCTCCTCCCCTATAAAAGGACACCTCCTCCCCCTCCTCCTCACACCAATTTGAGCACTCAAGCTCGGCCAACCCCTGCCAATTTCTCCTCTCCACTTCCCTAGCAACATCATAGAGGTTCTGGTATTCCTCAAAGACCAATTTTAGTTCCCTAAGAGGAGGTCTCAAAGAGGCACTTCAAAGAAGAGGTAATTACCGTTACCAATTCTTTCATCTTTATTTCTTCTTCCACTTCTTCTTCTTAGGTTGTTTCATTATGAAGTAATAACATCAGTATCACTCATATACTGATATGTTATTATAATTATGAAACAACCCTATTTCACCATCTATCCATCCTACGGAAAAAGAAATCACCGCGCGTGCGTACGTACGGAATACCGTCTCCACGCCGTGGTGTAATCTATTTTCCACCACCACCTTACATGGATGGGTATAATGGTGTAAAGAATAACTATACATAGTTATTAAAACATCATATTGATTCTGATATATTGTATAATCCACTCCAATTCAATTCAATATTTATAGATATGATATCATCGCTCGTGCGTACGTACGGAATACCGTCTCCACGACGCGATGAGATTCATTCTCCATGTTAACCATTTAAGAATGATTATAATGTATATATAAGAAATAATAATGAAATATATGACATTATAAAGCTACTAGATTTATGTATATATATACATATGTATGTCATCTACTTACTTCCATTTCAAGACAATAAGGAAAGGAAAACAGCGTTCATGCGTACGTACGGACTACCGTCTCCATGAACGGTGTTTTTCATTTTATTTATCTACCTATTATATATATATATATATACTGAATATATATGATATATAAATCATATTTTATATTCTGGAAGTAAGTAAATCATGATATAAGTAATAATGATGTCAAGAACAACAAGTCAAAACACCTACGATAAATGAAACGATTTTACCCAAAACGCTTCTTTAACATGGAATTTACAAAAGAACGGGTAATATAATGTCATAAGTGAACCATATATGATATCATAACAATGAATATGATTCTGTAATAAGTCAATAACATGATTTAAATCATTATACAGGAGGTTCGGACACTTACAAAGCAAGTCGGACCTAAGGTAAGGGAAATATCACAATCTCATTTTTATCTGAGATTGTTTATTCGTAAGTATTTACTGGGGTGTATTTTATCATCCACATCCATGTTTCATCAGTATGTAATATTACTTCCATCCACCTACAATTGTTTAAATCCATTTTTACCCTTCGGTGAGTTTTTAGTAAAAGATATGAAAGGAATCTTTTGAAGTTTTTTTTGTACGAGGTACTTTTTTGACTTTTCCGACAAAAGTACGAAGAATGTTTTTTTTAACTTAAACGGCACGAACGGATTTTTACGGTTTTATAAAGCCTTATTTTCATGAAGCTTCCTCCAAAAGATTTCATTACTATTTTTAATAAAATCTCTTTCTTTTAAAATTTCATGATGTTTTGTGAAAAGAAATTGATTTTGAAGAAGAAAGGATATTTTCCTCAAGAATTCATTTCAAGTGTTTTATCAAAATTATTTTCCATCTAAGATAATAAAAGGGTTCTGTTTTTATCCCTATTATTACATGGATTTGATTATGTTTTGATGGAAACATTTTTATGAATTCCTTTATCTTATATGAATTGTTTTATGATGTTATGTTGTTTAAGAATCCCATTTTTATTACATGGGTTATGCGATGATGTATGATTTATGATTATGTGGCACACATAAGAAAGGATTCATTATAAGATGGGTGGGACCTATATCTCCCTCCAATTCATTGGGTAAAGATTTTATATCTCATGAGATAGACATGGCTGGAATGGTAGGTTATACCGGTTCAGTGAAACAGGACTGAAACGAGGGTTACTCGATTCAGAAAGGGACTTTGTCCACTAAGATAGTCTTGAAAATGAGTCATGACTAATAAGAAATGATTTTCCAAGATTATGTGTGCATGCCACAATGTTTCAAGTTTCATGTTATGATTATGGGGATCTCATTTTCACTTCTATGATTTATTCCATGTTAAGATATTATGATCTCTTTTGCAGGTTATGATTTTCAAAAAGATATGATATGATTTTTATTTCCTTTATTTGCCCTTGCTGAGCATTTGAGCTCACCCTTTTATGTTTTCTTTTCCCCAGGAAATAAATAAAGGTTTTAGGTAAAAAAAGGGAAGATCTTTATGGGAGATATTGAAGATCTTTCACCACGATTAGAAGATTATGTTCCAAGTTTCCAAAGACACTAAACTATTACGATCCTTGTGTGTGTGTTTTTGTTATGTACCAAGTATTCCGCAAAAGTAATGTAATGTCCATGTACGTCAAGATACGGGTCTCTACAGTTGGTATCAGAGGAAAGGTTTAGTCAACCTTTGGAAACTAGGATGCGAAAACGTTAGTGAGATCCCTAGAGATATTTCTAAGGTATGTCTAGGGATGTCCCTAGGGATAAGTATACGTATAGGTTATAGTAATAGAATTACGCTAACAATCATAGAATTAAACCTAAGATGTTGGATATTGAAGGTACTCCCCCTTTATTATGTTGTTTTCCCTAGCATGATTTTTGCCTCTCACACTATTCTTTTTGGGTTTTAGACGATGGCTAGAACCCGAAGGAACCGTGTTGATCAATGCAATGGACAATGCAATGATTGCCCTCCTGAACAAACAAATGTTATGGGAGATGGAGTGAAAAATCTTATTGCTATGCTTACACAAGCTATGAATCATTCTGGACTTCCAAATGAGCAGAGAAGGGAACAATATTCTATTGAGTCCTTCATGAGGCAACGTCCACCTTCTTTCAGTGGGTCTTCTGATCCACTTGTGGCTGAACAATGGATCAGTACTACTGAAAAGATATTTTCAGTTCTTCAATGTTCTGAACATGATAAAGTCATCTTAGCAGTATATCGTTTGGAAGGTGAAGCTGATCAATGGTGGAATCTTATCAAGAATATGAGGCCAAGAGATGAAATTGAGTCCATGGAATGGGACGAGTTCAAGAACTTGTTTTTCAGTAAGTACTTCCCTCGTATTCTTCGAACAAAGATGGAGAAAGAATTTCTTGAACTGAAGCAAAGGGATGATGAATCTGTTGGTACCTATGAAGCAAATTTTACAAGACTTGCAAGGTATGCTTCTGGAATTATCATCCAACGTGAAAGTAAAGTTGATCGATTTTTCTGTGGCTTAAAACCAAGTCTTCGAAGGGCATTAGCTATAAGAGACTTCAGTAGCTATGAAGAAATTGTGCGTTGTGCTATCAAGGTAGAAATGGAAGTTGGTGTTACATATCCATCTCATGGTTTTGACAAGAAACGAAAGATGGAGTTCAAGGAGAAATCTCAGAATAATGGTGAAAAGAAGATGAATGTTTCCTTATGCACAAAGTGTGGAAAGAAGCATGGTGGAGATTGTCTAAAAGGGACTAGAAAATGTTTTAAGTGTGGAAAAGAAGGTCATCGAGCAGCTGAGTGTCGAAGTAATGGAAAAAGGGTTTCTAATGATGTGAATAAAGCAAACACTGCAGAGAACGCACCGCCAACACTTCAATGCTTCAAGTGCAAGGAAATGGGGCATTATGATAATAATTGCCCTAATCCAAGGGTTAGTGATGATCAACATGAGCAACCACTGAAGGCAATGGACAAAGGGAAATCACATGCGATCACTATTGGCAATGTTGAATATGACAACGATGTGGTGGAATGATTAAGTGTTTATGTAATGGGATTCCAAAATAATGTTGTATCATTGAGTATTGCAATATTTATTGATGTGGTATTCAAATTGATTGAGATATTTTTTGGAAATAAGATGATATGCGCATAATGAAGACGAGAAAATGAAATGTTTAATAGTATTCATGAGCTCATGATTGATATAAGGACTAAGTGATATCATGGTTTGAGTATATAGAATTTTGAGGATTTTGGTATGTGGAAAGTGTTAACTTTTAACTGCACTCATGTTTTCACTAAGGTATTCAAGAGAATACACGATTAAGGACTTTGAATGTTTGGAATGTGACCAACAAGACATATCTTATGATATGTGGGGATCAACGACAGTATTAAATCTCTGGTAATCGATGTCACTATATTATGAGAGTGGACTGCAGTATTATGTATAAGCCTAAAGATTAGACTGGATTATGTTGGACATAAGTTAGTATTGTTTAAGGATAGAAAATTTTCGATATTATTGATGGGATGTTATAGTAACGTAGTTTTAGAAAAAGGGACAACCTGCAGGACGGGCGACAGCCCATCGCTTCGGACAAGGCTGTAGGAATCGAACCCACAACCGAAGTGCGACTGGCCCTTATCGCCTACCACTGGCCTACAGGAAGTCCATGTTTAGTAGAAACTAGTTTTATTATATTAAGCAGCATGATATATGAAGTATAAGTCCATTTTAGGAACCATATATAATTAATCTCACTATAGAATGACTTATGTATATTTAATAACTTTTTCTAACCTTTTGTTTGAGACAGATGGAATGAACAGTCATTCTATCACATGATCTGCTAACACTTCACAAATAACAAATTCAACTTCATTTATTTAAGAGATGAAGTAGAAATTGTTCAAGGCACGAACAAAAGTGAGATTGTACCAAAATAAAGTAAGTATTTATTCTAAGCAAATTTTCAACTTTAGGGAAATGATCTTGAAAACCAAAAATGTTGTCCTAGTGATCTTATACCTGATGAATCAGATGGTACCTTATATCATCACAAATCTATGGATTTGTGATTACTGGCTTTTCCATAGCCATGTTCTCTACCACTCTCCATCAGAACATGATGGTTAGATTTCTCTTCCATATCCATATTTTCACCTATGTGGAAACCCAGTGATTAGTTTATTTGGGTAATCGTTACATTTCATACTTTAGTTTTTAAAGCCAAGTTTTGGTATTCCCTTTTACGATGTGGGTTTCTATTAAAGAAACTTTCGAATAGTAAACCATTTATAACCCCGACGAATTTCGAGGGCGAAATTCATTTTAAGGGGGGTAGAATGTAACAGCCCGATATTTTATGAAAAATATTTTTTTTTATTTTACTAATGTCTTGTGTTATACGCTACACCAAAAGGAGCTTGCACAACACGCATCCTTGACTTGACTTGCATTACACGCAATCGCAACCTTCCTCGATAGCGTGTGTGGTACGTAATCCTGAGTTTCACGAAACAATGATTTGCTATTAAAATATTATTAAAACTAGCCGTTATGAATAGTAATAACCACTTTTTAAATTTTAGAAATTTTAACTCTCAAAATGGACTTCATTTTTGGATTCGGAGTATCGAATTTAGCCTAAGGTGAAATTTTGGTACTTTTCGGATAACTTTCATATTCTGATGAATAGTGAAAATTACTAAATTATAATTAAAAACAACTTTTTTTAATCGAAATAATTAATAGTGATAAATCATTAATTTGAGTGATTTTAAAGTATATTTAGAATATATTTTTACAATTTAATACAATGTTGGTCATTGGATGTAGTTTCACATTTAAACTAGACATAAACAAGTGTCAATCTTTTGATAGATATTGTTTCTTAAAAACACGCTATTTGTTTTAACAGCGGGATTTAATTATAAAATTAATTAATGCAACTTTTATGTTATGAATTTGGTAAAATAGACTTCATTTTTGAATTCGGAATATGAAATATAGCTTGGGATGAAATTTTGGCATTGTTCTGAAAAACATCAATTTTTGATGAATAGTGAAACTACTAAGTGGTAGGTTAAAAACTGAATTTTGCATAAAACTTAATTTTACCGCTTCTGTGAATGGAATTTCGAAAATCCGAGAGACACGGTTAATATCAAGGACTAAAATGTGGTTCAATGAGATGAAAATAATTTTTTGGTGAATAGTAACTTTTTACTTTTTTTTACCACGGTTAATAGTAAATAGGGTAACTAAGAGTAAATATGATATTAATATTACCCTAACACATGTCCTAATTCTATTGGACAAGTGTAATTCGACCAAAAACAAACTTAGGAATAAAATATGACCATTTAGGCCCACTTGGATTAGATTAGGACATTTATTATTAATTTATTTAAAGAAGGGTTAAAATAGTTAAAATCAATGTTTAATAAGTAAATCATTTTTAATATGGGATTATACATAAGAAAAATTCGACTATAAATATTCATTATAAAGCTAAAAATATTTACTACATGATGGTATTTTATTTGTAATTTTTAGACATCAAATAATATAATTTATTTATGACACAAAGATGATGCAGTAATTATCTTATTAATGAAATATTGACATAATTGATAATATAAATACCAACATAAATGTAATTTAAGACTTTTTATGAATTCCACTAATTTTCTAGGTTACTATGATATATTATTGTTGATTTAATAAACTTGGTTCGAACATATAATTCTGTTATGACTTTCACAAAAATCATATATCAAATAGTGTCAAAATTGACACAAAATAGTTTTTAAATCAAATATTATATTATTAATTGTTATTTTATTCCTAAAAATCTAAGGTTCGGCCAAATGACTTAGATAAGGATATATGTATTAATAATATACAATTTGGGGTTCGTTTGGCATGTTATAGTAAGTTTATTAACCATATAGTGAAAGAAAACAAAAAGACACGGTAAAAGTTAAATTATTTAACTTAGAGTTAAATCTAATTGATAAGGTTAAAATAATACCCTAAACTTGTCTAAATCCTATTGGTTGATAGGATTTCGACCCATCCCCACTTTAGCTTCGAAATAAGACCCTTTGGAACCATTATAAACCGATTTTGACTTTAATATAAAATAATATTTTGAGATATTCCTAAGGTGCCCCTCTCCTCCCCTATAAAAGGACACCTCCTCCCCCTCCTCCTCACACCAATTTGAGCACTCAAGCTCGGCCAACCCCTGCCAATTTCTCCTCTCCACTTCCCTAGCAACATCATAGAGGTTCTGGTCTTCCTCAAAGACCAATTTTAGTGCCCTAAGAGGAGGTCTCAAAGAGGCACTTCAAAGAAGAGGTAATTACCGTTACCAATTCTTTCATCTTTATTTCTTCTTCCACTTATTCTTCTTAGGTTGTTTAATTATTAAGTAATAACATCAGTATCACTCATATACTGATATGTTATTATAATTATGAAACAACCCTATTTCACCATCTATCCATCCTACGGAAAAAGAAATCACCGCGCGTGCGTACGTACGGAATACCGTCTCCACGCCGTGGTGTAATCTATTTTCCACCACCACCTTACATGGATGGGTATAATGGTGTAAAGAATAACTATACATAGTTATTAAAACATCATATTGATTCTGATATATTGTATAATCCACTCCAATTCAATTCAATATTTATAGATATGATATCATCGCTCGTGCGTACGTACGGAATACCGTCTCCACGACGCGATGAGATTCATTCTCCATGTTAACCATTTAAGAATGATTATAATGTATATATAAGAAATAATAATGAAATATATGACATTATAAATCTAATGGATTTATTTATATATATACATATGTATGTCATCTACTTACTTCCATTTCAAGACAATAAGGAAAGGAAAACAGCGTTCATGCGTACGTACGGACTACCGTCTCCATGAACGGTGTTTTTCATTTTATTTATCTACCTATTATATATATATATATATACTGAATATATATGATATATAAATCATATTTTATATTCTGGAAGTAAGTAAATCATGATATAAGTAATAATGATGTCAAGAACAACAAGTCAAAACACCTACGATAAATGAAACGATTTTACCCAAAACGCTTCTTTAACATGGAATTTACAAAAGAACGGGTAATATAATGTCATAAGTGAACCATATATGATATCATAACAATGAATATGATTCTGTAATAAGTCAATAACATGATTTAAATCATTATACAGGAGGTTCGGACACTTACAAAGCAAGTCGTACCTAAGGTAAGGGAAATATCACAATCTCATTTTTATCTGAGATTGTTTATTCGTAAGTATTTACTGGGGTGTATTTTATCATCCACATCCATGTTTCATCAATATGTAATATTACTTCCATCCACCTACAATTGTTTAAATCCATTTTTACCCTTCGGTGAGTTTTTAGTATAAGATATGAAAGGAATCTTTTGAAGTTTTTTTTGTACGAGGTACTTTTTTGACTTTTCCGACAAAAGTACGAAGAATGTTTTTTTTAACTTAAACGGCACGAACGGATTTTTACGGTTTTATAAAGCCTTATTTTCATGAAGCTTCCTCCAAAAGATTTCATGACTATTTTTAATAAAATCTCTTTCTTTTAAAATTTCATGATGTTTTGTGAAAAGAAATTGATTTTGAAGAAGAAAGGATATTTTCCTCAAGAATTCATTTCAAGTGTTTTATCAAAATTATTTTCCATCTAAGATAATAAAAGGGTTCTGTTTTTATCCCTATTATTACATGGATTTGATTATGTTTTGATGGAAACATTTTTATGAATTCCTTTATCTTATATGAATTATTTTATGATGTTATGTTGTTTAAGAATCCCATTTTTATTACATGGGTTATGCGATGATGTATGATTTATGATTATGTGGCACACATAAGAAAGGATTCATTATAAGATGGGTGGGACCTATATCTCCCTCCAATGCATTGGGTAAAGATTTTATATCTCATGAGATAGACATGGCTGGAATGGTAGGTTATACCGGTTCAGTGAAACAGGACTGAAACGAGGGTTACTCGATTCAGAAAGGGACTTTGTCCACTAAGATAGTCTTGACAATGAGTCATGACTAACAAGAAATGATTTTCCAAGATTATGTGTGCATGCCACAATGTTTCAAGTTTCATGTTATGATTATGGGGATCTCATTTTCACTTCTATGATTTATTCCATGTTAAGATATTATGATCTCTTTTGCAGGTTATGATTTTCAAAAAGATATGATATGATTTTTATTTCCTTTATTTGCCCTTGCTGAGCATTTGAGCTCACCCTTTTATGTTTTCTTTTCCCCAGGAAATAAAGAAAGGTTTTAGGTAAAAAAAAGGGAAGATCTTTATGGGAGATATTGAAGATCTTTCACCACGATTAGAAGATTATGTTCCGAGTTTCCAAAGACACTAAACTATTACGATCCTTGTGTGTGTGTTTTTGTTATGTACCAAGTATTCCGCAAAAGTAATGTAATGTCCATGTACGTCAAGATACGGGTCTCTACAACAACGAACAATTTATTCATAGCTACTGAAGTCTCTTATAGCTAATTCCCTTCGAAGACTTGGTTTTAAGCCACTGAAAAATCGATCAACTTTACTTTCAGGTTGGATGATAATGCCAGAAGCATACCTTGCAAGTCTTGTAAAATTCGCTTCGTATATACCAACAGATTCATCATCCTCCTGCTTCAGCTCAAGAAACTCCTTTTCCATCTTTGTTCAAAGAATACGAGGGAAGTACTTACTGAAAAACAAGTTCTTGAACTCGTCCCATTCCATGGACTCAATTTCATCTCTTGGCCTCGTATTCTTGATAAGATTCCACCATTGATCAGCTTCACCTTCCAAACGATATACTTCTAAGATGACTTTATCATGTTCAGAACATTGAAGAACTGAAAATATCTTTTCAGTGGTACTGATCTATTGTTCAGCAACAAGTGGATCGGAAGACCCACTGAAAGAAGGTGGATGTTGCCTCATGAAGGACTCAATAGAATATTGTTCCCTTCTCTGCTCATTTGGAAGTCCAGAATGATTCATAGCTTGTGTAAGTATAGCAATAAGATTTTGCACTCCATCTCCCATAACATTTGTTTGTTCAGGAGGGCAGTCATTGCATTGTCCATTGCATTGATCAACACGGTTCCTTCGGGTTCCAGCTATCGTCTAAAACCCAAAAATAATAGTATGAGAGGCAAAAATCATGCTAGGGAAAACAACATAATAAAGGGGTAGTACCTTCAATATCTAACATCTTAGGTTTAATTATATGATCATTAGCGTAATTCTAGTACTATAACCTATAAGTATACTTAACCTTAGGGACATCCCTATACATACCTTAGAAATATCTCTTGGGATCTCACTAACGTTTTCGCATCCTAGTTTCCAAAGGTTGACTAAACCTTTCCTCTGATACCAACTGTAGAGACCCGAAGCTTGACGTACATTGACATTACATTACATTTGAGGAATACATAGTACATAACAAAAACACACGCACAAGGATCGTAATAGTTTAGTGTCTTTGGAAACTTGGAATATAATCTTCTAATCCTTGTGAAAGATCTTCAACATCTACCATAAAGATCTTTCTTTTTTTTATACATAAAACCTTTCTTTATATCCTGGGGAAAATAAAACATAAAAGGGTGAGCTAAAATGCTCAGTAAGGGTAAACAAAATAAATATCAATCACATCATATACATAAACACATAACTTTTGGAAATCTTAACCTGTAAAAGAGATCATAATTTCATAACCTGGGATAACTCATGGCAGTGAAATGTAATCACAATAATCATAACTTAAAACATTAAACTTTGTGGCATACACACATAATCATAGAGAATCATTTCTTATTAGTCAAGACTCATTTCCAAGACTATCTTAGTGGACAAAGTCCCTTTCTGAACCGAGTCACCCTCGTTTCAGTCCTGTTTCACTGAACCGGTATAACCTACCATTCCGGCCATGTCTATCTCATGAGATATAAAATCTTTACCCAATTTATTGGAGGTAGATATAGGTCCCACCCATCTCATAATGATACCATTCTTATGTGTGCCACAAAATCATAAATCATACATCATTGCATAACCCATGTAATACAAATGGGAATCTTAAACATCATGACATCATAAAGCAATTCATATAAGATAAAGGATTTCATAAAAATAATTCCATCACAACATAATCAAATCAATGTAATAATAGGGATAAAAACAGAACCCTTTATTATCTTAGATGGAAAATAATTTTGATAAAATACTTGAACTCCATTCTTGAGGAAAATATCCTTTCTACTTCAAAAACATTTTCCTTTCTTAACACGTCTTACAATTTTAAACTAAAAGAAGTTGATTAAAAATAAACTTGAAAACTTGTAAAGGAAGCTTCTTGGAAATAATGTTTTAAAAATCCATTCATGCCGTATAAGTTAAAAAAACATTCTTCGTACTTTTTTTGGAAAAGTCAAAAAAGTACCTCGTACGAAAAACGACAAAATATTCCTTTCATATCTTTTACACAAAACTCACCGAAGGGTAAAATTGGGTTTAAACAATTGTAGGTGGATGGAAACAGTATTACATATTGAGGAAACATGGATGTGGATGATAAAATACACCCCAGTAAATTCCAAAGTATAAACAATCTCGGATAAAAATGAGATTGTGATATTTTTCTTACCCTAGGTCCGATTTGCTTCGTAAGTGTCCGAACCTCCTGTATAATGATTTAAATAATGTCATTGACTTATTACAGAATCATATTCATTGTTATGATATCATATATGGTTCACTTATGACTTTATATTACCCTTTCTTTTGTAAATCCTATGTTAAAGAGCATTTTGGGTAAAATTGTTTCATTTGTCGTCCGTGTTTTGACTTGTAATTATTCATATGATTGCTTAGATCATAATTACTTAATTCCAGAATATAAAACATGATTTATATATAATATATATTCAGAATATACATATATATAATAAATTATAAATGTAAATAAATACACCGTTCATGGAGACGGTAGGCCGTACGTACGCATGAATGTTGTTTTCGTTTCCTTATTGAGTTGAACGGAAGTAAGTAGATGACATACATATATATACACATAAATCTAGTATCATTATTATGTCATATATTTCATGATTACTTATTATATATACTTTATAATCATTCATGAATGGTTTAGTGGAGAATGAATCCCATCGCGTCGTGGAGACGGTAGTCCGTACGTACGCACGAGCGATGATATCGTTTCCATAATTATTGAATTGAATTGGAGTGGATGATACAATATATCAGAATCAATATGATGTTCTAATAACTATGTATAGTTATTCTTTACACCATTATACCCATCCATGTAAGGTGGTGCTGGAAAATAGATTACACCACGGCGTGGAGACGGTATTCCGTACGTACGCATGCACGGTGATTTCTTTTTCCGTAGGATGGATAGATGGTGAAATAGGGTTGTTTAATACTTCTAATAACATATCAGTATATTAGTGATACTGATGTTATTACTTCATAATGAAACAACCTAAGAAGAAGAAGTGGAAGAAGAAATAAAGATGAAAGAATCGGTAACGGACATTACCTCTTCTTTGAAGTGCTTCTTTGAGACCTCCTTTTAGGGCACTAAAATGGGTCTTTGAAGAAGACCAGAACCTCTAGGATGTTTCTAGGGAAGTTTAGAAGAGAATTTGGTAGGGTTTGGCCGAGCTTCAAGGCTCAAAGTTGTGTGAGTAAGAGAGGGAGGAGGTTCCCTTTTATAAGGGAGGAGAGGGGTACCTTTGGGAAAACTAAAAATATTATTTTATTATAAAGTCAAGTTCGGTTTTAAATAGCTCCAAATTGATATATTTCGAAGCTAAGGTGGGTATGGGTCTAAATCCTCTCATAAAATAGAATTTATACAAGTTTAGGTTCCTATTTTAACCTTATCATTTAGATTTAACATTAAGTTAAATAAGTTTACTTTTACAGTGTCTTCTTGTGTTCTTATACTATAAGGTTAATAAACTTACTATAAGCAGCCAAACGAACCCAAATTTGTTTATTATTAATATATATAACCTTATCTAAGTCATTTGGTCGAACCTTAGATTTTTAGGAATAAAATAACAATTACTAATATAATATTTGTTTTAAAAACTATTTTATGTCAATTTTGAAACTATTTAGTAATTGATTTTTGTGAAAATCATAACAGAATGATTAGTTCAAACAAATCTAATTAAATCAATAATAACATGTCATATTAACCTAGAAAATTATTGTAATTCATAAAAAGTCTCAAATTACATTTATTTTGGTGTTTATAACATTAATTATGTCAATATTTCATTTATAAGATAATTACTGCATCATCTTTGTGTCATAAATAAATTAAATTATTTAATGTTTAAAAATTAAAAATAAAATACCATTATGTATGAAATCTTTTTATATTTCTAATGAATATTTATAGTCGAATTTATCTTATGTATAACCCCATATTAAAAATTATTTACTTATTAAACTTTGATTTTAACTATTTTAACCCTACTTTAAATAAATTAATAATAAATGTCCTTATCTAATCCAAGTGGGCCTAAATGGTCATATTTTATTACTAAGTTTGTTTTTGGTCGAATTAAACTTGTCCAATAGAATTAGGACATGTGTTAGGGTAATAATAATATCATCTTTACCCTTAATTACCCTATTTACTTTTAACCGTGGTAAAAAAAAGTAAAAAGTTACTATTCACCAAAAAATTATTTTCATCTCATTGAACCACATTTTACTTACTGAAATCAACCGTGTCTCTAGGATTTTTTAAATTCCACTCACAGAAGCGGTAAAATTAAGTTTTATGAAAAATTCAGGTTTTTTAACTACCACTTAGTGGTTTCACTATTCATCAAAAATTGAAAGTTTTCAGAAAAATACCAAAATTTCACCCTAGGCTAATTTCGATATTCCGAATCCAAAAATGAAGTCCATTTTGAAAAATAAAATTTATAAAATTTAAAAAAGTGGTTATTACTATTCATAACGGCTAGTTTTAATAATATTTTAATAGCATATCGTTGTTTAGTGAAACTCGGTATTGCGTACTACACACGCTATCAAGGAAGGTCGTGATTGCGTGTAATACAAGGCAAGTCAAGGATGCATGTTGTGCAAGCTCCTTTTGGTGTAGCGTACAACACAATACATTAATGAAATTAAAAAGAATATTTTTCATAAAATCTCGGGGTGTTACACTAAAAGTAAGGAGGACCATGGGGAGCATTTGGGGTCTATAATAAAGACCTTACAGAATGAGAATATTTATTCAAAGTCTTAAAAATGTGTGTTCTTGATGAATTAAGTCTTATTCATAGGTATTGTTGTCATAATAAATGGAATATCAGTTGAACCATCAAAGACATAATCAATTGAAGGATATCCAAAGATAACATATATGATAAATATTCATAGTATACTTAGACTCGATGATTATTATCATGGTTTGGTAATATATTTCACATTTTTTATGATCCCTATAACTAAGATAAATTATAATGGATTAATTTTTTCAAGATTAATTAAATTTAAGAGAGCATCAAGTAGTTGAAAATAAGATTATCACATCACATGTACTAATGCTACCCATATGAGAAGAAATTAGCGTGGTGTATAGTGATAGTTCAAATAAGGTATTAGGATGTGTACTAATGTAGAATGAGAAAGTGATAACATATGAATCAAAGAAATTGAATGTAAATGGATAGAATTACCCAAAACATGATCTGGAGTTTTATTTAGTAATCTCTATGTAGATTATTTGGTATCATTATCTCTTTTGGGAGAACTGTGAAATATATACAGATCATAAGATCTTAAAGTACAAATTTAAATAGAAATTGTTAAATATGATCCAGTGGAGATAGTTATATCTGATTAAGGACTATGAGAACTTAATCCACTACCATCTAGGGAAATCAAATATACTAGAAGACACTCTATGAATAAATGATTAATAAATTTTATCATTGATAATAATTGAGAAGGAAACAATATTATTAGAATAAAAAAGGATGAACATGGGAATCATAAAAGAAGGAACATCATCATTCCATCAACAAATTCTCTCTCAAAAGTCACTTATAAATATGATAAAGGGTGATCAAAGAGATGATGTGGAAATTCATATGATCATAGAAGCTATAAGAAAAAGAAAATCCACAGATTTCAAAGTTAATAAAGAAGGGGTTTTAACATTTGGATCATGACTATGTGTACAATCATATCCTGATCTAAAGGATTTGTTCAATGATTCACATAGCATGACCTTTTCTATCCATCCATAGTGCCAAAATTTTTATAAAGATCTCCAATAGCACTTTTGGTGGTAAAATATAAAGATATAGATCATGGAATATATATCAAGGTTTTTTGAATGTTAGGAACTAAAGAATGAAAGGTAAAAATCTTGGGGGATTATGTAACCATCACCCATACCTATATAAAATTGGGGAAACATGACCATGGTAATTTTTACTAGTTTTCTAAAGATATAAATAAGAAATAATGCTATATGGATTTTGGTGGATAGTATTACAAAGATTGTTCACTTCATTGTAATTCAGGAGGAATTCTCACTCAGTCGACTTGAAAGGTTATACATTTGGGAAGTTTTGAGGCCGTTTAAAACACCACTTTCGATTATATATAATTGAGATCCAGGAATTACAACAAAGTTATAAAGGGGTCCCAAATATTCTCTAAACACTATGTTGAACGTCATCATGTCTTATGAATAAAATTTACCTTTTTTATTTTCGAAACACTTTTAATGATAATGTAACAAAAAATACATTTCTAAACAAAAAAACTATGATAGAATGAAAATAAGATAATTATTAAAATAAATCTGGATCCAATTACACATCTTATCCATATATTGGTTTTATTTAAGAGAAGTTAACTTAGCATATGTGTCTTCCAAAATGTGGTCTTCAAACCGATAAGTCATGGTGTCCCAAACTTTAAAAAATTACTACACAATTATATTCTTTTCATTGAAGCCTCTTGTAAATATATGATATTTATTATGGATCCAATCTCTTGATTTCTATTGGTTCCTATCAAAATAATTCACTTGAGCATGTTGTCAGTATCCTTTATGGAGGAATTAATTTGATATTCCTCCTATGACATTTCTTCCTAAGAGTTCATGATAGTCTCTCTTAGTTTATTATTATTTTAATCCTCCTTTCTTACCTCCATATTTTGGTCATTTGTCAAATACATAGTATAATAATTGTGATTAGTGATGGAATATCAGGAATAATTATCCACCAATATGGATCCCCCTACATTGGATTAGGTTCTTCAATATATCATCAGCCTTGACTTATTCCTTAGAAATACCACATTCAATCAAGTGGGTTGTACACAAATTTTTTTCATTATAATTCATTTCATAACCAATTGAAGTGGGATCACATTTAGTATCCTTGGGCATCATCTTCATGGTTGACTATGTCACAATCATTTTAGGAATATAATAGTAATATTTGGTACCTTTGAAATTTTTCTTTGGTTCAAAATGCAGTTCCAAGTATCCCAGTTCCACTTCTTCTCTTTATTCCCCATTGGACCGTGAATCACTCTTCTATGACATCCCTAAGAACTATATTCTAAAAAATTTCTATTTATCTCATCACTTGGCTCCCCTAAGAAAAATCATGTCCTTCAATGACACCAACTTCACATTCTAACTCTATTTATTCATAGACTGTCCAGAAACTTAAGGACATGTTGAGAGTATGCTAAACAGATAAAAAAAAGATGGTGTCAACATATTCCTCTAGTCATGTTATCATTAAACAACATTTTATAGTAAAATATCCAAATGGATGTTTATAAATCCATTAGTATTAAGATATGTAGAACACCAACATGCTGGGATGAAGTTGGAAATGAAAATTGATGACTCTAGAAATGGTTATCAAAATGGTCAAAATTTTAAAAACCATTATACATAAAATTAGGGATTTTTTTAGAAAAAATATTATCTATGTTGATAATTTTCAATTGGACTTGGAGTTTGAGGTTAGAGAGAGGGGATTTATCTATATATCTCTATGGATGAAATTCATTATATTTGGTGATAAGGGACAACATAGTCCAAGATACATTGATACCTTTGAGATTCTTGATCACATCAGTGCAATGGCCTATCAAATACCACTCCCACCTAACTTATTATAAGTACATTATTTGTTTCAGGTATCCCTATTATGGACATACATAATAGAATTTTCATATGTGCTGAATCCAAAGTTGTTTACAATGGATAATGATCATTAATATGATAATGAATCACGGAATAACATAGATCATAGAAATAATGTTCTATGAAATAAGAAAATGTATATGGTCAATGTACTACAGTGAAATCACATGATCAAAGAAGAGATATGAGCACTATAGAAGGTGATGAAAAGGAATTATCCTCATTTTTTTAACTGTGTGAAATGAAAATATAAAGGATGAAATTTCTCATGGGGGGATGAATGTATCAACATGAAATTTAATAAATAAAATTCCCTTTTGATTGATTTAAATTATTTATTTTGTATTATGGTTATGGGAAACAAATTCAATTATTTATCATTGTGAATACAATATCCAAATAAAATTAAAATACCATTGTTCATCATAACCATTAAAAATATATTCGTTGACCAGTGATTGTATGATTTGTATAAATAGAGGGTTTTGATAAATCCAATTTACACAATAGTAAATATGATGGACATGACCAGTAGGATTTTTCCCTAAAAATACCATTTATTAGAACTTCTAAGAGATAAATAATCAATGGTATTTTCCCGTGAAAAAATCTAACCAGATATCCAAAAAATAAAGCCTAAGTGAAATATTTTACAATATTTTTTCAAGCTCATCAATATCACATCCCAAACCATGTATGGCGAACAACCCTATTAAAATAGTACCATCGCACACGTTACCCTTAGGGAATCTGAAGGTATCATAAAGTGATACGTATCAATGCCCTAAAAATATGAGTATTTATATTCTATTTTAAATATAATAATTATTATTTTTACTTCTTATTAATGTTACTTTATAAAAGATTTTTATTTTAATATGGTAAACCAAACCTATTATTTTTGTGTAACATAAAATTTCAAATAAGGCATTAATTTTTGATTAATTAATGAATTTTCGATAAATGATATTTTAATAGTTTTATATAATTAAATAATTTTTATTAAATAAAAATATATAATATAATTTTTAATATTTCAAATGTAATTGTTATAAGGGTTAAATAACTACTGTTGTTTAAAAATCACTATTTATCAATAAATGATGACTATGGTTTTAAAAGTAAAAATTTAAATTTTTATCAAATAACTTTGATAAAATAAATATGAATATATTAATCAGATTTTTCAAATTTTCTAATAGTGAATTCTTCATAATATTCTCATATGATCAATTTTTTGGGTAAAAAATTATATACAATATAAATATACGGTATGTGTTATGAAATCATAATGAATAAAAGGCGATTTAATAAATTCTATAAATTGTGTGAATGGTAAAATATGCGTTTTCCATTTAATATAAATTTTTTATAAAAAAAATTTAGAAAGCCAATATGAATTCTCCAATACCTAAATTATATTATTAGGGTATAAAATTGATTCTTTTTAAACCCAATTCATGTCAACATCACCAAGTTAGATATATTATTTTATTCCTACCAACAATCATATAAAATAACAAAATAAACTCCTATTTGAAAGAATATATGTTTAAAATCCAAGGAATAGTTTGTGGTTGTTATTACATTATTGCATAGATTCTAAAACCTATGTTTGGGGAATAATAATGAACTCCCCTCTCTTTTTCTATATAAACCCACCCATGTTCCCATTCATCTTCACTAAAAAACCAAATAATATTTCCATGATATTACCTCCACATTCAAGAGTCTTATAAAGGTTCTAGAATCTCTCAAGAATTATCTCCAAATCTTTTGGAATCACCCACTCAATGAATGGGATCCTCTATTTCTTCTCTTTTTTCAAGAACCTAATTTATCTAATAAAATTTTTAATCTAATTCATATTGATGAGATATTCTCTTCTGCATCCCTCTTTATTAACCTACTATTTATAAGTGATTATTGACCCCTTCCAATCTAATTATGAACTCCCATTATTAATTATATACCAACGTTACATAGCCGAAATTATCTTATGATTTTTTCATCCTCTTTTTTTTATTCAATCAACATCCTTCTCTTATTCCTAAAAATTCACCAATTTTCTTATCTTATTATGTTATATCATATAACTCCTAATGTTCTTTTTTAATTTTAAGTTATGAGGGACCCCTTCCTATCTTATCTAACCATTTAATAAATGATTATGTGATTTTCTAAAGCTTCTGAAATGTCACTATGATTTTATAAGCTGAAAAATTGTGATTTATTTACCTCTACCAATTTACACTCAAGGGTATTCACCTAGATGTATTTATACATCATTTTTTTAATTAAATGTATTTGAACCTCATTTTATAATGGTTTCACTACATGTGATGAAGTATTTTCTTATATTATATGATCTATCTCACACACTTATGCATATACATGATATGATTATGATGGGTACACCAAGATAGAACTCTCATGTATTGGGTAATGTTTTATTCTCATTAGATTCCATGTATAGTTTATTTGAGGTTATCCTAAGAAAATTATGATACAATTTCTTTGTGGTCAACCTTTAATTAATCTAATAATGTAATTTTTAATGTAGTTTCAAGATTACATGTTTCCTTTATGTAATCAATCTATATCATTCCTTTTAATTCATGTTTATGATTCTCACCCATTTTATGACCCATGTAAATGACTATTTTCTAACATGTGATACTTTCTTCAGGTTATTCTTTATGTATTCATTTACCGAGACTTATAGAAAAACCTTTTATTATAAATTTTCCCTAGTTATCCTAACAATTTTAAGAATTATCGAATATTATGATAATGTTTAGGATTTTTTCAATAATGCATATGTGGTCTTGAGTTTCATATTGTCTAATAGTGTACCCAATTACAAAAGGAAAATTGGTTTCTTCTTCTTATGGGTTTTATTATGTGTATTATTATGTAATATATCATGAAAAGAAGTATCATAAAGGAAAATATTTTAATATTTTGGATATAAGTATTTTATGGGATATAAGTCTCAAAATTAATGAATAAGGGTGTATATGAGATAACCTTTTATAATTCATGGAGTGGGAACACATGTAAGTATTAAAAATATTAAAAATATATAGTGCCACATTCTTGTGAAAGTAGAACCAAATGGATGATAATTAAAATTAAGGACACAACATAGTATAAATAAATCTACCCAATAATAAATCATCATGTTTATGTGTAAATCTTACCAAAATATCTTTGTTTAACCCCTATAGTAAATCCATTTTAACCCTAATAGTTTTAATAAAATTTTTCTAATTATATTACTCATTATAAAAAAATTAATATCATCTCATTAACAAAATTTTATATTCTAATTAAAAATATTAATATCATGTTATCCTGATTAATTCCTATAAATAGAATATACTAATTGTAAATTAAACATGAAAAATAAAATAAAAAAATATTTTAAAAATGTATTAATAATACAAAAATTGAATTTACATTCATTTCATTCCTAGATAAAACCATAAAATGATTGTCAAAATATTTTATAAAATGTATAATATATAAATTTAATTAAATATATTATTAAATAATTATTTATTTAATTTATTATGATAAAAACATATTTCAAAAATAAAAACTTTTTTATGAAAAATAACATATTTTCCCATAAAATTATATTATCATCGTTAATAATGATCATATAACTAATTTATGGATATATAATCATAAATTAAAAATATATTTCATTAAAAAAATTATAAAATATTATGAGTATTATTTTTTAGATAATAATTTATAAAAAAATCATTCCAAAATAGGTATTTTAATCATGTGAATTTAGAAAATAATTAATGACTATTTATTAGGTATTAATAAATATATTTGAATTTATGAAAACATTTATATATATATTTCTAAATTTTTTAAATGTTATTCATACCCACCAATATAATGTCTTGGTTATAAAGGTTTACTATATCACGGTTCATTTAGACTCAATGTTTCATGTAAATAATGCTATTAAATTCATTAATTTTTTTCAAAGGAAATAAATATAAAATCTTGGGGTGTTATATATAAAAATCACATTCATTATTTATAAAACCATATTCCATTAATGTTTTATCAAATAGAATGTTCTATGACATAAATTTTTTCTTCAATTTTTAAATTAATCTTTATAACTTGAATACCTTATTGACATTATTTAGAGTCAAAAACCATTTTGGTTGTTTCATAATGAAATAACTCTACCGATTCTCATTAAGGAAATATATTTTTAAATTCATCTATAAACATTCATTATAACAAACCTTCTATTTATATAAAATTAATACTTTATTCATTACATAAGAATACACATAATACAACCTAGATGATCAACAAGTATAGTGTCTTTGTGAATTAAGTACATTACATAACAACATAAGACATTAAATACAAAGTCTTTATTGAAATCCTCCTTAACATGTTCATAATATTTCCTCATTATGAAAACTTTTTGGGATATAATGTGGAAAAACATTAGAATAGAGGTGAGATATAAAGCTCGATAAGGGAGTAATCAAGGAATAGAATGAAGAAGATAAAACATGTTAGACAATAGGCATATCAATAGGGAATAAAAATATCATTAATAATACGTCATGTTATAATATGACAATCATAACATGGTAAATGTGTCAACAACTTAAAATACTTCTTCATAAACATAGGTCAAGGGTAAACCCACCAAGAAATAAATGTGGATAATATCCCATAAAAGAATCAGGTAATCTCCATATCCTAATGCGGCATATCAGGATACCAACCATTACCCAAGGCATTTGAGCACTATCTGGGCACACCCATCACTTACATTTCATTCTCATTCATAAGTGTACCACATAGATCATACAACATGGATTTATTCATCCTCATAATTTAATACATGATTATGAAGTTTGGAATACATATATGTTAGTCCCCAATCAAAATTTATATGTCCATAAATGTGAACACCCTTAATAAGAAATGGGTATGGTATTCACAAAACAATTGTTTTGGCATGGAAAATCATGATGAAATATATGAAGCCTAACGATGTTGCATAAAGATTCATAAAAATGCATTGATGAGAGAGAAATTGGTCTCTCATAATATTTAAATACAATTTATAGTAATAAAAACATGTGACACAATATTCCAATATTATAAATTTGTAAATATATGGAATAATTTAATGAAAAACATGAATTGAGGAAAGAATCATAACTAGATTTCAGCAAGGTAATAGGTGTACATAATGGATCACAGGAGGATTAAAGAGAGGAAAATGGGATATCATAATTTATAAATTAAATTTTTTGTAAGGGGAATATGTAAGAACATATTCCAACATAATGAAATGGAATTTAATAGACATAACATAAAAGAAGTTACTTCAAGGAAATGAGAAGAGAGAAATCCCTTATAAAATTTCTGTATAGTAATTTCTTAGGTAAGGATTAAATTGAGAGAGTATAAATGGGATATAATTAAAATAAAATTAATTGTATATCAATGTAATTATAATAAATTAATGATAGTAGAAACAATTTAATTTATAAAGAATAAAATCAACGAAGGTTCATGAATTGAAAGAAAGAGATAAAGGTGAGGATCCCTTACTTGAATGAGTGGCCAAAAAGGCTTGGGAGGGGAATATTGATAGATTGGGGGCACCATTCGAGGAATACAGAGAGATGATGGAATATTATAGACGTTCTTCAAGTATTTTTAGTTAGTATAAATTGGATAATGGTTGAGTTTATATAAGAAAAGTTGGGGATTCTTTTATTATTTTGGATTTGGACACTACATATTAAATTATCCAAAAAAACCACCCCATGATTTTACCCAATGGTTTCTAAAAAATTGGACTAATTTAAACTATTTTATAATTAAAAGGGATAAACATATTAAAATATTACCATTGGTTATGTGGAGGTGAGTTGAACTCTAAAAGAAATGATTTTAAAATATTAAAATATTTTATAACTCTTAGAGAATTACTAATGGTTTTAAAAAAAATAAAAAAAATAAAATTATTGTAAAGGTAAGACATATATTAGTTCATGGCCCCTATTTATATTACTTATTACATCACTTTAGAGTCACTGTGATGTCATAACACACAAAGTATATTTATATGGTATTTAATTTTTACCTAAAAATATGATTGTCTCAGAAGATTATAAAAAATTCACCATTAGATAATTTCAACATACTGATTCCAAAAATAATATTTATTTTAACTAAATAATTTTCTAAATATTTAAATTTTTAGTTTTAAAATAAAAACATACAATTATTGAAAATGATGGGTTTTGGACAATAACATTTTTTTGAACCCTTCTAAAAATTATATTTTACATCATAAAAAATATATAATCGTTTATATTTAATAAAAATTATTTAATAATAATATTTTATTAAAATAATTTTTCTTTCATAAATATATTAATACATAGATATCTTATTTGAATTTGAATATTAACCAAAAATGTTATTTGTGTTTTACTGAATAAAAATTAAAATCATTAATAAAGTAACAATATTATGATGAAAATATATTGATTGTTATATTGAAAAATAATGTATATATTCATATTTATTGGATCTTGACACATATCCATTTAATACACCAGCATACACCATAAGAGTATGGTGTGTGATGGTGGGGATTTCATGGGGTTGTTCGGCGAACATGGTTTTGGTCGTAATCTCGACTAGCATGAATATTACCAATTAATGGTTTTTATCCTGATTAAGTTTTTGGATCTCATATTTAAATTGGTAGGGGAAAATCCAAGAAATTTTATCTCCCTCAAATGCTCCTATAAATGGGATTCAAAGGGAATGATCCTATAGGTTGAGGTCATCACTTCCTTTGTCTGTGATAATTGGATTTGTTAAAACACTAAATATATACTAATATTGTGATCACTATTAAAAGACTATATTATCAATGGTAAATATATGTAATGGTCATTTAAATCCAATTTCATATGATAAAAAAAATAATTGTATGTGTTTTCTATAACCAAAATAAATTTAATTAAATCAAAAGGGAGAATTATATTCATAACAATTTGAGTCATTAAAATCTCCCCCCTTTTAGAAATTTATTCCCCAAATTTTTATTCTCCCACACTAAAAATGTTAGCGGTTTGTCAGATTCATCACGTCCTTTGGTTCCCATGTTTTATATTTGAAGATATGGTTTCTCTAAAACACTTTTACTAGAGGCATTATCTTATTTCGTAGGACCTTTTCTCTAGGATATAAGATCTTCACTGGCTACTCCTCCTAGGAAAGGTCTTTCTCTAACTATACCACCTCTGGATTGGGTACATGTTATGGGTCTGGTATGTAAATTCTCAAGATGGATACATGGAATACATCATGTACTTGAGATTGGTTCGGTTGGAGTTCTAGTCGATGGGCCACTGCTCTGATGTGATCAAGGATATCAAATGGGATAAGGTTCCTTGGACTAATAATTACCTTAATCCCAAATCTCATAACTATCTTTCATAAATATATATAGAGGAATACCATGTCTTCGACATCAAAATCTAGGTTACGTCAATGATTGTCAGCATAGCTCTTTTTTCATCTATGGGAAGACTTAAAGTGTTGCTGAATGATCATACCCCTTTCCACCATTTCCTTTACCATTTCAAGACATATAATTTTTTGTTCCCCAACTTCATCCCAACATGTTGGTGTTTTTTACCTTGTCTCATAAAGGGCTTCATAGGGATCTATTTGGATGCTTGAGTGGAAAATGTTGTTGTATGATAACTCAAACAGAGGAAGATGCTGGTCACATCCTCCCTTGGTATCAATTGATCATGATATCAACATGTACTCAAGTTTTTGGATAGTCTAATTAGATTGGCCATCATTTTGAGGGTGATAAGATGCACTAAAATTCATCTCATTGTTTAGAGCATGCTAGAGACTTTTCCAAACCTAATGGTGAATCTCAGTTCTTGATCAGACATAATTAATTATGGTACTTAACGAATCCTTACCGATTATCTAATGTATATCTATTCGAGTTGATCAATTGATAAATCCTCTCGAATCACAATGAAGTGTGTTTTCTTTGTAAGATGACCCACAACAACCCATATAGAATTGCTTCCCTTGGATATTTTTTGAAGTACAATAACAAAGTTAATAGTGATTATTCTTATGTCCATGTTGTTATGGGAAATGTTTTCATCATCCACTTATACTTTTACCATTAAATAATCACTTTCTGAATTACTATGCACATTTATGTATAATAATAAATCTCCTTATTCATGTTATCCCACCAATAGTTCTCTTAGAGATCTAGATACAGCTTTGTGTTTCATTAGTGAATGATGAAAGTTGAACTATGTTCATCATTAAATAGTTCCTTTTCTAACTCCAGATTTTATGGAACACATTGTTTTGAACCAAATCTCATAATTCCTTCTTCATTAGCATTAAACACCAAATATTTCTCTTTTCTTATAGTTTCCAATTTCTTTTAAATTCTACATCATCTTTTTGAGAATAATTTATCCCTTTAAGAAGATATGGTTGATAAATAATTTGTGAAAGGATTTATGATGTTTCTTCCTTCATGATTCCCATGTCCATCCTCTTTAAATATAAGATGATCAAATCCTTTTCAATTCTCATTGATGATAGAATTACTGGATCCTTTCTACTTAGAGCATCTACCACTTTGTTTTCTTTACCGGGATAGTAGTGGATTGAGCATTCATAATACTTTATGAGCTCTCACCATCATCGCTGGCATATATTAAGATCTTCATATGTAAATATATATTTGAGGGTCTTGTGATCAGTGTATATATCACAATTTTCCCCATAGGGATAATTCCACTATATTTTCAATGCAAAGATCATAGCTTCCAACTCCTCATCATGTGTGGGATAGTTTTTCTCATGAACCTTGAAGAATATTCTTTTAATTTATCATTCTAAATTAACACACATCCTAATACATTCTTTCATTTATCACTGAATATTACAAAGAGTTCTCCACTTTTGGGTAGAATGATAATAGGGTTAGTGATAAGCCTCCTTTTCAACCCCATGATACTTTATTCATATTCATTATTCTAATCAAACTTGAATCCCTTATGATTTATCTTGGTAAGAGGGTTTGAAAATCATGAGAAATTTCTCAAAAATCGATGATAATACCCAAATAACAAAAGAAAACTATGCATATATATCACAAATGTTGGCCTCTTCCATCCTTAGATTTATTTTTTCTTTGATGGATCTTGAGATATCCCATTACATGTGATGATATGCGCCAAGAATGATACATATTTCAACTAGAACTCAAATTTTTCATACATTCTATAAATCATCTCCTTTCATAAGGTCTTTAGAACATTTATCTGATACTCCTCATTTTCATCCATGGTTTTGGGTATATTATAGTATAATCTATAAATACTACAACAAATTTTTTAAGGTATTCTCTAAAGACTCTTTTCATAATGTCCATGATGATTTATGGAGAATTAGTGAGTCTAAATGGAATCACTATGAATGAATAGTTCCATTACCATATACGAAAGTGGTCTTGGGGATATCTTCCTTCTTCACCTTTACTTGATAATATTCCAATCTAGGATCCACCTTGGAGAAGTATTATTCTCCACATAGATAATCAAACAAGTCATCAATCTGAGGTAGAGTATACTTGTTCTTTATTGTGATCTTGTTGATCATATGATAGTCAGTGAAAATTCACATTGACCCATACTTCTTCCTAACAAAGAGGAATAGTGAACCCCATGGTGAAACACTTGGTCATTTGATCCCTTTAACAATATTCTTCTGAAGTTGTTTCTTAAGCTACTCAAGTTCCACAACATCCATTCTATCTGCAGTCATGGATTTGGGAAATACCCCAAGTATAAGCTTATTAGAAAATTCAACTTCTCGTCTAGAAGTAATACCATGAAATTCTTCAGGAAACACTTAAACATATTCTCTCACAATAGTCATGACTTATAGTATGGTTATTTACTTATGCTTTATTGTAGGGAAATAATATCATTACTTGAGATTATAGTGATAAAGAAAATTCATCATCATCCTTTCAATTATATTGAATTAGGGGTTTATTCTCCATATATAGGGTTACTTCCTTATCACATCAATTTATGTTGAATTAATATAGATAAATTCAATCCATACCCAGTATTTCATAAAATTACACCAAATAATGTATAAAAAGGTTCACTGAGAAGTTTAATCCACAAACATTTACTGGTGAGGTGTTATATACATAAGATACAAAAATTTCTTCATTTTTCGTTTTTACTGACATCTCTAGTTCCATGATTTGTGGTGGTGTTTGCATAGTTCTACTAAAAAATCACAATATGAAGGAATGCGTAGAACTAGACTCAAATAATATATTTTTTATTATTGAATCAATAACTAGTATACATGTCACCACTTCATTTTTGGGTTTCACCTCAGTAGTAGTGATGGAAAATGATCACCCTTGCTACCTTGGAGGTTGTTGGTTATCTCAAAAAAACCCTTGTCCTGGGGAAGTGGTTTAAAAAGTTCCATGTTTCCTTGTAGTTAAAGAAATGGAAAATGTGTTGATGGTTGACTAGAGATTTCCTTTACTCTGTATCGTTAGTGGGTTTCTCTTATCAGAAATAATTGGCTATATTCTCTTCACTTTTACACATAATGAATTTTCATGTTCCCCTAATTCAATTTCCAGGGTGATTCTTTACGAACCTTTGACAAGTGGGATGTATAAATTTCATAGCACCATTGGATTTTTTGATTAGGTCACTAGAATTAAACTACAAATTCCTCTTTTTATCCCCATAATACCATTGGTATTATCTAATCATAATTTCAACTTTGAGGGAAAATCGGACAATTTCCTCATAGTTATTAAAGTCACAGATCGCCAGAGATTTTTATATATTAGGCTTTATCCAACCAAATAAGCAGTCAACCTTAAATTTAGGGGGGGAAATCTAGAGATGTATCATGAATGTATTCTAATTTTTTCCTCATACACCCTGATAGATTCATCATCTTTTTTATAATGTAAAATTAAATCCCATTCCGTTTTAAGATGGAGAGTGCAAGGAAAATATTTATCCAAAAACATTTTCCTGAATTAATTCCACTCCATTATTTCGATATATTCCATAGGATTCATATTATTGATTAATGTCTAAAATTGACCACCTTATCTCTCTATATGAAAAACATCCAGAAGAACATTCTCTTGTTCAGAACATTGAAGCATGTAAAATATATTGTCAATGGAGTAGATCCTTTTTTCCATGATTAAGGGATTAGAGTAGGAGGAAATTCTCTCACATGGATATTGATTTCTTCTTTTTCTCTCTTAGGGTTCTTTGGGAACAACTCTTGATCCAAGTTTATATTCATAAATTGAGTTATCTAAGAGAGTATTTTGACAATTTTTGTGATTCTCTCTACCATAGGGTTGGAATCTCATTGGGGAAGCGTTCAAATTTCCCTTCACATAAATTATTAATCTAAATCTCAAATTTTTTGTACATTTTCTAGAATAAAATAATGGAAATTCTAATAACAATGAAGGGATAACATATAAATTACATTTTTTCCTTATCTTATGAATTTCTTGGCTTCAATCAATGATATTCATAGCCTATTTCTTAACATATATTCATATGGAAAATTTTGTTTGTTCACATAATAATGATTCATAATGAGGTTATGAATTTACCAAATATTATCCCCCAGGTGCGTCAAACTAGGTTTGAAATAAGGCCCATTTTCATATACTAGGTTACCCTGATTCTTGGCTGAAACATCTTGTCGAAGTTGTTACTCCTAGGTACATATATTCCAAAACCACATACAATTATAACATCTAGACATGGAATTATTTTCTTGATAAACCAATTACTATATTCTTACCAAAATCTGGGGATATTTTCTTATACTTAGTCTTATCCCTAAGGATTTCTCTAGAGTTATCTAATCATAATCCAAAGAATAAATAACTTTTTCCTCTGAAACCAACTACAAAAACACTGATCTTTATTTCATATTAACACTTCATTAATTATATGATACTACACTTAATATAAACATGATGATTGATAAGTATAGTTTCACTGAGAATTAGGTACATTACATAATAACATAAAACATGAAATATATATTCTTTATTAAAAACATCCTTAACATTTTCACAATATCCCCTGAAACTTAAAACTGCATGGGATATCCTGGGGAAACATAAGAAATGGGGTGAGATGTAAAGAACAGTATGGGAATAAATAAGGCATAACACAAAGAATATATTACGTGATATTCAACAGTAATATCAATTGAAAATAAAGGGGTCTTGAATAATTGGGCATGGAATTGCATGATAATCATAACATAGGAAATTTGGAAAGAACTTAAAACACTACATCATAAACACAGTTCAAGGATGCACCCACCAAGAAATCATGGTAAAAAAAGTTACATAATGGAATCAGGTAAACCCCATGTCCCAATGTGATGTATCATGATACAAACCATTTCCCAATGCATTGGAGTGCTATATCGGCACACTCATCTTGTACATGTTATTATCATGCTTAAGTGTGCCACAGAGATTATACAACATAGATTAATTCATCATCGTAATTGATTGAAATATTTAGGATTGTGTAATAATTATATATAAGTCCACAAAAAATATGTATATGTTCTTAATAGTGAAAACCATTGATAGTAATGGGTATGGTATTCACTACAAAAATGTTTTGGCATGGAAACCCACGGTGAAATTTCAGCAGCATAACGATGTCACTTAAAGATTCATAAAAATAGGTTGATAAGATAGAAAAGGATCTATAATAAAATTTAATTCCAATATATAGTAATAGTAATATGGGAAATTATTTCCCAAAATTATAAATTTGTAAATAGAAGGCATAAGGTAATGAAAAAACATGAATTAAGAAACAAATCATAACTATATTTCAGTATGGTAACAAGTGTACATAAAGGATCATGAGAAGTTTAATGAGAGGAAAATGGTATCTAATTATTTATAAATTGAATTTAAAATAAAGGGAACGTGTAATAAAATTCTTTAAGATAATAAATTTGAGGTTAAGGTATATAACATAAAAAAAGTTCTTGAATGGAATTAATAAGCAAGAAATGCATTATGGAATTTCGGTATCGTAATAGCTTAGGTAAGAGTAAAAAATGAGAGTATAAATGGTATCTCATTCAAATAAAATTAATTGGAAAATAATTTAATGATAATAAATGAATGAAAATATATCCAATTTAATTTATGATGACTAATTTCAAATAAGGTTCTTTAATTGAAAGAAGGAAAGGAAGGTGAGGATCCCTTACTTGAATTTGTGACTCCAAAGGCTTAGTATAAGCTTCATGAGAGCTTGGGGATCCTTGGGAGGACTATAGGGAGTGTAAGGAAGTGTATGGATGTGCTCCAAGGATATTTAGTGGAGATAAATGGATGGTTGGTGGGTTTATATAGGAAAAGAGGGGTATTACTTTATTATTTTGTATTTGGACACTATGTAACACCCCAGGTAAATAAAGAATATGACATTATTATATTTATCCTTTTTTTTAATAAAATTTTAATATTAATTTAAAGGGAATTCTATGCTTGATGGCTTACCCAATACGCAACAACGAGTTCCTTTGAAATCTTACGTTGCACTCTAATAATAAAATAAAATTATTTTAAATGTTAGTTAACACATAACCGTTGTATTGGCAGGAATGAATATAAATAACTAAAATATGATTATATATGTTTTTTAGATGTTTTTACATTTATCCAATAAAGGATAAATTCTTAAAATACGAAAATAATTCAATTTTAGGCATATATACTCTAATTTTCACTAAAGGTCCACTTATCAACTTTTGATGGCGAACCTTCATTAAATATAGTTTTGGTCACTATTATACATTATATTGGACCAAATAAAACTCTTCTTTAGAATCGGGACATCAAAATTCACTTTGTGTAAATTTTTGGTATTTTTCCGATAAAGATCATTTTTTTAATGAATAGTGAAAATGTTGTATTTTAATTCAAAACCTCTTTTTAATATAATTTATTTATATGATTAGATTATATTTTTAATTGGTTTCAAAGTTAAATTAGAATATATTTTTACCATTTAATCCAATAGTGGTCGTTGGAATTAATTTCATCTTGAAATTGGACTTAAACTAGTGTCAATCTTTTGATACTTATTGTTTCATAAAAACACGCTATTTGCTCTGACAGCGGGAATTAATTATGAAATTAATTAATGTAACTTATATGTTTTGAATTTTTTAAAATAGACATCATTTTTGAATTTGGAATATCAAATATATCCTAGGGTAAATTTTTGGTAATTTTCTGAAAAACTTCAATTTTTGATGAATAGTGAAACCACTAAGTGGTAGTTAAATAAACTGATTTTTTCGTTTAAATGAAACTTTACCACTTCTGTGATTTGAATTTCAAAAATCCTACATGCATGGTTGTCATTAAGAAGTGAAATGTGGTTCAATGGGATTAAAATAATTTTTTGGTGAATAGTAACTTTTAAGTTTATTAATCGCGATTAGAGGTAATTAGTGTAATTTAAGGTAAAAATAATGTTTTAATAATATGAAATGACCTAGACACATCTCCTACCCTAATTGGATGTGTCATGGCCGACCAATAAAATTCATGGGTCAACTTGGGGACCCCATGGAGCCACTTTGGTAGGAAAATGACATTAATACCTTTTTATTTAATGTTAAAATTAAAATGTCACAAACATGTGTTATTTTACTAAAACAATTTTTATATGGGGTTATACAAGTCATATTTTTTACTATAAATATTCATTGTAAATCTAAAAATATTTCCTACATCATAGTATTTTTTTATAATTTTTATACATTAACTAAATTAAATTATTTATGACATCATGATGATGCAGTGATTACCTCATTATTTAACGATTTAAATAAAATGGAAATATAATGTAAAATATAATACCAACACATGTCCAAAACCTATTTGATGAGTGTATTTCGAACCCTTATCACCTTATACTCGAAACACATCAATGTGGGACCTTTAAAATCAGAAACTCATTCTAAAATAAAGTAACATTTCCTTACTTTCCAAGAGTTCCCCTCCTCTCCTCTTATAAAAGGCCCCCACATCTACCCCCTTACCCACACCTCTCAAGCCTTTGGATCGGCCAAAACCTGCCCATTTTGTCTCTCCAAATCCCTCTCTTACTCCTAGAAGCCTCACTTTGGGCATAAGTCTTCCTAAGGAAGTCTTTTAGCTCAAATCAAAAAGAGTTACCCGATTTAAAGGTAGTGTCTTCTCTTGTGTTCTTTTGTTTTATTTTGCTTATCCAACCCCCTAAAATCTTTTTATTATTTTATTTTGTAACAAATATAGTATCTTAAATATACTAGGATGTTGTTATAATAAGAATTCGATCTACACTTGCACACACCTACATATAATGGTTAAAGAACATACTGTTTCTGTGGATGGCGAATTTCTGCCTCACGAAACGATGATTGTTCAACACTCATATAACACCTTCAAAGGTGGCCATTAAGATGTAACTATATTTATATATGATATATAATATGTTTTTGTTTTACTTAATCTTCTGTACTTTTCTTTTGTGTCATACCTTTATGGTTTCTACTGTGGGTAAAACACGATAATTTCATTTTAGGAAGTGCGGACTACCGCCCCCTCAAAGTGATTTGATTCGTTAATGCCATATGTGGGATGTATAAATGATGGATTTAAATTTATTATATATGATTTATGTTACATATAAATTATGAATATAATTCTGGAATTAAAATATACATACCTCTCATTTGGTTTTAATTCCATTAATATGACATAGAAATGAAAGTAGCGTTCATGCGTACGTACGGCTTACCGTCTCCATGAACGGTGCATTTCATTTCTTACCTCTAAATGATTATGTAATATTATAAATACATGTATATTATGGATATATCTGATATATATGATATCAAAATCATGAATATCATTCAGGATATAATGAACCCTTGACCACACGAACAACATGTAATTGTAAGAAGTCCACTTTCGACTTAAGAACCAAAAATCGACAAAACAAACATTATTAACTTAAATGATTACATAATGTTTATAACATGGCAATAAGTAATAAAAAAGGAATAATAAAATTTAAAAGGTTCTTAATCAAGTAGAAATTAACTCAAGTTTATTATTTAGGACATTAAAGAATGATCGAGTCAAGTCGGACCCGAGGTAAGGGATCCTACCCCTCTCCTTCTTTTTAAGTACACTCTTTTATGTCATTCCTTTTAAGCTCATATTTATTATGATTGGGATGTTCTTTTATATTATTAATACTGTATTTTTTATGTTCATATGATTAGAGACCCTATTTTCTCTCATCAATCCATTTTGGAAGTTTTAAGTGGCGCTGTTAGGCTGCCAAGTTTTCGTAAGGGATTTTTCATCTCACTTTTATTCCCGTGACATTTATGCTACGTTTGCCACTATTTCCTTTGAGTGTTTTATATACTGCCCATTATTATACACTTTGTGTAGTATAATTTAATTTATTGGTATTTACATCTTCATTGTATGACCCTTCTTCCATGAGGTGTACTTTTCGAAAGTTACCCAACTCGGTAAGGGGACCTTTCACCCTCCTTTTTTTAAAATACTTCTTTTGTTATGTCTTTTAATTCACATACTATTATGTTGGGATATGTTCTTTTATATCCTGATTTATGTAAATTTTATGTCCAAGTGATGATATCCCCTTTATCTCTCTCATCAACCCTTTTTGTAAAATTTTATGTGACGTCGTTAGGCTGTCGAATTTTACCAAGGGAACTTCTTAACCCAATTTCGATTTCTTTGGGTTAAACTTGTATTTATTGAATATGCCATCATTTGAATATGTGTGAATGACCTTTGATTGTTTTAAACTTAATATACACTTCTATTGGGTGTATTTATATTTTTCACACATAATTATGAGATTGATTTATCCTTAATTTAAGGATATCGTCTTTATAATGGATTTCATCTCATTTTACATTTCTTTTGAGAATTCATTGTTATTATGCACCAATTCACATTTATATGGTGTTTATACTGTACTTTGACATATTATATCATTAATCCCTTTATTCTCATGATATTATAAAGTTCGTATTAAATATTATTCCGCAATTATTTGTATTCAAGAGTCTCTCATTTTGTTAAAAACTCTTTAACAAAAATATCGTTTTAAATGTTTTAAAGATTTATTATTCTAAATATTTATCTTTAATTTCCATGTTTTAAAAATGGTTTTCAGTATTTATTTATATGGACATTAATTTTTTAAAATTATAATTCCAATAAAAGCTTCAAAGTGGTATGGGACACTTTGATTCAAAAATCTCTTTTAAATGATTTTTGAAAATGGATTGATTAATTCAATATCTTGGAATTACTTATTTTGATTGAAAATGAAATTTTTTTGTTGAAATGTTTATATTTTCAATATTTTATGTGTAATGATGGTACTTGGACATTTTACGGGTGGTTACGTGATAAACCATATGACGGGTGGTGCTGTGAATACCTGGACGGGTGGTTACGTTATAACCTCCAATGCATTGGGTATGGAAGTCGGCCGTATGGCTATTCCATTAAGTATGTGTGGAAGTCGACCGTATGGTTATTCCATTTAAGTATGTTTATGTCCCAAGTTACCTTTATATGTTATGTGTTCTTTATATGGGTTTTATGTTAACCTTTTGGTTACAAAAGGGGTAAGTAATGATATTTTATTCAGTGAAGAGTTTTTACTACTTCCTAAAGGTGAAAGGTATTACTTTGATAAAGTATACATGGTTTACTTGTTGCTTTGAAAAACTAACAGTTTTCATTCTTTGTGTATCCCTTGCTGAGCTTTTTATGCTCACCCCAAGTTTTTTTTTTGAAATGTTTTTCACAGGACTTAATGTGGAATAGGGTCAAGGATGGGATCAAGGGAAAGTCATGCTATCTAATACATGGAACTAGACATGTTTCTTTTTAAGAGTTTTTTTTATTTTATGGAAACATATTAGAAGTGTCTACTATGTAATCTTTTGAGATGTAATAGTTATGACCTAATTCTCTAAAACTCTAAACCTGAAAAGATCCTCAATGTGAATTATTCATTTAATTCAATATTAAGTAAGGTTTAAGGTCGGGGCCTTATACACTACATAATAAAATATCCAAAAACATAAACCATCCCATGATTTTTCCCATGGTTTATTCCAAATGGTAGTGTATTACATTATTTTATAATTTCATTGGATGATAATATTAAAATATTACAATTGGGGATGTAGAGGTGAGTCGCGCTCTTAAATAAATGATTTTAAAATCATAAAATATATAATAACTCTTTAATGATTCATTATGGATTTACAAAATAAATCACATAAACATAAAATTAAATAATTTTAAATTTAAATCATATATTTGGTCATGTATCTTATTAATATTACTTATTACATCACTTTTGGGTCATTTTGATGTCATGAAACACAAAGTATATTTATACAGTATATAATTTTTACCCGAAAATTTGAGTATTGTGGAAAATTATGAAAAAATATCTGTTGGATAATTTTGATATTCTGATTCCAAAAAAAATTAATTTTATCATAATAATTCCCCAAATATGTGAATTTTCACTTTTAAAATAAAAAACGACATTTATTGAAAATGATGGGTTTTTGAAAATAATATTTATTTTGAACCCTTATTAAATTTATATTTGACATATTAAATATTATATGATCATTTATATTTAATAAAAAATATTTAATAAAAATATTTTATTAAAATATTATTTATTTCAAAAATCCATTAATTCATATCTATATTATTTGAATTAGGATATTAACCAAAAATGGAATTTGTATTTTATTGAACAAAATAAAAATCATTTATAATGTAAAAAAAATATGATGAAAAAATATTCATTATTATATAAAAAAATAATTTAAATATACATATTTCTATTGTCTTGATACATATACCTTTAATACACCAACATACACTCTATGAGTTAGGTGTGTGATGGTGGGGATTTTATGGGGTCATTCAGTGAACATTGTTTGGGCCTTGATCTTGATGATCTTGAACATAACCTGTAAAAAAATTTCTCATTCTTAGGTTTTTGGATCGTAGCTTGGTAGTGGTCTTGGATAGTACCTAGAAATTTTATCTCCCTCAGATGCTCTGATAAAATGGATTCATAGGGTATGATCCTACTTGTTGAGGTCATCACTTACTTTTTTGGTGATAATTGGACTTTTTAAAAGCCAATATTTATAATAATCTTGTGATAACTATTAAATAGTTATATTATCAATAGAAATAAAACATAATGGTCATTAAAATATATTTGGATATAATAAAATAATATAATTGAATCTGTTTTCTATAACCTTAATACATTTAATTTAATCAAAAAAGGGTGATTTTATTCATAATAATTCTTTTCATTATAATCTTTCCCCATTTTTGAAATTTTGACCACAAAATTTTCTTTTTCCACACAAAAACATTTGAGGGTATTTCTACTTCATCACTTTCTATTGTTCCCACATTACTTCTTCAAAATTGTGGTTTCTCAAAAACACTCTTATTAGGGGCATTGTCTTATTTTGTAGAACCTTTTCTCTATAATATATGATATTCACTAACTTCTCCTAATATAAAATTTTATTCAATAATGGTACAACCTCTATATTGTGTATATGTGATGGGTCTGGTATGTACTTTATTCAGAGAGATATATGGAATACATCATGTACTAGAGATAAGTTCGGTGGGAGTGCTATTCTATAAGACACTGATCTAAGGTGACCTAGGATTTCAAAAGGGCTGATGTACCTTGGACTAAGAATTCCATTCTTCCCAAATCTCATCATTATATTCCATGGAGATATGTAGAGGAATACCATGTCTCTAATATCAAACTATAGTTTACATATATTATTTTCACCATAGCACTTGTGTTGACTCTGGGTGGCCTTGATGTGTTGTAGAATAGTTTAAGCCTTTTCCACCCTTTCCTCGACCATTTTAGGACCTAGAAATTTTTGTTCCCCATATTAATCCCAACATGTTGGTGTTATACACCTCTTCCCATAAATGGATTCATATGGTGCCATTTGGATGCTCGATCAGAAATTGTTGTTGGAAGAGAACTCGACCAAAGCAAGATGATGGTACTATAATCTTTTGAAGTCAATTGAGAATTATCTCAATGTTTCTTCAACTTTTTGGATAGTCTTCTCATATTGGCCATCATTTTGATGGTGATAATTAATAAAAAAGTTCATCTCAGAGTTTAGAGCATGGTGAATACTTCTCTAAAACCTATAGGTGAACATCAGATCTCAATCGGACAAAATCAATTATGGTACTCTATGCAGCCTTACTAATTCTATGATATATATCTATGTTATTTGATAAAGTTAGAAATCCCCTTGAATCACAATGAAGTGTGCATTCTTTTTTAGATGGTCCAAAACAACCAAGATATCATTGATTCCCTTGGATTTTATTATAACTCTGGTGATAATGTCTATGGTGATGTTTTTCCATTTCCATTTTGGTATGGTAAAGGTTGCATCATCACATTAGAATTATTCTTCTTGGCCTTCACTTGCTGACATATCATCCACTTTGATGTATAATAAGTGATCTCATTCTTAATTTTATCCCACCAATAGTGATCTCAAAGATCTCGACACATCGTTGTGTTTCTTGGGTTAATAGAGAATGTCAAACTATGTGCTCCATCCAATAGTTCCAAATTTAACTCAGGATTTGATGGAACACATAGTCTTGAACCAAATCATACAATTCATTCTTAATTAAAATTGAACCACATGGATTTACCTTTTCTTATAGTTTCCACATTTTTGGAATTCCTAGACCATTTTTTTGAGCATCCACTAGCCTTTCAAGAAGAGATGGTTGAGAAATCATTTGTCAAAATATTGATGATATTCCTTCCATTATTATTCCCATATCCATTCTCTTCAAATATAATAATATTTGATCCTTCTCAATTCTCATTGATAATTGAATTGTTGGGTCCTTTCAATATAAATAATCTTCCACTTTGTTTTCTTTACCTATATGGTAGTTAATTGAGTAGTTGTAATCCTTGCTGAGCTCTAACCGTATTCACTGGTGAATATTAATATTTGTCTATGTGAATATATATTTCAGGATCTTATTATTAGTATATATAAAACACATCTCTCTATAGATATAATGCTTCCAGATTTTCAATGAAATGATCACACCTTCCAACTCCAGATCATGTGGGGTAGTTTTTATCATGAATTTTCAACATCCTTTAAGAATAGGATATGACTTTTTTTTCTTCTTTAACAAACATTCTAATCTTTTAATTAAGGAATCACTTAATATTAAAAAAAAGTTCTCCACTTATGGATAGTTTGATCATTGGGGTAGTGATAAGAATCCTTTTCAACTCCATTATGATTTCTTCACATTTATCATTCAATGAAAACATTACTCCCTTCAAAGTTAGCTTGGTAAGAGGATTTTATAATCGCAAGAAAATTTTCTCAAATCGGTGATAACACCTAGCTAATAAATGGAAACTATAGATACTTTTCAAAGATGTTGGCCTCTTCTATGCTTTGATTTATTTTTCCTTTTAAGGATCCATATATATCCCCTTTCATGTTATTATATTCCATAGTAATGATACTTATTTCAACTAGAACTCACACTTTTTGTACTTTTCATAGAGAATATCATTTTTCAAGGTCTTTATCATAGTGCTCAGATAGTTCTCATGGTCCTCCTTATTTTTTTAGTATATTATAATATCAACTATAAAGAGTACCACAAATTTCTCTTGGTAATATATAAAGACTATTCATCATTTCTATGATTATTTCTAGAGCATTACTGAGTCTAAATGGAATCACTTGGAACTCATAACGCTCATACCTTGTAAAAAAGAGGTCTTGGGGATATATTCCTTCTTTAACCTTACATGATAATATCTTGACCAATGATCCACCTTGTAGAAGTATTGTTCTCCACGTAGTTGATCAAACAATTCATCAATCCGAGGAAGAGGATATTTTTTCTTTATTGTGTTCATGTTGAGCCCATGATAATCAATGTAAATACGCATTGACCCATCCTTATTTTTAACCATGTGTAATGGTGCACCCCATGGTGAAGCACTGAGGCGTATGAACCTTTTATCGAGATTCTCCTATAGTTGTTTGTTTATCTCTTCATGTTCCAAAATAGCCATTCTATAAGTAGTCATTAATATTGGAAACGCCCCAAGTATAAGATAAATGGAAAATTTAAACTCTCGACTAGGATGAAGGCCATGGAATTATTCAAGAAACTCATCAACGTATTACCTCACAACTAGAATGACTTCAAGGATGGTTTGTTCCATAGACTACTTCATTTGAGATATATATGCTTGCTCATAGGTTAACAATATCCATGCCTGAGATTATAGTGTTAATTAAGATTAATAATCCTCCTTA
Source organism: Viscum album (assembly GCA_963277665.1). NCBI lineage: Eukaryota > Viridiplantae > Streptophyta > Magnoliopsida > Santalales > Viscaceae > Viscum > Viscum album. The sequence goes on along the minus strand of OY728146.1, from coordinate 1,773,650,625 downwards.
CACTTGTATAGAATAAGGGTTCAATTATCCAAATGGAGGGTGACTACCTTCTCATGAAAATTTATGTCAGCTCAATATAGGAAAGCCAATCCATACCCAGTATTGCATCAAATTCCACAAAAGGGAGTATGAAAAGGATATCTAGCAAGTTCATCCCAAAAATGATGAAAGGTTAGGAGTTTTATACTTGGGATAAAATAATTTCTCCATTTCCCATTTTCATTAAAATCTCTAGTTCCATGATTTTTGGTTGTGATTAGATAGTTCGACTAAACATTCATTATGTGAAGGAATGAATAGGGCTAGAATCAAAAATTATGTTCTTTATTCTTGATTGAATAACTAGAATACCTATCACCACTTCATTTTTGAGATTCTACTTAGTGCTGCTGATGGAATCATCTCAACCTTTCTACCTTGAAGTTTTTTGGATGGATAAAAAACCCTTGTCTTAGGTTATTAATTAAAAAATTTCCCTAGTTCCTTACAGTTGAATTAATGAAAAATGTGATAAAATTTTATTGGATAACTCCTTTCCTCTGTCGCATTAGTGGGTTTCTTCTATTGGAAATAATTAACCATGTGAACTTCTCTTCTGCACTTAAATAATTTCCTTATTCCCCTTAGGCAATTTATAAGGTGCTTTCTTTCCGCACCATTAACAAGTGGGATGATTAAATTTCATAGTATTGATGGATTTATCCATCGGACCACTAGAATTAAACTCCAATTTCCACTTATTAACCCTAAAATACTATTGGGATTCTCTAATCTATATATTGACATTTACGACACATCCAACAATGTCTTCATATTTATCAATGTCATAAATTAAAATATCTTTTCATATACTATGCTTTATCACACCAAAGATGTTTTCTAACTTACATTTGTGGGTAAGGAAAAATGTGAAGGAATATTTTATAATCATTTTGATGTTTTCATCATACTCCCTGATATATTCATCGTCTTTTTTAAGTACAAGGAAATCCATTTCCATTTTATGATGGAGAGTTTGAGGGAATTTTTTATTGTAAAAAAATTTGGAATTCATTCCACTCCACTATTTCAATCTCTTCCTTAGGCTTTTTATCCTTGATCAATTTCTAACACTAATTAGCCTCTCACTCTATATGATAAATAGCCATAGGAACCTTATCTTTTGTGGAACATCTAAGAATGGAGAATATCTTCTCAATGAAGTTGGTATATTGTTTCATGGTTAAAGAGATCATATGATCCATTAAAATAATGAGGAATTTGTCACAAGAAGCTCTTGATTGTGGCTTGTTATCTATTATGTGGGTTTAGGAGATCCTCTTGATATGGGTTTTTTTACACACCTTCAGTTATATGAGACAGTGTTGGGACAATTTTTTTTATTCTCGCTTCCATCGGGTTGAGAATCTCATTGGGGAAGTTGTTACATTTCCATTCACATCAGTTGTTAACATGATTCCTCATATTTTTTACCACTGTATAGAATAAAATAAAAATTAGGGATGATAATATTAAACTATTAAACACATAAAGTCAAATCCAATGAAAATTAAGGGATAAATTATAAATTACATTTTTTTCCTTAACATATGAATTTATAGGCTTTAATATATATTATCGATGATCTATTTTGTAACATATATTCATATTAGAAATTTTTATATTCTATTAATAGTTTTTTATAATGGGGTAGTGAATTTTCCAAATATTATCCTTTGGGGGTGTCAAACAATGTTCACAGTAATACCCATTGTCGGGTACCAGATTACAATGAGTCAGTCCCAGAACTTCTTATCGAAGTTTTTACTCCTAGGTACATATGTTCCAGAACCATGTACACTTGTAGCATCTAAAAAAAGATTTATTTTCATGATAAAACACTTACTCTATAATTACCAAAATTTGGTGATGTTTTATTATTCTTATTCTAGTCCCAAAGGCTTTCTCTAGAGTTCTCTAATCCTAATCCCAAAATTAACAAAACTTTTGATATGATACCAACTATAATAAACATGATCTTTATTTTACATTAATACTTGATTAATTACATAATCCTACACTTAATATGACATGAATAATGGAGAATTATAGTGTATTTGGGAATTAGTTACACTAAATAACAAAATAAAAAAAGAAATACATCATCTTTATTGAAAACATCCTTAATATGTTCATAATATTTCCTCTTAATTAAAAATCTATGGGATATCCTGGGGAAAAACATAAGAAAATGGTTGAGATATAAAGCCTATTAAAGGGATAAAAAAGAATAAAATGAAGAATATAATACATGTTAGAAAATAGGAATATCAATGGGGAATAAAAGTAACATGAATAATAAGGCATGGTATAACATGATAATCATAATATGGGAAATGTGTCAAAAACATAAAACATTGCAATAGAAACATAGGTCGCACCTAAAATCTCCAAGCCATCATTGTGGAAAAAATCCCATAAAGGAATTAGTTAAACACCATGTCCAATAATTATGTATCAGGGTACAAACCATTAACCAATTCATTGGATCATTATTTGGTCACACCCATCACGTACATTTCATTCTCAAGCATAAGTGTTCCATATAGATCATAAAATAAGGATTAATTCATCATGATAATTTATTACAAGATTATAGAGTTTGTAATAAATAAATTTAAGTCCTTAATCAATGTGTATATGTTCCTAAATTTGAACACCCAAGATATGAAATGGGTATGGTATTCCTTACATGATTGTTTTAACACAGAAAATCAAGGAAAAATTTCAGCAGTATAACGACGTCAAATAAAGATTCATAAAAATTTGTTAATGAGATATAAATGGATATATCATCTTATATAACTCCAATGTATAGTAATATAAACATGGAAAATCATAACCCAACATTATAATTTTTCAAAATGAAGGTATAAGGTAATGAAGAGACCTGAATTGAGAAAAGTATCATAACTCTATTATATAATGGTGGAAGGTGTACATAAAAGAACATGGGAGGATTAATGAGAGGTAAATGGGATATAATAATTTATATAATAAATTAAAATTAATTTTAATATGAAATAACATGTTATAACATAATAGAATGGAGGTTAAGAGACATAACATAAAAGAAGTTCTTGAATGGAAATGAGAAGAGATAAATCCATTACATAATTTTGGCATTGTAACAGCTTAGGTAAGGATCAAAATGAGATATTATAAATGGTATATCATTAAAATAACATTTATTTTAATTTAAGGAAATGATAATAAATTAATTAAAATAAAACCAATTGAAATTATAAAGACTAATTTCAAATAAGGTTCTGGAATTGAAAGAAAAAGAGGAAAGTGAGGATCCCTTACATGAATATGTGACTCCAAAGAATTTTGAGGGGATTTATGAGAGATTTATGATCCTTTAAGGTACTATAGGGAGTGTTGGTAATAGTATTTACATGCTATAAATATATTCTTTGTAAATTAATTGATGATTGGGTGGGTTTATTTAGAAAAAGTGTGTGATTTCTTTATTATTTTGGATTTGGACACTACATAATAAAATATCCAAAACCACAAACCATCCCATGTTTTTTCCCATGTTTTCTTCAAAATGGTAGTGGTTGAAAATATTTTATAATACCTTATGACTAATGTGTTAAAATATTACCATTGGTGATGTGGAAGAGAGCCACACTCTTAAAGAAAATATTTTAAAATCACAAAATATATTATAACTCTTGCAGTATTCATAATAGATATAAAAAATTAATAAAATAAACATAAAATCGCATTATATTTATGGGTAAACATATATTTGGTATTGGATCCTATTTATTTTACATATTATTTAAATTTTTGTTCATTTTGATTTCATAAAACACAAACTATATTTATATGGTATTTAATTTTAACCTTAAAATTTGATTGACTCCGAAAACTACGAAAAATAAACCATTTGATAATTTCAAAATTTGGATTCAAAAAAAATATCCATTGTATCTAAATAATTTTCTAAATATTTTAATTTTCACTTCTAAAATAAAAAATGAAATTTATTGAAAACTAACAGGTTTTTTAGAATAAAATTTTTTTTGAACTATTATAAAAACAACATTTCAATTCATAATAATTATGTGATAATTTATATTTAATAAAAAATATTTTTTAATAATATATTATTAAAATATTTTTATTTTAAGAAACCATTAATCCAAACATTTCTTAATTTAATTTGAATATTAACCAAAAATTATATTTTTGTTTTATTGAATCAAAATATAAATAATTTATAAAGTAACAATAATACGATGAAAATATATTCATTATTAGATTCAAAAATAATATACATATTTCTATTTTTAGAGCCCAGATACATATCCCTTTAATACACCATCATACACCCTAAGATTAATGTGAGCGATGGTGTGGATTTTACAAGGTCGTTCGATGAACGTGGTTTGTGTCGTGACCTTGATGAGCTTGAAGTTCTCCTATAAATGTTTCCTCTCACACTTATGTTTTTGGATATATACTTGTGAATAGTCTAGTGAAAATCCCATAAATTATGTCTCCCTTGAAAGCTCCAATAAACAGGCTTTATAGGGTATGATCCTATTAGTTTATGTCATCACTTCCTTTGTCTATTTCAATTGGATTTGTTAAAACCCTATTTTTATACTAATATTATGATCATTGTTCAGAGGATATATTATCAATAGTAAATATACATAACGGTCATTAAAATAAAATTGGATATAATAGAAAAAATAAGTACATGTGTTTTTTATAACCATAATACATTTAATTAAATAAACAAGATAAATTTTATTCATAATAGTTTAGGTCGTTACATTCATAGTAATTGTAAGATACCATAAAAAGTAAAAATTTTATAGATTTTATAATTGTGAATGGTGAAAAGGTTTCATCGAAATCTATTCCATGGTGTAATTTAAATACATTTTCAACCAATCATGCTTTTTAGGTGTTCACTTGTCCATACCTATCCAATTTTTCTTGAATACATATTTATAATAAATAAGATTCACATCCACTATAGGATCTACCATTATTTATACATTTTTTTGGTGGATGGAAACCAATTATGAATTCATTTCTTCTTTCCAGTTTCTATACACTATTACACATATTACTTCTATTTAGGATAGTTAACCATTATTATCAACCAGTAATGAGTCTCAGTATTCATTGAAAAATATATATATTTCATGTTCTTAGACCTCTTCTGTACTCTTAAAAATTATTTTTTTCTCTATATTATTCTCTTTCATATGATATTAGGAAATCTATTTGCATTTCATCCCATGTGCATATTGATCCATTACTTCATCTAAGTCTATATCTCTCCCACTATGCCTTTTATATATGTTCTTCCTTTTATAAAGCATGTCTTTTCTTTATAATATAATATTTTTATCTAAGGGGTCCCAAAGGTAATATAACATTATTTCTTTAGAGTATCATATAAAGATACACTTTATACATTGGGGTTCATGTTTTTCCTGGAAAATATTCTAATAAAACTATCACATCCTCTTGTAAATAAGTTAGACATCATGGCATAACTTTCATGACCAAATTCATATGGAATAATTCTTAATTGTTTTGTTGGAATATTAATGTGTTTTTTATGTTTTATGATGCATGTATAAAAAGGATAATGGAATACATTAATGGATCATCATTGATATTACCATATCTAGTATGGTATGGTTCCCCCTTTCATATGCACCATTATATTTTGGTGCATAAAGAGGATTGGGTAAATATAATATCATAAACTTCTATAAATGATAATTAAACTCTTTGGTAAAATATTATTCACCATGAAATGAGTGATGTTTATTTATATTCTTGATAATGTCATCAGTAAATGTTATGAAGCATCTATATCATCCCCTTTTTTAAATTGGAAATGCTTTATACAAGATAGTATGAATAGAATCAAGATTATATGTGGTCCTTGAAACTGTTCTACTAAATGTTTCTTTAGTCATTCAATAAAGAATAAAATTGTGACATATACCAAGTTGTTTAGTTCAAAAGAATCAAAAAACCATCTATATATAATTAAGTCATGTTATCTTCATTTATATTACCTAGGTAATAAATCAACATTTTTTATATGATTCTTGAAAACTAGATTATATTTCAATTTTTGTCAGATGTTTTTTGTAATACCATACATAAACAATATTATTTTTAGTGGATTACCATAACATTTACAATCATTATAAAAGATGAAAAATTTATTCTATATTTGAAAATAAATACATCTAAATCAAGGATTGACATTGAAATTATTATTTTTTGGTAACTACTATAAAATAATAATAATTCTATAAACCCTAGATAATCCCATTCAGTAACATTATATTCTAGTCTCAAACACCTATTACGATGAGAATTGTTCTTTTAGTGGCTCATATATCCACCTCAACTTATGGAAGTCTTTTAAATCTACAAATGTAAGGTATTTTAGTAAAAAAATAAGAACCTAATGATGTATCTAATACACAATTACTAGAAATAGATAGATTTTTGTAAATAATGATCACACATAAAGCTTACAAGATATTCTTTTTTATGGTGTTTTTATTCTTTTATAATCCCATATTTCTATATGTGAAAAAGATAACATCTTATTCCATTATATGTCCTTTTAAAATAATTTTCATTTAATGTATTTACTAAGAGGCATTAGTCATAATATCAATCTTTTGGATTTATTATTTTTTATTCCACTTGTTCACCATAAAAATAGAAGGATTTTCATGCATCATGTTTTTATCAACATGTTATATTAGATTATGGAAATTAGATAAAATAATCTTGACTATATGAGTCTTAGCAGGTAATCCTTCAATATATTTTCACATGAATAGATCCTTTGAGATCTCAAACTATTTATATTCATCTATCTTCTGATAAATATCAATGATATGATTGATATTTTCATAGGTATGCCTATTTTCTTGAGATATATAGAGTTCACATGAAATGGATGATATAATCAAGAACTAAAAAATCAATAATATAATTCAAGTTTTTTATAGACAATTAACTCCTAATCACTCACCTATTTATTATATGGATCAGATATTTTTAAATCATGCAAATCAAGCTTCTGTTCATTACATAATAAAAGAACAAGCACATTTACCATTTATTGAAGTTAATTATTGTCAATATATTTTCTATCTCTAGTATATATCACATGAATAATGTGATTGATGAATATTCAATTTCACCATTAAAATATAAAAGTATATTTTCAGTGATTTACTTCAATAAAAATTATGTTAGAAAAGATAATTTTAATTTTTTTATTATTCTCCCATTATTTTAAAATTTCTAATATCTCTCAATATTTGACTCAGAATTACCTATAGTATGGAAATTTTAGTGTCTAGGATCCATATTTACCTTCCCATAACTAAAATTGGGGAAGATCAAATACTCAATGGTATTTAGGTATAATATCATGATAACTATATATTTTTATCTTCAAGATCTATTGAGTGGTCTCCTCCTTAAATCCTAAATTTGATTTCCTAAAAACATTTCTCCAAGATACATCATGACTATAGAATTCTATATCAATTTATTTCAATATGGATAACTGAACCCAATTACCTCATATGAACTCCCCAATTAATTTTTATTCCTTGATGTGGTTTAGAGTAAAACTTATTTCTATAGATACATCCTTAACCATGTTATGGAATGCATATTCTAACCTAATATTGGATTGATGGTTTTTTTATAATGTTTAATTTTTTATTTTAATCTTTTATATTTCATTTTAATATGATGTATATTTTACACAAGTGATTAACCTTGTGTCGATAAAATATATATGAAATATCCTTTTTTAACATTTCCATCTAATCATTGTGGTTATTTAATTTATTTATTAATATAATTGAGATATAAAATTGATAATGTAAAATAAGTAACCATGAATAATATAGAATAAATATATTGAATGATCTTGATATTTGTCTATTTTTTTATTTATTGAGATGATAATAAATTAACTATATAAACTAGTATGAAAACCCCTATAATCCAATCATGAGTTGAATTACAGCATTCTAAATCATTATTGTGTATCACATTGATAGATTTCACATGATATATTTCTTAAACTAACTCCAAAATCATGGGAGCTCCATCCTTACATATGAATTACCCACATGTATGTGAGTGAAACCAATGGAATTTTTTAATAGGGTTCTCATAAATGAATCCATTAAAAAATAGGACCTTACAAAATAGTATGAGGTGATGAAAAAATGAAAATTTTGTAATTTAATTAATTATAAAAAAACATATCAAATAATAAATTTAATGGAAATCCCATTATACATTGGTTGTTCAATCCCATGATCATCCATGTATTCCATAATACATATTCTATAAACTAATATTCATTTAAATCATTCTTAATTATGATATCATGTAATTGAATCAATTAATTATGTTAACTAATTAAATAATTAAATTAAATAAATATTTGATTAAATGATTCTTTAAATTCTAATCATTTATAATTATTAACAAATTAATTTGATTTAATATTAATCATGCACATGGATTGTACATATAGGAAACATAAACAATTACTATCCAATCTGCCTAATATAGTCCATTTAATATACATTCGACTTAATATAAATATAGAACACATCATATTACATATTTAAATGGAATGTACATTGCACAAATTACACATGGAATCATGCTTTATTAAGTGGGATGTATGATTTTAATATATTCAATGAAAACAATGTGAATGTACCATACACAATATGTTGTTATAAAAATTATAAAAAAAATTAATTTATCATTTAATATATATATATATATATATTATCACACAATGTGTACTATCAATAAATAAAAAATAGACATGTGTTGATAAGTTTTAGTAGATTATTTAATTAATTTGACTTTTTATATATAAAACTGAAGGATACACTGTGTGTACATTCCAACTACATGTAACGTATGTCACTTTTCCATATATTTGTGAAATGTGCCTAAATTTTCATCATTTATATCATCTAGAAACATTTTTGAGGTGATGGTATGTATAGTATTGATACAGGTCTTGTATCCTTTGTGTTGTGTGGTTTCTTGTCACAAAAATCATTTATTAATACAAGATGCATCTTTGAATCAGTGTTTTAAACCATGAACACAAGTGGATTACATGATGTGTACAAATGTTACATGGCCTATAATTTGAAAAAATATATGATATCATGTTCTCAAAAACATGTGGCATATTAATGATGCAACACATTAATCCACATGACTATCCATGTTTTATACAACATTGTTTTCATGGGATGAATATGGTTTTTTGGTGTATAAATTTGGGAAACGCACTTTTTAGTCTCATTATATCCATACATAAATCATGGCACCTCTAGATGGGTTCTTTGAATTTTATTCGTGTTAATTTTTCATTTTTTATGGTAATTTGAGAAAGAAAAATGATTAATATAATTATATATCAATGTTACAATTTAGATAATGAATTTATAGAAATGATAAACTAACTATAAATACATATTAAGATCAATGATTTAATAAATAATTATATATTTAAATTTGATGACATTGAAATCTCTTGAAGGTGAAGAAAATAGTCGATGTCCTTATTAGTCCATTACCAATGTGTCCTTGATATGTTTGAAAAAAATACATAATTTATATAAAGTTAAAAATCATGACTAATGAATTAAATTTGATTAAATTGTGATAATAATAGCCAAAACCAGGAGAGAGGGCCTTTTTCATGTTAAATTTATAATTAATTAAATTAAAATAATTACCTCAATATATGGAACTATTTCTACATAGAAGAGGTTTTTATCCAAATATCATTTATTTTACCTAAAATTGTTCTACTATGATCATATAATAGAATCCCTTTAGAGTTTATCTATTTGTACACATTCGATCTTGAATCATTGTCGATCCCACTCCATGTGCAAGCATAGTGGTATAAATTGTTTTGAATCCCTCCCTCCACCACTAAAATGATCCCATCAGACATCAATGATTATCTGTTGGACGGTGAGAGTATAGAGGAATAATGTAACTTATCTTTATCTTTATGGAAAACCCATAGATGTTCCTAATGAATAAAAATATTTATGGAGGATAGGATAGGTGTTTTCACAACAAAAATCATAACATCTCACATATGAAAAACCATGTTATATATGTATTCAATGTATATTTTTAATATTAATCAATTAAAAGATGTTATAAATCATATATTAACCCTAAAATACACCCTATTCCATTTAAAATAATAATAATAATATCTTGTCACATGATGCGTGCAAACTCTCATAGTGATAAATATTATTTTATAGTTTAATAAATAAATATTAATGACTTCATCCAAAACATGGTTTCCTAATCATCCTCATCATTTATTTAATTTTATAATAAATATTTTAATGGAATGTTATTAATTTTTTAATTATGTAAATAGTTGTATTATTAATGGTCTTGTGAATACATATTTATTCAATATTCACATAACTAAATAAATATTTATTAAACAATAAATATTGATTGGTATATTGACAATAAATCAGGATATGATTTAAAATATATTAAATAATTTTATTATGAATAAATAGATATTTATTTAACATTTAACAAACACATAAATATTGTGACTAAATATTTTTGAACAATAAATCCAAAATAATATTATTCTGCAAACTAGAGATTAAGATTTTTTCTAATAATTTATTTCAATTGGAATGTCATTGAGATCAATAAAAATCATATTCGATTGAACCTATAGGCTAAAACCTTAGTGAAATTAGGTAGGTTCACCTAAATTCTATCATTAACATCTATTAATAGCTAAAGAAAATTAAAGAGAAAGAAGTTATGGTCCAAATGATGAAAACCATATACGGATTCTAACAATGACATGTAATCCCTTTTTTATGATATCAAATAATGTGTTTTTTATACTAACATAGTCAACTTATATGATTGATATTTTTTAAAATTCATGAAATGAACTCATTAACACATAATGATCTTGTATTTTAATTTGATAATTTTATTACAATTAAATGATATGTTATCAACTTTGTTAATTATTGAAGGTAAAATATCTTTATCAAATTATTAATCAATAACATACCTTTTTTGATGCATATAATGTACCCTTTCCCAAATATATATGGTACCATGACTTTGATATGTTCATAAATGTATGGGAGTCATGAAATGTATTAAAAATAAAATTTAAATTTCATGTATTATTACACATCTTAATATATGGTAATTTCTAATGTCTCACAAACTTATGAAATTACTACTAGCGGTTATTTCCTCATAATATACCAAAATATAGATTACCGATGAAAATGTACTGAGATGACGTATCATACACTTTTGATTACTAACACCTAATAGTCTACATTACCTGTGTCCCATAAGATAACATAATAAGACCATAGGACATATATTTTTCTGAATAAATTCATATATTTTAAAATTTTACATTAGAGTCAGTAACTTGACTTGAGATATTCTCTGTGATTTATATTATTCATCATTATCACATTAAATTCACATAGATGATCTATCAATATTTCATAATAGTTTTTTATAAATATTTCAGTGTATGAATATAGAACCAATATAATGTATAATTTCTATGATACTAGGAAGCCAACTCCAAGTGAATAATGAGATATGTTATTTCATAGTTAAGGAAAATGAGGTGTAACAAATGGTAACTCTGGATAATGGTTAATATAATAAACAAATGGTGTACATCATAAAAATCCATTTGACACTATTTATTTTGATAAAAATATTTTAATCCTAGATGCATAAACTCCTCCATCATCTTCATAAGTTTTAGATACTTTCCCTCCCAATAACATTATCTCGATATTTATTTATATCATCATTTATTTTTAAGGTTATTTATCATTGGTTTTATTGACAATGGGTGATAACTAACTGTAAAAGACAAGGGAGATATCATTCAAGTGATAAGAAAATATTTTGATTGAATCTCAATTCCTAGGGAAGTATATGGTTTGAAATCCCAAATAGATATGATCATTAGAAAATGGGAGATAATGGTTTGATAAAGTTGGAATACATGGATTTTTCTCGATTGAAGAATGGTAATAGTCATGTAATGCTCTATTGAATTACTTTTTTCTATACCTATCATTTCTCACATAAACTTTGAGTGATTGATGTGTTAATTGACTGTTATCCTAAAGAAATTAGTGTATAATTTAATTTCATGGTGTATTGAAAAAAACCCAAAATGTGGAGAAAATTTTAACCAAGTTGATCTAGGATAGATATTGACAATTTTTTTGTTTCCTATCCTATTTTAGATAATAAGGTATCTGTGAATGAGTTTGGTATGATGAATTAATATTAGAAATAATGATTCAAAGGAAAGTAAATATCTTATCAAAATCCTGGAACATCAAAATCTCATTATATTATGATTAATTTCTTTTCTAGTGAAAAGTTAGGAGTTGCACAATAGTCCAAAGTTATTTGGTTCAGTGGTGGAATTTTCATGCATTGGTAGTAGTTTTTACCTAGTTAGGGTGAAATACATTCCATTCATAGTGCTTTTTATTAGTCAAGAAGACCCTTAATTAAGTGAAATATGAAAAAAAAAATATAGGTGTAGTTCTTTTAATATTATAAAAGTACATGGGTTATGGAGGTCATGCTTCTTGAACTACACACTAGGAAAATTACAGCGCACTATCTTTCATGAAATTTTGTGTTTTCATACAAATATCGGTTGATCCCATTCATTTTAAGAACTATTGAATATTATGAGGAGTATTAAGGGATATATTTTTATATAAGATATAACTGTGAGAACTAGACTTGAAAGTGTCATATAAGAATCATAATTTTGTAGAATATAGTATAAGGAGTGATACATAAGAAAACCTATCTAAATTAAAGGGGTTGAATGAAGGAAGTTCCATTAATTGACTAAGGGGTTTTCAGCAATGCACTTACATGAAAAATATTGAGAAAAGGAGTTGAAAAAGCCTTACCTGTGTGAACATACCTATAAATATTTGAGTTGGGTGAACTATATTATTGAGAATAGAACTAAGCGGTGGAGTTTCATGAAATACTTGGGTGAATCATACCTATGTGATGTATATTTAACAAAATTCCATTTTTAATTGAATAATTAAATGTGGTTGACATTGAGATAGTGATTTAAATTAATCTACCATACTCTGGTTTTCATGATGCATATCAAAGCACACATTCATAATGATGTAGAAGTGACCCTTATGTTATTAACATTTGGAAGAAATTATCAAAAAGTTTGAGCATGAAGAGATAAATTAATGTGATCTAAGGTAAGTAAAGAAGATATAACATAGTAAAAAATTTAATGGTAGAGATCCTATAATGAATTGATGATAGATTTTTTTTTTATCCATTAAAATAATTAAGATTATTTGAATATGGTTCACTAAAACAACACATTTTGTATACTCCTTAAACTATCTCAATGTGGTAAAGTAGGTAAAATTATAGATCCTTATTTTTAATTATTCATTTTTTTATTGTAAATTTGAAACAAAAATTGATTAGTTTAATGCGTTGCAATAAATATGAGGACAAAACATAGTGAATCAAAAATAAAAAGTTCACTCCAAGATATATAACTCCCCTCCTATGGTGTCCTAGGTTGAAACATCAATAATTATCTATGTAAAAATAATGTATATATTATTTTAATGGTTTTTTAATTACTTGGAATAATTTATTTATCTTTTTTAATATCCACATAGTATATTTGAAACAAATAGGTTATTCATAATGCAATAGAAATTACACTTATTAATGGAATGATAAGGTAGTAATAGGGTAGGTTAATTTATTTTTCAAATAATAAAATTGAGAAATAATAATTGAACTTACTAATTTAGTATTTAATTACATAAATGAAATAAATAAAAAAATCATTTATGAAAATTAGTATTTTTTGAAATAGATATTTGATACAAATTAGAGATTCAAAATTTCCATTATAAGAAACACCCAGGATGAAAGATTGGATACTAAAGCTTCACATGTATTAACATAATGTTAATCCTCTAGAATCCATGATAAGGTTGAACTAGAAAATTTTTTTGCAGAATTTATTTGATAGATTCAGTTTATTATAAATAATATATCCACAACACCAAAAATACATGGAATATATTTGGATTTTTGTAATAGCGTTCATGACTAGAGAAATATTACTGCATTTCTATATTATTTGATGATGGTATAATTAAAGGGAATAGTAGTATAAAATTTATAAAAAAAATAAAAACATGATAATATGGGATCATAGTAAGATATGAAATGAAAAATTCAATGGATTCAAAATCACAGGAATAGATAAATGAATGCAAGATTGTAATAACCCTTACCTAGCTGAATAACTTCATAATACATGGGAAAGAACACTATATGATATTAAAATATTATTTTAAGGACTCTTAAGATATTAATTGGGAGGGTAACCACTCTAAATGGGTTTGGAATTAATATTAATGGGGTCATGGGTGAGTGTTTATAGAAAAATAAGGAACAATTGTTTAAATTTTTTTTGTCAGGAAAATTGAAAATCAATGTTGTGGAAGGTTAAATAAAAATGGCTACCCATGGTTCAGATTATGTTATTTGACATTAAAAACATAATTTTTTAAATTTATTATTTAATAAAATAAACCCCCATTATATGTATATATTAATTTTTCCATGTAAAATTCATTTATTAGAAAATAACTATCTTTAAGGCCTTAAAATAAATTTTTGACTTTCAAAGTTACATTATTGACCATGGTAATTTATTTTAATATTTAAAAATATATTATTTTAATAAAAATATTTTTTATAAAATGAAATCAATTATATTATTTATTACATAATTTCTACATCTAGGGTATGTATTTATACATCATGTATATGATATTCATATTTTATTATATACCCTAAAACTCAATTATCTCATAAAATTCTAAAAAATTGACCATTGGATAATTATGATGTGTTTATTCTAAATTTACAATCATTTATATAAATATAATTTTCTATAAATTATATATTTAATTATTAATTGTAAAATGTTAGTATATTCTATAGTTTTACATTATTAAAAAAATAGAAACTATTTTTTGAGAAATATTTCTAATTATAAGTCATATATATGGAATTAAATTATCATTTGTTGTTTAAAATAATTTATATTTATATATTATAATACTATAATATGATATTATATATTTCAATTAATTGTTTTATGTGACACATGATTTTCAAATTACAACTTCTAGGGTCATATTACTATTTTTACATTCATGTTCTCCATTATAAATATACCTTATTCTAACTTCTAAAATCTTTTACATCATTCACATCATTTATTTAAAATGTTCATTCCTTTTATTATTAAATAATTTATAATGACTATTTATTTTTATTCTTACTATTATTTATAGAATATGATCCCATGTAATTTAAGATTATGGGTTTTATGTGTATTATTATATCATCTATATATATACTTATAGTCATTATAGTGAATAAAACACCCTAAATCATATAAAACTTATATAAATAAAGAATATAATCTTTATTTTGAATTGGATATTGTCATAAAAAAATTATTTCTTTTAAAATCAATGGTCTTTCATGAATTTGATGAAGTGATATTCGAGGTTTATAGTTCACCTACAATATGGAATCCAGTATTTTATATGATGTATCATGATATACATCGATGTTATTGTATATAATAATAAATGATTTATATATTTAATTTTATCTTAGTATATGATCCATGATTAATTATATTTATTTTATAATTAATTAATTATTAATTATACTAATAACTAAATAGGAAATATGAAATAAATATTATATTAATAAACAAATAAAAATTAAAATCAAAGATAAATACTATATAATAATTATAATAGAATGTGTTGATTGTAAATTCATATATGTTTTATTTATGAAAGAAATAATTAATTTAGTTTAGATTCTCTAATAATATTTATTCCTACATTAGCTGTAATATAAAGTAAAAATAATATAAGTTGTGAAATTGACAGTTTGTAATATTTTTTTCCCCCGTATTCTGATTAAACCACTCAATGCAGAGGACATAACATGTTGGAAGGAATATTATTGAATCTAGAGAATGAGAGGATAGTACATACTATAAATTAAAATAATTATTATTCTATAAATTAATAATATATTTAATATAATCATAATATATCCATATGAATAACTATATTAAAGTACCCAAGTGTATTAAAGTAGTTATGGTTATATTTCATGATGTTGTATTTGTTTCTAATAGGTTTGTATGATAGATATTTAATGTGGATGAGTTTTATTTATAGAGATACATCTATGAGAATATGATCTTTGAATTATTCCTATGTTAGTAAAGAAGATTTGGGATGAATAAATATTTCATTGTAAGAATAAACATTTATTTTTTATGACGATGTAACATGTATAATAATGCCTATGACATGTTCTGATTTACATTATGGAAACAACATTATTTTCAATAAAAATAATATTGTGGATATTCTAGGGAATGAGAATTGTAAATAGAAAAAATATTCATTTGATGATTTTGAGTGAAGAATATTAATTTCAATTTTGATTCTTTAAATATTTATAATTATTTTAGAGTGTTGTCTTGGAAGAATTTAAAGAAGGTATTCACAATTTTTTCCCAAAATTTATCCAATCTCTGTAAGAAAATAAAAAAACTAGTTTGTGTGTCTATCAAAACTCAAAGACTATTAACCATGGTGTAATGTGTGAATTATAGATGCAGAACATCTATATAGGGTCATGAAAATTTCATGCATAGTGTGTAAAGGGTTTTTATAGGCATTCATGAAATGGGGTGGTACACATTATATGGGTGGTTTGAGTGAAATGTGTTCAGTAGCAGACCCTAGTATCATGGATGAGTGTCTAATTGGATGATGTGGTTTACTAATGAAAGAAATGAAGAATGAAAAATCATTATGGGGTCTGGGTTTTCTTTCACTATATATCCATGATTAAAATATGTATAAATAACCATCATCATTCAATATGTTTTATCAGTGACATCTGATCACAGGAGTGATTTTGTCTTACCTCAAACTCAAATTATGTTTTTCATGTTTCTATATGTACACCTCATCACTGAGATTATATCACATAATTTATTCCAATCTTATGACTATAATGATATTGATTGTATGATATTTTAAGGAGTATGAGAATGTAAAAGGTAGATTGTTTCTCAAGGTCACGAGAAAAAACCAAGGGTAAAAATTATTTATTTTTTCATGAGTATTCTTGTTTCCTTATACATTTATTGTGTCATTCATATGATGTGATATAAGAGAGAGAGAGAGAGATAGAACCATGCATTTCATGTATGTGGGGTATCAAGTCTAAAAACTTATTTAATTAATATGTTAACCACCAGTTTAAATAGTGTTAAGGAGTATAGTTTTTTCACTCTATCAAGTGATAAAGAAATGGAAATTATGAATAAAATATTATATGAACATAAAATAAAATGTATTAATCATATATAACATGAATTTTTTAGTGTTTTTGTTCACATGATGGTAGTGTTGTGTAAAATATAATAGTACCATAAAAAAAATTTTAAAGTTATTAGAATTTGAAAATAAAAGATAGATAATGATCATGAAACACAATGTACATTATGAATAGTCAGTAAGCATAAATAGTAATTAAAAATAGAACAATGAGAATGTAGTGAGTAGTGTGAACATTCATTATTTAGACTGAATAAAGAAATTAGTGATTATAGAAATACAATAACATTTTTAAAATTATAATTATTTTTATAAAACTGTGACTAAACCCAGTGATCCATAATCAAAAGGAGATGTGGACATGTGCACTTGAATTTGAATGTCATAAATTCAATAAGTTATTATAAAATAGATTTTTTTTGTTGACCCAAAATAGAACAATACCAATATGAACACTATATATGTAGGAATAAGTAGTCTAAGATATGTTTGATTATTGGTTGGTAAAACCAATGAAAAACTAGGGGGATGCTGATAAAAAATAACTAGATATTTTTAGGGTATAGATCAATGTAGTGACTCTATTTATTACATGTAATACATCATAATATTTTTAGGAATATTTTTTGATATAGGCATAGAGGCAGCATGATATTCTATGTCCTAGTGATCTTGATATTAAAATTATAAATATTTTAATTATATTAATATAACGCATCAGTAAGTTTCCATAAATATTTTAATAACACCCAACAGTGGTCTCAAATAAAAAATTTGAGATCATGGTTTAGTGGATAATAAGATTTGTACCCTAGTTGTGACCTACTGTTGGTCGGTACTAGTTGTTCGAATGAGGAAATTGGTGGTCGGTATATTAAGTGGGTTAATTAATCTATTTATTTAAGTAATAAATTTAGTAACCATATACTAATTTTCTCTTTAAATATACAATTATATAAATTATCTAGTGTTAGCCTCATAACCTTGGGATATTGGAGGGTATCCTATGACATTTTTCATTTGTGGATTGACATCGAATGATGAACAATGACATGATCATGGAGGATTGAGAGGTATCCAATGCGGTGGGACTCATCATTTATATGAGAACACATTATTTACCAATGATTGATCTCAACTGTGGTATTTCATGTAATTTTTTGGTTATAGGGTGAAAACAAATTCACCAGTTATTTATATCAAGTGAGGTATTACTTATAATTTTGTGGATTATTACACTTTATTTCATTTTTAAAACATTGATTTTATATATTCTTATTAATTGGTGTAATATTGATCTTCAAAAAATCCCCTTTTAAAATTAGATTTAATAAATTAGTTTCTATTATGTAATCTCGTACTAAGTGTTTGATCTCAAACTATGTGAAATTTGACCAAGAATTATTCAACCCATGATGTATACCATAATTCTTATGTTTTCCTCCACTTTTGACATGTGATATTTTTTGTTAGCCCATATATCCATGGTTCGACATGTCTGGATCTATTCTAGTGTGACTAAACCCTCAAATATGTGTAGGTAATATGATAGATGGATAGTCCAGAACATTGGGGATTGACTGGGAGGGATCATGGTTTCTGATTGATGGTGGTGGGTTTCGTAACCCCAAAAAAAGAGGAGAGGTCTGCAATAATATTCACAAGAGAAATAGATTTATGATATCTATCCATGGGAGGTTGGAGATCAATGTTCTATGGAAACCCCCATTGATTTCTTATGGTAAATAATAGGTATTTCATGTCTAAAGGTGCATCCAAGATGCATCAAAATTTCAATTTAATTGAAAAATTGAACTACATGTCACGTAGTGTTATAAACACATGGAATGTAGTCCCTTGTATGAGGTGGTATAGTTTTTGTAAAAAACACAAAGATCACATGTTGTATGGATAAATGTACAAGCCATGTTACCCTTCTCAGGAAGCTAGGCCATATTCCATTTGTCACACACTCAAAACCCCATGCAGTGTGACATGATGTGTACTCTGGGGTTACCAAGGTATGTATCAATTCTTGGGTATGACCAGGTGCACATTATTGTACCTAAGCATGATCCAAAGTACACTTACATTACTAATCATAAATTGAATAACCCTGAGTAGTTGAGGTGAGATTGGTCCACATGTACACACCATGTATGATGAAATGACTTCTAAGGTATGTCCTAAGGAGAATAATACTGTTAAATTAGGTGGGATTCATAAGCCTTGTGGACCACTATACATTCCATTTAACTCTATCCAGAACTTCTTCTCTCGTAGATTCTATGTTTGAACTCATATTTGGCCCCAAAATTAGCCTCTATTGAGTGTTATTTTATGTATCACATGATTTTTTGTTTTATTATGGAGTATGAGATATGATATGAGGTGTTCCATGTGTGGAACATATCCAAGATATGTTTGATGGTGGTAGTGACTGGGTGCTATTATTAGTGTGTTATCAGGTTCAGTATTCCCTTATTATACCTAGGTATTGGTTCCTCATATTACTTACATAGTTGTTACTAGGATCAAAACTCCCCAATCACACTAGGTCATGGGTTCCCATATTCATTATGAAGGTAGGTTCAGTACTTCCCTCGCATCTATAAGGAATTAGTTGTATACCTAAAGAGAGTCAATCCTCTTTCTTTGACCTCTAGTGGTGTGTTGGTCCACCATTGGAATTATGGATCCTTTATATATGGATAATGTTTTTGGGGTGTAGGATCCTCCCCTTATACTCTTGTGAGGTTATGAAGAATAAATAGATCAAATTTTTGGGTCCCTCGACTGTAGTAAGTAGTGGCAAGGAGAGTCCCCTCCACATGGTTTCTTATGAAGTTTTTTTATGATGTTGGTAATCTTCAATGGACCTTGGGTTTGGGTAGAATTATAATTCTAAGTAGATTTATGGATATGGAGAACCCATTTATCAATTCATTAGCACTTAATTTTGAGAATATAGAGATATTTATAACTGTCATATCTTTTTTACTTGGTGTGACTTCATTGGGTTGAGATGACTACTTTTATTATATTATTTATATTTATCCCTTTAGTTTTGGGGTTTCCTATTGTATGTGTTTATAATCAACCCAAAATGGGATTTTCTCAAGTGTTTTGTGTCTTATACAGACGATGGGTAGATCAGTGGGGACCATGGTTGACCTTAGGGATACATGGGTTTGTCAACCATATATGGTGGTTGGGGCAAAGATATTAGGAGTAGAGATATCTATCAGTTTACCAATATTATAGTTTTTTGGTTGAGAAATCATTCTGGGTTGGAATTTATTTTACCCCATAATATTCTTCAGTTTATATATTCTTATAAACTAATGTTTTCCCTAGTGATTGTTTCTTACATGGTTTATCTATAGATGTTACAGTATTTTACTTTATATTCTTTTGTACTAATATATATATATATATGGTTGTGTGCATTAAAATAGGTATACTTTGAAATTTCATCCCATTATAATTATTCCATCTTGAAACATTTCCCTAGTCCCTAACCTATTTGAGGAGGGCTTGGGGCCGTGGTGGCTCATCCTTCTTCTGGCTAGGTAGGTTGCGGAGGGTCGGTTAATTATAAAGTGATATTATAGGTGGTTTATATTCTATATAGTGTTTTTATTTTTTTCACTTATGTTAATTAGTTGGGACTTATATTAGAAATATAATAGATCCATGAGTCAAATATTCAGTCTAAGGAACCCAGTGTTGGCGTGGGAGCTAATGTATACTTACACCCAAATTCTGACTACCTTCTTGCTGACTCAAAATACTATGAAATTAGTCACATGGAACATGGTACCTACATCATATTGGATGGGGTCATTTTACTGTCACTATTAAGTTATCTCTCTATATATTCTTATCGAACTATGGTACATCTTTTCAATTTCATAATGTATCCACAACGGTATCCAACTACAATACCGATATAGGTCCATGAAGAAGACCACCTATGTTAGGATGCCATATTTTAGGGTAATTATGATATAGAACACAATGAAAAGGATATATTTTAGGATCCTAGTCTAATTCTTGTTATGTTAGAAATGAATTGAGTGGAATGTCCACTATTCGATCCATGAGGTGAGTTACATTTTGTGGGCCAGCTTTATCCTTCACGATAGATGAAACATACATACTTCCATGTTGTTCAGGATGAATATGTTGATATACTGATCTTTCTTCTAAAGATTTTGGATCATGTACCACCATGATTCTCGAGTGAGTTAGACCCTAAGAAATCAGTGTCTTATTTTGGGTTTATAATTATATTTTTCTATTTTATACAGACACCATTAGTGTTGAGGGTCTCTTTTTCCACTGGACTTTTATGCGGGGTAGTGGGGAGTTTGTGGGGTTTGGATACCTAGGTGTATGATGAGGATACACTCTCTGGGAAGATTTTGAGTTCCTATTTTTTAATGAGATTTATCCATATACTAGACCTATAGTTCATGAAAAAGAGCTTGTTCTGTTATTTCAGGATATAGAGAGCTACCTTAGAAGTGTGCATTAGGATAATAAGGCTGGTAGTGGTTATTATGGAGATATTGCATCTTCATCATCCTATAGGTGAAATTAGATGGGTCTTAGCACAAGAGAAAATCTCATTTTCAGGGTCATAGATATAGGTCTATAGTGTAGCTAGAGTGTAGTAAACATAGTTTTCTTGAAAGTTACCTAGATAATAATCCTCATATAAAATTAACATGAAACAACCATAGACCATGCTTTACATGTTGAAGAAAATATCATCATGTGTAGTATTTCCCAACCCGTGATGATAGGGTTGGAGGGAAGACAATATGGTCTAATGATCTATGAAAATTTAACATTGTATGAGGATAAATATATATTCCATTTTACTTTTATACTTTGGTATTTTATTCATTAATAACCACATAAATGTTCTTTGTGTTATCCCTATTTTGGTTTTTTTGATGTATCATTGGGAATACAAAGAAAAAGGGATGTTTTACCCACTGATACACATCTTTGTTAAATGATCCAAAAAATTGCGAGAAAGATAGAGTCTCCCAAAAATATAATGTCGAGGTTTCGGTGATGAGTTTCATTGAATTTTGTTTTTTGAGGTTGTTTTTATGTGATAAATTTCATAGAGGGACCTCATTGAAGAGAAAATTAACAAGGGGAATGATGGATTTTATATGTGGGGGCTTATGACCTCATCACTTCTGATGTGATCATTGTCTGATCAGTGTCTTCTCTGCTAATGTTTTAGTTTTGGTGCATGGAAGAAAGTAACTTTGACATGGACATAGAACCTATTAAAATCCTAGTCATACCAGTGGATGCATTTTTTCTCGACCCCTATGCTAGAGGCTCCTGTGGATAGGTTTAGTGATCAAAATTTTCTATTGATTGTATGACCTCACACTATGATGAGAGAGAACCTCCTACTAAATATTTTCATAGAGTTCGTGGGGACCTATAATGTTTTCCTCAGTATGGGTTTTTCATTTACCATTTATTATTATATTATTTCTACATGTGATCATTGAAATGGTTACAGTTTTTTGGGATGGAGTTTTCTTCTTTGGATAAGCGGTGATCCCTTGGGAGGGTAGGATGGGGTCAATTTTTTGAGCATACAATCACTTTATTATTATATTCCCTAGTTTTACCTTTGGAGTAACTAATTCAATTATCTTTAGGATTCTTATGATGGTGGAGGAGTATGAGGGTGTCCATCTTAATGGCATGATGGGTTCACCTCCCAATCGAGATTTGTTTTTTTTTTCATTGACTTGTACTAGGGATGAACATTTATATATGATAGAATATCAAATGACCCCATATAGCTGGGAGAGTTTGAGGCATTATTGGATGATTGTTTAGATAAGTGAATTTTTTAGACCTAGTGTGTTGTCATGGGCCACCCTATGTTGTTTTCTTATGAGGTATATGAGAGTTTGAGGTCAGGTGTGGATTAAAACCACATAATCTAGGTGAATTACTTGGTTAGGTATCACCCCATTAATTTAATACCTCTTCACCTAGGGAATGTAGTTGTAGTGAATCCCAATGTTTTACCTTAGGATAGTTTATCAGCAGCTCCATGTTTGAGAGGAGGATGTACCGGTCATGCATTCTTGGAGATGTTTTAGTTTCTCTATGTTCTTGATGATACCCTTTGGCATGTTCAATACCCTAGCAGAGTTTTATAGACATATTATTCTAATTATTAACCCTTATTGGATCAGTTCATGGTTTTATTTTGTGATGGTACCCTCATTTACTCGGTATCCTTGTTGAATAACATGAGACAAATGAGGATTAACCTAGAAAAGGTTCAGTAGTTCTAGTCATTTGGAATCTACTTTTGTGTAATTTATTGAGTCGAAGGTAAAATTATCGAGATGTGTCATCGAAGACATAGTAGTGGAAGTGGACATTATAGATTTTTAGGTAGCAAGGTCCTAAGGGCCACTATAGGTGTGGTCTTTGTATTAGATTCTTATATTGAGGTTTTTTATCTACTTTTCTCAAAGGAGCTAACAGATAAGTTAACCTATTTACAGTTAAACCTTACAGGTCAGTGTGGTGTAGTGTGTCTTTAATTGATGCTTCTTACCCCAAGAGGTCTTTAGTAAGTCAATGAGGAATTATTTGGGGATATTTACTGGGAGACATCCCATAACTTGATATCCATTATATACAGTCATGATGAATTCCCTAATGGTGGGGAGCATGAAATTCTAATTAAAGGAAGGAAAGTGGAACCTTTCATTCAATGAGAAAGGGTGATGTGATGGTAGATTTCCTTTAGTGGTACACCTAGGGGGATGGTAATTTTACTGAGATCCTTTGGTATTGGGTATTTTTGTTAAAATATGATGTTCCTTGCTAATGAGTTTAACTCTCAACATCCCACCTACCTATATGTGGGGAATGAGGTACTAGGTTGTAGTAAAAATTGGATGGTTTTTTAGGTTTCCTATAATGGGAATTCCATGATTGAAAATAGTTCATGATTATATTTTAGTGATTCTATAATAACTCACTTATTTTACCCACTTTCTACCCATCCAATATTAGATCTCAGTGGAGAGTTTTGGATGAATTTCTTGAAGGAGGTAGTCTGACTTCATGGAAATCACTCAATGATCGGTTAGATTATGATTCTCACATCACCTCATGATTATGGATAAGATGAAGGATTCCATTAGGACTCATCTTATTTTCATCATATTGTTTTTACCCCAAATAGATATCTAGGGAGACCATGCTATATTATTTATAGATAACATGAATTGATTTCTCATGATAGTTTTTGGTTTATATCTTGGAGGATCACCTATCATCGGTGGAGTATATATCACATTATTTATCACTCCAAAATCAGCATAACACCATTTAATACTAGTTATGGGAGACCCTAAAAGTCACCACTAAACTAATTGAATCTAGTTGGAGCTAGATCATGCAGACCTATATGTGGTTCTAGTGATGGTTGTGAAAGGGGTGTAGTTCATCGAGGGGAGGATGAGTACATACTATAAAACATCAAGGGTCATTTTTTGATGGAATATACTGACCTGCGGATTTTTAATAAGAGATCATTTGTTTTACTATATATCCCACTATAAAATATCATGAAGATTTTTCAAAGACTACAGGTCATCTATAAGGATTGGAGTCCCGTTATCTAATTAAAATTTCATGTTAGCAAGGTGGTTCATTACTCGACCAAGTGATTGTAGCTAGACTGGGTTTTTGGTGTTTTTTTTCATCCCACCTAAGAAGATGTGTGAATAACTCATTGAAAAAAATTTACTCGAATGATCTAGGAGTTTACTATATAGATGCCTTTTGAGTTACCAAATTTTCATTTTAAACTAGTTTTGAAAGACTCGCTATGGTAATGTATCTTTCCTATGTGTTTATTATAAACAACACAAGATAATTTAGAAGATATCATGGGTGTAAGAGAAATGTATTTGGGATTATTATCCCTAACCTTTAATTTATCTTGTTCTCTTTGAGAAATTAAGAATCCTCCAATGGTGGAATAACTCAGTGAATCTAGTTTTTACATCTATGTTATTCCAATATTCCTAAAAATATTTTCAAAGACAAGTACATATATGGTGTGGGATTCCAAGGCCCAGTATTGATATTAATAAAATTTTAATTATATTAATATCACATAGATTTATTTTTAATGAAATATTGGAATAATTATTAAGAAGTGTCTCAGATTAAAAATATGAGGTAATAGTTGAATGTGAATGAAAGGTTTATACTAGGCATGACCAAAATATGTTAGATAGAAGAAATTTAGATGAGTTATCCACAAATGGGTACATTAATAGGATTTATTTATTAAAACACATAATTATTCCATTTAATAACCTTAACCTAATTTTAACATTAAATATCATGTTATGACAATTCTCCAGGGATAGCCACATACGCTTGGGAGATTATAGAGGATCCTCAAGCATTATATATTATAGGAATGAAATCACATGATGAACAACAACTATAATAAGGTATATCAAGAGGAATAAAATTCAGTGTGAACCATCCTTCATAGAGAAATAATTATTAAAAATGATCAATACCAATCGAGGTATGGATTTTTATTTTTTTGATTATCACCCTTGATTTCTATTCTAATATAAGGATTTTATATATGATTCTTAATTTATGTACATTTTTTATTCATACAAGCCCTTTTTGAGAAATACATTGATTAAATTGTTATATATTTAGTCACTTTATGCTAAACACTTGATCCCACACAATGTGATCAATTTTTTGGATCACTTCATCAAACAAAGTATGCCTTTTTTCTTTTTATTTTCCACTATTTTTTTGTCATGTTGTTTGATGTTGGATTTCCTATCCATAGTTCAACTTCTGGGTTAGAGTCAGTAAAAATTGAACCCTCATATATGTGGAGGTGATGTGAACTATAGATATTCATGAACCTTGAGGATTGATCGTGGTTGGATTTTTTTTTTTTTTGAGTGACATAGTTTGGTTACAAACCCCCAAACGGTGATGATAGGTTCATTAGAACCTCTGTAAAGGCAATATATTTTCAATTTTTTACATTAGATGATGGAGAACAACAATCTGCGGTGACTCCCACTAATTATGGTTGAATAACTAGTGGGTTTTTTTATTTGAATATGTGGCTGAGATATGTGAGGCCTTCTTTAATTTCTATAAAAACCTGACTACATGCCATGTAGTCTTGTGAACGCACATTGTGTAGCCCCCTGGTTGTAGCACCAGGGTTTTCAAGAAAAAATTAAGGATCCCACTCAATGATGATATACCAACAATCTATGTGAACCTTCTCATGAAACTAGGTCATGCTCTATCTAGAATACACCCAGGACCACGTGTAGTGCGACACACAGTGTACTCTCGAAGTATAAGACCATTGGATGGTGCCTAATAAAAAACAGGTTCATGGTCCAGTACATAGAAAAAACCTGAAATAAATGGAAACATTCAATTTTATAAATGGAAACATTCAATTTTACACTTTCATAGATTCCAATATGTTTCTATAGAATAATAAGTTCAGGTAATGAGGTGGGGTTACACACCTTGTAGACCCCCACCCATGATGTGTATTTCCATTTATAACATCATCACACTGATGGGATTGGATTTAGGATTAAGAGTATCTTATCCTAACTATTTTTTCACATAGATATTCTTAGGGTAGTTCATTGTTCAACAAAAGATACGATGTGAGGTGTGTAATAATAGAGATTTTTTGTGTTTATTTAATGATGGTAGTGACCAGGTGTGATCATCAAAGTCATATAAGTTTCATTACTCTCCTATTACACTAGGTTTCAAGTATACCGTATTCTTTAAACATGTGTTATTGGGGTTGGTACTTCCCTATCTCACAAGGGACCATGTTTACCATTTTCTTCACATAGGTAGGGTTAGTACTCATCTAACAATTATAAAGAATATATTTTTTAATAAATGAGTGAAAATATCCCATATTGGACATACAGTGGCTTGTGGGTCCTCTATAAGTGTTTTTTATCACTTGGATATAGATAATTACTATGCAGTGTGATCCCCTCCACTCATATTCCTATTAGGATACATGAGATACATGGATTGGAGTTATAGCTCCCTTAGTTATAGTGTGTAGTGATGCAGAGTGGGCCCCTCTACATGGTTTATAATCTGATTGTGTAAGATAAAGAAAATCATAGATAGAATATAGATATGTGTGTTCATACATATCATTCTTAGCCGGAATTTGGAGATAAATATATCATTTTTATCTTCATTTAGTTATCGTGTTGAGATTATCTGTATTTTTATGGTTGTGGTGTCAGTTTCTAATTTACATGAATTCATTAGGTTGAGATGAATAATTTATTGTATTATTTTTTTCTCCCATTACCTTTTAGGGTATCCTAATAGGTATATATATTTTCACCCTTACATGGGTGTTTCCTACATGATTTGTTTCTAATTTTCATGATGGGAAGATTGGTGGTGACCTGGGTGGTGATTAGTAATACCTAAGTGCATTGAACTTGTATCGTGGTAGAGACTAATAGATAAAAATTTGGGATCTTTCTTAGTTTACCTTTATTATATTTGTTGTTATAGATAAAAATTTGGGATCCTTACCTGGGTGGTGATCTTTCTTTGTTATGGATGGGAATTTATTGTTCCCATTTTTATTCTTCAGTTTATATATTTTCATACTCTTATGTTTTCCTTAGAGGTTATTACATGCATAGTTTACCTCTAGATGTTATTTTCTATTACATTTTATTCCTCTAAACTTGTTCATAGGTAAGGATGGGTGTGTGTGTACATGTAAATTAGGGAAAGGACTCCCAAAATAGTTATTCCTTAATGGTATTTATCACCATCCCATAGCCTGTTGGGGGTGGGAATACTGTTTTCGTGACATAGACCTCTGCCAAATATGAAGGTTGTGGTGGTTCAGGTCGTTACAATCATCTAGTGGAATGACAATATAAATATCTCATCATATAAGAACTCATTGAAATCTTTAGTTTCTATAAAATATGGTAGTTGGACTCTCAAATATTCTTGGATATTTTCTGTAATTATAATCACATTACTTTATTAGTGGAGAATTTGTGTGTTGAATTCTCTAGAACAAAGTGAGAAAATAGTCACCCATCTCAGAGAGGATAACCTTGTAAAAATACTATGTTTTTTTTATTTAATTTTTTTCTTGTATGTGGTGTGATTATGATTCTTAACATGTCATATTATTTCATACTAATAGATGTAGATATTTGAATATAAAAAAGTGTAAAAACTGAAAATACTTAATTCAGTGAAACTAATGTAAACATATTCACCACCATGATATACTGGGAATATGAAATACGAGTTTCATTCAATTTAAGAGACTGAATGACATTGAATCATTTATATGACACCACATAAAATAAAATTATACCATGATCCTTGAATGGAGTATCCCATATTTGTTTTCTAGAAGTTTGGTCCCATTGTATTTCAATGTCCTATATGAGCCTTCTAAATTTTAACACTACTTAATATGGATTTAAGATTATGTAATAATTTAAAGATATTTCCGAGTGTATTAATATTATTTCATATTTTAATTATATATTGGATAGTACAAAAAAATATTCAACAATTTATGTCTATATAATAAGTTATGAATGGGTTATGTTGTGTTATGTTCCTTACAAAAGTTTGAAGAGATATACTTGAGTTTTTTGTGATAAAATAGATAAAAGTGTATATAATGGAGTTTATGGAAATTTTGGAAGGGTTAATTAGTAGGTTGGTGTATATTATCATCAAAAATGACCAAATGGTTATGATATATGTTGTCTTTATCCATAAGGGAAAAATGTATATATTGATGATTACTTTAATCTAAGAAGACATAAATGTTTTGATGGAAATTTATTTTTATATAATAAGGTAAAAATATTAATAATATATTTTAATTATATATATAAAGGATTTAAGGTTTATACTAGTGTTTTTTATGTCTATGAAGGATTATAGGTTAATAAATGAGGGTGCTTATAAGGTGTTGGGAATGATCTAATTTTAGGATTCATTTAAAAAAACATATGGGGGAATATAATAAACAAAAAAATAAAACATGAAATAAATATTACATTGATATTATGAGACAAATAATACCTCTCGCAACATGCACATAACCCAAAGATAAAAAAATTTAGTGTCTTAGATATTAGCGAAATAATAATCTTATTTTACAACACTTTATAAAATGTATCCATAATCTTGCTCATATTTAAAAAAATTCATAGGGTAATAAGATATAAAAACAGGGTGATCTCAATCACTCAATAAGGGAAAATACATATTATAATAAATTTGATCATAAATATGAAGCAGAATAAGAGAAAGATAAAAATTACATAATAAAATCTCAAAAGAACATAGATAATGATTATCAAAAGTTATAGAGAAACATTATTTCTTATAAATATTGAAAAGGAACCATAAAATAAAGGACCTATCTTAAAAAATCAATAATCATAAAACATTTTATCATGATATAAAATTGAGGAATAAATTCAAAATAAAGAATAATCATAAAATCATGGAATAACATTTTAAACAACATGAAAATTTAGAAGAACCATAAACATGGGTTTATTATCCTTGATAATAAAGATACCCTCCATGTTTTTATCTCATAAAATTTTGAGTAGACCTTAACATACTCACACTCACCATTTACGAACCTAGTGACTTCTTAACCATTTAAAATGTAAAGTTATGAGATGATTTTAATTCCATAAAACTCAAAATTTGATAAGAAATATAATTTATAATTATTTCACACA
Organism: Viscum album; assembly: GCA_963277665.1. Classification (NCBI taxonomy): domain Eukaryota; kingdom Viridiplantae; phylum Streptophyta; class Magnoliopsida; order Santalales; family Viscaceae; genus Viscum; species Viscum album. Next base: position 1,773,620,093 of record OY728146.1, on the reverse strand, counting down.
TAAAATTGTGAGTATAATATAACTCCTTACACACACCCTTTGTAAACCTTATACTTTTTAACTTGTTCAAACATAAAATTGTGAGTAGATCTTAACACCTTCACACCCACCATTTGAGGACCTATAATCTCACTAACCTATTTAAAAAAAATTAATATCTAATGAGTTATAATCCATTTAAAAATTATTTTTATGGGGATATAGGTTGCACCATTTTCATTACACATACCTTAGTGTTCCTCTTGATAATTCAATATTCAATATATCATTAGGAACCCATGGAAAAAATGGGTTCTTAAAAAAATTCAAAAACATCACATATCATGAACTTAAGAAATGTTATAAAATCCAAACATTAATTTTCCAAATTAATTCACATAATAATAAAATATAAAGGTCGTTCAAAACATCAACTCATGAAAAATAAACCTTTGTGGGTAAATAAATTTAAAAAAACAAAAGTTTTTACCAAACATTTTTAAAATATTTCCTCACAAATTACATTCAACAACATTTTCTTAAGGGAATTATAATTATTATTATAACCTTATTAAAAATATTTCCTAATAAAAAATCATAAAAAAATATAATTTCCTCAGAAATTAGAATTGAAAATACAATATTGAGGTTTAATTTTATGAGAATCATTAAAAATGTTAACCTGAAAAAAATTATGTTTCAAATAAAAGATGTGGAAATAATTTGATAAATTTTACATTGAAAATACAATAATGGAAACTATAAAAATTAATAATGTTTCATATAAAATAAATTGAAATACTTTGAACAATTTTACTTCAAAAAAATCATTAATAATGAAATCATGAAATATACTTATTTTTTTCAATAATGAAGTTTAAATACTTTGAAATCATTTAATTTTAAAAATAAAAAATAAAAAAATGAAAAATTAATTAGATTAATAAGAATAATGTAAGGAGTGGATGATTAAAAAAATTAGGTTGGAAAGATGGAAAACCATTTTAACATTTTAAAATTACCTTATTGGAAACCCATACATCAATGAATATTTCAAAACATCCAAATTAAAATATATTAAAGATAAATTTATGTTTAAAAAAATATATAGAGAAGAGTAAAATGATATATGATTTATAATGAATGAGAGTACAAATTCACTAGAGGGATTATCACATTTTATGGGTCTTGATTTTATTTGGAATCTTGAGATGTCATGTTCCTAGTTCACTCATAATTATCCAAACCCAATTACCACATGGCCTCATTCTTTACTCTATGTATTCCAAAGGCTATCAACTAGCAACAAAGGGTTAATATGGAATTGTAAGAAGACTATACCCTCATAGTATGATTGGATTAGAAGTAACATAAAAATATAAATAATAAAAAAAACATAATAATTAAAAATATTTTTAAATTATCTATATTAATGTAATTGAACAAAAATAATATCTAGAATCATTTAAAAAATAATTATGCCATGATTCCTTTAAAAATGTGAGTAGGAATATAACACAATGCATGATTTATAAAAACATACAAAGTGACTAAATTTATTTCCAATAGTATTTTTAGAACAATATGTGCCTTCTGATCTCGTACTATATCCTATATTAGAAAATCAATAATCTATAATAGGATTCTCTTCACTTTTACAACCAGTAACAGTGAAGTTTTTCTTAGTACTAATTAGTACTATGAAAATTTCATGAGTAAAACTTTGTCAAGCACAACCAACTATATCTAAAAATCCTATATATGAGTATATAATAATGTATAATTCATTTAATAATAATAAAGGTAATAAATTAACTAAGAAAAACCCTTGTCAACTTGGGTTCTTCATTTGTCACCCATCTGATACTAACTACATTGGACTATAATTGAATTCCTTGGACCATTTATTATTTTTATAATAATTAGAAAGCATCATGTCACTTATTTTCATACAAAATATTTAGAACATCATGTCTATTTATTAGAAATGTTCAGTAACTAACATCATGTCCATTAATTGAAATAAGTAATAAGGAATTTTTTGTCCATCCATTTTGAATCATAAGATGTAACATCACAACCTTTAATTATATATATGTAACAAAGAATTTTATGTATTCTATTTCCCATAATCAACTATTAATTTCATGTCTACTATAGATATTATATTTGATGTAATAACTACCATTTCATTTAATAAGCTCAATATCTCATTTAATTTATTTATCTTAAGAGTAGTAAAGAGGGTTCAAAGTGTATTGTAAATTCCATTATTATTATTATCAAGTGTTATGGGACATGGTATTATCATTCATCTTTCATTTAATTAATTTATAAGAGTTCATATGGTCAATCGGTGTGTCTGTTGCACATAAAATTTCATTAATTTCATATATATTTTTCGTGGTCCAATGCCAATAGAAACATATGTTGGGGGTGTTTTGATCACAATGGAAACATAACTCATCAAGGAATAAAAATGAACCCACCCAAATAATAGTTCAAATGATTGTAAAAAACCTACATGTGAGAAAATTAGTTCTCAAGGACTATCCAACTTGAGTAATAAAACACTACTTAGTTAATTTCTAGTTTTAGAGGTATTGTATAGAATTTACAGTCCACAAGAAAATGAAACATCATATAAAAACTAGGATTTTATAGAAAAATTATATACTACCTACCTTTTATATGAAATAGAATCCTTATCTTGCATTGGCCTTTAATTTATCCTATAAAAATATAAATTTATGAAATATACAAATGCCCTAAAAATAGGGAAATTTATTCATCATGATGATAAAATTCAATACAATAAGAGAAACTGAGAGATGTAGGATGTGGAATCATAGACATAACATTGGATATCTAACATGATAAATGATTCCCGATTCTGAGTTTAGATGGAGGATATACCAACATGCCTAGGAAGAGAAATTAGGAGAGATTTTTAGGGATGATATTATTTAAATAGGAAAATAAAGGGGGAAAATATTTAAATAAAATATGGAAAAATAGAAATTTCACCCCTTATTAATGGGCATACATCTCATCCAGGGGATTGGATATACTATAACAAAAAAATACAAAACAACTATCTAAGGTGAAACACCATCACTTTGTTAGGCACATGGTTAATTGAATTCATCTTCCAACCATAAAAAAATAACTTGAAATAAACTTTGTTACATTCATGGTTTCATTATTCCACTAATATAGTTAAAATAACCATGAACCTTCAATTTTTGGAATCATGGTTCTGTCGTATGATTACTACTGACCATGCAATAACTATTCATCTCACTATTATCATAAAAAACTAGAGCTCTGGTCCCAAAAATACATGGATGCTCCCAAACCCTTCCTTAAACATTGAAGAACTCTCATATTTATAAAAATATATATTTCAATCCAAATTTAATGGATTTTTACCTCATCAGTAATCATGTATCTTACAGCCTCTCCTACAAGAAATAACTCATCCCTGAGTTTTCCTAAGGGTGGTTAGGCATAATCTGTGAAAAATTTTAGTCACTAAGAACATATGTTGGCCTCTCACTCCTAGTTATCATTAAATACACAGATGTTCTTCCATAAGACCTATAAAAGAGTCATTATCAAGCCTTATAGAGCCTTCATTATATGATCAATAATTTTAATAGGATACTCCTCAAAGGAATTAGCAACATCCAAGTCAACCTCTTCTAGCTTAATGGTATGTGATTGTTCTATTTGATAATGGTGATGGTGTGAAAAAAAATGGAATACATCGTTCGTGGCTACTTACCTCTACGTTTAAACTATCTAATTTTCTATCAATATGGCATTCCCCATGATCTCAAAATACCTATAAAATCTAGGTTATTTTTTACCCTAACTAATAATTAATCCATGAAAAAATATAGGCAAAACATTAAAGAAGAAACGATATCCTACCTAAAACTCCAAAGGTTGGAAAAAATAGTCATAAGTATTTTTCTTGGGTTGATATTTATTCATAAGCATTCTAATAACGTGTATGAACTTTATGGTCACTTGAATGAGATGTAGTCCCAGTAGTGCAGGCACCCCTACCTCTAACCATCACATAGGTGATTGGAACACCCTACCATGTGTCTCCTTATAAGGAACCACGTGTATAGTTTCATGGAACCTATTATTATATGTGAATTTAGAAATAGGTAAATTTACTCCCATGAACCACCAAAATCATGGATTCATACTTAGAGAATGTCCTTTAATAACTATATAGCATTCTCAGATTGAATGTCAACCTGAGGGTGGTATGTTGTATGCAATAGTAATTGTGAACACATATCCCTCTACAACACTTACCATAACTGAGAAGTAAACTAAGAATAATTATCTAACATGATGGTATGAGGGACACCATGGAGGAATATAATCTCACAAACATGTATCCTTCCATTTTCATTCACTATGAAGGTCTCTATGATAGGGAAGAAGTGGGTATACTTAACTAGTATATAAGAAATCATTGAAACGTCATAATTTATCCATTGATATTTTGGTATGAATATCATGAAACCTGTAGTGACATAATTCCATTTACAATATGAAATTGGTATAGGCTGTAAATTACTAGAGGTCTTTTGGTGGTCCTCCTTCTCATATTGATAGGTGGAACAACAAGTAACAAACCCACTATCTTCTTTTCATCACCAACCACCAATACTAGTGGAATAGGTGACACTGCATCTTTTTATGTTTTGGATTTAATAAAAAAAATTGGGCATGATATTATCACATCAAATCCCCTCACATGGATTTTGGTTCTTAGATATCCCAATGAATATGAAAGATCTCATTCTCTTCATCAACCAATCCTGGTTGTCAGTCTTTATCTAAATATCATTCATAGAATACCAAGACATTGGAATTTTAAATCATTCCCATCATCAATCGATTAGGAAGTAGAGATTTAAATTTTAATTCATTAATATTAGACTTCCCATGACACTTTGGAATCACAATATTCATCTCATAAAATATGGACATCAACTTCCACTTGCTACTATCTTCCTAAATAGAATGTGTTTCTATCTTTGGTTGAGAGCATAAACAACTAAATTCCTTTACCTAGTGTATAATCATGCTAGAAATTGAATGACTAATTGTAACAATCCTATGTTCAGTATTTGAGATTCAATTCATAATTATTGAATATGCATTTGATACTTTTATGTCATGTATACACCACAAATGACTATACCATAATGTAATGTTCTAGTGATGCAATTCATGGACATCAATGAAAAGGTTAAGGTTATAAATTAGGTAATTATGATCATGAGGCATCAACTTGTGAGACTCATATTAAAAAATAGGATTAACTTGCATCATAATCACTCTAATATTGATGCTTTATGCATCATAATAAACAATATAGCCCATACTAGGCTCTGGTAGAATTAGGATCAACACTAAAGGATGTCTTCCGTTTGACAATAAAACGAATTTATCATAAGGATTCAACCATAAGAATTTAATACCCTACATTTTAAATATTATAATAGGTTCTTTGAGATGTGATAAGTCCTGATAAATTGTCTATAATGACAATAATGCCTAAAGAATATTTTTATGTCAAATATTTTCTTTGTATGGTTGAAATTAACCATGGTTATCACATTATCTAGGTCAATAAAAACCCTGATTCTGATATGACGTGACCCATTAAGTAAAATTTATTAATCCAAAAGAGGAATTTCATGAGATTAGAATATATATGGTTATTATTATGTGTATTAAAAATGATGTTAAGGTTTTTATCATGATTATGTATATTCTAGGAATATAAAAAGACATCATCCATGAAAACCCTACAAAAGAAACAACGTATAAGTGAAAAAATGGATTCATCAAGTCTGTGAATATTGCTTTTGATTTTGTAATAACCAACGACAATACCAAATAATCATAAAGGACATAACGGCTTTGTAATGCTATACAAGGTATATCAGAAGGCCTAACTTGTACTTGGTAAGAGCCTGACGTCAAAAAAATCATTTATAAAATCATATCCCCTAGAATTTGATCAATACGATCATCCATATGAGTTAATATATACCAGTTATTAACTATATATATATATTCATCCATTTATAATACCTACAAATCCAAAGGGTTATATCAACCTTCATCTCAAAATGGATAGGTGAATCCATGGAGATATACTAGTTCATATTAACCCTTTGGGTTCGAGGTCCACTAATGGACTTTTGAGATCCTATAGATCAATAGGTTTTTCCCTATAAGGATGAATAAATACTAGTTCCACTCATGGAACAATATAAATAGTAAAAAAACCTCTCTATAGGGAGAAAACCTAGAAAATTCATCAGTAAAAATATCTCTAAAATCGTCCACAACTATAGTAAAATCAATCTGATGTGTTTTTTTATCATTCAAAAAAAAGACTCACAATCTAGGATTCCACTCCAAACAACCCAGGGTATTATGGTCCTTCTCGACATTCCTAGACAACCCATTCACATTTTTGAATATAGTTACCCCCTTAGGTTAGGTGATGAACACCCTGCAATGTTAGTAATGAACATGATAATGATAAGGTATTAAACATTCCATCATGATAATGATATCAAAGAATATTATATCAAGGATGAAAAGGTTCCATATGAATCGAAATTGGATAATATCGATGAATATTTCCTTGTATTTGAATACCGATTCATATTAAAACCCCTATTGAGTATCAAGATTCATTACTCTATAGAAATACTAAATTTTGAGGTCAAGACTATCTATAATTTTCATTAATATGGATGATTTTGAAGAACCTGTATCAAATAAAATAAATACTAAAGCCCAATCTTATAAAATCATACCTTGAACTTTAGATGGATAAATGCTCTACTACTTATATTTAGATAGTTCTTCATATATTTTTCATGATATGTGTCCTAGATCTAGTACCTGAATACTATAAGAAGTTATTCCTTACTGGTGATTCATATTAGAAGTCATGTTTAATCATCCATGAATACCCCCTCAACCTGAATGGCCTGTATTTATGTATATCTCTTCTTAAGTTGGAGCTTCTTATCCTGCTCTTGAACCTGGAGTAAGTGAAAACTCTCTCTCACTAACCACTAGATTAATGGAATTTCAAAACTATGGAAGATGACCTACAACATGCATGCCACTCACCTGGGTCCTTTCTACAATGGGGATTTGTGTGTCACATCCTCCCCCATAGATGACATGTAACCTAGATACCTAAGAGTATACTCTGACTACTTTTGTACCCTTGAGAAATCCCAATTGGAAACTTTCTATCACTGGACGGACTGTTGACATGACTCTGTACTAAAATATCATTCCCCAAAACATTATCATCCCTCAGGTTACTATCATAGATGAGTTACTGATTAATATATCAGATATGGTAGTCAAATAAAATACATTAACCTAAGAATGGATAGCCTAACCAATACCTTCCTCAAACCACTTATATATTGTCAACGCATCACCAAAAATAGTAGTAATAAATCATTGGATCTATGTGAAACTACCTGGTAGTCCATACCAAATATAATATCCTTCTCTATAAACATAAATTTCCTAGGTCACCCATCTCTAATAATCTCTGAGTAGATGTAATCACATAATCAGAACTAGAAATACCTCAATCTATCTATCTAATTTAGTAAATCCCACAAATTCTTCGCATATCCCTAAAGCATATAAACTACAAGCTTGACCCTTCTCTTAGTACACATCTCTAGAGGCTCGATGAATGAAAAAATGTCCCCTATCTATGACTCAAAATCTTAGGTCCATCATCCCATGAGAAATTTTTTGAGTGATACTACTAAAATTCTCTCATCAATTATTCCATAGTATAATGAGGTTACGGGTATCATTGTAGAGTTTGCATGAATTTTAGGAAACACTCAAAAAACTGAGCATCAGGGCCTAGATCTAGTATAATAGGAGGTTTCTTAGGTGAAAATTCCTGAGGTAATACTTATGGTACATAAGAAACAACTTATAGAGAATATTAATCTCCACATTCCCATTATTTGACTAGTGGTCTTTGGGGAGGAATATATCTATGGTACCAAACACAATCTTCAAAATGAGTTTTTATAGTATAACTACTCTCATATAAAAGAATAGGAAAAGTATAATTCCATTATATATAAGATTAAATACCCATATTACTACTGCTAACCATGGTGTAGATAACATATAGGATTAAAATTTAATATGAGAGACATCCCCAACAACCTCTAATAAGTTATGTTCTAGTTCTAGTTCACATATCTCATAGTAGAGGTTCTGATATATGGGTGTTACTTGTATTTTATAAAGAAAAAGGATCATTATTTTTCAATTTAAATTCCCATTTAATGGGAACCATTTAATTTATGAATTATAATATATATATATATATATATATCATGGTTTAGTTGGAAATATTTTCCCTTCCCATTTTATAAATTCCCATGATTTATAAGATTAAATTAGAATTTCATGAAATTGAAACCATTTTGTAATAATGGTTTAATTATATGAATCACAATTATAAATTTATAGTTCTCTATACAAATTTTAATTTTTACTTTTATTCTATTTAATTTCAACCATTAGAGTTCCATCTAATGCAACCAATGGTTTAGGGCTCAAACATGCCATATTTTGTTAGTTTAGGGGCCACCATCATGCTATAAAGGAAAAAAATCATTTAATTTGATGTATAGAATTTAATTATGAAAATATATATGTCATTAATATATTATAAACAGTTTTTAAATAATATATATTTTACTTTAGGAACATACATAGAATTTCATACCTTCTTATAATGTAATCTACATGGTATAGAATATTCATGACCTATTAACCCTGATTTTCTTATAATGATGAATGAATAATGTTCCGCATACATATCAATAAATGGGTAAAATAAAATCAAAATTATAATAAATTCCACATGTTATGTGATTCACTAAACAGTTAAATGAATACAATATTAATATGAAGAAACTAGATCAATAAGTCCCATCCTAGGAAACTTATAATTTCCCTTATACACAGTTTAGCTAGTTTTAAATTCATGATAATTACTAAATTAATGCACATCCTAGCATCGAGTTTAATAACCATAAAATAAAACAAAATGAATGGAAAAATCTATGATACCACTTTATGATGTCCATGACCCAGGTCACTAATAAGTGACCTAACATGGCTGGCCACATGGCCTCAAACACTCCTCTTCATATTCCAAATTTTTCTAACTACTAGATGTTATGGTGAGGATATTATATCCTCATAATTAGAGTCTCACATTGGAAATAAACAAATAAAAAACAATAGTATGAATATAATAAAGAATATATTAGGTAGATCATTCAGATAAAAAGAATAAAACATAATAAATATATAGATATCAATAAAAATTATGATTTAGTGATGTAATAAAAATGTTATTAGGAATAAAATATAATGAATGATATATAAAAACATAAAAAAGGAAAAAAATCTCCAACAGAATCTAGTGAAACACCACATTACTCTACTCCCATACTGTATCCTAGTATTGAACATCAAGAGTACACAGCATTCCACTTTCCCTTAAATAAACCTATATCAATAAAGTATTTGTAGGTACTCATCGGTGACCTAAGCTAGGGTAGAATAAAACTCAGTAGGCCACCACAAATGGTGTTTAAAACTAATCTAGTTTGGGATTATAATTTGAATTTTCATGAAGGTAATAATAAAAAATGAAATAAATGAACTACAGAAACCCATATCTACTTAGGATCCCCATGGTACACTCCTTTGAAACTACATGCTTCAAAATATTCTAGAATGCCTTTAAATATTTATTATTATACTAATCAGGTGAGATCATCATGTCCCTCATTTTCATATAAAAGATATAGACCATCATTTCCATTTATTCTAAATATTCAACAAGTAATGTTTTTCTAAAAATTTCATGAATTAATAAGGAACTCCATTTCCTTCAATTATTTAAACAATAAGGAATGCCATTTCTTTTAATTATATATAAGTAATAAAAAAATTCATTTCCATTATTTTCAATAATAAATTCAAAACATCATATTAATTATAGAAATTAATAATTTTGTAATCACACCCATGTAATTTAATAAATTCAATCATTCATTATGTCCTATGACTGAAGGATACTAAATAGGGGCCCAAATGTATTCAAATTTTCTCTATAACTTTTAATAATGATTAAGTGACATAGTATTGTCATTCATAATTAATTTAATTCATTTACAATATTTCAATTAGTCCCTAGATGTGTTCATTCCACATAACATTTTCTTAATTAAATTTATATTCTTTCATTATCTAATAGAAAGGAAAACACAACATAGTAGTGTTTTCATCACAACAGAAACATAAATTGATAAGGAATAAAACTGAACCCACCCAATGTTTGGGTCATATAAAGGTAAAAAACCTCCAAGTGAGAAAATTATTGTGAAAATACTAACAATCATAAGTCTCTGAAAACTACTTAGTTAATTACATATTTCAAGGGAAACTTATGAAATGTTTGGCGCACATAAGAATGACACATCATATAAAATATTTTACTTTTATGGAGAATTTATTGAACACCTATCATAGATGATTATAATACTCATTATCATGAATCATCTGTTAATTCTGGATTGAGTGAGAGAATTTTAAAATAGTAAACCTCCCTAAAAATAGGGAAAGGTAGCTCACAAGAATATGGATTTCAATACAATGAGAGAAACTAATAAAATTTGGAATATGAATTAAGGACATGTTATTTTTTATCCAATGTGGTAAACGGGGATTTATTCTGAGTCCTGGTGAAGGAGATATAACTGAGGCTAAGAAGAGGGAGGTGGAGGGACTCAGAGAAATGATGTGTGTGAAATGTGAAAATGAATAGTGGGGGAAAAGGGTTAAATAAAAGTTAGACAAAAGGTACTTTCACCACTTTTTAAATGGAACATGGTTTGGCCTCATGGTTCTCCAAGAATTTTTTCAACCTTGTTCACCAACTATCTGAGGTGACACTTTCTTGCATGGTTGGGTACATAGTTTTGAGGAATAGTGTGCCAACCATGCCAAGTCCTCATGAAATAAACTATATATTTTTCCTTATTTTTTCCTCTTTTCCAATGGTTAAACTAAACATTCACCTCCTCTTTTTGGAAATATGTTTGTGCCTCATGGTTACTACTAACTGTGTTCTAACCATGGCCTCACTCTAGACCTCAAAAATCATGAGCTTTGATCTCTAAACAAGCCCCAAATTCTCCAAAACAATTCCATAGAACCTTATGAAATATCACATAGATAAATAAGTGATTTAATCTAAAATTTAAAGGATACATACCTAATTAAAAAATGGAATCTTATAATGTTAAAAATAAATCATTATAGCTTTTGTAACATTTAAATCAATACTATTCAATGAGAATGACAATGAAATTGAAAATAAAACACCATGAATAGACAAATAATTCATGGTTTAAAATATAATATTGGTATTATACACCCCACTTAAATGAAAATAGGTGTGTACTACAAACATGATCTTAATGAATTGTAAATTTAGAGGGAAATACCTAATCGTGTTTACCTTCTTAGTTGATGACACACTAACATCATTGGACACTCAATTTTTCCTTGCATGTTTACTTAAAATCGAAGAAATTATGATAAATATTATTGATCAAGAGCTTGTGTTTGTCATATAGGGTTATAGAGAGATTAAAAGGGAATTGTTTCAAAGAGTAATTTAATAGAGAGGAGTGTGTGTTTGGATGGGTGTAAGTGATTCCCTTTTATAAGAGATGAAAATGGAATAATAAAAACACCCCTTATATTTTTATAATTCCATAACATTATGTCATGGTCTATGGCACAAAAGATTCTAAATTATCTGGTCATGGGTGTCTGTCGGTAGATTAATACTCACAAATGGATTTCCACACATGCTTTAAATATTATATAGGTATTTTACCATTATAGATTAACATTTTACACATTCAATTTTACATGAGGTGACTGGTTTTAAAAATAGTGATTTTACATTTTATTAAATATATAAAATAAAACATTTAACTAATTTTGGGTTTTATTAAAATAAATTTAACATCTATTTGATCTAATTGAAATTGTAAATATTATAAAATCAACATTTAAATTAAAACATATTATATATATATGTTCTATTTTATTATAAAAATGACATTTTGACCAATATGAATTTATAACCTTAATTAGTAATGATTAATGATTTAATTAAATTCAATTAATTTATTTATCTATTTATAAATAACATTATATAAAACATTAAAAAAAATATTTGTTTAATTTATTCTATATAAATTTCTTGATATTAATAAAACAATAATTTTTATATAGTTGTTTCACAATTATCATAGTAATTGTAATTAAACCTACCAATCTATATTTTATTCCCAAAAATTATATTGGATATTATAAAAATTTTAACATTATTGTCTATAATAAAATAATTAGTCAACCAAATTAACTTTTTATGTGTAGGGAAATTAATCATAATCATAACACATGGATTGCGTAAAAACCTGTTTTTTGAAGTCTTTTTTTAAGAAAAATAAATTATGATTATGATAATTTTATGAATTAAATTTATTAAAATTAATTTATAATAATAATAAATAATAAAATATTATTTATTTATCTATAAAATAATTAAAAAATAATATTTTATCATGTTATAATTAATGAAACAAAACTACCAAATTTTTTAATTAAAACACTTCATAAATTTTCAAACTATTGACCATTATGTTATAAATTGAAAATATAGTTTTAAAAAACATTATCCTATATTATAATATATATTTTTTTATCAAATTTGTTCAATGGATTAAAATATATTCATATAATAAAATAATCTCATTGCAACGACAACATAAAATCTGTATTTTTACTATTCACTTAACATTTGATTATTTTAGAAAAAGAATAAAAATTCATAATAATATAATTTGGTTTTAAGGAATTGATAAATGAATTATTATTTATAAAATTTAAATTATAAAATTCATAAAATTTTCTTTTTAAAATAACATCTACAATATAATTAAAATATTTTTTATTGGGGATAGCCTTTTTAATATAAACTCATATAAAATAATAACCTTATAAGGGCAATAAATATTAATAGATTACAAAATTAGTTTCTATTATAGATTTATTAATAATTTATTATTAATATATTTTGGGTTATTAGTATGATGTTTATCTTTTTAACCAATTCATATCACAAAAATTTCATTTGAAGGATCTAATGTCTCAGGTCATTACGTTCCATCCCCTTAAATAAATGGCATCCTAAAAATTTAAATTAACATTAAATAAAGAAAGGAGTTAAAATATAAATAATAAAGTCAACATATATCTTATACTAATATATCAACCCCATTATTCTTTATAATACTAAGAAACTACATTTCACAAATATGATTCGTAGAGTTCTTATGGAAATTCCTTTGACAACTTCATTTCATTTATATTTATCCCACTAAATTCTAAAATCAAAGTGTTTGTGATAATATCCAAAATAACGTGAGTATATGAATATGAGATATTATTCATATGTTTTATTCTATAATTAAACCCTCATATCAAAAATGGTACATTCATTTGAACTATATCAGACTTGGTTAATCCAAATATCTCCCTTGATTAGACCAATAGTCCCTTAAATTTGGTTATATTATACTTATTATCCTAATACCTCAAATTATGTAGGAAACAAATCCTTCAAAATTTATTATAAAGATCATATGATTAACTAAATCATATCCCTTGAAATTGGTTATCCAGCTATGCAATATTAACCCAATCATCGTGCATCAGGGCGATGATCGAATCAATGATAAAGTAATTATTTTTTGTGGTGATTACCGCTATTTACATCTACGACATAGCCACATCCACATGATAGTATCCCAAAGGGGATTAATTTCAAGAAAACCCACTTAGTCAAGACAATAATAATATTCTAAAATATAATTCTATACTAAGACTCAACTAGAAGGATTTCACTGTGTTTCTATAACTCTAACAAAATTGGTAACATAACTAATATCAGAAAAATAAATGAACTAGAAAATAATATTACTAAACCCATATCTGATACCAACTAAAGTGAACCTAGATAAACATGACTTAAATATTAAATTTATCTCATGATTAAATAAAATATCTCACAAAATTAATACTACCCAAAGAAAAAAAATGTTTTAGAGTTCTGTAGATTAGCTACATAAATTTATCATATTACTATAATTTAAAATATTTATCCATAATTTTTATCCTATATACCCATTCTATAAATCTTACATGATACAAAAAAATTCATAACATGGGGATTTTAAACATAAAAATGGTTGATAAAAATTTTCAGTATGGAAAAATAAATATCATATAGGATTATATCAAAAATAAGAAGTAAAATATGTGAAAGATACAAAAAAACATAATTAAATCTCAAAAAAATGATGGATGAAAATAACAATACTTCAAGTATAAACATAATATCATAAGAATATAATTAACAAACCATAAAATAAATTTCCTAAAATAAAAATATCTTAATAATAATAAAACATTTGACCATGTTAAAAAATTGAAAAATACATTAAAAAAATTTATAATCATGAAAAAATGTAATAACATGATAAAAAATATTAAATGGTTCCATTATCAGAAAAATATGATTTTTTATGCTTGTGAACCTAGATACTCTACAGCCTATTCAATCATAAAATTTTGAGTAAATCATATCTCCTTTACACTCACCATTTGTGAAACTAGAAACTTGTTAACATGTTCACATGTAAAATTGTGTGTACACCATAACAGCGTTATAGTCACATTAAGTGATACTACTTCCTTTATAACATTTTTCACATAAAATTTTGAGTATATCATACAACCATTACACTCACCCTTTGTGAACTGAGAGAATTTCAATCACATTCAAATGTAAAATTTTGATTACATCTTTAGAGATTCAAACTCATCCTTTTTGAACCTAAAGACTTGATAACCTATTTAGATATAATTTATATATCTTGATATAAAATCCATTACTGAATGAATTTTATAGAGTTATACATTAAACTATTCTCAAAATATATACAATTGTGCACTATAAGAAAATAAAAATTTCAACATCTTGTAAATAACCTATGAAAAAAAGAAATAACTTCTTAAAACATCCAAAAACATAATATAAAATAAACTTTTTGAATCATAGAATATAAAAAATATCAATTTTAAATATAAATAACATCATAATAACATATTAATGGTGTTCAAATGAACACATTATGAAAAATAATACTTGATGATAAATATTTGTAAAAATACAAATGTTTTCATAAAACAATTTTATAAAATCGAAGTGAAAAATAAATTAAAAAACTGTTTAGTGAAGGGGAAGAGAAGAATTTCAAAAATCATATTATAATGAGTTAATAATAATAAATCAATGAAATGAAATAAATGTTTCAAAAAGTATAACTGAAAATAATTTGAAAACATTTACATTTAATACAATTTTTAATAATATAATATTGAAAAATACATTATTTATTCAATAAAATAAGAAAAAATATTTTGATAACAATTATTTTAAAAAAAATAAAAAATGAAATCTTGAAATAAACCAAATATTTTTTAATATATTATGTGTAAATACATTGAGAAAAATAATTTTAAATTTTAAATGTTATAGTGAAAAAATTAAAATGACATTGGATTTCAGTAAAAGATAATTAAATACTTTGAAGACATTTACTTTTAAAAATAATCATTATTTATATTAACATGAAAAATATATAAGATTAATTAAAATAAAGCATGTAGTGTATTGTAAAAAAATTATTCTAGAATGGACGAAAAAACCTTTTCATCATTTTGAAATAACATTGTTGAAAAACCACAATGCTTATAAGATTTAAAGATATTAAATTTGAAATAAGGTAAATATAAATTGATGTATACCAATGATATATATATGAGATGAAAATGATTATGATTTTAGAATGAATTATCATACAAATTCACCAAATTTATTATTACATTTTAGAGGTGTATATTTTTAGTAAGAATTTGAAAATAAATCCATATAGTTTGTGTAACATTTAAACCAATATTCTTGAAGGAGAATGACCATTAAATTGTACTTAAAATACCATTAATAAAGGATTAATTCATGATATAATATATCATATATATTTTATTTTGAATACATTAAAAATAGGCCTATGATCTTAAAAAAATATCATTGATGGTGATATTGAGATGAAAATACATTATCTTGTTTTCTTATTTGGTTGATGACACTTAAATCTCATTAGAGACTTTATTTTTCCATAGTAGTCTACTTGATTTGTATTTTAGTAGTCTTATGGTGAGTGACCAAGTACTTATATTTATGGTAGAGGGTTCCAGGGTGATTAAAAGGGAAATGTTTCATGGATTAATTCTAATGGGAGGTGAGTTCTTAGAAGGGTGTAAGTGGTTCCCTTTTATAAGTGAGTGATTCTTCACTTTTGGAAATACCCCTTATATTTTAATAATTCTATGCTAGTATTAAAATTTCAATAGATAAAAATTATCAACATTATTTAGTGTAGTTTTTCTTTGGGTCAAAAAACTCAACAATGACATTTCTATAGATATTTTAAATATTTTATATGTGTTTTACTATTTTTTTTAGTATTTTACACTTTTATTTTTAAACTGTGTATGTAGTTTTTAACAATGTGATTTTAATTTTTTATAATCATATTAAATAAATCATATAAAAAAATACAGGTGTGATGGAACTAAATTAAACATATATTTAATATAATTAGAAATCTAAAATTATAAAATTAAATATGGAATTAAAATAGAAAATGTGTGGAAAAAATTAAAATGAAATTTTGTCCATTATTGATTCCTAATATTATTTATTATTGATAATTAATTAGAAATGTGTTAATATATTTATTTATGTGTTTATAAATAATATCATATTCTTTAATTAGAGTAGTTAAATTTTATTTTTTTCAATATAAAGTCATTGATATTAATAAAACAATGATTTTAAAATATTTCTTTCACCATTATCATTGTAATTAATAAATCCTAACAAACTAAATTTTATACCCAAATATTTTATTTTAAATATTTAATAAAATGATAATTATTTTATAAAAAATATGAATCATTCTATAAAATTAAATTTATATTTATAAGGAATTAAATATTAACATTAGATCATGTATAGCGGAAAAACTTATTATTTGAAAAATATTATTTTCAAGAAAATTTATTAATGCTTAAGATAGATTTATAATTTCAAATGATTTCAATGAATTTAAAATCATAATTATAATTTAAATATTATCTATTTTATAATAAATTAAATAAAAAACTTCATTTCACCATATTATAATCTATTAAAAAAACTGTTGAAAAATAGTTCTCGTTAAAATGCTAAATAAATAATCAAAATATTTTAATTGGGTTTATAAATTAGAAATAGTATTTTAAAAAAATATACATTATAATATTTAATTTTATAGAAAAATGTTACAAAATATTTCAATGTATCTATATAATAAAATATGACCACAATTTTGATGACATAAAAGTAGTATTTTTATTATTCACCTAAAAATCGATTATTTTTTAGAAATCTACAAAATTCATCCTAAAATGATTCTGTTTTGAGGAAATAAAAAATTAATTTTACATTGTAAAATTTAAATTTGTAATTTTTTAAATTTATCCTTTTATATGAAATTGTATAATATAAATAATACCGTTTTATTGGAAATAATATTTATAATATTGACTAGTATTAATTATTTTCCTAAAAATGGTAATAAATATTCATGGTTTACAATATTCGGGTTTGTTATGTCTTTATTATAAAATTTAGTATTAATATGATTAGTTTTTTTATGTCATGTGTATTATATTAAACAAGTTATATAATATAGTATGGCATTTAATGGATCCAAAATATTGGGTCATTATAGGAATCAAACTCCGCATATTTTTAGGAAACATTTTAATTCTATTTACCAAGGAAAAAAATCCTTGAGAAATGAGAACTTTAATTTTATTCTAGAAAATAAGGAATAACTTTTATTTTAATTTTCTCAATGAATGTTATAAAACTAATCCTTTTTAGTGACTCATATTTTTCAAATCCATTAATGTGGACATAGAATAATTTTCATAGTCATATAGAGAGGATGAATATAGTATAGTTTTAGGTGATGCAATAAGAAATAGTGCATGCATTTTAAGGTAATGTAGGATTAATAATTGTTATTCCCCTTATGTTCATGCAATTTTAATGAAAAATTGGATAGTATATGGTTATATTTCTACAATCAAATGTTGCACTAAAATTCTAATATAGCTTGAAAGAACCCATTTCTATAGAATATGAATTATAAATAGGGATGTTGGATGGAATGTATATTGATGTTGCCCATGTTTTTATTATAAAAACATATTTTTATGATAAAAAAGTGTATTGTGGGACTTACAAAAAATATTTCTTTAATGAATTAGTTGTATTAGTTTGGTAAAGATGAAGTTTCCTACAATGTGATGGAATCCCTATTAGGATTTTAAGTATTATTTAGAATATTTTAAAGTGATATACATCAAGAAGGACAAACATGTTTAGTGTTTCCATGCATGATATGACTTTATCATAAAAAAATTACTCATGGTATTGTGAAGAATAAATGATATGACCCTATTGGTTACCAGGTTGATAAAAAGATTACATGATATGAGTGGGTGTTTTATATAAACATCATGAGGTTTGTATTATGTTGATTATCCCACTGAAGATAAGTTTCACTCTATGAATCAAGATTTAACATACCATCGATTAGAATGATATAAACTATTAATGTTGGGTGGTCCTATTAGAGAATAACTTTGTGCTCTACCTTGTAAAAGTGGGATCTAAAGGAAATTACTGTGGAGAAGTAACCTTCTGGGTACAAAATCATTTTTTTATTTGGACCATTATGTTTAGGGGTCCAAATGAGTAATATGGATTGTCTCCACTATGATATATGACATGGGTAAAGTTAAATGGATGCGATAATTCCACAATGACCTTAAAGAATTTTCTTAAATAAATATAGGTCTTAGTGAGAAAAATATTTGCTAATACTATTTTGAAATATTTAATAAAATGAAATATTTTCCAAGACCAAAAATATTTTCCTTCATTCATTTTTATTTCATGAAGGTAACATGAGTAAAAAAATTAAAATAATCCTCTTTCCATATCATATAATTTATTATATATATTGGATTAAAATATTATAGTTTGATTTTTAACATGTTATTATATCATGGATATGTTGTAACACACTAAGACTTCCTATTATATCTCCTTGTCTCTCTAATTTTATGTGTCCCTCCCATATCCTCTCTCAAATAGGAATGTAAAAAAAATATTTATAAGAAAAATATTTCTTTTCACCCAACTAAGATATTAGAATTAACATTGCCTTATTTAGGGTATATACCATGAATTATAGTTTGTGTGTGTCAAGTCATCATCTTAGCATGTAATATCCCATATGATTATAAAAATACTCTCTAAAGATGTGAAATTTTTTGTATATTTTCTCTTGATTCATGAAGTCTTGTTAAAAAAATATTGGGTGATTATAAATCCCCCTATATATTTCTCCTTTTAGAATGAAAAATATTTAATTTTTACAAACAATTAAGAACATTTGTTCATTTTTTATGATCAATGTTAAGGTTTTATATGATTAGTCAGTTTTACCCGAACAAATATGGGTCCATAATCAAATAATAAAACAAATTTTCTTATTTAATCTAGTACATAGATCTATCTCTCCCATTTCTTGTAGGTTTTACCAATACTCATAGATAAATTTGGTATGTATTGGGGAAATACCTACATTTATGGGGCCTCATAAATTAGGGTCAATTTTTATGGTTATAAAAAATAAAAAAACTAGTTTATTAATTTTGTCACATTTCCCTTCTAAATCAATTTATTAAAATATTTCCATTTTCAAGGTATGAATTCTTTTAATTATTCTATTTACAAATAATTTTTTTAAAATTTTATTCCCATAATGACCTTAGAGATGCTAATAAGAAGATTAATTACATGGGTAAAAACAATAATACAATCTTGTGATGCATGATTAAAACACATTTTCTAATCATCTATATCCTACTGAGACATGATCTTTGTAATTACCCATATTTGAGTATGATATATTTATGTGAATTTTTTATTATTGATGACATATTGAATTTTTGAACCATCCACAACTTCCATTCAATATGGTTAATGTCCTTACTGAGGTATGAGGAAGAAAATATATGTTTAGATAGAAAATTAATCTAAATGGGTAATTAAATGTGTTATATAGCATAAATTACTCCATATTGGTGAAAAATAATAGAGAAAAAGAATAAAATCCTATAATGTTTCATTATTCAATGATCTTGAATTCGTTGAATCTTTTTAGGGAAAATTATATAGTATTAATTTAAATCTTCACTATGGGAAAATCATGGAGTAAAGTTCCATGGATTATTAGGTCATCTACTTTTTTATTGAGTTCAAGTCAAAACTAAAAGTAGTTGTAATTTAAAAATAAATTTTATAAATATAATATTTAATATTATGAAAGTTCATCTTCATTACTTAATTTACCATCCATCAGTACATGGAGACTAACACATTCTATGTACTATATAGATAATTTAGGATCAGTATTTTCATAATATATAGGATCAAAAACATTCTAGTTACTATTTAAAAATATTTTGAAACCATATGTGAATGTAATGACCTAGATAACATTGAACAGGCCCCATTTTCGGTAAGAATAATGTTGATTGAATCTGATTCCCACCTAGGAAAGGAGATCTAACTACACCCCATTATCCTTTTTAAATTTTTTAATGATGTCTCTCTATTGTATAATAGAATAAATACATAGGAAAACAAGTCAATGATATATTAGACTATACACACATACATTATATGGAGTATATATTGAAAAATATTAGAAAAAATATGATTTAAAGATTTTTTATGTTATTATTGTAATAAGGGACTAGATATCATTAATTAGTGGAATTGTAAACAATTATTCTTAGGGGGTGATTGCTGCTAAAAATATCTTCTCAAATGGAAGTTAGTATAACCATTATTTCATTATCTATGGAAATAAAAATAATTATTTTAAATATCCTTGATGTTCCATTTTTAGATATAATATAACATATGATGGGATACATATAATTTGGATGTGTTCTATACCATATTTGTACCCTAGTAGAGATTTTTTAGAGATGAAAGAGAATCTATAATAGAGAATATGAGTTGCAAAACACAATATTAACCTTATATTAAATATTAAAACTAGTTTTATTGAACATATTTAGTGTGTGTTATATGGTTATAAATATTGAAAAAAATACCAACATATTGGAATATTTTTCTAGGTTCACAATCTTTCTAAAAAATACACACAAGGACAATTAAAAACTACATCGATGATACCTACAGAAAATATTCTTACATGACATCATTATTAGATGGAGTGATTGATGTATCAATTAGAAAAATCACTATAAATCATCAATATAAAACATAGATTGTTTTAAAATGGTTCTATTATCTTCAATGAAGAAACCCACAAACATACTATATAGTTCATAGTAGGAAATATTTGATTACATGCACAATTTTTGGTTACTGTGGACTTGTGAGGATTCCAATACAAAAATAATTTTATGTAATATTCATGATATAATTAGTTAAAATTTATAATATGGTAAATATTATAAAATATGATTCATATAATACATATTTATGTTAATAATTATTTTGCAGAACATAACACATCTCATATAGGAGCAATATAAAAGAGTTTGTACCTTCTGAATGATTATATAGACGGTCCACCTAGGTATGTGTTTGATAAAGGATACATATATTCTACATAATATAGCATCATTTGGGACCAATAAGAGTAATACTATATAATATAGTGTGATTCATGTCAAAAAATAATGGAATGATAATGAAAACAATGCCAATCATGTAAATAACATGAATAAAACCTCAATTTTTTGGACTTAGAGAATCCTTAAAAGAGTTAGGAATTGTAATTATCTAGAAAATAATTATTTATGTGTATATTATTTGTTTAGAGGATACTAACATTATAACTATAGTAACAAGATATTAGTGAAGTCAAATTTATTTTTTTTAAATTGTGGATGAAGGATCATATCATTCAGGTAACTTAAGAGACTAAAAAGGAGCAGTCTTAATAAGGAATGATCACATTATTTTTTTTATTTTATAACAAAATCTATAATATGATTTCAACATAGGGACGTCTAAATTATATATACATATATTTTTAGATAAATATCATCTTATTTTAATGTAATTATCCACCTTCCCAATTGTGTTGAAATCTATGTCTTATGGGGAATCCTTAGTAAGAAACCTTATACTAGAATACATGTTAGAATAAATAGGAAAAATTGGGTTTTATCCTTGAAACTATAGTTGATATCCTAATATTTATAAAGGGGGAATATCTCAAAGACTTACCCATAGTCACTAAAACCCCTCATATATAATGGGTTTAATGGTGTCCATCCTTCTATATGTATTCATAAACTAGGAGTATATAGGTTTTTTTAAAGAAAAAAATTCTATTTTCTATGAGATTCTAGTTATTTGGGAGTAATTTTTATCCCAGCTATAGGTATTTCATGATGTGATATTTATAGTCTAACATGAATTGTTCTTAGATCTAGCATTAAAATGGTTTTATCTATATAATGAGGAGTAATTTATACTACATACCAAAGCATAAAAATATAGATCAATTTAAACATTTTTGGAGAATTTTGTGGTATGGATTGTAGATGTGGATATTGGTATAGAGGATCTGAATAAGTGATGACATGATTTATCCATAAATATTGACCTTCATGTGATATAAATTTTATATATTCATGCATATCGACTTGTAATAATTGAAATAAACTATGTTCTAGTTATTGGTTTACTTAGAGAAGTCCAAAAATTATCTCTTATTTCAATGATTCTATACAGAAATATTTTCTCCCCTACTCTGTGATTATAATGGGGAGGATAATTGTTTTATATGAAATATCTATTTTTAAATAAATTATCTAACTTATTTGTGGAAAACATGATTTCAATATATAGATACAAACAATCATTTATTTTATTAATTCCTATAAGAGTGATATGTCAATAGATTGTCTTAATAAAAAGAATGATATATGAGTTTATAATATCAAAGTTGTTTGAGTCCATTTTAACATGAGGGATATGAAAATAGGATATATCATATATTATTGTACTCAATTCCAAAAAAAGGTTGTAATGATTTTTACCTAATATGTGTTACCTAGGTAATTATTATCAATAAATATCCCCATATACTTCCACCACACCAAGGGATAGATAATTTCAAATTTATTAAAAATTATATTAGGATGTGTGCCTTGTATGAGTATTAGTTGAATGGGAACTTACTCCATCATCATAAATAAGTTCATAAAATTTAGAACCAAAAAAATCTTCTCAGTTATTGGTTGTACATTTGTGTTTATATATTAACCTTACATATTGTTAGTGAATTTTTAATTGTGAGAATGTTTTAATATATTATTCCATAAATAACTATTGATTTTAAAATTATCTTACATAGGGTTAGCACATTTTTTCATGGAAATTATATGTTTAATTACTTAGGAACTAGAAATAATGAAGTTATATTTTTAATAAAGGGATGTTCAAGAAGGGTTAAGGAACATTTTATGTTGAACTACTATTAATTGATCATAATTTCATGGTAAATTTTCATGATATGAAAACCTAAGCGTGGTTGGACATCTAATGTGATAATATTATTGGATAAATGCTAAGTGGAAGAGTGAAATTCAGATCCCAAATTCATACATTGATGTTCTTATCAACTGGTTAAAGTCAACCATGGTTGCATTTTTTTATAAAGTATAGTTTAAAAATATTGAGAGTGGCCCTAATTTTATTATTAGAGTGAATATTAACATGAAAATATTGATTTTTTGTTAACCATTAATATATGGGTTAATTTATAATATAGTGATGAATATGAATAATTAGGGCTATTGTTAATTGATAAGGAATGTATTCCTATAGATTTTTTACAAGCCCATGGAATATGTGAACATATCATAGCTTCTATTTATTATAAATTCACATTATTAAAAGATTTGTGAATTTTTTATTTTATGATAAAAAAATTTCCACATACATGAAAATTAAAATGATTATAGGGTGAAATCATGATATTTTATTATTAAAACCATTATAGGTTTTATTTATCAAAGGTTTTATGTGTCTTTATTTATAATTTATAATCATTCACGTTGGGCCTATTTGTAATATCCTAAACCATAAGTCCTATTAAATTTCCAAAAATCTAATGTGTTACGTGTTTGAGGGTATTCCTGGGTGTTTTGGGGAAATATGAGTCATTCCAAGGGAGTGTCATTTCAAAATATTTCCAAATTTATAGTTTTCTAATGGTGATTCATTAGGGAGGTGACTCGTCTAGTGGTTAATCTTCCTTGAAGTGGCCCATCTAGAAGTGAATCGTTTAGTGTTGTCTCATATGGTGGTGACTCGCCTGGCGAAGACTCATCTGGGTGGTGACTCATATGGCGGTAAATCATCTGGCAATGACTCATCTAATAGTGACTCATCTAGTCATCACCCGTCCAATGGTGAATCATCTGGCGGTGACTCATCTGGAAATAAATCTTCTAGAGGTGACTTGTCTAGAAGTGGATCATTTGGAGGTGAATTTTTTAGAGGTGACTCATCATGTAAGTGACTCATTTAATAGAAACTCATCCAGCGATGACTCATTTCAATAGTTTTCCATTTTTCTATAATTTTCTAGTTTGTCCAATTCATCCATTTTTATATATTTTTTGAAAAAAAAATGAGTTTAATAACATAATTAATGGTTTTTAAATCCATTTCAAAATGGTTGATTTTATAAAAATCAGTAACCCTTCTAAATTATTAAAATGCATGGTCTTGATGAGATCTTTTTTAATACAATTTAAAATTGTATCTAATCTATAACGTTATTTATCAAAACATTATAAATAAAATATATTTCATTCCCTCTTTTGGTGTGGCTTTCTCTTAAGACCAAACATTCCAAAATATTTTTTCCTTGGATTCAAGTAACCTAGTTACTGCAATTAGTTCATGTTTTCCCCAGAGAGTTTCTTGATATACATGCACCTTGTTTTGGTGCAACAAGGTTGTGTCAATCATCATTCTTCCAGGTAGGATTTATTTCATCTTCCTTGATTTTGTATCATGTAGGATGGGTAGATAAATATTTATCATTATAGAGATATTTGATTCCTAACTATGAAAGATAATAGAATTGCTCTTAAATTAATACAATGGGGTAAAAGAAGGTTATGTTTGATCATACTACTTTATTGAAATTTTTTGATGTTGTAACTTTTATTGGATAATTAGCCACTAAAAATAGTGCCATTGGGGGTCCTTTTGTGTGCACTAGTTGATGGTTTGTGGTATACATTATTATTTTGTGGATACTTACATCACTTATTATGTAATTGGTTAACCACATATGATCATTTAATAAAATGGATTCCCACAGGATCAAACAATTTATGTGACAAGACCCTTAATTAAAAAAGTGAAATTTAATAAAAGACCCCTTTCTAAATATAAAATTATGTTGTGATGTAGTGTGTGATATGACTTGTGGTGGTGAAGTGGTTGAGATATGGTTTTGTGGTGGGGTTTTGATGTTTGTGATGTGATTTTACAATAGGGTTATGGTGGAATCTAGATTTTTACATGGTTGTTGTGATATTGTTTCATTGTACTACTTATTGTGTCTTGTGATGTGTTAGATTCCTTGTTGGTATGGATAAAAAAATGAATAAAAATCATCAATTGGAATTATTACATGATAAAAAATTTAAAAAAAATTAATGGATGAATTGATATGAGATTTATGTACAAATAAAAATACATGTTTAATTGAACATGTCAGAAATGGAGAATATGGAAAATGGATTAATGATAGCTCTAGATTGAAATATAAAGTTTGTCTTGTGTTTTTCTTATATAGTGTAATGCATTTAAAGGTGGTATAAAAGTGTGGAAGTTATGAGTAGGTAGTTATTTTGTTTGTAAACCCATAGGGTGGGATTTTTTTCTTGTTATCTATATATATGTGTATAATTTATATTCACCTGATTTATATACACACCCCATCCTTATCGAGCACCATCTGCTGACACCCACATAGTCACGTGGGAGGGTGTCTTTCCCAATATACCAGTGGGAGAATGGATGGATTGTTAGATTTGGTGGCCTAGAACCAACTACTTTGTACTTTATTCATTAATGAATACTTTATCACATCTTGATTTCTCTTCTATGTGACAATGCATGTGATAATGTCCTAAGGATAACAGTTGCATTAAAGGGTCATAGAGGATCCCTGCTATGATGAGAACCTGGAAGTTCCATAACATTGTTCTTGAATATATGTTCTATGGCTGGATGATGTTATTTGAGGGACACAAATAATACAGGCCATTATGGGTGAGGACTCATAAAACTTTTAGTCACCTTCTCATGGTGTGTGTCCTTGGTAATATCCATGAGAATATTATGAGAACGAGACTCGCCAGTAGGAAATCCACATTTCATAGAGTCATTGGATGTTCCTATCTACGGATGTGTGTATTGGTCCTTAGAATTTAAGATTATTATTAATGGGTATTACAACTCGCGCACTTAGATGTATTGACGAAAAATGTGATGACACACTGTTCGCGGTGAGGTAGGATACGTTGGGTTCATCACGAGTGACACTACATTAATAGATAATGCGAGAAAGGATTTGTCCCTTCTGTTCCATAACGGAAGTATATATCTCAGGCCCTTTGATGGAATTGATATATCCTAAATAAATCCATGGCCATGGTGAGGAATGGTAAAGTTCAATTCTGAAAAGTCAAAGAAAGAATAATCAAGCACATGGGCTGATGGCACTAACATGCAACCCTCTTGATTCGAGATATTAAGACAAAGGGATTAAATTATATGGTAAGAGTTCGTATGAGGTGACATGTCAATGCGGCGTCAACTTCTTTCTCTTGGGTGCCCTGACCCGTTTCTAGACAGTAATCTTGGACTTTAGACAAGCCCACCTAATGCCAACGAGAAAAAGGCCTAGAGGGTTACACACTAAGTGTATCCAAGTATCTCAAGTAGAATAAAGATTATTCCCGTATATAGTTTAATAATTATTCAAGGAAGCCTAATTCATTTTAATGTTGGAGGAAGAATAAAATGAAAACAATATATACATTCCATGTACATTTAATGTACATGCCGTGCAGTTTTTATTTTGGAAATGAAATGAAAAATGAGTACATGCTGTTTATTAATGATTACATGCTGTGTAGTTTTTCCAGTCGGTATTTTGAGAAAATAATATCATTTTATTAAATGATAATTATTATAATCAGCGTGGGAACATGTCAAGGAAATAATGATTTGACATGGGTGTTTTCAATAAGAGTTAATGAAATAAATAAAAAAATGTGTAACATGTTTATTTATTATCATAACTCTATAACCTCAAACCAAATTATAAATATCCTCATAGCCCCAACACTTTTCCATATCATTGTGCACAACAATTTCAGAGAATTATCTCAAGGCCAAAATAACTCCCTCCTCCAAGAACGCTCACAAGACCAAGAGAGATCCTCCTTCATCAGGTCAAGGCAATTTAAGGTGGACAACGCAAGCAAAGGCTTCTCCACACTAGCACCCAGAGATTATTTTAGTGAAGTCCAGAGATACATAGAACACGTGTGGATCACCGCTAGAGGAATCCTACACTTGGATTCTACGACGCAACGACTGATCACATCGGATCTTGACTAGAGACATCAACGGAGAAATAATTCCATCAAGGTAATTCTTGTCAATTAATTAAATTAATTATAACCAGCATATGATGATCCTCCTTTGTGGTTTCAGGACTATTCTTCTTTGTCTATTTCTGTGATTTGATCCATGAAGTCTATCATTTATCGTCATATTGATCCCAGATTGATCATTTCTAATGAAAAAAGTTCAATTGGGCACATCCACCCATGAGCTTCCACTACGCCTATAACCTACAATTGGTATCAAAGGGAGTCATATTATTGATTATAATTATTTAGTTTTTCATTGGTGATTTATGTATTTAATAATTTAGTTGTTTCAATTCATGTTAATCGTTCTTTAAATCTGAATCTCGAGATCTGTTCCTCCTCTCTCGTTTCTCGTTCACCTTACAAAAACGAATTTCCCTTTTAATTTTGAATAAAATAAAATAGAGGATCTCATCTAGAGGTGCAAAACGTTCATGGCCATACAAAACCATAATACACGGCATGTATTCGGAAGTACATGCCATGTAGTCTAGTTTCAATGCATGGGACTGATCCGCCAAATCAGGCCATGTAAATGGATCCTACCAAAGTCATAAATGACACCGTGTGTTGACCAGGAACAAGTGGCACACGATTTTCATATTAGACTCTGTGTGGTCCAATGAACACGACGTGTAGTCCCTTCGGGTTAGGGTTGGATCATGTACCCCATACACAGCTTGCCCGGCCAGAAACCGTGTAACGCGAACACTATATGGCGTGTGTCCCACTGAACAGGTCGTGTACTCCAAAAATTTCCGGAGTACAAAAACACGCCATGTCCCCGAGCGTATACTTCGGATGGATGGGGAACAAAAGTACACGCCATATAGTCAGAACTACACGCCGTGTACTCATCCAAAGTACACAGATTTATTAAAATTTATTATTATATTATACAAACCCTTGAGACGTGTACCATAGTGAAGGCATAAAGCTAAGGTACAACACCTGATAAGTGTTTTATATATATGTGTTTAATTTAATATCTGTGTAAATGGGAATTCACCGGGTTGCCTCCAAGGTACAAGTTATGTAAAAAGATAATTTTAAATGAATTTATTTGTTTAAAATTATAATGGATGGTAATATCAAGAAAATTCAGAAAAATGATTTAAGATAAAAGGATTGATTAATTAAAGATAATTAATTGATTCAAGCGCGATTTATCTTAAATAAGAATGATTAAAGAATTGAATGATAGTTTTATTTATGCATAAATATCGTTTCATGTATGGATGATCATGAGCTAGACCAAGACCTTTGTATTTTAATGGTTTCTTTTAATTTATTTATTTAAATTAAATGTGTTGGCCTGCGAGCCTTCTCCTCGTTAATATGTAGGGCTTGCGATCCCAAGGTTTCTTTTATGTAAAAACCCCTTTTACCCATCACCTGAATGTGAGATAAATGCATATGTAATGGACGAAGCTCCCAAGATAGTGGAGGTGGCTCAAGTCAGGCACCAAGGTGAAACCAATCCAAGGAGATACAAAGGTGGACAGGTGGAAATCTATAAACATGAACCTAAAAGGTTCAAGGTGTTTCTCCCCTAGGTCTTGGGTTAGTTTATCAACCACTAGACAAACTAACCAATAGAACAATATCATGATCATACCATTTATTTTATTTCTTTCTATTGCATGGTTTATTTATTATGGGTGTGTTGTCACGATCACACAATTAATGAATTAAACAAGCATGCAAGATGGAACTAAAATAAGACCAGGTTATGTGTAAAATATTATCTTAGACATGAATAATCAGTTAATTATATCCCACATAATATTAAAAATCATGTAGTCAAAGATAATAAAATTGAAATTTACGTATAAGGATACAATCCCTCAAAGAAATATTAAGTCAGTATAGCCTTCCATAATCTTAGTTAGAATTGAACCATAGTTCAAAGTGCTTGACCAACCCTAGTTGGGGTGATTTCAATTATTTTGGAATTCTAATTCAAGGTTTTGGGTTGAATTGACTTGGTTCACATCAAGGGTTGACTGCCATAGTAGGACTTGGTGTGACCAAGAGGCAAAGGTTGAGGAAATCCAAAATAAAAGGATTTTAGGATTGGGGAGTCCACTCAACGAATCAAGGAGCTACGATTTAATGAAGTTGGCATTTGGAATGCCTACCTAAAACCCTTCAAGTTTCTTGAACAACCATTTTTGGGGTAATGTGAAGGGTAATATGGATCCTTTCCACTAGAATATTCAGGCAACAAAATATTCCAAAGTCAATGGTGAGGGCTATTGGATTTTGATAAAATAGTGGGAGACTAACAAGTATTAATTTATTTATTTTTCTCAGTTTTATCATAATAAAGTACTAAATCTTTTCTCATCTTAATTGGTATAAATAGAAAGAAAATGACTTCAAACATATCATTGTTAACCATACTCAAGAAGGAAAACCTTCTCACCTGCACCAATTTCCAAGAGTGGCAGAGACGTTTACGCATCATCCTTCGCCACGAGAGAAAATTATATGTTCTGGAAGATCTTGTTTCAGTTGCACCTGGGAAAGAGGCCAGTGATGAGGAATTATCTCTCTATATGAAACACATTGATGATGTCACAAATGTACAGTGTTTTATGCTATCATCCATGTCTAATGATCTCTTGAAGCAACATGAAAACATGGACGTGTATAGCAAGATGTTTCACCTTAAGTATCTCTACCAAGAGAAGGTGATATAGGAGAGATATTAGATCTCCAATGCTTTTTTACAAATAATATTGGAGATTATGTTCTATTTGGGCCTCATGTAGTCAATCTTATTGGCTATATTGAACGCTTGGACATCTTAGGGAATAAGTTCTTGGATGATTTGCGTACAGATCTCATCATATCATCACTGCCCAAGACCTTCTCTAGCTTTATTTTCAACTACAACATGAGAAACAATGAGAAGAGTCTATCAGAACTTCTATACTTAATTCTCTAGGTAGATAAGGACATGGGGCATGAAAAACCCGCATTCTTTATGGTGAATAAGAAAAGGAAGGACAAGTCAAAGGGGCCAAATACTTATAAATGGCATGAATACCCTGAGCGTCGTCCCTCCAAGAAGGGGAAGATCCAGAGGCAGGGCAAGGAACAGGAGGCGGTATGTTTTGCATGTGGCAAGCAAGGACACTGGAAGAGGAACTACACCTAGAAGCGTGGGGATGCTAAAGGTGCATTCGTTATTGAGTGTAATCTTTCCATTTCTACACATTGAGTATTAGATACAGCTTATGGGGCTCACATCCGTATTCAAATGCAGGAACCAAGTAGATTTAGAAATATTGGTAGAGGAGAGGTGGATCTTTGAGCTGCTAATGGCACGAGGCTAGATGCATTATCCATTGGCGATTACCACCTCTCATTGTCGACTGGGAAGATTTTGGTTTTACATAACTGTTATTATGTGCCTAGTGTTACAAAGAACATAATTTCTATATCTTTTTTGGATATGGATGGATTTATTTTCAAGTTTTTAAATAAGGGTCATCTCTTTTATAAGAACAATGTATGTTATGTTATGGAACATTTAAATAATGGTTTGTATGTATTAAATTACAAAAACTAAGTGTTGGAAATCGATAAGGAAACAGACTCACATGACTCATACATTACCTAGTTGTGGCATCACCGTTTGGGTCATGTAAACTAGAAATGCTTGAAAAAGCTCTACCAAGATGTCTATTTAGACTCTACTAAGATAAAACCACTTGATAGATGTCACACTTGTTTATAAGAAAAAATTACCAAGCCACCTTTCAGTGGACAAGGTGAAAGGGCCACAGAGCTTCTAGGATTGGTGCACATGGATGTGTGTGGACCATTTATAGTAGAAGCTAGAGGTGGATATTATTACTTCATAACTTTTACTGATGATTTGAGTAGATATGGATATTTCTACTTAATGAGGTATAAGTCAGAAGCCTTAGAGAAATTTAAGGAATTCAATAATGAAGTAGAGAATCAGCTTGGTAAGAAGATAAAGAAGCTTCAATCGGATCGAGGTAGAGAATATTTGAACCAATATTTCATCGATCTTCTACAGGAGTCTAGGATTCTATCTCATCTCACTCCTCCTTATACACCATAGTGGAATGGTGTTAGTGAAAGGAGGAACCGCACCTTGTTGTACATGGTGAGGTAGATGATGAGTCGTGCAGATCTTCCATTATCCTTTTGGGGATATGCATTACAAACTATAGCATACACATTAAATCGAGTGACAACTAAGGCAGAAAATGGAATTCCCTCTAAGTTATAGAATGGAAAGAAACCCATTTTGTCGCACACACGTGTATGAGGATGTGAGGTGTTTTTTAAGGCCTTATTAGGAAACAAACTATCACCTCAGGGCACGAGGTGTATCTTTATAGGATATACCAATGAAAAGAAAGGATATTACCTATATAAACCTTCAGACAATAAAGTGATTGCTGCCAGACAAGACGTCTTTCTTGAGAGGGAGCACATCCTCCAAAGGGATAGTGGGAGCAAGATTGACATTGATGAGGTTAATGCTCAATATACAAAGGAGTTGTTATAGGAACAAGTTCCAAAGGTCCCCATGGAAGAGGTTTCATAAACACAAGTACTGCGTAGGAGCTCAAGAGAGGTAAGGGAACCAAAGAGATTTGGCTTCCTAATCACCGAGGATGGTGAATCATTATTGTTGGACAATGATGAACCTCTCTTATACAAGGAAGCATTAGAAATCTCAAAAGATTCAAGATGGCTAGATTCTATGGATTTTGAGATGAATTCCATGTATGAGAACCAAGTCTGGGTTTTGGTCGATGAGCCGGTTGATGTAAATCCTATTGGATGAAAATGGGTATTCAAGAGAAAAATGGACATGGAAGGTCAAGTTAGAACCTATAAAGCAAGTCTAGTGGCTAAAGGATTCAGAAAATTTCAAGGAATTGACTATGATAAAACCTTCTCACCAGTTTCCATGTTTAAATCCATAAGAATCATACTTGACATAGCAGCTTACCATGACTATGAGATTTAGAAAATTGATGTCAAAACAGAATTCCTTAATGGGAACCTTCAAGAAGATGTCTATATAATACAAATGTCACGACCCATCCTCGGGGCCCATGTCGTGACTACCTCAATCCCGCCTTCCATAGGCCAGGGGCTGGCGACTAGTACCAAGGCATAATTCCCGATAAAAAAAGGGAAGGCATTGCCTTTGTAAAGTAAACAAACACCACAGGGCAGGCAAGCAGAAGTAAACACTAAGTAAAACTGGTTACAATAGTAAGTGCGGAAAAGAAAGTGGTCCAGAATACAAAACCAAACTAAATGTAAAGTACAACTGGAAAGAAAGTACAGCAACTGAAAGGTAAGCCATAACGTCGAGCAGTCCACTGGTTCTCCCACCTGAAGGGTGGGTACAGATAGCCACCTCAGCTCCTCGGGTCCATCTGTCCGCTCCATGTACGTCCCGCCCAGTGGTCCACCTCCAGGTACCGCCTGCTCCACTATCCTCTACCACGATCAACGCTATCTGTCATCTGCATCCAACACAACGTAGTGCGGGCATAGCCCGTGCAGGGGTGAGTATACGCTACTCAGTAGGGACCCCGAGACCCCCGAAGGTCTCCTAGAATCTAAAAAGGATAATCCACAAAGGAAAGATACAATCACGAAGTAACATCCGACACTACTTAGGTATATGCCCATACATATACCTAAGTCATCAATTCCAGTTCGGCTCCAGCATCTGATCCCAAGTACAACCCAGTCCACATAGGAAATCATAACCCAATCCACACAGGAAATCATAACGTAATCCACACAGGATATCAAGTCAATCTTATCGAAGATAAAGATTGAAATTCAAGACTCAACTCACACAAGTATACTTCTTTGTAAGACGATAGAGATGATCAGATGTAGCCACTGATTCATCTAAGCCGTCGGACCCACACAGGATCGTTAGGTACTAACCCCCGCAATGACCCACAAAGGATCGATAGGTACTAACCCCCTTAATGACCCACAAAGGATCGATAGGTACTAACCCCCGCAATGACCCACAAAGGATCGATAGGTACTAACCCCTACAATGACCCACACAGGATCTGACCCACACAGGATCGGTAGGCGCTGGCCCACACAGGACCGCTGAGCGCGGACCCACACAGGATCTGACCCACACAGGATCAGTAGCACTGATCCACGTAGGATCGCTGAGTGTTGTAGTCATCATCGTCGAATCCACGGAGGATTTCTGTACAGTCATCATCGTCGTCGCAGTCGCAGCCAGCTCTAGGGTTCCCCCACACAGCAAGCTCATTCGGGAGGGTCCGCTCCACAAGCCGAGGGGCTGATACATCAACTGACATGAAGTCCAAAGTTGATGTATCCAAAAGTTCTGTATCGTCAATAGGAACTCAACTTCACAGACGGCGCGTCAATCGGACGCCCGGTCTAAGAGTTATTGGCTTTTTCGTCCCAGGGGCCCGGTTGGTTTTTAAGTCAAAACCAACCCAACCATACTCCAACTGTGTCCAAACCTCGAGCGGAGTAAGCCAAAAGGTCTGTCTCACAAAGAGGAATCCAACAAAGTCGACGGCACGTCAATCGGACGTCCGGAGCTCAAGTTATAAGCGTTTCTGCTCCGAGGGTCTGGTTGGTTTCATGTTCGAACCAACTCGGCCGAACCCAAAGTTCTCAGAAACCTTGAGTCTAATATACCAAAACGACTGTCTCGATCCAAGGATCGCATTTCAGCTGACGGTGCGTCGATCGGAGGTCTGTAGCCCAAGTTATGGGGAAAAGACCAGAAGAGGTCCGAAAATGGGGGTTTCGGGCCCGGACCGACCCGGCCCGAGACCCCCTAGGTCGGACCGAACCGGGTCCGGGTCCGGCCCGCTTGGGCGTGGCCTGGCCCGGCGCACTGGCGTGGTCCGCTGGCTAGCTCGGCGTGACCGAGCTGGGCAGACAAGGGGGGGCGCGCTGCCCCCCTGTTTAATTAAACACGGCACCCACGTGAGGGGCCGCTCCTCCCTTCCAGCCGGGGGTTATGAACCCCCAGTTTCTCCCCTGACCGGTCGGCCCGCCCCGGCCAGCCGGCTGATGCCGCCACAGGACTGGCGTGGTCCCGTCCCCCTGCTCCAATGCTGGCGGCCGGAAGTCGGGCGTCGCTCCCTACTCCGCCGCGGCCTTGGTCCGACTGGCGCGGCGCGATGGCGCCCCGCCCCTCCGTCGTGGCCCCACTCTGGACGCGGTGTTTTCATGATTCTCCGGCGCGGCACGATGGCGTCGCAACCTTGTTCGACTTCAACGGCGCGGCGCGACGGTGCCGCGCATCCTTGCTGCATGATCCCGCGCGGTGTGACGGCACCGCACCATCTCTGTTCCAAACCACAACAAGGTCAACAACAGAATTAAGGGAGGAGGGTTGGCCGTGTTTTTGCAGTCCGGACCCCTCCCGTTAATCAATAGAAAGCAGCTAAGATTACGAATAACGCTTGAATATTCACGAACATATATTCAAACCCCTACCTCAAGCGTAGTTGAACGAAGGCTCGTCGAGGAATTGAACGTCGTGGAAGAAGGCGTCGCGGAAGGAGAGGTTCGTTGGCATCGCGGTACACGGCATCACGTCGTCAATCTCCAAGGAAGGTGTCTCTCACCATCTCCTGTCGTCGGAGGTTGGCGTTCTTTGTCGGCGGCGGTGCGTTCTTCGCGTTCTTCGATGAAGAATAAGAACTTCAAGCCTTAGAGCTTTTTCCCCCAATCCTCTCACAATCCAACAACTCTAATAAAATAAGTGTTTTTCTTATTTTATTTCTCACGCCAAACGTTTTGAAATTCAAAAACGAATCATACAATTAATTGAATTAATTGAGAAGTTTAAACCGCCCAATTAAAGAGGTGTTTAATATTCAGTTAAACGCAAGAGTTGACTTCCATTTAATGGGGGGTGCGGGTGTGTTACCTAATTAAAGGTGGGGGTTTCATGGAAGTTGAAAAGGTGGGGCTCATGTGGGCCCTACCCCACAAATATCCTACCTAGTGGAGTAGGATATAGTGGGTCCCACTTCAACCACTTAGATTAGGTTAAACAACTTAAAATAAAATAAATTGGTTGCCCCATTTTATTTTATTCATTTACTTAACCCAAAATTTAATAACCACATCCGAGCAAACGCAACTTCGGAAAAAGTGTTCCTAAGAAATTATCGGCACTGCGATTCCATCGGTGTCCTCGGATTTCGATTCCGAGCACCGGTTCAAAATTTAGGAAAACCCGCTCGTTCGTTCACTGAACGTACCCAAGCTAAACTTCGGAAAATGATTCCGGGCACACTGGGCCTCGGAATCAGGTGCCATCAGAAACTACGTTCTTGTAAAATCCCAAAGAAAATTAAGAAAAAATTTCCCTTGAATTTTACGGGTCTTTACATTACTCCCGCCTCAGGGCTTTACGTCCCCGTAAAGATACATCATAAATTAGGGGAACAAATGTGGGTACTGTGCACGCATCTGAGCCTTCCGCTCCCAAGTGCTCTCCTGGAGGGTCCCGTGCTGCCATCTAATGCGCACTAGAGGAATCGACCATCCACGTAGGACCTGCTCCTGTCGATCCTCGATCTCCACTGGGACCTCCGCAAATGTCTCCCCATCATAAATGTCCAACTCCCCATGGTCAATGATATGCGTCGGGTCGTGCAAATATCTCTTCAGCTGAGATACATGGAAGACGTCGTGTACCCGGTGCAACTGAGGTGGTAGAGCTAGGCGATAAGCCACCTCACCTATCCTGCTGAGGACCTGGAATGGTTTGATGAAGTGCGGAGATAACTTTCCGCCTCAGCCAAATATCTATAACCCACGTCGAGGTGAGACTCGCAAGAAGACGTGGTCGTCATCCTCAAACTCTAGTGGCCTCCGCCTCCTATCAGCATAAGACTTATGCCGGCTATGGCCTATCCTCATCCGCTCCTAGATGACCTGGACCTTCTCTGTCGTGGCCTGGACCATCTCTGGTCCCACAAGTGCTGACTCCCCAGGGTCTGTCCAGCACAACGGTGATCTGCAAGGTCGGTTGTACAACGCCTCGTATGGTGCCATCCTGATGGTGGAGTGGTAGTTGTTGTTGTACGCGAAATCCACCAAGGGTAGGTGGTCCTCCCAGCTGTGACAAAAGTTGAGGACACATGCACGGAGCATGTCCTCGAGAGTCTGAATGGTCCTCTCTGTCTGGCCATTCGTCTAAGGGTGAAAGGCAGTTCTCAGACGTAGATGTGTCCCAAATGCCTCCTGCAACCCCTTCCAAAGCCGGGAAGTAAATCAAGCATCTCGATCGAAGACGATAGATGATGGCACACCATGAAGTCGTACAATCTCCTGAACGTAGAGATGTCCCAAGCTCTCCACTGATCTCTGCTCTCTGATGGGTAAGAAGTGAGTCGACTTGGTGATTCGGTCGACAATCACCCAAATAGAGTCGTGACCTCTGGAAGTGTGTGGAAGTCCAGTCACGAAGTCCATAAATATCCCATCCCACTTCCACTCCGGGACCTCAAAGGGTTGTACCAAGCCTGCTGGTACCTGGTGCTCTGCCTTCACCTGCTGACAGGTGAGGCATCGAGAAACGAACTCTGCCACAACCTTCTTCATACCCGGCCACTAGTGCTATCGTCTGAGATCCTGGTACATCTTCTCCACTCCTGGATGTACCGCTAAAGGGGAAGTGTGAAACTCCCTCAGTACCTCCTCCTGTAAAGTAGCTGGTACCATGTTACATCCTTTGAAAAGGATGGCGTTCTCTCCTCCCACAGAGAATCCATCAGGTGCCTGTCTTGAGGATATATGTGCACGTCGCGTCTCACAGTCGACATCCCCATGTTGTGCCTCTCTGACCCGCTGTAGAAGTGGAGGAGTGACTGTGAGTGACTGTAGAAAGGTTGCCCCATCACTATCCACGAAGGATATCTGCAAAGTGGATAGCTTCTCTGTCGCCTCCCCAAGTAGTCGAATGCCCGTCCTCCTTCTGAGAGCATCGGCTACTACGTTCCCCTTTCCAGGAGTATAGACTATCTCAAAGTCATAGTCCTGGAGGAACTCGAGCCATCGCCGTTGTCTCAAGTTCAGGTCCTTCTGCGAGAAGATGTACCTAAGACTCTGGTGATCAGAGTAGAATGTAAAACGCTCACCCATCAGATAGTGTCGCCACATCTTCAGAGTGAAGACCACCGCTGCTAACTCCAGGTTATGAGTAGCGTAGTTCTACTCATGCTGCCTCAACTAACGTGATCCATAGGCGATCACGGCCCGCTTCTGAATCAGGACACATCCGATTCTGGTCCCTGATGCATCGTAGTAGACCACGTACCCTACTCCATCCTCCGGTAGCCTCAAGATAGGCGCGCTGGTCAATCTCTGTCTCAGCTCCAGGAAGCTCTGCTGACATCTGTCTGAACAAACGAAGGGTTTCCCCTTCTTCGTCAAAGCTGAGAGTGGTGCCGCAACTCTGGAAAAGTCTGGCGTGAATCTCCAGTAGTACCCAGCTATCCCCAAGAAACTCCGCACCTCTGTCACGCTCCTGGGTGGCTCCCAAGCTAGCACTGCCTCGTTCTTCGCAGGATCCACCACAACTCCCGCCTCAAAGATGACGTGTCCCAAGAAGTGGACCTCACATATCCAGAACTGACACTTCGAGAGCTTACCATAAAGCTGGTGCTCTCGGAGTGTGTCCAGTACAACCGGCAAGTGGTAGGCATGCTCCTCCTCAGTCGTCGAGTATGTCACTATGTCGTCGATGAAGACCACGACAAATCGATCGAGGTATGGCTGAAAGATCCTGTTCATGAGACCCATGAACACTGCTGGAGCATTGGTTATGCCGAAAGGCATAACCAAGAACTCATAGTGGCTATACCAACATCTGAAGGCCGTCTTCTGCACGTCCTCGTCCTGAACTCTGAGCTGATGATAGCCTGATCTAAGGTCTATCTTTGAGAACCATTGTGATCCCTTGAGCTGATTGAAGAGGTCATCAATCCTCGGTAGCAGATACTTGTTCTTTACGGTCACCTGGTTCAGGCGACGATAGTCGACACAAAGTCACAAGCTCTCGTCTGCCTTTTTGGCGAACAATATCGGGGAAGCCCAGGGTGAAACAATGGGTCGGATGAATCCCTTTCCCTGCAAGTCCTCCAACTATACCCGTAGCTCTCAAAGCTCAGCGAGGGCCATCCGATATGCTGGAGTGGATATCGGGGCTGTCCTGGGGTATAGGTCAATATAAAAGTCTACCTCTCTGCGAGGAGGTAGCCCTGGGACGTCATTGGGTAAAACGTCCGCATACTGATTCACCACTGCGGGAAAACCAGGACTCTGCATGTCAACTGCTCCTAGGATGAGGCTAGCCAACTGATGAGTGATGGGATGTCCTCTCCTCTACGAGATTCCATCCTGTGCTGCAAATGCTCCCTTCTCACCGGTGAAGGTGAACCTGCTCCCGTCGATGTGAACACACCGCACCTTGCGCCTAATGCAGTCAATCTGAGCATGGACTGTAGATAGCCAATCCATGCCCAAGATGACGTCGTAAGGCCTCAACACTGCTACAAGAAGATCTTAGTCGAAGCTCTCGCCTCCTAGAGTAAGCTCACACTTCCGGTACCAATGCGTAATCATCGAGTCTGCTCCCGTAGGAGTCTCTAGCCGTAAGGATCAAGCCAACGGATCCGTCGGAATCTCCGAGCTCCGAACAAGGGCAGCGGGTATGAAAGAATGACTCACTCCTGTGTCTATAAGAACTGCAGCAAGGGTGGAGTAGACATAGATAGTACCTCGAATCATCTCGGGTGTGCCGTGGTCATAGGCCTCCGCTGCTTGGAGTTGTGCCTATCTCTGCCTTCCAGCTCCATGTGGTCGGGGTGGACCTCCTGGTGGTGGTGGTGGTGGTAGAGCCTGAAAGCATCGCCCACCACCTGCTACTCGGCCAGCTCCTCTGCCTCGTCTGCCTTCTCCATGCAAACCACCACGGTCGACCCTCTGCCTCTACCTGGGTGGTCCCTCAACCGTCTGCTGCTCCTCGGCATGGCGGGTCGGGCAGTCACGAGCCATGTGGCCCTGCCCATCGCATGCGTAGCACTGTCTGCCTCTTGTAAGACTGGCTATGCACTGTGTGCCCCGCACCTCTGAGCCAGTGTCCTGAGGTCATCTTCCTGAGGGTCTAGTCTGCCTGGACCCATGTGTGATCTGTCGACTGCCTGCTGTAGAAGACTCTGCTACGTGCCGCTCTGCGGTAGGTCTCGTTGCTGATGTAGGCTCAGCAAGGAAGCTCTCGATGAGAAGGGCTCGCTCCAGTACCCCTACCTATGTCGGAATGCTAAGGGAGATCAGCGATTCCCTGATCTCATGCCTCAGTCACTGCTCGAAGGTCAGGGCCCGGAAGAATGGGTCCCGTACCATGTCCGTCGAGTAGCGCGAGAGATCGGTAAATCTCACCGAGTACTGGGCGACTGTCAAGCCGCCCTGCCGCAGCTGTAGTAGCTCCTGAATACACACCGCACGGAGGGTGGCTGGGATGAACTCCGAGCGGAAGAGGCTCTCAAAGTCCGTCTAGAGGAGAGATGCCTTGTCGTGCACCTAGAGCATCAAGCTCCACCATCTGCCTACTGCCGCGTGTAGGAGACTCACTGCAAGGATCACCATGAGGTCTGCTGGTGTCCCTACCAAAC
The DNA here is from genome assembly GCA_963277665.1 of Viscum album. Lineage (NCBI taxonomy): Eukaryota > Viridiplantae > Streptophyta > Magnoliopsida > Santalales > Viscaceae > Viscum > Viscum album. Next base: position 1,773,579,198 of record OY728146.1, on the reverse strand, counting down.
GGAAAACTCGTACAACTACCTCCAGCCAATCCTCGGCTACCTGAGGGTCCATATCCCCGTGGAACCTGGGCGGTCGCTGACGCTGAAACTCGTGCAGTACACCAAGGCAGCGTGCACTCTCAGCAGCTGGAGCTGGTAGCATCGGTGGCTCGGCGGGTAGAGGTACCACCGGTGCCTCTGCTGTCAAAGGGCCCTATACCGAGGCCTCATCGCTCGGTGGGTTGTCGTCACGCACAACGCTCGGAACCCTAGATGGCTGCCGTTGTGGGGCCATCCTGGAAAGAAACAGGTGCGCCATGGTCAAACAGTATACCTGGTGAGCTGACACAAAGTAATCACAGAGAAAACTTAAAACACACATGCAATCAATGTTTTCATGCACTAAGTAGGAAATCAGAAGTCAGGGTCCTGGTGTACGGATACGTCGGCCACCGCACCAACACTGGACTCCCTGGACTAATAACCACACTCAATACTCTTAACAATATTACTTCACATAGAAAAAGATCAGAGTCCTAAGTCCTGCGGTAGAACTGAACTCCTCTGATACCAATTTGTCACGACCCGTCCTCAGGGCCCATGCCATAACTACCCCAAGCCCGCCTTCCATAGACCAGGGGCTGGAGAATAGCACCAAGACGTAATTCCCGATAAAAAAAGGGAAGGCATTGTTTTTGTAAAGTAAACAAACACCACAGGGCAAGCAAGTAGAAGTAAACACTAAGTAAAACTGGGTACAATAGTAAGTGCGGAAAAGAAAGTGGGCCAGAATACAAACCCAAACTAAAAGTAAAGTACAACTGGAAAGAAAGTACAGCAACTGAAAGGTAAGCCGCAACGTCGAGCCGTCCACTAGTGCTCCCATCTGAAGGGTGGGTACAGATAGACACCTCATCTCCTTGGGTCCAGTCATCCGCTCTGTGTACATCCCGCCCAGGAGTCCACCTCCAGGTACCACCTGCTCCACTAGCCTCTACCACGATCAGCGTTGTCTATCGTCTGCATCCAACACAACGTAGTGCGGGCATAGCCCATGCAGGGGTGAGTATACTCTACTCAGTAGGGACCCCAAGACCCCCGAAGGTCTCCCAGAATCCACAAAGGATAATCCACAAAGAAAAGATACAATCACGAAGTAACATCCGACACTACTTAGGTATATGCCCATACATATACCTAAGTCATCAATTCTGGTTCGGCTCCAGCATCCGAGCCCAAGTACAACCCAGTCCACACAGGAAATCATAACCCAATCCACACAGGAAAGCATAACATAATCCACACAGGATATCAAGTCAATCTTATCGAAGATAAAGATTGAAATCAAGACTCAGCTCACACAGGTATACTTCTTCGTAAGATGATAGAGATGATCAGATGTAGCCACTGATTCATCTAAGTCGTCGGACCCACACAGGATTGTTAGGTACTAACCCCCGCAATGACCCACAAAAGATCGATAGGTACTAACCCCCGCAATGACCCACAAAGGATCAATAGGTACTAACCCCCGCAATGACCCACAAAGGATCGATAGGTACTAACCCCCGCAATGACCCACACAGGATCGGTAGGCGCTGGCCCACACAGGACTGCTGAGCGCTGACCCACACAAGATCTGACCCACACAGGATCGATAGCACTGATCCACGTAGGATCACTGAGTGTTGTAGTCGTCGCCATCGAATCCACGGAGGATTTCTGTACAGTCATCATCGTCGTCGCAGTCGCAGCCAGCTCTAGGCTTTCCGCACACAGCAAGCTCATTCGGGAGGGTCCGCTCCATGAGCCGAGGGTCTGATACATCAACTGACATGAAGTCCGGATTTGATGTATCCAAAAGTTCTGTATCATCAACAGGAACTCAACGTCACAGGTGGCGCGTCAATCGGACGCCCGGTCTGAGAGTTATTGGCTTTTTCGTCCCAAGGGCCCGGTTGGTTTTTAAGTCAAAACCAACCTGGTCGTACTCCAACTGAGTCCAAACCTTGAGCGGATTAATCCAAAGGTCCATCTCAATAATAGGAATCCAACAAAGTCGACGGCACGTCAATCGGACGTCCGGAGCTCAAGTTATAAGTGTTTCCGCTCTGAGGGCCCGGTTGGTTTTGTGTTCGAACCAACCCGGCCGAACACAAAGTTCTCCGAAACCTTGAGTGTAATATACCAAACCGACTGTCTCGATCCAAGGATTGAATTGCAGCTAACGGTGCATTGATCAGAGGTCTGTAGCCCAAGTTATGGGCAAAAGACCGGAAGAGGTCCTAAAATGGGGGATTCGGGCCCGGACCGACCCGGCCCGAGACCCCCTGGGTCGGCCCGAAACGGGTCTGGGTCCGGCCGGCTTGGGCACGGCCCGGCCCGGCCCGGATGGCGCGGCCCGGCCCGGCTCGGCCTGGGCGCGGCCTGGCCCGGCGCGCTGGCGCGGTCCGCTGGCCAACTCGGCGTGACCGAGCTGGGCGGACAAGGGGGGGGGGGGGGGGGGGGGGCGCTGCCCCCCTATTTAATTAAACGTGGCCCCTACATGGGGGGATGATCCTCCCTTCCATCCTGGGGTTACGAACCCCTGGTTTCTCTCCTGACCGGTCGGCCCGCCCCGGCCGGCCGGTTGCTGCCGCCACGGGACCGGCGCGGTCCCGTCCCCCTGCTCCGACGCCGGCGGCCAGAAGCCGGCCGCCGCTCCCTGCTCCGTCGCGGCCTTGGTCCAATCGGCGTGGCGTGATGGCGTCGCGCCCCACTGTCGCGGCCCCGCTCCGGCTGTAGTGTTTTCGTGATTCTCCGGCGTGACGCGACGGTGCCGCGACCTTGTTCGACTTCAACGGCGCCGCGCGACGGCGCCGCGCATCCTTGTCGCATGATCCCGCGCGGTGCAACGGCACCGTGCCATCTCCGTTCCAAACCACAACAAGGTCAACAACAGAATTAAGGGATGAGGGTCGGTCATGTTTGTGCGGTCCGACCCCCTCCTGTTAATCGATAGCAAGCGGCTAAGATTACGAAGAACGCTCGAATATTCACGAATATATATTCAAACCGCTACCTCAAGCGTAGTTGAAGGAAGGCTCGTTGCGGAATTGAACATCTTGGAAGAAGGCGTCACAGTACATGGCGTCGCGTCGTCGATCTCCGAGGAAGGTGTCTCTCACCGTCTCCCGTCGTCGGAGGTCGGCGTTCTTCGTCGGCGGCGGTGCGTTCTTCGCGTTCTTCGACGAAGAAGAAGAACTTCAAGCCTTAGAGCTTTTTCCCCCAATCCTCTCACAACCCAATAACTCTAAAAAAATAAGTGCTTGTCTTATTTTATTTCTCAAGCCAAACGTTTTGAAATTTAAAAACAAATCATCCAATTAATTGAATTAATTGAGAAGTTTGAACCGCCCAATTAAAGAGTCGTTTAATATTCAGTTAAACGCAAGAGTTGACTTCCATTTAATGGGGGGTGCGGGTGCGTTACCTAATTAAAGGTGGGGGTTTTGTGGAAGTTGAAAAGGTGGGGCTCGTGTAGGCCCCACCCCACAAATATCCTACCAAGTAGAGTAGGATATAGTGGTTCCCACTTCAACCACTTAGCTTAGGTTAAACAACTTAAAATAAAATAAATTGGTTGCCCCATTTTATTTTATTCATTTACTTAACCCAAAATTTAATAACCACACCCGAGCAAACGCAACTCCGGAAAAAGTGTTCCTAAGCAATTATCGGCGCTGAGATTCCATCGATGTCCTTGGATTTCGATTTCGAGCACCGGTTCAAAAGTTAGGAAAACCCGCTCGTTCGTTCACTGAACGTACTCGAGCTAAACTTTAGAAAATGATTCCGGGCACACCGGGCCTCAGAATCAGGTTCCGTCAGAAACTGCGTTCTTGTAAAATACCAAAGAAAATTAAGAAAAAAATTTCCTTGAATTTTACAGGTCTTTACAACAACCATAAGGATTTGTGACACCGGGTGAAGCCAAATAGGTTCACAAGTTGTAGAAATCCATTTATGGATTAAAGCAAGCATCCAGGTCATGGAACATAAGATTTGATGAATCCATAAAGAAATTTGGTTTCATTAAGAATGAATGTGAGCCATGTGTTTATAAGCAGTTTAATGGGAATGCGGTCGTTATTATAGTATTATATGTCGATGACATATTGCTTATTGGAAATGATGTACAGTTCTTATAGTCAGTTAAGGTTTGGTTGAATAAGTGTTTCTCCATGAAGGACTTGGGTGAAGCAGCCTACATTCTATGGATCAAAATCATTCATGATAGATCCAAGAGGCTGCTTGGACTAAGTCAGGGTACATACATTGACCAGATACTAAAGATATTAGTATGGAACAATCCAAGAGAGGATTTTTTCCAGTGTCCCATGGCCTACATCTTTCTAAGAAAACTTTCCCTCATACACAATAAGAGAAATATTGAATGAGTAAGATCCCATACTCTTTAGATATAGGATCCATCATGTATGCCATGTTATGTACTAGGCTTGATGTTGTCTATGCACTGATCATGGTAGGCAGATATCAAGCAGATCTAGGAAAACAGCATTGGACTGCTGTTAAGACTATCCTTAAGTATCTAAGAAGAACTGAGGATATGTTCCTGGTGTGTGGAGGAGATGGGGAGCTTGTTATTAGAGGGTATGTTGATGTTGGCTTTCAGACATATCATAATGATCTGAAGTCGTAATCTGGATATGTTTTCTATCTCAATGGAGGAGCTGTGAGTTGGAAGAGTTTAAAGCAGCCAGTTGTCGTTGATTCTATAGTGGAGTCCAAATATATAGTGGCTTCTAATGCATCCAAGGAAACTATCTGGATTTGGAACTTTTTCCAGGATCTTGATGTGGTGCCTAGCAGTAAAGAACCTATCACGTTGTATTGTGATAATACTGCAGCGGAGGCTCTTGCAAAAGAACCAAGGTCACATCAATGGAAAAATAATATACTTTATAAGTATCACCTCTTGACGTATTTCTATCAAAAGGGTGAAGTTGTATTCAAAAGAGTGTCCACGGAAGAGAACGTGGCAGACCCCATGACTAAATTCTTATCTCAGCAGAAGAATGAATATCATGTGAGAGCTAGCGGGTTAAAGGTTGTTAGTAGTTTCCTCTAGTCCAAGTGGGAGTCTATTGGAGTTGGTGGCCTAAAACCAACTACTTTGTACTTTATTCATTAATGAATACTTTATCACTTCTTGATTGTTCTTATGTGTGACAATGCATGTGATAGTGTCCTAAGGATAGCCGTTGCATTAAAGGGTCATAGCGGATCCCTGCTATGATGAGAACCCGAAAGTGCCATAACACTATTCTTGAATATATGTTCTATGGACGGATGATGTTATTTAAGGGAAAAAAATAATACAGGACATTAAGGGTGAGGACTCATAAAAATTTGATGCACCTTCTCATGGCGTGCACCCTTGGTAATATCCATAAGGATATTATGAGAACGAGACTCGCCAGTAGGAAATCCAAATTTCACAGTGTCATTGGATGTTCCTATCTACAGACGTGTGTATTGGTCTTTATACATTAAGATTATTATTAATGATTATTACAACTCGCGCACTTAGATGTATTGATGAAAATTTTGATGACACACCGTTCGCAGTGAGGTAGGATATGTTGGGTGCGTCACGAGTGATACTACATTAATAGATAATGTGAGAAAGGATTTGTCCCTTATGTTCCATAATGGAAGTACATATCTCAGGACCTTTGATGGAATTGATATAGCCTAAATAAATCCATGGCCCTGGTGAGTAATGGGTAAGTTCAATTTTGTAAATTCAAAGAAAGAATAATCGAGCACATGGGTTGTTGGAACGATCATGCAACCTGCTTGATTCGAGATATTGAGACAAAGGGATTAAATTACACAATAAGAATTCGTATGAGGTGAAATGTCAATGAGGCATAAAATTCTTTCTCATGGGTACTTTGACCCATTTCTAGACAGTAATCTTGGACTTTTGGCAAGTCCGACTAATGCCAACGAGAAAGAGGCCTAGAGAGTCACACACTAAGTGTATCCAAGTATCTCAAGTAGAATAAGGATTATTCTCGTATATGGTTTAATAATTATTCAAGGAATCCTAAATTGTTTTAATGTTGGAGGAAGAATAAAATAAAAACAAGATATAAATGTCGTGTACATTGAATGTACACGCCATGTAGTTTTCATTTTGGAAAGGAAATAAAAAACGAGTACACGTGTTAATGATTACAAGACTTGTAGTTTTTTCAGTCGAGATTTTGAGGAAATAATATCGTTTTATTAAATTATATTTATTATAATCAGCATGGGAACATGTCAAGGAATTAATTATTCGACATGGGGATTTTCAATAAGAGTTAATGAAATAAATAAAAAGCGCATAACACGTTTATTTATTGTCATAACTCTATAACCTCAAACCCGATTATAAATATCCTCACAACCCCAAAACTTTTCCCTAATCATTGTGCACAACAATTCTGGAGAATTCTCTCAAAGCTGAAAGAACTCCCTCCTCCAAGAATTCTCTCAAGACCGAGAGAGATATTCCTCCATCGGATCAACGCGATCTAAGGAAGACAACACAATCAAAGGCTTCTCCACGCTAGCACCCGTAGATTCCTTAGGAGATGTCCAGAGATATGTGGAACACATGTGGATCACCTCTAGAGGAATCCTACACTTGGATTCTATGATGCAACGATGGATCACATCAGATCGTGACCGGAGACATCAATGGAGAAATAATTCCATCAAGGTAATTCGTGTCAATTAATTAAATTATTTATAACCAACGTATGATGATCCTACTTTGTGGTTTTGGGACTATTCTTCCTTGTCTATTCATGTTATTCAATTCATGGAGTCTGGTATTTATCATCGTATTGATCCCGGATTGATCATTGTTAATGACAAAAAGTCAAGTGGGCACATCCACCCACAAGATTCTGTTATGCCTGGAACCTACATGGATCACCACATGATCTTTAATTATCCCTCTTCTAGGAGATAATGGCCCTGGTGTCTTTGGGAGAGGTGTGATATGGTATCCCAGGTGTCTTCAGGATGAGTTGTGATGTGGTGTCCAAGGTGTGTTTGGGATGATTTTCAGTGTTTTATTCCTAGTGTCTTTAGAATGAGATATGTTTGGATGGACCAGGTGTGTGCCGGTGGGATGTGATGTGTTGTGATAGCCCGGGTGTGTGCTGTTAGGATGTTCTATGAGGTATGGCTTAGGTTTGTGTGGAAGGGATGTGATGTGATATATTCAGAAGTGGTGGGAGTGCCACAAAGTTTTCAATTGGGTTGTAGAAGCACATAATCAGTGGGAAAGTGGTGCGTGGTACCCTATCATCAATTTTCTTTACACTATATTATATTACATGGATGTGTTATTTGGTGAGTGGGTCTTGGTGAGGTTGGGGTTATGGTTAGTCAACCTATTTGGTGTTTTTTGGTTTTACTATTTTCTAACAGGTGATTTAGTGTGAACCCTCCACCTGTGCATAAGAAAAAATTCCCTATTGAGTATACATGAATGCTAACCCTATGTATATAAAAAACTATTTTCAAGTTTCTAGTAGGATTATGTGGACCGTTATGGGTGTTACTAGCTCGGACCTTTGGACATTTTTTGTGTTTCTATTCTAGTTTTGTTTTTTTATTTACTTTGGAGACATTTATTTGTTTCAGTTTTATTTACACAGGAATTGTGGGATGGTTTTTGGTTAATATATATATAATAGAGTTGATTGTGGTTAATAAATCTTATCTTATAGTATTTATTTATTATAAAGGGTAATTCGTCTCATATTATGATATTTTCACACAATTGGTGCAAGTCACCAACCCCATGCCTACTGGAGGTGGGAATCATGTCCTCATTATTATTTTCCCCTTATTGAGGCATCTTTGGTGGGATGGAGTCATGAAAAAGTGGTATTAGAGGTTCTGGTTGAGATATAGGAAAGTGTTTGGAGTGTCGTACTATGATTTTTTCATGGGTTGGTATGGAAATAGTGCTAGTTGACCTAGGTGCGTAACATAGTCCATGCAGACTGGCTAGAAAATGGGATTTTAGGGCCCCCGTGATCCAGTGCACAGACTCTGATCTTATTGAATGACCATAATATATGGGATTACTTACATTTTAGACACCTTGGAGAGGTACATTAATCATGATGACATGGATTCATGATTAAAAAATTTTGTTTGGGTAAAGTTAAAATGGCTAAAATGAATTAAATGGATTAAAGATAATTGAAATATTTCAAAATGAAAATCCATACTACCGAGGTTAGGAAATCCTTATTTTTATTTCATATATGGCTCTTGATCATCATTCATAAGTGGCTCGGGAAGTGGAAGATTAGTAGTATGACCTGGTTGATTGAAAAAGGGTAGATCTAGCTAAGGATGATGATTAGTGGTAGAGGATTTTGGGTGCTTCTCAGTGGGATTCTATGGAAATGTTTGAGGGGAATTTTATGATATAGAAATAGAGTGTTGGATAGAGGTGTTGGAGATCGCTTTTAGATTGACCTAAGCCCAGATGGAGTACAAGGTCCTTTTGAATATTAGTCATATGTGAGGATTTGCGCATTCGTAGTGGACATTGTACCTTGATGAGCATAGGGAGGAAGATCTTTCATGGGTCGACTTCTAGAAGGAGTTTTGAGAAATGTTCCTCTCATAAACCATGAAGGATGAGAATAAGTAGGAGATACTCTCCCTTAAGCAGGGGATCATGTTTGTACGGGAGCTTTGAATTAAGACCAAGGACCTTTTTTTCTTCTCCCCATATCATTTTTCTAATGGGGAGTCCTGAGTGAGGCATCCTAAAGAGGCACTTTGTCCTTCAATGTAGTCTGAAGTTACAACTTTTACATTTCAAATGTACCAAGATGTATAGAAGAAGGAAAAGGTGATATTTTATATACACTCATGAGGATGTTTTTAATAAGAGGGGAACCAAAAGGGTTCCATAAGAAGTAGATTTGTTGGTGGAAAACCTCAGGTATCAAGACCTTTGAGGATTCAACCAACTGGGAGTCGACCTCAGTAGCTTCCTATTCGACCTTTTAGTTTCTATGCCTTTATTATGAGATTGGATCAAATTTGTTTATTATGTGGAGTTTTTTACCATCATCAGGACCAGTAACCACCAGATTCTCGGGTTTGGCAAAGGTGGACGGGTTGAGCGATATCCCCAGTAGCAATTACCAACAAAATTGTTCCAATAGTAGGGGAAGTAGGCTTACGGTCCATCTAGGCTAGATGAGGTGGGTAGAATGTCACGACCCATCCCCCGGGGCCTGTGTCGTGACTAACTTAAGCCCACCTTCCATAGGCCAGGGGCTGGTGACTAGTAACGGAAAGGGATATCCCTAAAACCCAGAAGGCATTGCCTTTATAACCTGTAAACTCACACAACCAAGCACACTGCAAGATACGAGCACAAAGTAAATTGTATAGTAAACAGGGTGAGTATAGTAAGTAAAGGGGTCTGGAATACAAGACCAGCTGGAAAGTACAATTAAAACTGGAAAGTACAAGTAAAACTGAAAAATAGCTCTTGTAAACACCCACTAAGTATCCTACCTGAAGGGTAGGTAGAACTCTCTAATGGTCGTCTCCACAATAAGCCTCATCTAAGGTCTACCTCCGAGCAGCCTCTAGTCCTGGTACCCCTGTCCTCAGTCAATGATGTCTTTCGTCTGAACAAGGCGCAACAAGGTGAAAGCGTAGCCCATGCAGGGGTGAGTATAACAATACTCAGTAGGGACCCTAAGACCCCTGAAGGTCTCTCAAAATTCACAAAGGATAAACCATAAATCATGGAAAAAACAATCAACCCTACATAGTTATATACATATACATATACCTAAGTCATCAAGTATACCCATCTCATCCATGAAGAAACACAAGGCCCAACTCATTATCCCAAAACTCAATTGTTCCACGAAGGAAAGAATACCACGAAGGTAACACCACAAATGTAATTACCCCAAAGGTACGCCACATAGAAGAATACCACAAAGGTGAAGACTCAGATCACACAGGTATTAGTTAAGTATAGAAGTATAGATGATCAGTCGTGAAGCTAGATCATCATATTCTATCAAGAGGCACTACTGATGATTATACGGAGTCTGACCCACATAGGATCGATAGGTACTAACCTCTACAATGACCCACATATGATTTGTCCCACACAGGATCGGTATGCACTGACCCACACAAGATCGCTGAGCACTGACCCACACAGGATCAAACCCACACAGGATCGGTATGCACTGACCCACACAGGATCGTTGAGCACTGACTCACATGGGATCTGAACCACACAGGATCGGTATACGCTGACAAACATAGGATCATTGAGCGTTGACCCACACAGGATCGATAGGTACAAACTCCAGCAATGACCCACACAGGATCTGACCCGCCCAGAGTGGATAGGTAATAACCTCTGTATTATCCGTCTCCAACCTCCGCCTCACTACCAGCCACTGGATTCCTGCTAATTGCACATTTGGGAGAACTGCTCCTCAATCCATTGGTCAAACCTCAACTACTAAGAAGTTCCATGAAGAAGTATACCAAAGTTCCATCATGTCATAAGGGACCCAACACAATAGACGGCGCATCAATCAGACACTCGGTCTGTAAGTTGTTAGAATTTCTGTTCCGAGGGCCTAGTTGGATTTTGGTTCAATCCAACCCAGTGGTACTCAAAATTTATCCCAAAACTAAAGTGGAGTATAACAAAATCGATGTCTCGATCTAAGAATTTTGGCTCCATAGACGGTTCATCAAATGGACGCACGGATCACAAGTTATGTCCAAAAAGGTGAAAATGGGTCCAGATGGGCCCGGGTCCGGTCCAACCAGGCCCGAGCCGGCCTGGGATGACCCGACCCAGTCCAGGTCCGGCCTGGTTGTCCTGGGCTGTAGTGGACCTATCTCATTGGGCCATGGTCCAGCCCGTCCCTCGAAGGGGGTGGCCCGACGCAGCCCGCTGTGGCGGGGTCTGCCCTAACCGACACCCAGGGGGAGGGGCCCCTCGGTATTCAGAACGGTCCGCTGGACCCTTTAGCTCGGCCAACCCAGCGGCGCCATGTGGAACCGCCTGCTGGAATACGAGACCTGCTGGAGCGGGTCCTACTTAGTGTATGCGGCCGGCCAAAACGGTCGGCCCTCCCTTCCAGCGGTGCAGACACGCGCCGCTCCTCCCGTGGTCGGCTGGTTGTCAACCACCTTGGTGTGCCGCTGTGGCCGACGATCCATGGCCTTCTCCTCTACTGGCGACGCAGACACACGTCGCCCCTCCTTCACACGGCCGACCGGATTTCTGGCCACCGTGCTCTTCCACCGCGGCTGATGGTTCGTGACCTCCTCCGGCTACGTGGTTGCGCCCCCGCCGCCATAGCGACCAACCGGAGAGCCGAATGTCACCTTATTCCTCGATGGAATCGGTCTCCATCCTCTTTCTCCGTGAAGAACTCATTAATATTAACGATGCAGAGGGATTAGTCCATGTTCTTTTATCCCGTACCCTCCTCGTTAGTCTAGTAGCATGCGACTTGAAGAGAAAGATTCAATTGTGAAATTGTTGAGGAACAATCTTAAACAAACCCCTACCTTTATGTTCTTTGGAGATGTGGCGAGGAAGGAGATGATGTCAGTGAAGGGGACACTGGTCTTTGTCGCTCCCACAACTCACTTCTGAACCACGTTCCAACATCAACGTTCTTGATCTGAAGGGTTGTTCTTCGTTGGAGAATATTTCTTCCAAGGTTCTCCCAAGCTCTCCTTTGCCAACGATTCCCAACAAAGAAGTGAGGATCCAAATTTAATTGAGTTGAGATTATTAATTAAATTGAATTTGGAACATTAAATCAAATAACTTGGCTCATTGAATTAGGATAATTCCAATGGTTTCCACACATAAAGTGGAGTTTGGTTGGTCCCCACCACCAAGTTTCAAAAAAAAAGGTTTCAAGAAAATAAAATAAATGTTGTTTTATTTTATTTTTATTCTTTTAACCTCCCACAAAAAACCAGAAAACTAAATTCTACCATCGACCTATTGTGGTCGAGGTGAAGGTCCCCTTAAGTGAAAATCGGTGCTACGAGTTCAACGGTGTCCTTTGATTTCAATTCCGAGCACCGTTTCAAATGTTACAAAATGATGCTCGTGCATTTACTGAATGTACCCGAAAAAAAGTTCATAAATTCATTCTGGGCACACTGGTCCTCGGAATCATGCGCCGTCAATTTCCGCAGACTCGTAATATTTACATATAATAAAAAAAAGTACATGGAAAAATTTGGGTCTTTACATTCTCTCCCCCGAAATCCACAACACAAACTAGGGAAACAAGTGGGGGTATTGAGAATGAATCTGAGCCTCCTGCTCCAATGTGATCTTCTAAAGGTTTCTGTGCTGCCAACGAACGTGCACTAGAGGTATCGACCACCCATGAATGACCCACTCATGTTGATCCTCAATCTCCACTAGAACCTGCAAAAATGTCACCCCATCATCGATGTCTAGCTCACCCCAGTCAATGATGTGCGAAGGATCATGTATGTATCTCCTCAGCTGGGATACATGGAAAACTTTGTGCATATGGTGCAACTGAGGGGGAAGAGATAGGCGGTATGCCACCTCGCCAACTCTACTGAGGACCTGAAAGAGTCTGATGAATCTCAGAGATAACTTGCCGCCCTGGCCAAATCTCCATAAACCTTGTCAAGGTGAGACCCGTAGAAAGACATGGTCACCATCCTCGAACTCTAGAGGTCTCTGTATCCTGTCAGCATAAGACTTATACCTGCTCTGTGCGGTCTTCATACACTCATAGATTATCTTCACCTTCTCCATGGTAGCCAATACCATCTCTGGTCCCATGAGTGCTGAATCCCTTGGGTCAGTCCAGCACAGATGTGATCTGCAAGGTCGAATGTACACTCCTAGAATGGTTTCATACCGATGGTGGAGTGATAACTTTTGTTGTATGCAAACTTCACCAAGGGAAAGTGATCCTCCTAGCTGCGGTCAAAATCTGGGACGTATGCACGAAGCATGTCCTCAAGGGTCTGAATGGTCCACTCAGTTTGACCATCCGTCTGATGATGGAAGGTGGTGCTCAACCGAAGTTGTGTCTCGAATGCCTCCTATAACCCCTTCTATAGCCAGTAAGTAAAACATGTATCACGATCGAAGATAATCGTATATGGCACTCCATGAATTCACACAATATCCTGCACGTAGAGGCATCCCAAACTCTCTACTGATCCCTGCTCTCTAATAGGTAGGAAGTGGGCCGACTTGGTGAGTCAGTCAATGATCACCCAGATGGAATCATGCCCCTTGGACGTGCGTGGAAGTCCTGTCACAAAGTCCATGGAGATTCCATCCCACTTCCACTCTGGCACCTCTAGTGGCTGAACTAAGCCTTCTGGAACCTGATGCTCTGCCTTCACTTGCTGACAAGTGAGGTACCATGAGACAAACTCTGCCACTACTTTCTTCATTTACATCCACCAGTGCTGACGCTGAAGGTCCTGGTACATCTTCGCCACTCCTGGATGTACTACTAGAGGGGATGTATGGAACTCCCTCAACACTTCCTCCCTAAGCTCCACCAGCACCATAGTACACCCTCTGAAGAGTATGACATGCTCCCCACTTTCAAAAAATACATCAGGTGTCTATCTTATGGATATCTAAGCACGTTGAGCCCTGTAGTCAGTGTCCCCAAGATGTGCCTCCCTGGCTCACTGAAGGAGTGAAGGAAGTGACTGTCAGAGACTGAAGATAAGCTACTACATCACCTCACTCAGCAACTATATACCAGACCTCTTGATGAGTGCATATGCTACTACGTTCCCCTTCCCAGGAGTATAGACTATCTCGAATTCATAGTCCTGGAGGAACTCAAGCCAACACCGTTGTCTCAGGTTCATGTCCTTCTGAGAGAAGATATACCTGAGACTCCAGTGATCAGAGTAAATTGTAAAACGTTCACCCATCAAGTAATGTCGCCACATCTTCTAGGTGAAGACCACTACTGCTAACTCTAGGTCATGGGTAGTGTAGTTCTGCTCATGTTGTCTCAGCTGTCGAGAACCATATGCGATCACTTCTTGCTCTTGCATCAAGACACATCCAATTCTGGTCCCTGACGCATCGCAGTAGGCTACGTACCCAACACCCTCCTCCGGTAGCCTCAAGATGGGGGCACTTTCCAGTCTCTGCCTCATCTCCTGGAAACTCTGCAGGCATCTCTCTGACCACAAGAAGGATTTACCCTTCTTTGTCAATGCTGATAAGGGTGACACAACTCTAGAAAAGTCAAGCACAAACCTATGGTAGTAACCAGACAAACCTAGGAAACTTCGCACTTTCATCACACTCTAGGTGGCTCCCAAGCAAGCACAGCCTCAATCTTCACTGGATCCACCACAACTCCAGCCTCTGAGATAACGTGTCCCAGAAAGTGAACCTCTCAGATCTAGAACTAGCACTTCAAGAGCTTACCATAAAGCTGGTTCTCTCAGAGTGTGTCCAGAACTATCTAAAGATGATAGGTATGCTCCTCCTCTGTTGCTGAGTAAATCAAGATGTTTTCGATGAAGACTACTACAAAGCAATCGAGGTATGGATGGAAGATCATGTTCATGAGTCCCATGAACACTGCTGGAGAATTAGTCACACTGAATGGCATAACCAATAACTCATGGTGTTTATATCGACATATAAAGGTCATCTTCTGCACATCCTCATCTCGTACCCTAAGCTGGTGATAGCCTAATCTGAGGCCTATCTTCAAAAACCACAGTGATCCCTTCAGCTAGTCAAAGAGATCTTGAATGCTCAAGAGTGGGTACTTTTTCTTCACAGTCACCTAGTTCAGGCACTGATAGTCCACACAGAGTCTAAAACTCCCTTCCACCTTTTTGGAGAACAAAATCGAGGATGCCCAAGGAGAAATACTGGGCCTAATGAATCCCTTTCTCAGCAAGTCCTCCAGCTATACTCGTAGCTCTCGAATCTCTATGGGAGCCATCCAATATACTGGGGTAGATATAGGTGATGTACCGAGGTAAAAGTCGATGTAGAATTCCACCTCTCTGTGAGTAGGTAGACCTGGAACATCATCAGGGAAAACATCAGCGTACTGGTCCACCACTATAGGATAGCTTGGACACTCAACATCAACCACTCAAAGGGTAAGGCTAGCCAACTAATGTGTGATTGGTTGCACCCTCCTCCGAGTAAATCCATCATGTTCTGCAAAGGTTCCCTTCTCAATGGTGAAGGAAAACCCGGTCCTGTCCATGTGGATACACCACACTTTTCACCTAATATAGTCAATCTAAGCATGGACTGTGGATAACTAATCCATATCCAAGATAACATCTTAAAGACTCGACGTCACTACTAGAAGATCCCAGTCAAATCTCTTGCCTCCAAGAGTAAGATCACACTACTGACACCAGTGTGTAATCGTTGAATCCGCTCCCATAAGTGTCTCTAACCATAAGGATCGAGCCAACGGCTCCACCGGAATCTCTGAGCTCCAAACGAGGGTCATGGAAATAAATGAGTGACTGGAACCTATGTCTATAAGTACTAAAACTAGGGTGGAGTAGACACAGATCGTACCTCATATCATCTCAAGAGCGCCATGGTTGTAGGCCTCATCTTCCTCGAGTTGATCTTGTCCCTATCCACCTGCTTCCTGTGGTCAGGGTGGACCACCTAGAGGTGGTGGCGGTAGAACCTTGAATTGTCGCCCACCGCCTACTGCACGGCCTGCTCTTCTTCCATGTCCACCTCCTACCTATGGACCTCCTCGATCGAATATTATTCTCTTCCCAAGCGGTCCTTTGACCGTCTTTCGGTCATTCGTATGGCGAGTCGGGTAGTCGCAAGCCATGTGACCCAGCCCACCGCATGAGTAACACTGCCTGATCCTCGCCTGTCCTGCTCTGTCACAAGAACCCCGCACCATCGTCCCTGTATCCTGTGGTTTTCCCCTGTAGGTCTGGTCCTCTTGGACCTCTGCATCATATGTCTACTTCCAGCTGCCGATGACTCTGCTACGTGTCATCCGGTGGTGAGTCTCACTGCCGATGACTGCTCAGCAAGGAAGCTCTCCACTAAGAGTGCTCTCTCTTACACCCCTGCCTGCGTCGGGATACTGGGAGAAACCATCGAATCTCTAATATTTTTTCTAAGCCCCTACTCAAAGGTCCAGGCCCTAAAGAAAGGGTCTCACACCATGTTAGTGGAGTAGCGTGAGAGGTTGGTGAACCTCGCCGAATACTGAGATACAACCATGCTACCCTACTGCAAGTGGTGAAGCTCCTGTATATGCACTGAGCGTAGGGTTGCTGGGACGAAATATAACCTGAAAAGGATCCTGAAGTCTGCCCAGATGAGAGCCACCTCATCGTGAACTTGGAGCATCAAGCTCCACCATCTTCCCACTGCTTCCTGAAGAAGACTGACAATAAGGATCACCATGAGATCAGATGGTGTCCCTACCAGTCGGAAAACTCTAACCACGGCCTCCAGCCAATCCTCAGCCACCTGTGGATATGTCTCACCCCGGAACCTTGGTGGCCTCTAGCATTGGAACCCATGGAATGTTCTCAAGCGGCGTGCACCCTCTGCTACTGGGGCGGGTGGCATCGGCTTCCCAATGGGTAGTGGTGCTGCTGGTACACCACCCGATGGTACAACTGTTGTAAGGGGGACCTGCATCAAAGCCTCATCGCTCAGTGGGATGTCATCACGTACTCTACCCAGAACCCTAGTTGGCTATCTGCGTAGAGGAATCCTGAAAAGAAACAGGTGTTCCATGGTCATTAAGTTATAACTGGTGAGCTGACTCAAAGAGATCAGAAAGAAAACTTTTCAAAAACACACATTCAATCATTGTTTTTCTGCACTAAGTCGGAAATCAGAAGTCAGGGTCATGGTGTATGGATACATCGGTCACTGCACCAACACTGGATTCCCCAAACTAAAAACCACACTCATCACACTTAACACTATTTCCGCATAGAAAATATCAGAGTCCTAGTTCTTCAGTAGAACCGAACTCCTCTGATACCAATTTTTCACGACCCATCACCCAAGGCCCATGTTGTGACTACCTCAAGCCTGCCTACTATAGGCTAGGGGCTGGAAACTAGCACTGGAAAGGCATATCTCTAAAATGCGGAAGGCATTACCTTTATAACCTGTAAACTCACACAACCAATCACACAACAAGATATTAGCACAAAGTAAACTGTACAGTAAACATGGTGAGTACAGTAAGTAAAGGGGGCCGAAATACAAGCCCAACTGGAAAGTACAAGTGAAACTAGAAAGTACAAGTAAAACTGAAAAGGAAATCCTATGAACACCCACCAATGATCATATCTAAAGGGTAGGTACAACTCTCGAATGGTCGTCTCTGTGATACGCCTCGTAAAAGTTCCACCTCCGAGCAGCCTCCAATCCCTGTACCCCCATCCTCAGTCAATGTTGCTCGTCGTCTACACAAGGCACAACAAGGTGCGGGTGTAGCCCGTGCAGGGGTGAGTATAACAATACTCAGTAGAGACCTCGAGACCCCCGAAGGTCTCTCAAAATTCAAAAATGATAAACCAAAAATCATGGAAACAACATTCAACCCTAATTAGGTATATGCCCATACATATACCTAAGTCATCAAGTATACCCAGCTCATCTATAAGGAAACACAATGCCTAACTTATTAGCCCAAAACTCAACTGTTCCATGAAGTAAATAATACCACGAAGGTAACAACACAAAGGTAAGTACCACAAATATAAGCCAAACATAAGAATACCACAAAGGTAAAGACTCGGATCACACAGGTCTTAGTGATTTATAGAAGTACAGATGATCAGTCGCGAAGCCAGATCATTGTATTCTGTCAAGAGGCACTACTGCGGATTATACAGAGTCTGACCCACACAAGATCGATAGGTACTAACCCCAGCAATGACCCACACAGGATCGGACCCACACAGGATCGGTATGCGCTAACCCACCCCAGATGGGCCTGGATCCGGTCCAACTCGACCCTGGTTCAGGCCGACCCGACCCGTTCCGGGTTCGGCCCGATTGGCCTGGGCCACTGTGGGCCCAGCCCAGCCCACTGAGTGCCCCGTGGTCAGGTGGCCCCCCGTGGCGGGGTCCGCCCTAACCAACACCCGGGGGGAGGCACCCCCCGGTATTCCGAACGGTCCTCTAGACCATTCGGCCCGGCTAACCTGGTGGTGTCATGTGGCGCCAGCTACTGGAATAAGGGACCTTCTGGAGCCGGTCCTGCTCGGTGTGATGCGACCGGTCGAAACGGCTGACCCTCCCTTCCATCGGCGCGGACGCGCGTCGCGCATCCCGCGGCTAACCGGTTGCCAGCCGCCTTGGTGCACCGTCACGGTCGACGGGCCGTGACCTTCTCCTCTACCGGTGGCGCGGATGTGTGCCGCCCTGCCTTCATGCGGCCAGCCGGTGTGCCAGACGTCGTGTTCCCTCGCCGCGGCATATGGGTTGTGGAATCATCTGGTGGTGCGGTTGCACCACCTCCGCCATCATGACCAACCAGAGAGCCAGTCACCGCCCTATGCCTCACCGGCATCGGTCGTCGTCCTCCTTCGCCACGAAGAACTCATCAATATTGACGATGTTGAGGAATTGTTTCATGTTCGTTTATCTCGTACCCTCCATGTTAGTCTAGTAGCACGTGGCTTGAAGAGAAAGATTCAATCGTGAAATTGACAAGGAACAATCTTAAACAAACCCCTACCTTGATGTTTGTTGGAGATGTCGCGAGGAAGGAGATGATGTCGGTGAAGGGGACACTGGAGTTTGTCACTCCTGCAACTCGCTTACGAACCATGCTCCAAGGTCTATGTTCTTGATCCAAAGGGTTGTTCTTCGTTGGAGAATATTTCTCCAAAGGTTCTTCCAAGCTCTCCTTTTCCAATGATTCCCAAAAAATAAGTGAGGAGCCAACATTAATTGAGTTAAGATTATTAATTCAATTAAATTTGGCACATTAAATCAAATATGTTGGCTCATTAAATTGCGATAATTTCAATTGTTTCCTCATATTAAAGGGGAGTTCGGGTGGTCCCCACCACCAACTTTCAAAAAAAAATGTTTCAAGAAAATAAAATAAAAGTTGTTGTTTTATTTTATTTTTATTATTTTAACCTCCCACGAAAAACCAGAAAAATAACTTCCACCCTCGACCTACTACGGTCGAGGTAAAGGTCCCCTTAAGATAAAATCGGCATTGCAAGTTCAACTGTGTCCTCGGATTTTAATTCAGAGCATTGGTTCAAAAGTTACAAAATTCCGCTCGCGCATTTACATAACGTACCTGAAAAAAAAAGTTTATAAATTCATTTTGGGCACACCGGGCCCTTGAATCACACACCATCAATTTTCATGGACTCGTAATATTTTCATATAATAAAAAAAATTACCTAGAAAAATCTGGGTCTTTACATAGCGGCTGGCCTTAGGATGTTCCTCGAGATCAGGGTCATCGACCCATGATTTTTTATAGAGGTGGCCATAAAAAAATAGGTAGGGGAGCTAGGTATGGTTAGTTGCATGCACCATAGGTAGAATAACCAGATGGGCCAGAAATTGTCAGAGGTATGATCGGTTTATCATCTACACTTGTTTGTGACTTGTTTTATTCTAGATATTTGCACTCATTTTTTCACCCTCTATAGTCTATGTCATAGGACTATCTATATAGAGGATTTATGCTCCCCTGGTTTTGACTACACTTTTCAATGGCCAGACCGGCTTGTTTGATATGTGCCCATGGTGTAGACTGATGATGGGTATGCATCATCCCCATGGAGATCTCTTTCTTTCTTAAGATGAAGCCATAAAATTTCATCCTTGGAATCAAATGTTTATATTCTATGCATGCTATTATTGGTCGCTTTTGATGAGAATCATTTTTTTGGGTGTGGATGGACAATGCATGGTTTTTGTTCATGAAAGGAGTTTTCAGGTGGGCAGTCGGCATGTAGAGCCTCTTATTTCCATGTTGGCGGAGTTGTCGGTGGAATCAATGGATGCTGGGATGGTAATGGTTACCATATTCATTGGGGAGTTCCTAGAAATTCTCCCCAAGGATGCCGTGACACTACCCCCTTGACGTTACATTGAGTTTGTGATAAACCGATTGCATGATGCTTATCCAATTTTGATGGATCCTTATCAGATGTAACTCTTTATATTGTGTGATTTGAGGATTCATATTGATGATTTTATGTTGAAAGGATTCATCCAACTTAGTGTGTCATCGTGGGGCACTCTGTTATTGTTCACCATTAGTGTGTTATCATGGGTTTTTATGTTGTAAATAATCTATTAAAAGTTGAATCTGGTGAAAATCAAGAACATTTACCCACTTATAAGATCAATGACCTTTTCAACCATCTAAAAGGGAAAAGTTGTTTTTTTAAGATCGACCTAAGGTCTGGATATCTCAAGTGAATGGCAATGGAGGGTAATATCCATAAGTATACCTTCATATATAGGTATGGGAACATCATGTTTGTAGTTATGATGTTTGATGATACAAACACACCATCCATGTTCATTGATCTCATGAACTCCATGTTTTGTGAGTTTCTGGATGAGTTCATCATCGTATTTATCGATGATATTTTGATCTACTCAATGTCAGCAAAGGAGCATGTAAAACTTCTATAAGTTTTATTTAATATTCTTCATTGCCACCAGCTCTATGGAATGTTTTCCAAGTGTATGTCTTGGAAATGATAATTCCATTTCCATGGGCATGTGGTGTCTCATTTGGGTGTGTAAGTTGACCCCACAATGTTTGAGGTAGTTTTTTTCTTGGAAAAACACAATAATGTGGTAAAGGTTCATAGAATTCTTGGTCACATAGGATATTATATGAGGTTTGGTCATATTTTTATCATGTTTCATCCCCATTGATAGTATTGACTAGGAAATACAAAGTGTTTGTTAAAACTAATAAATTCCATGAAGCATTTAGTTACCTGAAGTGAAAATTGTTCAGTGATCTAGTGCTTTGTTTTCCAGAGGAAGTGGTAATGTTTGAGATATTTTGTGATGCTTCCTATCTGTTCTTGGGATGCATTTTGATGTAGTAAAAGGCGGTGATCACTAATGGTTCTATGTAGTTTCCCCCCATGAATTTATCTATTACACCCATGATCAGGAGCTAGAATCATTTTTTTATAGATGTTGTGACATTACCCCATTGAGGATCACTTTGTAGTCTTCACAAATCTATAGAATTTTTGATACGTACTTTCTCATTGTGCTCTGAATCTGCGACAGTGAAGGTGGATGGACTTTCTTCTAGACTATGATTTTTAGGTCACCTAAACATCTTGAATGGGAAATTTCATGGTTGGATCTTGGATAAGGGAGTCATGAAAGGATGTTATTAAAGATTTTGTGGATGCTAGAAAATAAATGGATGATTTGTAAGTCTTGAAAATTAATGAAAGGGTGGATGGTTATAGAGGCTATTTGTTTTAGATGGTGGTGTAGACTTCTATTATGAAGCAAGTATAGGAGTCTTAGTGGAAATACTTGAAGGTAGAGGTGATGCGTGATCATGTTGTTTAGGGTGATTCTTTAGAGGTATGGTCAGAGGATTGTCATAACTGAATTTGTTTTCAAGGAAGGTTGTTTTTTTAGGTAGAAATGCACAAAGGAGTTCTTCATGAGTTCTATATATCACCTTTGGTGGTACAACCCAGAATTTATATGATGTACTGCAGCTTGAGGCTATTGTTTTGGTGGCCCAGGATGAAGCCAGAAGTGGGGGATTTTGTTGCATGGTGCTTGGTTTTCCATTAGGTAAAGGTAGAGTATCATGTTCCTAGTAGTCTATTTCAACCCTTGGATGTCCCCAAGTTTAAATGGAATGAAATATAGAAAGATTTCATCATTAGGTTAACTAGATCTCATGGATATTGTGATGCTATATTGGTAATCATGGATGAGTTGAAGAAATCGGCCCATTTCTTAGTGATCAAGGAGTCAGGTGTAAGGGATTATTTGACTAAGAGTTACATTGATGTGGTGGGGAAGTTTCATGGAATTGTGAGTTCAATTATCTCGAATTGATATTTCCATATAAACTTCTGAGTCTGGATAGGATAACATCATGATTTTGGATCCTAGTTTCACCCCATCACTACATTCTACCCTCATATGGACTGGAAGACAGAGCGGACTATCCATACCATGAACGATATGTTGTGGGAATATGCCTTGGACTTCTGTGGATCATGGGAACAAAACCTACCCATTTTTTATTTCTCTTATAATAATATATATCACTCTTCCATTTGAATGAAACCATTTGAGGATTTTTATGGACATGTGTATCGCTCTTCGTTGTGTTGGACTGAGGTTGGGGAGGTAACAGTTCCCGGTCCAGAGGTGGTGCAGCACAAAACAAAGAAGTTTTATAGAGGGGGTGAAAGTAGTACAAGACTATTATAAATCATATGTTGATCGCAGTAGGAGACCCATAGTGTTTTAGGGTGGAGACCATGTTTTCTTAAATGATTCCCCTCAACGTAGGCAGTAGTGAATCGGGAAGGAGAGTAGGCTCTCGCCCTAGTTATTTGGACCTTTTGAGGTGTTTGGGTGAGTTGGTGAGGTGGAATATCAGTTTTTGTTTCCACCACAGTTGGGAAGGGTGCATGATGTCTTCCACATCTCTCAACTCCATTAGTATCTTCATGATGAATCCCATGTAATTGACTGGGGAGAGTTGGATATTGAGAATGATGCAACCATCGTGGGGCACCCAATGGAGATCCAAGAACATCAAGAGAAGGTGCTACAAGGATGAAATATTCCCCTAGTTCAGGTTCTATGGGGGCATGGTAGCTTTGAAGAGAGTGCTTGGGAGTGTGAGACACAGATGCGAGCCTAGTACCAAGGGTTTTTTTTTGAGTTTTCCCTTCACATTATTTTACTTATGATGTGTTGTTCAGATGTTTTTTATGAGATATGTTGTTTTTCACCTTTTTGTTATGTGTGTTTTGTGATGAGTGATGATGTTTCAATATGAGGAAAAGGTAAGACCTGATTTCTAATCAAGTTCAATTCTAGAAGGATGCAATTAAACTCATGTGGGAGAGTTAGTGCTACTCAGAGCTGATGGTATCTTGACATGCAGATTGAAATTTTTTAATTCCTATATCCCATATAGTATGATTTTTTAGATTTTATGAGTGTTTGGGTTGGATAGTTTTATTGGTAGAAATGTTTCAGGTGTAGCTATATCATTGAGAGGTGTTTAGAGGGATGTTCTTTCATACCTTTCCTCACTTCTATTCTGGGATAGTTTTGAATTCTCGAGGGTGAAAATAGTTTGAAAGGTATCTGATGTAATTTCCTATACCTTTGAACCCATTACTTTTCTAGAAAATAGATATTTGATGTGTCTGAGGGTAGTCTGAGGTGTTTTTAAGAAATTTGGGTCATTCCAATGGTGATTCATTTCAATAATTTTCTAAATTTCTAGTTTCCCAATGGTGACTCATCCTGGTGGTCACTCGTCAGGAGGTGACTCGTCTGGCAGTGACTCGTCTACTGGTGACTCCTCCTAGTGGTGACTCATCTTTTAAGGAATAGACCCCAGTTTCCTAGAGTCGATGCCTTATTTTATTACATTGTCTTATAAACAAGGAATATTCATACCGAAGGAATGAGTTTTTTAGCAGCTTTGTAAACAAGATACATATATAGGTTCAACATTACAACCTGAAAATAAATACAATATAGAAAATCCTTTGACAACATCCATAACTCCTAGGCTATTTCTACATGTCATTCATAATATACCTCCTCATGTCCTGATAAAATGAAACATAAGAAATGGGTGAGCTCAAATTCTTAGTAATGGTAAACAATATAGAAAAATATATCATAAACATAAACATTGGGCATGGTGAATAACTTAAAAACTCATGCCTTTAAAAAATGAACTTGAACATAATATGAAAGGAATAAGAGCTAAATAAATAATTCCATAATAAAACATGATCATGGGTATTCTACAAGTTGAATAAATTCAAGAATAATCAATACTATTTTCATAATAATGGGATGAATAATGTGGGAAATCATAACCATACTGTCAAGTCCTCGTTCCATGACCATAAATATCAATTTTGTCAAGGTCTTATGCCAAGACCATAGTTTATCTCATGAGACCTACCGATGCACTGAGGGGATATAGTGGGCACCACCTAACACATACTAAGTCAAATTAATTCCTCATATGAATAGGGATAAACATAAACAAAATATACATTTATATTGAAACTAATATATTAAATGTAAATAACGTTCCCCAAACATTAAGCATAACCACTAACCATTCAGAGTAAATTGGTGAATGGTTTTAAGATAGCACATCCATAGTAAAAATAATCATAAACCATTCAACTAAATATGGTAGATTATATCATAAAATATTACTCCCAATAATACATAATAATCAAAAATAGTGTTGAAATTGATGAAGATACTCTTATAAAATCATCGAGTAATTCTTGGGATAAATACTCTTTTACTTTGAAAGAAGATTTTTTTTGGAAAAATATTTGTATAAAACCATAAGTGAACTAAGATACTATTTTCATAATAAAATGAGATATTTTATAAATATATTGGTTTCCAAAAACATATTATAGAGTGTTCTTGAAAATAGGTAAGAATTTGAGAAATTTCGTTGAATTTGGATCGCATTTTAAAAAAAATTGAAAAATACTTTTAAAAAGTATAACTCCCCATAAATGATGGTAGGAATATGGTTGGTACAAATATATAGAACATTTACACAGAATTTATGATGATTAAATATGAATAAATAATAATTTAATTGAGGTAAGTAGAGAATAAGTGTAACCCAAATGAAAATGGAGGTTCTGGTAGAAAACTCTTACCTTAAGTCTGTTGGTGTTCCTTGCTTGATCTTAATGACCTGAATAATAAAATTTAGGTTCATAAATTAAGGATTAAATAACATCATATACATTTAATTTATTTATAATAACCTTATTAGGTTAATTTATGGCCTTTTTATAGGCTAATAGATCCAATTTCATTGTTTGGGAGTGTTTTCTTCCTTGGTTTTCATGATCTATTTAGTTATATTCATGTATACATAAACATGTAGAATGAGAATGGTTTTCTAGGATAAAATTTGCATGTTATTATTTAACAACCAAAATATTAAATGGTTATAAAATTCATTTGGTTATTAGTAGTGATGATGAATCATTATATAAAAACTTTATTTACAATTGTTTGGGTTAATTGGCGGTTCTTGATCACAATGAACTCATTTTGATTTATAAATTAATATCATGACTAAAAAATGATTTAATAACCTTAAATAATTTATAATACATATATTATAGTCTATTTGAACCATTAAAATTATTTCATGACTATAATTGAATATGGTAATAGAAATTGAAAACCCATCGTCCTTGAATGTGATAAATTAACACATCTAAGATGGTGTTTTCATTTCTACTATAAAATAAGGGGAAAGAAGAGTTGATGAAAAATTATTACTTTATCAAAAAAAATCTAGTACATTTAAGGTACTGGATTCATCATAAAATTTGGATTAAAGTAGGTGAGGAATGAAAAATAATAGAAAGGAACTTGAAACAAAATAAATGAAAAGAGGAATTTACCTCTTGATGTAATCTTACTTAAGAGCCTCTTTAGGGGAGAGGTTTTGATCTTTTAATTAGAAAAATGGATTTTGGACATGGGGGAGGATATTTGGAGGATATTTGAGTAGAATTTAGGAAATTCGCAAGGCTTAAGAGTAGTGAAGAGAAGAGGGAGTGAGGGGTTTTTGTAGTGGAGGAGAGGAGGGTTTTTCCATTATTTTACTCATTATTTACTATTTTTTCAAAGACAACCAATAGTATTGATTTTTGTGGAAAAGAATATTAATATGTGAATTTTAATTCTAACCAAGTTTTATTACATCATCCATGATGCTAGGAATAGTTAATTTAACTGATAATGTATATATACGTTAAATTATCGTATTTTTCTATTCATAAAAAATTTGGTTATTTCGGAAAAATCTGAAAAAATCACCCTAACAATTTTTCGACGTGTGGAATTCAAAAATGAACTCCATTTTTTGAAAATAATTTTCTATATATTATTAATTTAATTTTTAAATAAAATCATAATTTATTTAAAAAATAACAATTTTAAAACTATAATTCGTTTTATATCACTTTGAAAAATTAATCAAGATATCATTATATTATAACCTTAAGACAATAAAATAATAACTTATTTGCTATTAATAAGGGTCATATTACTATTAATATTACTATTCATAAGGGTATGTTACTATTCACAAAAAAATTAAGTTTGTCTTATTAGACTCTAAATATCTTACTAAACGCAACTGTGTATGTCCGTTTTTCAAAATTCAAATCACAGAAGTGGAAAAATTATATTTACTGGCTAGGTTATAACAAAGTGGTGTTTTTTAGTGACTTAGTTATTCATGAATTCAATATTAAATTTATTTTTAAAATTTTTGGGTGGTACATTATCCCCTCCTTACAAAAATTTCTTCCTCGAAATTACTAAAATGTTACATCACAAAAAGATTTGGGTTGTTCTTCATCATAAGATCCTTAGTCTCCCATGTTGCCTCTTTGATTTTATGATTTTTACAAAGTATATTTACCAGTAAAGTCATCCTATTTCTCAACACTTTTTCTTTAGTGTCCATAATCCAGATAGGCTCTTCACAGTAATATAGGTCAGGTTCCAATTCTATACCTTCAGAAGTGAGGATATTCATTGGGTATGACATGTACTTACTCAGCAATGAGACATGGAATACATTGTGTACTTTAGATAGGTTAGGAAGCATAGCCAAACGATATTAAACAGCTCCAATTTTATCCAAAATTTCAAAAGGGCCTATGTACTTAAGACTCATTTTCTATTTCTACCCAAATCATATAACACCCTTCCATGAAGATACTTTTAAGAAAATATGATCTTCCACTTGAAATTCCAAATCCTTCCTTCTATTATCAGCATATATATTTTTCATACTTTGAGCTTATTTTATATTGTTTTTAATATTTTTTACTTTTGTTTTTGTTTCCTCCACATGTTCTAGGCCCACTCTCTTCCTTTCACCAACTTCATCCCAATATGTTGGTGTACGACATCTCTTTCCGTACAATGCTTCATATGGTTCCATTTGAATAATGGAATGGAAACTATTATTATATGGAAACTCCACCAAGGGTAAATACTAATCTCACATACCTTTAATGTCGAGCGAGCATGATCTAAACATGTCTTCTAAAGTCTGGATCGTCCTTTATGATTGCCCATCAATTTGCGGATGATAAGTGGTACTCAAACGAAGCTCAAAAGACCAAGATTTTGGAAGACATTTCCATAATTTCAATCTAAATCTTGGATTATGATCAGAAAAAATTGAGAGAGTTTCTCCATGAAGTCTCACAACATCAATGATATAGAGTCATGCAAGGCGCTCCAATAGAAAATTCTCCCTTATAGTGAGGAAATGTGCAGATTTCATAATTCAATCAATAATTACCCGTATTACATCATTCTTTCTCAAAGTTTTGGGTAAACCAATGATAAAATCCATGGTTATTTCATCTCATTTCCATGTAGGAATAGGTATAGGTTGCATGAATCCTCTAGGATGTTGTCGTTCGGCCTTTACTTGTTGACAGACTAACTATCTTGATACATAATCAATAATTTCCCTCTTCATGTTTTCCCACCAGAAATATTCCTTCAAATCTCTATACATCTTAGTGCTACCAGGATGTATAGATAAATTTGAGCTATGAGAATCATCCAATAACTCCCTTTTCAGCTCGGGTAGAGAGGGAACACATATCCTCTTCCCAAATTTCAAAATTTCATCTTCACACATGATGTCATCCAACTTCTCATCTTTCATAACATTAATTTTATTTTGAATATTCTCATCATCAAATTGTGAGTCATGAATTATTTCTAATAAATATGGTTGGGAAACCATTTGAAAAGTAAAGTTGTTTAGCCTTCTTTGATAATTCCCATATCCATCCTCACTATATCCATGTCCAAATGATCCTTATCAATCCTCATTTTATTGAAAACTCCATGATCCTTCCTACTCAATGAATCATCTACATTTTTTGCCTTTCCTAAGTGGTATTGTATGGTAAAATCATAATACTTGATAAGTTTGAGCCATCACCATTTCCTCATGTTGATTTCTTTCTGTGAGAAGATATATTTCAAACTCTTATGATCTGTATATATCTCGAAATTTTCACCATAGAGATAATTTATCCATATCTTCAGTGCAAAGATTACAGATGCTAACTCAAGATCATGAGTAGGATTGTTTTTTTCATGAATTTTTAGTTACCTTGATGCATAGGAAATAACTCTATCATTCTCTATAAGGACACAACCAAGTCCTTTCTTTGATTCATCACTATAGATCACAAAACCATCATTCCCAAATGGTAGATTCAATATTAGAGCATTCACTAATCTCCAATTCAATTCCTCAAAACATTCCTCAAATTCTTTTGTCCATACAAACTTAACGGATTTATGTGTAATCTTGGTCATTGGGTTGGCTAAACAAGAGCAGTTCAGAATGAAACACCAATAATAACTTACAAAACCAATAAAACTATGTATCTCGGTTATGTTAGTTGGATTAGGTCATTATTGCACAACCTTTGTCTTCATATGACCAATAGATATTCCATCCTTAGAGACAATGTGGCTAATAAAGGAAACTGATTGAATCCAAAATTCACACTTTCTAAACTTCCTATATAATTCTTTTCTTCTAAGAGTCTTAAGAATAGTATATAAGTGATTTTCATGATATTCATAGATTTTGGAGTATACCATGATATCATTAATAAATACCACCACAAAGTCATCAAGATATTCCTTAAAAACTCTATTAATTAGATCCACAAAAACCGAGGGTGAATTAGTTAGTCCAAAAGGAATTACTGTAAACTCATAATGCCCATACCTAGTTTGAAACACTATCTTGGGAATGTATTTCTTCCTTATAAGCCTCTGATGATATCCAAATCGAAGAGCAATCATCAAAAAATAATAGTCTCCATGAAGTTGATCAAATAAATCATCAATTTGTGGTAGGGGATACTTGTTCTTTATTGTTATAGCATTGATCACCCTGTAGTCAATGCACAACCTCATAGATCCATTTATCTTCTTAATAAAAGAATAAGGTCTCCCCATGGGAAAACACTAGGGTGAATAAATCCTTTATCACTTAATTCCTATAGTTTTTTCTTTACTTATACCAATTCCACAGTGGCCATTATATAAGGAGTATTTGATATAGGCCTTGAACCCGGAATTAAATCAATAGAGAACTCAACTTCCCACTCTATAAAATTTCTAGGTAGATCCTCAGGAAACACATCAACATATTATTTCACAATAGGTACGCCCTCTATTTGAACATTCCTTTCCTCACCCATAGATATTTTTTTCCCTTCCTCCCCAATAATTGAATTCAGTAGAGCTACATGGTGTCGATATATATGAGAACCAGATGATGACGTTTCTACCCTAAAGATAATGGATTCTACATTTTCCTCAAAACTGTAACCTCATTCTTCTTGCAATAAATTTTCGCATCATGGTTTAAAATCCAATCCATACTGAAGATTATATCATATTTAATCATGGGTATGATAATAAAATCTGAAAATAAATCATGTTTATATTCCATAATGGGGACTGACTAACACAAATGTTTTGCAATGATACATCCCTAAGAAGTTTTGACTGACAACTCTGTTATTAAATCAAATTGGAAATATATAATTTTCTTGGAAAACAGGAAATATATGAAAGAATGTGATGATACAGAATCAAATTAAGAAATGGACAAGTTCAAGGAAACGATTAAAGTACCTGCCACCACATCGTTAGGAAATTCAACCTCCATAGTTGTGACTGCATAATCTTGGTCTTGCTCCCTTGGCATTTTTTGGGGAATATTTCCCTGAAGATTAGGACATTAATGTGAATAATGTCCCATATCCCTATAATTGTAGCATTGAATATTGGTAGCTTCTTTCTTCCCCTTACAATCCCGAGATAGGTGGACATTTTCTCCACACTTGTAATAAACTCTCATTTATATCAGGTAAGTTCCAGGGAATTTCTTACCATAATTATTGCAAGATGGAAGGTCAACTCTTACCTACTTCCCTATTTCTGTATTTCCTTTTCCAAAGTTTTCAGCAACCCTCTTGTTCTCTTGAATTTCTTTAAAGTCATAAGACTTATAAAATTAATTTTCCACCTTGATATAATTTGAGACTATATCTTCATATGATGAGAAACTTTGGGAGGCTAGAGACCTTAGGAGGAATGGTTTAAAACCATCAAGGAATCGATCAATCTTGCTCCTTGGATGAAATATGTAGTATTCATCATGTCTTTCTAACCTTGTGAAGTTAGCTTCATACATCACAACATTCTCACCCTGTTTTTTCATTAGATTTAGAAACTTCCTTTCCATATATACTCTTTGTTCATGAGGGATGTATTTTTTTAAGAATATTTCTTTAAAATTCTTCCATTCCATTTATTCAATTTTCCCCCTCCTCTGTGTTTTGGATTAAATACCACCACTGATCCTCAAATCTTGATAGTCGATAAAATTCCATGACAACCTTCTCTCTTTCATTACATCCAAAACCAAGAAATATACTCTCTAATGAACTTATCCACTAATCTACTATTAATGGATTTATTGTCCCATTAAATGGTGTAAGTTGTTGTTGAATAAAGTGATATATCATAGCTCCCCCATATTATGTATCCGGATGCTCTATACAGGCAAGGTTTTTATTCATAACTTGAGTTAGCTATTCTAGTATATTTATAAGTTTCTCAACACCAGTCATAACATTAGATCCAACATCATTATCTTTCATCAAAGGGAAATCCCTATATGGGACACCCACATTCATGTGGTTTCCATTCCTTCAACTAGGTGCCATTTATAAATAATGGCATACATTAGATTACATTATGAATCAAAATGTATAATCTCAACGTAGAAAAATACTTTGCATAAATTGAAATTCTATACATAGCTAATCTTATAATCATAAACATGGTTTCTTTGAGGAAAAAATTACATTTTAATCCTTCATAATGGCTTATAAAGAAAATGTAAATTATCCTAAGCATATCCCTAGGGAGTGTCAAACCAGTTGTGTAATAAGTCTCATTATTGTGTGCCAGGATACCCTAGGTCATGCCCGAAACTCCTGGTTAGAGTTTTCACTCATAGGTACATTTGTTCCAGAACAACATCTACTTGTAGTATCCAGATAGGGATGTATTTTCTAGAAAGGTCCACATAATCTATTCCTTAACAAAAATTTTAGGATGTTCTTGTATGTTTATCTTCAAAGAATATCTTAGGGTTTTGTTACCTAATCTATTTTTTTTAAATATAGTTTCCATGTTTTCTACTAAACTTCCTTAAATACCAATTGTAAGGAACCAACCCCAATTGCCCGGATCCAGTTCCTTATTTTATTACATTGGCATATAAATAAGGAATATTCATCCCGAAGGACCGAGTAGTTGAGAAGATTTGGAAACAAGATTCATACATACGTTCAAAATTACAACATTAAAAGAAATACAATATAGAAACTCCTTTGAAAACATCAATAACTCCTAGGTTATTTCTACATGTCATTCATAATATACCTCCTCATGTCCTGAGAAAATGAAACATAAGAAATCTGTGATATCAAATGCTCAGTAAGGGTAAGTAATATAGCATAAGATATCATAAACATAAACATTCATCATGGTGAATAAAATAAAAAACACATGCCTTTAAAAAATGAACATGAACATAATATGGAAGGAATAAGAGATGAATAAATAATGACATAATAAAACATGATCATGGGTATTGTACTAGTCAAATAACCTCATGAACCATCAATAATATTTTCATAATGATGTAATGTATAATTCGAGACATCATAACCATACCGTCAAGGCCTCATTCCAAGACCATAAATATCCATTGTGTGAAGGCCTCGTGTTAAGACCACGATTTGTCTCATGAGACCTACCGATGCATCGAGGGACTATAGTGAGCCCCACCAAAAAAATACTAATTCCAATGAATTTCTACTATGAATTGGAATAAAAATAAACAAAATATACATTCATATTTAATCTAATATATGATATGTAAATAACTTTCGTCAAACATTAAGCATAAACACTAACCCTTTAGAGTAAATTGGTGAATGGTTTTAAGATAGCACATCCACAGTCAAAATAATCATAAAAAATTTAATTAAATATGGTAGATGATATCATAAAATATTAATCACAATAATACATAACAATCAACAAGAGTGTTTAGATAGATGAAGATACTCTTATAAAATCATCGAGTAATT
Source organism: Viscum album (assembly GCA_963277665.1). Taxonomy (NCBI): domain Eukaryota; kingdom Viridiplantae; phylum Streptophyta; class Magnoliopsida; order Santalales; family Viscaceae; genus Viscum; species Viscum album. Next base: position 1,773,546,570 of record OY728146.1, on the reverse strand, counting down.
CTTGAGATAAATACTCTTTTACTTTGAAAAGAAGATTTCTTTTGGAAAAATATTTGTATAAAACCAGAAGTGAATTAAGATAGTATTTTCATAATAAAATGATATATTTTATAAATAAAATGGTTTTCAAAATCATATTATAGATTTTCCTCAAAAATAGGTAAGAATTTGAGAAATTCCTTTGAATCTGGCTCGTATTTCGGGAAGAATTTTTGAAAGATCCTTTTAAAACGTATAAATCCCCATAAATGAAGGTACATATATGGTTGGTAAAAATATATAGAACATTTAAACAGAATTTATGAGGAGTAAATATTAATGAATAATAATTTAATTGAGTTAAGTAGAGAATAAGATTAACCTAAATGAAAATGGAGGTTCGGATATAAATCCCTTACCTTAAGTCAATTGGTGTTCCTCACTTGATCTTAATGACCTGAATAATCAAATTTAGGTTCATAAATTAATGATTCAAGAACCCCCTATACATTTAATTTATTTATAATAACCTTATTTGGTTTATTTATGGCCTTTTGATGGGTTAAGATTTCCAATTTCATTGTTTGGGAGTGTTTTCTTCCTTGGTTTTCATGATCAGTTACTTATTTCTCATGTACAGAAAAACATGTAGAATGAGAATGGTTGTCCAGAATAGAGGTTGTATGTTATTAGTGAAAAAATATAATATTTCATGGTTATAAAATTCATTTGGTTATTGGGAGTGAAGATAAGTCATTATATAAAACATTATTGACAATTGTTTGGGTTAATTGGTGGTTCTTGATCACAATGAACTCATTTTGATTTATAAATTAATATCATGTGTACAAAAGGATTACAAAACCTTGAATAAGTTATAATAAATATATTATATTCTGTTTTAACCATCAAAATGGTTTCATGATCATAATTTAACATGGTAATAAAAATTTAAAACTTGTTATCCTTGAATGTGATAAATTAACACATCTCGGATTGTGCTTTCATTTCTAGTATAAAAGAAGGGGAAAGGAGAGATGATGAAGATTTATTCCTTTAACATAACAAAATTCATGTACATGTAAGGTACTGGATTCATCACAACATTTATATTAAAGGATGTGAGGAAATAAAAAGAAAAAAAAGGGAACTTGAAATAAAAGAAATGAAAAGAGGAATTTACCTCTTGAAGTAATCTTCTTTGAGAGCCTCTTTAGGGGAGGTGTTTTTTATTTTTATGATACCAAGGGATATTGGACATGGGGGAGTAGCTTGAGAGGATATTTGAGAAAAATTTATACAAGTCACAAGGCTCGAGAGGAGTGAAGTGAAGATGGAGTGGGGGGTTTAAGGTGGGGGAGGGGAGAGTTTTCCCTTTATTTTACTCATTATTTTATTATTTTTCCAAAGACAACCAATAGTATTTATTCCTATTAATGATAATAGTAACATGTGCATGTGAGTTCAAACCAATTTTGCTTACATAATCCATGATGCTTGGAATAATGAATTTAACTGATAATGTATATATACGGTAAATTACTGTATTTTACTATTTATCAAAAATTCGAGTATTTCAGAAAAAAAACCCAAAAATTAACCATAACCATTTTTTGATGTATAGAATTCAAAGATGAACTACATTTTTTGAAAATAATTTTCTAAATATTATTAATTTAATTTTTAAATAAAATCATAATTTATTCAAAAAATGACAATTTTAAAACTATAATTCATCTTATATCACCTTGAAAAAACAATCAAGATCTCATTATCTTATAACCTTAAGACAATAAAATAATAATTGATTTAATATTCATAAGGGACTATTACTATTCATATTACTATTCATAAGGGTATGTTACAATTTATCAAAAATTAAGTTTTTCTTATCATACTCTAAATATCTTACTGAACGCAACTGTGTATGTCAGTTTTTTGAAATTCAAATCACAAAGGTGGAAAATTATGTTTACTCGTTAGGTTATAACAAAGTGGTGTTTTGTATATACTCAATGTTTCATGCATTCAATATTAAATTTATTTGCAAAATATTGGGGTGTTACAGGTCTAGTGGTGACTCATCTGGCAGTGACACATCTGGAGGTGACTTGTTTGGTGGTGAATCATCTGGTAGTGAGATGTCTGGCGGTGACTCATCTAGCAGTGACATGTCTAGTGGTGAATAGTCTGGTGGTGAATAGTCTGGTAGTGACTTATCTGGTGTTGACTCATCTGGCAGTTACTCATTTTGAGGTGAATTATCTAGTCTAGCTTTCCCTTGAGATAGGACATCACAAAAATCATTATTCCTCAGAGTCGAGTAACTTGGTCACTACAGTAAGTTTGTGTTTTCCCTAGAGAGTTTTCTTATGCATGCACACCTTTGTTTTGGTGCAATAAGGTTGTGCGGATCATCTTTCTTCTAGGTAGTATTTCCTTCATCTTCCATGATTTTTTTATCTTGAGGAATGGGTATATAAATGTTTACCCTTATAGAGATAGTTCATTATAAATTATGGACGATAATAGAATTGGTTTAGAATAAATATTGAGGGATAGATTAAGGTAATTTTTATCTTATTATTTTATTGAAATTGATTGATGTTGTAAATTTTATGTTCTAATTACCCACTAAAAATCATGGCTGTTGGGGTCCTTTTTTTGCATTAGTTGATGGTTTTGGGAACACATGCTTGTTGTGTTGTTGTTGATCTCAGTTACTATGTAGTGGGTTAACCACATACGTTCAATTACTAAAATGGATTCCCCATGATCATATGACTTCTATAATAACAAACTTAATTAATAAAGTGAAATTAAATAAGATATCTCTTGATAAATCTAAAAGTGTGTTGTGATGCGGTGTGTGATATGACTCGCAGGGGGCAGTGGATGAGTTATAGTTTTGCAGTGAGGTTGTGATGTTCATGATGTGGTTTTACGCTGGGTATGCAGTGGAATATTAAAATAGAATTCACTGTTGGGATTTTGTTTCATTGTACTACTTATTTTGTTTTGTGCTGTGTTAGTTTCCTGGTTGGAATGGATGAAAAAATGAATAATAATCCTGAACTGGAAGTATTACATGATAATGATTTAAATTGCATGGTTAATGGGTGAATTGATGATGAGATATAAGTAAAAATATAACTATATATTTAATTGAATAGTTCGGAAATGGAGAATCTATAGAAAATTTATTGATAGTTCAAGACTTAAATAAAAATTGTGGCTTGTGTTTTTCTTGTATAGTGTTATGAATTTAGAGGTGGCACCGTAGTGTGAAAGTCATGAGTAGGTTGGTGTTTTTTTTTGTAAACTCATAGGTTGGGCTTGTGTGTGTTTTTTTTTTCTCTCTCTCTATATATATATACACATTGTATATTCTCTTGATTTATTTACACACCTCACCCATGTTGAGCACCATGTGCCGACATCCACATAGTCACGTGGGTGGGTGTCTTCCCCAACATCCCAGTGGGAGGATGGATGGATGGCCACCCACACTTCTCTGCTCCCTCTTCCGAGTGATAATGACCTAGGTGTCTTCGGGCAAGTTGTGATGTAGTGTCTCATGTGTCTTCAAGATGAGTTGTTATGTGGGGTCCTAAGTGTCTTAGGGAATGGTGTGTTATACCATGTTTAGTCATGATGAGATGTGTTGTGATGTATCATGTGTGTGTGGGAAGAATGTGATGTGTGGTGATGGACCAGATGTCTACGGGTGTGATGTGATGTGAGGTGTGGCCTATGTGTGTATGGTTGGGATGTGACGCGATACATTTGGAAGATGTGGGAGAACCATGATGTCTTTTATTAGGGTGTGAGAGTGTCTAATCAGTGGGAAAGTGGTGTGGGGTACCCTATCATTGATGTGATTTATACTATATTAAATTACTTGGATGTGTTATTTGGTGAGCGAGTCTTAGTGAGGTTGGGGTTATGGTTAGTCTACCAATTTGGTACTATTTGGTTTTTAAGTTTTCTTACTGGTGCATTAGTATTCTCCTTCCACTTGTGCATGAGAGACTTTAGTTTTCCTACTGAGTACACCTGTATGTTCTCCATATATATAAAAAAACAGATTTCTAGTTTCTAGGAGAATTACATGGACCGTGTTGGGTGTTATTATCTCAAACCTTTGGACAATTGCTGCTTTGCTGCACTAGTTTTGTTTTTGGGTATTGACTTTGGAGACATTTATTTTTATCAGTTTTATTTACACATTCATCGAGGGATGGTTTTTGGTTTATATATATATATATATATATATATATATATATATATATATATATATATATCAAGGAGTTGATTATTTTTGATACATCCTATCTCTTGATCTTGTCTTCTTAATGCCACACATATTGTGATATTTGTACACCCTTGGTGCTAGTCACCAACCAGGAGACTACTGGGGTGGGTAATGAGGATCATTATCTATCTCCCTTCAATGAAGAATCTTTGGTGGGTGGGGTTCAAGACACTATTAGTTAATCCGGATTTATGGTCATAGATTTTGGACCAATATATCATAATTAGTAAGAACCCTTATTTTGAGAATAATACACTCATAATTGGGGAAGAATTACTATAGTATATGGTAATATAACTCAGACCAATGTTTCTTATATTTTAGGGGAATAAAATTCAGACCCATATTTATTATAGTTTAGTTTTATACATCCCAAAACAAAAAATTGGGGTTTTAAAATAATTTCATATAGCTTGAATCCAAAATTATTCTTGTAGTCTGTGGTCATATAGATTATACCCAAAATGATAGATTATACCCAAAATGATAGGAAGTTTATGTATTTTTAATGGAGCACTTAGAAGTTGGATTGTTTTTCGAGATCTCAATGTCACTAAATATTCTATAGATGATATGAACTGGGCACTCATAGTTCATTAATAGTACCTACTAATGGGATGCTGAAAGGAAATATCGTTCACTCTGAACCCCTAGGTTTTCATACTTTTACGAAAGTTTGATCTTCTTCGTCCATCATCGATCTTGGACCGTCATGGCCCGAGGTTCTCGAGCCGTCTATTTTGCCGGGCTCGGGTGCTGCCTTTCAGAATGGTCGCTCCCCGGCGGCGTCTTTTACCGAGGCTTCAGCTCATCTCAAATGGACCTTGGTCATGAAATTTGGGCTGGAGAAGCCTCTTCTCAATCTGTTCAAAGACTTTGTGGCGTCGTGGGATCTGTCCTCTCTGTCCAAGGTGTCTTCATTGAACCTAAGGTCCTTCTGCATCATTCTTTCTTCCGGAGAGCATTTTTTATCCCTTTATAATAGATTCAATGCCTTGTTGCTTGATTCGGATGTCCATGGTTCTGATGCGTCTGTTTTCTCCTCTTGTAAATGGGTTTTGTACTAGGGATCATGCTAAGATTATCCAAAATGTCTCGGTTTCTCAGAATAAGGGCTCATCTATGCCTGGGGCCAAATCCAGGCGTCTCCGGACCCAAGGATTTCTATCATTATCTAGAATGCAAGGTATTGGGGGCATGGCTGAGGACAGATTTTATTCTATCTGGACTCTGTCATTCCAAAGGTTCGGTGGTAGTGATTCTGGAACCTAGACAGCAAACTTCTAAGATCTCAGATTTTTCCCATAAAATTGGCCTTCACAGTTTCTTTCATGGGGAGCCTGTCAAGCAACACATTTGGGTGTTCTGGAGAAATTATTTTTCGGTGGATCTGTTGGATTCTTCTAACCAACTTTTGTCAGTTAAGATTAGTGGCAGTAACTAGGAATTTATCTTCTCCTTTGTTTATGCCAAGTGCGAGGCTAAGGAGTGGGAGACTTTGTCGCAGGATCTGGACTGTTTTGATCCGGGCAATTCAGCGTGGTTCGTATGAGTGGATTTCAACATAATCCTTGACTCCTCGGAGAAGTAGGGGGGTGGTGTTGTTCCGGGCATTGATCGGCAGGAGTTTGCCTCTTCTGCTGCACGTAATGGCCTCTTGGATTTGGGATTCACAGTTAACAAATTCACTTGCTGTAATAACCAAAAGTGGAACCGGCACACCTAGTGTAGGCTAGAACGTTGTTTTTTCAATCTTCAAGCAACATCATCATTTCCGAGCGCAATGGTGGAGCACCTGGTGTGGGCTCTTTCGGACAATGCTCCACTTCTTATCCCTATGGAGCAAGGGTCAGCGGACTTTAGGCGTTTCTTTTATTCGACTCGGTGGGCGAATGATAAGGGTTTCATCAACATGGTGAGGCAATCGTGGACAAAACCAATGTTGGATAACATATTGGTGGGTCTACATAAAATGCTGAGGTGACTTAAAATCAATCTCCAATCCTAGTATGCAAGGTGAATAGATCGTTTCTCTAGGTTTGATGGATTATAATATGAGATCGGGCATCTTGAAGCAGGCCTTCAAAGATATTGGGATGAGGAGGTCTTTGGTTCTTTGGAGGGAAAAAAATCCAACTGGCTGAATTAGTTTTTAAACAGGAAAGATCTATTTGTGAGCGGTCCAGGGCGGCTTGGCTTAGGGAGGGGGTATTGGAAGACATCCTTTTTTTTAGGATTGCATCAATGAAAGGAAGAGATCCACCATTCCTAACATTTATCTCGAGGATGGTTTGTTTACCCAGGATATCCATGTCATGGGAGGTATGGTTATGGATTACTTTAAACTATTTTTGGTTGTGCCTAATCCCCTTATGGAGGGTGGATACCCAAATGAACTGACTAACTTATTTGACAGCATTCCAAAGACAGTGTCCAATGATATCAACAACTTTTTTGAATGCATACCAGGGGAAACTGAGGTTTGGGAGGTTGTCTGGTCACTTAATGCAGAAAGTTCTCTGGGACCCGATGGGTTCCCAGGATCATTTTATATATCCTTTTGGGAGCTGGTTAAGGGGGAACTGGCGGAGGTTATTCAAGATTTCTTTAAAGGTGGGTTTCTTCCCCGGGTTTCTTGTGCTTTAACCTTAATCCTCATTCTGAAAGTGAAAGATCCTTCGTCGTTGAGCCAATATAAACCAATCTGCATGTGTAATTTCCCCTATAAAGTGAAGGCTAGTACTATTAATAGAAGGTTGGTGGCTTACCTTCCCCAATGGGTCTCCAATCATCAACAAGGCTTAATTAAAGGGAGATTGAGTCAGTCCACAATTTCCATGGTTCAAGAGATGATTGGGGAATTAACAATAAAGCATTGGGTTCCAACGTGGTGATTAAAGTTGATATGCATAAAGCCTATGAAAAAATAGAGTGGGGCTTCATCAACAGGGTGCTAAATTGCATGGGTTTTTTCTAAAGGGGATGTTGACATCTTTTTCAGGGCTGTTAGTTTTCCATGGAGGGTCATCTCCTTTATGGGAAGGAATTGTGGGTTCTTTAAGACTGATCAGGGTTTAAGGCATGGTGATCCCTTATCCCCCAGCCTTTTCTTCCCAGTTGAGGACACGCTGAGTAGGTATCTAGAGAGGAAGATCTGTTCTGGAAGAATGCGGCCATATCAGGATATGACACCATCTCGTGTTATTTCTCATGTTTTTTTTTTGCTAATGACATGATATTTTTTCTGAATGGAAATTGTAAAAATATTAATGAGTTCAACAAAACCCCCGAGCTCTATTGCAAGTGGATTGGTCAGGCCATCTGCTGGGAATAGAGTAGCATGTACATTTCGAAATGGTGTTTTAAGAGGTGGCAGAAAGATATTGAAGATGGGCTGGGTATGCATAAAAAATCCTTCCCCATGACTTATCTTGGAGCTTATGTGGCTCCAGGGAGGGTCCGAATTCACCACATTGATGGGCTTGTGGATAAAATTTCTGCTCACATTATAAATTGGAAGAATTGGTTCCTTTCATTTGGGGGTCATATCACTCTTGTCAATTGTGTTTTGTCTTCTATCCCTATGCACGTGTTATCAGTGCTCAGTGTGCCAATGGAGGTTTTGAATAACATTGAAAATTTATTTTCAAGCTTCATCTAGGACTTGCAAGCCAAGGGGAGATATCATTGGGTTGCATGGGACAAGTTGGCCAGGCAAGTGGGAGATGGGGGTGTCAACCTCAGGAGCATAAAAGAGGAGATGATGATAATGCAAGCCAATCTTTCATGGGACTTCTTAGAAGGGTAATATCTTTTGTCCCATCTTATTTCTAACTGGTATGACAGACAGGGAGTTCCTGATCATGGGTGACCTTCTAGGCTTTGACAGGTGATTTCCAGTCATTTACTGGTACTTCAAAGTCATTCCAGGTTGATTATCAGTTGTGGAAAGGTAAGCTTATGGAATGATAATTGGGCTAGTTTGAGGATTGGGTTCTTGGGACCCCCTGTGCCAACAATCACTTTCTCTCAAGCCAGCAGGTTTGAATCCTTTATTTGGGCCATCCTCAATCAGCAATAAACGCAGGTCTTTAATAACATCAGCCTCAATTTGGAACTAAACAAACTCATTTTTAAAGGCCCGTCCTCATGTATGCTCTCTGCAAGGGGGTATCACCATTTTTATCAAACATAGGGGAATCGGCAGGCATGGAGCGATATTCTTTGGTGCAATGACATCCCTACCATGTACAACTTTCTAGTTTGGAGGATTCATAACCAGACTCTCCCCATTGATGAACAGGTTTGGAAGAAAGGGATTTCGCTAGTCTCTAAACGTCTTTATTGTAGGAACCCTAAGGAGGAGTCTGCAACTCACCTCTTCTATTCCAGTGATTGGGCTACAGTTGTATGGGATGCTATTGGTGCGGTCACTAGGTTGGGAAACAGGCGATGTTATCCTAATTTGATTCTTCAAGCTTGGTTTTTGGGGACTGAGGGTGATGCCTAGGAAAGAAGGGCAATGTCGCTTCTTATTGATGTGGGTTGCTGGATGAACTGGACCTTGAAGAACTAGTGTCGCCATTCGGGTGCTTCCACGTCTTGCTTGGGCTTGATGCTCGAAGCCAAAATCAACACGGTGGACCCGGTCCTGTTGACCAAGAGTTGGGATCACTCTTCTTCATTGCGCAGAATCATGGCAGGCAAAAACCACAAGGTATACTGCTCGGGCTCCTGCTAATTAGGGAATGTGGGTGAGGTGGATGCCTCCTTGTAATGGCTTGAAACTCAATGTTGATGGATCCTTCACTACGAGGGGTTATGTGTTGGAGGGGGGGGGGGAGTTGTTTGGGATAACCAAGGGGTAGTGTTGTTGGACTTTTGTAGCGGGTTTGGCCAAGGAGATTTTCTCCTGGCGAAGGCAAATACGATGCTGAAAGGGATTGAGTTGTGCCATGAGCACAAGATCATGCTGGAATCAGTGTAATCAGTGGAATCAGACTCGATGGTGATCCATTGGGTGTTACAGGGGAAGACTCAGGTTCCATGTGCCATCACTTATCTCATCCGAAAGGTGAAAAATATCCTCCATCTGAGGGAGGACATTGGTCATACTTGTCCCGAAGGGAATAAGGTGGTGGATTTCCTTGGTTCATGGACGACTAATGGGGACAAGTGTTTCTTATTTTACAGTTTGGGTTCCTTACCACCGGTGTGTAGTGGCATTGTTAGGGAGGTTGCACTCAATCTACACTATTTTAGACCACCTTGAGCTTGTTTTTCTTGGGCTTTTCCCAGATTGAAATAAAATTGTTACATTGTAGTCGTAGTAAGGGAATCACATTTATAATGGTCATAGGCCAATTCGATGTGAATATGAGGGCTCAAACATCTAGGTTAAATGAATGATGATCAAAGGGAACTCCAACATGGGATCCCTAATATGAATGTAGAAGAGATTGAACCACCAGGTTGGTATGGGGATAAAGGTGAAGGGAAATTTCTATATAGGAGCATATGAGACTTGGGTTATACTATGTATCTTGTGATGAAAAAAAGTCACACCTCACATTTTTTAAGGAAAGTTTGTCATATTCATGTAAGAGTGGTAAATTTAGCACATCATGAAATTTATTGGGATCCAATGACATGGGAAAAATAGAGATAACAACATTAAAATGGAAAAACATATGTGAATGATACATAATATAAAAGATATTGTAGTACCATTAGCCTTTCAAACAAATTATTACATGATTTTCAACATAAACGTACATTTATAAAAAAAAAGGATAATGAGGTATAGTGTATTTGGAAAACATTGTTCATATAACAAAAAAAAAAGGAATCTAAAACATGAAATCATCATTTTATTCATCATAAAGGGATCCTAAATCCATTTGAGCTTATAAAAATGGATAGGATATCATAGAGAATACATAATATAAAGCGGTGAGCTAAAATTCCCAATAAGGGAATAAACCTGATAAGGAAACATAATATTTGAGTCAAATGTATAACATGATACCATAATAGACAAGTCTCATTAGTAACCACATGGAATCATAACATAAATAAAATAGTATAATAAGATCATGATATCCTAGAAAATGAGGCATTAACAGAAAACCAGACATAAATATGAGTTAGGGCGAACTTTCTAAATAACTTCACATGACGGTAAAAGTCTATAATTGATTTGGTTTACTCCCTAACGCATACATGATGTCTCGTGAAACTAAAACATATCCCAATACATTGGAGTGATATATATGTGCATCTATCATAACATTTTCATGATCTATGTGTTCAACATAAATAATCCAATCATAATGAATAACATAATAATTACCCACAAAAAATGGTTGCATAATCTTTCCTTAGATCATAATTAAATGAAATTTCATAATAATAGAATTTGAGAATAAACAAAAGGAAAATGTTACTCTATTAATGGATCCTATAAAAATCTAGGTATATATATGAGAGACATATACATAATTTAGAATAATTCCATACCTTTAATGAGATGGGGAAAGCGAATCAGAGGGAGGTCATAACCTGAGAAAAAGGATGGTTTAGAAACCTGCTTTTGGATATGGTCAAGCTCTTTAATGGATGGCGGGAGGCTCTTACCTTGCAGCACCTATTTCTCAATGTTCCAGTTTCTCTACTGCCCAGTAATATTTCAAGACCCCTCTGGGTGCGGTGGACTCCTCCAGCTTGCGGTTTGAAACTTAATACCGATGGTTCCTGTCGCTTGGGAACCATCCGTGGAGGTGGGGTTGTTCGGGACTCCAATGTCACGACCCGTCCCCCGGGGCCCGTGTCGTGACTACCTCAAGCCCGCCTTCCATATGCCAGAGGCTGACGACTAGCACCAAAGGCGTAATTCCATAAAACTGGGAAGACATTGCCTTTATAACTTGTAAACACACGCACAAGCAAACACACAACAAGATACCAACACAAGTAAACCGTATAACAAAAAGAGTGCAGAAAAGAAAAAGGGGCCAAAATACAAGCCCAACAGTAAAGGTACAAGAAACTGAAAGTACAAGTACAACTGAAGAAAAAGAAAAAACACAGCTACTGGGTCATCCACCGAGATTCCTACATGAAGGGTAGGTACAGATCACCTCCTCAGCACTCCACGTTCGTCCGCCTCCTCCGTGTACCGACGCGCCTTATGATCCACCTCCGGGTACCATCCAGTCCTGGTACTCTCAACCTCAGTCAGCGCTGTCCGTCGTCTGCATCCAACACATCATGGTGCGGGCATAGCCCGTGCAGGGGCGAGTATAACGATACTCAGTAGGGACCCTGAGACCCTCAAGGTCTCACAAAATCTATAAAGGATAAACCACAAAGTATGAAATCAACAGATAACCTTACTTAGGTATATGCCCATACATATACCTAAGTTATCAAGTAATTCATCTCAATCATGAGGAAAACACAGAAAACTTGACTCAGCTCAAACCGGGATTTTATTCTAGGGGTAGTATCAAGTAACATCCCCAGTCACATTGTCGAAACCTCGACTGCTGGAGAACTCCTCCTCTATGGAGTACAGTGGGTCTGCCGCGACACCAAGGCTCTTCCCACTAACCTTGAACTGTTGAGGTACTCCTCCTGTCGAGTACCGTGGGTCTGCCGCGTCACCAAGGTGCTCCCCACCGTGGGTCTGCCGCGTCACCAAGGCGCTCCCCCTCGTAGCCTGCTGAGGTATTTCCTCCTGTCGAGTACCGTGGGTCTGCCGCGACACCAAGGTGCTCCCCACCGTGGGTCTGCGGAAACACCAAGGTGCTCCCCACTGGGCTAGTCGAGTCACTCCGAGTCGATACGGTCAGCAGTCGTCAGGTCTCAGCCAACTACTAGGTCTCCGCACTATGCTCACTCATCTCTAGGAGGATCCGTTCCACAAGCTACTGGTCGATACTTCAACTGTCACGAAGTCCCACGAAGAAGTATATCAAAGGTCCGCCACGTCATAGGGGTCTCAACGTAACAGACGGCGCGTCAATCAGATGCTCGATTTGTGAGTTATTAGCCTTTTAGTTCTCGGGGCCCGGTTGGATTTGTGCTCGATCCAACCTGACCATTCCCCATCTTAATCCAAAACACAGTGGGGTATCACTCAAAGGAACCGTCTCGCTCCAAGATTTCCAGCACCGCTGAGGGTTCGTTAAACGGTTGACCGGTGCCAAAGCTATGGCCAAAAGAGCGTAAATGGGTCGTAGTGGGCCCGAGTTCGGTCCGACCTGGTCGGAACGACCCGACCCGACCTGACATGGGTCGACCCGGTTCGGGTCGACCTGGCCCGACCCGTTGGGTCAGGCTTGACCTGTGATGCGGCCCGGTCCGCTGGGAGGTCCAGCAGGCTGCGAGGGCCGCGAAGCCCGCGGGTGCCGCGCGACAGCTCGTCCGCGGGGGTGCCGCGAGGGCGCGGGGGCCGGTTCGGTCGGGGCACCGCGGGGGGCGCGGGCCAGTTCGGCCGGGGCGCCGCGGGGGGCGCGGGTCGGTTCGGCCGGGGCGCCGCGGGGAGCGCGGGCCGGTTCGGCCGGGGCGCCGCGGGGGGCGCGGGCCGGTTCGGCCGGGGCGCCGCGGGGGGGGGGGGGGGGGGGGCGGGCCGGTTCGGTCGGGGCGCCGCGGGGGGGCGTGGGCCGGTTCGGTCGGGGCGCCGCGAGAGGCGAAGGCGGCTCGGCTCGACGGCGGTTTGGCGGCGGCGCGAAGCGGCGAAGGCCGCGGGTGCCACGAGGCGACGCGGCGAGGCCGCAGGCGGCGGAGCGCCGCAGAGGCCGCAGGCGGTGGTGACCGCGGGTGGCGGAGCCTCGTTGCCTTTGTCGCCTTCCTCCATTTCGAAGAACACACCAAGGAAGAACGACGGAGGGGTCGGGCCATGTTAGTTTGACCTACACCCTCCGCGTTTGGAGTGGTAGCAAGCGGTTCACAAAGAACGAAGCGATGAACGTCAACCATGATCTTCCACAATTTAATTATTCCCAATCCCGCACAAGAGAAGAAGGGAGTACATGGAAAGTGATAAACAAATAGCTTTAAACCCCTACCTCGTATTGTACGTTGACGGCGATGAGGAGGGAAGGTCGGTCATCGAAGACGTCCCACGTCGGTTGCCTCCGCAAGGTGCTTCCGAGGAAGAAGTCGAAGATGTTCCTCGTCGACATTCTTTGTGGAGGAAACGTTCTTCGTTGGAGAAACTTTCTCCCAATTCCACCCAAATGTAAAGTGGTTCCAAAATAATAGATTAAGCAATCTATTATTTTGTTGGCAAGAATTAAAAAAGTTTCATTAATTATGGTGGGTGACATAATTAAAGCTTGAGTGTTGGCACAATTTAATTGTGGTGGAAGCCCAAGATGCTCCTCTACATTACTGATGGAGTTGAGAGGTTTTCATCTCCCCCCATTAATAGGGGTCGAGTAGTCCCCACCCCCAAATTCAAATTGGGAGGTTTTGAGATCTCGGGTGGTCTCCACCACAATAAATCTAGAAGATGAGGTTTAGTTCCGGTGGACCCCACCCCTGAACATTCACATGGGAGGGTGGTTACAACAAAATAAAATAAAACATGTGTTTATTTTATTTTATTTTTTTCCACGAAAAACCCAAAAACTAACTTTCACCCTCGACCAACTGTCGTCGAGGTGAAAGTCTTCTTAAGCGAATACTGGCGTTGCGAGTTCAACGATGCCCTCAGATTTCAATTATGAGCATCAATTGAAAAGTTAGAAAAACCCGCTCGCACGTTTACTGAACATACCCGAAAAAAAGTTCAGAAATTCATTCCAGGCACTCCAGGCCTCGGAATCACGTGCCGTCAATTTTTGCGGACTCGTAAAATTTTCATTTATTCAAAAAAAAAATTACATGGAAATTCTAGGTCTTTATATTCTCCCCACCTCAGGGTTCTACGTCCCCGTAAACCACAACTCAAACTAGGTAAACAAGTGGGGGTACTGAGCACGCATCTGAGCCTCCCGCTCCCATGTGCTCTCCTGGAGGTTCCCGTGCTGCCAGCGAACACGCACCAGAGGTATCGACCGTCAACGAAGGACCCGCTCTTGTCGATCCTCAATCTCTACTGGAACCTCTGTAAAAGTCACCCCATCGTTGACGTCCAACTTGCCATGGTCGATGATGTGATAAGGGTCATGCACGTATCTCCTCATCCGGGATACCCGAAAGACGTTGTGCACCCGGTGCAACTGAGGTGGAAGAGAAAAGCGATAAGCCACCTCACCTACTCTGCTGAGGACCTGGAATGGTCCGATGAATCACGGAGATAACTTTCCGTCTCAGCCAAATCTCCATAGACCTCGTCGAGGTGAGACCCGTAGAAAGACGTGGTCGCCATCCTCGAACTCCAGAGGCCTCCGTCTCCTGTCTTCATACGACTTCTGCCTGCTCTGTACAATCTTCATCCGCTCCTGGATGATTTGCACCTTCTTCGTGGTAGCCCATACCATCTCTGGTCCTACAAGTGCTGACTCCCCTGGGTTAGTCCAGCACAAAGGTGATATGCAAGGTCGCCCGTACAACGCCTCGAAAGGTGCCATCCCAATGGTGGAGTGATAGCTGTTGTTGTATGCAAACTCCACCAAATGTAAGTGATCCTCCCAACTGCGACTGAAGTCGAGGACACAAGCATGCAACATGTCCTCGAGGGTCTGAATGGTCCGATCAGTCTGACCATCCGTCTGCGGATGGAAGGCGGTGCTCAAACGAAGCTGCGTCCTGAAAGCCTCCCGTAACCCCTTCCATAGCCGGGAAGTAAAACATGCGTCATGATCGGAGACAATCGTCGAAGGTACTCCATGTAGCCGCACAATCTCCTACACATAGAGGCGTCCCAAGCTCTCTACTGAACCCTGCTCTCTGATCGGTAGGAAGTGAGCCGACTTGGTGATTAGGTCGACGATCACCCAGATAGAGTCATGTCCCCTGGATGTATGTGAGAGTCCTGTCACGAAGTCCATGGATATCTCATCCCACTTCCACTCTGGGACATTTAAAGGCTGAACCAAGCCTGCTGGTACCTGATGCCCCGCCTTCACTTGTTGACAAGTGAGACATCGAGAGACAAACTCTGCTACTGCCTTCTTCATCCCCGGCCACCAGTGCTATCGTCGGAGATCCTGATACATCTTCGCCACTCCTGGATGTACCGCTAGAGGGGATGTGTGGAACTCCCTCAACACTTCCTCCTGAAGTGACACTAGTACCATGGTACGTCCCCTGAAGAGGATGACGTGCTCCCCACCTTCAGAAAATCCATCAGGTGCTTGCCCTTTGGATATCTGAGCACGTCATGTCTCACAGTCAGCGTCCCAACGCTGCGCCTCCCTGACTCACTGAAGAAGTGGGGGAGTGACTGTAAGAGATTGAAGGAAAGATGCTCTATCTCTATCCACAAAGGATATCTGCAAAGCGACCAGCTGTTCCGTCGCCTCGCCTAGCAGCTGTATACCAGACCTCCTGCTGAGTGCATCTGCTACAACGTTCCCCTTCCCAGGAGTATAGACTATCTCAAAGTCATAGTCCTGGAGTAACTCAAGCCAACGTCGCTATCTCGGGTTCAGATCCTTTTGGGAGAAGATATACCTAAGACTCTTGTGATCAGAGTACACTGTAAAACGTTCACCCATAAGATAGTGCTGCCACATTTTATAGGCGAAGACCACTGCTGCTAACTCCAGGTCATGGGTAGCGTAGTTCTGCTCATGTTGTCTCAGCTGCTGAGAACCATAAGTGATCACCGCTCGCTCCTGCATCAGGACACATCCGAGCCCAGTCCCTGATGCGTCATAGTAAACTATGTACCCTACACCCTCCTCTGGAAGCCTCAAGATGGGGGCACTAGTCAGCCTCTGCCTCAGCTCCTGAAAGCTCTGCTGACATCTCTCCGACCACAAGAAGGGTTTCCCCTTCTTCGTCAACGCTGATAGTGGTGCTGTAACTCTGAGAAGTCTAGCACAAACCTCTGGTAATATGCAGCCAAACCCAGGAAACTCCGTACCTCCTTCACACTCCTCGGTGGATCCCAAGCAAGTACTGCCTCAATCTTCGCTGGATCCACTGCAACTCCAGCCTCAGATATGACATGTTCCAGGAAGTGAACCTCTCGGATCCAGAACTAGCACTTCGAGAGCTTACCATAAAGCTGGTTCTCTCAGCGTGTGTCCAGTACTACCTGCAAATGATAGGCATGCTCTTCCTTAGTAGTCGAGTAGATTAGAATGTCGTTGATGAAGACTACTACAAAGCAATCATGGTATGGATGAGAGATCCTGTTCATGAGTCCCATGAACACTGCTGGAGCATTGGTTACGCCGAATGACATAACCAAGAACTCATAATGGTCGTACCAACACCTGAAGGCCATCTTCTGCACATCCTCATCTCGTACTCTGAGCTGGTGATAGCCTAATCTGAGGTCTATCTTCGAGAACCACCGTTCTCCCTTCAGCTGATCAAAGAGGTCGTCAATCCTCAGGAGTGAGTACTTGTTCTTCACGGTCACCTGATTTAGGTGCTAGTAGTCGACACAAAGGCTCAAGCTCCCATCCGCCTTCTTGGCGAACAGAATCAGGGCTGCCCAAGGTGAAACATTGGGCCGGATGAACCCCTTCCCCTGCAAGTCCTCTAGCTGTACCTGCAGCTCGCGAAGCTCCACGAGAGCCATCCGATACGTTGGTGTTGATATCGGTGCCGTCCCAGGGTACAAGTCAATGTAAAAGTCCACCTCTCTTCGGGGAGGTAGACTCGGAACATCATCAGGGAAAACATCCGTGTACTGGTCCACCATTGCAGGATAGCTCAGACTCTCCACATCAACAGCTCTGAGGGTAAGGCTAGCCAACTAATGTGTAATCGGCTACACCCTCCTCCGGGTAAGTCCATCCTGCGCTGCATAGGCTCCCTTCTCGCCGGTGAAGGTAACCCTGGTCCCATCCGTGCAGACACACCGGACTTTGCGCCTAATACAGTTTATCTGAGCATGAACTGTAGATAACCAGTCCATACCCAAGATGATGTCGTAAGTCCTCGATGCAACTACTAGGAGATCACAACCGAAGCTCTCGCCTCCTAGAGTAAGCTCACACTCCCGGCACCAGTGTATAATCATCGAATTCGCTCCCGTATGAGTCTCTAGCCGTAAGGATCGAGCGAACGACTCCATCGGAATCTCCAAGCTCTGAATGGGGGCAGTGACAATAAAAGAATGACTGACACCTGTGTCTATAAGTACTGAAACTATGGTGGAGTAGACACAGATCATACCTCGTATCATCTCCGGAGCGCCGTGATCGTAAGCCTCAGCTGCCTGGAGTTGAGCTGTCCCTTGTCCACCTTCTCCCTATGGTTGGGGTGGTCCTCTTGGTGGTGGTGGCGGTAAAATCTCGAATCGTCGCCCACCGCCAGCTGCACGACCAACTCCTCTTCCACGTCCGTCTGCTCCCTGCGGACCACCTCGATCGAATCTCTATCTCTGCCTGGGCGGTCCTTCGACCGCCTGCTGATCATTCGCACGGCGGGTCAGACAGTCACGAGCCATGTGACCCTGCCCACTGCATGTGAAATACTGCCCGCTCCTGGCATGTATGTATCTGTCTCGGGTGCCCCGCACAACCGACTCTAAATCCTGCAGTCGTCCACCTGCATGTCTGGTCCTCTTGGACCTCTGCGACATCTGTCTGCTGCCAGCTGTAGAAGACTCCGCTACGTGACGACTGGTAGTGGGTCTCACTGCCAGTGACTGCTCATCAAAGAAACTCTCCACCAAGAGGGCTCTCTCTAACACCCCCTGCATCGGGATGTTGAGTGAGATCATCGAAGCCCTGATCTCCCGCCTGAGTCCCTACTCGAAGGTCCGGGCCCTGAAGAAAGGGTCCCACACCATATCTGTGGAGTAACGTGAAAGGTCAGTGAACCTCACTAAGTACTGAGCCACAATCATGCTGACCTGTTGCAGATGAAGTAACTCCTGTATGCGCACTGCGCAAAGAGTCGCTGGAACAAACTCTGCCTGAAACATGCCCTCAAAGTCTTCCCAGAGAAGCGTCACCTCGTCGTGGACTTGGAGCATCAAGCTCCACCATCTGCCCACTACTGCCTATAGAAGGTTGGTGACAAGGATCACCATGAGATCGGCTGGTGTCCCTACCAGTCAAAAAATTCTCACCACAGCCTCCAGCCAATCCTCAGCCGCCTGTGAGTCCGTCTCTCCCCTGAACCTGGGTGGCCTCTGGCGCTAAAACTTGTGCAACGCGCTCAAGAGGCGTGCACCGTCTGATGATGGGGATGGTGGCATCGGTGGCCCAACGGGGAATGGTACCGCTGGTGCCTCCGCTGGAAGAGGGCCATGCATCGAGGTCTCGTCGCTCGGTGGACTATCAGTGCGTACAAATCTCGGAACTCTAGCTGGCTGTCTGCGTGGAGGCATCCTGAAAAGAAACAAGTGCGCTACGGTCAAAAAGTTATACCCAGTGAGCTGACCTGGTGAGCTGACTTAAAGAAAACTTTTGAAAACACACACGCAATCAGTGTTTTCGTGCACTAAGTTAGAAATCAGAAGTCAGGGTCCTGGTCTATGGATACGTCGGCCGCCGCACCAACACTGGACTCCCTGAACTGAAAACCGTACTCACTACACTTAACACAATTGCTTCACAGAAAAGATCAGAGTCCTAAGTTCTGCGGTAGAACCGACTCCTCTGATACCAATTTGTTACGACCCGTCCCCCGGGGCCCGTGCCGTGACTACCCTAAGCCCGCCTTCCATAGGCCAGAGGCTGGCGACTAGCACCAAAGGCGCAATTCCCTAAAACTGGGAAGGAATTGCCTTTATAACCTGTAAACACACGCACAAGAAAGCGCACAACAAGATACCAACACAAGTAAACTGTATAACAAAAAGAGTGCTGAAAAGAAAAAGGGGCCATAATACAAGCCTAACAGTAAAGGTACAAGAAACTGAAAGTACAAGTACAACAGAGGAAAAATGAAGAAAAAAAAACAGCTACTTGGTCCTCCACCGAGGTTCCTACCTGAATGGTAGGTACAAATCACCTCCTCAGCACTCCACGTCCGTCCGTCTCCTCCGTGCACTGACACGCCGTATGGTCCACTTCCGGGTACCGTCCAGTCTTGACACTCTCAACCTCAGTCAGCGATGTCTGTCATCTGCATCCAACACATCATGGTGCGAGCATAACCCGTGCAGGGGTGAGTATAATGATACTCAGTAGGGATCCCAAGACCCTCAAGGTCTCACAAAATCCATCAAGGATAAACCAAAAAGTATGAAATCAATAGATAACCTTACTTAGGTATATGCCCATACATATACCTAAGTTATCAAGTAATCCATCTCAATCTTGAGGAAAATACCAAAAATCTGACTCAACTCAAACCAGGATTTTATTCTAGGGGTAGTATCAAGTAACATCCCCAGTCACATTGTCGAAATCTAGGCTGTTGGAGAACTCCTCCTCTATTGAGTACAGTGGGTCTGCTGCGACACCAAGGTTCTTCCCACTAACCTTGGACTGTTGAGGTACTCCTCCTGTCGAGTACCGTGGGTCTGCCGCGTCACCAAGGTGCTCCCCACCGTGGGTCTGCCGCGTCACCAAGGCGCTCCCCCTCGTAGCATCCTGAGGTACTCCTCATGTCGAGTACCGTGGGTCTGCCGCGACACCAAGACGCTCCCTACTGTGGGTCTTCTGCGACACCAAGGCGCTCTCGAGTCACTCCGAGTCGATATGGTCAGCAGTCGTTAGGTTCAGCCAGCTACTAGGTCTCTGCACTATGCTCGCTCATCTCTGGGAGGTTCTGCTTCACAAGCTATTGGTCGATACTCCAACTGTCACAGAGTCCCACGAAAAAGTATCTCAAAGGTCCACCACGTCATAGGGGTCTCAACGTAACAGACAGCGCGTCAATCGGACGCCCGGTCTGTGAATTATTAGCCTTTTAGTCCCGGGGACCCGGTTGGATTCGTGCTTGATCCAACATGACAATTCCCCATCTTAATCCAAAACACAGTGAGGTATCATTCAAAGGAACCATCTCGCTCCAAGATTTCCAGCACCGCTGACGGTTCGTCAAACGGTGCCAAAGTTATGACCAAAAGAGCGTAAATGGGTCGTAGTGGGCCCGTGTACGGTCCGACCCGGTTGGACCGACCCGACCCGACCTGGCATGGGTCGACCCAGTTTAGGTAGACCCGGCTCGACCCGCTGGGCCAGGCTCGACCTGTGATGCTGCTCAGTCCGTTGGGAGGTCCAGCAGGCCATGAGGGGCCGCAGAGCCCATGGGTGCCGCGGGGGTGCCGCGAGGGCGCGAGGCCGGTTCGGCCGGGGCGCCGCGGGGGCGCGTGGCCGGTTCGAACAGGGCGCCGCGGGGGTGCATGGCCGGTTCGGCCGGAGCGCCGCGGGGGCGCGGGGCCGATTCGGCTGGGGCGCGGCGGGGGCGTGGGGCCGGTTCGGCCGGGGCGCCGCGGGGGGTGCAGGTCGGTTCGGCCGGGGCGACGTGGGGGGCGCGGGCCGGTTCGGTCGGGGCGCCGCTGGGGGCGCGGGCCGGTTCGGCCGGGGCGACGCGGGGGGCGCAGGCCGGTTCAGCCGTGGCACCGTGCGGGGCGCATGCCAGTTCGGTTGGGGCGCCGCGAGGGGCGAAGGCGGCTCGGCTTGGAGCGACGACTCGGCGCGGTGGCGTGGCTCGACGACGGTTCGGCGGCGGCGCGGAGCGGCGGAGGCCGCGGGGGCCGCGTGGCGACGCGGCGAGGCCGCGGGCGGCAGAGCGCCGCGGGGCGCGGAGGCCGCGGGGCGCGGAGGCCGCGGGCGGCAGAGGCTGCGTGTGGCAGAGCGCCGTTGCCTTTGTCGCCTTCCTCCATTTCGAAGAACACACCAAGGAAGAACGACGGAGGGGTCGGGCCATGTCACGAACCGAATCTGGTCGCCGTCAAAACCGGCACCAAACCTAGCCCGTGACATGACCCGAAGGGCGTTCCCTATCCCCACGGGCTGGCACAAGTGCCCGAGTATCATTTATTTTTGTTTGGGAACGATTTACCCGAATATGAATGCATAAAACATTAAAAACAATCAATAAACCGAATCTGAAAAAATGTAAAACAAACTATGTTTTAAAAAAACCAGGGGTGTAAGTAGGGTGTGAGCCTAAGCCCAATAGGATACCACCAGATGATTCCAAAGAGCATGCAATACAATGTGAACAAAACAAGCAATTTTAATACACAAGGTGAAATAGTGTTAAAATTCAAAGAAATGCAACTTTCAAATGAAAACAGTTTTCAATCCAAGAATTCCAGTATGTTAACACATTAAATAGACATGTGAGCTACTGTAAAGTACTTCCAAAACACCCCACAACAAGGGTAAATACCACAAATTCAATGAGCATCAAAATCGGGAACACCCCTAAACACTAGGTTGTCTCGGGCCCTATGTACCTCGTACCTCAGTGTAGAGTAACCATAGAAAAATCTGTTCTCGTGCACGAGCCACTAGTAGGGAACATACCCATAACCTAGTGGTCCCCAATCATCATCCACATATTTTAGTTAGAGTTGTCGTTATCCAAATGCTAAGTGGAACATGGACAAAACCCATCTGATCCACTAGCCGTACTAGTACAAATCCACCCCACCTAGGTACCCGAGCTTCCCCTTTTGTGCTCAAACAATTTCAGCAAACAACACACATTCTTTTGCATATAAAATGTCACTACTGGTCACAAACAAATAGTACAGTAGCTACACACATTTTATACCATTTAAAACACACAATAAAATAATTTTATTTTCAATAAAACAACCTCTCAAAACATCACATTGTTTTGCACCCAAAGCTCTTTAAGGTATCCACTTTGCACACTATGTGAACACTTGTAAGTCATTAAAACAAAATTTCAGTTCAATACCTTTTAATGAAACCAACAATTCAGTTATGGGGCAGCCCAATGTGAACTAAGAAGTTATGTCTTTTAAAAACCACCATTTTCACACAAACATGACACTTAAAGCCCATTTGCTTCCCAAACACCATTTAAGCAAACTTTCACAGCAACAACAAAAAAGAATAAACATTAAAAACATGATTTTCAGTCATAATACAGTTCAATAAAATCAACTAAGTAATTATAGGTCAGCCCAAAATGAACCAATGAAAGATTTGAATGAAAAACCCCCCAATTTCACCAAAAAATGGAACTTAAAATTCATTTTCATTATAAATGAAACTAAAACCAATTTTTACAGAAACATTCAAGGGAAATAAACATTAAGGTACCATGAACACAACAAGCTAATTCACAAAAATTGCACACAAAATGGAATCACCTACCAAAACCAAGGAAACCCTTGAACCCTTTGTGCGAAAACTCAAACGCACCACCGCCGCACCTCAAGGAAGGTAAACCAGACCTAAAACCATAATTTCAGATCATGAAACACAATATAAAACCCTAATTTTTATACCCTAATCCCTGGACATTAGAAACCTCAATGATAAGGGAATAAACCCTAAGTAAATTGGATGTAACCCTAAACAAATTGAAAGAAGAAAGAAGGAGAACAACTTACTTAAAATATCTTGTAGAAATCTCCCCCAAAAATACCAGTATCTGATTCTAAAAATACTCAAACCTTTAAGAGAGGTTCGAACAAGGATATGGAGATCATTTAGGAATTTGAATGGGGGAAAGAGAGTAAAAATTGAGAGAGATATGAAGGAATGAACTTACCTCTTCAAATCTGGACGATTTGAGGAAGCCTATGAAGTTCGACACCAAATCGCGATTAACCAGAGCTCCAAAGAGTGGGGAGAGAGAAGGGTCGCGCGACTGGTTTCAGTGGGCTTGGGCTCCACTTGGAATCACCGAAAAATCACAAAAAATGAATAAGATATAACATAACCAAAATTTATTTTTAAAACAGGAATTGGGCTTTCGGGCAGGCCCAACCCCTTAACTAAAAACCCAAATAAACCCTGGTTATGGATTTCTAAAAGCTCCAAATTACCTTGGTGGTGTTAATAGGTTAGGTGAGGTCAAGTAGGAATTTGAATGGATGAAAAATGTTGAAAAATGAAAAAGTTATAGAAGATACAAAATTTATTTTTTAATTTGAAATTGGGCTCACGGTTTGGCCCAATTCATGAATACTCATCTATTCCTCCCTAAAACCTAGGTAAACCCCCAAAACAAAGCAAGGATGTAAATTAAATGAAAAAAATACCTTTAAAATATGTCATGGATGTGACAATTCTCCCCACCATAAAGCATTCCGCCCCCAGAATGCCACAACAACACCAGATGCAAAAGCAAAGCCCAAACGATAGACCAAGACAGACTTCCTTGCCACGTTTTCACCCGCTTCAAAAAGGACGAACATCTCCAGTTGATCAAACGAAGGAAGATAATACTCTCACCAACCAAAAAGTACCCCACTTACATAAAATTATGAAAAACATTAAAAACACATCCCAAAACAAAACATCTCAAACACTACAAGACGACGCTCAAGCAATCCACTTGAAACGAACAACGAACTCGGATAACGCTACCACAACATTACGTAAACAAAACCACTGGGTGTTCTCTGACCCCAAAATTACCGAAGTAACAAATTTTTGGATAGATATACTTGAATGATACTACCTCCTACCTAGAATATACTAAGGAGAAAACTGCGTCACTAGTACGGGGTGACCCAATCTGGACATCCCACCACCAGGGACAACTCAATTTTCTTAGATAGAATAAGGATAACAATTGGGGAAGGAACGAACGGTCTCCCCATCATAAGGGTTAAACTAAAATTATTCCTTTTCCAAGAGAACATACATGATACCCATGATGGGTCTCCCCACCATAATAATGAACACAACTTTTCTTAAGACAAAATCAAGACACTAACAGGGGGCCTCGAACGGAATTCCCAGCATTAGGGGTAAATTAATATCAAAATTCTTCCAATGAAACTTAAATGAGTCTCATTGTGGGTATACCCCAAACAAAACCCAACCATCTTAACTAAATAGTATGGGATAACGACAACAAAAACAACAAAATTTTAAGGAGCTGGCATGGTCGCACAGTTGGTTCACACGGTTTGGGAAACCGTGAGTTAATTGTGCAGATCATTCTGTCTAAAGAGGAAACTTCACACAGTTTCCTTGGCCAAGGATCATGGACGTGCAGAGACCATGCAATAGCTACTGTCTCTTATCACACGGTCCCCTGGGTTGGCACATGGTTACTTCTAACCACGTACAAACTATGCACTTCAACCTACCTAACCCAAATTTTAAACTTTTCTCCAAAAACACAAGGGACCCCAAAGGGGAAAAAAACAACTCAGGGTACGACATGGGAACAAGTTACTCACACCTCTTTCCACCAAATGTGAGAAATTGGAACAAGACGACGACACCAGAGGTTTAAACTATTTCTATCTTTCATATTGAGGATATGACCTTGACCAAAAGTTTGAACGACTCTAGGATTTCCCCTAACTACGCGCCAACTTCTCTCCGGGGCCTATGGCTGGAGCTCAATGGATTGAAGCATCTTCGGCCTCGCAGTTAGGATTTGGAAACCCCTAAACTGAAAATCTTCTTCCAGTTCCAAAAACAATTATACTGTAATCTCAGATGGTCTCATTGAGACATGACACACTTCAAACCCACTTTTCCCCAACCCATCATTTTACCAAAACAAGAACTTAGAGGATGCACACACATCGCCCCTTTTTTTCTTTGGATGCTAAATAGCGGAATGAAAGGACATATAGAAACACATTCCTCTAGAACATAGGATTTAGAATTTCCTATAGGGAGACACACATCCAACAAAAAAATAGTGACTCTCATAAGATTTCACAATCTTCACCCTTATAGTCAAATGAACACTTGACATCGCAAGGCATCACCGAACATAACCATTGTGGATAAAAGAAAACACAAAGAGAGGGACCTTGTACTAAGTCCAAAATAGCACATGATTCCAGCAAGTGTCCATAATAGCCACTCTTGGCCAGATCTTGCACACCGGTGGCCTAACATGAACTCTTGCTTCAATGAGACTGACGAAAGACCCATAGGCCCTTTAAGACATCATTCTACACTGACAAACCTGAACTTCATTGACCTTAGACAACTTAGGAAACATACGAAACTAAGGTCTATTTCAACCTCCCACAAACACTCTCCCACTATAGGGGGATCCGCATAATTTGAAAAAGAAGAGGGGTAAACACAATCTCCAAACCTCAAGAATAAAGTCCTTATGTTGATCAACTGGAGGATCATCCAACGGTGAATCACCATAGGCCAAACATGAATCATACATTAACACTTTATGGGGGCATACCCTGGCCTATAGGAAAACCCAAGGACCCAACCAATCTGGTCATTTGGTCACAAAAGACCACAAACCTGAACCGAAAACATGATGGGAGCCACCACATTGGCCTCCCAAACTTTTCCTCAAAAGAGACCACTGACCAACACTTCATTCCAACTTATCAATGAAACACCAAACCAAAACATCGTTCAAACAAGAGGGGTTATTGAACTCAAAACATCCCACAATAATAATCCCGAAAACACATAATCCATACCTCCCAACCATACGTTATCAAAACACAACACTTTCCTTCAAAAAAAATTATTAAAAAAAAAACAATGTTGGTGGGTTGCGCATTTACCAATGGTATCTCATGAGCCTCACACATGCATGTTTACATGCCACACTGGGAACCCACCTTATATCCATCCATATTCCCAAATAAACCTATGCATGTGGTCACCCTTGAGAGCACCAATTACCAAAAATCAAACCTTTCCTCTTTTTAAAATAAAAACTTTAACCACAATTTTCCTTTCTCAAAAACACTAACCATAATATCAATACCCAATTTTTCATCTCACAAACCAATTTAGAAAAGAATGCATAATTCAATAAAAGCACATATTCATGCCTTTCACAATTGTTTCAAAATATTTCAACCCATTTCAAAACACTTCTAATTTCATGAAAAACACCATTTCATAAATCTCCATTTAATTAAGAACTCAACTCTTCTCATTTCAAGAAAAGGTTCTAAACGTTCATAATTTTTTTGTTCAGTAGTCACCAAACCCAAAATCCATCTTCAACCCCCACACAAAAATTCTAGAACACATAATTCAATCCAAAACACTTTTCCACAGTTTAAAAAAAATTCCATTAGAAACATATTTTCAAAACCCCAATTAACATAGTTCATACTTTCAAAAGAGGTGTAAACACATAATTTACCCTTTTGAAAAAATTCTGAAATTTCATTTATAGGCATTAAAAAAAACATAAAACCATTTTCAATTTACTAGAAAATAACTTCACAAAAATTCACACTCCTTAAAGTGAAGTCATTTTTTTTTTGCTTAAAAAAAAACTAAGTTTCCAAGATTCCAAAACAAAGAGACACAATACAATGTGAGAGGAAACTAGTTTCAGTGGGTGACTTGGACATATGGTTGGTAGCCATATTCCAATCACTTTGCCGTCACAGAGAGTATTCTAGGGAAATATCCACGGCTCCACATGGCTTGCCAGGCCCTGCGAGCTCACTAAGATTATTCGCCCAACTCTCTTTTCATTTCCCATAGTCACCATTAAACCAAGAAAACCAAAGGACTCAGAAAAGTCCATACTACCCATGGTGACTTGAATCCCGTCATGAGGTGTGCTGGCCAGGCACACTATCCATGACTGAAATTTCAAGTCCCAAAAATCCTATCTCCAGACTATGCTGACTCTTCCCCAAATAACATGACCCAAGGAGCGAACCTCATTTGATACCATTTTGTCACGAATCGAATCTGGTCGCCGCCAAAACCGGCACCAAACCTAGCCCGTGACATGACCCGAAGGGCGTTCCCTATCCCCACGGGCTGGCACAAGTGCCCGGGTATCATTTATTTTTGTTTGGGAACGATTTACCCGAATATGAATGCATAAAACATTAAAAACAATCAATAAACTGAATCTGAAAAAATGTAAAACAAACTATGTTTAAAAAAAAACCAGAACTGAATACATATTTTTAAAGACACTACAAGTGGTCTAAAAACAAATAATGAAAACATAAAGACATCCCCATGGACTCCACACGACAAGGGGGTCATCACCCGCAAGCCTTCTCCGCAACTCCGCCCCAACGATGGGGACTAACACCCTGAACCGCCATCACCCTTAG
The DNA here is from genome assembly GCA_963277665.1 of Viscum album. Taxonomy (NCBI): domain Eukaryota; kingdom Viridiplantae; phylum Streptophyta; class Magnoliopsida; order Santalales; family Viscaceae; genus Viscum; species Viscum album. The sequence continues at coordinate 1,773,518,992 of OY728146.1, read as the reverse complement.
CCTTCCCTTTACCTGAGTCAAGCATAATCAGGTCTACTTACACCCAAGGGGTGTAAGTGTAACACCCGAGACTTTTATGTTATATAAATCATCAAAGGAATATTTTTATACCCACAACACTTGCTTGGCTTGCTTTACACGAAATCGGGACCTTCCTCGATAGCTTGCGTCATACGCAATACCGAGTTTCACTAAACAATGATATGCTAATAAAATATTATTAAAACTAGCCGTTATGAATAGTAATAACCACTTTTTGAAATTTTATAAATTTTATTTTTCAAAATGGAGTTCATTTTTGGATTCGTAATATCGAAATTAGCCTAGGGTGAAATTTTGGTATTTTTCTGAAAACTTTCAATTTTTGATGAATAGTGAAACCACTAAGTGGTAGTTAAAAAAACTGAATTTTTCATAAAACATAATTTTACCGCTTCTGTGAGTGGAATTTCGAAAATCCGAGAGACACGGTTGATGTCAGTAAGTAAAATGTGGTTCAATGAGATGAAAATAATTTTTTGGTGAATAATAACTTTTTACTTTTTTTTACCACGGTTAAAAGTAAATAGGGTAATTAAGAGTAAAAATGATATTATTATTACCCTAACACATGTCCTAATTCTATTGGACAAATGTAATTCGACCAAAAACAAACTTAGGAATAAAATATGACCATTTAGGCCCACTTGGATTAGATTAAGACATTTATTATTAATTTATTTAAAGAAGGTTTAAAATAGTTAAAATCAAAGTTTAATAACTAAATCATTTTTAATATGGGGTTATACATAAGATAAATTCGACTATAAATATTCATTAGAAAGCTAAAAAGATTTCCTATATAATGGTATTTTATTTTTAATTTTTAGACATTAAATAATTTAATTTATTTATGACACAAAGATGATGCAGTAATTAACTTATTAATGAAATATTGACATAATTGATGTTATAAACACCAAAATAAATGTAATTTGACACTTTTTATGAATTCCACTAATTTTCTAGATTAATATGACATGTTAGTGTTGATTTAATTAACTTTATTCGAACTAATCATTCTGTTATGATTTTCACAAAAATTAATTACTAAATAGTGTCAAAATTGACATAAAATAGTTTTTAAAACAAATATTATATTAGTAATTGTTATTTTATTCCTAAAAATCTAAGGTTCAGCAAAATGACTTAGATAAGGTTATATATATTAATAATAAACAACTTGGGGTTCGTTTGGCTGCTTATAGTACGTTTATTAACCTTATAGTATAAGAACACAAGAAGACACGGTAAAAGTAAAATTATTTAACTTAATGCTAAATTTAAATGATAAGGTTAAAATAAGAACCTAAACTTGTCTAAATTCTATTGGATGAGAGGATTTCGACCCATCCCCACCTTAGATTTGAAATAAATCAATTTGGAGCTGTTTAAAACCGAACTTGAATTTATAATAAAATAATATTTTTAGTTATTCCAAAGGTGCCCCTCTCCTCCCTTATAAAAGGGAACCTCCTCCCTCTCTTCCTCACACCACTTTGAGCCTTCAAGATCATCCAACCCCTGCCACTTTCTCCTCTCCACTTCCCTAGATACATCCTAGAGGTCCTGGTCTTCTTCAAAGACCAATTTTAGTGCCCTAAAAGAAGGTCTCAAAGAAGCACTTCAAAGAAGAGGTAATGTCCGTTACCGATTCTTTCATCTTTATTTCTTCTTCCACTTCTTCTTCTTTAGTTGTTTCATTATGAAGTAATAACATCAGTATCACTCATATACTGATATGTTATTATAAGTATGAAACAACCCTATTTCACCATCTATCCATCCTATGGAAAAAGAAATCACCGCGCGTGCGTACGTACGGAATACCGTCTCCACGCCGTGGTGTAATCTATTTTCCACCACCACCTTACTTGGATGGGTATAATGGTGTAAATAATGACTATATATGACTATTATAAAGTGATACTAATTCTGAAATAGTATACATACACTCCAATACAATTCCACGATCCTAGGAACGATATCATCACTCGTGCGTACGTACGGAATACCGTCTCCATGATGTGATGCGACTCATTCTACATGATATTCATTTCATAATGATTATATAAATGAATTTAATGAATGAATATGATATATATTACACTAATACCATTTTGGAAATGAGGTATCTATAACCTAAAGAGAAGAATAAGAATTTATTCGACAAAACACGCATAAGAACAAAAAGTTATAAACACCCGAATAACAAGTAGCAATGAAATATTACTACTAAGAAGCTAAGAATATGACCTAATATGATATCATAAAAATAAGTATGATTCTGGAATAAGTCAATAATATTATTTAAATCATTATACAGGAGGTTCGGACACGTACAAAGCATATCGGACCTAAGGTAAGGGAAATATCACAGTCACATTTTTATCCGAGATTGTTTATACTTTGAAATTTACTGCGGTGTATTTTATCATCCACATCCATGATCCCTCAATATGTAATATTGTTTCCATCCACCTACAATTGTTTAAATCCAATTTTACCATTCGGTGAGTTTTTAGTGAAAGATATGAAAGGAATCTTTTGTCATTTTTCGTACGAGGTACTTTTTTTTACTTTTCCGACAAAAGTACGAGAAGAATGTTTTTTTTAACTTATACGGCATGAATGGATTTTTAAAACATTATTTCCAAGAAGCTTCCTTTACAAGTTTTCATGTTTGTTTTTAATCAACTTCTTTTAGTTTAGAATTGTACGACATGTTAAGAAAGGAAAAGTGTTTTTGAAGCAGAAAGGATATTTTCCTCAAGAATGGAGTTCAAATGTTTTATCAAAATTATTTTCCATCTAAGATAATAAAAGGTTCTGTTTCTATCCCTATTATTACATTGATTTGATTATGTTGTGATGAAATTATATTTTTATGAATCCCTTTATCTTATATGAATTGTTTTATGATATTTAAGATTCCCATTTTTGTTACATAGGTTATGCTATGATGTATGGTTTATGATTTTGTGGCACACATAAGAATGGTATCATTATGAGATGGGTGAGACCTATATCTCCCTCCAATGCATTGGGTAAAGATTTTATATCTCATGAGATAGACATGGCTGGAACGGTAGGTTATACCGGTTCAGTGAAGCAGGACTGAAACGAGGGTAACTCGATTCAGAAATGGACTTTGTCTACTAAGATAGTCTTGGAAATGAGTCTTGACTAATAAGAAATGATTCTCTATGATTATGTGTATATGACACAAAGTTTCATGTTTTAAGTTATGATTATTGGGATTACATTTCACTACTATGATTTACCCCATGTTATGAAATTATGATCTCTTTTGCAGGTTAAGATTTCCAAAAGTTATGTGCTTATGTATATGATGTGATTGATATTTCTTTTGTTTACCCTTACTGAGCATTTGAGTTCACCCTTTTGTATGTTTTATTTCCCCAGGTTAGGAAGAAGGTTATTAAGTAGAATATGCCAAAAAGGGACTCTAGATATGATGAAATAAATGGGAGGCAAAGTAGATGCTTTATGAACCAGTTGTTTATGTTTCCCAGTTTCTAAAGACACTATACCTATACGATCCTTTCTTGGTTTTGTTATATGTTGTAATAAGTGTGCTTCAATTCTTAAGTAATAACAATGTATGTAAAGTATGGGTCGTTGTAGTTGGTATCAGAGGAAAGGTATAGTCAACCTTTGGAAACTAGGATGTGAAAGACTTAATAAGAACCCTAAGGATAAGTCTAAGCATAGAACACAATCTTAGTGTTTTAGAAATGGCCATGAATAACCTAGGATAAGACCTTAAGTTTGAAATTTTATTCTTGATTATGTGGTTTTCCTATTATAATTAGTGTTGCTCACACTATTCTTCTTGGTTTTAGTAAATGGCTGGAACCCGAAGGATCCGTGTTAATGCGGAATGCGACGGGAAATGCAATGATTTTCCCCCTGAGCAACCAAACGTTATGGGAGCTGGAATGCAAAATCTTGTAGCCATGCTCACACAACTTTCTCAAGTTATGAATCATGCAGGACTTCCAAATGAGAAAAGGAAGGAGCAATATTCTGTTGAATCCTTCATGAGACAACGCCCACCTTCATTCAGCGGGTGTACTGATCCATTAGTTGCTGAACAATGGATTAGTACTACTGAAAAGATATTTTCAGTTCTTCAATGTTCTGAGCATGATAAAGTCATCTTAGTAGTGTATCGTTTGGAAGGTGATGCTGATCAATGGTGGAATCTTATTAAGAATATGAGGCAAATGGATGAAATTGAGTCCATGGAATGGGACGTGTTCAAAAACTTATTTTTCAATAAGTACTTCCCTCGTATTCTCCGAACAAAGATGGAGAAAGAGTTTCTTGAACTGAAGCAAAAGGATGATGAATCTGTTGGTACCTATGAAGCAAATTTTACAAGACTTGCAAGGTACGCTTCTGGTATTATTACCCAACCTGAGAGTAAGATCGATCGATTCTTTAGTGGCTTAAAACCAAGTCTTCGAAGGGCCTTAGCCATAAGGGACTTCAATAGCTACGAGGAAATCATTCGATGTGCTCTCAAAGTTGAGATGGAGATTGGAGTAACCCATCAGTCATATGGGTTTGATAAGAAGAGGAAAATGGAATTCAAAGGAAGATCTAAAGAGCACACTGAAAAGAAGATGAGCTTTCCCTTATGCTCAAAGTGTGTAAAGAAACATGGAGGGAGTTGTCTTAAAGAGACAAGTAAATGTTTCAAATGTGGAAAGGAAGGTCATCGGGCATTTGAATGCCGCGATGATGGGAAGAAGATGTCTAATGATGCCAACAAAGGAAGGGATACACAGAATGAACCTACTACACTTCAATGTTTCAAGTGCAAGGAGATGGGACATTATGCCAATAAATTCCCTAATCCAAGGGTTGATGATGATGGTCGACGTTAACAAACTCTTAAGGCTAAAGACAAAGGAAAGTCACATGCAATTTCTATCAGCGATGTGGAGTACGATAACGATGTGGTGAAAGGTACACTTACCATCCACTCTAAAGTAGCAAATGTTTTATTTGATTCTGGATCCACCCACTCCTTTATTTCTGAAGAATTTTCTAAGGGTATCACCGTATTACCTCAACAATTAGATGTTGAGTTAGCTGTGACAACACCTAATGGCACAACAGTCGCATCAAAAGTTTATAATTCTTCTCCGATCGAAGTTTGTGGGAAATTGCTTCCTGTAAATCTTGTGATCCTTCCTATAGTGGAATTTGATGTGATTCTTGGCATGGATTGGATTTCTCTACATGGAGCTCATATCAATTGCCAAAGAAGGGAAGTCACATTTCATATTCCAGATCAATCTATGATCGTCTATCGATGCAAGGATGAACATAACCTTCCAGTGTAAATTTCTTTCATTTTATGGGTATTGATTCCACTAAATGAAGGTTATTTATCTCAAATGGTTGGTGAGAAACTCACGATTAAGAATATGCCCATTGTACGGGAGTTTGATGATGTCTTTCCGGATGAATTACCGGGTCTTCCACCGAATCATGAAGTTGAGTTTTCAATAGAACTCGTACCGGGTGCTTTGCCTATTTCAAAGACACCTTATAGAATGGCCCCAATTGAGTTGCAGGAATTGAAGAAGCAACTCCAAGATAATCATGATAAGGGGTTCATACGCCCTAGTGCGTCACCTTGGGGATCACCTGTTCTGTTTGTTAAGAAGAAATATGGATCAATGAGACTCTTCATTGATTATCGAGAACTTAACAAGATCACTATCAAGAAAAAATATCCTCTCCCACGCATTGATGACTTATTTGACCAACTACGCGGAGCTCAATACTTTTCCAAGATTGATCTTCGTTCACGGTATCATCAATTAAGGGTCAAAAGGGAGGATATACCAAAGACGGCTTTCCGTACAAGGTATGGACACTATGAATTTATAGTGATGCCATTTGGTCTTACTAATGCCCCTGCTATCTTCATGGATCTGATGAATAGAGTCTTTAGAGACTATCTTGATCAATTTGTGGTAGTCTTTATAGATGATATTCTTGTCTATTCAAAGAGCAAGGAAGAACATGAAGATCACTTGAGAATTATATTGAAGACCCTGAGAAAGGAGAAGCTTTATGCCAAATTTACCAAGTGTGAATTTTGGCTTCAAAAAGTTTCATTTTTGGGTCACATAATCTCAAAAGAGGGGATATCTGTGGATCCAGCAAAAACAGAGGTTATCGAAAGATGGTCGAGACCAACAATAGTAACTGAGATCCGAAGTTTTCTTGGTTTGGCTGGATATTATCGACGTTTTGTGAAAGATTTTTCACGATTATCTAATCCACTCACCAAGTTGACTCGGAAAGGAGTTAAGTTTGTTTCGACGAAGGAATGTGAAGAGAATTTCAAGGAGTTGAAAAGAAGGTTATCCAGTGCACCTGTGCTCACACTGCCTTGTAGTGGAGAAAGGTTTGTGATCTACAGTGATGCATCCAAGAAGGGATTGGGGTGTTTTCTTATGCAAAATGATATGGTGATAGCTTATGCCTCACGACAGTTGAAAATAATGAGCAAAATTACCCAACTCATGATTTGGAGTTAGCTGCGGTAATCTTTGCATTAAAGATTTGGAGGCATTACCTTTATGGTGAAAGGTGTGATATTTATACTGATCATAAAAGTTTAAAGTATGTTTTCACACAAAAGGAGCTAAATATGCGCCAAAGAATATGGTTGGAGCTGATTAAGGATTACGACTGCTCAATCCATTACCACCCTGGGAAAGAAAACAAGGTGGTAGATGCATTAAGTCGACAAGACCATGCTAGTTTATCCATGATGAGGATCACAAAAGATCCAATATTTATGGATTTACAAATGATGGATCTTGGAATTATAATGAAAGGGGAAAAATCTTATCTTTCTCAAATGAATGTTCAACCATCTATACATGTGAAGATTAAAGAGGCACAGAAAGAAGATGTCGAGTTACAAAAGAAGGTGAGAAATATTCCTGAATTCAACCTTGATTGTGATGGGATAATAAAGTTCAGGAACCGGGTTTGTGTTCCTCCCATCCCCGAATTAAAGAAGGAGCTGTTGGATGAGGCTCATAGTTCTTCATTCTCTATTCATCCTGGAAGCACGAAGATGTATAGGGACCTGAAAGAGTACTTCTGGTGGGATGGCATGAAAAGAGATGTTGCTGAATATGTCTCTCGATGCTTGGTTTGTCAACAAGTTAAAGCTGAGAGACAGAAGTCTAAGGGGAAGTTACAACCATTACCCATACCCGAATGGAAATGAGAAAACATCACTATGGACTTTGTCATAGGACTTCCTAAAACATCCAAAGGCAATAATGCTATCTGGGTCATAGTTGATCGTCTTACAAAGTCTGTACACTTCATTGCTATTAGAGAGGATTTCTCTCTGGATCAGCTTGCCATGATATATGTAAAGGAAGTGGTAAGATTTCATGGAGTACCACTTTCTATTATATCTGATCGGGATCTGAAGTTTACCTCAAAGTTCTGGCGAAGTCTTCAGCATACTCTGGATACAGAGTTATGTTTCAGCACTGCTTATCATCCTCAGACAGACGGTCAGTCTGAGAGAACAATTCAAACTCTAGAAGATATGTTGAGAGCTTGCTCGATGGATTTCAAAGGTGGTTGGGATCAACACCTACCTTTGGTGGAATTTTCTTATAATAATAGCTTTCACTCCAGTATTTAGATGACTCCTTATGAAGCTCTCTATGGAAAGAAATGCGGGACTCCAACTTGCTGGGATGAAGTTGGGGAAAGAAAGCTATTAGGACCTGATCTCATTGATGAAATGGAAGAAAAGGTCAGATCTATTCAACAACACATAAGAGCAGCTCAGAGTCGACAGAAAAGTTATGCCGACAATCGAATAAAAGACCTAGATTTTGAAGTGGGTGATAAAGTGTTCTTACGAATATCTCCCTGGAAGAGGGTTATGAGATTTGGAAAGAAGGGGAAGTTGAGCCCTAGATATATCGGTCCTTTCGAAATACTGGATCGTGTTGGGAAGGTAGATTACCGATTGGCGCTTCCACCGAATCTCTCTCAAGTTCACGATGTGTTCCATGTATCTCTCCTGAGAAAGTACATACCTGATCCTTCACATGTACTCAGCTCAGAAGTTGTACCGCTGGAGGAAGATCTTTCTTATGAAGAACAACCGATAGAGATTCTAGATCGTAGCGAAAAAGTCCTACGAAACAAGACGACTCGATTGGTGAAAGTTTTATGGAGGAACCACCAATTAGAAGAAGCTACATGGGAGCTTGAGGATATGATGAGGGAGAGGTATCCTCATCTGTTTGTTACAAAGTGACGAATTTCGAGGGCGAAATTCATTTTAAGGGGGGTAGAATGTAACACCCGAGACTTTTATGTTATATAAATCATCAAAGGAATCTTTTTCTACACACAACACTTGCTTGACTTGCTTTACACGAAATCGCGACCTTCCTCGATAGCTTGCGTCGTACGCAATACCGAGTTTCACTAAACAATGATATGCTAATAAAATATTATTAAAACTAGCCGTTATGAATAGTAATAACCACTTTTTGAAATTTTATAAATTTTATTTTTCAAAATGGACTTCATTTTTGGATTCGTAATATCGAAATTAGCCTAGGCTGAAATTTTGGTATTTTTCGGAAAACTTTCAATTTTTGATGAATAGTGAAACCACTAAGTGGTAGTTAAAAAAACTGAATTTTTCATAAAACTTAATTTTACCGCTTCTGTGAGTGGAATTTCGAAAATCCGAGAGACACGGTTGATGTCAGTAAGTAAAATGTGGTTCAATGAGATGAAAATAATTTTTTGATGAATAGTAACTTTTTACTTTTTTTTACCACGGTTAAAAGTAAATAGGGTAATTAAGGGTAAAAATGATATTATTATTACCCTAACACATGTCCTAATTCTATTGGAAAAGTGTAATTCGACCAAAAACAAACTTAGGAATAAAATATGACCATTTAGGCCCACTTGGATTAGATTAGGACATTTATTATTAATTTATTTAAAGAAGGGTTAAAATAGTTAAAATCAAAGTTTAATAACTAAATCATTTTTAATATGGGGTTATACATAAGATAAATTCGACTATAAATATTCATTAGAAATCTAAAAATATTTCCTACATAATGGTATTTTATTTGTAATTTTTAGACATTAAATAATTTAATTTATTTATGACACAAAGATGATGCAATAATTAACTTATTAATGAAATATTGACATAATTGATGTTATAAACACCAAAATAAATGTAATTTGACACTTTTTATGAATTCCACTAATTTTCTAGATTAATATGACATGTTAGTATTTATTTAATTAACTTTGTTCAAACTAATCATTCTGTTATGATTTTCACAAAAATTAATTACTAAATAGTGTCAAAATTGACATAAAATAGTTTTTAAAACAAATATTATAATAGTAATTGTTATTTTATTCCTAAAAATCTAAGGTTTGGCCAAATGACTTAGATAAGCTTATATATATTAATAATAAACAACTTGGGGTTCGTTTGGCTGCTTATAGTAATTTTATTAACCTTATAGTATAAGAACACAAGAAGACACGGTAAAAGTAAAATTATTTAACTTAATGTTAAATCTAAATGATAAGGTTAAAATAAGAACCTAAACTTGTCTAAATTCTATTGGATGAGAGGCTTTCGACCCATCCCCACCTTAGCTTCGAAATAAATCAATTTGGAGCTATTTAAAACCGAACTTGACTTTATAATAAAATAATATTTTTAGTTATTCCAAAGGTGCCCCTCTCCTCCCTTATAAAAGGGCACCTCCTCCCTCTATTCCTCACACCACTTTGAGCCTTCAAGCTTGGCCAACCCCTGACACTTTATCCTATCCACTTCCCTAGAGACATCCTAGAGGTCCTGGTCTTCTTCAAAGACCAATTTTAGTGCCCTAAAAGAAGGTCTCAAAGAAGCACTTCAAAGAAGAGGTAACGTCCGTTACCGATTCTTTCATCTTTATTTCTTCTTACACTTATTCTTCTTTAGTTGTTTCATTATGAAGTAATAACATCAGTATCACTCATATACTGATATGTTATTATAAGTATGAAACAACCCTATTTCACCATATATCCATCCTACGGAAAAAGAAATCACCGTGCGTGCGTACGTACGGAATACCGTCTCCACGCCGTGGTGTAATCTATTTTCCACCACCACCTTATTTGGATGGGTATAATGGTGTAAATAATGACTATATATGACTATTATAAAGTGATACTAATTCTGAAATAGTATACATACACTCCAATACAATTCCACGATCATAGGAACGATATCATCACTCGTGCGTAGGTACGGAATACCGTCTCCACGATGTGATGCGACTCGTTCTACATGATATTCATTTCATAATGATTATATAAATGAATTGAATGAATGAATATGATATATATTACACTAATACCATTCTGGAAATGAGGTATCTATAACCTAAAGAGAAGAATAAGAATTTATTCGACAAAACACACATAAGAACAAAAAGTTATAAACACCCGAATAACAAGTAGCAATGAAATATTACTACTAAGAAGCTAAGAATATGACCTAATATGATATCATAAAAATAAGTATGATTCTGGAATAAGTCAATAACATTATTTAAATCATTATACAGGAGGTTCGGACACGTACAAAGCATATCAGACCTAAGGTAAGGGAAATATCACAGTCTCATTTTTATCCAAGATTGTTTATACTTTGAAATTTACTAGGGTGTATTTTATCATCCACATCCATGTTCCCTCAATATGTAATATTGTTTCCATCCACCTACAATTTTTTAAATCCAATTTTACCCTTCGGTGAGTTTTTAGTGAAAGATATGAAAGGAATATTTTGTCATTTTTCGTACGAGGTACTTTTTTTTTACTTTTCCGACAAAAGTACGAGAAAAATGTTTTTTTTAACTTATACGGCATGAATGGATTTTTAAAACATTATTTCCAAGAAGCTTACTTTACAAGTTTTCATGTTTATTTTTAATCAACTTCTTTTAGTTTAGAATTGTACGACATGTTAAGAAAGGAAAAGTGTTTTTGAAGCAGAAAGGATATTTTCCTCAAGAATGGAGTTCAAATGTTTTATCAAAATTATTTTCCATCTAAGATAATAAAGGGTTATATTTCTATCCCTATTATTACATTGATTTGATTATGTTGTGATGAAATTATATTTTTATGAATCCCTTTATCTTATATAAATTGTTTTATGATGTTTAAGATTCCCATTTTTGTTACATGGGTTATGCTATGATGTATGGTTTATGATTTTGTGGCACACATAAGAATGGTATCATTATGAGATGGGTGAGACCTATATCTCCCTCCAATGCATTGGGTAAAGATTTTATATCTCATGAGATAGACATGGCTCGAACGGTAGGTTATACCGGTTCAGTGAAGCAGGACTGAAACGAGGGTAACTCGGTTCAGAAATGGAGTTTGTCCACTAAGATAGTCTTGACAATGAGTCTTGACTAATAAGAAATGATTCTCTATGATTATGTGTGTATGCCACAAAGTTTCATGTTTTAAGTTATGATTATTGGGATTACATTTCACTACTATGATTTACCCCATGTTATGAAATTATGATCTCTTTTTCAGGTTAAGATTTCCAAAAGTTATGTGCTTATGTATATGATGTGATTGATATTTCTTTTGTTTACCCTTACTGAGCATTTGAGCTCACCCTTTTGTATGTTTTATTTCCCCAGGTCAGGAAGATGGTTATTAAGTAGAATATTCCAAAAAGGGAATCTAGATATGATGAAATAAATGGGAGGCAAAGTAGATGCTTTATGAACCAGTTGTTTATGTTTCCCAGTTTCTAAAGACACTATACCTATACGATCCTTTCTTGGTTTTGTTATATGTTGTAATAAGTGTGCTTCAATTCTGAAGTAATAACAATGCATGTAAAGTATAGGTCGTTATAATAAGTAGGGTGTGAGCCTAAGCCCAATAGGATACCACCAGATGATTCCAAAGAGCTTGCAATACAATGTGAACAAAACAAGCAATTTTAATACACAAGGTGAAATAGTGTTAAAATTCAAAGAAATGAAACTTTCAAATGAAAAGAGTTTTCAATCCAAGAATTCCAGTATGTTAACACATTAAATAGACATGTGAGCTACTGTAAAGTACTTCCAAAACACCCCACAACAAGGGTAAATACCACAAATCCAATGAGAATCAAAATCGGGAACACCCCTAAGCACTAGGTTGTCTCGGGCCCTATGTACCTCGTACCTCAGTGTAGAGTAACCATAGAAAAATCCGTTCTCGTGCACAAGCCACTAGTAGGGAACATACCCATAACCTAGTGGTCCCCAATCATCATCCACATATTTTAGTTAGAGTTGTCGTTATCCAAATGCTAAGTGGAAGAGGGACAAAACCCATCCGATCCACTAGCCGTAGTAGTACAAATCCGCCCCACCTAGGTACCTGAGCTTCCCCTTTTGTGCTCAAACAATTTCAGCAAACAACACACATCCTTTTGCATATAAAATGTCACTACTGGTCACAAAAAAATAGTACAGTAGCTACACACATTTTATACCATTTAAAACACACAATAAAATGATCACAAACAAATAGTACAACAACTACACACATTTTATACCATTTAAAACACACAATAAAATAATTTTATTTTCAATAAAACAACCTCTGAAAACATCACATTGTTTTTCACCCAAAGCTCTTTAAGGTATCCACTTTGCACACTATGTGAACACTTTTAAGTCATTAAAACAAAATTTCAGTTCAATACCTTTTAATGAAACCAACAATTCAGTTATGGGGCAGGCCAATGTGAACCAAGAAGTTATGTCTTTTAAAAACCACCATTTTCACACAAACATGGCACTTAAAGCCCATTTTCTTCCCAAACACCATTTAAGCAAAATTTCACAGCAACAATAAAAAAATAATAAACATTAAAAACATGATTTTCAGTCATAATACAGTTCAATAAAATCAACTAAGTAATTATAGGTCAGCCCAAAATGAACCAATGAAAGATTTGAATGAAAAAACCCCAATTTCACCAAAAATTGGAACTTAAAATTCATTTTCATTATAAATGCAACTAAAACCAATTTTTACAGAAACATTCAAGGGAAATAAACATTAAGGTACTATGAACACAACAAGCTAATTCACAAAAATTTCACACAAAATGGAATCACCAACCAAAACCAAGGAAACCCTTGAACCCTTTGTGCGAAAACTCAAACGCACCACCGCCGCACCTCAAGGAAGGTAAACCAGACCTAAAAACATAATTTCAGACTAAGAAACATAATATAAAACCCTAATTTTTAAACCCTAATCCCTGGACATTAGAAACCTCAATGATAAGGGAATAAACCCTAAGTAAATTGGATGTAACCCTAAACAAATTGAAAGAAGAAAGAAGGAGAACAACTTACTTAAAATATCTTGTAGAAATCTCCCCCAAAAATACCAGTATCTGATTCTAAAAATACTCAAACCTTTAAGAGAGGTTCGAACAAGGATATGGAGATCATTTAGGAATTTTAATGGGGGAAAAAGAGTAAAAATTTAGAGAGATATGAAGGAATGAACTTACCTCTTCAAATCTGGACGATTTGAGGAAGCCTATGAAGTTTGGCACCAAATCGCGATTAACCAGAGCTCCAAAAAGGGGGGAGAGAGAAGGGTCACGCGTCTGGGTTCAGTGGGCTTGGGATCCAATTGGAATCACCGAAAAATCCCAAAAAATGAATAAGATATAACATAACCAAAATTTATTTTTAAAACAGGAATTGGGCTTTCGGGCAGGCCCAACCCCTTAACTAAAAACCCAAATAAACCCTGGTTATGGATTTCTAAAAGCTCCAAATTACCTTGGTGGTGTTAATAGGTTAGGGGAGGTCAAGTAGAAATTTGAATGGATGAAAAATGTTGAAAAATGAAAAAGTTATAGAAGATACAAAATTTATTTTTTAATCTGAAATTGGGCTCACGGTTTGGCCCAATTCATGAATACTCATCTATTCCTCCCTAAAACCTAGGTAAATCCCCAAAACAAAGAAAGGATGTAAATTAAATGAAAAAATACCTTTAAAATATGTCATGGATGTGACAGGACATGTTAGTTTGGCTCGCACCCTCCGCGTTTAGAGTGGTAGCAAGCGCTTCACAAAGAACAAAGCGATGAATGTCAACCATGATCTTCCGCAATTTAATTATTCCCAATCCCACAGAAGAGAAGAAAGGAGTACATGGAAAGTGATAAAAAAATAGCATTAAACCCCTACCTCATATTGTTCGTTGGCGAAGATGAGGAGGGAAGGTCGATCGTTGAAGACGTCCCACATCGGTTGCCTCCACAAGGTGCTTCTAAGGAAGAAGTCGAAGACGTTCCTCACTGGCGTTCTTCGTGGAAGAAGCGTTCTTCATTGGAGAAGCTTTCTCCCAATTCCACCCAAATATAAAGTGGTGCCAAAATAATAGATTAAGCCATCTATTATTTTTTTGGCAAGAATTCAAAAAGTTTCATTAATTATGGTGGGTGGCATAATTAAAACATGAGGGTTGACACAATTTAATTGCGGAGGAAGCCCAAGAGGATCCTCCACATTAATGAGGGAGTTGAGAGGTTTTCCTCTCCCCCCATAAATAGGGGTCAGGTGGTCCCCCCCCAAATCCAAATTAGGAGGTTTTGAGATCTTGGGTGGTCCCCACCACAATAAATCTAGAAGAGGAGGTTTAGTTCCTGTGACCCCACCCCTGAACATCCACATGGGAGGGTGGTTACAACAAAATAAAATAAAACATGTGTTTATTTTATTTTATTTTTTTCCACAAAAAACCCAAAAACTAACTTTCATCCTCGACCAACTAACGTCGAGGTGAAAGTCTTCTTAAGCGAATACCAGTGCAGCGAGTTCAACGGTGTTATCAGATTTCAATTCCGAGCACCTGTTCAAAAGTTAGAAAAACTCTTTCGCACATTTAATGAACGTACCTGAAAAAAAAATTCAGAAATTAATTCCGGCCACTCCGGGCCTCATAATCACACGCCTTCAATTTTCGCGGACTCATAAAATTTTCATTTATTTAAAAAAAATTAAATGGAAATTTTGAGTCTTTACATCCAAAAGCGCAATAATTATGGCATTCTCTGCCTATCTGGGTAGTGGGTCCTCCATCCAGGCTGAGGTCAATGCCACTCTTATTGGCCTCACCCTTTCCCAACTGGCCAATATCATTCTCTATGAGGCGGAGACAAACTCTCTCATTCTGCATAACTCTCTAAAGTGTATTGGTTCCATCCCATGGTCAATATCCTATACCATTTGAAGATGTCAGACTATGCTTCTCAATAACAACATCAAAGTGCTCCACATGTGGCGTGAAGGGAATAAAGTGGCAGATCACCTCGCCTCATTGGCCGATCCCAACTCCAATGTCTACTGCATCTTGAATGTGGATCTCTTGAAACCATAGGGTGTGGATCTCATACGAGGGGATTCCCTTAGGTTACATTACTTTAGACCTCCTTAGGCTTGTGCCATTTTTTCTTTGTCCCTGGGGGTTCTTGTCATTTCTCATCCTTCCCCACTTTTTATTTCTTCATAAATAAATAAATAACGATGAGGATGGTTTAGAAAGATCCCTTACCATGAGCATGATTCATCATATTCAATATTTATCTTCTTTAATAACAAACATATTATAATCAATTTATTTATTAAGAAAAAAATTCATGTTTATAATTCCTATTATTTTACACATTATCACGATATATTCTATTACTAACTCATTGATATTCAAGTCAGATGTTTTCATGATGCAGAGCTCATATGTAAAAAATCACCTTGGAAAGATGACTAAGTTCAATGAGATAATTATTTTATAATTTCTGCAATAAAAAAACAAAATAATTATCATTTTTACATAAATTATATTTTTAAAAATAATCACGAGTTGTTATAAAAAATGAACTACATTACAATCCCAGAGATGGTAGGCCATACATATGTAAGCGTAACATTTCAATTTTTTAGTGATCATAACGGAAAGAGGTTAAGTGTTATTTTATATTTACATAATTATAATTATATAATAAATATAATATTATTTATTTATTTAAACTTTAATTTTCTATCAATGTGTGTGGTAACAAAAAACATGTCATGTCACTCCATGAGGTAGTAGTACGTCGTACACACAAACAATGTTATAATTTTCAAGGGATGGTAACATGTGAAATTATATAATATAATAAATTTAAATAATTATTAATTTTTCATGTATATAATATATAAACATTAAATCCATCATCATGAATATCCTTGAGTGGAAATAATGGAAGAAGAGTTACATCAGTTCGCGAGATGGTAGTCCTCCATACACACGAACTATGGTTCCATTTACCATTTATGAAGGTGTAGATGAATTTAATTAATGAAATTTATGTAACAAAATCACATTATATGGTAAATAATGATGTCATTATATCATAACTATTGAGTATGATTTTATGGAGGTGGAAGATGAAATAAAACCAAGATGCACGGTTAAGAATGATACCACTTCCCCGAACGACCTATAAGATCATACCTAATGTGTTCCAAGATTGGATTTCTAACCAAACCAAGGATTATAGGACATGTGGGGGAAATCAAGAAGTATATTTTGGTAGGGATTTTCCAAACCAATGTTTTAATTTTTTTAATTGATACATAGGGGGTTCCCTTTTATAAGGGATGAGGAGTGACATTCTTGCAAATACCCAAAACTATTCAATAATGAGAAGTCACCATCAATCCAGATGCCTAAAAATTGAATAATAAAGGATTATATGTGATATAATTCTAATATAATCCTATAAATTTTGAAATATACATGTTTTTAAGATGTGTTTTTTACATACATCTCTACTTTAACCCCTTGGTAAACCAGTTTTAACACTTACTATAGTAACATATTTTTAATGTTTTTGCTATAACATACTATCAAACACTATGTTTCAATTTATGTATAATAATTTAAATTATTATTAAAAATATTTAATTCCTTATTTTAAGTTTAATTTATAGAATTTGAATTATTTAATTCAAAATTAAGCCCACATAAATGTTGGGGAAAAAACTATTTTTAAAAACACATTTTTCATGTATAAAATGATCTTATAATGACAGTATGAAAATCAATAAAATGAAATGTATTAAAATTAATATTTAAAGATATATAATCTATATAATTTCTTAAATTATTCCTCATTAAGTTTCATTTTAATAAGTAAAAATGGAGAAACACTATGCACAGTAAAACAATTTTCATAAAAATGTGTTTCAAAGCCTAAAAATTAACTCATATTAATATTCCATATAAAGATGATTAAAATGTAAAAAGTTTTATAAAATATAACTAAATAATACTTTAATTAAATGTATATCATATTAAAATAAAAATTTTAATTTTAAATCACTTAATTTTTAAAAATGAAGTGAATGTTTTACAAAAAATTGTTATTTTTCATTATTTACTAAAGAAAATATTTTCTGAAAGATAACAAAATTTTACCCTAATTAAATAAAGATATTATAATTTTAAATATGATTTTATTTTCATAAAATAAATTATACAAACATTCCAATAAATTAATTGTAAACTTTTCTCACAAAAATAAATAAAAATCCTTTTTGAAGTTAACATACTATTTTAAGAATAAAAGACATTATTAAAAAGTGAACACTTCCTTCATATACATTTGTAAATTGAGTAGAAAATTTATATCAATTTTCTATTTTATTTAATAATAATCATAACCACTATTTTAATGGATATGGTATAATGATTTAATTTACATTATTATGGTTCATTTGGCTTCAATGTTGTATGTCTCATATGCTATCAAACATAGTTTTCACTTTTACAAACTCTAGGTGTTAGATTTACCACCACATATATAATTTCACCCATTAAATAATATATTATATATCAAAGAGAAAATTTGTGAGGTTAATTTTGCTTCATTTTCTCCACTAGTTCCTAGGTTTCCTCCTCATATTTATTGTTCTGCTATAACAATTTTCTAGGTTAGTTGTTTTACTGCATAATTTTTTTTATAAAGTCAATTATCATCCAGGGATGATCCTCATAAATGAGATCATTTCACATATATCCCACTATTTAATATAGTACATCTTATGGATATGTTATATACTTCATTAATAGGGATACATTAAAAACATCGCGTACTTGAGAAATGTTGGTGTGAGTTCTAGTCGATAAGCTACAACACTGATGCTATTGAGAATATCAAGGGGGCTGATTTACCTTGGAATTAACTTTACCTTATCCCCAAATGATAATTATCTATTATATAGATATATGTGGAGAAATAATTAATCCTTGACTTCAAAATCCTGGCCTCATTGACAACTGTCAGTATTTCTCTTTTGGAAACTCTGAGTAGTCTTGTTATGATACTGAATGGTCTTGACCATTTCTACCATCCCCTCAAACATTTCATGCCCCAATATATTATGTTCATAGACTTCATACCAACAAGTATATATTCTACATTTATTCTCATCGAGGGATTTATATGAATCCATTTGGATGCTTGAGTGGCAACTATCATAGTTTTAAAACTCAACTAGACAATGATGTTGATAACATCATACATTTTAGTAAATTTAACATTCCCTCAACCTATCTTATAATTTATTAATAGTACACTAAAATTTTCTATCAGTTTGTGGGTGATAAGGAATATTTATGTTCGTCTAATTATTTGTATTATATTGGAGGCTCCCCTGGAATGTGGAGGCAAATCACATATCTTAGTTAGATACAATCGAAATTGGTGCTCCATGTTTCCTCACCACCTCTATGATTTATATCATTCAAATTATAATGAGTGAGATTTCCTATTGAAATGTAATGTATTGAGCAGTCATTGATAGATAATCCACCACAACCTATATGGAATTGTTTCTTCTTCATACCTTGAGATTACAAGTGAATTTTTTTTGGGGTTCGTTTTCCCATTTCCATGATGTATGGGTAATTGTGAAATCTTAATTTTACATATTTTCTTTGTATAATTCATGTGATTTCATATAAGACCCTTTGATTTATAATCAATGGTCTTATTATTTATATTATCCAACCAATTATGCCTTCAGAGATATTGATACATCTTCATGCTCCATGGGTTGATTGATTAGGTTGATCTATGTACATCATCCAAAATATAATTATTTATCTTATAATGAGATGATACACATAGTATCATCCGCACAGTTAGTGCATGGTTAGTCAAACTGTGCAAGCTAATCGTACGACCCATTAAAATTGTTTTTTAACAGGGTTAGTCGGGATTTTCCCTAACTCACCCATTTCTTCTCCCATAAAAATCCTATATAGGATTTCTTCTTCTCAAGGGACTTGAAGGTTTTTCAAGGTGGTTTAAAGGCAGATCACCTCGGGTAAGTCTTCTATTTTTCTTTCTTTGTGGCTTCATCTAGATGTTCTCTCTTTCCTCTCTTGGTTTTCTATATCTACATCCATTGTATGTAGATCTAGGGTTTTTTTCCTTAGGTGATTTTTTAGGGAATTTTGATGATATTGAAGGAGATCTAGAGTGATTTTGGTGGATCGTTTGTCTGGATTGGTAGTGTGGTTGCTTGTGGGTCAATTTCATCGAAACCCTAAAGGTAGGTGGCTTCTCTCTTGACTCCACTTTGTTAGAACGAGAAGGTTTGTTCCAATTAATTGTAATTTCTTGAATTAATTGGTTATTTTGATGTACTAAATTGGATATAAATCCCTTTGGTAATGTTTTATGGATTTTTTTTGGGAAAAGGGGTTTTGCGATGAAATGTGCTTATTGTTGGATTTTAAAATGTTGATTTTAAAATCGGTAACATGGGTTGTTTTATGGAAATGGTTTGAGAAAATGGGTTTTTATAAAATGGTTTTGCTTTATTGAAATGTGATATGTCATCCATGATTCATCAAGGGATTTTTTAATTATGAAATGGTTATTGGCATGTTGTTGTGGCCTTGGTCTATTATATGCTTTGTTATTGGATTGTGCATGTCATGTTTGTGTTGAAACATTGTGAAGTGTGCAGAGAGTAACACTATAAAAAGAGGAAGGAGAGTGGAATGAGGGGACACCATCAAGGATAAGTGTGTGGGAATAACCACTTTATTGAAAAAGTAGTAAACACGTTTGGACAAGAAGTCCCACTGTGGTTGTTTTCCTTGTTATGTGTGCTCTACAATATGGAAATTGTTTGTGCTAATGTGTGATGGTGATATCAATTATGGAATATTTGTGGATTTCTCTTGTGGGACATGGCTCGGTAAGGGTATGCTTGGATAATGGTAATTGTTGAACTAGTTGTTGTTTTATATAAACTGTTTTATATAAATGTGCTAACGATTCTTTCCTAGTGGCGTGTGTAGGGAAGTCATTTGGGGAAATCCTACTGAGTACTATTACTCACCTTTGCTTTGAAACATCAGTGCTTTTGTAGATGTATTATTCCAGGACACAGGTAAGAGTAAAACATCTCATTTTTCAAGTGGTTCTTCGTGACGCTAAGGTGGTTTTGTAGTGCTTGAAGCATGGAGCTTGTTGTAGAGAAGTGGAGTGTGTCTTGGTTTACTTTGGTTCTATTTTCTAGTATTATTATTATTACTCTGATTTTGGTTTGGTTGTATTGTACTCAATGAATTTTTATGGATTAGTTTTGTTTTCTTTTTGTGCTATATGATTTGGGTTTCTATGTTAACATGCATCATGTAGTTTTGTTTGTAATGTATTGTTTGGTTGGTTGCTTTTATTCTAAGGGAAAAGAGCTCCCCAATTGTTCTTGAAGCCCTTAACATTTATTTCTAGACTTTGGCACCTTGGGAATGTTTCTTAAGGCCAAGTAACTCCTCACTTCTATCTCAATCCAATGAGGAGTAATGTGGGTTATTAAAAGTGGTATCAGTTTGTTCGGTCCTTGGATTTCAAGTGAGAGAAGTTGTTCAGTCCTTTGGTGTTGATTGTTGGTCTTGGTGTTGGCATTTGTTCCTGGTCCATTCATTGAGTTGGGATGGTAGCAAGGAATAAGATTGTCAAAACATGGAATGAATAGTATAAAAGGACGTAGCTAACCCTTTTATGCAGAACTTCAAGTTACTAGGGAGTTGGGAACATAAGTGTTTTGGAGATACTTATAGGCATTGAATATTTCATTGTCATGGGGGTATCCCCTGAGATGAGCATGGAAAGCATAGTAGAAATGACTTCCCTATAGGATGCATCTTTCATTTGGTATAATGAATTATGTTATGGTATGAATATATGGATGTGTGGAATATCTGGAAATTAATTAAAATGTGTAGATTTTAAATGTAAATGGTCATGGTATTTTGAAAATGGGTCAATTTTCAAAACATGGATGATTTTTTTGAATAGCGAAACATGGGAAATGTGAACATGTAGAAAGCTTGGCTGTGGTAGTTCTTATGTAATTGAATTTGAATCGTAAGCCTTTTCTTTCTATGGGTGTAGGACTTATGGTTGTTTTTGTGTTGATAGAAATGACACTTGGTAGGCGTCGTAGAGAACAAACGGAGGCGGTTGCTTAAAATATGGTTGTACCTAAGTCTCAGGTGAAACAGTAGCTAGTGCAGAGTATAGTGAAAGCTTTCCAAGATATGATAAGAGTAAATAATGTGGAAGAACAAAAGCATGTGGATCATATAGTTCAATTTCAAAATCAGAATCTACCCATTTTTAGGGGTGATTCGGAGCTCGAAAGGGATAAAGTGTGGCTGAAAAAAATGAATAGGATATTTGAATTCTTGGGAACATGGGAAGAGGTGAAAGTGATGTTATCCATGTATATGTTGGAAGATCATTCCCTTCAGTGGTGGGATATGGCAGTCCAAGCAGGGACGAACCGACGTGTGACATTAGAGGGTTTTGAGGATTTGTTTAATAAATAATTATACTTTCATACATTCAGAATTTAGCGCACAACATATTTCATTCATTTGAAATAGAAGAACCTTTCGATAACGGAATATACAGCTAGGATTATGAATTTAGTGAGGTTTTCACCCAAGGTGTCGGGTAGTACATCCTTGAAGTCACGCATTTTTTAAGCTAGGTTGAGGCAGGAAATTCGTTCCAAGATAGAGGTGTTGTGTATAAATGATTACACATAAATGATGAATTGAGATATGATGGTTCAACATGATCTATTGGGGGCTACAAGTGGGGGAAGTATGTTTGTACCCATGGGAAATGATAGGAACTCCAATGCTGGGTTCAAGCAGAAGAGGGACACTAATTTATAGGGTGGGAGTACAATATAGAATCCGACAGCAGGATCAGTGAATCTTCCTCCAAAGCCTCAGAGTAAGCCATGATGTTTTCAATGTGGCTCTATGAGACACATCAAGCAGGATTGTATGGAATTACCTCAAGCATGTCATAAATGTATGAAGATGGGGAATCATCAGTGGTATTTCCATAATGCTCTGAGGTTGGGTGTTCGTGACACTCCTTAGGGGTCGCATGTATTCTATGCCTCGACGGTACATGGGTATGCACATACTCCTTGTCAGCAAAGACGAGTTATTCATGGTGATTATGGAAATACCAAAACCCCTCAGTAGGGTTATAAATAGAAGAGTTTGGCAAGCAAGTATTTGTTTAGGGCTAAACAGGTTGTGATGGATGATCAGTCGTGACCATCCATAGTGCGAGGTACGAATCTTCTGAATTCCACATTGATTCATGCATTGTTTGATATGGGTGCTTCCTACCCTTTCATTACTTCCTGTATTATTAGATTGCTGGGTCTAACTGTGTAAATGTTGCCTTCCATTTTAAAACATAAAACTCTTATAGCTTAAATAGAGTGTCAAGCCTTCCTATGTAGAGAATGTTTCTTAGTTTGGGATAACATTGAATTGATGTGGGATTTTTTAGTGCTTGAGATGAATGCTTATGATATAATCCTGGAAATGGATTGGTTGGTGATGTTTAAGGCCCACATCAATTTCTATGCATGAACAATTATCTTTACGATGGAAGATGGCGTTGATCACCTTTTTAGAGGGGAGATGAATGAAAAGCAGGGTGCAACAGTCTTGTTGACACCAGATGTTGGAATGATCTCATATCAGTTAGCGACATTGTCATTGGAATCAATGGAAGCAGTTGAGAAGATATTTTTTTAGTGATTGTGGATTAGTTTATGGATGTATTTATCAATGAATTCTTAGGGATTTTGCTCGTAAGAGAAGTGGATTTTATGATCAATCTTCTTCTGGGAACCAGTTCTATATCAATTTTGACTTACTGTATGGAACCAATAGAATTGAGAGAGTTGAAAGTGCAGTTGGAGGAGTTAGAGAAAAAAGGGTTTATCAAGCCTATCACCTCTCCATGGGAAGCTCTGTTGTTTTTTGTTGAAAAGGAGGATGGAACCTTGCGGTTATGTATTGATTATCATAGGCTGAATCATGTTACGATAATGAACTGATATCTACTTCCATGAATTGATGTTTTTTTTGACCATTTGAGGGGATCTCAATGGTTCTCCAAGATTTACTTGAGGTCAGGATATCATCAATTAGGGGTGAGGAAGGAGGATATTTCAAAAACAGCTTTCAGAAGTCAATATAGCCATTATGAGTATGTGGTTATGCCCTTTAGTCTCACGAATTCACCATATGTGTTCATGGCATTGATGAATCGAATATTTTAGAGATATCAGGATTCTTTTTTGGTGACATTTTTTGATGATATACTGGTGTATTAAAGGAAAAGGCTGGAGCATAAGCATCACTTTACGATAGTTTTGGGGATCTTCACAAATCATCGGTTGTATGTAAAATTGTTAAAGTGTGACTTTTGGATACATGAGGTTCATTTCCTTGGACATGTTATTTCCAAGAAGGGTGTTTCAATTGATCCATAAAAGATAGATGTTATTATCTCATGGAAACTTCCAAAGAATTTTTTTGAGATATGAAGCTTCCTTGGTTTAGTTGGCTATTATCGATGTTTTGTTCGTGACTTCTCATGATTGGCCTCACCGATGATAGCATTGAAAAGGTAGAATGTTTCATTTCAATGGGATGAGTAGTGTCAGAAATGTTTTTGAAGAGCTAAAGGGACTCCTTACATCATCACCAATATTGGTTTCTACAAAACCAGGGAAAGGGTACGTGGTGTATTTTGATGCATTGAGATCAGGGTGGGGGTGTGTTCTTGTGAAGGGAAATCATGTGGTTGAAATGGCTCACAACAATTGAGTTTGCATGAGAAGAACTACCCAACACATGATTTTCAGTTGGCAGAAGTGGTTCCTGATTTAAAAATGTGCCTCCATTATCTCTTCAGTGAGAAATTCATAGTGTTACCGATCACAAGAGTTTAAAGCATATTTTCCATCAAAGAGATTTGAACTTAAGGTAAAGGAGATGGATGGAATATCTATAGATGTTTTATTTTGACTTTATGTACACACTGGGTAAGGGAAATTTGGTGGTGGATACATTATGTATAAAATCATAGGCTCAATTGGTGAAACAGGCATCAACTCAGTTGTAGTTGATGTCGGTCAGAGACGAAATGTAGTTGGAGTGTGAGGACCAGGGTGACAGAGCAATCTTCATTTTGGTTTATTTTGTTCTTTTCATGGTTGGTTTTGTTAAAGAGTCACTGGAATTTGATTCCAAGTTTATGGTGATGAGGTCAAAACTCAATGGTGGTGAGACCATTGAGGGCTGGGAACTAAAGGGGAATTTAGTTTTGTGTTTTCAGAATCAGATGGTGGTACCAGTGGCTTGTCCGGAGGAAATTCTTAGGCTTATCATCATTCCAGATGGGTTGTCCGTCCAGGAATTCTGAAAATATATAAGGTATTGAAAGCATAGTTTTGGTGGGTTGGTATGAAAACAAACGTGGATGAGTTTGTTTTGAGATTATTGACTTGTCTGAAAGTCAAGGTGATCATCAGAATCTAACAAGAATGTTTCAATATTTACCTATCCTAGTGTTGAAATGGGAGCAGATAGTGATGGATTTTGTTATAGGTATCCCAAGAGCAGCCAGAAAGCACGATTCCATATGGGTGAAAGTGGATCGGCTAACAAAGTCGACCCATTTCATCATAATTCATGAATCTCATACGGTGGAGGATCTGTCCAAAATATATATCTAGTAAGTGGTAAAGAGGCATAATGTTCAAGTGTCGATTTTAAGAGATAAGAATATGAGGTTCACATCTCATTTCTGGAAATCCTTGCAGTAAGCCCTTGGGACACAATTGATGATGTGCATAGTGTATTATCCTCAGGCGGGTGGAAAATCTGAGAGGATGATACAAACTTTGGAGGATATGCTAAGGACTTGTGTGATGGATTTTTATGGTTTATGTGTGGAGAACTTACCATTGGTGGAGTTATCCTATAATAACAGTTATTTGACACCAACACACATGGTTCCGTTTGAGGAATTGTATGGGCGTTTGTGTTGTTTTCCACTATGTTGGGTGGAAACGAGTGATACTTTGATGATTGGACCGATCCTTGTCCAAGAGATTATGAAGAAGATCAATTTGATCATAAATATTATGTAGACGTCTCAAAGTCATCAAAAATCATATGTAGCACATCACCGATGACCATTGTCCATCGAGGTTGGTGATCATGTGTTTTTGAGAATCTCTCCTAGGTTGGGACATTGTTGGTTTGGAAAGCATGGTATGTTATCTATATGGTATATTGAGCCTTTTGTGATACTATATTTGATTGGAGAGGTGGCTTATCGGTTGGATTTTCCACCTTGGTTTACTATGGTGAACAATGTGTTTTTTGTGTTGTAGTTAAAAAAGTATCAGTCGAATTATGACCATGTGATTTGTTGGGATCATGTTGGGTTGGAGCCGAATGCTTCTTTGGTGCACATGCGAGTGCAGATTGTGGGTAGGCAAGAGAATGTCTTTTGTTGAAATATAATCATTTTAGGCTAGGTTTTTTGGCAGCATGGTTAGATTCAAGATGAGATTTGGGAGTGGGAGAAAGAGATGGCCGAGTAATGGCCCAAGCTCTTTCGACCAAGAGATGGTTCTCTAATTTCTAAGGATGGAAATTCCAATGGTGTGGAGAATGTAACACCCCTGGATTGAGTTATATGACCCTTTTTTATACCTTTTTATGCATATGAAGTGGTTGGGAAAGGTTTGTGAGAGTTTGGGAGAGTTTGGAAAGGTTTTGGAAATGTTTGGATGCCTTTTTAAGGCTTCAAGGATTGATCATGGTTAGGGGAAACCATGTGAGAATCCCAGGTAACCATGTGATATTTCACTATTCAGATAGTAGCATTCATAGGATTAGCGCATGGTTTTTCAAACCATGCGAGCTAACTGTGTGGCCCATTAAAAATGGTTTTTTTAAATGGGGTTAGTCAGGATTTTTCCTAACTCACCCATTTCTTCTCCCATACTAACCCTATGTGTTATTTATTCTTCCCAAGGGCTAGGGGTGATCTCCCACTCATTTTTTAAGGTATTTGAAGGGATTTCAATCTTGTTTGATGGGGCGATTCATCTTAGGTAAGTTTTTTTATTTTAGTTTCTTTATGGTTTCCTCTAGATATTCTCTCTTACCCCTCTTCGTTTTCTATATCTAGATTTGTTTCATGTAGATCTAGGGTTTTTTTACTTAGGTGATGTTTTTAGTTCCTTTTGATGACAGGGTAGGATATCTAAAGTGGTTTTGGTGGAGCTTTTGTCTGGATTTGCGGTTTGATTGCTTGTGGGTTGATTTCTCCAGAACCTTAAAGGTAGGTGGATTATCTCTCAACACCACTTGGTTTGAAATAGAAGGATTGTTCTAATTAATTGGATTTTCTTGAATTAATTGGTGAATTTGATGTTTGAAATTTGTTAGAAATCCCCCCAATTATTATTTTTTGATTTTTTTGGGAAAAAGGGGTTTTGTGGTGAAATGTTCTTGTTGTTGGATTTTAAAATGTTTATTTTAAAATTGGTAACTTGGTTTGTTTTATGGAAATGGTTTGAGAAAATGATTTTCAATAAAAATGGGTTTCTTTATTGAAATGTTATATGGAATGGATGATGCTTAAAGGTATTGTTTGATTATGAAATAGTTATTGGCATGTTGTTGGGGCCTTGGTGTGTTATAGCTTGGTTATTGGATTTTGCATGTTATGTTTATTTTGAAACACTGTGAAGTGGGCGGGGAGTACCACTATAAAAATAGATTGGAGAGTGGAGAGAAGGGCCACCATAAAGGATATTTGGGCAGGAAGTACCACTTGATTGGAAAAGTAGTAAATGGGTTTAGACGGGATGTTCCACCATGGTTGTTTGGATTGTTATGTGTGCTATGCAAGATGTAAATTATTTGTGCTAATGTGTGATGGTGATATGACTTATGGTATAGTTGTGGATTTCCCATGTTGGAAATGGATTGGTAAGGGTATGTTTGGCTAGTGGTAATTGTTGAACTAGATGTTATTTTATATAAATTATTTTATATTAATTTTCTAATGGGTTTTTTTCTAGTGGCGTGTGTAGGGAGGTCATTTTGGGAAATCCTACTGAGTATTATTACTCACCCCTACTTTGTAACTGGTTCTTTTACAGATGTTGTATTCTGGGATATATGTAAGAGAAAATCATCTCATTTTTCTAGCAATTCTTCGTGATGCTTGGGTGGTTTTGTGGTGTTTGGAGCATGGAGCTTGTTGCAGAGCAGTGAAGTGTGTCTTGGTTTACATTGGGTCTCTTCTCTAGTCTTATTCTTAGTACTTTGATTTTGGTTTGGTTGTGTTGGCTTTTGGTAATTGTTATGTATTAGTTTGGTTGTCTTTTGGTACTATATGATTCAGGTTTCTATGTTAACATGCATCATGTAGTTTTGTTCGTAATGGCATGTTTTGTTGGTTTCTTTTATTCTAACAAAAAATCATTCCCCAACAGTTCTTGATGCCCTCGATATTTTTTCCAACCTTTGGCACCTT
This sequence comes from Viscum album, assembly GCA_963277665.1. Lineage (NCBI taxonomy): Eukaryota > Viridiplantae > Streptophyta > Magnoliopsida > Santalales > Viscaceae > Viscum > Viscum album. The sequence goes on along the minus strand of OY728146.1, from coordinate 1,773,490,812 downwards.
GGGAACACCGCTTAAGGCCAAGTAACACCTCACTACCTTCTCAACCCAATGAGGAGGGGGCAGGGTGTTATAATTATTGGAAAGTCTAAGAATATTGGATACTTCACAGTTCTCATTAGTTATATAGTTTCCAGATCTTTTCTATATAGATAATCATCCACATTTATTTCTAGCATAAGATTGAAATGGATTGAGCACTCATAGTGCTTTATTTGCTCTAACCATCTTCAATGCTTCATATTATGATCCTTATGTTTGAAAATATATTTTTGAATCTCATGGTTTGAATATATTTCACAATTCCTCATATTGATATTTTGGTGCCAGGTAATCAGTGGAAATATCACTGTAAAAAACTCTATATTATGTGTGGTATTTTTAAGCTCATGAAATTTCAACTACCTTATGTAATAGGATATCAATTTTTTATTTTTCATCTGTAAAAGAAGAAGACCTGTATTGAGTAATCACATTATTCCAGAAAAAGTTCCCCACTTAAGGGATGTATGAGGGTTGGTGCAGTGAAAATCCAATTTTTTAACTCCTTATTGATTTCTTCAAATTTAATGGTGTGGGAAAAATTTACTCCCTTACATGTTATCTTGGTTATCATGTTTATCAACCAATGAATTCTTTTCACAAATCATCAGTAAAATCAACTATTATAAGGAAACTATGGTTATCTATTATAGATGATGGTCTTGGTTTGTCCTCGATCCCCAATGAGTTATAAGGATCTGTAGACACCCCTTTACATGTGATAATAGGCCCCAAAAATGATACTTCCTTTATCCAGAATTCAAAAAAATGAACTTTTCATATATCTTATCCTTTCAAAAATATTTTGCACAGTATTAAAATTTTCCACATGATACACCATTCAATTGGAGTAAATCATAATATCATAAATAATGATTACCAAATATTTATTTGAGGTAATATCTAACGACTTTATTCATTAGGTCCACAAATATTTCAAGATTATTAGTGAGATGGATGGAATATCTATAAACTAAAAGGGTAAATAACTTGTATGAAAATTGTTTTTGGGAATACCTTCATTCTCCCCCTTTAACTAGTGATATCCTGACCAATGGTCTACCTTAGAGAAATAATGGAAACCATATAATTGATCAAACAAGTCCTTTACCCATTACAGGAGATACTTGTTGTTTACCATGATTTTTTGAGATCACAATAATCTAGGAAGAGGTGCATTGACCCATACTTCTTCTTAATGAAGAGGACTAGTGCACCACATGGTGAAGGACTCAGGCATATAAATCCCTTTTTTTATTATCTTGTAAATAATTCATCAGCTCTTCCAACTCAATAAAGGGAATTTATTGAGTATTATTATATACTGGTATATATCAATGTATATGTTTGATTGTTAACTCCACCTCTCGGTCATGAGGAAGACCAACAAACTCAATAGGGAATAGATAAGTGTAATCCCACACAATGGGAATGTATTTAATCATGATTATCTCCATTTTATTATTAATATTGGATAGATATGATTTATCATAAGGTAATAATATCAACACTTGAATAAATTATTCCAAGGTATATTCATCCTTCTCCTTACATTTGTTCAGAGTCATCGATTGACTTAGGATGTGATGACTGATATTCCTCTCTCAACAGTTGATTATGGATTTATATAAGGATAGAAATAACATGACCAATATAATGTCATAATCAACTAAATGAAGTAAGATGACATTTTATAGAATATTTTGTCAATAAAATTTTACTGGGGAGGATTAATATACTTGGGATGCAACCATTATTCCTTTTTTATTCTCAAATATAGAAAACCATAATGTATTCAGGTGGTGTTTTAATAGCTATACTAAACATGAATTATATGAAGTAATATATGAAACCAAAATAAAATAGTAAATTAAATATTCTTTAATGAAAAATTAATGTTCTTTTCACCACATTGTAATCATGATCCAACTCATCCATAATGATGTATTGTGCTCTTCCTTTCTCTATAGGGAATTTGGGTAGTTTTCATTGATTGTCACTAAAATTCCTAATATTTGGGAATTGGATTTCATAATACCCATGATTATTTTAGTCCAAAAATTGCACTAATAACTAAGTGTTGATCTAAACCTTCATTTCTTCTTCCACATTAGTGGGTTTCTTCATTTTCCACTCGAAATAGTAATCCAAATGACCCTTTTTCCATAGTTGATGTATGTCATAGTTCCCAATAAATTTTCTAGGATTATTCTTCATAAAATTTTGACAAGTGTAATTTTGGTTTTTCTTTCTTCCATGGGATTTATCTATTTATATACCCATGAACACATATTTTTATACTTTTTTCTAATTCTACAAGACTGCTGGGAGTCCATGATATCCATATCAACCTTGTGGGAACAATATAAAATTTATTCATAGATGTATGTTTATATAATTTCATATAATTTTCATAAAATTGGATTTACCCCACTAATGAATATAACTAAGTTACATTTTTTGTTGATGAAGAAGATGGAGGTGTACTATGGAAGCCTTGCGATGTTTTCCTCAGACAACCCAATATAGTTTTCTTTATATTATTTCATACCAAGGAACTCAATTTCCATTTTAATATGGGAATTTCAGGGAAAATATTTATTATCAAATATTTCCTTTATGTATTCTCATTCCATGGACTCAATATCCCCTTTGGGCATTGGGTTCCTAATTAGTGTACACCACTGATCGAGTTCTCCCTAAATATGATAAATGTATAGAAAAATGTTCTATTTTTCTATGAATTGGAGGAATTAGAATATATTTTTAATTGAGTTAATACATTATTTCATGATTAGTGGTTCAAAGGATCCAATAATGGTAAGAGGACCTTATTTTATAAAATACTCAACTACATCATGATCTTTCTTATGAGGAGTTTGGAGTTCCGTATGATTCAAATTGATATTCATATCATGAGATAGTTGACCCATTACTATCATAATGTTCTAAAATCATAATCCCATATGATTAGGCATATAATTTTATAAATCAATACATTTATTATAATTTTGGTTGTTGTCACAATATCTCATATTTCCCAATATTAATTAAAATAAGAAAAACAAGACGGGAGCACATTAACAAAAAAACATACATAACAGAAACTTATAAACATGGGAGGAAAAATATATAAATGATAATTATAACATGAATTATGATCCCCATGGTTTCGATATAGGTTATCTATAGTAATTATTCCTATTCAGGTTTCTATACTAACTATTTTTATGTCATTGATAATGGTTTGTAAAGGGTTCTTGAATTTCTGAAACATATCTCCACAACAGTGTAAAATTAGGCATGCTGAAAGACCCATTGTTATGCATTAGGTTATGTTTGAGTCCATATCAATACCCCCTTTTTGGAGTTATTACCCCTTTATACAACTATTCTATAGAAATATAAAATTTTTGTATCTATATAGGGATATAATATCTTATAAATCCCTATCTATATCATTCACCAATATTCCAAGATATTTTCCAATATATAGAATTATCATTAGCCATATATTTAGGTATCTCAGTAATGTTTTATCATACTAGAATCTAAAAGTTAAATAAACCTTTCCAATGATACCAACTATAATGTCCCAAGACTTATAGATAATATTAAATGATTTAGAATATAAAAATTCATTAATAAATAACATGGATCTTGAGGCCTTGTTTCTTTGTAAGAATAGGATCTTATTAAAACATAAGGAAACTGAAATATGAAAGCCAAATTTTATTATACATATTGTGCTCTTAAATCAATTTCATAACCTATAAAATCATAGGATAACCTAGGGAATAAATAAAATGAAGGGGTAAGCTAAAAATCCCAATAAGGGAATAAATATGACAAGGAAACCTAACATGAGATTCAAAGGTATAACATGATACCATACAAGGGAAGGATCACGAGTAACCACATGGAAGAATAACATTATGAATATGATATCATAATACCATGGTAACATAAGAAATGTGGATGAAACAAAAAACATTAAATAAAAATGTGTTAAGGGTAACTTCCATTCAAATAGCATATTGAAAACAAAGTCCCAAAATGGATTACATTTACTCCCAAATCCCATGGATAAAGTATCACAAGACTAAAATATTACCAAATACATTGAAGAAATATATTCACACACCCTTGATAACATGTTATTGATATTTCTTTTCCACACATATGATGTTAATCATAATGTGTAACAAAATAATTACCCATGTAATGTAAATAGGTTTTACAATCTTTTTTCATAAAATAATAAAAGAAAATTTCATAATGAATCATTTGATATATTAACCTATGGAATATATTACCCCACCAATGAAAGGGATAATAAGATATGTATATTTTTGAGGGACCTATATAGAAAATTTAGAAGAATTCCATAACACTAATGTGATAGGGAATAAATGTTAGATAGAGGTTGTCTATAACCTGAAGAGCGGTGTAGTTTAGAGTGATCCATTACCTAGAGCACAATTTTCCATGCATGTTCTTTATTTTACAGAAAAAACTTATCTTAATTATTAAAGTGAAAAATATAATTTTTTATTTTTTCAAACCTTTATTTAATTCAATATCATTTTATATTCAATTACATAATAATTATTATTCAAATCAGTCTTCTTGATGATTTTTGAATCATATATCAAAAAAAAAATCCTGGAATGTTGACTAATATCTAAGAGATTTTTATATTATCATCTCTAGAATAATTATATGGATGCAATAATATTTTTTATAATTAAATAATAATTTTAAAAATATCCATGAGTTATGGTTTTGAAAAATGAACTATGTTGCAATCATGCAGACGACAGGTCATATGTATGCTTATGTAACGTTTCTGTTTTTCAATGATCATAAGGAAAAAATTTTAATTACCATTTTTATCCATATAATTATAATTATATAAATAATATTATATCAAATTTTGACAATAAATGTACATATACCATCCATGTGATCTGGTAATAAAAAATGAATCACGTTGCTTCACGAGATGTGAATCATCAGTACACATGAATGACATTATCATTTTCATTGGATGGTTTAGTATGAAATTAAATGATTGATTAATTTTAAAAAAATATTAATATTTAATAAAAATAATATATAAATATAAAATCCATCATCATGAATAACAATGAGAGGAGATTGTGGAAAATGAGTTACATCGATTCACAAGGTGGTATTCCACTGTAAGTTAGAATGATGTTTTTCCCATTTGATGGAAGTGGAGATGGATATAAGTTATATTAACTCAATAACATTTAGGTATATATTACATACTCATGTTATTATATCACCATGATATATTATTATTTTATGTAGTTATTATAATAATGTAATCAAAGATGCTCGGTTATGAATGATTCCGCTTCTTCAGACCACCTGTTTTGGATTTTACATCAATCCTTCCTTGATTAGTTTAGTGATCAAAAAAGAGAAACTAAGATATGTTTAGGGAATAAAGGAAGACATTTGGGACTTTATTATCTATATAAATAGTTTTTAGAAGTGTGGAAATGATAGGAGAGTGGGTTTTCTTTTATAAGGGGGGAGGAGTGGAATTATTTTAAATACAAAAAACAATCCAATAACGGGAAGTCACTCTAAAAAATAATGTCTCCAAAATTAAAAAATAAATGAGTGAAGGAGATAAATTTCATATAAGTACCTATAAAAATAAAAATAAAAATGTTCCAATAATGTTATTATATTTACCTATTTAGTTTAACCCATGGTAAACCTGTTTTAACATTAACCACAAGAACATATTTTTACCGCACATACAATTAATTATAAAAAAAATTAATTTGACTATATTATATAATATTAATTAAAATTATTCAAAAAATTTAATCCATTTTACCAAATTAAATTCAAACAATTTTTATTATTTAGTATAAATTAGATAAACCAATGTTTTGAAAAAATGGTTATTGAAGAATTGTATTTTTCAAGCATAATATGTCTTATAATAACTATATGACATGTAATCATAATTAAATGAATGTAAATTAATAATTATGGATATATATTATATTAATTAAATTTAAATCAATACTCATTATGGGTTGTTTTAATTTGTTAAAATGGAGAAACATTATGATCTTTAAAATATTTTCAATTTTTTTTTCATAACACCTAAAAAGAAACAAATATTAAAATCTAGTATAAAGATGATTTAAATTTAATTAATTAGATTAAATACAAGTAAAGAATAATTATTTTATGTTTAGATATTATTATTATAATAATTATTATTTTAAATTACTTAATTTTCAAAAAATTAATGATATTCTTACAAATAATCAGTATTTTTCACCATTCATTGAAAAAAATAAACATCTCTAAAAAATTCAGAAATTTCACTCTTTGGTAATATTGATATGATGATTTTAAGAAAATAATTTTGTAAAATTAAATTTATAAATTTAATAAAAATATAAATTTTAATATTTTCACAAAAAAAATAAAATAAAGCATTTTTGAACAAAACTTATTATTTTGAAGAATAAATGTCATTATTAACAAAAGGAGAAATTATTTCCTAATAATTTATAGATTGAGTTTAAAATTTATATAAATTTAATAAATTATTTAATCATTTTAATTCCCATTAATTTAATGCATTGGCTCTAACATTCATATTAAAATAATAATAGTTCCTTTTGGTTTAGTGATACATGTTACATAGACTGCAAAACATATTTTTCACTTTTAAAAATTAAAATTCTTATAAAAAGGGTGTTATTGGATGTATATTGGTTGATAAAATAGAATTTCAATTGGTAATATGACCTCCAATTTTTATTTTTTGGTTGTTAGAGGTTTAAATGTAGATTTGGATTATACATAGGTGTATCACCCTGAAATTTTATAATATATTATCTTGAGAAAAAATGATGTGTTCAATTTCTTGTGATACACACATAAAAATATTAAGTGAATAAAAATTGAATAAAATTTTAAATAAATGAAATGATTATATATTTTAATATAATTTATTAAATTAGTTGAATTATAAAATGTTAAATTCACTTATAGAATTATCAATAATTATTTAGAAACTATTTTTTATTTTTTTTAAATTATAAAAAATTATTAAATTTAACATTTAGTGAATAATATCAATAAGATTAATTGATAAAATTTATGTAATAATTATAAAAATAAATTGAGGAAATTTATAGAATGGTTAAGTAATGACAAGGAATATTAGTCTAATAATTATTGGTTAAATATAATTTTTTTTACAAACATTATTTTATTATATTTGTTTTATTTAAAAGTAAATTAAAATTATTAGAATTATTAAAAGTATATAAAATTATTTTTTATACTTATACACAAACAAAATTTCATTCACAAATTTATTATATATTGGTTAGAAATGGTGATAAAATCATTTGATGGTAAAAAATTATTTCTTATCGAAAAAAATTTTAGGTACAAAATGTATATATATATTAATAAAATAAATTAATCAATAAAAATGTATAATCTTGATTAAATTAATTAATATTATATTCCATAAATATTTTATAAATCATTTAATGGGTTTTAAAATGTATGAAATGTTAATAAATTGATGTTATGTTTTGAAAATACTTTTTCTAAAATTGATAATATGTTATTTTTTGAGGATATTATATTAATATATTCAGTATTTCAAAATTTTATTTTATATCATTAAACTCATTTTTAATTTAACATGTTAAAATTGGATTCGGGCAAGTATTTGGGATTTTTCTAAAAAGGAGGATTTTAAGTTGAATACTCAAAAATACCATTTTTAAAAATGCCATATAATTTTTTAAATAATGATTATATATGAATGACATACAAATATATTAAAAAAATTTCATGAATAAATATATTTTTATGGTGTAAAATAATTCACATAAAACTATTGTATTGATTTATAAAACCACTAATTTATTTCTTGGAACCTCTCATATATTTTTTCTAAAAAATACACTAATTTATCACTTTTAATTTAATTAGGTATTCAAAATTATTCAATTATTTATGTATTTCTTAGAAATTAAAAATATTCATAATTCAATAAATTTCATTGAGATCAAATTTTGACAACATTTTAGTGTAAATTCATTTTTTGGCTTAATATGTCATTTTTTAAACTATTTTTGATTGCATTATACCTACTTATATTAAATGTAATTTATGCCACGTATTTGAATATAATATTGTAAAATTAATTTAACTTTTTAAATAAAAATAATCATTATTTTTAATAAATTCATATTATTTTTATCCATAATGTAATGTAATAATGGAAAAAACATTTTAACATGGGAAGTGTTAAAAGGGTTAATAAGGGGATTAAACTATGATTTAAGGCCACAATTGTCACTACAACCTGCCTAAATCTAATTTTTTGAGTTTGTTTTGACCTTATCTTACCTAATTCAAAAAACATTTCCATTTTTGTGAATCTTTCTGAGGAAAATAGAATAATATTATTTAAATTTTATTGGTATTTACAAGGGTTCCACTCAACTCACTTATAAATGAGAAATACCCCTTCTATATTATTTAAATTGCTTGAGATCCTAAGGTAGACTAATGAAATAAAAATTTCACTTAGAAAATCTCCCCACCACATTCTAGAGGTTTTGGTTGTAACATCTCAAACTGGATCACTATGAGCTATAGATAGATCAGATCACCATGAGACCTCAAGTGTACCTCCCCGTATAGTAGTGTCTACCAACTAGTAGTGTGGGTATAAAGAGGTATCAGGGGAGATATTTCACTAAATATTAGATTGAAAAATTAGAAATAAAATAACCAAGTATCATTACCATTATATTATATTGAATTTCAAATTAACTTAAGATGATATAATAAATGAAAAGTATTCCCAAAGGTATACAAGACTGATCACCTACTAGGCCGGTCATATATACAAAATAAAAACCAAATATGAAGTAAATAATGAAACAAAAGTATAGTAGGATCCAATAAAATCCTCAATCCATAACTCATAGCAAACTCTTAATCCCTTTCTAGCTTCTCTAGCTTGATCATGGAACCTCGAGCCTCAATCACACCTGATCCTACAACAAGTGAGGGATACTCACTTACCTAAGTACAATGGCATCTTGAGGAGTGTATAAGTACATAAATGAGTAGGGAACTACTAATGTGGTTCCATAAAAAACCAGTAATGCATTAATTTGTGACTGATACATTATACGATAAATGAAACAAGTAAAAAAATAAATAAATCTACTAGTATTACCCATTTCGGATAAATGCTAGAATGTATCCGAGCACATTAAGAACAATGCGCCAACCACAGTATCAAAATTTCCATGAGGGTGTATTCATTTAACATAGGAAAATTACAATGACCATCATTTATCCCTAGGTCCCTAAAAATTATTTACCATAAATTCTTTGTCATGTTATAGGCATTCTCTAACCGCATCATGATAATGATGCCAACTAGAAAACAACTCAGGTCTATCCTATATATATAATACATATCACAGACCCCCACTATGAAATTTTCCATATCTAGGAAATAATCCTAAATTTAAATGAAACTCCTCTTAGGATGTTTTTACATCCATTCTAAGACCAAAAGTAAAACAGACTACCATAACACTTTTTTCTTAGCTTATAACCAAGTCTTCCCAAAGGGATGTTTAGATAAATAATAAACAACCACCATAAAGGGAATATTTCATTCAATAAAAAATAAAAAATAAAAAAATATGAAATATCAGGAACTAAAGGAAATCTAATTCCCATTTTATAAAAATAACAATAAACACCCTCTATGTAGGGACAACATATCACTTTGGAAACCACGAAGGCCCTGTAGGTCTCATTATTTCATGACCACTGCATTAGGGCCGTTCAATCTAAAATCATCTTTTCGGTTAACACCTATAATAAGGGTGTCCACCATAATCCCATCCCACATAGAAATGATCTATGTTTTTTTAACACATAACCATTCCATTCAACTTGTGAAGGTCTTCCCCTTATAGGTCATCATGTCTCAGTTATAAAATAATACCTCACATCCAAGTCACTTTATAAAAGGTGTAAGGGAATATATTTCATCACACATGGACATCCACATATCCACATTGGACATCTCAACAATGAGGTCCTCAAGGGATCATACTAATAGGATCATTGAATCACATTCATTAAATAACATCATGTATATGCTCTATATGGTATGTACATCACAAGGAACATCATGATAGTCAAGTACTTGACTATCGGTTGTTGAGAAAAACTAGCCAATAGAAATTTACATCTGGGAATTAAATCTTTATATATCATAATAAATTACTTCCTAATTATATTATTTAAATTTATTTTAATTTAGACACATAATTCATGTTAATTACATAATCCATTTTTTATTTAATAGGTATATGCCTCATTGGAGAGACCGTGCACCACAAGTACCATAATAAATACATGAATACAATGATTCATGTATAAAATAACATATTCCTTTATAAAAGATATTTACAATTATATATCATATGCGATTTCTCTTTTAGGGCACGTCTAATCTTATCCCTGCTCTACCCAAGCCTCACTCATCTTCTAAGCCCCTACCTCAAAAATTTGAACCATAATTAATTTATTATAATATATATAATTCATTAAATAATTTGTTTTAAAGGTTATATTGTATTTCCTTTTCTCACTAGGGACCCCATAACATCTAATCCATTAACCACAACCCACATGAGGTTCATATAAGAGTCCTGATACTAATCCATTATAATGCCCTACCCTGTGTTTTTAGAAAAAATTAACGACTTCATTTAAATATTAAAAAAATTAAAATTTATGTCAGGGTCATATGTCACTGAAACAACATGATATGTTGTATATAAAAAATCTTAAGGCACATTATTCAATTACACAATTAAATCCCTATACATATAATTTTATTCCACCATGCTTCAATGGAATCAGAATAAAAACCCCAAATCGAGGGGAAAGATAATTAAAGAACAATGTAGGGAATTAATAAAAGATATCAATGAAGTTTTTAAAACCCACTAATTTTATAAATACCTCCAAAAAATGACCAAGGATAGTAGAGTACCAAGGGTAGATGTAATGGGATCGGTAGACCCCATGAATATTGGTGGGAGAGAGAAAAGGGGGCTTCCCCATAGAAAAAATGATAGATAAAATGGGAATTTTCCCAATCTAATATGATCAATGACTAGATGGTGGGACCCCACAACATGTTGGAGGAACTATCTATCCATAGTATATATTCCACTGTATTCCAATAGTCTTTCCACCCATGGTCACCTATAATATTTTTCTGATCTATCTAACTATCTACAGAGCTCCACTTGATGTGAAAAAATGAATGTTTGAGCTGTTCAGACTCTCTAATTTTAATTATAATGCCGGGATAAAAATACCACCCACACATTAATTAGAAAATATTTTTTTTTCAAATTCCCAAACACATATGTATCCATGTTTTTTTATATTCGTATTCATAAGATACAAACCACTAATCCATATTTTTTAAAATAATATTATTTAAGGAAGATTTATATGTTCAAATCAAAATTTTTAATGTTTATTTATTGTTAAACCACATAAAAATCATCCATAACCCCATTAACATTATGGAAACAATATAATTACTATATAGAATTGTTTCTATGGTAATGGTAAAACTATTTTCCTTCTCCTCTCATTTTAAGGGAAAATTTAGGTGTCACTCATATGTATGTGTGGGTGAACTTCTTCACGAAGAAACTAATTCATTTTTCATAACCACCTATCAAGGGTAGTTATATATATATATGGTGTTATTTAATAAATATTATATTTAAGAATAATATATGATTATAACATGATAAATTATTATTTAACTACATTTATTTGAATCCATTTAAAAATGAAAAAATCACCTCTTCATATGTATGAAATTTTTTTGATGTGATGTGATTCATTTTTCATCATAACCTTACATAGATGATTATATTACATCCCCATACTATTAAAAATTTAATAGAGACCAAATTATGTTGTGTAGAGACCTTTGGTGTGCCTCCATATATTCTAATGGAAATCCACTAGTAGTAGGGGGTTTATTAGGTGATAGTGGAGAGATTATACCGTTAAGTTCTAATAACAAAAACAAAAACATAAAAAAGAATAACTACAAAATTGTAGTGGAATAATTTAATCTAACATGTATAAATACATATAAAATAATGGGAATAATGTGCCAAAACATATTTTATATCCCAAAAAATATTCACATGTTATTATAGTAATATAAGTGTAAACATGATATCCTATTGGCTGATCATATATGAACATGAATAATGGAAACGATATGATTAGTTTCTCGAATCCAATTAACCACATGAAAAAACATCCAAAATCAACTCTATCACGCATGTGAACTATCTCAAGGACCATGTACACTAATATCTTAACTTATAACCATTTAACTTTCTTATAACCACAAGAAAAATGTATTTACACTTCTCAGAGGTCCCATGTATGGTCTGAGTGCATTTTTAGTTGGAACCCTTCAACAATAAACCTATCATACATCCATACATATATTAATGCATAAAAAACAAAAAACAAAAATTGATTTTAACATATCATGTACACTTCTCCGATCATTCATTAAAATCCTTGAGTAGGTCTTTACCTACTTAAATTGGTGCCAATGTGGGTCAATACATCTGTGGTATATAATACCAAATGATCCCATGGCCTTCCAACCATTTCAATACCATATGGAATCAAATTCAAACCATCACTATAGAATCTATTTGAGTCATTCTAAGGTCCTAGATTAACATCCACTAAACCAAACACAAATCCCAAATAATTATAGTTCCATTAAAAACCACTAGTTCAATAGCTCAAAAAAAAAACAAAGACACAAAAATACATGTTCACCCATAACCCTATCCTAAATCCCCCTAAAGAATTAACTATCCCCAACCCTTTAGTGACGGTCTAAATTACCACCAACTGTGGAATTATCTGGTGATCACCTCTTCCTTATTGATGGCCCACATCATCCTCTATATGAAATTATATATGGATTATTCCACCCAAAAATATTGGTTTAAATGACCTCGTGGGGCCCATTCTATGTTCACAAAACCACAACGGCCCTATTGACCCCCACGGAGAGCAGCATCGATAAATATATTTGGGAACTCCTCTAGAGAACCTTTGAAACCACCTACAAAATATATCACCCAAATACAGAAAAGGTAAAAACCATATCCATCACCCTAAAGAGAACAACTTTATACTTTTAGTGATAATATTCACCCACAATCACCTAGGTCAAGCCAAAAAAATTTCCACTGAACCAACTCATCCATCATATCATTAATATAATTTCAATAATTTGAATAATCATGACAACCCAATCATAAATCCATAAAGTGAATCTAACATGCTATAATAGACTCAATGATACCATTTTATACCCAATAATTCCATATGGTATCTATTAGGGGAAAAAACACACAAATAAACACCTACCCAGTATTAACTAGACCACCCATATCTTGCAACACATAAGACATTTATAACTAAAAAAAAATAAAAGAACCACCTATCTTATACCAATATATTTTTACTCATCGAATACATGCAAATGATTCATGTTAAAATAACGAGAATCATAAAATATTATTGAATCCAAAAAATACAAGCTTAAATACCACCACTGGAAGAACTAATCAGGCATCAAAAGATAGAGAGAATGGTAGATTATAGATTTTTATTCATTCCACACACCACCTTTTGTGAAGGAAACCCCTTGATATATCTATAAATAAAGTATAATCACCACTTGGAACCAAATAAATTAGGTGGATATGCATCCACTTGTGGCTTGGATATAAATGAAACCCTAAAATACTAATTTATTTTAAACATGAATTTTAGTTTATCTTTTTCAAAAAAAAAAATTCAATTGAAAAATTTCATGCAATGAAAAAAATTTCACACCATCATATAGTAGTTCTTGGGGAATCCTCCCTTCTGGGAGATCTTTTCATTCCATGACACAATTTTAAAGGCTCTTATCAACAACTTTTAAGTTTTAGACCCTCTCATCCTTCTAAAAAATCCTTTCAAACCATTTTTAATTTAAAAAATAATTAAAAATAAATAAAATAAATGGGTTTATAGAATATTTTAAATAGATCCAAAATAATAATCCCCGGGATATATAATAGCTCATATGTGATCTAATCTAGTGATACACTCTACAGTATCACTACAAACACATGCATCATTCTTAATACATTACTAAACATTAATATGAAGTTGAACACATATATCCCTTTTTGAACAATATCCCCACCAAATAATAAATCATCCCAATACTACTGTAGTCTTAAATAGAAAAATATATCAACCAACCCAAGAATCCCACACAAAAAATTCTAATATATTGACATGAAACTAAACACATCTATCTCATTCTAAATATCTTATATTATTATTTCTACAAAACATGATAAATAGATTCCATCCATGGACATTCCCTACCAATGGATCCTTTTACCAGGACATTTCTCATTAAAATATACATTCTACTACTGGTAGTATACTGAACATCACCCAAGAATACCAACTTTCCAGAAATCATGAACCATTATTTCCCACATCTCATCTGATGGACATTTCATAAATTCCTCAAACATTACTCCCATAAAAACCCATATCACTCTTGATGCTCCCATACATCTTATAAAAAAATATGTTTCCTAAATAAATACCACATATCAATATATTACCGCATCAATATTTCACCTCACTCAATTCCCACACAAGTATCACATCACAACCAATAATATCTTAAGTTCCTGATCATTCTTGATGCTCACATAGTAACCATCACTAGGATAATTCACTTTTCCCATAGATACCTCACACATTATTATCTACCATAAAAAACCAAAAAATGCATATAACCTCACAACATAAAAAAATATAATAGGTTCTTTGGTATGACCCATGTATGCCTGCTTGACCAAATGCAGTTGACCAAAATACCAATTTTATGATACCTATACTCACTATAGATCTATAATCTCTTCTAGCCATTGACCCACTACTTGGTATCTCTCTTCCTATTACTTCCTATACATTTCCTTGTATCCTTGTTACCTGATCCATACACTACTCCTGGTTATACCTCATATCCATATATCTTACATTTTCAATGACTCAAAATTATCCATGCAGTCTTTCAATAAAACCAAAATAGATGCCTCATCAGCCCAAACACCCAAGACTCCATTGATATTCGATCACAATGATACTATACATGTACCATCTTTCTACACTATAAAACTCCCATTGATGATGCAATCTAAAGTGGAAACCTTTGTTGGAGTTGGTGACTTAAAACTAACTTCTATGTACTTTATGATAAACCTGTATTCATTGGATTTATATTAATAAACTCCTAATCACATCATGATTGTTCTCATACATGACATTGTATGCGATAATTTCTTAATAGTAGTTTTCTCACTAAAGGTTGTAGCATATCCTTGCTATAATGAGAACCTGGAAGTTCCATGACACTATTCTTGAATATATGTTCTATAGCCGGATGATATCATTTAAAGGGACACAAATTATATAGGCTATTAGGGGTGGATACTCATAGGACTTTGAGGTTCCTTCTCATGGTGTAAGACCTTTATAATGACTAGAAGGATATTATGAGAACGCGACCTGCCAATATGAAATCCACATTTATAAGTTCCATTGAATGTTCCTATCTACGGACATGTGTATTGGTCCTTATACATTAAGATTATTATTAATGGGTATTATGAATCATGCAATTAGATGTATTAGCGAACACCGAGATGACATATATTCATGGTGAGGTAAGATATATTGGGTACGCCATGAGTAATACTGTATTAATGAATAATGTGAGAAAGGATTTGTCCCTTATGTTTCATAATGGATGATGATATCTCTAGCCCTTTGATGGAAATGATATAGACTATATAAATCCATGTCCATGGTGTTCTATAGACATTTTCAATTTTTGGGAAGTTAAATAATAAGAAATAGAGAACATGGGTTGATGACCATTGCATGAAGCCTTCTTGATTGGATATATCGATATAAAGAGATTATATTACATGTCATTGTGGCATTAAATTCTATCTATTTGGGTTCCATGACATGTTTCTTGACACTAACCTTGGACTTTAGGCTGCTTCTCCTAATTCCACTTAGAAAGAGACCTATAGGGTCACATACTAAGTGTATCCAATATCATAGTTAAATAATATATTATTTATTATTTAAAAATTTTAATAAATATTATTCCCGGTTTTGGTTTAATAATTATTTATGGATTCTCGGTCGCATTTATATCGATAGTAGTTATTCTAGAGAATATATTGTTAGTGGAATAATTAATAAATATTTATTTTCTATTTTATGAATATAATATTTTTATATTTATTGGTGAATAATAAAATGATATTTTTTTAATAAACAAATAGTCATTATTCAAGGTTCAATAAATATGGTGGAGTATTGACAGACTGAGTTAATGGTCATGTGAGAAATAATAATATTGAATATTATTTTATTAAATAATATTTAGTTATAACTTGTATGTTAAGAACATGCCGAGAAATAATAATGTTACTATAATTATTTGACAAGGGGGTTTCTCTAGGATTAATAAAATAATTAAGGCACTTGTGAAAATTATTTATTACTACCATAGTGAATTAAATACCTAGTTATATTATTCTCTTATTGGCTAAGTGGCAGCCAAGTGACGCCTATGATGTTGTTCACAACGAATTGGACAAAAGACCTCAATCCTATTGAGTTCATCCCTCTCCAAGAAGACTATCATGAAAGATAGTCTTCCTCATCCACCGGATCAAGGAGAATGATTTGGAAGTGGTTCTCAAGGTGATCAAAGGTGGACATTACAAAGGAAAAGATATTCCATTCTAGCACATGCAGAATCCTTTAGAGACATCAAGAGATACATGGAACATGTGTGGATCACCACTAGAGGAATCCTATACTCGGATTCTACAACACAAGAGCAGTGCACTACAGATCTATGGCCGAATGCATCAACAAAGAAAGAATCACTTTGGAGGTAATTATTATTTAATTAAATTAATTATAAACAAAATATGTTGATCATATCTCTTGGTTATGGGTTTCTATTCATTTTTATTATTTCTTTGATTCAATTCCATGGATCACGATGTTCATGGTCACATAGATACCAGATTATTCATTGAGTATGGAAAAAATTAATGTTGGGCACCGACCCTCCCGTGCTTCCACTATGCCTGGAAAATTCAAGTGGTATCATAGGGGGTATATTATTGATTATAATTATATAATAATCACTGGTGATTTTAGAATTTAGAATTTAGTTTTTAACTCAATTTTAATAATTCCATTTTAATTTTAATAACAATATTTGTTTCTTCCTATATATTTTCTCACAGATCTAACAGAAATGATTAGTTTTATAACTAAAATTATATAGAGGATCTCATCTGGAGGTGTGAAGTATTCTATCTAGGTAACACAGTATTAAATGCCATGTAATCAGAATTACACATCATGTAGTTGTGTTTGATGCATCAAGTTGGTTTAGAAATTACTCAACCCGTGTTCATTAATGAAATGTTGTGAAGCTAATTCTTACATTGCATGTTGACCAGGACATACTGAAACATGGTCTTCCAAAGTACATATTGTGTGGCCCACTGGACATAATGTGTAGTCTCTTTTGTGTCTGGGCTAGGACATTAATCCCATATATTGTTTAGCCGACTGGTGACCATGTAATGCTAAGTCAACACGGTGTTTGGCCCTATGGACATGCCATGTACTCTAAAATTTACTAATTACGCCTCACACACTGAGTCCCTAGGTGTGTACTTTGGAAATATAGTGAAGGTAGTACAACCATAATGATTTGATCTACACATTGTGTACTTTACCAAATTATGAAGAATTAAAATTGTAATATTTTCATAATTTTAAAATCATCATATCATATATTAGTTTTATTAAAGTTTGTTACTCTATATGTTTTTAAGCATAGAACATGTCCAAAAAGTCATGTAATTTGTGTAATCATATGTGAAGTACATGTCATGAAATTACAATATATTTCATGTATTTCTTATATCACAAGAGTAAAACAGTATACGAGCATAATACATGTTGGGTAGGTTCGGGAGGGTATTCACCGGGTTACCCCCAAGGTACATGTTATGTAGGAGGCTAATTTTAAATGAATTATAATTTTTTTAAATATATAATGTATGAGAATATCAAGGAAAATCATGAAAGGTTAAAGATAGACTGATTGATTAATTAAAGACAATAATTAATTTATTCGAGCGTGATTTATCTTAAATAAGAATGATTAATGAATTCAATTATAGTTTTATTAAATGTGTAAATTCTTTGCATGCATGTGGATGATCATGAGATAGATTGAACCTTTGTATATGATTGGTTTCCTTTAAATTTATTATTAAATTAAATTGTTGGCCCACATGCCTTCTTTCCTCATTAATATGTAGGGCCTGAGTGCCCATAGTTTCTTTTATATAAACCCCCTTTTACACCTCACCTGCATGTGAGTAAAAAAAATAATGGATGGAGCTCCCAAGCAAGTGGAGGTGGTTCAAGTTAGGAGCCGAGGCAGAACCAATCAAAGGAGATACAAATTTATATAAGTAGAAAGTTGTAAATAGGTACCTAATTTGTTCAAGGTGTTTCTCCCCTAGGTCAGTGATTAGTTGCATCAAACACTATATAAACTAACAATTAGAACAAGATCATCATAATACCCTTTATTTTATTTCGATCAGTTTTATGGTTATTCATTATGGATTATTTTTCACAATCACATAATTAACAAATTAACAGTCATGCAAGATGGAACTAAAATAAACTGACTTCCATGTAAATATTATCTAATACATGGTTAATTACTTTAGTTTATCCCATATAATATTAACAATCATGTGAAAAGATAATAAATTGAAATTTATACAGAAAGGATAAAATCACACAATAAAATATTTAGTTGGTATATCCTTCTATTAATTATGTTAGAATTGAACAACAGTTCAAAGTGCATGACCAACCAATGTTGGGGTTTTTTCAATTATTGGGGAACTCTAATTTGAGGTTTTGGGTTAACTAGACATAGTTTACATCAAGGGTTGACTGAAAAAGTAAGATTTGGTGTAATTGAGAGGCAAATTTTAAGGAAATCCAAAATTAAAGGACTTCGAGATTGGGGAGTCCACTCAACAGAATAAGGAGTTGTGAGTTAATGAAGTTATAATTTGTAATTCCTACCTAAAACCTTTAAAATTTCTTGACCAACCATAGTTGGGGTAATGTGAAGGGAAATATGGATCCCTTTTACCAGAATTTCAAAGAAACCTAATATTCCGTAGCCAATGGTGAGGGGTATTGGGTTTCGATAAAATACTGGGAGAATAATGATTATTTATTTACTTATTTATCTTAATATTATTTGATAATGTAATAAAGATCTGTTCATATTATTTGTATAAATGATATTAAAAATTACATTCAATATATCGTTGTGATCTATACATGAGAAGGAAAACCTTCTCACAGACACGAATTTCTAGGAGTGGAAAAGGCACCTTCAGTTAATCCTTCACTATGAATGGAAACTATGTGTGCTAAAAGAACCTTTACCAGTTGAGCCTAGAAATGAGGGGAGTGATGAGGAGATCTTTGTGTACAAGAAATGTCTGAATTAATCTACTGATGTTTAGTGCCTCAAGCTATCATCCATGACTAATTAGCTCTCGAAGATACACGAGGAAATGGATATCTATAACATTATGTCTCACCTTTGGGATCTCTATCAAGATAAGGAAAGACAAGATAGGTATGCTATCTCTAACTCTTTGTTCATAACTATGCTTGGAGAGTCTATTCTAACTGGGCCACATGTAGTCAAGATTATTAGATACATTGAGAATATGGAAATCTTAGGGATTAAATTCCTAGATGATTTCCATATAGATCTCATACTATCATCACTGCCCAAGAACTTCCTCAGTTTTATTGTGAATTATAATTTGAGCATTAACAATAAGAGTCTATCAGAACATCTTATGTTAATTTTTCAAGTGGATAAGGACATGGGGAATGAAAAGCCTGAAGTCCTTATAGTGAATAGGAAAAGGAAGGACATAACAAAGGGGCATAAGACTTGTAAATAGTCTAAATCCCCTAAGCACCATTCGACCACGATGAAGAAGATACAAAGGTAAGGAAAGAAAAATAAGGCAGTATGCTTTGCATGTGGCAGGTTAGGACACTAGATGATGAACTGTACCCAGAGGTGAGGGGAAGATAAATGTGCATTCATTATCAATTGAAATATTTCCATTTCTACATAGTGGGTATTTGATATAGCTTGTGGTGCTCACATCTGTATTCGAAAACATGAACCATGTAGATTCTATAAAATTTCCAAAGTGGTGGATCTGTGAGCTTCCAATGGTGAAAGGCTAGTTTCTATTTCCATTAGTGATTACCACCTCACATTCCCAATGGGACTGATTTTGGTTTAACGTGGCTATTATTATATACGTAGTGTTACCAAAAACATAATTTCTATATCATGTTTGGATATTGATGGGTTTATTTTCATGTTCCTAAATAAAGGTTTATTATTTTATAAGGAAAACATATTTTATGGTATGACTCATTTAAATAATGGTCTTTATGTATTAAATTATGAAAGACAAGTTTTGGAAACTGATAATGAATCTATTTCACATGACTCATATAAAACCCACTTGTGGAATCATCGTCTCAGTCATGTAAATGAGAAGCATTTGATAATTCTCTATCTAAATGGTTATTTAGACTCTTATTAGCTAAATCTACTTGATAGATGTCAGGCTTATTTACAAAGGAAAATGACAAAACTGTCATTTGGTGGATAGGGTGAAAGGGCCACATATCTTCTGGGATTGGAACACACTTATGTGTCTAGACTATTTCCAGCCGAAGCTATAGGATGATATTATTACTTCATACCACTTACTATTGACTTTAGTAGATATTTATATATTTACTTGGTGAGGTATAAGTTTTATTAATTTAAGAAATTCAAGGAATTAATGAATAAAGTAGAGAATAATCTTGGTAAGAAGACAAATAATCTTTGATCGGATCAAGATGAAGAATATCTTAACCTAGATTTTATCAATTTTCTGCGGGAGTTTGGGGTTCTATCTCAACTCACTCCACCTTATACACAACAATGTAATGTTTTTAGTGAATGGAAGAACTATACCTTGTCGTACATGGTAAGATCGATGATGATTCATGTGCATCTTCCATCATCCTTTTGGGGATATGCATTATAAACTGTGGAATACACATTAAACTGAGTACCAACCAAGGAGGAAAATGGGATTCCCTTCAAGTTATGGAGTGGAAAGAAACCCATTTTCCACATACACATGAATGAGTATGCAATTAATTTTTTAAGGATTTATTAGGCAACAAACTAGAACCATGGAGAAAAAGGGGTATCTTTATAGGTTATCTTAAGGAAACAAATGGATACTACCAATAAAACCGATTTGATAAAAATGTAACTTTATCTAGAAAATATGTATTTATTGGGAGGGAGAACATCCTAAAAAATTATAGTGGGAGAAATATTTACTTCGATGAAATTGATGCTCTAGATACACAAGAGTTGGTACAGGAACAAATTCCACTAGTCCCCATGGAATAATTAGTTCCTAAAACACAAGTACTGTGTAGGATTGTAAGAGAGGTAAGGGAATAAAAGAGATATGGTTTTATTGTCACCAAGGATGATGAATCATTATTGTTGGAAAATATCAAACCTATCTCTTACAAGGAGATAGTTGAGAGCTTAGAAGCTGTATGATAGCTAGAAGATAAGAATTCTATGATGGATTCCTTGTATTAGAACCAAGTTTGGGTTTTTGTCGATGCGCTAGTTGATGTAAAGCCTTTTGGGTGTAAATGGGTATTCAAGAGGAAATTGGGAAAGGAAGGAAAAGTAAGTACCTATAAAGCAAGGATGCTGGATAAAGGGTTTAAATAGTTTCAAGGAATTTACTATGATGAATCATTTTCACCCGTTTCCATGTTTAAATAAATCATAATCATAGTTTTCATAACAGCTTACCATGACTATGAGATTTGTCATATGGATGTCAAAACTACATTCCTTAATGGGAACATTCTGGAAGATATCTATATGAAATAACTATAAGGTTTTTTGACACAAAGTGATTCCAAATGGGTTTATAAGTTACATAGGTCCTTTTAAGGATAGAAGAAAGCATCAATGTCAAGGAATATTTGATTCGATGAAGCCATAAGGGAATTTTGTTTTAATAAGAACAAATATTAGCCATTTTTTCCAAAAAAAAATTAATGGGAATGCAGTAATTATCCTAGTAGTATATGTTTATGACTTATTACTTATTATAAATGACATGAAATTCATACAGTCTGTTAAAGACTAGTTGAACATGCGCTTCTCCATGAAGGACATAGAAAAAGTATCCTACATTCTAGGGATCACGATTATTCATGATAGATCTAAGAGGCTAACAGGACTAAGTCAATGAACATATATTGACCATATACTAAAGTGATTTAGTATGGAACAATCCAAGAGGGTATTGGTTCTAGTGTCACATGGTTTACATCATTCTTATAAAATGTGTCCCAAACACAATAGAATAACTATAGAATCCGTAATATCCCATACGATTCAGTGATATGACATATCATGAATGAAATGTTGTGTACTAGACTTGATATTTTCTATGCACTAATAATGGTTGGAAGATATCAAGAAGATCTAGTAGAATATAATTAGATTGTATTTAAGACTATCCTTAAGTATTTGGGAAGAACTAAGTACATGTTCCTAGTGTATGGGGTAGATGAGGAGATTATCATCAGATGGGATGATGATGCTAGTTTTTAGATAGGTCATAATGATCTGAAGTCACACAAAGGATATGTTTTTGTCTCAACAGAGGAGCTGTGAGATGGAATTGTTAAAAACAACCAGTTGTAGCTAATTCAACAGCAGATTCTAAGTATAAATAATCTTCTACTACAACCATGGAATCAATATGTATTCAGAACATTGTGTAAGATCATGATGTGGTACCTATTAGTAAAGACCCTATCACATTGTATTATGATAACACCGCAGCGGTGGTTCTTGAAATAGAGCAATGGCCACATCAATAGCCAAAGAATATACTCAGGAAGAATCACCTATAGAGGGATTTTCATCATAGGGGTGATGTTTTAGTGAGTAGTGTATCCCCAGAAGAGAACGTGGAAGACCCATTGACTAAAGTCCTATCTCAATAGAAACATGAGAATCATGTGAGAGCTAATCGACTAAAGGTTATTTGCAGTTCACACTAGTGTAAGTGCAGGTCTGTTGGTGTTGGTGCCCTAAAACCAAATTCTATGTACTTTATGATAAACATGTATTCATTTGATTTATATTAATAAACTCTTTATCACATCAGGATTGTTATTCTTCATGAAATTTTATGTGATAATGTCCTAAGAGTAGCCGTCACACTAAAAGGTCATAGTGGATCCCTACTATGATGAGAATTAGGTAGTTCCATGAAACTATTTTTTATTATATGTTATATAGTTGTATGATATCATTTTAAGGGAATCAAATGATATAGGCTATAATGGGTGGAGATTCATAGGACTCTGATGAACCTTCTCATGGTGTAAGCCCTTAGTAATGTCCAGGAGGATATTATGAGAATGAGACTCACTAGTTAGAAATCCATATTTATAAGTGTCATTGTATGTTCCTATCTGAAGATGTGTGTATTGGTCCTTAGACATTATTATTATTATGAATGGGTATTATGACTCATGTACATAGATTTATTAGTGAAAACCGTGATGACATATGATCATAGTGAGGTATGATATATTGGGTGTGTCATGAGTAATATTGCATTAATGAATAATATGAGAAAGGATTTGTCCCTTCTGTCCCATAAAAGATGTTGATATCTAAGGCTCCTTGATGGAAATCACATATCCTAAATAAATCCATGTACATAGTATTCTATAGGCATGAAAATTTTTCGAAAAGTCAACGAATGAGAAATTAGGCAAATGGGTTGATGGCACATGCATGCAACCCGCTTGATTGAAGATATCGAGAAAAATGGATTGTATTACATTGTAAGTGTTTGTATGGGGTGAAATTCCATTACACCATTAACTTCTTTCTCTATGGGTGTCTTTTCATGTTGATAGATTCTAACCTTGTACTTTAGGCTGCTCCACCTAATGGCACTAAGAAAGAGGCCAGGCGGGTCACACACTAAGTGTATCAAGTATCTCAGTTAAATAATATATTATTTTTTATTTAAAAAGTTGAATAAATATTATTCTTGGTATTTGTTTAATAATTATTAATGGATTTATGATCTCATTTTTTTAGACAATAGTTATTTGAGAGAATATATTGTGGGTGAAAAAATTAATAAATATTTATTTTCTATTGAGTGAATATAATATTTATATATTTATTAGGAATAATGTAGTGATATTTATTTAATAAATAAATAGTCATTATTCAAGGTTTAATAAATTTGGTGGAGGATTTGAGGATAGAGTTAAGGGTCTAATGACAAATAATAACATTGAATATTATTTGATTAAATAATATTTAATTATAACTCTCAAGTTAAGTGCATGTCAGGAAATAATAATGTTGCTGTTATTATTTTATATACGGGGTTTTCTAGGATTAATAAAATAATTGAGGAACTTTCTTAAATTATTTATTATTACCCTAGTGAACTAAATACCTTGTTATATTATTCTCTTATTAGCTAAGTTCTATCCAAGAGACACCTGTGGTGTTGAGCATAATGAATTGGAGAAAAGACCTAAAGCCTAGAGAGTTTATCCCTCTCCATGAAATCTCTTAGGAACGAGAGGTATCCTCCTCCACTGGATCAAGGAGAATGATTAGAAAGTGTTTCTTAAGGAAATCAAAGGTGGAAATCGCAAGCATAAGGATCTTCCATGGTAGCACTCAGAAAATCCTTTAGTGACGTCCAGAGATATGTGTAGCACATGTTGATCACCGCTAGAGGAATCCTATACTTGGATTATACAACACAACAACAAAACCCTGTAGATATTTGGCTGGCCACATCAATGAATAAAGAATCAACTTAAATGTAATTCTTATTTAATTAAATTAATTATAAACAAAATATATTGATCCTCTCTCTTGGTTCGGGGTTTCTATTCCTTTTTCCTGTTTCATTGATTCAATTTCGTGGATCACAGTGATCATCATCACATAGATCCTGGATTGTTCATTGAATATAACAAAAATTAAAGTGGGGAACCATCTATACCATGCTTCAGCTATTCCTGGATCCTTCATCCTTCAGTCACTACTCTATAAAAATTATTTGGTCTCACCATGAACCAACTTCCATCTACCATGATCCTCACTACATGTATGAAATGATATCATTATTTGAATATGTATAGTCTCATAAATCATGTTTCTCTATCCTATAAGTGTCTGGTTAACTACATCCAATAATGAGGACAACATGAATATGTTTACCTCTACCTTGATATCTTCCTGTAAACCATATTCAAACCAATACACCATTGTAATGTTATCTCCTTCTATCATCAGTGTGAATAAAATAAGTTCTATGAGCCACCCTATATAAGTCATGACTAAGGTATATCCTCACTAAAAATTCATGAAATAATTGGATCAATATAATTTTAATGGCATAAGGAAACGTTTTTATAAAAACAATACCTCCAATTCCATACACAAAATCCCCTCATTCATTATTACCTATACTAACACATAACACCAATTTTTCACTGTTCCTTTGAGAATATATATGGGAACTATCATAATCCTCTTTGGTCATGTCTCAATTTAGTTTAATATATTATGTTCAAAATATGTTTAAATATCCACCCATTTTAGTTTTCCCTCTCTATGGATGAAATAAGGGTTCAATTACTAGAATTCCTGCATCAAAAATTCTATATATAGGTTAGTTCCCAAGTATCCCTAGTAAATTATCTGGAAAAACAACACCATGATAGGCCTAAGATACTCACCTAATGACTTCTCGAAATCCTCTTTCAATTTTGGTTTTCCTACCTGCATCAGTCCCTCCACCTATGGATCAAGATCACCCATACTTTAGGGGCCTCATACCATTCATTCCATGGATGAATGAAATATCAACCATCTTCACAGTCAAAAAATGCAAATCAGATGTCATCACATTGAGATCAAAATTACATGATCTACAGATATATAATATTTTAGATATCTAAAATAGGGAAGTCTATAACATGAAGTGTATCTCACTACCCTTACACTTCCATATCATACATATGTCACATTCTATCCAATCTTATGGACCATTACATACCAGTATCTAGATGAATAAAAATATATATAATATACACATAATATCAACAAACCCATTATATCAGGGATCACATACATGGGCCGACTATGTATAATGTTACTAAGATTTGATATAGGAAAAAACCTTATATGATGTGGCTAACACTTTATACAACCCTTTTTATTTCCTAAAATAATATTTTCCCAAAGTTAGTTGAGTAGAATTCCACCAATAAACTATGTGGGATAGCATGATTTTTTGAAAATTTAAATGTCTTAACTCTCTATTTTATTGTTTATTCAATGAAATAATCACACACAGACACAAATGTCATATGAACCCTACATTCCTAATATAACATGTGAATACTCCCTCCTGCATCAAATGAACAATAGTTTTAACAAAAATAAATAAAATAAACTAGAAATTAATATAAATCCAAAAAATGAACTATAATAACAAAATCATGAAAAAAATATCATTTCCCCTAATAACAAGGACTCGAGGTCTTGTAGGTGCTGACAGAACACAAAACATAACATATTTATAAAGTTTTAAATATTCTTTGAACTAATTTGTACCACCACCAAAATAAAAACCAATTTATTAATATCTCATATTTAATACAATGTGGTAACAAATGAACACTACTAAAACTATTTAATAAACCTTATCATATATGAATATATAATATACAAACTCTTGGATTTTATTTTGTAGCACTATCACACTAATACCTTTTTTTGATGTCCCCATCATAGATAACTATACAAAGTAACATGAATTCATATCTATGAGACCATATGACCACCCCCAATAAGGAAACCACTTACCATTAGATGTATGGATCTGTTTGGTTATAGTGGGGAGACTACATCCTCTAGTGGTGATTGTGATAATATTAATAATCATAATAATGACGACAACAACAAAAATAATATAAATGATACAATTTTAATCCATGGTAATAATGAACCAAAATATACATGATATATCAAACCATGAAATATGATTTCCACATTAATTTAATATATTTATAGATTTTAAATTTTCCTCAAATTTCACCCCAAATCGGGTGAATTTTTTATTTTTATAATTTTTTCATGGGAACATAATTGGTGCATGATTAGTAGAAACCATGAAACTACCATGAAAATACAGTTGTAACATGGAATATCAAAATACCATAGTTGAAACATAGTTATGTAAATCATGTCACCTACCTATGTAGGGTACATAAAACACTCTGGTATATCTTATAATTTTGGCACATGTTTTAGCCTACCATGTGACCAAACTATGTGTAGTGGCCCTATCATTTAGTATTAGAATATTATATAAATAACCCTTACTAATTTATTCCTCTCTCAAACTATAACAAACCTACTCTTTATTTCATAGTTAAACATAATTTATTACATAAAATCTTTACTTGATACAACATAGAATATTGAGAGGTATAGTGTTTTGGGGATTAGGAACATTACATAATAACTTAAAACATAAAATACATATCTTTATTGAAAACTTATTTTACATGACCACACACATTCCTTCATACTTAGAATTGTATGGGATAACCTGAGGACATGCATAAGAAATGGTTGATCTATAAAGCCCAGTAAGGGAGTAAACAAGGCATAACATGAAGAATATAGTATATGTTAGGAAATAGGTATATCAATGGATCATAAGAGAAACATGAACATAAAGGCATGATATAACATGATTACCATAACATGGAAATGTGGAAACAACATTTAACAAGATTTTAGAATGATCCAAGGCTCATTTCACTTGAATTATCATGAGTAAACCCTCATTACACTTGACGTATCATGATACTAATCTATACCCAATTCATTGGAGTGTTATAAGGGCACACCCTTCTTAATCATTTCATTTCATGCATAAGTGTGCCACATAGATCATACAACATGGATTCACTAAACATCATTATTTATTCCATGATAAATAAATGTGGAATTCATAAATGAAACTATATAATAAATAAGTAATTGTGCATAAATTTGAATACCCTTGATAGGGAAATAGGCATGGTATTCACTACATAATGACTTTGTCTTGAAAAATCACAGTGTAATTTTGGCAGCATAATGGCATGACATAAGAATTCATAAAAATGGTTGATGAGAGATAAAGGGGTATATCATCATATGTACATGAAATAGAAAGTAATTAGTTCATATAGAAACATGTCCCAACATATGTAATGGAATTTGGATTCATTATACAAAATAATTTCTTGAATGTAAATAAGGAGAGAGAAATACCTCACAGAATTTTGGCATAGTAACGGATTTACATGGGAGGAATTAATGAGATATAAATGGGTCTATCACCATTAAAAAATAAGAATAGAATTATATTTTAGGTGATAAATCATACCCCAACATTTTTAATTAAAAATAAAGGGTATAACAACATAAAGAAACATGGAAAAAATGAGAAAAGAAGAAACCCCTTACTTGGAAGTGTGATCCCAAAGGCTTGGGAGGAGAATGAGAGAGGGTTATTGGGAGCTTGGGGCACCTTAGGAGTATTCTAGAGAGAGGATGTCAGAGGTTGGTCAAGATCCAAAGTTGTTTAGTGAAGAGGAAGTGGGATCTTGGGTGGGATTATATATGAAAATAGAGGGAATTCTTTATTATTTAGGATTTGGACACTCCACATTAAACTAATCAAAAAAACAAACCAACCCATTGTTTTTCCCATTTTTTTTTCCAAATTGAAGTGGAAAACATTATTTTATAAGTCCAGTGGCCTAAATTATTAACATATTAGGCTATCTTATGTTGAGGTGAGTCACACTCTTAAAAAAATCAATTTAAAATGTTAAAATGTTTTAGAAGTCTTGGAGGGTTCACTTAGGCACCATAAAATTAATCAGAGAAATCTAAAATCACATTATTTTAAATATAAAACATATATTTTCCTAAAATATCTATTATAGTATTTTATTACATCACTATTGGGTCATCATGATGTCATAAAACACCTTATATATTTAAACGGTATTTAATATTTTCCCAAAAAATCGACTGTCTCAGAAAATTATGAAAAATTCACCATTGTATAATTTAGAAGTAAATATTCCAAAAATAATATCCATTTTATCTAAATAATTTTCTAAATATTTGAATTTTTTACTTTTAAAATAAAAACTGTTATTTATCGAAAATTCATGGGTTTTGGTAAAAAAAATTTTCAAACCTTAATAAAAATTACAATTGTATTCATAAAAATTATATGATCATTTGTATTTAATAAAAAGTAATTTAGTAATAATATTTTATAAAAATATTATTTGATTAAAAAATCCATTAATTCAGCCAAATAGATTTCTTAATTTAATATTAACTAAAAATACTCTTTGGGCTTTAAAAACTATTTACAAAGTAACAATAATAAAAATGAATGTATATTCTTTAATAGGTACAAAAATAATGCACATAATCATAGTACTAGAGTATTGTTACATACCCCCTTATAACACCTGCATATTACCTAAGGGTAAGGTGTGCGATGATGAAAAAGTCTTGGGGTGGCTCGAATAACATCGCTCGGGTTGTAATCTCTATCAACTTCCACTTCTCCCAAAGGCTATTCCGTTCAAGCTTAATGTATTGAAGCTTGGCTTGGGAATAGTCAAGAGCAAATCCCAATGACCCTACCTACTTTCCAAGCTATAAAAAATGGGCTTCGTATGGGGAAATTCTACAGGATGAGGTCATCGCTTACTTTTAATGAGTAAATTGGATTTGTTAAAGCCCTATATTTATACTAATCATGTGATCATTGTTCAGTGACTATATTAGAAATGGTAACAATTCTTAATGGTATTTTGAAATCCAAAAACATAAAACTAAGTAAGTGAATATTTTATATAACCATTTTACATAATAAGACATTTAATTACATCAAGATGAATTTCCATTAATAAAAGATTGGGTCGTTACAATATTCCCCCTTAAGAAATTTTTCCCTCGAAATTTTCTTTTCCCACACTAAAACAGATGAGGGTAAGTTGGATTAATAACTTCCTCTAATTCCCACTTTGCTTCTTCAAACTTGTGGTTTCTCCACAATACCTTGACGAGGGGAATTGTATTATTTCGTAGAACTTTTTCCATACAATCTATGAACTTTACCGGTTTGTCTTCATAGGAGAGGTAATTCTCTAATGGTACCACATATGGATAGAGTACATGTGATGGGTCAGGTATGTACTTCCTCAAGAGTGATACATGGAATACATCATGTACTTGAGATAGTTTTGATGGGAGTTCTAGTAAATAGAAAACTACTCCAATGTAATCAAGGATCTCAAAAGGAACGATGTACATTTTACTAAGATTTCCCTTATTAAAAAATCTCATAACTCTCTTCTATAGTGATATATGGAGGAATTAAATGTCTCCAAAATCAAACTCTAGGTCTCGTCGACGATTATCAACATAGCACTTTTGTCGACTCTGAACATCATTAATGTGCTATTGGATGATCTTAACCTTATCCACCATTTCTTCGACCATTTATGAATCTAGGAGTTTTTTCTCCCAAACTTTATCCCAACATGCTAGTGTTCTGCACCTCTTCCCATAAAGGGCATCATAAGGAGCCATTTGGATGCTTGAGTGGAAACTGTTGTTGTAAGAGATCTAAACTAGAGGAATATGTTGATCCCATCCTCCTTTGAAGTCCATTGAGCATGCTCTCAACATTTACTCAAGTGTTTGGATAGTCTTCTAAGATTTTACATCTGTTTGAGGATTATAAGTCATACTGATGTTCATATCAGTATTCAGATCATGTTGAAGACTCTTCCAAAACATAGAGGTGAATCTTGGATCTCGATCAAATACAATCGATAGTGGTACTCCATGCAGCCTTACCACATCTCTGATGTATATCTGTGCCAGTTGATCCAATGAGAAATCCTCTCACTTTTCAATGAAGTGTACAGTCTTTTTAAGATGATCCAAAAAAACCTAGATAACATTGTTTTCTTTGTAGGTCTTTAGAAGTCCAGTGACAATGTCCATTATGATGTTTTCCCATTTCCATGTTAGTATGGGTAATGGTTGCATCATCCCCTTAGACTTCTACCTCTCATCCTTAACTTGATGACATACCAGGCACTTTGATTTATACTCAGTGATCCCTTTCTTCATGTTATCCCACCAATAATGCTCTTAGAGATCTCGATACATGTTTGTGTTTCATGGGTGAATGGAGAAATTTGAACTATGTGCATCATCCAAAAGTTCTTTCTTTAACTCCAGATTTGATGAAACATATTGTCTTGTCCCAAATCTCACAATTCCTTCTTTATTAACATTTAACTCTGAGGATTTCACTTTTCTAATAGTTTCCACTTTCTTATGAATTCCCAAATCATCCATTTGATCATCCTTTAACCTTTCCAAAAGAGATGGTTGAGAAATAATTTGTGAAAGGATTGATGATATTCCCTTATTAATAATTCCCATGTCCATCTTCATCAAATCTAAGAAGATTGGATCCATTTCAATTCTTAACAATGAAATATTTTCTAGATCCTTTCTACTTATATCATCTTCCACCTTCTTCTCTTTCCCAGGGTGGTAGTGGACTGAGCAGTCATAGTCTTTGAGAAGCTCTAACCATCTTCGTTGGTGCATGTTCAACTCTTTCTGTGTGAATATATACTTGAGGATTTTGTGATCCCTGTATATTTCACACTTCTCCCCAAAAAGGTAATGTTTTCAAATTTTAAAAGTGAAGATTACTGCATCCAACTCTAGATCATGTTTTGGATAGTTTTACTCATGAACATTCAATTTTCTTGAAGCATAGGCAATGAATTTGTCATTTTACATCAACACACAACCCATTATCTTCTTCAAAACATCACTAAATACCACAAAAAGTTATCTACTTGTGGGTAGTGTGAGAACGAGCACATTGATAAGACTTCTTTTCAACTCCTTGAATCTATCTTCACATTCATCACTCCAAAAAAACTTCACCCCATTCCGAGTTATCTTGGTAAGAGGGTTTGACAATCGTGAGAAATTTCTCACAAATCGACAATAATATATAGCTAACCCTAGGAAGCTATGGATATCCATTACCGATGTTGGCCTCGACCATCCCTCAATTATAACTGTCTTGGAGAGGATCCACAGATATCCCATTTATTGTGATGATATTACCCAAGAATGATACCTCTTTCAACCATAACTCACACTTGATGTACTTTCCATAGAGCTTCTCCTTTCACATGGTCTCTAGTATAGCGCTTATATGCTCCTCATAATTCTCCTTGGTTTTAGAGTATATTAGAATATAGTCTTTAAATACTACCCCAATTTTGTCGAGGTAATACTTAAAGACTATATTCATCATGTTCATGAATATTAATGGAGGATTAGTGTGTTTGAAAGGCATTACTATGAATTCATATTGCCTTTATCTTGTACGAAAAGTAGTCTTGGGGATATCCTCTTTATTAACCCTTTCTTGATAATATCCCAATCATAGATACACGTTGGAGAAGTATTATCCTCCACATATCTGATCAAACAAGCCATCAATTTGTGGTAGAGGATACTTGTTCATTATCATGATTTTTTTGAGATCGTGATAATCAATTCAAAGGTGCATTGACCCTTATTTCTTGATGAAGAGAACTACTGCACCCTATGGTGAAGCATTGGGTGTATAAACCATTTATCTAGATTCTCCTATAGTTGTTTCTTCAGATCCTCAAGCTCCATAATATCCATTATATACAGAGTCTTGGATATTGGAAACACCCTAGGTATAAGATCAATTGAGAATTCAACATCTCTTCAAGGAGGAAGACCAGACAATTCCTCAGGAAACACTTCAGAAAATTCCATCACAAAGGAATGTCTTCAAGGATGGTTGCTTACTTAGAATCAGTCATCTGAGAAAGATATGTGTGGTCATAGGGTAGTAATATCCACACTTGAGATGATGGTGATAAAGAAGATTCATCCTCCTCCTTGAATTTGTATATAATTGGGGATCAATTTTCTATATGGTGAGTGATTTCCCTCTCATGGTAATTTATGTTGGCTCTATATAAGGAAATTCAATCCATGCCAAGAATTGCATCAAATTCAACCAAAGGGAGTATGACGAGGTTTTTTGGGAAGTTAAATCCAAAAATTATGACAAGGGAGGAGTTATATTCATGGGATGCAATTACTGCCCCATTTCCCATTCTCACTGACATTTTTACATCTATGATTTGTGGTAGTGTTGGGATTGTTCTACTAAAATTTCAGGAATTAAAATAATGTATAGAACCAAAATAAAAAATTATGTTCTCTATTATTGAATGAATAACTAGAGTACCAGTCACCACTTCGTTGTTGGGGTTCACTTTAATGGTAGTGATGAAAAAAGCGCACCCTTGCTGCCTTGGAGGTTGTTAGTTGCCTTGGAAATACCTTGCCTTAAGGAACTGGTTTGAAAAGTGCCATGGTTCTTTGTTGTTGAAGCAATAAAAAACATGTTAAGGGTCAAATGGAGTGTTCCTATCCTCTGTCACATATGTTGGTTTTTCTTGTCGGCAATTAATGGCCAGGTGCCCTTATCTTCCACACCTAAAGCATTTCCTCATCCCTTTTAGGCAATTTCAGGGGTGCTTCTTTCTACACCTTTGGCAAGTGGGGTGATGGATTTTCATAGCACCATTGGATTTATCCATTGGACTTCCAGAATTAAAGTCCACTTTACACTTCTTATCCCTATGATACCCCAGAGATTCGCTAATATCTATTTCAACTTTAAGGGAACATCAGAAAATTTCTTCATTGCTATTGAAGTCATGGATCGCTAGGGATTTTTGTTGTCTAGGTTTTAGCCCCCAAAGGAATTAGTAAAACTTGAATTTGGGAGTAACGACAAAACCGGAGGCATATCGTGCAAGCCTTGTGAATTTTCCTCATATGCTCTGATGGATTTGTTTTTTTTGAGGGAAAGTAAGTACCTTTCTATCTTAAGTCGGAGGGTGGGAGGAAAATATTTATCAATTTTTTTTCCAAAAATCCATCCATTCCAATTCCTCGATCTCCTCTTTAGGCTTCAAATTTTTTTATCAATGTCCACCATTGATCAGCTTCACCCTCCATATGATAAGAAGCCAGAAGAACCTTTTTTTCTTCATAACATTTAAGGATGGAGAAGATCTTTTCAATGGAGTTGATCCATTGTTCGGTAATTGAGGGATTGTATGATCTATTAAAAGTATTAGGCCTTTATCTCATGAAGCCCTCGATTGTGACTTGTTATTTCTTATAGTGGATTGAAAGTTCTTCTTGACCCATATTTCTATTCAAAACTTGAGTTAACTGAGAGAGTATCGTGACAAAGTTCATGGTTCCTGATCCCATTGGATTGGGAATCTCATTAGAATAGTCATCACATTGATCTTCATATCGGTTGTTAGCCCAAGTCCTCCTATTACCGACCATTGAATGGAATAAAAGGAAAGTTAGGGGTAACACATAAAGGGTAATCCAGAGAAAAAAATAGATGACTTATAAATTACTTTAATTTCCTTAACTTATAAATTTATAGGCTTCAATCTATGTTATCCATGATCTACTTCCCACCATATATTCTTAGGGTTATTTTTTTATTCCCTTAATAATGGTTCATACTAAGATTATTAATTTACAAAATCATATCCCTTGGGAGTGTCATAACCAAGAGTGCAGTAAGGCCGATTGTCGTTCACCAGTTCCCATTCGAGTGTAGCTCAAAGTGGTGTTTTCAGGTTTTACCCCTAGATACATCTGTTCCAGAGCCTCCCCTACCTGCTCGTATCTATAAATGGATTCATTTACATGATAAAACACTTACTCAATAATCACAAATATTGGGGTTGATTTTATTATACTTAGTCTTATCCCTAAGGATTTCACTAGGGTTTTCTAATCCTAATCCCAAAACATACTAAACCTATAATCTAATACCAACTATAACAACCATGCTCTTTATTTCACACTTAAACATAATTTATTACATAAAATATTCACTTGATACAACATAGAATATCGAGAGGTTTAGTTTCATTGGGGATTATGATAATTAAATAATAACCTAAAACATTAAATACACATATTTATTGAAAACATCTTTTACATGACCACACACATTCCTTCGTACTTAGCATTTCATGGGATAACCTGAGGACATACATAAGAAAATGGTGAGCTATAAAGTCCAGTAAGGAAGTAAAAAAGGCATAAAATGAAGAATATAGTACATGTTATGCAATAGTAATATCAATGGAGCATAAAAGAAACATTAACATAAATGCATGATATAACATGATTATCATAACATAGAAATGTGGCAACAACATTTAACATGATTTTAGAATGAGACAAGGCCCATTGAACATGGAGAATGAGTAAACCCTCATTTCACATGAATTATAATGACTGGAACCTCTTTTCACATGATTTATCATGATACTAATCTTTACCCAATGCATTGTAGCGCTATCAGGGCACACCCTTCTTAATTATTTCATTTCATGCATAAGTGTGCCACATAGATCAAACAACATGAATTCACTAAAAATAATAATTTATTCCATGATAAAAGAATTTGAAATTATTAAATGAAAATATATAATCAATAATTAGAAGTTCATAAAGGTTAATACCCTTGATAGGGAAATGGGAATGGTATTCACCACACAATGACTTTTTCTTAGAAAATCACGGTGCAATTTTGGCAGCATAACAGCGTGACATAAGAATTAATAAAAATAGTTAACGAGAGAGAAAGGGGTACCTAATAATATGTAAATTAAATTTATAGTAATGGGATCATATATAAATATGTCCCAACATATGTAATGGAATTTACATACATAATAAAAAATAATTTCTTGAATGTAAATAAGGAGAGAGAAATCCCTTATGGAATTTAGGCATAGTAACAGCTGTACATGGGAGGAATTAATGAGATATAAAGGGGTATCTCATCATTAAAACATAGTTAGGGATGTATAGGTGAGGTGAAAAATCATATCCCAACATTTTTAATTGAAAATACTAGGGTATAACAACATAAATAAACATGGACAAAAATGAGAAAGGAAGAAATCCCTTACTTGGAAGTGTGATACCAAAGGATTGGGAGGGGCTTGAGAGAGGCTTATTGGGAGATTAGGGCACCTCGGGATGATTATAGAGAGTGGAGGGTAGAGGTTGGTTGAGATCCAAAGGCTTTTAGTGAAGAGGAAGTGGGATCTTGGGTGGGATTATAAAAGAAAAGAGAGTGAATTCTTTATTATTTAGATTTCAGACACTACACATTAAACTAATAAAAACCACAAACCATACCATGGTTTTTCCCAAATTGGAGTGCAAAAAATTATTTTATAAGTACAATGGATGAAATTATTAAAATATTAGGCTTACTTATGTGGAGGTGAGTCACACTCTCAAGGAAATCAATTTAAAAAGATAAAATGTTTTATAAGTCTTGGAGGGTCAACTAGGGCATCATAAAATTAATTAATGAAATATAAAATCACAATATTTTAAAGATAAAACATATATTGGCTGAAAATATCATTTATATTATTTTATTACATCACTATTCGGTCCTTATGATCTCATAAAACACCTTTTATATTAAAATTATATTTAATTTTTACCAAAAAATTCGTCTGTCTCAGAAAATTATGAAATATTCACTGTTGGATATTTTAGACACCTTGATTCCAAAAATAATATCCATTTTATCAAAATAAATTTCTAAATATGTGAATTTTTTCTTTTAAAATAAAAACTGACATTTATTGAAAATTCATGGGTTTTGGCAAGAAACGAGTTTCATTCCTTAAAAAATTACAATCGTATTTATAAAAATTATACAATAATTTATATTTAGTAAAAAGTAATTTAGTAAAAATATTTTATTAAAATATTATTTAATTAAAAAATCCATTAATTCATCAAAATTGATTTCTTAATTTAATATTAACTAAAAATACTATTTGTTCTTTAATCTTTTTTATAAAGTAACAATAATAAAAAGAATGTATATTCTTTATTCTATACAAAAACAATGCCCATAATCATAGTGACATGGTCTTGTTACATAACCTATTTTAACACGCATATATAACCTAAGGGTAAGGTGTGAGATGGTGACAGACTCCTGGGTTGGCTTGGAAAACATCGCTTGGGTGGTAATCTCTATCAACGTCCACTTCTCCCAAAGGCAGTTCCGTTCATGCTTAATGCGTTGAAGCTCGGCTTGGGATTGGTCAAAAGTGAAGCCCAGTGATGCTACATCCTTTCCGAGCTCTGAAAAATGAGATTCGTATGGAGTAATTTTACTATATGAGGCCATCGCTTCCTTTTTCAGAGTAAATTGGATTTGTTAAAGCCCTATATTTATATTAATCATGTTATCACTATTTAACGACTATATTAGTAATGGTAATAATTATTAACAGTATTTTTAAATCCAAAAACTTAAAACCAAGTAAGCATATATTTTATATAACCATTTTACACAATAATACATTTAATTAGATCAAGAAGAATTTCTATTAATAAAAGTTTGGGTTATTACACAAACCCTCCCAAACCCCACACATTGTTTTATTGATTTATTTCTAAGACAACTCACCACATCCTTATAGTCACCCATTCTCTCCAATTGGTGAGAATTTATTTAGGTGATTTTAATGGTAAATTAGTCTTGGTGAGTTCCATTCCCTTATACTTCCTCTTCCCCTCATTCCCTCAATATTTAACATTACTCCATTTATTGTGTGCACCATGGATAATAAATAGAGGGGTTTGATTTTATTTTCTAGAGGAATAGGTTTCATGGGATATGAAATGTCTTTTTAGGTTATTATTTAACCCATAATCAAATATTCATACCATCATTGTTTTATATGATGTAGGTTTCCCATGATTAAGCCTTTAAATTTAGGAATAATTATTTCTTATTAATTAAAATAATTTTTTGGTTTTTATTATTAATAAATGTTTCTATTAGCCTACTTAAATTGCGAAAAAATGTTTTAAATTTTTTCTAATAAGTTATGTGATCTTTTTATTTGAAAATTGATGATTTAAAATTATTCAAAAAATGCCTTCCACATAAGTTATTTTATAAATTAATGAATGGACTTTGTTAATGTTTATAGATTTTTTTATAGGATATAAATTTTTTTCCGAGAATTATATTTAATTCCTCAAGATTTTATTACCACATGAAGTAATACATTAAATGAAAATTATTGATAACGAGTTTCAAATTTTCACTTTATAAAAGTATATGATTTAAGAAAAAAAATTTTAATTACTGAAGGTTATGCTCATCTACATGGGTATACATACACACACACACTCACACAGATATATATATGTATATGATTAAAAATTAACATTTGAACATGTTAATTTCTGAGAAATTTGATATATATATATATGTGAAATTGTATATGGGCATAACTGGAGGGGAAACATAAAAATTTAGAAGTTGGGATTTTATATTATCATTGGTTATTAATGTGACATGAATTGGAGTCCTTTTTTTTTAAATAGAATGATTTGGACCCTTGTAAGTTTAAATTGTTTTCAATGATCATTTTCAATTAAAATATAAATTATTGTTTTATATAAACAACCAAATAGGACATTACCAAAATGTAAAATTTTTGGAATTTTTTCAGGGAAGAGTAGTTGGAAAACATGTTGTAGAAACTGTACAACTATATTAAAAATGTGTTTGTAATAGGATAGAGCTAGATTTAAATATCATTGAATGATTATGAAAACTACGTGACCTTCGAATATAGGGTAATCTATTACACCTATTAAGGATCACTCAATTAGCCTATATTTTGGCCAAACATGCATCTACATCATGTCTAAATATGGGATCATTAAAATTTTAAAAAATAATAAAATATCCCCCCTCTTCTAACCTCACTAGAACCCTATCCCATTTATTTTTCTGATTCTAATGATGCACACCCAATCACCTACCCCCACACTCATCCTACACTCCTATACAATTTGTGGGTGTTTCTTCTTATGATTTGAATGTGAAATAAATCAAGGTGTATTCCTATCCCACCTCCTTCCTCTTTACCTCTATTCACCACAATTTACATTTACATATATTATTAATAATTCC
Source organism: Viscum album (assembly GCA_963277665.1). Classification (NCBI taxonomy): domain Eukaryota; kingdom Viridiplantae; phylum Streptophyta; class Magnoliopsida; order Santalales; family Viscaceae; genus Viscum; species Viscum album. The sequence continues at coordinate 1,773,450,964 of OY728146.1, read as the reverse complement.
ACGACTAAACCATAGAGGGTGTGTTTATTTTTTTGGGAATTAGATTCTTAGGGTATTTGATGTCATTCTTGTATCTTTTTAATCGATATTCAAAGTATTAGACAATCAATGCTTGATCTGTGGTAGGTTTCCACAAGATTAAGATTTTATATTTTGGAAACCTTAATGCATGTTATTTACAAAAATTATTTAGGTGATTATTATTATTAATTAATTTTTTATGGGCCTCTATAAATATTTAAACCATGTTTTCTTGTATTTAAACATGTACAATAGAATTTCTATTTCAAAATGTATGATGTAAATTTATTACACAACTAACTTTACACCAGTTGTTTTGTAAATACCTGAATAATCTTTATTAATGTTTCAAAATATTTTCAAGAGTAGTTTTTTATTTTTTAATGTATTTTTTTTATTTTTTATTTTCATGGAATTTTAAGAAATACTTGAAATTCCATGTGTGGATAATGTGTTTTAAATTCAGTTTTTATAAAAATTTAAGGCATTGTAAATCCTTTTTTAAATAACAATGGATTTTCACATATACATGGTTATATAAATATATGTATATGTGTATGAATTTACAATATAATGCATCATCAATTTGAAAAATCAGTGTGATATATATATGTGTGTGTGTGTGTGTGAGTGTGTGTGAAATTTTATATGATCATAATAGGGGGGCCATTACAATTTAAAATCTAGGTTCTTATATTATCATTGTTTTTAATGTGGTATTAATTTTTTTAATTTAATAAATATGACCATTTTACTTAATTAATGATGTTTTCCTATGGTTTTGAATTAAAATGGTATTTAAAATAATATTTTTTGAAATAATTTTTAATCGTCCAATTAGAATGACCTCCATTGGTAGTTATTTATTTATAATGTTTTAAAAATTCATTAGAAACATTTTACGATAGTTTTTTTATTATTTATCAAATATCTATTGGGTATTTATATTTTATTCCTTTTGATTGAGAAATATAATGAATTTAAATATGCATGATTTGTTTTGATGAGTAAAATGGGTAGTGATAGATGGATGAAAAGGTAATTATTTTAAAATAGAATGTTATGTATTATTGAAATTAGAAATTCACATGGAATGTTAGGTTTCTAAAAGGGATGGATATTTTTTTTATGACTTTGGATTACACTAATATATCAATTAATCTATAGTTAGATAAATTTCATGGCTTCATGGAAAGGTGAAACCGCACCACTATTTCAATACATTTACTCCTTAGAAGATGGTTGGATGTGGTGTGAATAATGGGTGACAATACCCCCATAAGACCACAAACATGTCTCTTTGTTTGTTTATCACATACAATGGATATTGGCTAATTGAATCATGATATTTTTTAAGGATATTGGGTTCCCAATAACCTCATATGAACTAGTAATTTTCCCATGACTCCTTTTTATTAAATGATTATTTTATGGAACATGCATTTATTTTATAAAATTGAAAATATAAGGAATAATTTAATTATAATTGATAAAACATGTAATTTTAATACTAAAAATAAATTTCACAAACATGATTAATATTTACCTTTCTTATTTAAGAGATTTATTTTATTTGGAAAGTGGAAGATTCTAAAAATCATTTCAAAATATTTTAAAATGGATTTTCAGAAGAAGAAACATAGGCATATAAAATGTTTTTGGAAATATTATTTTCATTCAAGGAAAGTAAAAATTAATGTTTTATAAATGATATTTTTCCTTTATATCCATATTTATCGAAAAAATATTCAATATTTTACTCAATACTATCATGATATAGTTAATTTATATAAGCACATTACTTAGGGTTTTGATTTACATGGCTTGTCTATAGGGATATTTTCCAAAGCCTATCATTACTTTTTAGTTTTAGTTTTTAGTATCAATCACGACTACTCTATAATGAATGAATATTTAATTACTGTATGGTGACCCATACAGTCTCATGTATTTTTTTTGATGAAAACCATACCCATTTAATTACCCTAACAAAGAATATTCTATAATACATAGGTATATGCTAAGGTTTCTCACTTATATTTCTATATCCTTGTTTCCATAAATAGCTAAACCTTGAACTGATATAATTTATGTGGAATAAAACATTACATATGTAAATTTCAAATCTTATTAGATTAATATTAAATACATATCATTATTATCTATGATAAAACCATAATTCATTAGTGACTTTTGAATCAAGGATGTATAAAAAACTGTAATATATAATATTTATATCATTTTTGACTATTTTCTTCACAACTAGAATGCTTCTAAGTCATGTCATACGTAAAGCCATTTTTTATATCCTTGGGAAAAATGAAAGATAAAAAAGGTTGACATATTATTATAGATATGGGTAAAAAGGGAGATATCAATGATCATTTAATCATATTAAGAGAATAAGGTTGTGATAACATGATCTTAACATTAGAAAACTATATCCATCTATTCATATATATTAATAATATTTCATTATATAAATCCAAGAATTTCATAATACCTGAACCAAAAAAATCATACAGCATGAGCCATGAGATCATAACATTATGTAAAGAACATGTTATAAATGATTTTCACAAAGTGTGTCATAATCCTAAAAAAATAAATATTTTCTCAATGCTACCAACCAAGACATTAATTACATGATTTCAATGGTTTATCCAACCATGTATCTTCTTTGGTCTTGGGAAAACCTCCCATGTACCTTATTTTGGGATTACAATAATCTCCTATATACCCTTTGATCTCATAAAATTATAAACTTTTTCTAATGCATTGAAGGGATATAACCATCTCACCGATATCATAATAATAATACATTGATATGTATAACACATTATCATGAAAAAATTTACTATTTCATCAAAGATTAATCCATAGAAAAATGGGTCTCATCAATTTTATGGAATAATAATCAATAAAAATTTGGGAAAAGAATAATATTATTATCATATAATCATATACCCTGTGAATCATAAGAAAAATAATAGAACATTAATATGATGAAAAATTCCTTCAACATATCATGTTAATATTTCTTGAGGAAAATTCCATTTTTATTTAAAAAATACTTATTTAAAGGATACAATTTTAAAAAGTATCGAATTTGTTTTGTAGAAAATAACCATGGGAAAATATAATGTAATCTTCAAAGGAATGACTAGTCATTATGGCAAGAAAATTCATTCTTGTGTTGTATGTAAAAACAAATTTTTTACCCTCACCATTAGTAAAAAGTACCTCATTATTTAAATGAAAAACTTACATTTTAAAACATTTTATAGAATTTAAAAAAATTATAGAATTGAATTTAATAAATCATTTGATAATAATAAAAGACTATGGAAAAAATTGAGATTAAATATAGAAATATAATAAATTATTACTTGCTAAAAATAAATACAGAGTTATTTTTCCGTAAAAACATTCATTCAGAATTTGGAGTACATAGATTGATGAAGATAAAAGAAAAACACATAATTTATAGAAATAAAAATATTAGAATAAATTAAATATTATTTTTGAGAATTGAATTATTTGATTTCATCTCTCAAAATATAAACATATAAAATCCTAGTAAAAATGAGTTTATAATATAAAAACTTTACCTCATATACAAGTTGAATCATAAAAGATCTAAACTCAAATAAAATAAATTGAATTTTATTTTAATTAAATAAAAGAACCATATATATACTTATAATAACATGCATAGTTTATATATAATATATTATCACATTTTTATTAAAAATTAATTTTTAAATGCACTATTATGGGTCATAAGAGTTTTATTTTCATATATATTTCATTTTTTCATTTATTGTCCTTTTATCTTGATCATTGCTCCATCATATGAAAAAATTAAATAATTATATGAATATAATTTATATTCATTATAATTTTTTAACTTTCCATTAATGGTATAAATATAAAAATTAATTACACCATTGATGGAGATGGTAGTTTATATATACAAGTGAACCATGTTTTCATTTTCTAATGAAAATATGAAAATAATGATAAATAATAATTTTTCATTCCAAAATCATAATTTTATCATAAATATCATAAATATTTTTTACATACATAATTATATCCTTCAATGTGAGGTTGTAATGGAAAATTAATCATATCACTATATAGAGGTGGTGGTCCACACATACTAATCAAATTATTAGGTTTTGTTAAATAAAAGAATACAAGACCATCCACCCAAAGTAAAACATAATTAAGATAAGTTACAGGGTTCTAAATTAGTGGAGTAAAAAAGAATCCCCTTTGACTATGTGGAAATATTTAAGGTTAAGTTATCACAATCTAGAAAAAAAAAAGAAATCAAACTCTCTTGATGGGATTTAGAAGCAAGGTAGTCAGCAGCATTGTTCCCCCCACACCACAAGTGAAAGGTGTTTATATCATTTTTTACAAGGTTTCTACATTTATGAAAATTAGAAGATATGATCCCAAGGATTTTTATGTTTCCATTAAAATAAGTATATACTGTTTTGGAATCCAATTGAACTACAAAAATCTTGCTATTTTTCAAACTGAATAACTTAAGATCAATAATAATGGTTTTGGCTTCATCATGGTGTGAATAACCATTCTCAAAGAATACTGTGAATAGAAAAAAAATCATTTTAATTCTTGAAGAATACCCCCATGCATGAATCCCATACAACATTATCTATAATTATTGTGTTTGATCACATTTCTAGTTGGGAGTTCGGTGATCCATTCATGGATAGAATTGTTGAGGATGGTAGAAAAATGATTACAAATGGCCATGGGGGATTTTAGATAGGGTTTAACATCCCAGTTATTGACATTCTGATCCAGGTTTATCATTAGGCCCCCTTTTCTTAAAATAATGGCCTAATATATGTTATAAAACCACTCAAACCAATCACTATTCCTCTAATTACATATACACAAACTCCCTAAAACATGAATGATAACATGTTCCTTATTCCTGAATTTTTCGTCTTCTATACCATGGATCCATAGATCCAAAAAGTTAAATCCCAAAAAATTCTTTGTAGACACACTATCAAGAGTTACAATATAATTCCATACACTCCAAAATCATTGAACCTCAAAAAAACAGGTGATGTGTGGTTTCTTTACATGGTTTGTTTCAGAAGATTTAGCTAGAAGAAATGTGAATACATATGTGTTGTACATTATCATAAATGTATAAATCATGGTTTCTTTAAAAAAATGATTTGAACCTTTTAGGGATTATCTTGCATTATAGAAACTCATCCCAGCCAGATTTCACCATAGAAGTACATGATAACCTGTGATAATCCTTATTCGAGAATACATCCAGCACATAACCAATAAATACATATTTACCACGATTAGTGGAAAACTCTATGAGATTAAAAAAATATCCTATTTATCCTTGGATATTATGGATTTATTGAAATCATAGTAGTTATTGGATGGTCTAAAAAATATATCTAGGTTTGTAACCCCTTGGAAACTGATCCTATTTCTATCCTAATTCTGAGGATATAAGTTAATGTCCCACCACCCAACTAACCATTGTGAATGCCTCTTTAGAATTGGTATGTAAGGTTGAATCATGCAGAAAATTATAGACACTTTTCATTTCTAATATCCCAAATAAAACACATACATTTTTCTAATAAATTTTCATTATATGGTCTGACCCTCAATGACTTCCCAAGATAGTTTTTATGAAGTCCATTCATTGTTTTGGTAATTCACCTAATGTTGATGTCACCCTCTCTATCCATCATGGACATTCTTTATCTATAATCCTTGTGGTTTCTACCCTCAGTATAAGAATCCAATATGAGAAAAACCATTGTTTTTTGAATAACCAAGATGACATATTATATCACTTTACGATGTGACTTCACATGCATGGGGATGGAAGAAAGGATAGTTTTAACTAGGATTATTCATCCTCTAAACAATAAAAAATGGCTATTCCAGTTTGTGATTTGGATTGTATACCTATTTAACACATTGTTAAAATGGTGAATAAACAACCATGTTTAGGTTATAGGAGCTCCAAGATAATCTATAGGAAAGTATCTCATATTAATTCCCATAATATATTATAAAAAATTACTATCCTTTCTAAAAACCTTATCTAGATGTATACACATCTTTTCTCCCTATTCACATTTTTTCCTATCCATTTTTTGTACTCATTAATAACCATGTTAATTCCATAGAGTGATCAATTCATTAAAAAATATGATTGTTTTGTCTTAAACCGTGAGGTGTGATACTCCCAAAAATGAGGTTTTTATCAAAATGATATAATAGAGCCTTTAGGGAGGATTTTTGATGATGTATTTTCTGTGAGTATCATTCAATATGACCATGGTTGTGGAATGATGGTCTTGTTTCCAAAATCCATGAATGTATTTGAAGAAGACACAATTCTTTCCCAATAAAAAAATTGAATCCCATGGAGAGTTAAAACAGAAAAACAACATATCATTAAAAAGTTGAAAATCCCAAGAACAAAAGTGAATTTAAGAGGAAAAAACCCTCGATCAAATCATATGCTTTGTCCATTTCCAACATAATGTAAATATTATATCTGATCACCTTTTTTCTACTAATAATCTGTTTAGTGAAACCAAATGTGACTTATATCATTTTTACCATGAAAAAATCCATGTTTTCAACATAAACCCATTTGTGAAGGAGCTGGGAAAGACCCCTATTGATCGCTATGGCTTGAATATTTTATGAGTAATTAAAAAAAAGTGTTGGTCTATAGTGATTCGAAGAATATCAATCTTTTATTTTTAGATTGAGGACTAGGTAAGTAGTTCTATCCACATGATATATACTCCCACTGATAAAGATGTCCTACACCACATCCATGATAATAGTCCTTATTATCCCTATAGAGGGTTCATAGAATTAACTAGGAAATATATCTAGTTATAGTGGGATAACAAGATTTAGAGAAACAAGATCTTAATGAATCCCCTATTCATCTAGAATGGAAACAAATACAGAGTTCTCAATGTCTTACATCACATGATGGATGATAGTGAAGTGATCTACATGGATTACAGAGTATCCTCATTATGTGTGTGGTTATTTTCAAGAAATAAGTGACTTTTAATGAATTTAATCCATCCATCCCACTAAATCACGATCATTAGAGAAGGAACTAACATTCAAGAGAATTATAGGCCTAATCATCTATCACTTTTTATTGATACATGATTGGAATTAAATTATTCTTTTTTATCACTTATATCAAAAATCTCATTTTAAATTTCTCTTGTGAAAAATTTCTTGTTAAAATCATTATTCTTTTGGGGAATTCACTTTTTAACAAGATAATTCAAAGGGAACTTATCCCAACCATTTTGATGCCTGGTCTCCATTTGTTCAGTCTCAATTTTTAGAACATTGAGGACCATTAAACTAGGTGGTTTGTTCCTTTTCCATGTTTTAAGACCATCATTGAGGCTTCACTACTTATAATAGAGACCTATCTATAAAACTCCCCATATTGGATTAAATTACGAGGAATCAACAATATGATTAAATTTAGGGACTGAGTTCCATCTTTGAAAGAAGAAGAAATGTACCCCTATTACTTTTTTGGGTAAAAAATCAATTCAGATTAGACATTGATCAGAGATAATCCATATGAGATCGATAACTTTATCTTCTGATAAGGAGGAGATGACATGGATGTTTTATATCAATTGATCGAGCCTACACAATGTGCAATCATTCCTCATCTAGTTGTTACACTAGGTTCTCTAGTCTCCCACCTATAAAAAATAAAAATTATGTTTCCAAATATAAATATAGTGAATTTATATCTCAACTTCTCTAAGTAAGGACCACCTTTGTTATTTTTTATGTGTCCAAAATCATCTTAAAGTCTATGATAATGATCCATGGAAAGTATGCTGGCTTAAAGGAAGAGAGATAATGCCTCAAGGACTCTATTTCTTGTGCATCATACTTTGAGTATAAAAACATGATGAATAGGTTTTGCACTCCTGTACTAATTTTTTTAGTTAAAAAATGGCTTGAAGAATCAAAGTGATCCAGTAAAATAATGGGTTTTCAAAATATTCATATATAATGATTTTTCGGATTAGCATGCATGATTTTTCTCTCTCTTATTCTATGTGTTAATTATATAATAATATAATGTTATTTATTTTTTTCAATCACTACATCATTCATAGAGTTTCTACTCTAATTCTCATGAGATAATAATTCATTTGTTTTATGGAATCCCATGATTTGGGAATTCCATATCTGAAGAGATATCTTATATGATAGGAGGTGTTGGATATATAAACATTCACTAAGGTTGAATTTGGGAAGATGGCCATAGAGTATAGATTCTTGGATTTGGAACTAGTTATTATATAATTAAGGGGGTGGGTTATGGTTATAGGGGCCAACTCTTATAGATCCTAGTGAAATTGGGGACATGTGTAGAGTGAAGAGAGAGCATTGAAGAGAAGGAGGGTGAGGAATCCGAAGCTCCATGGACACCCATAGAGATACATGAGGAAGAAGGGGATTCCATTACCATGAAATTTCTTTGAGGTGACTTGAAAATTTTCAAATGAAAGGTATCCAAGGTGACCAGTGACGGCCTATACAAGACAAAGAAGTTTCTCAAATTATCCTTGGATAGGGTGGAAATAGTGTCAGAAGAAGGAAGTAATAGAGGTTAACCTTTGATATAGCTCCGTCAAATAGGTGGAATCCTAAAAGAGAGTATGAGGTGATGTTAGGGTAAAAATAATTGGGGATTGGCATAGGCAGAGGGACTGAGGATACCCCAGGGGAGGTTGATGGGGTTGGGAAGGTGGAACACATGCTGAATTTTTTCCACATTTAGTGTCATAGGGAGTAGAATAATACCTTATATAAGCTATGTATGAGTGGCCTTGTAACTTTAATATCAATAAGAAATGTTATAAAGAAGAGGGGGATATCATCTTCTACAAAGATAAAGAGTTTCATGATCATATCATAATGCATTCTATGATGGGTATGGAGAAGTCCACTTCAATTCCAATACAAGGCACAAAGGCATGAATCATCTTGAATATGCACTCATCTTCACACAATAAGAGTCCCAAAACATCACCTATAATATATATAAAGGTTATGTTTTACAGATTAAGTGGTAGGATCAGAAGATTCATCTAGACTATGGCCTAAGGAGAGTCCTACTCAGAGAGAACCCCTATAAACAACCTACAGAAATTAAAGAGCCACCTTCCACATGTCGTTGAGGATTACAAATTTTCTTTCCCAATATATTCCCATAGAGAATGAACCAAACAAGATAATTTATGATTTAAAACTGAGATACTCACCAGAATATCAAGGCCCCAAGTAGAAACATGGTTCTAGAACTAGGGTAGTGGGGGATGCTCTTAGACAAAACTCACCAATAAGGTCCAATGATAAAGATATTTGGCCGATAAAAAAGATTCATTATGAAAAATAAGCACTAGGGATCTATATAAGAAGATCCAACCAATTACAATAAATAAGGATATATCAAAATGATATAAATTCATTAGAAAATGAAGGAACCTACTGAAGAAGGGTATCCTTTAAGAAGGGGCCTGTTGTATGGGACCATGTGATCCTATTGTAGGTGTGAACCATCAGGAGGCACCGCAACAGACTCTGACCATCGATCTAGTGAAGACAGAGGATGAGGTACCACTGAACAATGAAACACCACTAGAAAAAATCTAACAGAGGAGGTAGAAATGGTTGGAATTTTGTTGAAAATCCTATAGCATGTGATGTGATTTATGAAAATACATTAATATAATAGATTAAATTTTATATATCCCACACATACACAAGAGCACTACTTTGATTTTCCATTTGATCAAATAGAGGTAAAAAAGTTGTTCCATCATAATAATAATATGTCAATATGTTTAAAATATTAGATTAATAATGTTATGATGAATAAAATAGGTTTTGAGAAGGTGAAATTTCATGACCCTACCTGCCATGGTCCAAGCCATGAATACCCCAAGCCTGCCTCTAATAGTCATAGGGATGGGGTCCAACATTGAGATTGCATAGTGCACAAATGGGAGACATTATACTAATGTACCTATAGATATACAAAAACATCCATGTCCATATAAATCTAAAATTAAAAAAATATACTTCTAATGAATGCATATATCTATAATCTCACAATTAAAGTATGATAATAATGCATTGAAAGTGTTAATGTTTCCAAATAAAATCCCAACAAAAAAATATAGAGAGGCTAACTTTCTCAAAATTTGGGGACTAATATCACATTATGGAACCCAAAAAACATTTTAGCCTTTCTTTATCAATCTATGCTTCACCATCTCCCTTTTATCCTAGTTTATCGTCACATGGGTCATTTTAATAATACACAACATGTGTGGGTAGATCCCATGTAGGGGTGTGTATAAAAATTCCTATTAGGACACCTTAAAAACACTATAAACCTAATATAAAGAATAATCATATCATAAAAATTATATATAAATAAAAATAACAAAAAAAAAATCTAGATATACTTAGGATATACACCACATATCCATGAAGTCACCACCAAACTATCAGTGACAGGTTTCTGCTCAAATCAATTTTCATTCCAAGGGACCCCACTCCACAATCCATGATATCAATAGAGACATGCATCCTTGAGGTCATCATCATTGGTCCCTACCCAATAAAACACTCTGGTCTTTGAAGAAATTGATACATTGATAGGGGATCACACCCAGTAATGCTAAGGGATACCAAAACACCAATCTAGATCAACACTCTATATAAGAGATCATATACCAAAAAAACCAAGAACCCTATAGAAACCACTAACGTGATGGAGGATCAATGCGCCTATCATGGAGGTCACAAAAATTCCCCTAACCCTACCCAGTGAAAAAGAAGTAATGATAGTGTCACACTTTTGTCTCATAGAGGCACACCAAAAACACCATCTGAGAATAATCTTCTAGAGTAGATCACAATTCAAATATTTGGACATAATAACACAATGTAGCATCGAGGGGATGGAACATGGAAACACACTCAATCAAAACTAGTCCAAAATTAAAGAAATTAATGGATCCAAATGCCCCAAAATGGGATAAATAGAATGTATTGTAGAGTGCATAACAAGTCTAGGCAATCCCTAATTTTCCCATGTGTTGCTACCTAGCACGACAAGAAAAAATGAAAAAACAAACGGTGCATAAGTATACATGGCTCATAGATGACATCTAAAACATTTCCCATTAAATTTATCTATGACCATGTATCACTTAACATGCCCATGTACCACCCCATGTACACATGTCCTTGCCTGTTTACACATTTACATGTGCGATTATATGGACCCGCCCGTATAGTCTGACCATGTACTAGTACATGAATCTTTCCATTTACCTTGACCTATCAATGTCTACATACCTTACAAGGAATACCTCTATCCACCAACATGTTTCATAGGGAATGTGATATATGTCACAAGGAATGTGTTATTTTTCTCTATCTATAAAACCATTTAGGACACAGATGGTCCTACCTAGTGAGTATCATTGGGTTAAACACGATGTAGTTAGGGATTTTCTAGAATAGATATGTTCTTCTTCAAGTGTCTATATACACTATTGTTGTAGTGATTCCATCCTAGAATAAGCTTTCTAAGGATGAAAAACCCCAAACATCGCTGATCATAAGGATTTGAGTTCCAATATACTCATAAATCACCTACATGAAGCCACTAGTCTTATGCACATCATACTGTGAAGAATGTGATCTATTGATAAATCTGGTTTACATATGATCATCCTATACTGTCATTTCATAATAATCAAACCATAAATAGGAAACCTCCCTAATAGTATTAACCTATTTCCATGAACAATTATCACATAATTATTATATACCACATATTTTTCGAACCATTGGCCAATGAAATTTCTCATGCTGATCATGTGAATAAACGAGGGATAAATCCATGATATATAAAATGTGAGTAACAAACCTCAACCTATGTTCATTTTAGACTTGATCAGTTGATGAAAAATTTGATGAATGTAGAGGGTAATAGTTAATGAATAATAAATCAACCATAAAATAAATAAAACTACATTGAAATAATCAATTTTTGTTAATATAATTGATCTGTGTTTGACTAGAATAAAGTATGTGATAGAAATAAAGTGAATAAAATATCCTACTAGAGCTTTGATTGATTCCTAATGAATAATGGTCTTGTATTTCCATTATTGGTGAGATCCATGAACACATATTTTACAATGATCCTCAATCTTGATCTCATCTGGTGTTATTCACCAAAACTTTTCTCCTCCAACAACCCTTTAGATCTTGATGGTTATGAAGATAACCCTATGATCTCATCATAATACTATATGTATAATAAATATTATGTTATTCCAATTTTATTAAAAAATTAATTTCATTTAAATAATTGATTTTAAATTTTTTCTAATGATCGAACCAAACCCACGAATCTAACATGCTCCATAGTTATGTTGAACCTAGTGAAAAACCATCACTATAGACTCCACAATGGTATCTAATTTTCAATACAAGACTTAGTTATGTAGGTATTCCATATTTTCATGATACCTTCATGCACATGTCATTAATATCTTTAGTATTTATCAGATATTAATTCTAGGATAAACGGGCCTCATATTTTCATATTGTGTTTACACCTCACTCCCAAAATAATTTATATAATATAATGAAGTAATACATGAAAAAATAAGAGTCGTCAAATTTTCTCCACCATATGGATTTTTGTATTGAAAATAGAAAAACCTACTCAAAATGTTGAGGGCACTGATCACGCATTTGGGTCTCCCTCTCCCTGGTTCTCTATGAAAGATTCATGTGCTGCCACCAAACATGCACTAGGATAAGGAATCTTTTACCTTGGTATAACTATGGTGGTATATATAATTAGTGTTCCACCTTTCAAGATCTAAAAAGTATCTAGAATTTTATATTGAATCTTAGAGATTTATTTCCACCCCATACAAATCTCCATGATCCACATCGAGGTGAGACCCTTAGAAACACACGGTCACCCTCCTCAAAATATGGAAGCTATTGTCATCAGTATTCATAGGTCTTATAATTTCATTATGACATCCTCATCTTCTACTTAATTATCTTCACCTTATTTGCTATAGTTATCACTATCTATGATCCCATGAGTACTGGGTTAACATGATTAATCCAAAAAAGTGGTGACATTTAGTTTCACCCATAAAATTACTCGAATGGTTCTATATAGATGGTGGAATGGTAGATGTATTTGTTTGAAAAATACATCATGGGTAGTTAATACTCTCAACTATGTAATAAATTCATCATGTATTCCCACTTCACCTTCTCCATAACTTGTACGGAATACTCAATTTGAACATCAGTCTTGGGGTGAAATGTTGTGATCAAACAAAATTGAGTCCCAAAGGCCTCTTATAATCCTCTACATAATCACAACATGAAGTGATTATTACATTATGAGATGATGATTGAGTGAAATACAGGTATTCCCATTACATCCTTTATGTAAAATCATCCCAAAATCTATACTAAAATCTACTCTCAAATAACTAGGAAGTAATCTTCCATTGTGAGTTGGTTTACGATCACCCAAATTGTAATCATTTCATTTGGATGTATGTGGGAACCTCATTAATAATAATATTGATATAACATCCAAATTCTCCTCATGAACATCATGGGGTTCTTATAAACCCACATAAACATGGTTTTTAGCCTTCAATTTCTGGTAAGTGAGGCATCAAGAGAAAAACTCCATGAAACATATCTTCATTCATAGACAGCAAAATTAACACCAGGGTTCTTGGTACATATTTTCCACTATTGGATGTTATTCCAAAGGGGGTGTATGAAAATCCCTCATAACCACCTAACAAAACGTCATTGGTACCATCATCTATCCTTTTAAAAGGATAAAATCTTCCCCATATTCTTAAAATACATCAGGAGCATGTTCAGTGGATATCTGAGTATGTAAGGTCTCACAGTCATTATCTCAATACCGAGATTACCAAACATTATGTAAAAGTGGTAAGCTATCAAACATTGACTGCTGTAATAAATCAACATCATTTTCACTAAGGAAAATTGTAATGAGGCTGACTTCTCTAATCCCTCATCTAACAGTTGAGAAAAAGATCTCATAATTAAAGTGTATACCACCACATTACACTTCCTAGTAGTATATAAACTATCAAATTCATAGTGTAGTATAACTCAATCCATCTCCTCTATATAAATTTATAATCCACTTAAGAGAATATATACATGAAACTATTGTGGTCAGTGTAGATGATATACCACTCACCCATCATGTAGTGTTACCACATCAATAGGGATAAGACAAAATATTCTAGCTCAATATCATGGGTCATGTAGTTTGACTCATTCTTTCTCAACTACATGGAACCATAATAAATAACTTCCAACATTTGTATAAAAAACTATGAAATTTCCTTGAGTCATCACATAGCACTACGTACTAAAAACCCTCTTATAGAAATATCATGATGGGGTCGCTTGTAAAAATATACCTTAACAAATGAAAACACTACTAAAAATACTTTTTCTACATGGAAGGATTTACCTTTTTTAAATCTATAAAGGGTGTTTCAAATATATATAAACTAGGTACAAACCTCTTATTATACCCTACTATCCCAAGGAAACTCTACATCTTGGTAACTTGCATGGGTGGCCCCCTATCTAGAACTTCCTTATCCTTTATTGACTCCACTTCAATCCTTCCTTTGATATGATGTTTCCTTGGAAGTGGACCTATTTAATCTAAAATAGATACTTCAAGAGATTATTATATAGTTAGTGCTCTCAAAGTTTGTTTAGGACCATCCTCAAGTTTATCATGTGTTCCTCCTCAGATTCCAAGTACACTAGGATACCATCGATACAGACCAACACAAAGTAGTCTTGTAAAGGTATAATTATCTACTTCAATATTCCCATGAACACCAATGGGGTTTTCATCAATTTAAATGGAATCACCAAGTACTCAGTATTAACCTAGTGACATCTAAATTTCGCCTTCAATATATCCTCATCCTATAATAATATCTCATTAAATCCAAATTTGAGATCTATCATTAGGAACCATTTCACCCCTATACACATATCAAATAGGTTTTTGATACATGAATGTGGATATATTTTATTTACATACACATAGTTCAAGCTATGGTAATCCACAAAAAACCTCAAACCCTTATCCAATTTCTAGGAGAAAAACACATGGGCTTCCTAGGGGGAAATAGTAGGTATTAGGAAGCCCTTATCCTATAAGTCCTCCAACTGCACCCTCATGTTATGAATCTCTTTAGGAGGCCTCTAATATTCTACTATAGATATTGGGGTAGTCTCAAGGTGTAATTCAATATAGTAGTCTAGATCTTGGAGGGGGAGGTAATCATGGAACACCCTTAGGAAAGATGCCATCATACTTGTCCACTATAAATGTAACTGGTATCCTGTAGAATATAATGATCCAAGACTATTCATATCCAACTAATAAGTAATCATATTACCTCCCTTATAGCTTATATTATCCTTCTATAATAGGGTTACCTTTTAAACCACAATAGTAAACCTCATCTAATCTCTATCGACACACTATATCCTCTACTTGAAACCTTCTATCTAGGAATGAAATGTTGATAACCATTCCATTTCTAATATGATTTCACATTTCCCCATTTCTACTACAAAGAGATCCCATTAAAATATCTCAAATCCAAGCATCATATCACACTATCTATAAAACTGTGAAATCACTTAGTCAATTCTCATCAGAGCATCAAAGAACAAGGTTTAATCCAAAGGGTCGACCATAGTCTATAATTACTGATATAGAGAAGTGGAATGAATGGAATGATTAATAATTGTGTCTATCATTACTATAGTTAAGGGAGAAAAAATAGATAATAAAAGATATTATCCTTGGAATGTCGGGGTCTTTAGCCTCCATAGCCTATATCTAGTCTCATCCCTAATCACTAGCTCCCTGAGCCTACTTTGGACCACTTGGTGGTGATGATGGAAATATGTCAATCCTTTGACCACCTCATGTTGCTATACCACCCAATTTTCCACATTTTCCACCCTATAGAACTCCATGCTCCTAATATTGTTTCTTAATGGGAGGTCTCATCACCATCTCTTAACTATAAGTACGATGTGTTGAACAATCCCATTCAATATGTCCCCAAATGTTTTAAGAGAAACACCACCTCTCCCTCACCTAACTCGGGCCATCCTAAAGTAATCCACCACTAAACCTCTATTAGAATTCTTCTGTTAAAGAATATGAAATTCCATATCGTTATGACTATTTTCTAATAAATAATTTTTTTGGTCTATGATATTTAGTTCCCACTACTTTTACCCACCATTTTCACTTTCTCTGCTATAAATTTATCCAACAGTAATTCCAACTCCCACACTCCTTCATAAGAGTGAATATAAAGATATATCAATGAATACGTAATAAACCAGTGTAATCATTGAAAAAATTTTCTGATATTTAAAGAACAAATCTTAAACCACATCCATGGACTATCTCAAGAGATCAAGAAAAAATTCGATGAATAAACTGCCATTATTGTATTGTACTACTTAAGATGTAGAAGTTCCTGGATGCACACTAATCACAAAAATGATTGATAAAACCCCTATATGAATATTTGATTAATGTATGAATAGGAGATATATTTCTCATCATGTGACTGAGTCACTGTAACACCCCAAGATTTCATAGTACGTTAGCTCTTTAAAGTAATTCAATAGCTTGCGCTACACGCAACACTGAGTTCAAGCGCATCATGATATATCAAACTAGACATTTAAAAAGATATTATGAATATTATTAACCAAATTTTTAATTTTATATATATCCTATATAATTTTAGCATTCATCTTTTATGTTTCTAATAAATAATATGAGGAAAAATTCAATTTTCCAGATAAAAGAAGTATTATTCAAAAATGCAATTTTTTTGCCTTTTAATGGAAAACCCTTTTTGAAATCCTGACCCTTTTATATATTCAATTTAATGAAATTAAATTCTTATTTATAAGTGGGACATAAACATTTATTTTGGATAAATTTTTGGTACTTTTCTGATAACATTCATATTTTGATGAATAGTGAAAAGTACAAAATTTTAATTGAAATTTTTTAATAGAAATAATTTATAGTGTTAAATTATTCATTTGAATGGTTTTAAAGTATAATTATATTATATTTTTATCATTTAATATAATTTAGGTCATTGTAATCAATTTCTCATTTAAATTGGATATAAACACATGTCAATCTTTTGATTGGTTTTACTTCTTAAAAACCCACTTTCTGGTTTTGACAAAGGGAATTAATTTTAAATTAATTAATGAAACAAATATTATTTAAATTTGGTAAAATAGATAAATTTTTTGAATTTTGATTATCAAAATTAGCATAGCATGAGTTTTTGGTATTTTTCTGAAAACTTTCAATTTTTGATAAATAGTGAAAAACAATGCATTATTGTTTAAAACTGAATTTTATTTAAATAAATATTATTATTATTTAAATTTATTTTAAAGTAAAAATAGATAAATAATAACTATATTAGCTAATTGTAATTAATTTGATTCATTTTATAATAATATTAGATATATAAAATTTTATTAAACTATTTAAGTCCTTTTACCCACCTTCTAGGCACATTTGCAAATTTGCATGAAACGTAATTTTACCGCTTATATGAATGTAATTTCAAAAATATGAGAGACATAGTTGAAATAAGTAAGTAAAATGTGGTTCAATTGGATGAAAACAATTTTTGGTGAATAGTAACTTTTGAATTTTATTTACCACGGTTAAAAGTAAATAGGGTAATTAAAGGTAAAAATGATTTTATAATTACCCTAACACATGTCCTAATTCTATTGGATAAGTTTATTTCTAACAAAATCAACCTTAATAATAAAATATTATCCTTTTTGATCCAATTGGATTATATTAGGATATTTATTATTATTTTATTTAAACAAGAGGTAAAAGTGTTAAATTCAAATTGTAATAAATAAACCATTTTTAATAGAGTTATACATAAGATAAATCCAACTATAAATATTAATTATAAAGATAAAAATATTTCCTACATCATGGTATTTTATTTATAATTTTTATACATTAAATAATTAAATTTATTTATAACACAAATATGATGCAGTAATTACCTTATTAAATAAGTATTAATATAATTGATATAATAAATATCCAAATAAATGTAAATTGAGACTTTTTATGCATTAAAATAATTTCATAGGTTAATATGACATGTTAAGATTGATTTAATGTATTTTTTACGAATTAATAAAGTTTTTATGACTTTGACAAAAACCAAATACTAAATAGTGTCAAAATTGACATAATTGAGTTTTAAAAAACAATACTATATTATTAAATGATATAATATTAATAAAAATATAAGGCTTGGAAAAAGGACTTATATAATGATAGATATTTCATTAATTAAACACTTTAGGTTCACTTGAAATTTTATATTATGTTTATTAACCATGTAATATAAAAATACAAGAAGACATTGTAAAAGTTCAACTATTTAACTAAGAGTTAAATATAAAAGAAAAGGTTAATATGGTGACCTAAACTTGTATAAAACCTATTTTTTTATAGTTTTAGACCCATCCAAACATTATACTTTAAATAAATTCATTTTGAGTCATTATAAACCGAAAATTATTTTATAATAAAATAATATTTCAAACTTTTCCTGAAGTGACCATCACCTCTCTTATAAAAGGGTACTTAACCATATCTTAAAATAACACCTCCAAATCCATTTGTATCAGCCAAAACCTACTCAAATATCTTAACAAATACCCTAACCTAAACCTAGAGGCCTTAATTTGATCAGAAAGAAAACCTAAGGATCCATTTTGATCAAATCAAAAGGAAGCACCCCAAGAAGAGGTAATAATTTCACCACCTCTTTAAAAGTTATTTTCTTCTTTGACATCCTCTTTATTTTTTGTTTATATACCCAAATAATAAATCCAATACCTTATACAGATTTTGATGTTATTATAAATATTTAATAACTATATTCATTATTCTATCCATCCTATGAATGATAAAGTCACCATACATGCATACTTATGGCTTACCATCTCCACGTCATGGTGTTGTTTGTTATTCGACAATTCATTATTTGGATGAGTATAATAACGAATATAATTAATTTAAATAATAAATATTACATTTTAATGATTCTATATATATGATATAACATCCAATTACATACGATTTAACCACCAATAGAATGATATTGTCACTCATGCGTACGTACAGATTACCGTCTCCACGAATGCAATGATATTCATTTACCACCGTAAATATTCAAGAATAATTTTCATTTTATGATTTTAAATAATGTTTAAGAACTTAATATCATTCTGTATATGAATCAAATAAATCCTATCCATAACAAACATGACTTATGTAACAAAACATATAAAGGAAAATTAATCAGTTAACACCCAAAACAATGATTCTACTGAAATATTATTAACAAAGAAATATTAGAAGATCATATATGATATCATATTTATGCATTTGGTTCTTGTATAATTTAATAAAAATGATTTAACTATTATACAGGAGGTTAACGTACCCTCAACTAAGGAAAAGTGCAAGGTAAAGGTTAATTTTACAATCTCTTTATTATATGAGGTTGTTTATACATAAGCATCTATTGAGAATTATTCATCATCCACATTCGTGTTTCTTAAAAATTAATTTCAAAACATTTTTACTATTTTCTATAATATGGGTTAAATTCATTTATACCCTTGTTTTACTTTTTATAAAATGTTTTGAAAGGAATATTTCTATCGTTTTCCAAACAAGGTACTTTATAACTTTTTCAAAAAAATAAGGTAAGAATGTTTTTTTAACTTATAAGGAAGGTGCGGCTATTTTCCTCTGTTATAACACCTTTTAAGCTTACCTTACAATATTATAAGAATATTTTCAAAATAAATGTTTTCTTTTATAATTACGTTACTTTTAAATGATTTCAAAATAGAAAGAGATATTTCTCTCAAATAGTTTTGATTTCATCTATGTCACATCCTTTGATGAATTTTACACTTGTTTGAAGTTGATTTATTATGATACAATATTCCATATTGTATTGAAGGTTTTGTGATATGATTGAATGTGGATGTGTTACTATTATACCATTCATGGTTTACGGTTAATGTATTAACATTTCGTATGCTAATTTTAATACGAATGTTTATGTTATGTTTCAATATTTTCATATGAGGAATGCATTAGACTTAGTATGTTATGGGTGGAGCCCGCTATAGCTCCTCGATGCATCGGTAGGTCTCATGAGACAAACAAGTATCTTGGAACAAGGCCTTGAAAAAATCTTATTTGTAGTCTTAGAGCGAGGCCTTGAATATATGGTTATGATTTTCGACATTATGCATTCCATAACTATGAAATTAACTATTGATATTACATTTGATTATTTGACTAGTATAATATACATGTGAATAATTAAATGGCATTATTTGATTTATCTTTCCCATATTATTCTGAAGTTTAAGTTTAAAATTCGTGTGTTTTAGTCTTATAAATTTCCTTAAATGTTTATACTTATTTATGATAGTTTCCACTATATTGTTATCCTTACTGAGAATCTTAGATCACCCCTTTATTATGTTTTATTTTTCTTAATATGTGAAGAAGTATATTATGATTAAACTGCAAGGATAGGAAAAAGGATATGAGTGTGTTCAAAGGGGACACAATGTTGTTTTTTATTTCATAATGTAATATAAAACTTATGTATGTACCTAGTACTTCCAAGGCTACTAAACTAATCAATCTTTCGAGACATTACCTCTTGTGATCATTCTAATGTTATGTAATAATTCACCGACTATGTATAACTAAGGTTGGGGCATTATAGTTGGTATTAGAGTAATTTTAGTAAAAACCTTTGAAACTAGATTTAGATAAAATTTGATTAGATAACATTACCCTAAGATAGAATTTGATGATTAGCATAAAAGAACATCATAGAATTTTGGTTATGTAGAGATTTTGTGAATTTTCCAAGAAATATAGCCCTATTTGGATATGAGTAGGTAGATGCGGCTCTGGAACAGATGTATCTAGGGGGAAAACCTGAAAACACTACTAATGTAAAATCCAATGGGAACTAGTGCACAAAAACAAGCCTTGCTTCACTCTTGGTTATGACAATCCTGGGGGATATGCTTCAAATAATTCACATTTTCTTTAAAAGCCATTATGATAGATTTATGAGTAAATACTTTCTCAAAGGAAACATTTTTATTATTATTATGGGTTATAAGCATAAACTGTTCAATTTATGTTAGGTATTTTACTAGTTAGGAATTATGTATTGCGATTCATAAACTAACATAGTGTATGCCGTCATTTAGAAATATCACACAGTAGAAGGAATGAGAACTATAAAAATATTCATGATCCAAAGATTAAGAAGGATCATATATTTTATGGTCTTAAGCCAAAATTTAGAAGGGAAATAATCTCCCATGTATCTGAATCATATCAAGAAATATTAACATGTGTTAATAAGATAAGTAAAGAATTCTATTAGTCCTATGGATTTTAAGGGAAGCAAGAAAATAAGAGGATGAAAAAAAATATGGATAAAGGGAAGAAAGGAAATAAGGATTTTCCCACATGTGATAATTGTGGAAAGAATCACCTTGCTAAATTCATTAAGGGAATGGGAGTATGTTATAAGTGCTGAGAAAAAGGACACCACATTTGTGATTGAAAGGGTAATAAAAAGGTTTCAAATATACACTGCTTTATCTTCAAGGAGTTGAGACAATAGGTGAATCAATGTCCAAATCATCAGATTATTCCCCAAATTATGCTATTGGATAATAATCATGTTATGATACTACTGCAGATGAAGAATAATGACTAGTGTTTTTATATTATTATTAAAGAATTATGTCATTTGAGTGTTGTATCAATGATGTATTGGTTATATGAATTATGTAAATAAATAAGGATTGTACTACAATACTATTTTATTGAGGATTTAAGATTATATGGTTCTAAGAAAAGAGACTCAATAGCAAGTTAAACTTTTGGGAAAATACATGGTTGAAGGAAAGATAAACCTTAATATGGTTTTGATAATGAGGTAGTGATTTTGGAATAATATATGATTTATTTGGATAAATTACACCGGATATTCTTGAATACCTTGAAACTAATTAATGGTATGTTTATTACATCATTGTTAGAGATTGTAACATTTTTGGATTTAAGGATTATATCTAGTATTCTATGTTTTATAAAAGGAATAAAAAAGTACATACCAATTAAAATAAGATTTTATGGTAATTCAGGTTATTACCATGTTTTAATAGAATACATGATGAAGTTATTCACATGTTGTTATGTGATAAAAGTGATATTCATTATGTCATGTTGACCTTCCTTATAAATTTTTGGACTGTGATATTGGATACAAGTATTTTGGATAAGTCTAACGGTTGAAATTGAGTATGTTGAACACTTGATATTTTGTTTGAGGTTAAAGTATGATTTATTGAATACTTTGACCTAACCATTTGGATTTTTTTTAAAAATTTATAGGATTAAGAGAATACTTGTGGACCTTATGATTTATCAAATGTACTTCAGGAAAAAAAAAATTTTTGGACATTCATTTCCTAGTGTAAGGGATGAAGTGAAAATAGATTGAAGCACTACTAAATGATGATAATATGATTATTACAAGTAATAAAATCAAGTATGTTTTCTTGAGTTCTTATCTTGATAGTAAATTAATCCCTCCTATTAAAAAAATGAAGTATCTAAAAAAATGTGTTATCCAAATACCATATGTTTTGTCGAACCGATGATACTTTTAATCATCATAGATTGATGGCTTTGAGGCCCTCAATTTTACATTTATTGTTCACTTATTTGTGATTTATTACCTCAATCACTCTCTATAAATATTTATTTTTTACTTCCAATTATGTGTCTCTAATTTTCACCAATGTTCTCCTATTCGAAATCCTAATTTGGTGGTGACTTTTTCATTTCCCTTTCCCTCTTATTAAAATTAAATTTTATTAACCCTATTTCTGATGTGGGTTTTCCAAAAAGGTATTTTCTATTTTCAACCTTTTATTTTCGAAGAACAATTTCAAATTTCAAGGATGAAATTTATTGAAGGAGGGGAGAATGTAACAACCCAAGATTTCATAGTACATTATCTCTTTAAAGTAATTCAATAGCGTGTGCTACACTCAACATTGAGTTCAAGCGCATAACGACCTATCAAACTAACCATTTAAAAAGGCAGTTATGAATAGTATTAACCAAATTTTTAATTTTATATATATTCTATATAATTTTAACATTCATATTTTTTTTGTTTCTTAGGCATAATATAAGGAAAAATTCATTTTTTTAGATAAAAGATGTATTTTTCAAAAATGCAGTTTTTCAGCCTTTTAATGGGAAACCCTTTTTAAATCCAATATTTGACACATTTATATATTAAATTTAACGAAATTAAATTCTTCTTTAAAAGTGGGACCTAAAAATTTATTTTGGATAAATTTTTGGTACTTTTCTGATGACTTTCATATTTCGATGAATAATGAAAAATACTAAATTTTAATTGAAAACAACTTTTTTAATCAAAATAATTTACAGTGTTAAATTATGAATTTGAGTAGTTTTAAAGCATAATTAGATTATGTTTTTATCTTTTAATATAATTTTTTTCATTGTAAGCAATTTCATATTTAAATTGTACATTAGCACATGTCAATATTTTGATCGGTTTTACTTCTTAAAAACCCGCTTTCTGGTTTTGAAAATGAGAATTTATTTTAAATTAATTAATGAAACTTCTATGTTTTAAATTTTTTAAAATAGAAATTATTTTTTAATTCAAAATATAAAAATTAGTATCACATTATGTTTTGGTATTTTTTTGAAAACTTTCAATTTTTGATAAATAGTGAAAACAATGCGTTATTGTTTAAACAAACTTTTATTTAAATAATAATTATTTTTATTTAAATTTATTTTAAAGTAAAAATAGATACATAATAACTATATTAGTTAATTTTAATTCATTGGAGTCATTTTAAAATAATATTAGTTATATAAAATTTTATTAAACTATTTAACGCCTTTTACCCACCTTCTAGGAACATTTGCAAATTTGCCTAAAACATAATTTTACCGCTTCTATGAATTGAATTTCAAAAATCTGAGAGACATGGTTGACATAATTAAGTAAAATGTTGTTCAATAGGATGAAAATAATTTTTGGTGATTAGTAACATTTGAATTTTATATACCACGGTTAAAGGTAAATATGGAAATTAAAGGTAAAAATGATATTATAATTACCCTAACACATGTCCTAATTCAATTGGATAAGTGTATTTTGGACAAAACTAACCATAGGAATAAAATATGATCATTTTTTATCCACTTGGATAAGATTAGGACATTTATTATTATTTTATTTAAATAAGAGTTAAAAGTTTTAAATTCAAATTTTAATAACTAACTCATTTTTAATATAGGGTTATATAAGATAAATTCTACTATAAATATTCATTAGAAATATAATAAATATTTCCTAATTTTTTTTATTTTATTTATCATTTTTATATATTAAATAGTTAAATTTATTTATGACACAATGATGATGCAGTAATTACCTTATTAATGAAAGATTAAAATAATTGATATAATAAATATCCAAATAAATGTAAATTGAGAATTTGGATGCATTAAACTAATTTTATATGTTAATATGACATGTTATTATTGATTTAATGTATATTATTTGAAGTAATAAAGTTGTTTTGTCTTTCAAAAAAACCAAATACTAAATAATGTTAAAATTGACATAAATGAGTTTTTAAAACAAATACTATATTATTAAATGATATAATATTCCTAAAAATCAAAGGTTCATCCAAAAGACTTATATAATGATAGATATTTCATTAATAAACCACTTTAGGTTCTCTTGGAATTTTATTGTAAGTTTATTAACCATGTAATATAAAAATACAAGATGACATTGTAAAAGTCAAACTATTTAACTAAGAGTTAAATATAAAAGATAAGGTTAATATGGTGACCTAAACTTGTCTAAAACCTGTTGGTTGAGAAAATTTAGACCCATACCCACCTTAGCCTTGAAATAAATCCATTTAAAGACATTATAAACCGAAAATTATTTTATAATAAAATAATATTTCAAGCTTTCCCTAAAGTGACCCTCACCTCTCTTATAAAAGGGTACTTCCTCTTCTCTCAAAATCACATCTCCAAAGCCATTTTTCCTAGTCAAAAACTGCTCAAATATCTTTCCAACTATCCTAAATTCATCCCAGATGCCTTACATTGATCAGAAATCCAACTTAAGGATCCCTTTTGATCAAATCAAAAGGAAGAACCCGAAGAATAGGTAATAATTTCACCACCTCTTTCAAAGTTATTTTCTTTTTCCACTTCCTATTTATTTTTTTATTTCCATAGAAAAATAATAAATCCATTACCTTATACATATTGTGATGTTATTATAAATATAAACATATTCATTATTTTATCCATCCTATGAATGAAAAATTCACATACGTGCGTACGTACGGTTTACCGTCTCCACGTCGTGGTGTAGTTTGTTATTCAACACATAATTATTTTGATGGGTATAATAATGAGTATAATTTATGTAAATAATAAATAAAACAATTTAATGACTATATATATATGATATACCATCCAATTATATATGATTCCACCATCAATAGAATGATATTGTTGCTCGTGTGTACGTACGGATTACCGTCTCCACGAACACGATGAGGTTCATTTCCCATCGTAACCATTCATGAATAATTTTCATTTTGTAATTTAAAATATTGTTTAATAACTTAATATCATTTTGGATATTAATAAAATACATCCTATCCATAACAAACATTACTTACATAACAAAACATGTAAAGGAAAATGAATCAGTTAACACCCGAAATAATGATACTACTGATATATTATTAACAAAGAAATATTATAAGATCATATATGATATCATATTTATGTATTATATTATTGTATAATTTAATAACAATGATTTAACTATTATAAAAGAGGTTAACGTACCCTCTACTAAGGAAAAGTTCAAGGTAAGGGTTAATTTTACAGTCTCTTTATTATTTGAGGTTGTTTATACGTAAGCATATACTGGGAATTCTTTGTCATCCACATCCGTGTTTCTTAAGAATGTATTTAAAAACAATTTTACTATTTCTTATAATATCTTTTTAAGTCATTTATACACTTTTTGACTTTTTATAATTTTTTTGAAAGGAATATTTCTGTCGTTTTCCAAACAAGGTACTTTATGACCATTTCAACAAATTAAGGTAAGAATGTTTTTTAACTTATATGGTGAGTGGGGCTATTTTCCACCATTATAACACCATAGATGTTTCCATAACGATATTATAAGAATATTTTCAAAATAAAAATTTTCTTTTATAATTACATTACTTATGATTTTAAAATAGAAATAGATATTTCTCTCAAATAGTTTTGATTTCATCTATGTCAACACTCTTTCATAGATTTTACACTTGTTTGAAGTTGATTTATTATGATACAATATTCCATATTATATTGATGGTTTTGTGATATGATTGAATATGGATATTTTATTTTTATACCATTCATGGTTTATGGTTAAAGTATTAACATTTCGTATGCTATTTTTAATATGAATATGTATGTTATTTTTCAACCATTTCATATGAGAAATTCCTTGGACTTAGTAAGTGATGGGTGGAGCCCACTATAGCTCCTCGATGAATCGATAGGTATCATGATACAAACTACTGTCTTGTAATAAGGCCTTGACAAAATCTTATTTTTAGTCTTAGAACGAGGCCTTGACTATGTGGTTATTATGTCAGGCATTATTCATTCCATCATTTTGAAACTAGCTATTGATATTACCTGTGATTATTTGACTAGTAGAATATACATGTGAATAAGTAAATGACATTATTTGATTTATATTTTCCATATTATGCTGAAGTTTAAGTATAAAAGGCTTTTGTTTTAGTCTTATACATTTCCTTAAATGTTTATGATTATTTATAATAGTTTTTGCTATATTGTTATCCTTACTAAGCATCTGATATCACCCCTTTCTTATGTTTTATTTTTCCAAGGATGTGAATAAGTATATTATGATTAACCTATAGGGATAGGCTAAAGGATATGAATGTGTTCAAAGGGTACATAATGTTGTTTTTTATTTCATAATGTAATGTAAAACTTATGTATGTATCTAGTACACCCAAGGCTACTAAAATAATCGGTCTTTTGAGACTTGATCTCTTATGATCATGCCAATGTTATATGATAATCCACTGACTTTGGGTAACTATATTTAGGGTGTTACCTTCACCATGGTCCACTATCACCCAAAATATCCTTAAATATTACTCTCCATGAGTACATCCATCTGATTTGCAGGAATCCTAACAAAGAGAAAAACTTGAGTGAATCACCTCAAGCCAGTCCTCATCCATGAGGGGATCTGGTCCTCC
Source organism: Viscum album (assembly GCA_963277665.1). Classification (NCBI taxonomy): domain Eukaryota; kingdom Viridiplantae; phylum Streptophyta; class Magnoliopsida; order Santalales; family Viscaceae; genus Viscum; species Viscum album. The sequence continues at coordinate 1,773,423,136 of OY728146.1, read as the reverse complement.
ATAAATTCTAGGAGGTTTCTACCATCAAAACTCATGTAGTAAACTCAACATGTCTTCATCCTAATCCATCACGACCAATTCTCACTTATACTCAATGGGTGGTGGTGTGGCTAGTAAACCACTTGAAGGTAATATCTCTTATATATGCCCTAGTACTAAAGCATTGTTACATGGTAGATCTTCCTCATGATAACATAGTGGAATCCTACAAGTTGTGTTCACAGAGACATCAAGAAATAACAAATATGTACCATAGTCATAGAGAATATTTGTAGAGCTCACTAAATAAGGATATGGAAACCAAAACCCATTCATATATGATTCATGTAGAAATTATTTCTCCATAATAACTTTCTAAAAGTACTGAGTCCAAAAGAATTTGATTAGAGTCATGGTGTATGTATACATCAGCCTACACACCAAAATTGGATTCCCTAGCCTAAAAGACAAACTCATAACACTTAGAACTATTTCCAAAAAAATAAAACCAATCTCATAGTCTCTAGAATTAAGGATGAAATTAATACTATGATACCAATATATCATGACCTGAACCGATGAGGTCTGATCCGAAATTACTATAATCCCACCCCCAATATGCCATGTGCTAGTGGCTATCTCCATAGAAGCATGTACCACACATGGGATGAATTAGCCAAATGTACATGTACACATGCACATATCACTAAGATCATACAATGCTAAAATGTAAGAAAATGGAATCCAATGAATGCAAATAACTAATCCCATAATCATAGTTCAACAATAAAGTATTGAAAGTGATAAAGGGGTATAATAAAATCCCAACCCAAGAACATAGTATATTATTGTGGCCCAAAAGGAAATGAATACTATCAAATGAAACCTATTGGAAAACACCATGGTATTTTTAGATGAATATATGCTCCACCAGGTCTCTATCCTCCCATGACAATGTCAAATACAACATCATCTGCATAATACATGACTTGTGTGGGAAGATCCCATACACGGGTGAGTATAAAAATTCACCATAAGAAAGCCCAAAAACACCAAACACACCAAAAACAAAACATCATGAATATTTATTCCATAACAATGACATAGAAATAAATTGAACAAAAACCTCAGGTATAATCATGATTGACACCATGCCTCCAAGAGATCACAACCAATATTCCAGCAAACAAACATTTCTCAAAGAAACAATCATTCCAAGAAAACACACTCCTCGAGCCATGATATCTTCAAATACACTCATACAACATTTTTTGGTCAATGAGACACAAAAAAGAAAAAAAACTAGTCTCTAAAGACCATGAAACCTAGATAGGGAGTCACTACCATGACCAATGGGGGACACCACAAGGACAATCTGGATCAACCCTCTATGTAGGGGATTATATTCCAAAAAATATCATGAACCCAATTGAAACAGAATGCTAGATATATTATCAATAATCTTTACTTTGAGGTCATTATGATTCTATAAACCTCATCGAGGGTATGATAATATATGATGGAGGATCACACTCTAGTATACTGGTTTTATAACACAAAGTATATCGAAGACACATTCACTAGAGGGGTTCAAAATCCATAGATGTGTACGTAATGGAACAATTTACCATCAAGGGGATAGACTAAGGGAATATTATCAACCACTATTTGAAAAAAAACTAACGAACTGAAGGGCTCCATACATTCTTGTAGGAGTAAAAATTTTGTACATGTAGTACACAAAGTGTCTAGAAAACCCACAATCTTCCCTTATGTATCTTCCTCACACAACATGTAAACCTCAATTTTTGTGGTGTGTAATTAAGAAAACATGATGCGTAGAGGTATGTAAACTCCCCACCTGTGCCATCTATTTAATCCTATGTACGATTGGTCATTCCCATGTACCAACCCATGTACACCTGGTTGTGCCCATGTAAACCAAGTTATGTCCAAGTACATGGATATACCTATATACTATGTTTTTGTTAGATTACATGACCCTACCCATGGACTCTGGATGTGTTTTTGTAAACCGTCCTACCCATTACCATGTACCCTCTAAGGCACATGATGATCCATGAGCATGGTTTTCAAAGAATATAAAGGATTTAACATGGTGTTTGATATTTTTCTCTCCACGAAAACTCTTTCCCCGTAGAGAGGGTCCCACAGGGCGTGTATATAGAGATCACATGTCATGTAACCCATGATATTAATGTTACCATGGGTTTTTTATTCCCTTATCCATTCACACATTCACCATTTTGATTCCATAAAAAAATTACAGATCTAAGGATAGACACCCCCTTCCTTTATAGATATCATGGATCTGAGTTCCGATCTACACAAAACCCACCTTTATCAAGGTACTCACTCACCACACATAAAAATGGGAAGATCAAAATCCTTTGATCAGTCTGGTGTACCTTCAATTATACTTTATTGTAATCATACATTGATCACACCCTTAATCATGAATCCAACCTGCTTTATAGATCTGTTGCGCAGATGAATAGTAGTGAAATGATCCCATACCTTTTATTTATCAAATAACACAGTTAATAAATTTCCTACAACAATAAAGCAATGAAATATTAGAGAAATACATACACCATAAGATGTGAGGAATGAAGCTCAACCCTCGTTCATTTTTCCTTGATCCATTTTCAAATAATTAGATGAATAAAGAGGGAAATAATCAAATAAAAATAAATTAGTAATAAAATAAATCATCTATCATTGCATTAATCATTAAATGATTTTGGAATTGACCTGTGTTTGATTGGGATAATTAATAGGATATATATCACACAAATCAAAAATCCTACCCAATTTTTTGACCAATCATTGATTGTGAACTATCATGTGTTTAATTATTGGGGAGATCCACATACTCTAATGGTGTAATGATACTTGATCTCGATTTGATCTGATATCATTCACCATGAATGATATCCTATAATAGTCCTCTAAATCCTTAGGGTTAAGAGAATAACCTAAGATATCATCATAACTATGAATTTATAAGAAATATTATGTCATTCCAATTTAATTAGTTAAATTCATTTCTTTTAAATATTTTATTTACCAAAAATTATGATGATCAAGGACAACCATATCTTTTGAATAACTCCAAGGTTATGTCATACCATAGGTAAAACCCATGCTCTGCAATCAACGATGGCCTCTGATATCGAATATGAACCCCATTTTAAGATTTATTCCAATTTTTCAAGTAAAGTGCATAAACATGATATTAATAATGTTAATATTTTTTAAATATTAATTTTGGGCTCACCAAGCCCTGGATTTTTATTTTTTCTCAGCATCAGGATCTAATAATAATCCCTATAATATTTTGATGTAATATAAGAAAAAATATGCTTCATTTCATGAATGATGAAATTAAATAAATATATCTCAATTAAGATTAATACAAATTTATAGAGAGACCTCCTTTAGTTTTCACCTTAAGCCTTGAACGATTCATCTTAATAGATGATATTGGGATAAAAGCTAAAGGGAGTAAAGATAAAAATTATTTTAATGAAGGTATTGCACAATCCTAAATACTCATAACTCATGAATAATGGTATAGTGGAGGTGACCTCTTATAAGGGTTGTAGAGGACACACATGTGATAAATTAAACAATTTAAATAATATAATGTCATTTTCTTGTGAAATATTTTCAAAATGACTATGAATTCGAATTTAAAATAATATATCATCAAGATAACTCCATAAAATGTGAATTATGCAACTCTATGTTTCATTATTACCATTATCTATTAGTTTAACCCCTCTTTAAACCTATTTTAACCTTAATGTTGAAAAATATATTATTTTTGCAATTAATTATGACTAACAATTAATGTGTCCTCATTTCAAAATTTTACATGAGAAATAAAAATATGAAATCATTTTTACAAATTTATTTTCTATATATGGTAGAAATTAATTTTACAATAAGCATGTGAAATTCCATAGCAACCTTTCTTTATAAAATTGATTTTTTACATTGAAAGAACAATTTACTTTGATTCATTGACTAGTAAAAACTATCAAACGAATACTAAAATATATATTTTAATATATAATCTACAAATTACATTATTATTTTTAAAAAAATTAATTATTTAATATAATCTAATAAAAACACATTTCACCCGTAGAATCATTTTAATGTAAAAAAACTCTTTTTATCAGTAAATGATTGTATATTCATTTCTAAAAATTATATAAAAAAATTATAGATGTTTATTCATTAATTACCAATTAATTTTATTAAAATAATTTTTTTTATAGTGATAAATATATGATTTTATGTAATACCAAATAATAGTAGGAAAAATATTTCTTCTAAAATATATATTTTCATTATCAAATGATTATAAAATTGATGTACCGCCTGAGTGGTAAAACCCAATAATACTACATAAAAATATACAGATTTAAATATATACATGGGATAAATTATGATTTTAATTATTAATTACTACATTACATATAATAGTGGTAAATGTAGAATTATAATTATTCCAAAATTTGGGAAAACATGCCAGGGGTTTGGGCAACCTGGCCATTGGGAAATAGGTCCTTCATAGTCCTTTTGAATAGAGGTCCAAATGGCTACATTATGGTTTTTATCCATGGGATATATGGAACTAGATACTTTGATCCATAAAGTGACAGGTCAAAGAACATTAGAGGTACCCCTAATGATTGAATCAATGAAATTAGATTCCACTAGAGTATAGTAAATCATATTGGGAACAATGAGAGAGTATAGAACAATTTTATATGAGTATCTAGAACCATGAGACTCTTAATAGGTAAGTTTCAAATGAAAACCCATGTGAGGTGGTAATATAGAAACCATTAATTAAATAGATGCTGTAGAGGGTAAGTTTCAGTGTAGTCAAGTCTTTGGGCCTTTGGTTCATTTACAGGGACTTATTCCTCTCAATTGATAGGTCATATACTTGGCCTCTTTCCTATGGGACTATTGGTCATGTAAGGGTTATCTCCAAACATTATTAAAAAAGATATTATCAAAAAATTAAATGAAAAAGGAAGGAATTTGATCCGTTCCATACAACCATCATTAAATTTTTGTATAAAATTATGATGATTATTTATTAGGAATTAATCAATACATCTGAAATTAGGAAAACTTTTTTCATGTATATTTCATATGAGGAAAATCTTAGTTATACATGTAAATCCAATGAATGGGTTATAAAGGTATAATATCTTAAAGGTTCATATAGAATAATTTTTTTTAAATAAATATATTAAATGTTTGTACATGTTCATGTTTTTATTTTATTTTGATTATATATGATTATACGTTTATTTTTTATCCCTTTATGATTTTGTTTGATTACATTTGATTTTATCATAAATAACTTTATTTATTTTTATAATATCTTAAACTAATTTTGTTTGTGTGATTCATATCATTTTGTATATATAAGAGATTTACCTATACATAATTAGTTTATGAGGTAGTCTAAAAATACCTTTCATGTACTCTAAAAATTAAATGAATTTGTTGCGGTAGTTTTAGAAACTCTACTGTTTTCTGTTTTGAGGAGTTATTGTATTTAATTTACTGCAAGTTCTACAGATATCAGATTCACACAAAACATGATTTTATAGAAATAAAATAATTTTATATTTATTTAATTAGTTTAAATTGAAATCTAAAAAGTTTATTTGAATTTTCATTCAATTATCTGAAGGTATGAAATATTGTTACATAGCTACAGTTTTGCAAAATTTTTTTGCATCAGTTATTGAATAATTTTGGGAGATAAAGAAGTCAGATTTTTTTTTTTCGTTTTTTGATTCAATGGGAAGATAATATGTTTTTCTACAAATAAGTATTTTTGACCAAAGGCTGAATCTTCTATTAAGAGCCTTTCAAAATTTGTTTAATTTTGTTAAAGTATGATGTCTAGTTTTTCTTTAATAATACAATGTATGGTTCAACAACTCTACTTTCGCTATAGTGGAAAGTATGGTTTGGAAAAATCACATTAAAAAATAGTAAAAATTATTGTTTGGAAACTATATATTACAGTTCATACCCTATGTTACTTTTCATACCCTCTGTTATGATTTGGAAACCCTATGGGACTATTAATACACCATGCTACTTTTCATACCCTACATTACTGTTCATACCCTACGTTACTACTCATACCCTACATTACAGTTCATAACCTACATTATTATTCAAACCCAATATTATTGTTCATTACCTATGTTATTTTTCATTCTCTAAGTTACTATTCATACCCTATGTTATTATTCATACCCTACTTTTTTTACCCTAATTTACTATTGGAACTTTGTGATTTTATGCTAAAAATTGATCTTCTACATATATATATATATGTATTATTTTCAAATGATTTTCTACTGAAAAAATTTACATTAAATCTATGTATTATGATCAAAGTGTTTTTAGTGTTTTTGGTGCAATATTTAAAGATAAAAATTAATAAACAATTCAAACTTCTTTTTCTAATATTGTTAGTGGTTTAACATTTATTTAAATTCAAATATTCAATGTTACTTTCGGCTTGTGCTTCTATTTTTAGGCACTGTTTTGAATAAATTTTAAAAAAAGTATTAATAGATTTAAATAGGTTTTTTAAATCATTGAACACTGCTATTATTCTCTAGATTTTATTAGGGGACTTATTCAAATTATTTTTTAATGCTTTTATTAGATATTTATTCTACATGAATAAGGAGGAAAATATAATATGATTTTTATAGAAATATTTATGAATTCTCTTGAATCAATTTATTTTGAATATTTATAGGAAGAGGAGATGATGAAACTGCTAAATATTTAATATATATATATATATATATATATATATATCTTTCTCTGATAGGGAAAAATATACACATTTGATAACATATTTTATACTTATAATTTTTAAGATAAAGTGCTATGAACATTAAACTTGCAATGTATTTTCAACCTCCTACAACATTTTATTTCATCATCTACATGTTCTCTCAAGTGATGAATTAATTCTGATTTAGTTAAAATTTTCTTGATGAGACTCATAATCCAAATCTCAAAGAACCAGTACGAGTGTTTTCATTTTTTATCTTCTCTTTTCTGGTTCTGAGTCTATAACACTATTTCCCATATATCACATGAAATTTTGTTTTTATATTTATGATTTTACACACAAATAATTATTTTTTATTCATTTTCCTTAGGTTCTAACTCGTAGATTCAAAATTCATGATCTAAGGGTTTTTAATCCCCTTATAAAATTCAGTTTTATGTTTACCCCTATACTAGAAAATGATTTTGTAATTGGGTTATGATTCCCCCCTAAAATAATTTTTAATGCACATGTATCTCTCATTGATTATAGAGGTATAAGATTAATGTAGGCCCACTTTTGTCCGAACTACTGTAAAAAACATCCTTGTGTTGTTTACTTTTTATACTGCTAATTAACCATAATAATGGAAATTGATAATTAATTCAATTATTCAATTTATTTGTTTAATGTTTCTAATCTGTTCTATTCACCCCCTCTAGAAAATATTCTATTACCCTATCCGACCTAATAATTAGTATCAGAGGATATCCTTCAAAAACAAATGTTTAGCTCTATCATTCTCTTTCCGATACATTTTAATCTGGTATCATAGGTTATTGCTTCTAGAATTACACAACCCTTTCATAGAATTTTCTTTTATATTTAATTATGATAACCTATTTCTAGACCTCATAGTCTAAGGATAAATATCTTATAAGATGGTAGGATTAAACCCGAATGATAATTAGATTCCTCAAAAGCCACTACACATTAATGGAAATTATTAAGGATATAGGAGATACCAAATATAGGCTTACCTCAAAAAATTGAGCATTGTTCACTGGTCTATCATGTAATTACATTACACACTACCTGAAGCTGACCCAAATACTCTTACAGGAATTGATTCTACTATATATGTTTTAAATTAAAATGTTTTTGTTATTTTATATTTAGTTATTAATAGATATGTTTTTATTCAAGTGTCTTATTATATGATAGGTCATGAAATATGGAAGATTCTAAAAGTAACTGAGAAATGCTCAACAAAATTAATCCAAAACAAATATGGAATGCTTTGTGCTAAGTACCAAGAAATCAATATGGCTGAAAATGAAACAATAATAAAAATATTACAAAGATTCACAAGCATTGTTAATAGAATGAATTTACTTGGAGTAGCTTTGGAAAACCCAGTACTAGATGAACATGTGTTACAATACTTACAAAAGAAATTTCATTCAAATAAGGTTTCCATTTATGAAATAATTAATTTCAAAGAGTACACACTTGATAAATCTATTAGATTACTAGTCTAATATGAACTGCAACTGAAGAATATAACCAATGAAGAGAAAATATAAAATAAAAGGTTTATCTTTTAAATATGGTAATTTTATGAGTCTTCTAATAATGATCTATAGGATATTGAAAAAGATAACATGTTTTATATTATCACTGGTGTTTACAAAATAATGAAAAATAAAGGATTCGAGAATCGTTTCAGAAGAAATCCTGAAAAAGAAAAATATAATAAAGATAATAAATGTGGTATGAATTAAAATTATTTGGATGTATCTTGGTATTAATTCATGGAGAAATTCCATATCAAGACCAATTTTTCAAAACATAGGAAAAAAAAGAAAATTACAAAAAGAAGGAAAAGAATGCATTGAAAACCAGTTGTATTTGTATAGAAGAATATGACTCTATTAAACAATTTGGAAGTGAAAAAGAATCCACTAAATTCTTAATCATAGAATCACTAGAAAATTTTATTAATTCTTATTTATTTATAGATTTTCAAATTCTAACTATGATTTTGATAATCTAAATATTTCTGAATTACATGATGAAATTGAAAGATTAAGAAACAGTATTTTAGAAGCTGATAATTTATATAATAAGCTTTTGGAAAATATTGAGAACGTTTTTCTAAAAATAATATAATTTTATAGAAGAAAGAAAAACTAAGAAACACTACTTCTACTTCTCATTCAAAATATTATTAAAATTTAAAATGTATTCAAGATTTGAATGAAAATTTGAAAAAGGATGTTGAATGTCTTAAATAAATTATCTACTTTTATTCAACGTCTTGAAAAATATCATGAGATTATATCTTTGAAAAAAACCGATAAACATAAATATAATTTTGGTTATGATAGGTTATTACACCAAATGTATAAAACTAATTTTTTTAAAAGTAAAAATGGTTGTACTTCAACTGTTACTTTTTTAAATGTGGTATGAAAGGTCACTATGCAAATGATTGTTCTCTTAGATTTAAAAATTCTTTAGTAATTACAAAAACATATATTTATAAATCCTTATTATCTATAGTACCTTAAAATACATGTCTAAAATCTGTATGGGTACATAAAAAATTATTAATAATCCAATTGAAGCCAAAGTATCTTGGTTACCTAAACATTCAAGTAATTTATATTTGTATAAAACATTCCTTGGAAGTCTCAAGAACGATATATGGTACATGGAAAGTGGATGTTGTAGGAATATGACCAAAGACCCATAAAATTTTACCACTTTAACACATGTGATGGTGGAACTATTACTTTATGAGACAATCCCAAAGTCAAAGTAAAAGGTTTTGGTAAAGTTGGTATTTCAAATTTAACTTTTATTTCTAAATTTTCATATATTAAATGTTTAAAATATAATTTAATTAGTATATCACAATTATGTGATAATTTCATGAAAGTTAAATTTCAAAATTATGAATGTCATGTTTTTAAAGATGATTATTTATTATTTTATTCTAATTGAAAAGATAACATCTAAACTATTGATTACTGAACTAATTATGAACCATGTAATGATTTTGAATGTTGTATAGAATTAATATATCCTTTCACATCTATGTTTAGGTCATGTTAATTTTATAATGTTACATAAGTTCTAAAAACATGAGAATTTTTTACAAAAACATTATTTAAAGAAATAAAAACTTCATGTTTGTGACGCTTTAATGAAAGGGAAGCAACCCAAAATTTATTTTAGACCCATCATTAAGATAAGTACTTATATACCTTTACAGTTAATACATATTGATTTATTTGGCCCCTCTCAAATTTTAGGCGTTGGTGGAAAGAAATATAATTTAGTTGTTGTTGATGATTATAGTATATTTACTTGGGTATACCTTATTTCTCATAAAATTGATACAATACCTAGATTTAATAAGTTTTGTAAATTAGTTAAAAATGAAAAAGGCATTATGATTATTTCTATTAACAATGATAAATAAGGTAAATTTTATAATTAAATTTTGATTTTTTTTTGAAAAAATGGCTATTTTCAAAAATTTTCTTCTCATAAAACACCATAGAAAAATGGTGTTGTAGAATAGAAAAATAGAAATCTTATTGAAATGGATCGAACTATGTTTAGTGAATATAATTTCCCTAGAAACGTTTCAGTTGAGACCATTATTAATACTTGTTATTTTTCAAATATAATTATTATTAGACCATTGTTAAAGAATAATCCTTATGAAATTTTCAAAATTAATAAGTTTAATGTTTTATCCTTAAGAGTTTTTTTTGTAATGTTTCTATTTTAAATTAAAATGATACTTTAAATATATTTGATACTATAAGTGATGAAGATATTTTTCTTCGTTTTTCTAAAAATAACACTTCTTATAGAGATTATAATTAAGGAAAAATTATTATTTTAGAATATGTTCACATTATATTTGATGAAAATAATGTTAAAATAAATTTTGATTCTAATGTTATTGATGAAGAGTTTACAGAATTTAATTTCAGTCAAGAAATTCCCCAAGATGGTATTCAATCAAGTGAGGGGGAGCATACTCTTTCCCATCCTAATCCAAAATCATTGAAGATTCACAAAGATCATCCTGTTGAAAATTTAATGGGTAATTTTGATACTAGTGTGAAATCAAGAAATTATATTTTAAATTATTGTTCCAATTATACATTTATTTCTGATTTTTCCCCTTTTAATGTTAATGATTCTTTGAAAGATGATAATTAGATTATTTTTATGAAATATGAATTTAATTAGTCTGTTAGAAATAATGTTTGGACATTAGTATATTTCCCTAAGGATAAAAAGGAAATTGGAATGAAGTGGATCTTTAGAATCAAGATGGATGAATTTGGATAGATTTTCAAAAACAATGCTAGACATGTTGATCAAGGATACTCTCAAGAAGAAGGTATAGACATTGAAGATTCATTTGCACCTGTTTCTAGGTTAGAGGCTATTATAATTTTGTTGGGTATTTCTAGCTTTCAAGGTTTTTAATTTTATCTAATGGATGTAAAAAATGATTTCCTAAATGGGTTTATAACTGATTAATTTAATGTTTCTCAACCCCTTGGTTCTGAAATTAAAAAATTTCTTAACTTTGTTTTTAAGTTATTTGAAGATTTGTATGGTATTAAACAATCACCTCATTCTTGGTATGAAATAAATTATTTATTCTTATTAAATAATGGTTTTAATAATAGAAATGTTGATCCAACACTTTTTATCAAAATAATTTGTGTTGATATTTTAATTTAAAAAATCTATGTTGATGATATAGTTCTTGGTTCCTCTAGTGAAATACTTTGAAATAATTTTTCTTCATTGATGTCTTTTGAATTTTACACGAGATTAATGGATGATTTAAAATTCTTTCTTGGACTTCATATTTCTCAAAAAAGATAGAATTTTTCTTAATCAATCTATGTTTGATAATGATTTGGTTAAAATATGTCATCTAGATTCCTCTAAATCTATGAAAATTTCTAGGGGTACTAATTGTAAATTAGATATTGATACATTTTGTAAATCTATTGATATTAAAGTTTATATAGTCCTGATAGGTATCATGCATTATTTAACTATATCTAGACCTAATATCATTTTCAATGTTTTTATGTGAAATATTTTAAGAAGATCCTAAAAAAATTCAAATTAATATTGTAAAAAGAATAATTAGATATATTAAAGGAACTATGGATTCTGGTTTATTTTATCCGAAATATATTTGTTTTGATTTAATATCTTATTCTAACTCTGAATTTGGAGGCTTTAGAATCAACCAAAAAAGTACATTAGGTATGTGTAATTTTCTTATAAAATTTTTAATTTCTTAGTCATTTAAGAAACAACTCTATGTTTCTTTATATAATATAGAAGAGAAGTATATATTTTCTGCTAGTAGATGTGCTCAATGACTATGAATTAAGAAACCATTTTTTGATTTTGTTGTCTATCTTGATAAATATCCTATTTATTATGATAATACTTCTACAATTTATATTTCTAAATAGCCCTTACAACATTCTAGAATAAAGAATATGGATATTAGATTTCATTTTATTAGAGATCATATGAACAAAGGTGATATTTTTTTTAGAATTTAGTCCTTATAAAAAACATCTAGAAGATATATTTGAAAATCCTTTAGACTTTTCTCAGTTTGAAAAAATAAAATTTGATCTTGGTATGCTGGAATTTTAATTTTTTTACTAATTTTTTTAAGGGGAGTTTTTTTCACTTTTTGTTTATATACAAAAAGGGGGAGAAAAAATTAGTTTTAAATGTTTTTAAAAATTGGGTTTAAATGGTTTGAATGTTTTGGTTCTGTAATCTAATGAAAAGGGGAGATTGTTTGTGCATGTTCATGTTTTTATTATGTTTTATTACATATGATTTTACATTTGTTTATTAAACCTTTTTGATTTTGTTGGATTACATGTGATTTTCTTATAAATAACTTTCTATATTCTCATTATATCATAAACTAAAGTGTTTGGTTTTTTATGGTTATTATCATGTTTTATAGAAAGTATATTTATCTAAACTTCATTAGTTTATGAGGTAGTTTGAAAATTATTTTCTATTACTCTAAAAATTCAACGAATTTGCTGCTGTTGTTTTAGAAAAACTACAGTTTCATTTTTGAAAATTTATTGTATTTAATTTACTAAAAGTTATAGAGAAATCATATTCATAGGAAACATGATTTTATAGTAATAAAATTTAAAGACTCATAATTTCCATGTAATTTTTTTTAAATATATGGGAATTTTACGAGTCTGTGAAAATTGACGGAGTGTGATTCCGATGCCCAGAGTGCCCAAAATCAATTTCTGAAGTTTTGTTCGGTTACGTTTAGTAAATGTACGAGATGGTTTTTATAACTTTTGAACCGGTGATTAGAATTGAAATCCGAGGGCACCGTTGAACTCATAGTACTGGTATTTTCTTAAGAAGACTTTCACCTCGACGACAGTTGGTCGAGGGTGGAAGATAGTTTTTGGGTTTTTTGTGGGAATAATAAAATAAGATAAACGCATGTTTTATTTTATTTTTATCTATTATAACCACCCAAGTGGAAGTTGGAGGTGGGGACCACCACACCTTAACCTCCCATGAGAGGTTATGGTGGTGGGACCCACCTGAACCTAACCTCCCATGATAGGTTACGATGTGAGGACCACCCGAGACTAAACCCCCCTAATAATGGTGGGAGAGGAAAACCTCTCAACTCCCCTCATTAATGAGGGAGAGCCTCTTGACCTCCCTTAACTTAATGGTGCCACCACTCCCCTCCTTCAATGGTGTCAACCCTTTCTCTATTTTAATTGTTCCAACCTCATGAATTAATTAAGTGGAGCCAACTTAATTAATTCACCCATTTTGAATTCTTATGCCAACGACTTAATAGATTTTATAATCTATTATTCTTGGCTACCTATTCTTTTATTCGCAAAGGAGGAAGAATATTTTGAGAGAAAAGCTCTCACCAACGAAGAATGATGAACGCGTTCTTCCAATAAAGAATGCCGGCAAAGAGTGTCTTCAACTTCTTCCTCAGAAGCACCTTGCAGAAGCAACCGATGTGGATGTCTTCAAAGACCCACCCTCCCTCCTCATCATCGTCAACGAACCGACGCACGAGCTCAGGATTGGAGGTGTGTGGTGGACGCGACGAATGACGACAACTCCATCTTCTTTCCCGCGACTTCGTCAATGAACAACGAACAATGGTAGGGGTTTAATTTTATTTAAGTTTGATTTATTCCCATGTTCTTCCTTTCTTTCAAAATCAAGAATGAGAGTGTTTTTCTTTTACGGGAGGGTTTTTTGTGATTCGTTCTTTTGAACCAATTTCTATCACCCTAAACACGGAGGGTGCGGACCAAAACAACGCGGTCCAACCCCTCCGCCGATCTCCTTTATGGTGTTCTTAGAAACTAAGGAAAGTGACGTCAAAGGCAACGAAGGTGATGAAGGCAACAACTGCACTAACTGAGGCCTCTGCGACCTGCACCGCCCTCACCGGCCGCGCTGCACTCACCAGCCACGTCGCCTCGCCGCACCCCGACCACGCCTCCCTCACCGGCTACGTCGCCTCGTCAGTCGCACCGCACCCCGGCCGTGCCACACCCCGGCCGCGCCCTCCCGCTAGCTGCGCTGCCCTCGCCGCCCAGGCCGGCCACGCCGCCCAGGCTGGCCGCACCGCCCTCGCCGGCCGCGCCGCCCTTGCCGACCGCAACTCCCTCGCCGGCCGCGCTGCCCTCGCCGGCCGCGCCGGCTGCGCCAGCCGCGCCGTGCCGCCGGTCGCGCCACCCTCACCGGCCATGCCCCCGCCCCCCGGTCACGCTACCTCCGGCCGAACTGGCCAAACCAGTCGTGATTTCGTGGCGCCCTGACCGAGTCGGCCTCCTAGCCCTGGATGTGCCACCCCGACCCCGGGATGAGCCACCCCAAGCCGGCCCCTTGCGGCACACTCTAGGCCGAGCTGCGTCCTCACGGCGCCCTCCGGGATGAACCACCCTCGTGTCGACCCACGACCGGTCCGCACCCTCGCCACCGGTCCGCGCTCTCGCGGCCCTCCGCAACCCCTCACGGCCTGCTGGGCTGGGCCGAGTGAGCCGAGCCTAACCTAACGGGCTGGCCCGCCCTCCAGGCCAGGACAGGCCCAACGGGTCATGCTGGGTCAACCCAGACCGGGTCATCCCAGACTGGGTCGGGTCGGGTCGGTCCGACCTGGTCAGACCGGACCCAGGCCCACTGCGACCGTTTACTTTCTTTTGGCCATATCGTTGGCACCAGACATCCATTTGATGAACCATCATTGGCCCTGGTAATCTTGGATCATGACGGTACCTTTGAGTATACCACATTGGAGTTTGGGATATAGTTGAGATACGGTCAGGATGGATCGTGCACGAATCCAACCGGGCCCTTGAGACTAAAAGGCTAATAACTCACAGACCGGGCGTCCGATTGACACACCGTCTGTTGTATTGAGACCTCTATGACGTGGCAGACCTTTGAGATACTTCTTCATGGAACTTCGTGATAGTTGGAGTATCGACCAGTAGCTCGTGGAGTGGATCCTTCTAGAGACAAGCAGACAGAGTGCAGAGACTTAGTAGCTGGCTGAGACTTGACGACTACTGACCGATTGACTCAGAGTGACTCGACTAGCCCAGTGGGGAGCGCCTGGTTGTGGTGGCAGAACCACGACGGAGGAGTTCCTGATTATAGTGGAAGACCCATGGTACTCGACAGGAGGAGTACCTCTGCAGGCTATTAGGGGGAGCGCCAGGTTGTGGCGGCAAACCCACGGTGGGGAGCGCCTTGTTGATGAAGCATACCCATAGTCCTCGACAGGAGGAGTACCTCAGCAGTCTAAGGTTAGTGGGAAGTGCCATGGTGTCATGGTAGGCCCATTTTACTTGACAGAGGAGGAGTTCTCCAGCAGCCGTGGTTTCAATAATGTGAATAAAATCCTGGTTGAGCTGAGTCAGTAACTTTTGTGTTTTCCTCATGATTGAAATAGATTACTTGATAACTTAGGTATATGTATGGGAATATACCTAAGTGGGGTTATATGTTTATTTCATACTTTGTGGTTTATTCTTGTTGGATTTTGTGAGACCTTGAGGGTCTCGGGGTCCCTATTGAGTATCGTTATACTCACCCCTGCATGGGCTATGCCCACACTTCATTGTGTTGGATGCAGACGACAAACAACGCTGACTGAGGCTGAGAGTACCAGGATTGGACGGTACCCAGAGGTGGACCTTACGGCGTGTCGGTACATGGAGGAGACAGACGAACGTGGAGTGCTGATGAGGCGATCTATACCTACCCTTCAGGTAGGAACCTTAAAGGATGACCTAGTGGCTGTTTTTCCTATTTCCTCAGTTGTACTTGTACTTTTAGTTTCTTGCACTTTCCAGTTGGGCTTGTATTCTGGACCATTTTTACTTACTGTACACACTTTTCGGTTATTCAGTTTACCCGTGATTGTATCTGATATGTGTGTTTACAGGTTATAAAGGCAATGCCTTCCCAGTTTTAGGGAATTACGCCTTTGGTGCTAGTCGCCATCCCCTAGCCTATGGAAGGCAGGCTTGGGGTAGTCACGACACTGGCCCCGGGGACGGGTCATGATATAAAACATGTTTATATTGATTTCATTAGTTTAAATAGAAGTCTAAAATGGTTATTTGAATGTTTATTTAATTATCTGAATTTATGCAATTCTGTTACACATATGCAGTTTTCTAGAATGTTTTTTTTCAATTTATCAATGATTTTGGGAGCTTTAGAAGTTAGATTTATTAATTTCTTGATTTGTTGGAAATATAATTTGTTTTTATACGAATAATTATTTTTTACCAAAGGCTTAATCTGCTATTTAGATCCATTAAAAATTTATTAAAGTTTTTAAAAGTATGATGTCTAATGTTTCTTCAATAGTGCAAAGTGTGGTTTGACAACCCTACTTTTTCAATAGTGCAAAGTATGCTTTGGAAACCCTACATTAATGAATAGTGAATATGATGGTTAAAAATCCTTACATTACTTTTCATACCCTATGTTACTATTCATACCATACGTTATAGTTTGGAAAACCTACATTAATGTTCATACCCTACATTACGGTTCAAAAACCCTACATTATTATTCATACCCTATGTTACTATTAATAACCTAAATTACTATTCATATCGTACATTTCTATTTATACCCTAGGTCACTATTCATTACCTATGTTACTATTCAATCCCTACATTACTGTTCATACCCTACGTTACTGTTCATACCCTACATTATGTACCCTACTTTGCTGCTACCACATTGTGATTTTATGCTAAAAATTGATCTGATTTATATATATATGGATTATTTTCAATGGTTTTTCTACTGAAAAAATTCCCATTAAATATGAGGATTATGACCGAAGAGTTTTAATTTTTTTTCTATATTTAAATGGAAAATTTAATAAAATTTTCAAATTTCTTTTTATAATATAGTATGAGGTTTTAAGTTTATGTAAATTCCAAACTATGAATTTACTTTCAGCTTGTTCTATTAGTTTTTAGGGACTATTTTGTCTAAATTTAAAAAAATTATTGAATGGATTTAAACTATAGTTTTAAATCATTTATCTCTCATACTATTCTGGGGATTTTATCGAAGGACCTATTCGAATTATTTTTGAATTATTTTATTAGATATTTATTCTAAAAGAATAAAGAGGAAATAGTGTAATAATTTTTGTTGAGATATTTATGAAATATCTTGATTCAATTTATTTTTACTATCTATAGGAAGAGGAGCTAAAAAAACTATTGAATAATTATTCTCAATATATATATATATATATTTCAATGGTAGGAAAAAAATATATACACATTGGCTAATATATTTGGTACTTTTTTTAAGAGAAAGTGTTGTCAACTTTGAACCTACTATGTATTTGAAACATCCTACTATATTCTTTTTCACCATTTTCATATTCTCTCAAGTACTAAATTAATTTTCCATCGACTACAATTTCCTTAATGGGATGTTCTATTCTAAATATCAAAGAACCAATAGTATTGTTTTCATTGTTTATCTTCTCTTGTCCGGTTCTGAGTCTATTACACTACTTCCCATATCTCATATGTTCTATATTTTTCTATTTATTATTTTACAGACAAAATAATTATTTGTTATTATTTTTTCTCAGGTTGTGACTCCTAGATTTTAAATTCAGGATCTAAGGGTTATGGATCCTTATATCTAAAGTCAGGACAATTTGTTTTTTGATTCCCAATGTCTAAAGCTAGGTTGTATGGGTTGCGAATCACCATATAAAATTCAGTTTCATGGTTATCCCTACACTAGAAAAGGATTCTCAAATTTCTTTGTGATTCCCATATAAAAATAATTTTTAGTGTACATGTATATCTCATCGAGTAAAGAGGTATAAGATTAGAGTAGGCCCACTTTAGACTGGAATACTATAAAAAATATCCTTGTGATATTTACATTTTCCACTGCTAATTAACCTCAATAATTAAATTTGATAATTAATTAAATTAATCAATTTATTTGTTTAAATTTTTTAATCTAGTCTATTCACCCCCCTCTAGACTATATATCATTTCCCAATCCAACTTAGCATTAAATACATCTTGTTTTTGTCGTTGAAAATATTTATAAAATCTTGGGGTTTCATATTATACCCCATGTAAAATTAATTTCACCCATGAAATTGCATCACTCCAATAAAAAATTTAAAATATAGATTTCAACACATTCTTAGATTTATATGATTATCCTTTGAATTTATTATTATTTCACAATACATTTACCAGGTAAGTAGTTTTTTTTTAAAATCAGTTTATTCATATGATCCAAGATTTATACAATATGTTCTTCATATTAATTATCATTTTATAGTTGTATAAAATCTGAGTTCTTTAAAATGAACATATCATGTATGTATTTACTCAAAATAAATAAATGGAACAAATAATGAAAGTGATAGTTGATTAGTGGAATAAATTGAAGATAATCTATATTCCTTACTTGATAAAAAATATTGAACGGAGAAATATACATGGGTCATAAAATTCCCTTCCCTAAATATATATTAACCTTATTATAAAATTTAATTTATAATAATACCTTCTAACCAAATTCTAATTCCATATCTCTCTTGAAATTTTCAGCATTACACTTTTGCTGACTCTATTTTTTTTGATGAGAAGCTGAATAAATGTGAACTTCTCTTCAAATTCCTTAGATAGAATAGGTATCAATAATTTTCCTTCTCTAAATTTATACTAGTAAATTATAGTTATGAACAACCTTAAATAAATGTATTTATAAGGATCCATATGAATGCTTGTGCGAATGATATTTTCATAAAAGAATTCATCAAGAAGAAGGTTTTTATCCCAACCTCCATTGAAATCTAGAGAAAATGATATAGAATGTACTATTTGATTTTAATGGTTATATTTGACTACAATTAATTTAATGATGAAAGGAAGCACTGAAAAACAACTTTTTATCTAGACCATGTTTATGGCTTCACCAAAACATCAAGATAATCTTCATATCTTAATTAGATACAAATTAGTATGTTACTAAATGAAACCATACCATTTATTTAATGTCTATCTTGACAAGATGGTCTAGAGATATATAGTCCCTAACACTAATTAAATGTGATATCATAGTATGTAACTAAAATAAATCTAACATAAATTATGTCCTTATGATTTTTTGGGAAGTATGAAAATGAAATCCATGGTGATTTTATCCCATTTCCTTTCTTGAATGGGTAATGGTTTTAACATCCAAATATTGTTTTGTCTCTCAGAATTAACATACTAACACAACAAGCATAGGTATATATACATTGGAATGTCCCTTTTCATTTTATTACACATGTAATATTCTTTCAAATACATATATATTCGTACTTCAAGGACCAATAAATAATTATGAGCTATAAAATTGTTTCTATATTAAATTATTTATATATTTTGGAATAAAGTGAAGAAAAAAATAACAATAAATAAATAGTGGGTGAAAATTAATTATGGAGGTCTAAAATAATGAATCATAAGTGCATCCAATATCACTAGGTTCAACCACTTAGGTGGTAAGGTGTTCATTCTTGGGAAGCAAGTAATACATGTCACTTGGACATCCATGGTGATAAGATAATCTGTATCCTCATTACCATTAAACCAAGTATGTAGAAAATTCAAATGATTATTCATAAAACCCTCCACATCATCTAATGAAGACATTATCCCGGGGTGATAACTATTCCATGTTGGGAATAGTATAGTTTTATAGAGTCTATTTCCACCACTATCAGAACAATGTTCTATTGCCTGCATAAGTGAAGACCTATAAAATTTTTCATGTATTTGATCTCAATGGAGTGTCTGAAACCAATGTATGTTGTAAAAGAATATATTATAGAACCCCTGAGATTGTGAACTACACCACCTCACCACATGGAACCCATGATTCATGAGTTATCCTTATTGTTCTTGGATGATGAAAATTTAGGGTACAAGTGAACTAAATGACCCCATGTCCTCTAAGGATGGAATGGGTGGATTACTTTCTATCATGTAGTATTCTGAGAGTGTGAGATTCATATCAGTTCTTGAAGATCCAAATTAGGTCAACCAAGGGTTTTCTGGTTACGATAAATAGTGATTTCCTTGATCATGTAACCTCTTCAATGTGATCTATGTTCCTTGCCTTCCAAATGCACTAGTACCCTACTAACATCACCTTGGATCTATAATTAATCTTATTTCTAGAAATTCATACTCTCAAGAACCTGCATTCAATAAAAGAGAGATATAATAACTACTGGAAGTAAATTCGAGTATAATATCTGATGAATCTACATACCATATGTGCCCAATCACCATCAATGAATAGATGATCTATGCACTCCTTATGATGATATCTGCAGCACGATCACCTTGAAACTTGGTTGATTCTTATTTATTTGATATTCTCATTAGTGGGTAGCACTAGGTTCCTTATTCACCAAATGAGGAAGTTTTATTTTTTAGGGATCTATTTACACTCATGTACCTCATCCTAATTATCAATGTGATATAGGGTAATTTTTTCCCTTCAAACATACTTTATAGAGATGGAACCCAATTTAAATCAGTGAAGAAACACTTGTCTGGATCATTTTTAATTTCAATGTTGTTAAATATATCATGTTGGTTCTTGTCTAGAATATAATTGATGAATCTTGGGTGAATTCATACATTCCATATGTTTATATCTATATAATTATATCCTTGGAAGACAAAATTGGTGGAGACCCAGTTGTGTTTCTAAAATTAAATATCACCCCTCCACATTATCCATCGAGTATATCATTGAAAAGTTATTATATGAGGATAAATAATAAAACATAAATATTAATAGGTACCACCATCCATATATAAATCCCATATAAATTTTCAACCAAGAACATTCCCCAAATGTTCTATTCCATAGTAACCGCCTATGCCATCCTTGAAATCTTGCAGTGCTATGTGGTCGAGACATTTCTCACATTAATACCTCACTCCTTTATAGGCCTATCCATCCTTTACCAAGAAGGATAGTGAGGATTTACATAAGTGGTTTTAATCCCATATATAAGAGGCCAAGATTCTATAAATGTGGGATATAACTTCTTTTTTAAACTTGATAGCTGATAGAGAATGAATCATTACGAAGGAAATAAAACTATTCACCAGTGTCATTCTTCCCCTAAAATAATGGTAGCTAGTTTTCCTGTTCATAACGCGACTCACAATCCTTAAATAAATATGATAATAATGATGAATTCATAGACTAATTGAGGATATTGGGGGACCTAGATAGTATATAGGTAATATACTTTTCTACACATCCAAACTGTTACTCAGTGAGAAAACACACATGTCTTACCACATTCTTGAAATATAGAATTTTCCCATAACTTGGATGATTATTTGACCACTCTATTTATATTAATCCTAAAGTATCTTATTAATAACAAGAACTAGTATCTTTTTATAATTCATAAATATGATCATTTCTTCTATAAACATGAGATAGGAGAAGTAATAGGAGTGCAACATAGATCGGTAAGGGAGAATATTACCCCTTAAGATTCTTCTATAGATTAGGTTGATTATAACATATTGGATAATGATAAAATTCATGGGAATAATTGGTATCCTTGTATTAACCCATGATTTTATTTAAAAAATCCATGAATTTTCCTCATTAATTAGATTGAATTCCATACGAAACTATAACACTAGAAAATTATATTAGTGTCCCAAGAGGATAAATTGATGCTTCCCAACAACCTTGTGATAAAATTACACTAAATTATATCATAATAATTGTCCATATCTATCTTTATTTCCTTGTTTTTTTCAAAGAACATGTGGTTGAGATCCATGAATACTCTATGGACCAATGTTATAGATCCTTGATTCATCCTCTCTTTAATGAACATGTTTTACTTTTTAGAGATACAATGAGAAATTTGTATAGAGAACCTTATATTGATAACATTAGACAACACCTTATACATATAATTATACATGATAACTGGTTTATGATGATGGAGAGAATAAGGTTCCTATATTTAAGGAATGAGCAAAAAGTAAGTTGAATAAGATACACAAGGGAGGCTACCACCCAGAAGAAATATTACATATACTTAACAAGATCTCTCTTAATTAGATTCCTTGATTATTGATAAAAATATCATGGGAAACAACCTAGGCCCTACTGAACACATGAACTTTTATTAATTTATTTTTTATCTATACATCTTCCTTATATCAATATTTAATATTCAAGTTGATTAATATTTGAACAATCATTTGATCATGATATGATTACAACCCTTCCATCAATATTTCATGGTAAATCCATCTCAAATTGAGAAACATTGGATCCTTTGGGATCCTCATCATATGTTATCTGGAATTATCCTTTCAAATTATAAATCAGACACCTTATTCTCTTTACCATTGTGATAATTTATTGACCTATCATAATAATTAATCAAATACAAATATTTTATGTAGAGAATATTCAACTATTTCTATGATAATATATAAATTAAACATTTATTACTATTATATATATCACACCTTTCTATTTTATGATAATGAATTCATATATTTAATTTAAAAATTTACACTACTGACTCCAATTCATGGAAATAGTAATTTTTTCTCATGAATACTCTATTTTTGTGAGGCATAATCTATCATTGTATCATTCTACATAAGAGGACATATCATACCTTTTTTCAATGCATCAATTTAAACTGTATTCCCTTCTCCACTATAGGGTACTGCGAGTACATGTGTATAGAACAAACTTCTATTTTGTTCCATATTTGTTTCACATTATCTAGTCCAAAATAATTATACTACAATCCATGATATTATGGTTTGTGTATTATATGGTCTTGATAAATTCTTCAACAAGCATCAATAATATCATTCCAAAACAAGAAAATTACAAATCATATTCACAGTAGGTTTCCTAAGTCAATGACCAATAACATCTATCTTTTAAGGATCCATTTATATAAACTTGCTTGAGATTATCTAGCCCATGAATGAAAATTTTTTTAGCCAAATTTTCACTTTGTAATTTTTTCATAAAAATTCTACTTCCATATGTCTTATATAAAATCGTCAATTGATGTTATTTCTCTTCCAGGATCTTATAACATATATTAATATCATCTATAAATAATACCATAAACAAATTAAGGTAATCTATAAAAAAAATATTCATTAAATTGATGACGATCATAAGGGAATTAATGAGACTAAATGGAATCAATATAATTTCGGAACGTCCAAACCTTTTATGAAAGGTTGTATAGGGTATTTATTCACTTTTGTTATTAAATTTATAGTATCCAGATAAAATATCAGTGTTGTATAATATTCACCACCTTATGAATGATCAAAAAAATCATTAATATGTAAAAGAGGATACTTATTATTGATTGTAATCCTATAAGGTTTCTAATTATCAATGAAGAGTCCCATTGAACCATATTTTTTCATAACAAAAAGAACATTCCTACCCTATTGTGATGAAAATTTCCAAATTAATAAAATATCAATATTCTCATAGATTTTCTTCCTCAATTACTGAAACTCAATTAGGGACATTCTATATGAAGTTATGAAAATAGGTGTTTTACTGGGTATATGATATTTTGAAAACTCAACTTTATGATTCAAAAGGTGATGAGGAAACTCTTCAAAAAAGAGACCAACAAACTCTTATATAAATGGAACATCATTTATGTTGAGTTTCTCCCCATTAATCTAAGATAAATACCCCATTTTAATATAAATCAATAGCCATTAAATAGATATTATTTCCCCTGGATGTTTATTAATGTCCTGACATAGATAGAAATTAATTTTTTGGATCATAACATCATATGTGACTTCCCGTAATCCACAATTAATATTGAATTTATAATGAAATCCAATAGCTATCCAAAATAACATCAAATTCAACTAGAGGGAGAATATTGACATTTTCATGATGCAAATTACCATAAACATAAATCGAATAATAACGATAGTTTTGAGATGGGATCATTGTAACATTAAAAGTTATAAAAACAATTTCAATATATAATTTTTTATGTGGTAATGTAATACCCTTTGAAAAATGTTAATATAAAAAATAGCGGGTAAATCTTGAATCAAACAAGACATTAGTGGTTCAAATGTGGTTGGTAGGTATACCTTTAAACACTTCATTATCATACAATACATCATCAATAGTTACCTCATGATATTGCACATTGTCCTTCATCGTAAGAAGTTACTAAAATAAATCATTATCATTAAACATATGATTCAATATTAGCATTGAATAATTCCCAAAATCCTTCAAATTGAAAAACTTATTAGTGAGTTGATCATTATATTGAGATTTCTCTCTATTCTCATAATTAGCTTACTTAATCCCATCAATCCAACATTCAATTTCCTGATAGCCCTCTTTTATAC
Organism: Viscum album; assembly: GCA_963277665.1. Taxonomy (NCBI): domain Eukaryota; kingdom Viridiplantae; phylum Streptophyta; class Magnoliopsida; order Santalales; family Viscaceae; genus Viscum; species Viscum album. Next base: position 1,773,398,197 of record OY728146.1, on the reverse strand, counting down.
AAATTAATCATTTAGTAGTCCCATTTTGTAAATTACCTCAATCTTTCATTCCACACTCCTAGAATAAAGGATGCATCATCTTCTACACTCCATTTTTATTTTAAGAATTTTCATTAAATTCCATAATTATTTTATTTTGAAATCCAGAATAATTATTCATGACATAAATCTCCATTTCTAAATTGAGATCACATAAAATGATTTATTTATAGCTAATGTTCTATTAAAAATTATTAACCCTTGGTGTATCTATTCCACATCTTTATCTACATGCTAATATCTGGAAATTTATTTTATTTTTAGGAAATTCATACATGATTCTTTACCTTAAATTACAATGTTCATAAATACCTAAGATTATATTATGGGTTCTTACTATGGTTTCCTCAACATAGTTTCTGAAAATAAATAATCACTTATCTGAAATCTATTATGGTGACCCAAAAAATACATAAAAAATATTAAAAACAATTAGATAAATATCCATTACATATCATTATTATCCATTCCTAAATTGTTATGTTTTATTATCATTAAAAAAATGGATACCTAATAAAGAAGAATTTGAAAGATATACATAATCTCCCACTTAGTTCATCACAAATATAACCCTTATTAAACATATCATACATAAAACTATTCTTCATATCCTATGGAAAAGGGAAAAAATAATGGTTGAGACCAATTATCTATAATAGTAATAAGTCATATATAAATTATTATTCAATCATAAAAAAATCATAATTTTTTTGAGAACATGTGGTTAACAATTGAAAATCATAGCTAGAAATTCATAGATCAAAATAATGATTCATTACATAGTGTTTAGAAGTTTATAATAAAAAAATCATCAAGGAATCAAACAATACAATCCATGAATGTATAATATTATGGCAAGATAATGTATTAAAAGAGTGTAATAATATGTGTTATAATCATAATGATAGAAATCCTATTTCATGGATAGTCAATATGAAATTAATCACAGTTTAGGATTTGTTTAACCACAAGTATACCTATGTTGGGATTTAGATAACCTCCTACGTACCCTCTTTTAGGACTCTAATAACCTCCAGTGTAACCATTGATCTCTTAAAAATTTAATTTTTACCTTATTAATGGGATTATAATAATATACCCACCTATCATATAATCATAATCTATTCATATATATTCCATAAGATCATAAAAACAATTACTATTTCATCACTTCATAACCCATCAAAAAGATAAGAAGTTTTATAAGGATTTCATAATCATAATAATTAAACATATAGAGAAATAATAATTATATAATGATAGAATCATATCACTGATGATGCATAAGTAAAAGAAAAATGATGTTATCATAGTTTAAAATTTCCATAAAATGTTCACTGGAATATTTATTTAGAAAAAAACTATTTTAATTTTAAAATAAATTATTTAAAATATAAATTTATCAAAAATATAATATAATTAATTCTCATTAAAAATTAACATGGAAACTAGTAAATTAATATTGAAAGATAATATTAATCATGACAATGGGAAATGTCATTCATATTGTGTATGTAAAAATAAATATTTTAGTCACACATATGGGAAATAGAACCTCATTTGGAAAATAAAAAGTAGTTTCCTTTTAAAATTTCTTATATAAAATAAAAAATATGTAAAAATAAAATTAATAAATAATTGGATAATTGTAAAAATAGTATATAAATAATTTAATAGAAAATATATACATGAAAGAAAATATTCTCAATCGAATAGAAAATCATTTCCAGTTTTCCATTAAAATATATTTTTAGAATTATGATTAAAATTAATGAAGAAAATGAAAGGAAATCATTTAATTTATAAAAATAGAATAAAATTAGTAATAATAATAATAATTTTGGGTGACCTATCATATAAATTAATCTTCATTAATTTAAGAATATATAATCTCGGCAATAATGAGATTATAACATAAAACCCTTACCCCATGTTTGACATACATCACATTCTCTCTAATCTGTTCTATAATAAAATTAATTTTTTATATAAATAAATAAAAAACCATATTTATAAATATATACCATATATGTTTTACTTATAATATATTTTTTTCGTCCATTAATTGTTCTTTATTAAAATAAATGTTTCAGGTGGTAACTGTTTTATTTTTCATTTATATTTTAAATCAACTATTATGGTCCATGTATGTCGATCATGGTTACATAATATATATATTGTTAATCATGAAATAAATATCATATAAATTTATTAAATAAATATTCATAAACATCCATTAAATTTAAAGAGAGAATAATGTTTTACCCCATTTATGGAGACAGTAGTCTATATGTACGCATAAAAATGTTCATTTTCTAAGGAAAATAAATAAGAAAATATAAATATTATTTTGTAATTAAATAATAATTATATAGTAAATATATTATATATTTATTAAATCCATAATCATATCCTTTATTGTGATTCAATGATGGAAAATCAATCATGTCATTACATTCAGGCGACATTCCACACATATGAACGAGTAATGCGTTCACTTCCAATTTTGGGGAAAAGAGTTATAAAATGAGTTTACATCATCATAAATACATATATGGATATTTATGATACTTTATTCACCATTTTTTGATATATATGATAGGTTTTTAGAAGGTGGATGAAAAAAATCAACATTGAAAGTTATCATTTAAGATTTATACCTCTTCATTGAAAGACATCATGTGGATTACACCTTCACAATTGAATGATTAGTTTTATTATAAGAAAATAGGCTCTAATATGGATGAGATAATTCTATGAAGGTTTTAGTGTAGGTATTAGCCAATATAGAAGGCTCATAATTCATGAATAATGGAAGATATTATTTCCCATTTTATTAGTAAGGAAGAGTATATACATTGAATTACCTAAAATATTTTTATAATATAATATCAAATTATTTTGAATGTGTATAAAAATGTATATAACTATAATTTTATGTTATGTTAGGGTCTAAATAAATCCAAATAATAATGCTTTGATAATTTTTCAATGCATTATTACTCTTATCACTAATTTTACCCCATTGGTAAACCCATTTTATCCTTAACCATTGTAAAAAAATTAATGTTTTATCTATCTATTGTGAACAAAAATAAAAGTCATCTCATTTAAAAATTTGGTCATTTTGAGAAAAAATATTTAATTCATCTTAGTAAATTAAATTATTATAACGCTATGTATTTATTTTGATAATAATCATGTGAAATACAATATAAAAACATTTTTATAAAAAATTATTTTAATCATAAATTGACTTTATTTTCATTCCTTGAAATGTAAGAACAATAAAATAAATTTTAAAATATTTATTTAATATAGAATATTTAAATTTCATTAAAATAATTAATCAAAAATTATTTATTTAATTTATTATGATAATAACACATTGATCACATAGAATTGTTTGATAAATAACTCTATTTAGAATATAATGATTTTGCCTTCATTTATAACCATTAAATACCTAATATATGGTTTTTTATTCATAAAATTACAAAAAATCCATAAAATAAATTTTAAATAGTGAAAATATAAAAATTAGATAGTAATATATATAATATAGAAAAATAATTTTCTTGAAAAATGGTTCTTTTAATTATTAATTAAATTTATTAAGATATAATAATTATTTCATAGTGATTAATAAATACATTTGAATTTTGGAAAAAAATGTATATATAATTCATAATGTTTTTAATATAATTCATAAATTTCATTCCAGCTATCAGGTTATAGAGTTATATTATATCATGACTTCATTTAGGCTCAGGGTTTTGTGTAATTAAATCTATAAAATACTTCAAGTTAATTTTAGTGTAAATATTTATAAAATATTGTATTATTACATGATAGCAAAACAATATTTATTTTACTAAAAAGTCATTAATTCATTATGTATTGGAAATAATAATGGATTTATATAAAGTATCATATTTTTTATATGACTATAGAATAATTTTTTAATAAGTTTACATTTATTATAAATGAGGTTATAATTAGTAAAAAACACAAGTCTATATTAATGTAAGGGTTTCATATCAAATCTCCTTCATTTAGACATTTTTTCTACTATGCACCAATTTTTTAATTTGGTGTATATACTAAATTTTTGAATTTTTATATATTGATTCATTCTTTACTTTGGAATTTCAATGGTCTATTTAAAGTATTATCCTTTAAAGGGGTCTTAAATCAACTGTCATAAAAGTAGTAAGATAATTCATCTTAGTTTTATTTATTTAATACATATTCCATATTCAGTACTTGTTTTATTATTTAAGTGTATATACTAACATATGAATGTTTTTATTATATATTATTGAAAATAGAAGTATTTTAAAATCCATCTTAGGTTCTATCATTATTGATATTTTGATTTATGATTTACTAATGTTGTAATAGATTCATAATCACAATTTACATTCAATGAGATATGTTCTATATTTCCCTCCTTCCATTTCTAGGGTTCACATACATCCGATTAATAATATATATAATTATTTTAATAAAAATTATTTTGGTTTAGAGGTCAATATAAGGTACTTTCAATCATGTATTTTTGAAGCAATGATAACAAAAATTATAAAGGTTTATGTTATAATAACACATTTATCAGGTTTTTTATGATTCAAATTCCATTAAGTATATAATATATTACTTCATTTTAATAGATTTTTTTTTCATATCCTCAACTTATTATTGATATTTTGAAATATTCATTTAATTTTTACTCAATTTTGTACTAGATAAGAAAAAATGTTCTTTATTAAAAACTAATATTATTTATCCTTTTTAGTTAGGAATCATTTTGATCCTTATGATTGATCATTAATATGTTTAATGAATGTCATTTTATATAATATAATTATTTTTTAAATTTAATTTCAATAATATATTACTTATTTTCAAATGGATTTAAAGGGAAAAATTTCTTAGATTTCCATATAGGATATATTTGAAATTTTACAAAAGTTTGTAAATATTTCTTTTATTTCTCACAAAAAGAATGAATTTTCTTATGTTCATGTATTTTAATTTTCAAAAATATTAACTTACATTAATCCATGATTTTTATATATAAAATATTTTTTTATTCTTTCATTATTTTTTATTTTTTAAAAGTTACCAAGAATAGATGCTTCTCTTGTTCTTCAAATAATATTTATATTGACTTTGAAAAATTATTTTTTAAGTATTTCAAAATAATTTATAGATTTTTATTCTTTAATGTGGACATGATCTTAAAATACCATAACGATTCTTTCAATAAATAGATTATGATGATAATTTTTTGGGATTGTTTTCATGAAAAATGTTACTTTTTTATATTTTAATTAGGTTAATATGAATGATGAATGATTTTTTATGTTTTGGAACACTTATGTATGGTTTTCATTATGTGGATATAGGTAATAGAATTATATTTTCCTCAAATTCAATAATAAATTCTTGATATATCATGAGTTGATATGGAAGGTAATTTATATTGATCCTAGTCCAATATTTGACTCTTTTCACTATGATTATAGGTATTGAGAGTGAGCCCAATTCACTATGGTACTCTATACACTACAATAGTTTTGGTAATTATCTTTAATAGGTGAAATGATTGTTTATGCTTATGTGTATTCCAAAAACATAAGACTTATTCTTATGATAACATCTCAAGGAACTTAATTAATTATTAGAAATTTCATACTCATATGACTAATTTATTTTATTTTTAAAAATATTTATTTCATGACTCGTGATTTATGGTCTCTGAATTTATGGATATTTTTTATGTGTTACAATCATTTTCATATAATCTTGAACTTATATTATACTCACTTATGATCATCGATTAGTATATCCCATGATTATCTTTATTTAGAATTTTATCTCACCATTATTTATATTTCTTTTTACACAAGTTATAAAGAATGGAATGAAGTAGGGAATGTTATAGGTAGGAACTATGTGGGAAGAAATTTTTGGGATATGTTAAAGATATTTAATGAAATAAGTTAATTATTTAACAAGTCTATAAATAAGGTAATCCTTTGTAGTTATTAGGTTTGTGTTATTATGATATGTATTTAATAATAATATTAAATAATATAATATTGTTGTATGTGATAACTATAACATTCTAATAGGAATATTAGTGTTTCATAACATAAAATTAGTGATTATCAAATATAGGTAATAGTTCTTTTAGTCATGTGATAAGGATTACTCCACAAATGTTAATTTCATTTATGTTGGATGGAATATCAAACATTTTTTTCTTATATTGAAGGATTCATGAAATGTAGCTTATGGTCATAAGACATGTACCATGAATAGAATAGTTGGGGATGTATTAAACACTGAGGGGGTAAATTTGTTTTGGTGACATTTGATATAATTTTAATCTTTCAATCCCTTCCCATTAACCTCTGCATTTTAATGTGAATGGATCTCTCATTAACTCTTATCACATTTTTATTGACATAAAACAAATTTAACGTCACAAAAAAATGATATTTCGTATTTAATAGTTTCACCTTTTAGTTAAAAGGATAATATTTGGTGCATATAAAAAAACATGATAAAAAAACTCATTAGAAACAAATAAGTTGGATACAAAAATTTTAGTATATCTAAAGTCTTTAATTACACTTTATTATCCCTTGAGTGAATTAATATCCCCTTTTAGTTTATAAAACATATTGAAATAATCACAATAATTATAGTATGAAAACACGATTCCATTCACAAATATTGACCCTAATTTTTCATCACTGTATGTCTTAAGTCATCTTCCTCTACTTCTATCAATTATGAAGTATTTTGAATGTACATTTTTATTCTTCATTATAAAGTATAGTGCAAAAAATCTCATCTTCCCTTTCTTAGTATCAAAAAGTATGGTTGAAACTTATTCCTCTTCATTATATGAACAAAAGGTCTAAAATGATCAATCCTTCTATCATACAAGTGAAACTGAAAAACACAGTAATCATTTCTTTTTTACATTCACTGGAAAAGACACGCTTCTTTTTCATAATGAACTAATATATATAAATACATATCTTCCCTCTTCTTCATATCCTTCATATTTCATTTGTTTGATAAGACTATACAAGTTCTTCCTCCCACATCTTATTATGATTATTCATTACATACAAACAATAATGGATGTATATTTATTCATTGATACTTATAGATTTATAATTTTATAATTTAGTATCAAATAATCTCAATAAATTTTCTTTAACATATAAAATTAAATTTATAATAAAAATTAACTACATATACTCTTCCTTATTCCTATTTTAATCCTTGGTATTTTGATAATTTCACTCTATTTTCAAATACCCAAAGACTCAGACTGATTTCCATTGTAATTTATTGGCCTACCATCCTTTATTTTCTAATAAAAAAAATATATTTTAATAATATTCCACATATAAATATAAAATTTATTTGAAGTCATAGTGATTTTATTACTCGTGTTTTATATATTATCTATATATATTCTATCATCTTTACCTTAGATCCTAATTAAATTTAAAATCATAAAACATCCCACAATTTCCCAACTAACATGGCGCGACTAAGAATATACATTTATGGATCAATGTAGCGGACTAGAAAATCTTCATCATGATGAAATTAATAAATTATATTTTTCACTATACATATTAGGATATATAATTCTTCTTTGATATGTTATATTTGTTCTTAACTAATAACTTATACTATTATGTTAAAAGATTTTGTTTTATATTTTTTCATCATTATTTTAGTTAATATGATCATCCAGGGAATTCTCTATGGGGTTGTATAGATAATAACATATTTTCATTCAATATGTGACATAAATAGTAGAGGGTTAAAAATAATTTTTTTAGAAATTAAAATAAACTCTAGAAATACTCATCCCAAATATAGTTCAGACCATTTTTAATTATATTTATGAATACTAGAATCATTTGGTTGAGTTTATTAATGAAGCGACTAATATTAGTACGAAATCCATAGAGCCATATCAAATCCAATAGGTTATAAAGAAATGTAATATTAATGATTTTATTAATATTTTTAGGGTAGGTAGTAATGGAATAAATTTAATATATGTTTTTTTCAGTAAATGCTACTTGAAATATTATTTATTAATGGTTAATATTTTCATTTTGTTTCCATAACCTTGAAAACCCAAACCTATTTTTTTTGAAGTGGTTACTATGTTGGAAAGACTTCACTGCATCCTCATCTATATGGAATCAAACTATTTTTTTATAGAATCATATTTAATATTGAGAATACCACATGTGAATACGTGGATAAATGATTTTTATTCTAAAGGATGTTAGACAGAAATAATACACTCTTTAGGGGACCATAAATAATAAAACCTTCTCATAAATATGGGATATCTATCAAATTGATGAAATGAATTCCTCTATTCATTTATATAAATAATTACATTATTTGGATTATAAAATTATCCTTTTAAGTAGTAGTGTTTTTGGTATTTAATTTTATTGTAGACCTTTATCAATAAATTTTTATTCTTAAATAGGATAAAATTGTATATCCAATTCATGTCCCAATCCTCCAAAATCACATAGAATATTGATCTATATATCATGTTTTTATATTAATAGGGCCTTGAAAGTTATAATAAATTTCCTCCAAGGTTATTTTAAACAATTTTGGTTTTCTTGTAGGCTTGGTAAATTGACCGCCTCTTGGAAAATTATTTTTTGAATTTAAATGTAATTACACATGAAAATCTGATGATTTATTAGAGGAACATTACATATTTATATTTTTATCCAAGGTTAATAGTGGTGTTGATTAGTGTGGGTCATTTATTTTCATCAGTTCATAGATTCATTTGCTGATAATATTCAATAATAGTTTAAATTATATCATTAATGATGTCTGAGGAATTACCAATATCATATTTATTAAGGTTTAGGGTAATAATTATTGTGTTTCCTTCTTAGCCCAATAAGAATGTATTGAGTTTTTACATTCATCATTGAGAAATTTTTTTAATCAATATAAGGGTAGTAATTAGTATTTTATACAATCATATGGTGCTTGTAATGCTTACCAATCCATGTGAATTTTTATGAATGCATTTAGCTATATCATTGATGTTCCTATATTTGGTTGACTAAGTGTTAGTCGTGCACACATTCTAATATACTATGAACAAGTTTGTGTTATTGTATATAAGTGGAATAGATTATATATTGTTCTATCTTTCATATGAAGGTGGTTCGGAATATTAATCATTTTCTACCTTGAATGAGAAATGTTATGGAAGGGAACATTCCCTTTGGTTATGGGAAAAATTTAACTCCCATTACCAGATTTTTTAACTTCAATATAATGGAGTGGTGGTTGAAAACATTCCACTAAATTATTCCTTGGATTAGATGGATTTGATTATAGAAGATTTTAGGATATTACCTATAGATATTTTTTTCTTTGAGTTAGTTTATGTTTCCACTAATTTAATCATGAATATATATACTAGGTTTATTATAAGTGTAAATTAGATTTTTAACAATGGATTATTACCACCTACCTATTAATGGAGCACATCAAACACTAGTGGTAAAAGGAGGGTATAACATATTTTTGGATGCAACTAGGTCCTTCCCATTAATAAATTTAATATAATGTATCGATAGTCCACCAAAAATATGATATTTAATATGATAACAGTGAACTATGGATTTATCTTGATATTTACAATGGGATTTAGTTTACATTACAAATAACCCCAAATTTTCATTCTTTATAGGGTATAATTAGATTATTGGTACCTTTTTAAATAGAGGATGTATGATAGAATTATATTAACCCCTAAGATATAATCCACAACAAAATAATGTATATATATGCCACTGATCTTACCAAAAACACAAATGGGATTAATGATCTTTTAAAATATTACTCCATGATGTTTGTCTTTAACAAATAAAACCACGTTGAATTTAATAAAATATACTTATATGTGTTATGAATTTGAAAAAGATAATTCTGCTTTAAAATTTGGATTATTTATGATGGCCTTGATAAGGGATTCCCTAAAATTCTAAAAAAATAAATTTCATCCAAGATATGTAACATTTCATGAATTATAGAGATATGTTCTGATACATAATATATTAGGCCAAGGTCATGGGTCTTTATCTATGAACCCATAAATGGGATTATTGTATTTAAGTATGACATAAAAATTAGGTTGATAACCCTAAATATTAATATTATAATGACTTCATGTTATGAGGAATAAATTTACTTGGACCAACTAAATACTATGGAGATCCATGTGATTATACATTATATAGAATACCCTCTAATCGAATAAAATCAGAATATGTATTAGAGGGTCTTGTGTCAGACTATCAGATTTTCTAAGCTTATTGAATCCCATTTTATATAATTTCAATAGTTTAGATGATATACTATGGGATATCTCTGTAAAATTTTGTCAAACATTATGTATGTTTTTCCATACATTAGAAAATTACATTAGAGTTTTAAAAAATTTCCAATATAAATAATCCACCCGATTATAAAATATATCAGTTAATCAAAATTACATTGATAAAAGTGAATATAGGTTATTCATAAGAGGATTATTTAGTTTGGTGATGGTGTGAATAGCCTCATGTCATTGATAATATAAATTCCCTACAATTATATAATATTTTATGAATTATTGGGGTTTTCATCAAAACTTCATGCCTTGTTGGCATTGATTATGTAACACATTGGATGAATATAAAGCATAAAATACTATTTATTGAGTTAAAAATGAGACATGGTTTTCCAATGTAAAATTTATGATTTTTTCAATTATTTTATGCATGTGATTGATTGAATTCTATTTAGTCCAATAACCATATTTCTAAATGTTATTCAGTCAAATGTTAATTAATCACCCCTCTTTATTGATATGTGTGGTGGGTAAATAGGATACTTGAGACTAAGAATATTTAGTATCTAATCATCATTAATCTACCATTCTTTGAAATATATCCTTGAGGGGAAAAATTATTGAATGGTTTGAACCAACATTTAATGATAGGGGTAGTAATTGTGAAAATTATTTAAACTTTCATCCTTAGTGATTGAAATTTTTATTATTTCAATCAAATCATGATTCAATAATTATATTAGGTATCTTAAAAATTAATCCTCTATATTAATAATGTGATATTATTATTTTTCTAACTATCACTATTACATTTCTCATTAAGATTCACATACTTTTGATATTGAGTTTTAAGGGATGATTCTGTATATTTCAGGATTAGTTTTTGGAATGAGGATGGATCAACCACTAGATTGAGGGTGTTATTTACTACTTTTGACTTCTTAGGACTTATTTTCTACACATGTGGTGCCTACTTAGATATCATGTTGTTTTTCTGTATGATAACATCTAAATATAATATTTTTAAAGGAACTTAATGAAAATTTGAGGTTAATTTTTTTCTGATCTATATCATAAGTAACTCTTTCTATAATTTTAAATGTATATCTATTATAATATCTATTAGTGATGCTGTATCTACTTGGAAAAAATAAAAACATTACTTTAGGCTATGGAATTTGAGAGTCACTCATTTTATATATATTTTTATTTGAAGATATCTTGAATGCTCATTTTCCCAACATTTAGTCACATTAGTGTAGTCAATAATAGGAAGATAGACTAAACTGGTGATAGAAAAAGTATCCACGTTATTGTAAAAGAGAATAATTAGACTATCTAGAGTTTGGATAATGAATATGAATTTCATCACCCTGTACTATTTTGGGGTCCTTATTATCGTGATATAATTGTATGTAATGTGGATTGGTTGTTTCCTAGGGTCACCATTTCAAATAAAGGAATAATATATGGTATTTCCATTATGGGGATGTGGGGTAGTTAAACTGTCCCAATCAAGAAATATAATCTTTTTAATGCTAAATTATCATGGTTTGGGAATTAATGGATTCATATTGAGGGATGAATGGATCAGTTGTACCAATTTATTTCACTAACCTCTATATTGAACATGCATCAAGTATCTCATATGATCATAATATTGGTGATTAATCAGGGATTAAAATTATTATAATACCATTAGAGAGAAAATTATCCTAATGCGATGTTATTAACCATGATATTTCGAGTAGTAATTCATTACCCTTGGGAAGGTAATTTATTCATATTGAATTGGGTCAAATAATGGTGGTAGGTCCATGAACTGAATATAGCCATGAGTATGATTCATATTTATAAGAAACTCTTTGTTGAATCACTATATAAATACACTTTACTATTTTATTTTTATTGTATATTGATTGATATTAATATGTTAAATAAAATAATATTTTTTACCAGTTAAATACATTGAATATCCCTTGATATTTTCCATTATGATGCCTTTTCCAACTAATGAAAATTTAGATTTGATAGTAGTCATAATGATTTATCTAGACTTTCACCTTCATTATAGAAACACTTTTCATGTGGATGATCATGAATAGTTTTTCTAGTAATGGGTTATCCATACATAGTTCTTTATCTACCAAATATATATCGATATTAATTAATTTATTTATGATTACATCCACTAATGTTGATATTACAGGATCCAAATCATTAACTGTAGTCATGATGTATATTGATTCATTGACCATAGAGTAAACAATGTGTCTTTCTTCATTATAACTTCTCATGTATAGTCTATTTATAAGATTTATGGTCATTAAAACAAAGGATTTTTTTTAGTCCTTTATATTGTTCTTTATCGGGTAATCTAAATGGGTCCTCATAGTGTAATACACCAAGGGAGTTATTATAAGACTCAACTATACATGGAATTAGGGGCAGACTTAGCTGATCAACTACATGTGAGGGAGAAATAAACCTTCTAAATATATATTTTCTTATACTGAGTAACATAATAAAAAATTAAATATTTATCCAAGATAGTGAAATGTGAGATGGATATTGGAAAAAATAACCCCATCACTATCAACTAGGGTTACACTTATGATGTTTTATATATATAAACAACATTCAAGAATTATTGGGAACATATATTGTAAAATTACAAATACAGGGTATTTCACATTAGTGGGATTCATCTATTGACCTTACATTAATTATTATAACCTATTTAGTTTGGATTCCCACTTTTATAAACATATATATATAAGAATATGTTTATCATAAGAATGATATTCCTTAACATGTATCTATTGTAAATTGTAAATGGGATATTCCTATAGTCCAAATTGATTGATGATACATTTCCTAAAATCTGTGTACCAACTATTGTCGATAAAATTGTTAGGGACATTGAGTGATAGTCCTAATGAGTGTTTATTAGAAAAAATCATGGGGTAACCCTAATGATAAATGATATTTGTTATATAAATTTTAAATTACCTCCACAACCCCATATGTGAACATAAGTGGAATATTATTAAATTTTTAATTTTTTACCTAAGGATTTAAGTTAAATAGAATTATAGGTTCATTTAATTTCTTCTAAACTAACTGACTCACTCTCAAATAAGTGTAGAATGTTTAACATTAAAAAATTTGTCCTGAAATGCATATATATATATATATAATAACTTTTTTATTTCATGAATAGATAACTAATGTTAATGAATTCCACCAAAACAATGCTTTAGAGAAATAACATATACTTTATCTAATAAGGATTAGACAATACTACCTTATAGTTATAGAGATTATAGTATATAATTATAATGTTATATCCTTTAATCTCCACCCAAATACCATTTCAATTTGACTCATCTCTAATGAATTTTTCATCATGTTTCTCAGACCATAATAGTAATATTTCTATCAATTTGGATGAAAATACATGTCGACATGGGTGTTTAGGATTTTTATTAATTTAATATTTCCGATAAAGAGATTGATGATAATGATTTTATATGTATGATTATCACTTGTGATGAGACATTCCGTATAACTAATCTATAATCATTAAGGGGTAATGTTTGTTCTAAGAAAATCTATATATAAGGGAACCTTTTAGTTTCCTATATTTATAAAAATTTCACCAGAATGAACATTTATGGTCTAATATATTATATTTTCACATTATATTCTTATAGGGATGATTTTTCTATGAAATCAGCTAAAATGTACATGTGAAGTGGTTTAGTGATATAATGTTTCCCTTTTTCTACTATAAATAACTGCATTTACCATAGGAAAAATTTAAAATTTGAGGATATTTATATTCTTGAGACATTCCATCTACACTTTCTAGATTAGGAAGTTGCAGAAGTGAAGGGAGGCCCTTATAGATGCCTCTAATGTTATAACCTATGTAGAAACATTATTATCTCCATCCAGGGATATTTAACAAAATATTTTAGAGTAACTCCACATTGTTTAATGAAAAATACCTAGGGATAACTTGTTTGGTATTTTATGATACCAATATAGGTAAAACCATAATGATAATTAATTTTCTCAAAAAGGGGGAGGACTAGTTGATGGGGCCACTAAGGCACATCAATAGGGTGGTTTGGGAATCCAATATAGAGTTATCATTAAATCTCACAAGTTCATTGTTATGATGGGGTAATAGACATTAAGTTTCTTAACATTAATGAGAGTATTATCTTCCACATGTACGGATGGGTTTCTTTACTCTAAGTGGGAACTTCTTCTAGCTAATTGGACTTAAATTTCGTAGATAATATTGACTTTAACCACCATTGGGAATGTTAGATCTATGTAATGATGGAGACAACACAATGGTTTGGATCCCTCTATGATGAATAATATATGAATATCTAGGTATATGTGTCATCCTCACTCCCTTCTTTATTTATAGAAAGAGGTTGGTGCCTCACATGTGCTAAAATCTACCAATGTAGATAGATATTATGATGGGGTCTATCACCTAAGTGTTATCATGTTAGAATTGAACTAGAATTTTTTGAATTATCCTTTATTGTGTTCCATGGATTTTTTTTACATCTAAATATTTCCATCCTAGGAATACTCTAGTACTAGTCTGTTCACCAACTATAGAAAAATATATTATTTCATAAAGAGTTAATATCAATGACCAATGTTCATGCTATCACTATGGATATGGTAGTAACAAATTTATAAAAAATATCGATATAGTTTTTCATATATATGGATAAGTTAACATCTATTTAACCATATTGAGTTTTTTTATTGTAATAATTTTTACCCACCATTGGGATTTGTGGTTTGATTATAAATTAATCAAATTTAAGAATCCAATTAGTGTAATACAATAAGTAAGAATACATGTTCTATTAATTTATTTCATAAAAAGATGAATTTATAATAGATTCAGAATTTATTTTTCTATGGTTTCCTTTCCCCATCCTATAATATAACCTCTCTATATAGAGATCATGACATGTTAGGGTATACAATATAGAAATTATAGGATGAGATATTAACTCATCCCATAAAGAAAACTTTTTTCCAATACAGGTATGTAATATATATTTAAGATATGTTAATGAAATAATTCTCATTAAAAATACTATTACCTTATATAAAACTTAATAATTATGATATATGAAATAATAAAATAATATGTAAAATTAAATTATTTAATGATTTTTTCATAGGGAAAGATGGAAACACTATAGTTTTACATAATATAAAAAGTATCTATAGAGTTTTACGCAATTGGGGAAGGAATATTGTTTTACCATGTGTTATATCTAAACAAGAATAAATCAAGGGTATGTAAGTCATTGAAGCTAAAAAATAAGAAATAAAATGGAATGTCATTTTATAAATCCCAATGAGAAGACATGAATGGGTTACACTGTATTGTTTTTTCTTCCAATAACATGAATGGATACACAAGAGTTTTGTTCCATCTAGAAAAGAGATGGGATTAAATTAGATATTAAGAGCATTTAAGATGAATTAATGGATATGTTAGTGTTTATTATCATCCTATATAAAGACCTGAAAATTTTGGGGAATTTTTTTTCTTAAATTCATGGGATTTTTTATGAGTCCACAAAAGTTTACGGTGCTTGATTCTGAGGCCCGGTTTGCCCGAAATCAATTTATGAAGTTTTGTTTGGGTACATTCAGTAAACATATGAGTGGGATTTTATATCGTTTGAACCAGTGCTCGGAATTGAAATCTGAGGGCACTGTTGAACTCGGAGCATTGGTGATTTCTTAGTGAGACCTTCACTGCCGTTGCGTTCTAACGAGAATGGAAGTTAAATTTTGGGTTTTTAATAAAATTAAATAAAAATAAGGTGTTGGCTTATTTTTATTTGTGGTGGTTAAAACCTCCAAGAGGAGGTTATGGGTGGGGGACACCACACCATAACTTCCCATGAGAGGTTAAGGTGGTGGGGCCCACCCGAGGTTTAAACACATCTTGTAAATTAATGAGGTGGGGACCACCTGAGGGAGAAACCCTTGAACTCCCCATTTATGGAGCTTCCACCCATTAAACCTCTTTAACTCCACTTAATTAATTTGTTCCTACACATAAGAATTAATTAAGTGGAGCCCCCTTTTAATTAACTCACCATTTGAATTCATGCCAACCATTAAAATAATAGATAAATCTATTATTTCATTTTGGGATGGCAACAATATTTGGTCGAGCATTAAGAGAAGGTTTGAAGGAACTTGAAGAACACCTCTTCCACCAATGAAGAACGACAAACACCTTCATCCTTCTTCAAACAGAAAAAAAGAGGGTGCGCCGTCCTTGAAGAACACCGACAACTCCATCTTCAACTTAGTATTCTTCGAACTCTCCTTCCTTCATCAATGATCATCGACAAACGATGTAGGGGTTTGAGTTGAATTTGTTCCTGTTCTACGACGTTAATTTTTTTTGGAATATGTTATGCCGATTGATATCAATGTAACGTGGAGGGCTCGTACTGCACGAACACGACCCGAACCTCCCCCTTTGAGTGTTCTCGTTTATTGACATTGGCGGCGGCACAATAAAACCACAGGAAGGATGAACCGCGACAGAGCAACACGACCAATGTCGGGCTGGCCGTGAAGAAAACCAGCGGCGCAAGGGCCTCCAGGTCGCCGGAGGGGCGTGGCGCCGTCACGCCGCGCAGAGAACCGGGCCGCGGCCAGTGCGGTCCGTGGTGGAGCAAGGCGGCCTGACGGCCCCCAAAGGGGCAAGGCATCGTCGCACCGTGCGGGAGGTAGGGCCGCAGTGGTCGGATGGTGGGTGCGACGCCTTCGTGCCGCGCGGAGGAGCTGGAGGCCGCATCCAGGCCAGGCTGCGGCGGAGGAGATGGAGCGACTGACCGCTTGGCCAGCCGGGAGGAGCGGGACCCAGAGGGTCCCGCGTGATCTAGACCGGCGCCACCTAGTGCTAGTTTGGGTCCACACCCAAATAGCTAAGCCGTTCGGGAGCCAGGGGGCACGCGACTTCCCCCCTGGCCGTGGCTGAGGCGGACCCCCGTGGACCGCCGGGCCAGACCCAGCGCGGGCTGCCGGGCCGGACCCAGCAAAGGCCGCCAGTCCACCCTCAGGCCGGTATGCCCCCTCGAACTGGGTTGAACCCACGGAATGGGTCAGACTTTGGTCTGGACCCAGGTCGGGCCGGGTCAATCCGACTGGGTCGGACCGGACCCAGACCCGCTTTGGCCTGTTTTCCCATTTTCACCCATATCTTGGGCTACAGGTATCTGATCAATGAAATTTCTGCGGTGACAGAAAGATTAGAGTGAGAAGGTTATTTTGGAATACCACACTTGAGGTTTGGACATAGTTAGGATACGTTTAGGTTAGTTTGAACCTAAAAACCAACCGGGCCCCTAGGACAGAAATGCCAATAACTCACAGACCAGACGTTTGACTGACATGCCGTCTGTTGTGTTGATACCCCTATGACGAGGTGAACCTTTGAGATACTTCTACATGGGACTTTGTGATAGTTTAAGTATTGAACAGTAGCTCGTGGAGAGGATCCTCCCGAAGACGAGGGAGCGGAGTACGAAGACCTAGTAGCTGACTGAGACCTGAGGACTGCTGACCTTTCGACTCAGAGTGTTTCGACTTGCCCAATGGGAAGAGCCTATGTGTGACGCGGCATACACACTGTGGTAAGCACCTCTGTGTGACGCGGAATACCCATGGTACTCGACAGGAGGAGTACCTCCGCAGGCTACGAGGGGGAGCACCTCTGTGTGATGCGGCAGACCCATAGTGGGGAGCGCCTCTGTGTAACACAGCAGACCCATGATACTCGACAGGAGGAGTACCACAGTAGTCCAGGATAGTGGGAAACACCTTTGTGTGATGTGGCAAGCCCACAATACTAGTTAGTGGAGGAGTACACCATCAGTTGAGGTTCCGACAGTTTGACTGGGAGTGTTATATGTTACCCCCGCTAGAATAAAATCCTAGTTTTGATTTGAGTCAATGACATTAGTGTTTTTTTCATGATTGAGATGGGTTACTAGATAACTTAGGTATATGTATGGACATATACCTATGTAATGGTTATCCATTGATTTCATACCTTGTGGATTACCTTTGTTGGGTTTTGTGAGACCTTGACGGTCTCGGGGTCCCTACTGAGTATCGTTATACTCACCCCTGCACGGGGTATGCCCGCACCTGGTTGTGTTGGTTGCAGATGATGAACAGTGCTGACCGAGGCAGAGAGTAGCAGGACTAGATGGTACCCGGAGGTGGACCACTCAGTGTGACTGTGCACGGAGTGGACATACGGATGTGGACAGCTGAGGACCCATCTGTACCTACCCTTTAGGTAAGAACCCCGGAGGACGATCGAGTTGCTGCTTTAATTATTCTTTCAGTTGTAGTTGTACTTTTCCGTTTCATTGTAATTTACTGTTGGGATTGTATTTATGCCCCCTTTACTTTCAACACTCTCTTTTGTATACAGTTTTACTTGGTGTTTTACTTCCAGTTGCGTACTCTGTTGTGTGTGTTCAATTTATAAAGGCAATGCCTTCCCAGTTTAGGGATTTATGCCTTTGGTGATAGTCACCAGCCCCTGGCCAATGGAAGGAAGGCTTGCGGTAGTCACGATATGGGCCCCGGGGGATGGGTTGTAACAGATTGGTATCATAGGCATCGGTTCTACCGCAGAACTTAGGACTCTGACCATTCTTTTCTATGAAGTAATAGTGTTAAGGTTACTAATTGTGGATTTCAGTTCAGGGAGTCCAGTGTTGGTGTGGGTGACCAACGTATCCATACACAAGGACCCTGACTACTGAATTCTGACTTAGTGCACAAAAACACTGATTGTGTGAATGTCTTTAAAAGCTTTTATTTAAGTCAGATCAACTAGGTCAGCTCACTAGGTATAAATCATTTGACCGTGTTGCATCTATTTCTTTCATGATGCCACCTCGTAGAGCCCTGAGAGTCATACACTCTGACATCCCACCGAGTGTCAAGGCCTCGGTGCAGGGATTTTTTCCAGTGGAGGCACCGGTGGTACCACTTCTCGTTGGGCCACTGATGCCACCAGCCTCAGCAGCAGACTATGCACGCCACTTGACCACGTTGCATGAGTTCCAGCTCCAGAGGCCACCCAGGTTCTAGGGAGATATGGACCCACAGGCAGCTGGGGATTGGATGGAGGCTGTGATGAGAGTCTTTAGGCCAGTAGGGACACCAGCAGACCTCATGGTGATCCTTGCTGCCAGTCTCTTACAGGCAGTAGCAGACAGATGGTGGAGCCTGATGCTCCAAGTCCACGATGAGGTGACACTTCTATGGGCAGACTTCGAGAGCCTATTCTGAGCAGAGTTTGTACCAGTGACCCTATGAGTGGTACGGATACAAGAGCTATTGCATCTACAGTAGGGTATCATGATAGTGGCTCAGTACTCAGCGAGGTTCACCGACCTCTCACACTACTCCATAGATATGGCACGAGACCCATTATTTAGGGCCCGGACCTTTGAGCAGGGGCTTAGGTGAGAGATCAGGGCATCAATGATCTCCCTTAGCATTCCGACGTAGGCAGGGGTGTTAGAGAGAGCCCTCCTAGTGGAGATATTCCTTACTGAACAGTCACCAGCAGTGAGACCCACTACTAGTCGACATGCAATAGAGTCTTCTGCAATTGGTAGTAGACAGATGACATAGAAGTCCAAGAGGATCAGACCCACGGGTGGTCGACCTCATGACTCATGATTAGTTTTTCGGGGCACCCGGGGTAGTGACATATATGCAAGGAGCAGACAATGTTACTCATGCAGTGGGCAGGGTCACATGGATCATGACTGTCTGACCCACCATTCAGATGATCAGTAGACAATTGAGGGACCTCCCAGGCATAGGTAGAGGTTAGATCGAGGCGGTCCACAGGGCGCGGGCGGACATGGAAGAGGATCTGGTCGAGAAAATGGTGGTGGAAGATGTTACGAGGTGCTTCCTCCACCACCACTAAGAGGACCACCCCGACCGCAAGGAGCTGGCAGACAGGGGAGAGCTCAGCTTTAGGCAGCTGAGGCATACAACCATGGAACTCCAGAGATGATTCGAGGTACTATCTGTGTCTACTCCACCTTATCTGTAGTTCTTATAGACATTGGTGCCATTAACTCTTTTATTTCCACTTCCCTCGTTCAAATCTTGGAGATTCCGATAGAGCCGCTGGCTCGATCCTTACAGCTAGAGTCTCCTATGGGAGCAGACTCGATGATTACGCACTGGTGCTGGTAGTGTGAGCTTACTCTAGGAGGCGATAGCTTCGGCTGGGATCTCCTCATAGCAGCGTCGAGGCCTTACGACATCATCTTGGGTATGGACTGGTTATCTATAGTCCATGCTCATATTGACTGTATTAGGCGCAAAGTGTGGTGTGTCCGCACAGATGGGACCAGGTTCACCTACACTGGTGAGAAGGGAACCTTTGAAGCACATGATGAACTTACTCGGAGGAGGGTGCAGATGATCACTCACTAGTTGGCTTGCATTACCCTTAGAGCAGTTTATGTGGAGAGTTCGACTTATCCTGTAGTAGTGAACCAGTATGCAGATGTTTTCCCTGACTATGTTCCAGGACTACCTCCTCCCAGAGAGGTGGAATTCTACATTGACCTTTACCCCAGGACGACACCGATATCTACTCCAGCATATCAGATGGATCCCACTGAGCTTCATGAGCTGCCGGTACAACTGGAGGACTTGAAGGGTAAGGTATTCATTCGGTCCAATGTTTCTCCCTAGGCAGCCCCAATTCTGTTTTCCAATAAGGCGGATGGGAGCTTGCGGATTTGTGTTGACTACTGTCGCCTGAACCAGGTGACCATGAAGAACAATTACCCACTTCTTAGTATTAGCAACCTCTTTGATTAGCTTAAGGGATCACGATGGTTCTCTAAGATATACCTCAGATCAGGCTATCACCAGCTAAGATTTCAAGACTAGGATGTACAAAAGACAAACTTCAGATGTCAGTACAACCATTATGAGTTCTTGGTTATGCCTTTTGGTGTAACCAACTCTCCAGCAGTGTTCATGTGTCTCATGAATAGGATCTTCAAGCCATACCTTGATCTCTTTGTCATAGTCTTCATCGACGACATTCTGATATACTCGACTACTGAGGAGGATCATGCATACCATTTGAAGGTAGTGCTGGATACTCCGAGAGCACCAGATTTATGGTAATCTCTAGAAGTGCCAGTTTTGGATTCAAGAGGTTCACTTCTTGGGACATGTCATCTTAGAGGCTAGAGTTTCAGTAGATCCAGTGAAGATTGAGGCGGAACTTTCTTGGGATCCACCCAGAAGTGTGACAGAGGTATGAAGTTTCTTGGGCTTGGCTGGGTACTACAAGAGATTCGTTCCATACTTCTCCAGAGTTGCAGCACCACTATCAACCCTGATGAAGAAGGGGAAACTATTCATGTGGTCAGAGAGATGCCAGTAGAGATTTCAAGAGCTGAGGCAGAGGTTGACTAGTGCCCCCATCTTGAGGCTTCCAGAGGAGGGCATAGGGTACGTAGTTTACTGTGATGCATCAGGGACCAGACTCGGGTGTGTCCTGATGCAAGAGAGAACTATGATCACGTATGGTTCTCGGCAGATGAGACAACATGATCAAAACTACGCTACCCATGACCAGGAGTTATTAGTAGTGGTCTTTTCCTTGAAGATGTGGAGGCACTATCTGATGGGCGAGCATTTCACAGTCTACTCTGATCACAAGAGTCTCAGGTATATATTATCTTAGAAGGACCTGAACCTGAGACAACAACATTGGCTTGATTTCCTCAAGGACTATGAATTTGAGATAGTATATACTCCTAGGAAGGGGAACGTTGTTGCAGATGCACTCAGCATGAGATCTAGTATACAGCTGCTAAGAGAGGAGATAGAGCAGCTGGCTGCTTTACAGATTTCTTATGTGGACCGAGATGGAGAAGCCTTTCTACAGTCTCTTACAGTCACTCCTCCACTTCATCAGCGAGTCAGGGAGGCATAACATGAAGACACTAACTGTGAGACACGACGTGCTCAGATATTCAAATGACAGGCACCTGATGAATTTTCTGATGGTGGGGAGAACTTCATTCTCTTCAGAGGATGTACCATGGTACTAGTTGCACTTCAGGAGGAAGTTTTGAGTGAGTTCCACACTTCCCCTATAGAAGTACATCCAGGAGTGGTGAAGATGTATCAAGACCTCAGATGACAGCATTGGTGGCTAGGTATGAAGAAGGCAGTAGCTAAGTTTGTATCATGATGCCTCACTTGTTAGTAAGTGAAGGCAGAGCACCAGGTACCAGCAGGCTTGGTTTATCCCTTAGAGGTCCCAGAGTGGAAGTGGGATGAGATATCTATGGACTTCATGATAGGTCTTCCACATACATCCAGGAGTCATGATTCAATATGGGTGATCGTTGACCGACTCACCAAGTCAGCCCACTTCCTACTGATCAGAGAGCAGGGCTCAGTAGAGAGATTTAGACGCCTCTATGTGCATAATATTGTGTGTTTTCATGGATTACCTTCTTCTATTGTCTCCTACTATGACACATAGTTTACTTACCAGCTAAGAAAGGGGTTGTAGGAGGCTTTCGGGACGCAGCTACATCTGAGCACCGCCTTATATCCTTAGAAAAATGGTCAGACTGAGCGGACCATACAGACCCTCGAGGACATGCTCCGCATATGTGTCCTCAACTTTGGCCACAACTTGGAGGATCACTTACCTTTGGTGGAGTTTTTCTAAAACAATAGCTATCACTCCACCATCGGTATGGCACCTTTTGAGGCCTTATATGGTCAACCTTGCAGATCAACACTGTGCTGGATAGACCTAGGGGAGTCAGTACTAGTGGGACTAGAGATGGTATGGGCTACCACGGAGAAGGTGCAGATCATCCAGGAGCAGATGAACACTGTACAGAGCAGGCAGAAGTCATATGTTGATAGGAGATGGAGGCCTCTGGAGTTCGAGGATGGTGACCACGTCTTTCTACGTGTCTCACCTCGAAAAGGTCTATAGAGATTTGGCCGAGGTGGAAAGTTATCTCCGAGATTCATCGGACCTTTCCAGGTCCTCATCAGAGTAGGTGAGGTGGCTTACTGCTTAGCTCTACCACCTCAGTTGCACCGGGTGCATGACGTCTTCCACGTATCTCAGTTGAGGAGATATGTGCACGACCCGTCCCACATCATCGACCATGGGGAGATGGACATTGATGATGTGGTGACTTTCACATAGGTTTCAGTGGAGATTGAGGATCGACAGGAGAGGGTCCTATGTGGATGGTTGATAACTTTGGTGCACGTTCTCCGATAGCACAAGAACCTCCCGGAGATCACATGGGAGCGGGAGGCTCAGATGCATGCTCAGTACCCCCATCTGTTCCCTTAGTTTGAGTTGTATCTTATGGGGACGTAAATCCCTGAGGTAGGGAGAATGTAAAGACCCAAAAATTCCATGGAAATTTTTTTCTTAAATTCATAGGATTTTTTACGAGTTCATGAAAATTTACGACGCTTGATTCTGAGGCCCGGTGTGCCTGGAATCAATTTTTGAAGTTCTGTTTGGGTACGTTCAGTAAACGTATGAGAATAATTTTATATCTTTTGAAATAGTGCTCGAAATTGAAATCTGAGGGAACCTTTTAACTCGCAGCGTCGGTTATTTCTTAGTGATACCTTCACCGCCATTGCGTTCTAATGATAATGAAAGTTAGATTTCAGGTTTTTAATAAAATTAAATAAAAATAAGGTGTTGGATTATTTTTATTTGTGGTGGTTAAAACCTCCAAGAGGAGGTTAGGGGTGGGGGCCACCACACCATAACCTCCCATGAGAGGTTAAAGTGGTGGGGCCCACCCAATGTTTAAAAAAATCTTGTCAATTAATGAGGCGGGGACCACCCAAGGGAGAAACCCTTGAACTCCCCATTTATGGAGCTTCCACCCATTAAACCTCTTGAACTATACTTAATTAATTTGTGCCTACACATAAGAATTAATTAAGTGGATCCCCCTTTTAATTAACTCACCATTTGAATTCATTCCAACCATTAAAATAATAGATAAATCTATTATTTCATTTTGGGTTGGCAACATTATTTTGGTGGAGCATTGGGAGAAGGGTTCAAAGAACTTGAAGAACGCCTCTTCATCTAACGAAGAACGACAAAAACATTCATCCTTATTAAACTGGAACAATGGAGGGTGCTTCTTCCTTGAATAACACCGACGACGTCGTCTTCAACTTCATCTTCTCTGAACTCTCCTTTCTTCGTCAACGATCATCGACAAACGAGGTAGGGGTTTGAGTTGAATTTGTTCCTGTTCTACGACGCTCAATTTTTTTTTGGAATATGTTATCCCGACTGATATAAATGTAACATGGAGGTATTTGACCACACAAACATGGCCCGACCCTCCCCCTTTGACTATTCTCATTTGTTGACGACGGTGGTGGCGTAACGGCGCCGCCGGAAGGATGGACCACGGCGGAGCAACGCGACCGGCGTCGGGCCGGCGGTGAAGAAAACCGGTGGCGCAAGGGCTGCTTGGTCGCCGGAGGGGTGAGATTCCATTACACTGCATGGAGAACTAGGCCACGGCCAGCTCGGGCCACGACGGATCAAGGCATCCTGACGGCTGCCTGAGGGGCACAACGCCGTCACACTGTGCGGGAGGAAGGGCCGTGGACAGAAGGGCCGCGACGGTCGGATGGTGGGTGCAGTGCCATCGTGCCACATGGAGGAGCTGGAGGTCGCGTACAGGGCGGGCCGTGGTGGAGGGGGCACAGTTCCATCATTCTTCATGGAGTAGCAGGGAGTTGCGGCCAGGGTGGGCCGTGGTGGAGGTGGCGCGGCGCCGGCGCGCCGTGCGGAGCAGTAGGGAGCCCCAACCATGGCGGGCCACAGTGGAGGAGTTGAAGGGGATGGCCGCTTGGCCATCTGGGAAGAGCAAGACCTAGAGGGTCCCACATGATCTGGACCGGTGCCACCTGGTGCCGGTTTGGGTCCCCACCTGAACGGCTAAGCTGTTCTTGAGCCAGGGGGCGCGCAGCTTCCCCCCTGGTCGCCACTGAGACGAACCCGCATGGACGACCGGGCCGTCGGGCCACCGGGCCAGACCCAGTGCGGGCTTCCCCCTCTGGTCGTGCTACCCCCTTATACTGGGTCGGACCCACGGACTGGGTCAGACTCCGGTCCGAACCCGGGTCGGCCTGTTTTTCCCTTTTCACCCATATCTTGGGCTACGGGTGTCCGATCGACGAACTGTATGCGGAGACAGAAAGATTATAGAGAGACTGTTCTATTGGAATACCCCACTTGAGGTTTTGACATAGTTAGGATATGGTCAGGCTGGTTTGAACCTAAAAACCAACTTGGCCTCTCGGACAGAAATGCCAATAACTCACAGACCGGGCGTCCGACTGACGCGCTATTTTTCGCGTTGAGACCCCTATGACGAGACAAACCTTTGAGATAATTCTACTTGGGACTTAGTGATAGTTTTATTATATAACAGTAGCTCATGGAGTATATCCTCCCGAAGATGTGCGAGCAGAGTACAGAGATCTAGTAGCTGACTGAGACCTGACGACTACAGACCTTTCAACTCGGAGTGTTTCTACTAGCCCAGTGGGAAGTGCCTCTGTGTGACATGGCAGAACCACAGTGGGAAGAACCTCTGTGTGACAAGGTATACCCATGTTACTTGAGAGGAGGAGTACCTCAGTAGGCTACAAGGGGGAGCACCTCTGTGTGACGCGACATACCCACAGTGGGGAGGGCCTCTGTATGATGCAACAGACCCACGACACTCGACAGGAGGAGTACCACAGTAGTCCAGGATAGTGGGAAGCGCCTCTGTGTGACACAGAAGGCCCACAATACTTGTTATTGGAGGAGTACACCATCAGAAGAGGTTATGAAAGTTTGACTGGGAGTGTTACATGTTACCACCCCTAGAATAAAATCCTGGTTTTGAGATGAGTCAATGACATTAGTTTTTTCCTCATTATTGAGATGGGTTACTAGATAACTTAGGTATATGTATGGGCATATACCTAAGTAATTGTTATTCATTGATTTCATACCTTTTGGGTTACCTTTTTTGGGTTTTGTGAGACCGTGAGGGTCTCGGGGTCCCTACTGAGTATCGTTATACTCACCCCTGCACGGGCTATGCCCGCACCTGGTTGTGTTGGTTGTAGACGACGAACAACGCTGAATGAGGCAGAGAGTAGCTAGACTAGATGGTACCCAGAGGTAGAGCACTCGGTGTTATGGTGCATAGAGCGGATGGATGGACGTGGAGAGCTGAGGAGGCCATCTGTACCTACCCTTTAGGTAGGAACCCTAGAGGACAATCTAGTTTTTTCTTTACTTCTTCTTTCAGTTGTACTTGTACTTTTATGTTTCCTTGTACTTTACTATTGGGCTTGTAATTCCGACCCACTTTACTTTCAACACTCTCTTTTTTATATATTTTTACTTGGTGTTTTACTTCCAGTTGTGTACTCTGTTGTGTGTGTTCAGTTTATAAAGGCAATGCCTTCCAAGTTTAGGGATTTACGCCTTTGGTGCTAGTTGCCAGCCCCTTGCCTATGGAAGGTGGGATTGGGATAGTAACGATACATGCCCTGGAGGATGGGTCGTGACATCCTATATAATTTAAAGGAAAATGGATTATATTATTATATAGAAATATGGAAGGGATGCAATAGAGTTTATTGTAATCTAAGAGGAAATGAATATATATTCATGAATTTTGTGTTTTTAATGAAGTATAATGTGATTAAGTTATATTTTAATGTCATACTATAGGAATTATGGGTTTACATAGTAATTTTGGGCCATATTAAGAAAATAATGGGTTACTATAGGAAAGAGTTACATAATGTCTAGCTTATACCAAAAAAGGGTTCCTAAGTATCCTCATATGGGTGATTCAAAACACATATAGTTCCAAGACAAAATTTAAATCTATGTGATCTGGTGTGACATCCAATCATGATAAAAAAATCTAGATTTATTAGTCTAAGAATTAAAATATATCATAATTTTTAAATCTGTGGTGATAATTAGTAAAAATAATTCATTATAATGATCTATATAATTATAATCTAAGAAAATGGATATACTAGGTAGCTTATCATCATGTGGTTTCACTAGATACCATTTTATTTTAGGTGATTGATAAGGTTGTCTACATTTATTTTTTGGTCATGTTGAAAGGTCCATTTTCATTAAATTTATGTTCATATAATGGATATCAAGTTTTATATATTTTAAAATTATAAAACTAAAATCAAATGTGTGACCTATTTAAGGAAAACCCTAAAATTCATTAACACCTATAGAATAAGATATGAAAGGATGGTTGTTTTTGGGGACTAACATGTTATCATCCAATGGAAATATTTGGCCCAAAAAATTTGATGACTAGTAGGAGTGAGGTGGTACACACACCCAAGCGTCCATAAAATGAGATTATTTATAAAATTATTGAATACTATAAAAATTCAACTAATAAGGAATCTCATAAGGAGGATGTAACCATGTATATTATGATTAGGTCATAAAAATGTAACTAAGTATTTTTAGTGAATAATCAAAATGAGATATTTTTAATCAATTAAATTAATAACGAACATAAAATTAATGGTCTTTAACAATAAGCTAAAAAATGTCTAGGCCTTATTAATGAACCTATTAAGGATAAGTTGTAACAACCCAACCCCAGTTTCCTAGAGTTGGTGCATTATTTATAACATTATCATAATTACAAGAATGTATTACCTAGAAGGAACATATTACTTTAGTAGTCTTGGAAAACCATATACACAAATAATCTAAACATTACAACATGAAATTAAATACAATATGTACATTCCTTTTAAAACATCCGTAAATCATAGGTTACCCTTAGAGGTGATTCATAATTTACTTCTTCACATCCTGGAAAAAATAAATCATAATAAAGGGGTGATCTTAGATGCTCAATAAAGGTAATAAATATAGTGTAAGATATTATAAAAATTAACATTGGACATGGGGAATAAATAAAAACACATGCCTTCAAAAATGAAAGTGAACATAATATGATAGGAATAAGGGATGAATAAATAATTCAATAATAAAAAATAATCATGGGTAATATACTAGTAGAATAACCCCATGGACTAAAAATTACTTGTTTTATAATGAGGGAAATGAATAATTCCAAACATGATTAAATATACCATCAAGCCCTCGGCTAAGACATCTGAAAATGATTGAGGCCTCGGTGAAAACTATATCTGAAAATGGGTAAGGCCTCGACCAAGTCCATATCTGTTTTGTCTCATGAGACTAAACAATGAATCGAGGGGCTATAGAAAGCTCCACCTATCAACTAATATGTTTAATGAATTCCTCCTAGGAATGGTGATAAATTTAAACAATATATGAATTCATATTGATACTAACATATGAAATGTAAATATCAGTCCCTAAACATAAACAATAACCATTCGAAGTAATATGGTCAATATTTTCAAGATAGTATATCCATAGTCAAAATAATAATAAAAAATCCAATAAAATATGATATATGATATCATAAAATATTATTCCCAATTATACATAATATTTAATAAGTGTTTTGAAATAGATAAAATCAATATTATAAAATCATTGAGTAATTCTTGAGATAAATACTCTTTTACTTTAAAAATAAAAGTTCTTTTCAAAAAATATTTGTATAAAATCAGAAGGGAAATAATATAGTTTACTAATAATAAAATTATTTATTTTATAAAAACAATGGTGGATAAAAATAGATTATATATTTTACTTGAACATAGGTAATAATTCTAGAAGTTCCCTATAAATAGTCTTGTATTTCCGGATGAATTTTTGAAAGACCCTTTAAAGCATGTAATTTCCCATAAACTAAAGAAGTATTATTGTTGGTACAAATATATAGAATATTAAAACCTGATTTATTAGGTTTAAATAAGAATAAATAATAATTTCATTGAGGTAATTAGATGATAAGATTAACCTGAATGAAAATGGAGGTTTGGGTAGAAAATCCTTACGTTATGTCTGATTGTTTTCTGAAATTGATGTTAATATCCTAGATAATAAAATCAAATAAATTAATTAACTAATTTATAAACTTATATATATATATTTTATTCATTAATGTTTTATTAAGTTCATTTATGTCCTTATTTATAAGTTATAAGATTGAATGTTGTCGTTCGAGAGTGTTCGTTTCCTTCATTTCATGATCGATTTTCTTGATTATAAGAGAATATAAGTTTAAGTTAAATGAAAATTTAAGTCCATAATTGAATTTGTATATTATAAATTATAATAAATAAGGTTAAATGATAATATAAGTCATTTTGATATTTTTGTTTAGGATTAATAATTAGTTAAAACTTTAATGATAATCACTTAGATTATTTTGTGCGGTTTTGCTCACAACGAGATTGTAATGAATTTTCATTTCATATTATATGTGTAAGATGATTATAGAA
This sequence comes from Viscum album, assembly GCA_963277665.1. Classification (NCBI taxonomy): domain Eukaryota; kingdom Viridiplantae; phylum Streptophyta; class Magnoliopsida; order Santalales; family Viscaceae; genus Viscum; species Viscum album. The sequence goes on along the minus strand of OY728146.1, from coordinate 1,773,368,109 downwards.
CATTCAATAAGATAAAATAAATATATTATAATCTATTTAAACAATAAAAAATGGATACATTACCATACATTTATATGGTAATGGAAATTGAAACTCATAGTCCTTGAATGTGATAAATTAACACATCCTGGGAGGTATTATCATTTTTTGTATAAAAGGAGGGAAAATAAGAGATGATATTGAATTATTACATTATAATAAAAACAATACAGTATATTTAGGTTAATATAGTTATCAAAACTTTTTTATTAGGGGTGTTTAGGGGAGAAAATTAAAATTAAGGAACTTAAAAGAAAAAGAAAAGTTGATAAATCCATTATGAAAATCCGGTAGCCAAACGACATCACATAAAAATTCATAAAATATGTTAATGAGAGAAAAAATGGGAATATAAAAATATTTAAATAATATGGATATTAAGGGGGTATATAATTACATATTACAACTTAATCCAATGGAAATTAAAAATAAATAACATAAAATTAGTTCTTTAAAAAGAGATGGGTGGTAGATTCCCTTACTATGTATAGTAAATCCTAAATTGTGAAGGTTGGGAAATAGGGGGATTAAGGAAAAATTTGTAGGAATCTTAGTGAGGTAAAAATTCTAGATGTTCAAGTATTTAGAATTTGGAATGAAAATAATTTAATAAATGGGTAGTTATTTATTGCTAAAGTGAGAGAATTTTTATTAATTTCCAAGGACACCTCAACAGTGGTATATGAAAAACCATGGTCTTTTCCATGTTATTTTACCGTGGTATTAGCCACTTGGGACACCTAATATCATATTTTCTTGTAAAAAAGTTGATAATAATATTATATTAATTATTACATCATTATAATGTCATTAATCATACTAAAAACTCAAAAACTGTATTTTTACTATTCATGAAAAACTAAAGTATTTTATAAAAATATAATAAATTCATCATAACCTATTATCTACATTATGAATTAAAATATAACATTTATTTTATCATAATAATTCTACAAAACTGAAAATTTTAAATTTTATCTATGAAAATACTTATTTATTAAAAATAATAGTGGACATAAAATGCATAGTAAAGTTTTTGACACTTAAAAAAATAAAATTATTTTTAATTTGTAATTAATTAAGATGATTTTGAATTTTTTTTCATTATAATAAAAATTAGTAAATCCTTAGTTTTTTATAATAATTTAAATCTCTCAGAAATGTACAAATTTTACCTGAAAAATTAATTTATCAAATTCATCAATTTTTTAAGAAAAAATAAACTCAAAACAGAAATGATGGGACAAAAATTTTAGTTATACTTTATTAGGGTAGGTTACCATTAAATTGGTCATATTTATTTTCATAAGGGTAACATTAATATTTCAAAGGGTCATGTTATAATTCACAAAAAAAATTAAGTTGATATTTTTAGACCCTATATATCTTACTAATCGCAATTATGTATGCCTATTTTTTGAAATTCAAAACACAAAAGTGAAAAAATTATGTTTAAAGGCTAGGTTATAACTATCTCTTATAAATAAAAAAATGTTTGTTTCATAGAGAATCCATGTTTCATTCATTATATAATAAATTTATTTTTAAATCCTTAGAGTGTTATATTCTCCCCCTAACAAATATTTTGTCCTTAAAATTACCAGAATGTTAACTTATAAAAATATTTGGGTAGTTCTTCATCATAAGATCCCTAGGATTCTACGTCAACTCTTTAATTTTATGTTTCTTCCAAAGAAACTTTACCAGTAGAGTCGTCAAATTCCTTAACACATGTTCTTTAGTGTCCAGAATCCGAATAGGCTCTTTAGAGTATAATAATTCATATTCCAGTTATATTTCTTATGATGTGAGTACATGTGTTTGGTATGGCATGTACATTCTCAACAATGGGACATGTAACATATTTATTATCTTAGAAAGGCAAGGAGGCATTACCAAAAAATAAGACACATCTCTATTTATCTCCATAATTTCAAAAGGTCTTATGTATCTGGGTCTCAACTTTCCTTTCTTTCCAAATCTTATAACACCTTTCTAGGGAGATACTTTGAATAAAACATGATCTCCCTCATGAAATTCCAAATCCTTCCTTTAATAATTAGTATAGCTCTTTATTCTACTTTGAACTACTTTGATATGGGTTTGAATAGTCTTTACATTTAATATTGTTTCCTCTATAAGCTATGGGGACCACAAGCTTCGTTTCACCAAATTCATCCCTACATGTTTTGGTATGACATCTCTTTCCATATAATGCTTAATATGGTTCCATTTAAATATTTGAACAGAAACTATTATTTTAGGAAAACTCCACCAAGGGTAAATATTGGTTCCACATACCTTGAAAGTCAAGAAATCATGACATCAATATGTATTCTAATGTTTGGATCGTCTTTTCTGACATCCCGTCAGATAGAAGGTGATAAGTAGTACTCAAATGAAGCTCAGTGTCCAAATATTTCTATATAATTTTCAATATTTTTGATGTAAATCAAGGATCATGATCAAACATTATTGAAAGAGGTTCTCTACGAAGTCTTACAACTTCATTGATATAGAGTTGTGTAAGGTGCTCTAGTGAAAAATCATCCCTTATAAAAACTAAATGTAAAGATTTTGTAAGTCGATCAACAATTACCCATATTGAATCATTATTTCTTGATTTTTTGGGTAATCCAGTAATAAAATCAATGGTGATGTCATACCATTTCCATGTAGTAATAGGTAGAGGTTGCATGACTCCTCTAGGATTTTTTATTTTATCCTTGAACTATAGATAGACTAAACATCTTGATACATAATACATAATTTACCTCTTCATGTTATCCCACCAGAAATGTTACATCATATATATATATATATATATATATATCAGCGCTACTAGGATTTATAGAGAAATTTGAATTATTAGCACCATCCAGTAACTCTCTTTTATCTTAGGTATAGAGAGAACAAAAAGACTCTTAGAAAACAGGAGAATTCCATCTTCATATATAAATTATTCCAACTTACCAACATCCACAATATTAATTTTATTTTGAAGATTCTAATTATTAGGCTGAGATATTTTAATCCATTCTAATAAATATGGTTTGGAAACCAATTGAAAAAGTAAGGATGTTTCACCTTCTTTGATTATTCCCATATCCATACTCGCTAGATCCATGTACAAATGATCCCTTTTAGTTATCATTTTTTTATAACTCCATGATACTTCCTAATAAATGCATCAATAACTTTATTTTCCATTCTTGAGTGGTATTATATAATATAATTGTAATCCATGAGCAGCTCGAGCCATCGCCACTATCTCACGTTGAGTTATTTTTATGAGAATATGTATTTCAATATCTTTTGATCATTATATATCCCAAATATTTCACCATAGAGATAATGTATCTATATATTCATAGAAAAGATTACATCTTCTAGCTCAATATCATGATTTGGATATTTCCATTCATGAATTTTTAACTGACTTGATGAATAGGGAATAACTCTATAATTCTGCATTAGGACACAACCAAGTTCTTTATTTGATGCATTACTATATATCAAAAATCCACCATTCCCCAATGACAGATATTGGATTATAGAAATCCCTAATATTCTCTTCAATTATTAAAAACATTCCTCAAATTTATTTTTCCATACAAACATAACCCCTTTACAAGTAATCTTGGTTAATTGGTTGACCAACCAAGAGATGTTCTGAATGAAATATTGATAATAACCTTCTAAACCAATAAAACTATGTGCAACTGTTATCTTCATTGGAGCAAGACATTCATGAGCTACCTTTGTTTTTGCAAGATACACTAAGATTCCATCTTTAGAGAAAATATGGCCAAGAAAAGAAACTTTTTAAAGCTAGAATTAACACATGATAAACATCCCATGCAACTTGTTTCATCCAAGAGTCTTCAGAATAATGATCAAGTGATTCTTATGATCTTCATAGATTGTATGGTATATCAAGATATTATCAATAAATTCAAAAATAAAGTCATTAAGATATTCCTTGAAAACTCTATTAATTAGATCCATTAAAACAAATGTTTCATTAGTCATTCCAAAAGAAATTACTGTATACTCAAAATGCCCATACCTGATTCAAAATGCTGTCCATGGAATATCATCCTTCTTCACATGAAACAGATGATATCTAGATCGAAGGTTAATCTTCAAAAAATATTGTTATCAATGAAGTTGATAAATTAAATCATGAATTCAAGGTAGATGATACTTGTTATTTATTTTAATATCATTGATCTCCCTGTAGTTAATGAACAACCTCATAGATCCATCTTTCTTCTTAAAAAAAGAACATGGGCTCACCATAAATAAAAACTAGGTAGAACAAAACCTTTATCAGTCAATTACTATTATTGTTTAATTAGTTATAATAATTCCACAATTTCCATTATATAATAAGTCTTTGATATAGGCCTTGAACCAAGAATTAAATCGATATAGAACTCAATTTCCAGCTCTAGAGGGTGTCCAGGTAAATCCTCTGAAAAAACGTCAATATATTCATGCACAATATGTACATTTTGAATTCAAAGATTTCTTTCCACACCCACTGATATTTCATTCTATTCCTCACTAATAATTATATTAATTAGATCTACTATGGGTGGATATAGATAAGAATTAGATGATGACATTTCTTCTATAAATAAAAGGGATTCTATATCATTCTAAAAAATTGTAACTTATTTCTTCTTGAAATAGATTTTAGAATCATAATTTGAAAGACAATGCATACTAAGGATTATATAAAATTCAACAATGGTTATGATGATAAGGATAGAAATTAAGGCATGTTTCTCTATCATAAGGGTGATTTATCAACACATCTTCATTACAATGATACTTCCATAGGAGTTTTGACTGACAACTCCTTTGTTAGATCATATTGTAAATATATAATATTCATGGAAAACTAGTAAGATATAAAATAATGTGATGATATATAATCAAATAAAGCACTGGCTTACTTTGAGGAAACAACTAAAGTGACTACCACCACATAATTAGGAATTTCAATCTTAGTAGTTGTAATCGCATAAGCTTGGACATTCTTCCTTGGCCTTTTCTGAGGACCATTTTCTGGATGCATTGAAAATAAAATAGAATAGTGCACCATCTACATAAAATTATAGAATTGAACATTTACAGATTTTTTATTTCCCATGAAATCTCCAACATGATGGAATTTTTATCCACACTTATAGCACACACATTTTCCTTTTAAGCATGAACCAGTGTGTTTCCTTTCACAAGTGTTCCATGTTGAGAAAATCCCCCTTTTTATTCTTCAGATTATCCATTCTATCCTCTTACACCCTCTTCCTATCTTGTTTTCCCTTAAATTCATAAGACTTGATAATTGTTTCTCTGTCTTGATAGCACATGGGACAATGTCTTCATATGATGAGAAACTTTGGGAGACTAGTACCCTTTAGAGGAATGGTTTAAAACAATCAAAGAATCAATAAAACTTGATCCTTGGATTATGTATATAGTTTTTATAATTATTTTTTAATCTTGTAAGGTTGTATCCATACATTGCAACATTTTCATCCTATTTCTATATGAGACTCAAGAATTGTTTCCCTATATCTACTCATTGTTATCAATGAAAATATTATTCTAGGAAAATTTCCTTCAAATACCTCCATTCAATTTCTTCTATTTCTTTTTCATCCTTTTTGTTTTTAATTAATGACCACCACTAATCTGCATTACCCAATAGATGATAAACCTTAACGACAACCTTCTCTCTTTGGTTACATCCCAAAGTGAGAAATATATTTTCTAATGAACTTATCCACTAATCTGTTATGAATGGGTTTGTAGTCCCATTAAATGATGGAGGTTGTTTTCATATAAATCAATATAACATTTCTTCTCCACATTGTGGACCAGGATGCTCCATACGTGTATGGTTATTGTTCATAACCTGATCCAGTTTTCCTAGTATAGTTATAATTTTTTTATCTCCATTTTCAGCTCCAGTACCAATATCATTATCTTTTATAAGAGGGAAATACTTACATAGGTTACATTCATTGATATAGTTTCCACTCCATACACTATTTTCCATTACTAAATAAGGGAACCCACTATATTAGGTTATAAATCATAATGTATATTCTCCACTTACAAAATACATAACAAAATTTAAATCTTATGCATAGCTAATATCACAATCATAAACATCATTCCTTTGAGTAAAAATTTACTTTTAAACCCTCTATTATGTATTGTAAATAAAATTAGAATTGTCCTAAGAAGATACCCTAAGAGTATAAAACCAAGTGCATAGTAAGGCACATTTTCATGTACCAGGTTACCTTAGGTCAAGCCCGAAACGCCTTATAAGAATTTTTACTCCTAGGTACATCTATGGGAGAACCATGTCCACTTGTAGTATACATATAAGGATTTATTTTCTAGGAATATCCACATAATATATTATTTACCAAAATTCTAGGATGTTTTTTGTATACATATCCTCAATTTCTATCTTAGGGTTTTGTTCCCTAATCTATTTTTTCTAAATCTAGTTTCCATGTTTTCTACTAAACTTCCTCTAATACCAACTGTAATGCCTCGAACCCTATTCATAGGATCCAGTGCATTATTTATAACATTTCCATAATTATAATAAACTTGTATACCGAATGAACGCATTAGTTTATCAGTTTTGGAAAAAAGATACATACATAAGTTCAACATTACAATGTGAAATTAAATATAATATGTAAATTAGTTAGAAAACATCTATAACTCCTAGGTTACCCCTGAAGGTCATTCATAATTTACTTCTTCACATATTGGGAAAATAAAAAATTAGAAAGGGGTGAGCTCAAATGCTCAGTATGGGTAAGAAATAAAACAAAATATATCATAAATGTAAACATTATACACAATGAATAACAAGCACATGCCTTTAAAAATGAACATGAACATAATATGGAAGGAATAAGGGAAAAATAAATAAATCCATAATAAAGCATAATCATTGGTATTCTAGTAGTAGAATATCCTAATGGACTATCAATTACTTGTTTCATAATTATAGAAATAAAAAATTCCATAAATTCTGAAATATACCATCAAGGCCTCAACCAAGTCATCTGAAAATTATCAAGGCCTAGGCCAAAACCAAATCTAAAATTAGGCAACGCCTCGACCAAGTCCATATATATTTTGTCTCATGATACCTACTGATGCATCGTGGGGATATAGTGGTCTCCACCCATCACTTAATATGTTCAATGAATTCCTCATATGAATGAGGATAAATTTAGACAATATATACATTCATATTGAAATAAACATATGAAATTTAAATAACTTTTCTTAAACATAAACCCTATCCATTTGGAGTAATATGGTGAATCATTTCAAGATAGCACATCCATAGTAAAAATAATAATAAACCATTAAATAAAATATGGTAGATAATATCATAAAATATTTTCCCCAATTATACATAAGATTCCACAAAAGTGTTGAAGTAGATAAAATTAATCTTATAAAAGCATCGAGTAATTCATGAGATAAATACTCTTTTACTTTGAAAAGAAGAGTTATTTTGGAAAAATATTTATATAAAACCATAAGTGAAATAATATAGTTTTATAATAATAAAATGAGTTATTTTATAAAAATAATGGTGTCTAAAAACTGATTATAGAGGGTACTTGAACATAGGTAAGAATTCAAGATGTTTCCTTGAAACGAGCTTGTATTTCGGGAAGAATGTTTGACATATCCTTTGAAACCATGTAACTCCCCATAAAATAAAGAAGGATTCTAGTAGGTACACATATATAGAAAATTTAAACAGAATTTATGAGGAGTAAATTAGAATAAATAATAATTTCATTGATAAGTATATGATAAGAGTACCCTGTACCAAAATGAAGGTTAAGGTATAAAATTCTTACCTTATGTCTGAATGTATTCTACACATGGTATTAATGTCTTGGATAATGAAATTAGATCCATTAAATAACTAATTAAAAATCTTATATAAATAAATTTGATTCATTAAAGTTTTATTAAGTTCATTATTTACTTATTAATAATCTATAATATTGAATTATTCCATTCTGGAGTGTTTGTTCCCTTGATTTCATTATCAGATCACTTTATTATAAGAGTATCGAAGTTCTTGTTAAATGGAAATTGAAGTCCATAATTGAAGTTATATGTTATTAATTATCATATATGAGGTTAAATATTATATAAGTAATTTTTATATTTTGGGGATGATGAATCATTGGATAAAACATTAATGATAATCGCTTGGATTATTTTGAGAAGTTTCGCTCACAACGATCTTGTTTTGATTTATTATTCCACATCATGTGCGTATGATTATTACAAAACATTAAATAATTTAAAATAAATATGTTAGTATATGTTTTGACTATAAAAATGGTTTAATGATGAGCCATGAAGACAGTAACAGAAATTAAAAACTCATCATCCTTGAATGCGATAAATTAACACATCTCGGATGGTGTTTCCACATTTTTTATAAAATGAGGAGAAAAGTGGGATGTTGATGAATTGTTAAATTATCATAAAATGATTATAGTATATGTAAGTTATTGGATTTTTCATAAATTTTTTATGAGTGTAGTTTAGGGGAGATAAATAAAATAAAGGAACTTGAAAGAAAAAGAGAAGTTGAGAAATCCCTTATAAAAAATCACCAGCCTAACGACGTCACCTAAAAATTCATAAAATATGTTGATGAGAGAAAAAATAGGTCTCTCATAATTTTTCCATAATATGGAATGTAATAAGGTTATTTAATTACATATCCCAACATAATCCAATGGAAATTAAAAGGGAATAACATAAATGGAGTGCTTGAAAAAGAGAAGGGTGGTAGATTTCTTTACCTTACAGAGTAACTCCTAAAACATGGTGGTTTGGACCTTGGGGGATTGAGGAAACTGTGTGAGGACCCCTGGGGAAGTAGAACCACCACAAATTATAGGATAATTAATTTTTAATGAATGCAATGGAATAAATGGGTGAGTATTTATAGCTAAAGTGGGGGGATTTTTTTATTAATTTTTGAGGACACCTCAGCAGTGGTATATGAAAAACCATGGGCTTTTCCATGGTATTTTCCCATAGTATTGGCCACTTGAGACACATAATATCATATTTTATTGTGAAATATTTGACCATAATTTTATATTAATTATTACATCATTATTTTGTCATTAAACATATTTCAAACTCAAAATTGTATTTTTATTATTCACATAAAACTAAAGTATTTTATAAAAGTATAATAAAATAAGTGTAACCAATTATCAATGTTCTAAAATTAAAAATGAAATATATTCTATCATAAAAATCATCTAAATACAAAAAATTTAACTTTTATCTATGAAAATATTTATTTATTTAATATAACATTGTGCATAAAATGCATAGTAAAATGCACAGTAATATTTTTGAAACTCAAAAAAATAAAATAATATTATCATTTATAATTAAATAAGAGTTTTTTGATAATAATATTTCATTGTAATAAACATTAATAAAACCTTATATTGATATAATAATTGAAATCTCTCTAAAAAGTACAATTTTTACTCGAAAAATCAATTTATCAAATTCATCATATTTTTAAGAAAAAAAAACTCAAATCTGAAATTATGGAACATAAATTATATTTATAAATTCTTAGTTGAGGTTACCATTCCATATTTCATATTAATATTCATAAGGGCTACATTAATATTCCAAAGGTTTAAGTTAATATTCACTAAAAAATTGTGTTTATCATATTAGACCCCAAATATTTTACTGATCGCAACTGTGTATGTTCGCTTTTTTGAAATTAAAAATAAAAAAGAAGAAAAATTATGTTTAACGGCTTGGTTATAACCATAAACTATAAATAAAAAAGTGATTGTTTCATAGATACTAATTGTTTCTTGCATTCTATATTAAATTTATTTATAAATCCTCAAAATGTTACATAAGTGACCATAGTCATAAAAATATTAGACACACCATGTATTGAATTTTTTTAGACAATTGATGTTAATTAGTTTTATTAGAGAAGTAGGTTTTGTTCCTCTAGGGTATTTATGGACGTAAATTTAATGTTCCATGTGATGTTAACTTCTAATAATGAAAAAATTGATGTTGGACCATTAAGGATAGTAGGATTACTTAGGCTAATTTTTATACTTTTCCAATGAAATGGTCAAGGTTGATACTCATTATAAGGAAACATACTTAAGAACCATAGAAAATCCTTGCTAAGAAAATTGATACATGATTAAATACAAATATATATGACTTTTGAAAATACACTTTAATGAAGATCAATTTCAGAAACCTGAATTTTATACCATGGAGAAGTGTTTATTAATGAAGGTAACACAAGTGAGCCATTATGATTATTATTGTATTCCCATACATCTATTTTCATTTAAGAATTTAGTTTTTATGTCAAAATTGGGAGAATATATTTTTGTTATATCATAGAAAAATATAAATTTACTAAACCTCATTTCATAGAATATTTATCTACCAATAAATATGTGTTCCACCATTCATATGCCTCTATTGGGAAATTTTAATTATTTATAAAGAATCATATTTATATATCCTAGATCATAGAGCCTTATAAGAGCTATGTTGATTGTGTACTGGGGTTTATAGATGGTGGGAAATGATACTTCATTTTAGTAAGCACAAATACCCGATATTGGATTTCCACTCTAAAAAAACTCAACATTATTTGAATGAATTAATGGGATTCATACAATATGTATATTTATTTTGTCCACCAGTGTTGAAATTATGATGAAGGATACTAAAATGAGAGGAATATTTTGTATTTATATAAATATATGCATTAATCATGGTATGTTCTCATAATTAATTCATTTAATATAAATATGTAAATTGTTATTAATCAAAAAAGGCATCAAAATTCCTAAAAAATAGTCAAAATGGTATGATATGAGTTATGAATATTTCATGTATGCACTATTACCATTATTAATAATACTTACCACTACAGAAAAAAATTCCAAATCATCCTACTCAAACTATTAGCTGATAGTGTGGTTACAAGATCTCCCCAAAATATCATCCACATCTTTATTTATATAAAAAAATAGGGTGAATCATTGAAAGGAAGAATAAATATATTTCTTTCATATTGATCTTTTTTTGTCAAGGAATTCATTTATTAAGTTACTCAATAATAATATCAACACCATCACAGGAAAAAAATATTTTGAGTGATAATAAGGAGGGATTGATCAAATTAGACATAGTATCTATTAGACATAACAACCTAACTAAATAATAGGGTTGATTACTAGTGTGATGATTGTTTCTACTAGACATCACCATCTCTATACTAAATACCCACAATAAGTTGTATATAAACAATATTTTCATAGGATATATACATAAGGGGATTCATTATAGGGGGCACCCATATATCCTAGATTCTTATATTTATTAGTGATATCAACAAATTCAAAAGAATAAGATAAATAGATCAATACCATATGTTTCATAATGAATTGGTCCTAAGATACTCAAGATGTTCCATTATGAATGTAGATTTCAATGTATGTTATTGTCATATAGTAATATACATGATAGTAAAAGGGGGAATAATCCATTGGAAAGAGAACTAAACTTCAACAAATATCTACTTAATAAACTAAAACAACTTTAAATCCAAAAGAAAAATAATTCCATGATAAAAGGTATCAACTTAATCCAAAACATACCCATTATGATTTTATGTAGACAAATACATAGAAGGATTTTTAAAAGCATTTGGAGAAAGAGGTGAATATTTCAGCTCACAGAATTAATTAAAACACAATCCTAGTTGATGAATGAAAATTTTTACTATCCTTATCAATGTTATAATTTGGGAAAAACCTCATCCTCATAAAATATTTTTTTACACATGTTTTCTACATAACACAAAAATATATATTGATATTTTTGGGGAGAATTTAATTGATAAATATCAATATAAATACACCCATATAAGTGTTTTCAAAAAAATATTATAAAATAATTAGTGTGATGAAATTATTCAAGTTGATATCTAATGAAATCAACAGTTGATATATTATAGAAGGGAAGTGAAATTCCCAATATATATATATTGAGATTCAATTTTTCTCTTTCACATGCAATAATGAATTCCATGTTCCTATAGAAGAGAAGAATTTGTTTTTCATAAAATAAAACTAAAAGGATAATAAATTATTTATGTACTCATCGAAAATAAAATTTCATGATAAAATATTTTTGTTTAATATCCGAGATAACAACCAGTAATTCTGACCCTATACATAATTGACTTACAACTCAGTCAGTTATACCAAATGTCGATCCAAACTAAAAATGGTGACCCAGATATCAATGTGTAAGGAATAATTATCTATGAGCACCATTAATTGAAATGAGGTTAATAAGTATTACCCAAATGAATTCTATTCCATTAGATTAAGATTTATCAAATGAAATATTTTTTTATTTTCAAAAGATAATGAGTGAACTGATAAACCCCTAGATGATCATTAGTGAAATTTATATCTATAATAATTGGTCATATATTTTAATAGTCACTATTTAATTGAAACTATTTTCATGGGTAATTATATATAAATTTTATTTTATATACTTATATGATTAATTTATTAAACTATTTTGAAAATTTCAAATCATAATATTAAAAAAATTTAATGGTAAAATTTTTGTTATTTTTTTATATAATATAATTTTAAATAAATAATATAATATAATGAATGTTTATTGTATACTTTATAATTATACTATAATGTAAATTTATGTAATAAATATGTTTTACCATTTTTATAAATTGATTTATGTATTATTTGTGAGTAATTTTGTAAATTATTTTACTGGAATTCACAACTAAAATATTAATTTTTAAATAATAAACATCATTCTATTATATTAAAAAAATATTTTTGATTTGAAATCCATTATTCTTTATCATAATGATGTAATTTTGTTTTGATAGGTACTGAAAATCTATAAAAATATTATAATAAAATATAATGGTTCAAAATTCGAGACTTGTCATTTCGAAGAAAAATATTATTTTTCAAATTTAAATATCTCAATATCAGTATTCCTAAATATGATCCCACAATTAATTAATCATTAAATATTTTTTAATATAAATAAAACCACTGATAAAAATTTATTTTCATCATAAATCAATTAATAATGGTTTTACTCTCATAATATCCATCTAATATCTCATTAAGAGGTTATTAATGTATCATCGTGGGTTCATTATTGTGTTCCATGAAATTAGTAAGGAATGTAAATATTTTGTTCCCTTTATCTGTCTCCATATTTATTTTATATTAAAAGTATATTTTTTGAAATTATTTTTTTCTACCAATTTCTATTCAAACATAATTCGATATTTATTGTTGCATTTTTTGTTCACTTATTCTCCCCATTTTTATCTGTTTTCATTTATAAATATTTTATATAAACATTGTCATAATAATTGGTGTTTCTTATTATAGAGGAATTTTAGTGTGATAATACAAAATTTTTTTTGTGGGTGGGGGACACTCATCCATTGTTTCCTTAAAAATAACAATAATTAATGTCATATAAATTTTATACGTGGGACTATTATAGGATAATAACTATTTATTCATATTCTATAGTACTATATATGATTGATACCACTACAATCTTCTAATATGACCCTCTTTTAATAAAATTGGCCCATACATCCATATTTTTAGGGTCATTTTTTAATATGATTGGAACAAAATCACAAATTTTGACATTTCAGTGTTTTATTATTATTATTTTTTAAAAAGTGGGTTGAAAAATATATATGTGGTAATTTAAAAAGAATGGTGAACATTATTTGGACCCGTATTGACCATGAAAAATTTATGAAGGTGGGGACATGATGCACTAGTATGGGGTTAGAAATTTGTTTATACAAGGTTGAATATTTCCCAAAGAAATTAAAGGATTTTCTATTAAGTGTAGAAGATACAAATATATGGGGGCTCATAACAATAGTAAGGAAATTTTTCTAAGAAATAATTTTCACATACGACATATAACCACAAAAAATAGAGTTTTATGAATTTAATGAATGCACAAGTGAATTTGTGTGAACTCAGTGATTTTGAGCTACGGAAAATAATTTTATAATGGAATAATTTTTCTATAGTTTTGAGAAGAACACATAAAATAGATGTCAATGTATGGGATATATTTATATGTGAAGTTCCATGAAGAAAACAAGTTGTACATGAAAAGGTTAAATAGAATATATGTGTTTTCCAGATGTTAAATTTTTTATAAAAATAAAAAAATAAAAAACGATAATTCCTTCCAAATTAGAATAATGATTGAGGTTAGGAGATCCCAAGGACCTATTTTTGCATCAGATATAAAAACTTACTTCTTATATATAATATTTTATATAATCATCAAATGTGTAACAGAACATGTGTCTCCATGAACAAGTTATTTTTTATAATTTTTAAGAGACTCATGAATGTAATAATTATAATTAAATTATAGAAGTTTCATGAAATTATTCAATTTATGAAATATTTACATAATGATATTTCAGAATTAGAAGTTGAGTATACCTAAATGGAATTTTCTATAATATATATGTTAAATTGGTATTCACAATTTTGATTAAGGAACAGATTTATGAAATAGCAATTGTGGTGTAATAAAAATAGATTAAAATGATTAATAAATATTTTTTGAAGGAAAAATGAGTGAAAATTTCTAGATAAAGTTGTTATTTTTGAAAGAGAGTGGTAATAAATCCATAGGGATATTCTCCGAACATTGTAACATTTGTGTAAATTAGTGATTATTTTATATTATAAAATTTTCTCTGTATTCTACTTGGCTAACTAAATTTTTATGAACAAATTAAAACATAAATTTATCTTATATGATTTCATTTTAGTTTATATATATCTGGGAGTCGTTGAGTTAAGAGATTTTTTCTAATAAATAATGATCAAAAGGGGGATTTTGTTATTCATTACAATGTAAGTAACTTCCGTCTCAAGGATATTTAACCTATTAATCTGGAAAAAAATCTTATATGCATTCATTTATAACATTATGGATATTGAATAGAGAATTTATACATAATGAACATTTCATTTATTTAAGAAAATCCATCTTAAATTAACATTTAATCTTAATTTTATTTCTCTTCTCGTTTCATTTCTATTTAAAAAATTAATATCTATTTAATAATCCAATGTTATTATGGGATCTAGACAATAGATTTTAGAAATAAAGGGTTTTTGGGAGAATCAATAAATAAAGCCCTATTAAAAGAAAATTCCCCTTTTCCTTACTTTGAAAAAAAAATACATTAGATTCTGGTTATTTCATGGTTATAATTTGATAAGTTAATGATGTTTAATTTAAAAAGATATATAGATAATAAGAAATTATATCAAAATTCATAAGGATTATAGGTTCCACAAACACATGGAATTGAGTGTTAATATCCTTGTTGTACTATAGTTGTTATCTAACTATCCAATTCAATGTCTTATTATAAATGATGAATGGTTTAATGGATTCAGATGGAGGATTCTCCTATACTATTGTATGTAAAAAATAATAATACATGTGAAATAGATTCAAAACATGAAGCATGTTTGTATGTGTAATCATACATTTTCTTCCTCAAGTGACTCTATATTGATGGAAATCTTGTTCGCTATTCCTATATAAAGCATGAAAATATAAATTTTAACCTATTTGATCAACTGATTATTTAATAAACATGAATCTATCAATACAAAATAGTGTGGATTATCCATTTATAGATATATTTCATATCAATGAATCTACATTTATGATCATTTTCAATCAACAAGTCTTAGGATTCCACTCTATTTTCAATATGGAATTTTCATATAATTGTTATTCAAATTCATATTGAATATTTCTATGATATAAAAATTAATTTTATTAATCCATTAATATATTATATTAAAATATATTTTAAGTTATTCTATGATTTTTGATACCATGGTGTGTCTGGTAGTCCACTATATCATGGTGAATCTAGTCATCCCAAATATAAATTTTATGGTGGATATCTTTTTATCTCCCCACATTCTGCAAGATATTTTACTACACAAGAATATATTTAAAGGGAAAAATAGAGTAGGGATTTTATCAATATCATAAATTACTTTTATTAAGTATTCAAATAGTAACTACAATATTTTTTTCTTTATATATAGTGCATAAAAAATTAAGTTCAAATTAAAATGAACCATGACCATTCCTATATTATCCCTATATAGAGAGATCAATGATTATCCTTTGAATTCCAAGAATAATGACAATAAATTTTTTCTGAATTTTAAATACCCACCCTAACACGATTCTAACACACCAATACAAAATAGAACTTCCCTATGGTAATTGAGTAATCCTAAAGAAGGCTAAAACTATAGAAACGATTGTTTATCCTTTAACTTCATCTTATGGCACTCAATTAGACCTAAGTAATAAAATATTATGCACAATGGTTATTTTGGTATGCATCATTTCATAATGTGATCATTCCATACATGATTATTCTTCCTTATGATATATTTCATGTACTACAAGCCCCATCCTGGCCATTTTCAGGGTAATTTTTATCTTTAACAAATCTACATATAAATTTAATGAATACCATTTTATGGTTTATTCTTTAATTTAATTAAACACCCTTTCACACCAATGTGATATTCAACTCATAAATCCATTATCAATAAAATCTATAATATATTATAACCAAATCATAATGATATATAATAAACTCAAGATCCTCTATAAACATCCAATGGTGTTCTTAATCATCTTTCATTAACATCAATATAAAATAATTATAATTTTATTAGATATATATAAATTACATGGATATATAAACAAGAGTACACGCAAGACACAAATATAAATAAGATCTATTTGAGTGTGTAATTATTCTATGAACTCATCATAAATTGAGAGTATACCTACATAACTCAATTTAGATGTTCATTCCACAAAACCCACATAGTTTATACATTTTTTGACTATATACATCACTTGATTAATGGGTGATAATTTAGATAATGTAAAATATTTTCATTGTCACAAGGTATTATAAGATCTAACATTTTCTTCAAACACAATGTGATACTCTATCCTCTACGATATATTTATGTGATTATCAAGGAATGTGTTTTTTACTTCCTAAAAAATAGAATCAATGTTTTTTCATGATTACCTTCCATAATCCAGCTAAGGAATATGATTAATTCCAATATATTTCTCATTAAACCTATAATCTTTAATAATGATCATTTCAAATTTATGATTCTAGGACTCCAAGTGGATATCACTTTATGGTTACTCACTTTGTATCATCATAATGTTGATTGAAACATATTTCTATCATTAATGATCAATTCAATACCAAATGTAAATAATATATGAATTTTCCAAGATCACTCTAATCACAATCATGATTATCAAATAAATTATTCATGAAATCCTTGAATATTGGAAACAATTACAACAAGAAATCCATTTCAATGATAAATATCAATAAAAATAATGAAATATAAATCATTTATTATTAAATAATGAAAATTATTGAACATTAATAATAATCCCAACACAAAATAAGAAAACATATTCATAGAATTCATCCTTTTTAACATTCATGGTCGATAAATATCCCATATTTTTTAGTTGGATATAAAAAATTCATAATTCCACCACATCAAAACCATCATTTCTATATGGACCACCATTATGGTACTTGCAACAACATTATTAACCAAAATCATTACATCCCATTCTTATATAGAATTCCCTTATTAAAATTTTAAAAAAATATCATTGGATTTAGGTTTCTCTTTTTAATTATTTAAGAATATAATTCAAAATGAAAATATAGTGTCAATGATTGGGATTATACCTCTACCTATTCCCATGATGAGTATGACAATTTTATCCCCCATTTAATAAGGGATACTTATTTAGCTCCATGGAAAATCAATAAATTTCTTTCAATGTATATTTACTACCACTTTAAAAAAGAAACATAATATCCCTTATCCCTTTTTGATACCAATTATTATATTTTATTAAGATGAAATGGATAGAATTTTCATTGGAACATGAAAGGGTTAATCCATCTAATCATCATCCTATATGAATTTTTCTACATTATATTACTCATCAACAATTTTGATAACCCAAACCATTGAATACATGATAATATGAATATTAATAAATCATTATAATCCCATGGGATAAAATTCATCATAGAAAATAAGACTAATCAATTAAAAAATCATGTATTCCATACGAGAACATCCAAAATAAATTCAAACTGAAATAATTTTTTTTATTTTTAATATATATTCCATTTTAATAAAAAATATATTATCATTTAAATCAATAATAAATAAGGTAATAAGGTAAATCAACTCATAAATTAGTTTTTTATAGCAATAGGTTTTTATGTTTTTAATAACCAAGGATTTATGAAATATCTATATTTACCATTACAAATTTTTTTCACTATATGTTATTTTCATATTCATCAATCCCTTTCAATGAATTAATGGTTTCATCAAAATAATTTTTTTGGTATCCATTATACATTAAAGTCATTTCATTAATCTCAAAATCATTCTAAGTGGTTCTTATAGATCACTTTCTATATATAGTTATTTAAAAACTCTATTTTCATTTGTAACATATAAATCAACATACAATGAATTTAAAATTATTCTTAAATATAGACTGACCATGATGAATTGTAAACCAAACATCAATGTTTGATTTTGTGGAAAGATTATTCTTCCACTATGATCATATATGTTATTGATGAGATAATCTTACTTTTACTTGTACACCTTTTCAATATAATTATTATGATTACAATTATTTTTAGTATTGGAATATACCATTATCACTATTTAATCTATTATCTATTATAGAAATTTATATGTAATGTGTCCTAATTCTTTTCACTACATGTATTTCTCTTTTAGTGCACTATGATTTTTAAGAAACTTATCCTTCTGTTCAGACTATAACAATATCTTATTTTTATTATATTTTGTTCTATGAATTTAATACAATATAATTCTCAATTTTTAGGATAAAATATAATCTATGAGAAAACCCATTATTTATTTTTTACTAAATGAAATGATTGTTTCCATTAGATTTAAAGAGTTATTTTTTCTATTTTTTATAACTATAATAAATAAATTTATCTTTTAGTGAGGATTATATTGAATAATCCTCATTATGGGTGAGTCTCACCCTATAATATTTCTCAATAATCTTGTGTATGTTTTCATTAACATTATTCAAATTTTAATTAGTATTATTATAATAAAAATAAGTGATTCCTCTCAACGATGTCATCTCCTTAATTTTAACATATTTCCCAAGGGTTTATTCATATTCGGTGTGACCAAAATTTAAATCACACCAACTCATATCATATCCGTTTCCACTATTATGATGTCACAACATATTTTTAGGTGTTTATCTTTAGAATTCATTTTCCTTATCCTTTTAAACACCACCTTGGTTTCAGTAACCAAGGAACACATTTTTCTTCTCTCTTGGGATTTCTCAACATGATCTTACACCAATACGAAATAAAAATGTTTATTATCCATTAACTAATTTTTTTAGTATTAATAACATTGTTATATAAGGATTTAGTGTAATCTAACTATGTAACATCAAGTATATCATTTAATAAACCCATAATATCCAACATGGGTTCACTATATAACAACTCAATGATGTACTGTGATCTATCAATTCAAATTTTTAAGAATTTACTACATATTCAACTTGAAAGGTATACCTACATTATAAAATCACATCTCCTTGAACTAAATCATTCCTTAAGTTGATAATTAGAATCTAAATGTTAAAATTATTATTATTTTGTTTAATATATAGAAAATTATCTAAAATAAACAATTGAATTTTTTATTAAAATTCATTAATTTCATTAATTTCATTACCTCCCTTTTCCTTTGGTTTCATAGTAAATTGATTCATATTTACTCAACAATTTAATTAGGATCAATATCTATAAATATTTTAAAATAATTATAAAAACATCACTTTATTTTGAAGTGGGCTGAAAATATATTTTTGGAATAAGAGATAAATATTTAAGAGGATTTTTTCCATCAATTAAGAAATAAAATAAAAAACCACTAGAAGAAATATAGAAGTGACTATGATTTTTTTTGAAATTCCTCATGTAAAAACATAGATTAAATAAATTATATTATAGTCTGAAGATAACTGTTAAGACATATGATTTTTTCATGTTTTCATTTAAAACTACTAGTCTAATTGGGAATATACCAAATACCATATTTCATTGAGAAAAAAATATGAAACATTTTAAAAAATATTATTGAAGGTCCCCAATAGTCAACTAGGATCACATACGTATTTTGGTTTTTTAAGAGATGAAAACCCTTTTAGATTTGATTAAATCAGTGGTAACTGTATTATTTAAAAAATTCCCTCTACTAATTCTTCAAACACCATGCTTCTAATGTTTGTTAGTGCATGGATCTCAATTGATATCTGAATGGTTACAATAAAGTTGAGAGGAAAAGATATTGTGAAATAAAATAATGAAAAAGGGGATTATATGGTTCACACACTCTATTAGTCAAGTGGATATGTTATGGTTTCTAATCGTTATAATCTCAATATCTACTTTAATATTATATTACCAATGATGAATAGTATGATTAATGGAGTATGATGAATATCCTAAACAAACACACATATATAAAATGAATACAATAGAAATAAATGGGTGATAAGAATAATGATGACACATGCGATGTTTATCAATCACCCACATGTTCCTTTTTATTAATGAATATTATGTGAACTATTCTTCTCCCAAGAATGGACTAGTTGGATCTTCATCTCCATATCAATTTTATCAATTGTGTATTTAGTCACCATAACATGTATCCTTCTATAGAATCTTGGATTATTTATATCTCAATTGATGATTGTGGCCAATCCATGAGTCTTGGATTATGTATCTTTAGTTCATATAGAAATTATTTGTAATTATTTATTATTTCATATAAAAAATATTAATATATTTCAATTTAATTAATAAAAATAATACTAATATAAATGTCATTAAAATTCATTCAGTGTTATGAATTTTTAGACAATGATATTTTTTGGAGTCCACCATGAAAAATTGAATATAGTAAAACTCAGATAATAAATTCATGATGGGATATCTTATAATAATTTAATTTTTCATTGGTGATTTTACTCTCGATGAGTATATTCAATAATTACTATGTAATATTTTTTTTATAAAATTTAATTCCATTTTACTTAGTATGAAACTAAAATGTGTGTTATCCTTATAGATATCACACAAAAGGTTTTTATTTACATAATGAAATGCATTATGATTATGTTATTCTAGACCCCTCATTGTAAGATAATAACTTATTCCATTAAATTTATAGAACCTTGAATGTAATTTTTTATGTATTTCCCATAACCATGATGACATCCCAAATTTCATCTACCAATCATGAACATATCCAAAAATTTAGAAATGGTTTTTTCACTATTAATTTTTTTTAATAGTACTCATCCCAAGATTGGTATTATAGAACACCCAAATATGATTGTTCTTGTATATTTAATGACCTAGTGTGAACCTAGAATGAATTTATTTTATTCCATATGACCACTTATTAGTTCCATTGGAAATATCTAAAAAAATTAAATATTATTTAAATATTTGACTAAACCATAATGTAATCTATTATGTGCCACATCGTGGTTCACCCAACCTTTTAATTCTAAAGCCTTTCACTCATTTGTGACCCTCCACTATTCTATTAATTTTCTCCAATATCCATAACATGTTTTAATCCTCATCACGATGTTATATATTCATATCACGACCCTCAATACATATTGTGCATCATTATTTATCTTCATTTTTCATTATCTCTGTTATAACTGTGGATATATTTATCTTCATATCAATAATTAGGGAATATACACAAGTACACATATAAGGAAACAATAAAAAAGTATGTTTTAATGTTTTTCAAAATTTCATGGATTCCACCTAAATGAAAATAATCCATATGAAACTCTATTTGGAATTTCATGTAATTAAACCAATAGTTTAATAATTTTTTGTGGGATATATATACCCATAAGTAAAACTAAAATAATGTGGTCAATAAGAAATCCTTTACCTATCAATGTTTTTCACAAATCTAACTTGTTATAAATTAATAATGTTATTCAACATACTCCAAAATTTCTTTATCAACTTGTCAATGAATGTTTTATATGATGAAATCATATGAAAATATCTCCCAAAATTTCTTCATGAAATTATTCCATGTTCCAACAATGTCATTGGATAAAACCAAAAATACTCTTGAATCACTATAGATAAACAAGAAACACTTTAAACAGTTTTCTCAAATATAAAATTATTTAAATCAATGTGAAATTCATTTAAGGAATATCATGTCATATAAGAATTATTATGATGTAAAAAAATTTACATGTGCAATAACAGATTTAACATGTTATGTTAGGAACATATCAATCTCTCTCGATATAACTATTAGCTCTTGTAGGCAACCCAATTTCCCAGCATACTTTTGTTGACCTCTCTAATGGGAACACTGATGTTCCAAAACAAGTCTTTAGACTAAGGACTATCAACATATATGAATGTATGATTTTTCTATGTACCTATCCTCACACACTAACCAAGGGAAACTTTCTACAAGATCACCCATACTAATGACTAATCCCAACCAAACATCAATATCTATAGAGTTATAATTAGGTAATCTATTAAATGGAATAGTGTAACTTGCTAAAAAGGGTAATAAAATTTAATATTTTAACCCTTTACCATTATTGGGTGTTACATTATCACCCACCCCTTTAGAGAAAAACATCTACATTGTGTACCCTATATCTCATCCTTTCTAGTTCCACCACACTTCTAGCTATGTTAATCCTTTAATACAAATGTTACAACTATGCCCCAAGGCACCCCATTTTCCCTGAAGTAATATATTTATCCCTCCCTACATCTCACCCACATGCCTGAACGGGTCATCATAAAATTGATTATTCCTAAAGGAAAACACACATTCTTTCAATGTGCCTTTCCTCACTCACACAAACCCTTAAAAAAACTTTTCAGATGGTCACCCATCCTAATCACTACTATAATATCTCAATATTAAATGATAATAAAACCCAATTTTATTAATAAATTACAAGTAATTTTATGTGAAAGTTTAATTTTTCAATACTTGTGTAAATTAAACAATAATTTAAGGTTAAAACCTATTAATTAAATATATCTATTTTTTCATTGAAATACATTAAAATATATAATGTATTAATTTCATAGTTAGTTATAGAGTCATCGCTAGATTATGGGTACCATAGAGGATCTGTTTTGAAATAATGAAAATATTAAATATATATTATCACGAATATAAGAGAATTTTCCAAAATAATGGAATATCAGTAAAAGAGTGTCATTAAGTGGAAATTAGAGACTTCCAATAACAATGGAATGTGTTTTTTACAGTAGGTGTGAAATAAAATTTTTCATATTGGGAGTTTGGTCAAATAACACATAGGGGTAATGTTTTTACCCATTTCAGCATAAGAAATTTATTAAAAAATGTATATATATATATTCCTATGAAATTTTTTATGAAATTGGTTTGATTTGGTATATATAGTAATATTAGTTTTAGCTGAATATTTTATTGGATGGATTTTAACCTGATGAGGTTTAATCCCAATTTATTGAACATAATATAGAAAAAATCTATTTATAACTAGAAAAAGAAGATCCACATTATATCCATGGATTTAATGGCCTTAAAGAAGCTTGAACTAAAGTATGTAATGGACGAGAGTGTCCAATTGGTATGAAATATCATGATATAAAACATAAAATGAATGGAAACATAATTGTGTAAATAAAAACTAATAATATCTTAATTCATGAGTTATATTTAACCATGGAAGGATATTTTTTTGTGAGTTTAGGTAAAAATAATGATATTATTACATGAAATAAATAATTAAAATTTTGTGTGTTATTTTTTTTACTATTATTGGTTTTTAATAGACATTTTATTTGAAATATTTATGGGGTTAATAATGAAAGATATTTATAAATAATAATAAAATATTGTTTTTATTTATGTTATTGTTATTAAATTAGAAATGTAACATTTATGCATGTGAATATATATATATATATATATTGAGTAAATATTTCATCTAAATATACAAATAAATAAATAAATATATATATGTATATATATACATGTGTGGGTGTATATATATACAGATGTGTGTATATATATGACATGTGTATATATATATGGAATACACACACACACACACACACACAATATGTTTGTGTGTGTGAGTGTGTATATGTATATGTTGGTGTGTATATGAATATTATTGGTATATATATATATGTCGATGAAATATTTATATTTTTATGAATGGTTAAATGGAATTAAGAATGAAAAATTAATGAGTTAGTCAGAAGATGGAACGATAATGGATGAAATAATTAATTTTTGGAGAATAAGGGATGTTGCGAATGGAATAGAGAAAATGGATGGAATTTAAAGTTCTATGCATATATGGCATAATAAGAGAGAATAAATTATTATTTTTTGAATTTAAATAAATAAATAAATATATACATGTGTGTGTGTGTGGGAAAATGGGACGTAGAATGGCACAACACATAGGGGGATTCCACCACACTCTCTGGTCACTCTCTCACTTTATATCACCTCTATCTATTCACATATATCAATTATTAATTTAATTTAAATTATTATTTATTCCCAACTACCCTCTTCAATATCTTAGTTGGAAGAAATCATATTAAAGTGTCATCAGATCTAATGAGTTCATCTTATTTAAAAAAATGTATCTTAATTTTATTTTTGAAGGAAATGAGGTATTTTATCTTTTATTTAATTATGTTTTTTAAATTTTCAATGATAGTGATAATTATTAATCATGTTGAATATGAAATTCTTATAGGATTCAGTGGTGTTGTCAAACTAAGATGTCAACACTTTTCATCCATCGTTGTCGTACCTAAGGTAGTATGCTCATCACCTTTATGGGATATCTTAAATATTTTTCCATGATATAATTGTTTTTTTCATGTTGATAATATGATTAATTAATATCAAAAGTGTTTTTGTATGTAGCCCGTGACACCCTTTGTGATGTTTGTTCCATGTGTGATATTAATGTAGAAAGATATCATGTTTGATATTGATAACATATTTCTATGTATTTTTTACTCCACATGTCATGTTAACATTCTATATACTTACACACTACCTTGTATATATATATATATGTGACCTTTCATAGATGTTTCATTCTTATTTCTCACAACATTATGACTGTTAGGACATATTTGTCATTTAGAGGGGGAATACACATTTCTATTTATGACAGTGATGATATACTTTATCATAGAGTCGATATAAGATGATTCCATGTTATAGAATGTATACTGAACTCCCTCAAGTTTCCTTCAATATATAGGAAACTCTTTCAAGTTGCATGTCGTATTATGAGAACTTTGATTATCAAGTCACATTTCATGAACTCATTTGATTTTCATGACATATTATGGGCACTCTAAGTTTCTTTTGGAATATCAGGAACTCCTATGAGTTTCATGATATATATTGGTCACACATGTGTGTTTCATACTATACAGAGGGAAGGCTTCCATAAGGATTTATAGTTCAAGATACACTATCCATCTAGTTATATTTTTTATTATTGGTGTCTTTCATTAATAATTTCAATGTGGAGATAATATAGGTACATCTATGTGTTTTTGGAATCTTAGTAAGCACGTAAATGAAAAGTTTTGGATTTAGTGTTTATTAATATTATGAATTTTTTATTATTTTGGAATAAATTTGTTATACTTCAGATCATTGGGTTGATGGTGAATTTTTCATGACTTACAGAGACCTATAATGACACCCTTATTTTTAATTTTAGTGATTTGGTAGATTTCATGACCAGAGATTGTTTGAAGGGAAATGACCCTATGACAGATGATTGAGGAATGGAGACAAAAGAAAGAGTTGATTGGGGAAGTCTCTAAAGGACCCATAATTGTTTTTATAGTTTATTTATAATCACCTTCTTATTCTAAGGTTAGTCTTACCACATTCGGATATGTATTTATATAATACATGTATGTGATCCTTTTAGTTTCATCTTTATTACATAGATATTACTTTATTATTATAATTTTCATCTATTATTATTATCAAATAGATGATACAAAATTGAGGGTATAATATCTCCACTAATAGATATAGACCCTCACTCCTAGTAAAAATATTCTTTTTTCATGGGATGGAGAAATTGAGGTCTTGTGACCCTTTTAGTTGGAACTGGTGGTTCAAGTTAGAGTGTTACAAAATTTTATTATAGAAATAGTATTAAATAACTTGTTTCATAACTTTTCATTGATATGATATATATTATTCATGATATAATATGGTTTTGACTTGGGCATGGGAATAATTATAGTATTTATCCTAGAATGTATCATAGACCTCCATGTTCCCATATATTAGGTAAATTATTTTTTTCCATTTCCATTGATTAAGTTCACTTTAAATGATACATATTATATTGATATTCTATTTACGAGACATCATGTATATTCATGCATCTTGAATAGGTATATTGGTTCACATGATATATATATATAACTGTTGTTGTGCTATATTATGTTCTTTGCATAAATTCCTTTATTTTAAATATATGTTTGTGATAGTTTTTAAATTATGAGATATATATTTTTTCCATTTTTATGATATATATTAAATGACAATAATTATTTGAAATGAGTATGTTATTCCATTGGTAAATAAATTATGGTTATGACTAAAAAGATGGGATGGAATCTAGGTTTAGTGTTATAAGGGGTATACCTTGGGATAAGGGTAGATTCTTATGAGAACATTGTGTGATCTCATAGACTATATATAGTATATTTATGTTTCTAGTTTTATCTCTTCTTAAAGAGATGTACCTTAGAAATGTGGGAGTAAGTGAATGATGTTTGATCTTAGTGATCTATGTTGTTTGAACAAGACCAATATAGATACTTCTATGCTTTGAGAAGTCATTATAAGGGTATAATTATAATATCATCAATTTTAAACTATAGTAGAAAACTACATTATTAATAAATTACAAGTATTTTTGTATGAAAAATTAATTTTCCAAAACATGTGTTTAATATTACTTACAGAAGGGAAAAGACTATTAATTAAAGTTATCATTTTTTGATTTGAAACAAATTAGAATATTTAAAATAATATTTTCAGAGTTACAAGTAGTGTCATCATGAGATTCTTGGTCCATTGAGCCTCAATATTGATATAATAAAAATATTAAATATATAATATCATGCACATAAGATTTTTTTCCAAATTAAATGAATAAAGAATTAATTGTTTCTTAGAAAGAAAACACAAGACCATCATTAAATCCAGAATGTGTGATTTACCCTAGGCATGAAATAACGTTTTTATGCATTGGGTGTTTGGTTAAATTGAACCTAAGGGTAATTTCATTACTCATTCCATCTTCATAAATTTATTAAAAAAACATAATATGTGTTTGAAAATAATTTTTTCAAATAATTTTGATTTGGTTGAACTGATAAAATTATTTTTTATCTTAACTTTTTATTAGTAATTTAATAATAATAATAATATTATTATTATTATTTTTGTGGATCAAATTTAATGGAAATATAAATGCATAAATAAATAATTTTTAATTCTCTTATATAATGAGGGGAATTTCACCACGGGATTATATTTTATTGAGAGGTTGGGTAATAATAGTGATATTATTAATTTCTCTAAATAAATGAAAAATATATTTTTAAATAATTTTTTTCACTATTATTAACTTTTAATGAATGTTGTATTAGAAAAAAAATCATAATAATGATGGAGATTTAATAATAATAATAAATGTTTTTTGTTATTAATATTATTATTAAATTAGGAAAATAGTACTGATGTGTTTATATATACTGTGTATATATGTATATGGGATAAAAATATTTATATATATATACATGTGAGAATTTATATATGTTTATATGGATGTATAAATATATATTAAATTCATATATATGGGTATATATATATTATGTGTGTATATATATTTGTTTTCAAATATTTATACACACACATATATGCAGGTTTTCATAAGTATATATATATGTGTGTGTGTTTGTGTGTAGTGCATATATATATGGATGTGTGGGTGTGTTGATGAATTATATATATATTTTTGAATGGTAAAATGGATATAAGATGTAGAAATAAGTAAATGGAAAAAAAATTTTTGGAAGGGATAAATATAATGGATGGAATAATTAATTGATGGAGAAAATGGGTGGTTGGCCATGAAATAGAGGAAATTAGAGGAATTTAATGTTATATACATATAATTATTTAAAACAGAGGGTAAATTATTAATAATTGATTTTATATATATATATATAACGAGGAATGGAGAGGAGCTATGGCGCAACACACATGGGAATTCTACCTCAAACTCACATCACTCTCTCACTCTCTCCCACCTCTATATCTTCTAATCTCTATATTATTCTGGAATTTAATTTTATTATTTATTCTAGACATCTCTATTTTATATCATAATTTATACTCATTAAATTGACTTTGTTTCAGTGCTGTTGGGTGAACCTCGATAGGGAAAAAATATATCATATTTTTTAAGGCATTAAGATGTTTTTTCTTAGATTAAATTTAATTTAGTTAATTATAAAAGATAGATATCAATCCTAATCATGTAAAAATTTTAATGGTTCTTGGAATTATTGGTATAGTTTAACTCAAATGTAAACCCTTGTCGTCTATCATCGTTCTACCTAACGTACAAAGTTCCTTATATTTATGGGCTCTCGTTACACATGTTTCCATGATATAATTATTTTGTGTTGAAATGGGGATATCGTTCTTGATTATGATTTAATGTGGGTGTGTGTGTGAACTATGATACCCTTTGTGATGTTTTTTTGGTGAGTGAAATTAGAGTAGATTGATTTTGTATTGGATATTGATCACATATTGCTATGTATTTATTTTTTTATTTATCAAGTTGATATCATTATCAGGTATGCTCTACATTGTATAAATATATTTTAAAAATCTTAGAAGAATAATTCTTGGTATTTATAATATGTGGACTGTCATGGCATATTTATCTCTTATAGGGATAATGCGCATGATAAGTGGTGATTCTGAAGCAGACATGAGCACCGATTGGAAATATGATGATAGCATGGAATTGTATGTATGAGTAAAAATAATAAGTTTCATTCAATATATTGGTCAATCCTTCATCATTCATTCCATATGAATTTTTATCCTTCTTCCATTCAACATATTATGAAATCTTTTGAGTTTCATGTCATATGAAGGGTTCTCTGAGTTTCATGTTGCATATCGTATAAAAACCCTTCTCTTTATTAATCATTAATACATGATTTATTACATATAATTACACTTAATATAGATCATAATGTTGAAAATTATAGGTTATTTCAGGATTAGGAACATTAAACAAAAACATAAATAGTAAAATACAACATCTCAATAAAAAACATCCCTAACATGCTCGTACTTAAAACTGCATGGGATGACCTGTGGACATATAGAAGAATGGTGTTAACTATAAATACCAGTAAGGGAATAAAAATGGCATAAAATTAAAAAGAAAATAAATTTTAGATAATAGGAAAATAAATGGGTAATAAATGGTTTTACAATTATAAACAAGAAAAATAAAGAATGATGTTTCATGATAACGAAAAATAAATGTTGGAAATGTGGAAACAACTTAAAATACATCATCATAAATATAGGTCTAGGCTAACTACCAAGTTATCTTAATGAAAATTTCCCATAAAAGATTCATGTTCACTCCATATCCCAACATGATGTCTCATGATGCCAAACATTACACAAATCATTGTATCACTATATAATTCTAGGTAAAACTATCGTATTGAATTCATTCCCATTCTTAAGTGTGCCACATTGTCCATAAAACATGGATTCATTCATCATCATATTATATTACATGATTTAGGTTTCTGAAATAAATACATGTATGTCCTAAATAATATAATTACATAGAAATAAATATTAAAATCCAGTAAATGAAATGGGTGTGGTATTCACTACAAAATTATTTTGGTGTGGAAAATCACAGTGAAATTTTGGAAACATACTTGTGTCACTTAAAAATTCATAAAAATGGTTCATAAGAGAAATAGGGGTCTCAAATAATTTTGAAATAAAATATGTAGTAATATGGACATGGAAAGACATATACCAAAATAATTAATTGGAAATCGAATGCATGAGATAATAAGGAAAATTGAATAAAGAAGCAAAGGTGAGGATTCTTTACTTGTGTGTGTGACTACAAATGATTGGGAGGATCTTATTAAGAGACTTGTGTTCTTTGGTAGGACTCAAGTGAGGGAAGGGAAGAGTATTTACTTTTACCAAAAAATTTATGTGAATAGAAATGGGATATTGTGTGTTTTTATATAGTAAAAGTGTGGGGATATCTTTATCATTTCTCAAACATAGGTTTTGAACTCTAGAAAATAAAATAACCAAAACAAAAAACAATACCATGGATTATACCCTCTTTTCACCCAAATTTCAGTGGTTTCCATTATTTTATATTTCGAAGGTCTGAACATAATAATGAAATGCCCTTTCTTATTTGGAAGTAAATCACACTGTTAGAGAAATGATTTAAAAACCTTAAAATACATTATATGTTTGAAAAAATTCATATTGTCTTTATAAATAAAATAAAATAAACATAAAACAACATTTTTTTAATTAAAAACATATATTTGGTTATAGTTACAATTTAATGAATTTTTTACATCACTTTTGGGTTATTATGACTTCATAATACAAAAAAGTATATTTATACCGTATTTAATTTTTACCAGAAAATTAGATTGTATTCAAAAAATTATGAAGAATCTAGTGCTGGGTAATTTTTGAAATTTTTATTCCAAAAATAAAATTAATTTATTCTAAACAATTTTATAATTATTTGATTTTTTTTAAAAATTAAATCTACATTTGTAAATAAATATTGGGTTTCTTGACAATAATTTTTTTGAACCCTTATATAAATTACATTTTAATTCATAAAAATTATATGAACATATATATTTGACCAAAATGATATAATAATAACATTTTATTAAAATATTATTTATTTCAAAAATCGATTAATTTATCAAAATAAATTCCTTAATTATGTAGGAATATTAAACAAAAAATTTATCTGTGTTTTATTATATAAAAATAAAAATCAATTATAAAAATAAAATAATAGGATGAAAATAAATTCATTATTATATAAATAATAATTTATATACTAATATCTCCAGGTCCTCGATACATATCCCTTTAATACTCCAGTAAACTCTATAAGGGTATGGTGCACATTGGTGAGACTTTAATGGGGTGGTTTAGCGTACATGGGTTGGGTCATGATCATGATGAGATTGATCTTATCTTGTAAATGGTTTCCCTTATGCTTAATTTTTTGTATCTGAACTGAGTCTTGGATAAGTTAAAATCCCAGAGATGTTGTCTCCCTTATAAGAAATGATAAATGAGCTTCATCGCATACGATCATAATAGTTGATCCCTTCACTTTATTTTTCTTTATCAAATGGATTTGTTAAAACCCTATATAAATACCAATCACGTGATCACTATTAAATGACTATATTATCATTGGTAATTATTTTTAATGGTCTTTTAAAATATATAAGATATAATAAAACCAAATAACTTCATACGTTTTCAACAAACATAATCAATAATAAGAGAATTAATTAAATCATAAGGGATATATTATTTATAACATTTTAGGTTGTTATAATCTTCCCCCTTAATAAATTACACCCTTGAAGTTTTCATTTTCTATAATTAAACAGATGAGTGTAACTCTGTTTCTTCACCTCTTCTAGTTCCCACATTGATTCTTCAAACTTTTGGTTTCTCCACATCATTTTACCAAGGTGAATTTTCTTATTTAATAGATCTTTTTCACTATGATCTAAGATTTTTAACATCTTATCATCATAGGAAACAACATTCTCCAACAGTAATGCCATTGGATTGAGTAAACACGAGGTTTCTAGTTTTTACTTCATCAAAAGGGATACATGTAATACATCATGTACTTGAGATCAGTTATGTGAGAGTGTTAATTGATAGGCCACCACTCCGATGTGACCAAGGATCTCAAAGAGTCCGATGTATCACGTACTAAGATTTCCCTTCTTCCCAAATCTCGTAAAATATTTACATGGAGTTATGAATAGGAATACCTTGTTTCCAACCTCAAACTATAGGTAATGTCGATGGTTGTCGGCATATCACTTATCTCGACTCTGAGA
Organism: Viscum album; assembly: GCA_963277665.1. Classification (NCBI taxonomy): domain Eukaryota; kingdom Viridiplantae; phylum Streptophyta; class Magnoliopsida; order Santalales; family Viscaceae; genus Viscum; species Viscum album. The sequence goes on along the minus strand of OY728146.1, from coordinate 1,773,335,351 downwards.
AGCCATGATGTGTTGATGAATGCTATTATATTTTTCCACCAATTCCATTACCTTTCTAGGACCCTATAGTTTTTATTCCATAACATCATCCTAGTATGTAAGTGTTATACATAACTTCCCATAAAAGGATTCATAGGGGTCCATTTGGATGCTTGAGTGGGATTTTTTGTTTTATGAGTACTCAACCAAAGGCATATGTCGGTCCCATCCTCATTTGAAGTCCATTGATAAAGATCCAAACATATCCTCACAAGTATAAATGGTCTTATCAGTTTGGAAATAATTTTGAGTTTGATAAGACATGATGATGTTCAAATTATTATTGAAATCATGATGAAGACTTTTCAAAACTTATAGGTGAGTCAAGGATATCGATCAAATTCAATTAATAGTGTTGTTCCATGAATCCTTACAACTTCTCTAATGTATACCCATGTAAGTTTATCTAGTGAGAAATTTTCTCGAATTTTGATGAAGTGTGATATCATTACAAGATGATTCACAATAACCCACATTGCATTGTTTCCTCAGGATTTCATCTGAAGTCTAGTGAGAAAGTACATGGTGATGTTTTCCCATTTCTATAGAGGTATGGGTAATGGTTTCATCATCGCATTAGATTTTTTCCTTTCCACTTTAACTTTCAGACATACAAGACAACATGACATATATTCCCTAATCTCCTTTTTTTCATATTTTCCCACCAATAGTGTTCTGAAATATCTTCATTCATATTTTTGATTCTATGATGGAAAGAAAACATTAGACTATGTGAATCATCCAATAAATCCTTCTTTAACTATATATTTCATGGTAAACATAGTCTTGACCCAAATCATAAAAAATATTCTTTATTAAGCTTAAACTCCAAGGATTCCCCTTTTCTTATAGATTCAACTTTCTTATGAATTCCTACATCATTTCTCTAATAATACTTTATCATTTCTAGAAGGGGAGATGGAGCAAACTTTTTTGAAAGTATTTATGATGTTCCTTATATTATGATTCCCATGTCCATCCTTTTCAAATCATTGAATATAAGAAACCTATAAATTTCCATCAATGATAGAATTGTTGGATCCTTTTTACTAAGAGTGTCCTCCACTTTATTTTCTTTAACATGATGGTTGTTGATTAATCATTCATAGTCCTTGATTGGATCTAACCATCTTCATTGGAACATATTCATCTCTTTATGTATGAATATATATTTTATACTTTTTAGATCCATATATATTTCACAATTCACCCCAAATAGATAATAAATCCAAAATCTCATTGAAAATATTACTATAACTAACTCTAGATCCTGAATTGGGTAGTTCTATTGATGAAAATGTATCTTCCATGAAACAAAGGCTTTGACTTTCTCATCCTACATTCAAAGATTGACCAATCCCTTCTTCAAAGCACCACTGAATAGCATTAAAAGTTATCCACTTGTGGGAAGTGTGAGTGTAAGGGTAATGAAAAGACTCTTTTACATATATTTGAATCACTCTTCACATTCATAATTATAATAAAACATCACTCTATTCTAAGTTATCTTGGATAAAGAGTTTAAAAATCGTGAGAAATTTCTCAAAATTGACCTTAGTACCCAAGTGATCCAAAGAAACTATGGATATATATCACATATTTTGTCCATGAAAATCATTAAATTTATTTTGTTTTTTAAGGGTCTATATATATCCCTTTGTTTTTATGATATTCTCCAAGAATGAGACTTCCTTTATTAGGAACTCACATTATTTTTACATTACATAAATCTTATCCTTTCAATATTTTTTAGGCCAAGTGCTCATATACTCATCATGATACTCATTGGTTTTAGATAATATTATAATATAATCTATAAATAATACAAAATATTTATCATGGTAATACCCAAGGACTACATTTTTCAAGTCCATTAATAGTTCTGAGGAATTATTGAGTCTGGAAGAAAATACTATGACCTCATAGTGCATATACCTTGTAAAAAAAGTAATCTTGCAGATACCGTCCTTATTCCCCATAACATGGTAATATCCTAACCTATGAATGGACTTGGAGAAAAATTGTGCTCCACATAGATAATAAAACAAGTAATCAATTTGTAGAAAATGATACTTGTTCTTTATCATGATATTTTTGAGCTCGTGATAAGCAATGTAAAGGGCCATTGGACCATCTTTCTTCTTGATGAAGAGAAGAACTTGGGAATATAAACCTTTACATAAAATTATCATATATCTATTTTTTAAGCTCCTAAAGTTACAAAACTACCATTCTATAGATATTTTTCGATAATGGTAACACCCTAGGTTTAAAATTGATTGAAAATTCAACCTCTTGGCCATGAGGAAGATAATTAAATTCCTTGGGAAACACATTAGAATACTACATCAGAATAGAAATGTATTAGAGGATGGTTCATTCATTGGACTCAATAATTTGAGCTAGATACACATTATTGTATTTTAATAATATCCATTCATGATATTTCAATGTTAAAAAATATTCCTCCTCCTCCTTTCAATTGTATAAATTTAGTGGTTGATTCACAATATGAATATTAATTTTCTTCTCACATTAATTTATGTTTGATCTATATAGGGAAATCCAATTCATTCCTAGAATTACATAAACTTCCACCAAATAAACATGAAAATGTTATATTGGAAGTTCATTCCACAAATTGTTATTGGGGTGGAGTTATATACTTGGGGCGCAATAATTTCCTTATTTTCCATTTTCATTGATATCTCTACTTCAATGATTTTCGGTGGAGTTTGAATAGTTTTTCAAAACATTCATGATATTAAGCAATGAATATAAAAATATTAAAAAAGTATGTTAACTATTTTTGAATGATTAACTAGAGTACCTATCACCACTTCATTGTCAGGATGCACATTAGGAGTTGTGGTGGAAAAATATCACTCTTTCTTCCTTTGAGGTGGTTGGTTTTCTTTGAAAACCCTTTTCTTAGTGCATTGGTTTTCAATGTGACATGGCTCCTTATTATTGAATAAATCAACAATGCATTGAGGGATGACTGGAGAATTACATTCCTTTGTCACAATAGCAAGCCTCTCCTACCAGAAATCAATAGTTAGGTTCCCTTCCTTCCCAATCTAAAAGAATTTACTCATATCTATTTTTAAATTTCCAGGGGATTTATTCCACACATTTTACAAGTGGGATGTTAAAATTTATTAGCACTATTAGATTTATCTATCAGATAGATAGAATTAAACTCAACATTACACTTATTGTCCCTATGATTCCCTTGAGATTCACCAATCTCCATTTAGACTTTTATGGAACATTAGACAATTTCCTTATAGATATTAGTGTCACTGATCACCAGGTCCTTTCATAGACTATGTTTTATCCTAACAAAGAAGCATTCAACCTTGAATTCAGGGGTAAGAACAAATCTAGATGCATATCGTGGAAGTATTGTGATGTTTTCCTTATACGCCCCAGTAGATTCATCATGTTTTTTTCTTGAGGTTAAGGAACTACCTTTCCATTTTAATATGGTGAGTGTGAGGAAAATATTTATCAGAAATCATTTACCATAATTAATTCCAACGCATCACTTCGGTCTATTCCTTAGACTTTTTATTTTTGACCAATGTACCTCACTGATCATCTTCTCTCACTATGTAATAGATAGCCGTTAGAGAATTTTCTCGTTCATAACATTGAATCATGAAGAGTATATTTTTAATTAAGTTGTTCCATTATTCCATCATTAAGGGAAAAAATTATCCATTGAAAGTAATAAGCATTTTTTTCATAAATATTTCAATTATAACTTGTTCTTTCTTATAAGGATTAAGAAACTCCCCTTGATTTAGGTTTCTACTCAAAACATGTGTCAACTGAGTGTGTTTTATTAGAAAGATCCATATTCCCCCCCATTGAGTTAAGAATATCATTAGGGAACTCATCAAATTTCCCATCACATTGATACTCATATTTCCAATTATTGAGTAGAATAAAGGGAAAATTAGGGTTGAGTATTTTTAAAATATTAAACCCATAAATGGAAATTCAATGGTAATAAAGGGAAAACATATAAATTACATTTATTTACTTAACATATGAATTTATAGGCTTAAATATATGTTATACATGATTTATTTTTTGAAATACATTCTTATGGGTATTTTAGGTCCCTTAATAATGGTACGTAATAATATTATAAATTTACCAAATCATATCCTATGGGAGTATCAATATAGGGGAATATTAAAGATTCTTTTCATGTACTAGGTTATACTGAGTCAGGCCCGCCACACATTGTTAGAGTTATTACCCCTAGGAACATGTTTTCCAGAACCACTTCCACTTATAGTATCCTAACATGGATGTATTTTTCTTGAAAACCCACTTGCTCTATACTGACCAAAATTTGGGGATGTTGTCTTCTACTTAGTATTCTTTTTATGTCTTTCACCTGTGTTTTCTAATAATAATCCCCAAAATAACTATACCTTTACTCTAATACAAATTATAATAACCCTTCTCATTATTTCACATTAATACATGATTTATTACATACTATTACACTTAATACAACCAGATGATCTATAATTCAAGTTACATTGGGAATTAGTTCATTACATGGCAACTAAAACATGAAAAATACTTCATCTGTATTTAAAACTTTTTTAACATGATCATACTTAAAACTTCATGGGATAACCTAGGGACATACATATGAAAGGGGAGAGATATAAAGCCAAAAAACATGGAATAAAATGAAGAACATAACAAATATTAGAAAATAGGCCTATAAATGGGGCATAAAAGGGGTGAGAGTCATAAATATGAACAATAAGACATTATTTATCATGATATCATAAAGGAAAGATGGGAAATGTTTTAACAACATAAAATACTACATCATAATCATATGTTAAAGGTAACTTCTAAGAAATCATGATGGAAGAAGTCCCATAATGGAATTTAGTTAAATCTCTATGACAACATGACATCTCATGGGACTAAACATTACCCAATTCATTTTAGGACTATATAATCTTGAGTGCACTCATCACATTCATTTCGTTCTCATGATTAAGTGTGCCACATAGATCATAAAACACATAGTCATTCATTTCCAAATTTTATTCCATGACAATTGAGTGTGGAATAAACAAATGTAAGTAACAAATAAATTATATATAAGTGGATAAAATTGAACACCCTTCATAAAAATTGGGTATGGTATTCACTACATAATTGTTTTGGTAGGGAAAATTGACGTAAAATTTCAGCATCATAATAAAATCACATTAAAATTTATAAAAAGGGTTTATGATGGACAAAGAGGTATCTCATAATTTTGAAGTAAAATAATAATTAATTTGTAAATGTAAATACATATCCTAATATAAATAATTTGAAATATAAGGAATAATATAATAAGGAAACTTGAATAAATAAGAGAAGGTGAGGATCCCTTACTTTAGTATGTGATTCTAATTAACTGAGAGGTGCTTCATGAGAGCTTTGGGTGACTTGGGATGATTTTACAAGGGGGACGATAGAGTTAGTATCAGATCCAAGGATTTTTAGTGAATATAAATGGATTCATATTTGGGTTTATATAGGAATATAGGGGGAATTATTTATCATTTCTCAAACACAAGGTTTGGAGTATTTGTAATAAAATAACCAAAAACTCAATCCTTACCATCCACTTTTCCCATTTTTTCTTCCAAATGGGAGTTGTTTACATTATTTAATAATTCCAAAGTCATAAATTAATAAAATAATACACTTTATCATGTGGATGTGAGTCATACTCTATGATAAATGATATAAAACCCTTAAAATATATTGTAATTTATGGTGGATTCATAATGGATTTTTAAAATAAATCATATAAACATAAAAAATATTAATTTTTAAGTAAAAAACAAATATATGGTCTAGAATACCATATATATTATTTATTACATCTATTTTGGGTTATTATAATGTCATAATAAAGAAAGTATATTTATAAGGTATTTAATTTTTTCTAGAAAATTCGAGTGTCTCATAAAATTATGAAATATTCAATTTTAGATAACTTCAATGTTCTGATTAAAAAAATATTATTCATTTTTTCTAGATAATTTTCAATATATGTGAGTTTTCACATTTAAAATAAAATAAAAATTTTCTATGAAATGATGGGTTTTTTTCACAATAACTGTTTTCAAACCCAGATAAAAATTACAGTTGACTTCATAAAAGTTTTATGATCATTTATATTTGATAAAAACTATTTAGTAATAATATTTTATTAAATTAATATTTATTTTAAAAACCCATTAATTCATCAAAAAAATTCATTAATTTCATTTGAATAATAACTAAAAATACTATTTATCTTTTATTATATCAAAATAAAAATTCATTTATAAAGTAATACTAATTGAATTAAAATATATTCGTTATTATATACAAAATAATCTACATACTCATATTGATAGGGTATTGAGTTACATCCCTTTAATGCACCTGCAATCACCATAAGGGTAAGGTTCCCGATGGTGATACTTTCATAGGGTGGTTTGACATACATGGTTTGGACCATAATCTCAATGATCATGAAATTATCTCATAAATAGGTTCTCACAGACTTTAGTTTTTGGATATCGGCATGGTCTTAGTAAAGGGAAAATCCTAGAGATCCTATCTCTCTTGGAAGCTCTGATAATTTGGATTTATAGGGCACGATCATTTTGGTTGATGTTATCAGTTCTTTTGTCTGTGTTAATTGGGTTTGTTAAAACGCTATATTTATACTAATCATGTGATCACTGTTCAACAATTATACTATCAACTATAATGATTCTTAATGATATTTTAAAACTAATTGGATATAATAAAACCAAATAATTACATGTGTTTTCTATAACCCTAATACATAATAATAAATTTAATTAAATTATAAGGGAAATTAAATTTATAATAGTTCGAGTTGTTACACATCAAGAAATACTACAATTATAATGCCATATATTGAGCACTCTTGTGAGTTGCATGTTATACACATGGTATATTTTCATGAGGTTATCAAGAAACATAAACATTGACCATGTGTCAATATTTTTAACTATTATCATCTTTTGGTAATCATACAAACATAGAACCAACATATGTATGTCTAGAAGTTCATGGATTCTTGTTTAGTACATAACCACTCTGTTTTGTATTAAATTTTAATGATAATTATGAATTTATTATTTTAACTTCATAAACATGTTATACATAATCACAGTAGGTTGATGACAAATTTTTTATGTCCTACCGAGTATTGTATTATAATACCCCAAAAATCCATGTAATTTTTTTTGGAAATTAAATGGGATTATTTTGAGATCAGTCTTTGAGACAACATATAATTCTGAGGCCTGGAGTGGCCAAAATGTAATTTTGAACTATATTTGAGATTCATAAAATTATCATGTGAGTGGGATTTTCTTACTTTTAAATAGGTTCCCGAATAAAAAATCTGAGGGCACCGTTGAAATCAAAGCATCGAGATTTTCCTAGAAAGTGCCTAATGTTGGGCGGTGCGGGCCAACAATGAAAGTTAGTTTTTAGCCGTACAAAAACAATTAAGTAATAGTTAATTTATTTTCAAATCCTTATAAATCCTAAATGCTAACTTGGATTGTAAATCCAAGAGTACCAATGAGCTCATGATGGCGTGTTTCCCTTAGCCGGAGTATAACCTCGACTAGTGCGAGTCAAGAGTGAAATATATTTTTTGGAATTTTTTTAAGAAAATTTAAAATAAAATAAACTTGATTATTTTATTTTTATTTTGAACTTTTAAAATTGTTGCAGAAAAATGGCATTGTAACTCAACGAAACTAAAACCCTATTACATAAATGAAATTGTGTAATGGTACTAAAACTCAAGGGTAATGGAAAAGTGTTTCCTATTATAATGTTTTAACCGGGGGTGTGTCTTTGACATGTTAGGAGAAACACTCTGAATATCTAAAGGATCAACATTGATGAACGATGATCTCAAATGACGTGAGCACTCCCCCTCCTCTTCGAGAGATCCCTCACTCAACAACGGATAGAGGACCTTCACGGATGGATCGCCTTCAGTGATAGATTATTCTGGCGATTGAGCTCCAACCAATTAGGGATTTATCTTTTTGAGAAATCTAATTCTCCATTCTCCTTTCTAAGAAAAATAACATAGATCAACCCAGAAACAGTTTGATATGTGGGTTTCACATTTTTGTGGGATGTTGTTTTATCTTGAATATTGCATCAGGGTTATTTATTGATATAACATTAATCTCCTCTTCATGTGTTTCAAAAAATCTAATGCAGAGGAATCAGGACAACATGCACAAGGCCTAGATTCCTCCATATTTGAGTTTTCTTATGAACCTTGTGACCACACCTTTTAATTGGAGTCAAGGAACCATGATTCCGTTGAAGGGAAGAAAACGATCTGAGAAGTCTGGGGGCACATAAAGTTCATGAAACGGACCACCAGAGCAGACCCAGTGGTCCTTGGAAGATACCACTGGAGACCTATGATGGCAGACATGAGCAGGTGGCGGTACACCATGATGGCGCACCGAGGTGGACGATGGGGACGACTGGGGTCGTGAAAGTACAATAGAGGCTTCTGGCACTTAGGCCAGTGGCTAGTGAAGACGGATCTGGCCACCCAGCCACGACGTGTTCTGGCACATGGTCTAGAGGGAACCACATATGGGACATGGGGAATCTGGGATGGACAAGATTGGGCCCGCACAGGGGGTTGGGTCAGCGGACCTGGGTCAGGTCAGGTTGGTCTAACCGGGTTGGACCATCCCCTTTTCAGAAAAAATGGTCATAACATTCAAACCATACGCCCGATTGACAACCTGTTTAGAGTGTTGGAACCCTCTCAATGAGGTGGTTCTTTTGGAATACTCTAAGAAGTATTTCATGGAAGTTTAAATTCAATTAATGTCTTGGGAAGTGAATTCTTCTAGAATCAAGTGTACTACGTTCATGAATCATACGGCTGGCTGAGACCTAAAGACTGCTGACATGCAGGTCGAAGTGACCCTGTAGGACTAGATGATAAGTGGTATTGTGTGGACTAGCTACAAGTGGCTATGTGTGAACTAGATATAAGCAGCCCTATGTGAACCATCTCTAAGAATCCTTGTGTGGACTAACTATACGCGGCCCTCTATAGACCAACTATGATGGACTAAGTGGGGAGATGCTTTGTGTGACCCGACAGACCCACGGTGGGGAGGGGCTCTGTGTGACCCAGTAGACCCACTGTACTCATCAGGGATGAGTACCGCAACAATCCAAGGTGTTTAGTGTAATTACTGATAGTCTAGTTTTCCATAATTTATATTATACATGTGGGAGAAAATAGTACTTTGTGCATACTACCCTTTGCAGCCATTCCCTTGTGTTTCAGGGTCCTTACTGAGTATTGTGTTACTCAACCCTACACGAGCTCCACCCACATGTGTTGTGTCTAGTTCAGATGACCGACGCTTATATAGAGACCTTAGTGGCCCCAGACCAGGCGGCGACTAGTCACTACTGGAAAACTAACCTTTACCAACGGTTTGGAACTGTTGGTATAGGCCTCCAAACCGTTGGTATAGCCTATACCAACGGTTTGAAGAACCGTAGCCAAGTAAGACGTTGGGATAGGTCTATACCAACGGTTTTCCAAAAACCATTGGTATAGACCTATACCAACGGTTTCCAAAACCGTTGGTATAGGTAATAAGAAATCTATACCAACGGTAATGGAACCGTTGGTATATAAATTCCAAAAATAAAACATCCGCTGGGATTTGATCCCAGGAACCCTTGTTTATAATCGAACGACTTAACCACTAAGCTAACATCACTTTTGTAAACATAATTTCATAAATATATATAAGTATTATCATAATTATTTAAAATTTTGATTTATATAATGTTATCGATTAGTAGATCTGGAAAAAAATTAAAGAACCTATCCCAACGGTTTTGAAAACCGTTGGGATAGCCCTTTAATTTGTGGGTGGTTTTTCCCAACGGTTTTGAAAACCATTGGGAAAGGGCTTTCCCAACGGTTTTCAAAACCGTTGGGAAAGGTTAGAGTGGGTTCAATTCATTTAAGCCAAAGTTTGAATTTTTGGGTGGTCTTTCCCAACGGTTTTGGTGAACCGTTGGGAAAGAGGCTCAAAACACACCCTTTCCCAACGATTTAGGTGAACCGTTGGGAAAGGGTAGCTATACCAACGGGTTTTACAAACCGTTGGTATAGAAGTGTTGGGAAAGATCATCTTTCCAGTAGTGAGTGAGATATGAAATGTAGGACACACTTCTACAGCTTCTGGTATCCACTCCTTTCCTACCCTATAGGTGGTGTTCTTTTTCTGATGAACTTTAATAGATATTTTATACATTACTGTTTTTAGTATGTCTTTCTTTTAGTTTGTATTCTATACCATTTGATTTATAGCTTATAACTTCACTTAGTGGTTATTTTAGCTGTATGGTTGTTTTTTACTTTTCAACTTTTTGGGACATGTTTGTGCGTGCATGCATATAAGTAATTAGGAAAATGCATCCCACTCTTGGGATAATGCCTTTGATGTTATTCACCAACCCCTTTCCTTTAGGAGGTGGGCTTGGGTATTCATGACATGGGCCCTAGGGGAAGGGTCATGACAAAGTGGTATCAATAGAGGTCGGTTCTACTAGAAGTACTAAGAATCTGTAATTTTCAATGGGGCAATAGTTTTAAGTGTTTTCGGATAGGCTTTCAGATTAGGGAGTCTAGTGCTGGCGTGGTGGCCAATGTATCCATACTTCAGGACCCAGAATTCTATTTTACGACTCAGTACATCAAAACACTAGTTTCATGCGTCTTTGAGTGTTTTCTCATGACCTTTTTGAGTTAGAGTTAGCTCACCATGTATAATCTATTGAATGTGGAACATATTGATCTATTTCAGGATGCCTCCATATAGAAAGCCAACCAGGATTCTGATGTGTGACTATGAGGACAGGCTTCCTAGAGATGAGGTGTTGGTTCAGGGACCAATTCTAGAGATGGCATGTTGGGTGGTGCACTAGTGTTACCACCACCCATGGATCAATATTTACTATTGGCGCTATCGGTAGATGATGCACTCATGCTTAGTTCATTTCATGAGTTCTATAGGTAGAGACCTCCCAGGTTCATGTGCGAGACTGACCCCCAGGTGGCAGAGGATTTTCTCTAGGCTATTATGAAAGTCTCTTGGCTTGTTAGAATGCCTCTCTACCACATGAAGATCTTATTCATGAGCCTTATTCAGGTATCAGTAGGGAGATGGGGGAGCCTGAAAATCCAGACACATGATTAGGCAACCCTTGTCTGGATAGACTTTTATCATCTCTTCAGGGAGGAGTTCTTCCTAGAGATGTTATGCTCTGTGCACATACAAGAGCCACTGCACCTACAGAAGGGTATCATGACAAAATCAGAGTACTTAGCGAGATTAACCAAGGTTTCTTACTACTCTATAGATATTGTGCAAGATCCATTCATCAGGGCTCAATCCTTTGAGTAGGGACTAAACTGGGAGATCAGGTCATCCATGGTGTCTCTCAGCATCCCAACTCAGGATGAGGTGCTTGAGCAAGCCATACTTGTATAAAGTATCTTGGAAGAGTAGGCGCTGACAGTTGAATCCCCAGGTAGACACCAGGCGGTAGAGTCTTTAGTGGTGGGAAGAATGCAACATGCGTGGGGACCTAATCGAGTCAAGTCATTTAGGGAATGACCCATAGGACTCAGGGTCGGTAGTGCGGGGATCACAGAGCAGAGGGAGTCAGCATGGGGAAGGTTGTGCTTATCATGCAATGGATAGAGAAACATGGCTTGTGATTTCCCAACTCACTATGAAAACACTCAGTATATAGTTGAGGGACCACCGAGGTAGAGGTAGAGGTTCAAGCGAGGAGGTCCGTAGGGCGGCAGATGTGGAAGAGGAGTGGGAAGAGCAGTAGGTGGTGGGTGAAGGTTTGAGGTACTACCTCCACCACCCATAGGTGGTCCACCACGGCCTCACAGAGTAGGTGGATAGGGGAGAGCTCAACTTTAGGTGAGGGAGGCCTATAACCATGGAACTCTAGAGATGATTAGAGGTATGATATGTGTCTTCCCCACCTTATCTTTAGTTCATAATACTTAGGTGGTAGTCACTATTTCCTTACCACAGACCTTGTTCGGAGCTCCAAGATTCCGGTGGATATGTTTGCTCGATCCTTATGATTAGAGACTCTTTTGGAAGGGGATTTTATGATTACACATGGCTTCCAAAAGTGTGAGCATACTCTTGGAGGCAATAGATTTGACTGGAATCTCCTAGTAGCAGCGTTGAGACCTTACGATGTCATTCTTGGTATAGACTGGTTATCCACAATCCATGATCATATTGACTATTTTAGGTGTAAAGTGTGGTGTATCTACGAAGATGGAACCAGTTTCTCCCTTACTGGTGAAAGGGGGATTCTTGTAGTAGAGGATGGACTTCCTCGAAGAAGGGTGTAGCCGATCACTCACCAATTGGATAGCCTCACCCTTGTTGTGGTGGATGGGGAGAGTCCTCGGTTCCTCATAGTGGTGGACGAGTACGAGGTTGTCTTCCCTGAGGATGTTCCAGGATTTTCTCCTCACAGGAAGGTTGAATTATGCATCGACTTATACCTTGGGACGACACCGATATCTACACAAGCATACCAAATGCCTCCCATAGAGCTTCAAGAGCTGAGGGTGCATTTGGAGGACTTGTAGAGTAATGGGTTTTTAAGGCCCGAAGTTTCACCATAAGCAACCCCCGTGTTGTTTTCCAAGAAAGAAGATAGAAGATTGAGGCTATGCATGGACTTCCATCACTTGAACCAGGTGAATATGAAGAACAAGTATCCTATATCAATGATTGATGACCTCATTGATCAGTTGAAGGGAGTGAGATGGTTCTCAATGATAGTCCTCAGATTAGGCTATTACCAACTTGGAGTGTGAGATGAGTATATCTCAAATATGGTTTTCAGATGTTTCTATGGACACTACGAGTACATAGTGATTTCATTTTGTGTGATGAGATCCCCAGTTGTGTTCATGGGACTCATGAATATGATATTCCAACTATACCTAGACCAGTTTATAGTGGTCTTCGTTGATGACATCTTAGTGTATTCAGTGTTAGAGGGGGAGAATACGATACAACTAAATATGGTTCTGAACACACTATGAGAGAACCAAATTTATGGTAATCTCTCGAAGTGTGACTTCTAGATACGAAAGGTACACTTCATGGGACATGTCATCTCAGAAGATGGAGTTGTGGTGGATCCTATGAAGATAGAGGTGGTTCTTGCTTGGGATCCACCCAATATCTTTACCAAGATGCGGAGTTTCCTTGGGTTGGTTGGGTACTATCAGATGTTTGTACCCGACCTCTGAAGGGTAAAAACACCCATGAAAACATTGGCGAAGAAGGGGAAACCTTTTGAGTGGAGAGAAAGATGCCAGCAGAACTTTTAGCTGCTAAGGCAGAGCATGATGAGTGGTCCCATCTTAAGATGACTAGAGGAGGGCGCTGACTACATGGTGTACTATGACGCATCAGGAACTGGGCTTGGTAGTGTCCTGAGTTAGGGGAAAGTAGTGATTTCTTATGGCTCATGAATTTTGAGACTGCATGTACAGAACTATGTGACTAATGACCTTGAGTTGGTAGCGATAGTGTTTGCATTGAAGATGTGTCTACACTACCTTATGGGAGAACAATTCATCATCTACTATGACAACAAGATTCTCAAGTATATCTTTTCTCAGAAGTATTTTAATCTAAGAAAAATAAGTTGGCTATATTTCCTCCAGGAATATGACATTGAGATAGTTTAGACTCCTGGGAAGGTGAACATGGTGGAAGATTCTCTCAGCAAAAGATAGACTTCACAACTACTGAACAAGGCCTTAGAGCCATTGACCTCGCTTCATATATCCATTGTGGATATAATTGAAGCAACTTATCTATAGTCTATGGTGATTCCCCCTCCATTATTATAGTGATTTAAAGAGGCACAAATTTGAGATACCAGCTGTGAGACTACATGTGCCCAAATTTCTTTAGGGAATTCCCCTATTGGATATTTGAAAGGTTGGTAACACACCATCTTTTTCAAAGGATGCATAGTAGTACCAGTGGAATTGTGGGAGGAGGTGTTGAGGGAGTTCCATACATCCACTTTATCGGTAGATCATGGTGTGTAGAAGATATACTAGGAACTTTGACGTTAGTACTGGTGGCCAAGGATGAAGAAGGCATTAATAATGGCTGTCTCGAGATGCCTCACTTGTCAACAAGTGAAGGCTGAGCATCAGATACCAATAGGTTTGATACAACCCCTCAAGGAACCAGAGTGGATGCGGGATGGAATATTGAGAGAATTAATGATGGGATTACCATGTACATCCATGGGTTATGATACCATTTGGATGATTGTAGACCGACCCACCAAGTCGGCCCACTTCCTACCCATTCAATGGAAGGGTTCAGTAGAGAGATTGGGATTACTCTACTTATAGGAGACAATTTAACTCCATGGAGTCCCATCTACAATAGTCTCATATTTTGATGCAGTCTTTACATCCTGATTGTGGAAGGGATTGTAGGAGGCTTTTGGGAATTAGCTATGCTTGAGCACAACCTTTCACCCACAGACTAGTGGTAAAAAAAGTAGGCTATAAAGACCTTAGAGAACATTCATTGTGCTTGCATCCTTTATTTTGGTCATAATTGGGAGGACCACCTACCACTGGTGGAGTTTGTGTTCAAAAAAACTACCACTCCACCATCTATATGGCATTGTTAAAGGCACTATATGGATGATAATGCATGCCACCATTATACTGGACAGACCTAGGGAAGTCAGCACTCATGGGGTCCATAGATGGTACAGGCTACCACTAAGAAGGTTTAGGTCATTTGAGAGAAGACGAAGACTACACAAAGCAGATAGAAGTCCTATGCTGATAGGCGACAGAGAATCTTGGAGTTTGAGGAGGGGGACCACATATTCCTTTAAGTCTCTCATTGACAAGGGATACATAGATTTGACTGGGGAAGAAAGTTATCTTTTAGGTTCATCGAACCATTCTTGATACTGTATAGAGTGAGTGAGGTGGTGTGTTGCTTCGCTCTACCACTGCTGTTAGAGTGGGTGCATGATGTCTTCCACGTATCCCAATTGACGAGATATGTACAGGAACCTTCTCATGCCATCGACCATGGTGAGTTGGATATTGATGACGAGGCGACATTCGCGGTGTACCTGGTGAAGGTAGATGATCGACATGAGAGGATCCTTCATGGATGGTCGATTCCTCTAGTGTGTGTTTGTTGGAAGCACGCGAATCTCTAGGAGAGCACGTGGGAGAGGGAGGCTCAGATTCATGGTCTGTACCCCCATTTGTTTTATTAGACTTTGTTTTGGCTTATTAGGATGTAAATCCCTAGAAGGGGGGAGTAATGTAATGCCATATAATTCCATGTATTTTCTTTTGAAAATTAAATGGGATTTTCTTGAGACCAGGATATGAGATGAAACATAATTTCGACGCCTGGAGTGGTTGGAACATAATTTTGAATTTTTTTAGGTTTATTAAATAATCACGCGAGTGGGTTTTTATAACTTTTAAACTGGTCCCCAGATCAAAAATATGATGACACCATTGAACTCAGAGAATTCGGATTTTCCAAGAAAGGGCCTAACGTTGGATGGTGTATGCAAACATTGGATGCTAGTTTTTTTCAATAAATAAAATAATTAAGTAACAATTATTTTATTTCCAAATCCTTATAACTCCTAAACGACAAGTCGGATGAGAAATCTGAGAGTATCATTGAGATCTTGAGGGCATGTTTCCCTTATGCTGAGATTAACCTCAACCGACATGGGTCGAGGGTGAAAGATTGTTATCTGAATTTTTTAAAGAAAAATTAAAATAAAATTAACTTGAATATTTTATTTTTTATTTTGAACTTTTGAAATTATTGTAGTGAAATGGTGTTGTAACTTAATGAAACCAAAATGATGTTTCATAAATGATACAACATAACAAAACTACAATGCAATAGTAATGGAAAAGCATTTAATATTTTAATGTTTTAACAAGGGGGTGCATCTTTGACACATTGGGAGAAACACTCTTAATCTCTGAAGGATCTTCATTGATGAATGCAGAATGATGATCGTCAATGACATGAGTACTCCTCCTCCTCTTTGAGATATCCCTCTCTCAATAACAGATCGATGAACTTCATGGAAGGATCGCCTTTAGTGATATATTCTTCCTGCAATCAAGCTCTAACCAAGCAGGGGTTTATTTTTTGATAATTTGAATTCCATGTGTTTCTTTCTAAAACAACGAACATAGATTAACCCACGAATAGGTTGATCCGAGAGTTGTTCATTTTCATGGGAGGGTGTTTTATCTAAAATATTTCATTGGGGTTATTTGTTGATAGAACCATAATCTCCTATTCCCATATTTCAAAAACTCTAACAGGGAAGAATCAAGACAACACCAACAAGTCCCTGATTCCTCCATCTTTGGGCATTATTGTGATCTTCTTGACCACATATCTGAATTGGCAGCAAGGAAACTACTAGGTCGTATCAGGGAAGATGACAGCCCGAGATGTCTAGGGGTGAAGATGGTTCAAGAAATGGACCACTGGAGAAGACCCCGTGGTCTTCAGAAGATACCTTTGGTGCGCCAAAGCCGGCAGCGGTGGCCGCGGGCCAATGGCGGCGTGCCACGATGGCACACTGAGGTGGACAGCATGGTAGTGAGGCAGGGGCCGCCGACACACAGGTTGATGGATAGTAGAGATAGATGCAGCCACATGGCTATGGGCCAAGGCATGCATCGACAGGCAGTCTAGCGAGGACCACATGCAGGTCAGGGGGCAACCAAACTCATCCTGCTGCGTGGCAGCACAAGTCAGATTCCTCCTGGTTTCCGGGCTGGAGGAGAGCCGACATGCACAATGTGACGGTAGGGGGTGAGAAGGGACTCCCAACGGGCTGAACCTATGGACCAACAGGCCAGATAAAAATTGGGTTAGGTCAGTGGACCTAGGTTGGGTTGGGGGACCCCAGACCGGGTCAGGTCGGTCCAACTGGGTCGGATCAGACCAGGACTCAATCGACAGCTTTTCGAAAAAATGGTCATAACCTTCAAACTGTAATATCGATTGATGAGCTGTTTGCGGAGTTGGAACCCCTACGATGAGGAATTTCTATTGGTATGATCGAAGGAGGATTTCATGGAATATAAAATTCAACGAATTTCTTGAGTAGTGAATTATCCCAGAATTAATTGCACTATGTGTAGAAATCTTGTGGCTATCTGAGACCTGAAGAATACTAAAAAGCGGGTCTAAGTGGCCCTCCTAGCCTAGATGATAAGCGTACTTGTGTGGACTAGCTAAAAGTGACTCTATGTGAACCAGATATAAGAGGCCCCAATTTTACTATTTATAAGTGGCCTTGTGTGGACCTACTATAAGCAGCTCTGTGTGGACCAGCTATGATGACTTAAGTGGGAGAGACTTTGTGTGACCCAATAGAACCACGGTGGGTAGAGAACCTCTGTGACCTTGTAGACCCTTGGTACTCATCAGGGATGAGTACCTTAGTAGTCCAAGGTGTTCAGTTTTACAACTGATAGCCTTTCTTTCCATACTTTAGATTATATCTGTGTGAGCTGAAAGTACATTGTGAATAAACTCTATTTTGGTCTTTACCTTGTGTTTTTAGGTCCTTACTGAGTATTGTGTTACTCATCCCTTCATGGGATTCACCTGCACATGTTGTATCTGGTGCAGATAACAAGCACTTTGATAGGTACCTGGGTGACTCAGGGCCAGACGGTGCCGAGTGAGATACGAAAGGTGGGACACACTTCTACAACTTCTGGTAGCCACTCCTTGGAAACCCTATAGGTGGGGTTCTTCTGCTGATGACATTTTAGAGGTCTTTTGTGGTTTCTTGTTTTCACTATGTCTTTTGTTGGGTTTTTTTTTATTCTGGCCCATTTGACTTACATCCTCAACCTTCACTCAATGGTTGTTTTAGTGGCATGCATGTTTTTCCTTTTCAACTTTTTGGGAGATGGTAGTGTGTGCATGCGTACAGGTACTTAGGAAAATGTCTCCCACTCATATGACAATGCTTTTGGTGCTAGTCACCAGCCCCTGGCCTTTGGGAGGCGAGCTTGGGGTAGTCATAGCATGGTCCCCGGGGGATGGGTTGTGACATGTACTGACACACGCTTGTTTTGAGGTGTGGAAAAATGAATTAAATCCCTCTAAGAGTGTATTATTAATGGTAACTAGAATTTAATTCTCTAGGGATAAATGTTTTAATCTTGGTTTCACTTAAAAAAAACAGGTTTGAATGATTTAGGAAAGAAAGAGATTTTCTTAAGAAGGTTTGTGAATTTAATATGAGAGATAAGTGATTGGATTTAGGTTGGATTTACCCATTTGTGATGTCATTAGAGTTTTTAGGAAAATATGAATCCTTTAGTTTTAGAAAAAAATTAATTAAATTGAGTAATAATTTTTTCTTGATTTCACCTTTGATTTAATTATATATCAAAGTGTAGAAATAGTAATGGACTAATATTATTCACTCAGGTAATACCAAATCAGGTATTTATTTTCCATAAATAATTAATTTAATCTATCATAATTTCTCTATGTGTTTTAGCAATCATCAAATCACTCCCTTAGTTGATTTTCTTCCTAGATTAACCGATTAGTGTAAAAAATGAATAGTCCAAGAAAGGGTAGAATAATATTTAAATCAAAGAAATTTCATATTTAAGAATAGACCAAAATACCATCAATTTAATTTAAATTCAAAAATAAATTAATTTGAAAACCATTAAAATATAAGCAAAGAATTCCTTTGAATAAAACTTTAGAAACTCAAACATCACAAAATGGGGTTCCCATTCCCTTCACCCAATCACAAAGGATTCTACCCCTCCATGCTAAGTGGATTCATATAATTCAAATAAAAAGAACTTGGAAAAAGTAATTATGAATGAAGAATAAGGAGGAGGATTTTCTCCTCCTCTTGGATGCTTTCCAGTGGATGAATAGGACATGAAGGAATAATTTGAGAGGTAGGAGATCCTCTCCTTTTATAGGCAGATTTTGTCCTTCATAAGTTTTCATGTTTGTGACCCATTAATTATTTGATTAACACGTGGAACCCTTCATCAAAGTTGTGTATAAATGTCTTGTTCCTTAAACCACCAACTTTCAGATCATTTGGACATAGTATGAATGAGTTATTATTTTTGTATTGGATGTTTCTTTTTATGGATGAAGGTTCTAGGAAGCTTCCTCCAAAAGTGTAACATCCAATGGAAACCTTAATGACTTCAAAACTCCCTCAATTTTATTAGACTTTTTTCCAATGTGTCCTCATTCTATCCCAGTTAGAATCAACTTCATTGAAGGTGTGTAGTCCAAGATGTGGTTCTGTTACTTTGGTGGGGTCCACTCTATCCTCCTGGAAAAATCTTCAACTTCATCAATTTTTTAAGGCCTCTATATAGAAGAATCAAACCTTGGTTTAGAAGACAAAGTTGGAGGAAATAAAATAAGGATTATAAAAAAATGAATCACTCAATTTGGAATTATATTTTGTAAGAAATGACCAAATTACTATTTATGTAAAAATCTGTTAAAAATCCAAAATTAATCACATTCAACAATTTATACCATTTTCATTCTAAAATTCAAATTACAAATTATTTTTATAAAAAAATTAAATACATGGGTTTTATCATTGAAAAACATTAAAAAATAATAATTATTTGATTAAAAATATGCATATAAATTTTCTATGTTAAATATTCCCACACTTAAACCATGCTTGTCCTCAAGAATAAAGTTTCAACATGGAAATTATAGAACACCAATGTTACCAATATTCAATTTCTAATGCAATAAAATAAAAAAATCAATTCGAAATAAAGCATTCAAAAGTATGTATAAAATATGAATTTAATTTCCCATTTTTTAAAGAAAAAAATAATTAACATATTTTACTTTTCCCCTTTTAAAAATGATGGAAATTCTCATTTCATTCATTCAATATCCTTGATTCATTATTATTAAATATACCAAGTCATGATTTACCTCAATTTTGATTATTTTCTCTCATGATATAATTTAAGTAGAGTTATGCTCATATCATGAGAACATTCTTGTTATCCATAGTCTTGTAAATGAACTACTTTCTCCACTTTGTAAGGATAAAAGACACATAAAATAATTGAGGACTTGTAATAAATGTTCAAATAAATCAAAATCTTAAGGTTTGTAGGATTTTATGCTTTAAAAATTAAGTCTAAAGGAGGATATTTATATCTTAAGTAAAATTATTGATATCAAAAAGTGTAATGAAATTATCCCTTTCAAAGTAGCAACACCCACTTCTCAAAACTCAAAGTAAGATATTGATCAAATTATGCATAATGAATGATTTGTGAACCATTTTGAATATTTTTTTACTTCTGTACATTTTTTTAAAATTTTTTGATAAAAAATGACATCCATCACCTAACCACATACAATTATAAGATCATCATCATAGAAAATGGTGATTTTTGGATCTTCGAAATCACAACCCAAATTTCTCTTTTTTTGAACTTTTTGTAATTTTCATTTTTTATCAATTCAATAGGGAAAAAATTGAGTATAATGAATGATTCCAAAACCTTTCACAATTCCCACAATAATACCCCCATACTTCTTCTTATAATAAATATCATCTCATCCACTATAATTCCCTTTACCCCCACACTTAATGTTTAAAATATCATGAAACTATTAAGAGGATGGTAGGAACGGATAAAAATTGATTGACACATGGATCATCCTAATAAAAGAAATTCATGGTCACTATTGGTTAAAATAAGAATTGATGTAAAGGTTGTCTTTTAAGGGAAAAAATATTTTCAAAAAATTACCTCAATAATTTTAAATGTGT
Source organism: Viscum album (assembly GCA_963277665.1). Taxonomy (NCBI): domain Eukaryota; kingdom Viridiplantae; phylum Streptophyta; class Magnoliopsida; order Santalales; family Viscaceae; genus Viscum; species Viscum album. The sequence goes on along the minus strand of OY728146.1, from coordinate 1,773,314,243 downwards.
TTTTAATGGTCATATATTTGAAAAGTCTCAATACATGTTTTGGTATGTTAAATGTACCAAGATAACTCAAGAAATATGCTCATGACAAATAGAAAATTATTGGTCTAGAAATACTCTCGGTAATGAGATATATGATATTAGACAATCACTCAAGGAATTAATTATAATAAAAAAAATTCTCAAAACTTTCATAAATTCTATGCATGAATATTGGTTAGGGATTTTAATTTATATGAATATATTAATTCATTCAAATCATGGGTCATAATTTCAATATCCACACCTCATATTTAAAAATTCAATTATACATTTCAATCATATCAACATTGAAATATAAAAAATGTCATCACAAGATTCCTAAGAAACTAATGTCTCCTAGATAAGTCATGTAAAACATGAATTCAAGTGTTGTCATGCAATTTCAACTTTAAAGTTCAAAAAATTATTTTGATGAAAAAAATGTAGTGAGTTTAAATTATAATCATAAAAAGTAAACTCCCTTTTGAAATAAATATTTTGGTCCACTTCCTCTTCTTCTTGGGTTTGTCTTGTGGTTTCCTTCCATGATGGTTCTTGAAAAATCACTCATACTAGTGTAATAACCATTCAATTAAACATCAAATTAATGATGTAAGAGGTAATTGAGCCCTAAATCCTAAGAAAACAGTGATACCCGGGTTGCCTCCAAGAAGCACCTTTGGTTAATATTGTCGGATCAATCTTACCTCATGAGAAGAAATAAGTAGATGGGTTGGAGAAGATTGAATTCCTCCACCGGTTATTGAGGTTAAATTCTAAAGAACTTATTCAGCCTTTCCCATTTATAGTGAATGGGTTTCCTCCTTGTTTCTTGACTTGAATGGAACCAAAAAGATATACATTATCTCCTATAACTGTAGTTTTTTTTTACTTTCCCAACTTTCTCCAAATCCATGGTATGATATCCTAAAAAAATCATGAAGCATACCTAGATCTTCAATGGTATCATTACCTTATTCATGGGAGATTGTAAAGAGCGGGTGATTATTTAACGAGTTTATTTTTGAGTCAAGGACATTGAAGTTGGCCCTGATATATCCAAGCTCCCAGATCAAGGTTCCTTTATTTACATTGATGACTGTCTTTACCATTTTTAGGAACGGACTTCCCAAAATTATTGGTGAATGTCTTGGTGCATTGTTCTCCTCCATGGTGAGTATGTAAAAGTCTGCGAAAAAAATGATTTCTCTAACTCTTACTAGCGCATATTCCACAACTCTAGCTAGATAAACAATAGACCAATTTGAGAGTTGGATAACCACTCTTGTGGGCTTCGTATTACCTATTTTCAAAGACAAGAAGACATAATTAGACATAATATTTATGGATGCACCAATGTCACATAAAAATCAGAAAAATCTAAAGAAAACATTGTGCAGAGAATAGAGAATGTACCTGGATCTTGACATTTTTGGGGTAATGGTGGGGTGGAAACAACTGAGACACAATTTTCAAAACTGATTTTTTCATCCTCATCATTATTTTTTTTATAGGAGCATATTTCCTTCAAAAAAATTTCATATTTGGGTATTTTTTGGATTTCCTCCAGCAAGGGAACGCAGACTTCCACTTTTTGTAAGGTTTCATGAATATCTCTTTGAAGTTGTTATTCTTCAGCATTTGATGATCGAGTTAGTGCAGAAGTGAATGGTACCTTGTTTCCTATTTTCTCATTTTTTTCCTTTGAATTTGTGTTTCTTCATTATTCATTGGGTGGATGAGTTTATCTTCAGGTTTTTTTTGGAAATTCCCAACTTACTTAGCTCATGTGGTGAAAGATCCTTTCCACTTTGAGTCATGATTTCACTAACATTCTCCTTTGGATTTGGGACAGTTTGGACTAAGAGTTTACCTTGATTCATAATCAGAAGATCCATAAGGATATCAGACTTTTTTTCAAATTTTTTCATGGACTTATTCAGATCTTCAATCTTTGTTTCTTGGTTGAACTTCTCAGAACTTGTTAGAGGATGTTCAAAATTCCTTCATTGGAAAGGTGGGGGTTAAAATGTTTGTTGTGGCTAGAAGGGAAGCCTGTATGGTGTCTCGTTCTAAAATTTCTATTGAAATGGTGGTCTGTCCTGGTTCTGTTTCCCTATGTATCCTTGTTGGGTTTGACCTTCTCTCTATTGTTGATTTTGTTGGAAGTTCCTTTGCTGGAATGTAGTAGTACGACTTTCTTTATCCTGTATCTTAACACATTGATCAGTGTAATGATTTGGTGATGAACATAACCAACTTAACTAAGGTGGAGATGGTTTCTCATTCAACTTATTAATGGAAATTTTCCTCACAAGGATTATTAGTTCTTGAATATGTGTTTTAATAATATGTGATGAGTTATAAGTTTTTACCTCATCTATCCCTCTTGTACCAGTGCTTCTTGTCCTGAATTATTGTGAATTTTGGGAAATATTCTCAATTAGGCTATGAGATTCTACAGGTAAATTTTCAATAAAATATCCTCCAGGGGATTCATCCAAAATATTCCTATCACTATACAATATTCCTTGGTAGAAAAATACCAGGAAGTGGTGCTCCTCTATTACTTGGAGCGGGAAACTTACACTAAGTTTTTTGAATCATTCCCAATACTTGTAAAGAGTCTCACTAGAAGCTTTCCAAAAGACATATATCTCTTTCCTGATTTCTATGATTTAGGAGGCTGGGAAGAACCTTTTCATGAAACTTTGTTGGAGATTATCCCATTCTTGTATTTCTTAGGGTTGTAAGGTATATAACCACTTTTTAGCTGCTCCCTTAAGTGAAAAATGGAATGCATTCCACTTCACTTGCTCCTACAATAATTCTGTTGGTTTGAATCTTGGACACGCATGGCTGAATTATTGAATGTTCTGATTGGGATCCTCAAATGCAAGGCCATAAAATTTAGGTAGCACAAGAATCATGTTTACTCATAACTCAAAATCATTTTGTTATTCAGGCATGTTTAACTGATTCTGCTGGTTAGAAAATTGGGGGGAACAAAGGTCCCTCAAGGTTTTTTGTGAGTTTTGTGCCATTATTTCTGGTTCTGATTGGACACTTGATTATTCTAAACTTATTTCTTCAAAATTTATTTCAATATTGAGATTCCTATGCCTAGAAAACAATTTTCTTTAGAACTTAGGGTTGAAATCAAGTAGTTCCTTGCTAGAGGTCCTGGTTATGAAGATTTAAACTTGCTCCCTGTCAACGACACCAGTGTTGATAAAAACTTGTCATGAGGTGTGGAAAAAACAATTAAATTTCCCTAAGGGGGTAGTTTGAATGTTAACCATAAATCCATTCTCCAAGTAGTAGTGTTTTAATCATGGTGTCACTTTAAAAATAACTAGTTTGAATGATTTAATAAAGTAAGAGGTTTTCTTAATTATGTTTCGGAATTTAATATGAGAGATAAGTGATTGGATTTAGGTTTGTTTTTCACATTTTTGATGTCATCATATTTTTTAAGAAAATATAAATCAATTGTTTTAGAAAAAAATAATTAAATTAATTGAATAACAATTGTTTATTCGTTTCACCTTTGATTTAATTATTTATAAAAGTGTAGAAATCTTAATAGACTAATATTAATCACTCAAGGAATAAAAAATCTAGTTTTTATTTTCCTTAAATAATTAAATTAATCTATATTAATTTCTCCACATGTTTTAGCAATCACCAAATCAATCCATTAGTTTATTTTCTTCACATATTAACCAATCAGTGTAAAAAATGAATAGATCAAGAAAGGGTAGTATAATATTTAAATCAAAGCAATTTAATATTTAATAATTAATCAAAATATAATCATATTTAATTTAAATTAAAAAATAATTTAAATTGAAAATCATTCATTTAATAGAAAATAATTCCTCTGAATAAAACTTTAGAAACTCAAATATCACAAAAGGGCCCCCCCTTCCCTTCACCCAATAACAAAGGATTCTACCCCTCTATGAAAGGTGGGGTCATCAAACTCAAATAAAAAATAAACATGGAAGAAGGAATTATGATTGAAGAATAATGAGGAGGATTTTCTCCTACTCTTAGATGCATTCCACTGGATTAATGGGATGTGAAGGAATAATTTGAGAGATAGGAGCTCCTCTCCTTTTATAGTCAGATTCTATCCTCCATAATTTGTTGCTTTTTTGACCCATTATATGGCCGATTAATGTATGTAACCCTTCATTAAAGTTTTTCATAATGTGTTTTCCATCCAACCTCCAAATTTCAGCTCATTTGGCTACCAAATGCATGAGTTATGATTTTTTATTGGATGTTACTTTTTTTGGATGAAGGATCCATGAAACTTCCTCCAAAAGTATAACATCCAAAGGAAACATTAATGACTTAAGAACTCACTAAAATTATTTTTAGTGGTGTTCCAATGTGTCCTAGTTCTATCCCAGGTGGAATCACCTTCATCGAAGTTGTGTAGTCCGAGATGTGGTTCTGTTACGGTTGTGGGGTCCACGCTATCCGCCTAAAAAAAATTTCAACTTCATTGATTTTTTAAGGCCTCTATACAGAAGAATCAGAACCTAGTCCAGAAGAAAATTTGGAGGAAATAAAATAAGGATTCTAAAAAAATAATCACTCAATTTGGAATTATATGATTTATGAAATGACCAAATTACCCTTGATGTAAAAATATGTTAAAAATCTATAATTAAGAACTTTACACAATTTAGACCATTTTCATTATAAAATTCAAATCATCCATTATTTTTATAAAACAATTAAATAAATGGATTTTATCCTTGAAAAACATTAAAAAAATAATCATTATTTGATTAAAAATATTTACAAAAATTTTCTCTGTCAAATACCCCCACACTTAAACCAAGCTTGTCCTCAAGCATAAAGTCTCAACATAGAAATTAGAGGACACCAATGTTACTAATATTCAATTTTCAATGTAATAAAATAAAAAAATTAATGTGAAATCAAACATTCAAAAATATTTATAAAATATCAATTTAATTTCTCATATTTCAAAGAAATAAATAATTCACATATTTTAATTTTCCCTATTAAAAAATGATAGAACTGATCCTTTCATTAATTCAAGATCAATGATTCATTATTATTAAACTTGAAAATTCATTATTTACCTAAATTTTGATTATTTTCACTCATCACTCATGATATAATTCAAGTATAGTTATGCTCATATCATGAGAACATGCTCCTTATCTATAGTCTTGTAAATGAACCACTTTCTCCACTTTGTAAAGACAAAAGACACATACAATTTTAAGGAATTTCAATAAAGTTTCAAATAAATCTGAGGATTAAGGTTGGTAGGATTTGATGATTTAAAAATTAAGTCTCAAGTAGAAGGTTTATCTCTTAAGTACAATGCATGATATCAAAAATGCAATGAAATTCACCCCTTCAAAGTAACATGAACCACTTCCGAAAACTCAAAGTAAGGTCATGATCAAATTATGAATAATGAATTATTTGTGCACCCTCTTGAATATTTTTCTACTTCTGTAATTTTTTTCAAAAGTTATTATTAGATAAGACCTAAAATCCATCACCTAACCACATATGATCAGAAGATCATCGGTCTGAAAAAATGTGATTTTTTGTTCTCCCAAATCACAACCCATTTTTATCATTTTTTAGATCTTTTTGTCATTTTTATTTTTTTAAATTCAAGAGGGGAAAACAATAGAGTACAATGAATGATTCCAAAACCTTTTACAATTCCCACAATAATACCCCCACACTTATTTCTTATAATTAATATCATCTCATCCACCATGATTCCCTTTACCCCCACACTTCAACTTTAAAATATCCTGAAAATACTAAGAGGATGGTAGGAATGGATAAAAATGGCTTGAAACATGGATCATCCCTATAAAGGTCATTCATGTTCTCTATATGTTAATAGAAGGATTGATGTAAAGGTTTTCTTTTAAGGGATATTATATTTTCAAAGGATGCCTCAATCATTTTAAATGTTTTTTTGCATAGTCATAGCTTTGACAAGTTTTAATACAAGTTCTAGTCAGTTACATGTCCCAAGATCACTCAATAAATATTCTTAAGAAAAATAGGAAGTAATAGGTCTAGAAATCCCCCCAAGAATGAGATATATGATATGAGACAGTCACTAAAGTCATTATTAATAATAACAAATCAATTTACATAAATTTCATAAATTAGAAGCCTGAAAGTTGATTAGTGAATTTAATTTATATGAATCAATTAATTCATTCAAATCATGGGTCATCATTTAAATATCTATGCTTCTTAATTAAAAATCCAATTCTCCATTTCCATCATTCAATCATATCAACATTGAAATCTAAAACATGGAATCAAAGGATTCCTAAGAAACTCATGTCTCTTAGATAAGTCGAGTAAAACCAGATTTCATGTGTGGGCATGCAATTTCGACTTTAAAGATCAAAACATGATTTTGATGAAAAAATTATTGGAGTTTAAATGATAATAATGTGAAATCCCTTTTGACATAAAGATTTTTGTCCTCTTTCTCTTTTCTGGGTCTATCTTGTGGTTTAATTCCATGATGGTTCTTGAAAAATCACTCATACCAGTGTAAGAAAAATTCCATTATAGCTCAAATGGGTGATGTAAGAGGTAATTGGGTCCTAAATCCTAAGAAAATAGTGAAACTAGAATTACCTCCTAGAAGAGCCTTTGGTTAATTTCATCGGCTCAATCTTACTTGATGAGAAGAAATCAGTAGATGGGTTGGAGAAGATTGAACTCCTCCACTGGTTCTTTAGGTAAACATATGAAGAACTTATTCAGCCTTTTCCCATCTATAGTGAATGTGTTTCCATCCTCTTCATCCATTTCATAGTGAGTTACGGCGGAGTGAACCCTAGTCTGATGCTCGACCCTCAGTGAAGACGACATCAGCAACACCGGTCCCTCCTCCCCCGGTGGAGGAGGGACCTCCGACGTCCCCCAGAAGAGCATGGCCTCATTTTCGCCCCTTCACTAACCCCGACAGTCTTCCTCCCTTCCCGATAGGCTTACTATGTCCCAAGGTTGCGGATCTCCTCGACGGTCTCCCCAATCTTCATATTTCTTCTTCAGAGTTCACGGAATCTACAACACTTCTGAATCTCACCCTGGTAGCTCAGTTTAGATAGAGTAAACCTTCGGTGGATTCCTTTTACAAGTTCATCTTTGGCGCTTGGGACCTTCATGAGAGGGCGACAGTGGGTTTTCTTGACAATCAACATTTCATGATTCATTTTTCTTCCAAGATAGACCTTATCAAAACATGGTCTAGTGGCCCCCGTACCGTCGATGGTTTTTATTTCTTTCTTTTCCATTGGTCTTTTGATTTTCACATGACTCGGGATCCACCTTCTACTGCGGTTTGGGTTAGTTTTCTAAATTTTCCTTTACCGTTTCAAAACCCATCCATTATCAGGATGATTGGTAATCTGGTCAGTAGTTTCTTATGCTCCGATAGCCGAACTGAGGTAGTTTTCCACCTGGTCAATCCATGAGTGTGTGTGGAACTTGACCCTTACAGAATCCCGCTTGAGTATGTTTGGATTAAAATCGGTGAGGAGTATCAGTGTAAGCAGCGGGTGAGTTATGAAAATTGGTTTGATTCTTGTTCTTCCTGAAAACGTTTGGGTCATTCCTGTGATGTTTGCCATCAGGGGTCTGCGAAGCGGAGAGGCAGGGGAATTGGCTGTGAATCCTGCTCAGAGTGAAAGAGGTTGGGTCATTCGATGGAGGCTTGCCACCGGGGAGTTCCGTCCTGGGGGAGGTCGAAGGATGGCGGTAAGGGAAAAGTTCCAGAACATGAGGAGATTGGACTAGTTATATCAACAGAGGGTACTGACGGGGGAGGTCGGGGATCCCAACTACTTCAAGCGGTGGAGGAGGAGAACCTTGAAAATGATCTAGTAGAAGGCACCACGTCTGTTTAAGGGATTTTCTGCACGGATCGAGTAAAGAAGGATTCTATTTCTTAGGATCTTCTTCTCGTGTCTGAAGTGTTCCACATGTTGAAGCAGGATTTGGCTGGACCCTCCTGTGAACTGCAGGACAATGGCCCAGTTCTGATCGAGGCTTTTAAAATGGAAAATTATTGTAAGGGGAGTACAAAGGCTATGGCATGCGGGGAGGAGGTTTTCCTAGTCGATCCTGATACTAAGGTGGTATTGTCGGATAGTGGCGAGGTGTGTAAGGGGAGGCAAGGAGCGTCTGTGAATGCTGCTTATCCAAACAAAACTGGGATAACAGGGGGGTTAGACTATTTGAGTTGGACCTCTATCCACTTGAGAAACTCTTTTGGAATCCTTTCCAAGGTTGGTTTGAGTTTGGACCCAAATACTCAGGTTTATCATGACGGGGTATCTGAGAAGGATCCTAATAGAAGTGAACTCGAACTATTGGTTGATGGAGATTTAAGCCCAAGAAGTAATAAGAGTATTAAGAGGAGGAAAGAGAGGAAGGACTAGTCCTCTTTACCTCCTCCTCTGGAGACCTGATCTGCAAAAAAGTCCAACGAAATGAAAATAGATGCTAAGGTTTTGAGCAGTCAGAGAACAGAGGAACAGGGAGTTCAATCATCTGAATTGCTTCTTAGGTCCGATGAAGAGGTGATTGAGCAGGTTTTACTGCTTAACTCTAATGAAGAGAAGGCATCTAAAATGATGGAGAGGCCACTAAAAATGTCTCTGAACTAAGATCAATACTTATGGATTGACAATCAAGATCTAATTCTGGTGGGGGGATTTAATAAAGGGAAGATTTGCATCAAGGAGTAAATTCAGGTATGGGATCATCTAGCTTCGGAATTTTAAAAGAGAATGGCTGAGGTCCCTGATACCCAGGTTTCTTTCTTATACTGGAAGTTGTTTAGGGAAGAAGATCCTGGTAATCTTAATTTCATTTTTAATGTATCTATTTAAGTTGATGTTTTGTGGGTTCTTTGGAGGGTTTTCTTGTTAGAGCTATCTTCTCTTGGTTCTTTCATATATTTGGTTTTGTGGTGGTGTTTGGAGCTGTTTCAAATGGGGATCAGAGCATGAAGGCTTCATTGGTTCATGTCATTTGGATTGGGATGACTGAGAGGGTATGGCTTTCCATCTGTACCGGGCCCGCGCTTTTACACAAGACACTTGCCATTTGACATACTTTGGTGAAGGCTTATCATCATGATGCAATTGCTGGGGAGGGACAACTCCGAATTTCATGTTTTCTCTATTTTGGTTGTATTTTGGTTGTTATGTTGGACTTTGCGGTTTCTCACTTCCCCTCAAAGTGTTTGATAATAAAAAAAATTAATTTTTAGTTAGTGAATGAGTTTCCTCCTTTTTTATTGACCCGAATGGCACCAAAAGGATATACATTAGTAAAAACCAAAGGTCCTTCCCACCTAGAATGATGCTTACATAGAATTAGCTTTAATCTAAAATTGTAGAGTATAATTTGGACTCTAGGTTTAATGATCTTTGGTTGGATTTGATTAGTGCCACCATGGTTCTTCTTTTGTAAATCCTCAAATTTCCAAAAGATTCTCTTCTGGTTTCTTCTAGCTCTTGTAACTGTAGTTTTTTCCTTTTCCCAACATTCTCTAAATCAATGGTTAGATCTACTATGGACAAAAAATCATGAATCATACCTATATCTTCAATGGTATCATTACCTTCTTCATGGGAGATTTCTATGAGGGAGTGGTTGTTTAATGGGATTCTTTTTGAGTCAAGGACATTGGATTTGATCTTTCTATCTCTAAGCTCCATGATCAGGGTTCCTTTATGTACATTGATGACTGTCTTTTCAATTTTTAGAATAGTCTTCCAAAAATTATTGGTGAATGTCTTGTTGCATTGTCCTCCTCCATGGCGAGGATGTAAAAGTTTGCTGAAAAAATGATTTATCTAACTCTTACTAGAACATATTCCACAACTACGGCTAGATAAATAGTGGATCCATTTGTGAGTTGGATAACCACTCTTGTAGGCTTCATCTCACCTATTTTAAAACACGATAATACTAAATGAGACATAAAATTTATGGATGCACCAAAGTCACATAAAGTATCATAAAAATATAAATAAACCATTGTGCAGGGAATAGAGAATGTCCCTGAATGTTGACATTTTTAGGGTAAAGGTGGGGTGGAAATGGATGATACACTCTTTTCAAAACTAATTCTTTCATCCCCATCACGATTATTTTTTTAGTTCATATTTACTTCAAAAACATTGCATTTTTGGGTATTTGGAGGATTTACTCAAGCAAGGGAATGTTGATTTCCACTTTTTGGAAGGTTTCATGGATCTCTCTTTGATGTTCTTCTTCTTCAGCCATTGATGATCGAGTTAGTGTAGAAGGAAATGTTACCTTTTTTCCTATTTTCTCTCTTTGATGCCTTTGAATTTGTGTTTCTACCTTCTTCTTGGGGTGTATGAGTTTCTCTTAAAGTTTTTGTTTAGAATTTTCTAACTTAGATGGCTCAGGTGGTGAAATCTCCTCACCACATCTAGCCATGATTTCACTTACTATCTCCTTTGGATTTGGGAAAATTTGAGTTGGAAGTTTACCTTCATTCCAAGTCAGAAGATCTATAAGGCTATCAAAATTGTTTTGCAAATTTTCCACGGTCTTCTTCAGATCTTAAATCTCTATTTCTTGGTGGTACTTCTCAGAACTTGTTGGAGGCTATTCAAAATTACTTCACTGAAAAGGTGGCGGTTGAAATGTTTGTTGTGGCTGGAAGGTCTCCTTGTATGGTGTCTAGTTCTGAAATTTCTATTGAAATGGTGTCCTGAACTAGTTCTATTATCCCTTGTATCCATGTTGGGTTTGACCTTATCTCTATTGTAGATTTTGTGGGGATTTCCTTTACTGTAATGTAGCTGCAAAACATTCTGTATCATGTATATCAACACATTGATTAGTGTAATGATTTAGTGATGAACATAACCCACGTACCTGAGGTGGAGATTGTTTCTCATTCACCCAATTGATGGAAATTTGCCTCACAATGCTTATTAGTTCTTGAATTTTTGTTGTAAGAAGAGGTGATTAGTCATAAGTTCTTACCTTATGTATCCCTCTTGTACCAGTGATTCTTTTCCAAAATTGTTTTGAATTATGGGAAATAATCTCAATCAGGCTCTAAGTTTCTGTGAGAAATTTATCAATAAAAGCTCCTCTAGAGGATGCATCCAAAAGGTTCATATCATTGTCCAATAGTCCTTGGTAGATAAAGACCAAGTAGTGGTGCTCCCCTATTGCTTGGTGTGGACAAATTACACTATGATTCTTGAATTTTTCCCAATACTCATAAAGAGTCTCACTAGTAGCTTGTCGAATGGGGTATATCTCCTTTCTGATTGCTGTGCTCTAGGAGGCTGTGAATAACCTTTGCCTGAATTTTTTTTGTAGATCATCCTCATCATGGATATATTCAGTTTTTAAGGTATAGAACCACTTCTTACCTGCTCCCTCAAGTGAAAAATGGAATTCTTTCCACTTCACTTGCTCCTCTACTACTCCTCTATGTTTGAAGCTTGAACACACATGGATGAATTATTGAATATGCCTATTGGGATTCTTACCTGCAAGGCCATGATATTTAAGTAGCACAAGAATCATGTTTACTCATAACTCAAAATAATTTGGTTGTTCAGGCATGTTTAACCAATTCCGTTTGTTAGCAAATTGAGGGGCACAGAGGTCCCTCATGGTTTTTCGTGGGTTTTGTCGCATTATTGTTGGTTTTTATTGGACACTTGAGTATTATAAACTTATGTATTATAAATTGATTTCAATATTGAGATTACTAATCCTAGAAAAAAATATTATTTATATATCAAGGTTGAAATCAAGTAGTTCCTCATTAGAGGTCCTGGTCATGCAGATTTACACTTGCTCCCCGGCAAAGGCGCTATTTTTGAAACACTCTTGTCGTTATGTGTGGAAAAAATAATTAAATCCCCATAAGGGTGTATTATGAATGGTAAAAATAATTTCATTATCTAATGAGAAGTGTTTTAATCTTGGTGTCACTTTAAAAATAACAAGCTTGAATGATTAAAGAAAGTAATAGGTTTTCTTAAGAATGTTTGTGAATTTAATATGAGGGAGAAGTGATTGTATTTAGGTTGGGTTTTCTGATTTTTTATGTCATCACAGTTTTTAAGAAAATATGAATCCTTTGGTTTTATAATTAAATAATTAAATTAATTGAATAACAATTGTTTCTTCGTTTCACCTTTGATTTAATTATTTATCAAAGTGTAGAAATTATAATTGACTAATATTAATCACTCAGAAAATTCCAAATATGGTATTGATTTTCCCTAAATAATTAAATTAGTCTATATTAATTTCTTTATGTGTTTTAGCAATCACCAAATCACTCCCTTAGTTGATTTTCTTCACAGATTAACTAATCAATGTAAAAAATGAATAGATCAAGAAAGGGTAGAAAAATATTTAAATCAAACCAATTTAATATTTAAGAATAAATAAAAATAACATCATATTTAATTTATATTCAAAAATAAATTAAATTAAAAACTATTTTTTTAAAGGAAAATAATTAGATTGAATAAAACTTCTGAGACTCAAACATCACAAAATGGGGTCCCCCTTCCGTTCACCCAATCACAAAGGATATTACCCCTCCAAACAAGGTGGGGGTCATCGAATTAAAATAAAAAATAAACATGGAAGAAGAAATTATGAATGAAGAACAAGGAGGAGGAAGTTATCTCCTACTCTTGGATGCTTTCCACTATATGGATGGGATGTGAGGAATAATTTGAGAGGTAGGAGCTCCTATCCTTTTATAGGCAGATTCTGTCCTACACATGTTGTCACTTTTTTGATCCATTAATCAGCCGATTCACGCGTGGAAACCTTCATTAATGTTTTTCATAAATGTCTTGGCTATTCAGAATCCATGTTTCAGCTCATTTGGACACAGTATGTATGATTTATGTTTTTTTATTGGATTTTTCTTTTTATAGATGAAGGTTCCAGAAATCTTCCTCTAAAAGTGTAACATCCAATGGAAATCTTAATGACTTCAAAAATGCATAAAATTATTTTTAGAGGTATTAAAATGTGTAATACTTCCATTCCATGTGGAATCACCTTAACTGAAGGTGTGTAGTCCGAGATGTGGTTCTGTTATGGTGGTGGGGTCCACGCTGTCTGTCAGAAAAAAACATCAACTTCATTGATTTTAAGGCCCATAAATGGATGAATAAGACCCTGGTCTAGAAGAAAAAGTTGGATAAAATAATATAAGGATTATATCAAAAAATTCACTAAATTTAGAATTATATGTTTTAATAAATGACCAAATTACCATTGATGTAAATATCTCTTAAAAATCAAGAATTTAGCACTTTCAAAAATTTAGACCATTTTCATTCTAAAATTCCAATTACCCATTATTTTTATAAAAAAAATTAAATACATGGGTTTTATAATTGATTTTTTTTAAAAAATCCTCATTATTTGATTAAAAATATGCACATAAATTTGATCTATCAAATACCCCCACACTTAAACCATGCTTGTCCTTAAGCATAAAGTCTCAACCTGGAAATCAGAGGACACAAATGAACTATCAGTGAATGTATTAAGCCTCTTGCAATGACTTGTGAATCCACCCGCACATTTCCCATGATCTCTTCCCCTTGTTTCAAACAACAGATAACATGAAAGAAAATCATCAGTACATTACAATACAACTATTAATAATATATGATTATTTACATAAATAAAAATAATAATATATAACTACATATATCTATAATTTATATTATTAATATAAAAATATATATACAAATTAAATATATTTATTAGAAAAAATTATTATTACAAATTTTTGAATATTTATATTATAACTATTATATTTATCTATTAATATTTACTATAATTTATAAAAAACCTAATATTATAAATATATATAAGTATTTTTTTATTGTTATTATTATATATATTATTATCATTATATATTATTATTATATATGTTATATTATATATATATTATATTATATATTTCAAATATTATAATAATTATGAAAAATGAAAAAGAAGAATAAGATTGGTGTGGGGGATGGTGATCGAGTTGGAGAAAGGGAGATGTCCAGGAGTGGTGGGCCTCTGCGAGGATGACGATCTCGTGGTGGATGAAGAAGATAGGGGGTCTCGAAAAGGAGGGCTCAATAAGGGCATTTTACGGCGGCTGGAGGTGGGTGGTGGCCAGTGGTTCAGGGGGTCTCGGATTGTGCATATCTATAAACAAATGCTTGAGAACGGAGGATAATAGAGGATATAAGGTGAAGATCTGGAGGTTTGAAGTTGAGAGATGGGTGGTGTGGACTCTGTGGTGGAAGGGAAGTGTGAGGGATCTCCTCTCACATGAAGATGCATGACTTTTATCCTCCATGGTGGTTCATATGATGTCAGGTTCTTCTGATCTGGACTATCATTGATTTCTGTAATTTCAGATTTCAAGATTCTTATGTTGCCATTGTCTAGATTTATTGAATAGCGTAATCAAATTTTTATGTTGCACTATTGGTGATGCAATGGTGGCAATGAGAGAATAGAGATTAGAAGTCACCATTGGTGAAGGGTCTAACGGTATGTGTGTGAACCACCAGGAAGGGTGAGGGGGGATGAAAACAGTGACTTAGAGTCACCTTTCTGTGAGGGTGGCAATGAATGTGAGCGTGACAGAGTTACGTGGTGACAAAAGTAGAGGTGGATAGAGTTTATGGTATCTAATATGAGTCACCGATACTCCATTGGGTGTGATACCTACACAAAAAAAATCAACAATAAATATTTTACAGAATTAAGTCAATAAATAAATTAAAGAGAATAAATTGAATTAATTTACTAAATATACCAATGGAATAAAAATTACAGTACACTTTTAAAAAAAATATTAAAACAAATTAATTTTAATTACTAATTAATCAATAAATAATTTATTTAAGATAAAAAATTGTTGAAAATTAGAAACATAAATGTTAATTTGTTAAAATTTTAAAAAATATAATGGGTCACATTGCAAAAATTAATTAACTGATAAAATTAATTTAATAAATTAATAAAATCAAAGATTTCAATTAAAATAAAACTAAATTAAGAATTAAAATATATAAAGAATAGAATATATCTATTGAAATTAATATAATTATTTAAAGACTCAAAAAAAGTTTACAAATTATTTATTTGGAGATGGATTAATTAAAAAAATTAATAATTAAACTAATTATTTTGAAAATACAAAATAAACAAAATAATGAAAAATTAAAAAAATGGAAAATTAAAATTTAAAGAATGATAAAATTTTAAAAAATAATTATTTGAGTTTTAAAATTATTAAAATGAATATAAAAAACAAACAATAATATAAATAATTTAAAAAAATCATTATTTTACTAATTAAGTACATAATTTTAAAAAATTGATAAATATTAATTATAATACATCTTTTCCTCAGTTAGAATATCCTAAAAACAAAAAAGATGTGAAAAAATGTGTTAAGAAATGAGACACGTCAAACTCCCCCACAGTTATAACTTTTTTAGTTCTAAAAAAATGTATTCTTTTTTATTATTTAATAGAAAAACTAACGTGTCACATTTAGTTCAAAAATAGCATGTCTAAAATATTAAAAACACAGGAAGAGAATCTGGCAGTGCATCCAAAATTTCAAGAATGTTCTCCAAAATTTAAAGGGCCATGGATAACTTCAAATGGCCACTTGAAATAAAGGGGAATAAATAATCATTTACTATCAAAGATTTTATGCCTCTTATATGAAGTAACATTCTATTCTTCTTCAATTCTAGTTCAATTTTTAATTCAAAAATTGATGACATATAGGATAAAAGTGGAATTAAAACCTTAAACAAAGGAACCTACAATTCTCCCATTATCATATGTTACAAAAATAAATGACCACTTTTTTTAAATAACTTCATTGACAAAACTCAAATGATCATAAATTATGGAAATTGTACTATTCTTCATTTAGGTTCAAAATTCACCTCAGTTAAATGAGTTTATTTTTGACAAGGCACTTTATTTAAATTTTTATCATCCATATTTATTTGGAAAAGAAATTATTGATATTGTAAATTTCTTTGATTTATTAATAAAATGCACCTAGTCCACCTTGTCTCATAAAATCACCATTAGATCTCATTTTTCATTTTAATCCAATTACAAAGGACTTAAATAATTATCATTTGAGTAGGTTCAATTAGGTGATATTTTATTAAAATATGACTCTCCTGGGATCTAGTTAAAAATTTCTAGTTACCTAAAATCATGATCCTAATTCCACATATTACTATCCTATAACACTCTCTTCCTCATTTCTGAAATAAAAAATCCATAAAAATAGTGTTTAACTACACTCAACTATCATACTTCCCTAATAGTTTTAGAACCATTTCAACCATTAACTACTAAAATGTTTTCATCCATTAAGAACGATAAAATTAAAATATAGAATGATTCTAAAAGAACCTCAAGTTATTAAATATGTTTGAAATTTATCGAATGAATTTGAAAATTTTGAAACAAGTTGACCATTTTCTTGACAAAAAATAAGGGGGAATTTATGTGAGAACAGGACCCCTCACCCCATAATTAAAACTCAATATGTTCCCCAATGTTGAATCTTAGGGTAAGAGACAACTTATTTTGAAATAGATTGGAAATTCAGAACTTAAAATAATTAGGATATGTAGGAGTGAAGTTCAAAATATTTTTAGGAACACAAAAAGAAAAAGAGTAGAAACCGAAAAACATATTCACAAATAATCCCACCATCCACCACCACGAACAATATTAGTTTTATTTCTGAAATGTTATTTCATTTATTTTCTCCAAATAGAAAAATTATTTTGTTCTATATAATTAAAATAGTACCACGATAAACCATAAATTAATCCATAAGAATAATCGAGTTAAAAAAAAGGATGCAAGCGGGTTTTATTGTGTAGATAAACTAAATTTTCAACTCAATAGATTATAGTAGCTAAACACGCATGCAAGAAAAAAGATTCAATTTTCACAGAAATTAGGGGCACTCCCAAAAACATAGGTCCTAGAAACAAGTAGAAATAAATGAATTAAAATAAAATAATTAAAATAATCACTCCACTTATATAGAAGCTTCATATTTTTGTCCATGTCTCCCCAAGCTTTCTCAATTAAGGTCCTCTTGATTCTCAATTCAAGTAAATACAAGATGTAAAAAAAACATTAGAATTAAAAAAATTTATGATCAATGTAATATGAAACCAAATAGTATGAGTTACAGAGTGTTATTATTTATTCTATTGTGTTTCTCCCCTTGGTCTTAATTGACTTCCACGTGGAACTACTGTATTTTTATTATCCTAATATAAAAAACACACAAATTTAAACAGAAAACATAAAGAAATTAAAACAAAAAATTAAAAAGGATAATCCTGGGATAACCCCCCAATGGGTTCTGTATTTTGATTGTCCATAGATGAACAATCAATGAGTCAACCCCATCCCGATGGGGGATGTGGCTTCTTTCTTAAGAACCACTAGATGTGGTTATTTCCACTTTAAGTGCAATGCCATCATTGGAGTGCCCCTTGATGGGCTTCATTCAATTCCACCTCCTTATTAGTTGAGTACCTAATGTGGAGTAATTTACGGGAGAATAAAATGTAGGGTTACTGCCCTCCTCCAACAACTTCTTGAGGATAAGGGTGAACAAGAAGTGATTATATATTTATTGGATGTGAATTTTCCTCTAGTATAGTCCAATCAACAAATTATTCCTTTAAATTATGAAATTTATCAATATCCACTTCTAGAAATGCACATATCTCTTGTAGCTCCTCTTCAACAATAATTCCAAAAAAAAAATCTTTATCCAAAATTGGGAGTTCAATTAATTATTCAGTATATGTAACTTTAACTTTTTCACAATATAAGAAATCAAAAAATGAACTACCTTCTCAACACCTACAATAGGAGCAACAAAATTTAAATCAGCTTCAATCTAATCCAAGTTATATAAAAAACCACTTCTTCTATAAAATTGTCACCTCCCTTTAACAATGTTGTTTGTTCCTCCTTATAATGGAATAGTGATCATGGGAAAGTGAATAAAGAAGAAGTGACATGTTCAACCTCCCCCAACCTCTATTCAAAACACTAAACCTCATTTTCTAAATCATCAATAAAAAAATAGGGGATTTCTTATGTTGTAGGAACTTATTTAATCACTGAAAAATCAATAGAAAACTTATTGAAAGAAAAATCATTAATACAAAAATCCTTGAAAATTGATCATAAAAAATGCCCAGAATCATAAATCTTTACAAGTTCAGTCTTCTATATCCCTTGAACAAATCCATAGAGGGTGATTTGGGAATATTATTCATGACCTCCAGGGGAAAATCCAATTCATAGTCAGGAAACACTAACTTCTTCTTTCTTCTTTTCCTTTTCTTATACCTTATGAGCTTCTTTTTAGACTATTACACTTCATTGGGTAGTTAGAGTCATGTATTTTATTCTCAGATGCCTTCAACATTATCAATAACTTGCTTCATCATCTTCATGATCTCATGATAATAATTTGTATCATCATCAGTATAGTCTCTATGATTACTTTCTTGCATCCAACAATGAAATTTTTCATAAACATCATCTTGTTTTTTAATTAGATCAAACAGTGGAAATGAATCAAATTTGTTATATTTCATCAATACTGTGTGTCTGTTTTTCTATAAAAAAACTTATATGTTTTTTTATATTTTTCTGGAAAGAAAAGTGTAAAAAACAAATAAGAAAAATGTTTCTTCCCGGGTAATGGTGCCCAAATTTTACTTCGTCATGGTCATGAGGATGGTCAAGTTTACATTTATAGAACCCAAGATATATCATAATGGCTATCCTCAGTGTCTCTATCAAGAAAGTTGGGTCTAATTCATATGTAGTCATTAAAAAAATCAATTTTTTATATATATTTTGAAAACAAAAAACTAAAATAAACAAAACATTGATGAACAAATGATGAAAATCAAAGTAGGGGTGATGAAATAGTGATGAACAAAAAAAATGGAAATTTCAATAGAAAAATGAAACATAAAAATAAAAAATTAAACAACACAAATAAAAAGAAGGGACATAATACATAACGATGTGTAGTATGAACAAGGCCTTGACCCAAGTTGATCCACCCTTGACACCCAATAATAGAACAACTTAAAAAAATAATCATTTACTTTAAACCTCACTTAGTGCATGATTGATGTCATAGATCACACAACAATTTAACGTAAAATTGAACAAAAGAAAACTGATTTTCTTTAATGATTGAGAATCCCTCTATATTGTAAATTAAATTCCCCAGTGAACTCATTCTGGAAAAAAATTATCACAAGACAGAATGATTCCCTTGAGATCATCAAATTGCATGACTAATCTCAATTTTTTAGTTCAAGAAATTAAGGGAATAATGGGAGAATAAATGAATCAAGAAAGTATCAAACCTATTATGTACACAGTTTCTCTTTCAATTAGTCAAATTCAAAGACACAATTAGCTAAGTTAAAGAAAAAGTAGATGATTGCATTGAAGAAAATATATACAGATCACATCAAGTTTCATAAACAAGATCAATCCCCATAAATTAGGTCTCCATCACTAGAGATATCATATTATGTCATGAGAGAGGAAGAATGAACTAAACGTCACAATTCACCCAAAAACACAATTCAATTAGAAATAGGGAAGCACATCGTATTTATAGAGTACAAAATATGAAAACAAAGAGGGAAATATAGAGGATAAGGATGGAGGATCAGGATCATGTATCCAGTTCGAAGATGATTTCCCAATCTAGGAGGTGTGGTTAGTGTTGTGGAGTGAGTTATGATGTTTACAACATTTTCTGAGAGAGAGTATGTCTAATTCAACTTATTCAAAAAAAATGAAAATAAATAACGACCTAATAGTCATCAGATCCATGTGGTGTCCCTGATGTGCTTGTCATGGACTCTTTGATGAACTATCAGTGACTATATTAAACGTCTTGCAATGACCCATGAATCCCACCACACTTTTCCCATGATCACTTACCCCTATTGAAAACAATATAAAATAAGAAAGAAAAATGTCACTACTTTAAAATACAACTATTATTAATATTTTATTATTTACATAAGTATAAAAATACTTAAATATATAACTATATATATATATAATTACTATTATTAATATACACATATATATATTAAATATATTTATTAGAAAAAATTATTATTAATAATGTTTGTATATATATTATAACTATTATATTTATTTTATAATAATTACTATTATATATAAAAAACATAATATTATACATGTATATAAGTATATTTATTATTATTATATATATAAATATATATTATTATATATGTTATATTATATATTACAGAATTTATAATAATAATTAAATGAAAATGAAGATGAAGATTAGTGTGGGAGAAGGCGATCGACTGGGATAAGGGGAGAAGCATAAGAGTGGAAGTCCTAGGAAAGGATGGGGACCACATAGTGGAGGCAGAGGGTAGGGGGTCTTAGAAAGTAGAGCTCAACAATGGGGTTTCATAAAGGCTGGAGGTGGTGTGGTGGATTATGGTTCATGGGTTCTCGGAATGTGTAGATCAGAAAATGGAAGCTAGAGAAGGGAGCTCAACGGAAGAGAGAGGGAGAAGATTCAGTGGTTTTAAATTGAGATAGGGGTAGTGTAGACTTAGTGGTAGAAAGAAAGTATGTGGGATCTACTCCTACAACAGATGTGTGGCATTGAGTTTTTAGGGTGGTTTAGGTGAAGTCGAGTTATTCAGATTTGGACTATTATTGATTTTTATAATAAATGATTTCAAGTTTACTATGTTGCTATTGTATGGATTTATTGAACACTATAATTGATTTTTTTGCTGTTGTTTTCTAGATTTTCATTGTTTATATTGTGTAACTAATGTTGTGTTTTTTTGGTTGATGGTGTGGTTAGGGGATAGATATCTTATTAGTGAATGTGAGAAGAAGTGATGGGTCAGGACTAGATAATGATAGTGGGAGTCACCATTGGTGAAGCAGCACTGGCATGGAGAGAACGATGACTGGATGTTACAATTAGTGAAGGGTATGACAGTATTTGTTTGCACCACCAGGAAGATTGATGGGGGGGGGGGGGGTATGAGAACGGTGAATCTTACTCACCGTTTTGTGAGGGTGGTGGTGGCAGTGAGTGTGGTGGAGTCACATGGTGAGAAAATGTAGGTGGATGGAGTTGGAGGTGACTAAAATGAGTAGCCGTTGGTGGGTCTGGTGCTCACTCTTATGATTCACCATCAGTGGTGGTGGTACCTACCCAAAAACAATCAAAAAAATTCTATATAATTAAATCAATAAATAAATTCAATATTTTTTTAAAAGGTTGGGGATGAAGCCTCAATTTATTATTAAAGTAAAGAATGGACCTCTTCTGATTGGAGAGGGAGACCCATTACATAAAACGAAGGCCCAGAGGGAATGTATCCCATTACATGGCTCGTAGATTCGAATTTTTTGACCCAAGACCCATTCGGTGAATAGTACTGCTATAGTACCCACCTGCTACAGTACCAATGCCACTATAGTCCCCGCCATTTCTACAGTCCCTTCCATTTCTATAATGTCACCGCTACTACAGTACCGCTACAGTGATTCTATAGTACCCTACACCCAGTGGGTTTTAACCCCTATTTTTCATGTAGGATTATAGGGTGCTTACCACTAATCCAAACCCTAAAAACAAATAAATTCAATAAAAATAAATAAATAAAATTATATTACAAAAAAAAAGTAATGGAAGAAAAAATATAATACACATTTAAAAAAAATGTTAAACTAATGTAATTTTAATTACTAATTAATCAATAAATAATTTATGTTTGATTAAAAATTGTTAAGAATTAAAAATATAAAATTTAATTTCTTAAAGAAATTAAAAAATATATAATTTTCACTTTGATAAATTTATTTAACTGATAAATTAAATAAATAAATTAATAAAATAAAATAATTCAATTAAAATAAAACAAAACTAAGAATTAAAATATTCAATGAATATAATAAAACTATTGAAATTAATTTAATAATTTAATGAATCAAAAACAAAAGTGACACCTTATTTATTTTTTTATGATTTAATTAAAAAATAATCAAACTAATTAATCTGAAAAAACAAAATAAATAAAAAAACAAAAAAAATAAAATAATGGAAAATTAAAATTTAAAACATCAGAAAGTGAAAAAAAATTATTGAATTGTATTTTAAAATTATTAAAAAGAATAGAAAAAAATAAAATACACAGTTGACCAACAAATTATTGTTTTACTAATTATGTAACAAATTTAAAATAGTGGATAAATATTAATTAAAATATATCTTATTGACATTTAAAATACACTAAAAACAATAAAATATGTGGAAAATAATTTAAAAAGTGATCCACATCACTAATCATTTATAATTTACACACATTGTAATATGTGATACATTATTGAATATTATGATATGAATTAGAACAAATGTTTTTCATATATTGGAAATCATTAAATGAGGTAAATGAATGGTATATATTGAAATTATTTGAGCCAAAATTTAAAGGGTAACTATCATGAGATAAAAAATATTGGGTAATGGGAGTGTTCTTACTCTCTATTCTTATGGTATTTTCAAATGGACATGATTAGAAATTTATGATTATTTATAATTATATATACAACAACCCTGACCCCTGTAGACTTGAGTTGATGATTATTTTATTACAATGGCACATATATAAGAGATAAAATGACCAAATATTTATTAGTTTAACAGTGTCAATGAATTATATATATACATGATTCCATTATTACATTGGATATTAAAAATATAACATAATAAAGGAAAATAAGCTGCTTCCTTGATAATTATTCAAAGATTTAATCTTTATAATCCGTGGAAGGGAAAAAAATAAAAGGTTAAGATAAAATTATCAATAAGGGATACATACAACATAAACAAGAATCAGAAATAATTGAACCCTAATCAATAAGAGATAATAAATATGGAAAGGTAAACAACTAGAAAACCTTCCATTTAATCAATGAAATGAGAATGAAAATGCATTCATATATTTAGTCATAGTGAAAGACACATGGATAAAAATAACTAAATAAAAAATGAATTAAATTATTAATTATTGGATATCATGTATTAGGGGCATGAATTGCTACCTTGAAGACCTTTCACAAGACAGTTTTTGAATGTGGGTAAAAAATTGTCTGATTTTTCTTGGAAACAAACATGAAGGGTTTGTCGCTAATTGTTTTTTCTCATGAGACCTATTGGTAATTTTAGGGGTTATATAATGAATGGAAAAACCCATGAAGGAAATTACAAATAATTATTCATTCATAGATTTAATTCATGAACAATATACATCTTCAAAATATTTTTATCGATTCATGTATACAAATTTATCAATATTTCCCCAATTAAAATAACATTCAAAGTCAAAAAACTATATGTAAATATGTTATATAGAATAGAAAAAAATCATAACCATGATAAAAATTACATAAATTTAATGAAATATTCAATTATTTATGATCATAAATAAATGGGGTAGAACACCAAGGTAATATGTAACAAATATGGTGTTTTTATCACATAGAAAAAAAATTGAGATGAAAAACCCTTAGCACTCTATAACCAGTCAAATTGCATGGACCATAAAATTAATGATTTTCATATGACATATTGAATACTATGAATATAAATATAATCATGTAATTACTTATAAAATGGTAGTATATATACACCGACAACAAGAAATAAGTGGGTAATAAGACATATCTCATCGAAATTAAACAGAGATGCGAAACCCCTTACAAAGATTATATCTTTGAAATAATGACAGATCAACAAAATAATTATTTTTGAAAATTTTAGATCCAAAATATAAAATTTGAAATACCATATAAAATAATAATTGGTCATTTCACACATATTTTTGGCATAACATAACTAATAACATAGAAGTTTTTCCCAATTAATAGAAATTGTGTTAAGAAATCCCTTACAATGATTGTATTCGTAGAGTGAGTATAAATAAATGAAATAATTATGTGTGAAAAAGTAAATCCACATAATAAATGTGGAAATATAGTATTAAAAAATTATATGTAATTTCAAACATATTCTTGGGATGACATAACCAATGATATAGAAGTTCAACCCAATGAATGGAAATTGAGAAAATAATTACTTTAACTTATTTCTAAAAGATTTATTCACTTGTACTTAATGTCCTAGATAATCAATATAGATTTATTAATTATTTAATTAAGAACCTATTAAAAATATATTTATTTTATGATAAATTTATTATGTTTTTATATGGAATTTCCAAGGACTTATAATGTTTAATTTGGTTGTTTCAGGAGTATTGGTTTCATTGTTTTATGATTGGTTCCCTTATGTATGATTATGGGAGTTTTTGTAAAATTAAAGAAAAAATATAGAAATGAAATTATGTAGTATTAATGAAATTATATAATTTTAAATGTTCTGATACATCATTTGGTTATATGGACTGAGAATGACTCATTAGGTAAAATAATAATGATTTTTTTGTTTATTTTTTGCTGTTTTGACAAACATCTCAAACTTGTTTCATTTTATTTAATATTCTTCTTATATGCTAGTTAAAAAAATTGATATAACATATAATATGTATATTAAAAAATTATTTCCCCTTATCCATGGTTTATGACCAACCTTGATTTTTGTAATGGAAAATAAAAACTCGACATCCATGAAGGTATTAAATTGTCAAGACATAAGTGATGTTTTTATTTTGAGATTTAAAAGAGGAGATGAGATAAATGATGATGTATATTACATTGTGAAAATAAAATTCCATTATATATATGATATTGGGGTTGTTATTCCACTATGTATAAAGGAGGGGTATATAATATGAAAATAAATGAAATTAAAAGGGAAAGAAGGATGATTTTACATCATGAATATCATCTCCTTGGGAACCTCTTTAAGAAGCATGTATTTAGTCTTTTGGTAAGACCAGAATGTATTTGAATTTTTTTGGAGGCTTGGGAAGGAAATTGGTAAAAATTTAGGTGTGATTAAATTATTAAAATGTGTGAGGAGAAGGTGTTGTAAGGGGGCTATTTATAGGGAGAGAATATGAGTGTTTTTTATTATTTTATTTATTTTTTAATTATTTTGGCACAAGACTATCAATAGTGTTTATTCCCATGACTAAATAAAAAAACTAGAGAATGTGAGTTTGAACTAATTAGTTCTTAAAATATCCATACAACATCCATCAAAAAATAATTCATTCATTTACTTATAATATTAAAAACCATTAATTGTTGTATCTAACTATTCATAAAAAATTCAAATATTTTAGATTAGAACAAAAAATTAACCACATCCATTTTTAAAAATGTATATTTTTAAAGTGGAAAACATTTTATGAAAATAATTTTATAATTTTTAGAAATTTAATTTATGATTAAAATCATCATTTATTGAAAATATATAGATTTCACTACTATAACTGATTTTACGACACATAAAAAAAATTAATTATGGTCTCATTAAATTATTTTATAATTATAATAGAAGAAAAAATAATTTACAAATATATTTTATGAAGATAAATTTATTTTTAAATCATGATATTAATTATAATTTTGTTAATAAAAATTTACCTTTTAAAAACATAAAAATATTTAATTTATCATTTTGAAAACATTTATTTACTTATTCCATATTATAAATATACCGTAATTTCATCAATGAGAAACCTAAATTTTATTAATACTTTCATACATGAGGTTTTTATTATAATTTCCAAATTACTATTACTAATGGTCATATTAATATTTAATAGTATTTCAAGATAATCTATCAAATAAATTTAATTTACTTAAGATGATTCATAGAGAAATGTATTGGGGTGTTATATTATTACCTCCATTGAAAAGTTTTTCCATGAATTTTTTATTGAATATTTCCATCTAAATAGATGAGGGTGGTTCTTCTTTATAACACCATCTGGTCCCCACATTGCATCTTCCATTTTATCTCTGAATAACTTTTACTAGTCAAGTCATCTGAAATCTCAATAATTTCTCTCTATTTTAAAGAATCTTGATAGGATATTCATATTAAGACAAATCAGGATATATTTTTATTTATTCATAAGTGATTACATGAATTAGGTTAGGAATTTACTTTTTTTTCACTTACAAGTGGAACACATAATGAACATTGGAGAGACTTGTCGGAATTTACAATTTTAATCTATATCTCTAATTATTTCAAGAATTTAAAATATTCTAGTGTACTAGGGGCTCAATTTACCTTTGATACCAAATATTATGAAAACCTTCATTGGAGATACATTCCTAATGACATGATATATCACTTGAAATTCCCAGTCCTTTCTTCTATTATCAGTATAACTCTTTTTTCTACTATGAGATGCTATAATATTAGCCCGAATTTTATTTACCTTTTTCGTTTTCTCATAAATAAGTTAATGTTTTATAAGTTTCCTTTCACCAAATTCATCCCAAAAAGTTGTAGTATTATAACCCTTTCCATATAATGATTCATATGGTGTCTTTTGAATACTATAATAGAAACTAGTGTTGTTGGAAAACTCTACCAAAAGTAAATATTGATCCCATATACCATGAATGTCTAGTGATCATGATCTAAACATGTATTCTAATGTTTGAATAGTCGTTTTAGAATTTCCAATAGTTTAAGAGTGATAATATGTACTCAAATAAAGCACTGTATCCAAAACCTTTTGAAGAATCTTCTAGAATTTTGATGTAAAATGAGGATCTTGATCAGACCCAATCTATAGATGTGCAACATGAATTATTAAAAATTAATTAATATATAGATTTTGAGGGGTTGAAAAGTAAAATATTTCCTTTAATAAAAAAATGTTCCAATTTTTTAAGTTGATCAATAATAACCCATATCATATCATTCTTTCTATGGGTATTTTGTAATCTAGTAATGAAGTCCATAATAATGTCATCCCAGTTCCATATAAGAATAGGTTGTGTTTATTGAATTCTCTAGGATGTTGTCTCTAAGCATTCACTTTTTAAAAAAAGACATATTGATACATATTCATTAATTTACCACTTTATATTATCCCACAAAAAATGTTCCTTCATATATCTATACATTTTGGGATAACCATGGTGTATAGTGAAATTTGAGCTATGACCGTCATCTAATAGTTCCCTTTTTATCTCAGATATTCATGGAAAACAAAAAATATTTCATAAAATATTTAATCAAATCATTCTTTTTGAACAACATTATTTTTATTTTGAAAATTATCATTATAATGTTGATAGATTTTTTTTCTTTTCTAATAAATATGGTTTTGCAATCATTTGAAAAAAATAGTGATATATCCCCTTCCTTAACAACCCCCATATAAATAATTAATAAATCCATGAACACCATATCTTTCTTAATCCTAATTTGGGTTATAAGTATCTGATCATTCCTATATAATGAATCTACACCCTTATTTTCCTTTCCTCAGCGGTAGTGTGTTGAGAAATCATAATCATTGTATAACTCGAGCCATCGCCAATTCCACATGGTAAGTTATTTCAATGTAAATATATAATTAAAACTCTTGTGATCCATATATATCTCACATCATTCACCATAAATATAGTTCCTCCATATATTTAGAACAATTATTATGGATTCTAACTCAAGATCATGAGTTGGATATTTTCTTCATGAATATTCAACTACTTTGATTCATATGAAATAAAATTATCATTTTTCATAATGGTACAACCAATTTATTTCTTTGATGCATAAATATATATCCAAAACCCATCATTTCCCGATGTTAGAGTCAAAATAAGAGAATTGAATAATCTTTTATTAAATTATTCAATAAATTTTCCACATTCTTTGTTCTAAATAAACTTAAACCCTTTACATATGAGTTTGGATAATAAGTTATCCAATAAGGAAAAATTATGATTGAAATTTTGATAGTGACCTTATAAACCAATTAAACTATGTTCCTCAATTATGTTCATTGGAATAGGTCATTATTGGATTTACTTTATCTTTATAGGATCAACTGATATTCCATCATTAGAGACAATATGCCTATGAAATGAAATTTCATAAATCCAGAATTCACACGTTCTAAATTTACCAAATAAATCATTTATTCTAAGATTCTCAAGAATGAACCAAATGAGATTCTCATGACCTTCATAATTTATATAATATACTAGAATATTATTAATGAATACCACGAAAAAATCTTCAAGATATTACTTTATGGTTCTATTTATCAGATCCATAAAAAAAGAGGGAGTATTAATCAATCCGAATGGAGTTATTACAAACATGTAATGTCCATACATCATCTAAAAAATATTTATTCAGAATGAATTACTAATTTACAACAATTAATGATACCTCAAACTAAGTATAATCATCAAAAAATATTGTGATCTATGGTATTGATAAAAAAATCATCAATGTGGAGAAGATGATACATTTTATATATTTTAATATCATTGATTAGTCCATAGTCAATTCACAACCTCATGGATCAATATTTCTTATTAACAATGAGAAAATTGGAACCACATGGAGAAAAAATAGGGAGAATAAATACCTAATTAATCAAACCCTCTAGTTATTCCATCTACTCCACTAATTCCACATTGGATATTCTTTGGGAGTTGTTGATATTGGAATTTCATAATGGATTGAATCAACTCAACTTAATGATATAGTGGGTGTTTAGGTAATTCATATGGAAACATGTTATTGTATTCTTATACAATTAGTACAACATTAATTTGAAGAATACTTTCCCCATCCATAGATTTTATTTTCTCTTACTACCCATGAATCTCATTTAGTAGAGCTACTGGGAGTCGATCTAGATATGAATTAGATAATAAAGATTGTTCTATAAAAATAATGAATTATACATCTTCCTCACAAATTATAATTTATTTATTCTTTAAATAAATTTTTGAATCATATGTTGATATCCAGTCCATACCTAGGATTATATTAATGTATACCACTGGTTTGATGATAAAATTGTAAAATAAAGCATGTTTATGTGACATAATGGGGATTTCCCACTACATCACTATTGATCCATTCATGTAAGTTTATTTCCCATAACTTGAGTAAGCTATCCTAATATCGTCATAATCTTCTTTTCTCTAACACCAACTATGTCAACTTGGTCGGTGATGAAATTCGTACATTGTTTGTGGGTATTAACATTATTTATTCCATTAGGCACCTTTACTAAATAATCCCACACACCGAGTTAGCTCATAATAATACGGATTATTGATCCAAAAAATAACTATAAGTAATTATTATAAATCAA
This sequence comes from Viscum album, assembly GCA_963277665.1. NCBI lineage: Eukaryota > Viridiplantae > Streptophyta > Magnoliopsida > Santalales > Viscaceae > Viscum > Viscum album. The sequence goes on along the minus strand of OY728146.1, from coordinate 1,773,284,679 downwards.
ATTTTTACTTAACATATAGTTACCAAGGTTTCTAATAAACATTATCTAATACCAAATGTAACAACCCTGACCCTAATAGATTAGTTTTGGTGAATATTTTACTTTAATGGAATAGATATAGCAGATTATATCAACTTGGATAGATCATTTTAGTTGTCTTGAAGATATATATATATATATATATATATATATATATTATTACATTGTAATTAAAAATTATACATAAGAAAGGAAAATAAACTGATTCATTGACACTTATTCATAGATTTCATCTTCATAACCCCTAGAAGGAGAAAAATAAAATGTTGACCTAAAATGTTCAGTAAGGTTATATAGATCAAGAAAATGAATCAATAATAAGTGAAGAATTATAAATAATACATAATCAATATGGAAATGTAAATAGTTTAAAAACACAAGCCATTTAATCAGTAATACAAGAATGAAAACTAATAATTATATTTTATCATAGTGAAAATATCATGGATAGTAATAACTGTATACTTAATGAAGGAAATTATTGATTAATTAACATAATGAAATTAGAACATGAGCAACTACCATAAATACATTGCATAAGAAATTTTATGTTTTTGGGTAGAAACTCATTTGATTCTTCATAGATACAAATGTGAAGGGTTTGTTGCCAACTATATTACCTCACAAAATTTATTGATGCATCGGGGGGATATATAATTTCGGGCCCCACCCATCATGTAAAGTAAAAAATGAATTATGCATTCATATATTTAATTAATTAACAATATTCCAAATAAAAATCATATCCATGATACAATAAATATAGGATATTTAATGAAAAAAATGGTATAAGACATAAAAAAAATAAAATCCATGATACAATAAATATAGGATATTTAATGAAATATTCAACAATTGGTGATCATAACTAAAGCGGGGAGTACAAAAATTCAAGAAGTGATGAATATAAAATATGTCCCATAGAAATTAAAATTAGATGAAAAACCCTTACCACTTTGTAATCAATCGAACTGTATTTCCCATAAAATTAATGGTTATAAAATGAAACATTGATTACCATAAATAAAAATAATAAATAAGTGGTGAATGAGGAATATCTCAAATAAATAAAAGTGTGATGAGAAACCCTTTACAAATATATTATAATTTGAGTAAATATATATCAATGGAATAACTATCTATGACAAGTATAAATCAACATAATAAAAGTGAAAATTCATTTTAAAATAATAAGTTTTTATTTCACACATATTATTTAGATAACATATCCAATTAAATATAAGTTTGACCTAAAGAAATGAAATTTATTTAAGAAAAATCTTTCAATGATCGTATCATTAGACTGAGGATAAATCAATGAAATAATTATGTGTGACAAATTTATATCAATAAAATAAAAGTGTAAATACATTATAAAAAAATCATAAGTCATTTCACATATATTCTTGGAACAACTTAACTAATGACATTGAAGTTTAACTCAATTAATGGTTATTGAGTTAATAAATCCCTTGCATTATGTCCAAAAGAATTATTCACTTGTACTTAATATCCTAGATAATAAAATTATATTAATTAATTAATTAATTAAGAACCTCATAAACCTATATGGGATTTATTATAATTTTATTAATTTCTCTTATGCCCATTCCCAAAATTTATAATTTTTAATTGTGTTGTTAACGGAGTGTTCGTTTCACAGTTTTGTGGTTAGTTCCCTTGTGTATAAATATGGGATATTTTTTTAAAATGGATGAAAACCTATAGTAGATAAATTATTTATTATTAATGAACATACTTAAGTATAAATTTTCTCATATATAAATTTTTTATTTGGTATGAGGATGAATCATTAGATAAATAATTAATGATAAATGTTTTGTTTTTTGGAGGTTTTTACAACCATCACCAACACGTACCATTTTATTTAATATTGTGTTTATATATGTGTTCCAAAACATTATATAACATATAATATGTATATTAAAATGTTATTTAATCATAATAATTTTTTATGAGCAAATTTGAAGGAGGTAATGGAAATTTAAAACATGTCTTCCACAAAGCGGTGAATCGACAGGTCACATACGATGTTTTCATTTTTAGAATAAATGTAGGAGAGAAGATATTTGGTGATAGATATTAAATTAACATAATAAAATTAAAGTATATATATGGTATTTTTGTTATCAATAAACATTGGATATGGGGTGAGGAGATAATTATAAAAGAAAAGAAATTAAAAAAGAAAGAATGAGGATTTACCTCTTGAATATCGTCTCCTTGGGAACCTCCTTAAGGCACTTGAATTTGGTTTTTTGGTAAGACCATAAGTTATTATACATGGGGAAGATGGTGGAGAAGATAATTGGGTATAATTTATAAAATATCCAAGGTTTATATGGCGTGATGATAAGGGATGTCATTTATAGGGAGTGTAGGGGAGTGTTTTTGATTATTTTATTCATTTGTTTTTTATGTAGCTCAAGACAATCAATAGTTATTATTAACATGACTAAATATAGTAACTAGAAAATGTAAGTTCGAACTAATTAGTTATTATATGATCCATACATCATACACAACTCAATACTTCATTTATTATCTTATACCTTAAATTACCATATTTCACTATTCACAAAAAATTCAACAATTTTAGAAAAATCAAAAAAAATACCCTAACCATTTTTTATGTTTAAATTTAAAAAATGGACACCATTTTATGAAAATAATTTTATAAATATGATAATTTTTTTAATTAAAATCATAATTTATTTGAAAAATATTGATTTTAATATTATAAGCAATTTTACAGCATTTTGAAAATTTTGTTATGGTCTCATATATTTTTCATATAATTATAATTAAAAAAATTAATTTATAAATATATTTTATGAAATGAAATCTTATATTAAATAATTATATTAAATAATTTTTTAAAATAAACAAATATGTTTCACAAAAATACCAACACTTAATTTATCATTTTTAAAACATTAATTTACTTATTTCTTGATATAAATATACCATATTTTCATTTATGAGATACCTAAATATTATTTATACTTTAATAGGTGATGTTTTTATTCTAATGTCCATGTTAGTAGTCTAAAATATCATGATAATATTTAATAGTAAATCCCAGTAATCTATCAAATAAATTAAATTTATTTAAGATAATACATACTAAAAAGTCATTGAGTGTTATAATATATCCCTATCATTGTGTCATCCATTGATATGAAATATATTTATACTTTAGGCATCATATTACCTTTCCTATAAAATAATACATATTATTCCCATATTTTTTATTCCATAATCAAGCATTGATATATATAGTTTCATAGATATGTTATACATTAATGGAAATTTAGTGTCATTATATTTTATTATGTTTCTTGAATTACATATAATGTTATGATAAATAAAATATATGACACTAATGACAACATAAAGATTTTATTTCCAAAATTATGGATTTTTTATGTATCGTTGACATTGATGTACTATTTTTGTATATAATCTTTTCTTTTATGGATATTAAAAATTATATCCTATATTAACACTTTATTGACAATTATTAATTTTATAAGAGACCATTGATCTATTTTTATAGTTTTAGGGGTGTTATAAATGGTTTCAAATAATGTTTAACAGGAACCTTATGATCTAGATTTAAAATTTTATAATATTATTAGTAAAATCATCAAAAAATACAAGAAAATCAATAATAATGGATACCTGGTTAAATTTACTATTTTAAATGCATATAAAATTCATATCAAGTCTTATATAAGTTAAATATATTAACATCTAGTTTCGTTTTTAATTAATTTATTATGTTTAATAATGAAAAATACACCTGGATGAAATAGAAATGATACAACCAAATCATGAAAAACCTAAGGATTATATGAATAACCAACCTCTTGATTTTAGAGTTGTTATTAATAAATTAATCAATATTTTAGAGTATTTAAATTATATAATGATAAGTTAACTTTCCCATATAGGGAAACTGATAGAACATCGTTATGTTTCAATAAAACATAATCATTTAAAAAATAAACAATATCTATCAATTAACGGGAATACATATCCATTATTAATAAATCAATGTATTATGCATATGTTTTAAATCATCATATCGCTAGGGTTATCAAAAACAAAAACTATATTGATAGAAAAATAACTTTATATATTTGATTTCTATCAACAGTGATAATTAATATATAACACTAAATTAGAATAAGAGGATGAAAATATAGAATGAAATTAATTCAAGATAAAATTTTTAGGGATGTTCTTACATCAATAATAATAATAAGTTATCATATTCTAATGTTTATGTTTAAATTATAAACAATATGAAATAATAGAAAAAATCTGAATATAATTTTCATTTACTATCAAGGGTTCCTAACAATTATGCGTGTGACCCAAAGAGTTTTATTGATCAATTTTTTGATAGGGAAAATCTAACTTCATGAAAGGTATATAATTTCCTAAAAAAGTTATATATATTTAAAGACCAGGATAATAATTATCAAGGTAAAAATAAAAATTTTATAATTCATGTAATTTGATGATGAAAAATATAATTATGACTTATAAATACATTAAAGGATTAATAGAAAAATATAAAAAGATAATATTAGTTTTTTATTATACATAAATTTTTGAAATAAATAGCCTAGTACATGTCTAAGGGGATTAGTTATATACATTATGTTTTGAAAATGTGGATATGGAGAATATGGTTCTAATATAATTAAGGATCAATTTAATATTCAATATATTTAGTATAGGAAGTTAGGAAATTATTCTAATCAATATTCCTAATAAATGATTCATAATGGAAAAAGTGTCCATATCCACCAAATACCCGAGTTCAATCTCATGAACATTCCACTTTAAAAGTTGATTTTGATAAACACACATAATTTAAAAAAATGTATTATATTTATTTATTCAAGGATTAAAAATGAAATACTTGATTCTTAACTTGTTCATTAATCTATATCTTTAATGTTCATAGTGAAGGGATATTACACAAATCAAAGTGTGATGGTGTTTTTATTAATATAAACTCTTAATAGTGTATTTACGATAGCTGATATATTCAACTCAGTCCATGTTACTATTGAAAGGTAAGTGTCACTAGTAAATTTTTTTTCATCCATTAATGGGATTTCATGCTATTTAGTGTACAAAATATTCAGTAAATCATATAATTTTTTTTGGAGCAACAAACTAGGTCATATTAAATTGTATAATAATCTAGGTCATGGTTAGTTCTAGGTCATGCCATATTACTATTTAATTTTTTTATTTTAATAAATAATCCTTGAGTAGGGAATGATCCAACTCGAGGGGGAATTAATGAATACCAAACATGGATTAGAAGATATTATCATCGATTAATTTTTATTTTACATGTTTTATTTATAAATTATTTATGATATATAAATTAGTGAAACTAAAAAATAGATTTATATTAAAATATGAAATTTTTATGATAAAATATTTAATTTTTAAATCTATTTACACGTAAATAACATGTATTTTTATTTATTTATCAAATATTAAAATAAATTATGTCATGTGATATTTTAATTATGTAAAAAGTTGACATAATTTAAAATATTTTTAAATGATTATAATTTTTTTTAAAAAATTATAAATTTGGAAATGACTTATTTAATGTGTTTATAATTAATTATTTATTAAATTTTCCAACATATTATGTCATGTCTAATTTTATAAATTTCGAAATGACTTATTTAACCCCATATATTATTTTTTATGAATATAAACCTTTTATGTTTTCAATAGATATATTATCCCATTTGATATTTTATGAAACCTCTAAAAGATGTTATATGACGATTATAAATAGTAAAAAACATAACAAAATATATTATTTTGTTTCATTTAACCATGAATATGATTTATAATTGAAAATTCACTTGAAATTAATTTTTTATTATGATATATACATATTATATTTCAGTATTATATAAAAATTGAGGATTTTATTGATTATTGATCCATGTATTATAGGATTTTAGGTCATGTGGCTCACAAGGATTGTATCTTAGGATTTAATTAGAAAAGTTTGTATTCACTACCGATCAAACTATTATTTCACTTTTGGGGATTTGGGATTCATATGATCTTAATAATTGAGAAGAAAGGGTTTTATTTACATTTTTTCATAATATGAATTTGAATATGTTGGAATATATTGGTATTTTATTTTTTTGTATGTTTTATACATTAATATGTTTTGAACCAATTAATTTGGTTAATTTATATGAAAAAAATAAAACATTAAAATATTAATTACATAAGTGGAATCATAGTTTATAAGGTAATATTAAAAAATAATTAAAATATAATATTTTAGATTCCCTAAGGAAATAAATTTCGAAGATCATAATTATCTAATCAAGTAGGTTTATTCCAAATTTGTGTGTTGAATGATTTTAATCTATAGGGAATATAATATATAGTTTACTCTAATATTTAATTGATTATTCATATAATGACCCTAGATTACACATAACTAGTAAACCATAATGTAAATTATTCTAGAGGAATATAGTGGATTTTATTCATATGAATGATTTGAGAAAGGTGTTTTCTACTTGACAATACAAGAGTTGTATGTGTTATAACTAAAATTATTTTATAAAAAAATAAACATGTATTTTGTTACTATCATAGATCAGACAAGTCATGCTAAAATATATATCACAACCCACTAACGGATATGATGTAATTTTAAAAGGGTCATCATGTTTACGGGGGTTCATATAATATATTCTCTTCTAAAATAATTTTAAAAATGATATTTATTTTAATAATATTATTATAGATACAATGTATTCATCATATTATAATTTCAAAATGATATTAATTTTTAGGATAAATAATATCCATGGATGTAATATTTTTAAGAGATGTAAAATATTAATAATTATTCTTGGGAAAGAAGGTAACATCTATGTGTCAGATCAATCCCTTCCATATAGGTGGTTAGCGAATCTATTTAGTAGATAAATCTTGATTCATCAAAAAAATTATAGGTTATATTTTGATCAAGGTTTCAAATGAATTTTTAGAAGATAAACGTCTTATTTAACCACATTATGCCCTCCTCTACTTAACCTTTTTTGGTTCCTCAATGACATAGTGAGATTGGGGTCACCTTTATGTCATGATATTCATATGGGATTAAATGTATAACCATTGATGGAATATATATGATAGTTTATTATAAACATAATTATAAATGAGTTCAATAAAATTTTACAAAATAAATCCAGGATATTGAAAAAATATAACAATAATATGGGGTTTCCAAGTTCTTGATTTTTTTATGAAAATAGAAGTGTAATCATTTAATCAATAAGAATAATCTTGGTGGATTCAAAATTCTAAATAGTTTAGTGAAACATAAAGGTAATATTAGGAAGGAAAGGAGGTGTGACCTCTTGTAAAAGTTTTTAGGTGCTCCCCAACTCTCTTTTTCAGTCATGCTTTTGTTATTATTCATTTGAAGTTTCTTTGGGTGAATAATTGAACATTTTTTAAATGTCTGTGTTGTTTACTATGGGTGACAGGTTTTTAAAAACATTGAACACAACCAGTGAAAACCATATAATCCCAAAAAAAATTTATTTTCATGTTTGGGGATTAGTCTTATAAATCATGCACCAACCTAGTATAAAATGTTCACCCCATTAGAGGGTTGCATAGTTGGGTCACATGGTTCAACAAACCATGTGAACCTACCCAATTTATCATCCACATGACACATTTTATTATTGAAAACTGTTTTAAAATTGAAAATCCTTATTTCTTCACCCCATTGAACCTAACTTGATATTAATCAAAATCCTAGTCCATGAAGGATCTTAATAAACCATTTTATCCCCTCTAAACACCTTCTTAGGTGGATCAATGCTTGGTAAAGCTCATTCGATCCCTCTCCAGAATGTGATCTTCTCCTGTTTTTCTCTCCTGCCCACATATTATCTCCTATATATGGATTTTTAGATCATATCATTCTTGATGGATCTAAAATCCTTTTTTGAGTCTTAATTCTATATGTCTATTTTTCTCCTTATTTCTGTCATTCTTCATTAGAATATCCAATTTAGGGTGTTGTGTGGCAAGATATCCATGATAAAATGTTGGTGTTTCCATTAAGATTTGTCATTTAATAAACAAATGATTTTCTTGATTGTTTTAGATTTATTTTTATCAAATTATAAAAAAATAATTGATTGAGAATTTTAAATTAAAACTGGATTGGTATAGAATTTTGTGGAAAACCACCAATTACAATGGATTTAGATATTGAAGTGTAATTTGAATTTGATAGAAATTATGAAATTTATTTGTGAAATTTAATTTTGAGAAAAATTTCTTAAATTGATTTGATAGGAACCTATGATTGGGTTTATAATGAAAAATTCACGAGTTGATTAAAAACTCATGGTTTGGTTTTTAAAATGAAATTGGCATATAGAAAGTCGAAATGATGCAATTATTTTTTAAACTATTCTAAAATAATTATCTCATTATTGAATGATTGATTAAAAATATGAGATCTTGGGGTTTTAGTGGGTTATTTTGGAAATAATTCTAGGATTTTAATTCCATATAAACGTATTGATGCCTTATAACACTAACAATATCCTAGTTTAGAAAACATTTTCCCCAATGGGATGTTTATGATTCTTCTTTGGAAAGTGTATGAGGGACTTTCCCATAGACGATTACCATGGTGCTTGTTTTTGTAACTATATTGATATATATATAGTAATGATTTTGAAATAATTTTACTCATACCTTTTCCTTTGGGTGTTTGTATATTTTCTTTTTCCAGGTTCAAGAAAGTGGAAAGTGGCACATGGAGGTGGAAGTTGTTGTTGGTCCTTAGTACTTAGAGTGTTGTGTCCTTTGGGACTTGGGTTTTTAATTTTTTTTTGTTTCTGAGTAATTCTTGGATGTTTGGTTTAGGTTTTCTATTTTATCTTTTTTATATTTTGGTAACATTATACCTTTTGAGTTTTCTTTTTATCATACTAATGTGTATTTTGTTATTCTACTATTTGTGGTAAAATTGCTCCCTCATTTTCATGTATACTTTTAGGTTCTAGTAGTCACCCCATGGGGATTGAGAATTCCCTTTGGGGTATGTTAGTTCTGGCTCAGGTATAAGAGAGCCAGGGTATCCATGATGGTTTATGAAAAAGTGGTATCATAGTTGTTGGTTAAGTGTCTTTATTTTATGTCAGTATACATTTGTGATCATGTCGAGACATTGGAGGACATTACGAGTGATTCCCTAGGAAGATCTCATCGTAAGGATCCATATGCCACCATATGGGGTTTGGGAAAGACAACTTAATGATTAGTTATATTATTTTCACAACTTTTTATTATTATATAATAAAATAAAAATATTATTTATTTATTAAATGCGATTAATTTTATTATTTCTATTTTGTTAGTTTTTATCTTAGTAGTATTTTGATGTCTTCTTTATTGTTTGCTATTTTTTTAGAATCACACCTCTAAGAAGATGTGTGAATTAGATCTGGAATGAATCTAATAATGAACCACATCATGAAAATTTTCTAACATACCAGAATATGGCTGGGGTTATTTTTCATGTTGTTCATGATCTAGGATTATCACCTACACCTATTCCAATTGAGGATCTAGTTGTCAAACCTCATAGGGATGTTTTATGGAATATTTCTAAGGAGTTCCTTCTCCAAAAGGCACAAGTGTTGAAAGGATCCAAGAATCCTCAAGAGGCTTAGGATTAATTGAGTAATATTGAGATTTTTTTTAGTTCAAGAGAATCCTATTGAGATCAAGGTGAAATTTTCAACCTTCAATATAGAAGGAATTAGATGAAAATGGTGGGACACTATGGTGATAGAAAATCAGCATAAGGTCTTAGAGTGAAATTAATTTAAATTTATATTCATAAACCAGTTCAATCCAGATTTTATGGTTTTTTCTAAGGCTAGAGAGTTTTTCAATCTTCAGTATACCAACAGGACCATGAAAAAGTATGCACATCGCATTACTAATCTTGTAGAGTTTTCACCTAACATAGTATTGAATTAAAATAGGACTACTTATTGATTTTTCATGGTGCATCGATATAATATTATTTCTTAGATTTTCTTAATGAATAACCCTTATTATGAAGACATGATATAAAGGGAATTGAGTGGTGATCTTTACTTGGAAGGTATCTCAGGGTTGACATGAGTTCATTTTTTCATCCAGTAAAAGTTATATGAGATACTATAATGTAATAAAAAACATGACGAGTCATGTGTTGGCTCTGAATGGCAGGGTTCTTCAAGACCTCTTGTGTTTTCTAATTTAAGCCTTTTTATTTTCTACCAATATGAGAAGCATGGGAACTTCAAATGGGTTTTCACTAAGGCACCCAAGATATATGGTTCATGTAGACGCTCAGGACACTAACAGAAGTCCTTTGATGTCTATTGTCCTCTATGTAGTTTTATGGGATCATAAACACATACGTATAATATGGTGAGATGAAATGTTTAATGAAATAAGGGGTTACAACCATAGGAAATTGAAAAAATATTCTTTTGGTAATGGAGGACTCTCTAGAAGAAAAAAATGGGCCCATTGAATGTGAGAGGTACCACCACTATTGATTCATCTTTAGTGACTACTTTATTTGACACTAGTGTATCTCATACATTCATTATGAACTGTTTTTTAAAAATATTAAATCTTCCTTCGGAGATTTTATATTCTGTGATGGATATTAATACACCCCTTTGAATGAAAGAGAATATGGCCTTTGTTATCATGCTTTTTTCCTCTATTTATCAGATATTCATACAGCTTATTATTTTTTGGTTATCAACATTAAACCTATTGATATCATATTTAGGATGTATTGAATCATTTCTAATAGACCCTGAATTGACTGCTTTCTTTGACAGGTCTCATTTACTTCACTTGAAGGGGTGTGGCATATCTTTCATGGAGAATAGTACCTGAGGATAGGAAAATCTAGACCATCTTATCCAGAGAGGGGAAAATTAATATCATGTTTTTCTACTAAACTGTATAGGGAATCCTTGAGTGGTGATCTCCATCTAGTTGTCGTCGAGTTTACTAATGTTTTCCTACCAACTTCTCTAGTTTTCACCATCAAGGATGGTAGTTGGTCTCTCTTGTCATTGATTGAAGTTATATGCGTCCCAAATTAATTACCCGTTCTTAAAACATTAGTATAGCATAAGTTCAGGGTCAATCCACAGGGAACTGTGGCGGGCATAAATTCAATTGAGTTACTACTTAATTGAGGTGGAGTATGAAAAATTTAGAAATGATTGGGTTGATTTTGGATTTTGATTGAAACTAAATTTATTTACTTTGAAGGATGGATACAGTTTGAAAGAAAACAACGGGTAAATTTAAAGAGTTTTTAGAAATGGGAAGAAAAGACGTGTCGGGGATGTGAAGAATAAGGAGTTCTTATGTAGATTGTTTAAATGGTTGTGTCGTTCATAATAATTCAATCATTCAGGATTTCATTTTTGTTACAATATTTCCTTGGTCTGATTCCTCTTGTTTGGAATTAGAGCAGCTGACTCCTTCGTCCAGTAGTCAATGTCCTTAATTCTTTATTACGTCTAGTCCATTATTTGAATCGGTGAAAACCTTCCAATGGTCATGGTTGTTTTCACCGTTACTTTTCTTTTGTATCGCTGAGAATCCTTCCCTTGGTCCGGCTAAGAATTATCAGTTATATTAGATAGTGATTTAAGAAAAGTAAGATGAATTACAATGATTAAAACACAACTATATAAAACAATATACAAATTATGATCCCATCGTCCACATCCCCAACATGAGGGGTTTAGTTACACATAGAATTTAGGAGAGAAACAACACACGTGATACCTGACGGATTCATCGTGTAGGTGTTGGGGCAGAGTATCGGAAGGTGGAACGACGGAGTGACGACAGTAGCTTCGGGAATAGTGATAGCAGAGCTTCTATTTCTTCTCAATGGTTCTGAACTCCCAAATCCATAGGCCGAGGCCTCATTTTATAGAAAAATAATGTACACGACGTGTATATAAAGTACACGCTGTGTACTTTTCATCAACACGTTTTGGCGCCATTTTCTCCGCTGGTCGGTGGCTGAGCACGCCGTTTTTGAATTTTGAACATGGCGTCGCCTACAAGTTGAGTGTACACGGCGTGCAGCGCTGCCATACATGGAGTTTAGTACAAAAGTTTGGCCGCTAGCCCCTTCTAGAATATAAGACACGACATGTAAAAGTTCAAACATGTCGTGTCTTCATCAACGGCCACGTGGGCGTGTGGACTTTTCTTCGGCAACCACCATTTCTAGAAAGTAGTACATGACGTGTAGCGCCGCCACACATGGCGTATATCTTCTGCCTAGTGACATGGGCGTGTACTCCCCCCTTCAGTCCGTGTCCCTGCCTGGATGTACACGGCGTGTATAAAAGTACACGCCGTGTAGTTTTAAAATTTTCACATGCATCCCTTGATTCATGTATTTAGCCAGAAAGCTCCTGAAAGTAAACAAAATCACTAAAATCAAAGAATATGTTCATAAAACAACAGATATTTTATGAAAACTTGTTTTTATCTTTAATTATGTATATGGAAATGTATACACAAATTGGGTGCATCAAATTCCCCCATACTTAGTCTTTTGCTTGCCCTCAAGCAAAATCTCAACATCTAATTAAGAGAGCCTATAATTTAAAAGGAAGGCATTTAATTAATCAAACATATAACTGATAAAGTTACTGAGGAAAAATTATAAAAGGCACAAACAAATTCAATTCATAAGATATTAAAATCATGCCTCATATATAATGTAATTAAATACTCTCATCCTCTTTTAACACATTGTTCAACCTTTCAAAAATAAGCATGCCACTTGATGATTTACCTTACCAATTAAATTACACTCCACACTTAAGATGTTTTTAATCAAGTTTATGCTCAATCCAAGGCATATACACTCTATCCATAGGTTTGCAAGATATCTTGTTCTCTACTTCAGAAAAAAATTGAATTATAAAAATCATGAGGGATTTATCAATAAGGTTCAGATGTTTCTGTGGCTAAGGGTTGGTAGGTTCAGATGTGAAAATAAATTTTGAGGCTTGAAAAAGGATGGCTAATTCCTTTCAACAACATTGAATGATAGTCAAAGTAAAGCTCACTGAAAATACATCCTTCAAAAGCTCAGTCAAATGCTTCTGTAATTGTCATCAACTTCCTTAGGCAAGTAGGGTTTATGGGAAAATAAGCATAAGGTCCCCTTGTTATTTGTTTGTTTGTTTTTTTTTGTTTTTTGTTTTTTTTGTTTTTTTAAAACAACAAAACACAAGGCATCCCTTATGAATACAATGAGTAGATGTTTGGAACACATTCTTCCCCAAATAATCAAGAGGCACTCCCCCACACTTTATTTCATGGCTGTACAGAAAAATATGCCATGTATTCCTAACTCCCTCTTTAAAGCTTAAATGAATAATCATGCAATGTTTAAAAAGAAATAGGGTAGGAAGGGAAATAGGCTTGTAATGTGGCTTCCTATAAAGGTTTTTCATGGCTTCTATGGGTTTAATGAAGATTAAATGTAGGGTAGGTCTCAAGATAAAGGGGTTGAAACAATCTAATGCCTCAATCATGTTAAAGTAATTCAAAAAATTTCTTCATGTTTCGAAAAGAAAAACTTGCAAATTCTGGTAGTGATGCATATCCTAATAATCTCTCAAGAAAGAGGGTATTAGAAAGGAAATACGAAAAATGGTTTAGAATACCTCTCAGGAGTGGAAAAAAAATAAAGGGACAATCAGGTCATGATATGCATATAAATGATTAGCCTAATTAATCTAATTTAATCAAGGATGAAAGGTTTCAATTGAAACTATATCAGCAATCATTTTAAAATACATAAAAACTAAAAAGCATGTACCCTTTTCAAAAGTTCCTACTGATAACTCTAGCATTTATAAGATTTATTAACCAAAATTGCTTTACCTTTCCAAATATAGAGTCTAATAATGATGTCTCCTAGATTAGTTTAAGGAAAAAGACTAAGGTGAAAGACATAGATGCTCCCCCCACACTGAATACTGCACATGGTCCACCAAGTGCAATAGCAAGGTAAAGGGTGGGTAATAGGGAGAAATGAGGGAAAGTAGTGGAAGAAGTAAATCCAAAAAGAAAGAAAATAGAAATGAAAAAAATACTCCCCTTGTGAAAAGTGATTCCCAAGGCGCTCCATGTCCGTACCTGTGACTGTCGAGAAAAAAGAAAACTACAAACATACATAACAACACAGCATAGAAAATGACAGAAGAGATATAGAAGAGAAAGGAAAATGTCACTATCATGGGGTCGCCTCAGGGGAGTCATCATCCTGTACAGAATCGGCCGGTAGAGAAGGCGCAGGAGGCGTGGAAGGGTGTGGCGCTGACACGACATCGGGAAGGGTAGCTGATGAAGTAGGAACCGCAGGTGTGAGACTCGGGATCAGAAGCTCAACAGCAGGTCCTGGCCCGACAGAAGTGGTAGCAGCAGAGCTCACCGTAGTCATCAGAACGGAATTGGTGGCCGACGCAGGAGACGACGGTGGAGCAGCAGCAGAAGGGCCAGGAACGGAGGCAGAGGCTGGTGGCTGAGGTAGTGGAACACCAAGATGCTAAGCAATATGCACCAACAGATGCTCCATCCGATCTTGGTGGCCGTCCAAACGAATCAAATGGCGTGCAATGGTGTCCTGGCGGCTGATGATACGGGATAACTTCTGCTCCATCATGGCTAGGCGGAGGGAAAGGGTCGGATCGACCGAGGGTGCGAGGGTAGGTGGGATGGGGGATAGGACAGAAGAAGGAATATCATAAGAAGTGGGGTCAGTAGGAGGTGGGTGAGGTGGAGAAGCTGGAGGGGGTGGGGAAGGAGGAGCGGGGTCAGCAGCTGGGGCAGGGTTAGCAGGTGGCGGGGCTTGAGCCTGAGCAAGGATATAGGCACCCCCTGCTGCCGGACTAATCCCATGCGAATGAGCATGAGGAAGTCTATCCGCTGGGGGGAACCTATCAAGTCATGAGGTAATGAGGGATCGAATACCCCCAAGTGGTGGGCAAGACGAGTGGTGTAAAACCTGCCGTTCAGGTTGCCCTGACGGCCGGTAAACATAGAGTAGAAATAGGAGGTGGCAAGATAGGGGAGGTCTGGGTAGGCGTGCCGGATGACATAGGTAAGAAGCTCCATGTCACGACCGGTCACGACCCCCATATCCTCATGGCGGGGGAAAAGGATGGCGCTGAAGCACCGGTGGGTGAAGCGTAGGATAGGGTCAGCTATAAGAGTGCTCTTCTGGGAAGTGTGGGAGTACCGGTGGTCAGGCCCAGTGATCTCCCGCCACATGGCAATAAGGTCAGAGCGCTCGGGCCAGGTCAGGTCAGAAACGGGGGGTGGTGTGAAAGGATGGGGGTAGAAGCCGCACCCTCGGCCAAACTCTGTCATCGTCAGAGAAAAACGTCGGCCGCCTAGCTGGAATCGAACTACTGGCACTGCATCACCAGGTGTCTCCCGGTACTCTACTCCATCGAACTCAAAGGAGGCTGCAAACTCCAAAAATAAATCTCGGAACACAAGAGTGCTGACCTGGAAAATCTCGAGGAGTGCCGTGTGCCCGAGAAGTACCTCCAACTCCTCCCAAATACCGAGCCGCTGTGGAATACTGCTGTCAAGGTACCAGCCACTCAATGGTATCGGTCGGCCGATGGGAGAAGCATCGGATCCTGTCGTATGCGAGGTCGGTGACCGGGAATACCATGCAGGGATTGGGAGCACCTGCAGGTCCCGGCCCAGGTGTCGGTGCAGTAGCAACATCCGGATCTGGAGGTGGATCTGCCGAAGAAGAAGGTGGCTCGGTGGAAGGTGTGTGCAAAGAGGGACCAGCTTCTCAGGATGATGGTACAATGAAAGTGCCAGCTGGTGCAGCAGAAGTAGGCCCCGCTTCATCTGAGGGAGTGAGTGGTGGCAGAATGGCCAATGGAGGGAGCTCAAAGACCGGAGCATCGCGGTCCGGCTGTATAGGTGGTCGGAGTCGGATCCTACGATAGCTGGGCCCCTCGCCCTCGGTGGCGGAGGCTAGCCGCTTCCCGTGGGAAGGATCATGATCTTCCATATCCTGAAATAGAAAGAAAAAGAAAACAAAACAAAAGAAAAATAAAAAGGAAGAAAATAAAACAAATAAAATGTGAGAAAACTGGAAAATAAAAGTACACGGCGTGTACTCCAGAGTATACGATGTGTAGTAAAAAATGGAGAGTATCCCGTGTTCTCTGGAAAGACACGCCGAGGGTGGAAAGAGACCATGTAATAGGACATGGTGTGTTCCGAACATACATGCCGTGTTCACATCAAAGTGTAGGTGGTCTTGTAATAAAAAGGATACGGCCATGTGGCTATCAGTTCTAAGAAAACAATACACGCCGTGTAATTACAGGCCACGACATGTATTGCACATGAAGAACATGGCCGTGTAGAGGGGGAGACATGAGACGGTTTATAGAAATAAAGGATACGGGGTGTACCGAACATACACGTCGTGTTCTGGAACATGGGGTGACAGACCGTGTTATGCGCAACATACGAAGGGGCCAAAGGAAATGGTCTACACGGTGTGTAGCGAACATACACACCATGTACATTCAAATTTCGAAATATTTTGTGTGTGGCCATGTACAGATGTACAAAGTGTGTGTTCTTCATATCGTGGCCGTGTAGAGGGGAAAGCCGAACGGTCGGCCGATCCGATTAACACCCTAACTGATTCTAAAAACTAGAAATAGACGGTGCAGAACGGAGTACCTGGACTAAGGATCACAATGTGAGAAGAATCAGAACGTGAAACGCCCCAAATCAATGGATCTGGCAAAGGGGATTCAGATGGAATTCGGGAGAAGAAACAGGAAGAAGGGGATGAATGGGGCGGCCGTGCGGCACGGCCTCAAGCCGGGTGGCCCGCGACTTATATAGCCGCGGTACACGGCGTGTAGTTGTGGTACACGCCGTGTATCCCAATTTTTTTAAAATATATTTATTATAGTAAACTATATAATAATTAAAAATAGATATATCTTCAAATTCTATAAACCTAACACCACGTGTATCGGGAAATACACGCCGTGTATTTTAAAATAAGAAAAAGAGTAGTACAACCTTTGGTCCGGTGCTTGGGGTGGGATTCGAACCGGTGATCGGCCGATTCGAACGGACGCCCTCACCCACTGGAGAAAAGGTTGTTCTGCTATTCATATGTATTTTAAATATATATTTATTCTATACGACCTATACACACACAAAGAAAGAAAGAAAAGCACGGTGTGTGGTTTTTATTTAGGAAAGGATGGGGGTGAAGCGGGGAGATTAGCGCGATTTGAAACCGGGTCTTGTGAACCTGGTGCTGAGACTTTGCCAATACGCTAACTTCAACCGCATGTAATTTCTTATTTTTAAAACGGTGTTCATTTATATTTGAAAAATCATGGTGCACACGGCGTATATCGGAGTACACGTCGTGTGGTTTTATTAAAAGAACAAATGATGGAAATGGGACAGTTGTCTGGATTCGAACCCGGGTCTTTTGAAACTGGATTACGATTCTATCCAACCGATCCATCCCCATCATGGGTTTTATTAATAATATTTATATATATATATAGATTGAAAATACCACACATGCCGTGTAATTAAAAGGAGGAACCCCGTGCCGAAGGTAGGTCAGGAGGATTCGAACCGCAAACGGCTCGAATATACTCCAGTGACTTTTCCATCGGCACCGACATCATCCCTAGTTATTTATTTGTTATTCTATAGATTTATACTATAAAGTTTATAAATTAAAAAGGATTAGTACACTCTGTGTATATAAGTGGGACATGGAATGTAACCTCTGGGTTGCCTCCCAGGAAGCGCCTTTGTTTTAGGTCGTTGGCTCGACCTACTTACCTTGCTTACCTGAGGAGTATAGTGGACAACGTTCCAACCACATTCTCTGTAGGATGGTAAGCTTTCAA
Organism: Viscum album; assembly: GCA_963277665.1. NCBI lineage: Eukaryota > Viridiplantae > Streptophyta > Magnoliopsida > Santalales > Viscaceae > Viscum > Viscum album. Next base: position 1,773,266,512 of record OY728146.1, on the reverse strand, counting down.
GCGCTGCCCGTTTACCTTGAGTGGTTGACCATCTTCTCCAGAAATTTCTACCGCTCCGTGATGGAATACGTGAATAACGTGGAATGGTCCCGACCAACATGACTTTAACTTTCCTGGAAATAAGCAAAGACGAGAATTAAAGAGAAGTACCTGATCACCAGGTTGGAAAGATTTTCGTGATATCATCCGGTCGTGAATGGCTCTTGTCTTCTCCATGTACAATTTGGTGTTCTCGTATGCCTCTAGTCGGATTTCATCTAGTTCCGAAAGTTGGAACTTCCATTTCTTGTTAGCTGCCTTTAGATCAAAATTCAAGGCTTTGACGGCCCAGTAGGCTTTGTGTTCCAATTCTACTGGCAAATGGCAGGGATTGACATAGATGAGGCGAAACAGGGACATTCCCAGTGGTGTTTTGAAAGCAGTCCGATATGCCCACAAGGCATCATCTAACTTCTTGGACCAGTCCTTCCGTGAAGTGTTCACTGTTTTTTCCAGGATTTGCTTGAGCTCACGATTGGAGAGCTCTACCTGTCCACTGGACTGGGGATGATATGGTGTCCCCATCTGATGCTTTACTCCATACTTCGACAATATTCCTCTCCTTAGTGTGTTATCGAAGTGGGTCCCTCTATCGCTGATCAGTACTTGTGGAACTCCAAACCTGCTAAAAATATTTTTCTTCAAGAAATTTATGACTACCTTGGCTGTGTCGTGATTTGTAGTAGTAGCTTCCACCTATTTGGAGACATAGTCGACGCAGACTAGGATGTAAGTGTTCCCAAAAGATGAGGGAAAAGGACCCATGAAATCTATGCCCCAGACATCGAAAATCTCAACCTCCAGGATGGGGTGCTGAGGTATCTCAGCTCTACGTCCCACATTACCTGTCCTCTGGCACCGATCGCAACAGGAATCAAAGGACAGAGCATCTCTATGCATGGTGGGCCAGAAAAATCCAGACTACATGATCTTAGATATGGTACGGTCCGGTCCATGATGTCCTCCTACTGGTGAGGTGTGACAGAACTCCAGGACACCAAAAACTTCATTCTCTGGGATGCAACGGCGGATCACTCCATCTGCACAGGATCGAAAGAGCAGAGGATCCTCCCAGAAGTACCTTTTCACATCAGAGAAAAACCTATTCCTTTGTTGGAAGGAGAGGTCGGGATGAACGATACCTGTAACCAGAAAATTAGCGATATCAGCATACAATGGTCGAGGTGTTTCACTGATCTAAAAGAGGTGCTCATCAGGAAAATCCTCCCTGATCTCCCGATCTTCTTCCTTCTCCAAGTGAGGCAGCTCGAGGCAGGAGAGATGGTCAGCAATGAAGTTCTCACTCCCTTTCTTATCCCAGATCTCAATATTGAATTCTTGTAGGAGGAGTACCCAGCGGATCAATCGGGGCTTCATGTCCTTCTTGTTGATTAGGTACTTTAGTGCTGCATGGTCAGTATAAACAATAACTTTAGACAACACTAAGTAAGAACAAAACCTATCAAATGCAAAAACCACTGCGAGCATCTCTTTTTCTGTGGTGGTGTAGTTAATCTGTGCCTCGTTGAGCATCATACTGGCATAATAGATAGGTTAGAAAATCCGGTCAAGTCGTTGGCCCAATACTGCTCCCACTGCGTAGTCGCTCGCATCGCACATCACCTCAAATTGTTCCTCCCAGTTGGGAGAAATCATAACTGGAGCTTCCACAAGGCGCTTCTTTAGATGCTCAAAAGATCTGACAAAATGGTCATCGAGCTCAAATATGACATCCTTGGTTAGAATATTGGTGAGGGGTTGGTCTATTTTGGAGAAGTCGCGGACAAAATGCCTATAAAATCCTGCATGCCCAAGGAAGCTACGGATGGCGCGGACGGAAGTCGGTATTGGTAGTCGTGAAATGACTTTAATCTTCACCAGGTACACCTCTATCCCTTTTACTGAAATTCTGTGGCCAAGGACTATGCCACTTTGCACCATGAAATGACACTTTTCCCAGTTCAAGACTAGGTTAGTGTGCTCACATCTTTCCAAAACAAGCTCTAGGTGCCGTAAACAAATGGTAAATTTGTTTCCATAAATGGAAAAATCATCCATGAATACCTCCAGGATTCATTCCGCCATGTCATGGAAGATGGCCAACATACAACGCTGTAATGTGGCGGGGGAATTACACATGCCGAAATACATCCTTTGATAAGAAAATGTTCCATAGGGGAAAGTTAATGTGCTCTTTTCCTGATGCTCTTGAGCAATGGAGATTTGGTTGTAACAGGAAAAACCGTCGAGGAAGCAATAGAAGTTGTTCCCTGCTAGCCTCTCTAGCATTTGATCCATGAATGGAAAGGGAAAGTGATCCTTTTTTGTTGCATCGTTTAACTTCCGGTAATCCACACAGACTCGCCAGACCGTGATAGTGCGTGTAGGGATGAGCTCGTTCTTTTCATTTGAAATCACATTGATACCCCCCTTTTTGGGTACCACTTGGAGAGGACTCACCCACGGACTATCCGAGATGGGATAGATGATGCCTGCATCCAATAATTTGATCACCTCCTTCTTTACAACTTCCTTCATGGGAGGATTCAAGCGCCGTTGTGGTTGCCGAGATTTCTTGGCACCCTCTTCAAGTAGCACCTTGTGAGTGCAAATGGTAGGGCTGATGCCCTTCAGATCAGCGACTGTCCACCCAATAGTATGCTTCTACTATTTGAGAACCTGCAGAAGTGCATCTTCCTGCTCCTGTGATAGTTCTACATTAAGTATAACCAGAAAAGTTTGATTGTGTCCTAAATACCCATACTTGAGAGAAGATGGAAGAGGCTTCAGTTCGAGTTCAGGTGCCTTTAAAATCGAAGGCACAAATGGCTTCACCTTGTCCCATTCCAAACTATCAGGAACAACTGCACGCTGCAAATAGTGGCCACCCTGGCCTTCTATGAATTGCAAGTCTTCTGGAGCTTCTTCTAATAGAATATCTGGATCAGTTAAATGATTCTAAATAAGAGAACATACCAGTTCATCCCCTTGGTCACTAAACTGATTAACCATGGTGTAAACTGCATAACAGTCCTCATGCTCTAACAAGGAAGCATGTTTGATGGCTTTGAGGACGTTATAGGAAACTCTTTCATCACCGAACCGAAAAATAAGCTCCCCTTGGTGCACATCGATCAGTACCTTCCTAGTTTCCAAGAATGATCTTCCAAGTATAAGAGGTGCTTCCTGGTCATCCCCCATGTTTAGGATGATGAAATCAGCAGGGAGAATCAGCCTACCCACCTTGAATAGTATGCCCTCTAGTAGTCCCTTCGGGTGCTTGATGGATCGATCATCAAGTTTAAGGGAGATTCGGGCAGGCTTGAGCTCGTGGAGTCCCAACTTCTTGAAAACTCCGAGGGGAATGAGGTTCACGCTGGCCCCTAAGTCGTAGAGGGCCTTCCCAAACTCGCAGGATCCAATAGTACAAGGAATGGTGAAACTACCTGGATCTTAGAGTTTTGGAGGAATGGAATGTTGAACCACCACGGAGAACTCCTTCATTAATACAATAATGCCCAAATACTCCATCTTCCTCTTATTCGAGAGGATTTCCTTCTTGAATTTGGTGTATGTTAGCATTTGTGTGAGGGCCTCCACAAATGGTATGTTGATGTGTAGCTTCTTGAAAACATCCACGAATTTTCTGAATTGATGGTCTAGCTTCCTCTGCTTCAATCTTTCCGGAAAGGGTTAGGCAGGCTTGAATGGTTGGATTACTTCCTTGTCTTTATTTTGTAAAGCCTCCTTCTGCAGGCTTTTAGATGACGAGGGGTCGGTATTGGTACCTTTTTCATCAAAAGTGGGTGTGGATGCACCTTGTTGTGCTGATTTGTTCTAGTGGAGCTCTTTTCCACTCCGGAGCATGATAGCATTGGCCTCCTCCCTTGGGTTATTTTCAGTGTTCCCCGGTAGTGTACCGAGCTGCCTCCTTGAGAGTTGTTTTGCCAGCTGGCCAATATGATTCTCCAAGATTCGAATCGACGCTTCCTAATTCTGGAACCGAGTCTCACAAGTAGATATGAATTTAGTCATCAGATCCTCTAACCTTGAGGTGTTCTCCTGCTGAGGTGGTTGTTGAGCCGGTGGAGGAGGTGGCTACCATTGCTGCTATGGACGAGGGTTTTGATACCCTTGTTGCTGATAAGGACCCTGTTGGGTTTGTTGCGGCCTTTGGAATTGGTTCTGATATAGAGGCTGGTTGTAGTTGGGCGGTCGCTGGGGCGGAGGATTCTGCTGGTGTTGGCCCCAGCCTGTGTTTTGTTGATCTCGCCATGCCGGGTTCTGGTACTGCTGGTACTGGTTGAGCCCTCGATTTTGGGCAACATAACTCACCTCGCTCGTCGAGGGGCCTCTAGAAGAACCTGGGCATTCTCCCATGACGTGGTTATCACCACAGTCACCACATGTTGTATGGTTCACCGCATGAACTTGAGATTCTCCTTTGAGGTTCAATGCGTCAATTTTCTTGGACACAACATCCAACTGAGTAGCTAACATAGTGGTAGCGTCAATGTTATGCATACCTCGCTTTTGAGTCCCCTGCTCAGAGTGCCATTGGAAGTTATTGGATGACATGTCTTCTAGTAGTTTGAATAGTTCTTCGGGGGACTTCCGCATCACCGTTCCTCCAGCAGCAGCGTCCACCACGAACTTGGTATTCGTGGTAAGTCCTCCAGAGAAGGTTTGGGCTTGCATCCAGAGTGGGAGTCCGTGATGGGGGAATTTCTGTAAAATCTCCTTGAAGCATTCCCAAGAATCTTAAAATGACTCAGAGTCGTGCTGCTGAAAGTTATGAATCTCATTCTGGAGTGTCACCGTCTTGGATGGTGGGAAGTATTTGGACAGGAACACCTGGGCTAGCTCCTCCCAGGTGAGGATAGATCGTTGTGGCAACCCCTTGATCCAGTCCTTTTCCTTATCCCGTAGAGAAAAGGGGAATAGGAGAATATGGATGACGTCCTCAGACACGCCATGGTACCGAAAGGTATCACAGATCTCCAGAAAGTGGGAGAGATGGGCGTTCGGGTCCTCACTAGCCAGGCCTCCAAATTGGACTATTTTTTGGATCAGCTGCATGATAGCAGGCTTGATCTCGAAGTGCTGGGCCTGGACCGGAAAACGAACGATGCCCGTATCAGCTCCGTGAATCGATGGAAGTCCGTACTCCATAATGGTATGTCTTGGAGGTTGTTGTTGATGGGGTGGAGCTTGCATAAACTGCTCATGAGAGGAAAAGTATGGCCGTGGGAAGAGTTGCTGCAGCGGTCGTTGGTAATCCCTTGGGAGGAATTCCATGAAGGCTCTAGGAGGTTGCTCCGGTAGACCAGTAGTAGGAGGCTGCTGCTCCTGGTACTGATGCTCAGTCACAACATCTACGGCTGGTGCTCCTTCTTCCTTGTTCACCATGGGTTGTGGTCGATGGTTGTGAATTTCTGTCCATGTACGCTGACGATGAAGCAAGGTCCGTTCGATTTCCGGGTCAAGCGGAACTAATTCCAAATACTCGACACTTCTGGATCATGTAAAATCTCTAAACATACACTTTCATCTCTGCACAAGACAAAAATGGAAACCAGGCGTAAAAGGGAAAAATAAAAAAAAATAAAAAACGGGATTAGAAAATAGATTTTTGATAATTTTTGATTTTTATTTTCACTTAAATCAATTATTAGCACAATTTAAATCTTAGCACTAAAACCAAACAGGGTCCCCGACAATGACGCCAAAAATTGGGTCTTTCTTGTCGTTGATTGAAGTTATATGCGTCCCAAATTAATTACCCGTTCTTAGAACTTTAGTATATCATTAGTTCGGGGTCGATCCACAGGGAACCGTGGCGTGCATGAATTCAATTGAGTTACTACTTAATTTAGGTGTAGTATGCAAAATTTAGAAACGATTGGGTTGATTTTGTATTTTGATTGAAACTAAATTAATTTACTTTGAAGGATGGATACAGTTTGAAGGAAAACAACATGTAAATTTAAAGAGTTTTTAGAAATGGAAAGAAAAGACGTTTCGGGGCTGTGAAGAATAAGGAGTTCTTATGCGAATTGTTTAAATGGTTGTGTTGTTCATAATAATTCAATATTTCAATATTTCATTTTTTTGACAAGACTTCCTTGGTACAGTTCCTCTTGTTTGGAATTAGAGAAGCTGACTCCTTGGTCCGGTGGTCAATGTCCTTAATTCTTTATTACGTCCAGTCCATTATTTGAATCGGTGAAAACCTTCCAATGCTCATGGTTGTTTTCACCATTACTTTTCTTTTGTATCGCTGAGAATCCTTCCCTTGGTCCGGCTAAGAATTCTCAGTTATATTAGACAGTGATTTAAGAAAAGTAAGATGAATTACAATGATTCAAACACAACTATATAAAACAATATACAAATTATGATCCCATCGTCCACAGACCCAACACGAGGGGTTTAGTTACACATAGAATTTAAGAGAGAAACGACACACGTAATACCTGATGGATTCATCGTGTAGGTGTTGAGGTAGAGTATCAGAAGGTGGAACGGCGGAGTGACGACAGTAGCTTCGGGAATGGTGATAGAAGAGATTCTCTTTCCTCTCAATGGTTCTAAACTCCCAAATCCGTAGGCCAAGGCCTCATTTTATAGAAAAATAAAGTACACAACGTGCATAGAAAGTACATGCTGTGTACTTTTCGTCAACGCATTTTGGGGCCATTTTCTCCACTGGCCGGTGGCCGAGAATGCTGTTTTTGACTTTTGAACACGGCGCCGCCTGCAAGTTGAGTGTACACGGCATGTAGCACCACCATACACGGCGTGTAGTACAAACGTTTGGCCGCCAGCCCCTTCTAGAATAGAAGACACAGTGTGTAAAAGTTCAAACACGTCGTGTCTTCATCAACGACCACATGGGCGTGTGGACTTTTCTTCGGCAACCACCATTTCTAGAAAGTAGTACACGGTGTGTAGTGCCGCCACACATGGCGTATATCTTCTGCCTAGTGACATGGGTGTGTACTCCCTCCTTCGGTCTGTGTCCCTGCCTGGATATACACGGTGTGTATAAAAGTACACGCCGTGTAGTTTTAAAATTTTCACATGCATCCCTTGATTCGTGTATTTATCCAGAAAGCTCATGAAAGTAAACAGAATCACCAAAATCAAAGAATATGTTCATAAAACAACATATATTTGATGAAAACTTGTTTTTATCTTCAATTATGTATATGTAAATGTATACACAAATTGGTTGCATCAGTAGTGTTCTCTAATGATTTAGTACATGGAACAAATCTAGTATCAATTTCTTTCTACCACATGTAACCAAGTGAAATGAAAGAGTTGAAGAATCATTTGGATGATCTTTTAGATAAAGGATATATATACATGAGTGTGTCAACATGGGCAGTGCCTTTTGTCTTTTCAAAGAACGAAGATGGGTCACTTAACCTTTATGTTGATTATGGGAAAATAAATCAAGTCATAGTAAAGAAAAAGTACAATTTTGAATGTATTGAAGATGGGTATGAACAATTGAAAGGGGATAAGTGGTCCTTCATGATTTATCTTCGATGTAGTTTTCACCAGTTGAGGATAAAACAATCTGATAATTAGAAAGACTCATTCTAGATCATGTCTATCCATTATGAGTAACTTATTATGAAATTTGGTGTAACCAACACTCATATAGTTTTTAAGTAATTGAGAATAAGATATTACATAAATATATTGATAAATTAGTGGTGGAATTTGTGGATGACATACTCATTTAGTATATTTCATAGGAGGATAATGTGTGTCATTTAAGAATAGTTTTGGAATTTTTAATAAATCACTAACTTTATTCCAAGAATTCAAAATGTGATTTATGGATTCAAGAAGTGATGTTCATGGGATACGTTGTGTCAGAACATGGTATCTATTTTATCATGAGAAGTTGAAATATGTTCTTATATGGTAGGAACCACATAATGTTATTGATATTTGGATGTTTTTAGGTTGATCTTGATATTACCACCAGTTCATAAAGGATTTTACAAAGTTAGATTCTCTGATGATATCTCTTATATGGAAGGGAGTGATGTTTTATTAGGATGAAAAATGTTATAGTTCTTCTATTAAGTTGAAAAGTCTTCTGACTACTATGCAGTGTTGACTCTTCCATGGCCTAAACATAGCAATGTGATCTTCTTTAACACATCAGGTTTGGGTTTGGGTTGTGTTCTTATGTTGGGTGATAACATTGTTTCTAATGGAACTTGAAATCATAGGCCCCACAAGAAGAATATTCTAACCCATGACCTTGATCATACAACTATGATGAATGAACATAAGTGTTGGTGGAATTAACTTTCCTAAGAATGTTTATTATGTATTCCAGATGCAAGAGCATGAGGTTTATATTCCCTAACAATTTTGGAATCTCCACCAGAGGCACTGGGTGGAATACCTAAAATATCTTTTTTTTCTATATTTCATATTTTTAAATTTGGTTTCCTATAACCAATAGTTTGTACATTGATTGAATTAATATGTGATGAATTAAATATTAAATTAAACATCTTATTACAAATTTTTTATTGTTCTTCATGATAATAATATAATAATTTCCTAGAGTATTTTTCACATTGATAAGGTCATAGTAGTTCCCCACTATGATGATAAACATGAACTTCTATGACAATACTTTTAAGGTAATTCTATGTGTGGATAACATACTATGATGAGATGCATAGTATATAGGCCATCAGGTGGGAGTACTCATAAGAAAATGGGACTTCTTCTCATGATGTTCACACTTGGTAATCTCTATGATGATAGATTTTGAGAACAAACCTTCCATTAGGAATTCTACATGTTTTGGTGTCATCAGATATTCTAATATGTGAGAGTGTGTAATGGTCCTTATACATTAATATTATCATTAATGAATGTCACAAATTGCACACTTATATTTTCTAATGAAAATCATCATGCCATATGTTGGTGGGATGTAGGGTACATTGGGTGAGTCATGAATGACATGTTATTAATGTATTTATAAAGATTGTATTTACCCCTTCTATATTCATGGAACTGACTATCTCAACTCTTTGATTGAAATACAAGTCTCACCCTAAATTCCATTTCCATGGCTTAACGATGAGTTTATTTTAGAGAGTGAAAGAATGATTAATCAAGCATATAGGTTGATAACACCATCATGAAACTTTCTTGATGAGATTATGTGACAAAGGGATTATATTACAAAGTGAGATTTTGTATGTGGTTTTCATCGTTTCACTATTATGTTCTTTCTATCGGGTTTCTTGAACCGTTTCTAGACAAAAATCATGGATTTTAGTCAAGACCACCTAATGCCAATGAGAAATAATCTTAGAGGGTCAAAACCTATGTGTTTTGGGGGGTCTTGATTATATTCTATTTGAATTTGATTACATGAATAAATATTATTCTCAATAATGAGGAATAATTTTATTTAAGTTATATTGATCACATAAAATAAATAAATATTTATTCACCAGATTGTGAATAAAATATATTTATTTATTTTATTGAATACTTATAAAATATTTTTTCTAGTTTTTGAGTAAAATAATTTTTATGAGAATAAAATATTTATTTGGGTGTTCAATAAATAAATGAGGAGTTCGAATGGACCAAGACCGTGTTCGATGATAAAATAATTATTTCTGAGTTAATAAATATTTTTTATCCATTTTTTACAAGTTGGTGCACCAAAAATTAATAATAAAGTTATTATTATTATTATATAGAATTATATTTCATTAATTGTTATAAATAAATTTAATAGATTTTATGATATTAAATTTTGTAACTGAAATCCTAGATCTAAAAATAGACGACTACCTCTATTGTGTAATATATTTTGAAAACAATTCCATGTTTGGGAATAGAGAATTATTGTGAAAAATAAATTCTCACCTGACTCCTTATCTTCTCTCCCTATCAAGAATGTGAAACCCATGAGAATTTCTTTAAGACTGAAGAATGATCGATATAGAATGAAATACGCAAGACATTCGATTCTCCACACTCGCACCTGAAGAATGAGCGACATCGCTTGAGGTCCATTGAAGCATGTGTGGATCACCTCTAGAGAGATTATACCCTTGGATCCTCAGAAGTGGAATGAAGGAAATTCAGAAGTGTATTTTTGGAAGATCAAAAATAATCAATGAAGAATGTTCCTAATCCTATGTATTTATTTCTTTAGATATTAAATAAATTAATTATAAATTTTATGTGCAAGATACTTGTTATAACACCCCAAACATTTTATTGTATGTTTCTCTTAAATACATTCAATTTATTATATAGCCTTTATTTCATGAAGATCCGAGTCTCTATGATACAACACTTGGTTATTATAGGATATAGTCATAACTGAGCCGTTGAACCTAAATTTTCCACTTCTGTGTTTTGAATTTAGAAAATCGGACATACACAGTTGCGATCAGGGTGATATTTGGAGTCTGATAGAATCAATTAATTTTTAGTAAATAGTAACTTACCCTTATGAAAAGTAACATACCCTTATTTATATTAACTTACCCTTATGAATAGTAATATGACCCTTATGAATGGTAACTTTACCCATGAAAGTGCAAATAAAATTTAGGCTCCTTAATAATGAAGATGAATATTTTAAGTGTTGGTATTTTTCGATTAAATGAAGATTTTAACTAAAAATTAAATTTATCATATTTAAAAAATTATTTTAAAAAATTGAGTTCATTTTTGGATTCTACATGTTTAAAAATGGTTAGGGTTAATTTTTGATATTTTTCTAAAATAGTTGAATTTTTTATGAATAGTAAAATACATTAATTTACCGTATAAATACATTATAATTTAAATTCACTATTCCTAACATGATGAGTGATGTAAGCACCCATGTCTATAATGAACACTCATGTATTACTATTATAGGTCATGGAATCCTCACTATTTCTTTCCTTAGGTTAAAATAATAAACGAATGATTAAAATATTAAGAGAACCCTCCTCCCATCCACTATATAAACCACTCCTCACCCCCTTTTCCTCCCACACCACTCAAGATTTGAGACTTGCATAAGTTCTACCATATACACTTCTAAATCCATCCCCCACATCCGAGACCTATTGGTCTCACCAAATGAAAAAAAACAATGGTCTTAAGAAGATTCTCAAGGAGGAGTACTCAAGCGGTGTACCTCTCTTCCTTTTTCTTTCATCTTCTTTTACAAGTTCCTTTATTTTATTGCTCTCTCCTCACCTCCCCACATCCAAATGCTATGATAATTCTAGTACCTTACAGGAATTTTAATTTTATTATTCTAATGGAATATTTCATCATAATCTCTCTTATCCCCCTCATCTTACACTAATAATGATAATACCATATGAGATGGGTCAATTTATCACATTTAAGGATGAAAGGTTTTCAATTTCTATTAAAATCTTCAAGACTTGTCATGAAACCTTTTTAATGGTTGAAACCGATCATAATATATGTATTTTACCTTATTCAATTTCTTTTAATCCTTACACATTCATAATATAAAATAATAATACAAATCAAGTTTATTATGAACAAAACCACCAAGTTCATCCAAGCGTTTATCATTAACATTTAACTAATGAGTCATCCTAATTATATATATATAAAAATCATTATAATATCATTTATATCTCTATAATTTCACTAATAATATATATTAACAATTCTGGATGTTTAACCGCATTTCAAACAAACTTCTATTCATGAATATAAGTAAACCTATCATGAAAACAAAGGAATAAAATGCTCCCAAAACAATAAAAGTGAACCTCTTAAACCCACCAAAGAGGAAGTTAATTAACCATATAAGGTTTTAATAAATAACTTAAATGTATAGAAGGTTCTGTAATTATTAATTAATGAAGCTAAATTTGATTATTCAGGTCATTAAGATCAATCGAGAACACCTTCGGGCACAAGGTAAGGGGTTTCACATCTCACTTTTATTATCATGATATTTCCATTGTTCTACACTTTTTTCTCATATTTGGTGTATGTTTACTTCTATTTGATATATAATATCATGATTCAGTTTATATTAATGGTATTTAGTGATTATCTTGATGATTATTAACTTGATTGATAACAATGTTGTAAGGGACTTTGTTTCGGGTTTCATTTCATTAAGATTTACATGGTATTGTGCACCTAATCAATCTTATGTGGTGTACCTACTTCGGATTTGAAATCATTTTTCATTTGAACTTGTAAATATATTATATATCCATATTCTGGTTTCATGGATACAATTATTATTTTTTAATTTGTATACCCTTTTACATACACTGTTTATTTGGGATGTTGTTTTAACTATGGAATTATTGATGAATCTGTATCCTCTAGTCTATATAGATATTGAGAAGGAATATTTTACTTGTATTAAATATATGCATAAATAATGATTTTTACTTGAAGTTATGGGTGGGTCCAGCTATAGCCCCTCAATGAATCGACAAGTCTAGTGAGATAAATTAGTTGGTGACAAACCCTTCGAGTTTGTTTCCAAAACAAAATTAGACAGGTACCTACCCACAAACATAAATTTTTTCAAGGGTATAGTGGTATCATGTTCCAGATACATGGTATCCAATTAATAATAATTCTCTTTATTCATTTTGAGTTATTAATATCCATGAAGTTTTCATTATGACAAAATCAATCGATGTAGTTTCATTCTCAGTTTATTAATGGCGTGTGTGTTTCTGACGCTTTCACTGGTGCGCGCATGTCTATCTCGTTTTGTGGGATGGTGGCGCTGTCTATTGCCCCGCATTCCTGCTTTCCAAATGTGGGTAGCATTCACTCCTTGTTTAGGAACGTTTACTACTTGATCGAAACAGGATAATGGGATGTTGGTTCTTCCTTGGATTCCTCCTCAGAAATCGTCACCTAGTCTGGGTCTCCCTTATAGATTTAAGAAATGGTTCTTGAAACTCTTCCTAGTGACATATATTTATGGACACCAGTTAATTACACTGCTTATGTCAAGACATTCCAAGGGGTTTGGTCAGGGCAGCACCCTTCAGTCAGGGGAGTAGTCACGTTTGACATCATTGGCATGTGTGGACACTGGGACAATGGAAGTTTTGGGTTTCTTCCCCTTATTATAGGTATTCTTGAGGGCACGGAATCCCGAGGAATCCCGCGTAGAATATGAGGAATTATATTCCATTGGCGTATTTCTAAAGTTTTCCTTAGCTTCCCATGTTTAACACAAGGTATGCCGCAAGTTTAACGTCCAGCGGAGATGCATCAGACTCATCAGAACACTTATTAAAGTGGATCTTATGGGTGTAACCCTTGGAGGTAACACTGATGTTGGGAACAACGTGTGGTTGAATTCCCAGTTACTGTTGAGGGGAATGGGGAATGAGATGACATGATCTCACCGAGATGAGGAGGCCCGAATAAGAATCAGGATGGTTGATAGAGAAGTTGAATGAAGTGGATGGTGAATGGGATGGATCCGTCATAAGGATGATGATGGTTTTGGGCTTGAGCCTCAAAGAAGCTTCCTACATACCTTTCCATGGCAAGGATCAAAGACCTTGTTGTTTAAATGGTGGGAACCGATGTGAAGATGGTTGGGACGACTGGTTGATGGTGGGAATGAACCTCAAGGAGTCTTCCTCTGTACCCTACCTTAGTAAAGATCAAAGACCACATAGTTCAGGGTGTGGGAACCGATGTGAAGGATGGTCGGGACCAATGGTTGTTGGGCTTGAACCTCATGGAGGTGTCCTACGTACCTTTCCTTGGCAAGGATCAAATACCACGTAGTTCAGAATGGGGGTCTGTGAACCGACGTGAAGGAGGACCTGGGGTCCAATTGTCATTGGGCTTGAACCTCATGGAGGATTCCTACGTACCTCACCTTGGCAAGGATCAAAGTCTGCGTAGTTCAGAATGGGGGTCAATGAACCGACGTGAAGGAGGACCTGGGGTCTAATGGTTGTTGGGATTGGTCCTCGTGGAGGCTTCCTACGTACCACACCTTGGAAAGTATCAAAGTCTATGCAGTTCAGAAATGGGGGTGGGGCCTACACTCTAGGCTGCCCAAGGGTATTGGTGAACCAATGTGAATGGGGTCCGAATGACCAATGGGTGGTGAGATTGAACCTCGTGGAGGCTTCCTACATACCCTACCTTAGCAAGGATCAAATTCCTCATAGTTCTGGTTGTGGGGGTGGGGCTTATACTCTAGGCTTCCTAAGGAGGATGTCATGGTTGGTGATTTCTCTAAAACCACATGAGTCATGCTCGGTGTGAGAAATAAGGGAAATTAAAGACCTGACGATCACATCACAAAAGGTGCGTCCATGGGAAGTGGAGTGGGGCTTACACGTGATCACAACCCAAAGAGGAAAAAGGGGCTCTATGCGTGGTTAACAGACCAAAGAGGTTGGGACTTAATCCAGGATGGAGAGGGATTTGGCACTGAAGAAAGTAGGGGTAGGGATGCGGCCTCCTGCAAGGAAAGTTATGGGGCTTACACCAGGGTGGTTTCCCTTTCCCCGCGTAGGATGCATGGGGGAAAGTCACAGTTTAACGTAATGTGATGAGGATGATGATGCTTGGCAGTTTAATGTCCTGTATCTTGGATGAGGGAGGGTTCACTACACACTCCTAGGACTTACATAACCGGTACCCTCTGCACCTTGGTAAAGGGAATGCACCTATAATGTCCAGGCTAGGGGGTGTCATGGCGCAAACCATTGAGGGGTCCATGTTAGCGTGGCTATGCGAAGAAGAAGTAGCTGTTAGCATGCCTATGTGAAGAAGCGTGAGGCGATGAAACACAATGGGAAGTGTCGTCCAAGGGACTTTAAAATTGCTTCGTGCGAACTTAGGAGGTTTCACGAGAGAGGGAGTTGCTGAGCAAAGGGGTTTATGAGTATAGGACTCGTAGAGCTCTGGTGCTCCATGAAATGGATGGGCTTCATGAAGGTGTAGGATTCGCGAAGTGAAGTGTCCTAGCCTAGGCATAGGGCATAGGTGCATAAAGAGGTTCTTTGTGAAGTGGAAGGGCATCCATGAAGCAAAGACCTATGAATCATGGGTGCCTCATGAAGCAAGGTACTATGAAGCAATGTGTTTCGCAAGGCACAATGACTCTCCCTTAGCATTTGAGTCACGTGTGCATGGGGGTGATTCGCAAATCATAAACGCTCCGCAATGACCCAAGTCCCAGTAAGGATCTCCTTCCTTTGAGAAGACCTGTGGACTTCATGAAAGGCATCCCTCTCAAAAGAGGGGGTGAAAACAAGGAAAAGGGGAGACACTTCATAGAGCAAAAGTACCTTGATCAGCTCATGGTTCGTAGAGCAGAAAGTGCTTCGTGATTTGAGAGATGAGAAGGTGAAAGGTAGGATGATCCATTCTTTGGGCCCGGGGGGTAGAGACCCAAATCTTGATGTACATGGACATTTCATTACTTTTTCGGAATACTTAATACATAACTAACAGAGACACACAAGGACCGTAATAGTTAAGTGTCTTTGGAAACTCATAATTTAATCTTCTAATCGTGGTGAAAGATCTTTAACTTCTCCCATAAAGATCTTCCCCTTTTGTTTTCTTACCTAAAACCTTTATTTATATCCTAGGTAAAATAAAACATAAAAAGGGTAAGATCAAATACTCAGTAAGGGTAAGCATATAGAACATAAAACAATCCATAAACATTTGAATGCAAAAGCTTGAACATAAAATCTAAACATCAAAATCTTGAGTAAAGACATAAATCATGGGAGTACGTATGGCATATATCATAAAGGAACATAAATCTTGATAAAATAGCATGGGAATAAATCATGTAATTGTGGAAACCATTAAGCACTTGTTATGATTTCCATAGTAGCCAAGGCATTGATGCCAAGACCAACTTTGTGGACAAAGTCCCTTTCTGAATCGAGTTCACTCCTCGTTCCAGTCCTGTATCACTGAACCAGATTAACTTAACATTCCAGCCATGTCTATATAATGAGATATAAATATTTACCCAATGAACTGGAGGGAGATATAGGTCCCACCCATCTCATAATGGAATCATTCTTACTTATGCCACAAAATAAACATATATCATTCATAACAACCCAACGAATAAAATGGGTTTCATAAACATCATCACATCATCACATAATCCATATAAAAGAAATGGATATCATTTCATAATAAGAAAAGTGAAACCATGTAAATCATAGAGACATTATACTTGAAACATACACATATGAAATAATGTCATCTTATATGGAAAATGGTTTTGATAAAACACTTGAAATGAATTCTTGAGGAAAATATCCATTTTTGGCAAAATCAATTTATTTTCACAAAATGTCATGATGTAGAGACCCGAAGCCTGACGTACATGGACATTAGATTACATTTGCGGAATACTTAGTACATAACAAAAACACACACACAAGGATCGTAATAGTTTAGTGTCTTTGGAAACTCGGAACGTAATCTTCTAATCGTGGTGAAAGATCTTCAATATCTCCCATAAAGATCTTCCCTTTTTTTTACCTAAAACCTTTCCTTATATCCTGGGGAAAAGAAAACATAAAAAGGGTGAGCTCAAATTCTCAGTAAGGGTATACAAAAGAAAAATCAATCACATCATATTCATAACTTTGGGAAATCTTAACCTGCAAAAGAGAGCATAATTTCATAACATGGGATAAATCATAGTAGTGAAATGAAATCCCAATAATCATAACTTAAAACATGAAACTTTGTGGCATACACACATAATCATAGAGAATCATTTCTTGTTAGTCAAGACTCATTGCCAAGACTATCTTAGTGGACAAAGTCCCTTTCTGAATCGAGTAACCCTCGTTTCAGTCCTGTTTCACTGAACCGGTATAACCTACCATTCCAGCCATGTCTATCTCATGAGATATATAATCTTTACCCAATGCATTTGAGGGAGATATAGGTCCCACCCATCTCATAATGATACCATTCTTATGTGTGCCACAAAATCACAAATCATACATCATTGCATAACCCATGTAATAAAAATGGGATTCTTAAACAACATGACATCATAAAACAATTCATATAAGATAAAGGAATTCATAAAAATATTTCCATCACAACATAATAAAACCAATGTAATAATAGGGATAAAAACAGAACCCTTTTATTATCTTAGATGGAAAATAATTTTGATAAAATACTTGAAATGAATTCTTGAGGAAAATATCCTTTCTTCTTCAAAAACACTTTTCCTTTCTTAATATGTCATACAATTATAAACTAAAAGAAGTTGAATAAAAATAATCTTGAAAACTTTTAAAGGAATATTATTGGAAATAATGTTTTAAATATCCATTCATGCCGTATAAGTTAAAAAAAACATTCTTTGTACTTTTGTCGGAAAAGTCAAAAAAGTCAAAAAAGTACCTCGTACGAAAAACGACAAAAGATTCCATTCATATCTTTTACTAAAAACTCACCGAAGGGTAAAATAGGATTTAAACAATTGTAGGTGAGTGGAAATAATATTACATATTGAAGAAACATGGATGTGGATGATAAAATACACCCCAGTAAATACTTACGAATAAACAATCTCGGATAAAAATGAGATTGTGATATTTCCCTTACCTTAGGTCCGATTTGCTTCGTAAGTGTCCGAACCTCCAGTATAATGATTTAAATAATGTCATTGACTTATTACAGAATCATATTCATTGTTATGATATCATATATGGTTCACTTATGACATTATATTACCCATTCTTTTGTAAATTCCATGTTAAAGAGCGTTTTGGGTAAAATTGTTTCATTTGCCATCCGTGTTTTGACTTGTAATTATTCATATGATTACTTAGATCATAATTACTTAATTCCAGAATCTAAAATATGATTTATATATATATATATTCATAATATACATATGTATAATAAATCAGCAAATGGAAAGAAATACACCGTTCATGGAGACGGTAGTCCGTACGTACGCATGAACGCTGTTTTCGTTTCCTTATTGAATTGAATGGAATTAAGTAGATGACATGCATATAAATATAAATAAATCCAGTATCATTATTATGTCATATATTTCATTATTACTTATTATATATATACTTTATAATCATTCATGAATGGTTAATCAGTGAGAATGAATCTCATCGCGTTGTGGAGACGGTAGTCCGTACGTACGCACGAGCGATGATATCGTTCCCATGGTCGTGGAATTGTGTTGAAGTGTTTGTATACTATTTCAGTATCAATATCACTTTATAATAATCATATATAGTTACTCATTACACCATTATACCCATCCAATTAAGGTGGTGGCGGAAAATAGATTACACCACGGCGTGGAGACGGTATTCCGTACGTACGCACACGCGGTGATTTCCTTTTTCCGTAGGATGGATAGAAGGTTAATTAGAGTTGTTTAATATTTATAATAACATATCATTATGTAAGTAATACTTATGTTATTAATTTATCATGAAACAACTAAAAAATAAGAAGTTGAAGAAGAATGAAATTGAAAAGATCGGTAATGGATATTACCTCTTCTTTGAAACGCCTCTTTGAATCCTCCACTTAGAAAACTAAGACTGGTCTTTGAAGAAGACCAGGACCTCTAGGATTATTCTAGGGAAGTGGAGAAGGGATTTTGGCAGGGTTTTGCCGAGCTTGAGTGCTAAAATTGGTGTGAGGAGGAGGGGAAGGAGGTGCCCTTTTATAAGGGAGGAGAGGGGCACCTTAGGAATATCTCAAAATATTATTTTATATTAAAGTCAAAATCGGTTTATAATGGTTCCAAAGGGTCTTATTTCGAAGATAAAGTGGGGATGGATCGAACTCCTCTCATCCAATAGGATTTAGACAAGTTTAGGTTATTATTTTACCCTTATCAATTAGATTTAACTATAAGTTAAATAATTTAACCTTTACCGTGTCATTTTGTTTTCTTACACTATATGGTTAATAAACTTACTATATCAAGCCAAAATAACCCCAAGTTGTTTATTATTAATATATATAATCTTATCTAAGTCATTTGGCCGAACCTTAGATTTTTAGGAATAAAATAACAATTAATAATATAATATTTGTTTTAAAAACTATTTTATGTCAATTTTGACACTATTTGGTACATTATTTTTATGAAATTCATAACAGAATGATAAGTTCGAAAAAAGTTACTTAAATCAACAATAACATGTCATATTAACCTAGAAAATTAGTGTAAGTCATAAAAAGTCTCAAATTACATTTATTTGGTCATTTATAATATCAATTATTTCAATATTTCATTAATAAGACAATTACTGCATCATCTTTGTGTCATAATAAATGATAATTATTTAATCCCTAAAAATTCTAAATAAATTCCTATGATGTAGATAATTGTATTAGATTTCTGGAGAATATTTATGTTAGAAGTTTCATGAAGTTTATCACTAGATTAAAATTATTATACTAATAATATTTAAGAAAGTGACATGTTGTCACATTCTTTGGTTTTAATAATAATTAAATTATTTTCATTGAAAAAATTTAATTAAATTAATCTAATCTGACCCTTAGGTGATATGGGTCGTTTTTTAGTCATCCAATAGGATTTTGACATTTGTTAGGGTAATTTTAAAATATTATATTTACCCTTAATTACCCGATTTACCTTTAACTATGGTAAATAAAATTTTACCGTAGTTACTATTCATAATTCCCAAAAATAAAAAGTATTCTATTAACATAATTTGGACCCACTGATTCCAAATATGGAATCAATTTTTTAAAATTCAAAACACAGAAGTTGCAGAAATTAAATTAAAATTAATCACGTTGTCGAATAAAAACGGGTTTTTGTTTAAAACATTGCAAAAGATTGAATTGATTTAACCTACAAATTCAAGGTAAAATCAATGCTAATGTCATAAATTATATTAAATGGTAAAAATATATTCTATTTATACTTTAAAACCATTCAATATTATAATTTAACCACATAATATATTACGATGAAAAAAGTTGTTTTTAATTAAAATATAGTGTGTTTTTACTATTCATTAAAATGTGAAAGTTACCAGAATAATATGAAAAATTTATCCAAAGTAAATTTTTATTTCTTTATTCCAAAGAAGAATTTTATTTTTTCAAATTGAACTTATAAACATGTCAAAAACTATATTTAAAGTGGGTGCGCCATCAAAAGGCGGCAAAACTGCATTTTTTGAAAAATACTTATTTTACCTGAAAAATTTATTTTGTTCTTATATAATGTTCTAGAAAATGTGTAAGATGAATAATAATGTTATAAAATTCAAAATTTAGTTAATACTATACATAACGGCTAGTTCATGACAATATTATAATAATATAACATTGTTTATTAAAACCCGGAATTGCGTACAACACACGCTATCGAGGAAGGTCGCGATTGCGTGTAATGCAAACCAAGTCAGGGTTGCGTGATGTGAAAGAATCCTTCGTTGTTTCGTATAACGGAATCCAACCATATTTCATTTATACATTTAATATATATATATATATATACTCAATGTTGCGTAGAATAACTATTATCAAAATTGTGTGTAACACGGTCCAAGAATAGTGTTGCGTATACTGCAAGCTAATACGGTGTTGCGTATAGAGCAAGGTAATATTGGTGTAGAATACAACATAAGACATTAATGAAATTAAAATAATATTTTTCATAAAATCTCGGGGTGTTACATTCTACCCCCCTTAAAATGAATTTCGCCCTCGAAATTTGTCGGGGTTATAAATGGTTTATTATTTGAAAGTTTCTTTGATAGAAACCCACATCGTAAAAAGGAATACCAAAACTTATCTTTAAAAACAAAAGTATGAAACGTAACGGTTAACCAAATAAACTAATCACTGGGTTTCCACATAGGTGAAAATATGGATATGGAAGAGAAATCTAACCATCATGTTCTGATGGAGAGTGGTAGAGAACATGGCTATGGAAAAGCTAGCAATCACAAATCCATAAATTTGTGATGATCTAAGGTACCATCTGATTCATCAGATATAAGAGCACTAAGACAACATTTTTGGTTTTCAAGATCATTTCCCTAAAGTTGATGAAATTGGAATTAGAAGAAATACTTTCGTGATTTTGGTATAGTCTCACCGTTTGTTGTTCTTTGGACAATTTCCACTTCATCTCTTAAATAAATGAAGTTGAATTTGTCATTCGTGATGTGTTAGCAGATCATGTGATAGAATGATGGGTCATTCCATCTGTCTCAAACAAAAGGTTAGAAAATTTATCAAAAAATACATAAGTCCATCTATAGTGAGATTAATCATATATGGTTCCTAAAATGAACTTATACTTCACATATCATACTGATTAATATAATAAAACTAGTTTCTACTAAATAGGGACTTCCTGTAGGTCAGTGGTAGGCGATAAAGGCCAGTCGCACTTCGGTTGTGGGTTCGATTCCCACAGCCTTGTCCGAAGCGATGGGCTGTCGCCCGTCCTGCAGGTTGTCCTTTTTCTAAAACTACATTTCTATAACATCACATAAATAATATCAAAAAAAAGTTCTATACTTAAACAATACTAACTTATGGTTAACATAATCCATTACAATCTTTAGGCTTATCTAAAATACTTCGGTCCAAGCTCATAGTGTAAAGAAAATGATTACTTGAAATGTCATCAACCAAGCATGTGAATACCATCATTTATCCCCCATATATCTTGTTGGTCACATTCCAATCATGTGAATACCTTAATGATGTATTCTCTTGAAAAAAATGAATACCCATTAAACCTTAGTGAAAAAATGAATGCTGTCAAAAGTTAACTCTTTCCACATACCAAAATCCAAAAATTCTATATACTCAAACCATGATATAACCTTCTCCTTATATCAGTCATGAGCTCATGAATACTATCAAACATTTAATTTTCTCCTTATCCCTTCATTATGCGCATATCATCTACATTCCAAAAATATCTGAATATCCTTTCATGGATACTGGTAACATTAATCAGACAACAGTGTAACAATCCTTACATGTCTCTTTATTCCATAGTACCATGAGATTACTTATACAACATTACACATGATATACATGTAATCATTCCACTACATTCTTAAACCATTGACCGAGCTTCAACAATTCTTTCATCTCACATATCATTTGTAGTCTCTTCATCATCATCCACATAAATACTTCCCATACGACCATACTGATTATCTTCATGAGACTTTCCCTTAGGGCATTGGTTTGCATAATGCCCGCACATTCCACATTTAAAACATTTAACCATTGTTGATGTCGTAGCAATACCATTATCCTCATCCATGTTGTTAACTGAAACTTTTCCTTTGCATTTACTTGCTTTGTGTCCTTCTTTTCCACACCCAAAGCATCTTTCAGTTCCTTTGAAACATTCTCCTTGATGCCTCTTCCCACATGATTTACATAGGGGAAATTTAACTTTCTTTCCTCTATGATCATCATGAAACTCCATCTTTCTCTTATTAGCCGAGTCAGGAAACTTACCAAATTTTACTTTATTGATCATATTATGAGATTGCTGATTCGGCATAATAATGATGTTTGGACTTCCAAATCCCATTTCATTATGAAGAATATCATTCCATTGTCCATCATATCCTCCATTATCGTGAATCATCTTGTTTCCAGCCATTTTCTAAAACCCAAAAAAGAATAGTGTGAGAGGCAAAAATCATGCTAGGGAAAAGAACATAATAAAGGGGGAGTACCCTCAATATCTAACATCTTATGATAAATCTTATGATCGTTACCGTAGTTCTAGGACTGTATCCTATATGTATACTTATCCTTAGGGACATCCCTAGACATACCTTATAAATATCTCTAGGGATCTCACTAAAGTTCTCGCATCCTAGTTTCCAATGGTTGACTAAACCTTTCCTCTGATAGCAACTGTAGAGACCCGAAGCCTAACGTACATGGACATTACATTACATTTGCGGAATACTTAGTACATAAAAAAAACACACACACAAGGATCGTAATATTTTAGTGTCTTTGGAAACTCGGAACGTAATCTTCTAATCGTGGTGAAAGATCTTCAATATCTCCCATAAAGATCTTCCCTTTTTTTTTTACCTAAAACCTTTATTTATATCATGGGGAAAAGAAAACATAAAAAGGGTGAGCTCAAATGCTCAGTAAGGGTATACAAAAGAAAAATCAATCACATCATATTCATAACTTTTGGAAATATTAACCTGCAAAAGAGAGCATAATTTCATAACATGGGATAAATCATAGTAGTGAAATAAAATCCCAATAATCAGAACTTAAAACATGAAACTTTGTGGCATACACACATAATCATAGAGAATTATTTCTTGTTAGTCAAGACTCATTTCCAAGACTATCTTAGTGGAAAAAGTCCCTTTCTGAATCGAGTAACCCTCGTTTTAGTCCTGTTTCACTGAACCGGTATAACCTACCATTCCAGCCATGTCTATCTCATGAGATATAAAATCTTTACCCAATGCATTGGAGGGAGATATAGGTCCCACCCATCTCATAATGACACCATTCTTATGTGTGCCACAAAATCATAAATCATACATCATTGCATAACCCATGTAATAAAAATGGGATTCTTAAACAACATGACATCATAAAACAATTCATATAAGATAAAGGAATTCATAAAAATATTTCCATCACAACATAATCAAACCAATGTAATAATAGGGATAAAAACAGAACCCTTTTATTATCTTAGATGGAAAATAATTTTGATAAAATACTTGAAATGAATTCTTGAGGAAAATATCCTTTCTTCTTCAAAAACACTTTTCCTTTATTAATATGTCATACAATTATAAACTAAAAGAAGTTGAATAAAAATAATCTTGAAAACTTTTAAAGGAAGATTCTTGGAAATAATGTTTTAAAAATCCATTCATGCCGTATAAGTTAAAAAAACCATTCTTTGTACTTTTGTCGGAAAAGTCAAAAAAGTACCTCGTACGAAAAACGACAAAAGATTCCATTCATATCTTTTACTAAAAACTCACCGAAGGGTAAAATAAGATTTAAAAAATTGTAGGTGAATGGAAATAATATTAAATATTGAAGAAACATGGATGTGGATGATAAAATACACCCCAGTAAATACTTACGAATAAACAATCTCGGATAAAAATGAGATTGTGATATTTCCCTTACCTTAGATCCGATTTGCTTCGTAAGTGTCCGAACCTCCTGTATAATGATTTTAATAATGTCATTGACTTATTACAGAATCATATTCATTGTTATTATATCATATATGGTTCACTTATGACATTATATTACCCGTTCTTTTGTAAATTCCATGTTAAAGAGCGTTTTGGGTAAAATTGTTTCATTTGTCATCCGTGTTTTGACTTGTAATTATTCATATGATTACTTAGATCATGATTACTTAATTCCAGAATATAAAATATGATTTATATATATATATATATATTCATAATAAACATATATATAATAAATCAGTAAATGGAAAGAAATACACCGTTCATGGAGACGGTAGTCCGTACGTACGCGTGAACACTGTTTTCGTTTCCTTATTGAATTGAATGGAATTAAGTAGATGACATACATATAAATATAAATAAATCCAGTATCATTATTATGTCATATATTTCATTAGTACTTATTATATATATACTTTATAATCATCCATGAATGGTTAATCATTGAGAATGAATCTCATCGCGTCGTGGAGATGGTAGTCCGTACGTACGCACGAGCGATGATATCGTTCCCATGGTCGTTGAATTGTGTTTAAGTGTTTGTATAATATTTCAGTATCAATATTACTTTATAATAATCATATATAGTTACTCATTACACCATTATACACATCCAATTAAGGTGGTGGCGGAAAATAGATTACACCACGGCGTGGAGACGATATTCCGTACGTACGCACACGCGGTGATTTCCTTTTTCCGTAGGATGGATAGAAGGTTAATTAGAGTTGTTTCATATTTATAATAACATATCAGTATGTAATTAATACTTATGTTATTACTTTATCATGAAAAAACTAAAAAAGAAGAAGTTGAAGAAGAAAGAAATTGAAAAGATCGGTAATGGATATTACCTCTTCTTTGAAACGCCTCTTTGAATCCTCCACTTAGGAAACTGAGATTGGTCTTTGAAGAAGACCAGGACCTCTAGGATTATTCTAGGGAAGTGGAGAAGGGATTTTGGTAGGGTTTGGCCGAGCTTGAGTGCTCAAATTGGTGTGAGGAGGAGGGGAAGGAGGTGCGCTTTTATAAGGGAGGAGAGGGGCACCTTAGGAATATCTCAAAATATTATTTTATATTAAAGTCAAAATCGGTTTATAATGGTTCCAAAGGGTCTTATTTCGAATCTAAAGTGGTGATGGGTCGAACTACTCTCATCCAATAGGATTTAGACAAGTTTAGGTTATTATTTTACCCTTATCAATTAGATTTAACTATAAGTTAAATAATTTAACTTTTACCGTGTCATTTTGTTTTCTTACACTATATGGTTACTAAACATACTATATCAAGCAAAAAAAACCCCAAGTTGTTTATTATTAATATATATAATCTTATCTAAGTCATTTGGCCGAACCTTAGATTTTTAGGAATAAAATAACAATTAATAATATAATATTTGTTTTAAAAACTATTTTATGTCAATTTTGACACTATTTGGTACATTATTTTTATGAAATTCATAACAGAATGATAAGTTCGAAAAAAGTTACTTAAATCAACAATAACATGTCATATTAACCTAGAAAATTAGTGTAAGTCATAAAAAGTCTCAAATTACATTTATTTGGGCATTTATAACATCAATTATATCAATATTTCATTAATAAGACAATTATTGCATCATCTTTGTGTCATAATAAATGATAATTATTTAATCTCTAAAAATTCTAAATAAATTCCTATGATGTAGATAATTGTATTTTCTTTCTGGAGAATATTCATGTTCGAAGTTTCATGAAGTTTATCACTAGATTAAAATTATTATACTTATACGATTTAAGAAAGTGACATGTTGTCACATTCTTTGGTTTTAATAATAATTAAATTATTTTCATTGACAAAATTTAATTAAATTAATCTAATCTGAACCTTAGGTGATATGGGTCGTTTTTTAGTCATCCAATAGGATTTTGAAATTTGTTAGGGTAATTTTAAAATATTATATTTACCCTTAATTACCCGATTTACCTTTAACTATGGTAAATAAAATTTACCGTAGTTACTATTCATAATTCCCAAAAATAAAAAGTATTCTATTTACATAATTTGGACCCACTGATTCCAAATATGGAATCCATTTTTTAAAATTAAAAACACAGAAGTTTCAGAAATTAAATTAAAATTAATCCCGTTGTCGAATAAAAACGGGTTTTTGTTTAAAACATTGCAAAAGATTGAATTGATTTAACCTACGAATTCAAGGTAAAATCAATGCTGATGACATAAATTATATTAAATGGTAAAAATATATTATATTTATACTTTAAAACCATTCAATATTATAATTTAACCACATATGATATTACGATGAAAAAAGTTGTTTTTAATTAAAATATAGCGTGTTTTTACTATTCATTAAAATGTGAAAGTTACCAGAATAATATGAAAAATTTATCCAAAGTAAATTTTTATTTCTTGATTCCAAAGAAGAATTTTATTTTGTCAAATTGAACTTATAAACATGTAAAAAACTAGATTTAAAGTGGGTGCGCCATCAAAAGGTGGCAAAACTGCATTTTTTGAAAAATACTTATTTTACCCGAAAAATTTATTTTGTTCTTATATCATGTTCTAGAAAATGTGTAAGATGAATAATAATGTTATAAAATTCAAAATTTAGTTAATACTATACATAACGGCTAGTTTATGACAATATTATAATAATATAACATTGTTTATTAAAACCAGGTATTGCGTACAACACACGCTATCGAGGAAGGTCGCGATTGCGTGTAATGCAAGCCAAGTCAGGGTTGCGTGTTGTGAAAGAATCCTTCGTTGTTTCGTATAACGGAATCCAACCATATTTCATTTATACATTTAATATATATATATATACTCAATGTTGCGTAGAATAACTATTATCAAAATTGTGTGTAACATGGTCCAAGAATAGTGTTGCGTATACTGCAAGCTAATACGGTGTTGCGTATAGCGCAAGGTAATATTGGTGTAGAATACAACATAAGACATTAATGAAATTAAAATAATATTTTTCATAAAATCTCGGGGTGTTACACATGAAATTTTAAAAGAAATAGATTTTGTTGAAAATATTCATGAAATAATTTAGAGGAAGATTTATGAAACTAAGGCTTTATAAAACCATAAAAATCCTTTCATGCCGTATAAGTTAAAAAAACATTCTTCTCATACTTTTGTTGGAAAAGTCAAAAAGTACCTCGTATGGTAAAAAAAAGAAAGATTCCATACATACCATGTAGTAAAAGTCAAAAATGGTTAAAAATGACTTTAAAAATACATGAAAACATTTTTATAAAACTTGTACATGGATGATAAATATAACCCCAGTAAATACTTACATATAAGCAATCTCGGATAGAAAACAATTGAGATTGTAACATTATCCCTTACCTTAGGTTTGATATGCTTCGTACGTATCCAATCCTCCTGTATAATGATTTAAATAATGTCATTGAATTATTACAGAATCATATTCATTGTTATGATATCATATATTGTTCACTTATGACTTTATATTACCCGTTCTTTTGTAAATTTCATGTTAAAGCAACGTTTTGGGTAAAACGTTTTATTTATCGTACGTGTTTGGACTTGTTCTTCTTGATATTATTACTAATTATATCATGATTTAATTACTTCCAGAATGTAAATCATGATATATATATATCATATATATTCAGTATATATATATATATATAATATAGATAAATGAAATGAAATACACCGTTCATGGAGACGGTAGGCCGTACGTACGCATGAACGCTGTTTTCTTTTCCTTATTGACTTGAATGAAAGTAAGTAGATGATATATATATATATATATATATATATATATATATATATTTATACAAAAATAAAGTAGCTTCATTATGTCATATATTTCATTTTTATTCATTATATATACTTTATAATCATTCTTTAATGGTTAGTCATGGAAAATGAATCTCATCGCGTTCGTGGAGATGGTAGTCCGTATGTACGCACGAGCGATGATATCATTCCCATGATCATGGAATTGTATTGAAGTGTATCTATAATATTACAGAATCAATATCACTTTACAATAACCATATATAGTTATTTATTTACACCATTATACCCATCCATGTAAGGTGTTGGTGGAAAAAACGATTACACCACGACACGGATACGATATTCCGTACGTACGCATGCGTGGTGATTTAGTTTTCCGTAGGATGAATAGAAGGTGAAATAGAGTTGTTTCATATTCATAATAAAATATCAGTATATTAGTGATACTAACATTATTACTTTATAATGAAACAACTAAATAAGAAGGAGTTGAAGAAGAAAGAAACTTGAGTGAATCGAAATAAGAGATTACCTCTTCTTCGATGCACCTCCTTTAAGCCTTCTCTTAAGAAAGTAGAGTTGGTATTTTGAGAATACCAGAACCTCAAGAATGTTGCTAGGGAAGTGGAGAAGAGAAATGGGCAGGGTTTGTCCGAGCTTCATGGCTCAAAAGGGTGTGAAGAGAAGAGGGAAGGGATGCCCTTTTTATAATGGAGGAGAGGGGCACCTTTGAAAAAACTCAAAATATTATTTTATTATAAAGTCATATTCGGTTTTTAATAGCTCTAAATTGATTTAATTATAAGATAAGGTGGGTATGGGTCGAAATAATTTCATCCAATAGAATTTAGACAAGTTTAGGTTTCTATTTCAACCTTATCATTTATATTTAACTTTAAGTTAAATAATTTTACTCTTACCATGTCTTCTTCTTTTCTTACACTATAAGGTTAGTAAACATACTATAACCAGACAAAAGAACCCCAAGTTATTTATTATTAATATATATAACCTTATCTAAGTCATTTGGATGAACCATAGATTTTTAAGAATAAAATAACAATTAATAATATAATATTTGTTTTAAAAATTATTTTATGTCAATTTTGACAATATTTGGTAATTGATTTTTGTAAAACTTATAACAGAATTATTAGTTCGAAAAAAGTTAATTAAATCAGTAATAACATGTCATATTAATCTATAAATTTTTTTTAATTCATAAAAAGTCTCACATTACATTTATTTTGGTATTTATAACATCAATTATGTCAATATTTCATTAATAAGATAATTACTACATCATCATTGTGTCATAAATAAATTAAATTATTTAATATCTAAAAATTATAAATAAAATACAATTATATAGGAAATATTTTTATCTTTCTATGGAATATTTATAGTCTAATTTATCTTATGTATAACCCTACATTAAAAATGATTTAGTTATTACACTTTGATTTTAACTAATTAAACCCTTCTTTAAATAAATTAATAATAAATGTCGTAATCTAATCCAAGTGGGCCATAATGGTCATATTTTATTCCTAAGGTTGTTTCTGGTCGAATTACACTTATCTAATAAAATTAGGACATTTTTTAGGGTAATAATAATATCAATTTTACCCTTAATTAACCTATTTACTTTTAACCGTGAAAAAAAGTAAAAAGTTACTATTCACCAAAAATTATTTTCATCTCATTGAACCACATTTTAGTCATTGATATTAACTGTGTCTCTTGGATTTTCGAAATTCAATTCACAGAAGTTGTAAAGTTTCATTTAAATGAAAAAGTCAGTTTTTTAACTACCACTAAGTGGTTTCACTATTCATCAAAAATTGAAGTTTTTCAGAAAAAAATACCAAAACTCCTGCCTAAGTATTATTTGATATTCCGAATTCAAAATTGATGTCCATTTTGCAAAATTCAAAACATAGAAGTGGCATTAATTAATTTTAAAATTAATCCCGTTATCAAAACAAATAGCGTGTTTTTAAGAAACAAAAACTATCAAAAGATTGATACTTGTTTATATCCAATTTCAAAGTGAAATTAATTCCAATGAACAACATTGAATTAAATGGTAAAAATATATTCTAATTACACTTTAAAACCAATTAAAAAGACAATCTAACCATATAAATTATTGCGATGAAAAAAGTTGTTTTTAATTCAAATATAGCGTGTTTTTACTATTCATTAAAATATAAAAGTTATCAGAATAATATGAAAAATTTATCCAAAGTAAATTTTTATATCCTGATTCCAAAGAAGAATTTTATTTTGTCAAATTGAACTTATAGACATTTCAAAAACAAGATTTAATGTGGGTGCGCCATCAAAAGGCGGGAAACTGTAATTTTTAAAAAATACATATTTTACATGAAAAATTTATTTTGTTCTCATACCATATTCTAGAAAATGTTTAAGATGAATAATAATGTTATAAAATTAAAAATTTATTTAAGACTATTCATAACGACTATTCCATAATAATATTATAACAATATATCGTTGTTTAGTGAAACCCGGTATTGCATACTACAAACGTTATCGAGGTAGGTTGCGATTGCGTGTAATACAAGCCAAGAATAGTGTTGCGTATACTGCAAGCTAATGCAGTGTTATGTATAGTACAAGCTAATCTTGGTGTAGTGTATAATAGAAGATCAAATAAATTAAAAATAATATATCTCATAAAATCTCAGGGTGTTACATGGGGGAGGGTGATATTTATAGGCAAGAGGTGCCGTGAAGCAGAGCTCGCTCAACACGAAGATTGATTCCACTTTACGGTGGGCTCATGAACATAAAAGGGGCTCACAGAGCATCCCGCCTCCTCGCTTCACAGTAGGCTCGTGACGGAAAATTGGCTCACGGAGCATCCCGCCTCCTGGATTCGTGGAGGGCTCACGAACATCAAATTGTCTCGCAGAGCATCCCGCCTCCAGGATTCGCAGTGGGATGACAAACATAAAATCAGCTCATGGAGCCTCCCGCCTCCTGGATTCATGGCGGGCTCACAAACGTCAAAGGGGCTCGCGGAGTGTCCCGCCTCCTAGATTCACGACAGGCTCGTGAAGGTCAAATCAGCTCACAGAGCATCCCACCTCCTAGCTTCGCGGCGGGATCACAAATATCAAAGGGGATCGTGGAGCCTCCCACCTCTTGGCTTCACAGAGGGCTTGCAAATGTCAAATCGGCTCATGGATCCTCCCACCTCATTGCTTTGCGGTGGGATCACGACCATGGTGCTCTAAAAAAGGGCTTCGAGAGGCAGCTTCAGAGACTTTCTTATTATCCTTCTCCCTTCCAATTTTTGGCACTAACAAATGCGCCCCTTAGACTTTGAGCTGAAGAGAAATTAAGGGTCAACGTCTGAGGGTCAATCTCCAAAATTCCTTGGCTGTTCGCGAAGCTGGCTCACGAAGGAGGATCACTGAGCAGGAAAGCGATGAGTCAGCTGGGCATTCCGCGAAGCTGTGTGGGTCATTGCTTATAAATAGAGGGGCTGACTTCTCTTTTGTCCTTTCTCTCCTTTTTCATTTTGTATTTCAGCACTCTCGATTCATGAAGCTCCGCGTACTCCGCGATTTCTCCCCACGAATTGGGGTTTCAGCTTTGCGGCACATAACGAGTATTTGACTTCTCATTTATGCGCTTCACGACTCTGCGTTCAGAGGCTGAGGTAGGGCTCCACGAACATACTTCATGAATGCTCTCTGCGAACAAGCTTTGTGAACGAACCCAAAAATATCCCCAACCTAAAGGACTGAATGGCTCGTCAAGAAGCTTCCCAGGGGGTCCTTGCATATGCTACCCAAAGGGACGAGATGGAAAATAGTCTGGGTTTAAGAGAGTTAATTCAGAGCCACTCTGACTATGGTTCTTAGGTGGAGCTGCTATCAGAGAGTCAGAGGAACTACCCATTATGTAAGAGATTTCCTTTGTGTGGCTTCAGGCTGAGAGATGAAATCTTTATCCTAGAAGGAAGTTGGGATGAACCAGCTTACTGGTTCAGGATCACGTCGTGCCAGCGTTGATGGTTCAGGGCGGCTGACGGCCATGCTCGAGAGGACTTCACACCCGTCATTACTGACTGCTTATAAAACCACCTGAATAATGTTTATGGGAGGGAGTTGCAGCTAAAGACATCTCCCCCCATGAATCGGATGATTTTGAAGGCAGCTCTGGGGAACCCGAAGAAGGGGTGGTCTGAGGAATGGGTCTTGCGCCAGGGCAGCAACTTCACAGATGATTGGTCTTGGGCCTATGGGGTAGGTGCCTCATGTGAGGAGTTTGGGGCAGAGTTGAGAAGAGTGGGCCTGTATGAGGCAGCTTTGACCTCCCAGTTTCACATCTACCAGACGAAGCATCTGATGCCGGAGCTATTGAAAAGGTGGTCATCGAGGACTAACACATTCCATTTTCACCATGGGGAAGTCGACATCAGCTTGTAGGAAGTCCACCAGATCTTGGGGGTCCCGATACTGGGGGCTATGTATGATGAATTCATCCCCGTCATGAGAGCGTGGGAGGACCCAGAGAAAATTCCGCCACTGGCGATGGCTTTGATGGAGCTTGTTCCGGGAGAGAACAAAGAGGTGGTGAGGGACGTCCATTTTAGGTGGTGGTTCAAATAGTTACTGAACCTCCCGGAGGACAGATAGTTTCCGACGAGGCCTTGGACTTTCCTGAAGGGGCCCGGATTAAGGAGAACTCATACTAGAAACTTTTGGAGGACAACCAGCGGAAGAAGTCAGGATTTAGTGTCATCACCAAAAAACAACTGATAGTCATGCTGGTAGTGTTCATCATGGGTCTAATCTGTGGTTGGATCCAACCAGTGAGGGACACCAACATGGGAGTGCGACCAAGCACATTTATTATGGTGTCTGTGTTGGCTACAGAAGGGAGGGTCAACATCGGGATCTTGATGCCCTCCAATTTGTATAATATGTTGCGACATATCCGCGAGGGGAAGAGGCCGCAGAGAATATACGGGCCATTCCACCTTCTGTATGGGTGGATAGCTGTAAACGTTAGGTGGGGGGGGGGGGTTAAGAATACCCGAACCCCATTTCCCATCCGGAATCAAACTTCCACCCATCCATCTTGAATGCTGTCGGGTGATTTCCATCCAAGATGACCGCACTGTCAGTTCTGAACCGTGTGTGGAAGGTGGAGGATTTCAATTTCCACCCATTTCTATTTCCGATGGGGTATTCAATGATGATGGACGGGGAACGGAGGAGAATTGTGCCTATCTCCTACCCTTTTGAGGTGGGGTTTTGGTTGAAAGGGTAGATCGTGAGCATCTCTACGAGCCGTAAACCCCGCACCGATTTTCTCGGTAATTCCGGTGCATGCAGAGACTGACCCCACATGTCTATCTGGGGGTGCAATATGAGGAACACTCGTGTGTGATGAGGCATATGTGGCTCATGTTCACACGGAAAGACGGGAAGATACAGAACCATCTGCCTCTACCGACCACTGTCATCGGGTTAGTGAAGGAATATTCCCAGAGTTGGGAGGCGGCCTACCCGGGGGAAATGTTGAAGCAACCAACCATTCTAGTTGATGATGGCGTGCCTCCAAAACCTTGGGGCCAAGGTCGGAATGCGGAAGGGGAATCTCGCAGTGGTAGGGATGTCGTAGAGGTGAGGCCAACACCAGTTGAGGGAGAGGCAGTAGTGGCAATGGACCTAGTGATCCCAGAAGAGAAGATCTATCCTGAGGGGAGGCCACCTAGAGGGTTTTGTAGAATATCCACTCAGACTCCAGGGAAGCGGCTATGCCACATTGATATGCCAAAGAATGCTGTATTCCCAAAGGCTTGGGACATCTAGGAAGTTAACCGACAATTCCTCATCCCATCAAAGATGTGGAAACATCTGAATCATTTTAGGATGGATTTTTCAGGGATAGGCCCTATTAGGGCTGGCTTTGTAGTATCCCAGGAGGAGGTGGAGCAATACCTGATAGAGCTAGAGGACTTTGTGCACTGCTGGGGTACCCTGTGTCCGATGATGGATCATGTCAAGGTGTTTCTCAATTGCACCACTCCCCCACAGTTTTTGGATTCTAACTTAAGGGAATGGTTCCCTCTGTCAAAAGAATCAGATGAATCCTCTTGGGAAGACAAGGTCAGGAGAGGGAGCCCATTGGAGGAGGGTGAAGTCGGAGATCAAGACTCAAATATTGAAGAGTTCACCGATTCCCTTGAGGTAAGGATTCCAAAACCCTTCTTTAGGGCCCACTTTCAGGTCATTTTGGACTCCTTTATAACATCTAAATTGTGCAGGAGGGCCTTGTGCACAATGCTCGTTCTCGCCCTTCAAGAGATACAGATCCAGGACCTTCAGGGTCCACACCTGTTGCCGGGGAGATCAACATGTCTGGTAGGGCTGGAATACCCGAAGTGGCTCTATAATCTTCAGACCTTCCAAAAATATATGGAGTTCCACGCTTTGGGGTCCTGATGACATCAACTCAAGAACGAGACTGAGAATTCGATCTCTGTAAGTCTCCTCTACCAAATTAATGAATCTCATCCATCGACCACGTTAACTAATGTGCATGATCCCTTTTTGGTATGCACAGTCCTCCAAATGGAATGGGTTTCATTAGAGAGGTCATTCGGTACCCGTGGCAGTGCCTTTCCCTAGGGAATGCCAGTGACTGTGGAGGTGGAGGTTCAGATTTATCGAACAGTGGCGCTCCCGATCACCAGTGGGACCGTCAGGGAGGCTGAGCCTGAGATCATTGAGGTAGGGTCCGACAATGAGGATTGTTTAGACATCCAAAGTCCCACCATGCCTAAACAAACACTGTATGCGGACCCAGTTGATGAGTTCCTGGGGTCATTCCCTACATATGAGCCTGCCAACCGCGCTGACTGGGATGAGACGACCTCTGATGAAGAGGATAGTAGAATAGTCCATCACTGATCATGGAAGCGGATCAAGTGCTTCATTGATGACACCCCCAAACACTATGGCTAGATGAGATGGACAGACTTCACTCGGTACTGCGCGAACCATGTTCTGGGTTAGTGGATTCCCAAGATCCTCACATGCTCGTCCGAGATCTTATGGCGGAGAAGATTCGGGAGAATGACCGTGGCCTCAGTGTGGGTTGGTAGCAGAGGAAAGCAGTGAACATCAAGAGGCTGCAGGAGGCTGAATATGAGGTCTATTAGCTGTAGAATTAGGCGGATGAGCACTCAGTATCCCTCAATGTTCAATCTGAGCTAATATTGCGATTGAAGGCCCAACTGGAACAGGCGAAAGAGGGAATGAAGCGAACCTATGACGAAATGATCATCATCCAGACCGGCGTGGAGTAGGCCCAGATTGTGGCTGATGAATTTTTCCCCATCACTGCTGAGGAGGAGTGGGAACTGAACAGGTGGCAGGAAATCCTGGATGCCATGAGTCCGAGGGTGGTGGAGCTGCTACGCTCTTTTGACAAGGTTAACCCGTCCATGTGGGAAATCAACCCTCGGGTACTGTAATTATTACAAACCCTCCAACGTACTTTCATGATTTGATTATTTTATGCCTGTAGCATTCACAATTTCCGTTATTTGTATTGGTTTATTGCACACCTGTGATTTCGTGGAGCATCCAATGATCATTCCCTAAGCTCACATGGTTTGGGCCCGATGCGAGAAACAAGGGATGACCACCTTGTCACTCTATCCAAATTTAGGAGTGAAAACCAAGCATCGGGCATCCGGGGGGTTGAACAACCAACCCGGATTCATGGGAAGATAAGTGAGAGACCTGGCTAGATAATGAAGCTCTCAGAACAGCTGAATTACCATTTTCCTAGAACGCTCTTATGCATGAACGGGGTAACGCCAGAGGCACTGGAATAAATCTAAACATGGGGAATGTAATGTGTAAATTACAATACCCAAGATTCAATACATTGTAGTGATGTCATGAAAATTAAGAATGACTATTGACTGCATCCAAAACACAGTATCCTTATTGCGTTAGCCTGAAAAGGGGATAAAAAATGAGGGTCGACCACTAACCATGTTCGGAACATGGGTCCTGACTGAAAATGTCATCCATTAGTCTTCTGGAATGTTATCCTCGGACAGTAGGCGAGTAATATGCCATGTATCCGTACTGTTAGGGGGTTATTATAGACGTGAAAGAGGGTGAGGATCCGAATAAAGGGCACACAAAGCATGGAGAGTGGAGTGATGGGTTGTTCAACTAGATTCTAACACTCTTGAAATTATGCCACCGGGGTGGGAACGCATTAGGTAGGTACATCGGTCTGATCAAGGGTGAAACATACTTTTGAACAGGACCTCTTTGATGAGGAAAATGTCGCCTCACAATGTTATCATGGGGCATCCAAAACTTGTTCAGGGTAAGGTTGTAATTTCGTGGTTTCCCAAAAGAGATCAGGTCAAGGGACTGAAAAAGGAGGAGGAAATGAGAATTATGGTTCCTAAGGTTGAACTTAGAGACAAGATGTTTGGGGTTCCAACGTATCCCATCAGAATGGTAATAAATCTGAAAGTAGTTCTTGGGGCACAATGTGGTCAGAGACCAACACTGGTAAGGAGAATTCTCTCTGGAGTGGAAACTGACTCATCCCATGATTAACATAGGGAATCCCGAACTTATTCAGGGTAGAACCAAATTTTAGTGTCATGCATTGAGGAAAAATGAACTCATGTAGTTTAATGTCATATGATAGGACGTGGAGTGAAAGGGAAGATCCCTGGAAGGGATTATATTGTGCGGTAGCTATCACTTTGATGTGAATGAGGACTTGGAGTCCAGATTGTGCCATGTATCCCCGAAGGAAACTCTTCTGGTCAAGGGACTAAGAGTGTGAATTAGGCTGGGCCTGAAGCAAAGTGGTCAAGCGTTCCTCCATACCCCATGAGGATGAGAATCAAGCCTCGTGTAGTTATGAGAGCACAGTTTAATGTCATGCGGGATGAGGAAAGGCATGTGTGGAAATGGTTGTGCCAGTACACGTCCTACCAGAACTACTAAGCCCACGTGAGTCATGCTCAATGTGGGAAACAAGAAGTAGTGATAGGACTTTCCTAGCATAGAGAGGCACACATTAGGGATGATAGGGCATTAGATGACTAACGTCCCACTAATTCTGACCCACCTATATAACGCACCTAGATGCGCTGAAGAGTAAAGCTGAGCATGTTGGAATTCCACTTGAACATAAGGGAGTTGAAACATGTGAATCATGATGCTCAAAATCTTGACCGCAATGACGGTGGCATGACAATGGAGGATAACTTTTGATCATGTTCGAAACACATCATCCATATCATGTAAGCCTAGAAAGGGGACATACAAATGAGGGTCGACTATTGACCGTGTTCGAAACACAGGACCTGTTGTAAATGCCATCCATGGTCTTTAGGGACGTTGGCCCGAAACGGTAGGTGAGCCAAGGTGGTATGAGACCAGGTTCTGAAGGTGGTCCCTTTGGATGTGGAAGAGGATGAGGATCCAAATAACAGGCTCTTGAAGCTTTGTAACAACCTGAGATTTTATTAGAATTATTCTTTTTAATGTCTTCTGTTGTACTCTACACCAAGATTATCTTGCACTATATGAAACATTGTATTAGCTTTCAGTATATGCAACACTATTCTTAGCTTGTGTTACACACAAATTCAAGTTTGTTTTGTGTAAATTATTCTAAACAACATTAAGTATAGATTTTGTTTAATGTATAAATGAAATATGTTTTGATTATGTAATATGAAACACCAAACATAGCTTTCACTACATGTATCCTTGACTTGGATTTCATTACACGCAATCAAGACCTTCCTCTATAGCGTGTGTAGTACGCAATACCGTGTTTCACTAAACAAGATATTATTAAAATATTATTATGAACTAGCCGTTATGAATAGTAATACCCACTATTTGAAATTTTATAAATTTTATCTTTCAAAATGGACTTCATTTTTGGATTCGGAATATTGAAATTATCCTAGGGTGAATTTTTGGTATTTTTCTGAAAACTTTCAATTTTTGATGAATAGTGAAAACACTGAGTTACTATTTAAAAACCGACTTTTTTTTAAATAATTATTTATTTTATTTAAATTTATTTTAGGTCAAAATTGATACATAATACCTATATAAGTTCAATGTAAATCATTGGAGTCATTTTATAATAATTTTCGATATATAAAAATTTTATTGAACTTTTCACCGTCTTTTACCCACCTCCTAGGAGAATTTAGAAATTCACATAGAACTTAATTTTACCGCTTCTATGAGTGGAATTTAGAAAATACAAGAAATACAGTTAATATCACGGACTAAAATGTGGTTCAATGAGATTAAAATAATGTTTGGTGAATA
This sequence comes from Viscum album, assembly GCA_963277665.1. Classification (NCBI taxonomy): domain Eukaryota; kingdom Viridiplantae; phylum Streptophyta; class Magnoliopsida; order Santalales; family Viscaceae; genus Viscum; species Viscum album. The sequence goes on along the minus strand of OY728146.1, from coordinate 1,773,227,967 downwards.
GTAACTTTTTACTTTTATTTACCACGGTAAAAAGTAAATAGGGTAATTAAGGGTAAAAATGATATTATTATTACCCTAAAACATGTCCTAATTCTATTGGATAAGTGTAATTCGATCAAAAACAACCTTAGGAATACAATATGATAATTTAGGTCCACTTGGACTAGATTAGGACATTTATTATTAATTTATTTAAAGAAGTGTTAAAATAGTTAAAATCAAAGTTTAATAACTAAATAATTTTCAATATATGGTTATACATTAGATAAATTTGACTATAAATATTAATTAGAAATATAAAAATATTTCCTACCTAATGTTATTTTATTTATAAATTTTATACATTAAATAATTTAATTTATTTATGACACAATGGTGATGCAGTAATTACCTAAACAATGAAATATTAAAATAATTGATGTTATAAATACCCAAATAAATGTAATTTGAGACTTTTTATTAATTAAACTAATTTTTAGGTTAATATGACATGTTATTATTGAATTAATTATGTTTTTCCGAACTAATCATGCTGTTATGATTTTCACAAAAATCCATTACCAAATAGTGTAAAAATTGACATAAAATAGTTTTTAAAACAAATATTATATTATTAATATTATTTTAATCCTAAAAATATAAGGTTCGTCCAAATTACTTAGATAAGGTTATATATATTAATAATGAACCACTTGGGGTTCTTTTGGATTTTTATGGTAGGTTTATTAACCATATAGTGTAAGAAAACAAGAAGACACAGTAAAAGTTAAATTATTTAACTGAGAGTTAAATCTAAACGATAAGGTTACAATAGTAACCTAAAATTGTCTAAAACCTATTGGTTGAAATGATTTCGACCCATCCCCACCTTATCTTCGTAATAAAACAATTTTGAGCTATTAAAAACGGAATATGACTTTATAATAAAATAATATTTTAAGTTTTTCCAAAGGTTCCCCTCTCCTCCCTTATAAAAAGGGAACCCCTTCCCTCTTCTCTTCACACCCTTTTGAGATTTTAAGCTCGTCCAAAACCTTCCCATTTCTCTTCTACACTTCTCTAGAAACATTCTGGAGGTTCTGGTCTTCTCAAAAGACCAACTCTACTTCCTTAAGAGAAGGCTTAAAGGAGGTACGTCGAAGAAGAGGTAATCTCTTCTTCCGATTCTCTCAAGTTTCTTTCTTCTTCTACTTATTCTTCTTTAGTTGTCTCATTATAAGTTAATAAAATCAGTATTTCTTATATAATTATATGTTATTATAAATATGAAACAACCCTATTTCACCTTCTATCCATCCTACAGAAAACAAAATCACCGCGCGTGCGTACGTACGGAATACCGTCTCCATGCCGTGGTGTAATCTGTTTTCGACCACCACCTTACATGGATGGGTATAATGGTGTAAATAAATAACTATATATGATTATTTTAAAGTTATATTTATTCTGAAATATTATACATAAACTTAAATACAATTCCACGATCATGGGAATGATATCATCGCTCGTGCGTACGTACGGACTATCGCCTCCACGATGCGATGAGATTCATTCTCCATGTTAACCATTCATGAATGATTATAAAGTATATATAATAAGTTATCCTGAAATATATGACATAATAATGATACTAGATTTATGTATGTATATATGTATGTCATCTACTTAATTCTATTCAATTCAATATGGGAACGAAAACAGCGTTCATGCGTATGTACGACCTACCGTCTCGATGAATTGTGTATTTACTTCCATTTATCGATCTACCATATATATGTATATGCTGAATATATATTACAAATAAATAATGTTTTACATTCTGGAATTAAGTAAATCAGGATATAAGTAATAATATCAAGAACAACAAGTCCAAACATGTACGATAAATAAAACGATTTTACCCAAAACACTCCTTTAACATGGAACTTACAAAAGAATGGGTAATATAAAGTCATAAGTGAACCATATATGATATCATAACAATGAATATGATTCTGTAATAAGTCAATGACATTATTTAAATAATTATACAAGATGTTGGAATACGTATGAAGCATATCGGACCTAAGGTAAGGGATAACCTTTCCAATCTTGTTCTTATCCGAGATTGTTTCTTCGTAAGTATTTACTGGGGTTATTGTTATCATCCATGTCCATGTTTTCTAAAAGTGTATTTATGTATGTTTGAAGTACTTTTTACCCATTTTTTACTTTTACCACAAGTTATGTAAGGAATCTTCCTTTTGTTTACGATACGAGGTACTTTTTGACTTTTCTGACAAAAGTACGAGGAAAATGTTTTTTTTAACTTATATGGTATGAGCAGATTTTTATGATTTCATAAAGCCTAATTTTAATGAAACTTCCTCCAAAATATTTCATGATTATTTTCAACAAAATCCTTTACTTTTAAAATTTCATGGCATTTTGTGAAAAGAAAATGATTTTGAAAAAAAAGGATATTTTCTTCAAGAATTCATTTCAAGTGTTTTATCAAAACCATTTTCCATATAAGATGACATTATTTCATATGTGTATGTTTAAAGTATAATGTCTCAATGATTTACATGGTTTTAAATTTTATTATGATGAAATGATATCCATTTGTTTTATATGAATTATCTTATGATGAGATGATGTTTATGAAACCCATTTTATTATTTGTGTTACGATGAATGATTTATGTTTATGTTGTGGCACACGAAAGAATGATTTCATTATGAGATGGGTGGGACCTATATCTCTCTCCAATTCATTGGATAAAGATTTATATCTCATGAGATAGACATGGTTGGAATGGTAAGTTAATCCGATTCAGTGTTACAGGACTGAAATTAGGAGTGAACTCGATTAAGAAAGGGACTTTTTCCACTAAGATGGTCTTGGCAGCAATGCCTTGGGTACTATGGAAATCATATCATGTGCTTAATGGTTGCCACAATCACATGTTTTATTACCATGATATTTTATCATGATTGATGTTCCTTTATGATATATGCCTTACTAACTTCCAAGATTTATGTCTTTGCTCAAGATTTTGATGTTTAGATTTTATGTTCAAGTTTTTTCATTCAAATGTTTATTGATTGTTTTATGTTATATATGTTTACCCTTACTGAGCATTTGAGCTCACCCTTTTTGTGTTTTATTTTCCCCAGGATATAAAGAAAGTTTTTATGTAAGAAAACTAAAAATGGGAAGATCTTTATGGAAGATGTTGAAGATCTTTCACCATGATTAGAAGATTACGTTCCGAGTTTCCAAAGACACTAAACTAATACGGTCTTTGGGAGTCTGTTTTTGTCATTTATTAGGTATTTCAAAAAAGTAATGTAATTTCCATGTACATCAGGCTTTGGGTCTCTACAGTTGGTATCAGAGTGAAGGTTTAGTTAACCTTTGGAAACTAGGATGTGAAAACATTAGTGAAATCCCTAGAGATATTTCTAAGGTATGTCTAGGGATGTCTCTAAGGTTAAGTATATGTATAGGTTATAGTCCTAGAATTACGGTAAAGATCATAGAATTAAACTTAAGATGTTAGAGATTGAAAGTACTCCCCCTTGATTATTTTGTTTTTCTTGTATGAGTTTTTCCTCTCATACTATTCTTTTTGGGTTTTAGAAAATGGCTGGAAATAGGAAGGTTCACGATAATGGAGGATATGATGGACAATGGAATGACATTCTTCATGAGAAACCAAAGGAAATGGGATTTGGAAGTCCAAACATTGTTATTATACCAAATCATCAATATCATAATATGATCAATAATCTCTAGTTTGTTATGTTTCCTGACTAATCTAATAAGATAAAGATGGAGTTTTAATGATGATTATAGAGGAAAGAAAGTTCAATTTACCTCATGTATTTCATGTGGGAATATGCATCAAGGAGAATGTTTCAAAGGAACTGGAAGATGCTTTGGGTGTGGAAAAGAAGGACACAAAGCCAGTACGTGTAAAGGAAAAGGATCAGTTAACACCATGGACAAGGATAATGGTCTTGTTATGATATCAACAACAATTAAATGTTTTAAATGTGGAATGTATGGGAATTATGAAACCCAGTGCCCTAAGGGAAAATATCATAAAGAGAATCAGGATGGTTGTATGGGTAGTATTTATGTTGATGATGATGAAGAGACTACAAATGATATGTGAGATGAAAGAATTTTTGAATCTCAGTAAATGGTTTAAGAAGGTAGTGGAATGATTTATGTTTATCAAGAGTAATGTTGTATAGGTAACGGTACTATGGAATAAAGACACATATAAGGATTGTTACACTATTGTTTTTCCTAGAGTATTTGAAAGTATATATTGAATGGTACCGGTAACCACGAAAGGTTATTCAGATATTTTTTGAAAGTAGATGATATGCGCATAATGAAGGGATAAAGAGATAATGAGGTGTTTGATAGTATTCATGAGCTCATGATTCTTATAAAGACTAAGTGATATCATGGTTTGAGTATATAGGATTTTTGGGATTTTGGTATGTGGAAATAATTAACTTTTGATAGCACTCATGTTTTCAATAAGTTTCTATGGTAATTCATGTTTCATGAGAATACATGATTAAGGTATTCACATGTTTGGAATGTGACCAACAAGATATATCGTATGATAAAGGATGGTATTCACATGCTCGGTAGATGACATTTCAAGTAATCATTATATTTATACAATGATATTGAACATAAGTAATTTGGATAAACCTAAAGATTGGAATAGATTAAGTTAGATATCAGATAGTATTGTTTAAGGCTAGAACTTTTGTTATGTTATAATAGTATAGTTTTAGAAAAAGGACAACTTGTAGGATAGACGAAAACCCATCGCATCGGACAAGGTTGCGGGAATTGAACCCACAACCGAAGTGCGACAGGCCTTTATCTCCTACCACTAGCCTACATGAAGTCCCTGGTTAGTAGAAACTAGTTTTATTTTATTAAGCAGGATGATAGATGAAGTATAAGTCCATTTTGAAACCATATCCGATTAATCTCACCATAGATGGACTTATGTATATAACTTTTTCTAACCCTACGTTTGAGATAGATGGAATGACCTATCATTCTATCGCATGATCCGCTAACAACAAATCCAACTTCATTTCTTTAAGAGATTAAGTGGAAATTGTTCAAGACATGAACAATAATGATATTGTACCAAAATCAAGTAAGAATTTCTTTTAATTCAAAAATTCTTCAACATTTTGGAAATTATCTTGAAAGCAAAAAATGTTGTCCTAGTACTCTTATATTTGATGAATCAGATGGTACCTTAGATCATCACAAATCTATGGCTTTGTGATTGTTTGCTTTTTCATAGACCTGTTCTCTACCACTCTCCATCCGAACATGATGGTTAGATTTTTCTTCCATATCCATATTTTCACCTATGTTTTCCTATGTGGAATCCCAGTGCTGAGTTACTTTGGGCGACCGTTATGATTCTAACTTACCTTTTTAAAATGAAATTTTAGTATTCCTTTTTATGATGTGGGTTTCTATGAAAGAAACTTTCAAGTAGTAAACCATTTATAACCTCGATGAATTTCGAGGGCGAAATTCATTTTAAGGGGGGTAGAATGTAACAAACCAAGATTTTATTAGAATTATTCTTTTTAATGTCTTCTGTTGTACTCTACACCAAGATTATCTTGCGCTATATGCAACACCGTATTAGCTTGCAATATACGCAACACTATTCTTTTCTTGTGTTACACACAAATTCAAGTTCGTTTTGTGGAAATTATTCTACACAACATTAAGTATAGATTTTGTTTAATGTATAAATGAAATATGTTTTTATTATGTAATACGCAACACCAAACGGAGCTTTCACTACACGCATCCCTGACTTGGATTTCATTACACGCAATCAAGACCTTCCTCTATAGCATGTCTAGTACGCAATACCATGTTTCACTAAACAAGATATTATTAAAATATTATTATGAACTAGCCGTTATGAATAGTAATACCCACTTTTTAAAATTTTATAAATCTTATATTTTAAAATGGACTTCATTTTTGGATTCGGAATATCGAAATTAGCCTTGGGTGAATTTTTGGTATTTTTCTGAAAACTTTCAATTTTTGATGAATACTGAAAACACTGAGTTACTATTTAAAAACAGACTTTTTATTTAAATAATTATTTATTTTATTTAAATTTATTTTAGGTCAAAATTGATACATAATACCTATATAATTTCAATGTAAATCATTGGAGTCATTTTTTAATAATTTTCGATATATAAAAATTTTATTGAACTTTTCACCGTCTTTTACCCACCTCATAGGAGAATTTGGAAATTCACATAAAACATAATTTTACCACTTCTGTGAGTGGAATTTAAAAAATACAAGAGACACGGTTAATATCATGGACTAAAATGTGATTCAATGAGATGAAAATAATTTTTGGTGAATAGTAACTTTTTACTTTTATTTACCACGGTAAAAAGTAAATATGGTAATTAAGGGTAAAAATGATATTATTATTACCCTAAAACATGTAATAATTCTATTGGATAAGTGTAATTATACCCAAAACAACCTTAGGAATATAATATGACCATTTAGGTCCACTTAGATTATATTAGGACATTTATTATTAATTTATTTTAAGAAGGGTTAAAATAGTTAAAATCAAAGTTTAATAACTAAATAATTTTTAATATAGGGTTATAAAAAAAAGATAAATTCGACTATAAATATTAATTAGAAATTTAAAAATATTTCCTACCTAATTGTATTTTATTTATATTTTTTAGACATTAAATAATTTAATTTATTTATGACACAATGTTGATGCTGTAATTACCTAAATAATGAAATATTAAAATAATTGATGTTATAAATACCCAAATAAATGTAATTTGAGACTTTTTATGAATTCCAATAATTTTATAGGTTACTATGACATGTTATTATTGAATTAATTGTCTTTTTACCAACTAATCATGCTGTTTTGATTTTCACAAAAATCCATTTCCAAATAGTGTCAAAATTGACATAAAATAGTTTTCAAAAAAAATATTATATTATTAATTTTATTTTAATCCTAAAAATATAAGGTTAGGCCAAATAACATAGATAAGGTTATATATATTAATAATGAACCACTTGGGGTTATTTTGGCTTTTTATAGTAAGTTTATTAACCATATAGTGTAAGAAAACCAGAAGACACGGTAAAAGTTAAATTATTTAACTTAGAGTTAAATCTAAAAGATAAGGTTAAAATATTAACCTAAATTTGTATAAAACATATTGGTTGAAAGTATTTCTACCCATACACACCTTATATTCTAAATAAATCAATTTTGAGCTATTAAAAACCGAATATGTCTTTAAAATAAAATAATATTTTAAGTTTTTCCAAAGGTGCCCCTCTCCTCCCTTATAAAAAGGGAACCCTTTACCTCTTCTGTTCACACCCTTTTGAGCCTTGAAGCTCAGCCAAAACCTAAAAATTTATCTTCTACACTTCCCTAGAAACATTCTGGAGGTTCTGGTCTTCTCAAAAGACCAAGTCTACTTCTTTAAGAGAAGGCTTAAAGGAGGTGCGTCGAAGAAGAGGTAATCTCTTCTTCCGATTCTCTCAAGTTTCTTTCTTCTTCTACTTCTTCTTATTTAGTTGTCTCATTATAAAGTAATAACATCAGTATTAATTACATACTTATATGTTATTATAAATATTAAACTACCTTATTTCACCTTCTATCCATCCTACAGAAAAAGAAATCACCGCGCGTGCGTACATACAAAATACCATCTCCACGCCGTGGTGTAATATTTTTTCGACCACCACCTTATATGGATGGGTATAATGGTGTAAATAAATAACAATATATGATTATTGTAAATTGATATTTATTCTTAAATATTATACATACACTTCAATACAATTCCACGATCATGGGAACGATATCATCGCTCGTGCGTACATACGAACTACCGTCTCCACGACGCGATGAGATTCATTCTCCATGTTAACCATTCATGAATGATTATAAAGTATATATAATAAGTAATCATGAAATATATGAAATAATAATGATACTGGATTTATGTATGTATATATGTATGTCATCTACTTAATTCCATTCAATTCAATATGGAAACGAAAACAGCGTTCATGCCTACGTACGACCTATCGTCTCCATGAACGGTGTATTTCCTTCCATTTATCGATCTATCATATATATGTATATGCTGAATATATATTACATATAAATCATGTTTTACATTCTGGAATTAAGTAAATCAGGATATAAGTAATAATATCAAGAACAACAAGTCCAAACATGTACGATAAATAAAATGATTTTACCCAAAACGCTGCTTTAACATGGAACTTACAAAAGAACGAGTAATATAAAGTCATAAGTGAACCATATATGATATCATAACAATGAATATGATTTTTTAATAAGTCAATGATATTATTTAAATAATTATACAGGAGGTTCGGATATGTATGAAGCATATCGGACCTAAGGTAAGGGATATCCTTTCCAATCTCGTTCTTATCCGAGATTGTTTATTCGTAATTATTTACTGGGGTTATTGTTATCATACATTTCCATGTTTTATAAAAGTGTTTTTATGTATGTTTAATGTCATTTTTAACCATTTTTTACTTTTAACACAAGGTATGTAATGAATCATTCTTTTGTTTAAGATATGAGGTACTTTTTGAATTTTTCGACAAAAGTACGTGGAAAATGTTTTTTTAACTTATACGGCATGAGTGGATTTTTTTTGGTTTCATAAAGCCTAATTTTCATGAAACTCCCTCCACAAGATTTAATGATTATTTTCAAAAAAATCTTTCCTTTGAAAATTGCATTGCATTTTGTTAAAAGAAAATGATTTTGAAAAAGAATGGATATTTTCTTCAGGAATTCATTTCAAGTGTTTTATCAAAACCATTTTCCATATAAGGTGACATTATTTCATATGTGTATATTTCAAGTATACTGTCTCAATGATTTATATGGTTTTTAATTTTCTTATGATGAAATCATATCTATTTTTTTTATATGGATTATGTTAGGATAGGATGATGTTTATGAAACCCATTTTATTCTTTGGGTTATGATGAATGATTTATGTTTATGTTGTGGAAAATGAAAGAATGATTTCATTATGAGATGGTTGGGACCTATATCTCCCTCCAATACATTGGGTAAAGATTTATATCTCATGAGATAGACATGGTTGGAATGGTAAGTTAATCCGGTTCAGTGTTACAGGAATGAAACGAGGAGTGAACTCGATTCAGAAAGGGACTTTGTCCACTAAGATGGTCTTGGTAGCAATGCCTTGGAAACTATGGGAATCATATCATGTTATTAATGGTTTCCACAATCACATGTTTTATTACCATGATATTTTATCATGATTGATGTTCCTTTATGATATATGCCTTACTTACTTCCAAGATTTATGTCTTTGCTCAAGATTTTTATGTTTAGATTTTATGTTCAAGTTTTTCCATTCAAATGTTTATGGATTGTTTTATGTTATATATGTTTACCCTTACTGATCATTTGAGCTCACCCTTCTTGTGTTTTCTTTTCCCCAGGATATAAAGAAAGGGTTTAGGTAAGAAAACCAAAAAGGGTAAGATCTTTATGGGAGATGTTGAAGATCTTTCACCATGATTAGAAGATTACGTTCCGAGTTTCCAAAGACACTAAACTAATACAGTCTTTGGCCGTCTGTTTTTGTCGTGTATTAAGTATTCTGCAAAAGTAATGTAATTTCCATGTATGCCAGGCTTTGGGTCTCTACAAGATTGGTCATGGAACGAGGGGAATGTCCCCGTGAAAATTCCACACTTCGGGCTCTTTGTAAAAACGCATCTAAATATGACTATAAGATGTATAAGATAGAGGGATTCACATCCCTTCCCAAGGAAAAGGGTCCTAGGGTTGCATGATTTCAACCTAAGGTCCTAGGGTGGACCATTAAGGGGGGATTGATTTAATGTATTGTGCGTAGGGCGGCGAAATAGCCAAATGTGACACACAGTTCCTATAGGGAGATCTTAGTTTTGGGTCATAGAACTCAGACCAAGCTGGAAATAGATATGGGAATCACATGGTGCGGCTATTGAAAGACCCAACGTGAATGAGAAACTAATAGGTACTCACCACCCCACATATTCCCAGATGAGTTCGGGCCAGGGGGCCGAAAAAGAAGAAAAATTATTTGTAGATTCCTAGGGATGGACCTGGAGACAAAAAATGCCTGGGAGTTCCTATGTATCCCATGAGGATGGGAATAAAACCATACACAGTTTTGGAAAATATCATGCAGTTTAACATCTTGTGGCAAGGATGTGGTGTGGTCTTAGTTTATGGTCATAGAGCTCGTACCATGGATGGTAGGAAATGCAGGAGACATATGGTGGGGTAATTATAAAACCCAATGTGAATGAGGACCTAGAGTCTAGATTACCATGTGTTCCTTGGGGAAAGAGTTTAGTTCAAGGGACCAAACATGAATGTTAGGCTGGGAAAGAGTATAGTTCTGAGAGGTGGCACGGTAAGGTACCAGTGCTGGGGATAAAAGGGGCGTGCGAGTCTAGCCCTCGCACCAAAAGAAGTGACATTTGATAGGTTTTGTTTGTCCTTTAGGGTGAATAGAGGTGTTTTTTATGAAGAGATGGACCTAGAATAGCGAATCCAGGCATCGAAACAAGAATCAAGCCAAAGGAAGGCATTGATAAATGGTATGGTGTTTGACTGATACCAAAAATGATGTCCCTTAAGTGAGGACATCACAATGCAGTGCTGGTTTTTGTCGTGCGGCCAAGACGATATTGTCTTAGTTTAAGGTCATGTGATGGGATCAACCATGCAGTTTAACATCATATGGTATAGACATAACAATTTAGAGTCATGTGGGACTAGGCAGCATAGTCTAGAGTCGTATGGCTCAGACATATACAAGAAGGATGTGGTTCGAAAGGGAATGTGCACGACATGAGAAAGAATACCCGACATGAATGAGGACGAGGTCCACATCATAACGTGTGTGATTCCATAAAAGAAACCATGGACCGAGGGGCCAGAAAATATTAGATGATAACAGGAAGGAGAAACTAGCTCCCAATTGAGCTGAACCCATAGACGAGGTGTCCGGGTGTTCCTATGTATCCCATGGAATGGGAATCAAGATGTACATAGTTTAATAAAGGTTCAATATGAAAGGATCTTATTTTATGTTCTTAGAACATGGACCATGGAAAAGAGGGACTATTCCAAGTAAGTGCAGACCTTAATCTGATCCCTAAGCTTATGTGAGTCAAACTCAGTGTAGGAAACAAGGGAAGATAAGGTATTTTCAATACGTGAAATACATGCAAAGGGGAAATTGGTGGAGACCCGAATGATTGCCTTATCGTGGCTTTTTTCTCCTAACGTGTAGATGTGCATTAAGGAATAGTACCAAGGGTCTAGAAATTATACTGGTACATGATGAGGTGGAGAAGGATGTGAGTCATGTAACCGACATTTTGGGCATAATGGGGTTGATGTGAATATGGAGGATAACTGTTGACCATGTTCGAAACATAGCATCCATATCGTGTGACCTAAGGTGGGAACACCAAACGAGCGTCAACCGCTGACCAAATTCAAAATGTGGGACTTTTTTCAATTTTTTGCCCGAAACCCTTGAGGAAGTTGGCCCGTGATGATAGAAGGGCCCTTGGGATGAGTATCCATGTCATTCGGGGTTCCCTTTGGGTGTGAAAGGAGATGGAAGCCCTAATGAAGGGGAACAGAAAGCCTGAGAAATGGGTGAAAGCATGTCTGGGTAGAATATAACATTCCAAGTGCTAAACCAGAGTACCCTTGGGCACATTAGTGAATCGCCGAAGAGGACCGATGGTCTCATCTAGAGAGAGGAATATTTGAAAAGATGAGTATAGCACAAGGGGATGGAAAACTCTCAATAGGAGGAGGTAAATGGAATGGTTGTTACAAAACCTGACAGGAATGAGGGCATAATCCCATACCCCACCATATACCCCTCTCCCTGGGGGAATGCAGACTAAGGGGCCAAGGTGAAAGGGAGATTTATAAGAGATGGCGCTGGACCCAAAGTCTAGACGTTCAGGCAGTCCTATGTATCCCATGAGAATGGGAATCAAGCCACACATAGTTCTTGAAGGGAGTAATGTGCAGTTTATCATCATGCAGTAAGGATGCAAATGGGTAAGATACCCCACATACAATAGGTGTATGACACACCGAGTAACCCGATGTGAATGGGGAATTAATCCCATAAAACACCGTACAACCCTAAGTGAGAACTTGGGCTGGGGGTCCGAAAAGACCATGGGGCCTAAGGCTAGGACTCGGATGAAATGGCCCGTCCAGTTTGCAGTTTAATGTCTTGCATTGAGGACGGAGAAAGGGGTAAGATACCCCCCAAAAAGTATGTGTAAGACACGACGAGTAACTCGATGTGAATGAGGACATAATCCTATATATCACCGTACAATCCCGTAAGATTTAAGACTTAGCCTAGGGGCCTGAGATTGGGCACGCGAAGTGCGATAGGGCATGTGGTCGCGGTATGGACGATAAATGATGGGAGGGATGTATCAAGGGGATATGTGTGGCATGATAAAATAACCCTACATGAATGAGGACATAATTCCACTCCACACCACACAACCCTAAATGAGAACTTGGGCCAGGGGCTAGAAAAGGCTAAGGGGAAGGAAAAGGCCTAGGGGCTTGAGGCTGGGCATCCCTGCCAATGGTAGCCATATGAACTCTTGTGTGGTTAAAACCTCATCATAGCTCCTAATCCCACGTGAACAGTGCTTGGTGTGGGAAACAAGGATCCAGACTCGACTCTACCTATCATATAGGGGTCTAATAGCTGGCATCAACCGAAGGGAGTTCGTCACTTGGAGATACAATAGGGAAGAATGGGCCACTAAACTCAATGTTTGGGACATCTGGGGTGGCTCTAATGAAAAAGGATAGCTATTGACCATGTTAGAAACACAGACCCCCTATAGTGACCTGGACTGGGAACAAAAAATGAGCAACGACCACTGAACATATTCGCAATGCGGGACTTGTATCAGTTTGTTACTCAACATCCTCAAGGTCATTGGCCTGAAGCGGTAGGAGAGTCCTTGGGCCCAGTATCCTTTTTGTTTGGGGGCCCTTCTGGATGGGAAATATGATGGAGTCCCAATCAAAGGAGTTGGTAAAGCATAGCTGTAGCGATATGTGAAAGAGGATAACACCTACGAGGAGTGGGATGTATGGTGGGATCGAGATGAGATCGACATGAATTGGGGAAAAAGTCTGCACCACACCATATGTCTTAACCTGAGGGAAGATTCTGGAATTTGGTCTTGGCCAACAGATAAAAAATCTGGGCATTCCTACGTATCTCATGCAGATGGGAATCAAGTCGTACGTAGTTCTTGAAGGCCATGAAGTTTAGCGTCGTACAGTGAGGATGTGGGAGGATAGAAGAATGGGGAGTGGGAACATTGTTCAACCGTCATAATCTTGACATGAGTGGGGATAAAAATCCTACACTATAACATGCATGGATCCTACGATAGAACTATATCCCGGAGGAATAGTCAAAGAAGAGAGTTTGGGGCTGGGCTCAAGACGAAATGTTTGAGCATTCCTACATATCCCATGGAATGGGAATCAAGCCACACACAGTTATAAGGGTGTAGTTTAATGTCTTGCAGAATGAAATATAGTTTAACTTCATATAAGATGAAGAAGTTTAGGGTCATGCCGGACCAAATAGTTTAGGGTCATGCTAGACCGAATAGTTTAGGGTCATGCCGAACCAGATAGTTTAGGGTCATGCCGGACCAGACGGTTTAGGGTCATGCCGGACTAGGCAGTTTAGGGTCATGCAGGACCATCTAGCTCAGGCAAAGTATTTCTTGAGAGACATGGCATTGGTGGGAGGAGTTATACGCTCACCATCCATGGTCACCAGGGAGTATGCTCCATTGGGGTAAACCCTGTGAATTATGTATGGTCCTTCCCATTTGGGCTCCAACTTGGGAGGTTTCATACCGGGGATCATTGGTGTCTGGAGGGATAATACCAAGTCAGCTTGCAAGAAATAACAGAGGAAAACTTTCTTATTGAAGGCTCTAGATAACTTATTCTGATTCCTTTCCAGATTGTGCAAAGCCCGAAGCCTATTCTCGTCAAGTGGTTCCAATTCAGCTAGAAAAATTTCATATACCATATCTGGTGTCTACTAGTCATAGACCGTTGTGCATAACAAAGGTAGCTGGATCTCGATGGGGAGGATGGCCTCAGTTCTATACAATAGGGAATATGGGGTCACCTGGGTGGAATTACGAGTCGTTGTCCGGTAAGCCTAAAGAGCATTGGAGAGCTTGTCCAACCAAATATTCTTATTCAGACCAACCATTTTATGAAAAAATTTAGAAAGGGTTTTGTTGAATGCCTCGATCTATCAATTTGCCTGTGTGTGGTAGCAGGAGGTATGGTTCGAACAGATGCAGTACTTGGCATAAATTGTTTTCAACTCAGCTTCTTGGAAGTTGGTGCTGTTATCGGTGAGGACAGTGTGAGGGACTCCAAACCGGTAAATGATATTGGATCTCATGAAGTTAATGATAGAATGGGCCTTGACCTCCTTGAGTGGAACTGCCTCTTCCAACAAGGAAAAGAAATCTGTAATGGTCAGGATTAACTTGCACTAGTGAGCTATCGCCGGTGGATATGGTCCCACAACATCGAGTCCCCATACCACAAATGACCAAGAGTATTTGGTGGAGTGGAGAGGTTCTAGTTGTCGATGCATGAAGTTAGCATGAATTTGGCACACGTGACATATTTTGGCGAACTCAATGCACTCATGAATCATGGAGGGTCAAAAGTACCCCAGTCTCTGGATCTGGTGGGATAGCTTCGGCCCAGTTTGGTGGGTGCCACAGGAACCGACATGAACCTTCTGCATGACCTGCGAAATCTCAAATCCTTGGATGCAATGGAGGAGAACACCATCGAACCCGCGCTTGTAGAAGATCAGCTCAAGACTGAGAACACTCTAGAGGGTAAACTGCAGCGCACGATGTTGGATTCGCTCATGCTCGGCCCGATCAACTGGGAGGTAACCATTTTAGAGATACTCGACAAAGGGGGATCTCCAGTTGGGGGTCACTTCAACCACTGCATCCGAGGAACCTGGGGGTCCTGACATGGAGGCTCCAGCAGTGATATGGCTTATCCGTAGGCCGTCGTCATCATCTATGGTGATGGGAGTAATGAATCTATGATGTTCCATGTGTATAATCAGTTAATCCCGCTCAGGTTCTACAAGTGATGCATCTAGGCCAGTAAGGGCATCTGCTCGATCGATCTGAGATCGAGGGACATGAGTAACTTCCGTCCGAGATGGGAACTGAGACATTAGCTGGAGACTGCACTCAAACAATGGTACGACCTCTAGTTTTCTGACGACGTAGTCACTATTTATTTACTTGATGACTAGTTCAGAATCCCCTTTCACATGAAAATGGGGCACATCGATCAGGAGGGCCAACTTGAGGCTAGTGATAAGAGCCTGATACTCTGCCTCATTGTTGGTGCATCCTTCTAACAACTAGAATGAGTATGACATAATGGATTGTACTGGGGTAATAAAGACAATACTCAGGCCTACCCTATTGAGCTTAGGATCATTGATCCTCTTACCAGTGGGGCTTTAAAAATCACTATCAAAGTGCATCTTCCAACATGGGATGACATGATCTACTGAGAGGATTGACTCATCAGAAAAATCGAGATCCAAGGATTGGTCAGCAGGACCCAGATGGGAAACAAAGAAATATTCCAATACTTTACCCTTAACAGATTTATGAGGGACAAACCTGATATCGAACTACTGAATAATTACTACCCACCGTGCTAGATGGCCAATCAACATGGGGTGGTTCAGAATGTACTTCAGTGGGTCTACCCGAGACACCAGTTGTACCTTGTGGTGCTGCAATTAGTGTCACAAATTATGTATTACGAATACCAGTGCGAGGCAGCTCTTCTCGATGGGGGAGTATCTGGTCTCCATATTGATGAGCATACAACTGAGGTAGTATAGGATATTCTACATCCCCTCATTGTTCTTCTCGGTAAGAAGGGCACCGAGAGATTATTCCAGGGTAGTCACATACGGGATTAGTGGTTTTTCGGAGACGTGTGGCATCAAGACTAGAGGCTGGAGTAGATACTGATTGATTTCCTCAAATTCAGTCTAGCACACTTCATCCCATTCATAAGTGGAGCCTTTCTTCATGATCTGAGAAAAGGGATTACACTTTCCAGCTAGATTCACAATGAATCAGCAGATGTAGGCTAAGTAGCCTTGGAAACCTCGAAGCTCCCAAATATTGCTCGGGGGAGGCATCTAACCGATGGACTTGATCTTCTCTGGGTCAATCTCGATGCCCCAATACCTAACAACAAATCCGAGGAACTTCCCAAAGGTGACACCAAAGGCACATTTTAACGAGTTCATCTTCAGGTGGTGGGAACGGAGAAAGCCGAACGCTTTCTCAAGATCCTTGAGATGGTCATGGCGCTGGAGAGATTTGACCACCAGATCGTCCACATATCATTCCACCAATAACCCAAGGATTGGCTTGAATATGCGATAAATGGCCCACTGATAGGTGGAACCTGCATTTTTTAAGCTGAAGGGCATGACCTGGTAACAAAACGCACCTTGTGGTGCCCTGAAAGCCGTGGACTCCTCATCCTTGGGGTCTATCTGGATTTGATTATATCCAGAGTACCCATTCATGAAGGAAATGGCTTGGAACGTAGCCGTAGCATCAATCAACAATTCTGTCATAGGAAGGGGAAAATCATCATTTGGATAGTGACGGTTGAGATCGCGGAAGTTGATGTAGGCTCTGATCTGTCCATTATTCATCCTAACTGGCATAATATTGGCTAGCCACTTGGGGTACTGGACCTCCTTGACTAATTTGGCTTTGATGAACTTGTCTACTTCGGCCTCGACCATGGCACCATGAGAAGGGTGCATCTTTCTAGGAGGTTTCTTGAACCTGTGATGATTTTCGGGAAGACAGAGATGGTGGATGAATACCTGAGGATCTAGTCCTGGAATCTCATTGTAACTCCAAGAAAACATGTCATGGTACTGTTTAAGAAAGTATATGCACCGCTGATACTCCTCGTGGGGCATGGAGGCACTGATCAATGTGGGTATCGAGTCTTCCTCGCTACCGAGGATCACCTATACTAGTTCATTGACTATGGCTGAGACAACCTCTTCAAAGGCCGGGGGAGAATCCTCTAAATCATCTTCTTCGCCTGCGGAGGAGGGATCCTCCACGGGGGAAGCTTCCTCCAGGTTGGCAGATTTCGATGGGAGGTTGGTACCAGCCTGAGCAGTAGTGGTCAGTGCATTGGGATATTCCAGTACTACTGAAACCATAACAATGAATGCTATCGACCCGATCCCATATGGTCTTCGGCCCAAGGGTCCACACTTGATGATATCAAAGTAGTAGTGGTGCGTCGGCTTGAGCCATTTAATTCCATCTTAGAGAAATAGGCATGTATAATGTACTGCCATTACCATGGGGTGGACATCCCAATACCTTAAAGGGGTAGGAGGCTCTGGGATCACTTGAGCCTGATTTGTGTAAGAGTATGAGGTGATTTTCCACCGTCGCTTGGACTTGGGAATATGCTTCCCACTTATACCAGAGACAACAATACATTACCTTGTGTTAGGGGTCGTGGCCTCCAATCAATGGATCGAAAAGACATAGGCATCCTCCAGACCTTCCCAGGGGTCGGTTGTGACCATGATGGGATCAACCACACTTTCCTAAATCTGTTTATCCTTGCACATGTAATAGTCTGCATCCAGATAACAAGATTCACAAGAGGCGAAAGGAGACGCGTCACCTTGGAGTACACCTACTTGACCATTAAGGGAGTACTTGAGGCACTGGTGGTACGATGAGGGGACCGCTGTGTGCAGGTAGAGCCATGTTCTGCCCATCAATGCATTGTACGCGGTGTATTGAGAGACAACCATAAACTCAGTGTTGGAAACTAGGCCACGAAACTGGGTCTTCAAACGGATCTTTCCGACCGGGGTCTGATCGGTCCTATTGTATCCCTGGATTCTCAAGTCATATGGAGTCAGGTAATCTTCGAATAAACCTAGTTTCTATAGTGTCCGGGTTGGGATTAAGTTGATCCCAGAGCCCATGTCGACAAGACAATGGCAGACCTCCACGCTGTTGAACTGACCAATGATGTACAGTGGGCGAATGTGCCCCGGTATGGGAGAGCCTTCATCTTCTCCAAGGAATTAGATGATGGACTAACATTCAACATTCTTGATCACTTTAGCATGAAAGTCTTTTACAGCTGCTACCTTTGTCTCAAACTGGAGGGGGCTTCTTAAATCCTCAGCGAGGTCCTCACACATATCTGACGACAGGAGAAGGGCCTTGAGGATGGAAATACTTTCTTGGGATGCTAGAATGATGTTTGAGAACATCATACTTCTATGCCAGGTGTGAACTTCTGCTTGTAGGAGGCCGCTCTGTGACAGGAGGCAGAGTGGGCCCTGCCGGCTGGGCCGACAGCTGACTGGTGCTGGGCATATCCTACTGATCACTAGTCGAATCATGTAGAGTATCTTCTTAATGAGGGCCAGATGACTAAGACCGGCCTATAAAAGGTCAAGGATAGTCACGACAAGGTCAAAGTGGCTTTTCATGATTCAGCAACACAAACAGCAGTGGAGACGGGCTTGATGACACCAGACGAGGAGGCTGCATGTGCTGAGCTCTGCGATGGGCCTGCTATATGGTCTTAGTGGCATGAACGTCCTGGCTGGAAGTTCCAACTGATGTACCTCAATGACCCATATAGTCACGGCTCTGCCGACGTTGGCATCGGCTGGGGATGTCGGGGAGGTTCACCTGGCGCTCCCTGTCATCATGAGTCATATAGGGATTTAACAACTCCACGGTATTGACCAAAGCATGCCCTTGAATGTCACTTGAAGATTCATCCATTACTAGGCATATTCTAGGAGGAATCCCCATCTCTGTAGGCATGAAGTTTTTGAGAGTGCGAGGTGACGATGGAATTGGAAGGGTGCGTTTCTTTCCCTTACGCCACCGACGCTTGATATTCTGGGAAGAGGCCGACTAAGATGATGATTCAGAAGTAGAAGATGCTGCATCTAAAGGATTTGGATGATTCAGTCATGAACGAATGACACAATGGGCACGAGAAACCATTTTTCGATCCATACAATTTTCATACTTTTGGGACTCATGGTTAGAAACCTGCTACCTCTCACCTTTGTTGTCGCTCCTGCCGTCTGGCCTTACGACGACACATTCCACATATGCCGGAGCTGGGGCCAACCTGACTATGATGTTATCAACCTAGTCCTAAAGCCAGTATTTGAAAACAAATCACCTCTAGAGGGTGTACCCCAGGATCTGATGATAAGGGAAGTAGTTGGGGCGATCAGTGAGGTTCGCCTCTTCTATCCTTCTACACTTAGAAAAACACATAATCCCTTATTCCAAGGCACTTTGGAAATAGGCTGGGACCCGATTCTCACTGAACGAGTAGGTCAGGTTTCTTCTGTCTGGAGAGGGGGGCCATAGAGCCTAGACCTGATGAGGAGATGGAAGAGCCTATCGAGGAGGAAGAGCCTGGTTGTCCCGCCTAGGCGGTGGCGACCAATTTCATGAGGGCACCTACTGATTCTGAGGAAGCCACTACTGTGCTAGAGGCTACGCTTGTGGTAGCAGGACATTGCAAGGCTAGGGAGGTGGCTCCGCTGGTAATAATTTTAGCTATCTGGGGGCCTCTATTTGGTCCACCGCAGCCGGCTCGCCTCTAACATCCCTTCTCGCGGGAATTTAGGGAGGTAAATAATGTGTCTGGCTGGCCTGTTGTAGGAATTCATCTTGGCGCGGGGCCTTATCGGAGAAGTCTCGAAATCCCCTGGGGTAGTTCTGGGTTATCAGAGAGGGAACCGGTTCTGTCGTGACATTTCCTACACACATCATCAGTAATTGATCCTGAGTTAGTGGCATGTTAAGAAAATATGTAAGTCCTTTCCACCGGGCAATAAAGTCTATGAAATGCTCATTAGGCCTTTGTTTGCACTTTAAGAGGTCCGAGATGATCATTTTCCATGTGGTGGAGCTGAACTGGTAGAATAATTTCCTATGAAGGTCCTCCTAGCTAGTTATGGATCTGATGGGAAGCTGGATGTCCAGATGAATGTAGGCCCCTCCAATGTCTGAACAAAACAACGGAGCTTGGCCACCTCCTACTACACTGGAGTCCCTAACATGGGACCACACCTGGAGTTGAAGTGGGTCAGGTGCTGCGGCTGGTACCCCATCCTGTTAAAGGGGGAGAATGTGGGATTCCTGAAACCCAGAGGTTCCGACATGTCATCCACCCATGCTGGATATGGTTTACCATGATGCAGGATTTCCACCTGTCGTGTTTCCAATGCATTAAGGTGGGAAATGAGTGCCGCCATTGGATCATCTGGGAAGGGGTCTCTGTCTTGATTGGGATCCCTAACCATGAGTGTGTTGGCAGGTTCTCCAACATGGTAAGCAGGCCCATCGACTCGTGGAGCAGCAGGCGGCATGACCCTCGGGGTAGTTGGGGGAGCTTGAGCTGTGTCCCATGGATTGTTGCACTATTTGGGATGGTTTGGAGAGGCATACCGTGCCCTCTACCGTAAGTTCTAGCCTCAACCCTATCTGTGGGGGCAGGACGGTTAGGGTCGCTTAGAGGCAGCTCGCCAAGGGAAATTTTTTCCTACCCCTGCTACCCTGACCTAAGATCATCGTAGTCCAGAAATTGCTCTGCAACACATTCTTCCAAGAGGTCATTGACCAACTTCTTCTGCTCAGTAAGTTGCTGGCGTAATGTGGCCTTCCCAGGGTCTTCCTCCGTCTTCTGTACTGAGGCGGACGGGTCGGAAGCTCCGACATGCTCTTTACCCTTACCAGAATTCCGGATGCGTATTAATGCCTCGGTGGGCGCAGTGAGACCTAGTAGGTTCCTCTGCTGGTGAGTAACTCTTCTCGATGGGTCCAATAGTGTTGGCACACCCTTGGGGGGTAAGTCTCCATCAAGAATCTCCAACTCATCCTCCTCATCCACTATGTCAGCCATGTTGACCGTGACCCTTCCTGGGGGCATGTCCTTGATATCGCCTAGCAAGTCAGGCTGCCACCGAATAAGATAGAAGAAGAGGGTAGCATACTGCCCCCATACATGGATTCGTGTGTGGGGGGAAGCTTCCTTGATGATCTTGCAGAGTATGTTGAAACTCTGAACGCATTTCTCTTGGAGGACCTTACGACGTCCAGGTGACTCGGGGCGCTGGGCCCCAAGGAGCACAACCAGATTGACTAGACGGCATTTCTCGCCAATGTCTTCAAGATACGCTTGGATCCTGGGATAAAACACTCGCTGATGATGAAGGCGAAATTTCATCACCCAGAGGGTTTGGAAGAAACTTTCAATCTCATCTGGGGTGAGGTATTCTGTCGCGAAGAAATTTAGTGCCGCCACGAGTTAGAACATCTTGGGGAAGAGGTCCACCGAGAGGATATTCCATAAGCTCCTCATCCTGGATTTAGGGTCTGGCCCTTCATTGCCTCACTCATCAACTAGGGGTGGCTGAGGAACTGGCAGCGGTAGTGAGGAAGACCATTGGGCCGACAGGCCGCCGGGTGGAGAGTACGACGAACGGGCTGATTGGCCGCCGAATCTCAGGCTATCTTCTAAAGAGTGTAATGAAATGGCCACTATGTCATGATAAAATAGGCTGACACCTACAGTTCCTGGCATAGGGTCTAGGGCTACTGGCGATAGGCCGTAGTGCTGCTAACTCGCCATTGGTCCCCAGAATAGTTCTCAGTGATCTCTTGTCGAGGTAGAGAGCGCTTCTGGTGACGACAATGGTGATTACACGACCATAGCCTATGGGGTTGAAAGATTTTCATCCTCCTGGATATACCTATAGATGGAGGTGAGACTCCTATGGACCTTGCATTCCGATAGTACTAGGATGATGCACCTTGTTCCTGACCGAGCCCTTGACTCAGATGAGCGAGAGTAGGGTTCCTTTGTTGAGTCATATTTCGCTTCAGAGTCTGAGAAGTGGACATGTTTGATCTCTGTCTAGACCTTCCCAAAATGCTTCTTATGGTGGCGATGTCCTGCCTTCCTGCCCCCAGGTGGCTTCTTGGGATATGGCTGATTTCTGACACGAGGTCCTTCGGCTACACTGGTGCTGAGGCAGAGAGGGTTTCCAGCTTAGGATGTTGGGGTGCGAGGAACACCAGAACAAATGTCAAAGGGGACATGGGGAGGACCTCTATGGATAGAGTTGGAGTGGGAAAGACCTACGATAGAACTGGAAGGAGCATGGGGAGGATCTCCATGCTTGTTTCCCCTGGTGAACTCAGTATGAGGAGGCTCCTTGTACCGGTGTAGCTGAACACAAGTAGGACCTCCGTGTTGGGTGATAGTGAGGCGAGGATGGACTTCACCCCTCTGGTTGATGAGGCAAGGAAAACCTTCTCTAGCTGCTAAGAGGACATGGGGAGGATCCCCATGTTTAAGAGAGACTGCTTGTGCAATGTCCCTACACCGACAGTCGGGGGCAGGAGGAATGACTCCATACCCAGTGTAATGGCAATAGGAGAGGCTTCCATACTGAGTGTCACCGCCACGAGGAAGACCCTCATTTAGATTGAGGGTGGAACAGGGAAGACCTCCATGCTGAGCCTTAAGGTGGGGAAGGCCCGCGCTCTCCATGGCAGTGGTACAGGGAGGACCTCTGTACTGGGTGGCATCGTTGCGGGTTAGCTTGCGGTGGACACTGCTTATGCCAGTGACCAAGAGAGTCAACCCAGCCTACCCATGGGGCGGTTGGGGCCTTGATCCTAGTTGGGCATATAATTTCCCCTACTTAGTGTATTAAGGGAACTAATGATATGCGTTGGCGGTGGCTCGGGCCATAGTAGCCGCCGATGTTGATGCCCCTTGACGGGCATCCTATTCAGCTTACACCCGATGCTGGCATCGGGTCAGACGAACTGAGTCGGTGGTGCGGGTATGTGGCTGACCTTATCCTTATCTAGCAAGACTGGGTGGTGGCACAGACACGTCCATGTGGGGGCCCTCTCTCGGAGCCCCTGGAATGGGACTCTGACTGGGCTGGACCGGACTTCACCTACCTCGTCAGCATAAGGCAGGGAGTCCTCAAAGCGTTCCAGGGAGAGGCTCCTGAAATGGTTATATGTTGGAATGGGGAGTAGTGGCTCACTGCGTAGCCCTCAGGGGTATCATTGGTGATGAGGCACAGATGCCTCCAGATCTAGGAGGGCCATATCCCATGTCGGGATTATGCCCTCCTCCTCGTACCAGCATACGAGGTCATTGATCACCCTTCATTGGATGACCTCTGACACATAGATGGGTCATGGGACCCCTAGGGCCATGGGTGTAGAGGCCGTTGTGGAAGAGATGGAGCCGCATAGGACTGCCACACTGGCACTGCCCCTGCCCCTGCGTCAGTGGGCAGGCGGTGATCGCGTTCCGGGAGCAGTAACCAGATTCCTGGAGGCAGGGAGGTGAACTCGTCAGTGCACATAGAAAAAGGAATCGATGACCAATGCCACAACTCCATCCTGTCTTCCATGAACGATAAGAGGGGTCCACTCTAACAACATCATAGAACATGATGTACAATGTTTTACTACCCCAAATTCTGGTGAGTTTCACGCCGGGACCGCTATTTGCCTGGCGGGACCCGATGCCGGATAATTGGATCCAGTTACACGCTAATCCATTGATGCCTCAAGTGATACTAATCTCCATATTGAAGAGAATAATTTCACATCGAGTTCACCATTTCTGTTTCCAATGCTTTCGTCAGGGCGCGCGCATCTGTCTCGTTTAGACGGACAACAATGTTGTTTTTTTCCCCACATTGCCTCTTTCCAAAGGTGGGCAAAATCTGCTCCTTGTTAAGGTATGTTTGATCCTTGATCAAAACAGGATGATGGGATGTCAGTTCTTCCTTCCTTGGATTCCTTCTCAGAACTCATCACCTAGTCTGGGTCTCCCTTATAGATTTAAGACGTTGTTCATGAAACTCTTCCGGGGGCCATATCTTCATGGACACCAGTTAATTACACTACTTCGGTCAGGACATTCCAAGGGGTCAAGTCAGGGCAACAACCTTTGGTCAAGGGAGTAGTCACATCGGACATCACTAGCGTGTCTGGATGCTGGGACACTAGCGCGTCTGAGTGTATTCCCCTTATTATAGGTCATCTCAAGGGCGTGGAATCCTGAGGCATCCCATGTTGAATGTGAGGAATTATATGGCATAGGCATGTTTCTGAGGTTTTCCTCAGCTTCCCATGTTTAACACAAGGTATGACACAAGTTTATCATCCAACAGAGATGGATTAGACTTATCAGAACACTGATTAGAGTAGATCCGATGGGTGCAACCCCTGGAGGGAACACTGATGTTGGGACCAACATGTGGTTGACTTCTCGATTACTATTGAGGGGAATGTGGAATGAGATGTCATGATTTCACAGAGATGTGGCAGCCTAGATAAGAATTAGGATGGTTGATAGAGTGGTTGAATGAAGCGAATGGTGAATGAGATGGAACCGTTATGAGGATGATGACGGTTTTGGGATTGAGCCTCGAAGAAGCTTCCTAAGAACCTTGCCTTGGCAAGGATCAAAGACGTCATAGTTCAGGTTGTGGGAACTGATGTGAATATTCTCGGGACGACCAATGGATGGTGGGCTTGAACCTCAGGGAGGCTTCCTATGTACCCATCCTTGGAAAGGATCAAAGACCACGTAGTTCAGGGTGCGGGAACTGACATGAAGGATGGTTGGGACCAATGGTTGTTGGGATTGAACCTAAGGTAGGTGTCCTACGTACCTTTCCTTGGCAAGGATCAAAAACCACGTAGTTCGGAATGGGGGCCGGTGAACCAATGTGAAGGAGGACCTGGGGTCCAATGGTTGTTGGGCTTGAACCACATGGATGATTCCTATGTACCTCGCCTTGAAAAGGATCAAATTCCATATAGTTCAGAATGGGGGTTGTTGAACCGACATGAAGGAGGACATTGGGTCCAATGGTTGTTGGGCTTGAACCTCATGGAAGCTTCCAACTTACTTCACCTTGGTAGGGATCAAATTACACGTAGTAAAAAAATGGGGGTGGGGATTACACTCTAGAATTCTCAAGGGTATCAGTGAACTGACATGAATGGGGATGGAACGACCAATGGGTGGTGGGCTTGAACCTAATGAAGGCTTCCTATGTACCCTACCTTGGCAAGGATCAAAGTCCTTGTAGTTCTGTTTGTGGGGGTGGGGCTTACACTCTAGGCTTCCCAAAGAAGATGTCATGGTCGGTTCTTGATCTAAGCCCACGTGAGTCATGCTCGGTGTGAGAAACAAGAGACAACAAAGACCTAGCGATCACATCATGAAAGGTGCATTCATGGAAAGTGGAGTGGGGATTACATGTTATCATAGCCCAAAGAAGAAACAAGGGCTTTATGTGTGGTTAACAACCCGAATAGGTTGGGACTTACTCTAGGATGGAGGACCGGTGGCGACAAAGCCCAGTGGGAGAGGGATTTGGCCCCAAAGAAAGGAGGGGTAGGGATGTGGCCTCCTACAAGAAAAGATAAGGGGCTTACACTAGGGGGGTTTCCCTTTCCCCGCGTAGGATTCGCAGGGGGAAGTCACAGTTTAAAATCATGTGCTAAGGACAATGATTCTTGGTAGTTTAACATCCTGTAGCTTAGACGAGGGAGGGTTCACTCCGCACCCCTAGGACTTACATAACCGGTACCCTCTACACCTTGGTGAAGGTAACACACCGGTAATGTCGTGGCTAGAGGGTGTCATGGAGCAAACCATTGAGGGGTCCACTTTAGCATGACTATGCGAAGAACCAATATCCGTTAGCGTTCCTATGCTACGAAGCATGAGGTGATGCAATGAAACAAGCAGTGTCGTCTAAGAGACTTTGAAATTGCTTCATGCAAACCTAGGAGGTTTCACGGGAGAGGGAGTTACAGAGAAAAGGGGTTTATGAGTAGAGGCCTCATAGAGCTCTGGTGCTCCATTCAATGGAAGGGATTAGTGAAGGTGCGGGATTCATAAAGTGATGTGTCCTAGCCTAGGCATAGGGAATAGGTGGATACAAGAGGTGCTTTGCAAAGTGGATGGGCATTCGCGAGGAAAATCCCTACAAAGCATGGGTGCCTCATGAAGAAAGGTCCCGTGAAGCAATGTGCTTTGTGAGGCATAGTGACTCTGCCCTAGCATTTGAGTCACGTGTGAATGGGGGGTTCTTCGCAAAGAATAAATGATCTGTGATGACCCGAGTCCCAGTAAGGATCTACTTTCTTTGCGAAGGCCTGTGGGCTTCGCAAAAGGCATCCCTCTCAAAAGAGGGGTGAAAACAAGGAAAAGAGGAGGCACATCGTAGAGAAAAAGTACCTTGAGCAGCTCATGGTTTTTAGAGCAGAAAGTGCTTCATGATTTGAGAGCTGAGAAGGTGAAAGGTTTTATGATCCGTCCTTTGGGCCTAGGGGAGGCCAACATTTATAGGCAAGAGGCACTGCGAATCAGAGCTCGCTTAGTGCAAAGATGTATTCCACTCGGCGGTGGGATCGCGAACTTCAAAGGGGCTCATTGAGAATCCCGCCTTGTCGCTTCACGGTGGGATCGCGAATGTCAAATCATCTCGTGGAGCATCCCACCTCCTGGCTTCACCCGGGGATTGCAAACGTCAAATCAGCTCATGGAGCATCCCACCTCTTGGCTTTACAGTGGGCTCGCGAACGTCAAAGGGGATCATGGAGCATCCTAACTCCTGGCTTCACAGCCGGATCATGAATGTCAAATCGGCTCGCGGTGCCTCCCGCCTCCCAGCTTCGCGGTGGGCTCATGAACATCAAAGGGGATTGTAGAGTGTCCCGCCTCCTGGATTTGAGGTGGGCTTGCGAACATCAAATCAGCTTGCAGAGCATCCCACCTCCTAGATTCACAGTAGTCTCACGAACGACAAAGGGGCTCGCGGATCCTCCCGCCTCCTGGCTTCGTGATGGGCTGGAGAACATCAAATCGGCTCACGGATCCTCCCACCTCCTTGCTTCTTGGTGGGCTTGGGGACATGGAACTCCGCGAAAGGGCTTTGCGAGGCAGCTTCATAGACTTTCTTATTATCATTCTCCCTTCTAATTTTTGGCTCCAACTATGTGTTTATTATTTATTCACCATGCATTATTGACTATGCTAATTTGTTTATGATTCAATTATTATTGATTCACGATTCCACTATTTCTAACCCTTATAGATCATTTGATCTCAACCCTTTCATTTTTTTACCTTCATAAAGTTATGAAGAGGAGACCATTTATTGATATTTCATGGATTCAGTTTATTTGTTTTTTTTATGTATTGTGTTTTTGTTTCCTTTAAAAATGTAAAATCTATTCCTGGTATGTATCTTGTTTCATTAGGATTACTAAACTGATCGGTCTTTTGGCATTTGATTCATTGTAATCATGCCAATGTAATAATGTAATGACCCGACATCAAGCTTCTAGATTCAGGGATTTACAGGTGGTATCATAGGAAGTTTAATAGAAAAATTGAAAAATAGATTTAGGAAACATAGTTTAGATGACATAACCCTAATTTAGACATTGAAGATAATCATAGAAGAACATACTATAATTTTGGTAAAGTATATATTATGTGGGTCTTCCTAGAAAATACATCCCTTTATGGATACTAAAATTGGATGTGGTTCTGGCACATATGTACCTAAGTGTAACAACTCTAACTAGGAGTTTTGGGCTTGACCTAGGGTATCCTAGTACATGAAAATGGGCCTTACTATGTACCTGGTTTGACACTCCTAGGGTATATACTTAGGATAATTCACATTTTCTTTACAAACCATTATGAAGGATTTAAAAGTAAATATAAAAAATGTTTATGATTTTGAGATTAGTTATGCTTAAATTTCAAGATTACATTAAGTATTTTCTAGCTAGAAATTATGAACTATGATTTAATTTAGTGTATGAAATTATTTAGTGATGGAACCTAATAGAAGAAGGGGAATAAATACCTGTGGAAAATGTAGGGATTTCTCCACTGAGCAAGTCATCACAGTCAATGTTAGAGTAGATTAGATCATGACCATATTGGGATAACTTACTCAGGTTGTAAAAAATTACCATGCTAAACCTATACTAGATCGTTTCATATAGCATAAGCCCCTATCATTTAGTGGTACTACTAATTCGGTGGTAGTTGAGAAGTGGATCAAGTCCCTTGAAATGATATTTTGCCGTTAAGATGCAATGAAAATGAAATGGTAGTGTTGAAAATATATTGTCTCCAGGGTGATGCTGATCAATGGCGGTCCTTGATCCAGAATACCATGAAGGAATAAGAAATAGATGATATGGAATGGAATAAATTTAAGGAAATATTCTTTGAAAAATATTTCCCTCACGAGAAACTAAATGTAATGAAAATAAAATTCGTTGGATTAAAGAAAATAAAAAAGACAGCGTTATAGAGGATAAGTCTACCTTCACGAGACTAGCTAGGTATTCCATAGATTACATACATGACTTAGAAGACAATATTGATCATTTATTTGAAGGTCTTAATCCAAGTCTTCTAAGGGCACTAGCTTCTCAATCATTTTCATCATATGATGAAATTGTACTAAGTGACATCAGAATAGAGAAAGAATTTTCTAGATCAAATTTGTTCAAGGGAAACCAAGATAAGTAGTGGTATTCTGATAAATTTAGAAAATGTGAATCACCCAAGAAGAATAATGGAATGAAGAAATCTCCATTACACGAGAATTAAGGAAAAAATCATCCTGGGAAATTCTTGGAAGGTATGAGAGTTTTCTATAAGGGTAGAGAAAAGGGTACTTGATATAGTGAATGATAGAGGAAGAGACAAGTCAATGATGTTTAATGCTACAATTGTAGAGAGATGGAAAACTATGAAAATGAGTTTCCTAAGCAACATGGAAACTTGATTCAAGAAATTCCACGAGAGTAAGGGATATCTTATGCGATTAAAACCGCAGAGGTTGAAGTTCATAATGATGTGGTGGAAGGTACTTTGATTGTTTCCTCAAACATAGACAATGCATTATTTGAATCTCAATCATGGTATTCATTTATATATTCCCAGTTTTTGAAGAAAATTATACATGTATAATTTGATTTAATAAAGGAGTTGTCAGTCAAAACTCTTAGGGGATGTATCATTGCAACAAAGATGTGTTGATCAGTCTGCATCATGACACATAAATGTGATTTAGTTGATAACCTTATAATCATACAAATGATTGAATTTGATATATATTTTTGTATGAATTGGATGTCAATTTATTATGTGAATATCTATTGTAAAAAGAAGGAAGTTACAATTTTTGAGAATCGTGTAGAATCCTTTATCTTTAGAGAAGAAACCTTTCCATATGATTCTTATCTATATCCATACCAAATAGCTCTAATGAAGGAAATTCTGGGATAGGAAGAGAAAACAATATCTATAGGTAAGGAAAGAAATCTTAAATTTGAAGATGTACCTATTTTTCAATAATACATTGATGTATTTCTAGAGGATTTACCTGGACATCCTCCAGAGCGGGAGGTTGATTTATCTATTGATTTAATTCCTGCTACAAGACCTATACCAAAGACTCCCTATAGAATGGAACTGTGGAATTTATGGATCTAAAGAAACAAATATAGGAATTGAGTGACAATGGATTATTTAACCTAGCGTTTCTCTATGGGGATCCCCTATCTTCTTTGTCAAGAATAAAGATGAATATATGAGGCTATTCATTGATTATAGGGAACAAAATTCTATTACAATAAAGAACAAGTATCATATACCACTAATTGTTGATTTATTTTCTCAACTTCATGGAGTCCATTATTTTTAGAAGATTAACCTTAGATCTAGATATCATCAGCTATGTGTAAGGCATGAAGATATTCAAAATATAGAATTTTGAACTAGGTATGGGCATTACAATTTTACAGTAATGTCTTTTGGATGGACTAATGCACCATTTGTTTTCATGGATCTAATGAATAGAGATTACAAAGAATATCTTGATAACCTTTTTTGGTATTTACCGATGACATCCAAGTATAATCCAAAATCTATGAATACCATGAAAATATCTTACAGATTATTCTGAAAACCCTTAGATGAAATGAATTATATGGAAAGTTTTTCTAGTGTGAATTTTGGATTCAATAAGTTTCTTATCTTGTCCATATTGTCTCTATATATGGAATCTTAGTTGATTATCTGAAGAAAAAAGAAATCCAAGAATGGACCATGCCAATGAACATAACCGAGGTATGCATTTTTATTGGCTTAGCTGGTTACTATTGACGTTTCATTCAGAATATCACTCGATTGGCTAACCCTTTAACCAATATTGCATGTAAAGGGGTTAAGTTTGTATGGATGAAAGAATGTATAGAATTATTTGAATAATTGAAAATAATATTGGTCAATGATCCAATTTTGACTCTTCCATCTTGAAATTATGGATTTGTGATGTACATTGATGCCTCAAAGAATGGACTGGGTTGCATACTTATTAAAAATGATAAGTTTATTGCTTATACGTCATGGTAGTTGAAGACTCATGAGAAAAATTACCCAACTCGTGATCTTGAGTTATTATCTTTAATCATTTCTTTGAAAATATGGATACATTATCTCTACGGTGAAATATGTGAGATATATACAGATCATAAGAGTTTTAAATACATTTTTACATAGAAAGAACTCAACATGAGGAAAAGGAGATGACTCGAGTTACTCAAAGATTATTATTGTTCAATACACTACCACATATGAAAGGGAAATAAGGTGTAAGATGCACTAAGTAGGAGAGATCATTGAATTTTGACCCAAATGAGGATTGAGAGAGATTCTACATTCACTGATCTACTAAAGATGGACATGGGAATTTTTATGGAAGGTGAAACACCTTTCCTCTTTCAAATGATTTACAAACCATTTTTACTAGAGAAGATAAAAATATATCAATATAATGATGGAAATTTAGAAAAGAAAATTAAAGCTGTTAAGTATGGAATATTGGAAGACTTTGTGTATGAGGATGGAGTTCTAAAATTTGGAAAGAGGTTATGCATCCCATCAGTGCTTAAGATAAAAAGGGAACTATTAGATGATTCTCATAGCTCAAATTTCACTATACACCTTGGTAAAACTAAGATGTATAGGGATATAAAGTAACATTTTTTGTGGGATAACATGAATCAAGAAATTATTGACTATGTGTCAAGGTGTCTAGTTTGTCAATAAGTGAAGGATGAGAGACAACATCCTAGGGGGGGTCATGAAACCTCTACCTATTCTTATGTTGAAGTGGTATGAAATTATAATGTATTTTATTATAGGAATGCTGAGGAAACCTAGAAGGAATGATGCAATATGGGTAATTATTGACCATCTCACAAAATCAGCACATTTCTATTCTATAAGAGGGGATTTACCACTAAAGCGTCTGAAAAAACATTATATTCATAAAGTTATAGGACTTTATGGTGCACCTATATCGATTGTGTCTGATCAAGATCCCTGATTTACATCCAAATTCTTGAAAAGTCTCCAGAAGGTTTTGGATAATGAGCTTCATATGAGTACGAATTATTATCTACAAACCGATGAATATTCTGAAAGGACTATTCAAACACTAAAAGATATGTTAAGATCATTCTCTCTTGACTTCCAAGGTATATGGGATTAATAATTTACTTTGGTAGAAATTTCCTAAAATAATTGTTTCCATTCTAGCATTCAAATGGCACTACTTGATGCATTATATAGTAAGAGGTATCGAACCCTAACTTCTTGGGATGATGTTGGTGAGAGGAAATATATCGACCCAACACTTATCGAAGAGACTACTATAAAGGTAAAGAAAATTTAGGTCCATATTAAGGTAGCCTAAATAGGAAAAAAGAGTTATTCTAACAACTTCAGAAAGGATTTAAAATTTCAAGTAGGAGATCATTTCTTTCTAAAAGTATCTCCATGGAAGGGAGTATTAAGGTTCAGTATGAAAGGGAAACTGATCCCCAAGTACATTAGACCATTTGAAATTATGGAAATGATCAGAGATATAAATTACCTTTTAGAAATGCCACCAAGTCTCTCCAAAGTTCATAATCTGTTCCATGTGTCAATGTTAATGAAATACATACTAGAACCAATTCACGTACTCACTTATGAATAAATTGATCTTGAACCTAATTTGTCTTACTGTGAAGATCCTATCAAGATTCTTGACACTAGAGAGTGTGTATTGAGATATCGTATGACTATTCTGATAATGGTTCTCTAGATAAACCATAAAATAGAGTAAGTAATGTGGGAACCTGAGGATATTATGAAGAAGAACCACCCAAATATTTTTAAAGGAATTTTATTTCTAGGAAGAAATTTCTGAAGGTGGGAAAAATATAACACCGCAAAAATTTTATGGTACATTTTTCTCAAATATTTTCAATTCATTAGAAATATTTTATTGCATGAAGTACTAAATCTCTATTATAAAACACTTGGTTAATATAGGATATAATCATAACCTAAAAAATAAACTAA
The DNA here is from genome assembly GCA_963277665.1 of Viscum album. Taxonomy (NCBI): domain Eukaryota; kingdom Viridiplantae; phylum Streptophyta; class Magnoliopsida; order Santalales; family Viscaceae; genus Viscum; species Viscum album. The sequence goes on along the minus strand of OY728146.1, from coordinate 1,773,195,095 downwards.
AATTTTCCACTTCTGTGTTTTGAATTTCGAAAAACAGACATACACAGTTGCAATCATGGTGATATTTGGAGTCAGATAGAATCAAGTTAATTTTCCAGGAATAGTAACTTACCCTTATGAATAGTAACATACTCTTATGAATAGTATCATAACCTTATTAATAGTAATATGACCCTTCTTAATGGCAACCTTACCCATGAAAGTGTAAATAAAATTTTACCACCTTAAAAATTAAGATGAATATTTTAAGTGTCGGTATTTTTAGATTAAATGATAATTTTAATTAAAAATTAAATTTCTCATATTTATAAAATTATTTTTGAAAAATGGAGTTCATTTTTTTATATACATGTCAAAAAATGGTTAGGGGTAATTTTCAAGATTTTTCTGATATACTTGATTTTTTGTTGAATAGTAAAATACATTAATTTACCGTATAAATACATTTTAATTTAAATCCACTATTCTTAACATAATGAGTGATGTACACACCCAAATATAAAAACCACATGAACATATTACTATTATAGGTCATCTAATCCTCAATTTTTCCTGTCTTAGTGTAAAATAAAAAACTTAAGATTAAAACATTTAGAAAACCCTCTTTCCCTCCACTATATAAACCACCCCCACCCCATCTCCTCCCACACCACTCAAGATTTGATCCATTCCTAAGTTCTTGCAAATACACTTCCCAAAACCTCCCCCCAATTCAAAGACCTTATATTCTCACCAAAATTCCAAAATCAAAGGTCTTATGGTGATTCTCAAGGAGGAGTACTCAAGAGGTGAACCTCTCTTCATTTTTTCTTTTATCTTCTTTTACAATTTCCATTCTTTTGTTGCTCCCTCCTCAACTACCCACATCCAAATGATATGAAAAATACAGTACCTTAAGTGAAATGAAATTTTATTACTCTAAGGGAATATTTCATGATCATATCTATTTTCTCCCTCCTCTTAGACTAAAAATTAAAATATCGTCTAAGATATGTTAATTTATCACATTCAAGGATAAGTTGTTTTTGATTTATATTACTATCTTAAAAACTGTTCATGAAACCTTTTAATGGTTTAACCATATCATAATATATTTATTTTCACTTAGTCAATGTTCTATAATTCCTACACACTCATAATATAAAATAATAATACAAAACAAGTTCATTATGCACAAAACTGCCTAGATAATCCATGCATTTATCATTAACTTTTATCTAATGAGTCATCCTCATGGTATATAAAAATAATAATTACAAGATAATTTATATCTATTTAATGTAACCAATAATATATATTAACAATTATGTATGTTTAATCCCATTTCAAACGAACATCCATTCATGAATACATATATACCGATAATAAAAACCAAGGAATAAAATGCTTCTACAACAATAAAATTGGACCTCTTAAACCCATAAAAAAGGCAATGAATTAACCTAATAAGGTTATAATAAATAAATTTCATGTATAGTAGGTTATGTAATTATTAATTAATGATTACAAATTCGATTATTCTGGTAATTAAGATCAATCGAGAACACCTTCAGGCATAAGGTAAGGGGTTTCTCATCTCACTTTTATTTCTGTGATATTTACATTATTCGCCACTTTTTTCTTGTATGTGGTGTATTTTTACTAAAATAGGATATATAATATATTTATTCTCTTTATATTAATGGTATTCAATGATTCACATTATGATTATTAACTTTATTGATTACAATTTTATAAGGGGCATTGTTTCAGTTTCCATTTCCTTGTGATTTACTTGGTATTGTGCACCTAATCATTCTAATATGATGTACCTCCTACTTCTTTGAGAAAATATTTCATTTTTACTTTTAAATAAAATATATATACATATTATTGTTTCATGTATATTATTATTATCTTAATCTGTATACCCTATTACGTATGGGGTTTATTTGGAATGTTGTTTTAACTATGGAAATATTAATAAATATGTATCCTCTACTCAATACGGATATTAAGAAGGAATATTGTACTTTAATTAAATATATGTATAAATAATTATTTGGAAATTCCATAATTATTGGAGCCCACTATATCCCCTTGATTCATTTACATGTCTCATGAGATAAATCAATTGGTGACAAACCCTTCGAGTTTGTTTCCGAAAATGAATCAGATGGGTATCTACCATTATAATTAAACCATTTTGACGGTATAGTGGTATCATGGGATAGATACATGTAATACAATTAATAATATTTCTATTTATTCATTTTAAGTTATTACTATCCATGAGGTTTTCACTATAACAAAATCTATGGATGTAGTTTGATTCTCAATTTATTAATGGTGCGTGTTTATCATTTATTCACCGTGCCTTATTGACTATGCCAATTTTTTTATGATTCAATTATTATTGATTCATGATTCCACTATTTATAACCCTTACTAAGAATTTGAGCTCACCCCTTTCATTTTTTTACCTTTAAAAGGTTATGAAGAGGAGTCCATTTATTGAGTTCTCGTAGATTCATTTTATTACTTTTTGTTGTGTATTGTATTTTTGTTTCCTTTCCAAATGTAAAATGGGTTCCAGGTATGTATCTAATTTCTTCAATACTAATAAATTGATCAGTCCTTCGGGATTTGATTCCTTGTAATCATACCAATGTAATAAATAAATGAACCAGATTTAGGCTTCTAGGGCTGGGGTGTTACACTAGCTCTTCATTTTAGGAAATGATTATTAAAATAAATTTTAAAATATCACCCACCATCACACACTTCTGATGAATTTGGAATCAACAAGTGGCATCATAGTGGTCATGTTTAAATTTTTATTTTTTTATTTGATTGTTGATCTATGCACAATTGTGGTTAGATTTTATTTCATATTATTCATTATTTAATCCAATTTGAATAAGAATTTCAACAACATATTAATCATGTTCTTTCAATGTTTAATTTTCTTAATGGTTTAAGAACAAATGATGAACAAACAGAGATACCATATAAAAGTTCCAAATCATTGGTTGGTAAAACTGGGCTACACAACATGTGGCCAAAGCACATGTTGCATACTCAAGCATAATGTATCTAGACGCACTGAGAAATTAATTACATGACGTACTTCTATTGCACACTGCATGTTGACTGGGAAAACCTGACCCATTGAAAGTGAATACAAGGTGTGTAATTGGAATGTACACATTATGTATTTTGGCCAAGTGAACACATCGAAGCCCCAAGCATGTGACTTGGTTATATGGAAATCGAGGTACATGATGTGTAATTTCATGTACATGCCATGTAGTCTCCCATTAATGGATAAAATTAAAATGACATTAAATTTGAAACTGTAGAATTAAAACATTATTTTATTGATTAACACACTATTTTGTTTGAAATTTTAATAATGGTTTTAAATAATTTTAAATGATCAATTAAATTAATGTAATTATTATGTCATTACTAGTTCTGCCATTTATTTTCCATGAATTCCATTAATGATGTGTATCTTCAAATAATAGTGTACCATCATTATGGTGAAAGAGAATTAATTAATGAAAGCATGTTTATCTTAAATACTAAAAGAATGAATAATGAAATTAATTCTAGATATTTAGTTTTGCATATTCATTTCATGTGTGACCAGTCACGAGCTTGACTAAGACCTATGTATGTGTGGGAATTTATTTAATAAAATTTATTTCATGGTTTTGAAATTACTTATAATCAAATTAAAAGGTGATCTCTGAGTCATCCATCCCTCCATTATTATGTAGTACCTATATATACAATGATATTTTTGAAATTCCCATTAACCAATCTTTTGGTTCCCCTCACCTATTTGTGAGTAATAAATATTTGTAATTAATTGAGAATCCCAAGGCATGTGGGGATGGTTAAATATGGAACGCTAATGACACCAACTCGGTGAAACATAGGTGGACAGGTGGAATGTTGTAGATCATGAAAAATCCAGCATAACACATTATTTCCCCCAGGTCATAGGTTAATTTAATGTCTAATAATTAAATCAACCATTAGATAAGATCAAGACCGGGTCATTTAAATAATTATTTATTTTATGACTTATACATTAAAATTATATTTATTGATTCAAGACCATGATCACATAAATGAATGAACTAATATGAAAAAACAAAATTTAAATGGAATTGATTATGGGTAAATGTTTTATCCAAACATGGTTTATTAATTAAGTAAAAATCCACATAAATATTAACAATACATGTAAATGATAAAACAAGATAAAAATTTATTCATAATAAAATAAAATCTCTCAATATAACATCAAGTCAGACAATGCCTTATATTACTTGATTAGGAACAAAACCAAATAGAACTATGTGTTTAACCAAACCTTATAAGGACACTTCCATTAATAAGAGGAGTTCATATCAATGTTTTGGGTACACTTACCCATTTTTCATATTGAGGAGTATCCCTTTCTAGACATGGTGTAATTTGGAGGCAACTATTGAGAAAATTAAAGTCAGGATTTCTAGATTTGGGATTCCACTCAATGGATCGAGGAGCTGCAAGACTATAGTTGGCAAAGACATTCCTACCTGAGTACCTTATAAATAGCATGACCCACCTTTTTTGGGATTATATTAACGTAAATTTGGATCATTTCTACTATAATGTCTTAGAAAATAGACATTCTATGTTCAATTGTGAGGGTCACTGGGACTTGAAAAAATAGTGAGAGATTTAATAAAATAAATTAATTATTTCTCACAAAAAATAATGATTGGAACTAATAATATGATCTATTAATTTTATAATAAAATGAAAATATCACTATCCCTATGATCAATACTATATAAAGAAAATATACTCACTGGTAGTAATATCTAGTGGTGGTTTAGACACCTTCAGGTTTTTCTACACTATGAACAGAAATCTTACACGCTATAATCCTCAATGCCTAATCTTCATATTCACGAGGCGAGAAATAAAGACATCCTAGTCAATAAAAAAAATATAAATGACACAATTGACATTCAATGATTGATGCTTTCATCTATGTCTAGTCAACTCATGAAGTCTCATGAAAACATGGATGCATATTGAATACATGATCACCTCTATGGACTTTACAAGGATAGAGCTATGAAAGAATGGTTTTATATTTCCATGGTTCTCTATCAGAGTAATCTTGGAGAGGGTTCCCCATTTGGGACTCACATAGTCAATCTCATTGGCTTCATTGATCACATAGAGGTTTTAGGGTTTAAACTATCCAAATAACTGGGAACCAATATCATTCTGACATCAATCCCTTAGATATTCTCTACCTTTTTATGAATTTTAATATGAAAAACATTGAGAAGTGTCTTCTAGATCTTCTTATCCTCCTTCTCTATGTAGATGAATATATTAAGTGCAAAAAGCCTTCTGTACTTATGGTGAACAAAAAAGAAAGGTAAATGAATGGAGATTTAAGCCCAAATCTTCTTTACTCCCTTTAAAGAAGAAGAATATCAATGGGGAAGAAAGGGATCATGATGCTGTCTATTTCTCATGTGGAAAGAAGGGCCACTGGAATAAAAACATCACCCAGAGGAATAATAAAAGGAAAGATTCAAGTTTTTTTATCAACGAGTGAAATTTTTCTATTTCTACAAATTGGATATTATATATATATTGTGGTGATGAAAATGATATTCAAATACAATAACCAAGTAGATTCAGAAAAATTGACCGATGGGAGGTAGATATATGAGCAGCCAATGGAGATAAACTTTCTATTGTAGCTATTGGGGACTACCACTTCACATTGTGGACTAGAATGATATTTTTTTAAAGGTTTTTTATTAAGTTCCTTTTATTCCCAAAAACTTTATTTCAATATCTAGACTAGATAAAAATGGATTCATTTTCAAATTAGGATGTAAATGTTACATATTTTACAAATATAGAATTTTTTATGGTAATCCACATTTAAATAATGGTCTTTATGTGTTGGATTACATGAACAAAGTAATGTAAATTAATAATGAAGTTACTTCAAATGAATCATAGCACAACCAACATTGTAATCACTAGATATATCATGTAAATGATAAATTCTTGATAAAATTACATCAGGATGGATATTTAGATTCTTTTAAACTAAAACCACATGGTGTATTCCACACATGTTTTTAAGGAAAAATGACAAAATCACCATTTAGTGGGAAAGGTGAAATGTCTAAATAAATTATTGAATTCTTTCGAACTGATGGGTGTGGACCTTTTACTATTGAATCATGGGGTGGGTACTCATACATCATAAATTTTACAAATGCTTTTAGTAGATATATATATATATATATATATATATATATATTTACATAATGATGTATAAGTCATATTCTTTTGATAAATTTAAGGAATACAATAATGAAGTTGAGAACTAGCTTGGTAGGAAGATTAAGAAACTCTTCTCAAGACATGGTAGAGAATATCAAAATCAATACTTCGTTGATTAATTACGATAGTTTGGGATCCTTTCCCAACTCACTCCACATTACATGCCTTAGTGGAATGGTGTAAGCAAAAGGAGGTACCATACCTTTTTGGATATGGTGAGATCAATGATAAGTCATACAAGTCTTCCATTATCCATTTGGGGATATGCATTACAAACATCAGAACCCATAATAAACCAAGTACCGACTAAATCAATAAATGGTATTACATATTAATTTTGGAGTGGAAGAAGAACTGTGTAATTGAATTTACATGTGTGGGGAAGCGAAGAATTTTTTAAGACTTCTTTAGGAAAAAAAACATGCACCCTGTGGCCCAAAGTGTGACTTTATAGGATACCCTAAGGAGACAATGGGATATTACCAATATGAACCCTTATGAAAAAGTGTTAGAGTGGTAAGACATTCCATATTCATTGATAGGGGGAAAATAACCAATAGGGATAGTATGAGCGAGATAAACTTTGATGAAGTCGAGGATCAAGGAACTCAAGAGTTGGTAGAAGATCATATTTCACAAAGCCCCATGGAAGAATAAACTATTCCAGAGACATAATAACTACATAGAAGTACAAGAGAGGTAAGAGAAAAAAAATGGGATTATTTTATATTTACCATTGTTTTGACTAATTATTATTTGATAATAATGATCCTCTAACCTATAAGGAAGTAGTATGTTTCATATATGTTGGAATGTGGAAAAAGTCCATGAATTCTAAAATGGATACCATGCACCAAAACCAAGTATGGAATTTGGTATATCCCCAAGTGGATATAAATCCTTTTGGGTGGAAATGGGTATTAAAGAACAAACTATACATAGAAGGACAAGTTAGTACTTATATGGAACAAATGGTTGCAAAAGTGTTTAAACAACATCAAGGTATTGACTATGATTAAAAATTTTCACTAATTTCAATGATAAAATCCATTAAAAGTATAATTTCCATTGTGTATTACCATGACTAAGAAATATGGAAAATGGATGTCAAAACTGCCTTCCTTAATGGGAACCAACAGGAATATGTATACATGGAACAACCTAAAGGGTTTGTGTCTCTAAAGGAATTCAATAAGAAATTAAAGTTTCAAAAATCAATTTATAGATTAAAGAAATAATCGAGGTCATGGAATATTCCTTTTTTTGTATCCATAATGAAATTTGGTTTTATAAAGAATAAATGTGAGCCTTATATATACAAATGGTTTAGTGGGAGTGTAGTCATTCTCATAATGGTATATGTTGTTGTAAAATTACTTATTAGAAATGAAATGCCATTTTTATAGTCTGTTAAGGCATGGTTGAATAAATGATTTCCCATAAAAGACCTAGGTGAGGAAGAATATATTATTGGGATCAATATACATCATGATAGATACAATAGGTTTCTCTACCTAAATCAATGTACATACATTGATAAGATACTGAAGAGATTCACTATGAAAAAATCCTAGAGAGGATTTTTTCCAGTGTCACATAGAATTCATATTTCTAAGAAAATGTGTCCTCATACCCATGTGGAATGAAATATAATGGAAATGATTCCATACACATCAATGATTGGGTCCGTCATGTATGATATTCTATGTATTGGGATAGATGTCTCCTATTCATTAAGTGAGGTAGGAAGATATCAAGCTGATCTAGGTGACCGCCATTGGTTGGAAGTCAAGAATCATTAAGTATCTAAAGTGTACTAAAGATATGTTCCTATTTTATGGAGAATATTTGGAACTATCCATCAGAGGATATACATATTCTAGTTTCAAGACTGATCAAAATTACATGAAGTCCCAAATGGGATACATGTTCAAATTGAATAAAGGTGTTACCAGCTGGAAGAGCTTAAATAAGGTTGTGGTTTCAAATTCTACAACAGAGTGAGAGTAAATATTTTCTTTTTAGGAAACTAAAGAAGAAGTTTGTATACAAAATTTCTTTAAAGATCATGATGTGGTAACAAGCAGTAAAGGTCACATCACACTCTATTGTGATAATAATATAGTGTGTATCTTGAAAAATAGACAAGGTCACATCAGTGGATAAAGAAAATAATTTATACGTATCATATATTTAGTGATTTTTTTAGATAGGGGATGTTATAGTGATTGGTATTTCCACAGAAGACAATGTGGCAGACCCCTTGACAAGTTCATAGTAGTTCATAGTAGTTCCCCAAAATGATGAGAACCTTGAAGTACTATTACAATATTCTTAATATAGTTTTGTGGTTTGATAACATACTATAATAGGAACCTTGAAGTACTATTACAATATTCTTAATATAGTTTTGTGGTTTGATAACATACTATAATAGGAAAAATAGTATATACACCTTCATGTTCAAGCACCCCTAATTAGATGAGACTTATTCTCATGAAGTTCCCACTTAGTAATCTCCAAGATGGGAGATTATGAGAACAGACCCACCAGTAGGAATTATTTATATTTTGGCGTCGTCATATATTCCTATATATGAGCATGTGTAATGATCATTAGACTTACTATCATTAATTCATGTCATGACTCACACACTTAGATTTTCTGAAGAAAACAGTTATGCCATATGTTTTCAAGAAGTATGGTACATTTGGATCTTCAATAATGTTATGTTATTAATGGATAATTCAATAAATTATTTGTCCCTTACATATTTATGGAAGTTGATATCTCAACCATTTGATTGAAATATAACATTCTCCTTAAATTCCATGTCCATAGTGTAATAACATGTTTTTTAGACAGTCAAAGATTGATGTATCAAGAATATAGGTTGATGACACTATCATAAAACCTGCATGATGAGATTATGTGGAAAATGGATTATATTACATAGTGAGCATTGGTATGTGGTTTTCATCATTATGACATTAAGATATTTCTCTTGGGTTCTTTAATCCATTGTTGAACATTAATCATGGACTTTAGGCAAGCCCGCCTAATTCCAACGAGAAATAATCCAAGAGGGTAACACAATATTTGTTTCTAGTAGTCTCAATTAAATTCTATTTGAATTTAATTAAAGGAATAAATATTATTCTCGAGACTGAGGAATAATTTCATTTATTTTATATTGATCGCATAAATTAAATAAATATTTATTCACTGGATTGTGTATAAAATATATTTATTTATTTTATTGAATATTTAATAAATATTTATTTACTAGTTTGTGAATAATATATTTATTTATGATAATAAAATATTTATTCGGATTTTAAGTAAATAAAATAAGAGTTAAAATGTACCAAGACCATGTCTGGTAATAAAATAATTATTTAAGATTCAGTAAATATTATTTATCCATTTTTCATAAGTTGGCTGACCAAAAAATAATAATACTATTATTAATATTATGTTTCATGGGATTTCATTAATGGTTATAATTATATTAAATGGTTACTATGCAATTGAAATTTGAAATTGAAATCCCATATCTATAAATAGATGACTATATCTATTATGTAATATATTTTGAAACCAATTCCATTTTTGGGAATAGAAAATTTTTTCACACAAATAATTCTATCTCAAAACCTCCTCTTCTCCCCCTCTCAATAATAAGAAACTGAGGAGGGAATTTCCTCAAGACTTAAGAATGAGATATCAAGAACAAACAATGCAAGAAATTCAATTCACTATGCATGAACCTAGAGAATGAGTGGAATTTCTTAAAGACCATTCAAGCACATGTGGATCACCGCTAGAGGGATTATACCCTTGTATCATCATAAGCATAATAATGGAAACCTATAATGGCCTTTTCTAAGATGATTAACAATCATCAATGAAGAATGTTCCTAATCACAAGTATTTATTTTTCAGATATTAAATAAATTGATTATAAGTTTTATTTAAATAATCCTAACTCTTGGTTTCGATAAAAAATTATTAAAATAAATTTCAATATATCACCCACCACTGCACACTTCCATTGTTCCTAGAGCTAGGGAATATACCCAAGTGAAAGGGAATGTCTTATAATAATCTTTGAGAAGGAATATTCTGACCCAAAATATGAACGAATCATCAGAATAGTGGAACTTCATAGGTTAATTTTTTTTCATGTTATAATATTATATTTTGAGAAACATGGGTCGAGGTTTCCTTGAGCAGTGTTAAGTTGAACATAAATCTTCTTGATATGATTTTCAAGAAAATTTGATTGATGACTGATTATACAGAATTAGAGACTATCATTATGGTGGGGAGACCATAGTTGAGTGGTTATTATCCACATAAAGAATTATATGTGTTTTAATTTTATTATTGTTCCATTAGTAATGAGAAAATTTGTGATGGTGGATTCCCATAATTCCATGTGTGTTGTGAACCCAGAATCGAAGAAGATGTTTTATGAAATGTAGTGACAATTCCGGTGGCCACTTATGAAATAATGAATTTTGAATTTTTTTATCCCATTGTTATACATGCTAGAATGTCAAGGTTAGGAACAAGAAACCTTAGTGTTTTATTTATCCACTTGCAGTGTCAACTCAAAAGTGGGATGAAATCTATATGGATTTTGTGATTGGGATTTTTTTGTATCATGTGAAGGAATAATGTGATAGGGCTTGTGATCAATAGGCTAACCAAATCATCTCACATTATAACCATTTAGGATAAAACCAAATTTTAGGATAAATGAAATATCTATGGGAGTGTGATTTATTTTTTTCATAGATATCCATCTACTATAGTCTCTAATAGGGATACCTATTTTACTTCTCACTTTTGGAAATGCATTTAGGGGGGAATGGGATCTCATGTTTTTTAGTAGGACATAGCATTCATAGATGGATGGACTGACGGAGAGGGATATTAATATTCTTGAAAATATTATTGGTTCCTATGTTATTTACTTTTTTGAATATTGGGGTGGCTATTGGGAACTAGTGGTATTTTCCTATGACAATAGTTTATATTCGGTGATCATAATGGCTTCTTTTAAGGCCTTGAATCGCTACCCTAGTAAATCTCCATTGTGTTAGTAAGATATTGGTGAAATCTATTTGGTTGGACCGAGAATAGTCAATGAGATGATATAAAAGATTCTATTGATTCTTTAGTGAATTTTTAAGCCCTAGAGATGATATAAATCTTTTGTTGATCGTTATTATAGACCGATAGAGTTTTTATTCAGTGAACTAGTTTTCCTAGAATTTTCACCAAGTTTGGGTCATCATAACCTTGGGGTACATGGGAGGATTACTCCTTATTTTATGGGACCTTTTTAGGTGGCTGATAAGGTAAAAAAATCGCTTAATGTTGGTCACTTCTTCTATAGTTGATGTCGATACATAATGTGTTACATTTATCACAACTATAGAAATATCTTTCTGATCCTTCCCATGTTTTGAGATGGGGTGTTATTTATGTCAAGCCTAATTTATGCATGGATGAGCATCCATTAAGGATAATTGATTATAAATCCAAATTAATTAGTTTGGGGATGATAAATTTGTTTTTAGTTTCATGGAATCATGGTTCTTATAGTCATGAAACATGGGGGGGGAGAGGCATTAGTGAGAGAGATGTGGACTCATCTTTTAGACGTGGAGACTTCTTAATATGATTTCTATCGACATAGAGATTATATAGTGGGTAGGTTGTAAAAACCAGTTACATTTTTTAGGTAATCCTCAACAATCCTTTTGTTTCATTCTTTTTTGAGGGTTTCTCTTAGGTATCATAGGGTGAAAAGATTGAAATTTTAAAAATTTATGGGTTATGTATGGTTAGTGCATAGTTTTCCCAATCCATGCACTCACCTAGTATAAACCATGAAAAAACAAAATTTTCCTGTTTGAATGGTTGTTGTATAGTTTAAAAAATAGTGTGACCACCTATTAGAAATTGTGAACCGCATTTGAGGGGCACACAATATGGGTGAACTATTTGAAAAAAAACTATATGCAGTGAATTTTATTTTAAAATTTTATTTTAAAGATTAAAAATTCCCAATTTATTCATTCACTCAAGCATAACTCGAGTTGATATGTAATAATAGGTCTTATATTCTCTAGAGAACCCATTTTGGCTCCTCCAAACCCCATCATGGTTAGATCAATGCATGGTGAACCTCATTTTGTCCCTCTCTAGAAAGTGATCTTCTTCCATTCCTTCTCTCCTACTATATTATTATTTCCTCCATCAAGTTAGTTATATCATCCTATTGTTGATGGATCCAAACTCATTTGTTTTTATCTTCATTCTATATTCATTTTTTAGATCCATGTTTCAGTCATTCATCGTTAGAAAATATTTTATTTATTTTGTTTTTCATGATCTCTATGATAAAAGGAAGGTGGTTTCATAGATATTTTTCATTTAATAAAACCTTAATTTTTTTTGATTGATTTATATTTCATTCTAAAAAAATATGATAACACAATTCTATATGAATGTGAATTTTAAATTTTATTAGTATAGAATTTTTAGAAAATTCCCCCAATTCAAGTAGAATTGTAAATTAGGTTATGATTTGAATTTGATGGAAATTATAATTTTTTTTATATTTACTTCTAAGAAAAGATGATTAAATTTATTTCGTAGAAACCTATGATTTGTTTTATAATTAATAATATTTAATTTGTTAAAAATTCATGTTTTTCTTGTTAATGTTAAAATTTCATACTAAAACTGAAAATGGGGTAATTTTATTTTAATTTGTTTTGAAATAAGTGTCCCATTATTTATTATGAACATGCAGGACTGGGTAGTTATTGGTATATTTGAGAAAACCATGCTTGGGTAGTAATTCACTAGAAATGGATTGATGTTTTAAAACTCTAAAAAGAACCCTGTTTTTTCATATCATATCCCTCATGGGATGTTGATGATTACTCATTGGATAATATCTAAGGGATGTGTGTACACATATTTCTCTGATAACTGATATGCGATATGTGAGAATCCCATAATGTGGAACTATCACACATTATAGAATATTTCCATGGTTATTTTTGTTTTTATTACTTTGATATATATTACAATGATTGTGAAACTATTTTACTCATGACTAGTAATTGACACAAAAAGATTTAATTTTTATAATTTTTTTGAAGTGATTCCATATTTTGAAATGAGTTTTATGTTTTTTTAACATGTAATTATAATTCGATGCATGTTTTATTTAAAATTGAAATTAGGATTTGGTTTATTTATTGTGGTTTGTTATTATGGAACACTTGGTGAGACCATATAGGGATTTTATCAAACACCCTACCTTTTCCATCAGCTGTTTATAGATTTATTTCTACCAGGTTCAATCAAGGGGAAAGAACCTTAAGGAGGTGATGGTTATTATTGATCATTTGGAAAAAGTTTCATGTGTCTGTTAGAACATGGGTTGTTTATATGTTATCTTATGAGTTCTTTGAGGATGTACGGTTTGGGTTTTTGTTATACGTAGTTGATATCCTAGTATTTCTTTTACATTGGAGTTTTGTTTTGTGTATACTGATTAGAATATAGTTGTTCCACTGTTTTTGTGAAAAAACATTCCTTCCTTTGAATTATCTGATGTCAGGTGCAAGTCGCCAACCTACAGGGATTAGGAACACCCTTCGGGATATGTGAGTTATTTATTGGGTATCCAAGTACTAGGGTATCTAGATTGGTTTGTGAGAGGAAGTGTTTAATTTGGTAATGGATTTTTTAATACACATAAAGATATTTATGATACACCCTGGGTATTCTATGTATTGAATTCCTATTATAGAAATAAATTCATCAATTTTTTAGGGAATATGATACTAAATTTATAACTTTCCATTATTGTAAATATAATGGATTTCAAAATTAATGAAATCTACGATGAACTTTGACTTTTTTTTTGTATTCAAATATAGATCAAATTTTTTAAATTGTGTCAATTTGGAACAAATAAAGATACATAATGCTTAAAAAATTGATGAACTAAAAAAATGTTGATTTTCACTATATTTTAACTTATTTATAATGAAATCTATTATTATAAAAAATAGTTTTCATCAATGATTGATGTAATATTTTTTATACACATGGTATATAATTTGATCTAATTATTTTCAATGTTTCTAGATAATATAAGTACAAACATTTTTTTCCCATGATAAAAAGGTTGACTAAATATATTCACCATAGTATGTGGGTACAATTTCCCTCCACCTAATACTAGATTAATTTAAATAATAAAATTTTCATTCTTGTATATTTCATTATATATATATAATATCATAAAATATTTTTTTAATATTTTATTTTTAAACTATTCCAACAATGTAAATAAATACTACATCCTAATGGAAAATATTTCATGCCATAGAAATATGTTTTGTATAAAATATTGAATTACTGAGAATAGTGGGATTATTTGGACTTCATGATGATCAAAACAGATAAATAATATATTAGAGAAGTATAACCAATATTGATGGTCATTTTATATCCTAATATAGATTAATAAGGGATGGAAAAAAAGGTTTTTAATTTAATTATTTACATTTATATATTTTAAAAAATCAATCTAAAAAATGTTTAAAAGAAAATTTCAAAGATTAAAATGATAAAATTAGAAATACTTATAATTATATTTAAAACATGACAAATTAATATCATGCATCTATTGTTGTTATTTAGAAAAGTTTCAAAAGTATATTAACGGAGTTAAACATAATGATTATGAATCCTGATATCACAATTTTTAAAACAATAAATCATCATATATTTTCCTCATTAAAATAGTTTTATGTAATGATTTATCATATGGTAACATAGAGGTGTTACATGAATTTTAAACAGTTTTATTGCCTTTTAACAAAAACATAAATATGTAATTAATGTAATGACTATTAAGTGGTATATCAAATTCTAAATTATTATATGAGAAATACTATATTATTTTCATATTATTAAAAAAATATTTTACTAATTTATAATGCATTATATTATGAATACAGAAATTTTCACTTTATAATTCATGAATATTGTCTACATATACTCCTAAAGTGAAATTATAATTTACCTCTCAGTGAATCAATGAGGGTTATATATAATAATATATATTTCAATGTGGTCTAGATTATTAATAAATGTTAAGAATATCATGGTTTAGGTTTCATAGTGATATTTGAGTTTTTCTCACAAGGAATAAATCTTGTTTTGGGTATCACATGACCTAATATGTATGCCAAATGTAGAATCTTACACTATGTATTGGGATAACTAGTGGTTTATGAGTCATTTTGAATCTCCAAAACTAAGGTTTCCAATATATATATACTAAAAACCTTCATATATTTATAACTTTCTTATGCTAATTATGATCTTATGTTAATCAGGGGTGATAAGGTGTGATATTGATAATGTCATTAGTTTAGGTTTAAAAAATATAGTATTTGTCTTATATTATGATTATTATAAAATATTTTATCTTGATTAAATTATATCATGGATGTGTATATCAATACCTTGGTAAGAATCATTTCATGTTGTTAACTCATTGGGTGAGGTCATGTGATCTACTTATCCATTTGTGTGAATGACCTATGATGTGTTTTTTAATATAATTATTCTATATTAGAGAGATCATGAATACATTATAAGGTATAAAATATTCATATAATCCATATCCCAAGGTCACTATACACCATAGACTAATAAATTATTTAATTATCCATAATTGTATCTGATTTAGCTAATGGAAATAGATATTGAGATATGTTTGCTTTGTACCGACCCTTCTACATTATTTTATAGATTTAGAAGCATTGATTATTTTCTTGAGTACAATATTTTCATAAAATTTTTATTAGTTAATTTATAACTATTATCAATATTATAAAGTCTCATGGTGTTACAATTTTTGGATTAATTAATATGTATTACATATTGTCATAATGTTTTTGTAAAATTTATTCAATGACACCAAAAAGTTTTTCTAGGAAATTCTATAAGAATTTTTAGATAAAATTTCATAGGTTAAGTTATATGATGTTACATAGTCAAAAATTAAATGATATATATTTTAATGGAATTTTTGAATTGAACCAAATTGAATTTCATATTTGGTTTCAAATTTTTTTACATATGATGTGACATATGGTGAAACTGTACTATGTTTATGAGGATTTTGAGAAGCTGGTTGATTTTAATAAATCTTCACTAAATCTCAATACATAGAATAATGGGATGAAAAAAATAATTTTTTATACTAATATAAATAAGGAAACATTAAAATACACTATTTTGTTTTTTAGTAAATGGAAATTCAGTCATTTTATGATAATGAATGTCCTTGTTTGTTTCTTATTATTTCTCTAATATATTATATCATAATTAGTTTGTTGGTATATGATGATGATTTATGGAGTGTTAATGATGGAAATTTTAATGTTTAAGGAGTTTGATGTTTAATTATATATTTTCAAGTAGTTATAAAACATTTATAATGTTCAATTTTTCTTATGAAATGATTTATAATCATTTAGAGGATCGAGTAGTGTCCTTAGTGCTTTGAAAAGGAGGCCAAGACTATGTGATTGTGGGTAAACATCATTATTGACAAAAAACTACCAGTGTAAAATCTCGATTTCTATACTCTAATTAAACCTTCAACCATAGGTTATAATAGATAATTTCATGGAAAATGTCATTCTGATGTAATATGATATTTATATAGCTTGTGTATACCCTACACAAAGTATTCCATGAGATTTATTGAAGTGTTTCATATCGTGCTCATGTGGAGTGGGTTAGATATAATGTATTATCAAATAAAAGGTAAATGTTATTAATTTTTTTATTCTAAAGTTATGGGATATAGATATTTATAATTTAGTACTGGTTGATTTTTTTTTGAAATTTTTTGACATGTATTTTTAGCTCATAACCCCTTGATTCATGGAATTTCCAGACTCATGAATTATAAAGACCATATTAATTATTTTGATAAGATGGTTTCATTTAAACTATTAAAACAATCATTATTACAATATAAATGTAATAAGTGGAATTTAAATCATTTATTCTCATCTCTTTATGATATAGAATAATTATTATTGGAGGAAAGGTATAAATACATTAAATAAATAAAGAATTTAATTTAATTATTAATGATTTTAGATGTTCCTATTATGAAAAAATATGGATTTATTTAAAATGAATTTTATTCACCACCCCCTTAGGCTGAGAAGAAAAATTCCCTGTAAAACATGGATTTAAAACTCAAACCATATTAATGTAACTATATCAAATGGATGAAATTGGGATGGATGAATTCAAGAAACAACAATATGATTTTTTTACTATGGGATATTTAATTTTAATATATTACCTTGATGTTCTAAAGAATTATTTAAAACAAAAATGAATTGTATATTGAGATAATATATATATTATAAATATCACAATAACATCTTGATTAATAATAATTATCCTTTATTAATAATAGTATACTTTTGAACTAATTCTTAGTAAAAAATATTTTTAATATATTGAGGTATGGGATTAATGAGATATGGTAACTCAATTTTGTTAAAAATATTAATATGAAGTAATTATGGTTGTGATGAATATAATATTTAATAATTTATTAGAATTTATTTTATTAGAAATTATATATGATATTATTATCCATTTTAAAATTTTAAATGACTGTGATAATCATAAACAATAATGACAAATCTTTGAATATAGAATATTTATACAAAATTTTTCTATTCCTAACTATGGTTACAAAAATTAAAATTATTGGCATGTTGTATATTGGGATAATATTTATATTTATCTATTAATGATAAATGTAATAAAATAGGTGTGTAAAATAATTATGGTGAGAATATTCCCCCTTTTCAAGGTTTATATAGATATTATTGACATATAATAAAAATATCATCATGACCATCCATCATACTAACTAATATAATTAAAAAAGGGATAAAATTTGAATTGACCAGGGATTACGTGGAAAATTTACATGGAATCAATTATTTTATTATGAGCGAGCTTATTGAAAACATAAATTAAGGAGTATTTGGTTTCATCGTATATAATTGTTCTTCCAAAATGGCTTATGGTTTTATTTTGATTCAAAATTATGATGTGATAGTATATGTATAATTTGTGTTTAAGGTTTAGGATGATAATTAACCAACTAATATTGTTGAATTTGAAGTAGATATATTTTCTTTGAGGATAAGGCATCATTAAACCTATAAAAATATGTCTAATATTAATTAAATTTATAAATTATAAATTATAAGTGTATATATAAATATTTGAATATGAGATGTAGTCCATGGTTGGAGTATCCAAAGGACTATGATTATACCATCCATTTTCACCATTTAATAGTGAATAGGAATGGTGATTCTATAAGTAGTAATAATTATTGTAAATTATCATTAATAAGAGTTAAAAAAATCTTTGATCAATAATACAGTAAATTTTATTTTGGAAATCATAAGAAAATTAACAACATCATATCAATCAGATATGGTTTACCGACAATTGTTAATAGAGAAAATCAAGGATAATTAATAGGATGATGTTGGGTTATATGAAAAAATAGATGTAGTTAAATATGGAAAGGTAACTAAATTCAATATTGATTATGATACAATATTTAGGCTTTGATAGAGTCTATGTGTCCTATCATTACTAGATCTAAATGAATTATTAAACAAGGCTCATAGCTTTGACATCATTATAAATCCTTGGAGCACCAATATGTTCAAGGATCAATGAGATAATTATTATAGTGATACTATGAATTGTTAGAGATTTTATTAGACAACAAGGTGTCTCATGTGTCAATAATTTAAATGTATGTTTAATTTTTTATAAGGAGTTATCAAACCACCACATTTATCAATATTTAAGTTGGATAATTTTATAATTAGATTTATTATAGATTCTCAATGTGAATAAATGGTAAATAAAATAAAAACAGTTCACCATTGAGGAAGAAAAAATCATTACATTTTATAGATATTTAAGGGGATTTTTCTCATCATCAACACACAAACATTGGTATTAAAAGGAAAAATAGATTCTTAACGGTGAACCCCTATATATAATATTTTATCAAGATACACTGTTGAATTTAATGTTTTTAAGGAGTATTAAATGTTGTTTTAAAATAAAATTGCATTATATCACTATTTTCACTTATAGGTTAATTAAAATACTTGAATTATTTTAAATTTTTTTTTGAATGTGGTATGTTATACCTTATTTTATATTGAGGAAAATTGTGTCTATTATATAACACAATTTTTAAATCTATAAATAAGAGAATATAAAACCCTATAATTTATTAAAATGTTTGTGAGTGGATGTTTTTATTATATATTTGATTAAATAGAAAATAAATTGAGAGAAAAATGTTCAATAACATATCAATGAATCTGAATGTAATCAAAAGGGCTATGAAGAAGAAAATGAAGTTTAGAGTTCAAATTTAAAGATGAGGTATTCATCATGATATCAAATTATAATAGTATCAATATATTTGAAAATAAAGAAAATATTAATCTAATATATAATCATCCATTTAAAATATGGGAGAAAAATGATATTGTATAATATTTTTTAGATCTATCACCAAAACATCATTATGTTCAAGATGATTCATATATTTATTTACATATATAACATATTTCAGATCCATAACATATACTCAATGGAAATGTAGTTTGAATAGAGTATGATTTATCATTCTAGGAAAGAAAATTTAAAATTCCTATGTAGTGGGACCATGATCTTTGAAATAAGATGTCTAGATTGGTGAAAGTACAGTAGTGAAAAGAATATATGATGAAGAAACATGGGAACAAAAGGACGTATTGAGTAAGAAATACAAAAAAGTAAATATTTGATCAATTATATTCAAAAGGTCATAAGATAATTTATTAAGGGTTAAAAAACATATAAATGGAGGATTTAAATATCTCTTTTTTTCCATTAGAAAATGTTTTTTATTAAATTATTTATTTAAAAAAAATGAAACTAAATTATATAAATATATTAATAAATATGGATATATAAATTTTACTGAATCAATACATGACCATTTATTAATGAAATTTAAATAATATGTCAGGACCTACCTCTTCTAGAACCACTCTTGGGCTGGAAGCGAATATAGGAGGGATCACTGAATCCCAACAACAATAATCAATGGGATGTAGACCTACACTCAGGGTATTATAACATATCACTCCTATGAACCATGCAACTAGTGCATGGACTAGTTGTCACTATATAACCTATGATGTTCATCCCCGTATATAAGAAGCCACTGACTAGAAGTGGGGGTATATGGTTTTACCATGGGGAGACTATAGCCTCACACCAGAATTTCAAACAATAATGGAAACCACCAAGAATTTCCAGTAATATAAAATTACTAGAATATAAATTATCTATAAAGTACGAATAAATTGAAAAATTAAATGATAAAAAAATATTTATACATCACAACTGGACACCCATTTTCTTTACCATACATTGAAAATAAAAAAAGAATAAAAGTATATATAAGGATATAAAATAATTATTGGTCCTCAAAACATCCAAATATATTGTCTTCTCCTATGTTTTCATTATCTATCATGCTACCCAAATCCTTTACCCCACCTTGTACTTGTGAATAGTCAAATGTAATTAGGTACCAAAGTGTATTGGTCAGTCGAGTATGGTGTGAATAAAACATTATATGAAACCACTAATGGGGACCCTAACATAACTAGTGAATAAGGTGAATTAAAATTTTTTATTAATAGATTAATAAATATATATGGAAGTGAAATAATATATAACATGGTAAATCCACCTGTTCCAAATTGAAAAACGATATTGACCACACATGATTCATCTTGTTTAAGAGTGTCATTGTGCTTGAAACCCACTATTTTGGACCCATGGGAATACATGTACCCTTCCAGTAAACAGATAAACTCATTTATATACTCAATATCCTATAAAAACCCATAATAGAAAGAGATTATGTGGAGACACATGGGTACACTCACACTATCGAGAAACATATATCACTTATGGGATCTCATTGGTGGGCCCAGACCCTACTGAGAAACACATATAGTCTAAAAAATAAGGGAACACAATCCATACCAAGGAAACACATGATCTAGAATATTGGTCATAGACACACCCTGAATTAGATACACATATCACATCAAGAAATTAGGGGAAAAATTTCTCATTCAGAATACACTTATCCTTGGTAACCATTGGGATATACACTACCTACTCAATGAAAATATATTATAGAAGATAATATGTTGAAACACCGTTACTAGAAAACACATATAAAATCTGTTAACTCAGGGGTGGGCCCATAACCTTCTGTAAACCTAGTAATATCATCTCGAACTCCTGAAAATAAAAACACACTTCTATGAAACATGCTTCATGATATAGAAATTTTTGGCAGACATAAACCATACCAATAAACAAATATTATCATCTGTAACATTGATTCATGATATCACCCTTCTAGGAAACACTTGAAAGAAACACACTAGGGAAATCGTCTCTATGTAAGACCATCATACAACACAATTCATCTCATAGTGTTTTTTCTATCATTTGAACCATAACACATCTATATGATTAGCCTCCTTAGAACCCCACCTAGAACATTTCTATAAATTACCATAGTCTAATGTTACACTTATAATCAATGCTACAATATCCTATAATGTACACCTTTATAGGGTCAACAAATCACTATTTAACTAAACCTACATGAGCTCATTTGTAATATCCTTATCTTTCAATCCAAGACCATCAAATTTATGATATATCTTTCCTCAACATCATCATAGCCATTTACATAACTCATATACCTCCTAATCCATGCCTCATTGAAATTATCTCAGATAGATAACACACATAATCTATCACCCCCTATTTAATACATGGATAGTCTTTAGGAACCCACCTATATCAAATTTATGATATATCTTTCCTCAACATCATCATAGCCATTTACACAACTCATAGACCTCCTAATCCATGCCTCATTGAAATTATCTCATATAGATAACACACATAATCTATCACCCCCTATTTAATACATGGATAGTTGTCAGGAACCCACCTATCTAAACCATACCGAGGGAATCCCCACTAGGGAGAACATGCATTCATGGGTGGAGACACTGAACCCACTATCTAGTAAAAAAGACAATGCTTATAGGGCTCCCTATAACCTCTACTTCCTACCCATATTCCGACTATCCCAATTCACCACCCATCCATAATCAAGGGAACTATTTAACCTAGGGATGTCAAATATATTTATCTATTTCATAAGTCCTAAATCTCTATGTCCAGTCTTTCTCATCACATAATTTTATAATTAATCCATCTACCATTGATAAATTAAATTTCACACTATTATAATGTGCATAATGTAAATTTTTTAACATTAAATATGAACATGAATTTTGTTTTAATAAAAAAATTTGTTTGATTAAAAGGATTATTTTTGGTAGTGGAGTTACCAAATATCAGATTCCACAAAAATAAAATGAATTTACCAAAAGACGTGCTCATGTAAAAAATATCTAATATTAATTATCTCTATGCTATAAAATTTTAAACTAATAAAGATTTTAAAACCTCTATAGAACATGTTTGAGTCCATAAAATCACAAAAAATTAATTATATATGTTTATAATTATGTTAATTATTTAATTCAGATAGTCTTAATTTCCTAAAATCTCACTAAGATATCTCACTCCACCAAAAACATTACCAAATACAACTAGATGGTATATATAATACCCTAACCATAATCATTAAAACTACCTATCATTATTCGACATGTTAATCCCCAATGTATTTTAATTTAATTTAAGACCTATAATAATATTTTAGGTGATGTAATTTTAAAAATATTGAGAAATGTTATGTTATTATCATCTAGAGACATCCTTTACCAACACTATTAAATTACCCATCATATAAGTATCACCTGACCATGATATAGTGTAATTGACACTAAAATAAATCACATAAGATATAAAATGAGGGTCCATGATGAAAGGTAACAAATCAAGGAATCATAGAATTTGAGGGTAAGATATTCCTCAAGATTTCATCTAAATTGAATGATATATGATTATGATAGGAATAAAAGTAAATACTATCCTTGATTCCAAGAGAGATGTGATAAGACTACTTAGAATTATTTCAATGATCTGTATGGAATCAAAATCTATAATTCCCCTTAAAATTAAGTTTTAATAATTTATTTAATATGTTTCCACATAGTAGAATACCTTTTCACCTTGTAAGGGTCAGACACTATGTAATGGTTTTCCCACATAGGGGTTTAACCTTGTCTCTGTTCCACGTGCTGGTGGCCACGTATGGGTCCATACATACAAGGGTGGATACATATGGATCAACCTATATAAGTATAACCACATCATCATAGAAACATATGAATTCATCCATTTATGGGTCACCCACATACAGGTGACCACATAAGGGTCCTCTGTATATAGGTTTTACATGTATGGGTTAACCATATATGTGTTATATATATAAGATACATTATGTACTCGTGAACATGTAAGGTTCACTATAAAGTTTCTTTTATACCCCATTCTCTAGTGCTTAAATTTTATAAATTATGGAAATGTCTCAGAAATTTATGTTTCTTGGGACCACAGAAGTGCATAACAAACCCTTACAAGCCTTCTAAACACAATTTATTTTCTAAAAAACAACTCTAGTGCACTAGAATCACCCCCTATACATAAAACAAATAAAAATTTAACAACTAGGGATGTATCGAAACTTGTATTTGTGATTTGAACCATAGTTCTCAAAATAAACCCCTCATAATATCTAATAATTTAGGTTTTCCCTTATTTAACATACATATATGTATATGGATCTATATAACCTCCCAAAAATAATATTCCCCATAATTTTTATGCTTTAGTGATATTTAAATCATAACCCTATCCCTCATCAGTTACCAATTCATGATCTTATCATTGCGTTCTACCTTATAACATTAATTATGATTCTGGGAAAACTCCAAATAGATAGTGCACAACTCTCCAATAGTTGATCTAACTTCACTAGAATCTCTAAATCTCCATAAACACAACTTCCCATGATTTTATTTCTTGAATTTTTTTTAGTAATTAATAAATTCATCCCTAATATCATAGTTTACTCCACTATAACTCTCTCCTTACAATGGATGATTCTGATCCATGTTTCTTTCTACCATCAAAATTGAATATAAAAAAGTTATCAATTTTCTAAGGATACTCATATAGAATTTTCTATCTCAACACTTCATGTTTCATATATAAATTTTTTTGGTCCTCCTCT
The DNA here is from genome assembly GCA_963277665.1 of Viscum album. Taxonomy (NCBI): domain Eukaryota; kingdom Viridiplantae; phylum Streptophyta; class Magnoliopsida; order Santalales; family Viscaceae; genus Viscum; species Viscum album. The sequence goes on along the minus strand of OY728146.1, from coordinate 1,773,170,245 downwards.
AGCTAAAAACCAATTAAAATGTTTGGTTTCACATGCTGACATACCATCATACAATCTAATCAAAATTCATTAATTCATATATGCATCCTCAGTTTTCCCAACATCAAAACTAAATTCAATTTTGGAAAATAAATTTAATTCCATCATTGGATCAATAACCCCCACAACATCTATCATTCTCTCACATTATTCAACATCTCATTATTAATACATCTAACTCTAAGATCAAATCAAATACACCTAGATCTGGAGGCTAGTGCACAAACACCAAAAAATATCATATTAAATTCACCCATTATGTTTATATTAAGGAAGCTAGAATATATATATATATATACACACTCACTAGTAACTAAGTTACACCATAACCATCTGATGAATGGTCTCATCACATAGATGACCTTACCAATATGAGTTCTTAAACTGATGACCAACAAGATAGTTCCCATTATAAGGGTGTCCCTGTTATCACTCTAGTAATTGGGAAAATATTATCTATATACCATTATTTATCCATTACTACACATATTGAATAGACATGGTCTTCCTAAACATACCTGAGTTTCAATATAAAACATTAATTTCCACCCATTCCCTAATTACCATGAACTTCATCCTCAACATCCACCAAAACTCATCCACAATATAAAGCACACCCTCCAATGGCTCATGAAACAACCAAATCATATGATTTCATTACACCGTTCCATGAATTAAAGCTAAATTGTTCGAACAACATTATTCTGTAAACATTCATCTTAAGTATGTGAATCAGGTCAACAATACCATGACTTCCCGATCTAATTGTTATTTTAGGGAAAACGTTTTCAACCTAGAACCGTAACAGATGTTGGTTCGGTGTGGCTGGAAGTCAGATTGTGTGAGGTTTACCTCATGCACAATAATTATCACTAGGATACCATTTTACCTATTTAATAGAAACTCCGAACAATCCCCCATCTATAATTGGATATGAACCTACTTTTCAATGACCAACAGTGACTTGGTTTTTCAGGCCCGATAGAACTTGGGGACTTTCACTGGTCAAGAGTTTGGGAGGTTAGTCTCATCAAACCCTATTCGGGTAATTGTTTCCAACTCTTGGACTCTCTTATATTTTCAAAATATGTTCATGAATATATTTCTAATCATGATATGAAAATATTAAACCTAAAAAACTATTTTGGGTGAAGTTTCTCTTTTGGAAAAAGATAGGGATATCATCTGTTAATCCATCTGTATGTATCTAAGGATCTTCATCCATTTCCTAGTAGCAAATAGCTGGGTTTTTTCTACATCCATATAACCTAGAGCTTCATAATTTCCTCCCATTTAGGGAGGTAAGTTATATTCAATGTAGGGTATGGATCTATTATAATGAACCTACTTGTCCTAGTTATTATAGGAATGAAAACCCACATAGTTCCTTATGTCCATGTAGTTTAACATCATATAGAAAGGGAATATTTGAGTGATCTGAGGTACCAGATATTCAAGATCGAGTCTTAGTGGGATATCCTACATATCCTGATTATGGATAGAATATGTTTTTTCATAGTTCATTTTAGTTTATAGTCCATTAATGGATGAGGTAGGATGATAACCCATTATGAATGACTAGGTCTGATGTTTTAAATATCAGAGACATTACATGACCCACACTGAGGTGGGTTCTAATGTGAGCGCGGGCCTTAGAAATAAATCCTACATACCTTAGTAATTTTAAGAATAAAAGTTCACATAGTTCATTCATTCCATTCGGACTGGAACCAAAATATACTTCCTCACATGTGGTGCATTTATATCCTTCCACTTATCAGGGCTTACACACTATCCTTTCCCTTTATGATGGGGATTGAGGATACAAGTCATCTGACTATTGAAACTCTCTATGACCACATGCTCTATACTCAGTGTGGAAAATTATGGATACCAAGTAATAAATAAAATTGAATATGAATGTGGGGATTATGTGTCAAGAAAACTTTTGAGATGTTCAATAAAGATCTTGTCCCTCACGGAGGAATCCTACATATCTAATTTATAGAAGGAATTAGAGTCATCATAGTTTATTTAATTTCTCATTCCACTAATGGATGAGGTTGAGTGATCGACTATTGGAAATGATTGGATTTAGATGGTTGAAATGTCATAGACATGGAGGTAACCACAAAGAGGTTGATTCCAATTTTTATTCCGTATTGGGCATTAAGAAGGTGTCATACACATCATAATTATTCCATGAATTAGAATCTATGTAGGTCCCATTATTTGGGATTACATAATAATGTTTCCATTATGTTTAGGGATTACACACTGAGGATGGGTAAGGTCATAAAATCATGGGATATTCTAGCTTTAAAGATGCTTACGGTTTATAGGATATGATAACTGGGACTCCCTAATCCCACATGAGCTATTATTGTTATTAGAGAAAACGGATAGAAAATGATCATTCTCATTACTCAAGGGTGTGCGACTTATGTACAGGGATAACCCATCAGAGTTTAATATGGATCTCAGGCACTAGAGAGGAATCCTAAATACCTTGGTTATATCAAGAATAAGTGTCATCATATTTTAGTTGGTCAAGTCTTACACACTTATGTTTCCCTTGTATTCGGGACATATCATTTTATGTCACTGATCATGGCATACACTCTGTGGTCTTCCAATTTATTTGGGCATACACAATGAGTATATAAAATTTAATCATGTCATGGGATACCGAATGATTTGGCATGATTTCCTGCCTAACACACTCTAAATTTTCATTCTATATGAATTGATTTCCTACCTAACATGTTAGAGAGTGTCTTCCTGACAAGTATAAAGACAATTATGTGGTACAATTGACTTGTCCAAAGGACTTATTATAATTTGGTTGGCATGTCAAATGGGGTTTTCATGATCAATGTTGGATTGTCCGTAGGACACCACAATACCTGGATGGTTTCCCATGGAAGCCATCACATGACCTGGAATACTTATCCAAAGGGTGACGCATGATCCATATTACTTTCCTAGGTTTCATTACAAGAGCTAACTGACACACCTAGATTACATTGTGAGTGTTAATGAAAAAAGTCTCATAGGGAGTCACATACATGGATGACAAGTTTTAGAGCATTGAAATACATAAATGGAGTTTTCGAGGGACGTCACAAGAGTTGGTTTACATACATGGACTCCACCGCGAGACTTAACTATCATGAATTGGTGATGATATATGAATCCAACGACATGTTTGAAGAACATCACAAGGCTATATTAGTAATATCATAGTGTTTTATGAGACATGGGTTGAATGACTGAGGGGTACCATGTGACATGTTCTAAATTTTCTGAAAGATTTCATATGACACAAATAGTATACCAAAGGAGAGTGACATGATCTATGTGAAAGGTGTTAGTGATGTTTCATGTATGGGATGGTTTATGTGAAGATCATGTGGGATATTGGGTATGTTATTTTTATAGATCTCTCTCATATAGTCTTGGTTCTATCATATATATTGAAAATTCCTTAGATTGGTTCAATGTTAGTTTACGTTATGTATCGTGTGGCCTATATAGTGTGTACGATGTTCTTCGTATGTCGTGCTCATTGTCCTTTTCATGATCTATAAGTTATCACATGATGTGGTAATGCATAATCCAGGATTTCTATGGATGTTCATTGGTATCTTACCTAATGGAAATATTTCTAGTCCAGATATCTAGCATTCCATGAAATCCACTATGATACTTGGATAAAAAAGGGTCAACTTATTATCAATATAATCATCCATTCAGTCATGTTAGCTAGAGGTACATGCATTTTTTAGGATGGGGTGGGGGATTTGTAGGCCTTAGCAGCCCAGTGGATCACCTATTTTCATGGTGCATATCACATAGATAAAAAATGGAGTATGTTAAAGCTTCGTCATCATATGTCTTCAATATTCCTTGATGTGGATCTCTCCAAGGTAATTTATAGATTTTTAGGGACCGTGATACCCTCCCATCAATGCATCCTTTACTGCATTGTCTCCAATTATTGGGGACTTGTTGAATCATGTGGTCATGATGAAGGACATATATATTTTAATATTTACATTTCATTTTGCCTTTATGAGAACAAGGAACATGTTCAAAGGCTTCCAGTAATCTAAGGTAGATTTTTTGGGACTTTCTACTAGACAAGGATGGATCATCAAGGGACCTTCATGATATCAGGCTGACTTTATAAGGGGTTTCATGAGACCATGATGCAAAAAAAATTGTCCAATCACAAGGGGTTCTTGAATGGATGAGGCTTCCACCTCCTCCTCCTTTTTATTTCCTTTGTTAATTTAACAATGACTTGGGAGTTTGTGATATTAAATGAGTAATTTTAAATAAAAATACTCTACCTCTTAGTGATGCATCACATGAAAAATTAATTTTCCATGGAGATACATTTTCATTTCATGGAAAACTCCATCAGTTTGTCCTTAGGGATTTAAATGGGTGGGGGTGGGGTGTGAGGTCACCTTGATATACCCGAGTCTCTTCGAATGATGAAGATGACCTATCTTCATATAGCGACCTAAGCCTTTTACATAAACCATTTCAAGATTCTAAGAATAATTAATCATCAGAGTACAAGCCAAGGATCGTTATGTCTAGTGTCTTGGCAGACTAGGTACATATAACATAAAACATGGGGATAAAAATAACTTCATTATTTAATCTCTATATAGATCTTATAACTTCCTTTGATCCCTTACATCTGCATAGGGTACCCTGGGGAACACATGAACAAAGGGATGAGCTTAAAATCCCAGTAAGGGAATGAACATAATGATATATCTTAAGCACATGAGTTTGGAGGCATGACATAATGATATCCAAAGCATGAAACTTATAAAATAATTTAATATAAGCATGATATCATATAAACATGGAATCATATAAATGTGGAACAATCATAAAATATTTCTTTAGTACGGGTCAAGGATAACCGCCAATCCCGTTTCCCATTTCAGTACGGGTCATGGCAAACCACCAATCCCGTTTCACATTGCATCTCATGAGACTTATCCTTACCCAATACATTAGAGCGCTATCTTGGTGCACCCATCTCAACATTTTCATGAATATTCTTGCCACATAAATATTCTTACCACATAAATCTTCTTTCCACATGAGTAATCATACATAATCAATTGTTCATAAACATAAGGTTACCCATGGAGAGAATTGGGTACCACAATCATGACATAAAGCATAACTAATGAGTGTATCTAGAAAGTGTCCATGAAATAAAGGGATTAGAACATACATGGATGTTCATAAGGTAATTTAGGCATAAAACATGGTAGGTGGTACCAAATAGAAGTGACATCACATAAGAAATGTATTTTAGAGACATTAGCATTAAAACATTTTTGTGCGGTTTTAAGGAAAATACTATAGAGCTTTTAAAATAGTAAAGAATACATTCTTTTATATTAAACCAGAATTGAACCAATAAGGATTTAATTATAAAATTACTGAATTTAAAAAGACAATGGTGTCTCAAAATAGAAGATAAAGTGCACTAGAAATTGGATAAAAGTTTGGGAAGTTCCTTTAAAACGAGTGTGCTTATTGGGAAGTATCGAAGAGAGATTCACTTAAAATCATGTAAATACTCGAAAGAGAGTGATAGATGGATATTAGAACATGAATTTAGAGAATATTAGCAGAATGTTGAAGTTCTAAATAAAAATAAAGGACAACTATATTTTGGTAAAAAGAAAGATAGAGAAACCCAAAGGAATAATGGAAGTTCGGGTAGATTGCATTATGGTTTATCGGCATGGTATCAGGTGTAACTAAGAGGGATTTATGAGAGAGATAAGGGGTTTATCATCACTTATAAAACATTAGGGAATTATGGGGAAGGTTTATAAACATACCCCATCACTTGGTATTACACAAAAAGGCATTTCATAGAGAACAATCTTGATTAAGAGTGAAAAGGGGGGATCCCTTACCTTAAATCCATTGGTGTTCTCCACTTGTTAATAACAACTTGAATAAAAAAATTAGTCTTATTAATTACATTTAAAAAACCTCTTATATATTCAATTTATTTATTATAACCCTTTTTAGTTCATTAAAATCCTTTTTTATTAGTTACAAGGTTCAATTTCATTGTTCGGTCTTGTTTGTTTACTTGGCTTTAAAAGATCGGTTCACTTATATTCAAGTTTGGATTATATGAAAGATAAAAGTGGTTGTCCAGAATAGAAGTTATATTATTTAGTTCATATCCAGGAGATTACATGGTTTTAATTTTAATTAGGTTACTTAGAGTGAAGTCAAATTATTATATATATAACCATAGTGATAACCGTTTTTGTTCATCAATGGATTTGATTACAAAGAATGTGTTTTTATTTATAACTTAATTACATTTGTACCAAAGGATTACATAAACAAAAATAATATATATTAAATATATAATAATCTGGTTCAACCATAACACAAATGGTTTCATAACTAGAATTAAATATAATAATTGAAATTGATAAACCGTTGTCCTTGACTGTGCTAAATTAGCACATCTCAAATGGTGCATTCATTTCATTAAAATAAAAGGGTGGGGAAAAGAGAGAAGATAATGAAATATACCACTAGAATGAAGAAATTACATTACATGTGTGTTACTAGATTTATCATACTATTATGGTTAAGGGAGGTTAGGAAAGACATAAAAAGAAAAGACCTTAAAAGAAAAGATGAAATTGGGATGAGGAATTTACCTCTTGAGAAATCCTCCTATGAGAACCTCTTAAGGGGAGAGGTTTTTGTATTTTGAGGAGTCTTAGATCATTTGGATGTGAGGCATAACCTTGGGGAGATATTTGGGCAGAATAATGGCATGGAACAAGGCTTGAGAGGAGTGGAGAGAAGAGGGAGTGAAGGGGGGTTTTTATAGTGGAGGAGATGAGGGATTTCATAATATTATAATCATTAATTTATTATTTCTTCCCAAAACAAGGAATAGTAAGTATTCCATGACCAAGAATAGTGATTTTATAATGTAATACCGAACCAATTGGGCTTTCATCATCATAACATCATCAATGACTCAATTAATCCATTATTTAGCATTTATTATGAATTATCATATTCTACTATTCATAAAAATTCAAGTATTTTAGAAAAATCCCAAAAATTTACCCTAACCATTTTTTGACGTGTAGACTCAAAAAATGAAGTCTATTTTTCACGAATAATTTTCTAAATATGATTATTTTAATATTTAATTAAAATAATTATTTATTATCATAACCAGTTTTAAAATATTCAGTAAATTATTCTAAAATATAGGTATATCATACTTTCTAACTTGAATATTATATTTATACAACCATAGGTGAGGTTACTATTCATTAGGGTATATAACTATTCATACGGGTATGTTACTATTCATTAGGGTAGGTTACTGTTCACCAAAAATTAGGTTTTCCTTATCAGAATCCAAATAATTTACTGATTACAATTGTGTATGCTGGATTTTCAAAATTCCAAACACAGAAGTGACAAAATTATGTTTAAAGGTCAATAAGCACTTATTAGTTTATTGTGTTGTGTTTTCATGTGATTTTATGGAATACTTATGAGAGGGGAATTTCTATTGAAAAACACTGGTTCGTTACATTCTTCCCCTCTTATGAAATTTCACCCTCGAAATTTCATTTTACATTCTAAGACAAAAATAGGTGTGGGTACTTTTTCTTTATTTCTTCCTCCAGTTCCCATGTTGTTTCTTCGTACTTATGGTTTCTCAATAGTACCTTGACCAAATGAGTAGTCTTGTTGCTTAGAACTTTGTCTCTACGATCCAAGATCTTCACTGGCTTCTCCTCGTAAGAGAGATCATCCTCCAATTGTACCACCTCTGAAGAGAGTACATGTGAAGGGTTTGGTATGTACTTCCTTAAGAGGGATACATGAAAGACATCATGTACTTTAGACATGGTAGGTGGAAGTTCCTGTCGATAGGCCACAACTCCGACTCGATCAAGGATCTCTAAGGGGACGATGTACCTAGGACTTAACTTCCCTTTCTTCCCAAACCTCATGACCTTCTTCCATGGAGATATACGTAGAAATACAATGTCTCCAACTTTGAACTCAAGGTCTCGTCGACGGTTATCTGCATAACTCTTCTATCGACTTTGGGATACCTTGATATGCTGCTGAATGGTTTTCAACTTCTCCACCATTTCTTAAACCATTTCAGGTCATAGCAGCTTACGCTCACTGACTTCATCCCAATATGCCGGTGTTTTGAACCTTTTCCCATAAAGGGCCTCATATGGTGCCATTCAGATGCTCGAGTGGAAACTATTGTTGTAGGAGAATTCAACTAGTGGAAGATGTTGGACCCATCCTACTTAGAATTCCATTGAAAATTCTCTCAACATATAATCCAATGTAAGAATAGTTTGCTCAGATTGGCCATCAGTTTGAGGATGATAGGCCATACTAAAGTTCAGTTCAGTGCTCAGAGCATGCTGGAGACTTTTCCAGAACTTCGAGGTAAACCTTGGATCATGATCGAATAAAATAGATAGTGGTACTCCATGCATCCTTACCACTTATTTGATGTAAATCCGTGCAAGTTGATCCAATGAGAATTCCTCTCGAACCATGATAAAGTGAGATGTCTTCTTAAGACGATCCACAATGACCCATATAGCATTGTTTGGTCTAGATGTCTTTGGAATTCCAGTGAAAAAGTCCATGGTAATGTTCCCCCACTTCCATGCTGGTATGGGTAGTGGTTGCATCATCCCCTTATACTTTTGTCTCTCAGCCTTCATTTGCTGACATATGAGGCACTTTGATGTATATTCGGAAATCTCCCTTTTCATATTGTCCCACCAAAAGTTTTCTCGTAGATCTCGATACATCTTTGTGCTCCCTAGGGGGATAGATAAGGTCGAGCAATGTGCATCATTAAATAGATCCTTCTTTATATCTGGACCAGATGTTACACACAATTGTTTCCCAAATCTTACAACTCCTTCCTCATCAATTTTGAAATTGGAGGATTTCCCATTTTTAACAGCTTCCACCCTTTTCTGAATTTCCACATCCTTTCTTTGAGATTCCTTTATTTTCTTCAATAGGGATGGTTGAGTAGTAATTTTAGAAAGTATTGATGATGTTCATCCCTTAATGATTCCAATGTCCATCCTTTGAAAATCTAAGAAGATCAGATCCTTTTCAATTCTCATCATTGATAAAGATGCAGGATCCTTTCTACTTAGAGCATTCTCCACCTTGTTTTCCTTACCGGGATGGTAGTGGATTGAGCAGTCATAATACTTGATGAGCTCTATCCATCTTCGCTGGCACATATTATGATCTTTATATGTGAATATATATATTTTATACTCTTGTGGTTAGTATATATCTCACATTTTTTCCCATAGAGATAATGCAGCCCAATTTTCAACGCAAAGATCACAGCCACCAACTCTAGATCATGCGTGTGATAGTTTTGCTCATGGATTTTCAGCTACCTTGAAGAATATGATATAACTTTATCATTTTGAATTAGCATAAATCCTAATCCTTTCTTAGAAGCATCACTATACACCACAAAGAGTTCTTCACTTGAAGGGAGTGTGAGTACCAGTGCAGTGATAAGCCTCTTTTTCAACTCCTTGAAACTATCTTCACATTACTATGTCTAGACAAACTTTACTCCCTTCCATGTCAGCTTGGTCATTGGGTTTGACAATCAAGAAAATTTCTTCACGAATCGTCTATAATACCTAGCTAGACCTAAAAATATGCGAATCTCCGTTACATAAGTTGGCCTCGGTCACTCTTCAATTTCCTTCGTCTTTGAAGGTTCCACAAATATATTTTTCCTTGTGATAACATTCCCCAAGAATGGTACTTCCTCCATCCAGAACTCACATTTACTGTACTTTGCATACAACTTCTCCCTTCACAAAGTCTTTAACATAGTTTCCAAATGCTCCTCATGTTTCTCTTTTCTGTTGGAGTATATCAGAATATCATCAATAAAAACCACCAAAATTTTTCAAGGTAATCTCTAAAGACTCTATTAATTAAATCCATGAAAATTGCTGGAGAATTAGTGAGTCTGAGGGGAATCCCTATGAACTCATAGTGTCCATACCTCGTTCGAAAGGCAGTCTTGGGAATATCTTCCTTCCTCACCTTTAGTTGATGATATCCCAACCGAAGGTCCACCTTAGAGAAATAACTAGCCCCACGAAAGAGATCGAACAAGTCATCTATCCATGGAAGGGGATACTTGTTCTTTATAGTGATTTTATTGAGCTCACGATAATCAATGTAGAGGCGCATTGATCCATCCTTATTCTTGATGAAGAGGACTGGAGAACCCCACGGTGAAGCACTCAGGCGTATAAAACCTTTCTCCATATTCTCCTATAACTGCTTCTTCAGCTCTTCTAGCTATACGGTGGCCATTCTGGAAGGTGTATTTGAGATTGAAAGAGATCCAGGGATAAGTTCAATTAAGAACTCAACCTCTCGGTCCGGAGGAATACCAGACAACTCTTCAGGGAATACATCAGTGTAATCCCTCATGATGTGAATGTCTTCAAGAATGATTCTATCATTTGTCCTAATCATTTGACCTAGATATGCTTTCTCACAAGGAAGCAGAATCCAAACTTGAGACAAAGATTCTAAAGGAGACTCATCTTCCTCCTTACACTTGTAAAGAATCAGAAGATGCTTCAGGATGTGAAAAGTGATCTCCCTTTCCTGAAAATTGATGTTTTCCTTGTACAAAGATAGCCAATCCATGCCAAAGATAGTGTCGAACTCCACTAAAGGAAGTATGAAAAGATTTTCTGGGAGGCTCAGTCCACAAAAATTAATCGAGGAGGAGTTATAAACCATGGATGAAATAATTGCCCCATTCGCTGTTCTCAAAGATAACTTTTCCTCTAAATATTGAGGTTGTGTTTGAATAGTTTTACTAAACATGAAAGATACGAAATACTGCATAGAACCATAATCAAATAGTATGTTCTCTATTCTTGAATTAATAACAAGTGTACCTGTCACCACATCATTTTCCAGCTCCACCTCAGCAGTAGTGATAACATACGACCTTCCTTGTTTCCTTAGAGGTTGTTGTTGATTGCCTCCAACAACCCTCAGCTTAGTTTATGTAGAGACCCAAAGCTTGACATACATGGACATTTCATTACTTTTGCAGAATACTTGATACATAACGAAAACAGACACACACAGAACCTAATAGTTTAGTGTCTTTGTAAACTCGGAAAATAATCTTCTAATTGTGGTGAAAGATCTTCAACATCTCCCATAAAGATCTTCCCATTTTATTTTTTTACCTAAAACCTTTCTTTAAATCCTGGGGAAAAGAAAACATAAAAAGGGTGAGATCAAATGCCCAGTAAGGGTAAACATAGATAACATAAAACAATCCATAAACATTTGAAAGAAAAAACTTGAACATGAAATTTAAAAATCAAAATCTTGAGAAAAGACATAAATCGTGGAAGTACGTAAGGCATATATCATAATGGAACATCAACCATGATAAAATATAATGGGAATAAAACATGTAATTTTGGAAATCATTCATCACATGCTATGATTTCCATAGTATCCAAGGCATTACTGCCAAGACCATCTTAGTGGACAAAGTCCATTTTTGAATAAAGTTCACTCCTCATTCCAGTCCTGTATTATTGAACCAGATTAACTTACCATTCCAGCCATGTCTATCTCATGAGATATAAATCTTTACGCAATGTATTGGAGGGAGATATAGGTCCCACCCATCTAATAATTAAATCATTCTTTCATGTGCCCCAAAATCATAAATCATACATCATAGCATAACCCATGTAATAGAATGGGATTCTTAAACATCATGCCATCATAACATAATCCATATAAAAAAATGGATATCATTTCATCATAATAATAATTAAACCATGTAAATAATGGAGACATTATACTAGAAACATAAACATATTAAATAATGTCATTTTAGATGGAAAATATTTTTGATAAAACACTTGAAATGAAATCTTGAGGAAAATATCGGTTCTTCTTCAAAATCATTTTATTTTCACAAAATTCCATGCAATTTTAGAAGAAAATTATTTTGTTGAAAATATTCATAAAATTGTTTAGAGTACACTTCATGAAAATTAGGCGTTATGAAACCGTAAAAATCCGTTCACCCGTATAAGTTAAAAATAACATTCTCCTTGTACTTTTGTCGGAAATGTCAAAAAGTTCCTCGTGTGGTAAACACAAGTAAGATTCCTTTCATAACATGTGGTAAAATTCAAAAAGCGGTAAAAAATGACATTAACATACATGAAAACATTTTTATAAAATAGGGACATGGATGATAAAAAACCCCAGTAAATACTTACGAATAAATAATCTCGGATAAGAGCGAGATTGGAATAGTTATCCCTTACCTTGTGTACGATATGCCTCGTATGTATCCGAAACTCCTGTATAATGATTTTAATAATTTTATTTACTTATTAAAGAATAATATTCATTGTAATGATATCATATATAGTTTACTTATGACTTTATATTACCTGTTCTTTTGTAAATTCGATGTAAAAGCAGTGACTTGGGTAAAATCATTTCATTTATTGTAAGTGTTTTGACTTGTTATTCTTAATATTATTACATATATCCTGATTTACTTAATTCCAGAATGTAAAACATGATTTATATATAATATATATATTCTGAATATACATATATATATTATAGATCTATAAATGGAATGAAATACCCTGTTCATGGAGATGGTAGGCCGTACGTACGCATGAACGCTGTTTTCGTTTCCTCATCAAATTGAATGGAATTAAGTAGATGAAATATATATATATACATAAATCCAGTATCATTATTATTTCATATATTTCATTATTATTCATTATATATACTTTATAATCATTCATGAATGGTTAACATGGAGAATGAATCTCATCACGTCGTGGAGACGGTAGTCCGTACGTACACACGAGCGATGATACCATTCCCATGATCGTGGAATTTTATAGGAGTGTATGTATACTATTTAAGAATCAATATCACTTTAAAATAATCATATATAGATATTATTTACATCATTATACCCATCCAAGTCAGGTGGTGGTGGAAAATAGATTACACCACGGTGTGGAGACGGTATTCCGTACGTACGCACGCGCGGTGATTTCGTTTTCTGTAGGATGGATAGATGGTGAAATAGGTTTGTTTCATAATTTTAATAGCATATCAGTATATGAGTGATAATGATGTTATTACCTCATAATTAAACAACAAAATAAGAAGAAGTAGAAGAAGAAATAAAGTTGAAAGAATCGGCAACAGACATTACCTCTTCTTTGAAGCGCCTCTTCTTAACCTCCTCTTTGGGCACTAAAGATGGTTTTTGAAGAAGACCAGAACCTCTAGGATGTTTCTAGGGAAGTGGAGATAAGAAATGGGTAGGGTTTGGCCGAGATTGAAGGCTAAAAGTTGTGTGAGGAAGAGAGGGAGGAAGTGCCCTTTTATAAGGGAATTGAGGGGCACCTTTGGAAAAACTAAAAATATTATTTTATTATAAAGTCATATTTGGTTTTTAATAGCTCCAAATTGATTTATTTCGAAGATAAGGTGGGTATGGGTATAAATACTCTCATCCAATAGAATTTAGACAAGTTTAGGTTTCTATTTTAGCCTTATCATTTAGATTTAACTTTAAGTTAAATAAATTTACTTTTACCGTGTCTTCTTGTTTTCTTACACTATAAGGTTAATAAACTTAATATAACAAGCCAAACAATCCCCAAGTTGTTTATTATAAATATATATAACCTCATATAAGTCATTTGGCTGAAACTTAGATTTTTAGGAATAAAATAACAATTAATAATATAATATTTGTTTTAAAAACTATTTTATGTCAATTTTGACACTATTTGGTAATTGATTTTTGTGAAAATCATAACAGAATTATTAGTTCAAAAAAAGTTAATTAAATCAATACTAACATGTCATATTAACCTATAAAATTATTGTAATTCATAAAAAGTCTCAATTTACCTTTATTTAGGTATTTATAACATCCATTATGTCAATATTTCATTAATAAGATAATTACTGCATCATTACTGTTTCATAAATAAATTAAATAATTTAATGTCTAAAAATTATAAATAAAATACCATTATATAGGAAATATTATTAAATTTATAATTAATATTTATAGTCGAATTTATCTTATGTATAACCCTATATTAAAAAATGTTTTAATTATTAAACTTCGATTTTTACTATTTTAACTATTCTTTAAATAAAATAATATTAAATGTCCAAATCTAATCCAAGTGGACTTAAATGGTCATATTTTATTCCTAAGGTTGTTTTTGGTCGAATTAAACTTATCCAATAGAATTAGGACATGTTTTAGGGTAATAATAAAATCATATTTACCCTTAATTACCCTATTTACTTTTAACCGTGGTAAATAAAAGTAAAAAGTTACTATTCACCAAAAATTATTTTCATCTCATTGAACCAAATTTTAGTCCTTGATATTAACTGTGTCTATCGGATTGTCGAAATTCCACTCACAGAAGCGGTAAAATTAAGCTTTATGTGAATTTCCAAATTCTCCTAGGAGGTGGGTAAAAGACGGTGAAAAGTTCAATAAAATTTTATATGTCTAAAATTATTATAAAATGAATCCAATGAATTACATTGAACTTATATAGGTATTATGTATCAATTTTTACCTAAAATAAATTTAAATAAAATAAATAATTATTTAAATAAAAAGTGGGTTTTTGAATAGTAACCCAGTGTTTTCACTATTCATCAAAAATTGAAAGTTTTCAGAAAAATACCAAAAATTAACCCTCGGCTAATTTAGATATTCCGAATCAAAAAATGAATTCCATTTCGAGAGATAAAATTTATAAAATTTGAAAAAGTGGGTATGACTATTCATAAAAGCTAGTTTATATAACATATCGTTGTTTAGCGAAACTCAGTATTGCATACAACACACGCTATCGTGGAAGGTCGCGATTGTGTGTAATGCAAGACAAGTCAGGGATGTGTGTCATGAAAGCTCCTTTTGTTGTAGTGTACATCACAAGACATTAATGAAATTTAAAATAATACTTTTCATAAAATCTCAGGGTGTTACATTCTACCCCCCTTAAAATGAATTTCTCCCTTGAAATTCATCGGGGTTATAAATGATTTACTACTCAAAAGTTTCTTTAATAGAAACCCACATCATAAAAAGGAATATCAAAAGCAATATTTAAAAACTAAATTATGAAACGTAACGGTTACCCAAATAAAATAATCACTGGGTTTCCACATAGGTGAAAATATGGATATGGAAGAGAAATATAACCATCATGTTCTGATGGAGAGTGGTAGAGAACATGGCTATGGAAAATCCAGAAATCACAAAGCCATAGATTTGTGATAATCTAAGGTACCATATGATTAATCGGATATAAGGTTACTAGGACAACATTTTTGGATTTCAAGATCATTTCCCTAAAGTTGAAGAAATTGGAATTAGAAGAAATACTTTCTTAATTTTGGTACAGTCTCACCGTTGGTCATTCCTTGGACAATTTCACTTCATCTATTAAAGAAATGAAGTTGAATTTTTCATTTTTGAAGTGTTATAAGATCATTTGATAGAATGATGGGTCATTCCATCTGTCTCAAACAAAAGGTTAGAAAAAGTTATCAAAAATACATAAGTCCATCTATATTGAGATTAATCATATATGGTTCCTAAAATGGACTTATACTTCTTATATCATACTGCTTAATATAATAAAACGGGTTTCTACTAAACAGGGACATCCTGTAGGCTAGTGGTAGGCGATAAAGGCCTGTCGCACATCAATTGTGGGTTTGATTCCCACAGCCTTGTCCGACACGACGGGTTGTCACCCGTTCTGCAGGTTGTCCCTTTTCTTCAACTACACTATTATTACATTCTATCAATAATATCGAAAAACAATTTCTAGCCTTAAACAATACTAACTTATGCTCAACATAATCCATTCCAATCTTTAGGATTATCCAAAATACTGCTGTCCAATCTCATATTATAGTGAAAACGATTACCAGAGAGTTCATATAACAAGCATGTTAATACCATCGTTGATCCCCATATATCATAAGATATGTCTTATTGGTCACACTCCAAACATTCTAAGGCCTTATCATGTATTTTCTTGAAAAATGAATACCCATTGAACCTTAGTGAAAACATGAGTGCTGTCAAAATTTAACTCTTTCCACATACCAAAATCCCAAAATTCTGTATACTCAAACCATGATATGACTTAGTCCTTATAACAATCATGAGCTCATGAATGCTATCAAACATCTCATTATCTCCTTATCCCTTCATTATGTGTATATCATCTACTTTCCAAAAAATATTTCAGTCACTTTTTCATGGTTACCAGTACCATATAATTATTAAAAACCAATACATAGATATTCCAAAATCCACAATACCATAAATGAGATTCCATGATACTATTTTGAAATCCCATTACATAAACACATAATCATTACACAACGTCATTGTCATACTCAACATAACAAATATTGATCGCATGAGACTTCCCTTTATCCTTTTCCTTAAGAGGTTGCTCACGTTGATCATCATTAACCCGTGGATTAGGGCATTTATTAGCATAATGCCCCATTTCCTTGCACTTGAAGCATTGAAGTGTTGGTGGTGCGTTCTATGCAGTCATTTATTTATTCACATCATTAGAAAACCTTTTTCCATTACTTCGACACTCAACTGCTCGATGACCTTCTTTTCCACACTTAAAACATTTTCCAGTCCCTTTAAGACAATCTCCACCGTGATTCTTTCCACACTTTGAGCATAAAGAAACATTCATCTTCTTTTCACCATTATTCTGAGATTTCTCCTTGAACTCTATCTTTAGTTTCTTATCAAAAATATGAGATGGATATGTAACATCAACTTCCATTTCTACCTTGATAGCACAACACACAATTTATTCATAGCTACTGAAGTCTCTAATAGCTAATTCCCTTCGAAGAGTTGGTTTTAAGCCACTGAAGAATTGATCAACTTTAGTTTCAGGTTGGATGATAAAGACAGATGCATACCTTGAAAGTCTTGTAAAATTTGATTCGTATATACCAACAGATTCATCATCCTTCTGCTTAAGCTTAAGGAACTCCTTTTCCATCTTTGTTCGAAGAATACGAGGGAAGTACTTACTGAAAAACAAGTTCTTGAACTCGTCCCATTCCAAGGATTCAATTTCATCTTGGGGCCATGTATTCTTAATTAGAGTCCACCACTGGTCTGCTTCACCTTCTAAACGCTAAACAGCTAGAATGACTTTATCATGTTCCGAACAACGAAGTATAGAAAATATATTTTCAATGGTACTAATCCATTATTCAGAAACAAGTGGATCAGAAGACCAATTGAAAAAAGGTGGACGTTGCCTCATGAAGGACTCAATAGAATATTGTTCCCTCCTCTGCTCATTTGGAATTCCAGAATGATTCATAGTTTGTGTAAGTATAGCAATAATATTTTTCACTCTATCTCCCATAACATTGGTTTGTTCAGGAGGAAAATCATTGCATCGTCCATTACATTGATCAACACGGTTCCTTCAGGTTCCATCCATCGTCTAAAACCCAAAAAGAATAGTGTGAGAGGCAAAAATCATGCTAGGAAAACAACATAATAAAGGGGTATTACCTTCAATATCTAACATCTTAGGTTTAATTCTAAGATCGTTAGCACAATTCTAGGACTATAACCTATACGTATACTTAACCTTAGGGACATCCCTAGACATACCTTAGAAATATCTCTAGGGATCTCACTAAAGTTTACACATCCTAGTTTCCAATGGTTAACTAAACCTTTCCTATGATACCAACTGTAGAGACCAAAAGCTTGACTTACGTGGACTTTTCATTACTTTTACGGAATACTTGATACATAATGAAAACAGACACACAAGGACCGTAATATTTTAGTGTCTTTGGAAACTTGGAAAATAATCTTCTAATCGTGGTGAAAGATCTTCAACATCTCCCATAAAGATCTTCCCATTTTATTTTTTTACCTAAAACCTTTATTTAAATCCTAGGGAAAAGAAAACATAAAAAGGGTGAGCTCAAATGCCCAGTAAGGGTAAACATAGAGAACAAAAAACAATCCATAAACATTTGAAAGCAAAAACTTGAACATGAAATTTAAACATCAAAATATTGAGCAAAGACATAAATCATGGAAGTACGTAAGGAATATATCATAATGGAACATCAAACATGATAAAATATATTGGTAATAAAACATGTAATTGTGGAAACCATTCAACACATGTTATGATTTCCATAGTAGCCAAGGAATTACTGCCAAGACCATCTTAGTGGACAAAGTCCCTTTCTGAATCGAGTTCACTCCTCATTCTAGTCCTTTTTTACTAAACCAGATTAACTTACCATTCCAGCCATGTCTATCTCATGAGATATAAATTTTTACCCAATTCATTGGATAGAGATATAGGTCTCACCCATCTCATAATGAAATCATTCTTTCATGTGCCACAAAATCATAAATCATACATCATAGCATAACCCATGTAATAGAATGAGATTCTTAAACATCATGCCATCATAACATAATCCATATAAAAATGGATATAATTTCATCATATGAAGAATTAAACCATATATATAATGGAGACATTATACTAGAAACATAATCATATTAAATAATTTCATTTTATATAGAAAATATTTTTGATAAAACACATGAAATGAAATATTGAGGAAAATATCCATTCTTCTTCAAAATCATTTTATTTTCACAAAATTCCATGAAATTTTAAAAGAAATGTTTTTTTTGAAAATAGTCATAAAATCTTGTAGAGTACGCTTCATGAAAATTAGGCGTTATGAAACCGTAAAAATCCGTTCACTCGTATAAGTTAAAAATAACATTCTCCTCGTACTTTTGTCGGAATAGTCAAAAAGTTCCTTGTGTGGTAAACAAAAGTAAGAATCCTTTCATAACATGTGGTAAAATTAAAAAAGGGGTAAAAATACCATTAAACATACATGAAAACATTTTTATAAAAGAGGGACATGGATGATAACAAAAACCCCAGTAAATACTTACGAATAAACAATCTCGGATAAGAGCGAGATTGGAATAGTTATCCCTTACCTTCTGTCCGATATGCCTCGTATGTATTCGAACCTCCTGTATAATGATTTAAATATTGTTATTGACTTATTAAAGAATCATATTCATTGTTATGATATCATATATAGTTTACTTATGACTTTATATTACCCGTTATTTTGTAAATTCGATGTAAAAGCAGCGACTTGGGTAAAATCATTTTTTATTGTATGTGTTTTGACTTGTTGTTCTTAATATTATTACTTATATCCTGATTTAATTAATTCCAGAATGTAAAAAACGATTTATATATAATATATATATTCATCATATACATATATATATGATAGATCGATAAATGGAATGAAATACACCGTTCATGGAGACGGTAGGCCGTACGTACGCATGAATGATGTTTTCGTTTCCTTATCAAATTGAATGGAATTAAGTAGATGAAATACATATATATATACATAAATCCAGTATCATTATTATGTCATATATTTCATTATTATTAATTATATATACTTTATAATCATTCATGAATGGTTAACATGGAGAATGAATCACATCGCGTCGTGGAGACGGTAGTCCGTACATACGCACGAGCGATGATACCATTCCCATGATCGTGGAATTGTATTGGAGTGTATTTAGAATATTTCAGAATCAATATCACTTTACAATAATCATATATAGTTATTATTTACACCATTATACCCATCCAAGTAAGGTGGTGGTGGAAAATAGATTAAACCATGGCGTTGAGACGATATTCCATATGTACGCACGCGCCGTGATTTCATTTTTCGTAGGATGTATAGATGGTGAAATAGGGTTGTTTAATACTTATAATAACATATAAGTATATGATTGATACTGATGTTATTACCTCATAATGAAACAACTAAATAATAAGAACTAGAAGAAGAAATAAAGTTGAAAGAATCGGTAATGGACATTACCTCTTCTTTGAAGCGCCTCTTCTTAACCACCTATTTGGGCACTAAAGATGGTCTTTGAAGAAGAGAAGAACCTCTAGGACGTTTCTAGGGATGTGGAGAGGATAAATTGGAAGGGTTTGACAGAGATTGAAGGCTCAAACTGGTGTGAGTAAGAGAGGAAGGAGGTGCCCTTTTATAAGGGAGGAGAGGGGCCCCTTTGGAAAAACTAAAAATATTATTTTATTATAAAGTCATATTCGGTTTTTAATAGCTCCAAATTGATTTATTTCGAAGATATTGTTGGGATGGCTCGAAATACTCTCATACAATAGAATTTAGACAAGTTTAGGTTTCTGTTTTAGCCTTATCATTTAGATTTAACTTCAAGTTAAATAATTTTACTTTTACCGTGTCTTCTTGTTTTCTTACACTATAAGGCTGATAAACGTAATATAACAAGCCAAAAGATACCCAATTTGTTTATTATTAATATATATAACATTATATAAGTCATTTGGCCGAACCTTAGATTTTTATGAATAAAATAACAATTAATAATATAATATTTGTTTAAAAAACCATTTTATGTCAATTTTGACACTATTTGGTAATTGATTTTTGTGAAAATCATAACAGAATTATTAGTTCGAAAAAGGTTAATTAAATCAATAATAACATGTCATGTTAAACTAGAAAATTAGTGTAATTCATAAAAAGTCTCAAATTACATTTATTTAGGTATTTATAACATCTATTATGTCAATATTCCATTAATAAGATAATTACTTCATCATCATTTTTTCATAAATAAATTAAATTATTTAATGTCTAAAAATTATAAATAAAATACCATTATGTATTAAATCTTTTTATATTTCTAATTAATATTTACGGTCGAATTTATATTATGTATAACCCCATATTAAAAATGTTTTAGTTATTAAACTTTGATTTTAACTATTTTAACTATTCTTAAAATAAAATAATATTAAATGTCCTAATATAATTCAAGTGGACCTAAATGGTCATATTTTATTCCTAAGGTTGTTTTATGACGAATTAAACTTATCCAATAGAATTAGGACATGTGTTAGGGTAATAATAATAACATTTTTACCCTTAATTACCCTATTTACTTTTAACCGTGGTAAATAAAAGTAAAAAGTTACTATTCACCAAAAATTATTTTCATCTCATTGAACAACACATTAGTTCTTGATATTAACCGTGTCTCTCAGATTTTAGAAATTCCACTCACAGAAGTGGTAAAATTATGTTTTATGTGAATTTCCAAATTCTCCTAGGAGGTGGGTAAAAGATGGTGAAAAGTTCAACAAATTTTTTAAATATCTAAAATTATTATAAAATGACTCCAATGAATTACATTGAACTTATATAGGTTTTATGTATCAATTTTGACCTAAAATAAATTTAAATAAAATAAATAATTATTTAAATAAAAAGTCGGTTTTTGAATAGTAACCCAGTGTTTTCACTATTCATCAAAAATTGAAAGTTTTCAGAAAAATACCAAAAATTCACCCTAGGTTAATTTCGATATTCCGAATCCCAAAATGAAGTCCATTTCGAATGATAAAATTTATAAAATTTCAAAAATATGGTATTTCTATTCATAACGGCTAGTTTATATAACATATCGTTGTTTAGTGAAACCCGGTATTGCGTACAACACACGCTATCGTGGAAGGTCGCGATTGCATGTAATGAAAGACAAGTTAGGGATGCGTGTCGCGCAATCTCCTTTTGGTGTAGTGTACATCACAAGACATTAATGAAATTAAAAAGAATATTTTTCATAAAATCTTGAGGTGTTACAGGTTAATTGTTCACATAATGCCCAAGCGCCTTGCAGTTATGACACTACATTATAGGCTGAGTGTTGATCTGAACCTTCCTTTATTCTTCAACATTAGCGGGATTTTTCATATCCCTTTGGTAGTTCTTGGCCAGATGACCAAACTTTCTGCATTTGAAGCAATTCTTGGTTCCCTTGAGACAGTCACCAAGATGCTTCTTCCCACAATTTTTTCAAAGAGGAAAGTGAGGCTTCTTTACATCATGGGATTTGTTTGATGAACCACCCATGTTGTTCTCCATTTTAAGCTTCTTGTCACTAGGCCCATGAGACCACTAAGTGTCTCCAATCTCTATTTCAACCTTGAGGGAACAACGAACAATCTTCTAATAGCTGTCGAATTCTTGAATCGCCAACACTTTTCGTAGACTTGACTTTAGTCTAATAAATAAGCGATCCACCTTGCTTTCTGTGTTCATGACAAAGCCAGAGGTGTACATTGAAAGCCTTGTAAAGTTCGCTTCATACGCCCCGATGGACTCATCTTCCTTCTGCTTGAGTCCAAGGAAATCTCTTTCCATCTTGAGACGGAGGGTTCGAGGAAAATATTTATTGAAAAACATCCTCTTGAATTCCTCCCAATCTACGGAATCAGTTTCTTATTGGGAATTTTTATTCTTGATCAGTGTCCACCACTGATCAACATCCCCATCAAAATGATAGACTGCTAGTACAACTTTCTCTTCATCTGGGCACTGGAGGATAGAGAAAATCTTTTCAATGGAGTTAATCTATTGTTCTTCGAGGAGGGGATCAGAAGACCCGCTAGACATGGTAGGCCTTTTCCGCATAAAGGATTCTATAACAACATGCTCTTTCCTTGAAGGAGGAGGACGTTTCACCTGATTCAAGTTATTATTCATAACTCGAACCAGTTGACCAAGCACTGCCATGAAGTTTTGAGAACCCGCTTCCATCACATCAGGCATTTCGTTAAGGCAATCATCACATTGCCTATCAAATTGGTTGTTAGAACGTGTTCTTCTATTTCCTGCCATTAAATAAGAAAAAGAACGTATAATTAGATGTCTTTAACACTTAGCTATTGATCATAAAAAGAAAATTTGAACATAAAAGTATGAACATATAAAGAAGAAGTATATCCTGACTTGTGATTCCTTAGGTTTATATATAGGTTATCCTCGATCTATTTCTTAACTTATATTCTTATGGACTTCTTTTTGTCCCTTAATAACGGTTTGTACTAAGCTCGTGAATCTACCAAAGCATATCCCCCAGGACTGTCAAAACCAAGAGTGCAGCAAGGCCCGTTTTTGTGCACCAGTTCCCGTTCGAGTCTAGCTCAAAGCGGTGTTTTCGGGTATTACCCCTAGATACATCTGTGCCAGATCCGCCTCTACCTACTTGTATCTAGACATGGATGTATTTTTTTGATAAACCAATTACTCTATACTCACCAAAATTTATGACTGTTTTCTTCTACATAGTCTCATCCTTAAGGTTCTCACTAAGGTGCTATATTCCTAATCTCCAAAAATAACTAGACCATCCCCTGATACCAACTATAGTGACCCAAGACATTTACATAAAACATTACAAGATTTTAAGCATAATTAATCATCAGAGTACAAGCCAAGGATCGTTAAGTCTAGTATCTTGGAATACTAGGTACATATAACATATAACATGGGGCTAAAAAACAATTATTTATTTAATCTCCATAAAGAGCTTATAACTTCCTTTGATCCCTTACATCTGTATAGGGTACCCTGGGGAACACATGAACAATGGGTTGAGCTAAAAAATCCAGTAAGGGAATGAACATAAGGATATATCTTATGCAAATGAGTTAGGAGGCATGACATAATGATATCTAAAGCATGAAACTTATAAAATCATTTAATATAAGCATGGGATCATATAAACATGGAATCATATAAATGCAGAAGAATCATAAAAAATTTCTTTAGTACGGGTCAAGGCTAACCACCAATCCCGTTTCCCATTTCAGTATGGGTCAAGGATAACCGCGAATCCCATTTCACATCGCATCTCGTGAGACTTATCCTTACCTAATGCATTGGAGCACAATCTGGGCGCACCCATCTCAAAATTTTCATGAATATTCTTTCCACATAAATATTCTTACCACATACATCTTCTTTCCACATGAGTAATCATACATAATCAATTTTTCATAAACATAAGGTTACCCATGGAGAGAATTGGGTACCACAATCATGACATAAAGCCTAACCAATGAGTGTATCATGAAAGTGTACATGAAAAAAGGTATTAAAACATACATGGACGTTCATAAGGTAATTTAGGCATACAAAATGGTAGGTGGTAACAAAAATAAGTGACATCAAATAAGAAATGTATTTGAGAGACATTAGAATTAAAACATTTTTGTGCGGTTTTGAGGAAAATACTATAGAACTTTTAAAATAGTAAAGAATGCATTCTTTTATATGAAACCAGAATTGAACCAAAAAGGTTTTCATAATAAAAATACTTAATTTACAAAGACAATGGTGTCTTAAAATAGACGATAGAGTGCAATTTAAATTGGGTAAAAGTTTGGGAAGTTTCTTTAAAACGAGTGTGCTTATTGGGAAGTATCAAGGAGAGATTCACTTAAAATCATGTATATCCTCGAAAGAGAATGAGAGATGGATCTTATAAAATGATTTTGGATCATATAAACAAAATTTTGAAGTTCTACATAAAAATTAAATACAAATATATTTTGGTAAAAAGAAATATAGAGAAACCCGAAGGAATAAAGGAAGTTCGGGTAGAATCCATTATGGTTTATCAGCATGGTATCAGGTGTAACTAAGATGGATTGATGAGAGATATAAGAGGTTTATCATCACCTAAAAAACATTAGGGCAGTATGGGGAAGTTGTATAAACATACCCCATCACTTGGTATTACACAAAAAGGCATAACATAGAGAACAATCTTGAATAAGAGTGAAAAGGGGGGATCCCTTAGCTGAAATCTGCTGGTGTTCTACACTTGTTAATAATGACCTGAATAGACAAATTAGGCTTATTAATTAAAAGGTAAATAACCTATTATATATTCAATTTATTTATTATAACCTTTTTTTGTTCATTAAAATCCTTTTTTATTAGTTACAAGGTTCAATTTCATTGTTCGGGCTCATTTGTTTACTTGGCTTTAAAAGATCGGTTCGCTTATATTCAAGTTTGGATTATATGAAAGATGAAATTGGTTGTCCAGAATTGAAGTTATATTCTTTAGTTAATATCCCGAAGATTACATGGTTTTAATTTTAATTAGGTAACCTATAGTGAAGTCTAATTATTTTATATATAACCATAGTGATAACCGTTTTTGTTAATTGGTGGATTTGATTAGAAAGAATGTGTTTTGATTTATAACTTAATTCCATTTGTACCCATGGATTACAGAACCAAAATAGGATATATTACATATATAATAATCTGGTTAAACCATAACACAAATGGTTTCACTATCAGAATTAAATATAATAATAGAAATTGATACACCGTTGTCCTTGAATGTGCTAAATTAGCACATCTCAAATAGTGCTTTCATTTCTTTCAAATAAAAGGGAGGGGAAAGGAGAGAAGATAATGAAATATACCAATTTCATGAAGACATTAAATTATATTTGTGTTACTATATTTATTATACTATTATGGTGAAGGGAGGTGAGGAAAGAAATAAAACTAAAATAACTTAAAAGAAAAGAAGAAATTGGGAAGAGGAATTTACCTCTTGAGACATCCTCCTCTGAGAACCTCTTAAGGGGAGAGGTTTTGGTATTTTGAGGAGGATGAGAGATTTTGGACATGGGGGAGGACCTTGGGGAGAGATTTGTGCAGAATAGTGGCAAGACATAAGGAATGAGAGGAGTGGAGAGAAGATGGAGTGAAGGGGGGTTTTTATAGTGGAGGAGAGGAGGGATTTCATAAATATTATAATCATTAGTTTATTATTTCTTCCCAAGACGAGGAATAGTAAGTATTCCATGAAAAAATAGTGATTTTATAATGTGATCCTGAAACAAGTGGTATTACATCAGCATAACATCATTGAGGACTCAATTAATCTATTATTTAGCATTTATTGTGAATTATCGTATTCTACTATTCATAAAAAATTCAAGTATTTCAGAAAAATACCAAAAATTCACCCTAACCATTTTTCGACGTGTAGAATCCAAAAATGAAGTCCATTTTTCAAGAATAATTTTCTAAATATGATTATTTTAATATTTAATTAAAATAATAATTTATTATCAAAACCAGTTTTAAAACATTCATTAACTTATTCTAAAATATAGGTATATCATACTTCCAACTTGAATATTATTTTTATACGACCATAGGTGAGGTTAATATTCATTAGGGTATATCACTATTCATAAGGGTATGTTACTATTCAGTAGGGTATATTACTATTCACTAAAAATTAAGTTTTCCTTATCGGACTCCATATAACTTACTGATTACAACTGTGTATGCCGGATTTTCGAAATTCCAAACACAGAAGTGACAAAATTATGTTTAATGGTCACATAGAACTTAGTAGTTCATTGTGTTGTGTTTTCATATGATTTTATGGCATAATTATGATAAGGTAATTTCTATAGAAAAACACTGGTTCGTTACACTTTAGGATTTCACTAGAAGTGGTAGACATGTCTTAAGGGTCTCATGGATTCTTGTGGATCTCTAGAGGCACACAACATGACATTTATAAACATGAGTGGCTCCCACCTCACCCCTCTTGTATTTCCTTTGTTTCATTTTACAATGTGTTGGGGACACATGAGTTTTCATGAATATTTTTGAGGACAACCATTCTTCGCATCTGATGATCTAGTGTGTGATTTTGATGACCATAAGAGGCCTCATCATCTTCAATATTTTATTCCTATTTTCAAAAGCTTTTTTGATGGGTTTCCTGACACACACCAGATGAAAAAACATGTGACCTGGGGGATCTTATCAGTTTTCCACCACATGATCAATTGTTTTTTGAGGTGCCTTTATTAAAGTAGAAGGGATTGGAAAAGGTAAATCATGGGATCTTTTGTAGGATATGAACTGTACATGGATATTTCATGATACATTTTTAAATTCATTGGGTCACAAGTCTCTTAGTGGCTAACACAATCCATGAGTCTCAGCCAACTTCTCCTTCATTTTATTTTGTGGGTAAAATAATACCCATATCCTGGTATTTCATCCTTTTGTGACTTTATTGATTCACAATTGGAAAGAATCAACAAATACCCTCTAAGGAGTGATGTCCATGAGAACATGGATTCAGTTTTGAGGAATGTAAATTCCCTCATGAGGCTTTTATGGGCATAAATTGATTTTTCCAAAGGATATATGGTAGTCCTTACAATGATTTTTATTCTTGCAGACTAAATCATCAATGTATTGAAGTTTAGGGTAATTTTTCATAGACCATTTATCACTTTAGTTTTAGGTGTTTTAGATTGAAAATTATAATTTTTTATTTTGGGTTCTATTAACTCAGACATTTTATTTCTTATTTTAGGTTATTTTAGCTCATACCTTCTATTGATTTAGTTTAGGGTCTTTTTATCTTGAACCTTCTATATATTTAGTGCATGGACTTTTTGATCAGACCTTCTATCACTATTTTCCATGGCCTATTGGATCATACTTTCAATCAATGTAGTTTGGGGACTTTTATCTTGTACCCTATATCAATGTAGTTTAGGTTTTTTATCTCAAACATTCTATCACTATAGTTCCGAGTCATTATGATTGGACATGATCAATGATCATGGAATATGGTACAAAAATCCTTGGAATGACCCAAAAAACAAAGAGGTTCTCAATTTTTTAGGGTGTTTCAAGGGCTCACAAGGATCAGAAAAACCTTTTGCCGAGTGAAAAATTTTGATGAGACCAT
The DNA here is from genome assembly GCA_963277665.1 of Viscum album. Lineage (NCBI taxonomy): Eukaryota > Viridiplantae > Streptophyta > Magnoliopsida > Santalales > Viscaceae > Viscum > Viscum album. Next base: position 1,773,142,242 of record OY728146.1, on the reverse strand, counting down.
AGGAACATATGTATAATCCATATGCATACATGGATATTCAAGAAAAGGGTCTCTTGATGTTAGGTTTCTTTTCCTTGGCCTATAGAAGTTTTATGGAGGTAATAACTATTGAGGGTGAAATACTAGTGATTATAGGTCTACATGGATAGTTTGAATATGGGTGATGTGATCAATAACCCCAAAGTTCGATTATATGAATAAAAGATGGGTTTGACATGTCAAGGATGACCTATAACACTCTAAGGTACCAGGTTCTACCATGGTGTTTCTAGGGATCACATGGATTAAAGATATTTACTTTTAAGGAGGATATTCATCTAGTTGGTGGGTCAAAGAACTTATTCATTAGTAGCATGGTCAAGAAAAAGATGATCTCCACTCTATTCTGAGGGAAAAGAATGATTTGTGATCATTAAAACATTCAGTTGATGAGTTTGGGTATGGAAGGTTAAAATATCCAATAAAGATTCCATAACACTAGGGATATTTGGATCTTATACTATATATCTTAAAACCTTTGTCTTGTGGTTTTGAGTCACAAAGAATGGGCCATAAAAGGTTCAATAATGGAGTGTATCATTCCTTATAATGACTCGGATTTTCTCTAGTTTTATTTTTATAAATTAATTTGGAAATGTTTGTGACCCGGAACTAATCCTGTGTGAGATTTTGATCCCTAGTGTTCCCAGAACAACTCATTAAAAATGGTAATCTTTTAATAAAGTGAAGGGGTGGGTTTTATTTAAACTGAAATAACTTATAAAATATAATGACCTTGATTTTCTCCAGTTTTATTTTTATAAATAAACTATGAAAATTTTGAGACCATTCCCTAAGATGGTGTGATATTCTAAGGCCTAGTGTGCCTGAATAAACTTGTTTAAAAATGTTAAGATTTTAAGAAAGTGAGCATGAGTGTTTTCTTTAAACTATAATAACATCTAAATGGGTGCCTAGGTCAGAAATATAAGGGCACTATTAGCTTAAGGACGTCGACATTACCTAGGTGAGGAGTAACATTGCCTTGCATGAGGTTGATGAAAAAGTTAGTTTTTGGAGTCGTTGGTAATAAAATATTTAATAAAAGTAATGTACTATGACAAAAATATGTTGTCTTTTTTCTACAATGAACTTTGTTAGAGAATTTAGGGTTATCATCATAACCTTGGAAGTCCCCTGAAAATTGGAGAATGAGTTATCTGCATTGAACATTGGAAGATCGAGGATCAGTAATGACGGATCAGAGATAGGATCTTTGACTGAAGATCGACGAATCAATTAATGATGATGAAATAGATTCTACATTCCTCAATGAACGTTCCAAACTCCAAGTAGGTCATTGTTCTTTGAGAGTTTTTTTTCATTCTTAAATTTGACGATGAACGTGGAAAACCTTAGGATTAGTCTGATCTACTGTTCAATCACTTGTGGGTGTGGATTTATATTGTGGGGATTTAATGGGGTTTTGATCTATGTGATTGCTTAGTTCTTTGTGACCCCCATAAAAAGGATGAATTGAGGCCGACATGAACAAATGCCAAGATCCTTCATTCGAGTGATTTTGTGATTCTACTTTTCCCTTGTTCATTGTGTTCTTTAGGTTCTTCATGATTGTATGAGAAGATTGATGAGTTTGATTCATAGTGAAATAAACTACTACCGAAAATCCAAAACCCCCATGATACCACGGAGGTGCGCCGGTGAAGGCGCGATGCTTCTAGGTCCAAGTAGATCGTGGGGTAGGATGGTGGGCCGTTAGTGTAGTGGCCAATGATGGTGACAGGATGCGGCCTGGAAGGGTCAGTCTAGAAAGAGCTCAAAGGGTGTAGTATAGCTAGGGGGCTGAGACAGAACTGTCATGGATGGCGAGCATGGGCCACGGCTGGAGGCCGTGGAATTGACTAGAGGATGCCGCTCGCTGGCACATAAGTGGAACCTGTACTGGAAAATCCATGGGGATGGCAGTGTAGTGGGCCAGCCATGGGGAACACTGCTCTGAACTGCATCATCATGGAGGCATGCGGTTGGGGCAGACCGCATGAGGCACAACCAACCAACCAGCATGTGGCAGGTAGAACCAGTGGATTCGAGCTGCTCCAATGGCCCCAGGGGCTGCACCCATCATCCCATTGGTCCAACAGTCCTGGTCAGTTTGGACGTGACCATAATGGGTCGGGTCGAGTCCGACAGGTCAGATCTGACTTCGACCAGACCCAAGTCGGTCCTTTTTTTTAAACAGTTGTAACTTTAAAACCTTGTGTCAGTTTGATGAGTCTTTTGTGGAATTAGTACCCTTGTGATGAAGAGGCCCTTTTGAGATACTCTATGTGAGTTTTTGAGAAATTTTTCATATGACGTAGTAGCTCGAGGAGTATGTTATCCTGTTACAAGCACGCTATGAGTGGAATCCTACGGCCAGATGTGATTTAGTAACTACATGACATGGGGGAGGCGTGACTTATCGATAATCTATGTGTTATCCACACTTTGTGTGTTATCAACATTATATGTTTTATAGACACTCCATGTGTTACCCATACTCTTTGTGTTATCAACACTATTTATGTTATCGACACTTCGTGTGTTACTGATACTGGATGTTCCTTGGACTACGTCTAATAATCTTGAATTTTGTGCTATATACTCATAGTTGTGTGAGATGATTGTACATCATGTGTTTCCATTGTAGTATTCCATGTATTTATTTTTGGTATAATTTATGTATTTAGTTTTGGTAGACTTCATGTATTTCCTTGTGGTATAATTAATGTATTTCTTAGTGTTATTCCTCTATTGTTTCTTGGTGTACCACTGGGTACTATTTTACTGACCCCTACAAGGGCTTTCCTGACACATATGGTGTCTTTTGTAGATGATCGATTATTTGATTGAGTCCTAGTTGGACTAGGACCATGTGGTTCTTAGAGTGTTTTTACAAAAGAGGTGTTCTTGTACGGCTTCAAACAGCTATCCTACACCTACCCTTCAGGTAGGGTTTTGTGCGGATGAGTTTCACGAACATTTGTATTCACCTTGACGGACTCGTTATTTTTGTGGTATTGTATTATGGAACTGTTTACTTCCCTATTTCTAGTTGTCTTACTTTTTGGTTGGTATCTTAGTGTGTTCATGTTCTTTTCCCTTTGGGTTTTTACTTTCCAGCATTTAGGTCTTGGAGATGTGTGCGTGTGTATAGGTATATAGGAAAATGCCTCCAATTTTGGGATATTCGTACTCAATGCTAGTTTCCAGTGCTGGCCTATCGAAGGAAACATTGGGGTATTCATGAAAGAGGTCTCTTTAGAAGGGGTTGTGACAGAGTGGTATTAGAGAGAGGTTCTACATAAGGACCTGGAGTATGTGGGGTTGGTTAGGGGAAATAGTGTCAAGTGTTTTCAATTCGGATTTAAGGACATGGAATCTATTATTAGCGTGTCATCCAATATATCCATACACTAAGACTCTAAATTATTCTTTTCAACTCAGTACATGAAAGCACTAGTTGTAGGGAAAAAATGGTACATGCATCATATAGGATTTGGGTGTGTCCTCATGTCCTTGAGTCATCTCACTAAGTATACTCTATTGACAGTGGTGCATCATGATCTATTTCATGGCGCCTCCATGTAGACAGCCAACTAAGATTCCATTGCATGATCACGAGGATGATCCGCTTAGTGATGATGTGTAGGTATAGGAGCCTATACTAGAGATACTAACTACAATGGAGATAGCACCTCCTGGTGGTTTACCAGTGATACCACCACTTGTCAAGAATAAATTACTACTAGTGCTATTAGTTGAGGATGAAATAGGCTGAGTGTGTTTCATGTGTTCCATAGGTAGATTCCACCCATGATTATGGGTGAGAGATTCCCCAAGATAGTTGAGGATTGGGTGGAGGTAGTTATATTTGTCTTACGACTTGTGAGGACACCTACTCACCATATGGCAGTCCTATCCATGAGTCTTCTTCAGAGCTCAGTGTAATGGTGGTGGAGCTTAGTAACCTAGACACATGATGGGGAAACTCTCTCTTGGTAAGAATTTGATATAATATTTAGATATGAGTTCTTCCTAGCTATGTTACATATAGTGCACATACAATAACTCTTTTATCTGAAGTAGGGTTGTTAGAATGTGGTGGAGTACTCACTAAGGTTTATTGATCTTTATATCTACTCCAAATATACATTTCAAAACCCGTTATTCAGAGCTCAGACCTTTGAGTAGTGGATACACTAGGATATTAGGGATTCCATGACATCCCTTATCATTCCTACATATTTTGGGGCACTAGAGAGTTCTCTGATAAAAGAGAGCTTTCTTGCGAAACAGATGCTAATAGTGGGGGCTACTAGAAGGCACCATTAAAATGAGTTTTCAATGGTCGGTATCCGACAATAAACATAGAAACCCATGCAGTTCAAGAACTCCATATGATGACCCCAAGACATGGGATCCATGGTGTGGGGCTACCAGGGTAGAGGGAGTCAGTGTAAGGATTGTTTGTGTTACTCATGAGGAGGTCACGGACATATAGCATGTGATTGACCGAACCACCATATAGATGATTAGGAAATTATCAATGGACCAATGAGGTAGAGTAGGAGGTATTGGTAGGGTGGTTTTTAGGGTGATAGATGTGGAAAAGGATAAGGTAGAGTAGCTAGTGGTAGGTGTAGGTTCGATGTATTACTACCACCACCCCCAGGTGGTCCACACCCGGATTAGGGAGCTCGTGGACCAGGATGAGGATAGATGTAGAAAATGGGGGCCTATAACCCCAATTATCCGAGGATGATTAGAGGTATGAATTGTATCTTTTCCACCATAGCTGATGATTTAATAGACACATGTTCTAGTCATTATTTTCTTACCATGACCCTTATTCAAGGCTCAAAGATTCTGGATGAATTATTGACTCAACCCTTACACTTGGAGACTTTTACAGGAGGAGATTCGATGATCACTCACTAGTGTCGAATGTGTGACCTTACTCTTGGAGGTGAGAGTTTTGTTTGGGATCTCTTTGTAGAGGCATTGAGGCCTTATGGGATCCTTCTCGGTATGTACTAGCTATCTTCAGTTCATGATCATATTGACTATTTTAGGCATAGAGTGTGGTGTGTCCACGTTGATGGGACCAAGTTTTTCTTTGTTGGAGAAAAGTAAATGTATGCATTATAGGATGGAATTAATCATAGAATGGTAAAAATGATCACTCATCATTCAGATTGTCTCACCCTTGGTACAGTAGAAGATAGGTGTCCTATGTTTCCTATAATGGTGGAGGAGTATGGGGATGTCTTTCCCAAGGATTTCCTTAGGTTTCCTTCATATATGGAGGTTGAATTCTATATTAATTTTACCCCAATATGGAACTGATATATATATATACATTCATATCAGATGGATATCGCATAGCTTTGTGAGTTGAGGGTAAAACTGGAGTACTTGTAGAGGAATGACATCGTGAGACCTAGTTTATCACCCAGGGTGGCCATAGTTTTTTTTCCAAGATGGAAGATGCGGGATTGAGGTTATGTGTGGACTTATAGCACTAGAATATGGTCACTGTGTAGAAACATTATCCACTAACATGGTTTGATTACCTCTTCGATCAAAATAAGGGAGAGAAGTGGTTCTCAATGATTGACCATAGGTATGGTTATCACCATCACCATGAATGGGATGAGGATGTACTAAAGACAGCCTTCAGATGTTGGTACGACCACTATGAGTACATGGTGATGTCGTTTTTCTTGAAAAATTCCCCATAAGTATTCATTGGACTCATGAAAAATATCTTCCAACCTTAATTAGACCGGTTCATGGTGGCCTTCATTGATGACATCCTGGTGTACTCAGCATCCGAGGATGAGAATGTGATACACTTGAGGATGGTTCTAGACATGCTCCAAGAGCACCAATATTATGGGAAGTAATCATATTTTTAGTTCTGGATTTGAAGGTCCACTTTCTGGGAAATATCATTTCATAGGATGGATTTGCAGTGGATTCGGTGATGATTGAGGTGGTTCTTTCTTGGGATCCACCAAAGAGTGTTACCAAGTTTCAGAGTTTATAAGTTTTTGTTGGGTACTATTCAATTTTTGTACCCATATTTTTCTGAGAAGATGCACCCTTTAAATCATTTACATTTATGGTGGATCCTTTTGTGTGGATTGAGAAGTTCTAGTAGTGCTTTCAGAAGTTGAGTTAGAGGTTGAAAAGAAATATGAACTTTAGATTACCAAAGGAGGGCATCAGGTATGTAGTGTTCCATAATACGTTAGGGGATGGGCATGGTGGTGTCTTGATTTAGGGTAAACCAGTGATTTCTTATGGTTCACACCAATTGAGACAACATGAGTAGAATTACATGACCCATTATCTTAAGCTAGCGATGATAGTCTTCTAATTTAAGATTTGGAGATACTACTTTATGGGTGAGTGGTTTACCATATATTCTAACCACAAGAGTCTCAAGTATATCTTCTCTCAAAAGGATATGAACATAAAATAGAGCCAATGTATAGAGTTCCTCTAGGAGTATGACTTAGAGATTTTCTATACTCTTGATAAGGGGAATGTAGTGGAAGAGACTCTCAATAAGAGATCCATCTTGCAGTTGTGAATCAAGGTGTCAGAGAATTTATACTCATTACAAATATCATTTGTGGATAGAGATGGAGTATATTTCCTAAATTCAATGGCAGTCCCCCATCCACTCTTCCATCATGTTAGGGAGTATCAACTTGGGTATGTCGATTACGAGACCAGAAATGCTCAGTTTTTCATAGGGCATGCCTCTGATGGATATTTGATAGGTGAGAATCACATCATTAATTTAAAAGGGCACACAATAGTACCTAGTGGTGTTGTGCTCGGGGGGTTCTAAGGGAGTTCAACACATACCCTCTGGAAATACATCTAGGTGTGGAAAAGATGTACCTAAAGATATGATGATAGTTATGGTGGCCATGGATGAAGAAGGCAGTGGAAGTGTTCATTTATCTATGCCTCACATGCCAGTAAGTGAAGGTGAAGCACCAGGTTCTAGCGGGATTGACCCAACCACTTGAGGTGCCAGCATGGAAGTGGGATGAGATATCAATGGAATTTATGATGGGTTTAACATGCATGTATAGGAAAAATGACACCATATCGGTGATCGTTGATGGATTCACCAAGTCTACCAACATCCTACCAATCTGTAAGCAGAGTCCAGAAGAGAGCTTAAGATTCCTCTATGTAAAAGAGATAGTTCAGATTCACAGAGTACCATCGACGATAATTTTAGATCATGTTTCCTGTTTCACATATTGAATGTGGAAGGTATTACATGAGGAATTTGGGACTCAGTTACGCTTGAGAAAAATGTTTCATCCCTAGATGGATAGCTAGATAGAGAGGACCATTTAGGTTCTTGAGGGCATGCTATGTGCTTTCATCCTATACTTTGGCCATGGTTGGGAGGATCACCTCCCTCTGGAGGAGTTTGCATACAACAAAATTTTCCATTCCACCATTACTATGGAAGAATTTTATTCCTTTTATGGGTGACCATGCATGTCACCACTTTACTAGACAGACCCAGGAGAGTTAACACTCATGGGTCCAGAGTTGGTGCGATCTACTGAGGAGATGGTGTAGATTACTAGAAGAGTATGAGGACTGCATAGAGTTGGAAGAATTCATTTTCCGACATAATATGAAGGACCTTGGAGATCTAGAAGGGATACCATCTATTCCTTTGGGTCTCACATTGATGGGGATTGTAGAGATTTGGAAGGGAAGGAATGTTATCTCCAAGATACATTATCCCTTTTTCATATTCTTTGTAGAGTTTTTATGGTGGAGTATGATGTAGCTCTACCCCCAAAATTGCAATGGGTTCTTGATGTCTTCCATATATTGCAGCTAAGGAGGAAAGTGATTGATCCCTCACACATCATCATCTTGGGTGAGCTGGACAATGAAGATGTGGTTACTTTTTTAGAGAACTCAATGGAGATCATTGATGGAAAGGAAATGATCCTTCATGGGTGGTTAATTACTATGGAAAACGTTCATTGGAAGCATAGGAATATATAAGAGAGCACTTGGGAGTGGGAGGCTCAGATTCATGCTCATTACCCTCACCTTTTTGTTGAGTAATTCTTGTTTTGTATTTAGAGGATGTAAATCCCTAAGGTGAGGGGAATATAATGAATCAGATTTTCTCATGTTTTATTTTTATAAATTAATTGGGACAATTTGAAGACCATGTTATAAGATGGCGTGAGATTCTAAGTCCTGGTGTGTCCGAAACAAATCGTTAAAAAAATTTAACTTTTAGTAAAGCGAGCAGGCCGTTTTTCATTAAATTTGAATAACTTCTAAATGGTTCCCAGATAAAAAATTGGAGGGAGTTGTTGTGTTTTGGACATAAAATATACCTTAGGTAGGGCTTAATATTGCCTAGAATAGGCCACAAATAATAGATAGTTCTTGGAAATGTCAGTAATAAAATATTTAAAAAAAATATTTTATTACAACACAGTAAGGGTCTATTTTTTTAAATGAACTTTGTCAAAGAATTTAAGGTTGTCATCATAACCTCAGAATTCCTTTGAAAAGAGGAGATGGATTTCTATAGAACAAATGTTGGAAGATCGAGAATCGATGACAAATGATCAGATATCAGATCTTGGATGAAATATCAATGGATTGACAGATAGACGAAGGATGACAACACAGATTGTCCCTTCATAAACTACTGATCCAAACTCCAGGTAGGGTGGTGTTATTTTTTATTCATTTTTTCATTCTTAAATTCGATGATGAATGTGGAACAACCCACAAAAATATTTATCAATGGTTGTATCGCTTTTGATATGGGAGTTATATTATGGGGATTTAATGGGGGATAGATATGTGTGATTGCTTCCTTCTTTGTGATCCATCTAACAATGATGAATTGATATTGACAAGAAAAAAGGTCGAGATCCATCCTTAGGGTGCTTTTGTGCTTTTCCTTTTTCCTCGGACTTCACATTCTTCACATTATTCAGGATTGTATGAGAGGATTTATTGTGTTTTCCTTCGATTTGTGGGGAAATAACCTGAGACGAATGATATGACACTACCATGACACCATGGTGGGATGATGATAAAGGCACAACGTTTTTTAGTCCAGGTGGAGCATGAGGGAAGGAAGGTGGGATACCGGAATGGGGGTGGTGGAAGTAAAAGGAAATGGCCTAGTGGAGTCAGTCTTAGTGAAGCATGAGGTAGAGGCCACCATTTGGGTAGCCAGTACAGACGAAACATGGAAATGGGGCTGTGTCGGAACCGGTTTGGCTGACAAGCATAAACTATTACATTGACTGGCGGATGCAGCTCGATGCAGCATCGGAGGAACCCCTATAGGTGAGGTTGTGGGGAAGGAGGTGCGGTCTTGAGGCCGCATAGAATGTTTCTTGACACTACTTCAGTACAGAGTCACATGGTCGGTGTGGACCATGTGAGGTGAAGTGAACCGACACGCATGCGGCAGGCCGGACCAGATGAGTCAGGCTAGACCCAAAATCCAAATAGGCTAGTCCAGTTCAGACCATACTAGAACAAGTGGGGTTGGGTCAGGAAGACCTATTTAGGTTGGACAGACTGGGTTGGGTTGTCCGGCGATTCAGGTCGGGTCCGGTGGGTCATATCAGACCTTGATTGGACTCCAGTCAGGCCTTTTTAGTAAAACAACCGTAACATTCAAACTGTGTGTCCGTTTAGAGAGATGTTTCCAGAGTTGTGACCCTTGTGATGGGAGGATACTTTCAGGATACTATATGTGAGTTATTTTAGAATTTGGAATACAACCAAATCACTTGAGGAGTAGGTTGTCCTGATACAAGCGTGCTATTAGTGGAATATGACGGCTAGCTGTGACTTAGTGAGTACATGACTTTGGGGATTCATGACATATCAACGCTTTGCAGGTTATCAATACTACACATGTTATTGAAACTCTGTGTGTTATCGACACTCCATGTTTTATGGATACTGAGTGTTCTGAGAACTACATCTGATAATCCTACATTTCACACTACAAACTTATACTTGTGTGAGCTAACTATAATTTTGTGTTTCTTTCATGGTATACCATGTATTTAATTGTGGTATAATAACTTTATTTCATTGAGGTATACTTTTTGTATTTATTTTGTTAAAATATGTGTATTTCATGGTGATATTCATATGTGGTTTTGGGGTGTCCTAATGAGTTTTGTTTTACTCACCCCTTCATGAGTTATGCTAGCACACATCGTTTCTTGTGAAGATGATCGACACATTGAAGAAGCTCAAGGTGGACTAGTACCAGGTGGTTCTTATATTGTTTGGATAGACAAGGTGTGCTCCTACGGCTTTAGATAGTTTTCCTACAAGTACCCTTTAGGTAGGGTTTTCTGTGGATGAGTTTCAAGAACTTGTGTATTCACTTGGATAGGATCCTTTTTTTTGCGAGACTATATTCTGGCCCTATTTAATTTCTAGTTTCCTACTGTTGTACTATGTGGTTGGTATCTTAGTGTATACATTCAATTTTTTACTTTGTGTTTTTACTTTCCATCATTTAGGTCTTGGAGATGTGTGTGTGTGTATAAATACTTAGGAAAATTCCTCCCATTATTGGATATTCGTACTCAGTGCTAGTCACCTGCCCCTGACCTATCAGAGCTGGTGTTGGGGTAGTCATGACACAACCCCCTCTATGATGGGTAATGACATTCTTTATTTGAGAAAGGGTACAAAACATGGTGATGTGGGGTAGAGGATATTGAATCTTCCTAGATAGTTTGGTATGCATATTTAAAATCATGATCCAAATTGATCAGTTTAGGAGGATGACATGGGACAATCATATCATGAGTGTACTAAAATATGATGGGGGGATGGATTTTTATATAGTGATTTCATGGAACAAGAGGATCTAAAATCCTTTTTTTCATCATGAAACATTTGGTTAATGACTATAGGCACATATGTAGGATTCATAAGCAGACTAGAATAGTCAAGAAAAGGGTCCCTTGAAGCTTGGTTTATTTTCTGGGGACTTGTAAGGTTTTGGTGATCAGATATAATCAAATCATAAAGTGTGACTTGTGGAATCTGTCATACCCAACAAGGGTTCGAGCACCCTAAAAATTATTTCACTACCTAGAGAAAATATTCTTACGGTGATGATATGTGAAAATCCATTACTCTAACTTTTTCTAAAACTTGGTTGTCCAATGAACATAACATGGATTTTACTAGGGATTTAAATTATACCTTATGACCTATATTATTTATTCATTAATTCCCAAATTTTTTCTTAAAATGTTGATATGAAGAGTTTAGTGATCGAATATGTGAATTTATCTCATTCCACATTTTGTGGGTTTTTGACCTAACATGATTTTGTCTCTTTTTCTATTAGTTTAAGGTATTACTTTATGGACCATTATAGGCAGAAGAATATGGTCATATAAATTTGACTAATGTGCATGTATTTTTAGTTTGTGACACACATGGAACTAATATAGATGATGATACATAATATCCCCACTATGATACCCAGGGTCAAGAGTAACCCAACATCCTTATGAGAGGGAGATACAGATGTTGTAAATCATGGATTACAGCCCCCGATTCATGAGAAATGATATAGAAAAATTATACCAAGAGTAGTTCAGATCATGTTCAGGTGTTGAGTTCATCCATGGTGATGTTAAGGCTCATAATGATTGGAATTTTTTTCCAGTGTGACAAACTTGATTAATGACCACATGAACATATTCTTGAGACATATACATACATACATAGTCCAGAAAAGGGTCGTTGATGCTGGGTATCTTTTCCAAGGGCCATGGAAGGATTTCGTGATCTGAGGTACTCAAATAATGATCTATGTTTTATAGATCGAGATTAATTTAAAAGAATATGGAAGAACCACATACTCTGTCTAGATGGGGTAAAGATATGGTGGTCTATTGACAATGGATGAAAAAATGGGTTCTATTTTTCATTTTATATCATCATGTTGTGGGGAAAATTTCAATATAGAATAATTTCATGTGGTAAGTACATTCATCGTGAATTTTATTGTCTTGTACTGAGGAATTTCCTGTTATGAATTTTTAATTTTATTTGATGAAGACATTATACTTGTAGATTAACATCACACCATAAGGATATTCTTGTCATATTGTTTTAATGACATACAAATAGGATATTTTCCGTGTAGTTTAGAATTATGTGGTATGAACTTTGGAACTGATGTAAATTGTTTTTTCAGGATACATTATGTACACAATAAAAAAATACGTGTCCATGGATCATATATAGGCCAAAACGAGATTTTGTGACTCAGATCCTATATAGTTGTGGTGAATTTTATATTAGTTGTTACATAATGATGCAGGATTAGAGATCTATATTTCGCTACATATCCTATGATTACCTTAATCAATCCATACATATTTCATGAATGGGAAACACTCTATAGGTTTGATCCATGCATATATGTTGTAATTGTTCCAATTGATTATTGTAGCTTGGTCTAGGATCCATGATATTAATGTCAATATCTATCATCTGATGCAGAAATCAACCCTCATGAAGTTATTGAGGAACTATGCAGTTTGAAATCGTGCAACAAGGATGTGGGATTCCCAACATGAAAAGTGGAATTGTGGCTAGACCAAGGATGGAAATCTAGGATTCACTACATATCCTATATCAATAGGTACAAATCCATTTGTATTTCATGATTTCCCATGTAGTTTAACATCTTACGGTGAGGATGAAGATGAACCAATGTAAAATAATAGAAAGGTTTTGGTTGGAATCGAGAGTTGAAGTTTGTTTGTCACTATATATCTCATGAGAATGAGAATCAAGACGAATATAGTTACTAGAGAGGGAAATTATTATAAAAGTTCACCCTATATGCATAGAGGAATAATTTTTTATATTTTTAATCACTATACCCTTGATTAAATATTTTAGTATCACTACATATCCTATGATGTTAGGAATATATTCACACATACTTCTTAAATGATGTTTTGGTAAGTGACCAACACCTGAAATGGTGGTACTCTCAAACGAGGTCCACAAGAACATACAATTTTATATAATTCATGGGACATCAACCATGCAGATTAATGTCATGTGGTGAGGAATCATGGAATTCCTTTTGTGGTCTTGAATTCAGGATCATGATATGCCTACTGAAATATTCTATGGATTATTTTAGGGGGATCCCTTATAGAAAATCTTAATCTCACATGAGTTATGATCATTGAGAGATAAAATGAATGAAATTGTTCCCTATAAATATGAAGAGGAAATTATGGATAGGACATGGTTATTTCGCATCATATGGTGGTTGGGCAAAGATAGAGGATCCTAGTGTCCCTATACATCTCATTAAAAATGATAATAAAGGTGTACATAGTTCTAGAAAACCCAATAAGTTTAATTTAATGTGTAAAAGACATTATCAGTGTAGTTTAAAAACATAAAATAAGGACATGGATCACCTAATGTGTAGGAAAATGATGGTTTTTGCTGGACCCAAACCTATAGGTTTGGGAATCACCATTTTTCTTGAAATGGAAAGAATTAATCCATACATATTTCATAGGGAACCAGATAGTTTAAAGTTATATGGTGAGGAATTTATCCAGGAAATTTTTTATCATATGGTAAGGATGTGGGATACCATGCAGTTTATAGTCGTGTTTTTAAGACCAAGGGGTGATACAAAATTTATCATACAACTTCCCAGAAAATATCCATACATGTTACCATCATGTGGTCAAGATGAAATCTATACAGTTTATCATCCTATGGTTAGGATAATATCTGTACAGTTTATCTTCATGTGGTCATGACAAAGGATATCGTGTAGTTTAATGTATTTATATTAGAAATTTTACACTTGATTAATGCTATGAAAATTAATTGTTTAGAAATTTCACTTTGGTTAGATGTTTTACACACTCCCCATCCATGATGGCCATTGAATATGCTCCACTATGATAGACCAAGTGTATGATATAAGGATCTTCCCAATTGGGTTCTAGCTTTAGATGTTTCTTCCCTAATATCATTGGGGTTCTTATTTCACACAATAGTTCTCCATATAAAAATGAATGGAGGAAAATGTTCTTATTAAAGGATCATGTGATCAGATTCTTATGAAATTCAAGGTTATTTAATGTACACAACATGTTCTCATCTAGATGATCCATATCATTTATCCTCTTATATGATAGTTCTTCAATATAGAGCTATCCACAAATGGTTTTTGAAACAAAGGAAACTAGACCTCTATTGGTAACACTTCCTCAGTCCCATGAACCAACAAGTATGGATTTTCTTCTATAGCAGTACTTATTGTGGTATGATAGACCCATAAATAATAGAGGAACATTTAGGACTTTGAATAATTGTCCTTATTCACCCTAATTTGGATTATATTTTATAGAATATTATTAAATACTTCAATATATCCATTTTTTGTGACATTATTGAGAGATGAGTTATTGGATTTGATATTGTACTCCTGGTATAGTTTCATTAGTTTTTTTGAACATAATTTCCTATTGTCATTGATTAATATTGTACAAGGGACTTGGAACCTAGAGATTATATGGGACATTATGAGGTTGATAGTGTTCTTCCTACAAAATTATTTAAAGGGAATTTTCATAGTCCATTTAGAAAATATTCTAGTATCATTAAGGATATACTTGAATTACTAAGTCTTGGTAGTGGATATAGACCAACAACATCTATTACCAATATGAAAAATGACCATGGATATTTAGGGGTTGATGGTTGAATTTTTCATGAATGTGGCATGAATGAAATTTCATGGTGAATTAGACACAATACTATTACACATATTTCCACTAATATCCCAACCTCTAAATTTCGTGGGAGAGTCTGGTCTTAAATTTATGGGCTCCACAGGATCTCGTATGGACTTCCTCCATGTTGGTGGAAATATATAATTATACTATGAATCTAATGATGATTTTCTCATATCCTTATTTGTAGAGGGATTTTTTCCATTTGGACTTTCCTTGAAGGTGAAGTTCATTGGATGGATCCAAATATGTTCCATTTCAACCCAGTCTATCGGGAGAGTCCCATTTTGGAGATAACTGATTATTGTATCCATCCATACACGGGTTTCTATCAGTTAATAATTCTTAGGGGCAGTGTTGATATAATTTATTACATCCATATCACATAGAATGATCAAATATGTCATTATTTTATATGCGATATGGAATATTTATTCCCCATGATCAGGGTCAGATAGGAAGATGAATCCATTAGCCAATACATCGGGGGTGAGCATTCTTGGAACGGGGAATGTGATGAAATGTGGGATCTAAAAGGAACTCTTCCATCAATCCCTTGACATAGATAGTGATAGTGTATAGTTCATCCTTTTTAATGGAATATTTTCCATTGATCTAATTTATCACATGTTATGAATCCCATTTGATATTCGGGTAGGCTATGTGTAGCTATAGGGATACTTCCAAGCCAGGAATGAGGACTTGGTACTCTACCTTTTTATTCATGAATCTTTTGGATAATGAGAAATATTAGAAAAAAACTTCATTTTTAAGGGAGAAAAATATGATCCCTATAATATCTCAATTATGCCTCGAGTTTTACAGCCTTTTCCCAAAAGTACTTAGAGAGGAACCATCAAAATACATCTCCCATGTCTGGTGGGTGTTATAGGTATATAATACCTTATCATCTAAAAGCTCTATGTCCAATGGTTTATTTTTTATTGTAAAATGTGCATTGAAGAAATATGCCAATGAATTCCCTTTCTGTAACTTATGCGACATGAACTAAATGTCATGTTTCTATAGAATGACCACTCATTAGTCCAAGAAACCAATAAACACAGTAAGACCTAGGATGTACTTGAGAAGATTGAAATGAGAGACCGTAAAGACTATGTGGTGTTTCAAGTAATGCCACATATTTTTCACTATGAATATGAGTGAAAGTTAGTTCATCATGACATAATAGTATCTGGTCTCGAAACCTATTATTGTTTTTCTGAGGTAGTAGAGACTGTTCTCAATCCCTGCATCATTATATTATCCATGGAGGTTTCTCAGTGAGAGTTCCATGGTGGCCACATTCGTGATGATTGTCTTACCTTACACCAGAGGCATCAAAACTAGTGGGTGAAGAAGGAACTGCTTGAGGCATTTGAAGCCTTCCTTGAAATCATCATCCCATTGATACGAGAATCCTTTCATCATTATCCAAGTGAAGGAGAGATCCTTGGAATCCAAGTTGGATATGAATCTCTGAATGTAGGAATGGTGCCCATGGATCCCCTATATTATTTGATATTTATGGGGTTTACATTTATAAAATAGCACTAGACTTCTCTGGGATGATCTCAATATTGTGGTGGTGTACCAAAATGTTTAAAAACATCCACGATGTTACCCTAAAAGTTTATTTTGGTGGATTCATCTTCATACCGTGCTATCTCATCTTGTGGAAGATTATTTAGATTTTGTGAAATGATCACATTTTTGTCAATTCATGAAAACTTGGTGTTCTACATAACATTTGGAAATCTATAATAGGAATGGATTAATGACAGTATTCATGAAACCTTAGTATGTGGTGTAATAATTATTTAACCCACTATAAATGTATTAATAAAAAAAATATCCAAAGAGGTGCTCTAAAGGTTGTGGCTTCCTCTTCATGAGGGGCCATCATTATTTGATTATACCCTGGATACCCATTAGTGAATGAATGGTCATGAAAGACTACATTTTCATTGATCATGTGTTATGTGAACAGAAATGGGAAGTCCTAATTTAGGAAAAAAATGACCGAGGTCTCTAAAATTGATGTAGACCCAAATTTTCCTATTCTTTTTATTGAATGAGATGGTGTTTTCAAGCCATCTTTGGTATTTAACTTCTTAGAAAAAGTTTTCTTTGATAAAATTTTCATCATCCAACTATACATTGATGGAATGAGAGGTTTAAATCCTCATGGATACCTTCTTGAAGACTTGGTTCTCATTGGGTAGGTCGAGATGATGTGTAGCCACATTGGGATTTATTTTGGGAATTTTTGTATAGTTACAAGATACCACATATCAGTGATTATTTAGAAATACAATGTACATATCTTAATCATTTAGGGGAATGGGGGAACCAATGACAGTAGTCTATAGGTCTTATTATATTCTTATATATATTTGTCTAAGATTCTTAATGCTATTACATACACCTTCCTCAAATGGGGAAGGTGAGTTCTTGAGTTCTTACTCATATTCCTCCAATTATGAGTATATGGAGAAATTTTTAGATGAAGAAGTAAATATGGGGGCTTCTACGACACTCTCATAGTGATGGAGGACATGATAAGAGATATTATCATCCCTAACCTCTTTATTCATTGCAAATAGATGCTAGCTCTGATTGGTTTTTACACTATCACTAGGGACAATAGGAGATTGGATCTATGGTACTAGGTCTATCACCTCAACTAGATTTATAGGTATCCCATATTTGTTGTCAACCATACTCCTAGGGTTTTCAAGTTCTATGCCTAAAATGTTAGGAGCTGAAAACTATGTATCATCATCCAACACTAATTTTTTCCTCCCTTTTTGAAGAAGCATGCCTCAGCATATGTGGCTTCACTAGTTTCAAAGGGGGATCCATCACCATGTAGTTTGAATAATTTTCAATTAATGGATTACTTCATAAATTGATATAATGTTAAAGGCACCAACATGTGCCTATTTATCCAAGGGAGTTTGAGCAAAACACTCTATGTGATGTCTTTCTAGTTAACCATTAACTCATATTTACATGTGAGCTCCCAAAACTGACTTTTGTGTTTGATCCTCCAGAGATGTTTTTTCTCACACTTATCATACCATTGAATTTTCTTCATTGTGATTTAAAAAATCTCCTTAACTATATCCCAAAAATTGGATGGTTCAAATTGGGTTGATATTGATCATGAATCCATTTCCAATTACATCCCTTCAATTTTTTTACATATTTGAGTCTTCCTGAAACATATAGGGGTATGACGTGTCACTTAATGACCTAATATTGATCATTCTATATGAACGAGATGGTGATATGAAATTCTATGACTTGGTATCCAATCAATAGACTTCAACTGTAGTGACCTCTATATCAAATTCCTAAGGATTTTGGTGGTATTTAACGAGTGCCTCCTTGAGTTATTCTAAAATATGTAGCACATCCATAATTGAGAGATTGTATGGGAAAATCTATAGATACTTTAAAATTTCATACTTTTGTGATATAGGTTGGCACATCCTAAGTTAGGGTTACTCCTTGACATGTGGATCATGAATTGAGGAATTTTAGGTAAACATGCATAGTGATTTTGCAGTGGTCTTGGGGGTATCAGATGACTGCGGTGTGGGTTTTACCTACATTCCTCATTACATGGGTTGATTAGATAATCAAAGCATCACTTGGCATTTATTCAAGACAATTTTAAGTAGATGATGACTGTAGGATTCTAGGACACCTATCTACCTCTTTTAAGACTTATAGTGTGGCTGACCATGGGGTTCTATTGCATATATAATATTTATGAGTACAATATAAAAGTATTGGGTTTTACAACATCTATTTTGTCCCATGTATCATCGGTTCTAATGTATGTGGCATCATATTCCCCATTTATATACATGCAACTTGTATTCTAAGGCATATTCATCAACATACAAGGTATCTTCCAGGTGTATCACTTAGATAGAAGAAAAGATGATCTCTTCATCTGATGAGAGTTCTGTTTAGTGGGGAAGATCTCATGTGGAGAATATCATAGGAAATAATTCTATAAGAGTGAGAGATTGCATTGGAGAAAAGTGAGAATTTTCCACATTTGTTTCTTTCTGCTTCCATTGGTTGTCTATACCTTTGTGAGGCTTTCTAATGATACCTTACATGGTGGTGGATCTATTTTGGGTATGCACAACTATTATCTCAAGGTTTCAAGGGCTTAGTCAACTATTTGATGATTCATCCATTTGTCAATATTATGATCCAAATCTCTATGAATTTCATCCAACCGTCCATTTAATTTGACTAGGGAAAAATTATGCAGGCTACATAATCTAAGTATTTATCTTACACCACCTGTCTAGAATAGACCATGGATTAAATGGAATATGTTTAGATGAAAAGGTCCATGATATTATGACCCAACCATCTATGGAATGGGTAGTAGTCAAGATGTTCGGTGAGGTTGAAATCATCAAGCTTCCTAGGCTTTAGTGGCATGATCAGGTTGTTGTCCATGGATTCTATAAAATAACTAGTTAATTGTTCATTAAATAAGGAATATGTTTTGTTCATCTGTTCAAAAATTTTCATGTGATTGTTAATTTTTTGTGCTTATGGCAGAGTGAGATTCTACTGTTGTTTGTTCCTTAAAAGGATAGTCCAGGTGGTTTGGGACTAACATAGTCTCTCGGGTAGACACTATTACTGGCTTGAGTATGATAACTACAAATTCTACTTTCCCTAGAATTTTCCACTGTGTTGAGGGCATGAGCTGACACTTTGATCCAGTTTATTGAATGAAATCTTCAGGATGTTTTCCCATTTATTAAAACTCATGAATCCCACCTGAATAATTCAACTAAATCAGAGTTGTATATAGCTCATCCTGGAGATTTTAAACATAGATATATAACAATTTTTTCTGTGATAGAGGGATTCTTGGTGAATAGGTTAAACCATTATACTTGGATACGAAGTCAGACACCATCTAATTTTTTAATTTCATGAAGTTCTCCAGGCCGATGATCATTTTTTTCATCAGCATGGATCTAAATTGATAACATAACTGATGGATAAGGTCCTTCCATCCTAGAACAGATACTTCTGGAAAGTTGTTTTACCAACAAAAGATGACCCTATCAAAGTTTAAAAAAATTACATCATCTATGTTGCCTCCTTTTGATCTTGGGGGTTCGTCATCGACCCACATTAGGAAACAAATTGTGTGAGATGCTATTAAGGATCTCATGAAATGTCAAAGGTAGTGATGGTAGGATTTCTAAAATTGGGTGGAGGAAAATTTTCATCCACCCACATGGGATATGGGTTCCTTTCCAGCTTCACAGGTGCACATCTCCTTTACTTGGATTCCATTAGAGTATAAAGGGACTCAATTGTGTTAAGTAAATTAGGGGGAACTATATTCAGGGAATTCTCCCATCTATAGGGAGCAGGTGGAGGATAATGAGGTAGGATTTCCTTCCCCCACAACTGATTCTCAATTCATACTAAGACTGAATGATTACCCATGAAACACTACAAGAAAACCACCATTTAGCAGCGGTTATTTTTGCGTATAGCGGCAGTTTAAACCACCGCTACATGGTTTGGCGGTGGTTTATAGAAACCACCGCCAAATTGGGAGTCGGAAATCTATTAGAGATGGTTATTTCCATTTAGCGGTGGTTTAAGGGAAGCATTGTAGCTACCTTATTTAGCAGTAGTTTTACTGAGTTTAGCGGCAGTTTTTACGCGCCCTGGATTTTATTTTATTTGTGGCAGTTATAACCGCAATGAATAAAATAAAATCCAACGGCCGTAAAACCACCTCTAAAGTCATACGAACCTCCGCAGAATGCATTCGGGTGATGAGACTATGTAGTGGAAGTTATAACCACCACTAAATGTAAAAAATACTTACGTTTAGTGGCAGTTTTAACCGCTTCTAATGTCTTACCTTTATACTTTTCACGGCAGTTAAAACCGGCATGAAAAGCTGACCAGAAAAAAATAAATTTCTGCTTCCACTGCACCACTGCCCTGAAAAACAAATCAAACCAGAAATACCAGTATCCTAACAGATTAATGCACACAAAATTTAAAAAATAATGGAGATAACTAGTAAAAAATTTATGGTCGTGATTCTTGGAAAATATAGCAGAACATCATAAATGGATATGTGTAGTGAGGAGGAGTAAAAAACATGACCTAAATTGATAGATAATGGGTATAACACCACACAACACATTCTAAGGTTGATTTAAAATTAGTTTATATTAGTGATTCATGGACATGGAATAATCATTTAACGTTATAGAATTAGGACCATGTGGTGATCATGCAACTCAACCATGCTTAAGGTGGACTTCCTCCCAACCCCTAAGCCGTTCTAAGCCATGATTGATTCAAGAATCAAGGATATTCATATAGTTATAATTGAATATAGAGTTTAACCCAATGAGGGGAATAAGTAACCTAAGGAATATCACGATGACAATTACAACTTTTGTGAACTGGGAAGTGAAAAGGGAGTAATCGACAAAAATAGAATTATTATTAACAATGTTTGAAACATAGGATACCTGAGCTAGTTGAGGATAGGATGAAAAATATCATGATATACTATTTTTGGAGATCAAAGCATGAGATCCAATTTTTATCAGTAAATGTACTTCATTGAATGAGCTTGAGATTGTATGTAAGACACTATGTCCATGAATCATTTCATTAGAGATCCTTTTCTGATTGGTAGGGTATGGATTATCCAAATAGTAGAATGTGTCAACCACAAAAGTGTATGTGGTAATGTACCATATAGAATATTAGGTTCCATGGGAGATATTTCCTCATGTTCTCAAATGTTCTATTTAAACATGTGGGTTGACAAGATTCAAGCCTGGCCTAGAAAGAAACATCCCCATGATGAGTTACTGGTAGGGATGGGACTGAGAAGAAATATACATCCATCAATATGTGTCTCCTCATAATGGGCATCAATAAAAACATAGTTTTAATGTGTGACATGGTAAGAGACTATTGTCTGTGGAGTGATTTCATCTCTAGCAAGGATATCATATCATCTCATATTCGGAGAAATAAAAGTTTTTTATGGGTAATGTGTGGTTCATTTCATACTTATCATATAAGGAATCTCAGATTTATATGTGGTAATTATTTTTATAATCATCCCACACTTCTCATATGAGGCATCCTTATTTCATTTAATAGGGTATGGTTGTTAATTAACATTTTTTGTTGAGGACATTGGGCTTTGAGGTTTAAAATCATACAACATGGACTATGAATTCAACTAGATTAAATTCCTAGAGCTCCAAATATAGGAATAGGTTTAAGTTAAAGGTCTCCATGATTTGACCAAAGTAGATATGAAAGGGAGAAACCTATAATGAGTCGATGATAGGGTTGTTCCCTGGATTAAATATTTATATGTAACTACTTATATCAGGATTATTGGAATTAATCCACATGTTTTTATGATTCACAGTGTTATAGGATACCAATTCCATAAGGGTTTACCTTCTTGGATGATGATATTGAATAATTACATATTATAATATTAGGCATCGAGAATTTATAAGAGGTGAAATTATCCCTCTTTAAGAGACATATCAATTTTTTATGGGGTTAAATTTTCTATCATTAATAGGTATATATATTTTACATGAGGTAATTATATAGTTTAAATTCATCTTACTAGGATTTTAGAAGGTCTTTTGCATCTATATACCCATTATTTACTTCCTCATATCAGGAAATGAGAGCATCTTGGTCCACTGATGTGTAAATATAAATGAAAGGAGATTATTTCAAAAAAAGAGGCTCATGTGAGTGTTTTGGGGAAATGACACCTTATGTAATGGATTATTATATGGTGAATCATCATCTAGGATCAATGATAGAAGATATATGCGTCAATACATATCCCATGGAAATGGGAATCAACCAACCCATAGTTCTAGAATGTTGTGGTGAATAAAACCTTGGGTTATAGGATAAAATAAGACCTTCAACCCATGATGAAATCCTGAATATGATTGCACACAGTGTAAGATTATACAACGAAGACCATGATGAAAATTTTAATGTCATGTCTTGATGAAAATGATTTTTTTCATCTCACATAATGTGATGATTCCATGTTTTATATGAGGTAATGTTTTTGAATATATCATAATTATCATAAGAGGAATCAAAATTTTATATAGTGTAAGAATTTTAGATTATCTAATACACATCGTACAATGAATCCCGATTTTATATTATTTAATACTATCTCCCATTAAGAGTACCCTAGGTTTTATATGGGGTGTGACCACATTTTATCATCATGAACAGAATATGATAACCATTAACAATTCATGAAGACTCACTATCTACACATTCTTCTTAATATCGAATAAATCTATTATAAATAATGTTTAGGTAAAACCTTATGATGCTTAAAAAACTAAACACATTCTTAGATATGGTCATGAAACCCTAACGAGGTCATATCCTATAATAACTTTTAATATATATGCATCCTCAATATGAAAAATAACCAAAAATACCTATAATATATATAAAGGAACCATTTTAGTATGTTAAAATAATACCCATCCTTCTAAAGATCAAACATGGACTTAAATAATCCTTGAAGAGTCTACATGTGACATGAATCCAAAGTGATCAACTTTTTATTTATGGGTCAACATCTAAAAACCATGTGTTTTTTTCCATGATTTCATTTTGAATCACATTTCCCCTTCTATTCGCAATTCTAATATCTCTCTTCTATTTTCATTCAAAAATGAGGTAAGTTTCATTCAATTTTGGGGGAGTTAAAATATAAAAGTTTGAAAGAAAAAACAAGTCTTTTATGATAAAACTACAATTAAAAAAATAAATTCATTATACTTGAATTGATTAATGTCCACTTTGAATCAGGAAAACATAATGTCAAATGATTTTTAATTCCATGATTATGATTTTAATTCACATTTATGTTGATGGTCATAGTTTTTGGAATATGTGGTTATCCAATATGATTTTTCATGATTAAATTATTATCCTTTTAATCAAAATTCCATAGTGCATGTCTATTGGATTTTGGGTTTATTTTTTGAGTTATTGGGTCCCTTTCATCATAGCATGGTGTTTGGGTTCATTTTAATTTTAATTTTAGTATCCAAAAAAATAAAGAAAATAAAATAAAAAAGACCATATAGAGAAATGTTTTGTTCAAATGTGTGGCGTCCAACACTTGGGAATCATTACTCTATAATTTTTTTACCCAGAGTTAGGCTTTACATGTCTATTTTTGACCATGTAATTGACAACATGTGGGGAATTTGTCAGTTGGGGATCATGACTCTGAACCTGTCTTTCTCGGAGTCAGTCCTCTCATATATATTTTGGTTAAAAAAATCAAAAGAAAAACAAACAAAAAAATTGGATACTCATCCAAAGTATTAATGTGATTCCCAACGAGCGCTTCCATTTTCTTCATATTAAATAAGGAAATGGGCCCCATGTCTTTTGTGATGCACAACACATCATCGTGCTTAATTGAAATGGGATGAAATGTGAAGATGAATTTTAATAGTATAATGGTCTTGGGATAGGGATATGTTTGTGAATATAACTGGTGTGAAACTATTTTGAAAGGTTTAATGATTTTATGGAATTATTTTTTTATATGAAATTTATGTTAAAATATATTAGGAAATGGGAATTCAATTTCATATTTTTGACATACATTTTTCTTGAGACTAGAAAAACTCAAGTTAGGGTGTGATTAGCCACTAAAATATGATAATATTAATTAAATATATCTTAATATTTATGTTTTCTAATGTCCATAAATACAAATATTATTCTAATTCATAAATTTAACTTCACTTCACATCATTGTGGAATTCATGTTTAAATTTTCAATTTGGGATGAATTAATCATCTTAGTGTAGAATACATTATATTGTTTATTTTAATTTTATATTTGGAGATATTATTGGGAATTTTATTTGGAACATTTTATCTCTTAAGATTAATGGATTAATACAAAGGTAAGATGGAGATTTTTGGAAATGAACACAGAAATTTCTGGACAAATTGTAATGTACCTAAAGACCATGGAAAAGAAGTGGGGAACACAATTCAAGCCCAATGAATATAAAATTTGATACTTTAGAAATATAAAATTATGGGTATCATTTAATTCAACTATGGAGAGAGCTAATTCAAAAGTTTTCATTGTGATCTAGGCGGTCTAAAATGAAGATTATATTTATGGTCAGATCTGATCACCCATAAAGTCAACCTAGAATTTCATGTATAAAATTCAAAGGGATAATCAAATTGGAATCAAATTTTAAAATATATTATATTAAAACATGAAGAAGATAATTATATGTGATTACCATCCATTATTAATTCATATGGAGTTTCAAATTCACATGTCAAAAAGGGAAATGAATCTGGATGATTTTTCTAGTCAACATTGAAACATCCAATTTCCCATCGATTTCTCACCCTCCGTTTTAATCTCCTAAATTATGGGGAAGGAATTTATTGATGAGGATCCTAACCTAGGATCATCATATAACTATATGAATAGTATTTGGTGATGGGAATTAGAATCCAATGTTTTTATTTAAATTTTAATTTCATGATTTAATTTTCTAATCACATCATTAATTTTTCTCAAGTATGTTTTGGTTCACCTTCATTTATTAAAAATATTTCTTCTTCATCCCTTAATTTATTATCCTTAATATTCTGTTAATATCATTTTCTTAGGGAGTGAATCTATTCACAATATATTTTGTCATTTTTTCACACAATGGTGTAGTGATCATCATGAATTTGTTTTTCTTCTTAAATTATGCCTTTATAAGTAAACTTCCACCTTCCATTGAGAGCCTTGCATCAATGGAAGGATAAAAATTTTGTGGCTTTCTTTTGTGGAGTCACTTCAGTTTGGATTTGATTTTATTTTTTGTTCTCAAATTCTTAAATCAGTTCTATATTTTGAGTGTCTCATTCTTTGACTTATTTTTTTTTGTTTTTCTTTACTGACATTAACAACAACACATTTTGAGTGCTTGTATGATCCAATTCCTTGGAGTGATCATGAATGTTATCATCTAGGTGCATTGGTGATTGGACTTGAAATTATTCATGTATTGAATTAGATAATGATATTAGGGTGTTATCTCACTGATTATATACCTCTTGAACTTGTTAACAGAAAATCCAAAAAAATAATTAGATCCTTTATATCCCTAACAAAAACCTAAGGTCAAGCCTTCTCTATTAGGTATTTCCATTTAAATCATTAGGTGTTTAATTCCTAAATTTAACACCATTCAATCATGAAAATTATTAATTTAATTTCACAAATCATATCAACCCCAACATTGGACACTTCATAGCCAAACCTACATCAAATGTTAGTGTATATAGGTTTCTTATTTAGTTCCTATGGATTAAATACCTAATTTAACTTCAACGATTTCTTATACCTTTAGAGTAAATTTGGGTGCAACAAAAAACCATTCTTTATGGTATTTTTTCTGGACAATCACAACATTAGTCTCTATGTCTCAAATGAATCATTATTACTTTTAGGGGCCCATTCAAAAGACGTTTTGGATATCCTTTCACTCTATTTGTGGTGTATGGTCATTTTTGAAGGTGTTGTATTCTTTTATAGTGAACAACTAGCTCAAGAATTACTCAGTCCCCTAATTTTACCAGAGGCTATAACATTACTAGACACTATGTTTGGTTGGTTATGTTGTTCTAGGGGTGCATAAAAGTGTAACAATACATAATATCACCATAATTTAATATATATACATGATACATCTTAAGATATCAAATTCCAAGGGGTTATGATTCAACGACGCCATGAATGATGAAATTTTGAACTATTCTTTTCTAGTTTTGGAACCCGGAACATGGAGATAATGGTTAGGTGTAGCTGACAAAATAGTATTTTTATTTTATAATGGAGAAACTTATATTATAGATAATGTAGATTTCAAGCCTTCATTCACTGATGAGTATACAAAATATTTTTGGCACAAATAAGGCATGCACTCTAGGTCTAGCTCATATGGGATCTCATATTAAGAAGTGACAAGAGTACAGAACCTAATGGGGAGGTTGTTTCCAGATAACTCTCTCCATATTTTAATGTCGGCCCAATCATCAGTCTAACATGCCTCCATTTAGTAAAATAAAATAATATGAATTTTAGGGTATTCTATTAACTGTATTGGAGTTTTTTTGGAATTTGATGGGGAAATTGTTTTAGTTGAGTCTGATGTTTCAATCACATCTCTATATGAATAAATCATAGTGTTGAACACATCTATTGATGGAAGTGTCTGAGAAAGGGTAGGATTTCCTTTTCCATTGAAGATATCACTATGGGCAGGTTGACCACAGTGGCTGTTAGGAATAGAGTCCTTATGATCTATCTCTGCACTACCACGAGGTGAACTATCATGATATTGATCAACTTACACATCATATAAAGAGTTTAATGGCCATTATGGTGTTTATAATGTGTCTCGAAATACCTCAAGGACACTTTCAATGAGAATATTAGAAATATGGGTCTTTTTCAACATCGTGGCCATAATATGATAACATTATTTTCCAAATTGTGCAGGGATGTGAGCTTGTTATATGAAGATTGTAGGAACACTCTTATTACCATATGGTCTTGTGAGAATATGCACCTAATGCTGAGAAGATATTGGAATATTCCAATGAGTTTTATCATTACGTATAGGAATGTGAGACTTTTTTTAGGCTTGTTTCATTTTCACTTGTTGATCCTCAGTCATAAAATGAGTATGGGCCCAATAATAAACCTTTATGATATGCCACTGGTATTTTGTAGTAGGGATATGAGATTGACCTGAGGCATATTCATCTCTCACCTAGTAAGCCCTGATTTAAATTGGATTATGATCATGATATGAGTATGTATTCCCCATAGGAATATGTCTACAGGCCTCCAGAATGGGAGAAGTGATATGAGGCTCCTCTTGTATTTGCTCAGAATGATGCGGGTGTAGTTGTTCATCAGAGGAAGTAGGTATATTCTGTAGGAATCCATGATCTTCTAGAATATACTAGGTAGATTTACTAACATGAATATGAACTTTCCTCCAAGATTGTTCCATACTCACTTGGTTATCCATGTTTATATTGTGGATAAAAACATGATCCAAGGCCTTTAGATTATGCTGCTATACTTCTTCGATAGGAATATGAGATTATCCCAAGGATTGTCCCCCCTCTAACTAGGTAATCCCAAGCCAGAATAGGGATATGAGCTCGATCTTAGGGCTTTGTAATATTACACCAAACATTTTCAATAGGCATGTTCCCCTATACCTAGGCATGTGTTTCTCTCACCTAGTGATCCCCTGTTGGAATGAGAGTATGATTCTATTCTAGTGCCTCATCCTTTACTAGAATATACTAATAGTCCTCCTATATGAGAAAAAGAATTTGCATTAACTCCACATAAGCCAGTTATGATAATGATAAGAGTCTTGTGTTGTCGTAACTGTATGTATTTGTGTTTGTGGATATCCATATATTTTTACTAGTTCCATAATATGCCGACAAAGTTATTAATCTACTGATAAAATATATTTTCATTTTAGATAAGTGTGTTTAGGGAAATAATCCAACACATTTTCCATCTCCACTATATACTAGAATACATCTTTGATTAAAGATAGAATATTCTCCAAATTTTTTCCATGCAGTGCCACCATTGTATGCATATGGGATTCATGGATAGGGGTACGAATACGCACCTCCCTCGTTCCTAATGTAGGAATATTCCAAAAAACTTATTCTTAGGGAGAATAATTATGACCGTTCTCACTGGATACTGTTGAATATTATAGAATATATTTTCAGTGAATGTGGGGATATTATACCACTCATGGATATCCCAAGCCTTCTTTTCCTGATGTGAATTCTTTTATTCCCATGAATTTTCATTATAGGAAACAATGTTTCTGGTGGTACCCTCAGTAGGTGATAGGTGGGTACCAGAAGGATGATGCTGGAGATGGTGGTCAAAAAGTTCCCTCCTTAGTAGACCCTGAATTAGAGGGGAGCCATATCTCACTCCCTATTCGACCTTCATTACATATTGAAGGTGTCATCTGTCATGCTACCGGGATAAGATCTAGAAGCAATTATCTTTGGAAATGACGGCCATTGGCTTCACTGTAGCTTTACCTAGATGATGTGGTCTCTTATGTTTAAGTTTATGCATACCCTCATGAGTGGTCTAATAGGAAATGATTATACCACTTCAATGGTACTCCTAGACCATCATGTTCACCACCTAACATTGGATATGTCGTGTAAGTGAGATAATTTTGTGGCCTGCAGGGTTTACAGATGTAGGTGATTCAGCGAGGTGATTTCTAGATGAAGATGTCATTTTACTGAATCAGGATTTCATTGATGAGGGATGAATATGAATTCATGAATAAAATAAGAAAAAATGTTCCTGAATAGTTAAATATCATAGGTATGATATCCTCAATTAGATATTCATGCTTAACTAAATGGTTCTTTTATTCTAGATCCATCCATTTTTCTCACTTTGACCTTTAAAATTGAAGGTGGAATTATCTCATGAGAACCCTAGTTATAAAGGATTGCATATAACATTAATTTCAGGATTATCTATTTTTTTAGGATATTAAAAACAATGTGTCTTTACATATGACTAATCATTCTATTATTTGAGAGTTTCACATTGGATTTCCCATTGTTGTTCACAAATATTGTCAAAAAATAATGTCTTGAAAGTTAATAAACTTACTATTTTTTTATTTGATAAATTCACATCAGGTTCATAATTTTTTTTTTCATGTATTGTGAAAGAAAAATGGCATAATGATTAATAACTATGTCATTTTTTAGATAGATTCACCTCAGGTTAACAATTGTTTTATTATATAGTATGAAAAAAATACCAGGACAGATTACAACCAAATCATTTTTTGTTAGAGATATTTACAACATGTTCACCATTTTTTATCACAAAAAATTGTGTGACATAGAACCCACATCAAGGTAGGTCCATTTTGGACCAACGATTGATTGTGAAATGTTTACCACATGAAAAAATTATCAATGGGTTACCATTTTCACTCTTTAACAGAATCATTCAAAGGTTCCCCCATCTGTAACATGGTATGTATAGGAATTTCAAAGGAAATATTTCACTTGGGTTTGAAGAATGATGGAACTTAGTGACTCATATTGGTCCAAAGGATGGGATTTCGGTCTCATCACACCCTTCTTGGGGGAATTATCACCTACTTTGGGACTCTCTTATCGATTAAGGGTATGTTTGAAAATAAATTTATATTTTTGGTATGATATTGGTTTACTTAAATAAATGATTGTGGGCTTAGTTTCTCTTTGTAAAAAAGATGGGTATCTCATATGAGAATACATATGTATGTATTCTAGGTTCTTAATCAATTTCCTAATAGTGAACATCATCTTATGCGTTGAATCCATATAACTAGGAGCTTCAGAATTTACTTCCACACATGGATGTGATTAATATTATGAGTAGGGGATTGATCCATTGTGAGGTATCCTATGTATCATTATTATTACCACAATCAAAACCAACATAGATATTTAAACACATTTAGTTTAATTTCATAGAGGAAAGACATATACAAGTGCTCTATGGCACCAAATATTCAAGCTCGAGCCCCATGGGGACTTCCCACGTTTCCCAATTATGGTGAGAATAAATGTTTTTGTAGTTTTACTAATGATGAATTGTAGTTACATATGAGTTAGGATTATCAACCCATGAGAATGATTAGGTCACGATGGTTGAAATGTTAGATACATGGTGAGTCCCACAAAAGGGTTGATGCTTATTTGAGATCAGGCCTTAGAAATGCATCCTATACATCCTTATTACTTCATGAATTAGATTAGAATTTGTTCATTCATGCCCTTGGGAATAGATCCATGGTATTTTTACTCATACGGGGGAGGTTTATATCATGAAACTTATTTGGGATTAAACACACACATTTCCCTATATTATGGGGATTCGTGAGGCGAGTGATATGACTATTACAACCCCTAAAACCATGTGATCTATACATGGTATATAAATAAAGGCAAACCATGTAATAAATTTCCTACAAATGTGGGTATTATGTGTGGTGACTGCCCTCAAGATGTTCAATATAGAGCTTGGTCCTTAGGTAGGTGTCATATATATCATGGTTATTGTTGGAATTAGAATCATCAAAGTTCAACTAATCTCTATATCTGTTAAAGGATGAGGTAGAGTGGACAACACATGGAAATTATTGGGCCACAATGGTTGAAATTCCATATAAATGGTGTGACCCACACTGAGGTGGATTCCCATTTGATTATGGTCCTGGGCCTTATAAACACGTCCTACATAACCTGTTTATTAAAGGAATCAGAGTCATCATAGTTCCACTGTTTGGGGTTTATACACTAATATAGCCCTTATATTCTGGGATTAAACATTAAGGATAGGAAAGTTCAATGAATCATGGGATTTCAAATATTTATAGGGATTAAAATTTAAAGGATATGATTATTGGGACTCCATAATACCACATTAGATATGATCAGTGTGAGAAACAACAAATAGAAAATAATATTTCTCATTGGTCATGGGTGCAATACATATGTACTAGGATAGACCATCCAAGGTTATTATAGATATCTTACCCTGGAGAGATAACCTACATATCTTGGTTATATAAGGAATTAGATTCATCATATTTCTGTTGGTTGGGTCTTAAAAATGGATATTTCCCTTGTATTTGGGACATATCATATTATGACATCGATCGGGGATTACACTTTAAGTATTCTTAATTGATAATGGCTTAGAAACCATGGATTTACAATGTTATCTTGTCCTAGGATACACTATTAATTATCCTACATGAAATCCTAACATACACATATTTTTCATTCGATGTGAATTGATTAACTACTTGCGATGTTAGAGGGTGACCTCCTGACATGTCCAAAGAAAATTATGTTGTCCAGTTGACTAGTTTAGTCAATTTCACATAATCTGGAAGTCATTGTGGAAGGTTGTTGCATGATCTATGAGGGTTTTTCCATAGAAAATAGTAAGACTTTAATGGTTGACCCCAGAATCCATTGTATATTCTGGATTACTAGTCCAGGAGGTGTCCCATGATCCATCGAACTTGACCTTGTTTCATTGTAGGAGCTATATGAAACACATAGAGGGAATTGAGAGAGTCAATTTCACAAGTCTAAGATGATTTATCATATCCCATTAGAAATTTACGGATAAAATAGTGAGGCCTGGTTGGTGTGTCTGAGGTACATCGCAAGATCCGACTAACATCCTCTAGTGCTACCATGAGACTCAGCTGTAGTGAATCAATGTCACTATAAGAATTTTTCAACATGTATTATTGACATCACTAGGCTGGAATAGAGATCCCATAAGGTTTCACGAGACATGGGTGGAATTACCATGGGGTACCACATGACTCTTCACACATGTATGGAGCACTGTGAATGACCCGGATATAATACTAAAGAATCTTCATGAGAAGTAGGAGGCATGTCTTGGTGTTGTCGCATGTCATCAATGGTTCACAATATGTGAACGAGGGTTAGTATGTATTTTATTTGTATCAGAATCCCACCATATTATTTTTTTAGTATTTATATTTCTATTGATTTATATTTTTTCAGTGTTACCTTCTTTTAACTCTCACATGACCTGGAATGTGTGTGGGATGTTCTTTACATGTCCTTCTAGAAGTCCTTAATCTGATCTTTGAGTGATTACATAAAGTCATTATGCTTTTTGATGTTTTTTATATATATTTATCCAGTATCATACCTGAAGGAAGTATTTCTATTTATGAGATCAACCTCTTTGAGAAATTTTCTTTGGCCCTTGGATGAAAAATGGAAGACTTCTCATCCATAAAGTCATCCTTTCGGCCATTGTGGGTGGAGTTCCATGCATTTTCCATGCTGGGTTGGGAGATTTATAGGATTTTCCACACTTTTTTTTCTCAAAATTTTACAGAACATAACATACAAACCCTGGTTAGATTTAGTGAATGATTTGGCATCACTCGACTTCATGATTTTTTTCATGAATATCTCCGAGTGCGGTGCCTGATTTTTAGAAACAACAAGCCCATCCCATCAGCACATCCATTAAAAAATTATCTCCAGTTAATGGGGACTTTTTGGATCATGAATTAATATCAAGAGTATTTTATATTGTCATATTGACAAGTCCAAGTGCCTTAAAGAGATCAATTTGCCTATTGAAAGGATTTAACGTGATGTCATGTGGCATGTTTTGGACTTTCCACGATACAAGGATAGATCATTAGGGGGGCCTCATGAGATCATTATGACTTATAAATGGGTCTAATGATACCATTTTTTTTGAATACCTTAGCATTTAAATGTTTTATGATAGTGAAATGTTTCCTCCTCTTCCCTATTTTCAAATTGTTTATTTTACAAAGGTTGGGGAGTTTTTCAGATTATATGAGTAATGATAAAGCTATGTACTTTGCCTCTTGGTGATGTGTCACATGAACTATAATGGTTCTATCGATATGTACAAGCATATCATTTATAACTCCTTCTATTTTCCCCTAGGGAACCAAAGGGGTAGTGATAGGTCTCTTGGATATAATTCTGAATCTTTGAATGGTGATTATGACATACTGGTGTGGTTTCTCCTCCTGGGGTGTGTCAAATTATGTTTATGACCACAAGAGGCACACACCTCACCACCTTATATTTCCTTTTTTTTATTTTACAATGGATTGGGGGTATAGAAGTTTTTCTAGAATGCTGTTGAGGAAGCCATTCTCCTCAAATGAAATCCATCACATGAGTTGTATGACTGCAAGGGGCCTCCACCTTTTTAACATTTCCTTCTATTTTTGAAGGATTTTCAAATGTCTTTTTAGATACTCACTTTTTGGAAAACCACATGACCTAGGGGAGCTCATATATTTTCCACCACACAAACATTTATTGTTTAAATAACCATGATAAAATTATATGGGATTGTACAATGGAATTCATGAGAACTCTCAAAGGCTATGCACTACACACGGTTCCTTTACATGACCATATGATTGTCACATGATTGTGTGTCTCTTAGAGGTTTATTTGGTGTGTGAGCCTCAACCAACTTCTCATTACTTTTTTTATGGGGAAAATAATACCCATGTATGGTTATTTCTTTGTTTTTGACTTTGCTGATGATCATTTGACAAGAATGAAAGTCATCTGTTGAATAAACTATCACCCTAGAGGGTAATTTACCATTTAAAAAAAAACTCTCATAAAACCAAGGAAACAACAATTTCATTGAATCCATTTTTCCTTAGTTCACCCATTATCAATCACTAGTCTATAAAAAATGTGTACCATGCAATAACAATTCACACATTCCCTCAATAATCGATAGATCCTCCTTAAAATTCATACTAATAGTTAATATTTAAATGAATAGTTAGAGTTATTTATAGGAAAACAATAATAGGTTATCATCCAATATTTATTAAGATCTCATGTGAAATGAAAAGGTGCATGATTCTATGCAACCTGTTTTAAAAACGTGAAAGTTACTCCCACGTGTTTCACGCTATTTCAAATAGGCCCATATACCTCAACCACTAAACATTTCTCACTAGATATAAATATCATCTAGCTAGAACCCCCACATTGCAATACTACTTATAATAATATGATATGTCACTAACTCCATGGAAACTTAGATGACCCCTTACTACATTGTTGTCAATTTACAACCATACGAGTCAACCCACAGTCTATAGTTTTCTTTATTATGAACATCTAAATTCATAATTGTCAAACCAATGAGTAACCATAACTAATTTAACTACGTATAAGAATCCTAATAGTCTTTACCTATACACCAAAACTTAACACCAAATCATCTCAAAATCATTACATAAATTTTTTTAAAGGAACCTCCATGAAAATATCATATACCTATTGACATCCACTAAGGAAAAATCATATAATTATGTTTCTACACATGATTCCCATTTCTAATACATTAATTAGTACGAGATAACCCCACTATAAGTTCTCCCCCATATATATCACATATCAAAATAGAAAAGAATTGAAATGTTACTTAGTCATTGTACTCAACTCGTCAATATTTTTGGCATGCATCACAAGGGAACTGGGCTCTCACCTATCCCACAAACCATGTCTAACATTGGTCAAAACTCACGGGGAAGCATCTCTACACAAATATCAATAATCATGAGGAAAATCACATTAATAATTTCCACTATTAGGTCTCCATACAATTATATTTATAAAGGATTACATTTAAAATAATTATCCCACACCAGGTCTTCGATCATACCCATGAATCTATATATGATACTCACTCCCTTCAGGACTATGATCTCATCCATCATTATATAATATTATTTCCCCATGATAATATTTTTTGTGTATACCAAGGGTTGAATGTTTGTTTATTTATAGTTCACCATGAATCTATATGAGATAACACCATATTGGCCATTGACGACAATTTATGCTACCAAACACATTTTCCCTTTGAATTAAAACCAAGGCATGAAATTGTTATATCAATCCACTAAGGGTCACTAGACACCCCATATATTGACGGTATACATTGATATCACAAATTTTCGTCCCTCTATATAATTTTCATGTCCTATTATCATAAGAAAAAATATTTGGGTTTAGTTGAGTAGATGTATAACAACATATTTTATGGAAAAACAACGTATAATGTTTTGGAAAATCATAAAAACTAAACCTTAAATAATTTGTAATATCAATCACACATAATCATGAGAACACCATATGAGTCATATGTTATGAAGAAGACTCAAATACACAAGCCTATTCCCAATGGTCCATGAGTTAAAAAAACAATGACAATTTTAGATACACATATCATATTTAAATAAATATTAAACTATAATGGTGGCAATCAAGAATAAAAATCACATATCTATAGTAAACATCACTTCCATCAGAAAGATTTTTGAGACATGATATTTTAAGCTTCATTCTAATATTTGAAAATTTTATATATAACATAACTAATAGCTCTTAAAATATTAATAAATAATTAAATTAAACTATGATATTACACTGGAAGTTCATTCCGCCCCAGAAAATTCGATTGGGGTCTATAATAATGGCCACAACCTTACCTCAGGTGCGCCTCCCTATACGTTAAAGCCTAATCACTAGAAGAGATGTTCTATGGGAAACTATACCTTCATATCAAAGTGAGAAATAAAATTTAAATCCTCCAAGAATAATGTGTAATATATAATAACTGGAGTACCCATAATAACAAATATTATGATACTAAAAATTAAATTACAAATCATATAGATAGACATCAGAACCGGTCTCCCACTAGGATAAACCAGTAGAAAAAAATAAAAAATAAATGAAAATATAAAATAGGATATAATTCCATACTTATGCCTAACCTAATCCAAAACCCTATATTATCAAAATTTATATCACTCAATTATGTAATAGTATGAATCCCCTCTATAAGAACCAATAAATAGTAATTATTTTCTAAGTACCCAAGTTTCATGGATGCCTAAGAAGGGTTTGAGTAAAATTAAACTGGGAACAACCAATAGGGTTCGTAACATATAACATGAATATTTTGTATGCCAATGTGATATTCCTAGTTTAAAAAACATAGAAAAACATCGACATTATGTACAGTTGATCCTCTGGTTTTATTGTGACACCTAAGATCAACCACATATATATTTGGGCCATGTTAGAGTGTCTCTAAGAATGGAAACAATCATAATATACCAAGTGTTATTTATAAACCCATTAAGTAAAAAATGTAACCTCATTAAGAAATTTACGGCCATGAACACACCCTAAAATGAAAAAATGGCCATAGACTTAGTCATTGTATGTCTCTATTGGGAAGTACAAATCACATCCCCAAAAATGTGGCCCTACCCTCACCCAATTGGGTAAAAAACAAAATATATAAACCTAAGGGGATTCACTCCCCTCATATAAAGAAAATAATTTTAAAATCATGAGGTATACACACCCCACTTTGTAATTACATATCACATCTAGAACTAACTGGGGAAACTCTCCAAATCGGGAAACCCATATCATCCTAAATCCCAGTAGAAGAAATTCTAGACCTATGAAAAATATTTTCTTGAAACCTGAGAGGAGAAACACCCTACCAATGAAACACATATCACATCTAAAAACATAGGGGTAGGTGTTCACCCTATCCAGAAATGATTTCACTAATATAAAACACATGTTAAAAAAAACTCAACTTGGAATCATGTATCATCATAGTGATCTTAGTGGAATACACATAATTTTACAAAAAATAACTATCATTAACAATATCATAATTGTGTGGCCGCACCCTTCCGGGAAACACATGAAATTACCATATCGGTGGTATCCTCTATCCCCATGGCTATAATATGAAACACCTAATCTATCTTGGGATAGAAACTCACATAAAACATCAAAAATATATTAGGTTGTACCTTAAAGAGAATAACCTAGAGTATATCCCATGGTTCTTGAGTTCTATAGTTCCAAAAAAATATATATTAAAAAATCTACTATAATAAACCTCTCCACAATTATCATATAAATGGGGACCCATTGAGGTAACCTTGTCTATATAATAATATAGAGACCTTACATAGGCTCCTCAATTTCAAATAAGACTATTGAGCCAATCCAATCAATAAGATGGTATAGTATCCATCAACAACATCATAACCATATCATGGACTCAATGTACTCCTAATACATTCCATATTTGAATAAATATTTAGATAGAATAAATCTCACCTAATGTGCTAGGGTCATACTTTGTCATTTATCATTCCCCCATCATATCATAACCTTTCCCATGGAATACCCACCTGGTAACCCACACACTAGTGTCAAAACACACTATTCCCACCCTCTAGTCCAATTATCATTGACTGTAAACAACCCTATGGTCTTATGAGGACCACCTATAGGCCAACCATCCAATTTCATCTTATATACCGACTCATTGTAACTAAGGCACCTATCCAAGTATACCTTTTCTATCCATTCCATAAATAATACATCTTTGAGTTCCATATAACCACTCACAATCTTTTATTATTATTCCCTCATCCATCACTGGTGTAGGTGTCATACTATTTGTCAGGGAATAATTTTTCTTGTTATACATAATCTACCAACATGAAATGTTTTTAATAGAAAAAATTATTTAATTAAACTAATCGGTCCCCCATAGTGGGGAGAACATATATATCATTCTACATAAATAAAATGCATCTTGTGTAACGAATACTCATGGAACACCTACCTCATACAATTTTTATCAAATTAAGTATGATCATCCAATACTAAATCTCATAAAATATATTATTACCCCTCAATCACAACTCACAATCCATAACATTCAAAAGTTAAATATAAAATTTAATGATAAATTTGAAAATTAAATATAAATAGGAATAATTTCGTAAAATAACATCACGCAACCTCATCACCAAAAAACCATGACCATCCACTAATATAAGTTAAATGGAATACTATAAATATTATTTAAGGAAAATCCATTAAAACATTACACCTTCTTAATCACTAATATAATTTTATTTAGCATAAAACATTAAATAAATTCATCAAGTAATAATCCTTCCATGTAGCGATGTGAAATGATGTGAAATCATCCTAAAAATATAGCCACTAAAAAATTTATGAAAATCTACATCAAATAAGGATGACTCCAGCAAACTCTAGTTGAATTTCCACTGAAAACCCTCACATAATAGAACAAATGATAGATTATGATGAAAAAAATAATATGAACAAAACTAATACATAGTATTATATTTAACTCAAAATTTCCTTAAAAAATAATGAAACATAATTATAATAAGAATCAAGGGTGATACTCTTATTGAGTTGTACAGAGGGCCATGAGCCCCACCTTGAATGATTTATATGGTATTTAGGGCATCAAAAACCCTATAACCCCTTAAGAATTAGTTCTTAATAATTTATTTAAAGTTTTTTTCAAAATAAAAGTATTTCAAACCACATAAGGGTCAACCTCAATGTATGGGTTCACTGATGGAATGGTTCACCTAGGATGGGTTTCTCATAAATATAGGTTCTATGTACAGCTGTCCGTATACATTTCTATCAACATAAGGGTGGCCACAAACAAGTTACCCTACACTAGGGTGGCCACGTATGGGTTCATCCACAGATGATTCGATACATATGGTCTATATATATATATGAATACGTATTCATCATCCATATATGTGATTTTTAACTACCTATGATTTGGGTGTATATATTTCATTAATTAAATAATATCTTAAATATATTATCTCAAACAAAACATAGAAAAAAATGATCCAAAAATCCTTTTATTATGATAATATAACATTTGTAAATAATTCATTGAATTAATATATATAAATGGGGGTAATGGAATTATAAAAATTATATAAAAATGTAAATAATCAACATTATCAATTCTAAGGTAGTGTTTAAATTCAATTAGTAAACCTAAACTACAAATAAGATAATTTTATAATTTTTTTCTAAAATTTCATTTTTATGTTCTATTTGTTTTTATTTGAAGAAAACTATTAATATTATCATTAAATGATAATAAAATTTATTTTTTATATAAATAGATATATTTTATATTAATTTAATTATAAATTAAATATAAATTCAAAAAAGAACATTTATCATTTGAAGAAATGATATTTTCCAATAGAAATAGTTTCCTTTATATTTTACATTCCCATTTAAAAAATAAATTCAAAAATATTATAATTATAATTTCAAAAAATATAATTATTTCATACTTTTAATTTTATGACAATAATTTCATGTTTTCTTAGTTTCTCCTAAAAATGTTGATTTTTTTGTAAATAGTAAAGAAATTATTTTTTTTTAAAACCTTCAATTTCATGATATCATTAGGATATATGTTTGAATGAAAATTTTATTAAAAAACTTTATAAACCAGTTATGTATTTTACTAGTGAAGTTACACATTTAATACAAAATAATTTCAATTTAAAAACCTAAATTTTAAATTTTATAATTGCAGTTATATTTTTCCATAAAACATTTTTCTAATTTATTATAATGTTATTATTTAAAAATTAACTTCTATAATTTTTAAAAATATAAAATTATAAAATATATTTTATATTTGGAATCATAATTTCACAATTTGATATTATGTGAAATTATATTTTTATACATATATTAGTAACCAATGGTAAAAATGTAATTTCTATAGAGAAATTAAATAATTGTAAAAAAGTTTATTTTGTATAAAATGTTCTAATAATATGTAAAACATGTCGATGAATGTATGGATGAGAGGTTGTTTAGATAATACACATGTATTCTCCATTATTTCCACATTTGGAGAAACCTTCCTTTCATAGTTCACATATTATTATAAAAATTATAATCCTATCACATATAAATGTTTCCCTTCACCATACCCCATATCTAAAAACAAAATCACCATAGTTTAGTAAAACATTTCCAAATATATCACCAACACTCATACCCACGTCTTATAGGTTCTTTTCTCCTCAAAAGAATTCCCATAAAAGGTGAAATCCAATTTTCAAAGGTGTTATTACAAGGAGAACGTTTACAATTAAAAATAATTCATTATCTTTCTAAATTAATTATGTTTTCTTCTGCCAAATAATAGTCTATTATATCACCTGAAATTAAGTAGTCATTATAAATGAAATTTTTTTCATGAATGAATGAATTTTATATTATATTATGTAGTATTTTAAACACACATCACACTGAGAAACCAATAAATATAAAATAAATAAATTAAACTCATTAATTTATATAACTAATAAAACCATGAAAATTAGAAATATATAAATTAGATAAAAATAGAAATTAGAAATTTTGGATTTGGAATGTTTCAATTATCCCAACCTAGTTTAATTATTTACCCTATGAATAACACTATAGAGATGAAAAAATATTTTAGTAAACCAATCTACATTTTAGAGAATTTAATAATAGAATCATGATAGGAATTACAGTAAATAGTGTATGAAGGAATGTAGAAACAATTATAGGAGGAAATATGATCATTGGAATAGTAATATGACAACTATGAATAGAAACCTGACCATTAGCAATAATAAATTGACCTCAAAATAAAAATGTAATATATATAATATTTTTCATGAGAATATATAAATATTTTAATTCTATAAATTAAATACCAATATTAAAATATCAATGATATTATTAAAACTTCTTTAATATACTATATTTTAATTTATTTCCTTTAAAAAATAATTTTTATAATAGTAATAAAAGATAACTATTCTATAAAATTGTTTTATAAAAATGAATTTCATTTTTAGAATCATTATGTAGAAGTTTCCCATGCATGATTTATTGATAATTTTTTGAGAAAATTCAATTTTTACAAGAATAATAAAAATATTTTTGTTCAAATACAATATCTTTTATAACATAATAATGATATAATGACCACATAATAAATATTAAAATGGACACCTCAACCCATAATCAATTTAATAAGATAAATGGTTTTTTTAAAAGCAATAAACATAATTACCGATCCTAAAATGTAATTTCTAAAGTCTAAAAGTCTAATACTTCCCATTAAATAATTATTTTGTAATTTTTTCTTTTAATTTTCATTAAACTAAAAAATTTAAATAATAATGTGTATAAATTTTATAAAAAAAATTTATTTTAGTAAAATATAATTTATAATGTCAAAAACATTACAATGGAATGATTTAACTTAGATATACTAATTTTATAATGTTCTAGCATGGGATCCACTAAACCAGTGCCCAATGAAAGATCTTCACATGAAATCAAACATGCCCCCTCATAAACAAGAGGCTTCTGACTAGTTTCATGGGTCTAAGTTGAAATATGAGGAGACTAAAACCCTATATACACTAGTAAAAAAACCTTTTTTTACGTTGATTTTTTTTCTTTTTAACCTCGGTTTTTAGGCGACGTTATTGTGAGTGACGTTAAAAATATAACTTTTTTATGTCTATTATTTAATAAAAGATATTAAAAATAGAGTTTTATGGTTATTGACTCCAGTTTTTATAAAAATGACGTGAAATACCTACTAGAAATAACGTTAAAAATTCCATTTTTACGTCTGTTTTTGAAAAAACCGACGTTTGAAGTCATTTTTACATCGGTTATTTAAAAACATACTTTAAAAGTCATTTATAACATTGGTTTTAAATAACCGGCATAAAAAACGTTTACCATCTTATAGATAATTTCTTAAGCATTGATTTGACAGGTCATAGAGCTCAAACAGAGTTACAGATCAAATGTTATGATCATCAGAAGTTTGATATTTTTTTCAAGGAAAGATTGAATGATCCAACCGTAGCTTCATAATAGAAGGAATTTTTGAATACATTAGAGGATTGGTAGTTTTACCATGATATAAACCATTGTCCATCATTATAATAAAATAATAATCGTTAAATGGTATATCAATTAAGAAAACTACTCATAGAAAATATAAATCGTGGGAAAATAATCACAAATACCTTGACGAGATCGCGAAAATAATAAATAGTGGATTCACATGGAATATAAAACAAGTTGAGTTAGTGGAACGATGATGGTTGAATGAAATGATTTTCAAATGGTATATCAATTAAGAAAAAAAATCATAAAAACCATAAATCATGGATAAATGATTAAATATACCTTAACGAGATCATGAAAAGAAGAACTAATTGATTCATGTTGAAGATCAAACAAGTCGAGGTGGGAGAAAAATAATGGTTTAAATAAATTATTATTAAATTAGGATATGTGTATAATGGAAACATATAATTGAGATGATAAGAGAAAACATAGTATTA
Source organism: Viscum album (assembly GCA_963277665.1). Taxonomy (NCBI): domain Eukaryota; kingdom Viridiplantae; phylum Streptophyta; class Magnoliopsida; order Santalales; family Viscaceae; genus Viscum; species Viscum album. The sequence goes on along the minus strand of OY728146.1, from coordinate 1,773,099,251 downwards.
AAAATGTTAGGCGGTATTTCAAAATTTCAATGCCGCAAAGTAAAAAACTATAAATTTCGCATTCACAGGATATTAAAATTATCTTTCTCATCAGTTTATGATAACTTTATGAAAAGATATTAAAATATTCACTTATTTTTCACACTGGTTATTAAAAAACAGACATTAAAATCAATCTTCATCACCATTTCACGTCGTTTATTAAATAACAGACATGAGAAATAAAATTTCATGACATTTTCACTTCATTTATTTAATAACTGATGTGAAAGAAGTTTACAAAAATGTTTTTCATTTCCCAAGATTTAATGTTACTTGTCATAGAACTAAAACATAGTTATGGATTAAAAGTTATGGCTTTCAAAAGTTTGCCTTCCATAAGACTTCGTTTAGAGATGATCAACTTCTGAAGGCCATAACTTTTAATCCGTAACTCCATTTGTGATCTGTGACCTGTCAAATTAAAGATTTGGAAATTAGCTACATGTTCATAAAATTTTTTCATGCCATCTAATAAATAAGTGACATGAAAGAGTCAGGAAAATCGTTTTTTCACGTCTGTTATTAAATAACCGACGTGAAAAAGTGATGAAGATTGAGTTTTTCACGTCGGTTTTATAATAACCGATGTGAAAAATATGTGAAACTTTTAATATCTTTTCATGGAAATGGATTTTTCACGTTGGTTATTTAATAACCAAAGTGGAGAAGTGATATACATTGATTTCTCATGTAGGTTATATAATAACCGACGTGAAAAATAAGATAAAATGGATTTTTAGGTCGGTTCTTATATAAATGACGTGAAAAATCAGAGAAAATGTATTTTCAAGTCCGTTATATAATAACTGAACTAAAAAATCGATTTTCATAGATTTTCACATCTGTTTTAAAAAACCGACGTGATAAAAGGTGACGTTAATTTTTTTTTGTACTAGTGTATAACTGTTCAAGAATATATATACATAAAAAATAATCATAAAAAATATATTATATGGGAAGAGTAAATAAATTTAAAAAGAATAATATTTTAATGGGTTGAAATATAGTAAAGTTCTGAATAGTCATTCTAAACATAAAACATTGATCACCCATTTAGCTGATTACAAATAAACAAAATTAAAAAAATAAATAAATCTAGTTGTACATGAAATTTCAAACATTTCATGTATTGAGTCTCCATCACTTTAATACCATACGAGATAACCAGCATGATAATGCCATAATCAACATTGGGATCTTCCCAAAGCTGATCCAGTAATAAACACATGTGAGGTTCTCAGATACAAGTTTGTAGTGGATGCTCGAGTAGGGTGTGAGTATAACTCAATAGACCACCCAAATGGTATCCAAAGGAAAAATCTCCTACTATGAAAGTGTATTCCTAAAAATAGTGTAATAAAGAAAAAGTAAATAAAAAACAAAAAATCCATCAAAATAAATATCTCATCTTGTACCCACTAGACCATGGGTTCTTTGGTGACATCATGGACTACCTAACATTCATCGATCTAAACCAGTCATCAAAAGGACAAAAATGAGAGTATACATACTATAAAGGTAAAATTGGGGTTTTTCCATTCACTCAAAATATAGAGGCATAAAATAAGAATCCAAGAAATGTATCTTAGGTACCCATGTCATCGGTTCATAGAATGTCAGTCTAACATCAAATAAAAAATACTAATATCAAACAAGGATAGAACCTATTCCCAAAACATAATATTGTAAAAAAAATATTTTTACCAATACGAAGCATCATTCACAACACTATAATAATAATTATTAAAAAGGTCATGGAACATCAGTTCAGTATATAGTACACAAAAAATCAATAGTTACTAGAACATTTTTCTATCACATGAACCATGGATGTAGAGTGTGTGTCCGCCATCCATTCCAAACTAATATACTAGTTTTTCTAGACCCATAGTCTATAACTAAAGACACATTTATAATATTAGTTTAAAGATCATAAGTCTAACACATGATTGATAATTCTAGAAAACTATATTGGCCAATCACCTCTTATTGAAACATTAGGAAACTACCATAGAAAGACCATAACAGTCTGCCTCCTCCATTATCGATAAAATATCAAAGAGTAAACACTAAAACAAACATTAATTACATAAAATGATTTTATATAACCAACAAAATTTCACCATATCCTCTTACCTTAATAAATTTTATTAAAATGACAAGTGAAAGTCATCTTAGGATCTCCTCTATGTGAGCCAACCAAAATCCCCAACATTTGTTTCCTATTCTTCCATGACCTGGTGGAATTAGAACTTAATCACTAAACCCAGACATTATAAATTAAGAATAAATATTTAAGAAGTTAAATGGAATGAGTAGGAAGATAAATCACACCATAAATACTGATAAAAACCAATTAACCCAACCCAAATTGGATGGTGGAAGAAAGGGGAAGGTGGTTTGGAGACTCATGGTCTATGTGCACTGAATAGGGAATAAAGGGGGTAGAGAAACCTAAAAACCAAAGGTTGGATTTTGTAATGCCCCGACCACAGAAGCCCAGAGTCGGTGCATTATTATGTATCATTGGCATGATCACAAAAGATCAAGTCTTGAAAGACCGATTATTTTAGTAGCCTTGTACGTACTAGATACATTCATAAGGTTTACATTGCATAATAAAATGGAAAACTACAACAAAATTGTTTCCATAGACAACACTAAGATCCCATAGACTATCCCTTCAGGTCAGTTATAATATAATACTTCGCATCCTAGGAAAAATAAAACATAGAAAGGGCTGAGGTCAGATGTTCAGTAAGGATAACAATAAAGCAGAAACATTCATAAATAAGCATAAACATTTAAGGAAACGTATAAGGATAAAACAAAGGCCTTTTAAACCTGAAAATCAGCATAATATGGAAAAGATAAAATCAAATAAATTTATTTACTTATTCAAATGGATATTCTACTAGTCGAATAATCACATGCAATATCAATAGCCACTTTCATAATGATAGAATGTATAATGCCAGACTTCATAACCATATAGTCAAGGCCTTGTGCCAAGATTACAGATAAGATTTTGTCAAGGCCTTGTTCCAAGACACTATTTTGTCTCATGAGACCTACCGATGCACCGAGGAGTTATAATAGGCTCCACCCGTCACTTACTATGTCCAATGCATTCCTCATATGAAAAGGATTAAACATAACATAAACATTCGTATTAAAACTCGCATACAAAATGTCAATACTATATTGATAAACCATGAATGGTGTAAGAATAACACATCCACAGTCAAACATATCAAAAAACCTTCAATACAATATGGAAGTTTTGTATCATAATAAATCAACTTCAAAGAAGCTTAAAATCCATCAAAGGATGTTGATATAGATGAAGTCAAAACCTTTTTTAGAGAAATATCTATTTCTATTTTGAAATCATTTAAGATTCACATAAATATAAAGAAAACATTTATTTTGAAAATATTCTTATAATCATGTAAGGGAAGCTTCAACGATGTTATAATGGCGGAAAATAGCTGCACTCACAGTATAAGTTAAAAAAACATTCTTACCTTAATTTTATCAAAAAGGTTATAAAGTACATTATTTGGAAAACGACAGAATGATTCCTTTCAAATTTTTTTATAAAAAGTCAAAAAAGGGTATAAAATGACTTTAACCCATAGTCTAGTAAATAGTAAAAATGTTTTGTGTAATGTCCCGGACCCGGGTCCCACACAACAGGTGCCCCGAGCCCTGTTCGCCATGTGACCTCAAGCACATTTCCCCAAACGCCAGAGGCTTCCGACTAGCAGCGAGGGCCCAGGTCTGATAGTGGGGAAACTATGCTCTCATTTGTCAAAGTGTAGCGCAACAGAATTTAAATAAAACATACAACGACAGCGGGAGCAGTAGACCATACAAAACTGAAATAAACTACAGCAGTGGATATAACCAATAGTATATAAATGATGATGCTACATGTTTCAAGTTCTAAGATCAAGTTCTAAGAAAACAGCCAGAACATGTTATACATCAATACAGTACAACAAAATAAGGAGTACAGAAAAACAAGAAAAACATCTGGCAGCGGCATCGAGAGCCTAGGCTCGGTCCCATACCCTCCTACTCCTCAGCAACAGTCAAGTACCTGTATAGCGACTCTTTCCCCAATCTACACCTGCAGAAACGTAATCTGTTTAAGCTGAAAAGCGTGGCCCAAACAGGGTGTGAGAAATATATCTCAGTAGGCACCCACCAATGGTCCGTGCCCAACTGCGTGTAAGCATGCAACAATAGTGTACAATAGTAAAATGCAATAAAGTAAGTAGTACTAAAAAGCAACTAACTTAACAATTAAATTGCCATTTTATTATTAATTTAATTTATTTAATTTAGTAACATTCTTGTGCTCAACAACACCAAGCCCTTAGGCCAACCAGAACCGTACCCTCAGGCTAAAATAGTAACCACACCCTCAGGCTTGCCCTCAGGCCATAAAGAATCCAACCTGCAGGTATTGCCCTCAGGCGTAGGAAGTGTCGCCCTCAGGAACAGAAGTCAAGCCCTCAGGCACGAAAGGTTGCCCTAAGGTAAAATAGAACGTCGCCCTCGGGCTAAAACAGTCACAACCTCAGGCTAATCACAACAATGCCCTCAGGCTAAACAGGTAACCAGGCCATACCCAACATGTCAAAAGTGGTAAACATGCAATTCCTCTCAAGGAAATTCTAATATTACTACTTTAAAGTCATACCCTCAGGTATCCTAGCCAAATGGATAAACAGTGAAACACACCCCTGGGGTGGTTCCAGATCCAAACAATGATCCCAACCAGCATTTTATTATCACAATTTAATCACATATGAAATTCTAGGCATTACATATAGCAACGTCTTCTGCCACACGACACCCCAACATGGGTTCGTGGCACAAAAATGCACGAAAATTGGAAAATAAACACAAATCCACCTACCTTATGCGCCAACGAACGTTATACCCAAACGCCGACTCCAGAAATGCCCAAGAATGGCGTAGATCTGATGAAGAACAAAACTCATTCAAATGTAAATAACTTCCCCTCGAAAAAGAATTGGCAAGAACGGTACCAGGAGAGGAGAGGGCTTACCCATGCGGTTTCAACGAGATCGTCCGAAGCCAAATCGGATTCCAGAAGAACACCCAGTGGATCTTCAAAGGGTCGACCGTCCTCCTTGGCTCCAAGATGGCTCAAATGCCTCCTCTGCCAAATGAGGAGGCTAATGCCTATTTTAAGCCGAAAAACAAAGTACACGGCGTGTAATTATAAGTACATGGCGTGCAATTCTTTCATTTAACTATTCATTTGGCGGCACCTCCACACTGTTCAACCGTCGACATGAGTACACGATATGTACTCTAAAGTACACGGTGTGTACTGTCACCCAGTTGTTGGCTGCTACACCGCCTTACTATTTAGGCTTGCTGACTGACTACATGGCATGTAAGGTACCACTACACGGCGTGTAGTCGGTTCCTACACCCTTCATCGCCAGTATTGCTACATACCCCATGTACTCATCCACACACGGCTAGAAGTACACGGTGTGTGGAAAAAGTACACGACGTGTAGTTCCAAATTTCAGGATTTTTCCCCATTTTCCATATTTTCTCAAAAACACTTAAGGAAAAGGAAAAAGAAGAAGCTCGTACCTCAAAACTAAAAACTAGGTTCTTACAAACTTCCCCCCTTATAGAAATTCGTCCCCGAATTTCCCTTCCCAGGATGGCAATGAAAAATCTCAGAACAGCTCTGGCCACTGAGCATGTACGTCGGCCTCCCGCTCCCAGGTCTCGTCTTGCACTCGGCTATGCTGCCATAACACCCGTATGTGAGGAACTGACCGGCCTCAGAGAACCTTCATGCTTCTGTCTACGATAAAAATCGAATTCTTCTCAAGGACGCATCATGCTGAAGCTCAACCTCCTCTGGATGAAAGGTGTGAGACGGGTCTGAATGGTAGCGACACAACTGAGACATGTGGAAGACTTCGTGCATGGCTCGGTACTGCTGCAGTAACTACAACCGATAGGCAACCAACCTGACTCTCTCCAGAATCTCAAATGGCCCCACATACCTCGGTGAAAGCTTACCCTGTCTCCAGATCCGCTTGTGTCCCAGCCTTGGCGAAACACGCAAGAAAACCTGATCCTCGACCATGAACTCCAAAGGTCATCTGTGGCGATCATCATAAGACTTATGACGAGACTGCGCGGTAGCCATCCGCTTCCGAATCAACTGGACCTGCTCAGATGTCTCCTGCACGATTTGTGGCCCCATTAAAGCTTCCTCACATGCCTCTAACTAGCACAAAGGTGATCGGCATAGCCTACCATATAAAGCCTCGTATGGTTCCATCTCAATAGTCGCCTGAAAACTATTGTTATAGGAAAAATCGACTAAGGGTATATGCTTCTCCCAAGAGCCCCCAAATTCTAGGACGCATGCGCACAACATGTCCTCTAGAACTAGTATCATCCACTCTGACTGGCCATCTGTCTGAGGGTGGTATACTATGCTCAGAAGCACCTGTGTACCCAGCGCCCTCTAAAAACTCTGCCCGAAACGAGATGTAAAGCAGGAGTCCCTATCTGAAACGATAGAACGAGGGACCCCATGAAGACGTACGATCTCTTGGATATACCACCTTCCGAGCTCGTCAACACCAAAGGTCTCCTTGATCGGCAAAAAGTGAGCTACCTTCGTGAGTCTATCCATAACAACCCACACAGTGTCATTGCCTTGAGGTGACCTCATCAATCCCGTCACGAAATCCATCGCAACATCATCCCATTTCCACTCTGGAATGGGTAACTGCTGTAACAGCCCAGATGGCCTCTGGTGCTCTACCTTCACGTGCTGACAGGTGCAACACCTCATAACAAAACCTGCTATCTCCCTCTTCCTACCCGGCCACCAGTACTGATGTCTCAAGTCACAGTACATCTTGGTAACCCTGCAATGAACTGCCCAATCTGAAGCATGAAACTCCCGCATCATCTCCTCGCGTATATACCCTGGAACCCATACCCATCCATGGAAACACAAAACCTCATCATCACCTATCGTCCAACCAGGAGAAGGGTCCCCACATGCCACCGACTCCCATAGAACTAGGCCTTCTGAATCCGATAGATTTATCATCCTCACTCTTTCCAGGAGGGTAGATGTCACAGCTAAATAGGAAAGATAAGTCTACCCCTGACTGTCGTGCACCTCTAGATGCATCTCAAAGAACAGAGCCTTGAGCTTCCACTCACCACTGGCCTCCTACACTGCATGTATTTGAGTCTTCTTGCTCAGTGCATCAGCTACTGCATTACATTTACTAGGTGTATAGGCAAGCTCAAAATCGAAGGACTATAGGTACTGGACCCACCTTCGCTGCCTCAGATTCAGGTCATGCTGAGTAAAGATATACCTGAGGCTTTTGTGGTCGGTGAAAACCACAAAATGCTATCCCAATAGATAATGTCTCCAACAGCGCAACACATGAACAACTGCAGCCAACTCGAGATCATGCGTCGGGTAATTCCTCTCATGTGGCCTCAACTGCCGAGACCTATATGCAACAACTCTGTCACCCTACATCAAAACTGCTCCCAGCCCAATCCCTGATGCATCACAGTAAACTGTATAGCTCTTCCCCTGCTATGGGAGTATCAGGATCAGTGCTGATGTCAACATTCCCTTCAGGTCCTAAAAAGCTATCTCACAAGATTCTGACCAAATGAACTTCACACCCTTCTTAGTCAGACCTTTCAACGGTGATGCTAAGCGGGAGAAGTCGTGTAGGAAGCGTCTGTAGAAACCAGCCAGCCCTAAGAAACTCCGTATCTCAAACACGTTCTTAGGATGCTCCCAGGAAACTACTGCTCTCACCTTCTCTGGGTCTATTGCAACTCCTGCCTCAAAGATGATATGACTCAGGAAGTGAATTTGGTCCATCCAAAAGTGTCACTTCAAGAGATTAGCATAAAGCTGATGCTCTCTCACTGTAATCAATACGATTTCAAGATGGGTGGGATGGTCGTGTCGAGTGTGAGAGTACACTAAGATGTCATACATGAATACCACCACAAAAGAATAAAGATACGGATGGAAAACACGATTCATCAGAGCCATGAAAACCATTGGCGTGTTCATGAGTCCAAATGGCCTAACCCAGTACTCGTACAGACCATATCTGCTCCGAAAAGCTGTAAGAGGTATATCCGATGGTCTCACGCACATCTGATGATATTCGAATCTCAAATTAATCTTCAAGAACACTCGTGTTCCATGAAGCTGATCAAACAGATCATCTATCCTCGGCAAGGGATATCAGTTATTAACCATCAACTGGTTCAACTTCCGATAATCCATGCAAAGTCTGAGGGTACCGTCCTCCTTTTTTGCAAAAAGGACTGGAGAACCCCAAGGAGAAGTATTGGGTCGGATAAATCCATTTTCCTGTAACTCCTCTAACTGCCTCTTGAGCTCCTGCAACTCAGGCGTGGCCATCCTATAAGGAGGAATGGAAACTGGTGTTGTGCCTGGAATGAGCTCAATAGAGAAATCCACCTCACGCACCAGAGGTAGACCTGAAAAGTCGTCTTGGAAGACATATCTAAAATGATCAACAACTAGAGGGAAATCTGTCAGAAAATTCCCCTGATCATCCAGATATAAGCTCACTATCTAGGCTGTGACTCCACCTTGCCCATGATGCTCTGGTCCAGCTCGACTCGCCTGAACATCCCATTCACCCTTGAATAGAAACTCTCCGCCCTCTGGTGACGTGAAACTCACCCTGTGACGATAGCAGTCTACAAAGGCTCTAAAGGGAACCAACCGGTCCATCCTGAGAATGACATAATTGCACATCATCTCCAAGACATAATGGTCCCAATGGAAGTGACACCCTCCAACCTCAAGGGGGCACTCCTTACACTAACAAACAACAGCCTTACTAGTCCCCAGCGGAGTGTCTATCGTCATGATATCAGAAGAAGAAGAAACACAGAGCCCAAGGCTCTCCACAATGGGCACATATATAAAACTAAGTGTAGCACCTGTATCAATAAGTACTGAAGAGAAGACAGAAGCTACTAGAATAGTACCTCTGATTGTAGAAGGTCCAGGATCCTGCTCCTGCTAGGTCTGTTGCACTGCATATGCCTACCCAGTGCTGCGGCCCTGCGAAATAGCCTAGCTACCCTGAGCTGTACCACCCTGCTGCCTCTACGATCCTGGTGTCTGGATACCACAACCACAACCACCATCTCGGCCTTCACGCCTCGACGTATTCCAGTTCTCCGATTGGTAAGAATCCACTGGTCCTTCTCCCGCACACGGAGTCTACATAGAATCCCTCTCACTATCCACTAGTAGAAACTCCCTACAAAAGCGCTGCAGATGACCCAACTTGCCGCAAGTTCGGCACTCCACTGGGTCTCATGGACACTGTGGCCTCTTGTGCCTCTCTCTGCTACACTGGTACCACCTGATCGGGCGACCTGAAGAAGCTGCCTGGCTGGTACTGCCACCCTGAGAGAAGTCCATCTGTCTCTTCATCTTGCCAGTAGAAATAGTACCAATAACTGGTGCTGAACCACCCTGGCCCACACCACTAGATTCCTGCAGGTTCCTCTCAGAAATCAGAGACTGATTTACAATAGCGTGTACTGAAGGAAACCTGAAAACATTCACCAGTGCTCGGATTTCATACCGAAGAACATCCTCAAAACGTCGGGCTCTCAACATCTCATCACCCACCAGCACGGGTGAAAAATGTTGAATCTCCGTAAAACGAACAGAATAGTCCATCACCGACAAAGCGCCATGCTGTAGATTCATGAACTCTTGAGCTTTATCTTCCCTCAGTGTATCGGGAAAGAAGAAGTCTTAGAAGACTGCCAGAAAATCTTCCCACTCCATGTCTCTGTGATGCTCTGACTGGGTGGTAACATCCCAGCACCTCTTGGTGGAATCACGTAGCATGTAAGTCGCGAGCTTGAACCTCCGCCCTGGAGGCGTCTCCAGGTGCTCGAAAATAGTCTGCATCAATCCTAGACAAGACTCCACAGCCTGTGGTTTCCATCCCCTAAAAACGTGGGCAGATGCTGCTACTGGAAGATACGTGTCAGCTCAGCCATATATGTGGCAGCCTGCGGTGCTCCCTAAAAGGTCTTCATGAACCGCATAAAGCCTTCACGGAATTGCGCCTCCATGCCTGTGTCCGGTATAGCATCTGGCGCCGCATCTGGATATGCTGGTGGATCTACTAGTAGCCCATGTCCCACCATCTCCGGAGTATAATCGCCGTTTCTCTCCGGGCGAACAACTCACGGTCATCTAGGCGGCATGACACTACACGGTCAAAATCACGCCTCAAATTCAAGATTATTAAGACTGAAACGAAGGAACCAAAAAGGAAAAAGAGGTAGAAGGCATTTCAAAATTTTGAAAACAAGACTACACGGTGTGTAAACTAACTACACGACATGTACTTGACTTCTCTTCCCCTTCCCGGGTCCTTACACACGGCTAAGCCACATGGATTCCGTCGAACAAAACTACACGGCGTGTATAATATCTACACAGCGTGTACAGTGTTATTTTCCAACTGCCTGTGTCATCTGTGACACGACCGACTACTTATCTTGACACAACACGGTGTGTTACACCCGCACACGGCATGTAGACCACCTCGTTTCCCAGCCACACGGCTAACTCTACATGGTCTGTCCTCGGACAAGACTACACGGCGTGTCCCACAGGTACACGGCATGTTCAGGGAGAGGTGACACCGGCCCGTGTTGTTAGTTACACGGCCGAGTCCCGAGGTCACACTACACAGCGTGTCTATAATTGACATGGCGTGTTCTGTCAAGGAGTTCACCGACCCGTGTTGTTAGTTACACGGCCGGACTCTGGGTCACACTACACGGCATGTCCATTCGGTACACGACGCGTTTTACCCAAGCCTTGCCCTACCCCGTGTCGCCGCCCACACGGTTTGTGACACGGGAAGAGACTACACGGCGTGTACTCAGGATACACGACGTGTACTCAAAAAGTTCATTTTTCTTCCCGAATAGAAGAGCATACACAGCGTGTATAAAAATACTACACGGCGTGTATACTGGGTTTCCAGACAGTATGCCTCAGAAACTTCCCCATAACCCAGAAAATACTGAAAAACAACACCTAAGTGTCAAATTCCGACCCGTGGGGGCCCATACTCCTCACGAATCAATGTTTGACAACTTATATGTGTTATAACCAACAAACAGTCAATGATCCACCAATTTCCAGTCAATGGGGGCCCATACTCCCCAAAAACCAATGTTTGGAATCCATTTTATAAACAAGCTCAATCAAAAATACCATATCACAAGGTAGGTATTTCTTGAGCAGCTATCACAATAGCATGCTTTATTAGCACAACAACTATAACAACAACATGAAAATTCTAATGAACCTACATGGCATGGAAACTATGCATGGAATGTGAATTCTAGCATGTGCCTATATGATGCATGAGACCGCATACCCTCATCTCATCGGGTTGCAACTAAATAGAACCCATAGATAAAATATAAACTGCACAATCTCAAAGTGCGTCACCCAACTGTGAGAACATATCAACCGTAAAATTTGAAAAATCAATAAAATTTCAATACGAGGTATATTGGCTTTTCCCTGTACACAGGTTAGCTAAACCCAGACACAACTTATTACCAACTACTGTTCTTCCAATCCCTGACTACGGCTCCAAACAGTAAGTCAAAGAAAAGAAACCCCTTTGATACCACTTTGTAACGTCCCAGACCCGGGTTCCACGCAACAGGTGTGCTGATCCCGGTTCACCACGTGACCTCAGGCGCATTTCCCGAAATGACAGAGGCTGCCAACTAGTAGCGAGGGCCCATGTGTGATAGTAGGGAAACTATGCCCTAATTTCTCAAAGTGTAGCGCAACGAAATTTAAATAAAACATACAACGACAATGGAATCAGTAAACCATACACAACTGAAATAAACTACAGTAGTGGATATAACCAACAATCTATAAATGATGATGCTACATGTTTCAAGTTCTAAGATCAAGTTCTAAGAAAACATCCAGAACATGTTATACATCAAAACAGTACAAAAACATACGGAGTACAACAAAACAAGAAAAATAGCTAGCAGTGGCATCACGAGCCTAGCTCGGTCCCATGCCCTCCTACTACTCAACAACAGTCAAGTACCTGTATAGGGACTCTTTCCCCTATCTACACCTACAGAAACATAATCTGTTTAGGACGAAAATCATGGCCCAAACAGGGTGTGAGAAATATATCTCAGTAGGCACCCACCAAAGGTCCGTGCCCAACTGCGTGTAAGCATGCAACAATAGTGTGCAATAGTAAAATTCAATAAAGTAAGAAGTACTAAAAAGTAACTAACTTAACAATTAAATTTCCATTTTATTATTCATGTAATTTATTTAATTTAGTAACATTCTTATGCTCAACAGCACCAAGCCCTTAGGCCAACCAGAACTGTACCCTCAGGCTAAAATAGTAACCATGCCCTTAGGCTTGCCCTCAGGCCATACAGAATCCAACCCGCAGGTATTTCCCTCAGGCATAGGAAGTGTCGACCTCAGGCATAAAAGTCAAGCCCTCAGGCACGAAAGGTTTCCCTCAGGAGAACTATAACGTCGCCCTCAGGCTAAAACAGTCATGCCCTCAGGCTAATCACAGCAACACCCTCAGGCTAAACAGGTAACCGAGCCATGCCCAACATGTCAAAACTGGTAAACAAGCAATTCCTCTCAAGGAAATTCTATGATTACTACTTTAAAGGCATTCCCTCGGGTATCCTAGCCAAATGTCTAAACAGTGAAACACACCCCTAGGGTGCTTCCAGATCCAAGCAACGATCCCAAACAACATTTATTATCACAATTTAATCACCTATGCAATTCTAGGAATTAAATATAGCAACGGCCTCAGCCACACGACACCCCAACATGAGTTTGTGGCACAAAAACGCACAAAAATGCATGACAGTTGGAAAATAAACACAAAGCCACCTACCTTATACGCCAACAAACTTTATACCCGAACACCGACTCCAGAAACGCCCAAGAACGGCGTAGATCAGATGATGAACAAAACTCATTCAAACATAAATAACATCCCCTGAGGATAGAATTGGTAAGAAAGGTACCTGGAGAGGAGAGGGCTTACCCATGCTGTTCCAATGAGATCGTCCAAAGCCGAATCGGATTCCAGAAGAACACCTGACGAATCTTCAAAGGGTTAGTCATCCTCCTTGGCTCCAAGACGGCTCAAATGCCTCCTCTTCCAAATGAGGAGGCTACTGCCTGTTTTAAGACGAAAAAACAAAGTACACAACGTGTAATTCTAAGTACATGGCGTGTAATTATTTCATTTAACTGTTCATTTGGCGGCACCTCCACACTGTTCAACCGTCGACATGAGTACACGATATGTACTCTAAAGTACACAATGTGTACTGTCGCCCAGCTGTCAGCTGCTCCACCGCCTTACTTTTTAGGCCTACCGACTGACTACACGGTGTGTAAGGTATCACTACACGGCGTGTAGTCGATTCCTACACCCTTCATCACCAGCATGGCTACACGCCCTGTGTACTCATCCTCACATGGCCAGAAGTACATGGCGTGTGGAAAAAGTACACGGTGTGTAGTTCCAAAATTCAGGATTTTTCCCCATTTTCCATATTTTCTCAAAAACAATTAAAGAAAAGGAAAAAGAAGAATCTCATCCCTAAAAACTAATAACCGGGTTCTTACATTTTTAAATACATTTTTATGAAACATGGATGTGGATGATAAAGAGTTCCTTGTATATACTTATGTTAAAACAACCTCAGATAGTAAACAGATTGTGAAATTAACCTTTAACTTGTACTTTTCCTTGGTCGAGGGTAGGTTAAACTCATGTATAATGGTGAAATAATTGTTTTTAAATTATACGTGAAACATATACATTAATATGATATCATATATGATCTTTTAACATTGCTTTGTTAATAATATCTTAGTATTATCGTCGTTTCAGGTGTTAACTGATTAGTTTTCCTTTTTATGATTTGTTACGTAAGTAATGTTTCTTATGGATAGGATGTATCTTATTTATATTCAGAATTATTTTAAGTATTTAAACATTATTTTTAATCATATAATGGAAATTAGTCTTGAATGGATACAATGGGGAATGAATCTCATCACGTTCGTGGAGACGGTAATCCAGACGTATGCACGAGAGACAATATCATTATTTTGATACTAAAATAATTTATAATTAGATGTTATATCATATATAAAGAACAATTATAATGTTATATTTATTATTTACATCAATTAAACATCATTATTATACCCATCCAAATAATAATGTATTGAATAACAATTACACCACGACGTGGAGACGGTAAGCCGTACGTACGCACGTATAATGAAATGTCATTAAATGGATGGATAAAATAATGAATATGGTTGTAAAATATTTATAATAACATCACAGTATATATAAGATACTAGATTTATTATTTTAGAATGGAAACCCCAAAGAAATAGGAAGTGGAAGAAGAAAGGAACTTGAAAGAGGTGATGAAATATTTACATCTTCTTCAGGTTCTTCTGTTTGATTTGATCAAAAGAGCTCCTTAGGTTGGATTTATAACTAAAGTAAGGCCACTATGATGATGGTAGGACAATTTATAGGGTATTTGGGTAGGGTTTGTCCAAGGTAAATGGCTTTTAAGGTGTGATTTAGAGAGAAGGAGGAGTGCCCTTTTATAAGAGCGGTGAGGGGCACCTTAGGAAAAGATAGAAATATTATTTTATAATAAAATAATTTTCTGTTTCTAATGGCTCCAAAATAAATTATTAAAAGGATAAGGTGGAGATGGGTCGAAAAACACTCAACCAATATGTTTTATATAGGTTTGTGTCACTATATTAACTTTATCTTTTAGATTTAACACTTAGTTAAATAGTTTGACATTTACCATGTCTCCTTGTATTTTTATATTATATGGTTAATAAACTTACTATAAACTTCCAAGAGAACCTCCAGTGGTTAATTAATGACATATATAACATTATTTAAGACCTTTGGCTGAACCTTATATTTTTAAGAATAGAATAACAATTAATAATATAATATTTGTTTTAAAAACTCTTTTACGTCAATTTTGATACTATTTGGTATTTTGTTTTTTCTAAATTCATAAAAGCATTATTACTTCAAAAACAATTTATCTAACCAACCATAACATGTCATATTAACCTTTAAAATTATTTTAATTCCTAAAAATTATCAAATTACATTTATTTGGATATTTATAATACCAATTATTTTAATATTTTATTAATTAGGTAATTACTGCATCATTATTGTGTCATAAATAAATTAAATTATTTAATGCATAAAAATTTAAATAAAATACCATTATGTAGGAAATATTTTTATATTTCTATTTAATATTTATAGTTGAATTTATCTTATGTGTAACCCTATATAAAAAATGGTTTAGTTATTAAACTTTGAATTTAACTCTTTTAACACTTCTTTAAATTAAATAATAATAAATGTCCTAATCTAATCCATGTGGACGAAAAGGATCATCTTTTATTCCTAAGGTTGTTTTTGGTCGAATTAAACTTTATACAATAGAGTTAGGACATGTTTTAGGGTAATAATAATATCATTTTTACCCTTAATTACCCTATTTACTTTTAACTGTGGCAAATAAATGTAAAAAGTTACTATTCACCAAAAAAATTATTTTCACCTTATTATACCTCATTTTACTTATTGATATCAACTGTGTCTCTCAAATTTTTTAAATTAAACTCACATAAGTGGTAAAATTAAGTTTTATGTAAATTTTCAAATGCTCCTAGGATGTGGGTAAAAGACGGTAAAAAGTTCAATAAATTTTTTACATATCTCATATTATTATAAAATGACTCCAATGAATTACTTCGAACTTATATAGGTATCATGTATCTCTTTTTACCTAGAATAAATTTAAATAACATAAATAATTATTTAAATAAAAACTCGGTTTTAAACTATAACTCAGTGTTTTTCACTATTCATCAAAAATTGAATGTTTTCAGTAAAATAACAAAAATTCAACCTAAGATAATTTCGATATTCTAAATCCAAAAATGAAGTCCATTTTGAAAGATAAAATTTATAAAATTTCAAAAAGTGGGTAGTACTATTCATAATGGCTAGTTTGATTGGTTGTGGTGTGTTATAACTCGAAGTTGCGTACAACACATGCTATTGTATTATTCAAAGAGAAGAGTACCTTATAAGATTGGGGTGTTACATTCTCCCCTCCTTCAAAGAATTTCATCCTCAAAATTTCTAGAATATTACTGTATAAAAAGACTCGAGTGGTTCTTCATCATAAGTTCCTCGGGTTCCCACGTTTCCTCTTCCATCTTATTGTTTCTCCATAGAACTTTTACCAGATGAGTTTTTTGGTTTCTCTACACTTGTTCTCTTGTATCAAAAACCTTGACAGGCTCTTCGCAACAAGACAGACTGGGTTCTAGTTCTAATTCCTCATAGGTGAGTACATGCATTGGGTCAGGCATGTATTTTCTCAATAGTGTTACATGGAATACATTGTGAACTTTGGAGAGACTTAGTGGAATTGCCAAATGTTAAGATATATACCCAATTCGTTCTAGAATTTCGAAAGGTCTGATGTACCTGAGACTCAATTTTCCCTTCTTACCAAAACGTATAACACCCTTCTATGGAGATATCTTCAAGAAAACATGACCTCCTACCTGTAATTCCAAATCATTCCTATAGTTATCGACATAGATCTTTTGCCTAATTTGAGCTGCTTTGATGTGGGTTTTAATTACCTTCACCTTTTCTATCGTTTCCTCCACATGTTTTGGGCCTACAAGTTTTCTTTCACCAACATCATCCCAACAGGTTGGTGTGCGACATCTTTTCCCATATAACACTTCATATGGTGCCATCAGAATACTTGAATGGAAGATATTGTTATGGAAAAATTCTACCAGAGGTAAATATTGATCCCACATACTTTGAAAGTAAAGTGAGAATGATCTCAAAATGTCTTCTAACATTTGAATAGTCCATTCCGATTGTCCATCAGTTTGGGGGATGGTAAGCAGTGCTCAAACAAAGTTCAGTATCAAGGGATTTCTAAAGACTTTTCTAGAATCTTGATGTAAAGCAGGGATCATGATCAGAAACAATCGATAGGGGTACTCCATGAAGTCCTATAACTTCATTAATATACTGTCTTGCTAAACGTTCAAGTGGTAAATATTCTCTTATTTCAAGAAAATGTGCTGACTTGGTAAGACAATCAATAATGACCCATATTGCATCATTCCTTCTAGGATTCTTTGGTAGTCTGATGACAAAGTCCATCGTAATATTATCCCATTTCCACTCAGGTATGGTAAGTGGTTTCATGGATCCTCCAAGTTGATTCCTTCAAGCTTTCACTTGTTGAAAAACCAAACATCTTGACACAAAATCAGAAATCTCCCTCTTCATGTTGTCCCACCAAAAATGTTCTTTCAAATAACCATAAATCTTAGTGATACTAGGGTGTATAAAGAAATTTTAACTATGAGCATCACCCAACAATTACATTTTTAGATTAGGTATATCGGGAACACAAAGTCTCTTACCAAATTTTAAAATTCCATATTCATACACAATGTCACTCAATCTCCCATTATTCACAACTTTAATCTTCTTTAGAAAATCTTTATCATCAGTCTAAGAACTCTTTATCCTTTCTAGTAAAGATGGTTTGGAAACCATTTGAAAAATTATTGATGTTTCACCTTCCATGGAGATTCCCCTATCCTTCTTTACTATATTCATGTATATAGGATACTTTTCAACTCTCATGTGGTTCACAACTCCATTATCCTTTCTACTCAAAGCGTCTTCAACCTTATTTTCCTTCCCCGGGTGGTAGTGTATAGTGCAATGATAATCCTTGAGTAGTTCAAGCCATCTCCTTTGCCTCATTTTGAGTTCTTTCTGTGAGAAAATATACTTCAAACTCTTGTGATCGGTATATATCTCTCATTTTTCACTATAGAGATAGTGTCTCTAAATATTAAAAGAAAATATTACAGCTGCTAACTCAAGATCATGGGTAGGATAGTTTTTCTCATGAATTTTTAGCTCTCGTGATGCATAGGCAATAACCCTATCATTCTTCATAAGGACACAACCAAGTCCTTTCTTTGAAGCATCACTATAAATAACAAACCCATAATTCCCCGATGGTAGAGTCAATATAGAAGAATTGACTAATATTCTCTTCAGTTATTATAAAAAAATTTACACACTTTTTTCAAAACAAATTTAACCACTTTTCATGTGATCTTTGTTAATGGGTTAGCCAACTGGAAAACATTCTAGACGAAATGTCGATAATAACCAGTTAAACCAATAAAACTGTGTACCTCAGTTATACTCGTCCGTGCTAGCCATTCTTGGATTTCCATGGTTATAGAAGGATCTATAAAGATTCCATACATAGAGACAATATGTCTGGGAAAATAAATCTCTTGAAGATATAATTCACACTTGCTAATCATCCCATATAATTCATTTCATCCAAGAGTCTTCAGGATAATGTGCAAGTAATTTTCATGATCTTCATAGATTTTGTAGTATACCATGACATCATCAAAAAATACCTCTACAAAGTCATCAGGATATTCCTTGAAAGATCTATTCATTATATCCATGAAGATAGAGGGTGGATTAGTCAATACAAAAGGCATTACTGTAAACTCATAATGCCCATACCTGGTTCGAAATGCTGTTTTTGAAATTTCTTCCTTCTTCACACACAACTGATGATATCCAGATCAAATGTTAATATTTGAAAAGTATTGATCTCTATGAATTTGGTCAAATAAATTATCAATGCGAGGTAGGGGATACTTGTTCTTTATTGTTATAGCATTGATCTCCCTGTAGTCAATGCACAACCTCATAGATCAATCTTTCTTCTTAACAAAAATGAAAAGGGATCCCCATGGAGAAACACTAGGGTGAATAAATACCTTTTTACTCAATTCCTCTAGTTGTTTCTTTAGTTCCACTAATTACACAGTGGCATTCTATAAGGGGTCTTAAATATGGGCATTGATCCAGGAATTAAATCAATAGAAAACAGAATTTATCGTTTTAGAGGTTATCCAGGTAAATCTTCTGGAAACACATCAACATATTCTTTCACAATAGGTACATCCTCTATTTTAACATTCCTTTACTCATCCAAATATATTTCATTATCTTACTCCCCAATAATTGAATTTAGTTGAGCTACTGGGGGTGGATCTAGATAAGAATTAGGCGGTGACATTTTTTCTCTAAAGATAGGGTACTCTTTATCATCATCAAAAATTGTAACCTACTTCTTCTTATCATAAATTTTCACATCATGGTCTAAAAGCCAATCCATACCGAGTATTATATCAAATTAAATAATGGGTATGATGATGAGATCAGCAGATAAATAACATTTATATGCCCTAATGGAGACTGATTCACAATACTTTGTTGCAATGATACTTCCCTTAAGAGTTTTGACTAATAACTCCCTTGTTAAATCAAATTGGAAATATATGATTTTCTTAGAAAACTGGGAAGATATGAAACAATGTGATGATCCATAATCAAATAAATCATTTTCTAAACTTGAGGAAACCATTAAATTACCTACCACTACGTTTTTCAGAGCTTTAAACTCAGTAGTAGTGATAGCATAATCTTGGCCTCAATACCTTGGCCTTTTATATGGTAAGTTCCTCTAATTCTTAGAATATTCATTCACATAATTCCCCCTTTCCCTAAAATTATATAATTCAACATCAATGATCTCTTTCTTCCCCTTGAAATCACGAGCTTGGTGGCCCTTTTCACCACACTTGTAACAAACTCCCATTCCATTTAAGAAAGAACCCGGGTGTTTCTTCCCACATTTACTGCAGGATGAAATTTCAACTCTTCCATTCTTCCCCTTATTTCCATTTCTAGAGTGTTCAACAGATCTCTTCTTCTCTTTCTTTTCTTTAAAGATGTATGACTTAGATAATTATTTTTTTTGTCTTGATAGCACATGAGACAAAAACTTTGTACAATGTGCAGAATTGTGAGACTAATGATCGACGGAGAAATGGTTTTAACCCATAAAAGAAATGATCTATCTTACTTATCGGGTTATGTATATAATCAATAGCATGCCTCACTAACCTTGTAATGTTAGATTCATACTTTGCGACATTCTCAAACTCATTTTCCCTCAGACTCAAAAATTGTCTTTCCATATCCGCTCGATGGTCACAAGGAAAGTATTCTTTTGAGAAAATTTCTTTAAACTCACTCCATTACATATTTGATACTTCATCATCTTCCTTTGTGTTTGGAATCAATGACCACCATTGATCAGCATCTCCAGTGAGGCGGTAAACTGCCATGACAACTTTTTCCCTTTTTCTACTCCCCAAGGCGTAGAATATTTTATCTAAGGAATTTATCCATTGCTTAGCCACTAATGGAATTGTACTCCCATTGAATGTTGGTGGTTGTTTCCTCATGAAGCGATCTAACATTGATCATCCATGCTGCAGATCAGGGTGCTCTATACGGGTAATTTTATTATTCATAACCTGAGTGAGTTGTCTCAATATAGTGATAATATGATCAGCACTAGTTGTATCACCAGCTCCACTATAATTATCTTGAGAAGGAGGGAAATCCCTACATGGAGTGCGTGCATTGATACGGTTTCCATTCCTTCCACTAGGAACAATTTATAAACAATATCATAAACTAGATTAGTTTATGAATCGAAATACACAATTCCAAACTTGTAAAACACTTAACATAAATTGAACAGCTTATGGATATAATCCATAATCATAAAAAATGTTATCTTTGAAAGAAGTATATACTCATAAACCCTTCAAAATGGTTTGTAAAGAAAATGAGAATTATCCTAAGCATATCCCCCAGGAGTGTCGTAACCAAGAGTGCAATAAGGTCCATTGTCATGCACCCGTTCCCGTTCGAGTCTAGCTCAAAGTGGTGTTTTTAGGTTTTACCCCTAGGTACATTAGTGCCAGAGCCACCTCTAGATTCTCGTATCCAGATAGAGATATATTGCTTGGAAAACTCAAAAAATCACTAAAATACAAAAATTATAGGAAGTTTTTCTATACTAATTCTAAAATTATGGCTTATGGTAATGTGCTTTAATCAAAGTTTATCTAAATCTAGATTCAAAGGTTTGTACTAAACTTCCTAGGATACCAACTGTAATGCCCCAACCCCATAATCCCAGAGTTTGTGAATTATTACGTAGCATTGGCATGATCACAAAAGATCAAGTCTCAAAAGACAGATTATTTTAGTAGCCTTGGATGTACTAGAGACATTCATAAGGTTAACATTACATCATAAAATGGAAAACTACAACAAAATTGTTTCCATAGACAAAACCGAGATCCCATAGACTATCCCTGAAGGCCAGTAATAATTTAATTCTTCACATCTTGGGAATAATAAAACATATTAAGGGGTGAGCTTAGATGCTCAGTAAGGATAACAATAAAGCGGAAAATTTCATAAATAAGCATAAACATTTAAGGCAATGTATAAGACTAAAACAAAAGCCTTTTAAACTTGAACTTGAGGATATTATGGCATAGATAAAATAAAATAATTCCATTTAATTATTCACATGGATATTCTACTAGTCGAATAATCACATGCAATATCAATAGCCACTTTCATAATGATGGAATGCATAATGACAGACTTTATAACCACATAGTCAAGGCCTTGTGACAAGACTACAAATAAGATTTTTTCAAGGGATTGTACAAAGGCATTAGTTTTTCCCATGAGACATACTGATGAATCGACAAGCTACATTGGGCTCCACTCGTCACTTACTAAGTCCAATGCATTCCTCATATGAAAAAGTTTAAACATAACATAAATATTCATATTAAAACTAGCACACGAAATGTCAATAATGTATCCATAAAACATGAATGGTGTAAAAATAACACATCCATAGTCAAACATATCTCAAAACCTTCAATATAATATGGAAGTTTTGTATCATAATAAATCAATTTCAAATAAGCCTAAAATCCATCAAAGGATGTTGACATTGTTGAAATCAAAACATTTTTTAGAGAAATTTATCTTTCTATTTTGAAATCATTTAAGAGTCACATAATTATAAAGAATTTTTTTTTGAAAATATTCTTATAATCTTTTAAGGGAAGCTCTGACGATGTTATAATGACAGAAAATAGCTGCACCCTCTGTATAATCTAAAAAAACATTTTTACCTTAATTTTGTCGAAAAGGTTATAAAGTACCTTGTTTGGAAAAAAATGGAAAGATTCATTTGAAACCATTTTATAATAATTCAAAAAAGGGTATAAATAAATTTAACCCATAGTATAGTAAAAAGTAATTTTTTTTTGGAATATATTTTTAAGAAACATGGATGTGGATGATAAAGAGGTCCCAGTAGATACTAACGTGAAAACAACCTCAGATAATAAATAGATTGTGAAATGAACCCTTACCTTGTACCTTTTCTTGGTTGAGGGTAGGTTAACCTCCTATATAATGGTGAAATAATTGATATTAAATTATACAAGAATCATATACATTAATATGATATCATATATGATCTTTTAACATTGCTTTGTTAATAATATATTAGTTTTTTCGTCATTTGTGGTGTTAACTGATTCGTTTTCCATTATATAATTTGTTACGTAAGTAAAGTTTGTTATGGATAGGATGTACCTTATTCATATTCAAAATGATATTATGTCTTTAAACATTATTTTAATCATATAATAAAAATTATCCTTGAATGGATACGATGGGAAATGAATCTCCTCACGTTCAGGGAGACGGTAATCCGTACGTATGCACGGGCGACAATATCAATATTTTGATATTAAAATAGTATATAATTGGATGGTATATCATATATAAAGAATAATTATCATTTTATATTTATTATTTACATCAATTACACATCATTACTATACCCATCCAAATAATAATGTATTGAATAACAATTACACCACGACGTGGAGAAGGTAAGCCGTACGCACGCACGTATGGTGACATGTCACTCAAAGGATGTATAGAATAATGAATATGGTTCTACCATATTTATAATAACATCATAATGTATAGAATATACTAGATTTATTATTTTAGAATGGAAACAACAAAGAAAGAGGAAGTGGAAGAAGAAAGAAACTTGAAACAGGTGATGCAGGATTCACCTCTTCTTCAGGTTCTTCATTTTGATTTGATCAAAAAGGATCCTTAGGTTGGATTTCTGACTAAAGGAAGGCCTTTAGGATGAATGGAGAATATTTGAGAGGGTATTTGGGTAGGGTTTGGCCTAGCCAAATGGGTTTGAAGGTGTGAATTAGAGAGAAGGGGGAGTTCCCCTTTATAAGAGGGGTAAGGGAAACCTTAGGAAAATCTTGAAATATTATTTTATAATAAAATAATTTTTGGTTTATTATGGACCCAAAATGAATTATTTAAAGGATAAGGTGGGGATGGTTCAAAAACCACTCAACCAATATTTTACACCCTGAGATTTTATGAGAAATAATTTTTTTAATTTCTTTGATGTATTGTGTTGTACTCTACACCAAGATTTTCTTGCACTACACACAACACCGTATTAGCTTGTAGTATATGCAAACACTATTCTTGGCTTGTGTTACACGCAAGAGAGACGTTCCTCAATAGCGTGTGTTGTATGTAATAACGAGTTCCAGTAAACAATGATATATTTTCATTATGAACTAGCCGTTATGAATAGTATTAACCAAATTTTGGATTATATAACAATATAATTCTTCTTACACATATTCTATAACATGGTATGAGCACAAAATAAATTTTTTAGGTAAAATAAGTATTTTTAAAAAAATGCAGTTTTCCCGCCTTTTGATGGCCCACCCACAATAAATCTAGTTTTTAACATGTTTATGAGTTCAATTTGAAAAATTAAACTTCTTCCTTGGAATCAGGATATAAAAATTTACTTTGGATAAATTTTTGATATTTTTCTAATAAGTTTCTTATTTTGATAAATAGTAAAAACACGCTAAATTTTAATTGAAAACACCTTTTTTCATCAAAATAATTTATATTTTTAAAATATATTATTGAATGTGTTTAAAGTATAAATAGAATATATTTTTACCATTTAATATAATGTATGTCATTGGCATTAATTTTACATTCAATTCATAGGTAAAAACATTTCAATCTTTTGCAATGTTTTAACTTTTAAAACCCGTTTTCTGAATAGTGGGATTAATTTTAAAATAAATACTGAAACTTCTGTGTATTGAATTTAGAAAAATGAATTCCATATTTGGAATCAGTGTGTAAAATTTATGTTAATAGGTTAATTTTTTTTGATATTATTAATAGTAACTATAATAATTTTTATTTACAACAGTTAAAGTTAAATCAGGTAATTACGGGTAAAAATAAGATTATAAAAATATCATAATACCTACCAAAATTCTATTGGATGAATAAAAGTTGACCCATATCACCTAATGGTCAGAATGGATTCATTTCATGGACTTTTGACCATTAAAATGATGTAATTATTATTAAAACCAAAGAAAGTGACAACATGTCACTCTCTTATATCTTCTAAGTGTAATACTTTTAATTTAGTAATAAAATTCATAAAACTTCGAATATAAATAGTCACCAGAAAGATAATAGAATTATATACATCATGTGAATTTATTTATAATTTTTAGGGCTTAAATAATTATCATCAATGATGACACAATAGTGATGTAGAAATTATTTTATTGATTGAAATATCAAATAAAGGGTTTTAAAAATATTGAAATAAATATTATATGAACTATTTAATGTGATCCGCGAATTAATAACATTAATATTACATGTTAGGAATATATTAAATATTTTGGTTCGAATATATGTTCTGTGTGGATTTTATTTAAATTCAAATAATTGAATAGTGTTGAAATTGACACTATTGATATTTTATAAAAATAACAAATTATTAAATTGTTTAAAATCAAAAAAATATTTAAAAATTATAAATTGAAATTTTTATGGTCCAAAATGTCATAAATTATCCAATTATGGACAATTCACAACACATAAGTAAGTATTTATAACAATATCAAATTTAGAATCTTATTACCACAAATAAATTTAAATAGATTAACTAAGGATAAATCAAAATGATAGGGTTTAAAATAAAATAAAAACAAGTCTAAATTTTATCGTTTGATTAGATTAAAAAACTACATCATCTCATATTAAAATTGAGTCATTTTTGGAGTTTTTTATGTGGGTACTGAATTTATTATAAATTAATATTTTTGAGGTTTCCAAAAGTGCCCCTCTCCTCTCTTATAAAAGGGCACCTCCTCTCTCTCCTCTTCACCAAATTTTGAGACTTAAGGATCGACCAAAACCTATCCATTTCTTTTCTAAACTTCCCTAGAAACATACTATAGGTCTATATATTTTTCAAAGACCAACTTTACTACCCTAAGAGGAGGTTTAGAAGAGGTGCGTCAAAGAAGAAGTAGTATCGTTTACCGATTCTTTTAAATTTATTTCTCCTTCTACATCCTCTTTTTCTATTTGTTTCATTATAAAGTAATAACATCAGTATCTTTAATATAATTATATGTTATTATAAATTTGAAAAAAACCTATTTCACCTTCTATCCATCCTACAGAAAACAAAATCATTGCACGTGCGTACGTACGAAATACCATCTCCACACTGTGGTGTAAAATGTTTTCCACCACCACCTTACTTGGATGGGTATAATGGTGTAAAGAATAACTATATATGATTATTATAACATGATACTAATTATGAGATATTCTATCATCCACTCTAATACCAGTCAATAATTATGGGAACGATATCATCACTCGTGCGTACGTACGGATTACCGTCTCCACGACGCGATGAGATTCATTCTTCATGTTAACTGTTCAAGAATGAATATAAAGTAAATATATTTAATAATAATGAAATATATTAAATAGTAATTCTACTAGATTTATGTATATATATATATATATTTCATCTGCTTACTTCCATTCAAGTCAATAAGGAAAGGAAAATAGAGTTCATGCGTACGTACGGCCTACCGTCTCCATGAACGGTGTATTTCATTCCATTTATCGATCTATTATATTTTGAATATATATAAATCATGTTTTAAATTCTGTAAGTAAATAATCATGATCTAATTAATCATATGGATAATTACAATTGAAAACACAAATGGTAAATGAAACTATTTTACCCCAAATGCTGCTTTAACATGGAATTGACAAATGAACGGGTAATATAAAGTCGTAAGTGAATCATATATGATATAATAAATATTATTATGGTTTTTTTAAAAGTTAATAATATGTTTAAACACACTATACAAGAGTCTAGGACACATATAGAAGAAATTTGACATAAGTTAAGGGATAATTATTCCAATCTCGTTCTTATCCGAGATTATTTATTCGTAAGTATTTACTGGGGTTATATTTATCATCAATGTCCATGTTTTCAAAAAATGTTTTCATAAAATGTTTACTATTCTTCCATGTTTTTTTAAAGTCATGTTTACCCCTTTATGACTTTTAATAC
This sequence comes from Viscum album, assembly GCA_963277665.1. Classification (NCBI taxonomy): domain Eukaryota; kingdom Viridiplantae; phylum Streptophyta; class Magnoliopsida; order Santalales; family Viscaceae; genus Viscum; species Viscum album. The sequence goes on along the minus strand of OY728146.1, from coordinate 1,773,072,416 downwards.
AATTAATGGAAGGAATCTTTCTTTTGTTTATCATACAATGTACTTTTTGACTTTTCCAGAAAAAGTACGAGGATAATGTTTTTTAACTTATACGGCCTGAATAGATTTTTTAAGATTTAATAACGCCTTATTTACATAAAGATTCATCTACAATATTTCATGATTATTTTCAACAATATTCTTTTATTTTAAAATTCCATGGCACTTTGTGAAAAGAAAACGATTTTGAAGAAGAAAGGATATTTTCCTCAAGAATTCATTTCAAGTGTTTTATCAAAACTATTTTCCATATAAGATGAAATTATTTAATATGGTTATGTTTCAAGTATAATGTCTTTATTACTTACATGTTTTGATTTTTTTATGATGAAATTATATCCATTTATTTTATATTAGTTATGTCATGATGGGATGATGTTTATGAAACTCATTTTATTCATTGGGTTTTGGTGAATGATTTATGTTTCTTTTGTGGAACATGAAAGAATGACTTCATTATGAGATGTGTGGGACCTATATCTCGATAAAATTTATTGGGTAAAGATTTATATCTCATGATTTAGACATGTATAGAATGAAAGAAAAATCTGGTTTAGTAATACAGGGCTGGAACGACAAGTAAACCCGATTCAGTAATGGACTTTGTCCACTATGATAGTCTTGGAAGCAATACCTTGGCTACTATTGAAATAATATCATGTGATTAATGGTTTTCCATAATTACATGTTTTATTCACATGCTATTTTATCATGATTAATGTTCCTTTATGATCTATAACTTATGTACTTCCAAGATTTATGTCATTAATCATGATTTTGATGTTTTATGTTCATGTTTTTACATTCAAATGTTTATGGGTTGTTTTGTGTTCCCCATGTTTTCCCTTAATGAGAATTTGAGCTCACCCTTTTTAGGTTTTCTTTTCCCCATGATATAAAGAAAGGTTTTAGGTAAGAAAACAAAATTGGAAGTGTTAAAGATCTTTCACCCTAATTAGAATATTTTTTTTCTGATTTTACAAAGACACTAAACTAATACAGTCATTGGGGGTCTGTTTTTGTTATGTATTTAGTATTCTGTGAAAGTAATGTAATTTCCATGTAGGTAAATATTGGGTCTCTACAGTTGGTATCAAAGTGAAGGTTTAGTCAACCTTTGGAAACTAGGATGCGAAAACTTTAGTGAGATCCATAGAGATATTTCTAAGGTATGTCTGGGGATGTCCCTAAGGTCAAGTATAAGTATAGGTTAAAATCCTAGAATTAAGATAATGATCATGACTATCCTAGGATAAAACCTAAGATGTTAGAGATTTAATGTACAAACCCTTTATTATGTTGTTTTCCTGATATGATTTTTACCTCTCACACTATTCTTTTTGGGTTTTAGATAATGGCTGGAACCTGAAGGAATCGTGTTAATGATCAATCCACTGGGTAGTGCAATGATTGTCCTCCTGAACAACCAAATGTTAGGGGAAATGGAGTAAAAATATTATTGCTATACTTACACAAGATATGAATCATTTTAGACTTTCAAACGAGTAGAGAAGGGAACGATATTCTTTTGAGTCCTTCATGAGGAAACATCCACCTTCTTTCAGTGGGTCTTCTGATCCACTTGTTGCTGAACAATGGATCAGTACCATTGAAAAGATATTTTCCATACTTCAATGTTAAAATAATGAAAAATTCATTTTGGCTATTTACCGTTTCGAAGGTGAAATGGACCAGTGGTGGACTCTAATTAAGAATAAAAGGCCCCAAGATGAAATTTAATCCATGGAATGGGACGAGTTCAAGAACTTGTTTTTAAATAAGTACTTCTCTCATATTCTTAAAAAAATATGGAAAAATAGTTCCTTGAGCTTAAGAAAAAGGATGATGAATCTGTTGGTATATACAAAGTGAATTTTACAAGGCTTTCAAGGTATGCATCTGGATTTTTCATCCAACCTGAAAATAAATTTGATCGATTCTTCAGTGGCTTAAAACCAAGTCTTTGAAGGGAAATAACGATAAGAGACTTTAGTAGCTATGAAGAAATTTTGCATTGTGCTATCAAGGTAGAACTAGAAGTTGGTATTACATATCCATCTCATGGTTTTTACAAGAAACAAAAGATGGAGTTCAAGGAAAAATCTCAAAGCAACGGTGAAAAGAAGACGAATGTCTAGTTATGATCATAGTGTGGAAAGAAGCATGGTGGAGATTGTCTTAAAAGGACTAGAAAATGTTTTAAGTGTGGAAAAGAAGGTCATCGAGTAGATGAGTGCCAAAGTAATGGGAAAATGGTAGCTAATGATGTTAACAGAGAAATGACTACAATGAACACACCACCAATACTTCAATGCTACATGTGTAAGGAAATGGGGAATTATGATAACCAATTCCCTAATCCAATGGTTAATGATGATTGACATCAACAACCTATTATGGAAAAGGACAATGGGAAGTCACATGCAATCACTATTGGAGATGTTGAGTATGAAAACAATGTGGTGGAATGATTAAGTGTTTATGTCATAGGATTCCAAAATAATGTTGTGGAATCTCATTTATAGTATTGTGGAATATTGGAATATCTATGTATTGGTTTATTGTGGTTTTCAATTATTTTTTGGTACTGGTAACCATGAAAAGTGATAGAAATATATTTGGAAAGAAGATGATATGCGAATAATGAAGGTATAAGGAGAAAATAATATTTTTGATAGTATTAATGAGCTCATGACTGATATAAGGAGAAAGTGACATCATGGTTTGAATATATAGAAATTTTGGGATTCTGGCATGTGGAAAGAGTTAACTTTTGACAGCTTTCATTTTTTCACTAAAGTTCTATAAGTATTAATTTTTCAAGAGAATACATGATTAAGGTATTCACATGTTTGGAATGTGACCAACAACAAGATATATTGTATGATATATGAGGGATAAATGATGGTATTCACATGCTTGATAGATGACCTTTTTATTAATAATTTTCTTTATACTATGATATTAGATAGAAGTATTTTGTAAAAGCCTAAAGAATGGAGTGGATTAACTTTTACATCAGATAGTATTGTTTAGAGATATAACTTGTTGACATTATTTCTAAAATGTTATAATATTATAGTTTTAGAAAAAGGACAACCCGTTAGATAGGCGACAACCCGTCGCGTCGGACATGGATGCGGGAATCGAACCCACAACCGAAGTGTGACAGACATTTATCACCTACCATTGGCCTACATGAAGTCCCTGGTTAGTATAAATTAGTTTTATTTTATTAAGTGGTATGATATATAAAGTATAAGTCCTTTTTTGGAACCATATACTATTAATATCACCATATATGGACTTATGTATAATTAATAACTTTTTCTAACCTTTTGTTTGAGATAGATGGAATGACCCAACATTCTATCACATGATCTGCTAACACTTCACGAATGAAAAATTCAACTTCATTTCATTAAGATATGAAGTGTAAATTGTTCAAGGAATGAACAACGATGAGATTGTAACAAAATAAAGTAAGTATTTCTTCAAATTCTAAATTTTCAAATTTATGGAAAGGATCTTGAGAACCAAAAATGTTGTCTTAGTACCCCCATACCTAATGAATCAGATGGTACCTTAGATCATCACAAATTTATGGCTTTGTGATTGTTGGCGTTTTTATATCCATGTTCTATACCACTCTTCATCGGAACATGATGGTTATATTTCTCTTCCATATCCATATTCTCACCTATATTCTCCTATGTGGAAACCCAATGCAGAGCTACTTTGGGTGACCGTTATGTTTCTAAATTTCCTTTTCAAAATAAAGTTTTATTATTACTTTTTATGATGTGGGTTTCTATAAAATAATCTTTCAAGTAGTAAGTGATTTATAACCCCGAAGAATTTCGAGGGTGAAATTCATTTTAAGGGGGGTAGAATGTATCACCCCGAGATTTTATGAGAAATATATTTTTTTAATTACTTTAATGTCTGGTGTTGTATGATAGACCAAGATTAGCTTGCGCTATATGCAACATCGTATTAGATTTTAGTATATACAAACACTATTCTTGGCTTCTGTTGCATGCAAGAGCGACCTTCCCCAATAGCGTGTGTTGTACGCAATACCAAGTTTCACTAAACAATGATATCTTGTGGTTATGAACTTGTTGTTATGAATAGTATTAACCAAATTTTGAATTTTATAACAATATAATTCAACTTATATATATTCTAGAACATGGTATGAGAACAAAATAATTTTTTTGGGTAAAATAAGTTTTTTAAAAAAAAATACAGTTTTTCCGCCTTTTGATGGCACACCCACTTTAAATCTAGTTTTTAACATGTTTATAAGTTCAATTTGACAAATTAATCTTCTTCCTTAGAATTAGGATATGAAAAATTTACTTTGTATAAATTTTTGATATTTTTCTGATAAGATTCTTATTTTGATGAATAGTAAAAATACGCTAAATTTTAATTGAAAACAAATTTTTCCATAAAAATAATGTATATGGTTAAAATATATTATTTAATGGTTTTAATGTTTAAATACAATATATTTTCACCATTTAATATATTTTATTTCATTAGAATTAATTTTACATTGAATTTATAGATAAAAATATTTCAATCTTTTGCAATGTTTTAACTTTTAAAACCCATTTTCTCAACAGTGGGATTGATTTTAAATTAAATACTGAAAATTATGTGCTCTGAATTTGGAAAAATGGATTCCATATTTGGAGTAATTAGGTCCAAATTATGTTAATAGGTTACTTTTTCTTGATATTATGAATAGTAACTATGATAATTTTTATTTACTATAGTTAAAGGTAAATTGGGTAATTAAGGGTAAAACTAAGATTATAAAATTACCATAACACCTGAAAAAATTCTACAGGATGAATAAATGTCGACCCATATCACCTAAGGGTTGGAATAGATTCCTTTCATGGACTTTTTACCGTAAAAATGATGTAATTATTATTAAAACCCAAGAAATTGACAACATGTCACTCTCTTATATCTTATAAGTGTAAAAATTTTAATTTAGTGATAAACATCATAAAATTCGAACATAAATAGTCAGTATAAAGATAGTATAATTATCAACATCATGTTAATTTATTCATACTTTTTAGGGATTAAATAATTATCATTAATTGTGACACAATAGTGATGTAGAAATTATTTTATTGATTGAAATATCAAATAATTGGTTTTTAAAATATTAAAATAAATATTATATGAACTATTTAATGTGATCCACGAATTTTTAAGATTTTTATTACATGTTATGGATCTATTAATTTTTTTTTTCGAATATATCTTTTATGTGGATTTTATTTCAATTCAAGTAACTAAATATTGTCAAAATTGACACTATTGATATTTTTATTAAATAACATATTATTTAATTGTTTAAAACTCACTAAAATATTTAAAAATTATAAATAGAAATTTATATGGTATAAAATGTCATAAATTATCCAATTATGGATAATTAACAACACATAAGTATTTATAACAATTTCTAATTTAGAATCTTATTACCACAAATTAAATTAAATAGATTAAATAAGGATAAATCAAAATTATAGGGCTTAAAATTGAATAAAAACAAGCCTAATTTTTTTTTATATTATATTAAATCCCTATATCATATAATATTTAAATTGAGTCATTTTTGGAGGTTTTTAAGTGGATTATGAATTTATTGTAAATTAATATTTTTGAGGTTTCCAAAAGTGATCCTCTCCTCTCTTATAAAAGGGCAAATCCTCCATCTCTTCTTAACAACATTTTGAGCCTTAAATATCGTCCAAAACCTGTCCATTTATTTTCTCAACTTCCCTATAAACATACTATATGTACTGATATTCTTCAAAGACCAACTTTAGTGCCCTAAGAGGAGGTTTAGAAGTGGCACGTCGAAGAAGATGTATTATCCTTTACTGATTCTTTCAAATTTATTTATCCTTATACTTCCTATTTTTTATTTGCTTCAATATAAAGTAATAAAATAAGTATCACTAATATAATGATATGTTATTATAAATATGAAACAACCCTATTTCACCTTCTATCCATCCTACAGAAAATGAAATTACCATGTGTGCGTAAATACGGAATACCGTCTCCACGCCGTGGTGTAATCTGTTTTCCACCACCACCTTACTTGGATGGGTATAATGGTGTAAATAATAACTATATATGATTATTATAACATGATATTAATTCTGAGCTATTCTATCATCCACTTCAATACCATTCAATAATTATGGGAACAATATCATTGCTCGTGCGTACGTACGGATTACATTCTCCACGACGCGATGAGATTCATTCTTCATGTTAACCGCTAAAGAATGATTATAAAGTATATATATTGACTAATAACTAAATATATGACATAATAATGCTACTAGATTATATATATATATATATATTAATGTCATATACTTACTTCCATTCAAGTCAATAAAGAAAGGAAAACAGTGTTCATGCATACGTACGACCTACCGTCTTCATGAACGGTGTATTTCATTCCATTTATCGATATATTATATTATGAATATATATATAAATCATGTTTTACATTTTGGAAGTAAGGAATCATGATCTATGTAATCATATGAATAATTACAAGTCAAAACACAGATGATAAATGAAACGATTTTACCCAAAACACTGCTTTAACATGGAATTGGAAAATGAATGGGTAATATAAAGTCGTAAGTGAATTATATATGATATCATAAATATTATTATGGTTCTCTTACAAGTTAATAATATTTTTAAACCCACTATATAGTAGTCTCAGACACATACAGAAGAAATTGTACATAAGGTAAGGGACAATTATTCTAATCTCGTTCTTATCCAAGATTGTTTATTCTTAAGTATTTACTGGGGTTATATTTATCATCAATGTACATGTTTTCAAAAAATGTTTTCATAAAATTTTTACTATTCTTACATGCTTTTTTAAATTCAGGTTTACCCCTTTTTTACTTTTACTACAATTAATGGAAGGAATCATTATTTTGTTTACCATACGATGTACTTTTCAGTTTTCCTGTAAAAGTACAAGGAGAATGTTTTTTTAACTTATATGGTGCGGATAGATTTTTTAAGATTTCATAATACCTTATTTACATAATTCTTCCTCTACAATATTTCATTATTATTTTCAAAAAAATCCTTTCCTTTTAAAATTTCATGGAATTTTGTGAAAAGAAAATGATTTTGAAGAAGAAAGGATATTTTCCTCAAGAATCCATTTCAAGTGTTTTAGAAAATCTATTTTCCATATAAAATGATATTATTTAATATGGTTATGTTTCAAGTAAATGTCCCTATTATTTAAATGATTTGATTTTGATTATGATGAAATGATATCCATTTATTTTATATGGATTATGTCATGATGGGACGATGTTTATGAAACCCATTTTATTCATTGGGTTTTGATGAATGATTTATGTTTCATTTGTGGCACACGAAACAATGAATTCATTATGAGATGGTTAGAACTGATATCTCCCTCCAATGAATTAGGTAAAGATTTATATCTCATGATATAGACATGGCTGGAATGACAAGTAAAATCCGGTTCAGTAATAAAGGGCTGGAATGACATGTAAACCCAGTTCAGTAATGGAATTTGTCCACTATGATAGTCTTGGCAGTAATGCCGTGGATACTATGGAAATCATATCATGTGCTTAATGGTTTTCCACAATTAAATTTTTTATTTCCATTCTATTTTATCATGATTAATGTTGCTTTATGATCTATGCCTTATGTACTACCAATTTTTATGTCATTACTCATGATTTTTGTGTTTTATGTTCATGTTTTTACGTTCAAATGTTTATGGGTTGTTTTATGTTCTCAATGTTTTACCTTACTGAGAATTTGAGCTCATCATTTTTAGGTTTTATTTTCACCAGGATATAAAGAAAGGTTTTAGGTAAGAAAACAAAAGGGGAAGTGTTGAAGATCTTTCCCCATGATTAGAAGATTTTGTTCCGAGTTTCCAAAGACACTAAACTAATACGGTCATTGGGGTTATGTTTTTTGTTACGTATTTATTATTCCATGAAAGTAATTTAATTTACATGTACATAAATCTTGGGTCTTTACACAATAGGTTTTAGAAAGGTTTTGGTCACTATATTTACTTTATATTTTATATTGAACTCTTAGTTAAATAGTTTGACATTTACCATGTCTCTTCATATTTTTATATTATATGGTTAATAAACTTACTATAAACTTCCAAGAAAACCTCAAGTGGTTAATTAATGACATATATATTATTATTTAAGACTTTTGGCCAATCCTTAGAATTTTAGGAATATAATAACAATTAATAATATAATATTTGTTTTAAAAACTCTTTTATGTCAATTTTGACACTATTTGGTATTTTGTTTTTACTAAATTCATAACAACATTATTACTTAAAAAAAATCATCTAACCAACCCTAACATGTCATATTAACCTATAAAATTAGTTTAATTCATAAAAAGTCTAAAATTACATTTATTTGAATATTTATAATATCAATTATTTTAATATTTCCTTAATTAGGTAATTACTGCATCATCATTTTGTCATAAATAAATTAAATTATTTAATGTATAAAAATTATAAACAAAATACCATTATGTATGAAATATTTTTTATCTTTATAATGAATATTTATAGTTTAATTTATCTTATGTTTAACCGTATATTAAAAACGGTTTACTTATTAAACTTTGAATTTAACTCTTTTAACTCTTCTTTGAATTAAATAGTAATAAATGTCCTAATCTAATCCAAGTGAACCAAAAGGATCATATTTTATTCATAAGGTTGTTTTTGGTCGAATTAAACTTTATCCAATATATTTAGGACATGTTTTAGGGTAATAATAATATCATTTTTACCCTTAATTACCCTATTTACTTTTAATCGTGGTAAATAAAAGTAAAAAATTACTATTCACCAAAACTTATTGTCATCTTATTGAACACATTTTACTTTCTAATATCAACCATGTATCTTGGATTTTTGAAATTCAACTTAAAGATGTATTAAAATTATGTTTAATGTAAATTTGCAAATCCTCCTAGGAGGTGGGTAAAAGACGGTAAAAAGTTCAATAAATTTTTTATATATATATAATTATTATAAACTGGCTCCAATGAATTTAATTGATCTTATATAGGTATTATGAATCTATTTTCAACTAAAATAAATTTAAATAAAATAAATAATTATTTAAATAAAAATTCTGTTTTAAACTATAACTTAGTGTTTTTCACAATTCATCAAAAATTGAATGTTTTCAGAAAAATACAAAAAATTCACCCTAAGTTAATTTCGATATTACGAATCCAAAAATGAAGTCCATTTTGAAGGATAAAATTTTAAAAAGTGGGTATTACTATTCATAATGGCTAGTTTGATTGGTTGTAGTGTGTTAGAACATAAAGTTGCGTACAACACATGGTATTTTATTATTCAAAGAGATGCATACCGTGGAAGCTTGGGGTATTACAGATTTTGTTATACTCATTCATATAAGGAATGCTGGGTTGCCTCATGGTTTTTTGACATTACATGACAAACCATTTTCCAACTGTATAGTTGGAACTATCTAAGACAACAACCACACAAGTTTTTTCTGAATGGTTAGCCAAACTGTGTGCCAATCATTAATACCCCAGGGGTCAGCCTCTTCAACAAGGAGCCCAGTTTTCCAGAAAATATGTATAGTTAATGAAATATATCATAGAAAAACATTTACCTCAAATAGTTACCCCTTTGTGTCATATGTTTTACCCCAAACCGTTCTCAAACCGTGTAATATAACCATTCTCAATTCAAAAAGAACTGAAAACCAGATTAGCATAAATGTGTTATACAATTTATCCTAAAAAATTTAGAAAAAAAATTCTCTGAAACTATTGATACTTAACATTAAGCAACTGATGCTCACCCAACCCCTCAAGCTACCTCCTGAGATACATTCATCAACTCAAAATAAAACTATGAGACATTCCAACTATTAGAATCCCAATTTTTGTATTGATCCAATATTTTACCAATCCAATAAAAAAACAATTCTAAGTCCTTCTGAAACAATTGACCCATCTAGACATAAGAAATACCAACCTCACCTTGACAATACTTATTTCCCATAAAAAGTCTTATTTGTCATTGATTTTTACCACCCAACTTAATTATATCACCAATTACAACTAATGATCTTATTCCATATCTAAATACCGAGAAATAACCCGAATTAGAACCTCAAACTGAAGGAAATAAATTGTAATAATCCTAAGATAATACCTGTTATCAAACCCAAAACCCCAAGATGGTTCTTATAAAAGCCAATCCATTCAAAGAAATGATCATTTCACCTTCTAACCACTCATATGATCTATGGTTCCCCCACCATAGGTTTTATATCATAAACCCCAACTCTATTGCAAGAAACATTAACTATCCAATAAAGTAAAAATAACATTGAACACGTGCTCTCACAAAACGATATGAATTGTCCCCATAAAATTATTCTAAAAAACCCATGAGAAATTCAATAAAAATAGGTACCTATTCATGTTATAGATGACCAACTGTAGTGGAATCATACATTCCATCCAAACATGTAATGTGAAAAAACTAGTTTCTCCTCCAAATACTGACTCAACATCCAAAACACATCATCCATTTCCAAAATTATATGATAGGTGAGATTTCCATATTTTCGTACTCAGTTTAGATGTTAACCCAATTTGGACTATCCTCAACATAATCAATTAGAAAATAGTATAATCCCATTGTTGGCTTGTTTCCACCACACCTAAAAACAATTCAATTACAATCAAATGAATTCTAATATTACCTAGACACACCCACTACCATCCATACCTCACTCTCTATAAATCTCCTTAGTCATATTCTCAGCAAACCTAAAACATTAATCATGTCCTAATGTACCACCGACACAAATCCAACACAAGCACCTCAATTTTTTTAGAACAAACTCGAGCTTAAATCCAATTATCATTATAATTATCCACAAAAAATAATTTATTATTTTAATTCCCTACCAAAGTTTGTCATGTTCCTCATAGGACCCTCACCTGATTCATAATTCCACCTAGGATGATCCACATTAGGATGAATGCACCTGTGACCCTTCCAACATGAGGGATGCACCACTGGAAAAGACACAGAATTCCCTACCATAGGTTTAGAGACCCTGTTTATACCCTGTAAAACTTTGGAATATTTATAAATATAATTCCAGAGCTAGGAGCGAAGATGGCGTGCGATTCCAAGGCCTGGAGTTCCCAAAATAAATTTTATGAAAATGTTAAGTTTTTTTATACTATGCACGTAGAGGGGTTGCGTTTTCTCCTAAAAAGTAGCTCAAATCGGATATCTGAGGGAACAATTGCATCCGGAGCATGATGTTTACCCTAGGTAGTGTGTAAAAGTTGTGGGTGCGGGCCAGCAGTGGGAGATGTCACCTAGGGGAAAAACTGTCTTTTTGAATTAATGACTTAGTGATTTTTTTATCACTGACGATCTTTTCGAATAACTCTCAAATGAAGCTTTAAAATGGAAATCCAAGATATAATTTGAGTTTGAAATGGGTTGTTTTTCCTAGGTGAGGCATAAAATGAGCGGGTGCTGTGGTTTCATAATTTGTGCCCGTCGGTGGAGTTTCCGAGAGTTATAAATTCCAAGTATTGGAATTAACGGGGGGACCCATTTCCCCTTCTCTCTATGTCTCTCTCCATCTCTCTCTATAATATTTTCTTTAGTGTTCTTCATCATTCTTCATCAGATCGAGGTGCAGTCTTCGCCAAAACATTGTCGAATCAATGCAGGAGCCTCACGGATGCATCGCCTACAACGTGCCTCGAAAACGAAGTAGTATTTCTTCTACTTTTAAGTTCCAATTCAAGTTTTTAAATTAATTATCCTTCATTGTACATTTGTTTCATCATATTAATTATCATCATCGATGGATACACAAACATGTCCATTGATCTATGTTTGGAACCCAGTTCTTGGTTCTGTTCTTCACGAACACCCGCTATAATTTTCAGATACATCAACCGACTGTCGAATCATCGATCGAAGGTAGGCGCTGTGAAAGTCTCATCGCATGGATCACAAAACATCCTTAGATCTGGAATTGGGTTTCCGATAGAGTAGTGGTGATCCACCAAAGGGACCATTGGAGTTCAGCTGCCGGTGGCAGCAGAGCGCGACTGACTGGCCAGGAGACGCGACAAAGGGGCCGGGGGCCAGGGCGGAGGCATCACGCAGTGTAGGGAAGTGCGGTCGAGCGAGACCGGGGGTGAGAGCAGGTGCGGAGGAGGCCGAAGCGGGGCACTACTGGCTTGGTTTGAAGATGGGGCCCCATTAGGGGGAGGCGGTGTTGACCGGAGTTGCACGGCGCGCGGAGGAAGGCGAGACCGAGGCTGGTGGAGATCGGAGCCGGTGCAGCAGGCCGTTCGAAGGCGGAGCGGGGAGTCCAGGCAGCCATAGCATGGGAGGCCGGTGTCGCGGAAGGCCGCTGCAGGAGGCACCGGTGTCCAGCGGGCTGTCGCGGTCGAAGGGGAATCCGGCGGAGGCACCAAACCGAGGCGGCTGTGGAGCTCGACGTTCAGAGGCGTCGGTGGGTCCAGGAGGAGCGGCGTGGGACGCGACAAGAGTTGGCGTAGTAGTGCACTGACGGAGGATGAGGGCGCCGGCCTGTTGTGCCCGATTGAGGGAATCCCAAGGCTTGACCTCAGGTGTGAGGAGGAAGAGAGGATTCGCAGTTTTCGGGTCCTGTTGGTGGGCCGAGAAAGACCGGCCAAAGGCCAGTCTTTTGGGAGGTGAGGAGCGGCCCTTTGCGGGTCCTGCTGGGTGACGCGGAGAATACCGACCGAAAGGCCAGTTTTTTTTGTAAAACTGGACCTAAGGTGGGACCGGTGCTGCTGGGTGTGCCACAGCCAATGGGCCGCGGTGGTTCTGCCGGACCCGTGGCTGGGCCACGGGCCTGCGGTTCGGACAGGGCCGACCAGGGTGAACCGGCCCGGTTGGGCCCCTTGCATTCGGGGGGCCGAAATTTCATAATGGCCCGTCCGTTTGATGTGCTGTCTGCGACTGCAGATCCGTGTCAGCGAGATGGACTATTTGAAGTGGGCTCCAGGGATTTTGGGTTCTGCACCCGAAGGCTGGTAAACCAGAACGCTCTAACTTAATAATAACAAATTATTATTAAAGATCGTGACGAACGTACTTCGCGAGCCGGACATCCGTTTGACGTTATGTTAGAGGTGCGGTGGCCCTAGAGTTGAGACGGTCCTTCCAAAGTTGGTTTGGAACCATTGAGACTTGGTTTCGTTGCCTGGTGGCACGAAACACTTAATGTGAATAATTAATGAATTTTTTAAATTAATTAATTATTCTTGCGTTAGACCTAACTTCTGCTTGGGATGTCGGATTGACGCGCCATCAGCGAAAGCATGACCCCAGTCCTTGTACGGACTTTTTGAGATTCTTTTCAAAGCATTCGGGTTGTAGACAAGGTCCAGGTCCCACAAGGCCTAGTTCGCACGCTTTACAATGAAACATCACTTTTTACCCGTCATCTGTTTGGGGTGTTTGAGTCCTCGTTTTGGAGTTTTTTTATGAGGGGATTGCAACGACGCAATCTGCCCGCCTAATTTCGGGCTCGAGGCATGGGCCCCATGAGGTGGCTTTCGGACATATTATGCATTTTTATGACTTATGATTCATAAGTTTGTTCAGGGAAAATGAATAGTCTATGTCGTGTTGTTACCTGCAAGGTACGTAATGGTACGTTCTGCGTGACATTTTTTGGGGTTGAGGTGTGGTCCCCATAGGGCCCCGTTTGCTTATAATGCATGGAGTTGCAACTTCTGCATCCGGAGTCCATTTTAGGTGCCGTTAGCGGCATTGTGACCCTGGTGTCGAGATGATGTTGACCAGGGTGGTTTCAGGCGTTGAAGATGAACTTGAGGCATGGGCCCCACGGGCCGTCTTTTGAGCTGTGTGCAACGTACTGTGACTTTTTCATCAGGAATCCATTTGGGGTGCCTGAATAGTCGTTTCGACATTTTTGTTCCGAGAGCATCGCAATGGCGCAGTTCACCCGACCTCTTTCGGGACCGAGGTGCGAGCTCCATGAGACATCATATGGGCATAAAGTGGTGTTGAATAACTTTTCCACTAGGAGCCCGTTTCCAGTGAGTAAGTAGTTTATCTCATGTGTTTTCCCAAGAGGATTACAATGGTGTAATCTGTTTGGGAGAGTAGATCCTATTTTGAGATCTCATTAAACGTGGAAACATGAAAGGGCATTGGTCGGAGGTTCCTTTGGCGCACTCCGAACCTACTCACGATAGTGGTGCTAGTGACACCAAGTGATGACACGAGCTGTGTTGAGTTATCGGACCAGTTATGGGTTTCCCTTACAGTGGGGTTGGGCAATGGGTTACCTGACGATCTCTTATGTTTTAACCTCCAGCAGGGCTTGGATGTGGGTTACCTGATGATCTCTTGTGTTTTACCCTCCAGCGGGGCTGTGTAGTGGGTCACATGATGACCTCTTGTGGTTTATCCTCCAGCGGGGCTGGGAAGTGGGTTAACCGATGACTTCTTTCAGACCCAGCCCTATCGATGTGGCTAGTCAGTGTCTTTTCTCCATGTTTACTAGAGCAGGACCCTTGGTTGTATGGTTCAGTGATGAGGCATCTTTGGAATGCAGGATTGTTGGGTATTAGTGATGGTGACCCTTAGAACTATTAGTAATTTCTCTTGGGCTGAGCATGGAGATAGAGATCCCCTTACACACTCGTTCAGGTTTCTTGTTTAACACATATATATACACCCTAATTTTGTTCTCACTCCTTGGGTTTAGTTACTCTCCTTCCAGAAGGGGCAAAGACATGTGGGGTATGCCACATGTTTTCCATGTCTAGCTTCTCTTGGATTGGAAGAGTCTACTTCCTTCCCTTTGTTGGGTTGAGCTACACTCTCTCTTTTTTACTTTTGCACTGTTCTTTGTTCTATCAACTGCTCACCATTTTAGTACCTCCTTTGTTGATCCCTCGATCTTTCGGGGCATCCTACTGAGTATCTATATACTCACCCCTGTTTGGGGTTTGCCTGCACTTGGTGTGGCCTTGTAGAGGTCAAAAAGGTTGATCGAGACAAAGAAGAGCGTAGAGGACATAGGAGTTTGGGCTGCATTCAGTGTTCGTAGTAGAATTTCTGGACGTGCGACTCACCAGCAGTTTACTTTCGTTTTACCTGTTGTCGGGTTGTGGCACCTTTCTGGTTAGGCGCTTGTTATTCCCCTTTTACTGTTCAGTTTACAAGTCAGTACTTTTCAACACTTTAATTGTACTGATTAGAGGTCGATGCATGTATGTTGGATTCACTTTTGTAGTAGTGTTGTATCTTTCTTTCCTTTCTCTAGGATTTTTCATTGAGTTGGCTGCGTGTGTGTGTACAGTTTTTTAGGCAAAGGCCTCCCCTAGTTTTTTGTGCCTTCAGCGCTAGTTGCTAGCTCTTGGCTTATGGAGGTAGGCTTGGGGTAGTTGCGACTCAAGCCTCGGCATGGGTCTGGTCATGACAAGTGGTATCAAAGGTGGTTCGTTCCTTCGTGCATTATTCAGATGTCCCTAAAAAGGAATTAGTTGAATTTTGGGGCAATAGTGTCAACATGTCTCAAGAGTGGATCTCAGGCCAGGGAGTCCAGTGATGGTGTGGCGGCCGACATACCCATTCACCAGGACCCTGATAACCCGCTTGTCAACCCGACACACTGAGAAACTTGTTTAAGGGAATTTGGTTCATGCATCATATAGGATTGAGTCTTTGACTGTCCTTCTTGAGTTATCTCCCCATCATTGTTGATATATATATGTTCATTTGACTGCGGTACTCCTCGATCAGATTCAGGATTTCTCCATGATGATAGCCAACTAGGATACTAGCTCGGGTTTGTGATGAAGACTCCGTGAGTGATGAGGCCTCAATTCAAAATCCATCATACGATTACCCTTTCTCTAGGAGGACAAGCAGTAACACCTTCACCTATGGAAAAACAGATAGTACCAATAGCGAAGGCCGATGAAGAGTACATGCTAGGCGCGCTATGTGAGTTCGAGCATTAGAGACTGCTGAGGTTTCATGATGAGCCATACCCTCAGATAGTGAAAGGTTGGCTAGAGTCAGTGTTCCGCCTCTTCAGGATTTTTCGGACACTAGCAGGTTTGGTGGTGGCTTTGACAGCCAGTATTTTTCCACCACACAGTTTGGAATAGTAGAGATAGGGTTACTCATATGCACAATGAGTTGGTACTATCATGGGATGACTTCTAGAAGCTGTTTTTTGAGGAGTACTACCCCTCCTACTTAGGCTTTGTATGGTTTCAGGAGCTACTGGAGCTTCAGTGGGGAGTGATGGCAGTGGCTGAGTATGCGACTAGGTTTGCAGACCTTACTTGATACTATTTATATGTATTCCATGATGGCAACTTCCAAGCACAGAAGTTAGAGTGAGATCTCTATAGAGGAGATTCATGCTGGCATAGTGCCCTTGTGCATCCTCACCCCTCTTAGAGTGGTGGAGCAGGTACTGGTGACATAGAGATTTTTGGCAGAGGGACGTCGATTGGTAGGGCCTCGACACCAGAAGTCTCCCCTTGATGAGACTCAAGCACATGGTCGGGGATAGTGTAGAGCACCGAGATAGCCCAGGGGGGACTAGTGCTATGGTTGTGATGTGCGGGGTCATGTGGCGTGAGACTATCCGACCAAATGTGCCGAGTCTTCCAGATTTTTGGTAGATGCACCGCCATGACAAAGGCAATGTCATGATCAGAGAACTCCCAGGTGAGGACAGAGTGGTCCCCAGGGAGGCGGTGGTGGCAGGAAGAACTGTGGTTGGAAAACGACGTTTCGAGGTCCTTCCACCACCACTAGTCGGCCCATGTCAGGCTCAGGGAACTGACAGACGGGGGCTGAGGGTGGCTTTCTGCTATGGATTTCTACAATCCTGCAACACATGAGATGATAAGAGGTACGCTCTGTGTTTTTTCTGTGTAGAACTTGTGAAAAACTTCGTGAGGTACTCTTTTCATCTAACTCCTTGTTCTAGGGGTTACTAAGGGTGACGTAGGGCATCGGTGTAACCCTGTGTTGGTGTTGTCCGATATAGCTTGGAATGCATGGGAAAGAGGGGTTCTTCCCCCACTAAGACACAATTTTGTGATGTGATCAAAACTATGAGGGAGAGTCAGTACCACCCAAAGTGGATAGTATTGAGATGTGCTGGATGAGTGCCTCTGACATGTGTATTCATGGCAGGGTTGTGTGGTGGAGCGTCAGAGCAGGTTCTGGTTTTCCCAGTGGGGATTTTCTGCTTGACCTCCCTTTTTTCCTTGAGGTGACACTAGTGGTATTGGTGGAGTGCCTATTTGGGGGATTACTCTCCATCCAAGAGGGGAAAAGAAACGTGGGGTATGCCACATGCTTTCTGTGTCTAGCCTCTGGAGGTTGGATGGGTTTTCTCGCCTGCCCTATTCATTGGTACCTTGCATGCTCAACGTGAATCTTGATACCATTATCAAGTACAGGTCGAGGTGATGGATACCCCATAAATATAACTACATATTTCACTATGTGGTGCTAATAGTGGAACTCCTTGAGCTGAGAATGTAGAGACACTATCTTCTGGGAGAGCGCTTTGTGGTTTGCTCAGACCACCAGTGTCTCAGGTGCGCTCACACCCAGAGAGACTTGAACCTGAGGCGATAATGCAGGTTGAAATTTATGTAGGACTATGACTTCGAGGTAGTCTATGTTCCGGAAAATGGAAGTGTTGTAGCAGGTTCCCTTAGCAGAGAGCCTCAGTTGTGATGCACCGACTGTGAAAACTTGTCTGACCAGATATCCTTGGGTGTTTCACCAGATGGGTATTTTAAAGGAGGTAATCCCGAGACCATGTTCCAGGAACAAATCGTGATTTCAGTAGTGACGTGGAAAGTAGAGGTTCAGCCAGGGAAGTCCCCCTAGATTCTTTGTTCCGTTCGAGAATCATGAAAGCAGTTGAGAGGTTTCCTACCGTCTTTCCCTACCCTCTCAATAGTAGGAGTGGGTGCACAATGTCTTCCACGTGTCGCAGCTAATGAGGAGCCTGCGTATTCCTACGCATGTCCTCATGTGTAGCAGACCTTATGGGTATGAACCATTCCTCGGTTCGTGTGTGGTGCCAGTATGGTGTTGTGAATGTTTTCTCGAGAGTGGGAGAGCTAGGTGTGAGCCCTGTATACCGAGTTGTTTTTCCTAATTTTTCTTTTAAGGGAAGAAAATCTTGAAAGAGGAAATGATTTAGAGACCCGGTTTGTACCCTATAAGACTTTACAATATTTCTAAATATAATTATAGAGTTAGGTGCAATGAAGGCGTGTGATTCTGAGGCCTGGTGTTCCTGTAATAAATTTTATAAAAATGTTATGTTTTTTATACTATGCACGTGGAAGGGTTGTGTTTTCTCCTAAACGGTAGCTCGGATCAAAAATCCGAGGGAACGGTTGTATCTAAAGCATGTATTTTACCCTAGGAAGGGTGTAAAAGTTATGGGGGTGTGCCTGATCTGAGAGATGTCACCCAGGGGAAAAAATGTCCATTTTAATTAATGACTTAGTGATTTTTTTATCACTAATGATATTTTCAAATGAAACTGGAACAAAGCCTCAGAATGGAAATCTGAGACTTCTGTTGGGTTTGAAATGGGTCATTTTTCCTAGGTGCGACAAAAAATGAGCGGGCATGGAGGTTTCAGAATCCACGCCCGTCGGTGGAGTTTCCGAGAGTTCTAAATTCCACGTGTTGGAATTAAGGGAGGGGACCCAATTACCATTATCTCTCTTTCTCTCTCTCCCTCTCTCTCCCTCAACCGTTCTTCACTGTTCTTCATCATTATTTTTCGGATCGAGGAGCAGTCTTTGCCAAAACATTGGTGAATTAAGGCAGGAGCCTCACAGACGCATCGCCTATGACGTGCATTGAAAAAGAAGTATGATTTTTTCTACTTTTAAGTTCCAATTCAAGTTTTTAAATTAATTATCCTTCGTTGTCCATTTGTTTCGTCATTTTAATTATCGTCATCAATGGCTGTACGAACATAGACATCGATCTATGTTTGGAACCCCATTCATGGTTCTGTTCTTCGCGAACACCCGCTATAATTTTCGGACGTGTCAACCGACTGTCGAATCATCGATCATAGGTAGGCACTGCAAAGGTCTCGTCGTAGGGATCAGAAAAATGTCCTCAGATTTGGAATCGAGTGTCCGATCGAGTTGCGATGATCCGATGAAGGGACCATCAGATTTCAGCCGCTGGTAGCGGCAGAGTGCTGTAGACCGGCCAGGAGGCAAGACGGAGGGGCCGGTGGCCAGGGCGGAGGAGTCGTGCAGTGCAGGGAAGCACGGTAGAGCGGGACCCAGGGTGCGAGCTGATGCTGTGGAGGCCGGAGCGGGGCGCTTCCAACTTGGTTTGATGATGGGGAACCAGTGGGGGAAGCGACGTTGACCGGAGTCGCGCGGTGTGCGGAGGAAGGAAAGGCAGAGGCCAGCAGAGCTTGGGGTGTGGAAAGCCATTCGAAGGAGGAGCGGGGAGTCCAGGCGGCCGCAACACGGGTTGCCGGCGTCGCAGCAGGCCGCTGCAGGAGGCGCCGACATCCAGTGGGCCTTTGAGGTCGAAGGTAAAGCTGGAGGGGGTTCCAAGCCGAGGCGGCTACGGAGCTCGACATTCATAGGCGTCGGCAGGTCTATGCAGAGCGGTGCGGGATGCGACTGTAGCTGGCGCGACGGTGCGCTGCCAGAGGCTGAGGGCACCGGCCTATCACGCCCGACTGAGAGAAGCCCGAGGCTTGACCTCAGGTATGCAGAGAAAGAAAGGACCCACACTTTTTGGTTCCTGAAGGTGCGCCGAGAAAGACCAGCCAAAGGCCGATCTGTAGGGAGGCGAGGGCCCGCCCTTTGCTGGTCATGCTGGTCGACGCGGAGTAGACCGGCCGAAAGGCCAATCTGTTTGTAAAACCGGACCCAAGGAGGCACCAGTGCTACTGGGTGGGCCGCGACAGCTCGGAACGGACCCGCGGCTGGGCCGCAGGCCGGCGGTTCGGACCCGTGGCTGGGCCTCAGGCCGGTGGTTCAGACCAGGCCTGCCAAGGTGAACGGGTCCGGTTGGGCCCCCTTGCATTCGGGGGGCCGAAATTTCTAAACGGTGCGTCTGTTTGACGCGCCGTCTGTGGCTAATGGTCTATGTCAGTGAGACGGACTATTTGAAGTGGGTTCCAGTGAATTTGGGTTCTGTAGACAAAGGAGGGTATCCCAAAACGCTCTTACTCAACAATAATAAATTATTATTAATGATCGTGACAGACGTACTTCACGAGCCAGACGTCCGTTTGACGTGCCGCCTAAGGTGCAGTGGCCCAGGAGTTTAGAATGTTTTTCCAAAGTTGGTTCGGAACCCTTGCGGCTTGGTTTCATTGCTCGGTGGCACGAAACATTTAATGTGAATAATTAATTAATTATTTAAATTAATTAATTATTCTTGCGTCGGACCTAACTCATTCTTGGGATGTCTGATTGACGCCCCGTCAGTGGCAACGTGACCCCAGTCCTGGTGTAGAATTTTTGAGATGCTTTCCAAAGCGTTCGGGTTGGTGACAAGGTGCGAGCCCCACATGTCCTAGTTCGCAAGCTTTACAGCGAAACACCACTTTTCACCCGTTATCCATTTAGGGTGTTTGAGTACTGGTTTCTGAGTGTTTTTCTAAGGGAATTGCAACGTCGCAATCCAGCCACCTAAATTCGGGCCTGATGTGAGGGCCCCACAAGGTGGATTTCAGACGTATGCTATGTTTTTATGACTTATGCTTCATAAGTCCATTCAGGGCAAATGAATAGCCTGCGCCCGATGGTTATCTGCAAGAAACGTAATGGTACAATCTGCGTGATGTTTTTCGGGGTCGAGGTGTGGGCCCCACAGGGCCTCATTTGCATATAACATAGGGAGTTGCAGCTTCTGCATCCAGAGTCCGTTTTAGATGCCGTCAGCGGAGTTGTGACCCTAGCATAGAGACGATTTTGACCAGGTTGGTTTCAGGCGTAGAATCTAGACATGAGGCGTGGGCCCCTCATGCCGTCTTTTGAGCTGTGTGCAACGTACTATGACATTTTCACTAGGCATCCATT
Organism: Viscum album; assembly: GCA_963277665.1. Taxonomy (NCBI): domain Eukaryota; kingdom Viridiplantae; phylum Streptophyta; class Magnoliopsida; order Santalales; family Viscaceae; genus Viscum; species Viscum album. Next base: position 1,773,051,107 of record OY728146.1, on the reverse strand, counting down.
TGGGGCACATGAATAGTCATTTCGATGTGTTTTTCCGGGAGAATAGTGATGGAATAGTTCACCCAACCTTTTTCGGGACCAAGGTGCGGCCCCCACGAGATGTCGTATGGGCATAAAGCGATGTTGAATAACTTTTCCACCAGGAGCCTGTTTCTAGCGAGTAAGAAGTCTATCTCGTGTGTTTTTCCATGAGGATTTCAATGATGTAATCTGTTTGGGAGATCAAGGAATCTTTTGAGATCTCATTAACTGTGGAAAAATGAAAGGGCCTTGGTCGGAGGTTTCTTTGGTGCAATCCGAACCTACGCATGGTAGCGGTGCTATTGATACCCTGTTATGGAACATGCAATGTTGAGTTATCGGACCAGTTCTAAATTTACCCTCCAGTGGGGCAGGGTAGTAGGTTACCCATTGACTCTAGGGTTTACCCTCCAGTGGGGCTGGGCAGTGGGTTACCTGAAGACCTTTTGTGGTTTACCCTCCAACGGGGCTGGGCAGTGGGTTTCCCGATGACCTCTTGAGGTTTACCCGCAATTGGGGTTGGGCAGTGGGTTACTTGACGACCTTTTGTGTTTTACACTCTAGCGGGGATGGGCAGTGGGTAACCTGACGATCTCTTGTGGTTTACCCTCCATTGGGGATCGATAGTGGGTTACCTGATGATCTCTTGTGGTGTACCCTCCAGCGGGGCTGGGCAGTGGGTTACCTGACGACCTCTTGTGGTTTACCCTCCAGCGGGGCTAGGCTGTGGGTTACCTGATGACTTATTTCAGACTCAACCTTGTTAATGTGGATAGTCGATGGCATTTCTCTGTGTTTACCAGATCAGGACCCTTGGTTGTACGGTTCAGTGATGAGGTAGCTTTGGCATGCTGGATTGTTGGGCATCAGTGATGGATACCCTTAGAACTGTTGGCAATTTCTCTTGGGATGATCTTGGAGATAGAGATCCCCTTACACACTCGTTTAGGTTTCATGTTGAGCATATATATATACACCCTACTTTATTTCTCACTCCTTGGGTTTAGTTACGCTCCTTCCAGCAGGGGTGAAGACTCTCGGGGTATGCCACATTCTTTCCGTGTCTAGCTCCTCTTGGATTGGATGAGTCTACTTCCTTCCCTTTGTTGGGTTGAGCTGCACCCCCTCTTTTTTACTCTTGTGTTGTTCTTTGTTCTATCTACTACTCACTGGTTTAGTACCTCCTTTATTTCTCCCTCGAGATTTTGGGGAATCCTACTGATTATCTTTATACTCACCCCTGCTTGGGCTTTTCCCGCACTTGGCGTGCCTTTGTAGACGACAGACAGGTCGATCGAGACTACGGAGGAGCGTAGAGGACACAGGAGCTTGGGCTGCATTCAGTGGTCATAGGAGGATTTCTGGACATGAGACTCACCTGCGATTTACTTTCATTTTATCTATTTCTGGGTTGTGGCACCTTTCTAGCTGGGCAGGTGTCTGGCCCCTTTTACTGCCCAGTTTACTTGTCAGTACTTTTCAGCACATTACTTGTATTGGTTATAGGTCGATGCATGTATGTTGGTTTACCTTTCTTAGTAGTGTTGTATCTTCCTTTCCTTTCTCTGCAATTTTTCATTGAGTTGTATGCGCGTGTGTGTATAGTTTCTTAGGCAAAGGCCTCCCCTAGTTTGTTGTGCCTTTAGCGCTAGTTGCCAGCCTCTGGCCTATGGAGGTGGGCTTGGGGTAGTTGCGACTCGAGACCCAACACGGGTCGGGGCGTCACAATATGAATATCATTATCTATAACTCAATTAATAAACATAAATAACCATGCACCATGCTCTAGTCACTTCTCCCATGAACTTGGCATCGTATTATTTTTCTCAAATGAGAAAAATATGAAAATATTAGATCAACCATTCCTGTAATATCAGAATGATAACAACATAATTCTCTGCAATCCATTACACATCATGAACATTACCATAAAAGGCTGAAGGTTCACCTCGCACCATATAGCTTCACATAAAATATTCAACAAACATAACTCCAGATAAACCAATCATCCAAACATAAAATTCATTTAGATATATAGGAATTTCAGTCGATGCATTCATAAAATACAAAGTACGATGTCAAGATACAAGACTCGATCATCTCTAGGGTAATTTTATGCTTAGATGTTTTTGATGAACACCACTACATATAATTCATTTTTGAGGCCTCATCTATCTATAAGTACATTTAAATTCAATTCAATGGGAATGGGACACCATGACCAAAATCTTATCATCACACCCACATCGTTACACCACCTACTCAGGGATACCTACATAACCCAAGAACCTCAGGATCATGCTCCGATAATGAACATTACTCAAATTAAACAACACACCATTCCACCACACACACAATTATTCAACATACCATTAATACATAATCATAAAAAACTATTGTGTGAAAAAAAGCTAAACCTATTCTCAATTAAAACAAGTCAAATCACAAAAATAATACTTGACTCATAGGCCCAATACAACATCTGTTCCCACCCAAATGCCTATCTCATGCTAGACAGAGATCCACTTTTGATTCCCTATACCAGAGGAAAATAACCAAGAAAAACCATTTTCATAACAACTTAAAACCTATGAATAGTTCCAAGAATTCAACTAAGACCATTTATACTCTCATAACGTTCCTACAGATGTATCAAGAGCTAACCAGGCTAGGAAAAAAACCCATCCTCCACTTAGAAACCACTATAACAAATAAAACAACATTCCCATTTATTTCCATCTAAAAGAAACCCATACATATTCACATGCCTCTCACTATGAGCATACCCGGTATAACTCACATGTATAGTCATCCTAAAAAGAAAACATGAATATCAATACCCAAATACCCTCAGGCACTTCATGGTTTCCCAATCCATCACAAAAACACAAGGCACTTACCATCTTTAAAAAAGTCACTAGATCTAGGAAACCAAATGATCCTTCCATCTTGAATCAAACCACACGGCTAAAGCACTAGCGCACTAGTTCATCCACTTAAAAAGGGGTTTCCACATTACCAAAACACCATATTACATTTCACCCCTTTATGTGTAGTTTTTTGAAGTTAAATAATCCATATCTTCCTCACTAACCCCAATTGTAATAATAACACGATCTTCATATCTCATGGGGCACCCTTAATGGTCAAACAACCTCAAACCCCTAAACTGGATTAACATCAAGTAGGTATCTACACATTGTTACCTATACAAACCACTAATGTATCAATAAATTCACTAGGTTATACTACCAAGGCTTATGATAACAAAAAGAATGATAGCAATAATGGGGTATAAAACATGAACTCATCCTAGCCTCACAAAACATCAATAGACTAAAACACCCATTCATAGGGACTCAAAAATGAGAGACATAACATGCCAAAACAATCACACATAATCAGGGATGCCATTCCCTCCATGAATTTTCACATCAGACATCACCCAGAAGGACTAGTTCACACAACCAATAATGAAAAAAACCACTCAATAATGTTAAAAATTCATACACTTATAACTCCCTAACCCACTAGGGTAACTACAACAACAATATAGGAAGACTAAACTGACTTCCTCATCATCAAGAATCTCATCATAAATCCATATAAAAATCCATCAAAAGAAAATCCCTAATTTCACACACTATAAAAAATACAAATGTTCATCTTACATGCCTATAACAACTCTTGATAGGCGTCTCACCTATTGATTCCAACTATAAAAAGAAAACCGTAGGTTTCTTTCCAATATCAAATTGCCATAAATCTATTACAAGTCATCTAATAAAAAATTAATTTGAATATCTAGAAGTGAAAATAATATATCACCATAACATGAAATACCATAGTATAAATCCCAGCCCTTGTTAACATAGAATTTCTAACATAATATGTATTAGTGAAACACTATCCTAGTATCGATCATAGACCCTAATGGAGAACTATATCTTGAGTCTACCAAACCTCAAATAGTTTATAAATAAGAAAGTAACTCCAATAATACAATTTTTTCAAAACCCATCCTAAGAGCCACTATAATGGTGCATAAAGCTGGTTTATCACATATCCCCAAGCTTGCCTCCTCATATAACATAGGTTGTAGACTAGCAACATTGGTTTAAGATGAACCATAGGGAGACTATTCTTCTTTTACTAGATATAAATAATATAAAATAATGCATATAAGAGAAAATAGAATGAATAAATAAACTAAAATAGAATCACACTATAAGAAAATTAAATACATTAAAGGCCCAACAAACCATGCCACACATAAAATACTGACCACCCTAAGAGTCCTTCACACATTTACTAAATAATGTAAAAAATGAATACATCAGGATTAACAACCTTCTTTGAGGATTTTAATATATTAAATATCCAAAATAGTTATTCGAAATGAGATAAACACATTAGTCAATTAACACTCTACATGTGGCTCATCAAAAACATGTTCCTTTAATAAACATATGAGATCTACTTGGGTACCCATATTCAGTGGGGGACTATGTAGGTTGCATGTAGAACATATTAGGTCACCAAAAAAGGTTTCTAAAAAATATCAGTCAGTATAATAGAGTATTCGAATAAAGAGTAGAATAAATCAACAATATAGAGAAGGAGATACAATTCAAGGAAATAGATAGCTCATCTTGTACCTAGTATTACATGGGTTCTATGGTGACACACAAGCCAACAAAACACACATAAAACAGGAATATTAATATAAAGAATAACATAAGAGGATAAAAAATACAATAGTAAAAAATAGGTTTTCCATATTTTTTCAACTCATGGAGGTATTAAACATTCATCAAAGACACTTATCTCAGGGACCTATTCCATTAGTGCCCGAAATAGTTATTATAAATGTAATAGAAGAGTTAAAAACAATTTAAAATGTATTTGGAACCTATTTTTAGCACCTCACTATGTAAACAACCATTGGTATTTATATGAGGCATCATGACCAACAATATAATCATCATTATAACAATACTTCTTGTAACATCAGTTTAGTATTAAAATTCACAACAAAAATAATTCCAAGAGCATCATTCCAATGTTTAAACCATGGATATAGTGCATTAGTCTGCCATATAATTCCCAATGGTATAAAAAATTTATTGAAGCCTCATTATAGAATTATATCCAATCTTATACTATTAGTGTCTAGAGCCTTAGTATGATTCTTGATCTATATAATATACCCCTTGTATTTGAATACATATTCTTACATCTAAAAAATTACATTATTTCTAAAACAAAAAGGTTAAAAAACTCAACCTTAAAAAATTTAGAAAATGAAAATAACCCCTTTTAAATAATAACCATTTACTAATGTGCCTATGCTTCTTCAATACAAAAAATAGTAAAACACCATTATTTTTGTGAAATCATTAATGTGTCACCAAGTCATACATCAAAATGGATTCCATACCACCTTTCTGATTGATCCCTAAAATCCTTTTATAATCCCCTTCTTATGAAAACACAGAGAGGTGAAACCCACATTTTTAAAACATGAACCATTTCAAAATATGATTTTTCCCTTTGACATTCTAAAATTTGGTAAAACCAAATGTACCTAATTAAATACATTTCAAGAGGATGATATTCATTAAAAAAAATAACATATTAAAACATAAAATTTTACCCTCTTTCATGTAAAACCATTAATTGAAAAGATAGAAAAATTATATCTTTATGAATTTAATTAATCCAACAAGCGATAATGATTAAGTTAAGAATATAAGACTCATATATTCCCCATTAAAACCTAAAATACCATTTTTTTCAAAGGAACACCCCATGGGTGGTCGTAGGTTTGGTCTTATCTTTAACCACACATCAGACATGATTTAAGTAATGTATAAGGTATCAATTTAAATCTAAAATCCATTAACATTAATAAAGGAAAAACCACACCATACATGGATTTTTTTGAATAGACCACTTCCAAATGAAAATAAATTAACATAACTATGTTTAAAGTTCTTAGTCCACCTACCTCCTTAGTTATGTTTTCCAAAATATCTCCAAAGCATGGAGGACTCACCAAATATATTTCAAGCCCTGACTAACCGATTTTTCATCCAACTAAGATCATGAAAACCACCATAGGTATATTATCATAAGAAGACTAAAAAATTTACTAATTTTAACAAATATAGTTTATTAATTAATTATTTTTTTAAAACTCACCAAGTCAACCACCTCTAATTGAAACTCTTAGAAACTGCCAAGGGAGGTAAAAATAGACTCCATAAACCATTCCAAAGAAAATAGTTGAGGGGAAATTCCAATTAAACCTTTATTGAAACCAAATAATTAGTAAACAATAATTAAATTCACTCTAGATTCATGACTCAATGAATCAACACAAAAAAATGTGTAGAATTCAACTCACAATCCCCTTTATGAAAGCCAAACAAAATCTGCATCATCCTTGGTCGATTCTACCATTCTCTAGTTGAAGTGAAAGAAAATACCCAAATATGGAAATATTAAATTAAATATAAATATAGATAGAGGGATATGGATCATGGATGAAGATACATCTCACATTAAATGATGATGAAACACCATGATCATAAACCAAATCTGGGGGTAGAGGAAGGGGAATGACAGTTGGGATCCCCTTGGTCAGTGTTCACCAAATGGGGACGACAGAAATTGGGAAACCTAAAAACGTGTGGGGGTGAGTTTTAGTAAAATCCTATATTTAATTAAATATATGAAGTATTATAGTTTGTCCACTTGGTTTCCCAAACCGTGTGCTAACTATTTGGTTGGAACAATCCAAGAAAACACCCCACACCATTTGTCAACACAGTTGTTCAAACTATGTACTAATCTAGAACACATCACTAGCTAAACTCTACCTCCAAGTGAATGGTTTTTTTGATGATTTTTGAAAGAAATACAACATCTCTAAAAACCTCATTTACCTCACATTACTTCACTTTAATTTCACATGGTTTACACCAAACCATGCTCAAACAATCAATCATTAACATGATCTATTCGAAATGAATAGAAAAACTCATTAACAATAATTTATCACATGGTATCTCCAAAACTAGGAATCCCAAACCATCAACCTAGGCCAAAATTCACTAAAACATTAGAATATTAACTATAATCCTTCAAATACTATATGAACACTCAATCTAGGAACATAGACTCATTCCTTTTCTAAAAACACCACTTTGAGGAATTTCAACCCTAGGGATCTCATTCAGAGTCATGGTCCAATATTTTACCCATCCAGTAAATGAAAAAATAAAAATTCTATAGAAATTTATGACCTTTCTAGATGTTGTATGTTAAAAATTCATTCATTATTATAGTTTAAAAATACCACTCTGTATTACTGCAAACATCCCATGACCCTCCTCTTGTGAGAAAATCCCTGTATCACTTAAAAACATAAGGATCTTCCCCAATTTTATTTATTAATACATCTAAAATCTATATATACATCATATAAAAACTAAAATCCATAAATTAATGGATTTTAATGCTATACAAATGAAGCAACACCGATAATTCAGAAAGGATTCCTTAAATTTATTCTCACTCTATTATCGTCTTTTTATTTTTAATCTATTCCTTTCAAAACCAAATCATCCATTTGTAATTTATTTTTATGATAAAATTATATTAATAATATTAATATGAAATTATTATCTTATTTATTATATATTTTAATTCTTACAACCTTTCCAACTATTTTATGAATGTCCTGTCAATAGTCGATTAACCACCTATGAGTAAATTTCAAACTCTCTTATAATCATCACCTTTATGGACTCATCGTATGATTTATACATAATATATTAATATTAAATAACATATATTTTAATATTCTATAATTGATTTTAATCATGTATTAATGATATGAAAAAAGAAAAAAAAAGAAAAAATAACGATTTAATTTAATGATAAACATACATAAAAACAAGTCATGTTTTTGAAATTGTACAAGAAAATAGTTTCTATTAATTATAATTGGTAAAAAGTGAAATTAATTAATATAATTCATTTTTAGTACCATTTGTTAACAATTAATAGTTTATTATAGATGAGGTGTAAATGAGATGAAACATAACGAGATTTATATTAAGAGGGTACATGAACAAAACTCCATTCCTTTTAGGTTATCATACCTTTTTCATTATTTTTAGTATGGATGTTACTCTAATTCCACTACATTTACATTCACTATTATTTAACTTATCATTCTTAGTATATGCATATTTATAACTTCTTGAATAAAATTCTAGGAAAATTTAATTTTTTTTAAAAAATATATATTTGAATCCACATAAGATTATTCATCTTCAAAGAATAATGATATTATTTCCAAAATATTATCAACCTTATATTTTTTATAAACCTAATAGATATTCATTAATGTTTTATATGTGATGTTCTATAAAACCAGTTCCATTCAATGGGGGTTTTCATGGCTATGATTTTTATTTTCTCTCTTTTCATGTGGTGTAAATGATTACTAGAATTTTATGACGTGATATGAGGTATTGGAATATTATATCCCATTAATTCATTGGGTAATGTGATATATCAATTTATATTATATATATTATGCATGAACATGATGTTATTTTTGTTCATAATTATGTTTCTATAGTTTGTACACAAATGTTATTCAGGAATATGATGCTTATTGTTTTACAACTATGTTTGTTATTTGACCAAAATGTTATGGGGATTTATTATTATGTATATGACACATACCATTAATTTTTGATTTATTACTTAATGACTATAATGTTGATCCCAATTTTATGATACGATGGTTATGATCAAGCTTGCACATGAGTTATTGACTCATATTTCTTGTTACTTATACATTCTCCCTCCAATTACTGGGATTTTAGATCAAATCTTTATATAATGTATATTTCTGGTGATAAAAAGTACTATGTTGAACATGAAGGATTTATAAGGTTTAAAAATAGGGAATGAAATAATGTTACTGTTATATTATATACAATGGATTTATGAGAATAATTTTTCCAAGAAACCTACCCTATTGATCATAGAATGTATTAATATTATCTTATTTCTCATATAAATGTTGTTATAGTTGGGTAAAAAATATTTTGGTAAGTAAAATTGTTATTAGGGTCTGGTTTAGTTAATTTCGGAATTAAGATTAAAAATGTTACTGAAAAACCAATGGATATGCCTTTTCATTTGTAATAATCCTATATTTTTTAAAAGTATAAGAGTTTGTGGGTTTCAAAGAATGAATCCTTTTTTGGTGACTACAAGTGGTAGTGGCTTTAGCTTAGATGTACCTTGGGGTAATAACCATGAATGGAGTCATTTTTTATTAACTCATCATGTACCAAGTGCATAATAAAGAGGTTTTACTACTCACCTGATTTGGTACTCTCTGAGGATATGTTTTGTTTAATCACAATCTCCGCTGAAACCATTAAGAAGGAAATATATCCAAATAAAATATTTCTTAAATGGTTAGAAAATAATATAGTACATTATTATGGAATAATATTTTCTAAATAAGTCTATGATAACCATAGACATTACTTTAGAAGTTATGTACACATGTAACAAAAAATATTTCTACTCTATAAAATTATTTTAAAAAAAAATTTCTTTTTTACAAAATGGATGAAACCAAGAGAAAGAAGACCAAAAATCCATATAAGTAAAATTGAAAATATTTTAATAATGATGTTCCTAATAAAGTGGAAGGTGGAGATCAAGAAATTATAGTGATACTTAACTAGATATACGAGGGTATAAATAATAACATGAACAATGTGGAACCTCCACCTTCTCCCAAGGAGGATAAACTATTTATTGATTCCTTTAAATGAAAACGAAAATTGATTTATTTTAGAAATTCATGTCTACTTGTTGTACAATATCGGGTTAACTTAGTGGAAATAAGGTACTCTTTAGTAAAATATTTTGATAATTATAATGCGTCTCTTTCCATATTTTATTTATATATGAAGGGTGAATAGTCGCTGGCATTGATAAAGAAGTTGATTTTGAAATATGATACAGATGCAAATGAGTAGGAACACTATAATTTTTTTACTAATAATTATTTCCCATTAAATCGTTTAATAAATATGGAGAGATAATTCCAAAATAATAATTAAATTTACAGTGAATCTATAATGTCTTATAAAGAAATTTTATAATTTTTTCAAGATAGGTCTTACATTTTGTTATTGAAAATAATATAAAAATAGATAGATTATTTATTTGTTTAAAAATACACCACATGGAGGATCTAGAAATTTAACACATCAGAAGTTATTAAGAATTAGTTTGACGTACTCTCAACATAAAGATAGTGGTTTGAAAATGGTCCCATGGATATGGAGATAATATGAGAATAATTGAGTTTCAAGATGGGGGAACAAATGAAAAATAAGTAAATAAAATATGACCTCCAACATTAAAAATATATTTAAAGAATAAAAAATGTGTTTGACTCAAAGAGTTGATAAAATAATTTTACTATGGTGATATGAACCCCAATATCATGGATCTTGATGTTTTATGTAAAATCAAGACAACATGTTGGTGGAATGGAATGAACCTACAAATCAAGTGGAACACAAAAAATGAAGTCATAGATGGTGTACATCACATTCAATAAATAATTGATTTTTATTATTTTAATCGCATTCTAGACATTCCTTTAAATCAATTTTTTTTCCATAACTCTAGAACTAGATACCAATTACTTTGAAATAGTGATATCCACAAAATTACATAGTTGTTTAATAGTTTCAAACCATGTCTTATATTCTTATATTGTTTTCATTTATGGTATTATTTTTATGGTAATCTTATAATAATTCTCATATATTAATTTTTTCTAGAAATGGAATATACAGGATCATATTATATAGATATCATTTCAACTATCTGAAAAAAGATGTCATCTTTCATATTCTGAACAATATCATTATCATGTAAATTTATAGAAAAAGATATTGAACCACCCATAGAGAATACCTAGATGGTTTTTTTATAATACCTAGTGATGAAAAACATATTTCCCAAATGGTTGATTCAAAAGAATGTATCAACATTGATGAAATGCTTATTTTGAGTGTATGTAATGATGTATTTGAAAATGAGTTCCCAAGAATTCAATTTCATTATGATGTAGAGTTATCAGTAGACAATATATATAGAGACATGGTAATATCTAAATTTACATATAAGATGACATTGATAAAACTAAACATGTTAAATAATAAGATACATTTTAATATTGTAAAAGGATTTACATTCTTTAGAGTATCACCTTAGGGTTAACTAGTTCCCTTAGTCAAGGAATGAAACAAATCAATGTTGTAGTGCATCAATTAATTTAAGCTCAATAATATCATTTTAAATAATATGTAACCCCCTATATGGATTGATGGCATGTGAAATGAAATTAAAGGTTATAAATACATATCAAATGTAGATAATCATTTAGGATATCATCAATTGAAGCTAAATATGAATAATATTTAGAATAAGACATTCAATACATGGTATTAAAAATATGATTTAATAATGATTCCATTAAAACATAATAACCCCCAATAATATTCATGGATTTTATGAATAATTTCATTAGTGACCACCTTCATAATTTTTTATTCTTTATTGATGATATCCTCGTCTACTCCAAGAGCATGAAGGAATATAAAGAAATTAAGGATTTTTATACAATATTAACAATGTTGAATATGAATTCTAATTTCAAAAAGTGTGACTTTTAAATGTAACTGGTCACATTAATATGGAATTTAATAATTAGTGATATAATTTCTGTAGACCGTCCATAAAAAAATAAATTGAGGAATGTTCCAAACACTCATGTTTCATAGGAATCCATAGTTTACATGGACTATATGAGTACTACTAACAATTTGTGAAACTTTTAATAGGATTTCCTAGAAAACATACCCAGTTATCATAGAATGTGTTAATGTATATCTAGACATAATTATGTGAGGAATTTTTTAAATATATGACGATGTTCCTAATATCTACACCTATATTGACACATCCTTCATTTAAATAGGTTTTTGTGACATATAGTGATTCTTAAATGAAAGGATTTGATTGTGTACTCATGATGAATGATTACGGGAAATGCTACAACTCATGATAATTGATGTTATTTTATAAAAAAACCCAATAAATGATATAGGATTAGATGGTTTGATATTAACATTGATTATTTAGAGGTACTAAATATTTGGGGAGAATTTTACCATATATATATATCACAAGAGTCTAAGGTGTTTATTCACATAAAAAGAGATGAACATGAATCAATGATGATGGTCATATTAGATCAAGGACTATGGTTTCATATTTAATACCATCATATATAAAAGAGTATGTTAGCTGATGATCTTAGTAGAAAAGAACTGCTTATACCATGGCTGATGCATTTTGGGAAAGGAAATATCTTCATTGGTCTTTTTTTCCTGAATCTATCCAAGAGAAAATCAAGGAGGCGAAAATTGAAAATTATAATCATTAAAATAAGGATAAATTATTAATGGAAGGGATGCTTCTTAAATAAAATACAGAAGAATATATTGTTATTCTTTTTGGAACTAGAAATTGTGTGCCTTCATGATCCTAGATAATAAAATATCTATTGGAAAATCCACATAGATCATAGTTTTCAATATATCACGGAAATACCAAGATGTACTATTACATTCATTAGAACTTATGGTTTGAAACCATGAAGAATGAGATCTTTGAGTACACCTCCAAGTGCTTTAAATATTGTAATGTTAAATTAGAGAAACTAAATTTCATGTGAATTATTTGACCAGTGTCGATACCCATGTGAAAATTGGAGAACAAATAAGGATATTGTCATTGGTCTCTCAAATTCATCCAAAGAAATAAATTAATTATTGGTTAGGGTAGATTGACTCACAAAGACTTCCCACTTCATCTCTATTTTGAGAAATTTTAGTATTGATCATCCTTTTAGGATATACATAATAAAAGTGTAATGGATTTATGGGTCACCACATTTAATCATCGTCGATTGTGATTGAAGGCTCACCTATGAATTCTTCAACAACATTAAACCTTCATAGAATACTATATTTAATTTTTAGTACAACACATGACACTAAAAAAAACCCAATATGAAAGGACCTTTTAGATAATCTATGATAAAAAATATCTTTCTTAATGGAATTTAGAGTAGTATGTGATCAACATATCCCATATCTTGAGTTTTCATTCAAACACATCATCCACTGGAGTTTTTAAATACCTCCATATGATTCTCTATATCAAAGATTAAGTAGATATTATACATGTTGGGATGGTTTTGGTGAAAAAAAGATACATAGACCCTATCTTTTATAATAAATGAAGGAGAAGGTCTAACAAATCCAAAAATATAAAAGATGATCAAAGTCAGCATAAGAAATTTACTAAAAACCACTGAACGGACATGGAATATAACGTTTGAGAATATATTTTTCTTATAATACCACTACTAAATATATTCAAATTGTTTTAAAAGAATGTAAAGGTTGTACCCTTGTATATTGGATTCTTTTAGATCTCCAATCACATAGTTTGAGTGGATTATTGACTAACACTTCATCCAAAAAATGTATCATGTTTATGATATGTTCCATGTATCTCTCTAAAGGAAGTACATACCTAATCAATATCATCATTATTTATTAAAATAAATAAAAAATAGAAACAAGAACTAACATACCTTGTTAAGGGGGCCTGTAATGGTTCATCCCTAGGGTGTCTCCCCAAAAATATTTCAATTCCTCTAGTGGAAAGGAATTAATATGATAGAAGCAGGCGATACATGTTCCAAGGGACGCCAAATAGGTGAGGTAGTATACAACTTTATTACCCTCTCAACAAAGTTTAAAGGATATACATATAAGGATTGATCATGTATACACAAAATTGGGATATATAAGCATCTGACCATGGGGGTTGTCACAGTGTAAAGGGACTCATAGAGAACGTGAGATTCAATATCCACATACTCAAGGACAATGTTCTTTTTCAAGAAAATTTAGACACCATTGAGAAAAAAGATACATTTAGCTTGAAGGGATTGTTTTTGGACTAAGAATGAGATAAAGGGAAAAATGAAAAATTCATAGGAGTCATGAACCATGATGCAACCACACATAACCCTCGAGTGACATGATCCATCTATGGTCAAATTGAGGTCAGATTGGGGAGGGTTCCAGTGCACCAAATGACTATGAGATGTTTTAGGAACCAATAGAGATGAGAGAATCTAGGAATTTTTTTGAGAGTGGGATAATCCTCCTAGGTTTTTGCTAATTTAGTCATATAGAGCATGAGGTTTTTGGTTCGAATGACTAGAGAGTTCCTACGGCTGACAATCCCTTCAAGGAAAACAATGTTTTGTGTGTTCTAAATGCACTTGAAACATGCTAAAATGACAATAATTATTTCCTTTTTCTCCAGTCCATTTTCCTTTCTATCCATTCCAGTAGCACCATCACCATAAAACTATCTATCGAGGAAAGGTAGATTTTATAGATCTAGTAAAGAAAAGCCCATGAAGTCACCGAAGGAGCTCCACATTGAATGAGCCAATTATCTATAAAAAAGAGGTGGGTTTTCATCTCTTCCCTACCTATGATATAACATGAACATCTAGAGTTTAGACTAATACCAATGCATTGGATATTCTCAATCATGGTAATTATGTGGTTTCTGATTCTCCATCCAAAAAAATATATTTTGAGGGTAATTAATTGTTCTGATGAACCTCCCACCAATTAGAAGCGATCCCATTAATAAAGGTAATCATATGATAATCATTTTCTATAAATTACCTAGAAGAAGAATCACTAAAGATTAATTTAATTGGCTCCACATTGATGTCAATAAGGTTGATGGTGGTTCATTTTCTCTAGTCCAGAATGATGTTAATAATTCTTGAAAATTTACATGAATCCCTGAATGTGAGATTGGGAGTAAGACACCCCAGAAAAAAAAGGTAGGATATGACCCAGTTGTGAAACCAAAAAAACATATCTCCCCTCCGCATGAACCAAAGAAAATGGTTTTGATGGATCTGAATGTGGGGGATGACCTTTGACCAGATTTTGGATGAATTACCACATGTGAATCTTCTCTCTCTCTTACATTTATCCATAATAAAATTACCTAAGAGGGTCCTCTCTTTAATTGTTTCCTAGGATAATTTCCATGCATGCACTGCAGCGTGTCCATGAGTTTTCTCATGTTGATGTCCCCCACTCCCAAGGGTATATCTGGTCACTCCCATGATACCCAGTGACGACTTCTATCAGAGTGGGAATCCCGAATTATAGAGGATATTAGTTTTTTTAATGTTTTCAAGGACACATTTTTTAACATTGACAGTGGAGAGAGAATGAATCGATATTAAAGTAAGTAAACTATTCACGAGAGAAATTATATCTATTTCTATAATGATATGAAAAATTCAATTCATGGAATTTCAATGGTACATGGAGACTATTTCAAGTTGAGTGGGAAACTAATTAACTTCAAAAATAGAAACTTTTGCATCTCTGCTAAATTCTCGGAAGAACTTTGATAATAAAAATCCATTAAACTCTATCAAATAATTTTTCCATGTTTAGATTAAGGGTCATGTAAAATCCTATAATCTTATAGTTGATGTCACATGTAAACTCCTGGGATATAACAAATGATCCTTGGATTGATGTTCCTGAGATGAACCCATGCTTATCAGTGGAGATCCCCCGAGGAAGATAAATGGAATTATGTCTATAAATAATACTGTCTGGGTCCTTAAATAGAAAAATTCATAAAAAAACTTATTTATAATGGAATGGGGAAGAATAATTTTTGATTTTATGAATATAAACCAAGCTATTAGCACAATCTACTTTTTGGAGACAACCACCTAAAAAGAAGTAGATACATGATCCCTCAAATGTACTAATTCAAGTAGTGATCCAATTAGATAATGAACTATCTATGAGGAGAATTCGGTAAAGTTATTATATTATAGAGATGGTTTTCTTTGGAATAAGATATATCCCCATTTAATATAGTATTTTAGAAACCATAAATATGAAAAGGCGACATGAGAACCTGAGGAAATTGAGAAATAAAAGTACCCTCATCAATTCTCAACAAAGAAAATGAGTTGAATTTTGGGGATTGAATTTATAATCAGGGGAATAATGCAACATCCAAAACATTATAAATTACAATTTTTTAGAAAATAAATGCCTGTTATATAATATTTCATATTATTATACACATAAAACACAAAAAGATAAATAATTTTTTATTTCATTAATGTCGATCCTAAAATTTTTCTATATCAAAACCCTTGAGAATTACAAATATTATAATTGTAAAACTTATTAAAAATAGTAAATCTATAATGGGAAATTTGGATAATATTGATATGTTTTGATTATCATCCCCATAAACAACTCTATAGAAAAGAAAAAAATATTATCACACCAATTACAATTTTAGAAAAGAATAAAATAAACTTTAGAGGAATTATAGTGACTTGTGTATAATGGAATGAAGTGGTATTTATAGGAGGTAATATGATTATTGGAATTGTAATTTGGCTATTTGAAGAGTAATATGATAGTTGAAATAGTAACTTGATCACCATTATCAGTTTCTTGACAACCAGAAATAGTAATTTGACATCAAAATAGTAAAATGTAATACAAATAATATTTATCATAAGAAAATAAAAATATTTGAATTCCATAAAGGATATATCAAGACTAAAAATTCAATTAAATTATAAACAATATTTAATAATCTATATTTTAATTTGTTTTATAAAAATCATAATTTTTTTGTTAATAAATAAATTTTAATATAATTGAAAATTATTTTGACAAAATTAATTTAAAATTTTAATATAATCACATGGTAATTTCAAATGATTGAATTGTTGATAATTTTAAGTGAAACATTAATTTTTATGTAAATAGTAAAAATACAGTTTTCAAATGTTGGATGTTTTATGACACAATATTCATGTAATGATGAATTATAATTATAAAATTTGTTATCCCGGACCATAATAAATTTAATAAAATAAATTTATCATTTAAAAATAATGAACATAATTTCTAAACATAAAAATTAATTTCCAAAGTCAAAAAGTATAATGTGTATCATTAAATAATTTTTTTTTTCAATTTTTTTCCTTTCCTATTGATTAAACTAATAAATTATAATTATAAAGTTTTAGAAAAATACTAAAATCATGTAATTTTATGAAAATATATTTTATAATATCCAAAAAATTACTGTTGATAGGTTTACAATGGATATAATATTTTTATAATTATTATAACATAAAAATATCCCTCTCAACAACTATAAACCCTCTCTCTACCTCCCCTTGGATAAACACTCTTATCTCACATATAAAATGAAAATCTCAACCAAATATCCCTCTCTTAGGACACTTATAATCATTTGGGATGTTCTTTAGTCCCCCAACTCCTTGAATTGAAGGATTTTAGTTTCATAGAAAATATGAAATGTGGAGAAGTGTGGAATATATCTTCAACATTTTTTCTCATTTTCCACTTATATTTGTATTTTTTTCTATATTCCATTCACACAAAGGTCATCTAAAAATAATTAATTTATATTTTAAAATTATATTAATAATGTTAACATACTATAATCATTATATTTTGACATATTTTATGTCATTCTTTTCTTTCTTCAATTTTGAAAATGTGCATCCACAATTGTTTACTACATATAACAACATTTTGAACTCACTAATTTTCACAAAAATCATGGATGGATAATATGAATTTTAAATAATATATAAATATAAAGCTAAATTTATTATATTAATTTTCATATAATTTTATTTATTTATAAATTACATCGATAAAAAAATGAAATCACAATAATACATGATAAATTAATGAAAACATGAAGTCAAAAGAATTCACATTTAATAATGATAATTAAAAAATTGAATCAAATAATTATAATTTGTAAATAGTTACATAAATCTATATAACAAACTTTATATTTCATTTTTATTAAAAATTAGTTTATAATATAGGAGGTGTAAACCTCAGGATGCATACTCATATTTAAGGAAAGGGGATTCTCAAACCCAACCCCCTCTTTATTATGTTATCACCTCTATCACATAATTTATTAAATGGTTGTTAGACTAATTCAAATATCATTTCATTTCAAATAAATCTTACTGTTATGGATGTACATATCTCTACCATTCCGAAATGATTTCTAATTTGATTTCAACTAATTTTTAGAAATATTTTATTTTTTACTAAACACAACGTTGAATCATATTCAGTGATTTCTTCATAAATTTTTTTTTAATGAAAATCATGATCTCCCAATTTCATTTGTGACCCAAAACGGTTCATCCATAATATATTAAATATTAAATAATTATGAAAAAAATTCATTTGAATGGGTTTATTTAATGATTATGATTGTTATTTGTTTACTTACCATGTGTCATGCAGGATTATGTGAATTTTATGATGTGATCAGTGAACCTGAAATTACCCTAAAATAAATATCTTAATGTGATACATATCTTGCGATTATTTTTATTTTTAAGGAACATTATTCCATATTTTTTCGAAAAAATAATGAAATGATTTATGAACAGATATTTTTTATGAACATGATGTAAGATTCTTTTACAACTATGTGTTGTATTTTACCACTATGTTATGATGTTTCATTATTATCAAAATTACACTATCTATAAAATCTATAAATTATTCAATCATTATAATAATTATAATACCATTATTATGATATGATGGTAATGATTATGATCAACAAATTACTAGTGTTTTATGTCTCTTGTTCCTTATTTGTTATCCCTCTACATACAAGGATTTTAGCTCACTATTTTTTTTTGATATATATCCTCAATTGATTACATGAACTAAGGATAAAAATATATAATCTTAACTAATATTTTATAATTTATAGAATAGTGTTAATTTGTTTTTTAAGTACATATGATATATGAGCCTAATTATTCCATGATATTAAACTTGTTGATTCGGTAATATATTAGTATTATGTTATTTATACTAAAAATGATGCAATGGTCATGTAAGGAAAAACAAGGAAACATTGTTCCCTTTATTAATATGTTAATATAATTACATGAACTTTTTTTATCATATACATGTAACAATTATTATATATCATTCTCTATTCACTATAGAAAATTAAGAATGACGTACTTGTGTATATGTAATGTACCACCACCATGAAGTGAAACATGTATTTTTTCATAACCACCTTATATGGATGGTTATATAAGGTCACCTAATGAATTAATATGATAAATATAACATTAATTATGTTCCTAAAAGTTAAAATATTTTTTAAATTTCTTGTATAATATGGAAAATAAAATTGTCCTCCATGTGTAGGAATTGTCTATAGCCTCTATGAAATTAATTTTTTTAATTACCACCATACTAGGATGTTTTAATGAGTGTAATTAAATAATAAATTTGATATTTATGTCATTTTTAAAAAATATAAAATATAAATGGTTCAATATATTAAAAATACATTTAATTGAAAATTTAAATAGTTACGAGTGCATATGTGTGGACTACTTCCTCCCATGATGATGTGGTTCAATTTTCATCAACAATTTTTAGGGATGGTTATAAAACATATTTTTTGAATTTATATTATATTAAAGATTAATATATTTCATGGATATGATTATTATAAGATGAAATAAAATTAAGTGATTACTATAATGTAATATGTTGCAACTAGTACATTACCCTAAAAGAGATTGTCATCAATTTCATCTTCACATATAATAACTAGAACAATCATGGAACACTATTGAAAATTTATAACTAATTATGTAAATTAAATTCATATAATATGAATAATGTAAAAATTGTTAACCTTTTACTAAAAAAGAGTATTGATATCCCATTTCAAAATCTGGTACAAAATCAACAAATTTATTAAAATCTGAAGAAAAAACTGAATTTTGACTTACTAATAGATATATATTAAATGATAATAATTGAATGGTTTATTTAATAAAATATATTAATATGGTTCACAAATTATTTATAATGTAATTTATTTTCCTTACAAAGGAGGATAAAGCTATTTCATAATAGTGGATATTTAAGGAATGAGTTTTTATCTTACTTTACCATCTTTGAGACATAAGAAATATTCAAAAACTATTTAATATTGTATGGGTTGTAAGAAATAATGTTGATTTTTATCCTATTTTCAATAAATTTTATGGATTTAAAATTCCATATCATGTTTCCTCTTTAATTGGATTTTGATTCAAAATATTCCAATTCTGTATGGGAATTTTGTTTTCTCAAAAACATATTTCTTTGAGTAATAATTTTTATCACAAAAATAAACTGTTTTATGTATTTATTTTTCCAACATATTATTTTATTATGTTAAAATATCTTCTTATCTATATGATAAATTAGTATTTTAATTAAAATATTTTTCATAATGAATTTATTTGTCATAACATTATTCCATTATTAAGAATAATTCTCATCTACACCAAAATATTCTCTATTTCTTCCAAGTCTATGTTCACTCATCCCTTTATAATTTTTTAATGAAAATAAATTTTATTAATAGTGATTTTTATAATTCTGATTACCATTTTTTAAAATAAAATCATTGTTTATCTTTTTAATTATTTGGGTTTAAATAAAGTTATTTAAAACTACCAAAGTTGTATTATTTTTATGACATGATATTTTATATTCATATCCAAATTTCATCTAGATTTTTTTTTATATTTTTCATGTTTCAATTATTTGTAAGAATTTTAATGAAGTGTTTAAAATGTTTTTTCATGTAGCTATCCGAAAAATATTATTTCAAATATTACTCATAAAATTATCTTTTACAAAATGATTAATTTTTTATGAAGTATCCTTTTATGAATTTTCATCTATTTTTTATTTATATATAAAACATAAAATTACATTATATTATTTATTCATGAATCACCCATTAATAATAATTTTTAAACAATCTTTTTATAGATTTTATATGTTGTTCCAATCGATAAAAATATTGTGTACATTTTATGCGATATCATTTGGAATTATTATAAATATTTTTTTATTCCATTGTTTCTTCATGATATGATATGTTATTAATTTTATGTCTCAAAAAATGTGTATATATTTTCATTTTCATATTTTTTGGGTTTATTAAATCCCTAAGATTGGTTGGGTCCCTTAAAACCGTATGATGGGTCTCGTACCCTAAATCCCTAAGATATGTTTAGTATACTAATGCCCAATGATAGGGTGGGCCTGTTAATGACCTAAGGAAGTTTGGGACTACTAAATCCCAAACATCAGTTTTTTCTGTTAAATATATTAGATGGTTTGTGTCCACTAAATCCATCAGATAAATTTTTTTAATTTTTATATCAAATGAAATAATGATTTTTTGAAATTACATGATATGGGTAGCTATATTCTCAGTGATATTCATATTTCATGTTACAAAACCTATGATTATTGTTTCTTGTTTCAAAAATATTATTCAATTGTATATGTTTCATCATTTTTATTTTTTTTCTATCTATATTTATTTTTCGATAATTATTATTTTTCAATGTAGTTTTTCATAAGGAATTTCTTTTATTCTCGTGTTATTATGTGATTCCGATCTCACCATTGATGACATGTTAATATTTTTTCTGACTAGAAGTTTGTGTTAAATCATTTTGTTTATTCTATTCCCAAGTTTATAAGTATGAGAATAACACATGTGATATATATAAGGGTATCATCTATGATTCGATTAGGGAGAAATTTTAACAGTTAATTTTTTTTGATGAAAATATGAAAATAAAATAAACCATTGGGTTATAGGATAACTTGATTATTATGATATATAATGTTTTAATTATTGAAATATATTTATTTTTGGATTATAAAATCTCATTTAGTATTGATTCTTGTTTTAAATGAAATGTTTTTAGCATAGAATAAATGATTGCAGATCTTGGGGGCCTCAAATAGTACCGGGGAAGGTTTTACATATTATAGGGTATTATTTTAGTTATTAATAGTGATTAAAACTGGATAAAATTACTCAGAACTATAATGATAATCCTAAATTTAAAAAAAAATTAAAACAGTTGAATATAATAGAGTGTTTAGATTCTTTTAAATAATATATATTTATGTATTCATACAAGTATAAATTGGATATATAATAGATTCAATTATGGTTAATAATAATAAAAAGGTTGGTTGGGTATTAACTACGTCTTCACATGATGAATGATAAATAAGTCTAACTATAGACCTAGTGTTACACTCCTAGTGGATATGATTTAGTGATTCAAATAATTTTTTGTTCTATTATGTGAGATTGGACTACATATGTGTTATAGAACAGAAAACGAATATAAATATGGATAAAATATATTGAAATATATAAATTCATATGTTTGGTTTCAAACATCACTAATAAGTTACATCATATATGTTTATAGTTTCTTTTTGCGGGATTTTTATTAAACTATTATCATACCTCAATATATCATTATTTATGTAATAGATATATTAAAGGGGAATTTATTAAACAAGGGATATAAAAGGTAATGATTTTTTCCTTATGACTAACCAAAAAGAATGAAATACGGTGTTGGAAATATTGTTGTTATACTCACCAATCTATCATAAGTTATGAATAAAATCACGAACCTTAACAAAAATCCAATACTATAAAAGAACATGAGGATGATGTTTGATAACAATATAGGATAATATAATCATGGGGGAATTAAAATTCACATCCGTCAGTGTAAATAGATTAGTAGAAAGAACATTGGGTTTTGTCTCAAAGAAGAAAAAATGATTTAATCATGGTAGGATTGGTTATTGAACGCATGATTGTTGAATATAGAAAAATGTTTCCAAAAATAAAATTAAAATAATTAAGATCCTAATTAATTCTTCTCCAACAATTTAATGGTTTAAATTAATGTTGTTATTGTATTATAAAAATAGATGCCCTATCTCAAGGGATAACAGAGATAATAAAAATAAAAAACTGCAAAAACTAGGGGATAATGGATGGTCCTATTAAACAATTTCAATTTATGTTCATCATTATACTTATGTAACTATTATCCTCCATATTATATTTGTTGGAATCATGGTAAATTTTGATTCAAGGTAACTTAGTATATCCAGGAAGTCTTATAAGGCCATTAAGTCATTATTTTACTTATTTTATTATCAAATTATTTTACATATTTGCAAGTAATATATACCACATTAATGTTTGAACGAATTTTCTTTATAAAATTCATATTATTCTCCATCTAGAAGATTTTGATATGATTTTTGTAATTGGTTATCTCTATCTATATATATCCCATAACAACTTCCCGAATATGGAATTGACATTTCAAATCATAAATTAACATATGAATATTTATCATTTTACTGATTACTATAATCCTTTATCAAAGATTTATTAAATTATATGGTTATTATTTCTCACCTATGATTTGAGATCCACAATTTTTCCAAAGTGAGTGATGTTGATATTTAATAAAAAAATTATAAGACAAGTTGTGCTTATAATAAGAATATACTTATCTAATTTCATCAGTGAGTGAAATAAAAATTGTAAGGATTCAATTTATTTAAATGGGGTTCTAATGTAACACTATGAGATTTTAGTATTTATTTACCTTTAATTAAATAATGGTTTGAATATATTGTTTCACACTCAACATAGGCATAGGAGAAAAAATCCATTTCATATTGATAAATATAAAATTTGTAAAGTAGATGTTTAATTTGAATTTATAAATAAAGGTAAACACATTATAAAATATATTTATAAATAAGAATAACATTCAATTTTTTAAAATTGTTATTGTTGAAATTATATTGGTATAAAGAAATAAATAATATGATCATTTTTTGATTCATTTTAATAATATTGCATTCTTATCTGCTATGGGGTTTTAAATAAAAATAAGTATAATATATTATAATTTTGAAAAATATTATTTTGATATGAATAAAAAAAATTACACAAATTTAATAAAATTTTGATGGAAAATTATTGTAAGTACCCCTTGTATTTGAAAATTACATTTTGTTTTAGATGTAGTATACATTATAATTTTTGTCTCCATTAAAAATTAATATTACCAGTTTTTATAATTTTATTAGGAAAAAATAAAATCCATTATTGGATTCATCACTATAATAGTATCTTTGGATGAGTATCTTTGTTTTTCTAAAAGTATTTATTTTTATGGGAATAATATAAAAGGTCTTTTTTAAAAATATCATGAATTTTATGAAACCAATTTGATATAAGTGGGAATTAAAATTTTTTGAATCTATTTTATTGAAAAATATTTATTTAATAAGTGATATTTTATATTTAAAAATATTATTTCTGATTTAAAAAAAATATATTTTTTATTTTACGACATATAATATATCTTTTATAAAACTGTTTTTATGTATTATACATTAATTATATTAAAATGAATTCTTATCACTTTAGGATATTTATTTGTATAAAATTAAATTAATATATAGAATATATAAACCCAAATTCACCAATAATGGTGATTTTATTTTTAGGCATAGATATAGGTTACCATTGTTAATATTTTAATTATCATAGTAGAAATAAATTATGGAAAAAAAGTTTATTTAAGGGTAAGATTTATATTAAATATTATGAAATGTTTTAAAAAAATGTGTTGATTAGAGGTGGATAGACTAACACTCATACTTTATACAGTAGTTTCCACTTTTTGATCCACATTCCTTTAATATTGCACCTCTTATTACAAAAATCACACCCCTCTCACTTATAAAAGGGTCCTTCACCACATCACTTCTCTACACACCACATTCACCTTATGTTTTCTAGAATCAACCAAAATAATTTCCCAATGATCCTATTAATTTCTTAGAATTTATTTTATGCAAAAAATGGCACCTGACAAAGGATAAATACAGTTTTCAATGGAGTTGTTCCATGGAGTAATGTATACATTTCTAAAAAATTATTTTAATTCATAATTTGTTAATTCTTATTATAGTAACGAAATTTCAGTAATAACATCCAAAAAAATATCCTTTTTATAATTAGTATACTAAAATTTTATTTTATTTATTGAACATCTTTCTTCCTCCCTTTGCCATTGAGAAATATAGAATGCAATTTGTGCACATTTATAGAAAATCGAATCCATGATGCGACATATTTCTTTCTTCTTTACTAAATAACAAAGAGGGTTATAAAATGATATTTAATGAATCAATTTAATAATTATACAATTATTAATATTCTGAACATGTAAACTATTTTTTAACTTTATCACGTTCTATAGAAAATTAAAATGTCATTTATGGTTACATGTGTACTGTCTCCTTTGAAGAACAATGTATTTAATTATTAATTACCACCCTATATGGATGATTTTACAAATTAAATTAATGGATAAATATTATATTTATGAAATTATAATGTTTTTTAAAAATAAATTCAGAATTCAATTAATTACTATATTCGTTGAAAAATTAAAACATTGATCATGTGTGCATACAGACTACCAAATCCATGGATAATGTGTTCCACATTTCATCGCCACCACACATATATAGTTAAAAATATATCTTAATAATATATAATATATTATTGGGTAAATTATTCCTTAAATATTATTAGGAATTCCCAACATGAAATTGAGTTATTATTGTATTGTAATACATTGATTTCAGTACGTTACCCAAGACATGATTGTCAATAATTTCATTTCCATAAATAATGAATACAAATATCATGATATGATATTTTATAATTTAAATATATAAGATAAATTATATTTTATTACAAAAAATAATTTGAAAATTATTTAAATTCATCAAAATTATATGGATCGACATCCACTTCATGAAACTAGCACAACATGAAAAAAATTATTATCATCTAATGATAAATATTAACTGTAAATAAATTATAAATCTATAATAAATTATCATAATTAATAATTATATAGTATAATATAAATTATTAATCTTAAAAAATGATTTATTATGACAGTTTCATTTATTATATTGGATGATAAAGTGTCATGTATGTTGAGAGTTAGGATAATGATTTCTCATCTCACATTTCAATCATTGATAGATAAGACATATTCCTGACCTATGTAATATTGTTTTTTATATTTCTCACTATAGGTATCTTTTTCATACACTAAATAAATTCAATGTAATTTAAAATCCATTTTATATTCTTTCAATTATGTAGTTTAAAATCAAATGATAATAATGTTGTACGTAAATGATGTCAACTTTAACATCCTATCATTGAGTTATAATAATTTACCATGAACATAATTATTTTATGATTCTAATATCCCACAATATTAATATATTTTATGAATCTTCCTATTTATCTCTAGGGAAAAATAAACTTTCAATTCTAAGTTTATTTTTTGAAGCATTTATGCCTAAAAAATTATAATATATTTAAGAATAATTTCCATCAAACCCAATTAAAAATTTCTATTCCTCTTCAATATTCAATCACCCGAATAATGTTATAATTTCATATTTTAAAATCCAAATATGTATTATTTCTTATTGTCTTCATAATTAACATTTCCACTTTTCAAAAGGAATCTTTATTTCTCTTTGTATATCATTGGTTTAAAAAAACTTTTATACAAATTACTAACGTTTCATTCTTTTGAAGGATGAATATTTTATCATCTATAAGGAAATTCATTTCAAAAACCTATATTCCCTTTTTCGGTACCATATTTGGTATTTTATTTAATTTAGTATTTTAAAAACATTTTCACGAAACATTATTTACATGATTTCACTTAAATTTTTTCACTAATCACCAAACTTTCTACCACATTTAGATTATTGTTTCATAAATCACTATTTATATTATCTTAATAAATACACATTGTGTTGTTTGAATTTTCAGTACAAATAGATCTTACTATTGAGGTTATTTTATGTGATACCATTTGGAAATGACATGAAACACATTTTCATACAAAGGTTTTTCAAGATATGATAGAAGATTTATTTTTATGGTATAAATGTGAATAGTTTATCATATTATGATTGGTTGTATTTTTATTATTCCAAAGATGGGTTGGGTTAGTTAAATCCCATTTGAATGTTTGGGACCATTAAATCCCTAACACATTGTTCGCATATCGAATATTTATGATTTATTGGGTTAGTAAAATCCCAATGATTGGATTGATTTATTAAGGACTTAATCTAGGTTAGGATTCAAAAATACCTTAATTTATTTGGGTCACCTAAAGCGATGATATGTGTTGGTTCCATTAATGAAAATTAATGCATTATTTAATGTTTTATATTCCATGAGATACCAATTTTATACACTGAAATTATTGTTAAAAGTTTTTTTTATAAATTAATGTTTTATTTTTATTAATTTATTACAATAGTCTATGTGATATTCCATTGTCATGTTCTACATCTCATGATTTTGATATTGTACTTACACATTATTATGTCATCATATATATTAGTTCATTTGAGCTTATATATCCTTATACATTGATGTATGGAAAAATCTTATTATTCCATGACATTTTATATATTATATTTATATGATGCTCATGTTTCTTATATTATTATGGGCTATCCTCTGATTACTTGTTGATTTGGTTTTCACATATAAAGAATTAGAGCTAAACAATTTTTATGTTTTTCATTCCCCAGTTTATGAAGATAAATATACAAAATGATATGTTTAGAAAGTCATCTAGTTTGGTGTGATTATGGGGAAATGTGCATAATTTCAATTTAATGTAAAAATACACTATCAAAATTGGGTTCTATGATTGTGTGATTTTGGTGAGAATTAATGTTCAAACAATTAAAATACATGTATGTTAATATGGGGTCATCTCACATAGTGTCAAAACTAGTTTTTGATAATTTTTATTTAGAACCAGACTTGGAAGTGTTATTATTCCATATATTGTTTGATGTTTATCTAGTATGTTTTAAAAGAAAACCATGAAAATAAAATTTATTTTTTTCATGATGATAAATTATGATATTTTATGAAATAATCTCAGAACATAAATTATTTTACAAAAGGAATTTGATTATATAAACTATGTTTTCCTACTAGTTTAAGAAGAACATGAAAATACTGGTTTTCATAAGGATTATATGGTTTCCATTAAATAATAAATTCAATAATGGACTAGAATAAGTTCATTAAATATTAAATTTATTTCATGAGGAGAATACCAAGAAAAAATATATTATTTTGCATAATGAATGTTTAATTTGAATTTAAATTATTTTGGAAATTGGAGAACTCTTATGTTTAGCCTTTAATAAGAAAATTGGATTACCCCTACCCGTACAAGGAAATATCAAACACACATGTTGTAATAGCGAGTCAACTACATGGGAGTGACTTACCTAGCCAACCATAAGTGGTAGGTGTTTATAGTAGGAATGTACAACGCTTGTTAGGAATACACATGGAATTCATTATAGAGTGGGTGCATATCATACGCGGGGGATGTTGTGGACAATGAAATAGTGTGGCACAAACTATGTGGTTTTATTTTTGTGTAATTTTGTTACTTTATTCCCCACTTCTATCTCAAACGATCAGTGACACCCAATCTATATTTATGATGTATGAAAATTTAGTAAAGAAAAATGTGGGAATGTGAAGAGTATAGATACAATTCATGAATTAAAAACATATGAATATAACTCTTAAAATATTAATTAGTTAATATACAACATCTTATTATTATAATTAATCATCTTCAACCTCAAAATAACCCAGGTCAAAACCATGATTATAAACCCATTACTAGTTATGTCTTGGGAAGAAGAAAATTAATGTAATATATTTCTTTATCAAGAATATTAAGTTTTATATTCTACCTATGTTGTGGTGGGTTCCAAATTGATATAGGAAAGTATTTTGAGAAAATGTTACTCTATAGTAGGATACACTGTAATACAGTAGTATGAAACATGAGAAGAATTTTTAATTTTTATGGTTTGGGAAAATTTTAGGATACCAGACAATAGAGAGAATTGTAATGTCATAGTAAACAAGCCTAAATCCAAACATAAATGTCTACACCATGAATGAATTAATATGTTTCAAGTATTTAATTTATGTACCAAAGAAGGATCTATTACAAACTAGTTAGTTGAAATTTTAGTCCATAAAGTTTTTATCAAATGAAATAGAGACATGGATGAAACCACAATGATTATATCCTTGAATGAAATATGTTGTGAAATTTAAGAATGTTAGAGAAGTCACTAAAATTTTGAATATCAAATTATGGATAAAAACATACAATTTATTTAGGTATTTAAATAGCGTTTTATATTGATATTTGAATGAATAATTGAGTGGGTATCTAAGGAAGTTTTTATGTACCAAGAAATTTGGATCTGATTGAGAAAATATGAAGAGAAGTTCAACAATAAATTTAAGTAAAAGAATAGTGTGCTACATAAAACATGGATTCTTATGGTGCATTTAAATGTGGAGAATAATTGAAAATTTAATTATTAATGGTAATATTCACTTATAGTGAATATATATCAAGGAAGAATCAGAATGAATATGATGTGTTTTCCACTATGAAAAAATAAAGAAAACTTTATTATATAAAGTATGATTTAAAATATACACCAACCAATGGATATTAAAATTTATTTAAATATAGTGGATATTCAGTTTTGGAAATATGTTGATATAAGGATTATCTTTTAAATTATTTTATAAATTGAGGAAGAACACAACATAAAAAAATATGGAACCTTCAATTGAACTTTAAATGATATTAGTGTGATTTCAGAATCCCTCATGTTTATATAATTGAAGATTATCGAGAACAGTATAAAAAGTCATTATGGATATGAAAGAGACTAAAAATATTTTCACATTGTATCAATAGATATAATTGGATAAACACAAGTTCACATGAGGTGGATTAAGATACATTGAAAATGTGGTGGCACGATTATAACTAACACCCTTTATCCATCACAGGGCATCAATATTTCTAGTATAAACATTTGTGAAATATTAAATTCACTTATGATAACTAAAATTAATTATGATAATAAAATCTATGAAATAACCATATATTTATCAAAAAATGATGTGGGATTTCTAATTGAGTTCAAACCCTATAAAAATCATATTTTTTTTTTCAGTTATTTCATTTGTTTACGAACATGAACAATGAAAGGGTAATGGATCAAGGCATTAATTGGACATAGATTTTGAAGGGAAAGAGGATAATTCGTAAAAATTAAACCAAATTTCACCCCCAATTGTTCATCCAACTTGTGATTTTAAATTCATATCATAGAAAAAGGTTCACTCTATTGGATTATCTACTTTTAAAGTTATAATTTTAGATTATTTAAATTTCATTCATATAATTATAATTATTTTTTGTTTTTGGGAATTTCATTATATGTAAAGTAAGAACATAGTTTCATCAAATTCATTGATTAAGAATAAAAATAAATAGATGAAGAAGAAAAAAATGATGACACTCTTATCAATAGAGGAAGAAGAATTTCTAGCCCTCCAAGAAATGATGAATCCAAATATGAAATTATTGTAGGTGAACAAATGGTTGTTTCAATATCCTTGAATATGGAAAACATTTTTAAATTAGTAGTATCAAGAAATTTAAGTGATTATGAGTTATGTTTTTATTTATGTCATGAAAATGAAACAAGAACATGTGAATGTGATAACGTGATAATTGAATTTTGAATCGATGCATTAGTGAATATTATGAATTGTTTCCCCAAAGATCTTGTATATATTTTCTATGTTATTTTTATAAAAATAAAAACAAAGTAACATTTTATTATGGCTTTGAATGATGAAATTGGGAACATATGGAATAAAAATCCCCACAATTGTGAGAATATCTCAATATAAGATAGATTCACTAATATTATGTATGAGAAGATTAATGTAAGACAATATAAACATGAATCAATCTGATACAATTAACACATCACTAGTTATATTGATAAGGATATCCAAAAAATTAGAGTAAAATATGAAAACATCATTGATGTTAAAAATGCTAAATTCAAAATCAAGTCCAAGTTGATTAAAGAGTTTTTCCAACAAGAATTAGAAAATTTTACATTGCATGAAGTTGATATTGAAAATATCAGAATTGAATATAATGGTAGAAGAGAATTTAATGATTGTAAAAATAATTCCCAAAGTCTATTATGTCTTGTATAATAAAAAACAGGATATTCGTAAAAAGAATCATGTTGAGAATTCAATATTGAAGAATTATATTGTTTCTACAAGAAATTATTATTTTTGTGGATTCTACTAAAAATATATATCTATAATAGAGTAATAAGATAATTAAATCATCCAATTATCTCTCTCGAGAATCTATGAAGAAAATGGAAACATCATTACCTAAATGTAATAATTTTTCTATATATGTTCCCAAAAATGTTATTTTTTAAAATGAAAATATATACAAATATAAATGAGTAGAAATGTAGAAGGTATTTCTACCATGTAGATGGTTAAAATGAAAAACATGTATGTTGGTTCCCTTATAAGAACACAATTTTTAGTAAACAAGACCTAGAAGAAGTATGCTTTTTTTTTCAATAATTTTTAATAGTATACAGAAGATAAAAGAAGATCATGATTTGTGGGTCAATATAATTGAGGAAAAACATTCGGGCCTTGTACACTAGAATACATGTAAGATCCCTTAAATTATAATTACCAAAGGATTATTATTTCTAGGGGGATTTCAGTAAAGGTGAACCAATAATAGAACCTATTGAATATATTGGCATCAAATATATTTGATGCTGTAAAACATTTAAGTGTTGTTTCCAAAGGGGGTGGTTGCCAATGTAATGCACATAAATATCGACATGTATCAAAAGGTAATGAGAAGAGAATACCTTATAAGAAATATGTTCCATAGATGTGTAAAAATCTGAATATGGTTTCAAAATAGACAACACCTATTTTGTTTCATAATAATCCATTATTTGACAATAAACTATTAAAAAATCATATTAAAAATAGTACTAAGATGATTATCAAGAATATGGATATATCTATGAGGAACGCTGTGAAGAAATTAATTCTTGTGACTCCATTTTGAATCTATAATAAGGATACTAATAACAGAAAATATATATTAATTAGGTGTCTAGTAGATTTAGAGGGAATAAGAAATTTGGAAGAAGGACAAGAAATGGCCTATGAAAAATGTAAGAAGAGTATTACACATAAAGAAGACTAATTTAATTAGTGGTTTTGAATAAATTAAAACTATTTTGTAAAACAAGTAATTTGTGAGTGGTGAATCATGGAAATACAAACTCATGAATATTTTTCAACAAATAATTTTAGCATAATAATAGTTTTTAAAATGATGAAAGGTACACCAAATGATTCAAGTGAATCTATAGATCTTGGGAAAATAATATCCATATAAAAAAAATTAATAAATGACGAGGTCCATGATACTTAAAGAAAAAATAAAACTGAAGATCATATATTAAATCATAAATATTAGATAAATTTCATAAACATGATTCCAAAAATAATGTCTAACTTTCTATTCTCATTGAGGATCTAGAACACCCACCTTATTATAGTAATTATTACACAATGTTTTTATGATTATAATATAGGAAATTAAAGGTGAAAAAATTTATAAGTTGGAGAACATGATAATCATTAAAGAATATGTTTTCAATACTAGACAATAAAAAATATAAAGAACCCATCCTAGAATGATCTCACAAGAAGGAATTATAAATACCATCCTTGATAATGATTTGAAAGTACTAAACACTAGATGACCACATATTGAATATAAATTTTATTATGTTCTATATATCATAACATCTTAACATTAATTCTTGAAGATATTCACTACTTTAATGATGTTGATAAGTATTTAACATTAAGGGAAGAAAAATTAATGGTTGATGTTTCATGAATTATTTGTATCATACAAATCTGAATATTGTAGAAGGTAATTACTTGAAAATTTCATTAAAAATATTTGAATTATTTATCTATCATCCTATATTAAAATAATATTCTAAATTAAAGGTAGTGAAAAATATTTTTATCAATGACTTGAAAATGAAATGATGAATAAGTTCCAAGGTAGTTAAAAAATGTATCTATTTTTAAATGAATGTTGTTAAACTTTTTTTTGATGTGAGTGCTAGAGTTTTTTATGGATATTTTTTCATTTAATCTATTATATTTCATTTTTCTCAACCTGAATTATAATTGTATCATTCTTGATGATGATTATGAGTTCTAATTTAATTTGGTATCATTACATTTTATAAGGGGAAATATCATTATAAAGATAAAACTCTATTGTTTTATCCACCATGAAAGGTTCAAGCAGTGTAATAGTGGAATTAATGATGATAATTTAATTTGTATTAATTGATAACAATTTTACCATGTACTTTATATTTCATATCAATAATGGGGAAAAAATTTATTATGAATGTTTTATATAAATGAGGGACATAATGCATGACAACATAATGACATATCATTGTAAGATGGTATTACTATGGGAATTGAAAATAAATACAAAGGGTGAGATTTTGATCCAACATTTTATATTTTTTATTTATTTTTAATTAGATTTTTAATAACCTTTTCAAAGTATAAGTAGCATTAATTGATGTTAATATGATGAAGAATCTTATCAAGAGAAGATGAATTAGTGAAACATGGATAATAATTATGGATTCAAGATATTGAATTGGATGTCATGCTTCAGAATTTTTTTTATTTTAGTGTGACCAATGTAGAGATGTTATTCATGCTCAAGTAATATTCCAATTTCACTCTTAGATGTTCATATTTATTTAAAAAAGGGGATATGATTTAATGATAAATATGTTTTTAATTAATAATTAACTAACAAAATAAAATAATTTAGTGAACCCAAGATTATTTCTATGATTATCACCTATTATTAGAAGTTTATTCTCTTGGTTTGAAAAAAATAACATGGAAAGTGAATTTATTTTAAATGAGGATAAATATAATATTTGGTTGGGTAAATCTAAAATCATAAATAATTTGGAAAATGTATTTTATTATGTAAAAAATTATATTACAATAAGTTGAATAAGGATATGGAAATATTTTTTTTCACGATGATTTGATGGTTCTTATGGAATAAGTAATTGAATAAGTGATTTGAATAAGGAAAATAAATATAGATATAATTTCAGGAGGAGAATACCATAAAAAAGTATTTTAAATTTCATTAATAATATATAATTTTGATTGGAATTACATAAAAAATTAGTCAACTCTTGTGATGTGTCTTTACCAAAAAATTTGGGCAGCCCTTAACAAAGGACCCCTTAACCACACATGTGGGACCCAAGTGGCAACCACATGGGAGATTCTAACCCAGCCAGCTACAAGAGGTAAGTGATAATAGTGGAAGTGTATAGATACAATAGTGAGAATATAGAGGATTCATTATATGTTGTGTGGATAATATATACAGGGGAGCCTGTGGAGCATGCAGGGTTGCATAATGGACCATGTGGGTGGTGGTGTGTAAAGTGATCTAGGTTCTAACCCTATGACCACTCGATCAATAAGTGGCACATAACATATTATCTAAAAATAAGAAAATTTAAAATTAGGATGAATATGGGATTCCATAGAGTTCATGTAAAATTAATACTTTAAAAACATACACATATAATCCTCCATGTCCGATATGAAGAATCTCATTGAAATTATTAAAAAAAATAACCTTCTTCAACTTTATCGCAACCAGAGTCTATTTTAGGATTCTAAACCCCTATCCTACTACAACATGGGAAAATGAAACTCTTTATAATATCCATATTTAATCATAAATCCCATGGCATATCTTCACTATATCCTATAAAGGGTTCAACATCAACATAAGAAAGGATTTAGAGAAAATACTATTCTATTATGGGAAACACTATTATATAAGAATTTTTATGGTGAGATAATGTCTAAATTGAATTTGTTTAAGATTTTTGAGGGTTTTCAACCCTGAAGGTAATTATTATGATGATGTTTCTGAAGGTTCCGGGCGCAGCAGAATCGCGTGGTTGGATGTTCACACTTGGACTTTTGTCATTAACAATGATCAATCCGGGATCAATACGATGATAAACGCCAGTCTCCACGGATCGAATCACAGAAATAGACAAAAAAAAAAAGAAAATTCCTGGAACCACAAAGTAGGATCGTTACCGGTTGATTATAATTAATTTAATCAATTGAAAAGAAATACTTTTTGGGTGTTTTTTCTTCATTGATGTTCTTGATCACGTTCCGATGTGATTCATCATTTCATCACAGAAGCCATGTGTAGACTTCCTCTAGCAGTGATCCATCCATGTACCTCGTATCTCGGGTTGTTGCCAAAGGAGTCTCTAGGTGCTAGCATGGAGAAACCTTTGCTTGTGTTGTCCACCTAAGATCGTCTTGATCTGATGGAAGAGGATCTCTCTCAGTCTTGAGAGCGTTCTTGGAGGAAGAGGTTCTTTTGGCCAAGAAAGAATTCTCAAGAATTATTGATCACAACGATTCTATTGTGTAGGAAAAGAGTTGGGGTTGTGAGGATATTTATAATCGAGATTGAGGTTGTAGAGTTATGATAATAAATAAACGCGTTACGCATTTCATTTATTTCATTAACTCTTATTGAAAACCCCCATGTCAAATAATTAATTCCTTGACATGCACTCATGCTGATTATAATAAATATCATTTAATAAAACAACATTATATCCTCAAAACCCCGACTGAAAAAACTAAACAGCGTGTATTAATAAATACACGGCGTGTACTAATAAATACACGGCGTGTACTTGTTTTTCATTGAAAACTACACGGCATGTACATTCAATGTACATGGCGTGTATATATTGTTTTCATTTATTCATTTCATTTAAAAAATTAAAACTACACGGTGTGTACATTTAATAATACATGGTGTGTACTTGTTTTCTAAATAAAACTACACCCCATGTAATCATTTATACATGACGTGTACTTGTTTTATTTTATTCTTCCTCCAACATTAAAAAAATTTAGGCTTCTTTGAAGAATTATTAATCCACGTATGGGAATAATATTTATTCTTCTTGAGATACTTGAATACACTTACTGTGTGACCCTCTAGGACAATTTCTCATTGTCATTAGGCGAGCTTGCCTAAAGTCCAAGATTACTGTCTAGCAACGGGTCAAGGCACCCAAGAGAAAGAAGTTGACGACGAATTGACGTATCACCTCATATGAACACTTACTGTGTAATTTAATCCCTTTGTCTCGATATCTCATTAAGCAGATTTCATTACGGTGTCCTAAACCTATATGCTAGATCCTTCATTCTTTGACTTCCTGAAATAAAATGATCGTTCACACCATGGACATGGAATTTAATGTGACAGTTCTATTTCAATCAAAGGTCTGAGATATCAACTTCCATTAATGGAAGGGACAAATCCTTCCTTGACTTATCCATTAACAACATTTCACTCGTGACACATCCAACGTACCCTACTTCCCGCCAACTGTCTACGTGACGGTTTTCGTCAGTAAATCTAAGTGCGCGAGTCATGATATGAGTTAATGATAATCTTCCAGTCTAAGGAACATTACACACGCTCGTAGATAGAAATGTTTGATGACACCAAGACATGCAGAATTCCTACTGGCAGGTCTGTTCTCATAATCTCCCATCTTGGATATTACCAAGTGCGAACTCCATGAGAGAGAGTCTTGTCTTCTTAAGAGTACTCACACATGGCGGTCTGTATAATATGTGTCCTATCATAGTATGTCATCAAACCGTAGAACTTTATTTAAGAATATTATTATATCATTTCATGGTTCTCATCATAGCGGGGATCTGCGATGACCTTATCAATGTAACAAATATTCCAGGACATTATTATATTATAGTCTTGAAAAACAATGAACAATATATAATAAGTAAAAATTCATGTAATCATAGTACAAAACAGTTGGTTCTTAGGACACCAACCCTTACAAAATCCCACTTGGTCTAGAGCCAACTGCCTAGAACTTTTAGTCCACTAGACCTCACATGATGATCATGTTTCTGCTGAGTCAAGGCTTTAGTAAAGGGGTCCTCCATGTTGTCTTCCTTGGAAATACTACTCACTGCAACTTCACCTCTCTGAGAAAAATCCCTCAAGAGATGATACTTCTGAAGCATGTGCTTTGTCCGCTGATGTGATCTTGGCTCTTTTTCAAGTGCCACCACTGCAGTATTATCACAATAGAGTGTGATATGATCTTTATTGCTCGGTACTACATCTAGCTCTTGGACAAAGATTTGCATCTATACTGCTTCTTTAGCTGCCTCAGAAGCTACGATATAATCAGAATCCACTGTAGAATCTACCACCACACTTTTCTTTGAGCTCTTCCCGCTCACCAGACCTCCATTAAAACTGATGATGTATCTAGTCTGCGACTTCATGTCATCTTGATCAATCTGGAAACTAGAATCTACATGTCCTCTGATGACTAGTTCCTCATCTCCTCTATAAACCTAGAACATATCCTTAGTACGCCTCAGATACTGAAGGATAGTCTTGACTGCCATCCAATGGCGGTCTCCTGGATCAGCTTGATATCTTCCTACCACACTTAATGCATAAGCAACATCTTACCTCATACATAGCATAACATACATGACTGACCCAATCGCAGATCCGTAAGGGATCCTTTCAATTCACTTTCTTTCCTCATGTGTCTGAGGTCACATTTTCATGGAAAGACGAATTCCATGTGACACTAGAAACAATCCCATCTTGAACTATTCCATACTGAATCTCTTCAGTATCTTGTCAATGTATGTACTTTGACTCAGTCCCATCATTCTCCTGGATCTATCACGATGGATCTTGATCCCAAGAATATATTTTTCCTCGCCCAAGTCATTCATGGAGAATAATTTTTGCAACCATTCCTTAACTGACTATAAGACAGGTACTTCGTTTCCAATTAGTAATATATCATCAATATATACTATTAGGAAAACAACTGCACTTCCACTAAACCTCTTGAAGACACAAGGCTCACATTCATTCTTAACAAAGCCAAATTCCATTACAGCTTCATGAAAACTAATGTTCCATGACCTTGATGCTTTATTTGATCCATAAATGTATTTTTGAAACTTGCATACCTTTTTTGCATCCTTTGGAGTCACAACCCCTTCAGGTTGTGTCATGTAGACAACTTCCCAAAGGTTCCCGTTAAGGAATGCTGTTTTGACATCCATTTTCCAAATTTCAAAGTCATGGTAAGTGGAAATGGCCAATAGGATTCTAATGGATTTCAGTATCATAGCCATTGAAAAGGTTTCATCATAGTCAATTCCTTGACGCTGTCTAAAACCTTTTGCAACTAGTCTTGCTTTATAGGTGCTGACTTGCCCCTCCATGTCCAGTTTCTTCTTGAATAACCATTTATTTCCAAAAGGCTTCACATCAACTGGAGGATCTACCAAAATCCAGAATTGGTTTTGGTACATAGAATCCATTTCAGAATTCATGGATTCTTGATACTTGGAAAAGTCTGTGCCTTCAACTGCTTCCTTGTAGGTAATAAGATCATCATTGTCAACCAATAATGAGTCACCATCCTTGGTGACAAGAAAACCATATAGTTTTGGTTCTCTCACCTCTCTCGTGCTCCTACGCAGTTCTTGTGTCTCTCGAACAGATTTTTCTTCCACGAGGCTTTTTGGAATCTATTCTTGTACCAACTCCTATATATCTTGAGCCTTGACTTCATCGAAGTCTATATTGCTCCCACTATCACTTTTGAATATGTGCTCCCTCTCAAGGAATATGGAAAGTCTTTCCACTGTAACCTTTTTCTCTGAGGGGTTGTATAGGTAATATCCCCTCGTTTCCTTGGGATATCCTATAAAGATAAACTTTGTGCCTTGGGGTGAAAGTTTGTTACCAGAAGAGGCCTTAACAAATTCTTCACTACCCCACACATGTAAATTTGATAACATGGATTTTCGTCCACTCCAGAAATCATATGGAATACAATTTATCGATTTAGTTGGTACTTGGTTTAGTATGTGTGCTACTGTTTTTAATGCATATCCCCAAAAGGTTAATGGAAGACTCGCATGACTCATCATTGATCTAACCATGTTCAATAGGGTGTGATTCCTCCTTTCACTTACACCATTCCACTATGGTGTGTAAGGAAGAGTGAGTTGAGATAGAATCCCAAACTCCCGTAAGAAATCAATGAAGTCCTGATTAAGATATTCTCCTCCTCTGTCTGAGCGGAGTTTCTTAATATTCTTAACAAGATGGATCTCAACTTCATTCTTGTATTCTTTGAACCGATCAAAAGAATCTGACTTATACCTCATTAAGTTGATATATCCATATCTACTAAAATCATCAATAAAAGTTATGAAGTACGATAAACCACCCCTTCAACTGGAAATGGTCCACACACATATGTGGGAACTAATTCTAGGAGATCTTTAGCTCTTTCACCTTTCCCACTAAATGGGGCTTTGGTCATTTTGCCTTGTAGACACGCATGACATACACCAAATGGTTTTAGTTCGAAAGAATCTAAATACCCATCTTGATATAATTTTTTCAAACATTTCTCATAGACATGAACTAGACGGTGATGCCAAATTTGGGTGTGGTATGAGTCATGTGAATTAACTTTGTCATTTATTTCCATTACGTGGTTTGTGTAGTCAAACACATAAAGGTCGTTATATAAATTTTCCCTACCAAAACAAATGATATATTTATAAAAGTAGCAACATCCATTTCCAAACATGAAGATGAATCCATCAGTATATAATCTGGATACTGAAATAATGTTTTTGGTTACAGAGGGTACATAATAAAATCCATTCAAAACCAAGACCATCCTAGTAGGTAATGTGAGGTGGTAGTCCCTGACAGCTACAACAGCAAGTCTGGATCCATTGGTTGCTCGTTGATCTACCTCCCCTCGATTAATATTCTTAAATCTACTTGGTTAATGTATTTGGATACATATGTGAGCACCGCAAGCTGTATCTAAAACCCAA
This sequence comes from Viscum album, assembly GCA_963277665.1. NCBI lineage: Eukaryota > Viridiplantae > Streptophyta > Magnoliopsida > Santalales > Viscaceae > Viscum > Viscum album. The sequence continues at coordinate 1,773,010,727 of OY728146.1, read as the reverse complement.
TTTGTAGAAACAGATAGATTGAATTCGATGACAAACGCACCAGAAGCTTCCCCTTGCTTCCTTGACTGAGTGCAATTTTTCTTCCAGTGGCCCTTCTTGCCACATGTGAAACAAATAACATCCTATTCCCTTGCCTCCCCTTTGATCTTCATTTTCTTAGAAGTCCTTGAAGAAGCTTTGGGATTAAAGATCTTCACCATCCCTTTCCTTTTATTCACCATGAGGACAAAAGGATTTTCACACTTCAGGTCATTTTCCACTTAGAGAATAAGGATAAGAAGATCAGATAGAGACTTATCAATGTTGTTCATGTTGATGTTCACAACAAATTTTGAGAAGCTCTGGGGAAGTGATCCGAGAATGAGATCGCTACCCAGTTTTTCGGAGAGTTTAAACCCTAGAACCACTAAGCGCTCAATTTAGCCAATGAGCTTGAATACATGAGGCCCAACTGGGGCACCCTCTCCAATCTTGCTCTGTAATAGAGTCTTGGAGATCTCAAACCTTTACTATCTTGCTCTCTCCTGGTATAGACCACAGAGGTGCTCGAGCATGCTATAGGCATCCATGTCCTCATGAGACTTCATGAGCTCACTTGAAATTGATGATAGCATCAAACATTGAACGTCGAGTACATCACTCAAATGTTGATCATAGACTTGGAAATATTCATCACTTTCCCCTTGGGAAGGAGGATCAAGAAGTGAGGACTCTAGCATGTAATACTTTCGTTCATGGCGTAGGACAACCCAAAGGCACCTAAACCATTCCTGAAAGTTACTGCTGGTGAGGATATTGTCTTTTTCCAGTATTGATCATAGAGAAAATGTGGTTGACGAGTTTGTCATCTTGATTCTACAATTTAAAAGAGAAGATTTATTAGTACTTTCATGATTACATTTTATGAGAAATAATAAATTTTATTAAGTCTCCCACTATTTTATCAAGTCTCAATGGCCCTCACCATTGTACTCGGAATGTCTAGTTGCTTTGAAATTCTAGTGGAAAGGATCCATATTCCCCTTAGCATTAGTCCAATAAGGGTTGGTCAAGCTATTTGAAGGTATTTAGGTAGGAAGGTCTTTGCCAACTGTGAGCTTACAGTTCCTTGATCTGTTGAGTGGACTCCCCAATCCTGAAATCCTGTCTTGGATTTCCTCAACTCTTGCCTCCAATATTACATCAAGTCTAGTAAGGGATACTTCTCCTGATGTAATATGGTTAAGTCAACCCGAAACCATTCATAAGGTCTTCCTTTATAAAAGTATGTGTCCCAACAAGGGTTGGTCAAACACATAGTTTTATTGAGTCTTTCCCTTAATCAAGTAACAGAAGGCATGGTATGACTTAATATGGTATTTGAGGGATTTTATTATTTATGCGTAGTTTTGAATTATCACATGATTGTTAATATTATGTGATGATTTCTTAAGTGATTAACTATGCTTCGATAATGTTTACACATAGTCCGGTTTTATTTTATTCCATCTTTTCATGATTTTTCATTAATTATGTGATCATGACAACAATTACATAATAAATAAACCTTGAAATCAGACAGAAATAAAATAAGATGGAATGATCATGAGCTTCTATTGGTTAACTTATCTTGCGGTTTGATAAGCTAACCCTGACCTAGGGAAAAACACCTTGAATCGATGGTTCATGTTTTTCAGCTCCCACCTGTCCACCTTTGTATCTTCTTGGGTTGGTTATGCCTCAGCTTCAAGTTTTGAACCGTCTACTATGGCTTGGGAGATCCGCTATTACATGGGTTTACATTAAAGAAACCAAGGGCATGTAGGACCTATATTTTATTAGAAGAAGGCTCACAGGCCAATGTATTTAAATTAAATAAATTTAAATGAAACCATACACACATATAATGGGTCTTTGGTCTATCTCAAGATCATCTATAGCATGCAACAACATTTATTCACATTTAGAATTCAAATTCTTTTAATCGTTCTATTTATTCAAGATAAGTCGCGCTTGAATTCAATTAATTATGATCTTATAATTAATAAATTCTTTATCTTAAATTCATTTCGGAATTTCCTTGATATTTTTATCATCTATATCCCTTTTATAGGTATTTGTACTTTTGGAGGAAACTTGGTGAAATTTTTGTGAAGTACACGGCCTGTAGTTTATATTTATTGGGCGTGTATTTCTTTTTCACCTTTTATCCAAAGTACACACTGGGGGATTTGGTGTGTTTTCGGTACTTTGGAAATTTTGGAGTACACGGTGTGTAGATGAATCATACATGGTGTTTACTTCCTTGTTACATGGTAACCGGCTTTGAAATCCCCTGCATGTGGAACACAGCTTCTCCTTGTACATGGTTTCACCTGGAATGGATCAGACTACACGACATGTTGCTCCAACATCCACGCCGTGTATTCCTATTTTACACACGCTGTTCATTTCTAGTCAACACGGCGTAATCAATACTTAGGCATACTCAATTCACATGGTGTGGTTTGGTGGACCAATGCCGATTCGTTGAACCTAAGTACATGACCTGTAGTTTTTAATTACACACCGTATATTTTCGTGTTGTACAGGCAGAAAGAGTGGCTCCTCTGGATAAGTTCCTCATTTTTATTTTAATAAAAATTAAAATTAACAGTTTGTTTCTGTGATGTGAATTGAGAAATGAAGGAGGAAGAATAGATCTCATTTATTCAGATTTTATAGAATGATTTAATTGAATCAAATATAAATGCATAAATTATCAGCGAAAATTAAATAACTATAATCAACACTGTAACCTCCCTCTGATAACATTTTAAGGTTTTGGGCATAGTGTAAGCGCATGGGAGGATGTTCCCACTTGGCTTTTTTTCATTCACAATGATCAATCTGGGATCAATACGACGATAAACACCAGTCTCCATGGATCGAATTACAGAAATGGGCAAAGAAAAGAAAAGTCCCGGAACCACAAAGTAGGATCATTACAGGTTGATTATAATTAATTTAATCAATTGAAAAGAAATAACTTTTGGGTGTTCTTTCTTCGTTTATGTTCTTGATCACGTTCCGATATGATTCGTCATTGCCCAGCAGAAGACAAGTGTAGACTTCCTCTAGCGGTGATCCACAAGTGTACCTCGTATCTTGGGGCGTCGCCAAAGGAGTCTCTGAGTGATGGCATGGAGAAACCTTCGCTTGTGTTGTCCACCTTATATCATCTTGATCCAATGGAAGAGGATCTCTCTCAGTCTTTAGAGAATTCTTGGAGGAAGAGGTTCTTTCGGCCTTGAAGGAATTCTCCAGAATTATTGAGCACAACGATTCTCTTGTGTTGGAAAAGAGTTGGGGTTATGAGGATATTTATAATCAAGTTTGTGGTTGTAGAGTTATGACAATAAATAAATGTGTTACACATTTCATTTATTTCATTAACTCTTATTGAAAACCCCCATGTCGAATAATTAATTCTTTGACATGCGCTCACACTGATTATAATAAATATCATTTAATAAAACAATATTATATCCTCAAAATCCCGACTGGAAAAACTACATGGTATGTATTAATAAATACACGGCGTGTACTTGTTTTTCATTTAAAACTAAACGGCATGTACATTAAATGTACATGGCATGTATATCTTGTTTTAATTTATTCATTTCCTTTCCAAAATGAATACTACATGGTGTGTACATTTAATAATACACGATGTGTACTTGTTTTCTAAATAAAACTACACTGCATGTAATCATTGATACACAGAGTGTACTTGTGTTATTTTATTCTTCCTCCAACATTAAAATGATTTAGGCTTATTTGAATAAATATTAAACCATGTATGGGAATAATCTTTATTTGTTACTTGAGATACTTGAATACACTTAGTGTGTGACCCTCTAGGCCTATTTCTCATTGGCATTAGGCGAGCTTACCTAAAGTCCAAGATAACTGTTTAGCAACGGGTCAAGGCACCCAGGAGAAATAAGTTCATTCCGCATTGACGTATCACCTCAAACGAATGTTTACTGTGTAATTTAATCCCTTTGTCTTGATATCTCATAAAGCAGATTTGATGGCAGTGTCATAAACCTATATGCTTGATCCGTCGTTCTTTGACTTCCTGAAATAAACTCGTCGTTCACACCATGGCCATGGAATTTAATGCGATAGTTCTGTTTCAATCAAAGGTCCAAGATATCAAATTCCATAAATGGAAGGGACAAATGCTTCCTCGACTTATCCATTAACAACATGTCACTTGTGACGCACCCAACGTACCATACATCCCTCCAACTGTCTGCATGACGGTTTTCATCAGTAAATCTAAGTGCGTGAGTCATGACATGAGTTAATGATAATCTTCTAGTATAACAACCATTACACACGCTCGTAGATTGCAATGTCCAATGACAACAAGACATGTAGTAATTTCTACTAGTGGGTATGTTCTCATAATCTCTGATCATGGGGATTACCAAGTGTGAACTCCATGAGATAGAGTCTCATCTTCTTACGAGTACTCGCACATGATGGTCTGTATACTATGTGTCCTATCATAGTATTTCATCCAACCGTTGAACTTTATTTAAGAATATTGTTATATCATTTCAAGGTTCTCATCCGAGCGGGGATCTTCCATGACCTTATCAATGTAACAAATATTCAAAGACATTATTATATTATAGTAATGCAGAACAATGAACAATATATAATATGTGAACATTCATTTAATAAAAGTAAAAAATAGTTGGTTCTCCGGAAAACAACCCTTACAGTTTCATTGAATGAATCCAAATAGAAATGTCATAACCATTAAAGAATATCTGTGCAATATTGTTTTTATTACCACATCATAGAAGAATATTCTATAATTAAATAAATCCCATTTCAAGTTTGTTAGGGATTTATCTTACACTGTGGAGTCATGTATTGGACTGTTAGTATTATTTCGAGTCATAAATACTATTAAAATATTTAACATGTAATTCAATTCACTGATATTTTGAGTATCCTTTGAATAAATAAATTTATCATAATTCAGTAAGGATTTAAATGAATATTTAAATGAATAATTAAGTTGGATTTCAGGTGAGTATTAATGTTACATGAAATGATGATCTAATGATGAAAATATGTAGAGGGATCTAGTGTAAAATTCTAGTAAATAAAAATAAACCACATAATACTTCAAATATGTGGATTTAATGAGTATTCAAATATAGAAAATATTGGGGATCAAAATATATGATGAAAATATTCACATAATGTTAATCTATATTAGTGATTGATATTAATTGATATGAATGGTTCTCCATTGTGATAAAATGAAGACAAATTTATTGTGTCAATGTGCTGATATGATATACTATATCTTCTTCATATTTTGATATATTGATGAAATATAGAGATTGAGGTTGGGATCATCATTGATATATGGAGTATCTACCATATAAAGTTTTTTATTATGGAAGAAGAAAACATGAAAAACTTGTTATATCCATTAGTTGATCATTCTGAGAATGTTAGTGAGATATTAGAATCCTGAAAGTTCTGATAAATTAAGAAGATCAAGACCAGCATTATAAGTATCTATGAACACGAATCCGAACAAGGCCAAATTAGAGAAAACTTTAGTGGTCAGAAGTAGTGGAAGAACTATTACCTAGAAGTTGTTGAGGATCCATTGATTATATGGTGGTGATAATATAAATAATTCCTTTTTTTCTGTTGGATGTCATGTAAATTACCTATGAAAATATGTTTTTTAATTGAATATAACTTTTTATCTCTAAAATTAAGAGTGATAAGAAAATATATGATAATAGAATAGGTTGATCATGTGAAGGATTAAAAGTACTCAATGTGGTTGAATCTTATAATAATCACCATGTGAATTTTAGTTCTTTGATTTGTTTTCATATGGGAAAGTTGAAACATAATTTGATGAGGGATCATGGCCTTTATCAGCCTCACATGTTTAATTTCAAAAAGTAAATTCATAGAAAGTAACCACTGGTTCACACTCCCCTCAAAGTGGTAAACCCTCATCAAGCTCTGAAATTTTTATTTTCATCATCATCATCATCATCATTATTATTATTATTTATTTCTATAATTTTACATAATGTTCCTCTATTCATTAATAACCATTTAAACATGATTTGAAAATGTTCCCTATATTATATGAATCAAAATAAATACACTCAATAAATTACTAAGCGAGGCATTAAAAAATAAAATAAAATTGTGTACTACACAATATGAATTATTAGTAACCATTAATGATGTACATCCATTTAAATAGATAAAATAAATATGTATAAATAGATAAAATTGAATTAAATATGAAATACAAGTAAAAATACTTGATAATATTCAACCTTAAGGATATGAAATATCCAAAAAAACCAATAATGATGAATAAATCTATGAAAGAAGAAATAATTATTTAAAATAATAAATAAGAACTCTTACATGTGTAGGGAGAGTGCAATGAATGAACGATTTAGAATGTATGTATATAGAAATAAAATATTTGTCATATCAATTGTGGATGGCCATCAATAATATGATGATTTAAATTATGGTTGTTCTTCATATTACATATTGGCATTCTTCAGTTAGGTATTGTATAGTGGTGAATTTAAAAAAATATTAATCAAAATAAAATAAAAATAAGATATTGAAATTTTATTAATTTATATATGTCCGTGTTTGTGTTTTTCACTTATAAATAATAAATTTATAATTATTAAAATAAGATATGTTGTATATATAAAATTAAAATAAATATTTCTATATCTATGGGGTAGTAAGATGTAATATTTATGATATATGGAACTAAAAAAGGTATTTTTTAATGAATATTTATCATAAAAATAATATTTATTTTAAAAAGGATATTTTATTAAGTAGTGTATATTTTTCCAAATAAATAAGATAAAAACAATTAAAGTTTTTTATATATAAAAAATATATTAACATCACTTAAATTGAAAATTAATGAGAAATAAAATTATGAATATATGATGCTTAAAAATATAATTTTCTAATAAAAGAAGTTATATATATAATATATATATTATATAAAATATAACTATATATATATAATAATTCTAATTTGACAAACTAATCCTCATTTTTCATTTATTTATATATTTATTAGCATAATATTTATTTTTTATTTTTTATGAAATGTTTTATTTTTAGTTGAATATTTAAAATACTATATTTTCAAAAAAAAAACAGTCACTTTAAGAATTAAAAAATGAAATTGAGTTCAAAAAATCATTTTTAAATAAAAAATATATAAATAATCATCATTTATAAGTACTATTTTCAATTTAAAAGTCCCATATTTCTCATTTTTGAAATTCAATTAATATTTCACTCTTAAAATATTTTTTGTGTTTATAATAAAAATTTGTGTTTGTAAATTTTATAAATTTAATATAAAAATTTAATTATTATTTTATTTCTATATGTTAATATTATCTAGCAAGTAAAATATAATTTTTTACTCTTGAATAATATATTATTATGATTAGGGTTAATTGCCACCAAAATGGTTAATATATTTTTAAAATGGTTTTTTAATTAATATAATTTTATTTTTATTTAATATATTAAATAAAAATAATTTAAATTATGAAACAAATATAAATTTTAAATATATATATATATTAAAAATCATTTAATTTTAAATAAATACTAAATAATAGTAAAGAAGACATCCTGGTTAAAAGATGTTTTTCTACAAAAACTGTTTTCATATATAATATATTTAAATTGGGAGGATAAATTTCTAATATTTATAAATTAAAATATATTAAATAGAGATTAAATTTATTTTTAAAAAATATTTTTTTTTTCAAATATGTGTTGTTGGACCAGATTATACTTAATATGCACAAGAGGGGGGGGGGGGGTGAATTGTGACTATTCAAAAATCATCACAAGATCATGTTCTGCCCTTTAACTTTAATCAGATGACTTAATGTAGTGGAAATTTAAATGGAAGAGACACAAGATATATAGTGGTTCATGGAACAGAAGGCCCATAGTCTACACCAACAATGCTCTACTCCACGAGCTTGGTGATTTTCACTATCTATTACTCATTTCCACAGACCGTTTCACAACTGAGTACAGGCAGTTGACACCTTTACAATCTAAGGAAAAACAAAGCCTTATGGTTCACTCACAGAACGTACAGAGCATACTATGAGAATCCGATCACTCGAGAATAGAAAAGAAAGGTATCTGTATTTTTGAAAATACTTTCCATTTGTTCTTCACAATTGCAACAGAATGCAATTAACAGTAGATGGGTCTTCGCTTTCAGAAATAATTATCTTCAAATAAGAGTCATTCTGATTCGATCTTATTGCAGTAGATATAGAAATATAATTCACAACTTTTGGAGTAGAATATTCACAAATGATCTTCAATGTAGAATGATTGAATCTTCTATCTTGATTCTTCTTCAATAAACTGAGCTTTTTCGTTCTCTTGAATCAGCAGATCTGTGTTTTTTTAATGATTGATTGATATAAATACAAAACATCAATATAATAACATCGAAAACTTCTCCTGTAAATTTAGATCTACAAAAGTCACCTTGAAACTAGTGATATTCAAAAATTTGAATTTACAGAGTAATCTTAACTTCCCTTGAAATTCTCCAAGAAAATATCCTTTTAACTGGATCCTTAAATGGCTCTGAACTCGTCAAAGACACGTTTTTAAATCAGCTTTAAATCCGTCTTGAAATGAGCCTAATAAAAATCTTGCTGACCGTTGCATAATAATATCTTATTTAAACTCTTTGACGCAAAACTTAAGGTTAAGTTGTATAGTATGCAACCTCTGAATGCATCATAGATAATAAACTTAAGATTGATGACATGGCCTTCAAACGTAAGGTTGATCACAAATATAGGTTTGATCACAATCGTAGGGTTGACAACATAGGGTTGAAAACATAGGGTTGAAAACATAGGGTTGATCATCCCAAATTTTTCTCTGCAAACTTCAAACGTATTACAAAAGATCCATACTTTTATAAGATTTCAAACAAAAGGTACTTGATCTATACTTTTCTAAGAATGTGTGGTTGTTTACAAAATTAAGGTTGATGAACCATAATTTTTAGAAACAAACGTAACGTTTAAAACTTATGTACAGTTTTTCTTCCACACTTTTTCAATAACCCTAATGTATTGTTCCTTCCTAACATAGTTTTTATCTTCCATAATTTTCAATAACTCATAAAGTATACATGACATTTCATCCTTATTCTATGTTTCTCCACGTAGGTTATAAATAGTGTTTCTAGAACACTTTTAAGTAGATCTCGAATATGTAGAGCATGAACAGTGTTTCCAGAACACGCTTATGCAAATACTTTAGTAATTAATCCTCGCTGATCAAGAACATAAATATTTCGTCCCGAAATAAAAAATAATGAGTAAAATACTTCAATACACTTAAAAAATAAAATTATTTGAAAATAATTGAGGGTATTTGTGAGCATCAAAATTATCATAAAGAGATAGAGTATTGTTCTCAAAAAACTCCCCCTTTAAATAAAAACATTATATATTGTTGAAAACAACACTTGATCAACAATCTTCCCCTTTTTTATGATCACAAAACACATAAAATAACCAATGAAATTAAATTTCAAAATTAATTACATATAGTTTTTAATGTTTCAAAGATAAATACAATATTATATTTAACATAATTCCCCATCTAGTTTCTCCCACAATAAAGAGAAAAGAGACGAGAAAAAAAATTAATGTATATAATATAAAACAATTAAAAATGTTGTGTTTATCCAAATTTCTCCCCCTCTTTGTGATATCAAAAAGAATCACAAAATATGGAATATGAAACATTTAATGTAGCACTGAACTGAAGTAAATGCTATATTATTAACCATTTTTCAATAAGTAAATATGGATTACTGGCATATCGAAACAAGGACAGGAAAAATAATAATAAATAATAGGAATCCAAATTTTCATTGAGTACATGGAATAGGTATAATTATGATGAACACATGAATCAAGGTTTGGTAAGGGGATAAGATATGTTCTATCTCCTTTGAACTACAGACTTGATTTTTGTCAGTTGCTCCCTCATCCTTTTCATCATCCCATCACTAAGCCTAATAATAAGATCCATGGTCTCTTGAGTCATATGAATGTATTTTATGAGGTTCACTCTGAGAAACTCATTAATTCTTTATTCCTTTCCATAAACAAGGAATTTTTTTTTGTGAACTGAGTCAGAACATGTCTAATATTCGGTTCACTTGATTTAAACTGATCAATCAAAAATTTCTGATTATCTAAAAAGATTGATAAAGGAGCACTATTACATCGAAGATCTAGCAATCTGTCATTAATATTGCTCATAACAACTGTGATAGCTTGAATCCTTCTGATTAAATCCGGTGAAGTACCTGATCCACTAGCAGCACAAGTCCTGACAGATGCAAATTGTGTCTCAAAGAATTATTTAAATTATAACAGATTGAACTTCTTTACCATTCTAATTTCATATTTTATAACTATGTCAATATCTCTTTCTTAAAAGTTTCATGTTCTTCTCGTGAAATTGTACTTCTATTAAGTCTCTGAAATTTCAATCGTTCTGTTTCTAAGGCTCTTATTAGAGTAACATTTTCAAATTCCAAATGAGACAACTTTCTATACAACTCTTCAACTTCCTTATTCCATGAATAAGAGGTACCCTATACTTGATTCTCAATTTTAGTTTCAATGTGATGCAGCAGTACTAAAGGCAGCAAATCAGCATCAAATTTTACGTTTTTCCTTCTCCTGAGCGGGTTGATCTATAGATTTTTCCTCAGAGTATTTTATAGACTCTTCCACAGAAAAATACTCATGAATTTATTCAGTGTGAACCTTATAAACATTTTCATCATGAAAATTAGCAATATGTTTTTCCATTTGATTTTCTAAAATAATATCTTCTGGATTTTCCTGAGGACTTTCCACTTCATCACCAGGCTTTACCTCTTTTTCCTGTTGAAGTGCAACTTCAACATCAACTACAACTTGAGATTCAATTTCAGTTTGTACTTGTGGAGTCAGTAAAATTTGAGCCATATCCTCTTCCTGTGTCTTCTCAACAACTTTTTCTCTATAAAAACTGTAAGAGAGTAAATCTTTTTTTGTCATTATAGTGGAAACAAGTTCCTCATTAACATTTATTTTTCTTTGAGCCTGAATTCCCTCCTGGATTATTGATTCTCGAGTGTCTTCATTTTAAAATCTTATTCTTCTTACAGCAGTGCTTACTCTCGATTTAGCCTGTCCCTCTTTGGACTTATCAGACTGAGCTTGAGCACTCTCTACATCTTCCTCATCTCCTACTGAAAAAAGTTTCCCTTTTAATGTGCTCCAAAAATAGCCATTTTTTTCATGGTCCCAGCACCAAAGGTGTCACTGTGATGGCATCTAACTCTGGCTTCCACTAGACTCACTATATCCTTTTTGAACAGAATTTTTGAGATGAATCTACCAAACAGATAAAAATTCATCCTAGCTTCACTTTGATAGCAGTAATAAAGATACATTATCATGTACCTAGGAATGTTAAGCCTTATATCACTTATTAACAGAAACATTATATACATATCTGGATAAAATATTTTCTCCAACTCAGACATTCTCGGTGCAATCCCTATTTTCACAATTTTTTCAAGAATTTTTTGATCAGGATCCAGGTCCTTTATGAACATATTATTTATATGAGTAGAACCAAAAAGAAAATACATGATATCTTTAAATTTATGCACGGAATCACCTATATTTTTCAAATCAAAATGAAAAACTCCCTTATGAGGGAAGTTCAGAATCTGACCAATCTCCATAGAGGATATCGAGACATCTCGATCTTCTATCTTATATACCATAGTATACTCATTTTCTCCTAGAATAAATTGTACATAATTGTAGAAATATCACAGTTATGCTTTATAAAAAAAACTCATACTTCTCACCATTGAAGTTCTGCTCTAGATTTTGAAAAGTGAGAGCTTGTTTTAACAAAAGATTCATCTGATATAGCCATTTCTGGTCTATGAAATATCCTTGCAAATTTTGTCTTCCTTCAGAGCATTGTTTCTTGACATTTTTGGTCTCAACCTCATCGGTTCTCTTGGTTTTTTCAATTTCTGTGAGAAATCGTTGAAGGGTCGAAAGAGGATTAGGGTTTCAAAGGTTTTTAGGGTCGAATGGATAAAGAGCAGTAAAGCACCGCGAGTTCGAAAGGGTTTTTGGTAGTAATTAAATGATACAGAATTCTAAATGTTTATGACATCCTTGATTCTCGTGTCATCTATAATTATTACTTAGGTTTTAAAAAATGAATAAAATTGATTGCTCGGGGAAAAAGAAGAAAAAAATATTTATTCTGTTTGAAAAACAAATTAATAATTTATTTTAAAACAGTATTAAGATAAAGAAACAACATAATAAAATAAAACTTTATTTAAAATTAAATAAACCTATCCCCCCTTAATAAAATCTAACCTTGCAGTGTGAAGTGGTTTAGTAAAAATATCAGCTATTTTAATTTCAGTACTTACAAATTCCAAAGATATATCCTTTTTAAGAATATGATCTCTTAGAATGTGATGTCTGATATCAATATGCTTAGTTCTATAAATATAAATAGTATTTTTGAAATATTAATTGCACGTGTATAATCACATAAAATAGGCGTATTAGTAAAATTTAGTCCAAAGTCCATAAGAGTGTTTTTCATCCACTACACTTGTGCACAAAAACTACCAGCAGAAACAAATTCTGCCTCAGCTGTTGATAGGGAAACTGAATGTTGTTTCTTAGTTGGCCATAACACTAAGGATTTCCCTAAAAAGTGACAAGTTCATGAAGTGATTTTTCTATCTAATCTACAACTTCCAAAGTCAGCATATGAATATGAAATTAAATTAAAATCAGACGTTTTGGGATAAAGAAGAGATTGAAAAATAGTTCCCTTTAGATATCTAAAAATTCTTTTTACAACAGTTAAATGGGATTCTTTTGGATTTTATTGAAATCTTGCACAAAGAAATACTGAATACATTATATTTGGCCTGCTAGTAGTAAGATATAATAAACTACCAATCATACCTCCATATAAATTGTTGTCAACTGATTTTCTAGTTTCATCCAAATCAAGTCTTATATTAGTATATATAGGATTTGTATATGTCTTTCTGTTTTCAAGTCCAAATTTCTTCAGTAAATCAGCAATGTATTTGTTTTGATTTAAAACATTTCCAAAATCTTTTTGATAAATTTGATGTCCTAAAAATAAATTTAATTCTCCCATCATACTCATTTCAATTTTTTTTTCATTATATTTGAAAACTCATTATAAAGGGATTTATTAGGTGATCAAAAAATTACATCATCAACATAAATTTGAACCAATAAAATATTGAAATTTACAATTTTCATAAAAAGTGTTGGATCTGCCATTCCAATAGTAAAATCATTAATCAATAGAAAAGAGCTCAATTGTTCATACCAAGCCCTAGGTGCTTGTTTAAGGACATAAAGAGCTTTATAAAGTTTAAAAACAGAATCTCGTTTTTGAGAATTTTCAAAACCAAGAGGTTGCTCAACATAAACTTCCTCCATTAAATAACCATTTAAAAAGGAAGATTTAACATCCATATGAAATAATTTAAAGTTAATATGAGACGCATAGGCTAAAAAGATTCTAATGAATTCTAATATAGCTACAGGTGAAAAGGTATCATCATAATCTATACCTTCTTTCTGATTATATATTTTAGCTACAAGTATGGATTTATTTCTAGTTATTATTCCTTGATCATCTTGGTTTTTCGAAAGACCCATTTGGTTCCTATCATTGGATAATTCTGTGGTCTTTCAACTAATTCCCAGACTTTGTTTCTTTTGAACTGGTTTAATTCTTCTTTCATTTCTATGATCCAGCTTTCATTATCTAAAGCATCTTCTATAGACTTGGGTTATAATTGTGATAGAAAGGCAGAGAATTCTACATGATTTCATATATTTCCTCTAGTTTTTATTCCTGTGTCTAATTCTCTTATTATAGTTTCTAAAGGGTGATTCTTTAGGGTTTTAGTCTGTATAGGCATTACACTTATAGGTTCTTTAGTATCATATTCTTCTGAACTAGACTGAATTTCATTTTTATATTTTTCAAAATCATTTTTCAAGTTTTGAAGTCTCATGTTATCAGTAGAGTCAAATTCATCCATTTGATCTGTCATTTTCTCAAAGGGATCAGATTCATCAAATCTCACATGAACTAATTCTTCAAAAATCATTGACTTCTTATTATAGACTCTATAATCTTTGGAAGTTGTAGAATATCCTAAGAAAATGCCTTCATCGGATTTTGGATCAAACTTACCAAGATTGTCTTTGGTTTTTAAGGTGTAAACCCGGCGTCCAAAAACTTTAAAGTAATTTATTTTAGGTTTTCTATTATTCTAGAGTTCATAGGGTGTCTTTTTCAGAATTGGTCTAATTAAAACTCTATTCATTATATAACAATCCGTGCTTATAGGTTATGCCCAAAAATAGGTAGGAAGACTGTATTAATTTAATATAGTCCTAGGAATTTCCTGAATAGTCCTATTTCTTCTTTCAACAATTCTATTTTGTTGAGGCATTCTTAGTGCAGAGAAAGTGTGTTTAATACCCATATATGAGAAAAAGGAATTAAATTCTAGATTCTAAAATTCTCCACCATGATCACTTCTTAATGAAATTATTTTAAAACCTTTTTCATTTTAAAAGGCTTTATAAAAACTTTCAAATAAACCAAAAGCTTCATTTTTCAATTCTAAAAAGAAATTCCATGTAAATCTAGAATATTCATCAACTAAAACATATAAATTTAATTTACCAGCCAAGCTTGCTTCTCTTGAAGGTCCAAAAAAATCCATATAGATAAGTTCTAGAGGTTTAGATGTATCAATTTTGTTAACATATTTGAAGGATAATTTGTGTTGCTTGCCAAGTTGACATGCATCCCAAAATATGTCACTTTTAAATCTGAGACTAGGAAAATCAGAAACTAATTGTTTCTTATATAATTTATGTAAAACATATACCTTACAATGTCCAAGTCTTCTATTCTAGATCTAGGATTCATTTATTTTAGCAGTTAGGCAGTTTACTCGTTGTTTATATAAGGAATTTAAATCTAGGGTATACACATTGTCAGTTTTAGGTACTCTAAATTTAAGTACTTTATTTTTGAAAATAGAATAGCAATTGTTAGAAAAATCAACAGCATAAACATCATCACGTAGTTGAGATATACTTATTATTTTTTATTTCAATCCTTATACAAAAAGTAATTTGTTGATTGAGACAACTTCTGGATCTACAACTGTTCGAATACCAATGATTTTTTCCTTTGGCATTGTCACCAAAAGTGACAAGTCCACCATCTTTTTGAGTGAGTGTAGAGAAATTTGATGAGTTTCCACTCATATGCCTTGAGTATCCACTGTCCATATACCGTATGTCTTTTTTTATTTTGTGACCTTCTCCCTGTAAAGGCATTTACACAATTTTCTTTGGTACCCATATTCTATTGGGTCCAAGGGTGTCAGCCAACAAGGATTTGGGAATCCAGTCTTTCTTTGATTTTCAAATTATAGAAGAGTCAAATAAATTTTTTGTTATAAAATATTTCATAATACCACTTATTTGGGGTTGTGTTAAGAAGCATTTTTTAGACATATGTCCCCTTGTTCCACAGTAATTACTATTTAATCTTTTTGTACTTGGAATAAAATAATTTTTATACAGCTTAGGATTTTCACCTTTACTAACAATTCTAAATCTTTCCGTTTTAATGAAAATTTTCACAAGAATTTAATTTAAAGTGTTTTCTCATTTAGTAAAAACAAGGGCTGCATTTTTATAAGTTTCTAATCCAGTTTACAGTGTTTTTCTCTTTGATTCACAATCTGTATTGTTAGTGTTAATTGAGTAAAACTTTTCAGTTAACTCTTCATGTTGTTTTAGCATTTTATCTCTTTCATAAAAAATACCCTTATGATTATTCTTTAAAGACTTATGCTTCTTAAATAGAGAATCATATTTTTCTTGAAGCATATTGTAGTAGGTTGTATGTTTTTCATTAGAGTAACTAGATTCAAAAATATAGTCAGAAGAGTAGTAAGATTGTACCTCATTTATTTCTTCCATAAAACACATGTAAGCTTTCAGATTTGATTCTTCCTTCTCTGAGTCTGATTCAGAATTTCTACTAGAGTGTTCAGATAAACTCCATGTAACTTTCATTTCCTTTTAGTCCTTATGCTCATAATCATTTCTTTTGAATACTTTCTTTCTCTTATCTTATTTTAGCCGAGGACAGTCAGGTCAGATGTGTCCCATTTTCTTGAACTCATAACATTTGACTTCCTTGTCATCCCTTTTGAAGGATTTTCTGAATCCCTTCTTATTTCTATAGAATTTAGTGAATTTTATGGCTGGCTGAGCCAGTTCCACATCAGAATTTGATAAATCAGAACTTTTTTATTTCACTTTTACACTTTTATTCATCTTTCTGTTTTTGCTCTGTGCTGAAATTTTCAAGGCAATGTCATATCTTTTGATAACCACTTTATGCTCATTTTATTCATCTTTAATCTCAGCTTCATACATCATTATTGTTCCAATTAGTTCTCTCATGGTTAAGTGTTTGACTTGTGTTGACTGTCTGATTACAGCAGAGATTCTATTCCATCTTATAGGAAGTACTCTCAGTACTTTTAATGCTTGATCGGCTTGTTTAACGGGATATCCCAAGGCGGTTATGTTATTGAAAATATCTATCAATATTCCATTAATTTGAGTAATACTTTCACCTTCAACCATTATGAATGTATGAAATTTTATCTTAGCATTTGCATATATCATTTCCATGATTTTGTTAGTTCCTTCATAAGCAACAACAATAGTTCTCCACATTTAATATGCTACTGGGAATTAAGATACTCTGTTAAATTCATCAGGTCCTAGACCACATATAATTTCATTCATTGCCTTCGAGTTCATAGCAATTTTCTTCAGTACCTGCTCTCCGTATTTCAGGTTTTTCTGGTATTTCATATGGAGTTAGAATCTTAGAATATACTCTGTATCCAAGGTTTTTCAGATAGATAATCATTCACGACTTCCATCATCAATAGTTTTCTCCATTGAAGTATGGTGCTCTGACCATAGACATTCCCTCTCTTGTATCATTGATCTTTCTCTATTTATAATCACTTTTAGCTTGTTAAGGCTTTATCAGAAAGCTCAACCTCTGATACCAATTATTGGATCAGATTATACTTAATATACACAAGAGGGGGTGAATTGTGTCTTTTCAAAAATCATCAAAAGATTATGTTCTTCCCTTTAACTTTAATCAGATGACTTAATTTAGTGTAAATTTAAATACCAGAGACAAAAGATATATTGTGGTTCGGGGAAAAGAAGGCCCCTAGTCCCCTCCACCAATGCTATACTCCATGAGCTTGGTGATTTTCACTATCTAGTCCTCATTTTCATAGACCGTTTCATAACTGAGTACAGGAAGTTGACACCTTTACAATCTAAGGCAAAACAAAGCCTTCTGGTTCATGCATAGAACCTACATAGCATAGTATGATAAGCTGGTCACTTGAGAATAGAAAATAATGGTATTTTTATTTTTGAAAATACTTTCCATTTGTTCTTCACAATTGTAACAGAATGTAATTAACAGTATATGGATTATCACCTTCAGAAATAATGATCTTCAAATAAGAGTTGTTCTAAGTCGATCCTGTTGCAGTAGATATAGAAATATAATTCACAACTTCAGCAGTAGTAGATTCACAAATGATCTTCTATGTATAATGAGTGAATCTTCTATTGTGATTATTCTTGAATAAACAGAGCTTTTCGTTCTTTTGAATCCGATGATCTGTGTTTCTTTAATGACCGATTGATACATATAAAAAAACAACAATATAATAACGTCGAGCACTTATCTTGTAAATTTAAATCCACAGAAGTCACCTTCTAACTCGTGATATTCAAACATATGAATTTACAGAGTAATCATAACATCCCTTGAAATTTTCCAAGATAAGATCCTTTTAATTCGATCCTTAAACAGCTCTAAACTCTTCAAAGACACATTTTAAAACCATCTTTAAATTCGGCATGAAATCAGCCTAATAAATAGCTTGCTGACCGTTGCATAATAATATCGACTTTAAACTCTCCGACGCTAAATGTATGGTTGAGTTGTACAGTATGAAACCTCAGAACGTATCATAGATAATAAATGTAATATTGATTACATAGCCATAAAACATAAGTTTGATCACAAACATATGGTTGATCACAAATGTAGGGTTGACAAAGTAGGGTTGACAACGTAGGGTTGGCAACGTTGGGTTTATCATCCATAATTTTTCTCTTCATCATTAAAATGTATTACAAATGATCCATACTTTTATAAGAGTTCAAAAAAAGGTACTCGATCTATACTTTTCTACGAATGCATGGTTGTTTACAAAAGTAAGGTTCGTGAACCATAGTTGTGAGAAATAAACGTAACATTTAAAACTTTTGTACGGTTTTTCTTCCACACTTTCTCACTAACCCAAACATAGGGTTCCTTACTAACTTAGGGTTCCTCTTCCAAACTTTTTCAATAACTCATAATGTATATACTGCATTTCATCCTTACGCTACATTTCCCCAAGTATGGTATGAACAGTATTTCCAGAACACGTTTAATAAGATCCCAAATATGTAGAGCATGAACAGTGTTTCCAGAACAAGCTTATGCGGATACTTTAGTAATTAATCTGCGTTGTTCAAGAACATAAATATTTCATCCATAAATAAAAAATATTGAATAAAATCTTGAAATACACTTAACAAATAAAATCATTATAAAATAATTAAGGGTATTTGTGACCATCAAAATTATAATAAAGAGAAAGAGTATTGTTCTAAAAAAACTCCCCCTTTAAATAAAAACATTATGTATTGTTGAAAAAAACACATTCTCAACATGTGTTACCATATAATTTCTAAATAAAATATAAATTACTTAGATAAAAATAAACTACATATAAAGGTATAAAAATGTATTAATATAAAAACTGTTGTTAAATTACATGATTCATGTTTAAAAAAATATATAGCATTTCATGGTATTGTTTTATAGACTAATTATCACCATAAACTCTATTACTCATTATTTATCAAGGCTTGAATAATAATGTTTTAGTGACATCTTAAATGGGTAGTGAGTTTTCACAAAAGTTACATTTTCTTCACATATAAGTGGGCATCCCTTCCACCCATTGATGGTTGAAACAATCATTAACATATACCTTGTAACACTGCCAAATGTTTCTATACCATCACTCATCTTCTCATCCTTAAAACACTTTATTATATAATTCATATCAAGGAATTAAGATCCAATGAAATCACTAAGAGATGACCGTGTCTCAAACATAAGTGCTATGTTCCTCATAAATTTTTTCTTTAGTCATTCTATAATAAATATAACATTTTCATAACAATATAATGAAATATGTACCATTAGTGTAATTATATTATATTATATTAATGTAATAATCATTATTGATATCCCTATTTTTTCTATGAAAAACAAAAGCATCATTAGTGCATTGTGAGGACTAACCCCTTCATAAATAGATGTATTCCGATTTTCAAACCGACAGTCATGGTTGATTTTAATGATTTTATTATTGGATAAATATGATATATTTAATATTAGTATTATTAAAATAAATTCATTATATCATATACATAATTTCCAATTAATTGATTGATAAATGGGTACATTAATTATGCATACATGTGAACCATCGCTTCCATGAGAAAGGAGTTTCATATGTCATCACGTCCAATCATGGTTATATATAAAATAATATTTAATATATAATGTATATTTATATAAAACTATTAATATTGTGTATTTTTAAAATATTTTACAATTCTTTCTACTATATTCAACATACATAATTTGTCATGAAGAAGTTGACTAAACAACCACAAGTAACCAACCTGGGCTAGAAAACTATTTTGAAAATAAAAAAAATTTACGTTAAAAATAAAATTTACACATGTCATATATATGAATAGAATTATTTGTAATATATCTAATAATTTTATTAAATTATTCAAGTAGTTAAGTGCATGTGTAGTGTGCTTCTAAACATAGGTAATGGTTTTCATCTCAAATTCTCTTCATTAATGTATGTTTTAAAATTGCTCAATAATTTCTTATTTATATATTTTATATAATTATAATGATTTATTTTGAATAATAAATTATTTAAGTCATGTTATTAACCCAAACATATGATTTTATATATTCCAATGACTTTTAATTAAAAAACCCTAAAGTCATAGTGGTTTCATCTCATAATTAATTTCTTTTTGACACATTTAATTTTACACACCAAATAACATTTTAGTGGTGTTTAAACAACTAATTGGTAGTAAAATTTCATTCATTTTCTTAATTAATCATTTTTTTAAATTAAATATCATGATACCTCTCTTTAAATACGTTTTCATTAAAATTTGTCTTTAGCTGTAAGTGATCTTGCATACCTCCATTATAACCTGTCATATAAAAGTTATATTAATTTTTATCACTTAAAAGGAATATTATTCTCATGTAAGTCTTATAATTTGGTATATATGTCCCATAAATATAATCCTAGTTAAATATATCATTAAATTTTTGGTATATACATTATATTAATTCCAATTGAACATATCACTTTTAAGTGATTTCAGTTAAAGGGAACATTCTACATTCTTATTTTATATAGATAATCATCCCTATAACGTGTTTATAAAAAAATAATATCTTCTAAGAATAATAATTATATTATATATAACTCTATTGGTAAAATACTGTTTTAATTAAAAATAATAACGTATTCCCATATTTAAAATTATCATTTACAAATTTCAAAAAAAAACCACCCAAGGGGATAAATTTTATTCATTATTCTTCAAGAGCATTCTCATTAACTATATACATTATATCTCTCTGTTAAATACATTTGTACCTCTCTAATTATGTATATTAAAATGATTTATTTCATCTTTATGATGGAAAAACACACGATTTATCCATCGATTATACCCTAAATTTTAATTATACATCCTATTTATCTTACATGGGTCTGATCAAGATTATGAATTATGTGTGGTTTATTTTCCTCAAGTGGAAAGAAAGTGTATGATATTTATTTATGTGATGGGTTGGAATTGAACTATAAATCCCTATATTTAATTTTTAATGCTTTATATCTCACAAGATGTGATATAAGGGATTAGAGAGTGACCCTAAATCCACAATGGGACATTATCCACTTTATGATGATGTCCTTTGGAGTGACCCTTGGTTTAGGTTTATGATATAATATATTATTTCATTTCAAAAAATATTATTATTCATTATCTTATGGTAAAATTTCAGTATTCTGTATTTCTATTCTTATTCTAATCATCATTATCATAACATTTGATTCATTTTTACTCTCATGTTATGTTTTATTTCTATGTTTTCTCCCTTCATAGGATTTAACGATCATGCTTTTAATTAAGTAATTTCCATATGATATCCTATATAGTTTCAAAATATCATTGTTAATTGTATGAAATATGTAATGTTTCAAATAATTAATATGTTTTTATTTTTATGATGAAGTATTTTTATGAAATATTATTTAAGGACACTAGAACCTATCTATCATTGGCATGTATTTTCGGGAAACTATCTTATAAATCAAGAAATAAATTATGTTCGAGGCTTGGGTCACTATTATTTGTATTGAAGAAAGAACTAGTTATTTTTAACTATTATCACAAGGAGATGGGCGATCGGGCGAATGGGCGAACCCTAGCTCCCCGTGGCATCATTAGCCCCAGCGATAGTCCCTCCCCCATCGGGGGTGGGGGGACCTTCAGGGTCCTCCAAAGCAGTCCCTTAGCCCTTCATCACTTTTTCAAACCCAGATTTTCTTCCTCCTTTTCCTTATATCTTGCTGAATCTGAAGGTCTCAGAGCTGCTTGATGGGATACCGAACCTCCAATTGTTGTCTGTGGTGTTCTCGGCCTCTTCGGATTTGTTGAAACAAACCCAGGTTGCTAGATTTCATGGACGTTGCCCGTCGGTTGATTCATTTGAGAAGTTTTTCTTTGATGCTTGGGGTTTGCAGGATAGGGCGACAGTGGGTCTTCTATACAATCGGCAGATAATGGTGCGGTTTGCTTCAGAATACGATCTTATCCAGGCATGGGAAAAGGCTCCTCTAGTCTTCAATGGTTTCAAATTTTCTCTTCTACGGTGGAACTTCGACTTGCACATGAAGCTGGATTCCCCCACGATGGCGATTTGGGTTAATTTTCCCAGCCTCCCTCTACCATTTCAAAATCCATCTGTGATGCGTATGCTAAGAAACCTGATAGGTATACATCTGTGCTCGGATAGCCGCATAGAGGCGCTTTGTCACCCAGTTAATACACGTATTTGTGTGGAAATGGATATGTCCAAGGATCCGTTTGAGTTTGTGTGGGTCACCGTGGGTGAAGAATATCGATGTAAACAGAGGGTGATTTATGATTCATGGACGGAATTCTTCTCGGGTTGCAAGAGGCTGGGTCATGCAATGAGTTTCTATCGTAAGGAGCTTCGAATGAAGAACATGAGAAGGGGATTTGGACAGAGCAAGGAGAGAGAACCACTGGTTGAGACAGAGGGGGCGGTTCATGGATCTCCGCTGAAGGATGCTAGAAAGGGGATGGAAATTTCCCATGATAAAAAATGTAGGGAGGAGGTTCTATCAGGTAGTCCTTTAGGTATTGGTGTTTTGGGTTTTGAGGTAGAAGCTAACAGGAGGGAGGATGGTTTTTGTCGACAGGGTGTGGACAATGCAAAAGGACAGGTGGCTTGTTGTACCAAGGAGGCTTGTGTGGAGGCTATGACACAGACCTACTCGATGATAGAAGTGGTTGGAGAGGCAGTTGCTGTTCAGATGGATCTTATGGACAAGGGGATGGAGGAAGGTTCGGTTCAGCTTGAAGTAGCTAGAGGGGAAAGCACGCGCTGGTTAGTGGTGGACCAGGAGTATGTATCACTAGTCGATGTAGGGTCTGGCAGTAGTTCTTACAAGAGGGGGAGACATGGTCAAAGTTCTTTATGGATTAATCAGGACAACCAAAGGTAGGCTTCTATTCCATTGAACAATAGATTTGAAGGCCTTCTTGAGGAGGATTCTGGTTCCACGCATATTATTCCTTTTGACACAGGGGGAGGGCATAAGAATGAATGCAATGGGGGTGAACGCTTTCACTCGGAAGCTGGAACACCATCTTAGGAGAATAGAAGTAAATCAAGGAGGAGGAGAAGGAGGGACTACTCATCCATGCCTCCCCCTTTGGAGACTAGATAACTTGGAAGACAAATGGGAAAAGGGGAACCTCGGAGGTGGTGGGCACTCGAATGGCAGGTGTCCAGGGTGGGCATCCATTGGAGTTATTGATTAGTGGTGAGGAGGAAGTGTCTAAACAGGTGCTATGGCTCAATGCTTCGGAGTAGGAGGCTGCTTCCATGATGGGGAGAACCTTAAGGGGAACCTTTAATGAGGAACAATATTATTGGAGTGAAAATCAAGACCTACTCCTTATTTGGGGTTTCAACAAATGGAAAATCAACATTGAGGAGTATATACAATCATGGGACCAAATTGCCTTGGAATTTGAAAAGATCCTATCAGATTCCCCAAACATACAGGTTTCTTCTTTATCTTGGCAATTGTTTCAGGATATTCTGTCTGGTAAGATGAGTTTTATCTTCAATGCACCTAGTTAATTGGGTGGTTTTTCATATCTGGGTTGGGGTGTCTTCGGTCTGGAATGTTTGGTTCTATGTGATGTGCGATTTGTGGTGTTGTCCTTTTCTTTATTCATAGCTGGAAATATGCTTGGATCTGCTTCAAATGGGGATTTAGCACTTTCTGACACCGATCCATCTCATTTGGATTTGGAAGTCTGAGAGGGTATGGCTTTGCCATCGGTACCGGGCCCATGCATCCTTGCATGGGACAACAAGCCGAGTGACTTTGTATCGGTGAAAGTTTCTTACCACGTTGCAACTGCTGGGGTGAGGCAGATCTGGTATGTTGTTTTGGTTAATTTTGGGTTTGGTTTTTATGCTTGTAAGGTTGGGATTTTCGGTTTCTCACTTTTCCTTAAAAGTGTTTCTTAACAGAAAATAATAATTGTTAGTCAGTATTTTGAACTATTAGTATTATATAACATTATTGATAAATCTAATGAGATTAATAAGGGATAATACTAAGCGTAGGATAACATCCTTATAATTTTGTAATGAAGACTTTATGTGTTTTTCCAAGAAATACATCCTTGTTTGGTTAATGAAAACTTGATGCAACTCTAGAATAGATGAACCTAAGGTTTATAACACCATAACAAGTTGGTTGATCATTATGATGATCATAAATCTGAAGGATGGTGATTGGGACTAATATTTCACACTTGACATGACACTCCCAAGGGATACACTTTGGTTTATCATATACTCTTTACAAACTAATATAATGGATTTATTTTTCTAGTTAACATGAGTAAATAAGTTGATAAGTATAAGATAACCCAAAATAATGTGACATAAGGTAGATAAATATTTAAATTTGTTAGAAAAAAATAAATATAGGAAAATGGGTGCATGCTCTTATAGTCGAATCCATTTTTTGTTATTTATTACAATAATCCCCAATTGATGTGATATGTTGGTCACCAATGTTAACCATTTTGGTTTAGGTGATGGTTTTAACTAGAATGAACCAATTTTACATTTGGCGTGAATTATAATGTAATGATTTCCTCATTAATAAATCAATTATAATTAGTGATGGACTATGAAATCAAGTGATCATGACCATGAAAAATTCATGAAACATGAGAAATAACATAAACATAGTTAGAAAAATAAGTTCTTCAATGTTGGGATGGATTGAGGAACCTGAAAATTTAGTTAATTAAGATTCAGACCAAATTTTACTCCATTTATTTCAAGGAAAAAATGTGGTAAGAAGCATGAAATAAACATCCTTAATGGGAATAGTGATTTTTTTTATAATATGGGGACTTCATGCATCAAAGTATCTGAAGAATATTAAGAGACTAGTTATTATGATTGGAGTAAAATGTGTGAATCAACAATGAACCCTAATAGACTAATTACTTATATGTGGAAAACATAAGAATTATCTAAGTCAATTACCTAAAATAAAGGATAACATGGAAGATAATAATTTAAAACATCATAGTCCAATGCTACAATTGAATTTCTATGCAATCAAAACTATATAATTTATTTCTGAAAATTATGTGGAGTGAATAACAATGTTCATACACATAAAAAACTTCATATATTAAATTAATAAATCTCCCATCCCACTCCTTTTACCTAGATTTTTTTCTAATAACATAAAATCAACACCTAATTTTATATATGTTCAATTAATAATAAAAAGATCACATTGTATCATATTTTATTCCAAGTGTATGTTTATAGAAAACTATCTTTTCAAAATATTATTATCTATATTTGATAAAATTAGTGTGATTTTTTGAAATTGATATGTTCACTACCCTTGGAGGGAAAAAATTATAATAATGAGGTCATATTTTATATCAACCTATGATTTTTTTATGTAAGGATGATTATAAACTGCCATTATTTTAAAATTATATAGTTTGTGTATCGATACCGAATAATGATATAATCTTGGAAGAAACTGTAAAAGAACACTATATATTTGTGATAGTATTATTTTAATAAAAAATATATGTTTCATAATATTTAATTATTGATATCAATGGAGAAACTACATCCTGATTCACTTTATAGACACCCATAGGTAACATCAGTAATAAGTAATAATTTATGTTGTGATGTTGTAAGGGATAATGTAATGACCTATGTTTTAAGATCCCTCGTTATTATTATTGTTGTTTTTGTTGTTTTTTTGTTATCATTTCTATTGTTTTTTTTCATTATTATTTTTTATGTCTATAATTTTAAAAAAAATCCTATATTACTTAAGAAGGATTAAAAAATGATAAGAAAATTTTATCTATAGGATATTAACCAAACTGAATACAATTATTCAATAACAAGTGGGATTAAAAAAAGAATATAAATCTAAGTACATTACAACAAGAATTTTTTCTCACAATGGAAGAAGTAAATTCATTTTATGAGAATAAATAAATATTATACAATCGCTGAATAAAAATAAAATAATCATGAATATGTGCCGCCATCTATTATATTCAATCATCAAGATCTCCAATTTCCCTAAAAATTCAATATAGAGGAAAAAACTAGGAATTTAAAACAATCTTCAAAATATGAAATAAGAACTCTCCCTTGTGAGCTAGGATTGGAATGAACAAATGATTTAGTTAGCCTATATATAACAATTAATTATGGTTATTACATATATGGTAGCTGTAAATATAGTAATTGAAATTATTGTTTTGGTTCATATATCATATATGTATACAGATTTTAGGTATTATTATACGGTAAATTTATAATAATATAAACCACAATGAAAGAAAAATATGGTATTGAAAATCATAAGTATTTAAATATTTAAATTTTAAATATAAATATTACCAGTATTATTAAAATAAGATATGCTATGTAAATAGTATTCCATGAAATATTTTAATATCAATGGAATAATAAAAATTAAATTTAAGAACAAAAGTAATTAATTAATGGAATTTGTTAAAGAGTATTTAGTATAAAAGTAATCATTATTTTTATATAATTTATTAACTATATATTGACCATTTTTCTAGATAAATTAAATGAAAACATTTAAAATATTATTATATATAATAATTAATATATTAACTTAAATTAAATTAGATGTCACTGTGAAATAATATTAAGAACACATAATGAATAAACCACCATATTCTAATAATATAAATTTAATTTATTATATATATATATATGTATTATAGGGTACAAATATAAACTGTATAATTGAAATTTCATAAAATAAAATTCATTTTTGAATTATTTTTATCAATATTACCCTATGATAAATTTTAATGATTTTTCTAAAATAATATATATTAATGTGAATAGTAAAAATATTGATTTTCATCAAAACTATCACTTTTATAATAAAATAGTGAATAAAAGCTTTAAGAATCTCTTTTGATATAATAAATATATGTAATGGGATGGACCTCCATAGTCCATTCAATAAAATCCTGTGTTTTGAGGTGTTTTGGGAGGTCACGATGGCTTATTTCAATAGTTTTCCAATTTTCCAATTTTCCAATGGCGGGTCCGGAATGGTAGGGCACTGATGGTGAGTCCAGACTGGTGACTCACAATGGTTGGTTGTGTCGGTGAGTCATCCAATAGTAGATCATTGAGTGGTGGCTCAACGAATGGTTGCTCACTGAACAGTGACTCACCAAATGGTATCTCACTGAACCACGACTCACTTAATGTTATCTCACCAGATGGTGACTCACCAAACGACAACTCACTAAATCATGACTCACCAAACGATATCTTACCAAACAGTGCCGCACCGAATTGTAGATCACTTAACAGTAACCCATTGAATAGTAGGTCACCAAACAGTGACTCACCATGGGTACCCACACCGATGACTCGCCCAATAGCGAGTCAATTCTGAGAGTTTGTCAAAATCCTAGATTTTCACATTTTTTTCAGATTCACCCCTTTAAAATTTTATTTGATGTAAAATGAGTTTAAAACCATATTTAGGTTATTTTGAAACTGTTTCAAAGGATATAAATTATATCATTAAATTCCCTAATCATGGGGGGGGGGGGGGGGTTTAGATAGTAAAAACATCTGGTGTTGATCGTGGTCCAACATTGATGGATTTTTAAAAAATTTCTTTTGTTGATATAGGATCATGAATTTCTAAGGAAGATAACCTTTATTCATTTTTAGGATTCCCTTTAACCTTGCTTCCTAGTTCCCCCATAACATTTATTCCCTGAGCGATCATGCTATGTGTTGTCGCCTTCAAATCATGTTTCCCTGTAGTCTTTTTCCTACTGCATGTGCACCCTATGTTTTTGGTGCAATAATAAATTATTTATCGTCTTTTAAGAAAGATATGGATCCATTCATCTCTCTTTTATTTATGTATCATATGGGGTGGGTGTGCGAATGTCTCCTTATGAATATGGTTATATCCAAATTTATTGAAGATAATCGAACCTGTTAATAAGTTAATCTGACCTATTATGATACAATAAATGAGGGGTTGGGAATATGATGATGATGATGATATTGTTTTATCAGTTATATTGAACTATGTAGTGAATTATATTGGATTTCTGCCATCTAAAAATCGTGGTCATTAGTGGTGTTTGTTTTCGCACCTATGACGGCTTGTGAATACTTATTTATGATCTTCTATTGAATGAATGTAAATATAAAATTGTGAGTAACAATGTGTACCTAGTTAAATAAATGTATTCCTCATGATCAAACTTGTTCTATGACAACCCATGGATTATCAATGTGGAATTAAAAAAAGAGTATTTACTAAATCTGAATACACCTTTCTTTGTTTGGTGTGGTTTTGTGTTGTGTGTGGTTTCCTTCTATCTTGTTCCTTGTGCAGGTTGGGTAGTGCTACGTTTGGGAGTGAAACTATGTGTATGGGATGTTTCGGGGGATTTTTTGGAATATAATGTTTTAGAGATTGATTTTTTGGATTGGATGAGCGATGTCAGGTTGTGGGACTATAACCGGGATGTGTTTTGTTTGTGTTAATGGGTGTGGTGTGTTTATTTAGTGGGGTTTTTAATGGTTGCGATGAGAGATTTTTATGTTTGTAGGTATTAGATGGTATTTTTCATGTTTTATAGGATGGTTTGTGTGAGATTACATTAACATAATGATAATGGATGTTTTTTGTATGTGTGTTAAATAGAGTAAAGATATGAAGTGAGTTTCTTTACTGTGGTTATTTTCCTCTGTGTGGTTTATACTGTGTCACTTGTTACATGGCATGGTTGGTAGTTTCCCATGTAGGGATGTAATGAATAAATAAATTTCTTAATAAAGAATTAAAATTGCTTAAATTATTTGGTCGGGACTATGAATCAAATTGCAGTTTGTTGTGTAGTTGTACATTTATAGGCAGCAACAAAGGCAGGTTTTATGGCTGGTTGTTTTTTTGGAAACACCCATAGGTTGGGTTGAGTTCTCAGTATCATATACATATATATACTACTCGTATTTTCTCTATAATTTATATACACACCCCACTCCCCTTGTTGAGAACTATATGTCGAACACCCACATTTTCATTGGGGGTGTCTTTTCCCAACATCTCAGTTGGAGGATGGATGGCAGGTTATTGGCTATTCCCTTCTCTCTACTCTAGGGATTGGTGGTTCAAGACTCTTCGTGCAGGTTATGGTGTGGTTTTGAGGCCCAGGTGTCTGTGGGAGAAGTGTTCTTTTCAATGTGTTTACTAGAAGATAGATGGTGTGCTTTACTAGGTGTATTTAAGATGATGTATGGTTGTGGCCAAGTGTCTATGGGTGGGGGGAGGTGTGTTTGTGGCCCAGGTGTCTTCGTGAAGGATGTGGTGTGGTTGTGGCCCAGGTGTCTGCTGGCAGAATGTGTTGAGTTTCATTTTCCTAGGATTCAAGACTAGCTCAAAGACCTAGGTGTGTGTAGGCAGGTCATGATATGGAGATTGTGGAAGAGTGTGAAATCACCAAGACATTTTCCATTATGGTATGAGTAGTTAACTAGTGGGAAGTGGTTAGGGGTACCCAAGTCATTGATTCTCTTACTATGTTACATTACATGAATTGCATTATTTTGTGTGTGTGACATTGTGAGGTTGGGGTGGCTAGTATTCCTTATTAAGTGTTGTTGGTTTATGTTGGTTTATCATAGGGAAATTAATATGATTCCACAACATGTGCATGAGAGACTGGTGGTGCCCAAATTTACCCATGTTGTATGGTGTAAGCGGTCATTGTAGTACGACTTGGGTTGTCGGTCCTCAGAGACCTAAGAATAAACCTATTAAACATATATTCTAAGAAGATGATTTGATGATGTTGATTTGGAAATTAATTGGCTAACTTGGGTTTGAATTAGTTAGATTATTTGATATTTTAAATATGTAAGTGAATTCAATTTAATAGCTTGAGTTGATCCTTGGTTATCACATGGGGTGAATTGGATGAATTTCTTTTAAAATTATTTGAATGTATTAAGTTTGAGCATTTCCTTTAACAAAATACAGACATTCCAAATCACTCACCGATTTCGAGTTTTAACTATCCTATTTCTAATCACCTATACACTTTGAGGATCATATTGAGGGGCAATCCAAGGTAGGGGATCGTTTTAGCAATCAGGATGTGTATCCTTAAAATTGATGAGTTTAAAGGAGAACGTAAATCATTGAATGAAAATCTAAAAAATAGAATTGATTAGGAATTATTAAATTAATAAATAACATCCAGTTAATCCTCTTGCTTCTCCCAAGGATCAAACCATTAGAATATTAGCCCTCCATTGATGCTATTCTATCAATGAAAGCGGGTAGTAGACTTACGATGGTAGAATTGGAGAAGAAGAAAAAAAAAACAATCAATCAACCGTTGTGTGAAGATATTCACAAAAGATTATACGAATAACCTCACTCCCTAAGGAAATGGTATCAACATGATAAAAAAATAATAAATTAAGAATAATAAGAATATGATATTTTATTAATTAAATGAAGGTGAATGAAAAATTTATATGGGAGAAATTGACAAATCGATTATAAAATGAATGGATGACAATACAAATGAAAGAAATAACTTCCATCCAATTCCCTTCACCACCAGCTCCTTATATCGGAATATTTGATCCTTAGATACACCCCCAAAAATAAATTCCATCCCTATTAATTGGGGGAGTCAAAAGTGCGTGAAAAAATCAAGGGAATTTCGATGTTTCAAAGTTATCCATAAATTCATCCAGATTCATCTTCAGTTTTGACGTGTGATGTTCTAATTGAAGGAGGCTGAATACAAAGGGGTAGTAGAGTCTAAATATTCTAGTCTATCTGTCCTCTATTAGATGTAAAAATTTCTGGTCATTAAGTGCATCAGTTTGGAATTTATGGTCGAAATGGTGGAACGACTTTATGGGCATTCGGGTCGGACCCACGATTTAAATGTAAACTTTGGATCCATTTATCTCCATAAAAACTTCAGAATTATCTCTAACCACAGTTTAATGAAATGATCCTCATAATTGTATCTTTCTACTGTGAGAATTTATTCTTTATTAGGTTTGATTTTTTGGCCCCACTTTTGTTGGATGGGCCTTAGGCCCATTATGCATTGTCCAGGAAATTTCTTCATTCATGTTGAAAAATCTCAATCATCTCTTGGGATTCATTCATCATTCCTGAAATAAAAAATGTTCCAAAAAAATTCATCAATAATATCCCAAAGTATCAAATTCGAATAATGAATATAATTTTGTCCAAAAATAGATGAATGATTGGGCCCAAATTTTCATTTTAAACATGAATTGCATTTGAGATGAGAAATGAAGTTCAATTTCTATAATGCACTAAAATTGGCGTTTATGGGCTTAGGAACATATTATTATTAAGATATTGACAATGAATATTATCCATTTTCAGCGGCTAATTGGAGACCTTGGTTTTTCCAACTGAGTATACTTCTTTTATCAACCGACGTAAATAAAATTGTTTTCAAGTTTCTAGGAGGATTACACAGATTGTGTTGGACCTTACTAGCTCAGACATTGAGACAATTGTCATGTCACTTCATAGATGTATTCATTTGGTAATTACACTTTAGTTTTATTTTATTTCTAGTATTTATATGTGAAAACATTCATGTGTTATTGATTTTGGTGTTACATTATATATATTTATTGGAGTTGTTTGGGGATGGGAAATCTTATCTCCCAATGTTGTTTCCTATTAAAAATGGTAATGACTTACATTTTGTGAGATTATGTACCCTTGGTTATGGTTCAAACCTATAGGTGTACTAGTGGTAGGACTCCGTGGGTCATTATCTCCTCTTTTTCATCTTGAAGAAGGATGTTCATGACACATTAAATTCTACTCTCCATCTTGAGTAAGGGGGTAATGAATGAATTGTATCAAATGATGATGGTTGAGAGATATGATAGAGTTTGGAGTTAGGTAGAGAAAGGATTGCATGGGTTGTTAGGGTAGTAGTATCAGTAAATATTAGTGCATGACATATTCTAGGGAAGAACATATAGGACTTGGGATTTTAGGTCCCACCATGATCTGATGCAAGGAATCGGAGCCTACCGAACAACCAAGTGAGGCTACACCATTTGCAAGGTAGTGACCCTAGGTAAGGTACATGTATAATAATGTTTTGGGTTCTTTTTTGAATTTTATATATTGGGAAATTTTAAATAATAAATAAGTTAAAATCAGTTAAAATGAATCTTTAATAAAATTTTATAATACTCAAGATTAGGTGTTCCTTGTTTACCTATTCAGCTGTGGATCATAGTCATTGTACACATGTATTTTTGGAAGTGGAGGCTCAGTAGGCTAAACTGGTAAATTGACGAAGGGTTGATCGAGTATAGTATGCTGATTAGTAAAAGAATACACTCTGTGAGTTCTTGTGGTAGATTCTAGGAAAGGAAAAGGGAAGTTTTTTGGACATGGATATTTAGAGTTTGATCATAGAACATGTGAAAACCATCAACTTGATTCAGGATCCAACAGTGTACTGGGTTTCCTTGGTAGTGAGACATATGAGGGGAGTTTCATGTGAGTGGTGGATTCTATACTTGAGGGAGAAGAAGGAGGTTGATTCTATGTGGGTCTATTTTGAGAAGGTGTTCTGAGATGAATTCTTTTCTTTGAACATGATGGCTGAGAAGAGGCAGGAGTTACTCTCCCCCCACATGGGAGTACTATCTATACGAGAGGTGGGGATAAAATTCATGGATCAACTTCTTTTTTCTTTGGATATCTTTTCATATTAAGAGTCTCACTTGAGACTTCTAGAGGAAGCACTTCATCTTTCTCTCCAGTATGCAGTTACTCCCTTCACCTTGGCGATGTACTTGGAGGTCTAGAAGAGGGAGGAGGTAGTTCGGCAGATGCACTCATGAGGAGGTCTACCAAAAGAGGGGAGACATCAGTTTTCATTGTTGGGAAAGTCTTATAGAAGTATGTCTCACACAACAGGGCATTTGAGATTTCATCCAACATGGAGTCAGCCTCAGCAGTTCCCATTTCAGCATTCAGGTCCTCGTGATATTCCTGTGAACATGAGACTAAGGCGTCTCACTTTTTGATCTTGTGGGAATATTTATATATAGTTTATATTGGGTGTTAAAGCTCAGTATAGTAGAGTTGGATAGGTTCAACACCCACCTCAGCAGTAGTCTTTGGCTAGTCCATTTCAACAATAGGGACAATAGACTTCTTCTCCACCGAGGGGAGACAAAGCCAGTGGAAGCTAACCTCAGGGACCTCAAACCAGGAATGGTATGGGAGGTGGTCATCAGTATAGGGGAAGAGGATATGGGCACGTTTAGTTTCATGCCATAGAGGTAGTACTTTTATCATGAACATAGATCGTTCGAGGTACGATAAATTTGTTTAGTACCCTTACTTGAGCTTTGTTTGATTCCAAAGCCTATCACTCCTTTGTTGGACTTAGTCTAGCTTATAATTTGGGTCTAGACATAGGAAGTATTCCCATTCCACTAGTGTTGAGTATGCATATTAGAGGTCCGACTGACTTGTTTGATGTATTCAAGGGATGTAAACTGATGATGGGTCCTCATAAGTCACAGAGGGATATTTTATATCCACAGATGAAACCATAAAATATCATCCTCCATATCGAATGGTTGAATTTTGTGCATAATATTATCGAAATCTTCCAGATGAGAGAGTTTTGTTTAGACATAGATGGCAAGCATGTGGCTTTCATTACCGAGCTGAGTTGTCAGATGGGAAGTCGGCATGTAGAGCATCTTCATTTTTTATCCAAGTTTTATGTGGGATCAATGGATACTGAGATGGTGGAGGTTACCATAGTTTTTCTGGAGTTTTTGTTGTTTTATTTCGAGGAGGTTGTAACCCTACCCCCTCGATGTGACGTTGAGTTTGGGACAGAAATACAACTCTGTGCTATTCTGATTTCAAGGGCTCCTTATTGGATGACACTATCTAAGTTACGGGAGTTGTGGATTCAGATTGATGACCTAATAAAGAAAGGATTTATTAGGCCCAGTGTGTCACTGTGGGGGTATGTAGTCTTTATTAAAATAAGGAATATGGTTGTATGAGATTATGAATAGACTACTAGAGGTTGAATTGGGTGATAGTCAAGAACCGTTACAATCTCCCAAAAATAGATGATGTTTTTACTAGGTGAGAGTTTGACATTGGTTTTCTAAGTTCAATATAGGGTCGGGATATCATCAGTTGATGGTGAAGGAGTGCAATATCTTAGATATTGGTTTTAGGTGCATGTATGGGCACATTGAGTTCCTCGTCATGCCGTTCCATGTTATAGATGCACCAGCCATGTCCATTTGGCTTATATACTCTATATTTCAGGAGTTACTAGACCGGTTGAACTTCATATTCATCGATGACATCCTAATATACTCATATTTAGATGATGATAATACCCAGGACATTATAACTATCTTGAAGTTTCTTTGACATGATTTTCAGTACAAAATGATGTCCAAGTGCATGTTTTGGACACGATAGGTACACTTCCTCAGACACGCAGTGTCTCATTAGGGTATAAAAGTGGACCCATCAAAGGTTTAGATAGTTTTTTCTATTGAAGAACCCAAGAATGTTGCATAGGTTCTTATTTTTCTTGGTCTGTTCAGCTATTTCTAGAGATTTATGCCTGATTTATCTTGATGTGCATATTTGACTAGAAGATAATCGGTCTTTTGTACGGGGAGGGAAATTCCATGCAGCGTTCAACTATCTAAAGGGGAAGTTTTTCAGTGCTCCAGTGTTCTAGTTTCCTGAGGAAGGGTTGATGTTTAGGGTGTTTTGTGATGCTTATCGTATAGGATTTGGATGTATTTTGATGAAAAAAATGGATAGTGATCTCTTATGGGTCTATGTAGTTTCATACCCACAAACATAACTATTTCACAGATGATCTAGAGTTAGTAGTGGTTGTGTTCATGCTAAAGTTTTGGAAACATTACCCAATTGGGGTGCACTTTGTAGAATTCATAGATCACAAGATCTCGAGGTTAATCTTTTACCAGCGAGATTTGAACATGTGACAATGGATGTGGATAGAGTTTCCCTTGGATTATGACTTTGATATCTCTTACAGCCTATGAAAGTGGAATTTCATGGATGCTTTTTTGAGTAAAAAGTCATATAGGGATGTAATTAATGAATCTATTGACGATTGGAAAGTGATGGAGGAGTTAACTACCTTACAAATAGAAGAAGGAATTGATGGTGGAATAGGTTTTATATATTAGGTGATAGAGAAGTCATCTCTAATGTGGTATGTGGATGAGACATAGTAGGTAGACTTGGAGAAAGAGGTGATGTGTTATCATGTTGACCAGGGTGGAGATCTAGAGGTATGGTCGGAGGGTGGTCAGAACCATGTGTTGTTCTATGGGAGACAATTTGATATAGTGGAGATGCATGAGGGAGTCCTCTGTGTGTTTCATAACTCACCCTTGGTAGTACAACCAATATTTTCCAAGATGTTACATAACTTTAGGATGTAGTTTTGGTGGCCCTGGATGAAGTGGGTAGTTGCAGAGTTTGTGGAATGGTTCCTAGTGTTCCAGTTGGTGAAGGTTGAGCACCATGTTCTTGGTGGTTTATTTCATCCAATAGATGTCACCAAGAGTAAGTGGGCTGAAATATTGATGGATTTATTCATATGGTTACCTAGAACTCAGGGATGATATGATGAAACATGGGTAGTGGTGGATCTTCTAGTGAAATCAGCCCACTTCGTAGCAATTATGGAGTTCTGATATCCATCGTATTAGATTAGGATGAAAAATTTTCCTCATGAGTTTTGAGGGGATTGTAGATTGCTGTTGGAACGTAGTTAAACCTCAAAACTGCCTTCCACCCTTAGATGAATGGGAAGACCGAGTGGAATATGAAAACACTATAGGAAATGTTTCGGGCTTGCATCCTAAACATTGGTGGATATTGGGTGTGACAGTTTCCATTTTTTAGTGTTTTCTTATAACAGTAGCTATCTATCTTCCATTAGATTGGCTCTCTTTTGAATATTTATATGGAAGACCATTTCGTTCACCTTTATGTTGGACATAGGCTAGAGAGACAGTTGTTCTTGGTCTTAAGTGTACATATTGACAGAGAAGGTTCATCTTGTTTGTGAGAGGATGAAGTTAGCACATGGCTGAAAGAATTCATATGTCGATCGAAGGAGGAGCCTCTTTGAGTTTGAGGTCACAGACAATTTTATCTTGAATTATTCCCTAATGTGGGAAGCAGAGGTTTGGTAGAGGGAGCACACATTATCCCAGGTTCATTAGAAAATTCAACATTTTGGGAGGAGTCGACAGAGTGGGATACCAGCTGGTGTTTCCACCATAGTTGGAGAGGATCCACAAAGTATTCCATGTCTCTCAACTCTTTTGATATGTTCACAATAACTCCCATGTTATTGAATAATGAGATTTGGATATCGAAGAGGATGTGATGTTCATGGAGCACCTAGTAGAGATCCATTATTGTCCGGAGAAGGTTTGGTGTTGGCATACCATTCCTTGGTTCATGTGTTGTGGATTTATGGTGGCCCAGAAAAGAATACTTGGGAGAAAGAAGCATTGATGCATGCCTAGAACCCACAGTTTTTTAGTTCTACATTGTTATGTTTTTCCTTGTAATGTGAAGTTTGAACCTTGTTTTCTATGACATGATTTGTTTCCTTATTCTGTAATTTCTAACGAAGACCTAACATGTGGAAAATAAGGGACTAGATTCCTAATAATTATGCATTAATTACGATGTGATTAAACCAGTTCAAGAAAGTCAGTGCCACCCCGAGGAGAAAGTATATTGACATAGATAGAGGAAATCCCTGATTCATGAGTTCATGAAAAATTTGGTTGTTATTCTTATGTGTTGTTTCTTTTGGTTGGTTGGGTTAACAGATATCATAGGATGCGTTCTTGGATATTGAGGTGTCACTGTAGCTTTCAGAAAACCCGTGGTGGTTTATCATTGAACTTTGATTCTTGTAACGATGTTTCACATGTAGTGAGATCCTTCATAGGTATCTCATGAGCTGGTTATTAAGACCCCTATTTCGTTATAATTTTGGTTTTGAATTCTCATGGGAGATAATAGATTGAGAGGAATCTGGTGTAATGAACCAGACCTCCTCAGTCCATTCCCTTATGAAAATACACTATTTCAGGGGTTCTAGGAGGTCGTGGAGGCTCATTTCAAGATTTTACCAGTTTTCTAGTTTTCCAATAGTGGGTTATGAATGGTAAGTCACTGAAGGTGAGTTAGGACATGTGACTTAGAATGATGGGTCACAGTAGTGAGTCGTCTATTGGTGAGTCGTCTATCGGTAGCTCACCGAGAAAGAACTCACTAAACGGTAGCTCACACAAACAGTGACATACTGAATTGTAGCTCACTAAATGGTGAATCATTGAATTTTAGGTCACCAAATGGTGACTCATTGAGTGGTATCTCACTGAATTGTGATGCACCAAATGGTGACCCACTGAACGATAGCTCACCAAATAGTGACCCATCACATGGTTGCTCATCGAGAAATGACCCATCAAATTTTAGGTAACCATATAGTGACTCACCTAATGATAACTCATTGAATAATGACTTACCTTTTGTAGCCCACACCAGTGACTCACCCAATGGTGACTGAATTCAGATAGTTTTCCATAATCCCAGTTTTTTTTCCAATTTTTCCTGATTTACCCATTTAATGTTTTATTTTACATAAAATGAGTGTAAAACCCTATTTAAGTGATTTTGAATCCATTTCAATGGATATAAATTATATCTTTAAATACATAATTTTAGGGAGGATTTTAGATAGTCAAAATGTGTGGTATTGATTGTGACCCAAATTTGATGGATTTTGAAACCATTGCTTCCATTGATAAAGGATCTTTACTATCTAAAAAAATACACTTTTATCATTGTATGTTTCCCTTTTAACATTCTACTTATACTCCCTGGAACCTTTATTCCCTGAGTGATCATGCATTGTGTTTTGGACTTTAGATCATGTTTCTCGGAAGGATTTTTCTTACTGTATGTGCACACCATGTTTTTAGTGCATGGATAAATTTATGATCATTTGTTCTTTGAGGTAGGGATCCCTTCATCTCTATTTTAATTGTGTATCATATGGGGTATATTTGGGGGTGTCTCCTTGTGAATACAGTTGAATCCAAATTTAAAAAAGATAACCAATCTCGTTAAAAAATAAATCAGACCTTCTATGATACAATAAATAAGGGGTTGGGGATATGATGATGATGATCATATTATTTTATATTGTTATTTTGATCAATTTATTTAATTATAAGGTTTTTATTCCTACAGAAAATGATTGTTGCTGTTTTTCATTGTTGGCACACATGTGATGGATTGTGATAGCTTTTTGATGGCCTTCTATTGAATGGTTGTAAATATTAAAATCTGATTAACCACATATACCTATCTAAATAAACATATTCCTAAGGATTGAACTCAATTTATGTTAACCCATGCATTATAAAAGTGGAATTAACGAATTATTGTTTCTAAATCTGAATATAACTTGCTTTTTTTGATGTGGTTGTGTGCTATTAATGGTTTTTTTCTATCTCGTGCCTTGTGTATGTTGTGTGGTACTGCAATTAGGAGAGCGGGTGTGGGTATGGGGTGGTTAGGGTGGTGAAATGGAATCTCAATTTGATAAAATGATTTATTGTGGAATGGATGAGTGGTTCCAGGTAGTGGGACAACAACTGGGTTCTGTTTTGTTTGTGTTGTTGTGTGTGGTGTGCTTATGCAGTGGGGCTGCCGATGGTTGTGATGAGAGGTGTTTATGGGTGCAGCTATGACATGGAAATTTTCCTATTTTAGAGGATTATTTGGGTGAGATTACTTTGAGAGGATGATAATTTCAATGGTTGGTATTGTTTTTAAACGGAGAGAAAATATGTAGCGAGTTCTTTACTGTGGTTCTTTTCCATTGTGTGGTTTATGTTGTATAGATTTTCTAGGGAATGGTTGGTATTTTTTTGGTTAGGGATGGAATAAATAAATGGATTTATTAATAAATAATTATAATTGGTTAAATGATTTGGATGGGTAATGAATAAAATTATGGCTTGTTTTATAATTATACAATTAGAGGTAGCAATAATGGATATTTTGTAGGCTAGCTGTTTGTTTGGAAAAACCCATATGTTGGGATGAGCACTTCATATCATATATATATACTACATGTATTTTCCTTGTGATTTCTATATTCACCCCAAACTAGTTGAGCACTATGTTCCAAACACCCCTGTGGTTATGGAGGAGGGTGACTTTTCCCAACATCCCAGTGAGAGGATGGATGGTTGGTTATTGGCTCTTCTCTACTCCCTCTTCTTGGAATTTATAGCCCAAGACTCTTCTCAGAGGATATGGTGTGGTTATGAGGCCTAGGTGTCTGTGGGTGAGGTGTGCTTTCCAAGGTGATTATTCAATGAGATGCAGTGTGCTTTCCCAAGTGTATTCTAAATGAGGTATGGTTGTGGACAAGGTGTCTGAGGATGGGATGCCATGTGGTTGTGGACGAGGTCTCTATGGGTAGGATATGGTCTGGTTGTGTCCTAGGTGTCTATAGGTCAGATGTGGTTAGTATGAATTTCCAAGGCTTTAAGACTAGCTCAGAGGCCCAATTTTGTGTAGGCGGGTCATGACATGGGGCATATAGAAGAGTGTGGAAGTGTCAGGATGTTTACCGTGAGGGTATGAGTAGTTAACTAGTTATAAGTGGTGCAGGGAACCAAAATAATTGATGTGCTTAATATATTAATTATTTGACTTTCTTTATGTGGTGATCATGCCTTGGCGAGGTTGGGAAGGCTAGTATTACTTATTTGGAATTATTGGTTTCTACTATTTTCTCCTCATGGAATTTGTAATCTTCTCCCACTTATGCACGAGAGACCTTGGTTTTTCCTATTGAGTATACTTGTTTTCTAAACCTATGTATATAAAACTATTTTCAGGTTTCATGGAGGATTATAAAAACCATTTTTTACTTTACTGGTCAGATGTTGGGATTGTTTCCGTTCCACTACTTAATATTTTTTTCATACTTAAATTGGAGTTTTATTGCATTTTAGAAGTTTTATTTAAATACTTGTGTGTGGGATGGATTTTTGTTCTACTTTATATATAGTTCTTAGAGTTATTTTGGGATAGACTGTCTTATCTCCTAATATTATTTCCTATAAAAGGGTAATTCCTTCCATTTTTTTAGATTCTATACCCTTGGTGATGGTCACCCCACGAGGGCCTAATAGAGGTGGTACTTTTGGGTCATTGTATATAATTTTTAATCATGAAGAAGAAAGATCATGATGAATCACCTACCAATATCCATTAGGAAGAAAGGGGTCCTACCAATATTAATTTAATAATAATTTGAAAATATTATATTTATTCTTTAGATGACATGTTTAACATTTTTGAAGCTCATGTAATATTTCACACTAAAAACTATTTTACGTAATTATATTAAAAATTAAACATTATAACTTTTAAAAATAAAATTTAGAAAGTGAATTTTATATTTGAATTCAATATTAAAATGTTACCTTAAATTTTCTATTTTTTTTAGGAAAAAAATTTAATACTAGTTAGATTAGTATTAATTTCCAGAATAATAGTAACATAGATTTTTAATGGAATCTTATATTAATATCATTTAACTTTGTTAAAAAATAAAATTTATCTAATTTATGTTAGGACTCATATATTATATTTAATCCTATATATAACTTAGCCTGAATGGCGTAAAGGCCTTCTTTTTATTTAATTAAGGACAATCCCCTTTTCAAGGGATGAAGGGGAACCTGTACATGACCCATTGGCTCAAGGCACAAGGCCCGACATGACTTGAAATACATGACACGAAGAACCAGAGGCATATCATGCCCAGTACATGACCCGTAGGCCCTACCCACTAGAAATTCACCTCCCCAGTATCTGCATCATTGATCGCCTAGCTCCCCACCTTGCATTGCTGATTGGCTAGCATTTCCCCATACAAAGCTTCACAGTGCCTGGTCCGAATGACAGTTGATATACCCTCTTATTCTTCCAATCTAGTTAGCTCTGCTTCTGGTGACTGCTATTCTTATTTCGCTGATCCTCTACTGGGGCCTTCTCTATGTGAATTGGGCTACTCCAGGGTCTCAATGGCCTGAAGGCCCTGTGGCCCGAAGTCCTTTGATAGCCCGAAGGCCCTTGAGACCCGTATTCCCAAACCGGTAGCCCGAAGGCCCAAATTGGGTGAATAGTTCCAATTGCTATATACCGAACATTAACTGCTACAATACCTACTCAGTGCTGCTGCAGTACCAAGAAATTTTCCTCCACCTGGTTTTAAACCTTGGACTCTAATTTAATTTCATATTAATACTTAATAATTTTAATGAAAAAATAATTATTTACTATTATTTTTCTACAAATCCATTTTGTTGTAGAGTATATATTTCTATATAAAATTAGATTTTTCAATATTTATAAATTGATTTATTTTAAATAAAATTAAATAGAATTTCTGTAAATCAGAATTTTGAAATATGAATTTCTATATTTTTTTAAAAATATAAATTACTTAGTAAAAAAACTAGTTACGAAGGTAAAAATCAAAATATAAAAACGTAAAAACCCATGGTAAAAGAGATGAAAAATATTTAAAACATGCATGTAATGTCTTGGTTGAGACTTGATCGACCAAATATCACCCAAAATATATTATTACAAATTCTTGGAGGAATTGAACATGGAAGAGTGCATTGATATCATTAAAGGGAAAAAGGTATTCGCAAAAATTCCATTTCCATCATTTATTAGAAGGGACACGTCCACTACTCCATAGTTATAATTACCATTAGAATTGCCATTGAAAATATACCAAAAAACTCCAAGAAATAATTTTCTCTTACTAAATCCCCCGTTATCTATATGACAGATTAAAGACATCACTTCCCGGGAAATATCTAATAGAAGACCGTGTCTCCAATATATGTGTTAACTTCTTCATAACATTTTACCGATAATAATATTATTTATAATATTTATATATATCACAATATAAGGAAATTTGTATCATTATTATATTTATATGAAATTATATTAATGTAGTAACCAATACTTACTCCTATCCATCCGCTAAGAAAAAAACTGTCATTAGTTTATTATGTGGACTACTGCCTCCATAATGAAACAATTTCTATTTTCCACAAAACCTCTACTATTTGGTTTTAATTATGGGATTACAGAATAAATATGAAATCTATGATATGGAATTGATTCCTCAATTTAAAGTTATCATATTTTTTAATTTCATCTCATTTATTGATAAATGGAAATAATAATCATTTGTATATGCAAACTATACCTTCTATGAGGGGTGTGTTTATTTCTACACCAACAACCATCATGGTGTGACATAAAAATATCTTAATTATATTGAACAAAATTTAAATAAAACTATTAATATTTTTTCTATTTAGAAACTAGTTCACAACTATATCTATCATGTTCAACATATATAAGTAGTAATCAAGACATTTACCAAACACCCTTAAGTAACTATCATGGGAAATAAAAGGATATTATAAATAAATAACATAGATAGTTAAAATAACATGGAATATTAAATGTAGATGAATAAGGTTTATATGTATATATATAATGGATGAAATTTAATTGTTTAGTATTTTAATTTCACGTATAGAGAACATTCAAATATTTGTAAGAGTTCTTACCTCAATTTAAATTTATTGAGAAATGTTTTATAGTTATACTAAAATTTCATATTTAAATGGTTTATAAAAGAAACAAGAATTTATTTTAAAAAAATACATGATTTAATTCATCTGATATATAGAACCATATTTCTTTCAAGCTTCCAATTACTCTTAATTAAAAAATTATTTAAGGCATAAGGGTTTCATCTCGAATTATTCTTCATTGAGAAAAAATTTATTTTATTCATATAATTTCATTTAAATTGTGTTTTTACAACTAAATGGTTGTATAATATCTTTTAATGTCCCCATTCATGGTATTTGTAACTTCAATATCATGACTTCCATTTTTAATTGGTTCAAATGGTAGCACCAATAGCTTTTTATGAATGTGTTTATTTTTTTAATGAATTAAATAAAATTTATGGATTGTGTTGCATGATACACCAGGATAAGATTGATTTATATAAAAAACAAATATAATCATATTTTACACACAACACTTTCTTTGATTGTTTTACATGAAACATTGGGTTTTAATAAAACAATGATCGGTTATTAAATAAGCTATTTAAATGTGATAGTTACAAAACTATCCTTTAATGTTAATAATATAAATATTAGTAATAATAAATAAATATAAAGTATATTTGTTTTATAAAAATAAATCATATTGACAAAAAATACATAATTTTTAATAATGTTTATATATGTTATAAAAATACTCTTTTCTAAAAAACAATTTTATATGTATTTTTATAAAGAAAAATAAAATTAATTTTCTGTAACTTCTATAACTTTTACCCGAAAAAATAACATTCATTTTTTATTTTAGAATGTCATAATTACATTAGTTTGAATATTTTTTGATTTTTTTGAAAAGATTCATTTTTATGAAAAGAGAAAAATACATAATTTTAAATTAAAAATAACATTTCATTTAAATTATTTATAATGATAAATAATATTTTCAATTTGATTCAAAGTATATTTAGCTCAATAAAAAACATTATTCAAATTTATGAAATTGGAATAAATTTAATATTAATATTTTATATACAAACATTTTACACATTTAACAATTTTCAATTTAAAAACCTCTTTTGTCATCACATATGTGAGATTAATTTTAAATTAATATTTTCCATTTTTTTGAATTTAATTTGTAAAAATGGATTCCATATTTCTTTTCAAAATAATTTATAATTTTTTATATGCAAAAGTTAATTATTAATCAAAATTAATAGTGAATTTAATAAAAATTAGTTACCACAGTTATTGTTAAATTGATTTACTGAGGGTTAAATAGTTATGATATGGGTCATATTGACCTATAAATAGGTAAAATAATTATTTGATTGAAATATTATACTATTTAACCTTTAGGGTTATATATTTACCTAAATTTGACCCCTGATACATATAAAA
Source organism: Viscum album (assembly GCA_963277665.1). Lineage (NCBI taxonomy): Eukaryota > Viridiplantae > Streptophyta > Magnoliopsida > Santalales > Viscaceae > Viscum > Viscum album. The sequence goes on along the minus strand of OY728146.1, from coordinate 1,772,966,060 downwards.
AACATGGGATAACGTTTTTCTTCTCAAACTTACCCACTATGTCCTCTCCCACAATTTTAAAAGGCTACCCCTCTCCTCAATTATTCACTTATTGAAACATATTTTTTATGCCCAATAACACCCCAAATAACTTCATAAAATCCTTCAACACATATTATAATCCTTAGTTTTGACATAAATATATCCATGGAGGAATATTAGATCAATCCAAATAAGGATACCCGACGAAGAGGTAATGTCCATTAACGAGTGTATTTATTTTATTTCATACTCAACCACCTTCAATTATTTATTTTTCATTATTATATAATATCCAAATTATCTTCTATATACTTAGAATTTTTTCATTAAGGTAATTTCTTACAACTATATTCACTTCCACTAAATGGGTTAAGATATCATCATTCATCTGTACAGTTGACTATAACATTTCAAACTGATGTCGTTCTTTTTTCTTGTAACATCCCAGGTAAATAAAGAATATTACATTTTCATATTTATTAAAATTTATAAATTAAATATTAATTTTATTTAAAAATTGATTTTATGTTTGATGGCGTACCCGATATACAATAATGGGTTTCTTTGAAATCTTTTGTTGCAGGCAATGCTGAGTCACACTGAATAATAATAATATTGTATAATTTTAAATGGTAGTTAAACTCTAGCCGTTGTATTTGTGGGAATCGACAGAACTAACTAAAATATTAATATACAAGTTTGTTAAATGTTTTTAAATTTTACCAATAGATTTTAGAGGCTTAAAATAAGAAATAATATGATTTTAAGCATATATACTATAATATTAATTAAAAAGTTGATTTACTACCTTTTTATGGAGAACCCACTTTAAATATAGTTTAAGTCACTTTTATATGTTATTTTTGACAAAATAAAATTTTTCTTTAGTATCGAGATATCAAAATTTACTTTGGGTAATTTTTTGGTATTTTTTTGATAAAATTAATTTTTTAATGAATAGTGAAAATATTGTATTTTAATTCAAAACTCTCTTTTAATATATTCTATTTATGCGGTTTGATTATATTTTTAATTGGTTTCAATGTTTAATTAGATTATATTATTACTATTTAATCCAATGTTGGTCATTGTAAGTAATTTCACATTGAAATTGGACATAAACAAGTGTTGATATTTTGATAGTTATTATTTCTTTAAAACACACTTTTTGTTTTGACAACGGGAATTAATTTTAAATTAATTAATACAACATATATGTATTTAATTTAGTAAAATAGAAATTTTTTTCAAATTCAGGATATAAAATATATCTTAGGCTGAATTTTTGGTATTTATCTGAGAAACTTCAATTTTTGATGAATAGTGAAACCACTAAGTAGTAGTTAAAAACTGACCTTTTCTATTAAATAAAATTTTACCACTTCTGTGAATTGAATTTAAAAAATAGGACATAAATGGTTGTTTTTAGTGAGTAAAATGAGGTTTAATAAAATAAAATAGAATTTTTGGTGAATAGTAACTTTGGACTTTTATTTACTGCGATTAAAGGTAAATATGTCAATTCAAGGTAAAAAGAATATCATAATAATACCAAATTACCTTAACACATCCTAACCTTTTTGGATGAGTTGTGGCCGACCATGGGAATCCTTGGGTCTATTTTGGGACCCCATGGAGCCACATAAGAGTGATAATGACACTTTATTTTAATTAACTCAATGTGAAGGAAAAAATGTCACAAACAAATATCTTTTAGTAAATTAATATTTACCTAGGGTTATATAAGTTATATTTTAGACTATAAATATTATTTGGAAATATAAAAATATTTCCTGCATCATGGTATTTTTTTCATAATTTTTAGACATAAAAAAATAAAATTATTTATGACACAATAATGATGTAGTGTTTACCTTATTAATAAATGATTTAAATAAATAATATTATAAAGAATAAAACAATATCCAAAACATGTCCAATTTTTATTGGATTATTTTAGTTCAACCATTAGTCATCTTATCTTAGACTCTAATAATTTTTGGACATTTATAAACTGAAAATCAATATATAATAAAATAATACTTTCACACTTTCTTAAAGAGACCCTCCTCCCCCTTATAAAATGCCCTCACTTCTAACCCATTCCTCACACTTCTCAAGCCCCTTGGTTCTTCCAAAATCTGCCCAATTAATATCTCTACATCCCTATCTTCCTTCTATAAGACTTTAATTTGGAATAAGGCACTTCAAGAAACCCTTTTGGTTCAATCCAAAGGGAGTCACCCGATTTAAAGGAACCGTCTTCTCTCAAGTTCATTATTTTATTTTACTTCTCCAACCCCCTAAACTCTTTTTATTCATTTATTTTTTAACAAATAATTCATTCTAAATAAACTAGTTTGTTTTTATGAGAAGTATTCAAACTACACTTACAAAAACCTCCATTTAATGGGTAAAGAACATACAGTTTCTATGGATGTCAAACTAACACCTCACGAAATGATGATTGCTTAATATTCTCCTAACACCTATTATGGTGGCCATTATAATCACACAATATTTATATATGATATATATTATGATTATGTTTTCTTTATGCTTTTGTATTTTCCATTTATATCATAACGTTATGGTTTCCATTATAGGTAAACATGATAATGTCATTCGAGGATGTGTGGACTACTGCCCCCTCAAAGTGATATGACTCGTTCATTCCATACACGGAACGTATAAAGGATAGAGTTACTAAGATTATATATATGTTATTATACTGGAATTATAATATACCAATGTATCATTTTGTTTTCATTCCATTAAAATATGAAACAAAAATGAAAGTAGTGTTCATGCGTACGTACGACTTACTGTCTCCATGAATGGTGCATTTCATTTTTATATCCAAATGTTATGTACTATTATAAATACATATATATAATAGATATATATGATATATATGATATATAAATCATGAATATCATTCTGGAGACAATGTAATTTTGACCAAATGAAGAATTTATAATTATGAAAAATTCATTTTAACTCAAATTCAGAACATCAACAAAATGTCTGATATGAACTCAAATAATTAACTCATTGTTATAGAAAAATAAAAAGTGATATAAAAGGAATAATAATATTTAAAAATTTTCTTAATCAATTAGAAATTAACATAAGTTTATTATTCATTAGATTAACCAATGAATCGGTCAAGTCGGACATGATGTAAGGGGTTTCTTATCTCACTTTTAATTCTCTGAGATTTCCATTGTTCGCCATTTATTTATTGCATGTAGTGTATTTTGTACTACCATTTGATATATTTTATCATGATTCTATTTATATTCATGGTATTCTATGATTAATTTGGTGGTTATTATGTTTTGGTCTTATGAATCGATTGATTACAACGTGGTAATGGGTTTTCATCTCACTTTTTATTCTCGTGAGATTCATGTTATATTTTCCACTATTTCCTTTTGTGTGGTGTATGTACTACCGATGATTTTATTCTTTGTGTAATATAATTTAATTTATGGGTATTTACATCTTAATTTTATGATCCTTCTTTCATGTGGTGTATGTTTCTTTATGTTACCAAATCCGTAAGAGAACATTTCAACCCAATTGCCATTCATTGGGATAATCTTATAATTCTTAATTATTCCACGCTATGATTATGTGTGGAATAAATGTTTAATTATTTATGATTTAATTTCCACTCCCCTTTGTTTGGATATAAGTTTGATACATTTAATCACTCCATTGATAAATTCTCAAGTCATCGATATGAACTTGATAAGAGTAATTTTAACTAAATTTCCATTCATTTAGTTATACATACATGTCATTGGTTTTGTCTTAAAAAGAACATGTGTGAATGTCCTATGATTGATTTAAACTGAATATACAATCATATTGAGTGTATTTATTTATTTTTCCACATTATTATGTAATTTATTTACCCTTAATCTAAGGATATAGTTTTTATAAGGGATTTCGTCTCAATTTACATTCTAGTGAGAATTCATTGTTGTTATGCACCAATTCACTCTTATATGGTCTATATACAATCCTTTGTCATATTATATCATGAATACCTTTATTCTCATGATATTATAATGTCCTGGTTAAATGTTATTCCTCAATTATTTGTATTTAAGCGTCTCTCATTTTGTTAAAAATTCTTTAAATAAAATATCATTTTAATTGTTTTAAAGATTTATTCTTCTAAATATTTCCCATTAATGTACATGTTTTGAAAATGGGGTTTAGGATTTATTTATATTGAAATTAACGTTTTCAAATGATAATTCATTTAAAATATTCAATGTGGTATGGGACACTTTGATTTAAAAATCACTTTATTAAATGTTTTAAATGGTTTTGAAAATGGTTTGATAACACATTGTTTATTTCAATATCCTGATTTGATATATTGTGATTGGAATGTGGAAATGTTATATTTCCTTTATACTTGTGTTATGTGTAGTGATTATGTTATGGTTATTGGGAATTTTTTACGTATATGGGTGGTTTGGTGATAAACCTTGGGCTGGTGAGCCCAATATAGCTCTCCAATGCATTGGGTAACGTGATAGAGGTAAATGTTAATGTTCCTCCTAACATATTTAACGAATATACTATGATTGATACTAAAAATGTAACTCCCTACGTAGCTGTGATATCTATAATGTATGTATGATTTGGATTCCATAAGTTACCTTTATGATTTATGTTTTCTATGTGTTATGCATAAATCTTATGGTTTCATGAGGTATGTTAAAGAGCATATCTTATGTATGTAATGATGTAATAATGTTTTATTTCTTTTTTCTATAACCCTTATTGATATTTTTATGCTCATCCCAAGTTTTGAAATGTTTTTCATGGGTGTCAAAGATGAATATGGTAAAGGATGGGATCAAGGAAACGTTAGGCTATCTAAAACATCTAAGTAGGCATGACTCTTTTTTTCAAGAGTTTTTATATTTTGATAAAAATGGAAACTAAGTAGAAGTGTATAGTTTGTAATTCTTGAGATGTAATGTAATAGTTATGGCTTAATTATCTAAAAATCTAATCATGAAAAAATCCTCAATGTGAATTATTCATTTAATTCAAGATTATGTAATGTTTTAAGGTTGGGTCCTTATAGATGGTATCAGAGGTCGGTTTTAATAACTTTAGTGGTTAGGGTGTTATTTATGCAGAAGTGAAATAACAGAAATGGTTATAATATTAGAAAGAGTCGTAATTATTTTAGAGATGATAAATGGTTATTATATTTTGGGGTGAAAAATGAAAGATATTAGATAAATTTTGAGGATAAAATATGTTATGGTTATTTTTGAGGAATTTGTCTTTTTTTAATGTTATATAATAGTATAGTTTTTAAAAAAGTACAACACACATACCATGTGACAACCCATCATGTCGGGAAAAGCTGAGTGAATCGAACCCACAACCAATGTATGATTGGGATTTATCACCTACCACTAGACTGCGGGATGTCCCTGCTTAGTATGACTAATTATTTTTAGTTAAATGATTTTATGGATCAAGAATATGATCATTTGGGATCTTATGTTTTATCAAATGGACATCCATAGTATAAAAAATTACATGGTTATTATGTAACAAAGGTCATTTTGGAATACATTCTCTCTTTTGGGAACAATATATGCTTAAGGAAAATAAAATACTACGCGATTTAATTTGTGGAGTAATGGCTGAAATATTATTTTGGAAGAATCTATGTTATTATTGTAAACATAAGGTGATTTGGTTTATTAATGGATATTATTACTCTATCATAGAGAATACGTGTGTAGGTTAATTACACATCAATATGAGACTTTAAGTGTAGTCGATGTTTTTGGAGATAAATATTATGATTTACTTTTGAAGACTATGTGATTAAATCCTTCTGAATTTTGGGTTTCAATTTTAGTTTGGATTATTTGATGAATTTTAAGGAAAATTGTATATTGAATGGTCTTTCTTGAACTTTAGGTTCTTTTTGTTGAATTATGGAGATTAAGAGTGGTATTTATTCTTATAAAGGATTATCCTTTTGGGGATTATATGATCTTTTACTAACCTATTTGGTTTTGGTTGATATCTATAGATAAGAGAAATATATAGTTCATATTTTTTAGATTATGTGGAACTCTAGAAGTTTATTCTAGAACATCAGGTTTGACCAAGTCATCTTGAATACTTACCGTTTGGAGAAAAGATGATTTGTGGTAGAATTTTATTAAAGTATGACACTCTACATGACAAGTAAGTATATTTCCTTATAATCTTAGTCTAGTTATTAATAAAATTCTTTAACTCTATGAAAATGATTTTGAAACAAAAATGTTATAAGCTCTCTTTTATCATCAGACTTTTACCCTACCAAAAATTTATGGTATTGTGGTGGTTAACTTTCCATGATCAAGTTCTCTATCACTCTCTATTAATCTATGAGGGTTAGTTTCTCTTCCATATCAATATTTTCATGGAATACTAGTATCTATTGTCCTGTGTGACCTTTCTACTTATCTTATTTTTTTTAATGTGATATTTTTATTGACTCTTTTTATGATATGTGACATTCAATGAAGTTTCCAAGCCCAATTTTAAAATTGTGAGGATGCAATTCACAAAAGGGGGGAAGGATGTAACATCCCGGGTAAATAAAAAATATTACATTTTCATATTTATTAATTTTTTTGAATTAAATATTAATTTTATTTTAAATAGGATGCTATGTTTTATGGAATACCTGATACACAACATCGTGTTTATTTGAAATCTTATGTTACACACAATGTTGATTCATACTGAAAAATAATAATATAATATTATTTTAAAGGGTAGTTAACGCCTAACCGTTGTACTGGCAAGAATGGAAAGAACTAACTACATTATTAATATGCATGTTTTTTAAATGTTTTTACATTTACCCAATAAATTTTAAAGTCTTAAAATAAGAATTAATCTGATTTGAAGCATAAATACTTAATGTTCATTAAAAGGTCAATTTACCACCTTTTGATGGAGAACCCTCATTAAATATAGTTTTGGTCACTGTTATATGTTCTTTTTTACAAAATAAAATTATTCTTTAGAATTGGGACATCAAAATTTACTTTGGGTAATTTTTTGTATTTTCCTGATAAAATTCATTTTTTTAATAAATAATGAAAAATACGGTATTTAAATTCAAAACTTCCTTTTAATATAATATATTTATATCATTAGATTGTTTTTTAATCTGTTTGAAATTGTAATTAGATTTTATTTTTTCCATTTAATCCAATGTTTGTAATTGGAAGTAATTTCATATTGAAATTGGACATAAACATGTGTTAAACATTTGATAGATATTATTTCTTAAAAACCTGCTTTTTTGTTTTGACAACATGAATTAATTTTAAAATAATTAAAGGAATTTTTTATTTTTAATTTGGTAAAATAGACATTTTTTTTGAATTTGAAATATCAAATATAGTTTAGGTTGAATATTTCGTATTTTTCTGAAAAACTTAAATTTTGAGGAATAGTGAAACCACTAAGTAGTAGTTAAAAACCGAATTTTACATTTAAATGAAATTTTACCGCTTCTGTGAATTGAATTTCAAAAATCTGACATACATAGTTGTTATTAGTAAGTAAAATCTTGTTTAATAAGATAAAAATATTTTTTGGTGAATAGTAACTTTTGACTTATTTACCGCGGTTAAAGGTAAATAAGGTAATTTATGGTAAGAAGAATATCATAATAATACAAAATTACCTTAACAGTTGTTTTAACCTTACTGGATGCGTCATGACCAACCATGATAATCTTTGGGTCTATTTTGAGACCCCATGGAGCCACTTAAGAGTGATAATGACACTTTATTTTAATAAACTTAAAGGCAAAAATGTCAAAAACAAATATCTTTTAGTAAATTAATTTTTACATAGGGTTATATTAGTGATCATTTAGACTATAAATATTCCTTGTAATGACAAAAATATATCATACATCATGGTATTTGTTTTATAATTTTTAGACATCAAATAAATAAAATTATTTATGACACAATAATGATGTAGTGTTTACCTCATTAATTAATGATTTAAATAAATAATATTATAAAGATTATAAAATTATTAAAAATGTGTCCCATTCTTATTTTATGATTTTATTTCGACCACGATTCATCTTATCTGTGACTTTAATATGTTTTGGAAACTTAAAAATAGAAAATCAATATATAATAAAATTCTATTTTCACACTTTCCTAAAGAGACCCCCTATAAAGATCCCTCAGTTATAACCCATTCCTCACACTTCTAAATCCCCTTGACTCATCCAAACTCTGCCTAATTAAGTACCATACATCCCTCTATTCTTCCTAGAAGCCTTACCTTAGGCATAAGAAATTTCAAGAAACCCTTTTGGTTCAAACCAAAGGGAGTTACCCTATTTAAAGGTAACATCTTCTCTTATGTTCTTTTGTTTTATTTTACGTCTCCAACCCCTTAACTATTTTTATTACTTTTTTTAACAACACAAGTATCCTCAATATACTAGTTTGTTTTTATGAGAATTATTTGGACTACACTTACACACACCTCCATCTAATGGGTAAAGAACATACTGTTTCTGTGGATGACAAACTAACGCCTCACGAAACGATGATTGTTCAATCATCTCCTACCACATCTTATGGTGGCAATATTGAAGGAACTGAATTAATATATTATATATATTATGTTTATGTTTTCTTTATGCTTTTGTATTTTCCATTTATATCATACCTTTATGGTTTCCATTACGGGTAAACGCGATAATTTTATTTGAGGAAGTGCAGACTACTGAACCCTCCAAGTGATATGACTCGTTCATGCCATACTTGGAATGTATAAAGGATGGAGTTATTGAGATTATATATATGATATTTTACTAGAATTATAATATACTTATGTATCACTACGTTTTCATTCCATTAAAATATGAAATAGAAATGAAAGTAGCGTTCATGCGTACGTACGGCTAACCGTCTCCATGAACGGTGCATTTCATTTCTTATCTCCAAATGTTATGTAATATGTAATGGCCCGGACCTCTCCAACCCATTACATTGTCGAAAAGAAGGTCATGAATTGTTATAGAAGGTATAATGGAATTTTCTTACACTTTTCAGAATTTTGTAACTACACGCCGTGTAGTGTGGGTACACGCCGTGTACCACCTTTCTGGGTATACCCTGTGTTGAATTTGTGTCCTTTCCACGTGAAATAAATGAGTACATGCCATGTGGCCTATACTAAACGCTGTGTAGTTCCTCCCCGCGTACGCATTACCTTCAAACCGTGTGTTGACCAATCAACGGCTGTGTGCTGTGTTGAAGTCATGTCCTTGTCGCGTGAAATAAATGAGTACATGCCGTGTAGCCCATACTACACGTCATCTAGTTCCTCCCCGCGTACGCATTACCTTCAAACCATGTGTTGACCGTTCAACGGCCGTGTGCCATGTTGAATTCCATGTTGGAAGCTGCGTGGCGACTATGTGAAATGGCCTAGTACACGCCGTGTACTTTAGTTTTTCTCTCCTATAAAAGGAGGGGACCTCTCCTCCTTTTCAAATCATTCATATCCTCCCCTTTCCTTCGAGCAGAGCTCCCCCGAGATACTCCAAAGATCCTTTCTTCTATAACTTCTTCGTCCAAGATCTGATTTATGTTCTATCAGTGGCCACGAGATCATAACGATGAGACGGAACTTCGGAGCTCGGATCTGTTGCTTTCCCTTTGGCCTTTCCTTCCCAGCATCCACCCGAGGAGGATTTTGCCGGGTTTTGACAGAAGCGATGAACGCCGATATATGTCTTCTATAGTTGATCTGGGGGCGCATTGTGATCAGAACCTGTTGAGGTAGGGACTTTACCTTCGTCTCTCAAATTTTTTCATCATGCGGGATGGGTGTCCTCTTGCTTTCACGAGACATAGTTGAACCAGGTTAATAAAGATAATAACGGGCTTAAAGAACGGGGATGAGAAAGTAGTTATGTTTATCTTTGTTTGTCCTATTGTTATGTTATTTAATAGGCTTATGCCTACTGAAAATCACAGTCTTTGGGGGCCTTTTCTTGTGCAATTAAATGATACCCTATCTTTCTAGACCGTTTTTAGATGGAAATTTGTGGAATATGGAAATTGGTTAATCACGTAATGTTGGATGATTAAAATTCAGAACCTTTGTGTGATCACCTCGGTTGAACAAAATAAAATAAATAACATGTGGGTGTTAGTTTGGTTCGTGGTGTCTGAGAGGGTGGGGGGGGGGGGGGTGAATCCTGGGTTGTTATGAATAGGATGGGTAGCGGGGTACTGGAAAATGATATTAAAGGGGCACTGATGTGGCACGAGCCTTGTTTTGTGATACGGTTGTGGAGATGTGGTCATAGTGGCAGCAGGGCTGTAGTAATGGGTTGTGATATTAAAAGAAAGTAGAATGTTGATAAATGAACTGTGGGGAAAGATATTGAATTACAAGCGGAAACAATCAATGGGGATGACTGACAATAAAAAGGTTGATTTTCTGTTTCTTGTGTTTTATCTAACTTTATTTGTGGTTGGAAGGGTTTTCTACGAAACGCTTAATCTGGTTTGATAATTGCCCAGTAGTTAAGGAACTAATAAACTGATATTGTTGTAACATGAAAACCTAAATGGGGTTGGGGTTTTTTTGTATGCATGCTTTGTAATAGTAGTTCTGAGGCACATGCTCAGTTTCTCCGTTTAGAAGCCATAGTTGGGTTGTGTGTTTGGTATACATATATGTATCTGTATCATTGTGTTTTGTTGGACCCCACCCATGTTGAGCACATAGTGCCAAACACTCCCATTTCACAGAAGAGGTTGTTTTCCCCCTTATTTACTAGATCCTTCCTGCTCCTTCTTCTATAGGCTATGATGGCTTGAGGCGACCTTACACCCAAGACTCTTTGGGTAGGTTTTTATTGGGGTGGTTTTAGCCCAAGACTCTTTGGGCTGGTTTACAGTTCCCAAGAATCTTCGGGATGAGACCCAGGTGTGCTTGGGCGGGGACGTGATTGTGGTGGTGAGGCCTAGGTGTGTGCGGACGAGATATGTGGTTGTGAGGCCCAGTGTGTGCGGGCGGGATATGTGGTTGTGAGGCCCAGGTGTGTGCGGGCGGGATATGTGGTTTGTGAGGCCCAGGTGTGTTCGGGTGGGAAGAGTGTGATAGCGTCAGGACATTTTCTGTTAGGAAGAGAAGCTATCTAGTGGGGGAGGGGGGATGGTGTGGGGTGCCCAATACTCTTATTCTTATATACTACTACCTGTTTTTTTCGTGTTTTTGGTGAGCGCGGATGTTGAGGTTGGGTGGATAGAATTCCTTGCTAGGTTTTGTTTTCTTCTGTTGTTCTCACGGCACATTAGGATGTCTCCCCACTTGTGCACGAGGGATTTAGGTTTCCCTACTGAGTATACTTGTATGCTCACCCTAAGTTTACTTTCAGGTTTTCAGGAGGACTAACAGGGCTATGTGGGACCCTAATTTTCGGGACAGTTGAAGTTGTAGCAGTTTTTGTACTCCTTTTTCTTTTGGTATTTTACTTTTGAGTTTTCTTGTACTTGTACCTTGTTTCAGAATTGTTTAAACATGCATGTGGGATTGGTTTGGGTTTATTTTTATTTACATGTTCCTTTATATTTTGGTTGTTGACTCATCCTATTTCCTGATCATAAATAATAAAAAGGGTAATGCCTCCCATATTTATGAAAACTCATACCCTTGGTGCTAGTCGCCACTCCGGGGCCTACTGGTGGTGGGACTCGGGGGTCATTATCTCCCTTTCACCATTTCCAGCTCAGGAGGGGCATCTTTGGTGGGAGGGGATCATGACAGAATGGTATCAGAGAAAGGTTGAGATATAGGATGGAGTCAAGAGTTAGGCATAGTGAGGATTACATGGGATGGTAGGGCGCCAATGTTGGCTGATCTTGGTGCATGACATAGGCCAGGGAAGACCAGCAAGGACACAAGATTTTAGGGCCCCCTGTGATCCGATGAAAGGACTCTGAGCCTACCTAACGACCAAGTGAGACTACATTGATTGCAGGGTAGAGAGCCTAGGTATGGTACATGCATCATCATGATTGTGTTTTACTTGATTTGGGTGTTCTGGGAAAGAAATTTAAATAAAATGATAAAATGAAACCCTGAGAAATTTCCTTGCTAGTTGGGCTTAGGAGATCTTTTTTTACCATATAGATTTGGCACCTGGATGTCATCCCCAGGTGACTCAGACAGTCGAGGCCCAACAGATTCAGGCGGTCCATCAGTTGAGGATTGACCGGGAGGAGGAAGATGGTCAGTGGAAGAAGACTCTCCATTCTTTCCAACAACAAACCCTCAAGAAGTACGAGGGTAGTACTTAGGATATGGAGAAAGAGGGGTGGCTTGAGGAGCTATGGATCACTTTTACATTGATCTGTGCTCCAAGGGATTATTGGGTTCCCCTAGCAGTCAATCATCTAAGGGGTGCGGCACGTCAGTGGTGGACGCTCTACCTCGGGGAGAGGTCAAAGGCAGAGGTTCCGTGGGCTGACTTTGAGAAGGAGTTCTTAGAGGAATTCCTTTCTTCCATGATCAAGGTAGACAAGCGGCAGGAGTTAATCTCCCTTCAGCAGAGGAGTATGTTAGTTCGAGAATTGGGGATCAAGTTCATGGATATCCTATTCTTTGCTTCGGATCTCTTTCCGGATGAGGAGTCTCGAACGAGATGTTTAGAGGAGGTGCTTCGTCCTTTGCTCCAGTATGTTGTCACACCCTTAACCCTTCCGACATACTTGGCAGTACAGAAGAGGTAATAGGTTGTAGAGAGGATGCACTCATAGGGAGGTTCACCATGATAGGGTATCCGGCTAGGTTTGTCGAAGGGGAAAGCAGTCAGCAGCAGGTCTCCTACGAAAGGACCTGTCACGAACCAGGCCGGGTCGCCATCCGACCCGGTCCACGACAAGGTCCGCGAAAAGGTCCGAAGGGAATTCCCGATCCCCACGGGCTGGCACAAGTGCCCAGGTATCATAATTAACAAAAGGGAATGGTTTACCCGAAATAAAAGATAAAAAGACAACTCACAATATAAGCAACTGAAACTGGAAATAGACAACCAAACAACTGAAACTGGAAACAGGCAACCAAACACGCCCTTAAACTATAAAACAACCTAAAGACACACAAATTAAACCCACATACAAAACTAAACGACAACAAAATAAACTAAGACTCTAAGTCAAACCTCCATGCAACAAGAGAGGTGCAACATCCACATGCCACAAACACCAACCTGCCCATGAAGACAATCAACGACCAAAACCACCATCGCTAGGCTCAACGCTTCGACCTGAAATAAAAAAAGAAATATAATCTACATACACCCAAAGGTGTATGTAGGGTGGGAGCCAAAAGGCCCAGTAGGATGTCACCCAATAAAAAGGTTCCACACAAAAATTATTAAAAGACAAATACATTTGCAATTTTAAAATCAGAGCAAAGAAGTAAATGCTAGAACAGTTTTAAATAAAATGGGATTAAGGGAAACAGTTTCAAATAGAACTACTTAAATTAAAATGCACACACCCTTACTTATATAAAAATAACCAAAGTGTCACACCGACGAGCGTAAAGTAACCAATGAGCACTAACATGGGAGAGGTCGCATGGGTGTTAGCTAGCTTGGGTCCTTAGATCTTCGTGTCTCGGTGAAACGTGTCTTAGAAGGCCACGGCCCTCAGAAAAACATATATTTAGTTAGTGTTGCAATCATCAGTCCTGCCAGTTAAACCCGGTCGAGTCACCTCCGGAACACTAGGTCACTAGTCTACTCTACCCTCCTAGCTACCCGGGCTTCCTGGTTTGTGCTCAAACAAGTTTCAAGTTCCTGTCACCTGTCACAATAATGTATAAAATCCGAACAGGGTACTTACACACGCAAAATCACAATTTTCATACCCAAACCCTATTTTAAAACCACACGCACACCAAAATATTTTTTTAAACTTAATTTTCACTGCTTAAACATTAAATTAAACTAGTTGCATAATTTAACAAAACACTTTGATCATTAAGAAAACCCCTAAAAGTGTTTAGTAAAGAGTTTTCAAACATGTTGCAAAACTCTTAAAGGAAAAAAAAGACATTCAAAGCCCCTTTTCAAAATAAAACATATTCTGACACATGCCAAAATATAAACCATGTCATCCTCACTCCCTAACTCACACACTGCACAAATTAAAAAAACAATAATAAAAATTCCAAAAGCAAAAGATTATTAAACAATCTAAAATAAATCACTTGAAGTCACACACTAAACCCACACCAACCCCTATTTTACGACTTAACACACCCATCTTCATGACACAAATACAATTTGCATCACTTGCACAACTTAACAAGATAACCGCACAATTCAAAATCCCTAACATAGTTCTTAGCAGAAAAACACACTCCTAATATAACCAACCTACTAAATAATTTCCAATGAAAATCAAACTTCAAAAAAAAATCCAACTTCGCATAATGAAAATTAATTGAATTACATGTCAGACAAATTAAGCATTGAAAATTAATTCATCAAATAATATCTTGGACGTGGAACCACCTAGCTTTGATGCCGAGACTTCCAAACATGGGTGTTAAACTTCAATCGCAATTAATTCGCATCACAACCAACTCAAATTAAACCTTAAAAACAAAAATGGACCAAAGATAACATCTAAAACAAACGAAAAACCTCATAAACTCTAATCAAGACCCACTAAATTGAAAGGAAGAAACTACAAAAACTAAGGGGGTTTACCCACGGTGTTGGTCGAGGGTAGGGGTGCGGCGCGAATCTGATTCCAAGGAGAAGATGGTGCGACGACAGGGCGGCAGGTTCTTGAAGGGGAGAGGGGATGCCGGTGGTCCATGATGGAGGGTCGACCAGAGCATGAGGCACGCGCAGGGGTCTAAACGAGTATGAAAGTCTGCTGGTTGAGAGCAACGGTGCGACTTGGGTATCCAGTCCGGTGAGGGCTTGGTGCGGTGCAGCTCGGGTTCGCAGGGGGGTGGTGTTCGTCTGGCGAGGGTGGAGTGAATGAGAGGTAGGGTCTAAGGCATCCTGGTGTGGGGATGTCAAGAAGTGGCTTAGGGGTGAGAAGGTCGTGCAGCTTGAGGGGATGGAGCAGCGTTGCTTGGCTGGGGCAGGTTGGAAGAAATCGGCGATGAAGGAGGGCTTGAGGATGAGGCCATGGCAAGACTGGAGAGGGGAGGAAAAAGGGTGGCGACCTGCAGTGTACAAGGAGAAGTCCTGGCAGCTTGATGCGATGAAGAAGAGGAAGGGGGGGGGGGCTGCGCTAGCCAACCCTAGAAGAACAAAAAAACAAAGTAAAAAATGGATGAAGCAAAATAATTAAAAACAAGAATTAAAAATAAAATAATACTTATATTAATAATTATTATAAAAATAATAATAAATAAATAAAATAACTTAAGTATCTACATTAATATTAATAAAAATAATAATCAATAATAATTAATAATATACTCAAATAATATTACTATTAGTATCAATAAAACAATATCTTAAGGTTTATTAAACATATTATTTTAATTTTATTAATATTGTATTGTTCATAATAATTTTATTATTCCTTTATGTTTTAACTCATTTTTGAAAGCCGGGAAGACTGCGCGGCCTCAGAACCGGGCCTTGCCCGTACGTCCAGTGACACAGAACCCAAACACTCATAACAATAACAATAATAATAATAATAATGATCATAATAATAACAACAACATAATAAAATAAATTGTAATCTATAAAATAATCTATTTAATAAAATGCTAATAATAAAAAGAATACTCACTTAAATTATTATTCAAGATAATGATAATAATATTTTTAAGTGACAGTAATAATAATAATATTTTTAAAACCATTTTTAATTCATCTTATTTCATTAATTGCACATCGGAAAGGCATGTAGTGACCAGGAAATGTCGCGTGACGATCCAAGCGAGGCCGCACGACTTCGACCGCAGCGCGCTGGACACAGTCAAGGTCAAAACACACGTTTTAAGATAAGAATTCAAAATTTTAACTCGGGTCTCAACCCGAACCACCCGAGGTCCAATAAAAATTGATAAAATAAATAATGTAAAAGATTCGGGTGTGACAATTCTCCACACCATAAATCATTCCATCCCCGGAAATCCACAACTAGAACCAAACCTCAAAGCAGAAAACAACACTCCCTTAAGGTTCAAAGCGGATCCCCACAAACATCAAGCAATGAGAGGAAACATTATCGTGCTCAGAAGAAGTGAGTCAAATGAAGACCTCAAGAATGTGTAAAAAGACGTTATGGTAAGTGACGCCCACCCCAAAGAACTAAAAAGCCTCTAGTTTACTAATCAAGTAAGGAAACTCTCGCACCCACTGAATCTGACTTCACCAGATGAAACACCTCAAGCAATATTAAACCGAAACCATACCATTTGGATAGAATGAACAAAAAAGGTCAAACCACATCCACAGAAAACACTTATCACTTATCACCAATCCATATTTAAATAAAGAAGCAAAAGATCAACATAGGGAGGCCCGAGGGGCTCTCCACCATTAGGAACTCACTGAATCTCGAAACGAGACTAAAAAACTAAAAAGGGTGGGTTCGAGCAGACTCCCCGCCATTAAAGAAAAGTACAGCATTGATTCATTCTAGAGACACTCGTGTGAGACCCAATGTCGGTCTTCCCACCATTAAGAACCTGCCAACCCCCAAGACGAGACTAGAAAACCAACATGGGGAGGTCCGGAAAGACTCCCCACCATTAAGGAAAGGCCAACACTGATTTATTCCAGAGACCTTTGTGCGAGACCCATCATGGGTATCGCCGCCATTAGAATGAACAGAGGATACAAAACATTGAAAAAAAAATCTCGATGGTGACCAAACACCCCCCCACAAGGGGCGGGGAGGGAGGGACCCAACTACCGTGGCGCTAAAAGCATGACCGAAGACAAACTAGAATTTCCAAATTCCTGGATGAACATTATTCCCACATTGCGACCGACCAACCCAACATATTCCATAAGGACCATTAAAGTGATTTCATCCAGTGGAACATGACCCCCAAGACTCTAAGGCAATGAGACTACCCCATCTCTTCATAGTCATGAAATGCTTACGTGCCCAAACGGTTCGTTTGGAACAAAACAACTATAGGAATTGATTTAAACTGCTTTGACTTTCACCACCGATGATAGAACAATGTCAGGGTCCCATACACTCTATGGGTTCCTGACCACGCGCCAGCTTCGCTCTGAGGCCTATGGCTAGAGCCCTGATGTTTGAAGCATCTCCTGCCTCGCAGTCAAGTGTCGAAGACATCCGAATGGAGCTTCTCCTTTTGGTGTCACACGCAACCACACTGCAACCAAGTCATCACTAGAAAACACAATACATTACAACATGCAAGTGATCATACACGGAATATTCACCAACACAAGAGCTGAAATGGTGCATACGCATCACCCTTTTTTACACTGAATGAGAATACAACACCACAAATCATCACCGAGAACGATTGTTGTTGCCGAGAGAAACATTATGCCGAGAAAGACTTTAAACCGCACCTTGAACAACACGTGATTACTGCAAATGACCATAGCAGCCTTATACGACTGGGTCAGCCAAACTAGTAGCCTAACATGAAATTTTTATTAAACGAAACAAATCAAAGACCAGAGGTCATTTAGAACAATAGAACGTACCAACAACTTCGAGTTGCTTCCACCTTTTTCCCACTGGAATCTCTTTCACCATTTCCAAACATAACATTCAAATTAATGAGTTCAAACTTCACCCTTGACAATAAAAGAGACTCACACTACAAGACATCACCAAACATGACCCTTTCAGTAGATATAAATACTACAAATCCCATCAAGATACTGGTCAACACTGAAAATTATGAACCACCTTCACCCTTCACCACTGGATTTCCTTTCGCCGTTTCCGGGGGGAACCTTCAAACACGACAGTGTCAAACTTCATACCTGACGAGTCAGACACTCAAAAGACCAAAACTCCCTTCAACTCTCATCACATCTATCATCCCACTGTGAGAGGATCCACTTAGTTGTAAAAAGAAGAGGTGGGTTCAATTCTAGAATTCAAGAAGAGATTCCTCTGATCAACTGGAGGGTCTGCCAACGGCGAGTTGCCTGTAGCCACACATCAATCACAAGTCAACACATTATGGGGGGGAATACAATGGTTAATAACGAAAACCATGGACCCAGTCAAACTGGTCCAATGGCCAACACACACCACAAGTGAACACTACACATGCAGTGGGTACCACTGTAATGAATTCCGGAATCACTTCTCAAAAGGGACCATTAACCACATTATTTTGCACCAACTGACCAACTTACAAATAAGAATTCCAAATCAGGAAACAAGACAGTAAAAAAGGATCCTTGGATCGAAATTCCTAACACACAAAATTTCCAAAACACAAGGACACCCCCCGCAACCACCGGTTACTAAAACACCAATTTCTTTTTTCATTTGAAAAAACTTTTTGAAAATAAGAAAAGATGGTGGGTTGCGCAAACCCCAATGGTGTCCCATGGGCCAAACACATGCATGTTCTCGTGCCACACCGTCACCCCCCTCATGTCCATCTAGACACTCATCCACTCATGCTATTAACCCTTTCTCCTTCCCATATACATTCATGCATGTGGTTTCCCCTGAGAACACCAAGAATAAAAACCAAACCATTTAATTTTTTTCCAAAACCAAAACATTCAACCCACGCTTTTCAAATCTTATATGCCATTTCATTTTTAAAGTGCTCCATTTGAAAACATTTTCCAAGATCAAATCATTTTTTCTTAAAAACCAAATTTCCATGAATCCAAAACAAGGGGATGAGAAACAATGCTGGAGGAAACTAGTGTTAGCGAGTGATTGAAGCATATGGTTGGCGGCCATACGCCAATCACGCCACTGGCCATGGAGAGTTTTTTATGACAGCGTCCCTGGCTCCACAAGGCTCTCCAGACCCTGCGATCTTACTAAGACCACTAACCCTACCCCCTTTTCATTTCCCCCTAGACAAGATTAACCGCAACGAACAAAGACTCAAGGAAACCTCAACTTACATTCGTAACTCGAGTCCTGCCACGAGGTGTACTATCCAAGAACCTTACTCATAGCTAGGACGTCGAGTCTCGACAACCTTAACATTGGTCTACACTGACTCTAACCCAAAGTAACACGACCCAAGAGAGAAAACCTCCCTTTGATACCATTTTGTCATGAATCGGGCCGGGTCGCCATCTGACCCGGTCCGTGACAAGGCCCAAAGGGCATTCTCGATCCCCACGGGCTGGCACAAGTGCCCGGGTATCATAAGTAACAAAAGGGAATGGTTTTCCCGGAATAAAAGATAAAAAGACAACTCACAATATAATCAAATGAAACTGGAAATAGACAACCGACCAACTGAAACTGGAAACAGGCAACCAAACACGCCCTTAAACTATAAAACAACCAAAATGCTCACAAATTAAACCCACATCCAAAACTAAACGACTGAAAAAGAAACTAAAACTCTAATTCAAACCTCCAAACAACAAGATAGGTGCAGCATCCACACGACACAAACACCAACCTGCCCAGGAAGACAATTAATGACCAAAACCACCATCGATAGGCTCAACGCATTGACCTGAAATACAAAAGGAACAGAATCTACATACACAAAAAGGTGTATTGAAACACACGACCGATTGTCGCCTATCAACCGGTCAACGTTCCGGTGCTCTGCTAATGTGTATAGCAGCACTCGGGTCGAATCCTCAGCGATGATACTTTGAAACAGTCGTTTGTTTTTAGTTGATTGTATTCTGATTGGGGGGTTTTGATTGCAGAGCTTAATTGAAATGACTAATTGAATATGATTGATTTAAGAAATTGATAATGATTTGGGTGAGTTCATTATTAGGGAGTTAAGCTTGTGAAATCCTTGATCTTTGCTTTATATTGCATTTAAATTAACACCCACTTCACAAGTTGACGTCAATTAGAATTCCTAAGTGTTAAAGATTTAATCCAAGCCTTAACTTAACTAGGATTCTAAAATCAATCAGTACTTGTTTATGGTAGTGTATTTATGGTTCTAATAATCCATGGAAACCACATTCTAAACAAAAGTTGTCATTAATCCATGACATATTAAGTCCAACATACACAATGTTAAATTAATGAATACTCATCGAGCAAATACTCTCAATCACTTAACATCCCTAAATTTTGACTCACCCCAATGAGATATTTACTTATACATTTGGGTGTTTAATATTCTGGTCATAATAATTATGATGATAAATTAAGAATAGAATAAAAAGAAAGGGATTAGAAAAGAGAGGTACGTCGAACACACACACACGAACAATGATGATAATTAAAAATAGATTTTTGATTGAATGAGGAAGAAAAATAAGGGAAGGAGATTTAACTGAATTTAAACTATTTTAAGAACATTAATATTAAAATACAGATGTTGGGGGAGAATAAGATATACTGAAGAAGAAACTTGCATTAAAACAGAATTACAAAAGAAAGGACTTACAAAATTACAAAAATGAAGAACACAAAAGTAAGTGAAAACAAAGAGAGGAGTAAAGGTCTCTCAAGTGAAAACATGAGTATGGAAGGTCCTCCCAAGACTTTTTCAAGGCTTTGGTCATGCCAATATATTCTCCTCTCTTCTGAAATTCCAACCCCTCTCAAGGAGAGAAGGGGGGAGTATTTATAGCCCAAGGAGTGGACTGTTTACATTCCATCAATACCCCTCCACTTGGCTCAAAGATATGGACATCATGACCACCGAATCCAGAGAAATATAATTCTTAAAAGTTGTAGATGATAATGTTTTCCTACTTATATCAAAATTTGGAGTCATTTCTAATTAAGGATCAAAATTTATGGCCGGTTGATTAAACAAAGTAAAACTGTCCATTTCAATCCAGTATTTTTTGATGTCCATAATGTGAAAGGGTTTTTGAATATGAATATGCCTTCAAATCCGAATGGGTTCTTCAAAAAAGTCGTTCACCTATATCTCCTATTTTACACTAAAAAATAGCATCTCTATTTGATGCTTAAATCAGGATATATATCATGCATACTATACTTATTTTAATTATCATCCAGAATGGTGGGCTGGACTTTAAAGCTTCATTTGGGCCCCTTGTACTTGGATTTGGGACTTGAAATTTTTATCCAAGATAAAATGTAGTGTCCACAGAATTTTGGAGGAGAGTTAATGTTTTTGGACTTCAGGAGTGAGCCCAATAAATCAATCTTCAAGGCTGGTCCAGTTTGTTCATAGATTCTTTGGTCTTGTTTGTGAGGACAATATGACCCTTCAAATGGCAGAATTGGCTCATGGTACCTTCTAATTAAATGTTGTATATTGAAAGGAGAATCTAAAAAAACAAGAACCACACAATTTGGATCAGTATAGTGATAGTTATTTTTGAAACATCAAACTGACTCAATTGGACTACTTCTAAAAATGCTCAAAAATTATACTTAATATTAAAACATTAATATTTCACACAAATTATGCACATTTCATATAAAATCAGTAAAGGGAGTATATAATAATACATGAAAATATTAACAATATCAACTCCCCCACACTTATTTTTGTGCATGTCCTCATGTGCAACAAATATAAAAACATGACAAAATCATTTTCACTCACCAAAAAATACTAAAATTTTGTTTTCTCCAATCAGGGGAGGTTTAGACTATTTCACTCATCCATTTTGAAATACACCACAAGTTGTTAAAGAAACAATGTTCCAAAACTAATTCATTTTTTCATGCTCAAATTTAGAAATGGAAAATGTGGACACTCAAAACTCACACCTCTCAAGATGATAAAATTCATTTGTGGAGGTTCAATCTTTCACCAACCAAAAGTGAAAATAATAGAGTTTGTAAGAGCTCTCAGCTTCCACTCCCTATCCATAGTACTCAAAAATCAAGAGGTCTTTTGAAGGGGTTTTTCTGTGGCTATGGGACGGTAGGAATATAATGTCCAAGAGAGAGAATAAGAGGGTTAAAATACCAACATAGAAAAAATGAACATTTTTTTGAAATAAAACATGGAAGGAAATGAAAACACATATTTACAAGGGAATGATTGTTTGAAGAAAGACATAATAGAGGAGGAAAATATGAAGGGTTTGAGAAGATGAAATATTGACAAACCACAAAACTTCTCCCAGTGGTATAAAAATATAATGCAAGTGTTCTTTTTTTTCTTTGTTTTTTCAAAGTTGACCTTGAGATAGATCTCACACTCATATCCCAACCCATGTTTGATCTCTTCACGACACTAATTGTAATAGTTATAACAAGATAAAAGGTTGAGGAAGAGTTATTGTTTACCTACCCAAGACACAACCCATTTTTTCATTTTTTTTGATTTTTTTTTATTTTTTTAACACTTGTCAATAACATTTAAAAAATTACATAAATGGAAGTTCATTACATTCCCCAAAATACACTTAATGATAGCCTCTCCCCCACACTGAAATGGATGCTTGCCCTCAAGCATATGATAACATGGTGAAATCAAAAAAGGGTACCCAAAATGAAATCCACCCCTCCCACAATTAAATTTCGAAAAATTATGCAATGAAAATCCATGTTGATATTGGGTGGGAAAAGGTATTGGGCTTGTAATGTGGCTATCAAGGAAAAAGTTTTCATAGGCTCGATGGGGCTTTCAAAAGGAGGATTAATGTATAGTTAATGGGAGGCTATTTGGCTATTATAATTCTCATGTGGTTTAGAAAAATGCCCCTATCATATTAATGTACACTAAGGTAGGAAATTCAGCTCGAAGGTCCACAAACTCAAGACTCACAAATGGGGGGTGAAAACACACATTTTGAAAAGATGGTCATAGGTGGCCTTGGCATGATACCAAATGTTGTTCCTCACGGTTTGGGAAAATCATTTTCCAAATCAAAAATTGAGCATTCAAAATTTGTTAATTTTGACACAAAATTCTTTATCCAAAGTCATGATGAAAATACAAAATTTTTGAGATAAAAACATGTATGTTAACTACCCAAAATGGTTGGAAAAAATTTCAAAACTCGATGGTGAGTAAGCATGACTCTTTTTTTTATTTTTTAAGTGATTGTGTTTTTTGGTTTTTTTAGTTTTTATGGTTTTTTAAAATACACACCCTCACAAGAAAGAGAAAAAAAAGGGTTTGAAAAAAAAGTGGTAAAAAAATGAAGGAGGGAAGAAGAAGAAAAAAGAGGTAGAGAGATGAAGATATAGAGAGAGAGTTAAAGGTAAAGAGGTTCCCCCTGGTTTGGATTTGGTGGGTCGTCATCTCCATCTAGTGGTTGGTCGATTGGAGAAGTTGGTGATCAAGGGGACGTCAATGATAATACGGGATTGTGAGTCCTCTCATGGTGATGCTTTAACCGATGTCCATTAACCGTGAATGTCCTTTTGGAAGAGGGGTCTTGGACTTGCACTGACCCAAATTGGTAAACATTAGTAATAACAAAAGGACCTTCCCAACGAGAATTAAGCTTACCTGGGTGAAGTCGTAATCGAGAATTTAAGAGAATTACCTTTTCACCTTCATGAAATACCTTTCTCATGATGTGTTTGTCATGGAGTACCTTAGCCTTCTCTTTGTACAGATTGGAATTCTCATAGGATTCAAGTCGAAGCTCCTCCAGTTCAGCCAATTGCAACAATCTTTCTTCACTAGATTTTTCACAAACAAAATTACAGGTTTTCACAGCCCAAAAAGACTTATATTGGATTTCAACTGGTAAGTGACACGCTTTACCAAAAACTAGCCTAAAAGGAGACATCCCAATCAGTGTTTTATAGGCAGTTCGATAAGCCCAAAGGGCTTCACCAAGTCTCTCAGGCCAGTCTTTTCTGGTGGGCTTAACAATTCTCTCAAGTACCCTTTTCACTTCTCTATTAGAGAGTTCAGCCATGCCATTTGTTTGGGGGTGATATGCAGTTGAAGTTTTATGTACAACCCCATTATTTTTCAGAAGAGCTTCCATGGTTCTATTACAAAAATGGGTTCCTACGTCACTGATCAAGACACGTGGTGTGCCAAATATTTGGAAGATGTGGGTCTTTAGGAACTCACTAACAGTGTGAGCATCATCCTTTCTAGTGGGTTTGGCCTCAAACCACCTTGAAACATAATCGACCGCAAGAAAAATGTATGAGAATCCATTGCAAGGGGGAAATGGTCCCATGAAATCGATGCCCCAAACATCGAAGATTTCACAAAATATTAAGGGATTTTGGGGCATTTCATTTCTTTTGGAGATTGTGCCAAACTTTTGGCAAGTGGGACATGACTGACAGAACTCATGTGAGTCCTTGAAGAGTGAAGGACAGAAGAATCCAGAGTCTAGGACCTTTTGAGAGGTCCTTTGTGGTCCAAAGTGGCCACCTTCGGGAAGTGAGTGATAGAATTCTAAGATAGAAGAATGCTCATTTTCTTCAACACATCTCATAATTAACATGTCAGCCCCAATTTTCCAAAGTTTATTTTCTTCCCAAAAATAGTATTTTGAATCACTTTTCAACTTCATTTTTTGTTATTTTGAAAAATTTTCAGGAAAAACCCCAGAAACCAAATAATTTACAATTGGGGCATACTATGGTAACTTTGGAGTGAGAGACGAAAGGTTCTCAATGGGGAATTCAGGATCAATGATTTTTGAATGAGAATAATTAGAAATTCTACTCAAGTGATCAGCCACAAGGTTTTCTTTTCCTGGTCTATCTTTGATTTCATGGTCAAACTCTTGGAGCATTAGGATCCATATTATTAGCCTCGGTTTGGAATCAATTTTCTTGAGTAAGAACTTAATAGCAGAATGGTCTGTGAAGATGATGATTTTGGAACCTAAGACATAGGACCAGAATTTATCTAAGGAAAAAAACACTGCTAGAAGTTCCTTTTCAGTCACAGTGTAGTGAGATTGAGTTTCATCCAATGTTTTTGAGGCATAATAGATGATATGAGGAATTTTTTCTCTTCTTTGACCGAGAACAGCCCCAACGGATCTATCAGAAGAATCACACATTAACTCAAAGGGTGAGGACCAATCTGGGGGTTGGATTATTGGGGCAGATGTTAGAGCAGTTTTGAGTTCAATAAAGGTTCTCTTGCAAACCTCATCGAAATGGAAAGTGACATCATTTTGGAGAAACCGAGTGAGTGGGAGGGAAATTTTACTGAAGTTATGGATGAATCTCCGATAGAAACCATCATGACCGAGAAATGAACGGATGTCTCGAACAGAGTTGGGTTCAGGGAGTGATTGGATTACTTCAATTTTGGCAGGATCAACTTCAATACCATCTTTTGAAACTATGTGCCCTAGAACAATCCCATTTGCAACCATAAAGTGACATTTTTAAAAATTTAACACAAGGTTACACTTGAAACACTTTTGAAGGACTAGAGAGATTGAATGAAAACAAGATTCAAATGACTCACCATAAATGGTGATGTCATCCATGAAGACTTCCATGTATTGTTCAATGAATTCTGAAAAGATACTCATCATACACCTCTGGAATGTTGCAGGAGCATTGCAAAGTCCAAAAGGCATTCTTCTATATGCATATGTCACAAAAAGGCATGTGAAAGTAGTCTTTTCTTGGTCCTGAGGTGATATTGGGATTTTAAAATAGCCAGTGTATCCATCAAGAAAGAAATAGTGTGACTTTCCGGCCAATCTTTCTAGCATTTGATCAAGGAATAGAAGAGGGTAGTGATCTTTTCGGGTTTCAACATTCAATTTCCTATAGTTGATGCACACACGCCATTTATTCTTCACTCGAGTTGTGACTACCTCTCCATGTTCATTTGTGACAACAGTTATCCCACCCTTCTTAGGTACAACATGAATTTGACTAACCCATTCACTATCAGAAATTGGGTAGATAATACCAGCTTGAAGAAGCTTGGTGATCTCTTCCCTAACTACCTCAAGGATGAGTGGATTTTGTCTTCTTTGTGGTTGTCTAATTGGTTTGGATGACTCCTCAAGATGGATGTGATGCATGCAAAGGGCAGGGTTGATTCCTGGTATGTCATCTAGCATCCAACCTAAGGCCTTTTTGTTTTCCTCTAATACTTGAATAAGTTTGGACTCCTTGGTTTCAATAAGTGTGGAAGAGATAATGAAAGGATATGAGTGATCATGGAAGAGGAATGCATATTTTAGGTGTGCAGGAAGAGGTTTTAGATCGGTATCGTCTTTCACTTTTGGGCTTGACAACTCAGGAATGGAAGAAGGGACTTCAGTTGCTTCAGGTTCATTTTCCTTAATACTTTCCAAGGTGGAGCAGTAGAGATCAGAGTTGAGATGGGATTCAAGAGAGTTTTCAAGATCCTCTAAATTGATGGAGTCTATGAATGAAAGGTCCACTCCAACTTCACCATTTATGACTTTGTTAATCATGGTGCAGATTTCACAAGATCCTTTATCATTAGAACATGAAGAACATGGTGGATTGGGGTTCGATTGACTCTTAGAAGTGTCCTCAGAAGCATGGATTGAGAATGCAGAGTGATCCTCAGATGGGTATCGAATGGCTTGGAAAATGTTGAACTTGACCATTTGGTCACCGAATTCCATGGATAAGATGCCTGAAATGACATCAATCTTGGTTCTCGCAATCATGAGGATTGGTATTCCTAGAATTAGGGGAGATCAAGAAGATTTCGTCTCACCTTCCATGTCAAGAATATAGAAATCAGCAAGGAAGATAAGATCATTGACTCGGACAAGGACATCCTCAATTATTCCCTCAGGACTGGCTGTGCTTCGATTGGCTAACTGAATAAAAACACCTGTTGTATGTAAGGGACCCAGACCAAGATTGGAGAAGATGGATTTGGGCATGACATTAATTGAGGCTCCTAGGTCTATGAGTGCATCATCAAATTTGGAACTTCCAATTTGGCATGGGACTGTAAAGGTACCTGGATCTTTACACTTAATCGGTATGGACTGTAGGGTGGAAACATTTTCAAAGGTCCTAAGCTTCCTCTTGTGGGTACACAACTCCTTGAGAAACTTGGCATACTTAGGAATTTGTTTTATGGCATCTAAGAGGGGAATGTTGACTTCAACACGTCTAAACATGTCAAGCATTTCAGGATCAGGTTCAAAGGACTTCCTTGTCTTAGAAACAGCTTGAGGAAAAGGAATTGGATTCCTAAGTGGAATGGAAGGAGGTGATGGAATTGAATCAGATTCCTCTTCAATTTTCTTTTTCTTTTTATTTTCTAGGTCAACATTCAAAGGAGGGTTTGAGGATTTATCTTGAGGAATATCAAGTTGCTTTCCTGATCTACGTGAAATTGCACTTACATTACCCTTGGGGTTGGGTAATGGTTGAGCTGGGAGTTGGGAAGAATTTGATTGTTGTTGCTGGCTCAGGTGGGATGCAAGTTGACCTATTTGAGTTTCAATGTTTTTAAGGCTAGTACGGGTGAAGGAGGAAAGATCTTCCACTGCACTTTCTCATGGTTTCTTGGAAGAAGGGTCTTGTCCCGGATTGATATTGCCTTGATTTTGGTTCTTGGGAAATCGATTGTATTGGTTTTGGAATTGGGAAGGATCACTAGGATAATGGAATCTAGGAGGAGGATTGTTCCTTTGAGGTTGAGGAACAAAAGGATAAGGTTGATGGAAGTTACCACCACCTTGACCATATTGGAATTGGTTTGGGTTTCGAGGAGGGAATTGAGGGGGATGAGAGAGGGGATTACCATACCTAAGGACTTGGTTATAGGAAGAAGATAAGGGCTCAGATTGAGGTTGGTTGAAGTTTCTAACAAACCAACCTGATAGTTGAGGGTTGGTGTTCAGTTGAGCATATGCTGCATTGAGATCCATTGGCCCAGATGAATCAGATTGATCCTCTTGAAGTTGTGGACATGTGTCAGTTGGATGAGATGGAGAGTTGCAGATTCCACATTTTTTTACAGGTCCAGGAAACATTGATTGTGGAGAATATGAGGTTGGGGATTTGGTGGCCACAACTAGTTGTCGCTAAAAACCTATTAGTTCACTCATCCACTGAGTCATATTGTTCGGCTCAATTGATTGATTATCTTGGGTTTGTTTGACTTGAGCATGTGCTCGAGTATGGAATTGTTGAGTGTTTGCAGCCATGTTACTTATAAGATATCTTGCTGCTGTAGGAGTTTTATCAACAAGAAAACCGCCACTTGCGGCATCTGTGATAGTTCTCTCGATATCCAATAACCCCTCATAGAAGTATTGGATCAAGAGTTTGTCATGGATTTGATGGTGTGGGTAGGTTGAAACAATCCTTTTGAACCTCTCCCAGTACTCATAGAGTGATTCACTTGGGAATTGACGTATACCACTTATTTTATTTCGGATAGAAGCAGTACGAGAAGCAGGAAAGAATTTCTCTAAGAAGAGTTGCTTCATGTCATTCCATGTAGTTATGGAACCAGGAGGAAGGTAGTAGAGCCAAGACTTAGCAGTGTCAGCTAGGGAGAAAGGTAATGCTGGAAGTTTGATTTGTTCTTCATAAACCCCTTGAGGCTTCATGGTAGAGCACACCACTTGGAACTCTTTAAGGTTGATATGTGGATCCTCACCAGCTAGCCGATGAAAATGAGGGAGAAGATGAATCAAACCCAATTTGAGTTCAAAGTCAGCCTCTATATTTGGATATTGAATACCAAGAGGTTGGTAATTCATATCAGGGGCAACGAGTTTTTTTAGGGTTTGTTCCCTAGGATTGGCCATTTCAATTTCAACTGGTTGGAAGAGGACTGGTTCTTGAATTATTTGAGTATCTCTTATGTTCCTCCTTAGTTGGAAAAGTGTTCGCTCAATTTCACGGTCAAACAAATCCGAGGGATTGTTTGGGAGGCTACAAGGAATTCAGAGAGATTTTGGAAGAAAGAGGAAGATGGGTTTTTCTTTGTATTTTTTTTTTCAGTTTATGATTTTTAAGAGAAAGACGGGTTTTCCTTTTTGTTTTTTCCAATTTTTTTTTAAAATTTTGTTTTTTTTGGTTTTTTTGACAATAACCAGAAACTAATGACTACTTGAAGCACCATCCCTGGTGATGTAACCATTTGAAATGCACGTCCGATTGACTCCTATCGACCGGTCAAAGTTCCGGTGCTCTGCTAATGTGTATAGCAGCACTCGGGTCGAATCCTCAGCGATGATACTTTGAAATAGTCGTTTGTTTTTAGTTGATTGTATTCTGATTGGGGGGGTTTTGATTTCAGAGCTTAATTGAAATGACTAATTGATTATGATTGATTTAATAAATTGGTAATTATTAGGGTGAGTTCATTATTAGGGAGTTAAGCTTGTGAAATCCTTGAGGTTTTCTTTATATTTCATTTAAATTAACACCCACTTCACAAGTTGACGTCAATTAGAATTCCTAAGTGTTAAAGCTTTAATCCAAGCCTTAACTTAACTAGGATTCTAAAATCAATCAGTACTTGTTTATGGTAGTGTATTTATGGTTCCAATAATCCATGGAAACCACATGCTAAACAAAATATGTCATTAATCCATGACATATTAAGTCCAACATACACAATGTTAAATTAATGAATACTCATCGAGAAAATACTCTCAATCACTTAACATCCCTAAATTTTGAATCACCCCAATGAGATATTTACTCATCCATTTGGGTGTTTAATATTCTGGTCATAATAATTATGATGATAAATTAAGAATAGAAGAAAAATAAAGGGATTAGAAAAGAGTGGTATGTCGAACACACACACATGAACAATGATGATAATTAAAAACAGATTTTTGATTGAATGAGGAAGAAAAATAAGGGAATGACATTTAACTGAATTTAAACTATTTTAAGAACATTAATATTAAAACACATAAGGTGGAGGATAATAAGAGATATTGAAGAAGAAACTTGCATTAAAACAGAATTACAAAAGAAAGGACTTACAAAATTGCAAAAATGAAGAACACAAAAGTAAGTGAAAACAAAGAGAGGAGGAAAGGTCTCTCAAGTGAAAACATGAGTATGTAAGGTCCTAACAAGACTTTTTCAAGGCATTGATCATGCCAATATGTTCTCATATCTTCTGAAATGCCAACCCCTCTCAAGGAGAGAAGGGGAGAGTGTTTATAGCCCAAGGAGTGGACTGTTTACATTCCATCAATACCCCTCCACTTGGCTCGAAGATATGGACATGATGACAGCCGAATCTCAAGAAATATACTTCTTCAAAGTTGTATATAATATAGTTGGACGACTTCTCTAAAATTTTTGAGTAATTTGGACTTAAGGATCAAAAGTTATGGCCGGTTGATTAAACAAAGTAAAACTGTCCATTTCAATCCAGTATTTTTTGAAGTCCATAATGTGAAACGGTTTTTGAATATGAAGATGCCTTCAAATACGAATGGGTTATTCAACAAAGTCGGCCACCTATATCTCCTCTTTCAGACAAAAAAAATATAAGCTCTATTTGATTCTTACATCATGAGATATGACATGCATACTAAACTTATTTTAATTCTCGTCCAGAATGGTGGGCTGGAATTCAAAGCTTCATTTGGGCCCCTTGTACTTGGATTTGGGCCTTGAAATTTTTATCCAAGATGAAATTTATTGTCCCCCGAATTATAGTTTAGAGTTAATGTTTTTGGACTTCTGTATTGAGCCCAGTAAATCAATCTTCAAGGCTGGTCCAGTTTGTTCACAGATTCTTTGGTCTTGTTTGTGAGGACCATATGACCCTTAAAATGGCAGAATTGGCTCATGGTACCTTCTAATTAAATGTTTTATATTGAATGGAGAATCCTAAAAAACAATAACCACACAATTCTGATTCGTATAATGACAGTTATTATTAAAACATTAAACCGACTCAATTCGACTACTTCTAAAAATGCTCAAAAATTATTCTTAATATTAAAACATTAATATTTCACACAAATTAGGCGCATTTCATATAAAATAATTAAAGGGAGTATATAATAAGACATAAAAATATTAACAATATCATGTATGTAGGGTGTGAGCCAAGAGGCCCAGTAGGACGTCACCCAATAAAAAGGTTCCACGTAATAATTATTAAAAGACAAATACATTTGCAATTTTAAATCAGAGCAAAGAAGTAAATGCTGGAATAGTTTTAAAGAAAATGGGATTAAGGGAAACAGTTTCAAAAAGAACTACTTAAATTAAAATGCACACACACTTAATTTAAAAAAAATAACCAAAGTGTCACACCAACGAGCGTAATGTAACCAATGAGCACTAACATGGGAGAGGTCGCATGGGTGTTAGCTAGCTTGGGTCCCTATATCTTCGTGTCTCAGTGAAACGTGGATTAGAAGTCCAAAACGCTAAGAAAACGTGGCTTATAAGGCCACGACCCTCAGAAAACGTGGTTTAGAAGGCCACGACCCTCATAACAACATATGTTTAGTTAGTGTTGCAATCGTCAGTCCTACCAGTGAAACTGGGTCGAGTCACCTTTAGAACACAAGGTCACTAGTCTAGTCTACCCTCCTAGCTACTCGGGCTTCCCGGTTTGTGCTCAAACATGTTTCAAGTTCCTGTCACCTATCACAATAATGCATAAAATCCAAACAGGGTACTTACACACGCAAAATCACAATTTTCATACCCATACCCGATTTTGAAACCACAGGCACACCAAAATCTTTTTTTAAACTTAATCTGCACTGCTTACACATTAAATTAAACTAGATGCATAATTTAAAAAAACACTTTGATGATTAATAAAACCCCTAAAAGTGTTTAGTAAAGAGTTTTCAAACATGTCGCAAAACACATAAGGGGAAAAAAGACATTCAAAGCCCCTTTTCAAAATAAAACATATTTTGACACATGCCAAAATATAAACCATGCCATCCTCACTCCCTAACTCACACACTACACAAATTACAAAAACCATAATAAAAAATTCAAAAGTAAAAGCTTATAAAACAATTTAAAATAAATCACTTGATGTTGCAAACTAAACCCACGCCAAACCTCTTTTACGACTTAACACACCCGTCATCATGACACAAATACAATTTGCATCACTTGCACAACTTGACAAGATAACCACACAATTCAAAATCACTAACAGAATTCTTAGCAGAAAAACACACTCCTAATATAACCATCCTACTAAATAATTTCCAATGCAAATGAAACTTCAAATAAATCCAACTTCGCACAACAAAAATTAATTGAATAACATGTCATAGAAAGTAAGAATTACAAATTAATTCATCAAATATTAAATTGGACGTGGAACCACCTAACTTTGATGCCGAGACTTCCAAACTTGGGTGCGAAACTCCAATCGCAACCAATTCGCATCACAACCAACTCAAATTATACCCTAAAAACAAAAACGGACCAAAGATAACATCTAAACCAAACCAAAAACCACATAAAATCTAATCGATCCCCACTATATTGAAAGGAATCAACAAGAAAAACGAAGGGGGGTTTACCCATTGTGTTGGTCAATGGTAGGGGGCAGCGCAAATCCGATTCTAAGGGGAAAATGGTGCGACGACAGGGCGGGAGGTTCTTGAAGGGGAGAGGGGGGTGCCGGCGGTCCATGATGGAGGGTCGACCAAAGCATGAGGTGCGCGTAGGGGTCCGAGTGACTATGAATGTCTGCTGGTCGAGAGCAGCGGTGCGGCTTGGGTAGCCGGTCCGGTGAGGGCTCGGTGCAGTGCGGCTTGGGTTCGCAGGGGGGTGGCGTTGCGACTGGCGAGGGCAGAGTGAATGAGAGGTAGGGTCTGAGGCGTCCTGGTGTGGGGAGGTCGAGCAGCGGCTTAGGGGTGTGAAGGTCGTGCAACATGAGTGGCTGGAACAACATCGCTCGGCTAGGGCATGCCAGATGAAATCGGCGATGAAGGAGGGCTTGAGGAGAGGCCATGACAAGATTGGAGAGGGGAGGAAAAAGGGCAGCGACCTGCAGTGTACAAGGAGATGTCCCGGTGGCTTGATGTGATGAAGAAGAGGAAAAAAATGGGGGGCTGCGCTAGCCAACCCTAGAAGAACAAAAAAAAGTAAAAAAATGAATTAAGAAAAAGAATTAAAAAAAAAGAATTAAAAAAAAATAATACTTATATTAATAATTATAATTTTAATAATAATAAATAAATAAAATAACATAAGTATCTACACTAATATTAATAATAATAATAATCAATTATAATTAATAATATACTCAAATAATATTACTATTATTATCAATAAAAAAATTTCTTAATGTTTATTAAACATATTATTTTCATTTTATTCATATTTCATTATTCATCATCATTTTATTATTCCTTTTATGTTTTAATTCATTTTTGAAAGCCGGGAAGACCGCGCGTCCTCAGAACCGGGCCTTTTCCATACGTCCGGTGACGCAGAACCCAAACACTCATAATAATAATAATAATAATAATAATAATAATAATGATAATAATAATAAAAACAAAATAATATAATAAATTGTAAACTATACAATAATCTACTTAATAAAATGCTAATAATAAAAAAAATACTCACTTAAATTATTATTCAAGATAATGATAACAATATTTTCAAGTGAAATTAATAATAATAATATTATTAAAACCATTTTTAATTCATCTTATTTCATTAACTGAACATCGGCAAGGCATGTAGTGACAAGGCAAGGTCGCATGACGACCCAAGTGAGGCCGCATGACTTCGACTGCAACGCCTTGGATGCAGTAAAGGTCAAAACACACGTTTTAAGATAGGAATTTAAAATTTTAACTCGGGTTTCAACCCGGACAACCCGAGGTCCAAGAAAAATTGATAAAATAAATAATGTAAAAGATGCAGGTGTGACCTGACCTTCCAGATTCAGGCCAGTAGGGAGTAGGCCCCAGCAGTTCCAGTTCAGATATTTGTGTCCTTGTCCCTTATTCACGAGCCCAGGACCGAAGTGTTTCTCTTGTGGAGGTTTTGGGCACATTCAGTGTCAGTGCCCGACCCGAGCTCAGTACGGTGGAGGTGGGCGGGTTCAGCGCCCGCCTCAGCAGCACCAGTTGTCGGAGAGGCCCTTCTAGTAGCAACAGGACTCTGCTCCTCGAGGTAAAACATTGGAGGAGGAGGCCGAACTCAGGGTGCTCATCAGGGACCTCGACCAGGGCGTGGTCGGGGAGGTGGTCAACATCAGAGAGGCAGAAGAGCTAGTCATGGACAGTTGCACGCAGCAAAGTTGGCATCTCCAGTAGAACCAGAGGTAGTAAGAGGTATGGTTTGTTTTTTCTGCACTCTCATTTCTGTTTTGTTCGATTTAGGAGCTTCGCACTCCTTTTTTGCACCTGGTCTAGCCCATGCTTTGGGTCTAGACGTAGAGAGAATTTCCGTACCCCTGGTGCTGAGTACACCAGTTGGAGGTCAGACCAGCGTATCTTGTGTTTGCTAGGGATGTGAGATGATTTTGGGACCACATCGATCTAGTGGGGATCTTATTTTACTACAGATGGAGCCATACGATGTCATCCAAGGCATCGACTGGCTATTTTTTGTTAGTTCCATTATTGAATACTTCTGAAGAAGAGTCATGTTCTCCGACGTGGATGGGCAGCATGTAGCTTTTGTTGGCGAGAGGAGCTATCAGGTGAGAAGTTGGTATGTGAAGCCTCTCCTTTCCTTGTTAGGCGGGTTATCTACGGTTTCAGCTGATACAAAGATGATAGATGTTCCAGATGTTGTTGGGGAGTTCCTCGATGTTTTTCCCAAGGAGGTTGTGACTCTACCCCCCGACGTGATGTTGAGTTCAGGATAGACTTACAGCCTGGTGCCCATCCGATTTCGATGGCCCTTATCGAATGACACCGTTGGTGTCACGGGAGTTGCGGATTCAGATTGATGATCTGATGGAGAAGGGTTTTGTTCGACCCAGAGTATCGCCTTGGGGTGCTCCAGTTTTGTTTGTGAAGAAGGCAGATGGTGGTATCAGGCAATGAATATACTACCAAAGGCTGAATCAGGTGACTGTCAAGAACCGTTACCCCCTTACAAGGATAGATGATCTCTTCGACTAGATAAGGGGAGGAGGTTGGTTTTCTAAGATTGATCCACGATCTGGATATCATCAGTTGAGGGTAAAGGATAGTGACATCTCGAAGATGGATTTCAGGTGCAGGTATGGGAACTTCGAGTTTGTAGTGATGCCGTTTGGAATTATGAATGCACCAGCTATGTTCATGGGACTTATGAACTTTGTCTTCGGAGAGTTTCTGGACCGGTCCATTGTTGTGTTTATCGATGACATCCTGATCTACTCAAGATTAGAGGAGGAGCCTGTTGGGAATCTCAGGGCAGTCTTGGAAGTCCTTCGACACCACCAGCTTTATGGGAAATTTTCGAAGTGTAAGTTCTTGATGCAAGAAGTTCACTTCACTGGGCACGTGGTGTCTCAGCATGGAGTGTCAGTGGACCTGTCGAAGGTGGAGGCAGTTGTTTCTTGGGAAGAACACAAGATCATGGAAGAAGTTCATAGTGTCCTTGGGTTGGAAGGTTATTATCGGAGGTTCGTTTCAGAATTCTCTCGAGTTTTTGCTCCATTGAAATCTTTGACTAGGAAGAAACAAACATTACTATGGAGCGAGCAATGCCAGAAAGATTTTGACTACCTAAAGGAGAAGTTGGTCAGTGATCCAGTGCTCATATTTCCAGAGGAATGGGTATTGTACGAGGTGTTTTGTGATGCTTCTGGCCTTGGGTTGGGGTGCGTACTGATACAGAAGAAGGGCGTGATCTGTTATGGGTCTAGGCAGTTGCGCCCTCATGAGCATAACTATGCCACCCATGACCTAGATCTTGGAGAATTAGTGTTCAAACTGAAGTTGTGGTGACACTACCTCTTTGGGGAGCACTTTTTAGTCTTCTCAGATCACAAAAGCTTACATTATATCTTCTCCCGACGTGACCTGAACTTATGACATCGTAGATGTGTTGAGTTTCTCCAAGACTATGACCTCGATATCTCTTACATTGAAGGTAAGGGAAACATTGTGGCTGATGCCCTGAGCAGGAAGTCTCATAAGGAAGTGGTTCGGGAACCCGCTGATGCTTGGAAAGCGATGGGAGAGTTGGCTACCTTGCGCTTGGATGCAAGGGTAAAGGGTGTTAGAGGATATTTGTTTCAGATGATGGTGAAGTCCTCCTTGTTGTAGAAGGTGGAAGAGTCTCAGTGGGGAGACTTCGAGGCAGAAGTAATGCAGGATCATATCGATTAGGGAAACGCTCCAGAAGGATGGTCAGAGGACAGCCGACATCAGATGATTTTTTATGGAAGGATGTTTGTTCCGGAGGTTATTTGTGAGGGAGTCCTCCGTGAGTTCCATAGATCAGCCTCGGCGGTACATTCGGGAGTTTAAAAAATGTACTGAGGCCTGAGGGAACAGTTTTGGTGGCCTAGGGTGAAACGGGCAATGGCGGAGTTTGTGGCTAAGTTCCTAGTGTGTCAGCAAGTAAAAGCTGAACACTGTGTTCCCAGTGGTTCGATGCATCCTTTAGATGTCCCTGAGTGGAAGTGGGATGACATCTCAATGGAATTCGTCACAGGACTAACCATAGATCAGGGTGGTTATGATGCTATCTGGGTAGTGGTGGATCGACGGATGAAATCAGCTCACTTCATAGCAATTAAGGAGTCAGGCCTGCTGAGTACCTTAGCACAGAGGTACGTAGATGAGGTGGTGCGTTTTCATGGAGTTCCAAAGAATATCATCTCAGGTCAGGATACTCGGTTTAACTCATGAGTCTAGAGAGGGTTACATCATGCTTTTGGAACCCAGCTATGCCTTAGCACTGCTTTCCACCCCCAGACAGATGGGAAGATAGAGTGGACTATCTAGACGTTGGAGGACATGCTTCGAGCAAGCGTTTTGGATTTCGGAGGATCATGGGTGCGACACTTGCTTTTAGTAGAGTTTTCTTACAACAACCACCCCCACTCTACTATTATCATGGCACCATTTGAGGTTTTGTATGGAATACCATGTCGTTCACCCATTTTCTGGGCAGAGGTTGGTGAGACAGGTGCTCTTGGTCCAGAGGTAGTATAGAGCAGCAAAGAGAAATTTGAGCTTGTGCGTGAGAGGATGAATGCGGCTCAGGACTGATAGAAGTCTTATTCTGATCGTCGAAGGAGGCCCTTGGAGTTCCAGGTGGGAGATCATGTGTTCTTGAAGGTTTCCCCTCGACAGGGGCAGTAGAGGTTTGGTAAGAAGAGTAAGCTCTCCCCTAGGTTCATTGGACCTTTCAAGGTGTTGAGGCGAGTCAGAAAGGTGGAATATCTACTATCCCTGCCACCTCAGTTGGAAAAGGTTCATGATGTCTTCGACGTCTCCTAGTTTCGTCAGATCTTACACGAAGACTCTCACGTTATCGACTGGGGAGAGTTAGATATGGGAGACGACACGACCTTCGAGGAATGACCAGTCAGAATCGAGGATCGTAAAGGGAAGGTTCTCCATAGACGAACCGTCACCTTGGTTCGTGTGTTGTGAAGGCATGGCGGCCTCAATGAGAGAACTTGGGAGTGGGAGGCCCAGATGCACCCTCACTACCCGGAGTTGTTTTGACTTGTGTTTTTCTTTGTTCTTCTGAGATTTGTTTTGATGTTATACTCTGTACCTTTGATATATGGAATTCTTGGCTTGTCGTTGTGAGACATTTTGTTTCCTTGTTCTCTGGAAGTGTGTAACATGTCCAGATGTGTGGGGAATGGGAAAACCTGATCCTTAATTGAGACACATTAATGGGGATGCGATTAATCCCATGCAGGCGAGTCAGTGCCACCTAAAGCGGATAATATCTCGACATGGGAGAAGGAATTTTCCCAAGCAACGTGTTTGGGAAGTGTGTCGGTTTTACCGTGTTGGGGGCAGTGCAAGTTGAAAAATCCTAATGTATGGAAGTGGGAAGACCCAATTCTCAAACGAGACTCATTAACGAGGATGTAATTAAACCCATGAAGGCGAGTCAGTGCCGCCTAAAGCGGATAATATCTTGACATAGGAGAAGGAATTCCTAACACATATGATTAGGGTTGTTGGATGGGTTCTTGTTATAATGAAATCCCTAAGAGGTATCTTGTTGGGTTCCTCTGGGTTGGTTTTTTCATTCTCGAGGACAAGATTGTTTTAAGAGGTATCTGATGTAATGGACCGGACTTCTCCGGCCCATTCCTTTGTCGAAAAGAAGGTCCTGAAGTGTTCTGGAGGGTACAATGGAATTTTCCCAAACTTTTCAGAATTTTGTAACTAAACGCTGTGTAGTGCGGGTACACGCCGGGTACCACCTTCCCAGGTATACCCCGTGTTGAAGCCCTGTCCTTTCTGCGTGAAATAAATGAGTACATGCCGTGTAGCCTATACTACATTCTGTGTAGTTCCTCCCCGCGTACGTGTTACCTTCAAACCGTGTGTTTACCAGTCAAAGGTTGTGTGCCATGTTGAATCCGTGTCCTTGAAGCGTGAAATAAATGAGTACACTCCTTGTATCCCATACTACACTCCATGTAGTTTCTCCCCACGTACGCATTACCTTCAAACTCTGTGTTGACCAGTCAACAGTCGTGGGCCGTGTTGAATGCCGTGTTGGAATCTGCGTGGAGACCGTGTGAAATGGCCTAGTACACGCAATTTACTAGGAAGTACACGCCATATAATTTAGTTTTTATCGCCTATAAAAGGAGGGGACCTCTCCTCCTTTTAAAATCATTCCTCTCCTCCCCTTTCCATCGAGCAGAGCTCTCCCGAGAGACTCCAAAGATCCTCTCTTCCATAACTTCTTCGTCTGAGCTCTGATTTACGATCTGTCAGTGGCCACGAGATCGTAATGACGAGGAGAAACTTTTGAGCTCGGATCTGTTGCTTTCCCTTCGACCTTTCCTTCATAGCTTCCACCCGAGTAGGTTTTTGACAGGTTTGGACAGAAGCGACGGACGCCGACAGCCGTCTTCTAAAGTTGATCTCGCGGAGCGTTGTGATCAGAACCTGTTGAGGTAGGGACTTTACCTTTGTCTCTCTAATTTGTCCATCATTCGGGATGGGTGTCCTCTTGCTTTCATGAGACATAGTTGAACCATGTTAATGAAGATAGTAACTCTCTTAATGAACGGGGATTGGAAAGTTGTTATTTTTATCTTTGTTTGTCCTATTGTTATGTTATTGAATAGGCATATGCGTACTGAAAATCATGGTCGTTGGGGGAATTTGCTTGCGCAATTAAATGTTTCTC
Source organism: Viscum album (assembly GCA_963277665.1). Classification (NCBI taxonomy): domain Eukaryota; kingdom Viridiplantae; phylum Streptophyta; class Magnoliopsida; order Santalales; family Viscaceae; genus Viscum; species Viscum album. The sequence goes on along the minus strand of OY728146.1, from coordinate 1,772,926,611 downwards.
TATCTTTCAAGACCATTTTTTGGATGGAACTTTATGGAATATGGAAATTGGTTAATCACGTAAAGTTGGCTGATTAAAATTCGAAACCCTTGTGTGATCACCCCGGTTGAACAAAATAGAATAATGAACATGTGGGTGTTGGTTTGGTTCGTGGTGTGTGAGAAGGGGGGGGGGGGTCAATCCTAGGTTGTTATGAATATAATGGGAAGAGAGTTTGTGGAAAATGATATTAAAGGGGCACTAATGTGGCACGAGCGTTGTTTTGTGATAGAGTTGTGGAGATGTGGTTATAGTGGCTGCAGGGCTGCAGTAATGGGTTGTGATATTAAAAGAAAGTGGAAAGTTGATAAATGACATGTGGGGAAAGATAATGAATTAAATGCGGGAACAAAAAATGGGGTTGACTAATGATAAAAGTTTGGTTTTGTGTTTCTTGTGTTTTATCTAACTTGATTTGTGGTTGGAAGGGTTTTCTAGGAAACGCTTGATCTGGTTTGATAATTTCCCAGTAGTTAAGGAACTAATAAATTGATACTATTGTAACATGAAAACCTAAATGGGGTTGGGGTTTTTTGTTGCATGCATGCTTCGTAATAGCAGTGCCGAGGAATGTGCTTGGTTTCTCTATTTAGAATCCATAGGTTGGGCTGTGTGTTTGGTATACATATATGTATCTGTATCTTTGTGTTTTGTCTCACCCCACCCATGTTGAGCACTTAGTTCCAAACACTCCCATTTCATGGGAGAGGATGTTTTCCCCCTTAGTTACTAGCTCCTTCCCGCCCCTTCTTCTACAGTCTATGATGGATTGAGAAGTCTTTATACCGAAGACTCTTTGGGTAGGTTTTTATTGGGGTGGTTTTAGCCTAAGACTCTTCGGGCAAGTTTACTATTCCCAAGAATCTTCAGGATGAGGCCCAGGTGTGCTCGGGCGGGGACGTGATTGTGGTGATGAGGCCTAGGTGTGTGTGGGAGGGATATGTGGTTGTGGGGCCCAGGTGTGTGCCGGCGGGATATGTGGTTGTGAGGCCCAGGTGTGTGCGGGCGGGATGTGTGGTTAGTGAGGCCGAAGTGTGTGCGGGCAGGAAGAGTGTAGTAGCGTCAGGACGTTCTCCATTAAGAAGAGAAACTAGCTAGTGTGTGTGGGGGGGGGATGGTGATGGGTAACTAATACTCTTATTCTTATATACTACTACATGTTGTTTTGTGTTATTGGTGAGTGTGGCTGGTGAGGTTGGGTGGATAGAATTCTTTGCTGGGTTTTGGTTTATTCTGTTGTTCTCACGAGACATTATGATGTCTCCCCACTTGTGCACGAGGGCTTTAGGTTTCCCTACTGATTATACTTGTATGATCACCCTACGTTTATTTTCAGGTTTCTAGGAGGACTACTAGGGCCATGCGGGACCCTACTAGTCAGGACAGTTGGAGTTGTTGCAGTTGTTGTACTCCTGTTTCTTTTGGTTGTGTACTTTTGAGATTTTTTGTACTTGTACCTTGTTTCAGAATTGTTTAAACATGCATGTGGGATTGGTTTGAGTTTATTTTCATTTACATGTTTATTTTTCTTTTGGTGTTTGACTCATCCTACTTCCTGATCATAAATAATAAAAAGGGTAATGCCTCCCATATTTGGGAAAACTGATACCCTTGGTGCTAGTCGCCACTCCGGGGCCTACTGGAGGCGGGACTCGGGGGTCATTATCTCCCTTTCACCATTGCCAGCTCAGGAGGGGCCTCTTTGGGGGGAGGGGTTCATGACATAATATTATTAATAGATATATATACTATATATATATGATATATATGATATCCAAATCATGAATATAATTATAGAGATAATGGAATTTCGACCACATGAACAATTTATAATTATAACAAATTCATTTTTACTCTAATTCAGAACATCAAAAAAATGTCCGATATGAACTCAAATAATTTAAAAATTATTATAGAAAGGTAATAAATGATATAAAAGGAATAATAAACTTGAAAAATTTTCTTAATCAAGTATAAAATAAAAAGTGTTCATTATTCCGGAGATTAAAGAACGAACGGGTCAAATCGGACATGAGGTAAGGGGTTTCTTATCTCACTTTTAATTCTGTGAGATTTCCATTATTCGCCACTTATTTATTTCATGTGGTGTATTGTGTATGGCCATTTGATATATATTATCATGATTCTATTTATATTCATAGTATTGTTTGATTCATTTGCTGGTTATTATCTTTTGGTCTTACGACTCGATTGATTACAATGTGGTAATGGGTTTTCATCTCACTTTTTATTCTCATGAGATTCATGCTATATTTGCCACTATTTAATTTTGTGTGGTGTATTTACTACTACTGATTTTATTCTTTGTGTAATATAATTTAATTTATGGGTATTTACATCTTCATTGTTTGATCCTTCTTTCATGTGGTGTATGTTTTGTAGGATACCAAATCAGTAAGAGAACTTTTCAACCCAATTTATATTCCATGGGTTAATCATGTAATTATTAATTATGCAATGATATGATTAAGCGTGGAATCACTATTTATTTACTAATGTTGTAATTTCCACACCACTTTGTGTGGATATAATTTTGATACATATAATCACTCCATTGATAAATTCTCAAGTCATCGATATGAACTTGATAAGAGTAATTTTAACTCAATTTCCATTCATTGAGTTAAACATCCAAGTCATTGGTTTTGTATTAAAAAGAACATGTGTGAATGTACTATGATTTATTTAAACTGAAAATACAATAATATTGAGTGTATTTTTATTTGTCACACATTATTATGTAATTTAATTATCCTTAATCTAAGGATACAGTTTCTATAATGGATTTCGTCTTAATTCACATTTCATTGAGACTTCATTGTTGTTATGAACCAATTCACTCTTATATGGTGTCTATACTATCGTTTGGCATATTATATCATGAATCCCTTTATTCTTATGATATTATAAAATTCACATTAAATGCTATTTCTCAATTATCTGTATTCAAGCGTCTCTCATTTTGTTAAAAACTATTTAAATAAAATATCGTTTTAAATTTTTTAAAGATTTATTCTTCTAAATATTTCCCATTAATGTACATGTTTTCAAAATAATTTTTAGGATTTATTTATATTGACATTATGGTTTTCAAATTATAATTCATTTAAAATCTTCAAAGTGTTATGGGACACTTTGATTCAAAAATCACTTTATTTAATGTTTTAAATGGTTTTGAAAATGGTTTGATAACGCATTATTTATTTCCATATCCTAATTTGATATATTGTGATTGGAATGTGGAAATGTTATCTTTCCTTTATGCTTGTGTTATTTTTTATGATTATGTTATGATTATTGGGTATTGTTTATGTATATGGGTGGTTTCGTGATAAAACTATGGCAGGTGAGCCCGAGATAGCTCTCCAATACATTGGGTAACATGATAGAGGTAAACATTAATGTCTCTCCTAATAGATTTAGGGAATATACTATGATGGATACTCAAAATGTAACTCCCTACGTTGATGTGATAGCTACAATGTATGCATTATATGGATTCCACCAGTTATCTTTGTGATTTATGTTTTCTATGTGTTATGCATAAATCTCATGATTTCATTAGGTATGTTAAAGAGAATATGTTATGTATGTAATGATGAACTAATGTTTTATTTCTTTTTTTTACAACCCTTACTGAGCTTTTTATGCCCCTCATAATTTTTGAAATTTTTTTCGCAGGACTTAAAGATGAATATGGTCAAGGATAGGATCAAGGAAAAGTCATAATGTCTAAAACATAGAACTAGACATGACTCGTTTTTTTCAAGAGTTTTTATTTTATGAAAAAAATAAAAACTGAGTATAAGTGTCTAAATTGTAATTATTGAGATGTAATGTAATTGTTATGGCCTAATTATCTAAAACAATAATCATGAAAAGATCCTCATTTTGAATTATTCATTTAATTCAAGATTATGTAATGTTTTAAGGCCAGATCCTTATATTTCACAATAAAACCAATCAAGGCTGGTAAAAATGATGTATTTGTAAATTATATAATATATTTAGGATATTTATGAAGTTTTTATGGTTCTAAAATTTTTATATCACACATAACTTCATTCTTTATAGTTTGTGGGAATATGATAATGTTGTTTGTGTGTATGGTAGAGTACCCCCTTATAAAGTAGTATTCTTCTTTCAAAATATACATGGAATGAATTATTGATGTTTTTAATTACCAAATGTGATATATATTACAATTAAATTATTCCTAAATTATAATATAACATTTATATTTATTTCATTCATTCTTCCAAGATTATGGAAACAACATTCATACGTATATATGGCTTACCATCCCCATGAACGGTGCATTTAATTTTCTATATATAAATATTATGGATTAATATAAATACATATAGTATAAAAATATATAACTTTTAAATAATAATTATCATTTTATATTTGATTTTACAACGATCACTATATGTGTATAACAAATATAAAAAATCAAAACGTAAACTAAAAACAAAGCACTTACTACCAAAAATGCAACTTTAACATGGAATTGTAATTTAAAAGGTAATAAAACATAATATTAAAATAATAAATGTTATGATGTATATTAACATGGATATATAATTTATGTATAATAAAATTATATTAATTATACATGAGGTTTGACAATATGCAACATAAGTCAAGACTGAAGGTAAGTGATTTTCGTCTTACTTTTTTACTTCTATGATACACATGCCATGTTCACAACCTATTTATTTTATGTGTGGTGTAAAATTACCATGAATATGATCATACTAATAATAATTAATGTTATTTATATATTAATTTTATTATCTTTATTTCATGGTGTTATTTTTTGAAATTTTAACCCATCTATAAGGGAGGTTTTTTTATCAATTTTCTTATATGAGACATACATTATGTTATGAACCTATATTATTTCAAATGGTGTATATAAATTCAAATTTACATTTAATATAATTCTTTTTTTCTTACACATGATATTTTATTTTTCATGTTATTTTACTCATTCAGGGGATTTTGAATCAATGTTACCAAATTCTTAAGGCTGTTATCTTACAATCTCAATGTTTATTGAGATGATTTATGATTTTGTATTAAATATTTATATCTCATTATCTACCTCTCATTAATTCTCATGATTTTTATTCAAATATGTTTATTAATTGTATATTAATTCAATGTTACGATTTATAAACTCCTCGGTACATAGTATTACTAAGAAAATGTTTTTAAGAAAATACAAATTTATTTCTCACCTCAGCCGATAATATGTTCTCATTAAAATTTTTCCCCTAAGAATGTATTCAAATTTTTTAATAATTACATTATTACTAAAATAATAAATTTTTATATTTTTTTCTTCATAATAAAATATTTTATAGGAAAAATCATATATTTTTTTAAACAATTATCTAGTTTATTTCACAGAAAATGCGAAAGGATCATTTAGTTTAATGTGTGCGTCCTGAACTGAAACTTATAACTTAATAGCTAATCATTTCATAGAATATTCCTTTATAAAATTTCAATTTTATTTCCAAATAATTTTTTTCAAATTGTTTTATGTTTAAAAAATAACTTTTCAGAGTGTAAATTATATTTTCCTCATGAAATGTTTTTAATTATATTTTAAAATTGTTTTCAATCTATGATGCCATTTGTTGGTGTCACCGATGCCTTATTATGGATATTATCCGTAGATAACACTTATATTATTTTTATAATTTTTTTATGTTTTTATTGAATTATTATTATGAAACAAATTTATCTTTCTTGGGTCATTCCATGAGGAAATGCTTATGAAACATGTTTCCATTTTGGGGTTATTCCATAATGAAATGATTATGAAACTTGTATCCCTTAAACAAGTTATGATATGATTAAATGATTATGATACCCATTTAATTTAGTGGGTTATTATATTATGAAGGTGTATGATCTTGTTGAACATATAAATATTGTTTTCATTATGTGATATGTGGGACCTATATCTAACTTCAATACATTTTATAATAATTCATATCTGTTGAGTTAGAGAGGGTTGGAATGGGGAGTGAAATGTATTCAATAATAAAGGTATGTTATGGAAATTAAACACAATCCATTAAGATAGAGATATAACAGAATGTAAAACCAGTTCTGTAAGACATGGATAGAATGGGGAGTGAGCTGAGTTTTTTAATGAAAATTATTCGCTATGATGATATTGGTAGCGATACTTGACTAATAAGGTGAATGATTTTCTATTATCTTATGTATGCTAAAAATTCCTTATCTGATGTCTATGTTATGCTCTCCTGGATTATGTTATTTTATTCCCTTATTTGTCATGTATGATGAACTACCAATCATTATTCTGTAAATGGAGATCATGATCTATGATATGTAGGGTATGATTTTTGTATGTTATACTCATGTTCTTACACACTTATGTTCATGTTATGCTTATTTATCTCCCTTGTTTACCCTTAATGATCACATGTGATCACCCTATATTATTTTTTCATTTCCCTTTGTTATGAAGATATGTATTATTTATTATATTTCAACAGATGGTTCTTTTGTGAAGATCATTGTTGGAGATGATGTATCTCACTAATTGACCAGAACTTGTATTTATATGGTTCCAATGGTCCATGGGCATGTAATTAGGTAATATAAATAACATTCTTCAAAAAAATTGCAATACATATATATGTGATTAATGGGTCACTATATCGGGTATCAAGGTACATATATTGTTAGTATTTTGAAACTTGTATAAAAGTATAATAGAAATATCTATAAGGAATTTTCTAAGGATAATTCTAAGAATGAGACAATGTATAAGAGAATTTCTTATAATATTGTTAAATGATAGTGTGAGTGGTTTTATAGAAATACATTCCTTATTGGATACTATAAGTGGTTGAGGATCCAGATTTTATGTACCAATTCATAACAAACATGGAAAATCCATATTGATCTAGGAACGAATTGGAATTGGTTAACAAAAATGGGCATTGTTACACACAAGGTTTGACACAACCAAGGAATATTCTTTTGGAATTCACAAACACCTTATGGATCATAATTAAGGATTTAAATATAACATGTCTGTTAGTGGACTAACATAAACCTAATGTGTCATATATTAAAGAATAAGGTTTCATAATTTTTCATCATAACAACTATTTTTCAATATTATATGATTACCACTTTGGTTTTTACTACTAACCATTAGCTTTTTGGTTTCATTTAATGGATGGAACCCAAAGGAACCTCAGTAATTCTAAATGAATTAGACAAAAAAATGATTTTCATATATATAATCCAAATGGTATGATATATAGAATGAAAATCAATTATCACAAAAATTTCTCATTCTTTGAATCATGTTGTACATGAAAACTATTAAAGGAGGGAACAATATCTGATTATGTCCTTCATGAGGGAACTTACACCTATATTCTTTAGGTCATCTGAGCCAATAGTTGCTGAAAAATGGATCAGTACTGGTGAAAATATATTTTCAATTCTCTAATATTTTTAATATGAAAAATTCATTTTTATAGAATTTGGAAGGTAATGTAGAGAACTGGTGGAATCATATCAAGAAAAAGAAGGAATCATGACGAATTTTAGTCAATGGATTTAAAACAGTTTGAGAAATTATGATTCAATAATTACATTCCCCTTATTCTTCATAAAAATATGGAGAATGTGTTTTTTGAGCTATGTAAAAAAAGGAAAATCCATCCATTATTACCTTTGAGGAAACTTTTACAAGTCTTGTGAGGTATGTTTCTGGAATTATCATCCAACTTTAACATAAGGTTGATCAATTAGTCATTAGAATAAAACCATTTATATGAAGGGAATTTTACATAACAGACTTTGGAATATATGATTATATTGTTTGATGTGATATTAAGGTGGAAATAGAGGTTGAAGTTACATATAAATGTCCTGGTTTAGACAAGAAAAGTAAGATGGAGTTAAATGGAAAATATTAGAACCATTCAGAGAAGAAGATGTGATTTCCTTTATGATCATAGTATTGGAAGAATCAAGGATTAAAATTCCTTAAGAGGACTAATGAATATTTTCTATATAGAAGGGAAGGTAATCAGTCATTTTATTTTCTATTTGATGGGAATAAGTTAGATAATAATGTGAATTTAGAGAAAGCTACACATAATAGACCGCCCACACTTAAATTCATCACATGTAAGAATAATGGGCATTATTATAACATGTTCCAAAACATGAGAATTAATGATGATGATCGATGTTAGTAACGTCTTAAGATAAGAAAAATGGGGAAATCTCTTTTCATCACTATTTCGGAAGAGGGGTAATATAATGACTTTTTTAATATACACATACAATGCACTATAGGACTTCTAATGTCTTATTTGACTCTAGATCTACCCATTCTATCATATCTGAATAAATTTATAAGGGTATCATGATTCCACCTAGATAATTAGATGTTTAATTAGAAGTGATAAATAGTAATATTATGATGATCACATCTCAAGTGTATAATTCCTATCTGATTGATGTTGGAAGGAATGTGCTTCCTAAAAACCATTTCAATCTTCATATAGTTTAATTGGATGCCATCATTGTTGTGGATTGGTTTTTTATGAATAAATCCTACATCAATTTTCAGAGATGGAAATTCAAATTTTATATTACAAACCATCCTACGATCTTCAATCAATCTGAGAATAAATATGTATATCTATTGGAAAATACATCCATTGTATGGGTCCATATTTTCATTCATAAGCAATGTTTATCTCGAATGGTCGGGGGTAAACATGAAATCAATGATATTCCTATTGTACGTGAATTTTTTGATGTATTTATAAGATAATTTTATAGTCTTCTACCAAAATATGAAGTTGAGTTCTCAATATAACATGTACATGGTTCTACACAAATTTTAATGAATCTTCATAGAATTGACCAAATTGAGTTATTGGAATTAATGAAGTAACACTAGGAAAACCATGAAAATGGATTTTTTCAGAAAAGTGTGTCACTATAAGTTTCAAATAATCATTTTGTGAAATGTAAAGATGGATAAATGCAACAATGAATTGATTAAAGAGAATAATAAAATATTTCAATTTTGAAAAAGGATCATTTTCCCTCTATTGATGACTTGTCTGATCAACTGAGCGGGGATAAATACATTTCCATGATTGATCTTCATTCTTGATATCATCAATTAAGGGTCGATACTGAGTTTATACTCAAGAATTAATTCTACACATGGTATAGAAAATTTAATTATATATTATTTCCATTCGATATTACTAATACCCATTCCATATTCATAGATATAATGAATATTGTCTTTTTAAGCTACCTTGATAAGTTTTTTATAGTCCTTATAGATCATATTCTTAACTATTCAAATATAATAGAAGATCATGAAGTCCCCTTGATAATAGTATTAAAGGATCTAAGGAAGGATAAAATATATGTAAAAGTTTTAAAGTGTAAATATTTTCTATAAATGGTTTTATTTTTTGGTCAAACAATCTTAATTTAGGGTATATCAGTAGATACATTAAAGCCACAGGCTATTGAATATTGACCTACACCAACTAAAGTGACGATGATCCATAGTTTCTTGGGTTTAGCTAGATATTATCGATGGTTTAGGGATAATTTATCATGAAAATATAATACTCTTAGCAATATAACATGGAAGGGATAGATGTTCCTTTGGACATATGAATGTGAGGACAATTTCATGGAATTGAATAGAATATTAGTCAGTGGACCCCTATTTTCTTTAACCAATAGTGTAGAATGATCTTAAAAATATTTTGATGCATCATAGAATTGATTGAGATGTGATCTTATAAATAATGATATGTTTATAGGTAATGACTCAAGTAAACTGATGGTTTAGGATAAAAAATAACCCAATCATGATTTCGATTTACAAGTAGTAATTTTTTCATTAAGGATATAGAAGAATCATCTTTACAGATAAAAGTGTGATATATATTCTGATCATAAAATTTTAAAGTATATATTCACATTGACGGAGTCTAATACAAACCAAATATTATGTTTACACCAGATTAAATATTATAAATCCCCAATCCATTACAACCACGGGAAATAGAAAAATGAGTAAGATGATTTGAGTCGAAAGGATCATGCTATATTATCCATGATGAGGTAAAAATAAGATCCAATATTTATGGATCTACAAAGGATAGATATATAAATAATGAATAACAGAAAAACATTATCTTTATCAAATGAATTATCAAATATCCATCCCTATGAAGATTGAAGAGGTGAAAAAGTAAGATTTATAGATACAAAAGAAGGATAGAAATGTTCCTAGGTTTAACCAAGATCATGATAGAATGATAATGTTCATGAAACTTGTATTTATTCCATACTTAAAGTATTTTAAGAAGAAGATATTAGAGGAATATTATAGTTCTAAATCCACTATTCATATTTTAAGTATGGAGATGGATGGAGAATTGAAATAATACTTTTGGTGGGATTGAATGAAGATAAAAATCGAACAATTTGTATCTCAGTGATTGGTATGTCAGTAAAATGTTGCTGGATGAAAAAAAATATATATGGATTTTTCATCCATTTCCCATTATAGAATGTAAATGGGAAAACTTCACTGTGGATTTTTCAAATATAATCCTAAAAATTTCTAAAGGGAAGAATTTTATATGGGTCATAGTTGATTTCTTTACTAAGTTAACAAAATTCATTCATATAAGGGAATACTTATCTTTAGACCATCCTTCCCTAAAATACAATAAGTATTTTGTAAGGTTTCATGGAGTACCATATTCCATTCTGTATTATTTGGGTCTCAGGTTTACATAAACTGTTTGGATAATTCTTCATTAAGATCTTGATAAAGAATTGAGTTTCATCAATGTGTATGATCATAAAATAAATGATCAATCTAAAAAACAATATAAACCATTTAGGATATGTTGAAAACTTTTTCAATGGATTTAAAAGGCGGTATGGATCAAAACCATACCCTAGTTGTGTTTTCCTACAAAAATATATTTCACTTAAGAATTCATATTTCTCTTTAGGAATCCCCCAAAGGATGGAAATGTAGAGCTCCAATGTGTTGGAATGATGTTTGATAAAGAAAAATATTGGTACCGGAGATAGATGATGAAATAGTAGAGAAGATAAAATTTATACAACAATACATCAATTCATCTCATAGTGAGTAAAATAATAATAATTATAATCACTATTGTGATTTAGAATTTGATATTGGTGATAAGGATTCTATATGAATTTCACTATTCAATAAGGTTATTAGATTAAAGATGAAAGGGAATATAAGACCTATTTATATAAGATCCTTCGAAAATATTGATCATATTATAATTGTTACCTTTAGATTCAAGCTTCCACAAAACCTCTATCATGTGTATGACATGTTTCATGTATCAATACTGAGTAATCACATACCTAACCCAACACATGTGTTGAACTCAAAGGTTATACATATACTGAAAGATCTTTCTTATGAGAAAAAAATGTTGAGATCCTTGATCATATGAAGAATGGTCTATGAAACAATAACACTCTCTCGGTAAATGAATTGTTGGAAAAAAAATCCTAAATCTATATGGGAACTTATGGATATGATGAGGAATAATTATCCCCATTTTTTATTAGAATAATGAATTTTGGAGAATAAATACATTTTCAGGGGGGGTATAATGCAAAAATATGAGTTTTTAATGATATTTTTTCATATAAATAGAATTACTCTAAACTAAACCATTTTATAAATGAGTTATAAGGAAGAGAATGTTATGAATATGCTATAGGCAGTACCATCATAGCTTGCGATGCACAAAACAACGAGTTTTAACACAAACATGATTGATTATTATGTTAGTTTTTTAAATGAGAATGTTATAAAAATATTAATTAATCCAAGAAATATTAATAGAAATAATTTTAAAAAATAGTATTTATAATGGTTTTATATAATAAAATATATTTGTTAAAAATACATAATTTCGATAAGGTCTTCATATGTTTTAAATATAGAATTTTCTAAAAAAAATCATTTTCATGTATTTTTGTGAAGAACAATATAGTTATTTTTTTCAACATTTAGAAATAGAAATTGAAAAAAACTTTATTTTTTTATTTCATAATATCAAAATTATCCTTGGGTGAATATTCAAGATTTTTCTGAAAAGTTTCATTTTTCCATCAATAGTGAAAAATACTAAATTTGAATGAAAACTTCCTTTTTAATTTAATTTTTTTGTAGATATAAAATATAATTTAAATTATTATTTAAGTTATTTAGTTCAATTATAGATATATAAATGAATTTTTTTTCATTGAAATCATATTTATATAAAAATTGGATATAAAAACTTTGTAATCTTTTGATTGTTTTTCACATTGAAACCCGCTTTCTCGTCACATTTGCGAGATTAATTTTAAATTTGTTTTGTTCCAATTATATTAATTGAATTTTAAAAATTGATTCTATATTTTTCATTAGACTAATTTTTAATTTATAATATGGAAAACATAATTTTTTATAAAAATGAATAGTGAATGTAGTATAAATTAACTACCATAGTTATGTTAAAAATGTGTTTATCAGGCATAAACTATAAATATTAGGGAAAAATATACATATAAACTTGTCAAAAAAATAATTTTGGAATATATTTATACCATTATACATCTGAAATCAGAAAATGTTCTAATTTGGATACACTTTACATATGAAAAATGTGGGAGTAGTTATTTCATTCAAAAATAAAAAGTGTGTCCTCTCCCCCACATATAAAAGGTCACCCCCTCTAGTAATTATTAACATATTCAAACAAGACTGGTTAGAAAAAAAACAACAAAAATATTTCTTAACTTACCTCCCCTCATTCTAGAATACTTATTTTTGATAGATATGCATTCTAGTAAGGATGATGCTACAAACTGATAGAGGATACCCGAAGAAGAGGTAATGCTAATTAATGAGAGTCTTTGTTCTATTTCATAGTCTAACCCATTAAATTATTATCATATAATTATTATGTAATATTAAAAAAATATGAAATATATTTTTAGTTTTTAATGTTATGGTAATGACCTGAAACTATCACCACATCCATCAAATGGGTTATGAAATAACTATTCATTTGTATGGTGGACTACCATATTGTTAACAAATGTCATTCATTATTCCCATTACAACATACCAAGTATGGTAATAATGTTTTATTTAGAGTTCACATATGATATATATGATATTTATGATGTTATTATAAATCTTTAAATTTTATATAACACATACCAGTATGCTTTCCATTGTGTGGGAATATTATAACGTCTTTTGTGTATACCACAGACTATAGCCTCACGAAGAGATGTGATTCTTTCATGCTTTATAAGGAATGTATTAGAGGTGGTTTTAATAAAAATAAGTGATATGCATGAAAATTTTATTCGGTAATGATAATATATCATTTCTCATTATTTATTTTAATCCGACATGTAAATCGAAAAAGTGTTTGTGTCTGTGTACGACATACCGTCGTCATGAATGATGAATTTCATTTTATATCTCTAAATATTATGAATTTCACTAAATACATATATAATTAATATATATATATGTATATATATGAGATTTATATCATGTTTATAATTATAGAGATTAAGGAACCATGAAAATTTTAATAGAACCATGAATATTAAAAATTACATATTATATGAAAAACAAAGAGTTTATTTCCCGAAACATAATGTTAATCTGGAATCATTAATAAATGTGTAATAAAAGTTCATAATAGAATCATATATAATATTATATATATTAATATGATTCATTAATACATTTATAATAAACATATATTATTTATTCAAGAGGTTTAACCATGTGTGATGAAAGTCAAGACTTAAGGTAAGTGGTTTTTGTCCCACTTTTTACATCCATGAGACATGTGACATGTTTAACAAAAATTTATATTATGTTGAACGTATACATATCATTGATGTATTTTATGAATATTACTATTATAATTATTGGGTTTTACATACCAATTTTATTATATATCTTTCTTGGGTTTTATTTGTTAAAAGTTAACAAATTTCTAAAGGTTTTTTGTCCCCATTTTCTTTCTTTGGGACATATGTTATGTTATTCACCTATATTATTTTATAGGTGTATATACATCCCCTTTAACATGTTATTTAATGAATTTATCTTTTCTCATTATATTTTATGTTTCAATTTATATTATTCCTTCATGAGGATTATTATTAAATGTTACCAAAGTATTTGGGGTTTTATGTTAATATATAATTTTATGTGGATTTTTTATGATTAATTATCCAATTTTGACATCTCATCATATATATTTCATGAATTCTCATAAATTTTCATTTCATCTAGTTACTAATTATATAATATGTTAGCGGTTAAATATTTACAGTTCGTTCTACTAATTATAATTAATAAATGTTGTAAATAAAATTTTTTCTCTGTCTCTATCTTATGTCGGAAATATATATTTTTTCCAAAACCAGGATTTCATAAAATATTTCCAAAAATGTTTTTTCACACTATTATGATTTTAAAAATACATTTTCCCTTTTATTTTTTTAATTTTTTTTGAAATTAATATTCATTCCATTTTCCAAACAACTAAATTTTTTATTTTATTGAAAATATGAATGTAACCTTTTTTTAATGTATATAAATAATAAAATATTATAAGGTGATGAAAAATAATTAATTTAATTATTTAATTTTATATTTTTAGTTTTATTTAAGTTCAAAATTGTTGTAATGACCCATATTTTCTTTGGTTTTATTTTTATAAATTAATTGGGAAAATTTTGAGACTAGGCGCTGGGACGGTGTGGTATTCCATGACCCAGTGTGCCCGGAATAACTCATTGAAAAATTTTAATCCTTTAATAAATCGTCTTGGTGGTTTTTCATTAAACTATAATAACTTCTAAAAGGTTTCCAGATTAGAAATTAGAGGGAAATGTTATTCTTAGAACAACGACATTACCTTAGGTAGGGACTAACATCATCTGGTGCAAAAGAGAAAAAAATGTTAGTTTTGGATGTGTTAATAATAAAATATTTAATAAAAATACCTTATTATGACACATCAATGGTTTATTGTTTTGAATGAACTATTTATAGGGAATTTTGGTCTATTATCATAACATTGTAATTTCCGTGACAAGTGGAGAAAGAGTTCTCTTCAACGAACACCAGCAGATTGATAATTAGTGATGTAGGATCAGATAATTGATCATGGATTGAAGATCTACAATTCAATGAATGACGATGATGTAGCTTCACCCTTCATCATCGACCTATCCAAACTCCTGGTAGGGTGTTGTTTCTTTGTGATTCATTTTCCATTTTTAGATTTTACAATGGTCCCGAACCAACCCACAAACATGTTGATAAAAAGTTCAATCACATGTAAGAAGGTAGTTATAATGTGGGGTTCAGATTTGTGTGATTGATTTGTTCTTAGTGATCCCTCTAATAAGTATGAATTGACGCTAAAATGAACAAAGTATGAGATCCATCCTTTGGGTTCTTTTGTTCTTCTAATTTCCCCCCATTCTTTATGTTCTTCATGTTATTCATGATTGTATGAGAAGATTAATTATTATGCCTTTGATTCATGGAACAATAATTTGAGACTAAAGATCTGACACCCCCATGACACTGTGGAGGTGTGACGGTGGAGGCACGACACTTTTCAATATAGGCGGAACACGAGGGTAGGACGGAAGGCTGCGAAAGGCGGAGGAAGGACGTGGGCCGATGGGGTCGGTCATGATGGAGCATGGGGAGAGGATACTGGAGGAGGTGGAGTGCGATAGTATGCCTCATCGGGGCTTGAATGGACAGTGGGAGTAAGCCATGGTAAGAGGCCACAGAGAGGACTGGGGGCCATGGAAGGAGGCTGCAAAATTGACCACATATGCAACGGTGAGCTCAGACATGGCTCAATACCACATTTGAGAAACCCATGGTATAGATGCGGTATTGAATTTGGTGTAGTGTGTGAGCTGTGTGGAAGATGGATCAACCCCATGTTAGCATAGAGGCACACTATCTGGATGGACTATGTGTAACACAGTGAAACGACCCGCATGCACCGGGTTGGATCGACAGAGTCGGGACACTCCAACGACCCAGTAGGTTGGACCCAGTGATAAAGTGGGCCAGGCTAGTTCGGGCTAGACCAGACCAGACAAGGCCAGCTTGGGTCGACCAGACTAGGTTGGGGTGAGTCAGGTTGGACCCATCCCAGAACCGGGTTAAACCTTTTCAACAAAACAACCTTAAATTTCAAACTATGTGTCTGTTTCATGAGACTTATATAGTGATGGGACCCTTGAGAGGAGGAGGTCCATTTAGTATACTATAAATGTGTTTTTGTGGAGGTTGTATACATCCTAATGGCTTTAGGAGTAGGTTCTCCTAGTATATGTGCACTACGAGTGGAATCCTATGGCTGGCTATGACATGGTGACTATGTGACTTGGGGGTACATGATGTATTGACACTCCATGTATTATCAACACTCCATGTGCTACAGACTTATACTAGTGCGAGATTAATATACTTCATATGTTTCTTTTGTTACTATACTTATTTTTTTTCATTTGTTTAATAATTCATGTGTTTTCTTTTGTGGTATTAGTCTTGTATTTTCTTAGTGGGTTTCCTTTGGAGTTTCGGGGTTTCCTACTAAGTATTGTATACTCACCCCTGCACGGGCCTTTCCCAGATGTGTCATGTCTTGTGCAGATGATAGACACTTTGATAGAGTTCTTGGTGGTCTAGGACCAAGTGGTGAAGAGTGAGTTTTGATAAAAAAAGTTGTTCTCCTACTACTTCATAAAGTTATCCTACACCATCCCTTCAGGTAGGATTATCTACAGACAAGTTTCAAGATCATGTTCATTCACCATTGTAGAATATTATATTTGGTGGGCTTGTATTCTAGCCCTATTTACTTACCAGATTTCCTACTATCATACTATGTGGTTTTTATATTATCCAATGCATGAAACTTCTACTTAGGGTTTTTACATTTCAACATTATGTTATTAGAGATTTGTGCATGTGTACACGTACTTATAGAAATACCTCCAATTTTTGGGATATGCCTACTCGGATCTAGTCGCTAGCACTGATTCTATACAAGGTGGGATTAGTGTAGTCATGACATGGGCCCCTCTAGTATGGGTCATGATAGAGTGGTATCAGAGGGTGTCATTTCTACTTAAGGATGGGGAGTTTGTGAGGTCAGTTTGGGAAACATTGTTATGTGTTTCAAGTTTGGATTTCTGGTCATGGAATCCAGTGTTGGTGAGGCGGCCGATGTATCCATACACTAGTACTACGGACACATGGTTTTTGAATCGGCACATGAAAACACTAGTTTTAGGGAAATTAATGGTACATGCATCATATATGATTTGAGTGTGTTCTCATTCCCTTCTTAAGTTAGCTCACTAGGTATAATATATTTTCTGTGGTCCATCTTGATCGGTTTCAGGATGCCTTCCCATAGACCTCCATCCCAGATTGAATTGTGTGATAATATGAATGATATATCTAGAAATGAGGCATCGGTATAGGGGAATATACTGAGGATACTCCATGCACTTGAGGTAACACCTATGGGAGGTTTACCAACGATAACACCACTATTCGAGTATCATTTACTACCAATACTACCATTTGAGGATTCACGCATGATAAGTGAATTACCAAAGTTCCGTAGGTAGTGACCTCCAAGGTATTAGGGTTTGAACACCCAGATGTAGCTGAGGATTGGATGAAGGGAGTTACTTGTGTCTTCCATCTTGTGAGGACACCTACCGATAAGATGGAAATCCTAGAAGTAAGTTTTCTTCTGGGATAAGCGGGACAGTGGTGGAGCTTAGTGACCCAGATACATGATTAGGAAAATATCTCTTAGGAATACATAGAGTGACTCATTATAGAGGAGTTATTTTCAGCTACGTTATAATCAGTGCGCATACAAGAGCTCCTACATCTACAACAGGGTAGTCAGACTGTGGCATAGTATTCAGTGAGGTTTACTGATCTTTTTACCTAATCCATAGATATGATGTGAGAACATTTTTTTATCCCTCAGACCTTCTATAAAAGGATAAGCTGGGATTTTAGGGAATATATGATATCTATTAACATCCCTACATATGCAGGGGTACTCGAAAGAGTTCTGTTGGTAGAGATATTTCTAGCAAAGAAGACGCCAGTAGTAGGAGCTACGTGTAGGCACCAGGCAGTTGAGTCCCTGTGGTAGGTAGCCCATAGTAGACGCATGGACCCAAGTGATTCAATCACACCGGGGTACAAACCTAGGAAATGGGATCAGTAGTTATAGGATCATAGGGTAGAGCGACTCAGTTGAGGGACAAGTTGTGTTACTCATGCAGCGGTCAGGGACATCTCACATGATATTGTCTGACCCATCATACAGACAATCAAAAGACAGTTGAAGGACCACTGAGGCATAAGATTAGACATGATCAGGGTGGTCCATAGTGTGGAATATGTGGTAGAGGATCATGTATAGCAGTAGTGGTGGGCAGAGGTTCGATGTATTACCACCACCACCACCCGATGATCCACATTAGGCTCAAAGAGATGGTGGATAGGGATGAGAAAACCTATAAGTGATAGAGGACTATGACCCTGATGATTTAGGGATGATTATAAGTACAATATATATCTTTTAAAAATTATCTATAGTTTTAATCTGAACAGGTTCTTGTCATTCTTTTCTTGCCATGACCCCTGTTCGAGGCTCATAGATTTTGATCGAACCATTGACTCGAACCTTATTTTTATAGAATAACAGAGGAGGGTATTTGATGATCACACATTGGTGACGACAGTGTGAGATTATTCTTTGAGGTGATATTTTTAGTAATGATCTCCTAGAAATAGCATCGAGGCATTACAATGTCATTCTTGGTATGGAATGGCTATCCACGGTCTATGCTCAGATTGACTATTTTTGGTATAGAGTGTGGTGTGTCCATAGTGATCAGACTAGGTTATCCTTTGTTAGAAAAATAAAATACATGCAGCATAGGATAGACTTAATCATATGAGGGTGTAGCTGATTACTCATCAGTTGTCTGGTATCACCCTCGGTGTAATGGATGATAAGAGTCCTCAGTTTCCAACATTGGTGGTAGAGTATAAGGATGTATTTCTCAAGGATGTCCCATGATTGACTTCCCATAGGGATGTTTACTTATTGATTGATACGTACACCCAAAAAACATTAATATCTACACCTTCATATTAGATGAATCTTGTAGGGCTTCTTCAGTTGAGGTTACAGCTAGAGGACTTGTAGAAGAAGGGCTTCGCTAAACCCAATGTTTCACCCTGGGAGGCCCTAGTTTTTTCTACCAAGAAAGAAGTTGGTCGATTGAGGTTATGTGTGGAATTCCAATGCCTAAATCAAGGGTTTATGAAGAACATGTATCCACTACCATGGATCAAAGACCTCTTTGATTAGTTGAATGTAGCAAGGTGGTTCTCAAAGAATGAGCTCAGTTCTGGCTATCACAATCTTAATGTATAGGATGATGATGCATTAAAGACATCCTTCAGATTTCGGTATGACCACTATGAGTACATGGTGATTCAATTTTGGTGTGAAAAAACCCCAGTAGTGTTCATGATACTCATGAACAAAATCCTCTAGCCTTACTTAGACCCGTTCATGGTGGCCTTCATTGATGACATCATGGTGTACTCGGAGTCTGAGGAGGAGCACTAAATACAATTGAGGATGGTCCTGGACATGCTCTGAGAACACCAGATTTTTGGGATTGTCTCGATGTGTCAGTTCTTGATTTGGGAGGTCCACTTTCTAGGAAATGTCATTTCAAAGGCTAGAGTTGCATTGGATCGGTCTAAGATTGAGCTGGTGCTTCCTTGGGAGCCACCCAAAATTATTACAGAGGTGTTTAGTTTCCGAGGTTTGGTTGGGTACTATCAGAGGTGTGTACCTAACATTTCTAGATTAGAAAAACCATGGATGAATTTTTCATGGAATGGGAAGCCTTTCGCATGGACACTGAAGTACTAGCAATGATTTACGGAGCTAAGGTTGAGGTTGATGAGAACTCCCATATTGAGATTACCATAGGAGGGTGTTAGGTATGTATTGTTCTCTGATTAATCGAGGAACATCCTTGGTTGTGTCCAAATTTAGGGACATACAGGGATGGCCTATGGTTCAAACTAGTTGAGACAACATGTGTATAACTATAGGACCCATTATACTGAGATAGCGGCAATAGTCTTTGAAATGAAGATATGGAAACACTACCTGATGGGAGAGAGGTTTACCATATACTATGACCACAGGAGTCTCAAATATATATTCTCTCACAAGGATATAAACATGAGATATAGGCGATGGCTATAGATTCTATAGGACTATGACTTTGAGATTTTCTATACACATTGGAATGTGACCTTTATGGAAAATGCACTTAGTTTGAGATCTAGATTGCAGTTTCTATGGGAGGAATCAGAGTAGTGGGATGCATTACAAATATCCTTTATGGATGGATATGAATCAACATACCTCCAGTTGAAGGTATTCACCCCTCCACTCTTGCAGCGAGTCAGGCATACATATCTTGGGGATATTGACTGTGAGACCCGACATGATCAATTTTCCATAGGGCTTTCCCTTGATGGATATTAAATGGGTGGGGATCACATTGTTCTTTTCAGAGGGTGCACAGTTGTACCACTGGCATTGCGGGAGGAGGTTTTCATGTCGTTCCAAGCATCCCCTTTGGTGGTACATCAGGGTGTAGTGAAGATGTACCAGGACCTCTAATGTGAGTTTTGGTGTCCCGAGATGAATAAGGAGTATCAAATGTTGTTTCTCGAGGCCTCACTTTCATGAAAGTGAAGACTGAGCACCAGCTACAAGTAGGCTTGACCCAACCACTTGAGGTGATAGAGTGTAAGTGGGATGAGACTTTGATGAAATTAATGATGTTTTTACCATTAAAATCTAGGAGACACCATACCATATGGATTATCATTGAAAACTCCCAAAGTTGGATAAATTACTATGATTCCTTATGCACAATTCAGAAGAGAGCATGGGGTGCCTCTACATGTTGGAGATATTTCAGATTCATAGAGTTCCATGGATGATAATTTCATATTGTGATGATCGTTTTACATCCGGGATATGGAATTTAGATGACAGGGTAAGGCGCCATTTGAGGTCTTGTACGAGTGACCATGCAGGCCACCACCTTGTGGGGTTGACCTAGGAGAGTGAGTACTAATGGGTCCATAGATGGGGAAAGCTACCACTGAGAATTTTTATATCATCCAGAAGTGGATGAGGACAATACATTGCTGTAATAATTTGTATCCTGATAGAAGATAGATTCCCATAGAGTTCAAGGAGGGATACAATGTGTTCCTTCAGCTCTCACCTCGACAGGGATTGTGGATATTTGGTTAGCGAATCAAGTTATATCCATGATACATCGAACCTTTTAGTATTTTTAGTAGAGTTGGTGAGTTTTCATACCGCCTAGCTATACGCCTTTAGTTTCACCAAGTGCAGGATGTATCCCATGTGTCATAGCAGAGGAAGTATGTGTCATATAGCTAGGCGGTATGAAAAAGGCCGCCTACTTTTAATGGATCATCTGATCCCTCAATTGTTGAATAATTGATAAACTCTATTGAAATGATCTTCTCCATCCTTCAATGTTCTGAACAAGAGAAGGTTGTGTTGGCTGCTTATTGTATAGAGGTTGAAGCTGATCAATGGGGGACGTTGATAAAAAATACGAAGCCTGAGGAGGAGATCGAGGTGTTGGAATGGAAGGATTTCCAGAAGATATTTTTTGATAAATATTTTCATGGAACCCTCTGAATTAAGATGGAAAGGGAATTCCTTTCCCTCAAGAAAAAAGATGATGAATCTGTTAGAGCATATAAAGAAAACATCAAAAGGATTGCATGATATGCTTCTGACTTTGTCGTTACCCCCAAATGCAAGGTTAACCACATATTTGGTGGGCTGAAACCTTGCCTATGGAAAGAACTGGCAATCCATGACTTCGACAGCTATGAGGAAATTGTCCGATGTGCTCTCAAGGTCGAAATGGAGATCATAGAATCTCAGGGGTATCATGGGGATAAGAAGCATATGTTGTTCTTCAATGCTAGTGGTCTGATGGATAAATCCAACAGTGGTAAGAAGATTGAGCACCCCAGTTGCCAAAGGTGTGGAAAGAAGAACCCTAGAAATTGCCTAATGGGTATAATAAAATGATTTAGGTGTGGATGAGAAGGGAACTTGACTGTTAACTATCGGCAAGAAATACCAGTGGCTGCGATAGTGGATAGGAACGCTCCGTTCGAACCTCAATGTGTGGTTTATTGCTACAAATTCAATGAGTTAGGGTATCTTGCAAATCAGTGTCCTAAGCCAAGGGTTTTAGGAGGCAACCGAAAACCTCCAAGGTAGCAAGGTTGAGCTTTTTCCATCACTACTGCCGAAGTGAACCCCGACAATGAAGTGGGGACATGTATGCTAGTTATTCATTCAAGAATAGATAACTTAATTTTTGATTCAGGTTCTACACATTCTTTTTTATCTCGAATGTTTAGTAGAACAATACCATCACCACCACAAATCATGGAAGTGAAGTTTTCGGTGAGTACGACAAATGGGGAAATTATTGCATCCCATGAATATAACTCCTCCCCTATCATAATATATGGATTGAAATTCTCGGTGAACATCTTCATACTCCCTCTGGTGTAATTTGATGCAATTCATGGAATGGATTGGCTTTCCTTATATAGAGCCAACATAAATTGTTGTGAGAGATAAATCACTATCCAGGTGTAGAATCGACCCCCGATACTTTATAAGTGCAAGGAGGAAGATGAATCATATTCAGTTCCATCATCTCAAGCATGGATATTACTGCCCTATGAGCGCGCGTATCTGGATCAAATGATTGAGTCCAAGGAAGCAACTATCCTTGAAGACATGCCTATAGTGAGGGAATTTGCGGAAGTGTTTCCCGAGGAATTTCCTGGTCTTACTCCCAGAAGAGATGTTGAATTATCAATTGAGCTTATACCGGGGGTGTTTCCAATATCCAAAACTCCATATAGAATGGATGTTGTGGAGCTTGAAGAGATGAAGAAACAACTACAGGAGAATGTGGATAAAGGGTTTATACACCTAAGTGCTTCACCATGAGGTTCACTAGTCCTCTTCATCAAGAAGAATGATGGATCAATGCGCCTTTGAATCGATTATCATGAGCTCAACAAAATCATTATAAAGAAAAAGTATCCTCTCCCACGAATTGATGACTAGTTTAATCATCTGCATGGAGCACAATACTTCTCCAAGGTGGATTTGCGGTCGAGATATTATCAAGTAAGTGTGAAGAAGGAAGATATCCCCAAGGCTGCTTTTCGTACAAGATACATTCACTATGAATTCATAGTAATGCCTTTCAGACTCACTAATTCTCCAGAAATATTCATGGACTTGATGAATAGAATCTTTAGAGATTACCTCGACAAATTTTTGGTAGTCTTTATAGATGATATTATGTTATACTTCAAAATAAGGAGGATCATGAGGAGCATCTAAGAACTGTACTAGAGACCTTGTAGAAGGAAAATCTCTATGCTAAGTAAAGAAAGTGTGAGTTCTGGTTGAAGGAGGTATCATTCTTGGGCTATATCATCAAAAGCAATGGGATATTTGTAGATCCCTCCAAAATAGATGCAATTGAGGGATGGCTAGTGCCAAAATCGGTAATAGATATCCATATCTTCTTGGGGGTTAGCTAGATATTATCGACAATTTGTGAGAAATTTCTCACGATTGTCCAAACCTCTTATAAAGCTAACTCGGAAGGGAGTAAAGTTTTCTTGGAGTGATGAATGCGAAGAAAACTTGAAGGAGTTGAAAAAGGAGTCTTGTCAATGCACCCATGCTCACCTTACCCACAAGTGGAGATCTTTTCATGGTATTCAGTGATGCTTTGAAGAAGGGCCTGGGATGTGTGTTGATGCAAAATGGAAAAGTCATTGCCTATGATTCAAGGGAATTGATTGTTCATTAACAGAACTATCCAACACATGACCTTGAGATGGCTTCAGTGATCTTCACTTTGAAAATTTGGAGGCATTATCTCTTTGGGGAGAAGAGTGAAATATATATGGACCACAAAAGCCTCAAGTATATATTCACACAAGAAGAGTTGAATATGTGCCAATGAAGATGGTTAGATCTGATCAAAGACTATGACTGATCAATCCATTACCACCCTAGGAAAGCAAACAAGGTGGTGGATGCTCTATGTAGAAAGGTCCCAACAATTATATCATTGATGAGAATTGAAAAAGTTGCAATCTTCTTAGATTTAATGAGGATAGACATGGGAATCATAAAGAAGGGAACATCATCAATTATTTCACAAATGATTGTTAAACCATCACTTTTGGAAAGGATAAAGGATCATCAAAAGGACGATGTGGGAATTTAGGAAAAAGTGGAAGCTATCCGAGAAGGTAAATCCTCAGAGTTTAATTTTAATAAAGAAGGAATTGTGAGATTTGGGAAAAGACTATGTGTTCCATCAATTCCGGAGCTAAAGAAGGAAATTTTGGATGATGCACATAGTTCAAATTTCTCTATTCACCCAGGAAACTCAAAGATGTATCAAGATCTCCGAGAGCATTATTGGTGGGGTTATATGAAGAAAAAGATCACTAAATATACATGTAGGTGCCTAGTGTGTCAGCAAGTGAAGGCATAGAGGCAGAAGTCTAAGGGGATGATGGAACCATTTCCCATACCAGAATGTAAATGGGAGAGCATCACCATGGAATTTGTCACTAGACTTCCAAAGACATCCAAAGGAAACAATGCAATCTGGGTTGTTGTGGACCGTCTTACAAAGTCTGCACAATTCATTGCTATTCCAGAGGATTTCACAATGGATCAACTGGCACATATATATATCAGGGAAGTGGTAAGACTGCATGGAGTACAACTATCTATTGTGTCTGATTGAGATCCAAGACTCAACACTATGTTTTGGAAGAGTATTCAACATGCACTGAATACTGAACTGAAATTCAGTACGACTTATCATCCTCAAACTGATGGCCAATCTGAGTGGACTATCCAAACACCTGAGGATATGTTGAGAGCATACTCAATGGAATTTAAAAGAGTACGGGATCAACATCATCCTCTGGATGAGTTCTATTATAATAACAGTTTCCACTCGAGCTTCCAAATGGCACCATATGAAGCCCTTTATGGGAAAAGGTGTAGAACACCGGTGAGTTGGGATGTGGTCGGTGAGCATAAGCTGCTTGGACCAGAAATGGTATAAGGAATGGTAGAGAAGGTGAAAGCCATTCAGCATCATATCAAGGTAGGACAGAGTCGACAGAAGAGTGATGTTGATAACCGTCAATGATACCTTGAGATTAATGTTGGAGACATGGTTTTTCTACTCAAATCTCCATGGAAGAAGGTCATGAGGTTTGGAAAGAAATGGAAGCTAAGTCAAAGGTACATCATCCCCTTCATGATTCTTGATCGTGTCGGGGCTGTGGCCTATCGACTAGAACTTTCACCTACCATGGCCAAGGTACATGATGTCTTTCATGTATCTCTTTTAAATAAGTACATACCAGACCCTTGACATGTACTCTTTTTAGAGGTGGTACAGTTAGAGGATAATCTTTCTTATGAAGAGAAACCAGTGACGATCTTAGACCGCAAAAAAAAAGTTCTACGAAATAAGACAATGCCCATAATCAAGGTGTTGTGGTGGAACCATAAGTTTGGAGAAGCAATGTGGGAATCAGAGGAAGTGATGATGCAGTGTTACCCACATTTATTTTAGTGTGGTAAAAGGAAATTTCGAGGGTGAAATTTTTTAAGGGGGGAAGATTGTTATGACCCAAACATTCAATAATGGAAATACCTCTTGACCTAATTCAATTTCTCTTTATGTAAAATGTTTATATAAAATTTCAAATTCTTTCATTTAATATTAATAATTGTGACCGTTTCTAATATATCCATTGAATAGTGATCACATGATTAGTATAAATTTAGGGCTTTAACGAATCAAATTTACTCATCAAATGAAGCGATGGACTCATCCAGTAGATGTGCCCCCATATGAAGCCCATTTGTTGGAACTAGGAAAAGAGGTGGCGTCATTGGGCTTTGATCTTGAGCAAGCCCAAGACGAGCTTCAACAGGTTAAGCTCGTGTAGGACCGCCTACGAGATATGCGGAAGTTGATAGAGATTACCACCCGAGCAATGTTATCCTAGCCACCCCAAGAGTCTATCACCATCGTACACCTTACTCTTTGATCTTATGCGGGTGTTATAAGGGGCTATGTAACAAGACCTTAGCACTATGGTTATGTTTATTATTTTTGTATATAATAATGAATATATTTTCATGTTATTTTTGTTACCTTGTAAATCGTTTTTAATGCTCAAATAGTGTTTTTAGATAATATTCAACTAAGAAATATATTTTGATGAATTAATGGATTTTTGTATTAAATAATATTTTAATAAAATATTATTATTATTATTAAATTAAATATTATTAAATATAAATGATCATATAATTTTATGAATGCAATTGTTATTTTTATTTAGGTTTGAAAGCCATTTTTGTCAAAACCTGTGAATTTTCGATAAATGGTTAGTTTCCTATTTAAAAGTGAAAATTAACATATTTATAAAATTATTTAAATAAAATAAATATTATTTCTGGATTCAAGATATTGAAATTATCCAACGGTGAATTTTTCATAATTTTTTGAGACAATCAAATTTTTGGGTAAAAATTAAATTCCTTTTAAATATATAATGTCTTTTATGACATCATAATGACCCAATAGTGATGTAAAAAAATTCTACAAGCCTTATGTTCGGCCAATATATGTTTAAACATTAAAATAATTTGATTTTGGGTGTGTTTGACTTATTTTACAAAGCATTAATGGACCCTTCAAAGCTTATTAAACATCATGTATTTTTAAATTGTTTTCCTTGGGAGTGTGACTCACCTCCAAATAAGAAACCCCATTATTTTAAGAAGTTATGACTTTGGCCTTATAAAATATTGTTTTCCACTCCCCTTTGGAAACAACCATGGGCAAAAACTATGGTCTGGTTTTTGGTTTGAATTAGTTTAATGTGAGGTGTCCCAACCGTAAATAATAAAGAATTCCCCCACCTTTCCCATATAAACCCACCCAAGCTCCCACTTTCTCCTCACTCAATGCCTTTTGAGATCATCCAACCTCTGCCCTACTCTCCCTAGAATCCTCCCAAGGTTCCCTGAGCTCCCAAGAAGCCTCTATCAAGCCTCTCTCAAGCCTTTGTAAGCACACTTCCAAGTAAGGGTTTTTCTTCCTTTCTTATTTTGTCCAATTTTATTTATGTTTTTATGCCTATTAATTTCAATAAGAAATGTTGGGGTATGGTTTTAAACCTCCCCCATACTGCCCTATTTATGTTTTAATGGTGGGAGACCCCTTTATCTCTCATTAAATGCCTCCCATGTACACCCGTTACTATGCCGAAATTCCAAAAGGAATTTCTCTCTCCTCATTTACATTCAAGCAACTATTTTGTATCATGAATATAAATTCCATTACAATTATTGGGACATGTATCTATATGAACCATTACTATAAATTTAATGTAAATATGATGAGACACCCCTTTCTCTCTCATCAACCATTTTTATGAGTTCTTATTTCATGTCGTTATGCTGCGGAAATTACACTGTGCTTTTCCAAGACAAAGTCATTGTGTAGTGAATTCCATGTCCATTTCTCTATCTAGGGTATTCAACTTTATGCACATTTACTTATTGTTTAATGAGTTTCATTTATTTTTCCCACATTCTTTGATCATGGAATAAATGATTGTGTGGAATTATTTAATGTTTTATGATCCATGTGGCACACTTATGCATGAAATGAAATGTTTATGATGGGTGCACCCTTATAACGCTCCAATGCATTGGGTAAATTATAGTGTCATGATAAGCCATGTGAAATGGGTGTTGACTCATGCTAATTCAAGTTCAATGAGGTTTTTACTCATGCTTCATGCGCAATGAGGATTTACACATGCTCCATGTGCAATGAACCTTGGCTCATGCTAATTCAATGTAAATTGTTGTTTCCACATTTCCATGTTATGATTATCATGATTTATCATGCCTTTATGTTCATTCTCCTCTTGTACTCTATTGATATTCCTATTGTATAACATATATTTTATTCCTCATGTTATTATAAGATTATTCCCTTACTAAGCTTTATATCTCTCATTTTTCTTATGCATGTTCTCAGGTTATCCCATAAAATGATAACTAGGAGGGAATGTAGTGGTCATGTAAAGGATGTTTTCAATAAAGATTTTGTATTTCATGTTTTAAGTTGTTAGGAAATGTTCCTAATCCACAAAGACACTAGAAATATAAATCTTAAATGTTGTATCAAGTGAAGGATTTATGTAATAAATCATGTTTAATGTTTTTAAAAAAAGCATGAATGTCATACATACCCCAACTTCTTTGGAAATCTCATTAACAAAACTCCCATCAGATTTTTTATGAACATTAAACCACACTTTTATTCAGGATTCATGGTGGCCAAAACTTGGTGACTTCATTAAAAAAAGATAAATCAAAATTTTAATATATTAAATAGATAAAATTGTATAATAAGTATTTAATCTAATGAAAATATTACCAGAGTCGATTGACTTTTAGAAAAAATCATTGACCCCGCATTGTGTGTATAACACTTCCTCGATATTCCTTTCATTTAATAAAATAATATTAACTTTAGAAAATATATTTCAAAAAATTCATTCATAAAAAAATTTATATGATAATAGATGCAAATTATTAACAAAAAAATATACTTAACAATGATAATGACTGAATGCACAAATGACATAAGTGGTTGACAAATGAAGGGATAACAACAAAAAAAATCATTTTATCCTTCAATCAGGTTGGTTTCCTACTCCATAATTAGTTCATCTACTTCATCCACTATTTTAAGGCTAAAAATTTCAATATCATGATAGAAAAATAAGTCTCATTATTTCTGTTGATGAGATTCAATGTCAGAGGATAAATCTTCTACTTCATCACCCATATCATACATGTCTTTTCGTTTAACATGAGAAACTACACTCCACCTTTCATCCATGACATATTTCACCTAATATACAATTTTATCTTGTTATGATACGATATAAAGATCATGTAGTTCATGGTCACCAAAATCTATTATGTGAGAGAAGTTCACAGATATAAATTGCAAGGAATCTCTTTTAACACCACTGATAATATCCACCCAACTGAATTTGAATAAAACAACTAAAAATGTTTGTGGTAGTTTAATTGGACAATATCAGTCAATTTCCCAAAATATTCTTCTTATAAAACATAAATATTACACTATTATATTTTTTCAAACCGTCTTCCTGATCAACTGTATGGAATTTAAATCCATTCATGTTGTAAGTGTTGAACTTTCTAGATTGATTTAGAGTACCTCGACAAAGAATCATCAAATACTCTGACAACTCTACATAAGTATCAGTAATCATGATATGAAAAAAATTAAAATACATTATTAGAATTAAAAAAAAATATGTATCAACCTAATATCTGCATTGATTGCAATATCTTTGTACTTATACATCATGGAAACTATTTTACAAGCTCATTATTAATAGATTTTGTTATTTCATACTCATTTCATATTCTTCCTCTCATTTGTCTGTTTGTTTGTATCTTAAAATATTCAATAAATAGATCTATAATTTCACTATTCTGTATCCCATATCTATGTTCCTATAATAATTCCATTTCTGTTAGTATAACATTTGTTCTCCACCCAACTGATCGGCCAATAACATGATTTTTTTTATTTCCCTTGTATTTTAGATTAATTCGATGTGTTATAAACATTTACAAATCGATTTAATCTTGTATAAATATCATCTAAGTATCTATAAAAAATGGTAGGACACTCCTCTTCCAAATATCCTTTAGAAATAGAGCCTTCCAGTTGAGTTTTATTTTTCATGTATGATTTCAAATGCCCAAGATATTTGTGAAATAAAATAAAAAATAATAATTATGTATTTAATGAAGTTCCAATAAGTTTTTACTGAAATGAAAAAAATGTAAATAAATTACCTCTCAATTGGATACATCAATCGATAATGTATGGGGCCTCATTATTTAGCTCCCTCAACTGAATTGACAATTAAATGCATAATGATGGTAAAAAATGAAAGAGGAAAGATTATCTTTATTTCAAAAAGTGTTAATAAAAATATCTCCTGATGGTTATCAAGATGATATGGATGTAGAGTTTTCACTCATAGTTTTCAAAAAATGTTCAGAATTGGAGTGCAACAAGAGTGACATTTTCAGGTAATAATGTATGCAATGCCAATGAAAGTAACTGCTATAAAACAATATGTGAATCGTGTATTCTCAATCCATGTAACCTACGATTGTTTATGTAAACCCAACATGATATATTACTTAAATACCAATCATATACCTTCACATGTTTTAAAATTTGAAGGAATGTATCTTTATATATATTTTACATTTCAAAAATTACAGGAGCATACTTTCCGTTCTTAGAAATACCTTTAATAAAAACATTGGAAATAAGAAAATTACTTAATCTAAAATTCAAAGATCTTAAAGGTTATTTTAATACATATAATGATTTTGTTTATTTGAAAAAATGTTTTGTAAATGAGGTTTTGTAAAACCTAGGGGTTGTTCAAAAAACACATACTCAACTATATACTGATTTAGGAATGCACTCTTAACATACATTTGATACAGTTTGAAGTTAAGATGGGTAGCATAAGAAAGTAGGATTCCAATGGACTAATGTCTAGAAACAGGAGAAACAATTTCTTCATAGTCAATTTCTTCTTATTGAATATAACATTTTGAATCTAATATAGCTTTGTTTCTAACAATATTACCTAATTCAGCTAATTTATTCATAAACGTGAACTTTGTGCCTATAGTCATGGTTTCCTTGGGTCAATCCACATGTTTCCAAAATTTATTTCTTTGAAATTGATTAAGTTCATCTTGTACAGACATCACCCAAAAATCATCTTTAATTTCATCATTGATATTTTTAGGATCATGATATGGCAAGAAAGCTAGATTCTCAACCTTATTTATAAGGGAATATCTAGTCTGTGTCCCTTTATCTAAGTCTACAACAACAACATCTAATGTATGGTTCTTTAGAGTTTTAGTTGGTATAAAAAGTATGGGATAGTAACTTTAGATTCATCTACAGGTTCAGGATAATCATATTGGGATTGTGAAGAATTTTCTGAACTGTTTGATTTAACAGATTTCTTGACATAAGGATTAGATGATTTTTAATTTATGTCCAGATTTGACATATCATCTTTAATGTTGTCTAGAGAGGTATTTAGTTCATGTGGATATGTTTCATCAAATTTGATATACAAAGATTATTCCACAAACTTGGTTCTTTTATTAAAGACACTACATGATTTAATAGAGGTTGAGTTAAGTAGGAATATTCCTTCATCACTATTGGATACAAATTTGTCAAGATTGTCCTTTGTTTTTAGAATAGAGAATTTGAAACCAAAAACATTGAAATAAATTACTTTGGGTTTTCTATTGTTCTACATCTAATAAAGAGTCTTTTTAAGATAGTTATAATTAGTACTCTATTAATTACGTATCAAGTTGTATTCACAACCTCAATTTATAATAAAACATGTAAATCATATTCATTAATCATCGTTCAAAGTATCTCTTGTATGGTTATATTTCATCTTTCTACGACTCCATCTTTTTGAGGTGTTCTAGGGGCAGAGAAGTTATGCCTATAACCATTTTCTAAGAAACAAATGTTCAATGTCTTGAGGTTCCAACTCACTCCCATGGTTCTAAGTCCACTAAGTTTTTCCACTCTTTTAACATACTTGGTGATGTAAGTACATGATTCAATTTTGTGAGTTATGAAATAATTCAAAGTATACCTAGAATAGTCATCTACATGAACATAAACATAATTCTTACCATTTAAACTAAAAACATGATATGGTCCAAACAAATCCATGTGAACCAACTCTAACGGTTGAGAAGTTGAAGCTCATTTTTAATTTGAAAGATATCTTTTGTTTTTTACCATTTTGACAAAGATTACGTATATTTTCATTAGGAATATGAAGTTTGGGTTGATCCTTGACTAGTACTTTTCTAGTATAATTTCTAAGAGAGTGTACATTACATTGGCTTAATATTCTATGCCAAAGCTAGGACTCTTTATGAAAGACACTTAAATATGAAACATTTTGTAAAACATAGGAATCTAATTTAATGAAATATTAAATTTCATTTCAAAAAGAAGAAAATACTAATTCATTTTTATAGTTAAAAATTTTGAAAGCATAATTTTCAAATTTAACATGAAATCCATCATCACATAATTGTGAAGTACTAAGAAAATTATATTTCAATCCATCAACAAAAAGTACTTTAGAAATTAAAAATGAGTTAGTGTTTCCAAAATAGCCTAAGCCAATTATTTTTCCTTTATCATTGTCACCAAAGGTGAAATATCCACCATTAATCTTGATTAGGTTCTGGAAGCTTGAGTAGTCTCCTATCATGTGTCTTAAACATCCGTTTTCTAATTACTATTGAATCTTGCAAGAGATCTTTAAATAGATTTCCTGCATGATTATCAAACAAAAACAGATTTTGGTACCCAAACATATTTGGGACTTGTGACATATGTAATAAATGATTTAGGTACCCACATTTTTCTTATGGTATTATTATAATAATTATGTAACATATTGGAAAAATAGTTTCTATTTGTTCCAAAAAATTAGAAGTAGTAAAGGATTTCTTAGAACTTGAATTAGCAGTAGAGTTTTTATTTTTAGGCAGAAGAACAAATTTTCCAGATTTAGTTACCAAATGTGTTTTAGATAGGTTTTTTCTATCCAAGCTGATATCCAATACCAGAAGTGTACTTATTAGCTATCTGTTTACCCAGAATTTGAGTAAGATTATCCTTCCCATTGGTAAACTTCTCTAGATCTTTATTTAATTTCTCATTATAAATTTTTAATTTATTTTCTTCCTTGAGAAGTTGATCATTATTTTCCTTTTTATTAGTAAGTTCGTATTTAATAGTTATAGTAAGAGCATGTCATTCCCTTAATGATTTATATTTATCTTTTAGTTAATTACATCTCTCTTCCAGCATGTTACAATATTAAAATAGTTCATCACTTGTCATATTTTTATACTCACTTTCATTTTCAAAATAGTACTAATTGCGTGTAGGTGAATCTAAGGTCACCTCAGATGTGTTTTTCATAAAACACATATTTTCCATGACATCATTATCATCATGAGATGATGTTGATTCACTAGAGCTATCCTCAGAGGAACTCCAGGTGGCCTTTATAGATTTTTAATACTTCTTGTCCTTGTTTTAATACTTATTTTTGTATTTCAACATTGTACATTCAGATTTTACATGTCCTATCCTCTTGAATTCATAGCAGATAATCACATCCGATTTGGCATTTCTTTTCAAGTCCCTTTTCCAAATTCCCTTACTATCATATATTCCTTTATAATTGGGATTCTTTAAAAACTTCTTCTTCCTATATAATTTCTTGAATATTCTTGCTGGATGAGCCATATCTTTATCACTATCTATTGTTGATTAATCATTACAAGAGCTTTAAAAAGAATCTAGAACCATATCTTTTTTTCTTATTCTTATAGGTAGTAATCTTAAAGGCTACATATTTTCTCTCAGGTTCATCCTCCTCTTCTTTGTTGACTTTCAATTCTTCTTCATATATCATCAATTTTCTAATGAGTTATTTTAAAGGTAATTTTCTGATGTCACATGATTCTCTAATTGAGACAGAAGTTCCTCCCCATCTATCAGGTAAGCATCCGAGAATCCTCATGAATTTTTCATTGACAGTAACATCTCTTCCTAAAGAGATCATAGTGTTCAAGATTTCATTAAACTTGAGATATATATCAGAAATAGGCTCATCAAGATTCATCTTAAAGTTATCATATTTAATAATATATGTGTTAATTATTATTTCCTTAACACTAGAAGTTCCTTCATGTGAAATTGACAAAGTATCCAAAATTTTATAGGTTGTTTACCTGAAAAAATTCTGTTAAATTCATCATATCCTAAAGAGAAGTATAGGGAATTCATTGAATTGAAATTATTGTTATAATTAGTATTAGTTGGGTCATCCCAAGTTGTTCTAACAGTAGAAAGAATCTTATAATCATCTACAATTGAAGAGCAAATTCCAAAACCCATACATTCTAAGTGCATTATTATATTAATTTTCCTCCCTGTATAATTTATTCCATTAAAGAGTGGAGGTCAGTTGGTAGAAACACCTTCTGGACTATTATCCAAAAAAGAATTTGAACATTATTTTAAAGGGATAAAAATTTATTATTGACAGAAATTTTATGATCTTTTAAAAATAACTAAAATCACAGTTGAAAAGTCTGAAAAATATAGGAAAATTAAAAATTACGAACACCTATGATACCAAATGTTGGTGAGAGTAAATTTCCCAAGAGGGGGAGGGGGGGAGAATTGAGTATCTATAAAAATTTCATTATAAAAGGTATACTTTGAAATTCCCCCAATATTTAAAATTAAATTTCAAATTTACCCAGTAGTGTATTTATAAGATCATTACCATTCAATTAATTTCTCAAAATATTGATTAGTTCTCAATTGTATCAATTTGATAATTAATATATTATTTTGAAACTAACCTAATAAGTCAATACTATTATGAAAACTTTCTAAGACTAACTATCAGAGTTCAATTTACTTTTATGAAATATGTAAATCAATAGAGTAATCAAAAAAGGAAAAAACACAGAGGATATAAAACAAGAGGTCAGTCTCAAGAATATACTTAATCCTATCCACTTGGTGATCACCTGCCACCAAGAAGTTTAAATTAATAAATAGTTTGATCCACAACCTAGATCAGGGTTCACAACAACAGACAAGGATTTCCAGGTCACACTTGACCACTGGCATAATTATTCATGGGAAAAACAACAAATAGGTTACACACGAACTCTCCCACATTTCTATATGTGATATAAAAGGTTAAATAGAGTGTGAAATTGAGGATATCAAGTATCCTCAAGTTATGATTATGATTCAGTGTGTCTGTGTGTTACAGAAAGATACACACACCACTCAAAAATGTAAAAAAAAACAAAGATAAAGATGTGGAGTTTGGTTTAGAAGGATCTGTGTGTTATGCAGCGAAGCTCTAGACTCATTTGATGTAATGGGATTGAAGTTCTATTCCTCATCTGGTAGTTTACTCCAAAACAGAGTGTTTTAGCCTATGTGTTCTATCCTCCAGGGCTATGAGATGTTTAGATTCATGTTCGAAAGATGTTCAAGGTCAGCTCATTAGGTTTATCTTGATTTCTTTATCTCCATGTATGTTATTTCATTTGAGTTCTTGGGTTCACAATGGTTGCATTAGAGTTTATTTTCTTCATTATGTCTCTCTTATGTAGGCATACACCATTTGGATGCTATATATTTTCATACTATCTTCATTCCTTTTAAAATAATTCTTATTTTTTAGGGCCATAAAATATCATGTACATTCCATGTGAATCGGCTCATCGTACCTCATACTATCTACTAACATTCCTACAATATATTAATAATTATATTAGTATCCTTAAATGAAACAAATATAACCGTTAGAAATAATATTAATGAATTCATATTTAAACTGTCTATCGGGGACTCATCTAATAATTTCTCCTTCTATTGGTGTCTCATTATATTAGTGTCTCATTCTTTCGGTATTTTCATATGACAGTGACTCATTACATCGATGAATTTTTTAATCGACGAGTCTTTTTTTTCAGTGTGACTGTTGAACCTACAGTGACTCATCTCAACTAATAGTGAGTCCCTGCGTTGGTAACACTATGCAAATGTAGGTGGCTTGGTACTGGTAGTTGGTCGTATGCATCAGTGAGTTATATGCAATGGGGAATCATTTTTGTTATTTTCATTTGAAATAGTGATCCATCTACATCAGTGTCATGTGTAACAGTGAGCCGTCTATGTTGGTGTCATGTGGAATTCTGAGTCATTCCAAAGGCGTCAACTTCACATACATAGAACATATGCCTGTTTGAAATATCTATCAGTTTTTCATATGTCTATCGGGGAGTCACATGTTTGTCAGTGTCAATGACTCATACTTAAGATAATTTTAGGTTTTCTGTTTGTCTAACAAATAAACAATGTTAGAGAATTGTAATACTCAGAATTACACATAGATAATCAGTTATAAGCTTGTTTAGACTTAAACACACATAAATTGTTATGTGATTGAAATGATATGATATTCAAGAGAATTCATTGACATAGTATAGGATCTTACATGAGGTAAGATATATTTTAATATATGGCATGATTTGGGATAATTAAAACCATTATAGTTAAAGATAGTGGCCAAAAACATCTATGGGAAACAGAATCATTAAAAGTAATAAATCACATAAAATAATTAGAATAATTATGAAGTTAATTAAGGAATCAATAAAAAATTATATCATGATGACAATTAAATATTTAATATAAAAAATATAATGTGTTGACCAGACCAAGACTTCCAATTGGTTGTACAATTGGTATACATACCATGTCATATGTTCGATTCAAGTGGTCTTATAGTCAGTATACTAACTATCGTAATTTATATCATGTGACCACATGTAAATAAAATGAAGCCACTTTAATAACCAAGAGAAAATTTATAATGTGTAGTCAGTTGATATAATATATGGTAGGTATAGTAACCATGAATTTAGAGTCCGATATGGTGACATTGGTAAATAAAGTATGATAAATATTCTTACCAAGTGGTTAAAAAACACTATTGATTCAAAGAGATCTACATAGACCATTTTTATACCGATAATTATATATATCCATGACAATAGTAGACCAAAACAAGTTGTATGGGCCATCTTGATTGCATGGTATTGAAACTAACTAAAATAAAACTACATAGTGTGATTGAATGAACGGTATGAGATGAACGAGTGGGTATGCATGCTGCCACTTTTTTGTAATTCTCAACACTTTCAAAAAGAGAAAAATATGTGAGAACTAAAATATTACAATATGTACATGTAAATAATGAATAAATAAATATGTTCCTACTATATAAATTCATGTTTCATCTTTTCTACAAGAGGAAAATTCTCTAGACACTTTATGTTCAGTATGAAGGTTTATGCTTCATGTGGAAAGTAAATTTCTAATAATAGGTTAATTTTTACTCATGAAGAATATAGATAACAGTTCTCAAAAAGGTACATATGGTGTTATGGTAGGTATAAATTTTCAAGAGAAAAATTCACGACTAAAACTCAGGGATGGCATGGAGAAAATTGTGTTTCGAAACTTGTAAAGCATGACATCTAAAATTCATCGAATTTAAAACAAATAAAATATCATAATTCGTAAAAGTTATAATTTACTTATTTTTTATAAAATAAAAATATTTCCAAAGGGTAAATAAATTATTCAATATGAAATCAATAGATCATGATATCATCAATGAAAATTTAAATATATAAATTATAGGTTTTAGAAAAATTGACAGGAATGTTTCAAAATGTGGGTCATTTTTAAGGTATTTAATGGAATTTTCTGACTTTCAAGAGGTTTAATGAATTTTAGATTAATTTATTTTCATTAAGAATCAATAAAAATCATGTGACTCTTATATATAATGTGGTTTTTATCATTGAAACACATTATTTTTTTTGATATTCTAAAATTATAGAATTATTAAAGAATCCTAGGGAAATTTTTTGCGCATTAAAAAAATTATTTTAGACTTACACATGTTTTTATAAAATTTAAAGAAACCATTGTTTATTAAATGAAACATTTTTCATGAATATAGAAGCTATATAACTCAGGTAATAAATTACTTACTTAATAAAACAATGAAAAGCTATATAAATAATATTAATGTGGAAGACAGAAAAGAAGAATCATGTTCA
The DNA here is from genome assembly GCA_963277665.1 of Viscum album. NCBI lineage: Eukaryota > Viridiplantae > Streptophyta > Magnoliopsida > Santalales > Viscaceae > Viscum > Viscum album. The sequence goes on along the minus strand of OY728146.1, from coordinate 1,772,888,203 downwards.
GACCAAAATGGGAAAATTCTAGATATTAATTTATACAATTTCAGAGTTAAATGATATATATAAATACTTAATATATTTAATATGATATTGTAATTATAAAAATATAATCACTATGAATCCTTATATAATAAAATCATCTTGAGCTGGTAAAACCTAATTTAAAAAAAAATATATTGAGGGTTTTGAATATTAAAAAACATAAAATATTAACAAATAATTGAAAACTCCCAATAAGCCCACAATGTTTTAAAATTTCAAAACCAAAAATTATACTTTATAAAATTTCCACCCTTTTTGTATTTTATTAAAAAATATTAAAAAATATAAAAAATATTTTTAAAAACAATGAAACTCTCATTTATTAAATGAAAATTAATATAAGTAACAAAGAATATATAAAATTTTAAACAAAAAATCTATAATGGAATTCTAAAATTTTAATTTCTCAAAATTTCCACAATATAAGGATTTTTAAAGAATACATTTCATTTTATTTTTAGATTTAATACATTTGAGAATAATATCTCATATAATAACATAATCTAAAAAAACGAATAAGAATGTATATATGATTAGTTCTAGAATATATTAAAGGTTTCATAGAAATATAAATATAATAATAATTATAGATATAAATTTTTTTTTTAAAGCAAAACTATAGTGAGACAATTTATATAATCCATAATGATTTAGTGAAACTAGATGTGGTAGATATATACCAACATTTAAATTTTGACAAAGAAATTTAGTTTTTTCTAAACTCCAAGAGATTAAATTATTACTCAGAAAGATACACATACCTAATGTGTTTGTTGGATCCTGTCAATATCCTCCAAAATCAGAGTAAAATTAACTAAAAAATCTTCTTTTTTAAAATATATCACAATTATCAATTCCTTTTATGTAACTAATAATATTCATAATGGATTATAAGTGAGATTATTTAAGATATAATTGGAATATATATTAAAAAAATTAAAAAAATATATTGGGTCTATAAATATTTAAATTCAAAAAATCTAATAAACCATCTAATTAATTTAATATGAACATATTTTCTTGAAATATTAGAATCTAATTTATAACTAACATGCATATAGTTTATATATGGTTTAAAAAAATTAGGACCATATTTTTGACTAACTAATTGGATTATTTAAATTTCTTCCAAAGAATCCAATAATTTATTTGGAATATTTGATGTACTATAATGAATTTTAATTCTCGCAGAACACATATTTCAAAAATAAAATTCCATCAAATTTGAAAACTATTTTAAATGAAAATCATTTGATGATCATAAACAATATAAATAACATAAATTTGAACAATTAAAATATCATTTGAAATTATGTTAATAAATATTCTAGGACCTAATTTTCCCTTAACAAAATAATGTTTTGATAAAAATAATAAAAAAAATTTATACCAGGAATGAGGTAATTTCTTAAGAACCTAAAAAATATTTTGATTGCAAAATAACATGATTAAGAAAATTTATCATTTTCAAAACAATGGGGGTTCCAAAATGTCAAAACTTTCAAAAATAAAACCACAAAAATACTTTTCACATCCACAATAAATAACTAAAAAATGTGAAATTTGGAAAAAAAACTAAAAAATCATAATCTATTCGATTCTAGAGATAAGTAAAATAAAATCATCCAAATTGGTACACTATTGTAAAAAAAACTTTAACAACATGTCTATTATTATTCTTAATAATATGTCTAGACTCACTGATCTTATTCCCAAAATTATATTTATATCTAATGATATGGTCTACTAAATGAACCTTGACTAATGACAAAATATTTTGTTAAGAAAATTGATTAACCTTCTGATTCTTATAAATAATCCAATTATAATCATTTAAATCATTATGAATATTTTTATGAACAAAATAATAAATAAAAGTAGAATTAAAACCAAAAACATAACCCAAAATTTCTTGTTTTAATATCAGAATATACATTACCAAAACAGTAAATAGGATGCATTCGATGAATCATATAAGACCTTGGATTAGTTCAAAAAGGAGTATTATCTCCCTAAATTGATTCATATTTATCATAAGATTTTTAATCACTAATGTTAAAAATATCTAAACTCATCAAAAAAACATTAGAAAAAAAATAATTTCACATTTTTTTCATCAAACATAACATGAACATATTCTACAATAACCATTTTACTCATATTATAAACTCTATATTAATTAATATTTTTAGAATAACCATGATAATTAACTTCATCACCTTTAGTGTTATATTTATCGAAAATATAATTTTAATTAAAAATAAAAACATTACAACCAAAAACTCTAAAATAACTAACATTACAATATGTACAATTAAAAAATTTATATGATTTTTTCTTCTCCAAATGTATTAAAATGATTATATTAACAATAAAAAAAGAAATAAAAATAACATTATAAAAAATATCTAGAAAAAGTATATCCACTTAACATTGTTCTTTCCATTTTAATAGGAGTTAAAATTTTCAGATCTACGACGCCATTTTTTAGTACTGTTATTGAAGTAAAACAATGTAAATAATATCATATATTTAACAAAATCAATTTAAAAATTATGAAATTCAACTCCGATATCACCTTTCTTTAGAATTTGTTATACAAACATTGTTTGTTTTCAACTAAATTAAAAAATGTAATAAATTTTGATAATGTTTTGTTTTCCTATTCAAGGAAATAAACCAGTGTAATTATTCAATAATCAACAAAAAATAAGAAAATTATACTTCATTCCTCAAAAACTAAAAATTTTGTATTACCAAATAAAACATGATGTACGAAATATAATGTTCTATTCATAATTTTCTAATTTATAGGACTGAAATAAACTTTACATTTTTTTTTCATGTAAGATTCAAAAGAATGATGCTCTTTATTCTTCATGGTTGGTAACTATAGAAAATTATAATATTTAGAGATATTATTTAACATTAAAACAATTTGATTATCTAATCAATCCTGCTAAAAAATTATATTACTTTGTGCATTATTCAAAAAAACAACATGTTTAATAGTTATTTTTTCAAAATTAGTGGTACAAATATTTTCCATTCTTTTTGCATAAAATAATAAATAATCATCCCTATAAAATAAATAATTATAAATTTAAAAATTCAATTCAATTCCATAGTCATGTAATTTAAATATGATAATTAAATTATATTTTATTCCTTCATCATATAATAATTTAGAAATAAATGCAGAATTAGAAACACAATCTTTACAAGAAATTTTTTGCATTGCCTTTAGAATTACTTCCAAATAAAACTGTACCACCATCACAATTATTTTATGTAATAATATTTTTGGTATTTGGTCAAATTCCTATAACATCCACTATCCATTCACCATATTTATTTCTTGAGACATCTAAGTCATTTTTCATATAAAAATTTGTTACTTAACAGAATTTTTACCCAAGAAACATTGGGTCTAATCAAATTTGTAAAATAGTTTTTTGGTACCCACATGTAATTTTAACAAAAATTATAAGGTACACTTGACAAAAAATATTTATAAATATGATCATTTTAATTCCTATAGACTATTTTAATCTAATTGATAAATCATTTTCATGATGGAATTTATGCCACATTCAAAAGATGAAATAGAAGTAGTAATAAAAACATATTATTAAAAAAATGATTTTATATGATTCTTGTAATATCATATCATATTCAATAACTTACATTTTTTATTCTAATACATGATTTTTTGATATTTTTCATGATCATGAATAAAATCAGACAAAAATGTTATATTAATTTCAACACAATAATAAAATTATCATGCAAAGAATGAGTAAATATCAAATAATCATAGTCAATATTTTTATAAGAAGAGGTGGTATTCCTTAATTTATGATTATTTTATAAATAAATTTAATTTTATATATAATATTCCATTTTTATTATTAGTATTTTTATATAGTTAAAAATCATTGAAAATAACTTTTCTTATTATTTAAATTTCTTCATTTAGCATAGAAAAAATCAGTTTTTAAAAATATTAATCAGTATAAACAAAAGAATATAATTCAAAATCTATTATCTAATTTAGAGAACCAATGAATCAAAATTTCAGTTTATTATTACTCACATCATGATTCTTTACTATAATTGGGTTATTCTCTATAACACTGACTGATTTCCTATTCCTTTTCTCACTATTTGTTTTTATTTATTCTATAATTTTGGGAATTATGGGTTTATTTTCCATTTATTTCTAAACTCAAAAAAATAACATCTTATTTATTATAATTAGTCAATCCATTCTTATCATCCATGTATTTTTCATATCAATGGATTCTTATAAATTAATTATCAAGTCTCTTCTTTTTCATTCGTTTTTCGATTACTTTCACAATTTGTGCCATATATTCTATTTCCCAAACCTTCACATCAGAATCATATGCATCAGTAAAAATAACATTTACATATTTAAATACTAATTTTTTTGATAACCCATATTGAATTATGTTAATCAATTACAATTCAAAGTGAAGTTGGGATTAAATCAATTCATTAAGCGTTTACTATGTTATTTTATTTCTTTTTTCAATGGTGAACTTATTTGGGTGCCATTTATTTTTAGTCCTCACATTAATCAATAAAAAATAACTGGGTTCAATAAAAAATAACCAATAGAAATTAATGTATTCAAATGTTTTTCAATCAATGGAACATTTGGTTCACAGTTCATTCTTCACCATCTATAAGTCATTGTACTTATCGAAATGAATTCCATGTGCTTATTAAATCATTTTTTCAATCCATAGTGTGTAACATATAGATTATTCCAAATATGATTACTTTTTTACATGAAACACATGAATAAAAATACTTATTTTAATAACACTACATAAAATATTTTCAAATATGTAATTTGAACCACAAATTGAAGCATCCTTTTTTTTAAGAATATCATAGTTCTCTTGTGTAAGTTTTTATGAATTTTATATGATCGACTTGGGTTTTATGATTTTATATTTGAGATATAATTAAATTTTTTTCGCTAGTATAAATATTCATTTCTATCAATGTGAGGTGGATCTTAGGAATCCATGCATCATTTACATCAACTCCTTCCACATTACAGATAATTACCTTATACTACATGGTATATGTATATGTTATCTTAATAATATATAAAAAATACTCTATAATGTTTTTGGAAAAAATATAAAAGGAATAAAATTTGATTCAAATTATTGGTCTCATTAAATGAGAAATAGTGATAAAATAAAAATTCCTAAACCAGAAAAACTGTGATACCAATTGATTGGTTTAGAAGAGTAAAAGAAGATAGTCTTGCATAGGTGTGAATTGACCAGTTGTGCATTTTTTATGTAGTATAATAAATATCTAGATTAATTATTATTGTTAATTATAAAATGAAAATTTAAATAAAATAAAAGATCAAAAGTATGTTTTCTATAATAGTTCATTCCAAGTAGACATATTCTAATTTTATAACTTTATACTCATTAAGAGATACATTTTTCAGTAATATGATTGTTGAAGGGAAATCATATCCCTATTATATAAAATTTTCCTAAAATTTTGTTGGATAAAACCATTAACACAACTAATTTTTTGTGGGTAGTCATAACCAAATAACTAATTTTTTTAAAAAACTTGAGTCACACTACAAAAAAAATTTACTTGCGCTGAAATATTTTTAGTATAAGGTAAAATATATATTGGCAAAAATGAGTAATTTCCAAAAACATTATATATATATTTTTTATTATTTTTTTTTATTTAATATTACTTCAACCTACATATATATCCATTGGTATTGATTGATCAATAATGAAAAATATTTTATTTAATGTTATATCAATTATATTATTTTACTATTACTAACAAATTCTTATCTATAAAATTATCTATTTTTTACAATTATTATTACAAAAAATTATTTTACCTTATGAAAAATATGTTATTAAAAATATCCAATAATAATAAACATTTTATTATTAATTAAAAATAATAATTTTTATTAAGTATAATTATATTATTTTTCAACAATAATATATGGTTTTACATCAAAATAAAATATTGATAATTTATTATGTTTATAATATTTATTGATATATAAAATTAATAATGACATTATGAAAAAATATATCAAAATATAATTATATCATACCATGCCCCACCTCATCATGGCCTCTCCAACTTATTATCCATCTCTTTACCCCTACTCCTCTTCAATCAACCTCAGTCACTCCAGCATTCCAATCTAACAGCACAGATAGTGCTCACCTCCCATATATCCTAGACTAGGTTCTTGTGCTACACTCATGTTCCCCTATTTTATAAATATTGTTCAGGTCTTAACAAGGCTATATATATTCATTAAAATTTGAGTTGTCAAATTTGGCACTAACATATTTTGAAATTCATGAAATCTTTATACAATTTAATGAGTATCAAAGGTAACCACCTTTACATTAAAAAGAGTATTTCATTTCCACCATTCAGTTTGTAGAATATATTTAGGGTGTATTCTTCCATCTATTCTCTGTTCTTTATTTCTTATTGAATCTTTGTTTTTATATTATAATTTTAAATTCTCAATTTGTTAGATAATAACCTGTTATAATTACTTATAATGGCTACCATTAGTGATTTATTATTTGAAAATATTCAAAAATGCAATAATTTTTTTCACTTTATATAAATAGATTCTTTTTTCTTGTTTTATATTCCTGATATGGATTAATTTATTTACACTGAAATAATTTTTTATATTGCACTGTTTTGTTTATATAGTGTGTATCCAATTGGGATAACTAGGTTTCAATGCTTGATCCTACTGACTTTTTAAATTTGGGTTCAAATTCTCTTAAATTATACCATGCATATATTTGATAAATTTAAGTAGGTCACGAATTCTTCAACTCACACTTATTTAAAACTTCTCATACCACTTTTTACATGTAAGTTCTTATTATATCATTGAAAAAAATAAAATATAAATTCTATAATAAAATACTATAGATATGTGGTAGTAAAAAAGTATTTTAGTAATCAATTTAGAAGTGATTTTACAAATACATTTATCATAAGAGATACGGTCTATAAGAAGATTATGTTATGTGGTTTCAAATGCAATCCTATTTCCATATTACATTTATTTTAATCCTTTTGTATCCATAAATATTTCCTGAAGGTCTACTACAATTGTATCCTTGGTATCACATCATATAAATATGTAATTTGTGGAAAATCCATTTAGTGTTCATATTTTGGTTTTCTTTTGAAATGAATTCATGTATCACTGCCTATAGTATAAGAACAATTACTCTTCATTATGAATTTAATTTTTTTTGGCACTAAAATTATTGAAGCCATACTTATAGAACAATACCGATATATGTGATCTTTTCAATCACATGTAATGAATTCGACGGTGTTGTTCATATTGCAATTAAGGGTTATATATGGTTCACCGGTGGTCTCATCAGTGTTAGGCATCCATACATAATATTTTATGTATGTACCTTCTTCATAATAGATTCACGATTCAAGAGGTAGCTGTAAAAGAATTATTTATTTCATTATTGGTTACATTAAATCACCTTTAATTATGTTCAATCATAATTTATTAATGGGAGGTTTGAAAACTGATACTGAGATGATTAAAAATTAATTTTTTTCATTTGAAAAAAATTATAATTTCATAAGTAAAATCCTTTTACATTTGATTCTCATTCTGTAAAATTGGATTTCAAAATATAACATGGGTATTATAAATATTATGATATTTTATTAATTGGTCACAAAAAAAGTTTTGAATGGTATGGTGAAGTGAATCTTGATAAAAAATTCCCTTAAAAAATCCCTATGGATTTCCTATTTCTACCATTACTTTGAATCATACATGTTATGAAGGCTTTTATTAATCATATTAGTGTTACTTTTTAAAATATTTAATTATCAAATGATTAATATATTTTTCTAATGAATGATATAACATTTCACATTATTTGATGACAAAACCAAAAATGATTGTTTTTTACCTTATTATATTTTTTCATTCTACTACTAATTGTTTGATTTCATTAATCTATGTTTCTTATATTTTTGCCTCAAGTATAAATATTTCCACTTCAGTGGGGAAAATATATTAGCAAAAAGGGGTATCTGATTTTTCATATTTGATTCTTAGGTACTATATTGAGCTCTATTGACCCTTATTCTTATTTTTCATTTTTTTAAATTTCATACTCTTATGTTGTTCTTTATTAGAGGGAGGGAACATGAGCAATGGGGAGGGTATTTTATTAACCAAATTTCATACTTTTTGAAATTTTATAGAGGTAAGGGGAAGGTATGGACTTTTTTACTTTAAGATAAATATTTATTTGGTTCATAAACTCATACGGGAAATGGAAATTAAGGAAACCAAATAATTTAAAGTAGAGGGTAAGTAAATAATAATTATCTATAAATGTGAATTAAAATGACACCTCTACCACTGAAAACCTGACAATAAGTTGTTATTTTATCATTCCTCTCTCTATCAACCAACCAATGAAAATGATTGGTTTTAACTCCTCTCCCATGAAAACATTATGAGATGTTATTTTATTTTCCCTCTTGTCCACTAAATTGAATCCTTCCCCTCCCCTCCCCTACCACCTGTTGAACCAAAAACATTAATTTTTTATTTACCACGTACCATTTATGTTATTTCATAAAAAATACCATGATAAATGATAAATATTATATATTTGTGTTCTATAGTAGAAGTGTTCTGACATCATAGTTGTTTGATTAGGTATTCCTGATTTCAAATTCAAAATACAATATGTATATCCATAATCTATTGAAGCCTTCAAATCCTAAATGAAATTTCATGTATCAGAATAAATATAAGAAGTTGATAAATTAAATTCTCATATTGGATCATTGTTTAATAGAACTTTTTCATGTAAAGAAACTAAGGTTTCATTTGGTTTATTAAACAATTTCTTATTTTAATATTCTAGAAATGTATTAAATGATTTAACCTATCCTCTTTGATTTCTATTGAAATATATATGATATTTATTCAAAAGAAGTTATGTGGAATCATGCATCCAGGAAACCATAATCAGTGTTTTATTATTTTCTCTACATAATAGGTTATCCAAAATAAGTAATCCAAAAAACTAGAAATATACAACGTTGGCTACAAATCTTTTGATTCAATTTATTTTAATTTACCCCATTCACGTGTCTACTTATTTGGGGGGATGTTTTTAAAAAGTTTAGGGTTTTTTGGAAACAATAATTTAAAATTTATTATGTAACTTCATATATGAATTCTTGTGTAGAAGATAACTTGTTTGGAATGAATTAATAAATGGAAACACTTTCAACTATATGGGGTTAAACTACTAACATGAACATCACAATCTCTATATTCTTTCTAATATTTCCCATTATTTGGTGATAAAGTTTTAATGGTAGGGTTTAATTTCCAATAAACCATTCAATGGTTTGAGAAGTAATCTTAATAAAAACATGACAATTTTTTTTAAAAAATTATTATTTTATACTTTTATTATATTTTAGAATTTTAAATTGGATGATCCATACTTAAAAAATAAAAGAGTTTCAAATCAGTGATGATAGGATATTTTTTAATATATTTTGTCAATTTGAATTTTTTTTGTATGTTAAATTTAAGAATGGATTCATATTTCTTTAAAATTTTCACTATCAATTACTAGGTGTTACGTGGAATTATTTACACCAACCAGTATCAAGGTGTGGGTATTTCATTTTCCTAATCTGATTTTTCTAGGTTGAAGTGTCTATGATGTTTTGATATATGAATAATTTGTGGGTACTTGAATGTGTATTTAAAGTTAAATCAATGATGTTATTCCCTTATGTCATTAATTATATTATTGTTCTAGTAATTCCTTAATTTCATATTTTTCATAGTGTTTTACAATCTTTTTCATTTTTATTTTGTGAGTAGTTTTTTAGGTTTTGTTTGGTACTTATGTTCTTTTTATGTAGTTTATAGTTGTAACACCCTGAGATATTACATTATTGAATAAATATAATCTTTTTTATTTCTTTATTTTTATGCAAAACCATGTTATGATTATGCTACACCCAATAATTAGTTGACTTGCATTACACAGAAGACCTAGCTTTACCAAACAACAATATATTAATAAAATATTATTATTTTGTATAATATATAACCTAACCTTTAAATTAGAGGTTATTAATAGTATTAAAAAAATTGTGAATTTTATATATTCAATATAAATTTAATGTTCATATTTTGTATTTTCTAGAGATGATAATTTTTTTCTTCAATTTTCAGACAAAATAATTATATTTCAAAAAATGTAGTATTGCCACCTTTTAATAGAGAACCCATTTTAAATCCAATATTTGATATTTTTATATAATTAATTTGATAAAATACACTCTATATTAGAAATATTAATATTAAAATTTACTTTGGTTCAATTGTTTGTCTTTTTCTAATAAGTTTCATGTTTTGAGGAATAGTAAAACAAATACTAAATTTTAATTGAAAACAATTTTTTTCATCGAAATAATTTATAGCATTAAATTATATATTTGATCAGTTTTAAAGTATAAATAGATTATAATTTTTATCATTTAATTTAATTTTTGTCATTGGTATTATTTTTACCATGAATTTTGATGTAAAAACATTTTAATCTTTTGAAATGTTTTAATAGTTAAAAACTTGTTTTTCATTCAAAAAAAATAATTAATTTTAAATTAATTACTGGAACTTCTAGGTTTTTAATTTTGAAGAAAAGATTCCATATTTTAAATCAGTGGGTCTAAATTATTTTAGTAATGTCCTTTTATTTTTAGGAATTATGAATAGTAACTTTAGTAATTTTTTTAATTACCACGTTTAAGGGTAAATCAGATAATTGCAGGTATAAATATTATTATAAAAATACCCTAAAACTATAAAAATTGTATTGGATGACTAAATTAGACATTTATCAACTATATTTAGAAATGGAGTATTTAATGGACCCTTCTCCAAGAACATGACATGAATATTATTAAAAATAATTAATGTGACAAAATGTCACACTCTCATTTCTTATAAGTATAATAATTTTAATATAGATATATATAGGAGATAAAATAAACTAAAAATATTATTTAGAAATATAAAATAAGTACCAACATCATATAAATTTATTAATTATTTTTAGAGATTAAAATGTTACCATTAATTATCAAACATTAATGATGTATAAATTATTTCATTAATAGAAATATTAAATAAATGATATTAAAAATATTATAATAAATATAATTAACTTAATTAAAGACATATAGTAATTTTATAGATACCTTATACATGTTAGTGACTTTTTTGAATTATATTATTTAAGTTATCATGTTTTTAATATATTTTTAAAAATTTAAATATTGAATAGTATTATAATTGAAATAATTGATATTCTGAAATAAATATTATTTTATTAAATGATATAAAAGTAATAAAAATATATGGTTTTTCCAAAAAACTTTGATATTTTAAAATATTTTATAAATGATCAAAATTTGATTTTTTTTATTTTATTGTAATTATATTAACCCTATAGTATAAAAAGAAAAGAAGACACAGTTGGAGTTATACTGTTTAAATAAGGGTTAAATCCAAAAGTTAAGGTTAATATTATGACATAAACATATCTAAAATTCATTATATGATTGTATTTATACCCATCCTCATATTATACTTGAAATAAATCACTTTGGAGCTATTTGAAACTGAAAAAAATTTATAATAAATTAATATGTAAAGTTCTTCCCTAAGTGCACCTCACCTATCTTATACAAAGGAACTTACCTTCTCTTTGAGTCACACCTAAAAAATACCTTTGGCTTGTCATAACCCTACCCAGTTATCCTAAAAACGTTACTAAAATCATCTTAGAGGGAACACATTGGGAAGAAAACCATCCTAGAAAACCCATTTGGGAAAATCAAAAGAAGACACCCAAAAAAGATAATTGTTTTATCACCTCTTTCAAAGTTGTTTTTTTCTTCTACTTCCTATTTCTATGTTGTTTCCATTGAAAAGATAAAAATAATGTATTATAAATATAATTTTATTTCATTATTGTTATGGTACAACCATTTTCCCTATTTTATCCATCCGACCAATAAAAATGTCACCATGCGTGCGTATGTACGATTTACGATCTCCACATTGTCGTGTAACTTATTATTCAATAATAAAATATTTTAATGGATATGATGATGATTATAATGAATATAAATAATTAATATAACATTATAATGAATCTTTATAATTAATATACCATCAAATTCCATACCATTTAACCATTAATGTATTGATACAGTCGCTTGTACGTACGTACAGCCTTCTGTCTCCACAACACTGTGAGATTCATTCTGCATGTTAACCACTGAAGAATAATTATAAAATATATATGATGAGTAAAAATAATAATTATTAACCTTATATAATAATTTATATTAATAAAATACATCATATTCCTAAAAAACATGACTTACATGGAAAAACAGAAATGGGAAGACGAAGTAGTTAACACTATAAATAATTGTAATATTGAATTACTATTAACAGAAGAAATTAATAGGATTATATATGGTATAATAAATATAGATATGGTCTTGTAATAATATAATAAAATGGTTTAATTATTATACATGACGATAACGCACCCCTAACCAAAGGAATGTACAATGTAAGGGTTAATTTCCCAATCTCATTATTATCCAAGATTGTTTATGCTAAAGTATTTACTTTGACCTATTTATCATTCATGTATGTGTTTCATAAAAATAAATTTCGAAATATTTTTATTATTTATATAAAATTTATTAAATTGATTCACACACATGTTTTACTTTTCATTAAATGTTTTGAAATGAATCTTTCTATCATTTTCCAAACAAAGTATTTTATGAACTTTTTGAAAAAATTAAGGAAAGAATGTTTTTTTAACTTATATGGTGCGAGTAGTTATTTTACACCATTATGATGGCATAAATTTTTTTATGCTTCCCATATAATTTTACAATTTTATATTCAAAATAAATTATTTCTTTTAAAATTTCACAATTTTATTAATGTTTTCAATGAAAAAATAGATATTTCCCTCAAAGAGTTTTAATGATTGTATTAGATTATTTCCATCTATATCAACAAACCTTGTCAGATTATATACATAATTGTTTTTAATTTATTATGATACATTCTATCATATTGTATGAAATGGATTATGATATGTTTTACTATGGATGTTCTCTTTAGATACCAATCATAGTTTATGTGTAAAATATTAATAATTAGTATAATAGTTTTGAATACGAATGATTATGTTGTTTATGTTTCATAATTTTAACGGTGGAATATCTTGGACTTAGTAAGTGATATGTGGGCCCCACAATTGCCCCTCTATGAACATGTAAGTCTTATGAAATGATATTAATTCAAAACTAACCTTTAGAATTTGTTTTCCAAGCCGTTTGACATTGTGAGGAGGATAGATCATGACACAAATTAGACAGGTTTCTACCCATAGACATATACTATCATGAAGATAGATCTTGACAGTAGCTATCTAGAGGATATATATTGGAAGTGTAGATATTTGACATTATGAATTCCCTCATTATGATATTATATATGGATATTCTATTTTATTATTTTACTATTAGAATATCTATGGATATGCATATTTTATATGGTATTATTTATTATTTCCATATTACGATCAAGATTATGTTTTATAGGAATTGTGTTTCAGTTATACATCTTTCCTTAAGGTTTATGAATATTTATTCATAATATCTTATGTTATATTCTTACCCATACATAGTATTTGACCACACCCCTCTCTTATGTTTTATTTTTCATGGATTCCATGACTTGTGTTATAACTAATATGTAGGGTTAAGCTTGGAGAATAATGTATTTCATAAAGGATTATCTACGTTGTATTTTATGTCTGAAATTTTATTGTAATGATCATGTTAGTAATATATTTTTAAAGATAGATAAACTTGTCTTTCAATTGGGATTTTATTCCTTGTAATCATTCCAATTTATTAAAATAATGCACCAACTCCAGGATTATGGGGTCGGGGTGTTACCTTCGGTATTATAGTTGGATTAACAACAACCTTGGAAATTAGATTTAGAAATAAAAAATTAGAAAACACAACCCTATGAATAACATTGAAGATAAATATATGCATATGACATCATCCTTCATATTTGATAATGGAGAACCTTGGTTAAACCTATGGACTTATAAATATAGAATAAGATCAAATAATTTATGGATCCTATATATTATTATTCATGACTATATCACTATGATTATTTTTTCTCATATTGTGCATTGAGTTTTTGTAAATGGTTATAATCATCAATGTTATACAAGTAATGATTATACTACTAATAAGGAAGAGACTTCAAAATTTAAATGAAATTAAGGTGGTATTAAAGAGTAAGATGTTGAAGTGTTGTTAATTGTTTAAGAGTGAAGTGGAATCATTAAGGTTATTTTGTATTTGGATTCAATAATTATTAAATCAATGGTTCTATGGTTTAAATATTCATTAGATGTTTAAGGATTGTATTATAATACTTCTTATTTAATGATTTAGAGGTGTAAGAGGTATCATCAAGGAGTAAAAGGTGATTAAATATGTAGTATGTGACAATAAGAGATACATTAAATTGTTTGGGGAATCTGATGTCATGATATATTTTGAAAATATATATACCTTTTGGATAGTGAATTTGGATGGATGTATTTTGGTCAATAATTATGGTTCAAATGGAGTAAGTAAAACAATGGATATTATTGTTTGACGTTAATGTATGATTTATTGGATACATTTTCTCTCCTTTTTAGTTTCACTAAACATTAAGAGGATGAAGTAAAAATATATCAAAGAGAAACCAAAGTATATAATTTATGGAATCAAGTATGTTTTCGCATGTAATTATCTATATAGTAATATAATACCTCAAATCTAGGAAAAAGTATTTAAAAATGTGTGTTTTCCTAAATACATATCTCATGTTAACAATCAATTGAACTATTAGTATTTTAAATCATCATCAATTTATGGCTTTGATTACCATAATTTTTAATTGATTGTTCACTTGATTGGGATTAATAACCCCAATCTCCCCTATAAATATATACGTTTTCCCCCAAGTATGAATCTTTACTTTCCACTAATGTTCTCCTATTAAAAACCCTAATTTAGGGGTGACCATCACATTTTACTTTACCTCTTATAAGGATTATATTTTTTTAACCCTGTTTCTGATATGGGTTTTCCACAAAGGTATTTTTTAGTATCATCCCTTTATTTTCTAAGTGAATTTTCAAATTGAGACCATGAAATTTGTTGAAGGAGGGGAGAATGTAACACCTAGAGATATTACATTTCTGAATAAATTTAATTTTTTCTCTCTTTATTTTTATGCAACACTATGTTAAGCTTATGGTACACAAAATAATGAGTTGACTTGCATTACATGTAATACCTAGTTTTACCAAACAACAATATATTAATAAAATATTTTTATTTAATATAATATTTAACATAGATATTAAATCAAAGGGTATGAATATTATTAAAATATTTTTTAATTTTATGTATTTTATAAAATTTTAAGATTCATCTTATTTATTTTCTAGATATGATATATGAAAAAATTCAATTTTTTTGGATAAAAGATGTATTTTTCAACGAAAAGCAGTTTTGACGCCTTTTAGTGGAAAACCCATTTTAAATCCAATTCTTGAAAATTTAATATATTTAATTTGAGAAAATAGACTTCTTATTTGAAATAATAATATCAAAATTTACTATGGTTCTATTTATAGTATTTTTTCTGATATGTTTCATGTTTTGATGAATAGTAAAATACTATATTTTAATCGAAAATAGAATTTTTATTGGAAATAATTTATAGCATTTAATTATAATTTTTAATGTATTTGAAGTATAAATATATTAAATTATTATTATTTAATATAATTTTGTTCATTGGTATTAATTTTAACATGAATTTTCATGGAAAAACATTTCAATATTTTGCAATGTTTTAACTTTTAAAAACATATTTTTCATTCTGATGATAGGATTTATATTAAATTAATTATTCAATATTATGTGTTTTGAATTTTGAAAAAATTATTCCATATTTTGAATTATTGGGACCATATTATGTAAATAGGGTCATATTTTGGGCATTATGAATAGTTTAGTAATTGTTTTATTGCTGCGATTCAGGGTAAATCGGGTAATTAGTGGTACAAAAATATTATTAAATTACCCTAACACCTATAAAAATTCTATCATATGGATAAATTAAACCCATATCACCTATTTTTCGAAAATGAGTCATTAATGGACTCTTTTCCACGAATATGGCATAAATATTATTAAAATAAATGAATGTGACAAAATGTCACAATCTCATTTTGTATATGTATAATAATTTTAATATACATATCTGAAGAGGATAAAATCTATTATAAATAGTCTTTATAAATATAAAATAATTACCTACATCATTTAAATTTATTTATAATTTTTAAATATTAAATAATAATCACTATTGATTACACAATAATGAGGCAGAAATTATTTTATTTATAGAAATATCAAATGAATGATATTAAAAATATTAAAATAAATATAACTTCCCTTAATGAATGACATTAAATAATATTATTGCTAACTTAGCTGTGTTAGTTAAATATTTAAAGTATTGGTTTGATGTTATCTTGTTTTTTTTATATTTTAAAAAATGAATATTATGAATACTATTAAAATTGAAATAAATGATATTTTAAAATAAATACTATTTTATTAAATTATATAAAAGTCATAAAAAGATAAGGTTCAGAAAAATAACTTTTATAATTTCAAATATGTCATAAATGATCCAATTTCATATTGTTTTTAATTTTATAGTAACTATATTAACCCTATTGCGTAAAAATATAACATGACACAGTAAGAGTTTAACTATTTGACTAAGGGTTAAATACCAAATATAATGTTATTAGTATGATGTAAACATGAATAAAATTAAATAGTTTAGGGTATTGCAACCCATACACAAGTTATCCTAAAAAATCACTTTGGAGCTATTTGAAGTAGAAAATTAATTTATAATAAATTAATATTTTGTGATCTTCCAAATTTCCACTCACCACTCGTATAAAAGGTAACTTATCTTTATCTTTAATTAACACATAAGAAGCCCTTTGTCTTTTCCAATCATACCCACTTCTCCTCCCAAAATCCCTCAATTCATCCATTATTCCACACTTTGGTTAGAAATCTATCCTAACAATCCTTTTTTTACAAATCAAAGGGAGATACCCAAAAAAGGGTAACTGTTGTATCACTTCTTTCAAAGTTAATTTTTTATTCTGAATCATTTTTAAATGTTGTTACCATAAAAAATTAATAACTACAGTATGATACAAATAATTATATACCATTATAATATTGGTATTACCATTTTACTCATTTTATGCACCCAATGAATAACAATATAACCATATGTGCGTATATACGGCTTATCGTCTCCACATCGTGGTGAATTTTTTATTAAACACTAATTTATTGTAATGGTATTGATGATGAGTATAATTAATATAACATTATAAGGGATCTTTATAATTAATATACCCTCAAATTTCTTAACATTTAAAACTCAAGTGAATGATATCGTCGCTCGTGCGTATATATGACATACCGTCTCCACGACATGGTGAGATTCATTTTCCACGTTAATCATTAAATAATGATTATAAAATTTATATGATGAGTAATAATAATAATTATTAATCATATATCATAATGGATATGAATAATATTCATCCTATCCATATAAAATAGAACTTACACGACAAACCAAGAATGGGGAAATGAAGCAGTTAACACCTGAAATAATTATAATATTGAAATAGTACTTTGGAAAATATATAATAGATTCCTATATGATATTATAAATAGGTATATAGTTCTATTATAATTTAATAACATTATGTAACCATTATACATAAGGTTAATTCACCCTTATCTAAAGAAAAGTACAAGGTATGGGTCAATTTTGAAATCTCATTATTATCCGAGATTGCTTATGCATAAGTATTTACTGGGACATATTTATCATCCATGTCAATGTTTTGTAAAAATAAATTTCAAAATATTTTTAATATCTCCCTATAATTATTTAAAGTCATTTATTTCTTTATTTTAATTTTTATAAAATGTTTATAAAGGAATATTTCTATCATTTTCCAAAAAAGGTACATTTTGACCTTTTCGACAAAATTATAGAAATAATGTTTTTTTAAATGTTATAGGGAAACCAGCTATTTTATACCTTTATGACACCTTATCATTTTTAATTTTCCCATATAATCTCATGAGGATATTTTTAAAAGATTTTTTTTTCTTTTAAAATTCCACAGTTTTATAATGTTTTCAATGTTAAAGGGGATATTTCTCTCAAATATTTATAATGATTTTATTAGATTATTTTCATCTATTCCGTTATCATTTTTTAGATTAATGCTTAACTATGGTTGATTTATTATGATATAATCCACCCTATTGAATTAAGGGGTTTATAATATGATTGAATATAGATGTGCTATTCAGATACCTTTCATGGTTTATAGTTAAAGACTTTATAATTCGTATACTAGTTTTGAATATGAATGATTATGTTGTTTATGTTTCCACAATTGTATATAAGGAATGTTTTGGACTTCGTAAATTATGGGAAGGTCCCTCTATATCCCCTCGATGCATCGATAGGTCTTATGAGATGAAATTTGTTGGTGATAAACCCTTTCAATTATTTTTCCAAGAAGTTTGACATTTTCAAGAGGATATATCTTGACACAAACCAGATAGGTTTCTACCCAGGGACTTAAACTATCATGAGGATTGATCTTAATAGTAGCTATCTTGAGGATATATCCTAATAGTGAAGATCTATAACATTATGCATTTCCTCATTATGATATTAGTTATGTATATTCCATTTTATTATTTGATTAGTATAATATCATTGGGTATGATTATTTTATATGGTAATATTTATTCTTACAATATTATGATTAAGATTTTATTTAAATAGATTGTGTTTTAGTTTTACATCTTTCCTTAATTTCTATGATTATTTATTCATAATATATTCTGTTGTATGCTTACCCTTCCCAAGTATCTGATCTCACCCCATTATTTTTTTAATGTTTCTAAGAGTCCATAATGTGTAGTATGAATGATTTGGATGGTTAAGATAGGCGAATAAAGGCATTCTTAAAGGATTATCTATGTTTTATTTTATGTTTGAATTTGTAATTTAATGTTCATGTTTGTAATCTATTTTTCAATAATGCTAAATTCGTCGGTCCTTTGGGATTTGACTCCTTGTAATCCTGAAAATGTATTAAAATAATACACTGAATCAAGGCTTATGTGGTTGGGGAATTACAATATTAAAGGATTTTGTAGTTGATGGATCTAAATATGATTTTGGATCATCCTTGTACGAGTTGTTGCAAACATGAATTACTGTGTTTGTTTTGGTTGGTTTTAATAGAATATGGTTCACTGGGTCATATTATTATTGGTTTTGGATATCATTATATATGTTTACATCTAGTAGTTTTGGAGGTATCTTTTAATGGTTCCATTATGGTTTCAAATATTTTACAATGGTGTTCCCTAATCTTAATGGTCCGCTATAGGTGGATAATATTCAAGGGGTTTTTCTTCATAAATGCAGCGTGGAAAGTTGTAACTGTTTGGACAAAGTGTTGTTTGATTTTTTTGGGTTTATAAATACCACTAATGATATATTTTATGATCTCCAGTTCTGTGAATATCAAAATTATATTTTGGTAATTTATCATTTTAAAGGTTAAAAGATAAATGGAGGGATCTTATTATGAACATGAGGTAGAATTAAGAAATTGACACTATAGTATTTGATGAGTTTATAAGTTTATTTTCCAGTAATTGCATGCAAAGTATTAATTATATAAAAATGGAGAAAGAAATGATTGAGATAAATTATGTTGATGATTAACCCATTGTTACCTATGATGAAAAAATTTCAATACTTCTATGATTCACTTCAAGTATTTTCATCCAACATGAAACAAACATTAATTTAGTCTTAAATGGATTAAAATAGAGACTATGTAGGGAATTATCCATAAGAGGGTTCAATATCTATGAATAAATCATTTTATGTTATCTCATAGTATAAATCAATATCAAAATCCACTATTAATATCACTGTTTTGATAAGAAATAATAAATGGAATTTGAATGAAATTATAATAATAGAATCCATGGTGGTAAGAAGGTAATTCATCCATTATAATATATGTGTTGAAATAAATATTGAGTAAAGTATATTAATGGGATTAGTGAATGATTTACATGTGGAATAAATTTTCATTGGGAAATGGAATGTGGATGTAATGTGAAGAAGTTTTCTAGCATTGGGAATGGATAAAAAGCTCTATAAAATAAACCACATGGACTCCAAAATATCAAATAAATAGTTTATGACCATTATTATATCTATTGGCCAAATTTGAAGATTAATAATGGGGATCGACATCAGTGGAACCTTAAGAACAAGAAAAATATGAATTCTCATTCGATATCTTTTGTTGATGTTGGGTATAATAATGAAGTTGTGAAAGGTACACATATGATCCAGTCTAGAACTACTAATGTTTCATTTGATTTTATATCTAACCACTCACTTATATAATGTTATTTTATTAAGGTATCATGTTATCACATCAATGATTAGATGATGAATTGGTAGTGAAAACTCTTAATATTATTTTAATAACTTATCAAATATATGAATCTTCTTCGATTAATGTTTGTTGGAATGTGATTTCGATAAATATTGTTATTATCCACTTAGATTAATTTGATGTTAATATTTTTATGGTTTGTAATTATTTATATAAATCCCATATCAAATGACAAGGAGGGGAAATCACATATTATATTATAAAATCAATTATTATTTTTATCACGAACCAAATCTGGTCTCTATAAAAACTAGAGCCAAAACCATCCCATGAAAAGGCCCAAAGGTCGTTCCATATCCCCATGGATAGGCACAAGTGCTCGGGTATCCTAGATTTTGGTTTGGGAACAATTTACCCGAGTATGGATACATAAAACAAAAAAACAAATTGATAAACTTAATCTAAAAATTCATGCCAAAAAAGACATAAAAAAATCTACAACTGAATAAATAGGTTCAAACATATTAAAATATGTCCAAAGGCACATAAAAATAGCATCAAAACATCCCCAAGGACTCCACATGATAAGGTGTCATCACCCACAGGCTGTCTCTACAACACCGCACCATGGAAGGGGACTAACAACCGGAACTACCATCACCCAAGGCCTTTCCATTACCTGTTTCAAACATGATCAAGTATACTTTCACCCAAGGGGTGTAAGTAGGGTCTCAGACTAATCCCAATATGATAACACCATGATATTCCAAAGAGTAAACAATACAAGATAGAAATAATGCTAGTTTTGAGAAACAATAATTTAGAGAAACAATTTCAAAAGAATGAAACTTTTAAATGTAAAAAGTTTTCAAAGAGAATTTTCCATGAGTGAGTAAATATGAACAAAACAAGTAACTACTATATTTTCTATCCAAAACCACCCTACTATAAATATAAATATAAAAGAGTCAATGAGTATTAATCTAGGGAACACCACTAGGAACTAGTTAGTCTCAGGCCCCATGCACCTCATACCTTGGTGTAATGTAACCATAAAAAAATATATTCTCATGCAACATCCACTAGAACATAACCTTGTGGTCCCTAATAATCACCAATATAGTTTTTTAGTGTTTTCATTACCAATTTTTCTCAGTGAAACATTGATAATACCGCTCCGGATCACTAGTGTACTAGTACATATCCACCCTCCTAGATACTCAGGCTTCCCCCATTGTGCTCAAACCATTTTCACATGATACCAGAAAACATTATCACACAAAAAATATCAGTTATGTTCATAATAAATTCTAAACATTAGCTACATAAGCTTTTCACCACTTACACCACTAAATAAAACCTGTAGGATTCCAATAAAATAACTTCACAAATCTTAACAATGTTTTGCACAAAAAATCCCTTAAAACCCCAATCTAAACACCATGTGTAAACCCAAATTCACCAAAACATAATTTTCATCACTGAAAAAATTTCTATAAACCCATTACATGAGTTATAAAACATCCCCATTTGGCATAAAATAAAATAGACATGTAAAACACCCAATTTAACATAAAATTGGAACCTAAAAACACATTCCCAACAAATGTTACCAAAAACCATATTTCCCCAAAAGTATAATGAAAAATAAGTATTATAAAAATAGAAATTTAGAAAAGATAACTCAACTATCATTTATTACCCATGCAATAATCTACCACTAATGTCAAAACCCTTAAATCATTGTGTCAATATTTAATCGCACTAATGCCACACCACAGGGGAGTTAGATATAGCCTCGAACCAAATGAATAGAACATGGAACCCAAGATAAAATTATAGGTTCAAATACCCACTTTCTGGAGTTCAGGAACTTCATGAATAAATGAAAGACACCCTAAGAAAATTGATGAAACCCTAAGAATATGGGAGGAAGAAGGAAGGAGACCCTCTTACTTGAGGTATCTTGAATAAATCACCCTAAATACACTAGTAAATGAATTTTAAAACAACCAAAAATGAAAATGATGTCTGAATAAGGCTGATAAGGTCAATTGAGAACTGAAATGGAGGAAATATAGTAAACATTGAAGGGGTTATGAAGGAAACTAGTTACCTTTTCAAATTTGGAAGATTGGATAAATCCAAAGACGTTTTCCCCTAATTCATGATTCATATGTGCTCTAATGAGGGGTAAAATAGAATGGGGAACTCCTAATATCAGTGGTCTTAGGTGAGAGTTTTAATCACCAAAATAGAAAAAAAATTAGATACTATTTTAAATAATCAAAATATTTTCTTAAAACTAGAAATGGTCTTCTGGGATGGCCCAATTCCTTAAATAAAATCTCATATTCACCATGATTATAGATTCTTAAAGGGTCCATATTGATATGGTGGTGTTTATAGGTCAGGGAGGCCAGTTTTTAAGTTTTATGGGTGTAAAACATTGAAAAATTAAAGAGATATAAAAGAATAAAAATTGGGTTATAAATATGAAAATGGGCACATGGTTTGGCCCAACTCATAAAAACTCACTCTTTCCTCAAATAATGCATGGGAAACCCCCACAAAAAAGAAAAAATGGGAATTAATTGAAATTTACCTTTAAAATATGTCATATATGTGACAATTCTCCCCACCATTAAAGACTTTCTACCCTAGAAATTCTACATAAATCTTGATCAGAAAACACGAATGGGTAGTCCTTCTCAACCCATAAATTTGGCTCCAAAGCCTCATGTGTATCATTCCCATGCAGCCAAAGAAGATGAACCAGTGGAATAGACTTTCCTTGAAGCACCTTCTCTTAGGAATCCACTATTATCACTGGCTGCTCAAAAGCTGATAAATCAGGCTCTATATTCAACTCCTCTAAATTTAGTACAAGGGATGGATCTGAGTTGTATTTATTAAACTAGGAGACATTGAAGACTTAATGAATGGACGTCAACAGAGAAGGTAAATCCAACCTATATTCCAACTTCCCAATATTATTGGTGATCTCAAAAGGTCTTACATACCGCATCGTCAACTTCCCTTGTTTTCCCAGTAGACGATGGCCCGGTTGAGGGGCTACTTTCAAGAATAACCTGTCACCCAAAGAAAACTCTAGGTCTCGACACCTCTGGTTAGCATATGATTTATGGCGACTTTGAGTGTTAATAAGTGTTTCATGATCAACTTGAACTTCCCAAACACCTCCTGCACCAGACTGGACCATAGTAGTGAGGTCTCACCCACCTCAGCTGTAGAGGCCCAAAGCTTGATGTACATGTACATTGCACTACTTTTTCAGAATACTTAATACATAATAAAAATAGACACCCAAGGACCGTAATAGTTTTGTTTGTTTCAAAAACTCAGAATATAATCTTCTAATCATAGTGAATGATCTTTAAAATCTCCCATAAAGATCTTCCCCATTTTTTTTTACCTAAAACCTTTATTTAAATCCTGGGGAAAAGAAAAAATATAAAGGGTGAGGTCAACTTATCAGTAAGGGTAATCATGGAGAAAATAAATCAAACCATATACATTTTAACTTAAAAACATGAACATAATGTTTAAATATCAAAATATTGAGTTGTGTAATAAATCTTGGAAGTGCGTAAGGAATATAACATAAAGGAACATTAATCAGGATAAATAACATGGGAACAAAACATGGAATTGCGGAAAACCACTAAGCACATGTTATTATTTCTATAGTAGCCACTTCATTGCATCCAAGACCATCATAGTGGAAAAGTACATTACTGAATTGGGTTTACTTGTCGTTCCAGCCCTGTATTTCTGAACCTAATTTTACTTGTCATTCCAGCCATGTTTATATCATGAGATATAAATATTTACCCAATGCATTAGAGGTAGATGTAGGTCCCACCCATCTCATATTGAAATCATTCTTATGTGTGCCACAAAATATTCCTAATTCATTCATCATAACCCAAATAATAAAATGGGTTTCATAAACATCATCCCATCGTGGAATAATCCATATAAAACAAATGGATATCATTTCATCATAATAAAAATAAAACCAAATAAATAATAGAGACATTATTCTTGAAACATAAACATGCTATATAATGTCATCTTATATGTAAAGTAGTTTTGATAAAACACATGAGATGAATTCTTGAAGAAAATATCCTTTCTTCTACAAAATCATTATCTTTTCACAAAATGCCACACAATTTAAAAAGAAATTGATTTTATTGAAAATAATCATGAAATATTGTAGAGTAAGATTCTTGAAGAAAATTCATTATGAAACCATAAAAATATGTTCATTCCGTATAAGTTATAAAAACATTCTCCTCGTACTTTTACAAAAAAAATTAAAAAAGTACCTCGTATGGTAAACAAAAGAAAGATTCCTTCCATAACACAATGTAAAAGTCAAATAGGGGTAAGCATGACTTTAAACATATGTGTAATAATATTAATCACTTTATGAAGAACATTTTTATTGGCAAGGATGAAAAATATAACCCTAGTAAATACTTACAAATAAACAATTTCAGATAAGAACAAGATTTAGATAATTATCCCTTACCATATGTAAAAAATTATTATGAATGTATCAGAGACTCGTATATATTGGGTTTAAACATATTATTAACTAGTAAAATAACCATAATAATATTTATTATATCATATATGATTCACTTACGACTTTATATTACCCGTTCATTTTTCAATTCCACGTTAAAGTAGCATTTTGGGTAAAATCGTTTCATTTATCGTCTGAGTTTTGAGTTGTAATTATTCATATGATTATATAGATCATTATTACTTACTTACAAAACTTGAAACATTATTTATATATAATATATATTCAGAATATACATATATATAATACATCGATAAATGGAATGAAATACACCGTTCATGGAAACAGTAGGCCGTACGTACGCATGAACGCTGTTTTCTTTTCTTTACTAAATTGAATGGAAGTATATGTAAATAAAATATACATAAAACCAGTATCATTAATATGTTATATATTTTTATTATATATACTTTATAATCATTCTTTAATGGTTAACTTGGAGAATGAATCTCATCGCGTCGTGGAGACGGTAATCTGTACGTACGCACGAGCGATGATATCATTCCCATAATTATTGAATGTAATTAGAGTGGATGATATAATATCTCATAATTAGTATCATGTTATAATAACCATATATATATATATTATTTACACCATTATACCCATCCAAGTAAGGTGGTAGTGAAAAAATAGATTACACCACGGTGTGGAGATGGTATTCTGTAAGTACACACAAGCGATGATTTCATTTTCCGTAGGATGGATAGAAGGTAAAATAGGGTTGTTTAATATTTATAATAACATATAAGTATATTAGTGATAATTATGTTATTAATTTATTATGAAACAACAAAATAATATGATGTAGAAGAAGAAATGAATTTGAAAGAATTGGTAAAGGATATTACCTCTTCTTCGACGCGCCTCTTCTAAACCTCCTCTTAGGGAACTAAATTTGGTATTTGAAGAAGAAAAGGAGCACTAGTATGTTTCTAGGGAAGTGGAGAAGAGAAATGGTCAGGGTTTGGCCGAGCATGAAGGCTCAATGTGGTGTTAGGAGGAGAGGGAGGAGGTGGCCTTTTATAAGAGAGGATAGGGTCACTTTTGGAAACCTCTAAAATATTAATTTAGAAAAAACGTAAAACCCACTTAAAAACCACCATAAATGACTCAAATCCTAATATTATGTGATATATGGTTATAATATCATCAACGAATAAGATTTATACTTGTTGGTAATTTATTTTAAACCTTATCAAGGCGATTTATCATTATTTAATCTATTTAATTTTATTTGTGGTAATAAAATTCTAAATTTTAAATTATGTTAAATAATTACTTATGTGTTTTGAATTGTCAATAATTGGACACTTTATGAAATTTTAGAAAATTTAAATTTAAATTTAAATTTTTTAAATATTATTGTGATTTTAAACAATTTTATAACATGTTATTTTTATAAAATAACAATATTGTCAATTTTGATAATATTCATTTATTTGAATTTAAATAAAATCCACATAGAGTATATATTCAAAAAAAATATTTAATAGACTCCTAACATGTCATATTAATCTAAAAAATTTGTGGAGAAAATTAATTAGTTCAAATAATATTTATTTTAATATTTTTAAAACAATTTATTTGATATTTTAATCAATAAATTAATTTCTACATCACTATTGTGTCATCATTACTGATAATTATATAATCCCTAAAAATTATAAATAAATTCTCATGATGTAGATAATTTTATTATATTCCTGGATACTATTTATATTTTAAGTTTTATGAGGTTTAACGTTAAATTAAAATTACTACACTTATAAGATATAAGAGAGTGACATTTTGTCACTTTATTTGTTTTTAATAATAATTATATCATTTTCATGGTCAAAAGTCCATGAAATGAATCTATTCCGACCCTTATGTGATATGGGTCTCCTTATATTCATCCAATATAATTTTGGAAGGTCTTAGGGTAGTTTTATAATCTTATTTTTACCCTTAATTACCCAATTTACCTTTAACTGTAGTAAATAAAAATTACCGTAGTTACTATTCATAATATCAAAAAAAATAAAAGTAGCCTATTAACATAATTTGGAGCCACTGAATCCAAATATGGAATCGATTTTTTCAAAATTTAAAACAAAAAAGTTTCAGTAATTAATTTAAAATTAATCTCGTTGTTAAGAAAATGTGTTTGTAAAAGTAAAAACATTATCAAAGATTGAAATGTTTTTACCTATGAATTCAATGTAAAATTAATGGTAATGACATAAATTATATAAAAGGGTAAAAATATATTCTATTTATACTTTAAAACAATTATATTTTATCATTTAACGATATAAATTATCTTTTTGAAAAAAGTTGTTTTAAAGAAATACTTAGCGTATTTTTACTATTTATCAAAATATGAAAGTTATCAGAAAAGTATCAAAAATTTATCCAATGTAAATTTTTATATCATGATTCAAAATAAGAAGTTTATTCTGTTAAATTGAACATATAAACTTGTAAAAAAATTATATTTACAATGGGTGCGCCATCAAAAGGCGGTAAAACTGCATTTTTTGAAAAATAATTCTTTTATAGAAAAATTGATTTTGTTTTTCATATCTCATTCTAGAAAATGTGTATGATGAATTATAATGTTATAAAATTTTAAATTTGGTTAATAATATTCATAACGACTAGTTCATAATATTATAATAATATATCATTATTTAGTGAAACTCAGTATTGCGTACAATACACGCTATCGAGGAAGGTTTCTCTTGAGGGAAACACAAGGGCTTTTGGTTTCACTACTGAGTATACTTATATGCTCACCCTACATTTACTTTCAGGTTTTCAGGTGGACTACCAGGGCCGTACGGGACCCTACTAGTCGAGACAGTTGGAGTTGTTGCAGTTGTTGTATTGCTGTTTCTTTTGGTATTGTACTTTTGAGCTTTCTTGTACTTGTACCTTGTTTCAGAATTGTTTAAACATGCATGTGGGATTGGTTTGGGTTTATTTTCATTTACGTGTTCCTCTTTCTTTTGGTGTTTGACTCATCCTATTTCCTGATCTTAAATAATAAAAAGGTCCATGCCTCCCATATTTGTGAAAACTCATACTCTTGGTGCTAGTCGCCACTCCAGGGCCTACTGAAGGCGGGACTCAGGGGTCATTATATCCCTTTCACCATTTCTAGCATAGGAGGGGAATATTTTTTTGAAGGGGGTCATGACATAATGGTATCAGAGCAATTTTGAGAGATAAGATGGAGTCTGGAGTTAGGCACAGTGAGGATTGCATGGGATGGTACGACGAAAATGTTGGCTGATCTTGGTGTGTGACATAGGCCAGGGAAGACCGGCAATGACACGAGATTTTAGGGCCCCCTGTGATCTGATGCAAGGACTCTGAGCCGACCGAACGACCAAGTGAGACTACATTGATTGCAGGGTAGAGACCCTAGGGAAGGTACTTGCATCATCTTGAATGTGTTTTACTTGATTTGGGTGTTCTGGGAAAGAAATTGAAATAAAATGATAAAATGAAACCCTAAGAAATTTCCTTGATACATGGGCTTTGGCGATCTTTGTTTACCATACAGCTATGGTACTTGGACATCATCCCCAGGTGACTCAGACAGTCGAAGCCCAGTAGATTCAGGCGGTCGATCAATTGAGGATTGACTGAGAGGAGGAAGATGGTCAGTGGCAGAAGACTCTCCATTCTTTCCAACGAAAAACCCTCAAGAAGTATGATGGTAGTACTTCAAATATAGAGATAGAGGGGTGGATTGAGGAGCTAGGGATCACTTTTACTTTGATCCGTGCTCTAAGGGAGTACTATGGCCCCCTAGCAGTCAGTCAGCTGATGGGTGCGGCACGTCAGTGGTGGACGCTCTACCTCAGGGAGGGGTCAGACGTAGAGGTTCCATGGGCTGACTTTTAGAAGGATTTCTGAGAGGAATTCCTTTCTTCCATGATCAAGTCAGAGAATCGGAAGGAGTTACTCTCCCTTCAGTAAGGGAGTAGGTCGGTATGAGAATTGGGATCAAGTTCAAGGATCTCTTACGCTTTTCTCCAGGTATCTTTCCGGATAAGGAGTCTTGGGAGAGACATTTGGAGGAGGCGCTTCATCCTTCGCTCCAGTATGTTGTCACCCCCTTCACCCTTCCAACATACTTGGTAGTACAGAAGAGGGTTGAGGTTGTAGAGAGGATGCACTCGAAGGGAGGTGCACCACGAGAGGGGATCCAACCGGGTTCGTCGAAGGGGAAAGCAGTCAGCAGCAGGTCTCCTGTGACAGGAACTTTCAGATTATGTCCTGTAGGGAGCAGGCCCCAGCAGTTCCAGTTTAGTTATTTGGGTCCTAGTCCCTTCTTCATGAGCCCAGGTGCGAAGTGTTTCTCTTATGGAGGATTCGGGGACATTCAGAGTCGGAGCCTGACCCGAGCTCAGTACGGTGGAGGTGGGCATGTTCAGCGCTCGCCTTAGTAGAACCAGTTGTCGGCGAGGCCCTTCAGGCAGCAGTAGGGCCCTCCTCCTCTAAGGGGAGACATTATAGGAGGAGGCCGACCTCAGGGTGCTCCTCAGGGACCTAGACCAGGGCGTGGTCAAGGTGGTGGTCGACATCAGAGAGGCAGAGGAGCTGGGCGTGGACAGTTTCACGCAGAAAAGTTGGCAGCTCCATCAGGACCAGAGGTGGTACGAGGTACGATATGTTTATTCAGAACTATCATTTATGCTTTTTTCTATTTGGGATCTTCACACTCTTTTGTTACACCCAGTCTAGCCCTTGCTTTGGGTCTAGACCTAGAGAGACTTTCCGTACCCCTGGTGCTGAGTACACCAGTTGGAGGTCAGACCGGCGTATCTTGTGTTTTTCGGGGATGTGGGCTGATGATGGGACCACATCGATCTTGTGGGGATCTTCTTTTGCTACAGATTCAGCCATAAGATTTCATCCTAGGCATTGAATGACTATTTTCTATCAGTTCCGTTATCGACTACTTCCGAAAAAGAGTCATGTTCTCTGACGTGGATGGGCAGCGTGTAGCTTTTGTTGGAGAGAGGAGCTATCAGGTGGGAAGCCAACATGTGAAGCCTCCCCTTTCCTTGTTAGGTGGGTTATCAGCGTTTTCAGCTGATACAGAGATGATGGATGTTCCAGTGGTTGTTGGGGAGTTCCTCGATGTTTTTCCCGAGGAGGTTGTGACCCCCCCCCCCACGTGACTTTGAGTTTGGGATAGACTTACAGCCTGATGCCTGTCCGATTTCAATGGCCCCTGTTCAGATGGAACCTTCGGAGTTGCGGGCGTTGCATATTAAGATTGACGATCTGATGGGGAAGGGTTTTGTTCGACCCAGCGTGTCGCCATGGGGTGCTCTAGTTTTGTTCATTAAGAAGGCATATGGTGGTCTCAGGCTATGCATAGACTACCAAATGTTTAATCAGGTGATGGTCAAGAACCGTTACACCCTTCCAACGATAGATGATCTCTTCGAATAGCTAAGGGGAGCAGGTTGGTTTTCTAAGATTGATCTACGATCTGGATATCCTCAGTTGAGGGTAAAGGATAGTGACATCTCAAAGACGACTTTCAGGTGTAGGTATGGGCACTTCAAGTTTATAGTGATGCCGTTTGGAGTTACGAATGCACCAGCTGTGTTCATGGAAATTATGAACTTTGTCTTCCGAGATTTTTTGAACTGGTTCATCGTTGTGTTTATCGATGACATCCTGATCTACTCATGATCAGAGGAGGAGCACGTTGAGCATCTTAAGAAATTCTTGGAAGTCCTTCTACACGACCATCTTTATGGGAAATTGTCGAAGTGTAAGTTCTTGACGCAAGAAGTACATTTCCTTGGGCATGTGGTGTCTCAGCATGGAGTGTCAGTGGACTCGTTCAAGGTAGAGGAAGTTCTTTCTTGGGCGGCACCCAAGAGAATGGAAGAATATCGTAGTTTCCTGGGGTTGAAAGGTTATTATCAAAGGTTTGTTTCAGACTTCTCTTGAGTTTCTTCTCCATTGAAAGCTTTGACTAGGAAGATCTAGGCCTTCTTATTGAGCGAGCAGTGCCAGAAATATTTCAACTACCAAAAGGAGAAGTTGGTCAGGGATCCCGTGCTCAGTTTTCCGGAGGACGGTTTGTTGTATGAGGTGTTTTATGATGCTTCTGGCCTTGGGTTGGGATGTGTGCTGATGCAGAAGAAGGGCGTGATCAGTTATGGGTCTAGGAAGTTGCGCCCTCATGAGCATAAATATGCCACCCCTGACCTAGAGCTTGCAGCAGTAGTGTTCGCACTGAAGTTGTGGTGACACTACTTTTTTGGGGTGCGCTTTGTAGTCTTCTCAGATCATAAGATCTTATGATATATATTCTCCCAGCGTGACTTGAACTTACAGAAGCAGAGATGGGTTGAGTTTCTCCAAGAGTATGACTTCGAGATCTCTTACACTGAAGGTAAGGGAAATGTTGTGGATGATTCCCTAAGTAGGAAGTCACATAAGGAAGTGGTTTGGGAATCCGCTGATGCTTGGAAAGCGATGGGAGAGTTGGCTGCCTTGAGGTTGGATGCAAGGGTAGCGGGTGTTAGAGGATGTTTGTTTTAGATGACGGTGCAGTCCTCCTTTTTTCAGCATGTGGAAGAGTCTCAGTGGGGAGACTCCGAGGAAGAAGTAATGCGGGATTGTATTGATCAAGGAAACACTCCAGAAGGATGTTCAAAGGACAGCCGACATCAGATGCTTTTTCATGGAAGGATGTTTGCTCCGGAGGCGATGCGTGAGAGAGTCCTCCATGAGTTCCATATATCATCCTTGGAGGTACATCCGGGAGTTTCAAAAATTTACCAAATCCTAAGGGAACAGTTTCGGTGGCCCGGGGAGAAATGAGTAGTGGTAGAGTTTGTGGGTATGTGCCTAGTCTGTCTGCAAGTAAAAGCTGAACACCGTGTTCTCAGTGGTTTGTTGCATACTTTAGACATCCCTGAGTGGAAGTGGGATGACATCTCAATGGACTTCGTCACAGGACCACGCAGAGCTCAGGGTGGTTATGATGCTATCTGGGTAGTGGTGGATCGGCTGATGAAATCAGCTCACTTCTTTGCAATTAAGGAGTCGGGCCTAGTGAGTACGTTATCACAGAGGTATGTAGATTAGGTGGTGTGTTTTCATGGAGTTCCAAAGACTATCATCTCAAATTGGGATACACAGTTTACCTCATGAGTATGGAGGGGGTTACAACATGCTTTTGGAACCCAGCTATGCCTTAGCACTGCTTTACACCTCCAGACCAATGGGCAGATAGAGCGGACTATCCAGACGTTGGAGGACATGCTGTGAGCATGTGTTCTGGATTTCAAAGGATCATGGGTGCGATAATTTCTTTTAGTAGAGTTTTCTTACAACAACAGCTTCCACTCTACTATTGGCATGGAACCATTTGACGATTTGTATATAAGACCATGTCGTTCACCCATTTTCTAGGCAGAGGATGATGAGACGGGTGCTCTTGGGCCAGAGGTAGTACATAGAACCACAGAGAAAGTTTATCTTGTTCGTGAGAGGATGAAAGTGGCTCAGGACCGACAAAAGTCTTATGCTGATTGTCGGATGAGGCCCTTGGAGTTCAATGTGGGAGATCTTGTGTTCTTGAATTTTTCTCCTTGACGGGGGCATCAGAGGTTTGGGAAGGGAAGTAATATCTCCCTTAGGTTTATCAGACCTTTTGAGGTGATGAGACGAGTCGATGAGGTGGCATATCAGCTGGCCCTACCACCTCAGTTGGAGAAGGTTCATGACGTCTTCCATGTCTCCCAACATCTTCGGTACTTACACGACGACTCTCCTGTTATCGACTGGGGATAGTTAGATATGGGAGACAACGTGAACTTCGAGGAATTACCAGTCAGAATCGAGGATCGTAAAGAGAAGGTTCTTCGTGGATTAACCATCGCCTTGGTTCATGTGTTGTGGAGGCACGACAGCCTCGAGGAGAGCACTTGGGAGCGGGAGGCCCAGATTCACACTCAGTACCCGGAGATGTTTTGACTTGTGTTTTTCTTTGTTCTTCTGAGCTTTGTTTTGATGTTATACTCTGTACCTTTGATATATGGAATTCTTGGCATTTTGGTTGTGTGAAATTTTGTTTCCCTGTTCTCCAGAAGTGTGTAACATTTCCGGATGTGTTGGGAAAGGGAAAACCTGATCCTTAATCGAGACGCATTAATGAGGATGTGATTAAACCCGTGCAGGTGAGTCAATGCCGCCTAAAGCAGATAATATCTCAACATGGGGAAAGACATTTTTACAAGCCACATGTTCGAGTAGTGTGTTGGTTGTACGGTGTTGGGGGAAGTGCAAGTTGAAAAATCCTAATGTATGAAAGTGGGAAGACCCAATTCTTAATTGAGACGCATTAATGAGGATACGATTAAACCCATGCAGGTGAGTTAGTGCCGCCTAAAGTAGATAATATCTCGACATATGAGAAGGAATTCCAAACACATATGATTAGGGTTGTTAGATGGGTTCCTGTTATAATGAGAGCCCTAAGAGGTATCTTGTTGGGTTCCTATGGGTTGGTTTTTGAATTATTGGGGATGATAATGTTTTAAGAGGTATCTGATGTAATGGCCCAGACCTCTCCAGCCTATTCCATTGTCGAAAAGAAGGTCATGAAGTCTTCTGGAGGGTATAATGGACTTTTCCCACACTTGTCAGAATTTTGTAACTACATGTCATGTAGTATGGGTACACGCCGTGTACCACCTTGTCGGGTGTACCCCGTGTTGAAGACGTGTCCTTTCCACATGAAATAAATGAGTACACACCGTTTAGCCTATACTACACGCTGTGTAGTTCCTCCCCGCGTATGCATTACCTTCAAACCGTTTGTTGACCAGTCAACGACTGTGTTCCATTTTGAATCCATGTCCTTGCCATGTGAAATAAATGATTACAAGCCATGTAGCCCATACTACACACCGTGTAGTTCCTCCCTGCATACGCATTACATTAAAATTGTGTGTTGACCGGTCAACGGCCGTGTGCCGCATTGAATGTTGTGTTGGAAGCCGCGTGGGGACCGTGTGAAATGGCCTAGTACACACCGTGTACTAGTAAGTACATGTTGTGTACTTTAGTTTTTCTTGCCTATAAATGGAGGGGACACATCCTCCTTTTTAAATCATTCCTCTCCTCCCCTTTCCTTAAAGTAGAGCTCTTTCAAGAGACTCCAAAGCTCCTTTCTTCCATAACTTCTTCGTCTGAGCTCTGATTTACAATTCGTTAGCGTCCACAAGATCGTAACGATGAGGAAGAAATTCTGAGCTTGGATCTATTTCTTTCCCTTCGGCATTTCCATCCCATATTCCACCCGAGGAGGTTTTTGTCGGGTTTTGACAGAAGCAATGGATGCCGACAGACGTCTTCTAAAGTTGATCCGAGGGAGCGTTGTGATCAGAAACTGTTGAGGTAGGGACTTTACAATTGTCTCTCTAATTTGTGAATCATGTGGAATGGGTGTCCTATTACTTTCACGAGACATAGTTGAACCATGTTAATGAAGAAAATAACTAGCTTAAAGAATAGGGATGTTAAAGTTGTTATGTTTATCTTTGTTTGTCCTATTGTTATGTTATTGAATAGGCTTATGCCTACTGAAAATCACGGTCATTGGGGGGCTTTTCTTGTGCAATTAAATGCTTCCCTATCTTTCTAAACCGTTTTGTGGATAGAAATTTGTGGAATACTGAAATTGGTTAGTCACATAAAGTTGGATTATTAAAATTTGAAACCCTTGTGTGATCACCCCGGTTGAACAAAATGGAATAATGAACATGTGGGTGTTGGTTTCGTTCGTGGTGTGTGAGAGGGGGGTGGGTGGGTGAATCCTGGGTTTTTTACTAATAGGATGGGCATCAAGGATGTGGAAAATGATATTAAAGGGGCACTGATGTGGCACGAGCCTTGTTTTGGGATACAGTTGTGGAGATGTGGTTATAGTGGCAGCATGGCTGCAGTAATGGGTTGTGATATTAAAAGAAAGTGGAAAGTTGATAAATAAACTATGGGGAAAGATAATGAATTAAACGCAGGAACAATCAATGGGGTTGATTGATGATAAAAAGGTTGGTTTTGTGTTGATTTTGTTTTATCTAACTTGATTTGTGGTTGGCAGGGTTTTCTATGAAACAGTTGATCTGGTTTGATAATTGCCCAGCAGTTAAGGAACTAATAAACTGATACTGTTGTAACAGGAAAACCTAAATGGGGTTGGGGTTGTTTTTTGTATGCATTCTTTGTAATTGCATTGTCGAGGCACGTTCTCAGTTTCTCTGTTTAGAATCCATATGTTGGGCTGTGTGTTTGGTATACATATATGTATCTGAATCTTTGTGTTTTGTCACAGCACACCCATGTTGAGCACTTTGTGCCAAACACTCCCATTTAATAGGAGAGGGTGTTTTCCCCCTTAGTTACTAGCTCTTTCTTACTCCTTCTACCATAGGTTGTGATGTATTGAGGAGACCTTACACCCAAGAATCTTCGGGTAGGTTTCGATTGGGGTGGTTTTAGACCAAGACACTTCGGGCAGGTTTACTATTCCCAAGAATCATCAGGATGAGGCCCATGTGTGTTCGGGCGGGGACGTGATTGTGGTGGTGATTCCTAGGTGTGGGCGGCTGGGATATGTGGTTGTGAGGCCCAGGTGTGTGCGGGTGGGATGCATGGTTTGTGGGGCCCAGGTGTGTGTGGGCGGGAAGAGTGTGGTAGCGTCAGGATGTTTCCCATTAGGAATAGAAGCTAGCTAGTGGGGGGGGGGTATGGTGCAGGGTACCCAATAATCTTATTCTTATATACTACTAC
Organism: Viscum album; assembly: GCA_963277665.1. Taxonomy (NCBI): domain Eukaryota; kingdom Viridiplantae; phylum Streptophyta; class Magnoliopsida; order Santalales; family Viscaceae; genus Viscum; species Viscum album. The sequence continues at coordinate 1,772,851,873 of OY728146.1, read as the reverse complement.
CTGTTGTTTTTTGTTTTTTGTGAGCGTGGCTGGTGAGGTTGGGTGGATTGAATTCCTTGCTAGATTTTGGTTTTTTCCATTGTTCTTACAGGACATTAGGATGTCTCCCCACCAGTGCATGAGGGATTTTGTTTTCCCTATTGGGTATACATGTATGCTCACCCTATGTTTACTTTCAGGTTTCCAGGCGGACTACCAGGGATGTGCAGGACCCTACTAGTTGGTAAAGTTGGAGTTGTTGCAGTTGTTGTACTCCTGTTTTTTAGGTATTGTACTTTTGAGCTTTCTTGTACTTGTACCTTATTTCAGAATTGTTTAAACATGCATGTGGGATTGGTTTGGGTTTATTTTCATTTACATGTTCATTTCTCTTTTGGTGTCTGACTCATCCTATCTCCCTATCTTAAATAATAAAAAGGGTAATGCCTCCCATATTTGTGAAATGCATACCCTTGGTGCAAGTCACCACTCCGGGACCTACTGGAGGTGGGACTCGGGGGTCATTATCTCCCTTTCATCATTGCAAGCTCAGGAGGGGAATCTTTGGTGGGAGGGGGTCATGACATAATATTATAAATACATACATATACTATATATATATATATATATGATATATATGATATCTAAATCATGAATACAATTCTAGAGATAATGGAATTTCGACCACATGAACAATATATAATTATAACAAATTCATTTTAACTCTAATTCATAAAATCAACGAAATGTCTGATATGAACTCAAATAATTTAAAAATTATTATAGAAAGGTAATAAATGATATAAAAGGAATAGTAAAATTGAAAAATGTTCTTAATCAAGTATAAATTAAAAAGAGTTCATTATTCAGGAGATTAAAGAACAAATGGGTCAAATCAGACATGAAGTTAGGGGTTTCTTATCTCAATTTTAATTCTGTGAGATTTCCATTATTTTCCACTTATTTATTTCATGTGGTGTATTGTGTACAGCCATTTGATATATATTATAATGATTCTCTTTATATTCACAATATTTTTTGATTCATTTTCTAGTTATTATCTTTTGGTCTTACGACTCGATTGATTACAATGTGGTAAGGGGTTTTCATCTCACTTTTTATTCTAGTGAGATTCATGCTATATTTTCCACTATTTACTTTTTTGCGCTGTATTTAATACCAATAATTTTATTCTTTATGTAATATACTTTAATTAATAGGTACTTACATCTTCATTGTTTGATCCTTATTTCATGTGGTGTATGTTTCGTAAGTTACCAAATCGGTAACAGAACTTTTTAACCCAATTTATATTCCTTGGGTTAATCTTCTAATTATTAATTATGCCATGCTATGATTATGTGTGGAATCACTATTTATTTACTTATGTTGTAATTACCACACCACTTTGTGTGGATATACTTTTGATACATATAATCACTCCATTGATTAATTCTCAAGTCATCGATATGAACTTGATAAGAGTAATTTTAACTCAATTTCCATTCATTGAGTTAAAAATCCAAATCATTGGTTCTGTATTAAAAAGAACATGTGTGAATCTCCTATTATTTATTTACACTGAATATACAATAATATTGAGTGTATTTTTATTTTCCACACATTATTATGTAATTAATTTCTCCTTAATCTAAGGATACAGATTTTATAAGGGATTTTGTCTCAATTCACATTTCATTAAGACTTCATTATTGTTATGAACCAATTCACTCTTATATGGTGTATATAATATCATTTGGCATAGTATATCATGAATCCATTTATTCTTATGATATTATAAAGTTCTCATTAAATGTTATTTCTCAGTTATTTGTATTCAAGCGTCTCTCATTTTGTTAAAAACTATTTAAATAAATATCATTTTAAATGTTTTAAAGATTTATTCTTCTAAATATTTCCCATTAATGTCCATGTTTACATAATGGTTTTTAGAATATATTTATATTGAAATAATTTTTTTCAAATGTAAATTCATTTAAAATCTTCAATGTGTTATGGGACACTTTGATTCAAAAATTACTTTATTTAATGTTTTAAACGGTTTTGAAAATGTTTTGATAACACATTATTTTTTTCAATATCCTGATTTGATATATTGTGATTGGAATGTGGAAATTTTATCTTTCCTTTATGCTTGTGTTATTTGTTATGATTATGTTATGGTTATTGGGTATAGTTTATGTATATGCGTGGTTCCGTGATAAACCTAGGGTAGGTGAGCCCGAGATATCTCTCTAATACATTGGGTAACGTGACAGAGGTAAACGTTAATGTTTCTTCTAAGAGATTTAGGGAATATACTTTGACGGATACTCGAAATGTGACTCCCTACATTTTTGTGATAGCTACAATGTAGGTATTATATGGATTCCACCAGTTATCTTTATGATTTATGTTTTCTATGTGTTATGCATAAATCTTATGATTTCATGAGGTATGTTAAAGAGCATATGTTATGTATGTGATGATGAACTAATGTTTTCATTCTTTGTTTTATAACCCTTACTGAGCTTTTTATGCTCCTCCTAAGTTTTGAAATTTTTTCACAGGACTTAAAGATGAATAGGGTCACGGATGGGATCAAGAAAAAGTCATAATGTCTAAAACATAGAACTAGACATGACTCTTTTTTTTCAAGAGTTTTTATTTTGTAAAAAATAGAAACTAAGTAGAAGTGTCTAATTTTTAATTCTTGAGATGTAATGTAATTGTTATGCCGTAATTCTCTAAAACTCTAATCCTGAAAAGTTCCTCATTTTGAAATATTTATTTAATTTTAGATTATGTAACGTTTTAAGGCCAAATTCTTATATTTCACAATAAAACCAATCAAGGATGGTAAAAATGATGTATTTATAAATTATATATAATATTTAGGATATTTATGACGTTTTATGGTTCTAAAATTTTTATATCACACATACCTTCATTCTTTATAGTTTGTAGAAATATGATGATGTCGTTTGTGTGTACGATAGACTACCCCCTTGTAAAGCAGTATTATTCTTTCAAAATATACATGGAATGAATTATTGATGTTTTCAATTACCAAATGTGATATATATTACATTTAAATTATTCCTAAATTATAATATAACATTTATATTCATTTCATTCATTCTTCCAAGATTATGGAAACAACATTCATACGTACATATGGCTTACTATCTCCATGAATAGTGCATTTAATTTTCTATATTTCAATATTATGGATTAATATAAATACATATAGTATATAAATATATAACTTTTAAATAATAATAATTATTTTATATTTTATTTTACAATGATCACTGTATGTGGATAAAAAATATTACAAATCAAAATGTAAATTAAAAACAAAGTAGTTATTACCAAAAATGCAACTTTAACATGGAATTGTAATTTTAAAGGTAATAAAACATAATATTAAAATAATAAATGATATGATGTATATTAATATGGATATATAATTTATGTATAATAAAATTATATTAATTATACATGAGGTTTGACAATATGCAACATAAGTCAAGACTTAAGGTAAGAGATTTTCGTCTCACTTTTTACTTCTATGATACACATGCCATGTTCACAACCTATTTATTTTATGTGTTGTGTAAAATTACCATGAATGTTTTATATGATAATAATAATAATAAATAATTTTATTTATATATTAATTTTATTATATTTATTTCATGGTGTTATTTTTTTGAAATTTTAACACACCTATAAGGGATTCTTTTCTCAATTTTCTTACATGAGACATACATTATGTTATGAACCTATATTCTTTCAAATGGTGTATATAAATTCCAATTTACATGTAATATAATGCTCTTTTTCTTACACATGAAATTTTATTTTTCATGTTATTTTACTCATTCAGGGGATTTTGAATCAATGTTACCAAATTCTTAAGGATGTTATGTTACAATCTCATTGTTTATTGAGATGATTTATGATTGTTATTAAATATTTATATCTCATTATCCACCTCTCATTAATTGTCATGATTTTTATTCTAATATTTTTATTAATGTTATATTAATTCAATGTTACCATTTATAAAATCCTCTATACATAGTGTAATTAAGAAAATGTTTTTAAGAAAATACAAATTTATTTCTCTCCTCGGCCGATAATATGTTCTCATTAAATTATTTTCCCTAAAAATGACTTCAATTTTTTTAACGATTATATTATTATTAAAATAATAAATTTTTATATTTTTTTAATAATAAAATATTTTATAGGAAAAATCATATAATTTTTTAATCAATTATCTAGTTGATTTCATAGAAAATGTGAAAGGATCATTCACTTTAACGTGTGGGTCCTGAAATGAATCTTTTGACTTAATAGCTAATCATTTCATAGAATATTCCTTTATAAAATTTCAATTTTATTTCCAAATAATTTTTTCCAAATTTTTTTATGTTCTAAAAATAACTTTCCACAATGTAAATTATATTTTCTTCATGAAATGTTTTTAATTATATTTTAAAATTGTTTTCCATCTATGATGCCATTTGTTGGTGATACCTATGCCTTATTATGGATATTATCCACGGATAACATTTATTTTCTTTTTATAATTGTTTTATGTCTTTATTGAATTGTTATTATGAAAATAATTTATCTTTCATGGGTCATTCCATGAGGAAATGCTTATAAAACATGTTTCCATTCTGGGGTTATTCCATGATGAAATGATTATGAAACTTGTATCCTTTACACAAGTTATGATTTGATGAAATGATTATGATACCCATTTAATTTAATGGGTTATTATATTATGAAGGTGTATGATCTTGTCGAACATATAAATATTTTTTTCATTATATGATATGTGGGACCTATATCTACCTCCAATACATTTTGTAAAAATTTATATCTGTTGAGTTAGAGAGGGATGGAATGGAGAGTGAAATGTATTCAGTAATATAGGTATGTTATGGAAAGTAAACTCAATCCATTAAGATAGAGCTGTAACAGAAAGTAATCCCAGTTCAGTATAACATGGATAGAATGGGGAGTGAGCTGTGTTTTGTAATGAACATTATTCTATATGATGATATTGGTAATGATCCTTGATGAATAAAGATAATGATTTTCTACTATTTTATGTATGCTAAAATTTTCTTGTCTTATGTCTATGTTATGATCTGCTGGATTATGATATTTTATTCTCTTATTTGTCATGTATGATGAACTACCAATCATTATTCTGTAAATAGAGATCATGATCTATGATATGTAGGCTATGATTTTTGAATGTTATACTCATGTTCTTACACACTTATGTTCATGTAATTCTTAATTAACTCCCTTGTTTACCCTTAACGATCACATGTGATCACCGTATCTTATTTTTCATTTCCCTTTATTATGAAGATATGTATTATATATTATATTTCAATGGATGGTTATTTTTATGAAGATCATAGTTGGAGATGATGTATCTCACTAATTGACCAGAACATGTATTTATATGTTTCAAAAGGCAGTAAAATATTATGATCTATGGGCATGTAATTAGGTAATATAAATAACATTCTTCAAAACAAAATTGCAATACATATGTATGTGATTCATGGGTCACTATATCTAGTATCAAGGTACATATATTGTTAGCATTTTGAAACTTGTATAAGAGTATAATAGAAATATCTATAAGGAAGTTTTTAAGGATAATTCTAAGAACGAGACAAAGTATAAGAGAATTTCTTGCAATATTTTTAAATGATAGAGTGAGGGGTTTTCTAGAAATACAATCCTTATTGGATACTATAAGTGTATTAGGATCCAGATTAGATTTACCAATTCATAATATCCTTGAAAAATCCATATTTATCTAGGAAAAAATGGGAATTGGTTAACGAAAATGGGCATTGTTACAAACCAAGTTTGACACAATGAAGGAATACTCTTTTGGAATTCACAAACTCCTTATGAATCGTAATGAAGGATTTAAATATAATATATTTGTTAGTGGACTGACATAAACTTAATGTGTCATATATTAAAGAATAAGGGTTCATAATTTTTCATCACAACAACTATATTTCAATATTATATGATTCCCTCTTTGGTTTTTACTACTAACCATTAGAATTTTGGTTTTATTTAATGGATGGAAACCAAAGGAACCTCAGTAATTATAAATGAATTAGAAAAATAAATGACTTTCCAAAATATAATCCAAATGTTATGAGATATAGAATGAAAATAAATTATCACAAAAATTTCTCATTCTTTGAATCATGTTCTACATGAAAACTAATAAAGGAGGGAACAATATCTGATTATGTACTTCATGAGGGAACTTCCACCTACATTCTTTAGGTCATCTGAGCCAATAGTTTCTGAAAAATGGATCAGTATTGGTGAAAATATATTTTCAATTCTCTAATATTTTTAATATGAAAAATTCATTTTTATACAATTTTGAATGTAATATAGAGAAATGGTGGAATCATATTAAGAAAAAAAGACAACATGATGAATTTTAGTCAATGGATTTAATTTTTTTTGAGAAATTATGATTCAATAATTACATTCCTCTTATTCTTCATACAAATATGGAGAATGAGTTCCTTAATCTATGTAAAATAATTAAAATTCATCCATTGTTACCTTTGAGAAATCTTTTACAAGTCATGTGAGGTATGTTTCTGGTATTATCATCCAACTTTAACTTAAGGTTGATCAATTAGTCATTAGAATAAAACCATTTATATGAATGGAATTTTACATAAGAGACTTTGGAATATATGAATATATTGTTTTATGTGATATTAAGGTGGAAATGGAGGTTGGAGTTACATATAAATATCATGGTTTAGACAAGAAATGTAAGATGGAGTTCAATGGAAAATATTAAAACCATGTAGAGAAGAAGATGATATTTCCTTTATGATCATAGTATTAGAAGAATCAGGGATCAAAATCCCTTAAGAGGACTAATGAATATTTTCTATATATAAGGGAAGGTAATCAGTCATTTTATTTTCTATGTGATGGGACGAAGTTGGATAATAATGTGAATTGAGAGAAAGCTACACATAATGGACCTACCAAACTTAAATGCATCACATGTAAGGATAATGGGAATTATTCTAACCAGTTCCCAAACTTGGGCATTAATGATGATGATCGGTGTTAGTAACCTATTAAGATAAGAGAAACGAGGAAATCTCTTCTCGTCACTATTTCTGAGGAGGGGTGAGATAATGAATTTTTAAATGTACACATACAATGCACTATAGAACTTATAATGTCTTATTTTACTCTAGATCAACCTATTCTATCATATCTGAATAAATTTATAATGGTATCAAGATTCAACCTAGATAATTAGATGTTTAATTAGAAGTGATAAATAGTAATATTATGATGATCACATCTGAAGTGTATAATTTCTATCTGATTGATGTTGGAAGGAATGTGATTCCTAAAAAACCTTTTCAATCTGGATATAGTTTAATTGGATGCCATCATAGTTGTTGATTTATTTTTTATGAATAAATACCACATCAATTTTCAGAGATGGAAAATCATGTTTGATATTACAAACTATCCTATGATCATCAATAAATCTATGAATAAATATGTATATCTATTGGAAAATACATCCATTGTATGGGTCCAGATTCTCATTCATAAGAAGTGTTTTATCTCGAATGGTTGGGGGTAGACATGAAATCAATTATATTCCTATTATAAGCGAATTTTTTGATGTATTTCTATGATAATTTTATAGTCTTCCACCAAAACATGAAGTTGAGTTCTCAATATAACATATACATGGTTCTACACAAATTTTAATGAATCTATATAGAATGGACCAAATTGAGTTGTTGGAATTAATGAAGTAACACTAGGAAAACCAGGACAAGGGATTTTTTCAAACAAGTGTGTCACTATAGGTTTCATTTATTCATTTTTTGAAATGGATAGATGGATAAATGCAACTATTAATTGATTATAGAGAACAATAAAATATTTAAATTGTGAAAAAGGATCACTTTTCCTCTATTGATGACTTGTCTGATCAACTGAGTGGGGATCAATACATTTCCAAGATTGATCTTCATTCTTGATATCATCAATTGAGGGTCAATACTGAGGTTATACTCAAGAATTAATTCTACACACGGTATAGAAAATTTGATTATATATTATTTCCATTCGATATTACTAATACACATACCATATTCATAGATATAATGAATATTTTATTTTTATGTTACCTTGATATGTTTTTTATAGTCCTTATAGATCATATTCTTAACTATTAAAATAGAATAGAAGATCATGATGACCACTTGATAATTGTACTAAAGGATCTAAGGAAGGATAAAATATATGTAAATGTTTTAAAGTGTAAATATTTTCTATAAAAGGTTTTTTTGTGGTCATATAATCTTAATATAGGGTATATCAGTAGATCCATTGAAGACACATGTTATTGAATATTGACCTAGACCAACTAAAGTGAATATGATCCATAGTTTCTTGGGTTTTGCTGGATATTATCGATCATTTATGGATAATTTATCATGAAAATATAATACACTTAGAAATATAACATTTAAGGGATATATGTTCCTTTGGACATATGAATGTGAGGACAATTTCATGGAATTGAATAGAATATTAGTCAGTGGACCCCTATTTACTTTATCCAATAGTGTAGAATGAGCTTAAATATATTTTGATGCATCATAGAATTGATTGAGATGTGATCTTATAAATAATGACATGTTTATAGGTAATGCCTAAAGTGAACTGATGGTTTAGGACAAAAATTAACCCAATCATGATTTGGATTTAACAGTTGTAATTTTTTCTTTAAGGATATAGAAGAATTACCTTTACAGATAAAATTTTGATATATATTCTGATGATAAAATTTTAAATTATATATTCACATTGATGGAGTCTAATATGAACCAGATATTATGGTTATACCAGATTAAATATTATCACTCTCTAATCCATTAAAACCACGTGAAATAGAAAAATGAGGCTGATGATTTGAGTCGAAAGGATCATGCTGTATTATCCATGTTGAGGAAAAAATAAGATCCAATATTTCTGGATCTACAAAGGATAGATATAGAAACAATGAATAATATAAAAAAATTATCTTTATCAAATAAATTATCAATCATCCATCCTAGTGAAGATTAAAGAGGAGAAAAAGTAAGATTTCTAGATACAAAAGAAGGATAGAAATGTTCCTAAGTTTAACCAAGATCATGATGGAATGATAACGTTCATGAAACTTGTATGTATTCCATACGTAAAGGATTTTAATAAGAAGATATTAGAGGAAGATTATAGTTCTAAATTCACTATTCATATTTTGAGTATGGAGATGTATGGAGAATTGAAATAATACTTTTAGTGGGATGGAATGAAGATAAAAATAGAACAATTTGTATCTCAGTGATTAGTATGTCAGTAAGATACTGCTGGATGAAAAATGTTTGCGTGGATTTGTCATCCATTTCCCATTATAGAATGTAAATGGGAAAACTTCACTGTGGATTTTTCAAATATAGTCCTAAAAATTTATAAAGGGAAGAATGTTATATGGGTCATAGTTGATCTCCTAACTAAGTTAAAAAAATGAATTCATATAAGGGAAGACTTCTCTTTGGACCAACCTTCCCTAAAATACAATAAGGATTTTGTAAGGTTTTATGGAGTACCATATTACATTCTGTATTATTTGGGTCTGGGGTTTACATAAACTATTGGGAGAATTCTTCAATAAGACCTTTATAATGAATTGAGTTTCATCAATGTGTATGATCATAAAATAAATGATCAATCTAAAAAACAATATAAACCATTTAGAATATGTTGAAAACATTTTCATTGGATTTAAAAGGCGGTATGAATCAAAACCATACCCTAGTTGTGTTTTCCTATAAAAATATATTTCACTTTGGAATTCAGATTTCTCTTTAGGAATCCCCCAATGGAAGGAAATATAGAGCTCCAATGTGTTGGAATGATGTTTAATAAAGAAAAATATTGGTACCAGAGATAACTGATGAAATAGTATAGAAGATAAAAATTATACAACAATAAATCAATTCATCTCATAGTTAGTAAAAAAAACTATAATTATAATCACTATTGTGATTTAGAATTTGATTTTGGTGATAATGATTCTATATGAATTTTACAATTCAATAAGGTTATTAGATTCAAGCTGAAAGGGAATATAAGCCCTATTTATATAAGAACCATTGAAAATATTGATCATATTATAATGGTTACCTTTCGATTCAAGATTCCACAAAACCTATCTCATCTGTATGACATGTTTCATGTATCAATATTTAGTAATCTCATACATAACCCAACAAATGTGTTGAACTCAAAGGTCATACATATACTAAAAGATCTTTCTTATGAGAAAAACAATTGTTGAGATCCTTGATCTTATGAAGAATGGTCTATAAAACAACAACACTCCCTTGGTCAATGAATTGTTGGAAAAAAAATAAAAAATCTATATGGGAACTTGTGGATATTATGAGGAATAATTATCCTCATTTTTTTATTAGAATAATAAATTTTGGAGAATAAATACCTTTTAAGGGGCGTATAATGCAACACTATGAGTTTTTAATGATATTTTTTCAAATAAATTAAATTACTATAAACTAAACCATTTTATAATTGAGATATATGGAAGAACATGTTATGAATATGCTATAGGCAGTACAATCATAGCTTGCGATGCACAAAACACCGAGTTTTAACACAAAAATGATTGATTATTACATTAGTTTTTTAAATGAGAATGTTATTAAAATATTAATTAATCGACGAAATATTAATAGAAATACTTTTCAAAAAAAATATTATTTATAATTCTTTTATATAATAAAATATATATTTTAAAAATACATAATTTTGATAAGGTCTTCATATGTTTTAAATATAGAATTTTCTAAAAAAATCATTTTCATGTATTTTTTTAAAGAAAAACATAGTTAATTTTTTCAACATTTACAAATATAAATTGAAAAAAACATCATTTTTTCATTTCATAATATCAAAATTATCCTTGGGTGAATATTCACGTATTTTCTGAAAAGTTTCATTTTTTACATCAATAGTGAAAAATACTATATTTGAATGAAAACTTTCTTTTTAATTTAATTTATTTGTAGACATGAAATATAATTTAAATTATTATTTAAGTAATTTAGTTCAATTATACATATATAAATTCATTTTTTGTCATTGAAATCAATTTTATATAGAAATTGGATATAAAAACTTTGTAATCTTTTGATTGTTTTTCACATTAAAACCCGTTTTCTCATCATATTTGCGAGATTAATTTTAATTTTTTTTGTTCCAATTATATGAATTGAATTTAAAAAATGGATTCTATATTTTTCAACAGACTAATTTTTAATTTCTAATATGTAAAACATAATTTTTTATCAAATTGAATAGTTAATGCAGTATAAATTAACTACGACACTTATGTTAAAAATGTGTTTATCAGGGCATAAACTATAAAGATTAGGGAAAAATATACATATAAACTTGTCAAAAAAATAACTTTGGAATATATTTATACCATTATATATCTTAAATCCTAAAATATTCTAATTTGGATACATTTTACAAATAAAAAATGTGGGAGTAGTTATTTCTTTCAAAAATACAAAGTGTGTCCTCTCCCCCACATATAAAAGATTACCCCCTCTAGTCATTCTTCACATATTCAAACAAGATTGTCTAGAAAAAAAATACCAAAAAAATTTCCTAACTTACCTCTCCACATTCTAGAATACTTATCCTTGGTAGATAGACATTCTCGTAAGGATGATACTGCAAACCGATAGAGGATACCCAAAGAAGAGGTAATGATCATTAATGAGAGTCTTTGTTCTATTTCTTAGTCAAACCCATTAAATTATTATCGTATAATTATTATGTAATATTATAAAAATATGAAATATATTTTTAGTTTTTAATATTATGGTAATGATCTGAAACTATCACCACATCCATCAAATGGGTTACAAAATGACTACTCATTTGAATGGTGGACTACAACATTGTTAACTGATGTCATTCATTATTCCCATTACCACATACCAAGTATGGTAGTAATGTTTGATTTAGAGTTTACATATGATATATATGATATTTATGATGTTACTATAAATCATTAAATTTTATATAACACATACAAGTATGCTTTCCATTGTGTGGGAATATTATAATGTCGTTTGTGTGTACCGTAGACTATAGACTCACGAAGACATGCGATTCATTCATGCTTTGGAAGGAATGTATTAAACATGTTTTTAATAAAAATAAGTTATATACATGAAAATTTTATTCTGTAATGATAATATTTCATTTCTCATTATTTATTTTAATTCTACATGTAAATCGAAGCAGTGTTTATGTCTACGTAAGACATATCATCTTCATGAATGATGAATTTCATTTTATATCAATAAATATTAGGAATTTCAATAAATACATATATAATTAATATATATATATATGTATATTAATGATATTTATATCATGTTTTTAATTATGGAGATTAAGGAACCATGAAAATTTTAATAGAACCATAAATATAAAAAATGACATATTATATGAAAAACAACGAGTTTATTACCCGAAACATAATGTTAATCTAGAATCATTAATAAATTTTTAATAAAATTTCATAATATAATCATATATAATATTATATATATGAATATGTTTCATTAATACATTTATAATAAACATATATTATTTATTCAAGATGAGTAACCATGTGTGATTGAAGTCAAGACTTAAGGTAAGAGATTTTTGTCCCACTTTTTACATCCATGAGATGCATGACATGTTCACCAACAATTTATATTATGTTGAACATATACATATCATTGATGTATTTTATGAATATTATTCTTATAATTATTGGGTTTTACATACCAATTTTATTATATATCTTTCTTGGGTTTTATTGGTTAAAAGTAAACAAATTTCTAAAGGATTTTTATCCCCATTTTATTTCTTTGGGACATATGTTATGTTATTCACCTATATTATTTTATAGGTCTATATACATCCCCTTTAACATGTAATTTAATGAATTTATCCTTTCCCATTATATTTTATGTTTCAATTTATATTATTCCTTCATGGGTATTATGAATAAATGGTACCAAAGTATATGGGGTTTTATGTTAATATATAATTTTATGAGGATTTTTTATGATTAATTATCCAATTTTGACATCTCGTCATATATATTTCATGAATTCTCATAATTTTTCATTTCAACTAGTTACTAATTATATAATATTTTAGTAGTTCAATATTTACAGTTCGTTCTACTAATTATAATTAATAAATGTTTTAAATAAATTTTTTACTTTGTCTCTATATTATGTAGGAAATATTTTTTTTTTCCAAAACCATGATTTCATAAAATATTTCCAAAAATGTTTTGTCACCCTATTATGATTTTTAAAATACATTTTCCCATTTATTTTTTTTATTTTTTTGAAATAAACATTCATGAAATTTTCCAAACAACTAAATTTCTTATTTTATTGAGAATATGAAAGTAACCTTTGTGTTATCATATATATAAAGAATAGAATATTATAAGGTGATGAAAAATAATTAATTTAAAGATTTAATTTTATATTTTCCTTTTTATTTAGGTTCAAAATTTTTGTAATGACTCATATTTTCTTCGGTTATATTTTTATAAATTAATTGTGAAAATTGTGAGACTAGGCGCTAGGATGGTGTGGTATTCCATGGCCCAGTGTGCCCAGAATAACTCATTGAAAAAATTTAATCCTTTAATAAATCGTGTTGTTGGTTTTTATTTTAACTAGAATAACTTCTAAAAGGTTTCCAGATTAGAAATTAGAGGGAAATTTTATTCTTAGAACAACGACATTACCTTAGGTGGGGCCTAACATCATTTGGTTCAGGAAAGAAAAAAATGTTAGTTTTGGATGTGTCAATAATAAAATATATAATAAAAATATCTTATTATGACACATCAATGGTTTATTGTTTTGAATGAAATTTTTATATGGAATTTAGGATTATCATCATAACATTGTAATTTCTGTGACAAGTGGAGAAGGGGTTCTCTCCAAAGAACACCAGCGGATTGAGAATCAGTGATGTAGGATCAGATATATGATCTTGGGTTGAAGATCTAAAAATCGATGAATGACGACGATGCAACTTCACCCTTTTTCATCGACCTATCGAAACTCCAGGTAGGGTGTTGTTTCTTTGTGATTCATTTCCCATTTTTAGATTTGAAAATGGTCACGGACTAACCCACAAACATGTTGATAAATAGTTTTATCACATGCAGGATGGTTTTTATAATGTGGGGTTTAGATTTGGGTGATTGATTTGTTCTTAGTGATCCCTCCAATAAGGATGAATTGACTCTAACCTGAAAAAGGATGAGATCCATCCTTTGGGTTGTTTTGTGCTTCTCATTTCCCCCCATTTTTTGTGTTCTTCATGTTATTCATGATTGTATGAGAAGATTCATTATTATGATTTTGATTCATGGAACAACAATTTGAGACTAAAGATCTGACACCCCCATGACATTGTGGAGGTGCGACGGTGGAGGCACGACACTTTTCAGTCTAGGTGGAACACGAGGGCAGGACGGAAGGCTACTGATGGAGGAAGAAGGATGTGGGCCGATGGGGTCGGTCATGGTGGAGCATGGGGTAGATGATACAGGAGGAGGTGGAGTGCAATTGTATGCCTCATCGGGGCTTGAATGGCCAGTGGGCACAAGCCATGGTAAGAAGACACATAGTGGACTGGGGGCCATGGAAGGAGGCTGCGATATTGATCGTGTATGCAGTGGTGAGCTCAGACATGGCACAATTCCACATTTGAGAAACCCATGGTAGAGATGTGGAAGTGAATTTGGTGTAGTGTGCGAGCTGTGTGGAAGATGGATCAACACCATGTTTGCACAGAGTCACACTATCTTGTTGGACTGTGTGCAACACAGTGAAACGACCCACATGCACCGGGTTGGATCGACAGAGTCGGGCCACTCCAGCGACCCAGTAGGTTGGACCTAGTGACAATGTGGGCCAGGCCAGTTTGGGCTAGAATGGACCAGACAATGCTAGCTGGGGTCGGCTAGACCGAGTCAGGTCGAGTCAGGTTGGACCCATCCCTGACCCGGGTCAAACCGTTTCAATAAAATAGCCATAAATTTCAAACTATGTGTCTGTTTCACGTTCTGTATAGAGTGATGGGACTTTTTTGGGGAGGAGGTCCTTTTATTATACTATAAATGTGTTTTTTGGAGGTTTTATACATCCTAATGTCTTTAGGAGTAGGTTCTCCAAGTATATGTGCACTACGAGTGGAATCATATGGCTGGCTATGACATAGTGACTACGTGACTTGGGGGTACATACTGTATCGACACTCCATTTATTATCAACACTCCATGTGTTATTGATAATTTTTGTGTTATCGAAAATCCATGTGTTATCGACACTCTGTTTATGATCAACACTTCATGTCTTATCGACACTCTGTGTGTTACCTATAATGGTTGTTCTGTGGAATAGGTCTAATAATACTGATTTTCATGCTACAGACTTATATCAATGTGAGATGACTATACTTCATTTGTTTCTTTTATTTCTATACTTATTTTGTTTCATTTGTGGAATAATTCATGTGTTTCCTTTGTGTTATTAGTTTTTTATTTTCTTAGTGGTTTTCCTTTGGGGTTTCAGGGTTTCCTACTAAGTATTGTTTACTTACCCCTGCACAGGCCTTTCCCGCATGTGTCATGTCTTATGCAGACGATAGACACTTTGACAGAGTCTTAGGTGGTCTAGGACCAAGTGGTGAAGAGTGAGTTTAGATAAACAAGTTGTTCTCCTACTACTTCAAAAATATGTCCTACACCATCCCTTCAGGTAGAATTATCTATAGACAAGTTTCAGGAACATGTGCATTCACCATTGTAGACTCTTTCATTTAGTGAGCTTTTATTATAGCCCTATTTACTTACCATATTTCCTACTATCATACTATGTGGTTCGTATCTTTTCCTATGCATGAAACTTCTACTTAGGGTTTTTACATTTCAACATTATGGTATTAGAGATTGTGCGTGTGTACAGGTACTTATTGAAATACCTCCAATTTTTGGGATATGCCTACTCAACTCTAGTCACTAGACCTGATTCTATACAAGGTGGGATTAGTGTATTCATGACATGGGCCCCTCTAGGATGGGTCATGATAGAGTGGTATTGGAGGGTATCATTTCTACTTAAGGATGAGGAGTTTGTGAGGTCAGTTTGGGAAACATTGTTATGTATTTCATGTTTGGATTTATGGCCATGGAATCCAGTGTTGGTGAGGCGATCGATGTATCCATACACTAGTACTATGGACACCTGGTTTTCGAATCAACACCTGAAAACACTAGTTTTAAGGAAATTAATGGTACATGCATCATATAGGATTTGAGTGCGTTCTCATTCCCTTCTTGAGTTAGCTCACTAGGTATAATCTATTTTATGTGGTCCATCTTGATCTGTTTTAGGATGCCTCCCCATAGACCGCCATCCCAGATTGAATTGGGTTATCCTATTTATGATATATCTAGAATTTAGGCATCGGTATAGGGGAATATACCGGGGATACTCCATGAACTTGAGGTAAAACCTATGGGAGGTTTACCAGCGATAACACCACTATTAGAGTATCATTTACTACCAATTGTACCATTTGAGGATGCATGCATGATAAGTGAATTACAAGAGTTCCATAGGTAGTGACCTCCAATGTATTAGGGTTTTAACACCCCCATGTAGCTGAGGATTGGATGACGGGAGTTACTTGTGTCTTCCATCTTGTGAGGACACCTACCAATAAGATGGAATTCCTAGCCGCAAGTTTTCTTATGGGCTAAGCGGGACGGTGGTGGAGCTTAGTGACCCAGACACATTATTAGGGAACTCTCTCTTGGTAATACATAGAGTGACCCATTATAGAGGAGTAATTTTCATCTACATTACAATTAGTGCGCATACAGGAGCTTCTACATCTACAACAGGGTAGTCGGACTGTGGCATAGTATTCGGTGAGGATTACTGATCTTTTTCCCTACTCCATAGATATGATGTGAGAATATATTTTTTAGGGCTCAGACCTTATATAAAAGGATAATATGGGATTTTATGAAATATATGATATACCTTAACTTCCATACATATGCAGGGGTACAGGAGAGAGTTCTGCTGGTGGAGATATTTCTGGCAGAGCAGACAATAGTAGTAGGAGTTACGAGTAGGCACCAGGCAGTTGAGTCGCTGTGGTAGGTAGCCCATAGTAGATGCAAGGACCCAAGTGAGTCAATCACACCAGGGGACAAACCTAGGAAATGGGATAAGTAGTGCTAGGCTCATAGGGTAGAGCGGCTCAGTTGAGGGACATGTTGTGTTACTCATGCAGCGGTCAGGGACATCTCACTTGAGATTGTCTGACCCATTGTACAGATGATCAGAGGGAAGTTGAAGGACCACTGAGGAATATGATTAGACATGATCAGGGTGTTCTATAGTGAGGAAGATGTGGTAGAGGATCATGTATAGCAGTAGCGGTGGGAAGGGGTTCGATGTATTACCACCACCATAACCCGATGATCCACATTAGGCGCAAAGAGAAGGTGGATAGGGATGAGGAAACCTATATGTGATGGAGGCCTTTGACCCTGATGATTTAGGGATGATTATAGGTACAATATATATTTTTTACACATTATCTATAGTTTAAATATGAAGAGGTTCTTGTCATTCTTTTCTTGCCACAACCCCTGTTCGAGGCTCAGAGATTTTGATTGAATAATTGACTCGACCCTTATTTTTATAGAATAACAAAGGAGGGGATTTGATGATCACACATTGGTGATGATAGTGTGAGATTATTCTTTGAGGTGATATTTTTAGTAAGGATCTCCTAGTAATAGCATTGAGGAATTATAATGTCATTCTTGGTATGGAATGGCTATCCACAGTCCATGCTCAGATTGACTATTTTAGGTATAGAGTGTGGTGTGTCCACAGTGATCAGACTAGGTTATCCCTTGTTGGAAAAATAAAATTCATGCAGCATATGATAGACTTAATCATATGAGGGTGTATCTGATTACTCATCAATTTTCTGGTATCACCATCAGTGTAGTGGATGATAAGAGTCCTCAGTTTCCTATATTGGTGGCAGAGTATAAGGATTTATTTCTCAAGGATGTCTCTAGATTGAATCCCCATAGGGATGTTGACTTATGGATTGATATGTACACCAAGAAAACATTAATATCTACACATTCATATTAGATGACTCTTGTAGGGCTTCGTTAGTTGAGGTTATAGCTAGAGGACTTGCAGAAGAAGGGATTCGTTAGACCCAATGTTTCACCCTAGGAGCCCCGGGTTTTGTCTACCAAGAAAGAAGTTGGGAGATTGAGGTTATGTGTAGACTTCCAATGATTGAATCAGGGGTTTATGAAGAACATGTATCCACTACCAAGGATCAAATACCTCTTCGATTATTTGAAGGTAGAATGGTGGTTCTCGAAGAATGATCTCTGTTCTGGATATCACAATCTTTGTGTATGGGATGATGATTTATTAAAGACATCCTTCAGATTTTGGTATGACCACTATGAGTACTTGGTGATTCCATTTGGTTTGAAAAACACCCCTGTAGTGTTCATGATACTAATGACCAGAATCCTCTAGCCTTACATAGACCCGTTCATGGTGGCCTTCATTGATGACATCATGGTGTACTCGGAGTCTAAGGAGGAGCACACAATACAATTGGGGACGGTCCTGGACATGCTCTGAGAACACATGATTTTTGGGATGCTCTCGATGTGTCAGTTCAAGATTTGGGAGGTCCACTTTCTAGGACATGTCATTTCAATGGCTGGAGTTGCATTGGGTCGGGCTAAGATTGAGCCGGTGCTTCCTTGTGAGCCACCCAAAATTATTACCGAGGTGTTTAGTTTCCTAGGTATGGTTGGGTACTATCAGAGGTGTGTAATTAACATTTCTAGATTCGAAAAACTGTGGATGAATTTTTCATGGAATGGGAAGCCTTTCGCATGGACAAGGATTTGATAGCAATGATTTACAGAGCTGAGCTTGAGGATGACGAGCACTCCCATATTGAGATTACCATAGGAGGGTGTTAGGTATATAGTGTTCTATGATTCATCATGGAAAATTCTTGGTTGTGTCCAGATTTAGGGACATACAATGATGGCCTATGGTTCACGCTAGTTGAGACAACATGTGTATAACTATAGGACCCATTATACTGAGATAGAGACAATAGTCTTTGCAATGAAGACGTGGTAACACTACCTGATTGGAGAGTGGTTTACCATATACTCTGACCACAAGAGTCTCAAATATATATTCTCTCATAAGGATATAAACATGAGATATAGGCGATGGCTATAGATTCTCTAGGAAAGTGACTTTGAGTTTTCTACACTCATTGGAAGGGAAAATTTATGGAAAATGCACTTAGTATAAGATCTAGCTTGCAGTTTCTGAGGGAGAAATCAGAGTAGTTGGATGCGTTACAGATATCCTTTATGGATGGATATGAATCAACATACCTCCAGTTGTAGGTATTCACCCCTCCACTCTTGCAGTGAGTTAGGCATGTATATCTTGGGGATATTGACTATGAGACCCGACATGATCGGTTTTCCATAGGGATTTTCCTTAATGGATATTAAATGGGTGTGGATCACATTGTTATTTTTAGAGGGCGCACAGTTGTACCATTGACATTGTGGGAGGAGTTTTTGATGTAGTTCCAAGCATCCCCTTTGCTGGTACATCAGGTTGTAGTAAAGATGTACCGGGACCTCTAATTTGAGTTTTGGTGTCCCGAGATGAATAAGGAGTGTCAAATTTTGTTTCTCGACGCATCACTTTCCAGCAAGTGAAGACTGAGCACCAGCTACTAGTAGGATTGACTCAACCACTTGAGGTGATAGAGTGTAAGTGGGATGAGATTTTGATGGACTTAATGATGTTTTTACCATGAAAATCCAGGAGACATGATACCATATAGATGATCATTGAAGAACTCCCAAATTTGGACAACTTTTTATGATTCCTTGAGAACAATTCATAAGAGAGAATGTGGTGCCTTTACATGTTGGAGATATTTCATATTCATAGTGTTCTATGGATGATAATTTCATATTGTGATGCTCGTTTCACATCCGGGATGAGGAAGTTAGCTGACTGGGTAAGGCTCCATTTGAGGTCTTGTACGAGTGGCCATGCAGGTCATCACCTTGTTGGGTTGACCTAGGAGAGTGAGTACTCATGGGTCCAGAGATGGGGCAAGCTACAACTGAGAATGTTTAGATCATCCAGGAGTGGATGAGGACAACACATTTCTGTAATAATTTGTATCCTGATAGAAGATAGATTCCCATATAGTTCAAGGAGGGATACAATGTCTTCCTTTAGCTCTCACCTCGATAGGGATTGTGGATATTTGGTTAGGGAAGCAAGTTATATCCATGATACATCGAACCTTTTCATATTTTTAGTAGATTTGGAGAGTTTTCATACCGCCTAGCTATACCCCTTTAGTTTCACCAAGTGCATGATGTATCCCATGTGTCATAGCTATGGAGGTATGTGAATGATATATCACACTTCATAGACTAGGGTGAACATTGTCTTTCTTCTCTCTCAGCTAACTCAAGATTTGAATAGAAACATGGGTCAAGAGAAATGTTCAACCCCCCCAATAAAGAACAAGTCACTATTGAGAGCTTCATGAGACAAAGGCCTCCTACATTTAATGGATCATCTAATCCCTCAATCATTGAACAATGGATCAACTCTATTGAAATGATCTTCTACATACTTTAATGTCCTGAACAAGAGAAGGTTCTCCTAGATTCTTATCTTTTTTAGGGTGAAGCTGATCAATGGTGGATGTTGATCAAAAATATGAAGCCTGAGGAGGAGATTAAAGTGTTGCAATGGAAGGACTTTTGCAATATTTTTTTTGATAAATATTTTCTGCGAACCCTCCGAATTAAGATGGATAGGGACTTCCTTGTCCTCAAGCAAAAAGGCGGCGAATCTGTTAGAGAATATAAGGAAAACATAAAAGAGCTTGAACGATATCCTCCAGGCTTGGTTGTTACCCCAAAATGCAAGGTTAAACACTTTTTTGGTGGGATAAAACCTAGCCTATGGAAAGCACTGACAATCCGTGACTTCGATAGCTATGAGGAAATTGTCTGATGTGCCCTCAAGGTCGAAATGAAGATCATAGAATCTCAGGGGTATCATGGGGATAAGAAGCGTATTCTGGACTTCAATGCTGGTGGTCCGATGGATAAATCCAATGGTGGTAAGAAGATCGAGCACCCCACTTGCCAAAGGTGTGGAAACAATAACCCTAGAAATTGCCTGAAGGGTACAAGAAAATGCTTTAGGTGTGGACAAGAAGGGAACCTGACTATTAAATATCGGTAAGAAAGACACATGGATTCGATAGAGGATAGGAAAACTCTGTTCAAACCTCAATGTATGGTTCATTGATACAAATACAATGAACCAGGGCATCTTTCAAATCAGTGTCCTAAGTCATGGGTTTTCAGAGGCAACCGACAACCTCCAAGGTAGAAAGGGAAAGCTTTTGCCATCACTACTACCAAAGTGAACCCCAAAAATGAAGTGGGGATATGTATCCTAGTTATTCATTCATGAATAGAAAAATTATTTTTTTATTCAGGTTATACGCATTCTTTTTTATCTCGAAATTTTAGTAGAACAATACCATCACCACAAAAAATCAGGGAAGTGAAGTTGTCGGTGAGTACGAAAAATGGGGAAATTATTTCATCCCATGAATATACCTCCTCCACTGTTATAATCTGTGGATTGAACTTCTCGGTGAACCTCTTCATACTCACTCTGGTGTAATTTGTTGCAATTCTTGGAATGGATTGGATTTCTTTATATAGAGCCAACATAAATTGCTGTGAGAGGGAAATCACTATCCATGTGGAGAATCGACCCCCGATTCTTTACAAGTGCAAGGAAGAAGATGAATCTTCTTTAGCTCCATCATCTCAAGCATGGATATTACTGCCCTATGAGCACGCGTATCTGGATCAGATGATTGAGTCCAAGGAAGCAACCATCCTTGAAGACATGCCTATTGTGATGGAATTTGGTGAAGTGTTTCCGGAGGAATTTCTGGGTCTTCCTCCCAGAAGAGATGTTGAATTATCAATTGAACTTATACCAGGGTCATTGCCAATATCCAAAAATACGTATAGAATGGATGTTGTGGATCTTGATGTGATGAAGAAACAACTACAATAGAATGTGGATAAAGTGTTCATACACCCAAGTGCTTCACCATGAGGTGCACCAATCCTCTTCGTCAATAAGAAGGATGGATCAATTCGCCTTTACATCGATTATCATGAGCTCAACAAAATCACGATAAAGAACAAGTATCCTCTCCCACGAATTGATAACTTGTTCAACCAGCTGCATGGTGCACAATACTTCTCCATAGTGGATTTACGGTCGGGATATTATCAAATAAGGGTGAAGAAGGAAGATATCCCCAAGACTGCTTTTCGTACAAGATACAGGCATTGTGAATTCATAGTAATACCTTTCAGACTCACTAATGCTCCAAAAATCTTCATGGAATTGATGAAAATAATCTTTAGAGATTACCTCGACAAACTTGTGGTAGTCTTTATAGATGATATTCTGTTATACTTCAACACTAAGGAGGATCATGAGGAGAATCTATCAACTGTACTAGAGACCTTGCAGAAGGAGAATCTCAATGCTATGTATAGAAAGTGTGAGTTATGGTTGAAGGAGGTATCATTCTTAGGCTATATCATCAAAAGCAATGGGATATCTGGTGTCCCTCCAAAACAGATGCAATTGAGGGATGGCTGAGGAAAACATCGGTAACAGATATCCATATCTTCTTGGGGGTTATCTTGATATTATCGACGATTTGAGAGAAATTTATCACGATTTTCCAACCTTCTTACCAAGCTAAATCAGAAGGAAGTAAAGATTTCTTGGCATGATGAATGCGAAGAAATCTTCAAGGAGTTGAAAAGGAGGCTTATCAATGCAACAGTGATCACCTTACCCACAAGTGGAGAACTTTTCATGGTATTCAGTGATGCTTTGAAGAAGGGACTCTGATGTGAGTTGATGCAAAATGACAATGTCATTACCTTTGCATCAAGGAATTTGAATGTTCATGAACAGAACTATCCAACACATGACCTCAAGATGGCTACAATGATCTTCACATTGAAAATTTCGTGGCATTATCTCTTTGGGGAGAAGTGTGAAATATATATGGATCACAAAAGCCTCAAGTATATATTCACACAGAAAGAGTTGAATATGTGCCAACGAAGATGGTTAGAGCTGATCAAAGACTATGACTGCTCAATCCATTACCACCCTAGGAAAGCGAACAAGGTGGTGGATGCTCTAAGTAGAAAGGTCCTAACAATTCTATCATTGATGAGAATTAAAAAGGTTTCAATCTTCTTATATTTTATGAGCACAGACATGGGAATCATAAAGAAGGGAACATCATCAACCCTTTCACAAATGATTTCTCAACCATCACTTTTGGAAAGGTTAAAGGATGATCAAAATGATGATGTGGGAATTCAGGAAAAATTGGAATCTATCCGAAAAGGGAAATCCTCGGAGTTTAATTTTAATGAAGAATGAATTGTGAGATTTGGGAAAAGACTACGTGTTCCATCAATTCCGGAGCTAAAGAAGGAACTTTTGGATGATGCACATAGTTCAAATTTATCTACTCACCCAGGAAACTCAAAGATGGATCGAGATCTCTGAGATCATTATTGGTGGGATAATATGAAGAAAAAGATCACTGAATATACATCAAGGTGCTTGGTGTGTCAACAAGTTAAGGCGGAGAGGAAGAAGTCTAAGGGGGTGATTTAACCATTGTCCATACCAGAATGGAAATGGGAGAACATCAGCATGGACTTTGTCACTGTACTTCCAAAGATATCCAAAGGCAACAATGCAATCTGGGTTTTTGTGGATCGTCTTACAAAGTCTGCACAATTCATTGCTATTTGGGAGGATTTCTCAATGGATCAACTGGCATAGATATATATTAGGGAAGTGGTAAGACTGCATGGAGTACCACTATCTATTGTGTCTGATTGAGTTCCAAGATTCATCACTATGTTTTGGAAGAGTCTTTAACATGCTTTGAATACTGAACTGAACTTCAGTACGACCTATCATCCTCAAACTGATGGCCAATCCGAGCGGACTATCCAAACACTTGAGGAAATGTTGGGAGCATGCTCAATGTACTTTAAAGGAGGATGGGATCAACATCATCCTCTGGTTGAGTTCTCTTATAATAACAGTTTCCACTCAAGCATCCAAATAGCACCATATGAATCCCTTTATGGGAAAAGGTGTAGAAAACAGGTGTGTTGGGATGTGGTCGGTGAGAATAAGTCGCTTGGACCAGAAATGGTAGAAAGAATGGTGGAGAAGGTGAAATCCATTCAGCAGCATATCAAGGCAGCCAAAAGTTCACAGAAGGGTTATGCAGATAACTGTCAATGATACCTTGAGTTTAAAGTTGGAGACATGGTTTTTCTACTCATATCTCCGTGGAATAAGGACATGAGGTTTGTAATGAATGGGAAGCTAAGTCAAAGGTACATCGTCCCCTTTAAGATTCTTGATCGTGTCGGGGTTGTGGCCTATCGAATCACACGTGCACCTACCATGGCCAAGGTACATGATGTCTTTCATGTATCCCTTTTAAGGAAGTACATACCAGACCCTTCACACGTAGTCTCTTCATAGGTGGTACAGTTAGAGGATGATCTTTCTTATGAGGAGCAACCAGTGACGATCTTAGACCGTAGAGAAAAAGTTCTATGAAATAAGATAATGCCACTCATCAATGTGTTGTCGTGAAACCAAAAGTTTGAAGAAGCGATGTGGGAATCAGAGGAAGTGATGAAGTAGAGTTACCCACATTTTTTTTAGTGTGGGAAACAGAAATTTCGATGGTGAAATTTCTTAAGGGGGAAAGATTGTAATGAACCAAACATTCATTAATAGAAATCCCTCTTGACCCAATTAAATGTCTCTTTATGTAAAATGTTTATATAAAATGTCAACTTGTTTTGTTTTATGTTAATAATAATGACAGTTTCTAATATAGCTGTTGAATAGTGATCACATGATTAGTACAAATATGGGTATTTAACGAATCAAATTTACTCAAACAAATGAAGCGATGACCTCATCCAGTAGATGATCCCCCATACGAATCCCATTTTTCAGAACTCGTAAAATAGGTGGACTCATTGGGCTTTGTTCTTGACCAAGCCCAAGCTGAGCTTCAACAGGTTAAGCTCATGCAGGACCGCCTACGAGAGAAGTGGAAGTTGATAGAGATTACCACCCGATCAATGTTATCTGAGCCACCCCAAGAGTCTATCAGCATCGTACACCTTACTATTTGGTCTTATGAAGGTGTTATAAGGGGTTATGTAACAAGACCACAACACTATGGTTATGTTCATTATTTTTGTATATAATAATGAATATATTTTCCTGTTATTTTTGTTACCCTGTAAATAGTTTTTAAATTTCAAATAGTGTTTTTAGTTAATATTGTACTAAGATATCTATTTTTAATAATTAATGGATTTTTTATTTAGTAATATTTTAATAAAATATTATTATTATTATTATTAAATTAAATTTTATTAAATATAAATGATCATATATTTTTATGTATGCAATTTTAATTTTTATTAAGGTTTGAAAGCCATTTTTGTCAAAACCCCTGAATTTTGGATAAATGTCAGTTTCCTTTTTAAAAGGGAAAATTAAAATATTTAGAAAATTATTTAGATAAAATAAATATTAATTCAGGAATCATGATATCGAAATTATCCAACGGTGAATTTTTCACAAATTTTTGAAACAATCAATTTTTTGGGTAAAAATTAAATTCCGTTTAAATATATAATGTCTTTTATGAAATCATGATGACCCAATAGAGATTTAATAAAATACTATAAGCCTAATGTTCAGCCAATTTATGTTTTACCATTGAAATAATTTGATTTTGGGTTCGTTTGACTTATTTTACAAAGCATTAATGGACCCACCAAGGCTTATTAAGCATCTTGTCTTTTTAAATTGTTTTCCTTGGGAGTGTGACTCACCTCCAAATAAGAGACCCAATTATTTTAAGAAGTTCGGACATTGGAATTATAAAATATTGTTTTCCACTCCCCTTTGGAATAAACCTTGAGAAAAAACTATGGGCTGGTTTGTGGTTTGAATTAGTTTAATGTGAGGTGTCCCAGCCCTAAACAATAAAGAATTCCCTCACCTTTCCAATATAAACCCACCCAAGCTCACACTTTATCCTCACTCAAAGCCTTTTGAGTTCATCCAACCTCTTCCCTACTCTCCCTATAATCCTCCAAAGGTTCCCTGAGCTCTCAAGAAGCCTCTCTCAAGCCTCTCTCAAGCCTTTGGAAGCACACTTCCAAGTAAGGGTATTTCTTCCTTTCTTATTTTGTCCAATTTTATTTAAATTTTTATGCCCTTTTAATTTCAATTATAAATATTGGGGTATGATTTTGAACCTCCCCCATACTTCCCTTTTTTATGTTTTAATAGTGGGAGACCCCTTTATCTCTCATTAAATTCCTCCCATGTACACCCATTACTATGTCGAAATTCAGAAAGGAATTTATCTCTCCTCATTTATATTCAAGAAATTATTTTGTATCATGAATAAAAATTCCATTACAATTATTGGGACATGTTTTTATATGAACCATTACTGTCCATTTCATGTAAATATGATGAGACACCCCTTTCTCTATCATCAACCCTTTTTATGAGTTCTTATGTCATGCCGTTATGCTGCCGAAATTACACTGTGCTTTTCCAAGACAAAGTCATTGTGTAGTGAATTCCATATCCATTTCTATATCTAGGGTATTAAACTTTATACACATTTAATTATTGTTTAAATAGTTTCATGTATGTATCCCACATTATTTCATTGTGTAATAAATGATTATATTGAATGATTTAATGTTTTATGATCCATGTGGCACTCTTATGCATGAAATGAAATGTTTAAGAAGGGTGCACCCTTATAGCGCTCCAATGCATTGGATAAAGTATAGTATCATGATAAGTCATGTGCAATGGGTGTTGAATCATACTAATTCAAGTTCAATGAGGTTTTACTCGTGCTTCATGCACAATGAGGATTAACTCATGCTCCATGTGCAATGAACCTTGGCTCATGCTAATTCCATGTTAAGTGTTGTTGCCACTTTTCCATGTTATGATTATCATGCTTTATCATGCCTTTATGTTTATTCTCCTATTGTGGTATATTTATATTCTTATTGTCTAACATGTATTGTATTCCTCATGTTATTACAAGATTATTCCCTTACTGGGCTTTATAGCTCACCTTTTTCTTATGCATGTCCTCAGGTTATCCCACACAATGATAAGTACGAGGGAATGCAGTGGTAATTTAAATGAAGTTTTCAATAATGATGTTGTATTTCATGTTTTATGTTGTTAGGTAATGTTCATAAGCCTCAAATACACTAGAACTCTTGATCTTCCATGTTCTATCAAGTGAAGGTTTTATGTAATAAATCAGGTTTAAGTTTGTAATAAAAGCATGGTTGTCATACATACCCCAACTTCTTTGGAAATCTCATTAAAAAAACTCCCATCAGATTTTTTATGAACATTCAACCACACTTTTATTTGGGATGCTTGGTGGCCAAAACTTGGTGACTTCATTAAACAAAGATAAATCAAAATTTTAATATATTAAATAGATAAAATTGTATAATAAGTATTTAAACTAATGAAAATATTACCAGAGTGGATCGACTTTTAGAAAAAATCAATGACCCCGCAGTGTGTGTATAAAGGTTTTTCGATATTCCTTTAATTTAACAAAAATTAACATTAGAACATATATTTCAAAAAAGTAATTCATAAAAAAATATAAATGATAATATATGATAATTACTAACAAAAAAAATATAATTAACAATGATAATGACTGACTGCACAAATGACATAAGTGGTTGACAAATGAAGGGATAACAACACAAAAAAATCATTTTCTCCTTCAATCATGTTAGTTTCCTACTCTATAATTAGTTCATCTACTTTATCCACTATTTTAAGGCTAATAATTTCAATATCATGATAGAAAAATAAGTATAATTCTTTCTGTTGATGAAATTCAATGTCATAGGTTAAATCTTTTACATCATCACCCATATCATACATGTCTCTTCATTTAACATGAGAAACTACACTCCACATTTCCTCCATGACATATTTATCCTAATATACCATTTTATCTTGTGATGATAATATATACAGATCGTGTAGTTCATGGTCACCAAAATCTATTAAGTGAGAGAAGTTCACAGATATAAATTGCAAGGAATCTCTTTTAACACCCCTGATAATATCCACCCAATTGAATCTGAATAAAACAAGTAAAAATGTTTGTGGTAGTTTCATTTGACAATATCAGTCAATTTTCCAAAATATTATTCTTCGAAATCATAAATATGACACTATTATATTTTTTCAAACCCTCTTCCTGATCAACTGTATGGAATATAAATCCATTTATTTTGTAAGTGTTGAAATTTTGAGATTATTTTAGAGTACCTCGACAAAGAAACATCAAATCCTCTGACAACTCTACATAAGTATCAGTAGTCATGATAAGAAAAAAAAATTAAAATACATTATTAGAATTAAAAAATATATGTATCAACTTAATATCCGCATTGATTGCAATTTCTTTATACTTACACATTGTGCAAACCATTTTACAATCTCTTTATAAATAGATTTTGTTATGTCATTCTCATTTCATATTCTTCCTTTAAATTGTCTCTTTATTTGTATCTTCAAATATTCAATAAATAGATCTGGAATTTCACTATTCTGTAGCCCATATCTATCTTCCTATAATAATTCCATTTCTGTTAGTGTAACATTTTTTCTCCTCCCAACTGATTGGAAAATAGCAGGATATATTGTTTATTTCCCATGTATTTTAGATTGCGTAGATGTGTTATAAACATTTCCAAATCGATTTAATCTTGTATACATAACATCTATGTATCTAGAAAAAATGGTAGGACACTCCTCTTCCAAATATCCTTTAGAAATAGATCCTTCTGGTTGAGTTTTATTTTTCATGTATGATTTCAAATTCCCAAGATATTAGTGAAATAAAATAAAAAAAACATAATTATGTATTTATCAAGGTTCCAAGAATTGTTTACTAAAACGAAAAAAATGTAAATAAATTAACTCTCGATTGGATACGTCAATCGATAATGTATGGTGCCTCCTAATTTAGCTCCCTCAACCAAATTCACAATTAAATGCATAAAGACAGTAAAAAATGAATGAGGAAAGATAATCTCCATTTCACAAGGTGTTAATAAAAATCTCTCATGATGGTTATCAAGATGATATGGATGTAGAGCTTTCACTCATAGTTTTCTAAAAATGTGCAGAATTGGAGTACAACAGCAGTGTCATTTTCAGGTAATAATGTATGCAATGCCAATATAAGTAACTGCTGTAACAAAATATGTGAATCGTGTATTTTCAATCCATGTAACCTATGATTCTTTAAGTCAACCCAACTTGATATATTACTTGAATACCAATCATATACCGTCACATGTTTTAAAATTCAAATGAATTTATCTTTATCCATATTTTTCATTCCAAAAATTACAGGAGCATACATTCCATTCATAGCAATACCTTTAATAAAAACATTGGAAATAAGAAAATTACTTAATCCCTCATTCAAATCTCTTGAAGATTATTTTAATACATATAATGCTTTTTTTATTTGAAAACATGATTTTGTAAATGAGGGTTTGTAAAACCTAGGTGTTGTTCAAAAAATACATACTCAACTATATACCCATTTAAGAATGCACTCTTAACATCCATTTGATACAGATTGAAATTAAGATGGGCAGCATAAGAAAGTATGATTCTAATGGCCTAATGTCTAGCAATAGGTGAAACAGTTTCTTCATAGTCAATGTCTTCTTATTGAATATAACATTGTGAATCTAATATAGCTTTGTTTCTAACAATATTACCAGATTCAACTAATTTATTAATAAATGTGCACTTAGTGCCTATGGTCATGGTTTCCTTGGGTCGATCCACATGTTTCCAAAATTTATTTCTTTTAAATTGATTAAGTTCTTTCATAGACATCACCCAAAAATCATCTTTCATTTCATCATCGATGTTTTTAGGTTCAAGAAATGGAAAGAAATCTTGATGCTTAACCTATTTATAAGGGAATCTCTAGTCTGTGTCCCTTTATCTAAGTCTACAACAACAACATCTAATGTATGGTTCTTAAGAGTTCTAGTTGGTATAAAAAAGTATGGGATAGTAACTTGAGGTTCATCTTCAGGTTCAGGATCGTCATGTTGGGATTCTAAAGAATTTTTCAAACCATTTGATTGAACAAATTTCTTGACAAAAGGATTAGATGATTTTTAATTTATGTCCAGATTTGACATATCATCTTTAAGGTTGTCTAGAGAGGTCTTAAGTTCATGTGGATCTGTTTCATCAAATTTGATATACACAGATTATTCCACACACTTTGTTCTTTTATTAAAGACTCTACAAGATTTAATCGAGTTTGATTTAAGTAGGAATATTCCTTCATCACTATTGGATACAAATTTGTCAAGATTGTCCTTTGTTTTAAGAATATAGATTTTGCAACCAAAAACATTGAAATAAATTACTTTGTGTTTTCTATTTCTCTACATCTCATAAAGTGTCTTTTTAGAATAATTATAATTAAGACTATATTAATTATGTATCAATTTGTATTCATCGCCTCAATTTATAATAAAATATGTAAATCAAATTCATTAATCATCATTCAGAGTATCTCTTGTATGGTTATATTTCATCTTTCTACAACTCCATTTTTTGAGGTGTTCTAGGGGCAGAGAATTTATGCCTATAACAATTTTTTGGGAAACAAATGTTCAATGTCTTGAGGTTCCAACTCACTCCCATGGTTCTATGTCCACTAAGATTTTCCACTGTTTTAACATACTTGGTGAAGTAAGTACATGCTTCAATTTTTTGAGTTATGAAATAAGTCCAAGTAAACCTAGAATATTTTTCTACATGAACATAAACATAGTTATTACCATTTAAACTAAAAACATGATATTTTCCAAACCAATCCATGCGAACAAACTCTAATGGTTGAGAAGTTGAAGCTTATTTATTTTATTTTAATGTTATCTTTTGTTTTTTTACCATTTTGACAAGGATTACGTACATTTTCATTGGGAATATAAAGTTTGGGTAGATCCTTGACTAGTCCTTTTCTAGTATGATTTCTAAGAGATATTACATTACAGTGGCTTAATATTCTATGCCAAAACTAGTACTCTTTATAAAAGGCACTTAAATAAGAATCATTTTGTGAAACATAGGAATCTAATGTAATAAAATAGAAATTTTCATTTCAAAAAGAAGAAAATACTAATTCATTTTTATAGTTAAAATAATTTCAAGCATAATTTTCAAATTTAACATGAAATCCATCATCACATAATTGTAAAATACATAGAAAATTATATTTCAACCCAACAACAAAAAGTACTTTAGAAAGTAAAAATGAGTTACAGTTACCAAAATAGCCTAAGGCAATTATTTTTCCTTTATCATTGTCACCAAAGGTGATATATCCACCATTAGTATTGATTAGGTTCCTGAAGCTTGAGTAGTCTCCTATCATGTGTCTTGAACATTCACTGTCTAATTACTATTGAATCTTGTATGAGATCTTTAAATAGATTTCCTACATGATTAGCAATCAAAAACAGATTTCGGTACCCAAACATATTTGGGACTAGTGACAT
Organism: Viscum album; assembly: GCA_963277665.1. Classification (NCBI taxonomy): domain Eukaryota; kingdom Viridiplantae; phylum Streptophyta; class Magnoliopsida; order Santalales; family Viscaceae; genus Viscum; species Viscum album. Next base: position 1,772,819,715 of record OY728146.1, on the reverse strand, counting down.
ATGTAATAAACGATTTAGGTACCAATATTTTTCTTATGGGATTATTATAAGTATTATGTAACATATTGGAAAAATATACTCTATTTGTTCCAAAAAAATTAGAAGTAGTAAAGTATTTCTTAAAACTGGAAGTAGTAGTAAAGTTTTGATTTTTAGGTAGAGGAACAAATTTTCCAGATTTAGTTACCAAATGTGTTTTAGATAGGTTTTTCTATCCAAGCTGATATCCAATACCAAAAGTGTACTTAGGAGATATCTGTTTACCCAAAATTTGAGTAAGAGTATCCTTCCCAATGGTAAACATCTCTAAATCATTATTTAATTTCTCATTAGACATTTTTAATTCATTTTTTCCTTGATAAGTTGATCATTATTTTCCTTTTTAGTAGTAAGTTTATATTTAATAGTTATAGTAAGATCATGTCATTCCCTTATTGATTTATATTTATCTTTTAGTTAATTACATATATCTCCTAGCTTGTTACAATATTAAAATAGGTTATCACTTGTCATATTTTTATACTCACTTTAATTTTCAGAATAGTAATAATTGCATGCAGGTGAAGCTAAGGTTACCTCAGATGTGTTTTTCATAAAACACATATTTTCCATGTCATCATTCTCATCATGAGATGATGTTGATTCACTGGAGCTATCCTTAGAGGGACTCCAGGTGGCCTTCATAGATTTTTAATAATTCATGTCCTTGTTTTAATACTTCTTTTTGTATTTCAACATTGGACATTCAGATTTTACATGTCCTCTCCTCTTGCATTCATAACAGATAATCACATCCGATTTGGCATTTCTTTGCTAGTCCATTTTAAAAATTCCATTAATATCATATATTAATTTAAAATTGGGCTTCCTTAAAAACTTCTTCTTCCTATATAATTTCATGAATATTTTTTCTAGATGAGCCATCTCTTTGTCACTATCTGTTGTTGATTAATCGTTACCAGAGATTTAAACAGAATCTAGAACCATATCTTTTTTCCTTATTCTTATAGGTAGTAATCTTGAAGGCTACATATTTTCTCTCAGGTTCATCCTCCTCTTCTTTGTTGAATTTCAATTCTTCTTAATATATCATAAATTTTTAATGAGTTATTTTGAAGGTAATTTTCGATGTCACATGATTCTTTAATTGAGAAAGAAGTTCTTCTCCATCTATCAGGTATGCATATGAGAATCCTCATGAATTTTTCTTTGACAATAACATCTCTTCCCAAAGAGATCATAGTGTTCACGATTTCATTAAACCTGAGGTATATGTCAGAAATAGGCTCATCAAGCGTCATTTTAAAGTTATCATATTTAATAATATATTTGTTAAGTCTTATTTCCTTAACACTAGAAGTTACTTCATGTGAAATTGAAAAAGTATCCTAAATTTTATGGGTTGTTTACATGAAAAAATTATGTTAAATTCATCATCTCCAAAAGAGAAGTATATGGAATTCATGGCATTGCAATTATTGTTATAATCAGTATTAGTTGGGTCATCCCAAATGGTTCTAGTAGTAGTAGGAATCTTATAATCATCTATAATTAAAGACCAAATTCCAAAACCCATACATTCTAAGTGCATTATCATATTAATTTTCCACCCTATATAATTTGTTCCATTAAAGAGTGGAGGTCAGTTGGTAGCGACACCGTCTAGCCTATTATCCATAAAAAAAATTAACATGATTTTAAAGGGATGAAAATTTATTATTAACATAAATTTTATGATCTTTGAAAAACAATACAATTACAATTGAAAAAGTCTGAAAAATATTGGAAAATTGAAAATTCCGAACACGTGTGATACCAAATGTTGGTCCGAGTAAAGTGCTCAAGAGGGGGGGAGGCGAATTGAGTATCTATAAAAATTTCAGTATAAAAGGTATAATTTGAAATTCCCCAAATAATTAAAATTAAATTTCAAATTTAACTATTAGTGTATTTATAAGATCATTACTATTCAATTAATTTATCAAAAGATTGATTAGTTCTCAATTGTATCAATTTGATAATTAATATATGATTTTGAAGCTAACCTAATAAGTCAATACTGTTATGAACACTTGTTAAGACTAACTTTCAGAGTTCAATTTAGTTTTATGAAATATGTGAATAAATATAGTAATCGAAAAAGGAAAAAACACAGAGGATATAAAACAAGAGGTCAGTCTCAAGAATAGACTTAATCCTCTCCACTTGGTGATCACCTGCCACCAAGAAGTTTAAATTAATAAATAGTTTGATCCATAACCTGGATCAGGGTTCACAACAACACACAAGGCTTTCCAAGTCACACTTGACCTCTGCCATAATTATTCATGGGAAAAACAACAAATAGGTTACACATGAACTCTCCCACATTTCTATATGTGATATAAAAGGTTAAATAGAGTGTGAGATTGAGGATATCATGTATCCTCCAGTTATGATTACGAGTCAGTGTGTGTGTGTGTGTGTAACAAACAGATACACACACTACTCAAAAATGTAAATAAATGAAAAAAAACAAAGATAAAGATACAGAGTTAGGTTTAGAAAGCTCTGTGTGTTATGTAGTGAAGATATAGACTCGTTTGATGTAGTGGGATTGAAGTTCGATTCCTCTTCTAGAAGTTTACTCCAAAACAGAGTGTTGTAGCCTCTGTGTTCTAGCCTCCAGGACTATGAGATGTTCAAATTCATGTTCGAAAGATGTTCAAGGTCAGCTCAGTAGGTTTAGATTGATTTCTTTATCTCCATGTATGTTATTAGTTTTGAGTTCTTGGGTTCACAATGGTTTCATTAGAGTTTATTTTATTAATTATGTCTCTCTTATGTAGGCATACACCATTTGGATGCTATATGTTTTTATACTATCTTTATTCCTTTTAAAATACTTATTATTTTTAGGGCCATAAAATAGCATGTACATTCCATGTCAATCTGTTCATCGTACCTCGTACTATCTACTAACAGTCCTACAATATATTATTAATTATGTTAGTATATTTAAATGAAACCAATATAACCGTTAGAAATAATATTAATAAATTCATATTTAAACAGTCTATCGGGGACTCGTCTAATGGTGTATCCTTCTATCAGTGTCTCATTCTATTAGTATCTCATTATTTCAGTCTTTTCATTTTTCAGTGACTCATTACATAGATTAATTGTTTAAATAATGAGTCTTTTTTTCTGTCATTGTGACGGTTGAACCTATAGTGACTCATCTCAACTAACAGTGAGTCTCTACATCAGTATCACTATGAAAATGTAGGTCACTTGGTACTAACAGTTGGACGTATGCATTAGTGAGTTATATGCAATGGGGAATAATTTTAGTTACTTTCATTTGAAACAGGGATCTGTCTACGTCGATGTCATGTGTAACAGTGAGCCATCTACGTTGGTGTCATGTGGAATTCTGAGTCATTCCAAATGTGTCAACTTCACAAACATAGAACATATGCCTGTTTGATATATCTATCAGTTTGTCATATGTATGTCGGGGAGTCACATGTTATTTGGTGTCAATGACTCATACTTAATATAATTTTAAAATTTTTGTTTGTCTTAAAAATAAACAATGTTAGAGAATTGTAATACTCATAATTACACATAGATAATCAGTTATAATCTTGTTTATACATAAACACACATAAATTGTTATGTGATTGAAATGATCTGATATTCAAGAAAATTCTTTGACATAATATAGGATTTGACATGAGGTAAGATATATTTAAATATATGACATGATTTGTGATAATTAAAACCATTATAGTTAAAGATAGTGGTCAAGAACATCTATGGGCAACAGAATCATTGAAAGTAAAAAATCACATAAAATAATTAAAATATGCATGATGTTAATTATGGAGTCAATAAAAAAGTATAGCATGATGAAAATTAAAAATTTAATATAAAAAATATATTGTGGTGAGCAGGCCATGACTTCCAATTGGTTGTACAGTTGGTATACATACCATGTCAAGTGGTCGATTCAAGTGGTCTTATAGTCAGTATACTAACCATCAGAATTTATATCATGTGCCCACATGTAAATAAAATGAGGCCACTTTAATAACCAAGAGAAAATTTATAATGTGTAGTCGGTTGATATAAAATATGGTAGGTATAGTAACCAACAATTCACAGTCCGATATGGTGACATTAGTAAATAAAGTATGATAAATATTCTTACCAAGTGGTTAAAAACCCAATTAATTCAAAGAGAGCCAGATATCACATTTTTATACCAATAATTATATATATCCATGGAAATAGTAGATCAAAACAAGTTTTATGGGCCATCATGATTGCACGGTAGTGAAACCAACTGAATTAAACCAACACAGTGTGATTGAAATAACTGTATGAAATGAACGAGTGGGTATGCATGCTGCCACTTTGTTTAATTCTCAACACTTTAAAAAAGAGAAAAATATGTGAGAACAAAAATATTACAATATGTACATGAAAATAATGAATACAGAAATATGTGCCTCCTATATAAATTCATGTTCTATCTTTACTAAAAGAGGAAAATTCTCTAGACACTTTATGTTCAGTATGAAGGATTTTTCTTCATGCGGAAAGTAAATAGATAATAATAGGTTAATTTTTACTCATGAATAATGTAGATAACAGTTCTCAAAAAGGTATATATGGTATCATGGTAGGTATACAATTTCAAGATAAAAATTCAAGACTAAAACTCATGGATGGTATGGAGAAAATTGTGTTTTGAAACTTGTAAATCTTGACATCTAAAATTCATCCAATTTAAAATAAATAAAATATCATAATTCTTAAAAGTTATAATTTACTTATTTTTTATAAAATAAAAATCTTTCCAAAGGATCAATGAATTATTCAATATGAAATCAACACATCATTATATCATCAAAGAAAATTGAAATATATAAATTAATTTTTATTGAAAAAATGACAGGAACGTTTCAAAATATGGGTCATTTTTAAGGTATATAATGGAATTTTCAGACTTTCAAGAGGTTTATTGAAATTTAGATTAATTTATTATCATTAAGAATCAATAAACATGATGTTAATCTTGTATATAATGTGGGTTTTATCATTGAAACACATTAGAAATTTTATTTTTGATATTCTAAAATTATAGAATTATTAAAGAATCCTAGGGAACTTTTTAGCATATTAAGAAAATTAGTTTAGACTTAAACATGTTTTTATAAAATTTAAAGAAACCATTGTTTATTCAATGAAACATTTTTCATCAATATACAAGCTATATAACTCAGATAATAATTTAAAAACTTAATAAAACTATGAAATGCTATATAAATAATATTAATGTGGAAGACAAAAAAGAAGAATCACGTTCAGAGCAAAATGTGAATATTCTGGATATTAATCTATACAATGTCATAGTTAAATTATATATATAAATACTTCATATATTTAATATGATATTGGAATTATTAAAATATAATCATTATGAATCCTTATAGAATAAAATCATCTCGACCTGTTAAAAACTAATTTTCACAAAAAATATATTGAGGGTTTTTAATATTAATAAACATAAAATATTAACAAATAAAAGAAAACTTCTAATAAGCCCTCAATTTTTTAAAATTTCAAAACCAAAAATTATACTTTATAAAATTTCCACCCTTTTTGTATTTTATTAAAAAAATATTAATAAATATAAAAAATCATTTTTAAAATAGTGAAACTCTCATTTACTAAATTGAAATTAAGATGAGTAACAAATAATATATAAATTAAAAAAAACAATCTATAATGGCATTCTAAAATTTTAGTTTCTCAATATTTCCACAATATAAGGATTTTCAAACAATACATTTCATTTTATTTTTAGATTTAATATATTTGAGAATAACATCTCATATAATAACATAATATCAAAAAAAAATTAAAGAGCATGTCTATATGATTAGTTCTAGAATATATTTCAGGTTTAATAGAAATAGAAATATAATAATAATTATAGAAAAAAATCTGTTTTTTTAAAGTAAAACTATAGTGAGACAATTTTTTTAATCCATAATGATTTATAGAAACTACATGTGGTCGATATATACTAACAATTAAATGTTGAAAAAGAAATAGAGATTTTTCTAAACTCCAAGAAATTAAATTATTACTCAAAAACTTACACATACCTAATGTGTTAGTTGGATCATGTGAATTTCCTCCAAAATTAGAGTAAAATTATCTAAAAAATCTTTTTTTTAAAAAATACATCACAATTATCAATTCATTTTATGTAACTAATAATATTCATAATTTCTTATAAGTGAGATTATTTAAGAAATAATTGGAATATATATTAAAAAAATTTCAACATTATATTGGGTCTATAAATATTTAAATACAAAAAAACTAATAAACCCCCTAATTAATTTTATAAGAACATATTTTCTAGAAACATTAGAATATAATTTATAACTAACATGCATATGAATTATATATGGTTTAAAATAATTAGGACCAAATTTTTGACCAACTAATTGGATTATTTGAATTTCTTCCAAAGAATACAATAATTTATTTGGAATATTTGATGTACTTTAACAAATTTTAATTTTCCCAGAACACTCATTTCAAAAATAAAATTCCATCAAATTTGAATACTATTTGAAAAGAAAATTATTTGATGATCATAAACAATAGAATTAACATAAATTTGAACAATTAAAATATCATTTGAAGTTATCTTAATAAATATTATAGGACCTACTTTTCCCTTAACAAAATAGTGTTTTGATAAAAATAACAAAGTTTTATTATACCAGGAATGAGGTAATTTTTTAAGAACCTAAAAATATTTTGATTACAAAAGAACATGATTAAGAAAATTTTTCATTTTCAAAAAATTGGGGGTTCCAAAATATCAAAAATTTGAAAAATAAAACCATAAAAAATAATTTTCACATCCAAAATAAATAACTAAAAAAATGTGAAATTTGAAAAAAACTAAAAAAATCCTAATTTATTCGATTCTAGAGATAAGTAAAATAAAATCATCCAAATTGGTACACTATTTAAAAAAAAAACTTTAACAACATGTCTATTATTATTCACAATAACATGTCTAGAATCAATGATCTTATTCCCAAAATTGTATTTATATCTCATGATATGGTCTACTAAATGAACATTGACTAATGACAAAATATTTTGTTAAGAAATTTGATTAACCTCCTCATTCTTAGAAAGAATCCAATTAGAATCATTTAAATCATTATGAATATTTTTATAAACAAAATAATAAATAAAAGTAGAATTAAAAAAACCGAAACGAAATTTTTTGTTTTAATATCAGAATATACATTTTTAAAATTGGGTACAACCACGAAAGTGGCACACACACAATGAAGAAAATTACATGTAAATCAAAATCCCAGGGACTTGACCCCGCGACCTACCCCTCAGAATATACATTACCAAAAGAGTAAATAGGATGCTTTCTGTGAATCATATATGACCTTGGATTAGTTCAGAAAGGGGTATTATCTCCCTCAATTGATTCATATTTATCATAATATTTTTAATCACTAATGTTCAAAATATCTAAACTCATCAAAAAAAACATTAGGAAAAAAATTAATTTCACATTGTTTTCATCAAACATAACATGAACATATTCTTCAATAACCATTTACTCTTATTATAAAATCTATATTAATTACTATTATTAGAATAACCATGATAATTAACTTCATCACATTTAGTGTTATATTTATTTGAAATATAATTTTAATTATAAATAAAAACATTACAACCAAAAACTCTAAAATAACTAACATTATGATATGAAAAATTAAAAAATTTATATGATTTGTTATTCTTAAAATGTCTAAAACTGATTATAGTAATAATTAAAAAATAAATAAAAATAACTTTATAAAAAATATCTAGAAAAATTCTATCCACTTAACATTGTTCTTTCCATTTTAATAAGAGTTAAAATTTTCATCTCTATGACACCATTTTTCTGTGGTGTTCATAAAGTAGAAAAATGTCAAAAATATCATATATTTAAAAAAATCAATTTAAAAATTATGAAATTAAACTCCGATATCATTTTTCTTTAGAATTAGTTATACAACCATTATTCGTTTTCAACTAAATTACAAAATGTAATAAATTTTGATAATGTTTGGTTTCCTTATTCAAGGAAATAAACCAGTGTAATTATTCTATAATCAACAAAAAATAAGAAAATTATACTTCATTCCTCAAAAACTAAAAATTGTGTATTACCAACTAGAACATGATGTACGGAATATAATTTTCTATTCATAATTTTCTAATTGATAGGACTGAAATAAACTTTACAATATTTTTTTTCATGCAAGATTCAAAAGGATGATGTTCTACATTCTTCATGGTTGGTAACTATAGAACATTATAATATTTAGAGATGTTATTTAACATTAAAAAAAATTATTATATAATCAATGATGAAAAAAATTATATTACTTTGTTCATCATTCAAACAAACAACATGTTTAATAGTTAGTTTTTCAAAATTAGTGGTATAAATATTTTCCTTTATTTTTGCATAAAATAATAAATAATCATCACTATAAACTAAATAATTACAATATTGAAATTTCAATTCAATTTAATTGTATTGTAATTTAAATATTATAATTAAATTATATTTTATTCCTTCATCATATAATAATTTAGAAATAAATGTAGAATTAGAAACACAATCTTTATTGAATTTTTTTGCATTTCCTTTGGAGTTACTTCCAAATAAAACTGTACTACCATCACAATTATTTTATGTAATAATGTTTTTGGTATTTGGTCAAATTCCTATAACATCCACTATCCATTCACCATATTTCTTTCTTGAGACATCTAAGTCATTTTTCTTATACAAATATGTTACTTAACAGAATTTTTACCCAAGAAACATTGGGTCTAATGAAATTGGTAAAATAGTTTTTTGGTACCCACACATAATTTTAACAAAAATTATAAGGTACTCTAGATAAAAAAATATTTATAAATATGATCATTTTAATTCCTATAGACTATTTTAATCTAATTGACAAATGATTTTCATGATGGCATTTATGCCACATTGAAAAGATGGAATAATAGTAGTAATAAATACATATTATTAAAAAAATGATTTTGATATGCTTCTGGTAATATCATATCATATTCAATACCTTACATATTTTATTCTAATACATCATTTTTTGATATTTTTCATGACCATGAATAACATTAGACAAAAATTTCATATTAATTTCAACACAATAATAAAATTATCATTCAATGAATTAGTAAATATCAAATAATCATAATCAATATTATTATAAGAAGATGTGGTATTCCTTAATTTATAATTATTTTATAAATAAATTTAATTTTATATATAATATTCCATTTTTATTATTAGTATTTTTATAATTGTTAAAAATCATTGAAAATAACTTTTCATATTATTTCAATTTCTTAATTTAACATAGAAAAAGCTAGTTTTTAAAAATATTATTCAGTATAAAGAAAAGAATATAATTCAAAACCTAATATCTCATTTAGAGAACCCATGAATCACAATTTCAGTTTATTCTTACTCACATCATGATTCTTCACTATAATTGGGTTATTCTCTACAACACTGACTGATTTCCTATTCCTTTTCTCACTATTTTTTTTTATTTTTATTTATTCTGTAATTTTAGTAATTATGGGTTTATATTTCATTTATTTCTAAACTCAAAAAATTAACATCTTATTTATTATAATTATTCAATCCATTCTTATCATCCATGAATTTTTCATATCAAGGGGTTCTTATAAATTTGTTATCAAGTATCTTATTTTTCATTCGTTTTTAGATTACTTTCACAATTTACGCCGTATATTCTATTTCCCAATCCTTCACATCAGAATCATATGTATCAGTAAAAAAAAATTTACATATTTAAATGCTATTTTTTTATCACCCATATTCAATTATGTTAATAAATTATAATTAAAAGTGAAGTTGTGATTAATCAATTCATTAAGTGTTTACTATGTTATTTTATTTCTTTTTTAAATGGTGAATTTACTTGGGTACCATTTATTTTTATTCCTCACATTAATCAATAAAAAATAATTGGGTTCAACAAACAATAACCAATAGAAATTAATGTATTCACAATGTTTTTCAATCAATGGAACATTTGGTTCACAGTTCATTCTTCACCATCTATAAGTCATTGTACTTATCTAAATGAATTCCATGTTATTATAGAATCAATTTTTGAATCCATAGTGTATAACATGTAGATTCTACCAAATATGATTACTTTTTTACATGAAACACATGAATATGAACACTTATTTAAATAACACTCCATAAAATATTTTCAAACATGTAATTTGAACCACATCTTGATGCATCATTTTTTGTAAGAATATCATAGTTCTCTTTTGTAAGTGTTTATGAATTTTATATGATAGACTAGGGTTCTATGATTTTATATTTGAGATATAATTACATTTTTTGTCTCTAGTATAAATATTCATTTATATCAATGTGAGGTGGATTTTATGAATCCATGAATCATTTACATCAACTCCTTCCACATTACAGATAATTACCTTATACTACAATGTATAGGTATATGTTATCATAATAATATATAAAAAAGACTCTATAATTTTTTTTTGGAAAAAATATAAAAGGAATAAAATTTGATTCAAATTATTTGTCTCGGTAAATGGGCAATAGTGATAAAATGAAAATTCGTAAATAGGAAAAACTGTGATAACAATTAATTGGTTTAGAAGAGTAAAGGAAGATAGTCTAGCAGAGGTGTGAATTGACCAGTTGTGCATTATTTATGAAATATAATAAATATCTAGATTAATTTTTATTGTTAATTATAAATGGAAAATGTAAATAAAATGAAAGATCAAATGTATGTTTTCTATAATAGTTAATTCCAAAGTATACATATTCTAATCTTATAACTTTAGACTCATTAAGAGATACATTTTTCCATAATATGATTTTTGAAGTGAAATAATATCCCTATTATATAATATTTTCCTAAAATGTTATTGGATAAAACCATTAACACAACTAATTTTTTGTGCGTAGTCATAACCAAATAACAAAAAAAATTAAAAACTAGAGTCACACTACAAAAAAAATTTACTTGCCCTGAAATATTTTTAGTATCAGGTAAAATATATGTTGGTAAATATGTTTAATTACCAAAAATATTATATATATTTTGTATTATTTTTTGGTATTAAAAATTACTTCAACCAACATATATATACATTGGTATTAATTGATCAATAATGATTTTTTTTTATTGAATGTTATATCAATTTTATTATTTTACTAGTACTAACAAATTTTTATCTATAAAATTATTTATTTTTTACAATTATTATTACAAAAAATTATATTTCCTTACGAAATATATGTTATTAAAAATATCCAATAATAATAAAAATTTTATTAATAATTAAAAATAATTATTTTTATTAAGTATAATTATATCATTTTTCAAAAAGAATATATGGTTTTACGTCAAAATAAAATATTGATAATTTATCAAGTTAATAATATTTATTTATATATAAATATAATAAAGACATTATCAAATATATATTAAAAAATAATTATATCATACCATGCCCCACCTCATCAGGGCCTCTTCCCATTATTATCTATCTCTTTACCCCTACGCCTCTTCAATCACCCTCAGTCACTCCAGCTTTCCAATATACCAGCACAGATAGTGCCCAACTCCCATATATCCTAGATGTGGTTCTAGTGCTACCCTCATGTTCCCCTATTTTATTAATATTGATCATTTCGTCACAAGGCTATATATATTCATTAAAATTTGTGTTGTTGACTTTGGAACTAACATATTTTGAAATTCATGAATTTTTTATAACGTTTAATGAGTATTAAAGGTAACCACCTTTAAGGTAAAAAGAGTATTTCATTTCCTCAGTCAGTTTGTAGAATATATTTAGGGTTTATTCTTCCATTTATTCTTTTTTCTTTATTTCTTATTAAATCTTTGTTTCTATATTATAATTTTATATTATCCATTTTTTAGATAATCACCGGTTATCATTACTTATAATGGCTTCCATTAGTGAATTATTATTTGAAAACATTCAAAAATGAATTAATTTTTTTTCACTTTATATAAATAGATTTTTTTTCTTGTTTTATATTCATGATATGGATTAATTGATTTACACTAAAATCATTTTATAAATTGCGCTATTTTGTTTATATAGTGTGTAGCCATGTGGGCTAACTAGGTTTCAATGCTTTCTCCTACTGAATTTTTTTAATTTGGGTTTTAATTCCCTTAATTTATACCGTGCATAGATTTGATAAATTTAATTAGGTCACAAATTCTTCAGCTCACACTTATTTAAAAATTATCTTACCAATTTCTACATAGAAGTTCTTATTATATCATTGAAAAAAATAAAACCTAAATTCTAGAATAAAATAATATATATAGGTGGTCGTAAAAAAGTATTTTAGTAATCAATTTAAAAGTGTTTTTTAAATACATTTATCATAAGAGATACGATATATAAAAATATTATGGTATGTGGTTTCAAATGAAATCCTATTTTCATATTACATTTAATTTAATCATTTTTTATCCATAAAGATTTCCTGAAGGTATAATAAAATTGTATACTTGGTATCACATCATATAAATATAGAATTTGTGGAAAATTCATTTAGTGTCAATATTTTGGTTTTCTTTTGAAATAAATTCATGTATCCATGCCTATAGTATATGGACAATTACTCATAATTATGCATTAAAATTTTTTGGACACAAAAATTATTGAAGCCATACTTGTACAACAATACCGATATATGTGGTCTTGTCAATCACAGGTAATGAATTCGATAATGTTGATCACATTGCAATGAATGGTTATATAGGGTTCACTGGTGGTCTCATCAGTGGTAGGCATCCATACATAATATTTTATGTATGTACCTTCTTCATAATAGATTCACGATTCAAGAGGTAGTTGTAAATGAATTACTTGTTTCATTATAGGTTACATTAAATCACCTTTAATCATGTTCAATCATAAATTATTAATGGGAGGTTTGAAAACTGATACTGAGATAATTAAAAATTAATTTTTTTCATCTAAAAAAATATAATAACACAAGTAAAATCCTTTTAAATTTGATTCTCATTCTGTAAAATTGGATTTCAAAATATAACATGGGTATTATAAATATTATGATATTTTATTAATTGATCAATTTTTTTTGAATGGTATGGTGAAGTGAATCTTGATAAAAAAAATTCCTTAAAAAAATCCCCCTGGATTTCCTATTTCTACCATTACATTGAATCATACATGTTAGGAAGGCTTTTATTAATCATATTTGTGGTACTTTTTAAATTATTTAAATATCAAATGATTAATATATTTTTCTAATGAATGATATAACATTTCACGTTATTTGATGTCAAAACCAAAAATGATTATTTTTTTACCTTATGATATTTTTTCGTTCTACTACTAATTGTTTGATTTCATTAATCAATGTTTCTTATATTTTTGTCTCATGTATAAATATTTCCACTTCAATGGGGAAACTATATTACCAAAAGGGGTATTTGATTTTTCATATTTGATTCTTAGGTACTATATTGAGTTCTATTAACCCTTATTATTATTTTCCATTTTTTTCATTTCATACTCTTATGTTGTTCTTAATTAGAGGGAGGGACATGAGCAATGTGGAGGGTTTTTATTAACCAAATTTCATACTTGTTGAAATTATATAGAGGGAAGGGGAAGGTAGGGACTTTTTTACTTGAAGATAAATATTTATTTGGTTCATAAATTCATAATGGGGAAATGAAAATTAATGAAACAAAATAATTTAAATGATAGGGTAAATAAATAAAAATTATCTATAAATGTGAATTAAAATGACACCTCTACCACTGAAAACCTGACAAGGAGTTGTTATTTTATCATTCCTCTCTCTATCAACCAACCAATGTAAATGATTTGTTTTAAATCCTCTCCCCTGAAAACAATATGAGATGTTATTATATTTTCCCTCTTGTCCACTAAATTGAATTCTTCCTCTCCCCTCCCCTACCCCATGTTGAACCAAACACATTAATTTTTTATTTACCACGTACCATTTATGTTATTTCATCAAAAATACCATGATAAATGATAAATATTATATATTTTTGTTCTATAGTAGAAGTGTGATGACATCATAGTTGTTTCATTAGGTATTCCTGATTTCAAATTAAAAATAGAAGAGGTATATCCATAATCTGTTGAAGCCTTCAAATCTAAAATGAAATTTCATATATCAGAAGAAACATAAGAACTTGATAAATTACATTCTCATATTGGATCATTGTTTAACAGAACTTTTTCATGTTAAGAAACAATGGGTTTATTTGGTTTATGAAACTATTTCCTATTTTAATATTCTAGAAATCTATTAAATGATATAACCTATCCTCTTTAATTTATATTGAAATATATAGGATATTTATTCAAAATAAGTTATGTGGAATCATGCATCCATGAAACCATACTCAGTGTTTTATTATTTTCTCTACATAATAGGATATCCAAAAGAAGTAATCCAAAAAACTAGAAATCTACAATGTTGGCTACAAATCTGCCTATTCGATTTATTTTAATTTACCCCATTCATGTGTCTAATTATTTGGGGGGAATGTTTTTAAAAAATTTAGGGTTTTTCAGAAACAATAATTTATAATTTATTATGTAACTTCAGATGTGAATTCTTGTGTAGAAGATAACTTGTTAGGAAAGTATTAATAAATGGAAACACTTTCTACTATCTGGGGTTCAACTGCTAACATGAGAATCACCATCTCTATATTCTTTCTTATATTTCCCATTATTTGGTGATAATCTTTTAATGGTAGGGTTTAAAGTCCAATGAATCATTCAAAGGTTTTTGAAGTAGTCTTAATAAAAACATGACAATTTATTAAACAAAATTATTAATTTAGACTTTATATTATATATTAGTTTTTTAAATTGGATGATCCATACTTAAAAAATAATAGAGTAACAAATCAGTGATGATAGGGTATTTTTTAAAATATTTTGTCAATTTGAAATTTTTTTAGTAAGTTAAATTTAAGAATGGATTCATTTTTCTTTAAAATTTTCACTATCAATTAATAGGTGTTACGTGGAATTCTTTACACCAACTTGTATCAAGGTTTGGGTATTTCATTTTCCTGATCTGATTTTTCTAGGTTGAAGTGTCTTTGATGTATTGATATATGACTCTTTTATGGGTCCTTGAATGTGTATTTAAATTTAATTCAATGATGTTATTCCCTATTTTCATTAATTATATTATTGTTCAAGTAATTCCCTAATCTCATATTTTTCATAGTGTTTTACTATCTTTTTCATTTTTATTTTGTGAGTAGTTTTTTAGGTTTTGTTCGGTACTTATGTTCTTTTTTTGTAGTTTATAGTTGTAACACCCTGATATATTACATTCTTGAATAAATTTAATCTTTTTTCTTGCTCTATTTTTATGAAATACCATGTTATGATTATGCTACACCCAATAATGAGTTGACTTGAATTACACAGAAGACCTAGTTTAACCAAACAATAATATATTAGTAAAATATTATTATTTAGTATAATATATAACCTAGCCATTAAATTATAGGTTATGAATAGTATTAACCAAATTGTGAATTTTATATATTCAATATATATTTAATTTCCATATTTTTTATTTTCTAGGGATGATAATTTTTTTCATCAATTTTCAGACAAAATAATTATTTTTAAAAAAATATAGTATTTCCACCTTTTAATAGAGAACCCATTTTAAATCCGATATTTGATATTTTTATATAATTAATTTGATAAAATAAACTCCATATTAGAAATTGAAATATCAAAATTTACTTTGGTTAATTTTTTTGTCTTTTTCTAACAAGTTTCATGTTTTGAGGAATAATAAAACAAATACTAAATTTTAATTGAAAACAATTTTTTTCATCAAAATAATTTATAGCATTAAATTATAAATTTGATTGGTTTAAAAGTATAAATAGATTATATTTTTTATCATTTAATTTAATTTTTGTCATTGGTATTAATTTTACCATTAATTTTGATGTAAAAACATTTCAATCTTTTGTAATGTTTTAATAGTTAAAAACTTGTTTTTAATTCCAAACAAAATGATTAATTTTAAATTAATTACTGAAAATTCTATGTTTTTAATTTTGAAGAAATGATTCCATATTTTAAATCAGTGGGTAAAAATTATTTTAGTAATGTCCTTTTATTTTTAGGCTTTATGAATAGTAACTTTAGTAATTTTTTAAATTACCACGTTTAAGGGTAAATCAGATAATTGAATGTATAGATAATATTATAAAAATACCCTAAACACTATAAAAATTGTATTGGATGACTAAATTATAGATTTATCAACTATATTTAGAAATGGAGTCATTTAATGGACCCTTCTCCAAGAATATGACATGAATATTATTAAAAATAATTAATATGGCAAAATGTCACACTCTCATTTCTTATAAGTATAAAAATTTTAATATAGATATATATAGGAGATAAAATCAACTAAAAATATTATTTAGAAATATAAAATAATTACCAAGATCACATGAATTTATTAATTATTTTTAGAGATTAAAATGTTACCATTAATTATGAAACAATAATGATGTATAAATTATATCATTAATATAAATATTAAATAAATGATATTAAAAATATTATAATAAATATAATTAACTTAATTAAAGACATATAGTAATTTTATAGATACCTTATACATGTTAGTGACTTATTTGAATTATTTTATTTAAGTTAGCATGTTTTTATTATATTTTTTAAAATTTAAATATTGAATAGTATTAAAATTGAAATAATTGATATTTTAAAATAAATATTATTTTATTAAATGATATAAAAGTAATAAAAATATATGGTTTTTCCAAAAAAACTCATATATTGTAAAATATTTTATAATTGATCCAAAAATGATTCCTTTTTTATTTTATAGCAACTATATTAACCCTATAGTATAAAAAGACAAGAATACACCGTTGGAGTTAAACTGTTTAACTAAGGGTTAAATCCAAAAGTTAAGGTTAATATTATGACGTAAACATGTCTAAAATTCATTATCTGATGTTATTTCTACCCATACTCATATTATCCTTGAAATAAATAACTTTGGAGCTATTTGAAACCGAAAAAAAATTATAATAAATTAATATGCTGTGTTCTTCCAAAAGTGCACCTCACCTCTCTTATACAAAGGACCTTCCCTTTTCTTTGAATCAAACCTAAAAAAAACCTTTGGATCTTCAGAACCATACCCAATTATCCTAAAAAAATTCCTAACATCATCGTAGAGGGAACACATTGGGAAGAAAACCATCCTAGGGAACCCTTTTGGGAAAATCAAAAGAAGACACCCAAAAAAGATAATTGTTTTATGACATCTTTCGAAGTTGGTATCTTCTTCTGTATTCTATTTATATGTTGTTTCCATAAAAAATCTAAAAATAATGTATAATAAATATAATTTTATTTTATTTCAGTTATGGTACAACCATTTTCCATATTTTATCCATCCGACCAATAACAATGTCACTATGCGTGCGTATATACGATTTACGGTCTCCACGTTGTCGTGTAACTTGTTATTCACTAATAAAATATTTTAATGGACATGATGATTATTATAATTAATATAAATAATTAATATAACATTATAATGATTCTTTATAATTTTTATACCATCAAATTCCATACCAATTAACCATTAATGTATTGATACAGTCGCTTGTACGTACGTACGGTCTGCCGTCTCCACAACACTGTGAGATTAATTCTGCATGTTAACCATTGAAGAATAATTATAAAATTTATATGATGAGTAAAAATAATAATTATTAACTTTATAAAATATTTTATATTAATAAAATACATTATATTCTTAAAAAACATGACTTATATGGAAACACAGAAATGGGAAGACGAAGCAGTTAACACCATAAATAATTATACTATTGAAGTACTATTAGCAGAAGAAATTAATAGGAACGTATATGATATAATAAAAATAGATATGGTCTTGAAATAATATAATAAAATGGTTTAATGATTATACCTGTGGTTAACGAACCCCTAACTAAAGGAACGTACAAGATAAGGGTTAATTTCCCAATCTCATTATTATTCTAGATTCTTTATACTAAAGTATTTACTCTGACCTATTTATCATTCATGTATCTGTTTCATAAAAATAAATTTCTAAATATTTTTATAATTTTTCTACAGTTTTTTAAATTCATTCACACCCATGTTTTACTATTCATTTAATGTTTTGAAAGAAATCTGTCTTTCATTTTCCAAACAAAGTATTTTGTGAACTTTTTGAAAAAATTAAGGAATGAATATTTTTTTAACATATAAGGCGCGAGCAGTTATTTTACACCATTATGATGCCATAAAATTTTTTATTCTTCCCATATATGCTTACAATTTTATATTAAAAATAAATTATTTCTTTTAAAATTGCACAGCTTTTTAATGTTCTCAATGAAAAGATATTTTCCCCAAATATTTTTAATGATTTTATTATATTATTTTCATTTATATCAACATACCTTGTTATATTTTATACATAATTGTGTTTAATTTATTCTGATACAATCTATCATATTGTATTGAATGGATTATGATTTTTTTGACTATGGATGTTCTCTTTAGATACCATTCATAGTTTATGGGTAAAGTATTAATAATTAGTATAATAGTTTTGAATACGAATGATTATGTTGTTTATGTCTCATAATTTTTAAAGGTGGAATGTATTGGACTTAGTAAGTGATAGGTGGGCCCCACAATTTCCCCTTTATGAATAGGTTCGTCTTATAAAATGAAATTAATTCAAAACAAACCTTTAGAATTTGTTTTCCAAGCCGTTTGACATTATGAGGAGGATAGATCATGAAACAAATCCGACAGGTTTCTACCCATAGACATAAACTATCATGAAGATTGATCTTGATAGTATCTATCTAGAAGATATATATTAGAAGTTCAGATGTATGAAATTATGCATTTCTTCATTATTATATTATTTATTGATATTCTATTTTATTATTTTACTATTAGAATATCTATTGATGTCCAAATTTTATATGGTATTATTTATTATTTCCTTATTACGATCAAGATTATGTTTACAGGAATTGTGTTTCAGTTATACATCTTTCCTTAAGGTTTACGATTATTTATTCATAATATCTTATGTTATATTCTTACCCATACATAGTATTTGACCACACCCCTTTCTTATGTTTTAATCTCCATGGATTCCACGACTTGTATTATGACTGGTATGTAGGGTTAAGTTTAGAGAATAATGTATTTCATAAAGGATTATCTATATTGTATTTTATGTCTGAAATTGTATTGTAAAGTTCATGTTAGTAATATATTTTTAAAGATAGATAAACTTGTCTTTCAATTGGGATTTTATTACTTGTAATCATTCCAATTTATTAAAATAATGCACCAACTCCAGGATTATGGGGTTTGGGTGTTACATTTGGTATTATAGGTGGATTAACAACAACCTTGGAAATTAGATTTAGAAATAAAAAATTAGAAAACACAACCCTATGAATAACATTGAAGATAAATCTATGAATAGGACATCATTCTTCATATTTGATAATGGATAACCTTGGTTAAACTTAGACTTATAAATTTAGAATAAGATTAAATCATTTATGGATCCTATAAATTATTCTTCATGACTATATCACTATGATTATTTTTCTCATATTGTGCATTGTGTTTTGGTAAATGGTTATAATCATCAATGTTATACAAGTAATGGTTATAAAACTAATAAGGAAAAGACTACAAAAGTTAAGTGAAATTAAGGTTGTATTAAAGAGTAAGATGTTGAAGTGTTGTTAATAGTTTAAGAGTGAAGTGGACTCATTACGGTTATTTTGTATATGGATTTAAGAATTATTAAATCAATGGTTCTATGGTTTAAATATTCATCATATGTTTAAGGATTGTACTATAATACTTCTTATTAAATGATTTGGAGGAGTAATAGTTATCATCAAGGAGTCAAAGGTGATTAAATATGCAGTATGTGACAATAAGAGATACATTAATTTTTTTGGGGAATCTGATTTCATGATTTATTTTGAAAATATTGATACCTTTTTTGATAGTGAATTTGGATGGATGTATTTTGGTCGATAATTAAGGTTCAAATGGAGTAAGTAAAACAGTGGATATTATTGTTTGATGTTAATCTATGATTTATTGGATTCATTTTCTCTCCTTTTTAGTTTCACTAAACATTAAGAGGATGAAGTGAAAATAGATCAAAGAGAAACCAAAGGATATAATTTATGGAATCAAGTAAGTTTTCACATGTACTTATCTATATAGTAAAATAATACCTCAAATCTAGGAAAAAGTATTTAAAAATTTGTGTTTTCCTAAAAACATATCTCAAGTTAACAATAAATTGAACTGATAGTATTTTAAATCATCCTCAATTTATGGTTTTTAGGCCCTTAATTTTTAATTGATTGTTCACTTGATTGGGATTAATGACACCAATCACTCCCCATAAATATACATGTTTTTCCTCCAAGTATGAATCTTTACTTTCCACTAATATTCTCCTATTAAAACCCCTAATTTAGTGCTGACCATCACATTTTTCTTTCCCTCTTATTAGGATTATATATTATTAACCCTATTTCTGATATGGGTTTTCCACAATGGTATTTTTTAGTATCAACCTTTTATTTTCTAAGTGCAATTTCAAATTGAGAAGATGCAATTTGTTAAAGGAGGGGAGAATGTAACACCACGAGATATTACATTTAGGAATAAATTTAATTTTTTCTCTCTTTATTTTTATTCAACACCTTGTTAAGCTTATGGTACACACAATAATGAGTTGACTTGCATTACATATAAGACCTAGTTTTACCAAACAATAATATATTAATAAAATATTTTTATTTAATATAATATTTAACATAGATATTAAATCAAACGGTATAAATATTATTAAACAAATTTTTAATTTTATGTATTTAATAAAATTTTAAGATTAATCTTAATTATTTTGTAGATATTATATACGAAAAAATTCATTTTTTGGATAAAAGATGTATTTTTCAACAAAAAGCAGTTTTGACGCCTTTTAATGGAGAACCTATTTTAAATCTAATATTTGAAAATTTAATATATTTTATTTTAAAAAATAGACTTCTTATTTGAAATAATAATATCAAAAATTACTTTGGCTCTATTTATAGTATTTTTCTGAAATGTTTTATGTTTTGATGAATAGTAAAATACTATATTTTAATCGAAAATAACATTTTTATTCAAAATAATTTATAGAATTTAATTATAAATTTTAATGGATTTAAAGTATAAATATATTAAATTATTATCATTTAATATTATTTTGGGCATTGGTATTAACCTTAACATGCATTTTCATGGAAAAACATTTCAATATTTTGTAATGTTTTAACTTTTAAAAACCTGTTTTTCATTCTGATGATAGGATTTATATTAAATTAATTATTACATATTATGTGTTTTGAATTTTGAAAAAATAATTACTTATTTTGAATTATTGGGTCCATATTATGTAAATAGGATCTTTTTGGACATTATGAATAGTTTAGTAATTGTTTTATTGCCACGATTAAGGGAAAATCGGTTAATTAGTGGTTCAAAAATATTATAAAATTACCCTAAAACCTATAAATATTCTATTGTATGGATAAATTAAACCCATATCACCTATTTTTCAGAAAGGAGTCATTTAATGGACTCTTTTCCACGAATATTGCATAAATATTATTAAAATGAATGAATGTGACAAAATGTCACAGTCTTATTTCGTATAGTTATAATAATATTAATACACATATCGACAGAGGGTAAAATATATTATAAATAGTCTTTCTAAATATAAAATAATTACCTACATCATTTAGATTTATTTATAATTTTTAAATATTAAATAATAATCACTAATGATTACAAAATAATGAGGCAGAAATTATATAATTTATAGAACTATCAAATAAATGATATTGAAAATATTAAAATAAATATAATTTTCCTTAATTACTGACATAAAACAATATTATTGGTAACTTAGATGCGTTAGTTAAATATTTAAAGTATTGGTTCACTGTTATCTTGTTTTTTTTTGATATTTTTAAAAATGAAAATATTGAATAGTATTAAAATTGAAATAAATGATATTTTAAAATAAATACTATTTTATTAAATTATATAAAAGTCATAAAAAGATAAGGTTCAGAGAACTTACTTTTATAATTTCAAATATGTTATAAATGATAAAATTTCAGATTGTTTTTCATTTTATAGTAACTATATTAACCCTATTGTGTGAAAATATAACATGACACGGTAAGAGTTTAACTATTTGACTAAGGGTTAAATCCCAAAGATAAGGGTATTATTATGATGTAAACATTTCTAAAATAAAATAGTTTATGGTATTGCGACCCATAAAGATGTTATCCTAAAAAATCAATTCAGAGCTATTTGAAATAGAAAATTAATTTATAATAAATTAATATTTTATGATCTTCCAAATTTCCACTCACCACTCATATAAAATGGAACTTCTATTTATCTTTAATTAACACCTAAAAAGCCCTTTGGATTGGCCAAAACTACCCACTTCTCCTCCCAAATTCCCTCAATTCATCCAATATTCCACACTTTGGTCAAAAATCGATCCTGAGGAGCCCTTTTTTGTAAATCAAAGGGAGACACCCAAAAAAGGGTTATTGTTGTATCAATTCTTTCAATGTTCAGTTTTCCTTCTACATCATTTTTATATGTTTTTTCCATAAAAAATTAATAACTACAGTATGATACAAATAATTATATACTATTATTATATTGGGATAACCATTTTACTCATTTTATGCACCCAATGAATAACAATATAACCATATGTGCGTATATACAGCTTATCATCTCCACATTGTGGTACATTTGTTATTAAACAATAATTTATTGAAATGGTTATGATGATAAGTATAATTAATATAACATTATAATGGATCTTTATAATTAATATAACCTTAAATTCCTTAACATTTAACACTCAAGGGAATGATATCACTGCTCCTGCGTATATACGACCTACCGTCTCCATGACACAGTGAGATTCATTCTCCACATTAATCATTAAAGAATGATTATAAAATTTATATGATGAGTAAAAATAATAATTATTAATCCTATATCATAATGGATATGAATAATATTCATCCTATTCATAAAAAATATGACTTACACGACAAAGCAAGAATGGGGAAATGAAGCTGTTAACACCTAAAATAATTATAATATTGAAATTGTACAATGAAAAATATATAATATATTCCTATATGATATTATAAATAGGAATATAGTCCTATTATAATTTAATTACATGATATAACAATTATACAAAAGGTTAATTCACCCTTGTCTAAAGAAAAGTACAAGGTATGGGTTAATTTTGAAATCTCATTATTATCCGAGATTACTTATGAATAAGTATTTACTAAGACATATTTATTATCCATGTCAATGTTTTGTAAAAATAAATTTCAAAATATTTTTAATATTTCCCTAAAAAATTTTAAAGTCATTTATTTCTTTGTTTTACTTTTTATAAAATGTTGTTAAAGGAATATTTCTATCATTTTCCAAACATGGTACATTTTGACCTTTTCGAAAAAATTATTGAAATATTGTTTTTTAAATCATAAAGGGAATGCAGCTATTTTATACCTTTATGACACCTTATCATTTTTAAGCTTCCCATATAAATTCATGAGGATATTTTTAAAAGAATTTTTTTCTTTTAAAATTCCACAGTTTTATAATGTTTTCAATGTTAAAGGGGATATTTATCTCAAATATTTATAATGATTTTATTAGATTATTTTCATCTATTCCATTAACGTTTTTTAGAATAATGCTTAATTATGGTTGATTTATTATGATAGAATCCACCCTATTGTATGACGGGGTTTATAATATGATTGAATATAGATGTGCTATTCAGATACCTTTCATGGTTTATGGTTAAAGTCTTTATAATTCGTACACTAGTTTTGAATATGAATGATTATGTTGTTTATGTTTCCACAATTATTTATGATGAATGTTTTTTACTTTTTAATTGATGGTAAGGGTCCTCTATAGCCCCTCGATGCATCGATAGGTCTTATGAGATGAAATTTGTTAGCGATAAACCCTTTGAATTTGTTTTCCAAGCAGTTTGACAATGTCAGGAGGATATATCTTGACACAAACCAGATAGGTTTCTACCCACAAACTTAAACTATCATGAGGATTGATCTTAATAGTAGCTATCTTGAGGATATATCATAATATTGAAGATGTCCAACATTATTCATGTCCTCATTATGATATTAGTCATGTATATTCCATTTGATTATTTGATTAGTTTAATATCCTTGGGTATGCTTATTTTATATGGTAATATTTATTCATACAATATTATGATCAAGATTATCTTTAAAGGGATTGTGTTTCAGTTATACATCATTCCTTAATTATTATGATTATTTATTCATAATATATTTTGTTGTATGATTACCCTTACCGGGCATCTGATCTCACCCCATTATTTTGATTTATGTTTCCAAGAGTCCATAATGTGTAGTATGAATGATTTGGAGGGTTAAGAGAGGAAAATAAAGGCATTCTCAAAGGATTATCTATGTTTTATTTTATGTTCTAAATTGTAAAGTAATGTTGATGTTTGTAATATATTTTTCAATAATGCTAAATTGGTCGGTCCTTTAGGATTTTATTCCTTGTAATCTTGACAATGTATTAAAATAATACACTGAATCAAGGCTTATGTGGTCAGGGAATTACAATATTAAAGGATTGTTTAGTTGATGGATCTAAATAAGATTTTGGACTATCCTTGTAGCAGTTGTTGCAAACATGAATTACTATGTTTGTTTGGTTGGTTTTTATAGAATATGGTTCACTGGGTTATATTATTATTGGTTTTGGTTATCACTCTATATGTTTACATCCAATAGTTTTGGAGGTATCTTTTGATAGTTCTATTATGGTTTCAAATATTTTACAATGGTGTTCCCTACTCTTAATGTTATACTATAGGTGGATAGTATTCATTGGGGTTTTCTTCATAAATACAGCGTGGAAAGCTGTAACTAATTGGACAAAGTGTTGTGTGATTTTTTCTGGGTTTACAAATACCACTAATGATATATTTTTTGATCTCTAGTTCTGTGAATATCAGAATAATATTTTGGTAATTGATCATTTTAATGGTTAAAAGATAAATAGAGGGATATTATTATACACATGAGGTAGAATTATGAAATTTACACTATATTATGTGATGAGTTTACAAGTTTATTTTCCAGGAATTACCTGCAATGTAGTAATTATATAAAAATGGAGAATGAAATTATTGAGCTAAATTAAGTTGATGATTGACCCATTGTTACCTATGATGAAAAAATTTCAATAATTCTATGATTCAATTCATTTATTTTCATCCAACATGAAATAAAGATTAACTTATTCTTAAATGGATTAAAATAGAGACTCTGTAGGGAATTATCGATACGAGGGTTCAGTATCTATGAATAAATCATTTGATGTTATCTCATAGTATAAATTGATATCAAAATCCACTATTAATATCAAATTTTTGATAAGAAATAATAAATGGAATTTAAATGAAAGTATAATAAAATAATCCATGGAGGTAATAAGGTAATTCATCCCTTATAATATTTGTGTTGAAATAAATATTGAGTAAAGTATATTAATGGGATTAGTGAATGATTTACATGTGGAATAAATTTTCATTGGGAAATGGAATATGGATATAATGTGAAGAAGTTATCTAGTAATGGGAATGGATAGAAAGCTCTATAGAATACCCTACATGGACTCCAAAATATCAAATAAATAGTGTATGACCATTATTATATCTAGTGGCCAAATTTGAAGATTAATAATGGAGATCGACATCAGTGGAACCTTAAGAACAAGAAAAATATGAATTCTCATTTGATATCTATTGTTGATGTGGGTTATAATAATGATGTTGTCAAAGGTACACACATGATTTAGTCTAGAACTACTAATGTGTCATTTGATTTTAGGTCTACCCACTAACTTATATAATATAATTTTATTAAGGTATCATGTTATAACATCAATGATTAGATTTTGAATTGGTAGTGAAAACTCTTAATAGTATATTGATAACTTATCAAATATATGATTATTCTTTGATTAATGTTTGTAGGAATGTGATTCTGATAAATATTTTAATTATCCACTTAGATGAATTTGATGTTATTATTTTTATCATTTGTAATTAGTTATATAAATCCCATATCAAATGACGAGGAGGAGAAATCCCATTTTATATTATGAAATCAATTATTAATTTTGTCACAAACCAAATCTGGTATCTATAAAAACTAGAGCCAAAACCATCCCATGAAAAGGCCTAAAGGTCATTCCATATCCCCACAGGCAGGCAGAAGTTCCCCGATATCCTATATTTTGGTTTGGGAACAATTTACTCGAGTATGGATACATGAAAATGAAAAAAAATCGATAAAGAGAATATGAAAATTCATGCCAAAAAAGGCATAAAAAATCTACAAATAAATAAATATGTTAAAAAACATTACAATTTGTCCAAAGGAACATAAAAATAGCATCAAAACATCCCCAAGACTCCGCACGATAAGGGGTCATCACCCACAAGTTGTCTCTACAACACCACACCATGGAAGGGGACTAACAACCTGAACTATCATTACCCAAGGCCTTTCCATTACCTGTGTCAAACATGATCAAGTCTACTTTCACCCAAGGGGTGTAAGTAGGGTCTCAGACTAATCCCAATATGATAAAACCATTATATTCCAAAGAGTAAACAACACAAGATAGAAAGAATGCTAGTTTTGATAAGCAATAAGTGATAGAAATAATTTCAAAAGAATGAAACTTTTAAATGTAAAAAGTTTTCAAAGAGAATTTTCCATGAGTGAGTAAATATCAATACAACATGTAACTACTATATTTTCCAGACAAAACCACCCTACTATAAATATAAATACAAAATATTCAATGAGTATTAATCTCGGGAACACCCCTAGGCACTAGTTAGTGTCGGGCCCCATGCACCTCATACCTCGGTGTAAAGTAACCATAGAAAAATCTGTTCTCGTGCAAAATCCACTAGAACATAACCTATTGGTCCTTAATAATCACCAATATAGTTTTTTAGTATTCTAATTATCCATTTTTCTCAGTGAAACATTGATAAAACCACTCCAGATCACTAGTGTACAAGTACATATCCACCCTCCTAGATACTCAAGCTTCCCCCATTGTGCTCAAAAAATTTTCACATGATACCAGAAAAAATTATCACATAAAAAATAATTTATGGTCATAATAAATTCCAAATAGTAGCTACACAAGCTTTTCACCACTTACACCACTTAATAAAACCTTTAGGATTCTAATAAAATAACTTCACAAAACTTAACATTGTTTTGCACACAAAATCCCTTAAAACCCCAATCTAAACACCATGTGAAAACCCATATTCACCAAACCAGAATTTTCATCACCCAAAACATCTTTATAAACCCATTATAGAAGTTATAAAACATACCCATTTGTCATAACATAAAATAGACATGTAAAACACCCAATTTAACACAAAATGGAACCTAAAAACACCTGCCTAAAAAATGTTACCAAAACCATATTTCCCCGAAAGTATAATGAAAAATAAGTATTCTAAAAATAGAAATTTAGAAAAGATAACTCAACTATCATTGATTACCCATGGAATCACCTACCACTAATGTCAAAACCCTTAAATCATTGTGTCAATTTTCAATCGCACCAGTGCCACACCACATGGGAGTTAGATCTTGACTAGAACCACAAGAATAGAACAAAGAACCCAATATAAAATTCTAGGTTTGAATACCCACATTCTGGAGTTCTGGAAAATCAAGAATAAATGGAAGACACCCTAAGAAAATGGATGAAACCCTATGAATATGGGAGGAAGAAGGAAGGAGACCCTCTTACTTGAGGTATCTTGAAGAAATCACCCTAAATACACCAGTAACTGAATTTTAAAATAGCCAAAAAATGTAAATGATGTTTGAATAAGATTGATAAGGTCAATTGAGAACTGAAATGAGGGAAATCTAGTAAACATTTAAGGAGTTATGAGAGAAACTTGTTACCTTTTCAAATTTGGAAGATTGGATAAATCCAAAGACGTTTTCCCTAATTCCTGATGCATATGTTCTCCAATGAGGGGTGAAAGAGAATGGGGGTACTCCTAAGATCAGTGGTCTTAGGTGAGAGTTGTAATCACCAAAAAAGAATAAAAATTGGATACTATTTTAAATAATCAAAAGATTTTCTTTAAACTAGAAATGGTCTTTCAGGATGGCCCAATTCCTTAAATAAAATCTCATATTCACTTTGATTATGGATTATTAAAGGGCCCATATTGATATGGTGGTGTTAATAGGTAAGGGAGGCCATTTTTTAAGCTGTATGGGTGTAAAACATTGAAAAATTAAAGAGATAAAAAAGACGAAAAATTGGGTTCTAAATATGGAAATGGGCACATGGTTTGGCCCAAATCATAAAAACTCATCCTTTCCTCAAATAATACATAGGAAACCCCTTCAAAAAAGAAAAAATGGGAATTAATTGATATTTAACATTAAAATATGTCATATATGTGACAATTCTCTGTGTTATTAAAGACTTTATACCCTAGAAATTCAGCATAAAGCTTGATCAGAAAACATGAATGGGTAGTCCTTATCAACCAATAAATTTGGTTCCAAGGCCTCATGTGTATCATTCCCATGATACCAATTAACTTAAACCAGTGGAATATACTTTCGTCGAAGCACCTTCTCTTGGGAATCAACTATTCTCACTGGCTGCTCAAAAACTGATAAATCCAGCTCTATATTCAACTCCTCTCAATTTAGTACAAGGGATGGATCCGAGTTGTATTTATTAAACTAGGGGACACAGAAGACTTCTTGAATTGATGTTAATAGAGATGGTAAAACCAACCTATATTCCGACTTCCCAATATTATCAGTGGTCTCAAAAGGTCTGACATACCGCATCGTCAACTTCCCTTGTTTTCCCTATCGACGATGGCCTGGATGAGGGGATACTTTCAATAATACCATGTCACCCAAAGAAAAATCTAGGCCTCAACACCTCTGTTCATCATATGATTTATGGAGACTTTGAGTTTTAATAAGTGTTTCATGATCAACATGATCTTCCCAAACACCTCCTGCACCAGACTGGATCATAGGAGTGAGGTCTCACCCACATCACCTGTAGAGTCCCAAAGCTTGACGTACATGGAAATTGTATTAATTTTTCAGAATACTTAATACATAACCAAAATAGACACCCAAGGACCATAATAGTTTTTTGTCTTTGGAAACTCGAAACAAAATCTTCTAATCATGGAGAATGATCTTTAAAATCTCCCATAAAGATCTCCCCCTTTTGTTATCTTACCTAAAACCTTTATTTAAAACTTGGGGAAAAGAAAAAATATAAAGGGTGAGCTCAAATTATCAGTAAGGTTATCCATGGAGAAAATAAAACAAACCATATACATTTTATATTAAAAATATGATCATAATGTTTAAACATCAAAATCGTGAGTTGTGAAATAAATCTTGGCAGTACGTAAGGCATAGATCATAAAGTCATATTAATCATGATAAATAACTTGGGAACAAAACATGGAATTGTGGCAAAACATTAAGCACATGTTATTATTTCCATAGTATACAACTCATTGCTTCCATGACCATCATAGTGGATAAAGTCCATTACTGAACCAGATTTACTTGCCGTTCCAGCCCTGTATTACTGAACCAGATTTTACTTGACATTCCAGCCATGTTTATATCATGAGATATAAATATTTACCTAATTAATTAGAGGTAGTTATAGGTATCACCCATATCATATTGAAATTCTTCTTACGTGTGCCACAAAACATTCCTAAATCATTCATCATAACACAAATAATAAAATGGGTTTCATAAACATCATCCCATCATGACATAATCCATATAAAACAAATGGATATAATTTCATCATAATAAAAATAAAACCATGTAAAAAATAGAGAAATTATACTTGGAACATAAACATGCTATATAATGTCATCTTAGATGGAAAATAGTTTTGATAAAACACTTGAGATGAATTCTTGAAGAAAATATCATTTCTTCTTCAAAAGAATTATCTTTTCACAAAATGCCACACAATTTTAAAAGAAAAGTATTTTATTGAAAATAATCATGAAATCTTGTAGAGTAAGATTCATGAAGAAAATGCATTATGAAACCATAAAAATTCGTTCATGCCGTATATGTTAAAAAAACATTCTTCTTGTACTTTTACCAAAAAAATCAAATAGTACCTCGTATCGTAATCAAAAGAAATATTCCTTCCATAACACAATGTAAAAAATCAAATAGGGGTAAACATGACTTTAAACATACCTGGAATAATATTAAACACTTTATGAAAAAAAAATTATGGACAAGGATGAAAAATATAACCCTAGTAAATACTTACAAATAAACAATCTCGGATAAGAATGAGATTGAGATAATTATCCCTTAACTTATGTACAATTTCTTTTATATGTATCAGAGACTCAAGTATAGTGGGTTTAAAC
This sequence comes from Viscum album, assembly GCA_963277665.1. Lineage (NCBI taxonomy): Eukaryota > Viridiplantae > Streptophyta > Magnoliopsida > Santalales > Viscaceae > Viscum > Viscum album. The sequence continues at coordinate 1,772,788,748 of OY728146.1, read as the reverse complement.
ATTTTATTGACTTTTAAATGAACCATAATAATATTTATGATATCATATATGATTCACTTACGACTTTATATTACCCGTTCATTTGTCAATTCCATGTTAAAGTTTCGTTTTGAGTAAAATCGTTTCATTTATCGTCCACGTTTTGACTTGTAATTTTTCATATGATTACATAGATCATGATTACTTACATACAGAATGTAAAAAATGATTTATATATAATATATATTCATAATATACATATATATAATAGATCAATAAATGGAAATAAATACACCATTCATGGAGATGGTAGGTTGTACGTACGTATGAACGTTCTTTTCGTTTCTTTATTAAATTGAATGGAAGTATATAAATAACATATACATAAATATATTATCATTAATATTTCCTATATTTTTATTATATATACTTTATAATCAATCTTTAATGGTTAACTTGGAGAATGAATCTCATCGTGTCGTGGAGACGAAAATTTGTACGTACGTACGAGCGATGATATCATTATCATAATTATTGAATGGAATTAGATTGGGAGATATAATATCTCAGAATTAGTATAATTTTATAATAACGATATATAGATATTATTTACACCATTATACCCATCAATGTAAGGTGGTGGTGGAAAAACAGATTACACCACGGCATGGAGATGGTATTCTGTAAGTACGCACGCATGATGATTTCGTTTTCTGTAGGATGGATAGAAGGTAAAATAGTGTTGGATAATATTTATAATAACATATCATTATATGAGTAATACTTAAGTTATTACTTTATTATGAAACAAAAAAATAAGAGGAAGTAGAATAAGAAATGAATGTGAAAGAATTGGTAAAGGATATTACCTCTTCTTCGATGCACCTCTTCTAAACCTCCTCTTAGGGCACTAAAGTTGGTATTTGAAGAATACAAGAACCTTTATTATGTTTATAGGGAAGTGGAGTAGAGAAATGTTCAGGGTTTGGCCGATCTTGAAGGCTCAATGTGGTGTTAGGAGGAGAGGGAGGAGGTTCCCTTTTATAAGAGAGGAGAGGGGATGTTTTGGAAACCTCTAAAATATTAATTTATAAAAAACTCAAACACCACTTAAAAACCACCAAAAATGACTCAAATAAAAATAATATATGATATAGCATTGTAAAATCATCAACCAATAAGATTTATAATTGTTGGTAATTTATTTTAAACCTTATCAACTCGATTTATCATTATTTATTCAATTTAATTTTATTTGTGGTAATAAAATTATAAATTTTAAATTGTAATAAATAATTAATTATGTGTTGTGAATTGTCCATAATATATACTTTATTATGTTTTAGAACATATAAATTTCAATTTATAATTTTTAAATATTTATGTTATTTTTAAACAATTTTGTAACATGTTATTTTTATAAAATAACAATAGTGTCAATTTGATACTATTCATTTATTTGAATTTAAATAAAATACACATAGAGAATATATTCGAAAACAAATGTTTAATAGACTCTTAAAATTTCATATTAATCTAAAATTTTTTTGGAGAACATTAATTAGTTCATATAATATTTATTTTAATATTTTTATAACCATTTATTTGATATTTCAATCAGTAAAATAATTTCTACATCACTATTGTGTCATCATTAATGATAATTATATAATCCCTAAAAATTATAAATAAATTCTCCTGATGTAGAAAATTTTATTATATTTCTAGAGACTATTTATATTCGATGTTTTATGAGATTTATCGCTAAATTAAAATTATTACACTTATATGATTTAAGAGAGTGACATTTTGTCACTTTATTTGGTTTTAACAATAATTATATCTCTTTCATGATCAAAAGTCCATGAAATGAATCTATTACTACCCTTAATTGATATGGGTATCCTTTTATTCATCCAATATAATTTTGGAAGGTCTTAGGGTAATTTTCTAATCTTATTTTTACCCTTAATTACCCAATTTACCTTTAACTGTAGTAAATAAAAATTACCGTAGTTACTATTCATAATATCAAAAAAATAAAAGTAACCTATTAAAATAATTTGGAGCCACTAAATCCAAATAGGTAATCCATTTTTTCAAAATTCAAAACACAAAATATGCAGTAATTAATTTAAAATTAATCATGTTGTTATGAAAACATGTTTTTAAAAGTTAAAACATTATCAAAGATTGAAATGTTTTTACCTATGAATTCAATGTAAAGTTAATGGTAATGAAATAAATTATATTAAAGTGTAAAAATATATTCTATTTATACTTTAAAACAATTAAACTTTATAATTTAACCATATAAATTATCTTTTTGAAAAAAGTTGTTTTTAAGAAAAATTTAGCGTATTTTTTCTATTCATCAAAATATGAAATTTATCAGAAAGGTATAAAAAATTTATCCAATGTAAATTTTTATATCATGATTAAAAAGAATAAGTTCATTCTGTAAAATTTAACTTATAAACTTGTCAAAAAATTATATTTAAAATGGGTGCGCCATCAAAAGGCGGTAAAACTGCATTTTTTGAAAAATAATTCTTTTATAGAAAAATTGATTTTGTTTTTCATATCTCATTCTAGAAAATGTGTAAGATGAATTATAATTTTATAAAATTCGAAATTCGGTTAATACTATTCATAATGGATAGTTCATAATATTATTATAATATATCATTGTTTAGTGAAACTCAGTATTGCGTACAACACACGCTATCGAGGAAGGTTGATCTTACAGGAAACACAAGCCAAGAATAGTGTTTTCTTATAATAAAAGCTAATAAAGTGTTGTGTATAGAGAAAGATACTCTTGGTGAAGTGTACAATATAATATGTCAAAGAAATTGAAGATAATATTTCTCATAAAATCTCGGGGTGTTACATTCTACCCCTTTAAAACGAATTTCGCCCTCAAAATTCATCAGGGTTATAAATCTTTTACTACATGAAAGTTTATTTCATAGAAACCCACATCTTATAAAAGAATACTAAATACTTATTTTAAAAAGGAACAATTTAAACAAAATGGATACCCATAGTGACTCATCACTAGGTTTCCACATAAGATAATATAGGTGAAAATATGGATATGGAAGAGAAATCTAACCATCAAGTTCTGGTGGAGAGTGGTATAGAACATGCCTATGAAAAAGAAAAAAATCACAAAGCCATAAATTTGTGATGATCTGAGGTACCATCTGATTCATCAGATATGTGGATACTATGACAAAATTTTTGTTTTCTAAATCATTTCCCTAATTTTGAAGAATTTTTGAATTAAAATAAATACTTACTTGATTTTGGTACAATCTCACTGTTTTTTGTGGCTTGAACAATTTCCACTTCATCTCTTAAGGAAATTAAGTTGAATTTGTCTTCCTTGAAGTGTTAGAAAATCATGAGATAGAATGATATGTCATCCCATCTGTCTCAAACATAAGGCTAGAAAAATTTATATACATAAATCCATCTTATGGTGAGATTAATCGTATATAGTTCCAAAAATAGACTTATACTTCATCTATCATACTGCTGAATACAATAAAACTTGTTTCTAACAACCAAGTACTTCATTTAGGCCAGTGGTAGGTGATAAAGGCCAGTCGCACTTCAGTTGTGGGTTTGATTCCCACAACCTTGTCCGACGCGACGGGTTGTTGCCCGTCCTGCAGGTTGTCCTTTTTCTAAAACTAAACTATTATTACCTACCAGAAATAATATCAAAAAAAGGTTATAATATTATCTTATGTCCAACACAATCCATTTCAAATCATTATAATTATCCAAAATACTTCTATCCAAACTCATAGTATAAAGACAACGGTTACTAGAAATGTCATCAACCAAGCATGTGAATACCATCATTTATCCCCCGTATATCATAAGATATATCTTGTTGGTCACATTCCAAACATGTGAATAACTTAATAATACATTCTATTGAAACATTAAGTATCATATAATCACTGTGAAAACATGAATGTTGTAAAAATTCAAGTCTTTCCACATACCAAAATCCCCAAATTTCTATATACTCAAACCATGATATCACTTTGTCCTTATATGATCTCATTAATACTATCAATCATTTTATTATCTCTTCATCCCTTAATTATGCGCATATCATATGCTTCCCATAAATATTTCAATCAATTTTCATGGTTACCAGTACCATATAATTATAGAAAACCACAATAAACCAATACATAGATATTCCATTATTTCACGATACTATAAATGAGATTCCACAACATTATTTTGGAATCCCGCTGCATAAACACTTAATCATTCCACCACATCATTTTAATACTCAACATCACCAATAGTGATCTCATGTGACTTCCCATTTTCCTTTGGATTAAGTGCTTGTTGATGTCGATCATCATTAACACTTGGATTAGGGCATTGGTTAGCATAATTCCACATTTCCCTGCACTTGTATCATTGAAGTGTTGGGGTTGCATTCTATGAAGTGTTTTCTCTATTCACATAATTATCTACCATTTTCCCATTACTTCGGCACTTAGTTTCTCGATGACCTTCTTTTCCACACTTAAAACATTTTATAGTCCCTTTTAGACAATATCCACCAGGCTTCTTTCCACAATTTGAGCATAACGAAACATTTGTCTTCTTTTCACCATAGTTTTGAGATTTTTCCTTAAACTCCATCTTTAGTTTCTTGTCAAAACCATGAGATTGATATGTAACACCAACGTCCAATTCTACCTTGATATCATAATGCACAATTTCTTCATGGATAAATAAATCTCTTATAGCTAATGCCCTTATAAGATTTGGTTTTATGCCACTGAAGAATCGATCTACTTTACTCTCAGGTTGGATGATAAAGCCAGATGCATACCTTGAAAGCCTTGTAAAATTCACCCTGTATATACCAATAGATTCATCATCCTTTTTCTTCATCTCAAGGTAGTCCTTTTCTATATTTTTTTGAATAATATGAGGGAAGTACTTATTGAAAAATATGTTCTTGAACTCATCGCATTCCATTGATTCAATATCATCTTGGGGACTCGTATTCTTAATTAGAGTCCACCTCTGGTCTGCTTCACCTTCTCAACGGTAAATAGCCAGAATGATTTTTTCATGTTCCGAACAGTGAAGTATGGAAAATATCTTTTCAATGGTACTAATCCACTGTTCAGTAATAAGTGGATCAGAAGACCCACTAATAGAAGTTAGACGTTGCCTCATGAAGGACTCAATAGAATATTGTTCCCTTCTCTCCTCATTTGGATATTCAGAATGATTCATAGCATGTGTCTGTATAGAAATAATATCTTTCACTCCATCTCCCATAATATTGGTTTGTTCAGGAGGACAATCATTCCATTTTCCATTACATTGATCAACACGGTTCATTCGGGTTCCAACCATCATCTAAAACCCAAAAAGAATAGTGTGAGAGGAAAAAATCATGCTAGGAAGACAACATAATAAATGGGGAGTACCTTCAATATATAATATTTTAGGTTTAATTCGAATATTTTTACCATAATTCTAGGACTATAACCTATACTTATACATAACCTTAGAGAAATCCCTAGACATACCTTAGAAATTTCTCCGGGGATTTCACTAAAGTCTTTGCATCCTAGTTTCCAATGGTTAACTAAAACTTCGCTCTGATACCAAATGTGGAGATCCCGAGCTTGACATACCTGAAAATTATATTACTTTTGCAGAATAATTAATAAATAACAAAAATAGACACCCAAGGATGGTAATAGTTTAGTGTCTTTGGAAACTCGGAACATAATCTTCTAATCATGGTGAAAGATCTTCAATATCTCCCATAAAGATATTCCCCTTTGGTTTTCGTACCTAAAACCATTATTTAAATTCTAGTGAAAATAAAACATATAAAGGGTGAGCTCAAATGCTTAGCAAGGGTATGCATGGAGAAAATAAAACAAACCATATACATTTGAACTTAAAAACATGAACATAATGTTTAAACATCAAAATCATGAGTTGTGAAATAAATCTTGGCAGTACGTTAGGCATAGATCATAAATGAACATTAATCATGATAAATAAAATGAGAAGAAAACATGAATTGTTGAAAACCATTTGGAACATGTTATGATTTCCATAGTGGCCAAAGCATTGCTGCCAAGACCATCATAGTGGAGAAGTCAATTACTGAACCGAGTTTACTTGCCATTCCATCCCTGTATTACTAAACAAGACTTTACTTTCCATTCCAGCCATGTTTATCTCATGAGATATAAATCATTACCCAATTCATTGGAGGGACATATAGTTCCCACCCATCTCATATTGAAATCATTCTTACGTATGCCACAAAACAATCCTAAATCATTCATCATAACCCAAAGAATAAAATGGGTTTCATAAACGTCAACCCATCGTGACATAATCCATATAAACCAAATGGATATCATTTCATCATAATAAAAATAAAACCATGTAAATAATAGAGAAATTATACTTGAAAAATAAACATGATAAATAATTTCATCTTAGATGGAAAATAGTTTTGATAAAACACTTGAGATGAATTCTTGATGAAAATATCATTTCTTCTTCAAAATCATTTTCTTTTCAAAAAATGCAACACAATTTTAAAAGAAAGTATTTTATTGAGAATAATCATTGAATATTGTAGAGTAATCTTCCTGAAGAAACTACATTATGAAACCATAAAAATCCATTCATGCAATATAAGTTAAAAAAACATTCTGCTCGTACTTTTACCAAAAAAGTCAAAAAGTACCTCTTATGGAAAACAAAAGACAGATTACTTCCATAAAACAAATTAAAAGTCAAAGAGGGGTAAAAATGAAATTAAAAATACATGGAATAATATTAAAACATTTATGGAAAACATTTTTATGGACAAGGATGATAAATATAACCCCAATAAATACTTATGAATAAACAATCTCGGATAAGAACGGGATTGGAATAATTATCCATTACCTTATGTCCAATTTATTCTATATCTGTCCGAGACTCCTGTATAGTGGGTTTAAACATATTATTAACATGTTACAGAACCATAATAATATTTATTTTATCATCTATTATTCACTTACGACTTTATATTACCCGGTCATTTGTCAATTCCATGTTAAATTAGCGTTTTGGGTTAAATCGTTTAATTTATCATTTGTGTTTTAACTTGTAATTATTTATATGATTACTTAGATCATGATTAATTACTTCCAGAACACAAAAACGATTAATATATAATATATATTCAGAATATACATATATATAATAGATCGATAAATGGAATGAAATACACCACTCATGGAGACGGTAGGCTGTACGTACACATGAACGCTGTTTTTGTTTCCTTATTAAATTGATTGAAAGTAAGTAAATAACATATACATAAATCTAGTATTATTAATATGTCACATTTTTTTATTATAGATAATTTATAATCATTTTTTAATGGTTAACATGGAGAATGAATCTCACCGGGTCCTGGAGACAGTAATCCGTATGTATGCACGAGCAATGATATAGTTCCCATAATTATTGAATGAAATTAGAGTGGATGATATAATATCTCAGAATTAGTATCATTTATAATTACCTTATATAGATATTCTTTACACAATTATACCAATCCATGTAAGATGGTGGTGGAAAAACAGATTACACCACGGCGTGGAGACCGTATTCGGTACCCACACACATGCAGTGATTTCATTTTCCGTAGGATGGATAGAAGGTAAAATGGGAATGGTTCAAATTTATAATAACATATAATTATATGAGTGATACTGATGTTATTACTTTATTATTAAACAACAAAATATGTGGAAGTATAAGAAGAAATGAATTTGAAATAATCGGTAAAGGGTATTACCTCTTCTTCGACGCGCTTCTTCTAAACCTCTTGTTAGGGCACTAATGATGGTATTTGAAGAAGAATAGGACATATAGTATGTTTCTAGGGAAGAAGAGAAGATAAATGGGAAGGGTTTGTCTGATCTTGAAGGCTAAAATTGGTGTGAGGAGGAGAGGGAGTATGTTCCCTTTTATAAGAGAAGAGAGGGGCACTTTTGGAAACCTCTACAATATTAATTTATAATAAACTCAAACCCCACTTAAAAACCACAAAAAATGACTCAATTCCTAATATTATACGAGACAGGGTTGTAATATCATCATCCAATATGATTTATACATGTTGGTAATTTATTTTAAACCTTATCAATTTGATTTATCATTATTTAATCTATTTGATTTTATTTGTGGTAATAAAATTCTAAATTTTAAATTGTTATAAATAATTACTTATGTGGTGTGAATTGTCAATAATTGAATACTTTATGACATTTTAGACCATATAAATATAAATATAAATATATAATTTTATTTTATTTTTAAACCATTTTATAATATTTTATTTTTATAAAATAACAATAGTGTCAATTTTGATACTATTCATTTATATGAATTTAAAGAAAATCCAAATAGAGGATATATTCAAAAAATATATTTAATAGACTCATAACATGTCATATTAATCTATAAAATTTGTGGAGAACATTAATTAGTTCATATAATATATTTTTTAGTATTTTTAAAACCATTTATTTGATATTTCAATCAATAAAATAATTTCTACATCACTATTGTGTCATCATTAATGGTAATTATTTAATCCCTAAAAATTATAAATAAATTGTCATGATGTATATAATTTTATTATATTTTGGGAGACTATTTATATTATATGTTTTATGAGGTTTATCTCTAAATTAAAATTATTACACTTATAAGATATAAGAGAGTGACATTTTGTCACTTTCTTTGGTCTTAATAATAATTATATCATTTTCATGGTCAAAAGTCCATGAAATGAATCTATTTTGACCCTTAAATGATATGGGTCGGCTTTTATTCTTTCAATATAATTTTTGAAGGTCTTAGGGTAATTTTATAATCTTATTTTTTCCCTTAATTACTTGATTTACCTTTAACTATAGTAAATAAAACTTACCGTAGTTACTATTCATAATATCAAAAAAATAAAAGTAACCTATTAACATTACATAGACCCACTGAATCAAAATATGGAATCCAATTTTCAAAATTCAAAACACAGAAGTCTCAGTAATTAATTTAAAATTAATTCTGTTGTTAAGAAAATGTGTTTTTAAAAGTTAAAACATTTTCTAAGATTGAAATGTTTTTACCTATGAATTAAATTTAAAATTAATGGTAATGACATAAATTATATTAACTGGTAAAAATATATTCTATTTATACTTTAAAAATACTAAATTTTATCATTTAACCATATAAATTATCTTGATGAAAAAAGTTGTTTTTAAGAAAAATTTAGCATATTTTTACCATTCATCAAAATATGAAAGTTATTAGAAAAGTATTAAAAATTTATCCAATTTAAATTTTTATATCCCTATTCAAAATAAGAAGTTTATTATGTAAAATTGAACTTATAAACTTGTCAAAAATCATATTTAAAATGGGTGTGCCAATAAAATGTTGTAAAACTGTATTTTTTGAAAAATACATTTTTTATCGAAAAATTGATTTTTTTTCATATCTCATTCTAGAAAATGTGTAAGATAAATTATAATGTCATAAAATTCCGAAATTCGGTTATTACTATTCATAATGGATACTTCATAATATTATAATAATATATCATTGTTTAGTGAGACTTGGTATTGCGTATAACACACTCTATCAAGAAAGGTTTCTCTTGCGTACAACACAAACCAAGAATATTGTTTGCATATACTACAAGCTAATACGGTGTTGCGTATATAGAAATCTACTCTTGGTGAAGCGTACAACAAAAGATTTCAAAGAAATTAAAAAGAATATTTCTCATATAATCTCAGGGTGTTACATCAGCCCAAAACAGGGGGACCAACAAGGACGAATGATTCATTCTCAAATTTACCCAAGAGATGAAGGTAGAACGGTCCTTGTAGTTTAACTTGGGTTGTCAAATCCTCAAAGACCTAAGAAGAAACCTATAGACATGTACATTATATGGACTATTTTTGGCTATTAAGTTTCCAATATGGGTTAATTTTATATGGTTTTAAGGTAACTCTAATACACTAAAGTTAATTCAATTTTAATTTATGAGTTGATCCTAGGTTATCACTTGGGGTGGATTGGATGCATTCTCTTTTAAACTATTTCAATTTCTTATATTTGAGATGAGTTCATTTAAGAAGATCAAAAAAAATCATCACTCACTAGTTTAATACCTAAACACTCTAATACTAATCACCTATACACTCGAAGGATCAAATATTTGATCACTCCAAGGTAAAGGTTCATATTAACACTTGAAGTGTGCGGCCTTAAAATACAATAAGGATGAAGAAGTTTTAAAATAATCAAATAAAAATCGCATTTTAAAGAAGTGATTAGAGATTAAGGTTGTGATAAATAACATCCAATGCAGCCCCTTCCTACTCCCTTGGATCAAACCACAATTTTGTTAGCCCTCCATTGATCCTATGGTTTCAATGGATGTGGAAAGTAGACTCATGATGGAGGAATTGGAGAAGTAAAAAAAAAACAATGAAATAACAATCACACCACTATTGTGTGATAATATCACACGGTTTGATATGAAAAAGTTCACACCTTGTGGAAATGGTATCAAAGTGATAAGAATAAGAATAAAAAAAGAGAATACAAAGAACTTTTATAAAGAAGCTATGGTAATTCAAGGAATTTACAATTGAGGGAATGCGATTACAATGTCAAATTGACAGCATAACATTAAGATGAAAAAAATCTCAAAGATGATAAACTCCTCCACCAAAACTACCTTAAATTGGAATTTTGGGATCCATGGGTCGATCATAAAACATTACAAAGAATCCCACTTGATTATGGTAGGCCTAGGGTGGTGGAAGGCTTGTGAAACTTGGACTTTTCCACTCTTGACCTAAGGTGGAAGCTAGCTTGCAACCACCGAACAGACACATCTAAATGACCTTCTATATTTCTTAATTATAATGGGAAATTGAAGAATAAAATGAAGCTTTGTATTTCTCCTAACATCCTGTAAAATTTGGGATCATTGGGAGTTTTCAATCAGAATTTATGTCCGATTTAGTAGGATAATATTCAGGGCCGTAGATTCTGGTCCATATTTTGATATTATATGTGGTCCGCCTTAATTGCCATTATGGAGGCAGAATTAGAACTGGATCATGAATAAATATCTGTTCCTCTATATGACTTATAGAATCCCATGAATTTTGGGCTTTATTGAGTTTTTTATTTTGGGTATCACATTCTCATCAGTGGGCTGGTGTCCAATCTGCCTTCTCCAGAATTCTTTCTTTTTATCTCCAAATATATCCATCATCCTTTATGAATCCACCATTGATCCTTGAATAAAAAATGTTCATATTAAAGTGAATATATAGTTCCGAAAATATCAAATTAAAATATGTATAATTACAATCCTTAAAATCAGATGAATCATTGGGCATAAATTGGTGTACATTACGCAATAAGTGCACAAATGTTAAGAATGGATGTTCAAAATTAAAATACACTAACTCAGACCCATAAGTTGAAAAATTCACATTTAATAAAATAAAAATTTAATTAAAATATGTTTATTTATTGGATAATCAAACCCCCAACTTGATATTTTCTAGTCCCAAGGAAAATGTATCTCAACAATATTAAATTCAAATTCCCTTTTCAAAAAAAATTTAATACACAATGATCACCAAAAACACTTATACCAAACAATCATGAAACCTATAAAAATATTTAAAGACAAGGTAGTATCATAAGTAGATCCCAATCCCATTCCCATTCCTTTGTTCAAATTCATTTCCATATTTCATCCAATATCAATTAAGAGTGATGATGTGTTGTGCATCACATTTGACATGAGAGATCATATTTATTCAATAGGTAAATGATGGAAGCACTAAGTGGAATCAAATTTAAATATTAAGATGAGTATTCACAATTATTTATTGTATTTTTTTTGTTTTTTTGGTTTTTCAATTTTTCCATGGTAATTGAAATCGCAATCAAAAGAGTCAACCCCTGTAGCGAGACATTGACGATGACTCCCAAGCCTAAAGACCGTAGGGAACCAAGTGAAACCCACATACTCGGGCATCATCTCGAGTTAACTCAGTCAAAAACGAATTCAAATTACCAAAAATAGAAATAAAATTACTAACTCTGGGCTAGACAACTATGGAGTCACTATCCCCATGTCTCGAAAGCCACACAATAGGTCATTTCATTGATATATGCACAAGTTTATTGTTTTTTAATTTATTTATTGAATACTCATATTAAAACTAAGATGATCACCAAAACTATGGTATTTATTTGGGGGACCCCATGAACTCAAAAAAATTTCCCACTATCCAAAGGACGTGCATTGTGATTTTCTTATTTGGATGAAAATATAAACCATGAAATATCACATTAGACAGCTACAATTTCCAAAATATATGCTCATGAAATTATACATGGATTAAAATCAAAATCATGGCATGATAAATTATTTGATATTGAGTTTCAAAGTGTATAATTTCTACTATCATGTTCAAGGTTAAAGAATTTTTTCCTTCCATTAATGCACACTTTTTTTAAAAGCATTCATTTTTTTTGACACAAAAGAAATTTTATTTAATTTCCCCCACAACATAAAATAACAATGTCCATAGAGTTTAAATAAAAGAAAATTTTGAAGGGGGTATAGGTAAATAATTGGAGTTCAAAAAGTATATTGAAAATGAGGATCATGGAATGAAGTCACCTGGTGGTTGAAGTTGAAATTTTTGTTTCTCCCTTTTAATCCCTTGATCTTGATGTCACTCTGAGAATTCCCTTGTGGAAAAAAGGAAAAACAATATATATATATATATAATAAAGAAATTAAAATATATGAATATATATAAAAATTATGGAATAAGCTAGCACAATAAGCCATAGGTCCGGTGTAAGTGCCTTCCCCTGTCTCCCTTCGGTCCCAGGTTCGATTCCCCGTAGCTTTTCTGGTTGTGATGGGGTCTTCCCCATAACCTATGATGTGGCCTTTTAATTTTATTATTATTATTATATTTTTTTAACCTAAAAACACATAAAAATAAAATGAACTGATGATACATTGTCTTCTTTTTAAATTTCTGCGTAAGGTATTACTCAAGGATCACACCACATGACACGGATAAATATGGTGCTCCTCTCTCATACCCATCCATACTTATAATATAAGAATAGGTCTACCATCTATTTTTTTTATTTTTAAATATCAAAATGATTCATTAATCCTATTTAAAAATATAAAGTTGATTAAAACAACAAAATAATTGGAATCTTGAGAAACAATGGGCTGCCTCCCATGCAGTGCTTTGTTTAACTTCGCTAGCTCGACATGAACCCCACAACATACCCAATACCAAATTTCAATATTTTAAGGACCACATGATTCACCAGTTCTACTAGGTTGAGATTTATTCTATGTTTAGAATTTTTTTTATTCACAGACCTATGTTCTATAATGAGTTGGTAAATCCAATAAATGTCAGAAATTGTGGATCTAGTTGCTTCTCTAGTCTTGACTAAGACATCAATGATCATTGATATATAATTAGTTTCATGAGAAGAATTAATTCCATCAAAAAGTTAATGCTTATACACTATGAAAGGATACTTGAGAGTGGAAGTAAGAACACTAATTTTGAGCTCGGTTTGGATAGGAAATTCAGACATAGGTTTTCACATTGAATCAAACTTAGTTACATTTCAAAAATTTCTCAACAAAATTGGTTCCTTTTGGATAGAATATTCAGCTACCAAATTGGAATAATTAGTGTTAATAATGGGTATGGACTTAATTTTTGTGATTTCTCTTAATGGATCAGTGATTCGTGTTTTTTAAAAATCATCAATGGAGTTATATTCATGAGACTCAATCCATGATGTAAAATTCTCATTTTTGCAATCCAAAAAATCATTTTCCTCTTGATATAAAGACCCTTCAAAAACTCCTTTAGCCTCTTTATATATACAAAATCCAAAGGATGGTTCTTCAATAAATTATTGAGAGGTTTGTGGGAGAAAAGTGTCTTCTATAAATGACGAGGAAGGGATAACATGATTGGGAATCTGTTCTATAACCATCTCATGGTTTTGTAGTTCTAATCTCAATAATGAATCCTAAAAATTAATTATCTTCATTTTTTGACATATATTTTCATGTAATGTATGTGAATCAGGAGGGATAAGGGGTTGTTCCAAATCGTCTATTCCAGGTGGATAATTAAGTTGTTGGAATTGCATAGATGGATGTTCTGATTGGCCTTGTTTGAATTGAAACTCATAACAGGTTGGAATTTTTTGGGGACAATATAAGTAAAAAAATTGTTGCTCAATAGGTTGTTGATTATCCCACCAGTAGAAACTAGGATAGTCATTGTACATTACACTTGGTGTGGAGTGATCAATATAAGGAGAGGTTCCCCATGTTTGGATTTGTTCAAAAGGGATTTCCATAAGAATTAAATTGGGAATGAGATTAGAGAAGTGGGGTGAGAAAAGGAAGCTAGTGTCTGAGATAACTTACATAGGTCCCCGAAAACGATGCAAAAATTTGATTCACGCTCATATTTACCCAATAGATTAAGGTATAACGGTCCTTGTAGTTCAGCTTGGGTTTTCAAATGCTTAGAGTCCTAAGAAGAAAACTATAGACACATACATTCTATGGACTACTTTTGGCTATGAAGTGGCCACCATGGGTTGATTTTATATGGGTTTAAGTTAACTCTAAGACACTAAAGTTAATTCAATTTTAAAGTATGGGCTGATCCAAGGTTATCACTTGGGGTAGATTGGATGCATTCTCTTTTCAACTATTTCAATTTCTTATATTTGAGATGGGATCAATTAAAAAGATAAAAAAAAATCACCACTCACTGGTTTAATGCCTACACACCCTAATACTAATCACCTATACACATGAAGGATCAAATATTTGAGCACTTCGCGGTAAAGGATCATATTAGCACTTGAAGTGTGCGACCTTAAAATTAAATAAGGATGAAAAGGTTTTAAAATCATCAAATAAAAATATCATTTTAAATAATTGATTAGAGATTAAGGTAGTGATAAATAACATCCATTCCAGCCCCATACTATTCCCTTAGATCAACCCATAAGTGGGTTATCCCTCCATTGATCCTATGGTTTCAATGGAAGTGGAATGTAGACTCATGAGGGAGGAATTGGAGAAGTAAAAAAACAATGAAATAACAATCACTCCACCGTTGTGTGATAATCTCACAAGGTTTGGTATGAACAAGTTCACACCTTGTGGAAATGGTATCAAAGTGATATGATGAATAATATAAAAAGACAAGATGAAGAACTTTTATAAAGAAGCTAAGGTAATTCAAGGAACATACAATTCAGGGAATGCGATTACAACATCAAATCGGAAGCATAACATTAAGATGAAAACAAAGCTCAATGATTACAAACTCCTGCACCACCACTGCCTTAAATAGGAATTTTGGGAGCCTCGGGTCTAGAATACAATAGTACAAAGCATCCCACTTGATTATGATAGGCCTAGGGTGGTGAAAATCTTGTGGAACTTGGACTTTTTCACTCTCGACCCGAGGTGGAAGACAACTTGCAATCACATAATAGACACATAGAAAGGACCTTCTAGATGGTCAAATTAGAGTGGGAAATATAAGAAAAAACGGAGCTCTGGATGTCTCCTAACCTCCTGTAAAATATTGGCTCATTTGGAGTTGTGAATCATGAGTTATATCCTATTTAGTAGGATAATATTCTGGGCCACATATTCTGGCCCAGATTTTGATATTCTATTTGGGCCGCCTTAATTGCCATCATGGAGGCTAAATTAGCACTTGCTCAGGGAGATATATTTGTTAATCTATATGTCCTATAAAATCCCAATAAATTTGGTCTTCATTGGGTTTTTATTGTGGGTCCCACATTCTCATCAGTGGGATGGTGTCCAATATGCCTTCTCCAGAATTCTTTCCTTTCATCGCAAAATATTTCCATCATCTTTTATGTATCCTCCATTGATCCCTGAATGAAAAATGTTCATATTTATGTGTAGATATAGTTCCAAAAATATAAAATTAAAATATGTATAATTAAAATCTTTAAAATAAAATGAATCATTGGACCTAAATTAGTGTACATTATGCATGAATTGCACAAATGATAAGAATGGATTTTAAAAATTAAAATCCACCAACTCAGGCCCATAAGATCAAAAATGAATATTTAATACCAGTAAAATGTAATTAAAATATGTATTTTTATTGGATAATAAACGACATAGATCACCTCAAAAAGAGCCATTTAAATCTAGGATTGGTGACTATTATTATAGCAAAGCTCAAAAAATCACAAATACCTATCCCAAGAACCTCCAAAGTCCAAAACACATGCAAAAAGCATGTCCTAAAATATATGATTTTCCTGCTCTGTCTGACCATCTGTTTAAGGATGGTATGTTGGACTCATCTTAATATGAGACCCCAAGGCCTTCTTAAGGCCTTTCCAAAATCGATAAGTGAAACAAGGGTTCCTATCTGAGACAAAATCTAGCGAAACACCATGGAGCCTTACCACCTCATGAAGATACAACCGACCCAAATTATCCACTTTAGTTGTATCTATAATTATAATGAAGTGGGATGATTTTGGCAGGCAATCAAACACCACCCAAATGGAATTATTACCCAAAGGTGCAAGAGTAAATCCAATAATGATGTCCATGGAGACCTCGTACCACTTCCAGGTAGGAATGGGTAATGAATAGAGAAAACTGGTGGGACTTTGATGCTTTTCTTTCACCATATGGCTTGTGTAGCATCTCGACATGAAGTCTGCGATGTCTCATCTCATACAAACTGACCAGAACTACCGATGTAAATCATAATAAATATTCATGGCACCCATATGTAAAACCCACTATGATTGGTGAAAATAATGCATCACCATCTTTCAGAGAGATAATAGAACTACAAAATGGCCCTTGAAGTGCATTATTCTCATGGGAGACGACGACCAATCAGAAAAAATCTCCCCACCATGAATAAAATGCTTCGACCACTACAATGCTCATCACTAGCATGTTCCAACTGAATTAGCTCCACCAGAGCATGATTCAGAAGAAAGATCTCCAAGAACGCACCCCCATTTTGATCCTTGGTCTCCACATGCATCTGAGAAAAAGTTCCATCAGAGTCCAATCATCACTAGAATTTCTCAAATCCTACACTGGGACTCTTCTTCTTAAGGCGTCAGCCACCACTTTACCCTTTCCTGGGGTATACACAACATCAATGTTGAACCCCTGCAAGTACTCAATCCAACAATTCTACCTCATGTTGAGGTCCTTCTGTGAGAAGATATAGTCTAAGATACTGTGATCATAATATACCACAAACATTCCCCCAATGAGGTTGTGATTCAATGTCTATAATGTTTTCATCACAACTACTAACTCTAATTCATGGGTTGGGAAATTATTTTTGTGTGGTTGGAGTTGGCAAGATCCATACACCACAACGTGATCATCCTTCATAAACACGCAGCCAAGACCCATACCTGAAGCATAACAATTCACCACATACCCCTTTCTAGCCTCAGGTAAAATCAGAATGGGGGTGGTAGTAAACTTCCTCATCAGATCCTCAAAATATTCCTAACATTATGCGACCCTTACAAACTTCACCACATTCCAGGTGAGGCTGGTAATGGGAGAAGCAAGCTGAGAGAAACCTGGACAAATGCCTGTATTAACAATCCAAGATGAGAAAACTCATGAAATCGAATATGTTCTTCAACTTCTCCCATGACACAACTACTCTAATCTCTTCACATCCACTGAAATCCCCTTCTCTAAAATCGCAAGCCCTAGTAGTTTCACCTTCATGATCCAGAAAGTGCACTCGGAAAACTTTGAATAAAGGTGATGCTCTAAAAAAGTGCCCAGAATGATCCGCAAGAGATGCTCATGTTCCTCCTCAAATATTGAATAAAATAGGATGTCATCCATAAATACCATGAAAAAAAGTATCAATATACTAACGGAACAACCTGTTCATGGGTTCCATACAGACCGATGGAGAATTTGTCAATCTGATGGGCCTAACCAAGTATTCAAAGCGGTCTTACCTATTTCAGAGGGCTGCCTTTGGGATATATGCCTCATTGAACCTAAGTTGATGATATCCCAAACACAAGTAAATTTTTTAAAACCATAGTTCCCCTTCAATTGATCAAAATATTCATCTATTTGGGGAAAAGTATATTTTTCTTGATTGTTACCTTATTCATATTCGAGTAGTCAATGGACAAATGGAGGGATATGTTAGCCTTTTTCGTGAACAACACATGATATGCCCAATGAGAGACACTTGGTTGAATGAATCCTTTGAATTATAAGTTTCCAAGCTGTATATTTAATTCCATTAGCTGGGTGGGTCCATGCAATATTAGGGAATATATATTGGTTGTGTTCTTGATGCCAGATCAATCGAGAACTCCACATCCTGCTCTGGGGGAGAACCTAAAAAAACCATCCAGAAATACCTCTAGAAACTCTTCAACTACAAGAAGTAATCCACCTTCTGATTCATGACCATCATCCCCTATCATGATCGATGATAACAGAAAAATAAGATCTCCTAACTCAGAGAGTATAGGTCTCACATGACTCGACTGAGGATCCCATTACCCACAAAAAACATGATGACTCACATTAGGTGTCGTGGAACTCACTCACCGTCTATCGTAATCAATGTGAATGTGGAGGTGTAATTTCCAATCCATGACATGTATTATGTCAAACATATCTATATCTAAGACGATGAGGTCCCACTCCATCTCAACTCCTGACACAGAAAGCACACACGATGAGAACCTAGGACCCTGCATCTTCATCTTTCCCAACAGCATCACCAACTCCATCTTGAAGGGGAAAAGAATAGTTGTAGAATTTCGAATTTACACAACGAAATAAGAAATGAATGAAATATATTCACCAATATCATAAATAGCAGAAGATGTAGAAAATTTAATCAAAACGGCACCTAAATCTGTCGATGGTCCGGACATGTATCCTACAGGTGCCTGATCCACCGCATGGAGATGTCTGGCCTCTTCCTGAGGATGAAAGATTGTATATGGATGTTCCATAAACTATATGCACCTATAAGATGACCCAAACCTACCTACACGACCCCCAAATTGAGATTCCCCCATCATCGACGGCTCTGACTGAGCTGGAACTCCTCTTAAATCCACTGACCCCACCCCACACTTAAGTGGACATGGAACCCCACAAAAACACTAAAAGTGATCCATAAATCCACATTGATAACATGGATTCAGAGGAAATGAGATTTTTTTTAGATGTTCCTCAGATTTCCACACTTTTGTTACACGACATATCTAGGATCAAGATCCATAGATTAAAACTTCATGGAGGAGTGTCCTGAACTGCCACCTACCTTATTCACCTACTAATATCACTTCATTTTCTTCTCCAAAGAGCTACTAATACCCACTAATGATAGTGGACTAGATAAACCAACCCTCCCTTTTTAGTAAATCACCACCATACAAGCCCGGTCAACTACCTTTGTATAGGTCCTCAGTTTAAACAAGAAAACCTGGGAGTATATCTCTTGTCATATGCTTTACTCATGCCTCTGAGCCTTTACTTTCTCATTAGAAATGATTTTAGGAGCATACTGAACCAGATCAGTGAAATATTTGGAATAACATATCACATAAAGACCCCACCTAAGGAAGATCCATGAAATATCGTGATCTACCATATTCCAAGACTTTAGGGCAGTAATGTTCATTGAAGATGACCATGCAATTTCCCCAACGCATCTACTCATTCTTCCCAATTTGAAGTGATGATACCCTCTATATATGGATGGGACCCTCCAACAAAAAAGAGGCACACTTCACCCTTACCTCCTCGGGTGTGTCCAGAAACTCGAACATTCCGTCGATATTTTTAAGCCATACCTCAGCTTCCGAGGTTCCATGCTACATTAGAAAGTAGGAGGCTTATTTTTCAGAAACTCATTGGACTTTTCCTTCCTAGTACTTGTATCATCTTATCTAATAGAATTTTGAATAAGAGGAAGTCTATGTCTTATATCCTGGAAAACCTGAACCACATCCTCTACTAGCCACCGATCAAGCAGTGAGGGAGAACTCTCTCCATGTTCCTCTCGTGGGTGCATGATATATTTTCGGGGAGGCATGTTGTGAAAAAAGTCAACAATCAGAAGTGAAAAAAATCAGTACAATAATTCTGAAAATATCCATCAATATCATCCAATATAATGAATCCAAAAACATTACATGAATAAAATAAACCACTAATTCACCCCCTCCTGATGTCCACATGTAGTATGCCGCCTACATGTCTCCCCTGAAAGTGATGTGAAAAAAACAATTCTAATGTCCCATGGTGACTCGAGGTCTACCAAGAGGGGTGTGGGCCAAGAGCCCTACACATGACCAAAATTCTGAGTCCCAACAGTCCTAGCTCCTATCAATCCAGACTCATCCCAAAATTATAATATAACTCAGAAACATTAACTTCCTCTGATACATTTTGTTATGAACCAAATCTTGTCTCCATTAAAATCGATGCCAAACCTGGCCCATGAGAAGGCCCGAAGGGAGTTACTTATCCCGACATGCTGGAACTAGTGCTCGGGTATCATGGATTTTGGTTTGGGAATGATTTACTCAAGTATGGATTCATAAGACATAAAAAGCCATCAATAAACCGAATATGAAAATCCCTTCCAAACATGACATCAACAAAATCTAGATATGAATAAATCAGTTCAAACATATAACAAGAGGTCCAAAGGAACATAGAAACAGTATCAAAATAGCCCCAAGGACTCCACACGACAAGGGGTTATCACCCACAAGACATCACTACAACACCGCACCATATAAGGGGTCTAACAACCTGAATTGCCATCACCTGACGCCTTGCTTATACCTGTGTCAATCATGATCAAGTCTACTTACACCCAAGGGAAATAATTATGGTGTGATTCTAATCCCAATAGGAAACCACCAATAGATTCCATATAGTAAACAATAAAAGAAAAAATACTGCTAGTTTTGATAAGAAAGAAGTGATGGAAATATTTTCAAGAGAATGGAACTTCAAAATGTTAAGATTTTTCAAGGGGAAGTTTACATGAGTTAAAACATTTCAATAAAACATGTGGATACTTTATTTTCCTTCCAAATCCACTATATTACAAAGATAATTAAAAAAGATTCAATGAGTACTAATCTTGGGAACACCCCTAGGCACAAGTTAGTCTCGGGCCCCATAACCTCATACCTCGGTGTAATGTAACCATAGAAAAATCTTTTATTGTGAATGATCCACTAGTAGGGAACATAACCCTAATATAGTGTTCCCCAATCATCATAAATATAGTTTTTTTAGAGTTTTCATTATTGATTTTTCTTAGTGAATCATGGATAAAACCAGTCTGGATCACTAGCATTCTAGTACATATCTGCCTCCTAGATACCGGGGCTTCCCCTATTGTGCTCAAACCATTTTCACATGATAAAAAAAGCTTTATCACATAAAAAAATCAGTTCTAGTCCTAATAAAATCAAAACAGTAGCTACAATTGCTTTTCACCACTTACACAACTCAATAAAACCTTTAGGATTCTAGTAAAATAACTTCAGAAAACATTACAATGTTTTGCACACAAAATCCCTTAAAATCCAACATGAAACACCATGTGAATACCCATATCCACCAAAAAATAATTTTCAGCACCCAAAACATTTCTATAGACCCATTACATGAGTTATAAAATAGTTATATTTGTAATAACATAAAAAATACATTAAAACACCGAATTTAACACAAAATTGGTACATAAAAAAACACTTTCTTAACAAACACCACCAAAAATAGATTTCGCAACAAGGATAATGCAGGATAACTATTATAATAATATAAATTCCGAAATGATAACTCATCTATCAAGGATTACCCATGGAATCACCTACCACACGTGTCAAAACCCTTGAATCTTTGTGAAAATGTTCAACCGCACCAACGCTACACCATAAGGGACTTAGATCAAGCCTAAAACCACAATAACAGACCATGAAACCCAATATCAAAAACCCTAGGTTAAAATATCCATTTACTGGAAATTAGGAACTTCAATAATAAATGGATGAAACCCTATGAAAATGGAAGAAACTTTAAGCAAATAGGAGGAATAAGTAAGGAGGCCCACTTACTTGAGGTTTCTTGAACAAATAGCCCCAAATACACTAGTAGATGAATTTCCAAATAGAAAGAAATGAAATTGAGGTAATAATAAGGTTGAGAATGTCAATTATGAACTGAAATGGAGAAAATAGAATAAATAATAAAGGATTTATTAAGAAAACAAATTACCTCTTCAAATATGGACGATTTGAGAAATCTTAATACATTCTGACCAAATTTATGATGCATATGAGCTCCCAAGAGGGGTAAAAAAGAATGGAGTTACACCTAGGTTCACTGGGCTTGTGTGAGAGTTATAATCCCAATAAAAGAATAAAAATTGAATAATATATTATATAAAAAAAGATTGTTTTCTAAAACATAAAATGGGCATCGGGCTGGCCCAATTCCATAAATAAAAACTCATATCCACTGTGATTATGGTTTCGTAAAGGGTCCAAATTGATATGGTGGTGTTAATAGGCCAGGGAGGCCATTCTTGAAGTTTAATGGGTGTAAAATCTTAAAAAATTATTGAGTTTTTTAAAAAAAAATTGTGGTTTAAATATTGAAATGGGCTCACATTTTGGACCAAATCATAAAAACTAACCCTTTCCTCCAAAAAATGCATGGGAAACCTCTATAAAAAAGAAAAAATGGAAATTAAATGAAATTTAACTTTAAAATATGTCATAGATGAGACAATTCTCCCACCATGAAATACTTTCTACCCAATAAAGTCAACCTAATTTTTGATCGGAAAACAAGAATTTGTATTACTCCTCAACCAACAACTTTTTCTCCCAAGTCTCATTTGTATCATTCCCATGCTTCCAAAGAAACTGAACCAGTGGAATAGAATTTCCTCGAAGAACCTTCTATTGGGAATACAATATTCATACCAGCCTCTCAAAAACAGAAAAATTAGGCTCTATATCTAACTCATTTCAATTCAGTACATGGGATGGATCCAGGTTGTATTTCTTCATCTGGGAGACATGGAAGATATCATGGATGGATTCCAACTTAAGAAGGTATGTTGAAACTACATTCCATATTTCCAATATGCTCTGTAATTCAAAAGGTCCAATATACCATGGTGTCAGCTTCCATTTCTTTCCCAATCGATGACGACCTAGACGAGGGGCCACTTTCAATAATACCCTATCACCCACAGAAAACTCTTGGTCTCGATACCTCTTGTCAGAATAATATTTATGGTGACTTTGAGTGGTAATAAGTGTTTCCTTATCAACATTAACTTCTTAGACATCTCCTACACTAGACTTGTCCCTAGTAGTGGGGCCTCCCCCACCTCAGCAACAAATAGAGGAGACCGACAGGGCCGACCATAGAGTGCCTCAAAAGGACCCATTCAAATAGAGTATTGGTAACTATTATTAGTGTTAAAATCAACCAATCCAGAATAACTACCCCAGGAACCTCCAAAGTCCAGAACACATGCACATAGCCTACCCTCAAAAATATGATTCACATGCTCTCTATGACTATATGTTTGAGGATGGTATGCCATTATCATCTTAATCTGAGACCCCAAGGCCATCATAAGGCCTTACCAAAAACGAGAAGTGAAACAGGGGTGTCTATCTAAGAAAACTGATGATGGAACACCATAGAGCCTTACCACTTCCTGAAGATACCAACAACCCTACTCATCCACTTTAATTGTATCTATGATAGGAATAAAGTGGGTATATTTGGTCAGATGATCAAACACCACCCAAATATCATTCTTACCCTGAGGTGTATGAGGAAAGTAAATAATTAAGTCCATGGAGACCTTGTCCCACTTCCAGAAAGGAATGGGTAATGGCTAGAGCAATCAGGAGGGCCTTTGATTCTCTTCATTCACCTTCTAGCTTGTGTAGAATCTCAACACGACGTATATGACGTCTCTCTTTATACCAGATCACCAAAACTACTAATGGACATCATAATACATATTGGTGCCACCCAGATGGATAGCCAACTCAGACTGGTGGCTATCCTTCATCACCACATTCCACAGAGATAACAGAACTACAAAATTTCCCTTGAAGCAAATGATTCCCTTGGGAGACGATGACCAATCAGAGTAAATATACCCACCATGAATAAACTTCTTTGAATGCAAAAAATCTTACCACTGGTCTGCTCCGGCTGAATTAGCTCCACCAGAGAAGGATTCAACTGAAAGCTTTCCAAGAACACACCCCCATTTTTCTCCTTGGTATCCACATGCATCTGAGAAAAGTGTACCATCTGAGTCCACTCATCACTATACGTCCCCATGGCCTGCATTGTGACTCTTCTTCTTAAGGCATCGGCCACCATGTTACCCTTTCATGGGGTATAGACAATGTCAAATTCTAACCCTTGCAATTACTCGATCCAACAATGATGCCTCATGTTGATGTTTAGGTCCTTCTATGAGAAGATATAGACCAAGATATTGTTATCAGAGTAGACCACAAACTTCTCACCAAGAAGGTAGTGATTCCATGTATTCAAAGTGTTCATCAAAGTTGCTAACTCCATGTTTTAGGTTGGGTATTTATTTTCATCTGCTTCAAGTTGCCAAGATCAATACACCACCACATGATCATCCTGCATAAACACGCAATAGAGACCCATATCTGAAGCCTAACAATACACCACATACCCCTTTCCATCGACTATTAAAATCTGAATGGTGGATGTATTTCACCTCCTCTTCACCTCCACAAAGGATTCCTAACATTATAGGCCTTATACAAACTTCACCCCTTTCCGGGTGAGTGTGGTCATTGGGGAAGCAAGCCGAGAGAAATCCCAAACAAACTTCCTGTTGTAACCAGCTAGGTTGAGTAAACTCCTGATCTCAAACACATTATTCAGCTACTCCCATGAAATACCGGCACTAATCTTTTTAGGCCCCACTGAAACCCCCTACTCTAAAATCACATGCCCCAAAAATTTCACCTCCCAGATCCAAAAAAGTGCACTTAGAAAACATTATATAAAGGCGATGCTCTTGAAAAGTTCCCAGAATGATCCAAAAGTGATGCTCATGTTCCAAATTGGATCCCTAATAAACTGGGATGCCATCCAAAAATACCAAGACAAAAGAATCAAGATACTGATGGAACACCCTATTCATGACTTTCATAAAGACCGGTAGGGAATTGGTCAATCCAAAGGGCATGAGCAAGTACTCAAAGTGGTTGTACATGCTTCAGAAGGCTATCATTTGAATATATGCCTCTTTCAACCTGATTTGATGATAGCCCGAACACAGGTAAATTTTAGAAAACCACATTTCCACCATCAATTGATCGAACAAGTCATCTACTTGGGAGACCATATATTTTTTACTAATTGATACATTATTCAGATTCCTGGTAGTGAATGCACTAATAGAGGGATCCGTCATCCTTTTTCGTGAACAAAAAAATCGGGGCCCAATGAGAGATGCTATGGTGAATGAATACTTTGAATTATAAGTCATCCAGATGTATATTTAATTCCATCAGCTCAGTGGGTAGATGTGATATATGGGAAGAGATGTCAGTTGTGTTCCCGATTCCAGATCAATCATGAACTCCACATCTCACTATGGGGGAATGCATGAAAAAAATCATCTGAAAATACCTCTGGAAACTCATCAACTAAATAAGGTAATCCACCATAAATATCATGACCATAATCCACTATCATGATTGATGATAACCAAAAAAAATATCTCTCAACTCTGGGAGTGGAGGTCCCACATGACTTGACCTAGGATCCCATTCCCCACGAAAAACCTGATGACTCCCATAAGGTTCTCTGAAACTCACTCACCACTTATAGCAACAGCTGTGCAAGTGCAAGTGTACTAGCAAATCAATATCATGTATTATGTCCAATTGATCCATATATAAGACTAGGGTGTCCCACTCTATCTCAACTACAGAAATGGAAAGCGCACACGACGGGCACCTGAGACGCCGATCCTTCTTCTTTCCTAGCGGCGTCACCAACTCCATCGTGAAGGAAAAAATCACAGTTGGAAAATTTAGCATGTCCAAAAAATGGGAAGAAATGAACGAAATAGAGTCACCAGTATAAAAAAGAGCAGATGATATAGAATATTCAATCAAGAAAGTACCTCAAACTATCGACAGTCTCACCTCAGATCCTACTGGTGCATGATCCATAGCATAAAGATGTCTAGTATCTATCTGAGGACGACCTATAGTCCATGGTTGTGAAATAAACTATCTATGCCTAGAAAATGAACCAACCCTACCAAAAAGATCACCAAATTGATAACCCCCCATCCTTGACGGCTCTGACAAAGCTGACACTCCTCTTGAAGCCACTGTCCCCGCCCCACCCTAAAGTGGACGTGCCACCTTGCCAAAGTGTTGCATGTGACCCATAAATCCGCATTGATAACAAAGCTTCAGAAGAAATGGTAATTTTGGTTAGATTCACACTAGACTTCCACACTTATGGAACACGTCAGATCTTGAATTAGAATCCACAGATGAAAACTGCATAGAAGAGTGGCCCGAACTACCACCTCCCATTATCATCTTCTCCTCTCGCATAATATTCTTCTCCAAAGAGATTCCACTACACACTAATAATATTTTCTTACAGAGACCAGCCCTAAATGTTTGGTCAATCTCTACCATACACACCTGGTAAATCATCTTAGTATAGGTCCTCTGCTTAAACAAGAAAACCTGGGAGTATATCTCTGGTCGTAAGCCTTACTCAAGCCTCTGAGCCTTTGCTTTCCTATTAGAAACGATTTCAGGAGAATACAGAACAAGATCAGTGAAATGGTAGGCATACTCTGTTACAAAAATAGCCCATAAATAATATCCATAAAATCTTGGGATCTATCATACTCTAAGACTTTAGGGAAATAATATTCATTAAAGACAACCTTGAAATTTCTCAAATGCATCTTCTCATTCATAATAGTTTGATGTACTGATTCCCACCACCAATGGATGGGACCCTCCAACAATAAATTGGCACACTTCACACTAACCTCCTTGGTTGTTCCCAGGAACTCAAACATGCGCTCGATCTTTTTACACCATACCTCTTCTTCCTGGGGTTCTATGCTACCTCAAAATGTAGGAGGCTTATTTTTATGGAACTCATAGGCCCTGTCCTTTCTAGGACTTGAATCATCTTCTCTAATAGGATATGTAACAGGATCCAATCCATGTACTATATCTTATACAACATGAACCACAACCTCTATTAGCTACTCATCAAGCGGTGAGGGAGAACTCACTTTGGCTTCCTCCCATGGGTGCTTGGAATCTAATGAGGCATGTTGCGTAAAAAAGGCAACAGTAACAAGATATGAAAATCAGTACAACAGTTCTGAAAATTTCCATCAATATCATCCAATATAAAGAAGCCCAAAACATTACAACAATAAAATAAACCACTACATAACCCTAGCCTAATGAGAACATGTACTCTGCAGCCTACACGTCTCACCTAGAAGTGAATTCAAACAAACAATTCCAATGTCCCATGGTGACTTGAGGTTTTCAAAGAGAGGTACAGGCCAAGAAACCTACTCATGACGAATACTTTGAGTCCCAACAAACCTATCTCATGTTTATCCTGACTCTTCCCAAAATAAAAATATAACCCAAAAACATTAACCTCATCTGATAGAATTTTTTCACGAATGAAATCTGGTATCTATCAAAACCGATACCAAACCCATCTCGTGAAAAGTCTTGATGGGTGTTTCCTATCCCCATGTGTTTTCACAAGTGCTTGGGTATCACATATTTTGGTTTGGGAATGATTTACCTGAGTATGGATACATAAAACATAAAAAACAATCGATAAACCGAATCTGAAAATCAATTCCAAACAAGACCTAACCAAGATATGAATAAATATGTTCAAACATATTACAATATGTTCAAATGGACCTATAAATAGTAACAAAACATCCCCCAAGGACTCCACATCACAAGGGGTTATCACTCACAAGCCATCTCTACAACACCGCACCATGGAAGGGGACTAACAACACGAACCACCATCACACAAGGCCTTGACTTTACCTATTTCAAACATGATCCAGTATACATACACCCAATGGGTGTAATTATTGATTGATCCTAATCTCAATAGGAAAGCACCAAGTGATTCCCTAGAATGAACAATACAAGATATAAAGGATGCTAGTTTTGATAAGAAAGAAGTGATGGGTATAATTTCAAAAGAATGGAACTTTTTAATGTAAGTAATTTTCAAAGGAAATTTTCCATGAGTGACCACATTTCATTAAAACATGTAGATACTGTATTTTCCAGAAAAATACACCATATTATAAATATAAATACCAAATATTCAATGGGCTCCAATATCGGGAACACCCCTAACCACTTGTTAGTCTTGGGCCCCATGTTCCTCATACCTAAATGTAAAGTGACCATAGAAAAATCCATTCTTGGGCATGATCCACTAGTTGGGAACATAAACATAAATTAGTGGTCTCCAATCATCATCAATATAGTTTTTTATTGTTGTCTTTATCCATTTATTCCAGTGAAACTATTGGATCGAATAGTCGATATAAAAGTCTATTAGATGGAACAATACAAGAGGGGGGGTGAATTGTAGGTTTAAAAACCTTTGAGTTTTAGTAACAAAGAGATTAGTTTAAATGATCTTAAACTAATACAAATACAAACACCCACAATTGTATTGACTGTAAAAGGTATGATGTATTGTAATACTATTGTTATGTAAAACAATTGTATTCAAGATGAACACAATAATCAGAGTAATACAAAAGTAAATGATTCTACCTTAAAGCGTATAGAATCAATCAATACAATATGTAATAGAATGATTGTAATTGAAACAATTACAATTGAATATGTAAAGAAGAAAGGAAACAATACAAATTCCTTTCTAATACAAGTAACAGCGGAAATGTAAAAGTAATACAATTCTTTTAACCCAAAGAGAAGGGTTATCCTTTCACCTAGGATAAAAGGTCTGTCTCACCAACACCCTGGTGAGCCCTCGATACGATTATCGGCACGTCTATCTGCCTATCCCCGGCAGCCCTCGATACGATGATCGGCACGTCTGTCTGCCTATCCCCGGCAGCCCTCGATACGATGATCGGCACGTCTGTCTGCCTATCCCCGGTAGCCCTCGATTTTGCAGGTAATCGGCACCTCTGTCTTTCAATTACTTGAAAGCCCTCGATACGAAGATCGGACGCACAAGGCTGATGAGAGAAGTCACAGTGTCTCTCTCTAGAATCTTCGTAGTTCACAGAGTCTCTTTCGTTTTCTTCGTTCATCAGTATGTTCTCAGCTTCAAATGACCTCCTATTTATAGGCCTCAGGTTCCAACGGTCATATTGCCTCCAACGGTCATATTGAAACAGAAAGCACGACATCATTTTGATTAGTATATAACTAACTCAACGACATCGTTTTGTTAGGATAAGAGATATATAGAAATGTAAAACATGAGTACGATTCATATGCAGAGAGAGTTTTTGACAAAGTACCAAAACAAATAATGATCATCTGAATAGCAAAGTCAGTACGATACGATTGACAGAGTCAGTACGATACGATTGACAGAGTCAGTACGATACGTTTGACAGAGTCAGTACGATACGTTTTGGTCGGTACGATCAACATCGTACGATACGATAAACATGATAAAAGACAATTTGTTATTTACAAACATATGATAGAATACATTTGAGATTTCCAAAACATGACATAGAATATATTTGTGATTTCCAAAACATGATGTAAAAGCCAAAAGAAGACTTTTGACTTAACAATCTCCCCCTTTTTGGAAAGCACAAACACACAAAGTAAATGAAACAAGAAATACTTATCTCCCCCTGAGTTATTGAAAACTCTTCTGAATAATAAATTGAATACCACTAACTCCCCCTTAGGTATTGACTTTCCTAAGGATTGTATTCATAGATTTTCCTTAAGAGTATTGTAATGCATTCTCCCCCTTTGTAAAACAATCTTTGCTTTGTAAATATTCTCCCCCTTTGTGATTTACAAAACGAAAGGAGGAATCTCGAATTGTCTGGAAGAGTTAGTGAAGTAATACAAGACAATGGATAAAAGAGAAAGTATTATAAGAGTTATTACAAAAAAAAAAGTTCCAAAAGAAACAAATACAACAATCATTTGTTTTCTCTTTCCTTCTCTTTCTTTATAAGCTCATGAAGCACAGCTTTCATTTTCTTGATCTCCTTCTTGTCTTCAGAAATTGATTCACCCTGAGTTTTGAGAAGGTCCTGTTGATCCGCAAAAATCTGATCTTGATTTCTGATGGTTTCCTCCTGTACTCTGATTACTTCTTCAAGGGTATCAATTCTGATTGCAGAGTCTTGTTATCCTTGGACAACTCAGAATTTTGATTCTTCAGTAAAACCATTTCATCTTTGAAAGATGAAACCTTCGAGAATTCAGATTGGAAAACATTCATTCTTTCTTGCAAGTCTTTCACTGAAGGAACATCGGCTCTTTGAGAAGATAAAAGGTTCAGCCTTTCAATTGTTTCTTTATCAAGCTTGTTGAAAGCAATTGCAAGCTCATTTGATAACCTTCTTATATCTTCAATAGCAATCTCATGGTCATTGATTGAGCTCTCTGTTTTGTACGACCACTTAGTCATCTTATTACATGCCTTCTTATGAACAACTGAGCTTTCTGAAAGAACTTTTAAATCGGCTTCTACAGACAAAACTTTCTTCCTCAATTCTTTCACAGATCCAAACTTCTTCCTTTGATTTTCAGTAATAAAATCAATCTTCCCTTCCAGCCTCGGGAAATAAGGAATTGTTTTCTCCACCCTTCTCAAAACATGAACAATGTAATCACTCTTCTTGAGAGAGATTGTATGCTCTGAATCAGTATCTTCATCGTACGATGCTAGTTCATACGATCTGCTTGAATCAACAACTGGCTGTTTCCCTTTCGCTTTTTCTTTCTGTTTTCTTTCATCTTCCACTTTGTCACTAATGACAACTACTTTATCAGACTGAGAAGATTGAGCATCTTTCTTTTCTCGAGATGACATCCTATCCGGAGATCTTTCCTGATCGGCATGAGGAGTTTGTTGAACACCTTCGCTCAGCTTTTGAAGCGATTCCTCTCTACTTTTCTTTGAACTTTGAAGAAATTCTAAAAGAAAATCTCCTTCTTCTACTTCCACTTCTTCTATCACTTGTTTTCCTTTTTCTTTCTCAGGCAGACTCTGTACGATGGGCTCTTGGTGCACTTCCACAGTTAGTTGAGCACTTGCATCTTCAACTGCTTTCAAGACTTTAGAGATATCAAAGTCCTGAGCCTTTCTTTTCAAAAGAGTCTTCTTTTTCATTTCAGCTTGAAGGGTTTCTTCTACCCTTATTCTTTCTACAAAGGCCTCAGCAGGGTCAAGTCCAAACTTTGGATCACCCTCTTTTCTCTGTTTCTTGTCCTTTCTCCACTTTGCAACAACTTCTTTACTGTACCTCGGCTTCTTCTTTGGCTTTGAACTAGTCTGCGGATCAGACTTTCGAGTAACACCGGCGGATTGATTGTCCTTGGCTGGCATAGGTGCCGATTGATTTTCAGGCAATTCAGCTTCTATATCTCTGACAAAAAGTTTTGAATTTGAATCAAAACAAACATTCAGCTTTTTCATCGTACTCTTATTAATCAAAGACGGCCACAAATCCATAGGTTCTCCTTTCAAAGGAATGTTACAAAACTTCATACTCTCAAGAATGAATTTCGTAAGGATGGCTGGATACATTATTATTTGGGATTTAATCCCTCCTTTCTTGACATTCTTGATGGTTTCAAAAATATATCCCATGAGATTTACTTTCCTCATATTCACAAGATAATCGAGCATAAAGACATCAGAAACTTTAAGAGTTTCTCTATCCCCTTTCCTTGGGACAAGAAAACCTTTCATCCATAAAGTGACAAACCGATTGTCCGGTGAAAGATGATAAACTTTCCTCTTTCCCTCATTAACAACAAACAAAGATTTTTCAGCACTTTCTCTATTGAACGTACCAACTTCCTCTGGTAGTTTGTGAGATGGACAGAATGAATCCCCTTCTATAGAAACATTCAGAAAGTGTGCCGCTTGTTTCACAGACATGGATAATTTTCGATCGTACACAGCGAAGTTTATAGTCATATCTTTGTCGAAAGACACGGTTTTGTAAAACTGACAAACTTCATCAAAAAGAACTGGATCTTGAATATCAGGCTTTTCCACACAGAGATGTTCCCATCCTTGAAACAAAATAATCCTCTTGATTGTAGAATCGTACATATCGAAAAATTCTCGGGATACTAACCTTTCTCTGTGAAAGTCTTTCTCTGTAAAGGTCTTTGAAGACATTTCGGCAGGAGTATTAGCAGAAGATTGAGACATAAAGGTTCTGCCGATGAGAGAATCGTACGATGGTTTATAGCTGGTGGAGCAGAGCTTCGCCTCAATTCCTGAAACTTCAATGTGGGTTTGGGGATTGGAGGGGGGTATTTATAGGCGATAAAGAGATGACCGTTGATATTCTACGGTCAAGATTAGATAATACCAGATCAATGGTTAGGATTAAAACAAAGAAAATAAAATAAAAAAATGAAAAGAAACCTTTCGGAGAACATAAGGTGATTGCTGGTTTTGGTATGAATCAAAAGTAAACACAATCGTAAGAAGGAAAAAAAAAATCATGATGCCGATGGAAAACAGTCATTACTATGATCGGACCGTACGATGGAAAATAGTTGTTACCATTAACCGACAATACGATGGAAAACAATCTCAATACTATCATCGGTCGATACAAAAAAAATCGAATGATACGATGGAAAAGAATTTGAACACTATCATCGGTCGATTCAAAAAAAAAACAATTGAATGGTACGATGGAAAAGAATTTGAATACTATCATCGGTCGATTCAAAAATTATTGAATGGTACGATGTAAAAGTATTTCAATACCATCATCGGTCGATTCAAAGATTATTGAATGGTACGATGGAAAAGTATTTCAATACCATCATCGGTCGATTCAAAAACTATTGAATGGTACGATGGAAAAGTATTTCAATACGATAAATAGAAAAACTGAAATGGTCAATACGATAAACAGGAAAACTTAAAATGAAACGATAAAACTGTCAATACGATAAACATAAAGAAACATATATAAATAGAGTAAATATTTAAAAATCAGAAACATAAAGACCTAAAGAAATGTCCTCCCCCTTTCTACGAGGAGTTTCTTACTATTAGGAGAGATGTAAAACAGGAAGTAGATATGAATGATTATTTTAATGTAATCATTCCTAGCTTCTGTTTTATAAATTCAAATCTATCGGAAGGTAAAGGTTTTGTAAATATATCAGCAAGTTGTTCTTGCGTTCCGATGAATTGTAAAACAATATCTCCTTTTTGTGTGTGATCCCTAAGAAAGTGATGCCTAACATCTATGTGTTTTGCACGAGAGTGATGTGCTGGGTTTTTACTAAGAGCTATGGCACTTGTATTATCACACAGAATTTGAGTTTTGGAGAAACTCAAACCATAGTCAGTGAGTGTGTGCTGCATCCACAATACTTGAGCACAGCAACTTCCAGCTGCTACATATTCAGCTTCAGCAGTGGAGAGTGCTACTGAGTGTTGTTTCTTGCAAGACCAAGAAACCAAAGAATCTCCTAAGAAATGACATGTTCCAGATGTACTTTTTCTATCCATTCTACAACCACCAAAGTCAGCATCTGAAAAACTTTTTAAAACAAAATCATTTCCAGAAGAGTAGAAAAGTCTTAAATCCATAGTGTCTTTTAAATACCGAAAGATTCTCTTTACGGCTTTTAAGTGAGACTCTTTTGGATTAGATTGATATCTTGCACATAAGCATACAGAAAACATCAAGTCGGGTCGACTAGCTGTCAAGTATAGCAAACTCCCTATCATACCTCTAAAAATTGTTTGATCTACTGGTTTCCCAGTTTCATCAAGATCAAGAGTATTTGAGGTACCAATTGGGGTGCTAATACTTTTAGTTTTGTCAAATCCATACTTTTTGAGTAAGTCTTTAATATACTTATGTTGAGATATATAAGTTCCTTCTGGTTTTTGAGATATTTGAAAACCTAGAAAGAATGTTAACTCACCCATCATACTCATTTCAAACTCAGATTTCATTAAATTTGCAAAAGAATCGGTTAAAGATTTCTGAGTTGATCCAAATATTATGTCATCAACATAAATTTGGACAACCAAAACATTTTTGTTTTCCATTTTTATAAAAAGAGTTGGATCAGCTGTACCTTTTCTATAATTGTTTTGTAAAAGAAATCTTGTAAGTCTATCATACCATGCTCTAGGGGCTTGTTTAAGACCATATAGAGCCTTGGTAAGTTTAAAGACATGATCAGGATGTTTTGGGTCTTGAAAACCAGGAGGTTGTTCGACAAAAACTTCTTCTTGAACAAAACCATTTAAAAAAGCACATTTGACATCCATTTGAAATAGTTTGAAATTGAAATATGCTGCGAAGGCTAATAGAATGAGAATAGATTCAAGTCTAGCTACAGGAGCATATGTTTCTTCATAGTCTATTCCCTCTTGTTGATTATAGCCTTTAGCAACAAGTCTTGCTTTATTTCTTACAATGATTCCATTTTCATCACACTTGTTTCTGAAAACCCATTTTACACCAATTATAGTTGTTTCTTTAGGTCTTTCAACTAAAGTCCAGACTTGATTCCTTTCAAATTCATTTAGTTCATCCTGCATTTCTTTGATCCAATCATCATCACCTAAGGCCTCACTTGGACTTTTAGGTTCAAATTGGGAAAGAAAAGCAAGATGTTCTATTTCGTTTCTTAAGGAATTTCTGGTCCTTACAGGTTGATTTATATCACCAATGATATTATCACTGGGATGATTCCTAAGAAACAATTGATTTTGGTTTTGTAAAACCTGTTCATCAACATATGGTAGAAAATCATCTGTGGTAAATGTTTCAGGAACACTTTCTTGAACATTTTCCTTATCAGAATGTTCTTCTAATATAGGTTGATAAACATTTTTGGAAAACACATCCGAGGATGTAGGATTGGATTGGTTGAAAACAAAAGGGTTAGTTTCATCAAATTTTACATGTACTGTTTCTTCAACAGTACAAGTGTTTTTATTGAAAACTCTATAAGCCTTAGAGGTTGTGGAATATCCTAGAAAGATTCCTTCATCAGATTTTGGTGCAAATTTGTGCAAATTATCTTTTGTATTCAAAATGAATACTTTGCATCCAAAAACTTTGAAGTAAGAAACTTTAGGTTTTCGGCCAGTCCATAACTCGTAAGGAGTTTTATTAAGAAATGGTCTAGTTAAAACACGATTTATAGTATAACAGGCAGTACTTACAGCTTCAGCCCAAAAGTGCTTATCAATTGAGTATTCACTCAACATGGTTCGAGTTATTTCCTGAAGAATACGATTTCTTCTTTCAACAACACCATTTTGCTGAGGAGTTCTTGGTGCTGAGAAATTGTGAGTAATACCTTTCTTACTACAAAAAGTTTCAAAATCTGAGTTGAAATTCACCACCATGATCACTATGAATAGTTATCAATGGTAGGTTTTTCTCATTTTTAACTTGGGCTCTAAAAGTTTTGAAATAGGAAAAGGCTTCAGATTTCTTTGTGAGAAAGTAGACCCATGTAAATCTAGTAAAGTCATCAACTAAAACAAATACATAGTATTTGCCTCCAATGCTTCCAGATTGTGAAGGACCAAACAGATCCATATGCAGAAGCTGTAATGCATTAGAAGTTGAATCTTCATTAATTGGTTTAAAGCTAGTTTTATGTTGCTTGCCAAATTGACAAGGATCACAGACTTTTGAAGAATCATATCTAAGATCCGGTAGCCCTTTTACAAGTCCTTTCTTTGAGAGTTTTCTTAGGTTTCTCAAATTACAGTGTCCTAATCTCCTATGCCATATCCACGATTGGTCTTCTATTACACTTAAACAAGGTAAGTTTTGGTTCCTAAGGTCTTCTAAGTTAATAGTGTAAACATTCTCTTGCCTATGGGCAGATAGAATGAATTCATCCTTGGAATTGTGAACTAGACACTTATCATTTCTAAAATTCCCAAGGTAACCTTCATCACATAATTGACTTATGCTGATGAGATTGTGCCTAAGACCTTTTACAAATAAAACATTTGAAATAAGAACTTTTCCAAGAAAAACGATATTACCTATACCAACAATCTTTCCTTGAGCATTATCTCCGAAGGTAACTTTTCCACCTTTTGTTTTGATAACCTTTTCAAAGAAATCTTTGTTTTCAGTCATATGTCGAGAGCAACCACTATCCATGTACCAAATGTTCTTATTGATACACTTCTCGTTTTCCTGAAAAAGAAACAATTAGATTTTCGGAATCCAAACTTGTTTGGATCCAGAAGGGTTAGATAAAAGAATTTTAGGAATCCACATTTGTTTTGCAAAATGAGCTTTATGAAATCCTAAGGATTGAGTTTTGTTAAGAGAACAATCTCTTCTCCAATGTCCACCACATTGACACTTGGAACAGAAAATGGTTTTTTGAGGAACAAAATAGTTATTACTAAAAACAGGTTTGGAATAAGTATAACCAAGACCAGAACGATTTCTCAATGGTCTTATTTGAGAGTACATCCTATCAAAGTTTTCTTTTCCATGAGTAAAGTTTGACAAGCACTTTTTCAAGGATAAAATCTCTGACTTTAGTTTTAAAATCAAATTCTTGTTTTCTAAAACATTTGAATTAGAACTAGAGTTAGACTCTAAAAAGTTTTTCTTTGAAATAGCAGTTTCAAGATCCTTAGAAAGTTTATCTTTTTCAGATTTGACTTTCTCAAGGGTTTTCAAAATACTTTCAAAATCAGAAGTTTTCCCATCAAGATCTTTAGAAAGATCTGATACTTCTTTAGTCAAGATAGAAATTCTAGAATTTTCTTTTTCAAATCTCTTTTTGAGTTTAGAATTTTCATTTTCATGTAACTTAGCAAATCTAGAGACTTCTTCAAAAGAAGGTAAAGTATCATCTTCTGATGATGAGGGTTCATCATTTGAAGATTCATAATATTTATTATCAACATAATTTGCATTTAAAGAGACATTTGTAACAGCTTCAGCATTATGTACCTTAGCCATGAGACAATGATCTTCAATTGGTAGTCTGGCTAGAAGTCCAATATTCCTTTGTCCTGACGTCTCATACTCTGAAGAATCATCTGAGGAATCACTACCACTTGCACTCCATGTATCATTTGCTTTCAAGCCTTTCTTTGTCTTATAAAACCTTTTCTTGTTTCTGTCAGAGTGTTTCTCTTTTCTATCTTTCCTCTTCAGTAAAGGACAATCAGGCCTTATATGTCCTGCTTTCTTGCATTCATAACAAGTTACCTCTGAATCTTTCCTATCTTTCCTGTCTTTCTTTTTAATCTATATTGAAAATCTTTCTTTCCCACAATCTTGTTCATCCTTCGAGCAAGATTAGCTAACTCATTGTCTGAAAGATTACAATCACTTGAATCAGAAACAACAACTTTCTTGGATTTAGACCTTGTAACCCTTTCAGGTGTTTTAGCTTTAGATGCAAAAGCTACACTTCCATTCCCATTCTTCTTCTTATTGAAATCAGCATCTCTTTTCATCCTTGTCTCGTGCTGTAGAAGAGTTCCAAAGAGTTCATCAAGAGTAATCTGGGAAACTTTTCTATTTTCATCAATAGCTGTTCTTTTTGACTCCCATTCATTTGGCATAATATCTATAATCTTATCAACAAGAGCTTCATCATCAAGACCTTTTTCTCCAATAGATTGTAAGCTGTTGACAATTGTCATAAACCTTTGTTGCACTTTACATACTGGCTCTCCATAAGGAAAAACAAATCCATGATACTCCGCTCTAAGCATTGCTCTCCTTGTTTCTATAACCTTGGATGTACCAAAATGAGTGACTTCTAATTTCTTCCAAATACAGTTGCCTGCTTCACATGAAGATATCTGACTATATATATTCCTGGTCATAGAGCATAATAAATTATTGCGTACCTTGTAATTCAGTTGATATTCTTGCTTCTCTTGATTGGTGAAAGTACTAACTTCTTTGTCAGGAATTTTGTAACCCCCAGTAAGCATAATAAAATTGTCTACACCAGTATTGATGACGAAAGTCTTCATACGATCTCTCCAATACTCATAATCATTCCCATCAAAGATTTGTGGTCTAGAAGGATTCAGATTATCTATTGATCCGATATTCATTCCTGCCATCTAATATAACAAAAACAACTTTTCCACTCCACACGTTAGTGTAGTAAGTATTCAAGAAAGTAATAAGAAATAAAGCTAATAAAACAAATCAGTGGAAAACCTCCTCTGATACCAATTGTTGGATCGAATAGTCGATATAAAAGTCTATTAGATGGAACAATACAAGAGGGGGGGTGAATTGTAGGTTTAAAAACCTTTGAGTTTTAGTAACAAAGAGATTAGTTTAAATGATCTTAAACTAATACAAATACAAACACCCACAATTGTATTGAATGTAAAAGGTATGATGTATTGTAATACTATTGTTATGTAAAACAATTGTATTCAAGATGAACACAATAATCAGAGTAATACAAAAGTAAATGATTCTACCTTAAAGCGTATAGAATCAATCAATACAATATGTAATAGAATGATTGTAATTGAAACAATTACAATTGAATATGTAAAGAAGAAAGGAAACAATACAAATTCCTTTCTAATACAAGTAACAGCGGAAATGTAAAAGTAATACAATTCTTTTAACCCAAAGAGAAGGGTTATCCTTTCACCTAGGATAAAAGGTCTGTCTCACCAACACCCTGGTGAGCCCTCGATACGATTATCGGCACGTCTGTCTGCCTATCCCCGGCAGCCCTCGATACGATGATCGGCACGTCTGTCTGCCTATCCCCGGCAGCCCTCGATACGATGATCGGCACGTCTGTCTGCCTATCCCCGGCAGCCCTCGATTTTGTAGGTAATCGGCACCTCTGTCTTTCAATTACTTGAAAGCCCTCGATACGATGATCGGACGCACAAGGCTGATGAGAGAAGTCACAGTGTCTCTCTCTAGAAACTTCGTAGTTCACAGAGTCTCTTTCGTTTTCTTCGTTCATCAGTATGTTCTCAGCATCAAATGACCTCCTATTTATAGGCCTCAGGTTCCAACAGTCATATTGCCTCCAACGGTCATATTGAAACAGAAAGCACGACATCGTTTTGATTAGTATATAACTAACTCAACGACATCGTTTTGTTAGGATAAGAGATATATAGAAATGTAAAACATGAGTACGATTCATATGCAGAGAGAGTTTTTGACAAAGTACCAAAACAAATAATGATCATCTGAATAGAAAAGTCAGTACGATACGATTGACAGAGTCAGTACGATACGATTGACAGAGTCAGTACGATACGTTTGACAGAGTCAGTACGATACGTTTTGGTCGGTACGATCAACATCGTACGATACGATAAACATGATAAAAGACAATTTGTTATTTACAAACATATGATAGAATACATTTGAGATTTCCAAAACATGACATAGAATATATTTGTGATTTCCAAAACATGATGTAAAAGCCAAAAGAAGACTTTTGACTTAACAG
The DNA here is from genome assembly GCA_963277665.1 of Viscum album. NCBI lineage: Eukaryota > Viridiplantae > Streptophyta > Magnoliopsida > Santalales > Viscaceae > Viscum > Viscum album. The sequence goes on along the minus strand of OY728146.1, from coordinate 1,772,748,686 downwards.
AAACATGGATAAAATTGCTTCTGATCACTAGCGTACTAGTACATATCTTCCCTCCTAGATACCCAAGCATCCCCATTGTGATAAAACCATTTTCACATGATACCAAAAACTATTATTACATTAACACATCATTTCGGGTCATAATCAACTCAAAATAGTAGCTAAACATGCTTTTCCCCACTTATACCACTCAATAAAACCGTTATGATTCCAATAAAATAACATCATAAAACATAACAATATTTTGCAATAAAATTCTCTTAAAACGTCCTATTTGAACACCATGTGCATACCCATATTCACAAAAAATTAATTTCCATCAAAAAAATCTTATAAACCCATTACATGGGTTATAAAATAGCCCCATTTGGTATAACATAAAATACACATGTTAAACACCCAATTTAACACAAAATTGGTAACTAAAAATCACTTTCTTAAAAAAAGTCACCAAAACCAGATTTTGTAGAATGTATAATGAAAGATAAGTATTATAAAATATAAAGTAAGAAAAGATGATTCATCTATCATTTATTACCCATAGAATCACTTACCACATGTGTCAAAACCCTTGAATCTTTGTGTGAAAGTTCATCATCACAAATGCCGCCCCACAAGGGACTTAGATCAAGCCTAAAACCAAAAGAAAAGACCAAGAAATTCAAGATAAAACCCTAGGTTAGAATACCCAATTTTTGGACATTAGGAACGTCAATAATAAATTGAAGAAACCATAAGAAAATGGAAGAAACCCTAAACAAATGGGAGGAACAATGAAGGAGACTCACTTACTTTAGGTATCTTGAATAAATCCCTCAAAATACACTAGTATATGAATTTAAATACAGAAAAAAGCAATTGAGTTTATAATAAGTCTGAGAAGGTCAATTTAGAAATCAAATGGGGGAAATAGAGTAAAAATTTAAGGAGTTATGAAGGAAACAAGTTCCCTCTTCAAATCTAAACCATTTCAGAAATTCTAATACGTTCTTCCCTAATTTGTGTTGTATATTATCTCCAAAGAGGTGGGGGGGGGGGATGTGGGAGTTCCTAGGATTATTGGGATTAGGTTAGAGTTGTAATCACCAAAAAATAATATACATTTAATAAGATATTAAATAAACAAAATATATATTTTTTAAAATGTAAATGGACTTTCGGCCTGACCCAATTCATTAAATAAAAACCCATATCCACCATGATTATGGATTCATAAATAATCCAAATTAATATTTTGGTGTTAATAGGTTAGGGGATGCCATTTTTAAATTTTAATGTGTGAAAAATGTTAAAAAATTAAAGAGTTATAAAAGAAAGAAAATTGGTTTTTAAATTCGGAAATGGGCTCACGGTTTTTCCCAAATCTTGAATAATCACCCTTTCCTCAAAAAATGCATGGGAAACCCCCCAACATAGAACGAATAGAAATTTAATGAAATATAACATCAACACATGTCATGGATGTGACAATTTTCAATTAGTTTAAGGATAAATTTGATCTTATAATGGAAATTACACTTATCGTATGAGTATTGACTCCAATTCATTATGGTAATTATCACATATGTTAGGGGAGATACTCATCATCGATGGTATATATATTTTATGTGATTTTATTGATGTATTTTGTATCATACTACCCTATAATTCATGTAGAGGTTTTGAAAGAAGTTTGACCTCATGACCTCATGCACACATCACTGAACGCCAGAGGCTTCCAACTAGTAGTGGTCATTTATTATGGTACAATGGAGAGACTATACCGCCATGATTAGATTAAGTAATAATGGTAACAAATAAATTGAACAATAAGATGTAGCAATAAATAATTATCATTGGTATAATAAAAAATCATAATATATAACCAATATGATGATGATATAACCACATCAAATACCAAAATTATGATAATATATGATTGTAAAAATAAAGTACATGTGATATATGGGTACAAGAAAAGAAAACACGCTATAAAAAATAATAAAACCTAATGATTCCTATAATAGGAAAAAAATATGTATGGTCATCTAATCCCATACTCAATCATATTACCAATGATCAAACATCAAAAGATCGACACTTCCCATTGTCTATACCTACATACATGAAGTATGTTTGGGTACCATTGGTAACTCGAACAGGGTGTGAGATATAATCAGTAAGTCACCACTAATGGTGTAAAAAACAATATAGCATGTGAATATAAAATGAGTTTATTGTTAATACTAATATATTTGAATCAATAAATAAATCACTCTAGATCAGGTTCCTCAAGGACACATATTAGACACTACATTATTTGGCCTAATATGGACATCTATGAATGAAATGAAACATGTATAGATATAATATGGGTATATAATGGTTCTAAATCATCAATAAAATAATGTAACATCAACCATGTTAACATGGAAAGTATCATGTATGGTCTAAACACAAGAATTTTATTTGGTGTGGAAAACATCTCCTTTAATTTAATAGGTTTAAATTTCAAGAATTTTATATAAGAAAATGCTAAAATGTAAAAATGTGGACATCTGAGCCATTTAAATGTTAACGTTATAAATAATCTAAGTAGAAAACCAAGAAGACTGCAAATACCAAACAATATAAGAGTCAATCCAGGTTTATCCATAAAGGTATCCCAATTTTCACTCTCAATGTGGTATAAAGAATGAATCTCTGAGCCCAACCATAGTATCTCATATAGGGGACCATGTATTTCTCATGGAAGGGTATAAACTTATTTCCCACAAACCCCACTCCTGGCGACTTACCTAGGGTGTTTGTATCACTCATGTATTAGTATGTAATCTACTGGTGATCCAATCCATGTCATTACCTTACATTCCTAGCATTTCTCTTGGCATATTAATAATACATAAAATACTGTAATTATAATTCATGGTGAGACTGTCCTATAGATACTTAAGTCAATACCCTTGTATCACCCTAATAATTATATGAAGAGTCGTTTAGATATCAAAATATCATATCATTAAAAATAATTAAATTCATAACTCTTTATCGAATATGGAAAATTCATTTACATCATATAATTCACGATATGATATAATGGTCAAGGGAATAACTCATGGCCAATAATAATCACTATATTATTTATCATTCCAATACATTTATCACATGGTTGTTTATGCACCTAAATACTATCTCTTAAACATAGTTCCATGGTAAATTCCCTTAATTATTTAAAAAAGTCACACTTATAATGATGGATCCAGTCGAGGAAAATGCCCTATCCCATTTTTTAATGAGTATATATGGTCCCATTAGACATATAAATAACCTTTAATTTAATTAATTAATAATTATTTAGGTAACACTGAAATTTAAGGAATGAGTCACAATTGTGCATGATAAAAATACCTATATAATTTATGTTAAAATAACTAGACCACCTACCATAAGAATGTAGTACTCTCCTCATCTACCGATGGATGTTTAATTAATAACAAATGGATGAAATCAAAATAATATAAGAAAACATTAAATTGGGTATATTATATCACACAAAAATAGTGTAAAAGACTATGAAATAATCTAAGAAATGAAGAAAAATGAACTAGGATATTACTATTGAAGATATAACATGATCTATGGTGAAGGATGTAGAATTTGGATGTAGAAGAAGAAGAGGAACCTAGGTGGATCATATAGAGAAGCTTCAGATAGAGAGGTTTTTGTGAAGAAGAGAATAAATTTAATCCCCAACAAAAATAGGGGTTATCAAATTTAAAAGACTATCTCTAGCATTTACACGGTGTGAAAATGCATAACACTTCTTGTAAATGTTAGGGTTTATCCTCCCAGTGAAAACAATTTAGACATTGTGAATGGGGAATGGCAAGAAAATTTCATTCCATGTATTTAAATGAACACAATATATTTAAATACATAAAATTTATTTCATCAGTATCCTTGTTATATCCCTTATCCTATATTCATTCTAGAATAAAACCAAATTTCCCTTAAGTAGGGTTTCATCATTTAAAAAATAGATAAAGATAAAAGGGTTTGGCTTAAATTAAATGGAAATACAACTTTTTGAAAATATAAGACATTAAAACCACATATACTTAAAAAAACTCTTCCCAAAGTAGTCCATCCTAAGGTGTTATAACATCATCTAAGAAACTTTATTTCCACTGATCACAATCATTAGACTCTGACTTCAATATCTTATCCTTTACATGGTTGTGCTACCAAAGAACCCAAACTAGAAAAACATACCTACATCAGATATTCTTCATTCCCCGACTAAAAATACATAATGGATGCTACTAAAATGATTTATATGCATTGAGCTATATATCCATAGGATAGAATGAATGTGATCAGTTATAATGATAATGGTGAAACTGTGATACATGGAAGAAATTGTGCAATGTCTTCTACCTCTCCTGTAAATTCCATCTACAGGATACCTATCCAACTCTCTCCATGATCTAAAAAGTAATGACATATCAAAGAGATATATTTACTATTCTATGAATCTATATATGATCCATTCTAGGATAATCTTATATAAATACATGATTTCCCAGTACGAACTCTATTGGTTGGTGGTGATGATCAATATATTACTTCTGTCAAGACTCATCTATATCCATACTCTTGTGAATTAGTTGTATCTAATTTTATGTCTCCTTAATGATAATAGGGACCATTAGAGATTCGTCTCTAGCCCTTATCAAACATATGGTTGAACAGATCATCGATATGTAAAGGGAATCATATGGATGCATTTAAATAATTTCCTATAATTGTTTTTATATAAATAATCAACCATAAGTTTGTTTTCCTCTTAATAACCTTCAACATAATGTTATCATGCCCAGAGAATGTCTTTTAATAGACAAATTAATCTTCTAGGACAACCTATCAGTCTAAGGATGTTATTTTGTACTCATAAGAACCAGAAAACCCAGTGTTTTTTTAATCCATGAGAAAACCCTGATGTAAAACAGGCATCTCAATCTCATATGATAAAATAAAAAATCCCGGAAGATGTAAAATATGCCAAATATAAATCTTCCAATAAACATCAACCAAGAATGCATTAAAATATGTAGAAAGTGTGTGGCCCTATTCAACCTATTAACGATCACACATAATATCACTACTTTGAAAGGATATTAGAAAACCCATAAAATAATCCTAAGTGACATAATATCATTTCTACTCAAGAATGTTTTGATGCTATTAAAATCTAATAGGTCACTATTAATCATCCCTCACTTTCTAAAAGGTGGATCACTAAGTGATAAAACCTAAAATATTCTTCTTCAGACCTACCCACCAATAATGATTAAGGATGTCTTGGTACATCATTTTAATCCCAACATGAAGAAACCAAAAAAGTGAAGTGATATTCCCATATAAAATTTCCTGAAGGTATAAAGAAATGTATATACATCCATGGTTGTGTAGGTCCTCATCCACTTTCATAAACCCACTAAAAGGTGGGTGCTCTCCTGGGACACTATCTACTATGACTTGGATCTCATGATCTAGAAGCAGTCTCATCCATACCCACTCTATAAGGTAGGATAATGCTGCCAATGTTACCAAATTATGACACCGATAATTTTCCTGAACCTCATGGTGTGTATTAGAAAATAGGCACATAAAATACCACTCACATATGGCCTTTTGGATACTCTATTTCTATGTATTCTAGATCAGGGTCTCAACTAAAACATTTCCCTTTCATGGTGTACAAGAAATCCAATTATCAAATGGCTTATGTAATTATACCAACCTGAAATTCTTGGAAGCCAAGTCACACAATGAATAAATATATTTGATACTTTTGTTGCCTATGTAAACAAAAAACCATTATCCCAAATGAGAATGAATCCAATAGAGTAATTCACAAAACTTTTAGCCTAGATAGAGGTAGTTCATAGGGTAATGACACTCATGTAGTGTTATCTGACAAGACCCATACACCATAATTAGGTCTCCTTGTAACAAAATTGCTCATTGACTAATTCCTGATGTGTCACAGTAAACTATATTGAATCTTCCCAGCTCTGGAAGAAGCAGGTTGGATGTTAAATTCATTCTAACATTCAATTATTAAATGGTTTTTCCACATGTATTAGACCATGAGAACAATATTCCCTTAGTATTCATGAAATTGAGAGGTTCTTCAATGTGTGATCAACCCTTAATAAAAAATCACGTAATATCCACACATCTCTGAGAATATATGAATTTCACCAAAATTATTTAGAAAACCACAAGAAAAAACACTTAATTTCTCTTAGTTAATGGATACTCTTTCCTTTGAGTTGATATGACAAAATAAGTAAAATTTATTGATCTATAAGATACATTTAATGAAATTATCATATAGATGATTCTCTCTTAATTTATTTATCAGGATATCAAGGTGTTTTCATAGACCTATTGAGTATGAGAATACATAATGATTTCATCCATTAAAAATTCCAAATGGAATCCAGATATGGGTGTTAAAAAAATTTCATTTGATCCATAAAAATAGAGGGAGAATTAGTAAGGTTGGATGGAATAACCATTACTTGTACAAGTTATATCTAACCTTGTATGTAGTACATGATTGGTATGATGGACTAACATTTCCATGATGGTATCCTAAACTCAAATCAATCATAGGTTAAATTGTCTCTTCTATGAGATAGTCAAGGAGGTCATCTATAATAGAAAGTGGATATTAGTTCTTAATATTAAGTTGGTTCAACTAGTGGTAAACCATATATAACCTATGGGAACCACCCTCTTTCTTGTGAAAATGATAGGTTAATCCTATAGAGTAGTACTAGTTCATATAAAACTCATAGCCTCAAATTCATATAATTAATTCTTCTACTCCTGATGCACAATTGGTTTTATTCTATAAGGAGGAATGAAAACTTGTGTTAAAACTATTACTAGCACAGTTTTGAACTCCATCACTCTTACATTATGTAATTCAGAGATGTTGTTAGGGAAAAATCCCTAATAATATACACCATAGGTATAAGAACCTGACCTTAAACCACACTTAATATTGAATTGAATGAAAAATTCACATTGATGATCTTTTCTGGTTTAGAGTTTTAGAGAATTAGATCATAACTATTACATCTCAAAAGATTACATAGTAGACCCTTATAAAAAGTTTCCTTTTTTTACAAAACATGAACTATTAAAAAAAGAGTCATGCCTACTTCCATATTTAAGAGAGCATGAATTTTCCTTGATCCCATCCTTGACCCTATTCCATATTATGTCTTGTGAAAAACATTTCAAAAAAAACATGTGGTGAGCATAAAAAGCTCATTAAGGGATACACAAAGAAGGAAAACTGTTAGTTTTTAAAAACATCATGTAAAACATGAATACTTAATAAAAGTAATAATTTTAACCCTTAGAAAGTAGTAAATACTATTCACTGAATAAAAGATCATTAGTTACCCTTTTTTAACCAAAATATTACCATAAAACCTATATAAATAACACATAACATATAAAGGTAACCTGGGACATAAAAATACTTAAATGGAATAACCATATGGTCGACTTCCACACATATCACTACATGGAATAGGCATACGGCCGACTTCCATACCTAATGAATTGGAGGTTATAACCTAACCACACATCCTGGTATTCACGGCACCACCCTTCAGTTAGTTTATCACGTAACCACCCGTCAAATGTCCAAGTACCATTATAAAATCATAACACATAAAACAATTTTAAAGGAAAGAAAACATTTACACATTTCAAGAAAAATATATCACTTAAATATATTGATATAAAAATACATTATCAAAACTATTTTCATTACCAAATTACATAAGAGATTATATGGTATTTATTTACATTTAAAAAATATTACGGCTTGTTATGGAAGCCAAAGATCAAATAATACTCACAGTGGCGGAAAGGTCGTTGTCCCCACGTACGTTAAAAAGAAACATAATTTTTGTCATTTAGTAAAATGATTCATATAGAAAATATTCCTTTTGAATAAAAGTAAAATTCAAAGGAGTTTATACACCTTATAAAATAATGTCTTGTATTAGAACAAAATATGCCTCAATGAAAGGAGATTGAGACGATGTCCCATACCTATTGTCTGACACGACTCGATCGCTCTTTAATCTCCAGAATAATAAACTACTGTTAATTTATAATTGCTTAAGAAATTTTTTCAGCTTATTATTCCTTTTATATCACTTATTTCTATGTTATAAACCTTATGTAATCATTTAAGTTAATAATGTTCGTTTTGTCGATATTTGGTTCTTAAGTCAAAAATGGAATTTTTACAGTTACAAGTTGTTAATGTGGTAAAAGGTTAATTATATCCAAAATTATATTCATGATTTAGATATCATATATATCATATATATCCTGCATATATACATATTTATAATAGTACATAACATTTAGAGGTAAGAAATGAAATGCACCGTTCAAGGAGACGGTAGGCCGTACGTACGCAAGAACGCTACTTTCATTCCTATTTCGTATTAAATGAATTAAAAATAAATGATAAAAATATTTATTATAATTCAATTATAATATAAATGTTATAAAGTTAACATAAATTTATTAATTACATTCTTTATAAAATCTATGTTTGGCATGAATGAGTCAAATCACTTGAAGGGGCGGTAGTCCACACTTCCTCAGATGAAATTATCGCATTTTCACCACATGCAAAGCATAAAAGTTTGTTTTAAATAAGAAATACAGAAGAAAAGAGTGGGAATAAATATATTATATATCATATATAAATACAGTGACATCATAATGGCCACCACGAATGGTGTTAAGAGAAGATTGAACAATCATCGTTTCGTGAGGCAGTAATTCGCCATCAACAGAAACAGTATGCTATTTAACCATTAGACAGAGGTGTGTGTAAGTGTAGCATGAATCCTTCTCATAAAAAAATCCAAGTATATTTAATATACTGGTGTTGTTACAAAATAAAGTAATAAAAATAGTTTAGGGGGTTGTAGAAGTAAAATAAAACAAGAGAACACAAGTGAAGACATTACCTTTAAATCAGGTAATTCCCTTTTGTTTGAACAAAAAGGGTTTCTTGAAGAGCTTTCTACCTAAGGTAAGGCTTCTAGGATGAGTAGAGGGATGTGGAGAGATAAAATGAGAAGATATTGGACAATACAATGCCTTTATAGGTGTGGGTAAAGTGGTAGAGGTGGGGGCCTTTTATAAGAGGGAGGAGGGGAACTCTAGGAATATCAAGAAATATTACTTTATTATAAAATGAGTTTCAGATTTTAAAGGTCCCACAATGATATATTTCAAGGATAAGGTGATAAGGGTTATAAATACACCAATACAATAGGTTTTGGACAAGTTTAACTCTTTTATTTTACCTTATCTTTTCTATTTATTTAAATCATTCATTAATGAGGTAATTGCTGCATCATCATGTTGTCATAAATAAATTTATTTATTTAATGTCTACAAATTTAAAAAATATCATGTTGTAGGAAATATTTTTATATTTCTAATGAATATTTATATTCAAAATTTTGACTTGTATAACCCCCTGTAAAAATTGTATTAGTAAAAAAATACATGTTTGTGACATTTTTATTTTAACTTTAAATAAAAAGTTATTAATGTCATTTTCTTACCCAAGTGGCTCCATGGGGTCCCCAAGTTGACCCATGGATTTTTTTGGTCACCCATGACACATCCAATAAGAGTAGGATATGTGTAAGGGTAATTTCATATTATTATAAAATTATTTTTACCCTGAATTACACTAATTAACTTTAATCACGATTAATAAAATTAAAAGTTACTATTGACAATTTTTTTTCATCCCATTGAACCGAATTTTACATAATAATTACAACCATTTTTGTAGGATTTTTTAAATTCAATTCACAGAAGTGGTAATGTTTCATTTAAATAAAAAATCAGTTTTTAACTACCACTTAGAGGTTTCACTATTCATCAAAAATTGATGTTTTTCATAAAAACACCAAAAAGTCACCCTAAGATATATTTGATATTCTGAATTCAAAAATGACATCCATTTTAAAAAAAATCAAATCATATAAGTTAAATTAACTAATTTAATAATTAATTCCTGTTGTCGTAATAAATAGCGTGTTTTTAAAAACAATATCTATCTAAAGATTGACACTTGTTTAAGTCCAATTTCAAAGTGAAATTAATTCCAATAGACACCATTGGATTAAATGGTAAAAATATATTCAAATTTCACATTAAAAAAATTATAAATATAATATAATCATACAAATAAATTAGATTAAAATGAGTTTTTGAATGAAAATACAACATTTTTCCCTCATTCATTAAAAATGAACTTTATCAAAAAACAACAAAAACATACACAAAGTAAATTTTGATGTCCCGATTCTAAAGAAAGATTTTATTTGGTCCAATAGAATGTATAAGAGTGACCAAAACTATTTTTAAATAGGGTTCTCCATCAAAATGCCATAAATCGACCTTTTAGTGAATATTATAGTATTTATGCTTAAAATTGAATTATTCTCTTATTTTAAGCCTTTATAATTTATTAAATAAATTTAAAAACATTTATAAACATATATAATCATATTTTAGTTATTTATATTCATTCCCACCAATACAGTGGCTACATGTTAACTACCATTTGAAATAATATTATTATATTATTAGTGTGCAACGTAAGATTTCAATGAAACTCGTTGTTGCGTATTGGGTACGCTATCGAACATAGAAACCCCTTCAAAGTAAAAATAATATTTAATTCACAAATATTAATAAATATGAAAATGAATAATTCTTTATTTACCGGGGATGTTACATCCTTCCCCCTTTTGGGAATTGCATCCTCACAATTTTATTCACTTATCAAAATAAATGGGGGTATTTATCCCTCATAGCATTTTTAGATTCCCGCGTTGCCTCTTCAACCACATGGCTTTTCCATAATACCTTCACTTGATAAATTACCTTATTTCACAACACTTTCTCCCTTAGATCAAGAATCTGGACTGGTTTTTCATCATAAGAGAGATTCTCCTCCAACTGAACTACCTCTAGGCTCAAAACATGAGATGGATCTGGCATATACTTTATCCACATCAAAACATGAAAATCATTGTGTAACTGGGACAAACTTGGAGGTAATTCCACTCTGTATGCAACTGATCCAACTTTCTCTAGGTTTTCATAAGGTCCAATGAACCTCAGACTCAAATTTCCCTTCTTACCAAAACACATCACACTTTTCCCGGGAGAAACTTTGAGAAAGACATGATCACCAACATTGAACGATAGATCCTTCCTCCGGTTATCTGCATAACTTTTTTGCTTGCTCTGAGATGTTATCATGTGTTTCTGAATCAACCAAACTTTTTCTGCCATCTACTCTACCAATTATGGTCCCATCATCTTCCATTCCCCTACTTCATCCCAAAAAGCTGGAGTTTGACACCGTTTTCCATATAATGCTTCAAATGGAGCAATCTGTATACTAGAATGAAAACTGTTATTATAAGAAAACTCAACCAAAGATAGATGTTGGACCCAAATTCCCTGATAATTTATCGAACAAGCACATAGCATATCCTCCAAAGTCCTAATTGTTTGTTCGGACTTCCCATCTAATTGTAGATGAAAAGATGTAATAAAATTTAATTCAGAACCCAATGACATCTAAAGGCCTTTCCAAATGTTAGAAGTAAACCTGGGATCACGATCAGAAACAATGGAGAGGGGAACTCCATCTAACCTGACTATATCTTTAAGATAAAATCATGAAAGTGGATCTAGAGATAATGTATCTAGAATATGAAGGAAATTAGAATATTCGGTCAATAAATCAACAATAACCCAGATTTCATTATTACCTCGAGATGTCTTTGGTAATCCCACATGAAGTCCATGGATAAATTTTCCCATTTCCACTCTGGCACCAGTAATGACTGAAGCATCCCTTTCAGTAACTTCCACTCTACTTTAACCTGCTAAAAGGTCAAACACTTCACAGTAAAATCAGTAATATCTCTTTTCATTCCATACCACTAGTAATACACCCGCAGATCTCAGTACATCTGAGTACTGCCAGGATGAACTGAAATCAAGGAACTATGAGCCTCACATATAAACTCATTATTCAACTATGAATCACAAGGCACACATAATCTCTTTCCAAACCTCAAAACACAATCATTATCAATGTTGAATTCTGGAAACTTACCCTTCTGAACTAGCTATTCCCTTTTCTCAAACTCACTGTCTTGATTTTGAGTTTTCTAATTTCTGTCTGATAAGGAAGATTTCGATGATACCTGAAACAAAATAGAAGAACATCCTTCACCAAAAACTTCTATTCCAAAGTTCATCAAATCCTTAACCAAAGGATCACGTTCCACACTTATCATGGTTAATGAAGCATTAATTTTTTGACTCAAAGCATCAGCCACTTTATTTTATTTTCCCAGATGGTAATGAATTGTACAATCATAATCTTTGATTAATTCTAGACATCTCCTCTGTCTCATGTTATATTCTTTCTGAGTGAATATATCCTTTAAACTTTTGTGATCAGTATATATTTCACACTTTACACCATAAAAATGATGCCTCCAAATTTTTTGAGCAAAAACAACAGCAGATAATTCCAAATCATGTGTAGGGTAATTTAACTCAAGAGTTTTCAACTGACGTGAAGCATAAGCAATTACCTGATCATTATACATAAGGACACAACCAAGTCCCTTCAGCGAAGAATCACTGTAGATAACAAACTCACCATTCCTAGAAGAAAGTGCCAAAACTGGAGCATTCAACAATCTTATTTTCAATTACTGAAAACAATAATCACATTATTTTGTCCAGATGAACTTAACAATTTTTCGTGTAAACTTAGTCATTGGACTAGATAACTGTGAAAAATTCTCAACAAACCTTCGGTAGTAACCTGCCAAACCAATAAAACTATAGATCTTGGTTATATTTGTAGGTATTTCCCATTCTTCAACAAATTTTGTTTTAGTAAGATCAATAGTTATTCCATTTTTTGAAACAATGTTACCAAGGAATGAAATTTGTTGTAACCAATAATCACACTTGCTGAATTTTCCATACAGTTTCTTTTCTTTTAATGTTTGCAAGATAACCCTTAAATGACATTCATTATCCTCTTTAATTTTAGAAAACACCAAAATATCATCAATAAAAAAAACCACAAACTTATCCACGAACTCAGGGAAAATTCTATTCATAAGGTCCATGAATACAACATGTGCATTGGTTAACCCAAAATGCATAACTACAAATTCATAATGGCTATATCTAGTACGAAACGCAGTCTTCAGAACATCTTCTTATTTTACATTCAACTGATAGTACCCTGACCTCATGTCAATATTCGAAAAATACTGAGCTCCTGGAGCTGATCAAACAAATCATCGATAGGAGGCAAAGGATACTAGTTCTTAACAGTGATGTTATTCAATGATCTATAATCAATGCAAAGTATCATTGAACCATCATTATTTTTAACAAACAAGACAGGATCACCCCATGGAGATGTTCTAGTTTGAATGAAACCTTTATCTAATAACTCCTACAATTGCTTCTTTGACTATAAAAGTTCAACTTGAGCCATTCTGTAATGGGGTTTTGAAATTGGCTTAGAATCAGGAACTAAGTCAACAGTAAATTCAACTTCCTGATCATGTATAATACCAGGAAACTCATCTGAAAAAACATCAAGATACTCAATTACCACTAGAAAATCATTAATATGAACAATTCCTTTGTTTTCAATAATATGTGCAAGGTAACATTAATTTCCATCTTTCACTAGTTTCTCAACTTCCTGATATGTTATCAAACACAAGGTGTCATTCTTCTACACAAACTGAAACTCTTTCTAAAAAGAAACAATTTTAGCTCTGTAGTCAATGTTAGAATGAAAATGGAAAGCCAATCCATGCCCAAAATAACATAAAACTCTACTAGAGGAAAAACAATAAGGTTTTCAGGTAGATTTTATCTGCACACAAGGATAGGAAGGTTATTAGAATTTCTTTTTGTATCAACGTTTCCTCTGGGTGTTTTTAACATAATTTCAGGATTCATATCTTGAGATGGAATTATCAATTTACTAGAAAACTTCTCAGAAATTAATGAATGTGTAGACCCTGAATCAAATAACACATTGTCATAATCTGAAGAAACAAACAGTGTACCTGATACTACTTCATTCGATGGCCCAACATCTGCTGAAGTAGTTGCAAAGGATTTCACCACCCCTTTCTGCTTGTAGTCTGGATTCTTTCCCTCAGTTGAGTTATTCATTAGACACTCATTTGCATAATGACCAATTTCATTACACTTAAAACATCTTACTGCTAGCTTTTCATTGCCTGCTTGATCATCTTCCTTATAGTTACGAGCAATATGACCAGACTTACCACACCGAAAGCACTTTCCAGACTTGGATAATCATTCTCCAGGATTCATTTTACTACACTTCTCACAGGATGGGTATTTGGTTTTCTTACCTCCTGGATTCTTTGATGAATTCTTTCCCTTTTCTTGAAAACTGGACCTCTTATTTTGTTGTTTGTCAAAGAACTCCTGATCATCAGAAAACTCCATTTCCACCTTCTCTGCACAACGAACAAGTTTTTCATAACTTTCGAACTCACGAGAAGCTAAAGCCATTCGATACATTGGATTTAACCCTGAGTAAAAATGGTTTATTTCACTATCAAAATCTCGTATGAAATTTGGAGCATACCTTTCCAGTCAAGTGAATTTTTCTTCATAAGTAGCCACTAAGTCATCCTCCTGCCTCAATTATAGGAATTTGTTTTCAATCCTAAGACAAACCAACTTAGGAAAATATTTTTCAAGAAACATTCCTTTGAATTCAACCCAGTCAATAGAATCAATCTCATTAGCATCCCTAATATTTTTAACCATCGACCACCACTGATCTGCTTCACCCTCCAAACGGAAAACAACAAGACTAACCTTTTGATTGTCTAAACATCCCATGACATCAGAAATATTCTCCAGTTCTTTAATCCACCATTATGTTAGCACAGTGTCATATGATCCTCTGAATGATGGGGGATGTTTCCTCATGAAATGTTACACCACTGACATGTTCCTCTGTGGTTGATATGGAAGATCTCATGCATGGATACCACCACCATTTAAATCCTTAGTCAATTGTGCCATCACTATAAAAAACTGTTCAGTTATGATTCTGACTATCTTAGGTTGTTGATTTGGAAGTTTTTCTTCCTCCTGATGACTTCCCAACATAGCTACTTTGTTTCCTCTTTGGAAAACCATTTTGAACGCAGAAATATCTTAGGCGAAGCAATAGAGTAATCTATAAATGCTATATCATTTCAATCATACCATAAATTAATATAGGGACATAAAATTTAACATTTTTTCTAATTATTAAAGTTGTCTAAACTGACCTCTAATACCAACTATAAGGACTAGGCCTTAAACCTCACTTAATATTGAATTAAATGAATAATTCACATTGTAGATCTTTTAAGGTTTAGAGTTTTAGAGAATTATATCATAACTATTACATCTCAAAAGATTACATAGTATAAAATTCTACAAAGTATCCCTTTTTTTTACAAAACATGACCTCTTAAAAAAAGAGTCATGTCTAGTTCCATGTTTAAGACACCATGACTTTTCCTTGATCCCATCCTTGACGCTATTACACATTATGCCCTGTGAAAAACATTTCAAAAAAAACATGGGGTGAGCATAAAAATCTCAGTAAGGGATACACAAAGAAGGAAAACTGTTAGTTTCTCAAAACATCATGTAAACCATGAATACTTAATCAAAGTAATACTTTTCACCTTTATGAAGTAGTAAAAATTCTTCACTGAATAAAAGATCATTTCTTACCCTTTTGTAACCAAAATATTACCATAAAACCCATATAAAGAACACATTACATATAAAAGGTAACTTTGGACATAAACATACTTAAATGGAATAACCATTCGGTCGACTTCCACACATATCACTACATGAAATAGCCATACCGCCGACTTCCATTCCCAATGCATTGGAGGATATAACGTAACCACCCATCCTAGTATTCCCGACACCACCTTTCATTTGGTTTATCACTTAACCACCCATCCAATGTCCAAGTACCATTATTAAATCCTAACACATAAAACAATTATAAAGGAAAGAAAACATTTACACATTTCAAGAACAATATATAACATAAACATATTGACATAAAAAATCCCTTATAAAAACCATTTTCAATACCAAAATACATAAAAGAGTATATGGTATTTATTTACTTTAAAAAAATATTACGGCTTGTTAAGGAAGCCAAAGATCAAATAATACTCGCAGCGGCGGAAAGGTTGTTGTCACCGCGTACGTTAAAAAGAAACATAGTCTTTGTCATTTAGTAAAACGCTTCGTATAAAAAAGATTCCTTTTGAATAAAATTAAATGTAATCGGGGTTTATATAGTATATAAAAGAAAGTCTGGTATTAGAACAAAATATTCCTCAATGAAAAGATATTGAGACGAAGTCCCATACCTCGTGTCCGAATTTACTCGATCACTCTTTAATATTATGAATAATAAACTAGGGTTAATTTATACTTTCATTAGAAATTTTTTCAAGCTTATTATTCCTTTTATATCCGTTATTTCCATGTTATTAACATTATGTAATTATTTAAGTTAATAATGTTCGTTTTGTAGATATTTGGTTCTTAAGTCAAAAATAGACTTCTTACAATTACAAGTTGTTCATGTGGTCGAAGGTTCATTATATCAAAAATGATATTCATGATTTGGATATCATATATATCATATATATCTAGCATATACACATATTTATAATAGTACATAACATTTAGAGGTAAGAAATGAAATGCACCGTTCATGGAGATGGTAAGCCGTACATACGCATGAACGCTACTTTCATTCCTATTTAGTATTAAAAGAATTAAAAATAAATGAGACAAATATATATTATAATTCCATTATAATATATATTTTATATAGTTAACATGAGTTCATTAATTACATTCTTTATAAAATCCATGTTTGGCATGAACGAGTCACATCACTTGAGGGGTGGTAGTCCAAACTTCCTTAGATGAAATTATCATATTTGCACAACATGGAAAGAATAAAGGTTTGTTTTAAATAAAAAGTACAGAAGCATAGAGAGGGAATAAATAAATTATATATCATATATAAATACAGTGACATCATAATGTCCACCACGAAGGGTGTTAAGAGAATATTGAACAATCATCGTTTCGTGAGGCAGTAATTCACCATCCACAAAAACAATATGTTCTTTAACCATTTTACGGAGGTGTGTGTAAGTGTAGCTTGAATCCTTCTCATAAAAACATCCTATTATATTTAATATACTGGTTTTGTTACAAAATAAAGGAATAAAAATATATTAGTGGGTTGGACAAGTAAAATAAAACAAGAGAACACAAGTGAAGACATTACCTTTAAATCGGGTAACTCCCTTTGGTTTAAACCAAAAGGGTTTCTTGAAGACCTTTCTGCCTAAGGTAAGGCTTCTAAGATGGGGAGAGGTATTTTGAGAGATAAAATGAGCAGATCTTGGCTAAGACAGTGGCTTGAGAGGTGTGGGTAATGTGGTAGAGGTGGGGGCCTTTTATAAGAGGGAGGAGGGGCACTCTTGGAAGGTCAAAAATGTTACTTTATTTTAAAATGTGTTTCAGATTTTAAAGGTCCCACAATGATATATTTCGATGATAAGGTGATAAGGGTTCGAAATATACCCATCCAATAGGTTTTTTATAAATGTAAGTCTTATATTTTACCTTATCTTGTCATTTTATTTAAATTATTCATTAATGAGGTAATCACTACATCATCATGGTGTCATAAATAAATTTATTTATTTAATTTCTAAATATTATAAAAAAAATATCATGATGTTGGAAATATTTCTATATTTCTAGTGAATATTTATAGTCAAAATTATGACTAGTATAACCTCATGTAAAAATTGTTTTAGTAAAACAATACATGTTTGTGACAAATTTATTTTAACTTTAAATAAAAAGTTATTAATGTCATTTTCTTACCCAGGTGGCTCCATGGGGTCCCCAAGTTAACCGATGGATTTTCTTGGTCAGCCATGACACATAAAATAAGGTTAGGACATGTGTCATGGTAATTTCATATTATTATAACATTATTTTTACCTTAAATTACACTAATTACCTTTAATCGTGATTAATAAAACTTAAAAGTTACTATTCACCAAAAAAAATTATTTTCATCCCATTGAACCACATTTTACATAATAATGACAACCATGTATGTTGGATTATTTAAACTCAATTCACAGAAGTGGTAAACATTCAATAAAATGAAAAATTAGTTTTTTAACTACCACTTAGTGGTTTCACTATTCATCAAAAATTGAAGTTTTTCAGACAAATACCAAAAATTACCCCTAAGCTATATTTGAAATTCTGAATTAAAATATGATGTCCATTTTAAAAAATTCAAATCATATAATTTGTATTAAATAATTTAATAATTAATTCTCGTTGTCAAAACAAATAGCATGTTTTTAAGAAACAACATCTATCAAAAGATTGACAATTGTTTATGTCCAATTTCCAAGTGAAATTAATTCAAATGACCACCATTGGATTAAATGGTAACAAGATTTTATAATTTCACTTTAAAACTAACTCAAATGATAATCTAATCATTAAATAAATTAGATTAAAATGAGTTTTTGAATTAAAATACAACATTTTTCACTCATTCATTAAAAATGAACTTTATCAGAAAAATAAAAAAAAACATACACAAAGTAAATTTTTATGTCCCGATTATAAAGAAAGATTTTATTTGGTCCAATAGAATGTATAAGAGTGACCATAACTAATTTTTAAGAGGGTTCTCCATCAAAAGGCAATAAATCGACCTTTTAGTTAATATTAGACTATTTATGCTTAAAATTGAATTCTTTTCTTATTTTAATCCTTTATCTTTTATTGGATAAATGTAAAAACATTTAAAAACATATATAATCATATTTTAGTTATTTATATTCATTCCCGCCAATAAAATGGCTACGTGTTAACTACAATTTGAAATAATATTATTATATTATTAGTATGCAATTTAAGATTTCAAAGAAACTCGTTGTTGTGTATCAGGTACGCTATCTAACATAGCAACCCCTTTAAAGTAAAAATAATATTTAATTCACAAATATTAATAAATATGAAAATGTCTTATTCTTTATTTACCGGGGATGTTACAACATGAAGTATTTCTAATTATTGAATTCCACGATTACTCAAAATGAGACTATCCATCTGGGATTTTGCAACACACGACCCATGATTCTCGATTCCATCTCAACTCAACTAGACTTTCCATTATCCATTATGAACATAGGTAGTGCCATCATGTGTTGTAAATGAAATATTTTAGTAATATCAATCAAAATGGGAATGGTATGAAACCTACCAGTCCAGACCATGAATGAAATTGAAGTCTATAATATCAAGGAGAAACATATACTAGAGGAAAATATATCATCCAAACTCAAGAAGGAAATCCTTGAAATGGAATATAATTTTTTATTATACACCTAACGATGAACCGAGAATCCTCATGATACTGAAGGACTCCTTTTCTTTGTATGAAAATTCCATAATTACCTCATATATAAAATATTGCGAAGAACCTATAATGAAAAAGGAAAGAAATAATGTTGAGGATACTATAACAGTAACTCATGATGTAGAAGGCCAGGGATTATTCTCCTCGGGTGTAGGCTACAGAGCATAGTATAACCCAATCTATTGGCCTAATATGAAACAAGAAAATTCATACATTGGTCTTCTCTACTAGTGATGAACCTATATGGTTTTAATAACACATCCAATACCACCATATCAACCATATTTTCCAATAGTAGACCATCTCCCAGTTTGATGTATATATACTGATCTTGTACTCGAATATGATGTCAATACAGATCCCTTATCCATAGGAATGGGAAGGAAAACATGGATGAAGCGATGAAGGTGACCTATTATACCACAAAATTCATTATTTATTAGGATCCTCATACAATCAAGACACTTATGGTCTATCTAACAACATTGGTGTCACACCAGATAACTTTTGGTGCATGTTTTCTAGCTTGCTCTTCCAAAATGAGCAACCTCAAAATGATGTTTCATATCGCTAGAAAAATGGTGAGTCTGTCTCAAAAATGAACCACCATAGATCACTTTTTTATATTATCTCATGTACCACTCTGGCATGTGTTTCTAGTTCACTATCTAAAAAATTGATATCAGTAGGAAAACATTCCCTTGTGAGGTGATGGAGTACACATGGCCATCCTCAAACCATCTAGTAGTAGTGAGCTTTTCAGTGGTCATTAGCAATGAAAAATGATAAATATGTGTAAAATGGGATGAATATTCCACCTTATAAATATAACCATGTTGTTGGTGAATAATCTATCAAGAAAATTCAATTCTAAAATTATTCCAAAATATGTATTTATATCAGGTTGTCTGGATGTTCTCACATAACATAATGATGATCGGCCTGAGAGATTCAATCAAACCAATTTTTTTTTTGGATTCATAGTATAGATAAGTGGAAATACTGACCCAAAACTATGGATGTCTCTCTATGTCTGAAAAGGTAAATAAAATTTCCTATAGGAAAGATTATGTAGCACGATGTCTTCCTTTTGATGAGATGGTGAGAGGATGTTACTGCTAGAAATCACATGTAAATTTATCTATATTAGGTTTAAGTTGTAGAGATCTATATGCAGACAATATAAAGCATAAAAATCTATCATGAAAATAACTATTTATACCCTATGGAAGATCAACTAAAGGTGCCTCTGGAGGGACCACATGAGGCAATATGTGTGACTCAAGGCCACCGCCATCAAAGCATGGTTGTCAGCACCCTTCCTGTGTGTGGATAAAGGATGTCGTTGTGTCATAGATATAAAATTTCTAAATAAAATCCTGATAACATATACAAAAATATATAGGATAAATGAAAATATAAAAAGAGAAGGTATAAATCCATCTTATAAATGAACCAAACCTCACTGGATAATCATGAAGACATGTATAGGTGATATGAAAAGGTATCATAAGTCACAGAATACACTACATACTTCCCACTACTAAGTCCTGGTCAGGTTCACAGTCTCAAATCACACAATTGAGGTTCTCATAGTTGGAGTTTCAATTGATATGTATATAATAACAAACCCTTCAATTTCCAATTATCACCACCATTTAATATTAATCTTTTTCATTTATATATTAAATTTATTTATATGCATAGATGATTATACATAACTAGATATCTCATTCTAGTTTGACGTTTCACCATTCCTAATTTATAAAAGACTATAATCATTATAAATTTCAATAGGTATGTCAATTAACATTGACCTGAATGTTAAGTCTAGTAATAGTATTTAATAGGTCATGCGTAATGATTTTATAAAATTAACTACCATTCCAAATTTATTGATGTAACCACTTCATTTATTAAAATTGGGATTCATGTAATCGAATCACCTAACATTTCATCACAAAGAATTAGTCGTACATAGATCAAATATTGAATATGTCATTTTTAGATTTCGTCACCAATATATATATATAGGAAACAACTATTCATATTGATGATGGAATATTAATTAATCCAATTATGTTATCTCAACATGAAATATCAGCACATTTATATTTATAATAATTAATTCAATCACAGAATCACTAGAAAGATAGGAATTTTATGCAATAATAGAAATATGGAATTGAATAATTCATGACATGTGAATAATTAAGAACCTAATATGATGCAGAAGATGATATCCCTTTCCATGCCTATAACACCCCGACCCTATTTACCTAGAGTTGGTGTATTATTTTAATACATTGTAATTATTACATGGAGTCAAGTCCTGAAGGATCGATCGGTTTAGCAGTCGTCGAAACTAGATTACATACATGAATGTTACATGACATTATAAAATGAAAACAATAACAACATTTTTTTCTCTATTTACCACATTAATATCCCATATCTTATCCATGTAGGTCAACCATAAAATACTTTTTCACATCAGAGAAAATAAAACATATAAAGTTGTGAGCTCAGATACTCAGTAAGGATAACAGTATAGCAGATAATTTTATAAATAATTGAAAACATTTAAGGCAATGTTTAAAACTAAAACAAAAACCTTTTAAACATAAATTTAAGCATAATATGGAAAAGGTAAATCAAATAATTCAATTTACTTATTCACATAGAGATTATACTAGTCGATTAATCAAATGCAATATCAATATCTATTATCATAATGATAGAATGCATAATTTCAGACATCATACCCACAATGTCAAAGCCTCGTGCCAAAACGAAAAATAAGATTTTCTCAAGACCTTGTGCTAAGACATTGGTTTTTTACATGAGACCTACTGATGCATTTAGGAGCTATAGCGGGATCCACCCCTCACTTACTATGTCTAATGCATTCCTCATATGAAAATGTTGAGACATAACATAAACATTCACATTATAACTAGCAAATGAAAAGTCCATACTTTAACCATAAATCATGAATGTTATAAAAATAGCACATTCATATTCAATCATACCATAACTCATTAAATACAATAATTAAGATTGTATTTATAATAAATCAACCTCAATCAAGAATAATATCCAATAGGATGTTGACATAGTTGAAACTGATTACTAATACTATTTGAAGGAAATATCCCTCTCTCATGAAAACATTTAAAAGTCACACAATTTATAAAGGAAGATATTTAAAAGATTTTTTTTAATCAAACCCATACCACTTTGAAAGAATTTTAAATAATTAACATTTTAAAACATTCATGTCCATATAAATAAATCAGTTTAAAATAATTTTGAAAACATGGAGAATAATTACAATGATTTAGAAGAATAAATATTTAAACCATTAAAATCATATTTTAGTTGAAGAGTCCCTTTAAAATAAACCTTTTCAAAACTCCTTTATCTAACATGGACATGCATAATAAATATGTCCCGGTAAATACTTACACTTAAACAATATCAAATAATAATGAGATTGAGGAATTAACCCTTAACATGTACTTTTCTTCAGTCAAGGGTAAATTAACCTCCTATATAATTATTAAATAATTGTTATTAAATTATAAAATAACCACATACATAAATATGATATCACATATGATCTTTTATTATTTCATTGTTAATAATATTTTAGTAGTATCATTGTTTCGGGTGTTAACTGATTCATTTTCCTTTATTTGTTTTGTTACGTAGGCCATGTTTGTTATGGATAGGATGTTTTTGATTCATATATAGAATTATTTTATGTTATTAAACATTATTTAAAATAATAAAATGAAAATTATTCCATAATGTTTACGATGGGTAATGAATCTCATCGCGTTCATGGAGACGGTAATCCGTACGTACAGAAGAATGCTAATTCCATTTCATTTTTTTATTTTAAAAGGAAAAAAAATCATACATATGTATATTATTATTCTACTATAATATAATATTTTATATATTTTATGTGAGTTCATTAACACCATCCTTTATATGTTCCATGTGTGGTATGAACGAGTCATATCACTTTGAGGGGTCGGTAGTCTGCACTTCTTCAAATACAATTATCGTATATATACAACATGAAAATAATATAGGTATTCTATTAAAGAAAATTAAAGAATATTATGGATAAAATAAATATCAAAACTATCATATATAATTAGAGTTAAATCATAATGGAAACCATAATAGGTGGTAGTAGAACATTGAACAATCATCGTTTCGTGAGGCAGTAGTTAACTATCCACAGAAACAATATGTTCTATACCAATTAGATTGAGGTGTGTGTAATTTTAGTTCAAATAATTCTCATAACAACAACCAAGTATATTGATGATATTTTTGTTGTTATAAAAGAAAGGAATAAAGAGATTTTATGGGGTTCTAGAATTAAAATAAAAGAAAAGTACTTAAGAGGAGATATTACCATTAAATATGATAACTCCCTTTGGTTTGAACCAAAAGGCTTCCATGAAATGCCTTCTTCCTAGGGTAAGGATTTTGTGAGGAATAGAGGGATGTTGGGAGCTTAATTGGGCAGAGTTTGGATGAGCCAAGGGACTTGAGAGGTCTAAGAAATGGGTTATAGGTGAGGGATTTTTATAGGGGGCTCTTTAGGAATATTTGAAAATATTATTTTATTATATATATATTTTTTATTTATAAAGGCCCAAAACTCATTAAAGTAGAAGATAATATGAAACATGTTCTAAATAAAACCATTTAATAATAATTGGATATTTTTTTCATAGGGATTTAATTTTTATAATCTCATTTATCTAAATCATTCATTAATGAGGTAAAAACTGCATCATTATTGTGTCATAATTAATTCAATTTATTTGATGTATAAAAATTATAAAAAATACGATGATTTTGGAAATCTTATTTTCTTTCAAATGAATATTTATAGTTGAAAATATAACTTATATAACCCCTTGTAAAAACTGTTTTACTAAAAGATATATGTTTATGTCATTTTTGTCTTTACATTAAATTAATTAATATAAACTGTCATTATCACTCTCATGTGGCTCCATGTGGTCCCAAAATCTACCTAAGGATGCCCATGGTTGGCCATGTATCAACCAATATGAATAGTACACATGTTAGAGTAATTTAATATTATAATAATAATATTTGTTTACCCTTATTTACCATATTTACCATTTAACCATGGTAAATAAAATATTTACTGAAGTAAATATTCATAATGTATAAAAATTTAAGATACCTATTTACAAATTTTTGAACTCATGATTACAAATATTGAATTAATTTTTCTAACTTCAAAACACAGAAGTTGCAGAAATTAAATTAAAATTAATTCCTATTGTCAAAACAAAAAGCGTGTTTCTAAAAAATAATAACTATAAAAATATAGACACTTGTTTATGTCCAGTTTAAATATAAAATTACATCCAATGAACTAAATTATATTAAATGATATAAATATAATCTAATTATAATTTAAAACTACACAAATGTATATTCTAACAATCTAAATTATTTTGATTAAAAATAATGTTTTCAATTAAACTTCAGTATTTTTCACTATTCATTAAAATATGAAAGTAATTAGAAAAGTACCAAAAATTTACCCAATCTAAATTTTTATGTCTCGGTTATAAATAATAATTTAATTTAAATAAATTTAATATATAAAAGTGTAAAATATTGGTTTTAAAACACGTTTTCCATTAAAAGGAGGTAAAATTACATTTTTTGAAAAAAATATATTTTATCTGAATAAATGAATTTGTTGTTATATTATGTCTAATAAACACATAATATGGATTATAAAATTATATGGAGTATATAAAATTCAAAATTCAGTTAATTCTATTCATAACCGTTTTTTGAATGGCTAATATGGTAAGTCATGGTGCGCTCAAACTCGGTGTTGTGTGTAGTGAATGTTATTGAATTACATTGAAGAGATAAAGTAATATGAAATCATGGGGTGTTATATTCTCCCCTCCTTCAATAAATTTCTTCCTCATAATTTTAAAATTTTCTTTGAAAATAAAATGTTAAAAATAGAAAAATTCTTTTATAGAAAACCTACAAGGAAAATTAGGTTAATGAAATTTAGTCTCAATAAGAGGGAAAGAGAATAGAAAAAGTCAATACCAAATTATGATTTTGATTAAGAGAATATTGGTGGAAATTAGAGACACAAAATTGGAGGGAAAATGTAAATATTTATAGGGATTGATTGAGGTCATCAGTCACAAACAAGTGTAAAATTGATGGTCTCAAATCCATCAATTTATCATGATTTAAAATATCATCGGTTCAGAAAAAAGGTATTAGGATAACACATATTGTGTATTAATATCCCTTCCCTAATGTTCAAGAATTAATTTATTCATATAATAAGAGGGAAAATATATACTTGAAATGTAGATTTTCATTATTCAATTAATTGTTACCACAAACTCATCTTTCACTCCAAAAGATAATAGAATTTAAAAATATTATATTTATCCTAATCATATAGGGTTACAAAAAAAAATGGATTCTTAATTCATTTGACAGAATATTTAAAAAACTACATTATAAAAACTAGGACATCACGTAGTCCAGTGGTAGGTGATGTACTCTTGTCACCCTTCAGTTGCGGGTTCCAGTCTCATGGCCATGCCGGATGCGACAAGTTGTTGCCCGACCTCCGGGTTGTCCTTTTTATGACTATCAAAAAATAATCACAAGAAATGATTTAACCTTAAAAATAGTATCAAATGTCAAACTTAATATATTCCAACCTTTATACTTATCTATAGTAATTCTGTCTGAACATACACTCCACAATGTATAAGGAAGGTTACATAATATACATGTGAATACCTTCATCGTTTATTCTCTTAAAATGTGGAAATAAAATGGATTTCCAAAAAACCATATTTGAGTAGGTATGTGCATCTTTATTCCTTCTATAAATTATAGAATATTGGATATACACCTTAAATCAAACAATTTGTAATCACCAATAATGATATAATAAAAAAACCATTAATTAGTTCCAATGTAGTCAATAATATGCAATATAATTTATCCAAATCAATCATCTCTTATTCCAAAATCAATACCACAATATCAGGACCATATTAAAGTTTATCTTTCATTCAAAAATTTATTTTACAAAAAATTTAACTTGCTATTGAGTTACTTTTCTTGGTACCACACAATCTCAAATCTTTAATGAAATAGTACTGCAATACAATCCTTATATAATTCATAATTATTATAACCAGTACATCATTGATACAACCCTAAAATGGAAAAAATATTTAATATCAACAGAAGAAAATTAGTCATTACACTTCATCTATGGTAATATCATAACTTTATTATTATCCAACAACATTATTTGCGGTATAATCTGATGATTGGGACATTGATTCGTATAGTTTCCCAACTCCTTGTAGATTAAGCATTGTACATTTGAAACCATTTTCTTACCCTTGTAATCACATATGTGGCGTCCTTTTTATCCACACTTATAACAAACTCTCATTCCCTTCAATCATTTATGAAGGTTAGTTTTTTCACAAATATCAAAAATGGGAAAATCCTTCTTTCCCTTATTACCTTTATCCATATTTCTCTCTACCATTCTTTTCTTATATTCCTTCCCTTAAAATCTATTAGACTCAGATAATTGTTTACATATCTTATTAACACGCGATATTATTTCTTCATATGATGATAATATGTGGGAGAATGTTTCATTTTTAAATGTTGTCTTAATACCATGAAAGATATGATCATTTTTAATCTTTAGATCATGTGTATTGCTGGAGTTATCATTCAATCTACGGGGTTCCATTTCTAAACAATAGCATACACTAGGTTAGTTTATGAATTTCAATGGATAAGTTCAAACTTGTTAAATACCAAATATAAATTGAAATGATTATGCATATAATCTATACTCATAAAATTGTTTTCTTTGAGTAAGTATTTACTCCTAAATCATTCATAATGGATAGAAAAAATTGAATTATCCTAAGCATATCCCCCGAGAGTGTCATAACCAACAGTGCAGTAAGGCCCTTTGTCATGTACTAGGATACACCGAGTCAAGACTGAAACTCCTTGTCAGAGTATTCACTCCTAGGTACATCTATTCTAGAGCCTCCTCTACTTGATTGTATCTAGACAGGGATGTATTGTTGATAAAACTTACAAAATATCTACATTAACAAAATTTTAGGATGGTATTCTAAACTAATCCACAAAGTCTATCATAGAGTAATGTTCTCTAATCGGAGTTTTTCAAAATCTAGTTTCCATGTTTATTGCTAAACTTCCTATAATACCAACTATAATTCCCCAACCCCAGTTACCCAGAGTCAATGTATTATTTTAATACAATGGTATGATTACAAGGAATCATGTCCTGAAGGACCGATTAGTATAGCCATCTTAGAAAATAGATTTCATACTTGAACGTTACATTATATTATAAAATGAAAACAATAACAACATTTTTTCTCTATTGACCACATTAATATATCTTATCCTATCCCTATAGGCCAACCATAAAATACATCCTATCATCTTGGGAAAATTAAAACATATAAAGGGGTGTGCTCAGATGCTCAGTAAGGATAACAGTATGGCAGAAACATTCATAAAAAACATAAACATTTTAGGTTATGTGTAAAAATAAAACAAAAGCCTTTTAAACATAAACATTATCATAATATGGAAAATATAAATCATGTAATTAAATTTACTTATTCACATGGATATTCTACTATTCGAATAATCACATGTAATATCAATAGGTGATTTCATAATGCTGGAATGCATAATGTAGGACATCATAACCACATAGTCAAGGCCTCGTGCGAAGACTACAAATAATATTTTTTCAAGGACTTTTTCCAAGGCAATAATTTGTTTCATGATACCTACTTATGCATCTATGAGCTATAGATGGCACCAACCATCACATACAAAGTCCAATGCATTCCTCACATGAAAATGTTGAAATATAACATAAACATTCATATTAAGACTAACATAAGAAATGTCAATATTTTAACTATAAATCATGAATGGTATAAAAATAGCACAGTCATATCCAATAAAATCCTAACTCATTCAATAGAATATTAAATATTATATTTATAATAATTCAACCTCAATCAAGAATAATATTCAAACGGATGCTGACAGATTTAAAACTGATTAGTAAAACACTTTGAGAGAAATATCCCTTTTTCATGAAAACATTTAAAAGTAACACAATTTATAAATGAATACATTTAAAAGATTTGTTTGAATAAAAGTGTCCCATACCTCTTTGAAACATTTGAAATAATTAACATTTTAGACATTCATGTGCATATAATTATATCATTTAAAAACCATTTTGAAAACATGGACATTAATTAGAATGATTTAGAAGAATAAATATTCAAACCTTTAAAATAATATTTAATTTTAAGAGTCACTTAAAAAGGATCATTTTTAAAACTCCTTTATATAACATGGACATGGATAATAAATATGTATGAGTAAATAATTATGCATAAACAATCTTGAATAATAACGAGAGTGATGAATTGACCCTTACCTTATACTTTTCTTAGGTCAAGGGTACGTTAACCTCCTGTATAATAGTTAAATCATTTTTATTAAATTATAATAGAACCACATACATAAATATGATGTCATATATGATCTTCTAATATTTTATTGTTAATAATATTTTAGTAGTATCATTGTTTCGGGTGTTAACTGATTCATTTTTCTTTATAGGTTTTGTTAAGTAAGATATATTTTTTATTGATAAGATGTAATTGACTTATATCCATAATTATGTTATGTTCATAAAAATTATTTTTAGTAATCAAATGAAAATTATTCATTAATTGTTACAATGGGAAATGAATCTCGCCATGTTCAAGGAGATGGTAATCTGTACGTACGCACGAAGGATACATCCATTTCATTTTTTCATTTTAAAAGGAAACAAAACCAAATGATACATTGATATGTTATTATTCAAGTATAATATAATATTTTATATATTTTATATAAGATCATTAATACCATCCTTTATACGTTCCATGTATGGTATGAATGAGTTATATCACTTTGAGGGGGCGGTAGTCCGTACTTCCTCAAATGAAATTATCGTATATATACACCATGAAAGGAATAAAGGTATGATATAAAAGATAATTAGATAAGATTATAGATTAAATAAATATAATAAGTATAATATATAAATATATTTCCATCATAATTTCCATCATAATAGGTGGTAGTACAAGATTGAACAATAATTGTTTCGTGAGGTAGTAGTTCCCCGTCCACAGACACAATATGTTCTATACCCATTAGATGGAGGTGTGTGTAAGTGTAGTTAAAATAATTCTGATAACAAAAACATTTTATATTTAGTATACAGGTATTGTTATAAAATAAAGTAATAATTGGAGTTTATGGGGTTGGAGAAGTAAAATAAAATAAAATAACTTAAGAAGAGATGTTACCTTTAAATCAGGTAACTCTCTTTGGTTTGAACCAAAAGGCTTCCTTGAAGTGCCCTCTTCATAGTTTAAGGATTATAAGATGAATATAGGAATGTATGGAGCTTAATTGTGTAGATTTTGGATGGGAAAAGTGGCTAGAGAGGTGTAATAAATGGGTTAGAGGCGAGGGATATTTATAAGGGGGGAGGGTCTCTTTTGGAAAGTTTGAAAATATTATTTTATTATATAATTATTTTCGATTTATAATGGTCAAAAACTCATTAAAGTCTAAGATAATATGACTCACGTTCTAAATAAAATTATTCAATAATAACTATAGTGGTTTGGGATATTTTTTTTTAATTTTTATAATCTCATTTATTAAAATCAATCATTAATGAGGTAAACACTGCATCATTATTGTGTCATAAATAATTTTATTTATATGATGTCATAAAATTATAAAACAAATACCATGATATAGGAAAGTTTTTAATCATTCAAATGAATATTTATAGTTGAAAGGATAACTTATATATCCCCTTGTAAAAGGTTTTTTTACAAAAGGATATATGTTTATGTCATTTTGACTTTACTTTAAATTAATTAATATAAAGTGTCATTATCACTCTCAAGTGGCTCAATGTGGTCCCAAAACCAACCCAAGGATTCCCATGGTCGGATGTGTATCAACCAATTGGAATAGGACACATGCTAAGTTAATTTAATATTATAATAATAATATTTGTTTACCATTATTTACCATTATTTACCTTTTAACAATGGTAAATAAAATATTTACAGAACTAAATATTCATAATGCATAAAAATAAAAGATACTTATTTACACAATTTGTACCTATTTATTCAAAATATGGAATCCATTTTTCCAAATTCAAAACACAGAAGTGGCATAAATTAATATAAAATTAATTCCTGTTGTCAAAATAAAAAGCGTGTTTTTTAGAAATAATAACTATCAAAAGATTAACACTTGTTTATGTGCAGTTAAAATGTGAAATTTCATCCAATGACCTAAATTATATTAAATGATAAAAATATAATCTAATTATATTTTAAAACCACTCAAATGTATAATTTATCATTGTAAATTATTTCTATTAAAAAAGTTGTTTTCAATTAATCTTTAGTATTTTTAACTTTTCATCGAAATATGAAAGTTATTAGAAAAGTACCCAAAATTTATCCAAACTAAATTTTTATGTCCTGATTGTAATTAATAATTTAATTTCATTAAATTTAATATATAAAGGTGTCAAATATTGGTTTTAGAAAAGGTTCACCATTAAAAGGTGGTAAAATTGCATTTTTTGAAAAATAATTCTTTTATCTGAAAAAATGAATTTGTTCTTAGATTATATCAAAGAAATACATACCATGGATTCTAAAATTATATGGTGTTTATAAAATTCAAAATTCAGTTAATACTATTCATACATGCTTTTTGAATGACCAGTTTGGTAAGTCGTAGTGCGATCAAGCTCATGGTTGCGTGTAGCACTAGTTATTGAATTATATTGAAGAGATAACGTACTATGAAATATTTGGGTATAAAATATCAGTCCTTGAAAAAATATGTCCATAAAATATAAGAAATAATAATATCACAAAACATGTTCCAAACCCATGGTGAAAACAATGCAACAACAACATGGACATCCTAATAGTAATAACCAATCCCTGGCAATTTGTGTTTACCCTATTTATTGGTAAGATACTCCTAGATACAAACTCATTAAAAAATTCCAACACTTCATAGACTCATTTATAATATGCCTATTTTAAGAAAAATGGAAAAGGATCTATGATAACACTTTATAGCATCCTACCCCGGAATCCACTAAGTAGTGGCCCGGGAAGGTTGGACACAAGACCTCAAGCACACCACCAAAAATATCTTATGTTGCTGACTTTAAGAGAGGGTTTGTGATTATACAATGGGGACACCAAAAACCCATGAGCATAGTAATCCTAAATAGTAAATATTAAACCGAACTAGCAGAAGTGATAGTAAATAATAATTAGAATAATTATAAATAAACATATATAACCAATATGAGGAATCTTGAAAAACCTCAGATACAAAATTGATGATAATTTCAAGATGATATAAAAAAGTATTCTGATGGGATATGGTGGTAAAATCATATAAAACAAGCTATATAAAAATGAAATAAAAAGAAACTATTCCTTCTAGTAGAATCACAAAAATAGGATCAGTTCACTTCTCTCATAAACTATCCTAGTACCAACGATAAAATAATGGATGTTGGACTCTTCCTCTTGTCTACACCTATAGAACAAAAGTCTATTCACATACCATAGTTGGCTCAAATAAGGTGTGATATATATTTAGTAGGCTACAACCAACGGTGTCTAGGATAATATAGTATGTTTGTATAATGTGACTAGAGTGTCGATAATAATTGAATTGTACTAATAAATAAATAAATAAGTCCCCTTGAACTAGGTTCATCAAGGATACCGACAAAAATTGCATACTTTAACTGATGATTGATATCTCAAAATTAAAGGATACTAAGAAAGATATAATATAGGTATATAATGGATTTTTTGAATTCATGAAAGGATTAGAAACTAATCATGTCATTAAGGTAAGTATCAAGTTTGGACCAAATCCAAGAATGTTATTTGTCTTGGAAACTCCATCCATTGATTTAATAGATTTCTATTTCTTGAATATTTTTTATGGAATATATATATTTTAATAATGTTATATTGAAGTTCCATCCAATGAAAATCATATAATTGAACCTAATTATCACACCATGAGAAATATAAATACCCAACACCATATGATTCCATCCAATGATATCCATAAGGGAATACCAAATATCACTATTAGCACGGTGTAAATCATGGCTCATTGAACCCATCCCTAGTATCTCACAAAGGGTACCATGTATTTATTGTGGCATAGTAAAACCATCATGCTCATCGAGCCTATCCCAATTGACTCCCCTATGGTACCTGTATCACTCACCGGTATATATGTTATCTTATCGGCTAGCCCATCCATGGTATTCCATAAGAATACATGTATATCTCCTCGAATATTAATCATCTATTACAAACTATAATTGTGATACATGATGAGCACATCCAAGGAGTCCTAATGTTGGGATGATTATATTACCCTCATCTTTCTATGAAGAATGGGTTATCTATCAACATCTCATGTTATTTACAAATAATGAAAATCATAACAGTTTATCCAAGTTTCCCAATTCATATATTTAATTGAATTATAACTATATAATAAATCAAAAGGTCCTATCTAATGGAAACTATTTATACATAGATCATTTACCATTCTAGTAAATTTATTATATGACATTTTATATATCTCAACACATGCTATTAAACATAATTTCATGGAAAATTATATTAAGCCTTGAAAATATGCACACCCATATAAGGGAATCATGTCAAGGACAATGCCCCATGATATTGATTTGTAGGTACTTAGGGTCCCATTACATATAAAGGTAACCAGTAATTTAAGAAATTCATAATTATGGAGGTTATAGTGTGTATTCTGTCCTATCAAACAATGGTGCATGATACAAATAGAACTAGACATTGAAGGAAATGAACTAGAACACCTACCACAATCCTTTAGTAATATACCCTTCCAATACCATCCATTGAATATATACAAAACATGATAAATCTTAAGAATATAAAGAAAACAATAAAATATATAATTTGATCCCTTAACAGGAAAACACAAAACACCATGAGATAAATGATGAAAATATGGGATATGATTGAAGATGTTAAAATTATAGATCCAACATAACAGATGATTAATTATGTGGACCTTAGATGAATAAGGAGTGAGTGAATATAGGTGGATTATGTATTGGAGATTCAGATGAATGGGGTTCTTTTGGGAGAGAAGAAAAGTATGCCCATTTATAAAGAGGGGTTTCTCTCTTTTAAATGATCATCCACTATATTTACAGGGCATGTAAATGAAATACACTTTGTGTAATGATCAAGGTTTTATCATTGGGGGAAGACCATTATACATTATCAATGGGGTCTGGCCTTCCAAGTTCACTTCATGTATTAAAATAGAAGTTGTGTATTTAAATATGGGCAATATATTTAGTATATAGAATGTTTACATCCCTCCTTCTATTTTTTTTATAAAAATGAATAAATCCACCCTTAGACATTGTTAATAGGTTTTACAAAAATAGAAACTCAACAAGGTCATGATCAGAATTAAATGAAAACATACCACACTAAATTTCAGAGATGTTACATATTTATAGAAGAGTATCATATTCTTCCTCTAAATCCTGAATTTGAGTTTTGAATATAACTCAAACCTTATACTCCACATATTTTAAAGAACCTGTATAGAATGATTTTTATTTAGCTATAGTAATTAGACAATAAAATCTAGGTGATTCTTTATATATGGGAATCACTCATACATGTGTGTCACTGGGATGAAGGAATGTTCTTTTTTAGATGAAATACTATTCAATGGAACTCTTCATCGATTATCATGAACATAATGATATCATAATAATGAATTAATATCATCATAACCATATTGATGATTTTAATGATTAATTATGAGGTTATTTGTATTTTTCTATGATTTATTTTTGATATTAATTCAATTAATTAAGGGATAAAAGTAATGAAATTGCCTAGATAAACTAATGTATGTGGTATATACAATATGAATTTAAAGTGATTCCATTTGGTTTTACTAATACCACCAATATATTCATGCATTTAATTAATAGATTCTGTAGATATTACCTTGATCATGTTTTATAATTAACTTGACTCTTCTAAACTGGATATTACAAATGTACAAGAATATTTCTTATAATGTAGAAAAACCTTGTCTGATGACTATAACAGTTTGTTGCCTTTGGAAACCTAGAACACATTATTATAATTTGGTGAAATATCTTCAACATAACCCATAAATATCTTCCACTTTAGTCCTCTTTAATAAATCCTTTCATTATAAAAAGATTAAGGAAAACATAAGAAAGTATGAGCTCAGATGCTCAGTAATGGTAAACATAGAAGATATGTAAGGATAGCATTAGAAGATAGGTTTAAATACATGATCATAACATTTGAAGATCAAACCTTATATATCAAAGATCATATAAATGAGTCATGGAATTAATAATGGTTTTTCATAAGACATGAATCCCAAGAAAATCAAATCTCATGAGACAGGTGAGTATTACTACTACATAAGACTTGGAATTTGTGGAATACACATAAGGTTATAATATCTTATTTCACTAATATCTACAAAGAAATCCACTGTATGGTAATATTGGTATAATCACTCATGTATCAAATTTTGGCTTGGGATTAACTCCCATGTACTTCATGTTTTGTTCTTAAGATGACCTCCCATATACCTTCTTATTAGGGGATTAGGATGACCACCCATGTACCCTCTTATTACAGGTATATGATGACCTCCCGTTTAACCTCTTGTTGAGAGATTATGATGTCCCCATTATACCCTTTAATCTCTTTTAACCTGTATCATTACCAAATTTTTTGGAGGGATATAGGGATCCCACCAATAACATAATGAAAAAATATATATTTGTTCCATAAGAAAAAAAATCATTCATCATATCAAAACTCAAAGAATTAAATGGGTTTCAAAAACGTCATTCAACAAGACATCCCTAATGGAAATGAAATGGGATTTATAAGTATCATTCCATCATAAACAAAAATCAACCATATAAAGAATTGGGATAGTATCCATAAAAAATAAGCATAGTAACGAACAAGTATCATCAATGAATGATATTGTAGATGGAAAATAATTTTTAGGGATAACATGAAAGTCATTCATGATGAAAATATGATTTATTCTTTGAAAATGTTTTCATTTCATAAAATGAAATGGAATTATAAAAGAAAACATTTTGTTTGAAAATGAAATTGTAATACTTTATGTAAAACATCAGTGAATTAAGATTTCATGACTATGGAATATTCAATTCGTTGTTGTATAAGTTAAGAAAATATTCCTTCCATATATTTTTTTTCAGCAAATTCACAAAGTGTCTTATTTAGAAAAAGGAAATATTATTTATTTTAAACTATTTCGTAAAAAGTCAATCATGGTTAAAAAGAAAATTAAATATTAATATGATAATATTAATACATGTTTGAAAACAATTTAGGACAATATGGATGTGGATGTTATTTATTCCACAATGGGGATTTAAAATAAAACATTACCGATTACTAATGAGATTGGGAAATAATCACTTTTGACATTATAATCAGTAGAGTCATTTTTACCATGAAATAATGAAAATTATATGTATTTTTAAATACCATAATATTTAGATTAATACTCATAAAATAAATTTATGAGAAGTATATACAACACACCAAAAAAACAAGTAGTGTATATGTCTTGTGATAAAAAAAATAAAAGTGAGAAAAAAATACATTACCTTAAGTATAGAATTATTTTGTGCACATTAAAACCTCCTATATAATAAATATATCTTTACTATGTAGTTTCCTAGTGAAGATACAAGTATAACTGAGATGAGGATGGGTGAATTAGTGACAAATTTTTCTTTTGATAAGTCCTTATTTTAGAAACAAACATCACCTCTTGTTAAATATTTCATTCCCCACTGAACATAATCAAAACACAAATCCACAAGAACACAAGATTTACAAGGTTCACTACTCAACTAGATTAGCTACGTCCATGGCATGGTATGAAAACAATCCAGAACCACACAATACACTAGAAAAAAATCATTTTATGTGGAATACAATGATTTGGATATACACTTACACTCATGAAGCACTTGGAAAACAATCCAAAAGAGTGTGTGCACACTCTTAGCACAAATAGGGTAATTCCAAGTTTATGTGCCTCTTGAAAAATAGTCAAAAATATGATATCTTAAAATAAGTATTCTTTTTTACTTCACATAAGGTAATATAAACTTCTTGGAATTAATAATTATACATAGTCCAATACCATTGTATAATCATGATGCACATAGAAAGCACTACCCACTTCAATTTTCTACTTAATTCTTCAACACAAAAAGCTCCTTCGCAAATCTCCCTACTTTGTAGAGAACACTAGTTCAAAAAGATCAATATTTTGTAGATATCACTAGTTCACATAGATTACTATTTCATACAGCAGAAGATATTCTTTACAATGTTCACTTTTTTCAAAAAGCTCAATGGCACACCGTGAAGCTCCTTCCCTTCGCCGACCTTACTACCTTCGCAGATATCACTACATTCGTGAACATTATTCGCAATTCATGAGTTCAAAAATTCCCGTTGAGTATCTCCTAAATTCTCAAGGGTTTTGAGGCATATTTATAGGAATTTAAAACTGACTCTATAACCTTCCATCCACCTCAGCGCCATGTCAGCACAGAAACATAGAGCTCTAAAATTCTTCCAAAAAATCACTCTTTTCCACGCAACACCATGTCTATTTTCCTGATTCGCAAATTTTGTCTCAATCACGAAGCATTCCATCAAATACTTTGTTGTAATATAATTCTCCTTCTTTTTCACTTCTACAATGATCTCAACCTTCACCTCCACAATTATCACCTATAATGATCCTTTCCTATGTCATTTACAATGCTTGTTGTAATCGTAGAGAACACCATCAACATTCTTCATGTCTTTGTGAAATATCCTTCATGAAGACCATCTTCATGAAATTAATGAAATTTAAATATTCATATAACATATTCAAGGAAATATAATTTTTGAAATTCTATCCCAAATGCAAATTTTGGACTGGAAAAATTTGGTAGTCACTAGAAAATTGTGCCACCTTAGACCCCTCTTTCTGCAAAACCAATCGTATTGATTAACAACATATTTTCTGCACCATTCCATCATAAAGATTACATAAAAACATCTCCAAAAACTTATGATCTTTGTAATATACAAAAAAAAAGTATCATAATATTTTCCATGGAATGTATTGTAATTTCCCTCTCTTCCCTCATCCACTTACACAAAGTGATGTGATTTCGTTTCTTCTAATACTTCATTGAAACTAAAATACAGTAACTTAAAAAGATACAATTTATTATAAGCTTGGTCCTAACATACTATAAATATACCAAATAATAATATTCATATATATAATACCCTCTATGATTTTCTTATATATTTATATTACTCAATTGTTATCAATTCCATGTTAAAGATATGTTTTAGGTAATAACCTCTTTGTTTTTCATACAATTTTTTTGACTTTTTATCCATGATAATTATACATAGATATTGATTTAATACTATAATGAATTATACACATGATATAAATATCTTAAATTTTTTTAGTATATATGTATTTATGGATACTATTAAATTTTATAGGTAGAAAATAAAATGCACCGTTCATGGAGATAGTAGCTGTATGTATGCATGAATGATGTTTTCATTTTGTTTATATTAAAAAAATGAAATATATACGATATATTATAATTCCATAGTAATTATTATGTTATATATATATCTTATATATCTATTTAATTCATCTTTATTACCCCCATTTAAAATATAGATGAGAAACAAATCTCATCGCATCGTGGAGGTTAAAATGCATATATATTCACTTGCCACATTATCATTTCCCAAAATATTAGGAGGTAAAAAAGTAGATATGATGTTATAATTCCAAAATTATGATAATTTCATAAATATAATACATAAAAATTAAACCCATCGTAATCCCCAATTATATTATATGGTTATGGAAAATTAATTGTATCACTGCAAGGAGATGGTAAGTCATAGTACACATGAGAAATACCTTCACTTCTTGTTCGATGGGATAGGATATGTATAATTGTGTGTTCATAAAAATAACAAATTTTAATAATATTAATAATACACAATTTATTATTTTATGATATATATCATATATTTATATGATTTATAGAAGGATATAAAAATAGAGTGATCAATTAGAGGGACTAGATGTTCATCAAAATGGATCTCTTAGATCTCCACTATATGTCTCTATGGGTGGTATTTTTTGGAAACTTGAACCACTATAATGTGTATATAGAAGTGGAGAATATAATTGAGAGGATATTGGATGATTTGGATGGCTCATTATGTTGTTATTTGTTAAAGGAGGAGGTATCATTTTATAATGAAGGTGAGTGACACTGTGGGTATTTCTCAAAAGATTAAATTATAATAAATAAAATATCATTCCAAATTACATGAAAATTAATTAAATTTGAGGATAATGTGCTATATAGTGTAATACCATCAACAAATAGATATAATACATCCTTTTTTATAATTTTATACCATATATTTTTTATTAACCCTTTGTTATCCTATTTTAATTTTAAACTACAGTAACATCATTTTCAATATTAAAAGGTTGAGATTTATAAATATAAGGTGTAAATTAAACAATAAATGATTTTTTTGATTTATAGATGATAATTTATCCTATTTTTCCTTATTTAGTTTTTTTTAGAATTTTAACTAATTTCAAAAAACAATTTTCATAAATTATCATCACTCTTAATTTTAAAATTATTCGTTAAATTGAATTTAAGAAAATAAATCCATAATGATAACTTATAATAAACAATTTAATACACCCGTAATATGTCATATTAACCTATAAAATTCATGTATCACCGTATGTAATTAATATTATATTTATTTTAAAATTATTAATACCACATAATTGGTAGGGTATTAATGGAATAATTAATGCATTATTGTTGTGTAATTATTTATGATAATTATTTATTCAATAAAAGTTACAAAAAAATTTCCATCAGATATATAAACCCATTATCATTCATTAAAATATATATAGTATATCATATTCCCTATTTATAACCATATTACTAAAATTAAACTTATTAAAAGTAAGAGGGTGAAATTTTTTCACTCCTTTTGATATTAATAATATTAATGTATGTTTATTAGAAAATTATCAATTAAATTATTAAATTTTTATCCTTATGTCTTAAGGGTAGAATAAAATTCATAAAATAACATTATGGCATGTTTAATTATTGTTTTCTATTAATTATAATATTTTTTACCCTCAATTACTCGATTTATTCATAATTTTGGTAATAAACATTACTAATGTTTATATTCGTACTATCAAAAAATAAAAAAGACCTCATTAATAAATTCACACCTTTTGATTCCAAATATGGAGTAATTTTTTCTAAATTAAATTCACAGAATTATGCTAAATTAGTTAATAATTATTCCTGCAAACAAGTCGAATCAATGAGTTTTTAATGTGAAAACGTTCAAAATATTGAAATAATTTAATATAAACATTTAGTGTCAAATTTATTTCAATGACCTTCATTGGATTAACTAATAAATTTTTTTCTAATTATACATTAAAAAAATTAAAAATATAATTTAACACAACTATAATTTAGATGAAATAGTTGTTTTCAATTAAAATGCAAATTTTTTACTATTCATCAAAACATAAATCTTAACAGAAAAATACCAAAAAAATAATTCAAAGTAAAATTTGATATTACTATTTATAAGAAGAATTTATTTTTTCAAATTTTATTTATTAAAGTGTCAAAAATTGATATTTATCATGTCCAGCATCAAAACGTTGCAAAAATGCATTTTTAGACAAATACTTCTTTTGTGCGTAAAATTTGATATATTCTTATATCATGTCTAGAAAACACATATTATAAATGATATAAATTATATTTAATATTATATATATATATATCATTTATATAATCAAAAAAAGATATATTTTTTATTTAATAGTTTAAAACTCACTTGTGCGTATTTAAATAGTTTTCCAGAAAAAAATTTCTATTTATTTTAAAATGAGTTTTACATTAATTTATAATTAATTGGTAAAAAATTATATATACATGTTTAAAAAAAATTTAATAATTCATTTAATCCTGTTCATAAATATAATAACAATTAATAGTTTATAAATGTATTTTATAAATAATAACTATAATAAAAAGATGTTTCGTAGAAACTTATTATTGCATGAAGAGCAAGATTAATATGGTGTAGTGTGAAATGATAGAAATAAAAGAAATAAATTATTTAAAAATATATTTCATAAAAATCATTTGGAGTTACATTTTACCCCCTATACAATGAAATTTACCATTCAAATTTTTTAATGATATAAAATTTTTAGTACTTGAAAATTTCTTTTATATGAACCCAAATCATAAAAATGAATATTAAAACCCCCATTTCAATGGAAATGTGGGAAACATGTTATTTTCCCAATGTAACTCATAACTAGGTTTCCACGTAGTATATCATAAATTTAATGTGACAAAAAAATATAGATGAGAAATCTAACTATCATGTTCTGATGGAGAGTGAATGGGAACATGGTTTATATAATGTTAATGATAAAAAATCTATAACCCAAAGAGGCTTGAAAATGTCATTTATATCATAAAAAATTATGATAACATGACAAAATTTTATTTCAAGACCCTTTTCCCTAAACTTGTAAAATTATAAGTGGAAGATATAATTACATGATTTCAGGACAACCTCACCCTTTTTTTCCATGATAATGT
This sequence comes from Viscum album, assembly GCA_963277665.1. Lineage (NCBI taxonomy): Eukaryota > Viridiplantae > Streptophyta > Magnoliopsida > Santalales > Viscaceae > Viscum > Viscum album. Next base: position 1,772,706,804 of record OY728146.1, on the reverse strand, counting down.
TTTATATCATCTATTTTTATAGTAAACAATGTTCAATTTTTCATTACTAAAGAATTAACAGTTCATGATATCCATAAATATAATGACAGGTCACAAAAAAATGTTAGCACAAGTTATCCAATATGCATAAATACTCATTTAAATGGATAATAATTTTGTATCTAAAACATTATTTGATGTTTAACATACACGATTTCATAAATGGTTAACCTCATAACCCTTCCAAAAGATGAAATTCCAAATATTTATAAAAAATGTAACATAATGTATTGAAAAAATGTTACAATTGATCCCATTTACATCACAATGTATCTCTTGTTTATCACACACCAAACAAGTGAATACCTTCATATTGTATTTTAATGAATCATGGTAGATACCATAAATACATATTTAAAAAAATTGTATTCTATATTAATAAAAATATTTTCAAATATATTCATTTAGTGAAAAAATGATGTAAATTCCATCCATGATGTCATAACCATGATTTTCAACAAATCCTTAATTAGTGAAAATGTAATTAATACCATATAATATAATTATTCATATCCAATTTATATTTTTCTAATCACTATTATATCAACCTTAAAAACATATTAAGGGTTATTTTCTCCTTAATCTTCTTATTCCCATCAATATCACCTTCCAATTAAATCACTTTTCGATTTCTTTATCAATATTAAAAAAATCATTTTTTTAATTTAATGAATAAATTATAATATAAATACATATATATTTCCTGATTAATATATCATAATATTTAGTTCCAATACATATACACTTCAACTATAAAACATTATTTTTAAACCATTACTCAAGTTCATCATATTATTCTTTCCAATAATATGAAAAATGAATCATTTATTAAGGTTAATCAACCTCAATAGAATCAATATTATTATGTTTAATATAAGCCATACTATTACAACATCCAAAAAAATTCACATTTAGTTTGTGGTATCTTTATACACAACAATATAACCAATACTCATACCACCTTCCTGATTTACATCATAATAATTTAACTCAAAAACCAGTTTCCATAATTCCCATAATTTATATATTTGACATATTCAATGCTTTATTTTTCATTGTATTTCTCTTTATTCACTAAAACTATAATGACTAGTTTGATAAACACATATCATAACATAAAAACATATAATCATGAAAAATTATATACAGAATTCCAAAATCAAGACACCTAATATTAAATTTTTTTCACATTAGACTTTTTCTTATAGACATCCCTAGAAATTTCCTTAAAAATATTCTCAAGCATCACACTAGTGTTTTTTCATCCATGTTTCTAAATGTTTAATAATCCTCTACTTTGATATCAACTAAAATGAACCAGGATTTTCTAAAATTGATATTATATCTTTTTGGAGGAATATTCATTATATTGTAGATAAAATAAGCCTCAAGACCATAATAGTTTATTACCTCTATAATCATGGAACATATTCTTCTAATTTGGTGAAATATTTTCAACATCCCCCAAAAAGATTTTCTCCTTTAGTTATCATACATAAAACCATTCTCTATAACCATAGGAAAGGAAAAATAAGAAAGCGTGAGCTCAAATACTCAATATGGGTAAAATTGGAATTTATGTAAGCAAAATATGAGAATAAGTGTATGAAAACATGATCATAAAATTAGAATATCATACCCCTCATATACAAGATCATATAAATGAGTCATGGAATATTTATTGGTCGTTCATAAGACATGGATATTAATATAATAAAATCAAATGATCCATGACAGTATAACAATGGTATAAGACATGGAATTGTTGGAATACATATAGGATTTGAGTATCTTATGTCAATGATACCTATAATTACATTAATTGTATGTTATTATTTGTATAATCACTCATATAACTACATTGGATTTATATGAACCCATGTACTTCTAGTTTCAGGCATAAGATGACCTCCAATGTATCATCTTGTTTTAGGCTTAGGATGTCCTCTCGTGTATCCTTTTGTTACATTCTTAGGATGACCTTATGTGTTTCCTCTTGTTATGATCTTAAGATAACCTCCCAGGTAACGATTGAGCTCATTGAAAATTTATCATTAACTAATGAATTGAAGGGAGATAGTGGTCCCACCCAAAACATTATTAAAACTATACATATGTGTTCTACAAGAACAGAAAACATTCCTAATATCATAACTCATGGAATTCATCAGTTTCATAAACATCCTTAAATCAGAACATAACCCACTGAAATGTAATAGGTTTCCTAAATATAATTTCATCATAACCATAAATTAACAATAGGAATAATAATGATAGTATCCTTGAAAAATATCCCACAAAAAGTATTTCAAACATCTAGGAATGATATCATATATGGTAAATAATTTTGAGAGGTCACATGAATATAATTCTTGAGAGAAGCATGTTTTCTTCTTTGAAAACATTTTATTTTCTTAAAATGCTTAAAAATTATAAAGAAAAAATTTATTTGAAAATAACAATAAAATAATGTAAAATAATATTCCATGAATTAAGGACACATGATGGTGGAAGATTCCATTCATACTATATATGTTAAATCAAAACGTTTTCATATATTTTTGTAGGTAAAGTCACAAAGAGCCTTGTTTAGAAAATGAAAAAAAATATTATTTTCGAACCATTTTATAAAAAGTAAAAATTGGTAAAAATAATGTTAAATATTACTATTAGTATCAAAAAATATTTTTCAAAACATTTTTAGAAAACATGTATTTGGATGATACATATTTCACTACATGTATTTAAAAACAAACAATCCTGATTATGATGAGATTCTGAACTAATCTATTATCACTTTATAATTGGTAGAATCATATTCCCCATGAAAGAAATAAAATTTTATAGATATGAAAATTAAATAATATTTAGAATAATAATGATAAAATACATTAATTAATAGTATATAATCCACAAAATATAAACAATGAATATATAAGGCATGTGTCCTATATAAATAAATGTGAGACAAAAATCCCTTACCTTAAGTATGGACATCATTTGAACATGTTAAAACCTATTATAAAATATAGATACATTTGTTATACATCTTCCATATAAAAATATCAATATATATAATATCTTCAATGGTTTTATTATGACTTTATATTACTATATTATTAATAATTCAATGTTAATGTTATGTTTCAGGTAATAACCACCTTTTTTCATACATGTTTTGACATGTTATTGTTGGTCCTTTTATAGAGATAATGATTTCACCATATTCAAAATGATAAAAATTATATAAATATAATATATATGTTTAGTTTATATATATTAATTGAGACTCATAAATTTTATAGGTATAAAATAAAACATACCATTCATGAAGATGGTAGGTCGTGTGTACGTATGCACACTATTTTCATTTTATTTTCATATTTAAACAAAGAAAAATATATTATATATTATCACTAAAGAATATTTTTTATTATATATATATATATCATATATATTCATAAAATTAGTTCTCACTTCCACCCATGTGAAATATAGATGAAAAATGAATCCCATCAGATCGGGGAGACGATAAGCTATACGTACGCACAAAGAAAGTTATCATTTCCCAAAATATTAAGATGTAAAATGTTAGATATGATATTAATTTTTCAGAATTATAAGAACATAAAATGTACCATATATATACCTTAAAACCATCCCAATCCTCATCTATAAACGACGGTGATGGAAAATGAATTACATCGCTATGTGGAGCCAGTAAGTCAACCGTACTCTCGAGTGATACTTTCACTTCTTGTTATATGGGAAAAAAGAGGTATAATGGTGTTTTACTAATAATTATAAAATTGAATCATATTTATGATTATGAATTTTTTATTTAATTAGATATTTCATATATTTAAAGGAGGTATATAAGAGTATAAAAAGAGAGTGATCTATTTGATTGATTACCACTTCTTCGAAATAACTCATTCAGATATCCTCTAAAGGACTCTAGAGTTGGTCTTTTGGGAAGAACATAACCTCTATAATGTGTATAAAAAAGTGTATAATGTAATTATATATATATTGGTCTATATATAAAGATAAATTTGGATAAATGGGGTGAGGGAAGAGGTTTCCTTCGATAATGAATGTGACGGCTAAATTGGGAATTTATCAAAAGATTAAATTATTAAAAATTAAATATCAATCCACCTACTTTCAAAAGGCAATTAATCAAAATAAAATATTGGATTTGATATAATACCTTCAACAAATATATTTTACAAAAGTTTTTTTCTTAATTATAATCCTTATCTTTTTTATTAACACTTTGATAACCAATTTTAATTTCAATTACATGAACACCGATATCAATATTAAAATGTGGATATTTTTGCTTTTAATGTCTCCATTAAACCTCCAACTATCAATTTCTATTATTTTCGACAATAATTTATCCTTTTTTTGTTATTTATTAGTTTTATTATTTATAAATAATTTAATAAGATATTATTTTCATAAAATATCATTAGAATAAATTTTAACACTATTGATTGCATTGAATTTATGAAAATCAGTACAACAAGAAAAAATATAAACAATTAATTTAATAAAATTTTAATATGTTAAATTAACCAATAATATTCTTTGACCCCCATAAGTAATTAAATATATACTTATTTCAAAATTTTATTTCCACTTAATTGTGATTTTCATTAATTTAATAATTACTACATCATCATTGTGAAAGTATATACTATAAATATTTATTCACTAAAAATTATAAATAATTTTCTATGATTTATATTAAAATTTTATATTTCATAATATTATATATATTATAGAATAGATTCTATTTTACCTGATACTAAAAATATTGTACCTATTAAAAGTATGAGTGTGTCATTTTTTCACTCTCTTCGATTTTAAAAATATCCATGAATTGTTCCTATAAGAGAGTTTATAAAATTATTAAATTTAAATAATTATGTTTTAACGGTAGAATTAAATTCATACAATAACATTTGGGAAAATTTTATGGTAGTTTTATAATATTTATAATATTATTATTACCCTCAATTACTTGACTTACCCTTAATCGTGTTAATAAAAATTACTAAAGTTACTAATCATATTATCCAAAAATATAAGGGACCAAATCAATAAATTTTAACCTTTTTATTCCAAATATGGATTCTATTTTTCCAATTTCAATTCACATAATTTAATGATATTAGTTTAAAAATTAATCATACGGATGATATGAAACCACATGTTTTTAAAGTGCAAACATTCAAAATATTGAAAGTTTCTTAAATCTAGATTCACTGTAAAATTGATTAAAATAAACTTAATTGGATTATATAATAATAATATGATCTAATAATACATTAAATACAATTTAAATTTATGTTTGACAATATAAATTATTTAGAAAAAAAGATGTTATCAATTAACATGAAATATCTTTTTTATTCATCAAGACATGAAAATTATCAAACAAAATACCAAAAATGGAAAAAGTGAATTTTGTTATTCCTATTTAAAATAGAAAGTTTTTTAATTGAATTTATAAAACTATGATGAAATATAATTTTAACATTTTCCCCATAAAAAAAGGAAAACTATATTTTAAGAAAAATAGTTATTCTTTTGCATAATATTATATTTGTTCTTATACTATGTCTATAAAATACATATGATAAATGTTACAAATTATATTGAATATATTATATATATATTTCATTAATATAACACAACAAGATTTATCTTTTTATTTATTTTCATAAAATACACTGGTTCACATTTAAATTGTTTTTTGGAAAAACATTTCCTTTTATTTTAAAGTGGGTTTTACATTCATTTATAATTAAATGGTAAAAGATTTATATACACATGGGTAAACTATAATTTCATAATCCAATTAATCCTATTCATATCAGTAATTCTAATGACTAGGATATAATTGTCTTGTTCAAATAATCTCAATAATAAAAATATTTTTTATTGAAATATAGTTTTGTGTATAACGCAAGCCCAATATGGTTTAGTGTGCAATGCAAGAAATGAAAGAAATAAATTATCTAAAAATATATTTCATAAAAATATTAGGGTGTTAAAGTTAAAGACATATTTATTGATGATATTCCTATATATTACAAGTGAAATGAATAGAATAAATATTAATTGATGATTTTACTAAGGACCGTAATGAAGGATAAGTTGTATTAAAAATTTAAAAATGGATAATTTTTTATGAGAAATGATTTATTACTGAGTTATATAATATTAAGAAAAGGTATATTGATAGATCCATCAATAAAAGAAGTTATTGATCATTTCCTAAGAGGAAAATTTTTGAATGAGATCATTAGTTTTCCTGTATTATTTAGAAATTATAGATTCTTTATAATGAATTTCTCAAAACTTACAAATACACTCACATAGTTAGTATATAATGGAATCAAATCCCTATTGACCAAAGAATGCGAGGAAAAATTTATGGAATTTAAGAGAAGTTTGGTTGTATTGTTCACCTATACAAACCCAGCCCTATAGTGTACATGTTTTTGTGATTTATAGTGACACATAAAAAACGTGGTTGGATGTGTTATTTTGTATAATGATATGCTAACAGACATTATATACTATCAAAGTAAGGTTCCTCAAAAAACATTATCTGACTCATGATTTAGAGTTAGATGTGATTATGTTTCCTTTAAAAATATGATTCCATTACCTTTAGGAATAATGTTATTATTAATATAATAAAAATAAAATTTTAATTTATACATTCCCCTAAATTGATGTTAATATGTTCCAATGAAGTTGGATGGAGTTGATTAAATACTAATAACACTAAATACATTACCAGAATAGGATCATGGAAATGACATTTGATACTTTGAGTCCTAAACAAAATGCTAGATTATCAATGATGAGCATTTCAAATACCAATAAATTCCATATGCAATTTTTAATTAAATAGAATTTTTACAAGACTGAAAAAATTGACGACACAATAATCCGAGGCCGGGAGAGCCCGGAAAGAAATTTTTAACTTTTTAAAGGTACATTAAGTAAATGTGCTAACACAATTTTTTATCTTTTGAACCAGTGATCAGATTAAAAATCAGAGAGCACAGTTGAATTCGTAGTGCCAGGATTCTCTTAGGCGAAGCATAACTTTATTTGAAAAATCTCATATGAAAATGTTATTTCTCAGACTATCGGAAAAAATAACCAGAGAATATTTTTTTATTCTTTTTGAAACCATCGAACACTAGTTGTGGGACCTAAAAGTGGGTCGTAAATTATGTGAAGGTCATTAAATGACATGTTACACTGGTTGTGTAACCACAAACATCACACATTTAACAAGTTCATTATTCGATACTCATTAATAAACCATATTAATTAACCACAATGTGAGGAGATATTTTCTATTACTAATCAATCATTGGCAAGGGAATTTAGACCCCGTGAGAGAACTCTTACCAAATCACCAGTGGAAACCCTCTCCAAAAAAGAACGAGGACCGAAAAATTCTATTGGGGATTTGATATAGAGATAGACGAATGTCGAAGAACATATATGAAAAATAGATTCACCTCCTTCATAATTAGTGAATCCAATGTGTTCAAGGTAGGGGTTTATTTGTATGTACGTTTTAAATGATTTCCTCTTCTATGTTCTTGAATAATACGAAGAACGTAGATCAACCGACTAATGGGTTGATAAGTGATCTTATCATTTTTATGGGAGGTTTTTGGGGGATTTATTTTTGTGGGTTTTTATTTAATCTTATAATGATTATTATTTGAACCTCATGTAATATGTCTAACAAAGAGGTAACGGGCTGAACCGATCAAGTCCCGAACCCTCCACGGAACTTGTTCTTTGTGTATTCTTTGAGGCAGACCATCGAACGTTGCAGGAAGGCTTTTTTGAGGTCCATGCATTGAAGGTGACGTCGCAGTAGACCTGTAGGTGCAGATAAGTGGAAGAACGGACCGCCGGAGAACATCTGCTGGTCTGGCGAACATTCTACTGGCCCGTCGCCGGTCATGTGCCGATTGGAGGGCGGCACACCGTGGTGGAGGTATCAGAAGCCATCGTGCTATTGTAGAGGAGGCACCATGGCTCTGATAGTGGTAGTAGGTGGATCCTCACCTATAGGTCCCACCATTGACTAGTCTATGTGGACCGATCAGGTGAAGTGGTGCTAGGTTGGCACTACTATGGGAGGAACCGAACGGACTTCGTCCATTCGGGGAGCATGGACCGCACTCGGCCAGCCGGTAGGTTTCCAGGCTGGCCGGACCTGCAATCATGGATATACACATGTACCGTGTCCGAACCACCAGCCGAGCTGGACCTGTGGGTCCAACGGGTCAGCTGGGTCGGACCCCTACCAGCCCCAACCAGCCCTGTTTCACTAAAAAATGAGTATCTTCTAAATCAGATGTCTGTTTGATTAACTATATGATGTGTTGGAACCCTTAGGAAGAGGAGTTAATTTTTAGACACTACACATGGGTTTTGGAGAATGGTTTATTATGTAAGGGTTGCATCTGACTAAATCCAACCTGGCCCTCATTACTAATGTTTATATAACTTACAGACCGAGCCTCTGATCAACACGCCGTCTGTTGCGTTGGATCCTTTATGACATGGTGGTCCTTCAAGATACTTCTTTGTGGGACTTAATGTAGGTTTAAAAGAGACTACTGGCTTGAGGATCATAATATACGAAACTCAATCACACCATGTGAGGGAATCATGTGACTGACTGTCAAGTGAAATGTGATCCTTTTTGGAACGACATTAGAGCGACCCTGTGTAGATCAATGACTTACGACCCTATGTTGATCAGTAGTAGGGAGACCCAATGAGGACTAGACTTAGAGAATCCCTTCCAGGAACATCGAATTACGACCATATGTGGATCGATGCCTAATGACCATATACAGATCAATGACTTACGACCATGTGTGAATCAACGAATTACAACCCTATGTGGATTGACAACATACAACTCGGTGTGGATCAGCAGTAGTGTGGCCTAACAAGGAACAGTCTTGGAGCAGCCCATTTTGGATCAGTGATTTACAACCCTGTGTGGATCGATGACATACGACCCTATGTGAATCGGGAGTTATAACCATGTAGGGATCAGTTATAGAATGACTTCTTCATTGATCAGAAGTGGAATTTCTCAACGGAATAATATGATTAACCATTACGACTATTCATCATTATTCATCTTATTTTATTTATATACCCGGTGTGAGCTGTATTTTACTTGTGTTTTTTTATTAATATCATGTTTTGAAGTTTTTACTTTGAGGAATTATGGGAGAACTTCGAGGGTCATGGGGTCCCGATTGGGTATTGTTATAATCACCGTTTCACGGGATCACTCACTCCATGATGTGTCTTGTGTAGACGACGAATAACTTTGACTAGGATTTGGGAGCTAGGACTAGACGGTGCACGGAGGAGACTAGTGGAGGTGGAGAGATGATGTGATGAGTTGTACCTACCATTCAGGTAGGATCCTTTGAGGATGACCTCAGGAGCTATTTTTTCCTTTTTTCTTTTACTTTCTTTATTTTGGGTTTGTATGCCAGCCTATCCTGCTTCAGTTAACATTTTTTACATTCAGTAGTTATAGTTCATGGTTTTTTCTTATTGTGCACCTGCTATGTGTGTTTTTGGGTTTAAAATAAATGCCCTCTAATGTAGAGACACACCTTTCTGGTGCAAGTTTCCAACCCATGACCTCTGGAAGGCGGGCCTTGGATGGTCATTTCACAGGCCCCGGGGGACGGGTCATGAAAAATTAGTATTCAAGGATACGGTTCTACTGAAGAACTTACATTTTATCTTTTCAATGGGGTAAATAGTGTTATGTGTTTTGAGTACAGTTTTTAGTTCAGGGAGTCCAATGTCGGTGCAGCGGCCAACATATCAATACACCAGGACCCTAATTGTATATTTCCGACTCGATACGTGAAAACACAATTTGTGTGTGTTTTGGAAATGTTTTTTATATATATTTTTGAGTCAACTCCCCAGGTATAACTTATTGATCATGGCACATCTGTTTCATTATAGGATTCCTCCATGTAGATAGCCAGTAATGATTCCAAGGATAGTTTATGATGAAAAATCACCAAGCAACGAGGCTTTGGTTCCGGGCCCTCTAAAGGAGATTGTACCTTCATGTGGTGTACCATCATCACCACTACCCATAGGGAAGCAGTTTCTACTAGCCCCACCAGGAAACTGTGCATGCCAACTTAGCGCGTTGCCTGAGTTCCAGCGGAAGAATCCTCCAATGTTTCTATGTGATATTGATCTTCAGGAAGCTGAGGAATGACTGGAGGCTGTGGCTTGAGTTTTCAGCATATTTGAGACACCAACTGAACAAATGGTGATCCTAGATTCTAGCCTCTATCAAGGCACAACTGGGAGATGGTAGAGCCTAACACTCAATTTTCACGATGAGGCGACCCTCACCTGGTTGGACTTTGAGTGCCTCTTTAGGGTGGAGTTTGTACCAGTGATGCTATGATCTGTGTGTATTTAGGAGATCATGCACTTATTGTAGGGTATCCTAACAGTACACCGATACTCGGTGAGATTAAATGACCTCTCCCACTACACCACCGATAGTGTATGAGACCCTTTCTTCATGGCCCATACCTTTGAGCAGGGTCTCTAACAGGATATTAGATCATCAATGAAATCTCTCAACATATAAATTAAGGTAGGAGTGTATCAGATAGCACTTCTAGTGGAGGTCTTCCTAGATCATCTTGAACCAACAGTGAGAGACACCACCAGATGGCACATTGGCTAGTCATCTGCATCCGGCAGTAGGCGGATGACATAGAGACCCAAGCAGGCCAATCCTTCTAGTGGACGACCCTAGGATGTATGGTCAGTGGCACCGAGCTCACAGGACAGAGGAGGTCAGTAGAGGATCATATTGTGCAAGTCGTGCGGTGGGAAGCATCACATGGATCATGACTGCCCGACCCACCAAACCGCCGATCAGTAGAAAATAGAGGGACTACTGGGGCATATGCAAAGATTTCAGCGGGGAGGTCCATAGTTTGGTGGAAGTGGTAGAGGAGTTGGTCGTCCAGTAGAGAGTGAGTAGATATTTGAGGTTCTACCACCACCACCTCCAGGTGGTCCAACCCGACCTCAGGTAAGAGGTGGATAATGATGATCTCATCTTCAGTAAGCTGAGGCCTACAATCAAAACTCTCTAAAGATGATACGAGGTATGACCAATGTCTACTCTACCATAGCTTCTATTCTTATAGACAAAGGTTACAATCACTCTTTCATTACCACGACTGTCATTCGGAGCTCGAAGATTCTGATGGAGTAGTTGGATCGATCCTTATGTTTCGATACTCTTACGGGGGAGGATTAGATTATGACGCACTAGTTCCTTCTGTGTGAACTTACTCTAGGAGGATAGATCTTTGGCTTGGATATCCTAGTAGCATCGTTATGGCCTTACGACGTCATCTTGGGTATGGACTAGTTACCCATGATCTATGATCAGATTGAATATTTTAGGTGAAAAGTGTGGTGTGTGTGTGAACATTGGACTAGGTTTTCCTCCACCAGTGAGAAGGGAACCTTTGCAGCTTCGGATGGACATTCTCAGAGGACTTTTCAACTGATCACTCATAAGTTGGCTAGCCTTACCATTGGAGAAGTTGATGAGAGGAGTTCGAGCTATCCTATAGTGTTGGAATAGTATGTTGATGTCTTTCCTGCGGTTATTCTGAGACTACCTCCTTGCTGAGAGGTAGACTTATACATCTACTTTTACCCAGGGATGACAATGACATCTACACAAGCATATTTTATTGCTCCCACAGAGCTTCGTGAGTTGAGGGTACAGCTGGAGGACTTGTAGGGGAATGGGTTTATAAGGCCTAGTGTTTCTCTAGGGGAAGCCCTAATTTCGTTCACCGAGAAGGAAAACAAAAGTTTGAGGCTTTTTGTGAAATATCAGCACCTAAACCAGATGACCATAAAGAACATGTATCCACTTTCAATGATTAATGATATTTTTGATCAGCTAAAGGGAGCTCAGTGGTTTTCAAAGATAGACCATGGATTAGGCTATCGTCAACTCAGGGTTAGAGATGAGGATGTACCGAAGATGGCTTTCAGATTCCAGTATAGAAACTATGAGTTCTTGGGTATGCCTTTCAGCATGATCAACACCCCATCATTGTTACTAGGACTCATGAACCAGATCTTCTAGCCTTACCTTTATTGCTTCATGGTGGTTTTAAATGATGACATCTTGGTGTACTCAGTGTCGGAGGATGAACATTCTATTCACCTGAAGATAGTTCAATATACACTCTGAGATCCCCAGGTTTATATTAATCTCTATAAGTTCTAGTTTTGGATACATGAGATCCACTTTCTAGGACATGTTATCTTAGAGGCCGGAGTTGCAGTGGACCTGAGAAAGATAGAGGTAGTGCTTGCTTGAGAGACACCTAGAAGCATGGCTGATGTGTGGAGCTTCCTGGGGTTGGATAGGTACTACCAAAGATTTGTACCTGACTTTTCTAGAGTAGAATAATTCTTTTCAACTTTGAAAAATAAGGTACATCCTTTCTTTTGGAAAGGGATATTTCAGCAAAGTTTCAAAGAGCTGAAGTGGAGACTGACGAGTGCCCCCATCTTGAGGCTATTAGAAGAGGGCATTGGGTATGTAATCTACTATGATGCATCAGGGAATGGACTAGGATGTGTCCAAATGTAGGAGATATCTGTGATCTATTAAGACTCAGGATAGTTGAGACAACTTGAGCTAAACTATGCTACCCATGACTTGGAGTTTGTAGGAGTGGTCTTTTCCTTGAAGATGTGGAATCACTACTTGATGAGGGAATGGTTTACTTACTAATATGACCACAAGAGCCTCATGTATATATTTTCACAAAAGGAATTGAACCTGAGACAATGGTGATGGATGTAGTTCCTCCAAGACCATGACTTTGAGATAGTCTATAGTTCTGGAAAGGGAAACATGGTAGGAGACACACTCAATTGGATGTCTGGTTTACCATTGTTGGGAGAGGTGATAAAGAAACTATCTTCGTTTCGGTTATCCTTCATGGATAGTGATGGATCATCTTACCTCTATTATGTGATAGTCACTCCCCCACTCCTTAAGTGAGTTAGAGAGGCTTAGCTAGAAGACATTGACTGTGAGACCCGATATGCTCAGATATCCTTATGATAGGCTCCTAATTTATTTTCTATGGTAGGGAGCACATCATCCTTTTCAGAGTATGCACCATAATGCCAGTGACTCTATGAAGAGAGGTGTTGAGGGAGTTCCACACATCACCTTTGGTAGTACATCCTAGTGTAGCGAAGATATTCCAGGACCTCCAATGTCAGTATTGGTGGCTAGGGATTAAGAAAGAAGTCACGGAGTTCGTTTCATGATGCCTCACTTGTCAGTAAGTGAAGGATGAGAACTAGGTTCCAGCTGGCTTAACTCATTCACATGAGGTGCTGGAATAGAATTGGGATGGTATCCCATTGGACTTCATCAAAGGGATACCATGTATGTCTAGGGGCCATGATTATATATGGGTTATTTTTTACCACCTCACCAAGTCTTATCACTTCCTACCCATCTTAGATAAGGGATTAGTAGAGGGATTAGGACACCTCTATATACAAGATATTGTACGATGTCAGAAGGTGCCATCGATGATCATTTCAGATAATGACACTTGTTTTACATATTGGTAGTGGAATGGATTATAGGAGGAGTTTGGGACCTAGCAACACTTGAGCACCACCTTTCACCCTCATTTTGATGGCCAGATAGAGAAATCCAAACAGACACTATTGGACATGCTTTGTGGTTGCATCCATAATTTTGTCCATAGTCAGGAGGACCAATTTCCCTTAGTGGAGTTCACATACGACAAAAATATCATTGCACCATTGGCATGGCACCATTTGAGACCTTGTATAGGAGACCCTGAAGATCACCTCTTTGTTGGAAATACCTTGGGGTGTCAGCACTTATGGGTCCCGAGTTGGTACATGCTACCACTGAGAATGTGCAGATCATCTAGGAGTGGAGGGAGGCTACACATAGCGGGAAGAAGTTGTATGCTTACAGAAGATTAAGACCCTTGGAGTTAGAGGAGGGAGACCATATCTTCCTATGGGTCTCACCTTGATGTGGTTTATAGAGATTTGGTCAGGGCACAAATCTAGATATGAGGTTCATCAGACCATTCCAGATTCTCAACAGAGATGGCGAGTTGGTGTACTGCCTAGCTCTCCCCCCCCACAAATTCACTAGGTGTATAATATTTTCCATGTGTCACAGAAAAAGATATACGCGCATGATCCGTCACACATAATCAGTTGGCGAGAGATTGACATTGGTGATCAGGTGATTTTTTCGGATTTCCCAGTGGTGATAGAGGATCGATAGGATCATGTCCTATGTAGATGATCAATTCCTCTTGTGTGTGTTTGGTGGTAGCATGGGAACCTTCAAAAGAGAACATGAGAGTGGGAGGCTCCAATTTGTGCTCATTACTTCAATTTGTTTTCCTAGCCTTTTTTGTAGGTTTTGGGGACATAAATCCCTATGGTGGAGAGAAAGTAAAGACCAATAAATTCCATATAATCTATTTAATTAAATGGAATTTTTATGAAACTGCAAAAATTGACGGCATTTGATTCTGAAGCCTGGAGATCTAGCAACAAAATTTTAAATTTTTTTAAAGTACTTTTAGTTAACATGTGGGATCAAATTTATATCATTTGAACTAGTGCTCGAATTAAAATTCTAAGGGTACCGTTGAATTCACATCGCCAATATTAACTTAGATGAAGCCTAACTTTGTTCAAAAAAAGTTGTACGGAAAAGTTATTTTTCGAACTTTTAGGAAATAATATTAAAATAAATAATTATTTTATTTTATTATTTTTTTCAACCATTGAGAGATTGTGGTAAGATGGAAAAGTTGGTTGTACATTATGTGAAGGTAACTAAATGACCTATTACAATGGTTGTGTATCCAAAAATGATGTTTGTTTAACATGTTCATTAATTGAGATTCATTAATGAACAATATTAATTAAAAAAATGTGGGGGATTTTTTCTTTTATTAGACAATCGATTGCAAGGGAATTCTGACCCCATTTGAGAACTATTGATGAAGCGCTGATGAAAAGCCTCTCCAATATAGAACAAGGAACGAACAATGCCATTGAGGATTCTATCCATAGATTAAAGAATGCTGATGAACATCTTCAAATAATGTCTTCTTCTCCTCTATAAGTGAATCCTACATTTTCAAGGTACATGATTTATTTGTCTATGCATTTTAAATGATTTACTCTTCCCCACTCTTGAATAATACGAAGAATACATATCAACTGACTAACGGGTTAATCCGCGATTCATTTATTTATGTGGGAGTTTTTTTCTGGGTTTTTTGTGGGTTTTTTATTTTTTCTTATAATGATAATTATTTTACCCCCATGTTATTTGTCTAACATAGAGGGCGTGAGCCAAATCGAACAAGGGATGGACCCTCTATCAAACTTGTTCTTGGTGCATTCTTCGAGGTAGATCAATGACCATGGTGGAAAATTTTTTTTGAGGGCCACATAGTTAAGACAATGTATCTGGAGGCCCATAAGTGCAGACTGGACGAAGAACAGACAACTGAAGGGCATCCAGTGGTTTAGCGAAGATTCTACTGAGCCGATGGCGGCAACTGTGGAACGCGATGGTGTCGTCCACATTTCTATTAGTGGGAGACATGCCACGGTGGAGGCAGTGATAGCCATCGAGCTACCATGGAGGTGGAACCATGGCTCCTGCCTTTGTGGTAGGCAAACACCCGCCTACGGGTCCCGCCATTGACCGGTCCACGCAGACCGGTTAGGTGAAGCGGTGCTAGGCTGGAACAATTGTCGGAGGAACCGAACAAACTTCATCTGGTATGGGGAGAAAAGGTCACGCCCAACCAGACAAATGAGTTTTTAGGTAGGCTAGACCCACAATCCGGGTCAGACCTTCGAGTCGTGTCGGACCCCTACCGGACCCGACCGACCTTATTTCACTAAAACATCACTGTCTTATAAGCCAGATGTCCATTTGATGAACCGTCTATAGCATTGGAAACCTTATCATGGGGTGGTCCTTTTTTAATACTCAACATTGATTTTGGAGAATGTTGGATTATGTACAGGTTGGATAAGACTCAAATCCAGTTGGGCCCTCAATACTAAAATGACTATAACTTACAGACCGAACATCCGATTGATGTGTTGTCTATTTCATTGAATCCCTTATGACATGGAGGTCCTTATTGTTACTTTTTCATGGGACTTTGTACTAGTTGAAATAATAACATTGGATTTGTAAGAAAAATCTTTGTAACTGAATTTCACTATGTTCAAGAATCATGTGGTTGGATGTCATGTGAAGAGAGACCCTTTCTGGAATAGCATCAGAGTGACCCTCTATGGATTAATGAACTATGACCATGTGTGTATAAGTAGTAGAGCGACCTGATGAGGACCTTCCTTAGAGAGGCCTATCATGAAACACCAACTTATGACCCAGTGTTGATCGATGACTTATGAACCTGTGGGGATCAACGACTCATGACCCTGTGTGGATTGATGACTAATGACCCCGTGCAGATCAATGACTTATGACCCTATGTGGATTGATAAATTACGACCCTACATGGATAAATAGTAGCACCACTTGATGAGGACCATCATTAGAGTAGCCCATCATGGATCAGCGACTTACAACCCTGTGCGGATCGATGACTTATGACCGTGTGCGGATCGGTGACTTACGACCCTATATGGATAATCTAGAGAACGACTTCTTTATGGTTCATCAGTAGAACTTCTCAATGAAATAATATTATTTATCCTTAAAAATAATCGTCATAATTCTTTTTATTTAAGTTATATACTTGGTGTGAGATGTATTTTACATGTGCATTGTGATTGAGAAAATGCATTGTGGTTTTTTATTTGTGGATTTCTAAGAGAACTTTGGGTGTCTCGAGGTCTCTACTGGGTATTGTTATACTCACCCCTACACTGGCTTCGCCTGTAACATGATGTGTCTTGTGCAGATGACAGACAACATTGACCGAGATTTGGGAGCAAGGACTTGGAAGTGCACAGAGGTGGCCGATTGACGTGGAGAGTCGTAGTAACTAGTGGTACCTACGATTTAGGTAGGATCCTTGTTGGAATCCCTCAGGTGTTATTCTGTATTTTTGTTGTACTTTCTTTTAGTTGGGCTTGTATACTGGCCCATTGTACTTTAGTTCACACTTTTTTTACTTTCAGTAGTTATACATCATGGTTTTCTCTTGTTGTGTAACTAGTCTATATTTTGGCATGTTTAATTGTAATGACTTCCAATTTTAGGGATATTTCTTTTCTGGTGCTAGATGCCAACCCCTGGCCTATGGAAGGTGGGATTGGGTTTTTAACGGCACGGGCCCCGGGGGATGGGTCGTGGAAATAATTTTAATGGATCCATATTTTATTATATGAAAATGATAAACCATGAAACAAAGAAGGAAGGTGATTCTTCATATCATTGTCAAAAGAGTTTTCAACCATTAGCATATGTGTTGATTAAAGGGACATATATGAAAAATTTAGAGATGAACAATAATCTTGAAAATGTCTTTGAGTTTAACATTTATTATGAAAGAATAATAAGTTGCAGGTACCAAGAATGTTTGTCAATAATAGAAAACATGAAAATGTATTTATTAGAAAAAGATAATAGCTCATCAACCTCTATTGATCTTATAACTTTGAATATAAACTAAGGTTTTAAAGATTATGTTTTGTGGGAATACAAGAAAAAGAAATATTACATAGTATGTATCTCAATTATTGGAATGATTTTCTGTCAAGGATGCGACAAATATGTATAAGGTGATGTTATAACCAAAACCCACACCTGAATAGAATTGGGAAAAAATCACCATAGATTTCATCATTGGATTCCCTAAAGAAACAGAAGGACATAATTCTATTTGGGTTATAATCGACCACCATAAAAAGTCATCACATTTAAATTCTATTAAATAATATAAATTTATTGATTGTATTACAAGGATATATATTACATAAGTGGAAATATTTTCTGGAGTACCACATTGGACTATATATTATCATGATATGAGGCTTACCTCAATGTTATGAATATGTCGATAGTAAGCTCTAATTATATAGTTGTTTTTTCTACAATTTCTATCATCCTTATATAGTTTTTTAGTCTGAGATAAAAAATAAAACTATATATAATATTGTAATATTATCTTCCCAATATTTCAAATGTGGTTATTATCCACACATCCCTCTTGGAAAATTTTCATAAATTAATAAATATCACTATAGCATTCAGAAGGCTCCTTATAAATCCATTTGAAGAAGGAATGGAAGAAATCCATTGTTCTTGGTTGATGATGGAGAATGAAGGTTATTGGTATCTATGATACCTAAGGAAATGATTGAGAATATTAAATCCATTTTGGAATACATAAAATATTATTTACATTGAAAAAGTGTTATGCTTTAAATCACTAAATAGATATAGAATTTTATGTTACTTAGTAGGAATTCTCATAAATTTCACTGTAGAATGATGAAATTAAATAAATTAATTATTTTCGGTTAATACCTATCAATATTAAATCATTTTATATTCATATTAATATGGGTATTATAGTTTATAGATTGGGAAATCCACCAAACCTCTATCACTATCAAGATGTGTTCCATATATCCATCCCGATGAATTACATAACAGGTCCTTCAACTATAATAATAATAGAAGTTGTGTCACTAGATCATTATCATTCAAATAAATAAAAATATGTAGAAATATTGGATTATATTTTTAAAGTGCTATGAAATATGACTAATTACCTTCATAATGTTATCTATAGGAATTAGAAATTAGAGAAAGCTATATGGGAACATGAACATGTGATGAAGCCAAGAAATCTATATTTTTTATGAAAGGGAATGAATTTAACGATCCAAATTCATTTAATGAGTTTATAATTTAACAATGCATAATTTATTTGTATTTCCTTTGAAATAATCCTTATGTATTTTGTTAATTTCATTACATGCAACATCGTATCAAAATTAGATTGTGATATAATATACCACTACAACAATTTCATTGGCTTGGAATGTATGAATAATATTAAACCCGTAAAAAATGTTATATAAAAATGTTTTTTGAAATTCATTTATTTAATTATATCCTATGAAATAATCATTTATTTATTATTAAAATCATTCATGGATTAAAAGAACTATTTTTTGAGGAAATATATTTTTCTACATGTTATGTATAACTATATAAAAAAATAACATTGATCACAGTAAAAAATTTAATATAATGAAACTTATTTTAAATTTAAGAATAATCAATCCTAAAATAATTAACCAATGTTTAGAAATGAAGATAAAATATTATAATGGTGAAAGAGATAATTTCAATAAAATTATATCTATGTGAACAATGTGTATTTATTATTATTATATATATATTGATTATCAGTTTTGAAAATTTTGATAAATTATATATTCAATTAAAATTTTTAACGTTCATCTGATAGTTTTTCTAGGAAATTCATTTATTTAAATTCATTTCTAAGATAAAAATCTATTTTTTTTGTAAAATGGGTTTTAGTAGAAATTCTTGAGAATAATTTTGAATTAATTTTTACAAATTATATAAATATATTTTGTTAAAATAGAATCCATCCTTATAATAGTAATTTTGATATATGTTAATGAGGCCACAATCATTTTTGGTCATAGTGAATAGTAAAAACAATAAAAAATATTTACCACAGTTATGGTTAAAATTGGTTTATCGACATGTTAAACTAATTGATAAGGGAAATAATGACAAAAAACTTATCTATTTCTTATTTTTGGCTACTATTTATACCCTATATTTTCCTAAATTATATTTATTATCCATTTTACCCACTTTCATATGAATGTTCAATTATATTATTTAAATCATTTATGTTATTCAATGTCGGTCATTTACCTCACTTATAAATGTACACCTTCTCACCAAATATTTTCACCATTTTTGAGCCTTATATAATAGAAAATAACAGCACAAAAACCTTCCTAAATTTCTTAAAATATTTCTATAACCATTATTATATTCAAAATACTGATATTTCATGGCATAATTTTTATGAAAATATAGTTTTATCATAAAAGATTCATAAATGTTATCCAAACTCTTTTGGAATTATTTCATCATCCACCATCTGTGAACCAATTTTATTTACAATAAATTATTGAATTAAGTATCATTAATAAACTAATATTTTATTACAATGATATAAAATCATTTTCCCAAATTTTCACATGAAATGGTAAATTAAAGTATTGCTCGTGTGTACGTGTGGAATACCTCTATGTTGCGATATGATTTTTTTATCACTACCAAAAATTGATAGATATAGTGATTTATTTAATAAAAATATTATATATATATTATATAATTATTATTCATTATTTAAAAAATATTATTTAACATTATTCGCATATATTTGTTAGAAAATAGAAATAGTGTTTCTCTGAACATATACACTACTGTCTCTATAAATGATGTAATTAATTTTTTGAACTCTAAATTTATAGAAGGTTATAAATATGTATATAATGAGTATATATCAAATTTATATAATTATTAAAACTATGTGGAATATGTAATCAAGATAAATATTTAAGGTCCAACATAGATTTATTGAAATAGTGAAGAAAAACGAAACCATTATTACACAAAATATTGATTTAAAATATAATTTTTAATCAAAGTGTGATATGATGTTATAATATATCCATGTATGAATTTATAAATATAAATATTATTTTCATATACAATTATAAAAAAAATTAATATATAGGAGGATAGATCTCTTAAAATTCATGTAGAACATGAGTCAAGGGTTTTATGTTACAATCACATTTTTTGAGGTTTTTTTATGATTAAATTTTTAATAATGAAATTACGTGATATATCCATTAAAAAAATAATTATTATATTCACATCTCTTTATTTATCTAAATTGAAAAAAATATAAGTCCCTGACGAAAACCATTAGTAAATATTGAGATAAGTCATTAAATTGACTTTAAATAACATTGAAGATCTTTCCAGGTTTAGAAATGTTGAGAATTAGGCCATAACATACACATATCAACATTATTATTACAAAGCAACAATTATACTCAATATCCATTTTTTTCATTAAACAAATTCTTTTAAACAAATCAAGGGTTCATTTCACACAAAAAAATCATAAAATTTCCATGATCTATTCGTTGAATCCATTCTCATTTAAATCCAATGAAAAACATTTCAAAACATGGGATGAGTATAAAAATCTCAGTAATGGATACATTAAGAAGGAAAACTTATAGCTTTGTGAAAACATATAAAACTTGAATAAATAATCACAAAGTTGTACTTTTCATCTTTATGAAGTAGTAAATACTCTTCACTTAATATAAGCTCATTTATAACCGCTTTGTAACCAAATTATTACCATAAAACCAATAGAAAAAACATATAACATATAAAAAATAACTTGGGACATAATTGTATATAATATAATAACCACACGTTCGACTTCCACACAAATCATTCATACAAATGGAATATCCATATAGCTGACTGCCATACCAAATGCATTGGAGATTATAACATAACCAACCACCCATGTTTTATCATGAAAACACCTATATTTGGTTTATCATGTAATCACCCATATTTGGTTTATCACATAACCACCTTTCAATTGTCCAGGTACCATTATATAATCATAGAACATAAAGTATTGAATTTATCAACATTTCACTCGTAAAATTTCATTTGAAGACAAAATAAATAATTTCAAGATTTTGAAACAGTAAATCCAATTTCAAAACCATTTTCAATACCAAAACTCCAAAAAGGGAATAAGGTAATTATTTTCCATTTAACTAAAACATTAAGGCTTATATTGGAGGCCTAATATCAAATAATAGTTTCAATAGTAGATAGGTGATTGTATCAAAATATTCTAAAAATATTCCTTTTCTCATTTAGTAAAACAGATGGTTGAAAAATATTAATTTTTTATGAAATTAAAATTAAAAGAGGTTTATTATACCCCTTATAAATAAGGTCATGTATAAATTAAAATATGCCTCAATGAAAAGAGATTGAGACAAAGTCCCTTACATTGAGTCTAACTCATTACATTCAGTCATTATATTGTTGAATAACAAACATAGGTTAATTTATACTTCCTTGAGAACATTTTTCATTTTTTTCCTTTTCTATCACTTATTACCATGTTATAAAAAGTTTATAATTATTTCTATTAAGAACGGATGTTTTATCGTTATTTAGTACTCACGTCGAAAATGAACTTGTTAAACTTGTTTTTATCTAAATTTTCCATGTGTTCAAAAGTCCATATTCATTAAATTATTCATGATTTACATACAATATGTATCCATCATATATTTATTTATATTATCCATGAAATTTGGAGATAAGAAATGAAATGCATCATTTATGGACATGGTAGGTCATACATAGGCATGAACGTTACTAACATTTCTTTCACATATTAAAGGGACGAAAACTAAATGATACTTAGGTAAATTATAATTCCAGTATGATATCTATTATATATATATTATATAATTTCATTAACTACATCCTTTATACATTCCATGTGTGGCATGTACAAGTCATTTCACTTTGAGGGGCAGTGGTACATACTTCCTAAAATGAAATTATCCTACTAACATATTATGGAAAGAATAAAGGTATGATATAATAAAAATTACATAATAATAGAGACAATATAAATATTATATACAAAATACATAAATATATTTACATAATAATTTCCACCATGATAGGTGGTAGGAGAAAATTGAACAATCATCATTTAGTGAGGCAATAGTTTATTTTACACAGAAACAATATCTTCTACATCCATTAGATTGAGGTGTGTGTATGTTTAGGTAGAAAAAATAGCATAAAAAATAATAGCATAGTGAGGATACTGGTTTTTTATTAAATAATTAAATAAAAAGAGGTTAGGGGTTGGAGAAGGAAAGCAAATAAATAGAATGAGTTTGCGAGAAGATGTTACCTCCAAATTGGGTAACTCCTTTTGATTTCATCCAAAAGGATTTCTCATACTTCTTTATGACCAAAGAAATATTATAAGTGGAATTGAGGGATGTTGGGTGATTATTTTATCATAATTTGGAAATCCAAGGAGCTTGAGAGGCATGTGTAAGTTTGTATAGGTTGTGGCTTTTTATAAGAGGGTAGAGGGGAACTTTATGAAAGTCTTGAAATATTATTTTATTATAAATTTATATTCAAAATATAGTAGCTCCAATGCGATATATTTCATTGGTAAGATTATTATGGGTTGATATACTCCTGTAAAATAGGTTTTATACATGTTTATGTCTCAAATATAACATTAGCTTTTGGATTTATCCCTTAGATAAATAAATTAACTCTTAACATTTGTTCTTATGTTTTACACTATACAGTTAATGTAGTTACTATAAAATGACAAGAGAACCTCAAGTAGATCATTAATTACATTTTAACATAATATATCTCAGTTTACCCAATATTAGATTTTTATTACTATTATACCATTTAATAAAATAGTATTCGTTTTAAAAACTCATTTCTATCAGTTTTGACACTATTTCGTAATTTATTTTTGACAGTCATATCATCATCATCAATTCAAAAATACTACATTAAATCAATTATAAAATTTCATAATAATCCAAAAAATTCATGTATGGAATCAAAATTCTCAAATTAATTATATTTTAACATTAATAATATCATTTATTGGAATCTTTCATTAATAAGGTAATCACGACATCATCATCATGTCAAAAATAAATTTATTTCTTTAATTTCTAAAAATTATAAATAATATACTATGATGTAGGAGATATTTTTATTTTTATAATGACTACTTATAGTCAATGGGATTAGTTATATGTCTCTATATTATGATTTGATTAGTAAAAAGATTCATGTTTATGTTATATTTCTCTATACATTAAATTAATTAATATAAGATGTCGTTATCACACCGAAGTGGTACTCAATGCCAAAAGTTTATCCTAATTAATTTTTTGGTCACCCAAGACTCATCCAATAAGATTAGATCACGTGTTATGGTAGTTTCATATTATTATAAAAAAAATTACCCTTATTTAGCTACTTTACCCATTAATCGTGGTAAATAAATATAATTACTAAAGTAACTATTCATATTGTTAAAAAATTAATGGTACCTATTTAAATAATTTGTACCATATGATTCCAAATATGAAACACATGTTTCCAAATTGAAAACAAAAAAATTTCATTAATTAATTAAAACTTTATTCCCATTGTCAAAACTAGAAAGTGAGTTTTTATGATGTAAAAACTAACAATATATTGACACGTGTTTGTGTTCAATTTAAATGTGAAGTTACATCCAATGAAAAAAATTGAATTAAATTATAGAAAAATAATATAAATATACATTACAAACAATTGAAAAGATAATATATCAATCCAATAAAATTAGATGAAAATAATGTTTTGAATTAAAATGGTAGTATTTTTCACTATTTATTAAAATATAAATTTTATGAAAAAAATACTCAAACATCATAAAAATTAAATATTAACATCTCAATTTCAAAGAAAAATTTTATTTTGTCAAATATAACATAGAAAATAAGAAAAAACTATATTTAAAAATGGTTCTCAATTTAAATGTATGAAAATGACCTTTTAAAAATTTTAGTGTATTTTATGCCTAAAATTTGATTCATTCTTTTTATTAAGTCTCTAAAATTTAATGGATGAATGTAAAAACATTTAACAAACATGTGTAATAATAATACAGTTAAAACTATTTATTCTCTCCAATAAAATGACTAGGTGTAAACTACCATTTAAAATAATGATACTAACAATGTTTTATTTTTTTGTATAACTCAATCTTATGTGGAATGTACGATTTCAGAGAAAATCATTCTTCTGTGTTGAGTACGCTATCAGAGATAGAATCCCATTTAAAATAAAATTAATATATTTTTCGTAAATATTAATTGATATGAAAATATATTATTCTATAAATACCTTGGATTTACATCTATCCCCCCTTTTGGAAATTGTGTCCCCACAATTTTATTTACTTATCAAATAAGTGGAGGTATTTATACCTATTGGAACTTTTATATTCTAATGTTTCTACTTCAACCTATTGTTTTTTGAAAAAATCTTTTACCTAATGAATCACATCATTCCTCAACACATGCTCTCTACAATCATGAATCTGTACTGGTGGTTCCTGGTAAAAAATATTCTCTTCTTACTGAACTACCTCTAGACTCAAAACATGAGATGGATCCAGCATATACTTTCTTAAAATTAAGACATGAAAAAAAATTGTATACTTTGGATAAACATAGAGGTAAATCCATGAGGTAGGAAACTGAACCAACATTATCTAATATTTTATAGGGTCTAATGATTCTTGGACCCATTTTCACTTTCTTAGAATAACACATCACAATTTTACATGGTTAAAAATTTAGAAAGACATGATAATTTACCTTGAAAGAATATTTCGTCCTCCAATTATTGGAATGAATTTTCTTCCAGCTCAGAGCTATCCCCATATTCTTCTGAATCAACTGATCTTTTTCTTCCATATCTTGTACCTGTTCTGGTCCCATCAACTTCCTTTCACCTACTTCATCCCAAACATATGGAGATTGGCACCACTTCCTATATAATGCCTCAAATGGTTCCATGTGTATACTGGAATGAAAACAGTTATCATAAGAAAACTCAAAAAAATAAAAATGTTGGTCCCATCTTCCTTGGAAATCCATTAAAAAAGCATGTAGTTTATCTTGTAACATATGAATTGTTCATTGTGAATTCCCATCTGATTGAGGATGAAAAGCTGTACTAAAATGTAATTCAGTACCGAACGACTTCTTAATGCCTTTCCAAACATTATAAGTGAACACGTGATGGAAATTAGATACAATGGAGAAGGGTACTCCATGTAACCTGGTTATCTCTTTAATAATCAATCTAGAATGTTTATCTAGAGGTGGAGTATCTCAAATAGGAAGAAAATGATAATATTTAGTCAATAGATCAACAATAACCCTTATTTCCATATTATCTCAAGATGTATTCGGTAATACCATAATGAATCCCATGGATATATTTTCTCATTTCCACTATGGTAATTGCAAAGGCTGAAGCATCCCCTTTAGTAACTACCGCTCTTCTTTAACCTGTTGAAAAATCCAACATCTCTCGGTAAAGTCAGAAATATCTATTTTCATTCCATCCCACCAGTAATACTTTTAATGATCTTTGTGTATCATAGTACTTTGAGGATGAATTGAAATTAGGGAACTATGAGTTTCACAAAACAACTCTCTCTTCAACTGTGAATCACAAGGCACACATAATCTCTTCCCAAATATCAAAACACAATCATTATAAATGATAAATTCTGGTAACATGCCCTTCTGAACCAATTATAAATTTTTTTGAAACTCATTTTCATCCTTTTGGGATTCCTTATTTCTATTTGGTGTAGATTATTTCACTACCACCTGAAACAAAAGAGAGTAATTTCCTACACTAACAACTTCCAAGCCCAAATTCATCAAATCATTAACTAATGGATCTTGTTCCAAACGTAACATGGTTAATGTAGAATTACTTTTTTGAAACAGAGCATCACCCACTTTATTTCACTTTTTGGGATGGTAATGAATCGTGCAATCCTAAACCTTGGTTAATTCTAGCCATCCCCTATGTCTCATGTTTAATTCCATCTGAGGGAATATATAAATAATAGTTTTTTTATCAGTATATATTTTACAGATTATTCCATACAAATGTTGCCTCCAAATCTTAATGAAAAAACAATAGCTAATTCCAAATCATGGGTAGGGTAATTTAAGACCTAAGCTTTCAACTTACATGAATAATTACAAATTTCATGTTCATTCTGTATTAGGGAACAACTAAGTCATTTTAATGATGCATCACTTTAGATTACAATCTCACCATTCTTGGATGGAAAATACCTAACTAGATCATTTACGAGTCTTATTTTGTAACAAATGGGTCCTGGTGATAGGACAAAAACCCCACCATCACATGGTCATTGGGTCCTTGCCTTCCTGGTACCACAAGTTGCCCCCCAGACATGTGGTCCCCACCCTGGGGCCTACCCATTTTCTCGAACGGGTCATCTGATTAATGACTATCACCATAGGACATCACATGTCCTTTCTTGTGTGACTTTTCCTCAATCACATAAACAATGGGAAACATACCAGAAGGTCACCTATGATGATCAATACTCTAGGCCAAGCATGGTTAATAGTGGATTTCTAATCTGGTAGGCTCCTGAAAAAAAGGTGTAACTTGTTGTCATGATTCATATAATTTAGTCATTTAACCCTTTATCATTATGGGGTATTATATTAAACTCATTTAAATAATAGTGTCCTCATTTTGGGCCCCACATCTCAACCTAGAAAGTGCACCACACATAAGGTTGGGTACTACCTCTGATACCAAATGTAACACCTGGGTCCCAGTGACTTCACAAAAACCCCTAATTAACAGGGCCATCAGGTCCTGACCCTCCAAGTACCACTAGTTACTCCACAGATATGTGGACCCACACCTAGGTCCCAGCCGAGTGCCTGAATGGGTCATCTGACTAATGACTATCCCCATAGTCCAACACATATCCTTTCTATTGTGCATTGTCCTCACTCATACACACCCTGGGAAACTTCCCAGAAAGTCACCCTTCTGAATCACTACTCCAGGACAAGCATGATAAACTATGGAGTTCTAATTAGGTAGGCTCCCAAAAAAGAAGGTGCACCTTGTTGACATGAGTCATATCATTTAGTCATTAAACCCTTTATTATTTTGGGGTATTATATATTTCCAGTTCATAAAAACAATCATCATTTTTTTTCTAGATGAACTTAACTTCCTTATGTGTTGACATAGTTAGTGGGATATATAAATGAGAAATGTTTTCGAAAAACCTTTGGTAATAACTCGCTAATCTAAAAAAACAATAAATCTCTATAATATTGGTAGGTCTTTTCCACCATTCAATAGTTTTTGTTCTAGAAGGGTCAATAGTTATGCCATATTTAGAAACTATATTTCTAAGGAATGATATTTTTTTCTACAAAAATTCACTCTTTATATAAACGTTCCACATAGTTTCTTTTCATTTAAGGTTTTCAAACTATCCTTAAGTGAATTTCATGGACCTCTTGACTTTTTGATTAATCCAAAATCTTTTCTATAAACACAACCACAAACTGATCCAAAAACTGATGAAACACTACATTTATACCTTCTCATTACATCATATAGGTTTCTAATATCTTTTGATCTCATAATAATATGATACCATTATATATTTAGTCTTCAATCCAATCTGAAACCAATTTATCTTACTATCAATATATCGGATAAAATTTGGGACATTCCTTGAAAAATAGGTGAATGTTTCTTTATATACAGCCACAAAATTTTCCTCCTTTTTTCTTAATTCCAAGAGTTTCTTTTCTATCCTATGTTTAAAAGATATTGGAAAATATTTCTCAAGTAATATATTCTTGAATTGACCCCATTCCATGGTATTAATCTCTTAAATTCTGCAAATATTTTTAACTATTTACAACAACTGATCAGAATCACCAACAAAAAAATAAACAAAAAGACTAACATTTTGATTATTGAACACCTCATTACATTAACAATATTTTGTAGTGAATTAATCCTCCCTTAAGCTTTCACAGTTTAAGATGATCCTCTAAATAATGGCGGATATTGCCTCATGAAATGCTCCACTATCGACATATTCCTCTATGTTTGGTCTGGTTTATCTCATGCATGAACACCACTATCATCAATTTCCTCATTTAACTGATCCATGATAATAATAAAGTATTCATTTCTGATTCCAAAAAATATCATGATTTAGATTTAGAAGCTTATTTTCCTTTGTATTCCTTGTCGACATATCTTCCCTGTTTCCTCTAGGGAAAAACATTCTGAAAGAACATATCTTAGACAAAGAAACATGGTAATCTTAAAATTACATATCAATTAAATTTGAAAAAAAAGTAAAAAATCATCTACGGATATTCTGTAAAAAAATTTCTAACTCCTAAAGTTATATAAATCAGCCTTTGATACCCAATATATGGCCCGGTCCTTAAACAATACATAATCATGAAATATGTCAACAATTTGACTTTAAATCTCATCAAGGATCTTTTAAAGTTTATAGATTTAGAGAAGTAGTCCATAACTAATATATATCAACCTGATTATTACAAAGTATACACTTCTACTACCTATCCATTTTTACATAAAACAAAAACTTCAAAACAAAACATTATTTTATTTCACACTTAAACACCATAAATTCTCCATCATCCCATCCTTCACACTATTCTCCATTAAATATTTTGAAAAAATTTCAACACATGGGAGGAGAAAAAAAAATATCAGTATAGGATACACAAAGAAGGAAAACTGTTAGCTTGGGGAAAACAAGTAAACCATGAATACATTTTCCTAAAGTAATACTTTTCACCTTTCTGAAGTAGTAAATACACTTCTATGAAAATAAGATAATTTCATACCCTTTTTATAAAAAATATTACCATAAAACCAATAGAAATCACATATAAAAGATAAAAGGTAACTTGGGACATAATCATACATAAATAGAATAACCCTACGGTCAACTTCCAGACATATCACTCTTACAAATGGAATATCCATAAGGCCGACTACCATACCTAATGCACTAGAGGTTATAACATAACCACATGTCCTTGGATTATCACTGAACCACTCATCTTTGTATTATCACATAACCACCCATCTTTGTATTACCACGTAACCATCCATCAAATGTCCACGTACCGTTATATAACCATGAAACATAAATGATTGCATTTATCAACATTACACTCATAAAATTTTAATTTCAATCACAAGAAATCATTTCAAGATATTGAAATAGTTAATTCACATTCAAAACCATTTTCAATACCAAAACATCCGAGAAGGGATTAACAATTATCTTTTTCTTTTCACCAAAACATTATGTCTTATAGAGGAAGCCAAATATCAAATAATGGTTTCAGTGGTGGAGAGGTCATTGTCTCTGCATATGTTAAAAATATACATTTT
This sequence comes from Viscum album, assembly GCA_963277665.1. Taxonomy (NCBI): domain Eukaryota; kingdom Viridiplantae; phylum Streptophyta; class Magnoliopsida; order Santalales; family Viscaceae; genus Viscum; species Viscum album. Next base: position 1,772,676,359 of record OY728146.1, on the reverse strand, counting down.
GACTTTTATTAAAATTATTCATAGAAAAAGATTTTTCTTTAATTATATTAAATTTCAAAGGGGTTTTTATGCAGTTTATAAATAAGGTCATGTATAAATTAAAATATTTCCTCAATGAATGGAGATTGAGACAATGTACCTAACCTTGTGTCTGACTCGTCACGTACATTCGTTATGTTCTTGAATAATAAAATTAGGTTAATTTATAATTTATTGAGAAAACTATTCATGTTTATTATTATTTTTATATCACTTATTACCATGTTATCAAAATTACATAATTATTTAAGTTAATATTAGATGTTTTGTCGATTTTTGGTACATTAGTTGAAAATGAAATTGTTTTGATTTAATTTTCCTTATAGTCAAAAGTAAATCACCATAAAATTATTGATGATTTAAATAATATATATATATAGTATATATTTAATTATAATATCTATAATAATTTTATATAAGAAATTAAATGCACCATTCATGGGGCCGGTGGGTCGTACTTACAAATAAACACTACTTCCATTACATTTTCTTATTAAAAGAATAAAAAATAAATGATACATAGATTTTTTATAATTATGTTATAATAACTATTTTACATATGTTACATATGTTCATTAACACCATCGTTAATAAATTCCATGTATTTAATGAAAGATTCATATCACTTTGAGGGGGCGGTAGTCCACACTTCCCCAAAAGAAATTATTCTATTTATACATTATGGAAGACAAAAAGGTATATTGTAATAAAAATTACTGAATCATAGAGAAAATAGAAGTAAAATATATATCATATATAAATATACTTCCATCATAATTTCCACTATGATAGGTGGTATGAGATAATTGAACAATCATTGTTTCGTGTGGTAGTTGTTCACCATACACATAAACAGTCTGTTCTATATCCATTAGATGGTAGTGTGTGTAAGTGTATGTATAATCGTTCACATAAAAAATCAAAGTATATTGAGGATATTGGTGTTGTTATAAAATAATTGAGTAAAAAGAGGTTAGGGGGTTGGATAAATGAAAAAATAAATTAGAGGATCTTGAGAAAAGATGTTACCTCAAAATCGCGTAACTCCTTCTATTCTGAGCCAAACGACTTTCTAAAATATCCTCATTCCCAAGGTAAAAATTCTAGAAGTAAGGGAAGGATTTTCGGATCTTATTTGAGAATATTTTTGTGGAGAAATGGGGCTTTATATGTGTGAATAAGTGGATAGAGTTGGTGGCCTTTTTTAAGAGGGGCGAGGAGAACGTTAAGAATGTCTTGAAATACTATTTTATAATAAATTTATTTTCAAATTATAATAGCTCCAAATTGATATTTTTCAAGGGTAATATGAGTATGGGTAGAAATACTCTCAAAAAATATATTTTAAACTAGTTTAGGCCACAAATTTAACGTTATCCTTTGGATTTAACCCTTAGTAAAATAAAATAACTTTTACGATGTTTTCTTGTGTTTTTTTAACTATATGATTAATATAATTATTATAAACTCTAAGAGAACCTAAAGTGGAACATTAATTAAATTTTTAACATTATAAAATTCATTTGGATTAATCTTATATTTTTTATGACTGTTATATCATTTAACAAAATAGTATTTGTTTTAAAAATTCATTTTTGACAATTTTGACAATATTTAGTAAATTTTCTAAAGTCATAACGACATGATTTATTAGAAAAAAACTAAATTAAATCAAATATAACATGTCATAATCATCCTGAATATTGAAAAATTTCATCTTGAATTTGGAATAAAATATATTTTAATATTTATAATATTATTTATTAATAAGGTAATAACTGCATCATCATTGTGTCGTAAATAAATTTATTTTTTTCATATCAATTTTTTTTAAATAAAATACCATGATGCAGGAAATATTTTTAACTTTATAATGTCTATTTATAGTAAAATTTTTCATTTATATAAACCTATATTAAAACTTCTTTGTCAAAAAGATAGCTGTTTATGTTATATTTCTCTTTACTTTAAATTAATTATTATAACATTTCATTATCACACCAAAGTGGCTCGCAAATGCAAAATGTTATGCCTAAGTATTTTTTGGCCATCCATGACTCTTCAAATAAGATTAAAACATGTGTTAGGGTAGTTTTAATTTATTATAAAATTATTTTTAACCTTGTTTAACTTATTTACCCTTTAATTGTGGTAAGTTAAAATAATTTCTGAAGTTACTAATCATATTATCCAAATATAAAAGGTCCCTATTTAAATAATTTGTAAATTATGATTCGGAATATGGAATCCATTTTTCCAAATTCAAAACACCTAATTTTCATAAATTAATTCAAAATTAATTCCCGTTGTCAAAACCAGAGAGCGATTTTTTAAGAAGTAAAAACAATCAATAGACTGACATATGTTTACGTCCAATTTAAATGTAAAATTACTTTCAATGTTCACTATTGGATTAAATGATAAAAACATTATATAAATATACTTTAAAACCAATTCAAATTATAATCTATTAATATAAATAAATTAGATAAAGAGGTAGTATTGAATTAAAAAATGCTGTAGTTTTCACTATTCATTAAAATATTAATTTTATCAGAAAAATACCAAAAGTTCAGATAAAGAAAATTTTGATATCCTGATTGAAAATAAGATTTTTATTTTGTTAAATAAAATATATAGAAGTGTCATATCATATATTTAAAAATGGTTTTCCAGTAAAAGTAGTAAAATGACTATTTAAAAATATTAGAGAATTTTTTGATTAAAATTGGATTCATTCTCATTTTAATCCAAATAAATTTATTCAATAAATGTAAAAACATTTAATAAACATGTGCAATAGTATAATAGTTATCTCTGTTCATTACTTTTAATAAAACTACTGTGCATTAACTACCATTTAAAATAATTATATTAATAATGTTTTATTTTTCGGTATACCTCAGTCTTGTGTGCAACGTAAGATTTCAGAGAAACAAATTATTGTGTGTAGATTAATCTATTGAATATGGAGTCCCCTTTAACAAAAAATTAATATATTATTCATAAATATTAATAGGTATGAAAATTTATTATTCAATAAATACCTAGGATGTCAAAATAATCATTTCAATTTCCTCTGTTTTTGTACTCATAATCTGAAAGTGGATTTAATTTTACAAAAACCAAAGTCAATTTTGTATTGTTTTGGGAAACTTTTCATCCATGTCTATATCACCTATATATTTTTCAATAATGAATTTAATACACACCAAATATTGTATAATGGAATTTTTTATCCATTATTTAACTTCAATGAGAAATTTTAAAAGGATAATTTTTTTAATTTCCAAATAACGAATATTTTACCAAAGGTGTAAATTGAATCATTGTTCTAATATACACCAAATGAATAACTATTCCTTACACTATTAATAATTCAATTTTTGATGATTTCATTAAATTTCTCCATTGTTCTTTTTGAATAATTTTTTTATTTATATTTTTTAAACATTAAATTTTATATATGTTTTTTCAAAATGGAAAGGGAATTATCTTCTAGAAATATTCTAGTGTCTTTTAAAGTAATTTTTCTTTTAATAAAGATTAGTTTGTTGTTACTTATGATTTACATGGTATAAGACTAAATTATTCTGTCCTTATTATTTTTCTCTATGGTTACGGATTATTATGTGGAAATATTGATGAAACCAGTTTTCTTTTCCATAGGTCAATAAATGATTATATGATAAATGATTTAATTATCATATAGAATATATATTAATGGATTATGATTATGATATTAGTGGGTCTATTATATCACACCATTGAACCGAGTAATGATAAATATTTTATGATATCAAATTATACACATGAGGTTATACCAGGAAAAACATACTGTAAAAGATAAGATATTCTATGCCCAATACTGGTACACATCTGGTTGTCCCAATCCTACATGCAATGAATATCTTGGTGGGTAGCCTCACAATAATATTTATATTTTTATTATTATTCTACACTTTATTCAAATTTTTATGACAAGATCTTATGTAAATATTAATATCTCATGGATCATATTTTTTGATTCCTTTATGATTCTTTTCTTATGAAAAATAGAGGTTTATTCCTTAAATAGGGATTACGATCAATGAATTACTATTTATGTTTTGGAAATTCTATGATAATTTATTATACCATTATTCTCATGTTAAAAATAAATTCTCATTAATATCTATGTTATTTATCCTCATTGAGCATCTTATCTCACACTTTATTATGTTTACATTTATATATTAAGTAAAAAAGTTTTTAATAATGATATATATATGAAGGGTTCCAGTTGTGAAGAACATAAAGGGAGATGATATATATATTTATTGTAATAGTTTTTTATTTTTCCATGTTTCCAAACACACTAAAAAATAATTTTAAAGCATGAATTATAATGTTATATATTATATATGTATTTAATGTTTTTATAAACACAGTGTCATAAACTATCTTTGGTATCCTAGTAATCTGATAATAGAGTTGGTCCAAAAAATAGCTTGAAATGCATTCTTGTTCTCCATGGGTCAATGAATAACACCTGACATCATACAAACTGAAAATGAGATGGTTTTCCACAAATATTATTGAAGGAATAGAAAAAAAACATTATGAAAAAAAGAATCTTCATCAAGATTAATGTTCCAGTAGTGATCAAGGAATATTCAAGAACAAATTACTATAAAACATGTACCAAAATAGAGGAAAACACCCCATTTCTCTAAGGACACAACTCACCAAGTCCAAATTTCAACAGTTGGATCCACCTCCAAGTGATCCCTTCCACTTGCTCAAACCTAGAGGGAGATAATCTACAAACACATGAAAGAACAAGTAGGTTGTGAGGTAAAAATAATATTTGGGTCTCACAATGGATTCCATAAAATATTATAAAAATATTGATTAACCAGAAGAATCCTTTCAATTTTAATGATTAAAATATTTGGCATTATGAGGAATATTCAAACGAATCATTCTATACAATAAAAACGATGGAATATAATTCAATCAATGGATTTTTAAGTGATAGAATATTTATAAAATAGTGGATTGAATAAAACATTTTATATAAAACAGTTTATATAAAATCCCAAGGAACATAAATAAGTTTTAAAACATTGGAATACATTTATATCTCATATTTAAAATAAGCGAGCAAGATGGTCATATACTAAATAGGTAGTATAATATTCTATATATAGGACTCCATACACTCTATGTGATCTCAAAAACATGTGTATATACACTCCCCCTTAAAATGGCCAAAGGTGACTAGTCACCCTCCTATCAGAGATGTGAGCCGCTGTATGTATGTTGTAGAACATTATAATATCATAGATTGTGTCTAAATAACTCACCAACTATATAAGTCTTGCATGCGATCTTACAAAAAAATGATTGATAATTAATTTTAAGGATTCTTAAAATAAAATTAAAACACATTCTTTCATTTCATATTAAAAGTTTCCATTTTAAACTAAAATTGATTTTAATAAAAAAACAATCCAATTTAACAAGATAAAACCATTGGGTTTCTAACAATACATTTTTAGCCACTCTGAATAATATGAAATCCATTTAAAATCAATTCCATCATTTTAAAATTCATTTAAACCATTATATTCAAAAAATTAATTGAAATTTATTCCATTAAAACTTCAATTTATATTGAAATTATTAAATGAACAAATTTTGATAACCACACAAAAATTTAGTCGAATTGGGGGTTTTTAAAATTCGCATGCCAAAACAACTATAAATATCGCTATTCACTAGAATTTTTTTTTTAAATCAATTGAAATAAATTTTGATAAATTTAATTTAAATAACTAGTTGAAATAAATCAAGTAGTTTAATGTTAATAAATTTGGCTAATCAGGACGAAACTATTTTTATGCAACTCAACACTCACAAGCACCATTCTATGAGAATGAAGGTGTAGAAGATCTTAAAACCCAACATATAAATGAGATAAAACACTATTGGGTATTAATAGATTAACTTAAATACTATATATTGAAATATGGAAGGATGATAAAGAGGGAAATAAAATGAATGAGGGGGAAAACCTACCCCGTCAACACACTGTAAGCCTAGCGATGTTTGAACGCCAAATGAGAGTATATGGAATGGATGGAGAGATTAAAGATCACCTAAGGAAGGCATTGGATTGAGAGAAATGAAATTGGAGAGGAGGGGAAAATCTATCTCAGTTGTTCTACAATTTAAAAAAACCTCAATCAGCATATTAGACGATGTATAACTCCACTAGACGTCATGAAATGGTTAATATCTGAAACCATAAAAATGGGACTTCTTGATTTTAAAAACGAAACATCGAATTAAAATTTGTTATCTTATTCATTCATTATGTGTATAGGATATTCACATCTTATACCCTTTACATAGTAATTCATTTCATGATATATATGGAGATCCATTACCCTACGTGTAACCTTCTTACATGATGTGTGACACTTTAGTAGCCTATTGAAAAAGAAAGGTTAAAGAAGAGAGCCCAAAAAATCAATAACTTCAGTATAATAGTTATCCTATAAATTTAATATCAACCATACCCAGTCAAAGAAAATGAAAATCCTTCAAAATTATAAAGTAATACCTTTTATATTGGTAATGGAATGTTACTACCTCCCCAATTTAAAATCATTATGTCCCCAGAAATACTAAGATGAAGATTCCATTCCAAAAAGATGAGGCTAATGCTCTATCATTAGTGTCTCACATTACTACATCTCATGATTATTATAACAATGCTTCCATAGTACATGATCTAAAAGTAAAATCCTCCAACAATGTAACTTGGTCTAGAATCAACTATCCTGATTGGCCGCTCAGTCAAAGATAGATCTGGTTCAATATCAAGATCACTCCAGCTCAAAACATGAGATGGATCAGAGAGATAATTTCTCAACTTAAATACATGGAATAGGTTCTTTATTGATGTCTGCTATGGTGGATGTGATAAATGGTATGAAACTTTCCCCACATTCTCAACAACCTCATAATGTCCCACAAAATGAGGATCAAGCTTCACTTGCCTCCCTAGCCGTCTATGACCTAACCAAGGTGAGACCTTCAAGAAAACTTAATCACAAACTATAAACTCTAATGTTCTATAGAATGGATCAACATAAGACTTATATTGGATCGATTCCACAAATATTATCTAGAAAATTAACTAAATAGTTAACATTGTATCTTACACCAAACTTGGCACAAACAAGGAAATTTCCCCAATCTCCAAGAAACATAAATAATATTTTCATGTCTGGCCAAAAAATTCCTCAAAAGAATACATTATGATTTCTGACTGATAACTATTGTTATAAAAAAACGACCATCCTCAAGTGATCATCCCAAGTTCCATAAAGGTCCAGAACACATGCACAAATCATATCTTTATAAATATATATAGCCCGGTCTGGCTGGCCATCTGATTGAAGATGGTAGGTCATTCTCAAATTGTCCGGAGATCTCAGTTCCTTTTAAAGGCCTCTCCAAAAGCCAGAAGTGAACCAAGGATCCCTATTAGAGAATATATAACATGAAACTCCATGAAAACAAAAAATCTCTTTTACAAAGAGATTTCCCAACTCCTCAACTTTTGCGGTATCTTAAATGGGTATGAAGTGAGATGACATTGTCATCCTATTGATCACAACCAATATCACATTCTTATTTTTTTGAATATGTGGAAACCTAACCATTTTTTCCATAGAGAACTCATCCCACTTCCATATCAGTACTGGATGTGTCTAATCAAATCCTGAAGGTTTCTGGTGCTTGGAATTAAATTGATGGCACATATAACAATGAGAGACAAACTCAATAATGTCATATCTCATCCATGGACACCATAACTGCCACTACATGTCCTAGAACATATTTTTGGATCCTTAGTGCATATCCCACTGGGAATTATAAAAACCCCCCATCACATCCTTCGTTTCCAAAAAACGGCACAAAAAAGCAGTTCCAATAACATGGAACACCCTATTTGAGGAATGACTATACAGAAATTTTCTCCACAGCATAAATAGTATCTCTAATGTTACAGAATTCATCATCAATCTCTTTATCTTGAAGAATCATCTCAATAAAATTGGATGTAAACTAACAGATGGCTAATGAAACCTCAGCCCCTTTCTCCTAGCCTCCAATATGAAATTGTGCAACAAGAGCGATAAAATTTTTCTATTCCTATAATTCTTTCACTACCTAGGTTTGAACATCATTCTCAATGATTTTGAAATAAAATTCCCTTTAGTTGTGGTATAGGTAATGTTGAATTAAATAGACTATATGTATTCGACACAAAACATCTTATAGAGAATTAAATATTTTTGAGGTAATAAATAACTCAATATATTGTGGACTGAAAACACAGTAAAACATTATCAATAAAGTTAATTACAGCAACTCTTATGTGCAAATATAAAAGCTACAAGGTCAAGGTCATGGGTAGGATAATTATTCTCATGTGTTATAAGATTAAGAGATCCATAAGAAACTACATGATCACCGAACACAAAAACACATCCCAAGCCCGAACTCGATGCATCATTGAAGAACACATAGTGCTGCCCAACATATAAAAGAATCAACACCAGTGCAATAGTCAAAAGACAAATCGGATAAAAAAATAACCCGAACATTTATTATTCTATGTAAACATAACCCCCTTCCAAGTTATAGTAGTCATCATAGAATCCAACTTTGAGAAGTCCTTCATGATCTTGCAAAAATATATTGATATGCCCAAGAAGATCTAAATCCCGAAAGAATTATGTAGTTACTCCCCAGTCATTACAGCCTTGAACTTCAAAGGATCATATGATATTCCTTATTATGACACCATGAGTCCCAATAATTTCACTTCCTTAATCAAGAAATCACATTTCAAAATCATGGAATAAAGTTAGTGATTTCTTAGTAGAATCAAAACTATTCTAAGATGATGCACATGATCCACCTTGTAATTAGAGTAAACAAGGATTTCATCCACAAACACTAAGACAAGGTTATCCATACACTCATGAAAGATACTATTCATTAAAGATATGAAAAATGAATGAGAATTTTTTACAACAAAGGGAATAACAAGGTAATTATAATGGTCGTACCTGTTTTAAAATGTAGTTCTCGAAATTTTAGATTCTTTTATCCTCAACTGATTGTAACCAGATCTAAGGTCATTCATTAAAAACCACTTCACCCATTTCAATATATCAAATAGATCATCATTCCATGTTATTAGAACCTTTTTCATTCCAATAACTAGATTGAGATATCAGTAGTCAACACATAGGTAAAGAGAACAATCATCATTATTAGATAAATTAACTAGCACTGACCAAGGTGACACACTGGGGTATATAAAGCCTTTTATTATGAAGATCATAAAACATGGAATTTAGCTATTTTAGTTCAACTAATCCCATGTAGTAAGAGGGAATAAAAACTGGTTGAGTTCCTGGAATAAATAAATGGGAAACTCAACTTCCCTTATATGTGGAAAACCATAGAATTCATAATGAATCATGTCAAAAAACTCGATGAAAACTAGAGGGAGATCATTACTAAAAGATTCATACTATAGGTAAAATGTAAACACTTTTATTAGTTTCACAAACTCTAGATAAGTTATTCTGCCTCTAATCGACCTTGGGTCCCATTTTCCATGAATGATAAGCGACACAACACTGGGTGTAGTAAGGTAGACCTAAAAAAGATAACAATCAATCTAGGTTTTATTGTAAACGAGCCAACACATTCCTAAAATGGCATCAAGAGGTTTCGTGATGAGGAACAGAAAACACCATGCCAACTCGACCTCAGTCGAAGTGAATGTACAAGAAGTACTATAGACACCTTACTCTCTCATTTATCATAGGGGTTCAGTAATATCCATTGCATAGGAAAAAATATCCCACGAAATACTTAACAGATTAAAAATATGAGTTGAAATAAATGAAGGAGATTCACTAGTATAAAATAGAGTAGTCACTAAGGATGAAGATATTGTAATTGTACCTCTTATAGTTGATGAACTCGGGTCTACTTCCTATGGAGACTCTTTCACTACATTATGTTTATTCATTCAAGATGCCTATGGATGGAAAACTCTTATACATGAATAATCGGATTTCCCTATAGTTTTAAGAGCATATGATGATCATATTCCACTCTTTAGAGTAGAAAAGTTATGGTAGAATCTCAATAAATTCCTTGAATGTATGCATGAGCCATATTTCTTGGGTAATTTGGTGAAAAGCATCCTAGAATGTCTTGGGTTTACACATTTATAAAAAAATATAAGGACATACTCTTGATGTTGTAGGATTTTTGGAATGAATCTTCCATTGAAAACTAGCACAAGAAACATCATGCTTCCATATTCCATTGAATTAACTGATTCTTCCATTGGGAGAAAAAAGAAATCATATCGACCAGGACTTCATAGCCAATTCCATATCTACCGTCATCTCCCTATCCAGTATATCAACATAAGTGTTTAGATTTAGAAATAAATCATTGAATTCTAAACTTGAACTATCAAGCCTTCATCCATTCATTAGATACAATCTCAGTTGAAAACTATATGAGCTCAACAATGTATGTTGAATACTTATTCATGGTTATTTTGTCCCGCTCAAGCCTGAAAAACTCCATAGCATTAGCCAACACCATTGATTCTTGATGGTACTAGTTGGTGAAAGAAACCATGAATTCTTTCCACGATAATCACTCATGTTTTATTTCTATCGCCATCCTGTCCCACCATCTCCTGCTCAATCCTTCCAGCATAAAGGTAAAACAATGCAACTTTATCATGTCTAGTGTATCCAAGAGTTAAAAATGATATTCTATAATTCCAAACCATTCCTCAACATGTTGAGGATCAGTGGAGCCTGTGAAAACTGGGGGATTATAGTAAGGAAAGTTATCAAAATTATTTCCCTAAATAACCCCCTGAGGATCCAAAATCGGAGTCGAAATTGGGATTGGATGTGTTGTCAGTCCCAAAGCATGGATTGTATGTGTAATCACCTCAACCGGATTCAGATCCAAAATAGGATTCGCATGTTGTGGTTTAGTAACAACATCTTACAAGATCTAATTCACACATCTTCTCATAGGAATGATGTTACAAAACATCATCAGATAACAAGGAAAACATTATATAATTCTCAAACAGAGAAAAAATAGAAATAAGATCCCAACCAGTAAAAAAACAACATTTGAATATCACTCTATCTAAATAAAAATAGAGAAAAAGTATAGAAGTAATCTATAAGATGTCTTTATCTAACATTAACTAGAAATAAATGGTTCATTTTCATGAAAACTGGCCACACACTCCATCATAACTACCTCTTAAGGCCTAAAAATATTGAAACTGCATACTAAGTTTAATAAAAAATCACAGCAATCTCGCTCTGATAGCACATTTTCAAAAATGAACCCAGATACACTGGTAACCCGATAACTGAGCTGATCATGACAAAGCCTAAAGTGAATTCTTAATCCCCACTAGTCTATGACTAGAACTTAGAAAAAAATAACTTAATGTGGGGATGGTTTTCAACAAATATTGTAGAAGAAAAAATATCAAGAATGCATAACAAAAGGAACTCCAATTAGAGTAATGTACCAAAAGACAATAAGAAATAAAAAAACCAAATTCCTATATTTTAATTACAAAAAATAGAGGAAACACCCCATGTCGCTAAAGAAACACTCACCAAGTCCAATGCTCATCATACTGATCTACCTCTAAGTGATCCCTTCACCTTGCTCGAACCTGGAAGGAGATAATCTACCAACAATCAAAGGAACAAGTAGGTTGTCAAATAAAATAAAGTAGGGTATCCCCATAGATTCCACAATAGAATCCAAAAATTTTGATTAACCAAAAGAATATTTTAAATTTTAATGATAAACATATTTGGAATTTTGAAGCATATTTAAACAAATCATGTTATATATTTTAAATGATAGAAAATAAATTAAGAAAATTATTTTCAAGTGATGGATGATTTATAAAACCATGTAACAAATAAAATATTTTATATAAAAATATTATATAAATAAATAATGTACATAAATCCGTTTTACAACCTTGCCGTACATTTATATCTAAAATATATAAAAACAAGCAACAAGGTAATTTGGAAAATAGTTACGATAGCATTCCAGCTATAGGACTCTGCACTCTCTTAGAGATCATAGAAATATGTGTACACATGCACCCCCTAACATTGTCCAAAGGTGACCCATAACCCTCAAATCATGTATGTGACCCTCTGTATGTATGTTTTGTAATGTTGTAATAGCATAGAGTGTGTCCAAATCACTCAACAACAACTTAAGGATTTCATGAAATATTAGACAATCAATGATGGGAAATTAATTTTATTATTTCTTAAAATACTACTACATCCCATTATTCAATTTGAAATTCATATATTCCATTTAAAACCCAAATACGGTTTAATATAAAACATGCATCTTTAACAACATAAAACCACTTTATTTCTATAAAAACATTTTAATCCACTCTCATATGTTTGAAATCTATTCAAAAATAACTCTTCCATTTAACAATTCATTTACATAGTTAAATTCATCAATTCAAATTAAATTTCATCCATCAAAAATCCATTTTAAATAAAACAATTTAAATCAACAAATTTTCATTAACACAAACCAATATAATGGAATTAGGGGTTTTCCAAATTCTCATTCCAAAAGCATTTCAAATCTCCAAATTCATAGGGATTGGTTTTCATTAAATCAATTGAAAGTAAGTTTGAATAGTTAAATCTAAATCAATAGTATAATTAAATCAATAAATATAAAGATAATAAATTTCTCTAATCTGGATGGAACCACATTCCTCTTCCCCAAAACTCAACAATCGCAAGCACCCGTCAACAAGAACAAAGGACTAGAAGACCTCAAAACCCAAACTATAAATGTGACGCAACAATACAGGGTGTGAATACATCAATATTAGGATTATCCATTGAAATCCAAGAGGAGGAGAAAGTGACAATGACAAAGAATGGGGGAGAAAACTTACCAAGGAAACACACCACAAGCGTAGTGACGATCGAACACCAAACAAGATAATATAGAAAGGTTGGAGAGCTTCAAGACTGCATGGGGAAGGATTTGGTTCAAGAGAAATGAAAATGGGGAGGAGGGGAAAATAGATCTCATCCATGCTGCCCATTGAAATAAATATAGTCAGTGTATTACATGATGTGTAACTCCACTAACCAAATTGAAGTAGTTTATATCTGAAACCACCAAAAAACATGTCACCTTTATTTAAAAACCATCGCTATAAATTAAAAAAATGATCTTTAATTCATTCACTATGTGTGAAGGATATTTATATCATGTACCCTTTATATTGTGAATAATTTCATGTCATATTTAAAGAACCATTACATTATGTGTAACCTTGTTACACGATGTGTAACCCTCCGAAAACATATCTAAAAAGGTCGGCTAAAGAAGAGAGGTCAATAAATATCTAACTTAACCATTATAGGTATCCTCCCAATCCAATATCAACCCTACCTAGTCAATGAAAAGGTAAATACATGACATGGTTAAAGGCATACTAATCAGATTGGTAATGTTCTTTTACACTCAATAATGGTCTATTATAAAAGGGTTTTAATAAACTTTTAAGTATTTATTCATGAGTTATTAGAGTGGTGGAGGGTCATTCTATGGTTGCAACACCCTGGGATTTTGTGAATTATTTTTTCAATTTATTTTAATCATTTAATATTTTTCATTTCATGACACTCTAAATATAGCTTATATATATATATATTTATATATAAGTGAAATGTTTGTTTGGAATTATATGCAACACTAAGGTAATCTTATTCCCCATGTAATACATAGATTAGATTGTGGTACAGACAACACTGTTTTTCGCTGGGATTACATATAATACTATGTACCTTAGATAGATTTCCTAACACATAAAGGATAGTTATTATGATCTATAATATACAATTAAAATTATTATTAACATATTGTAATAGCTACCACCTATCCATTAGAATGGAAGCCACAAAGAAGATTAACTAAATTTTAAAAATATCATTTATACATGTATATAAAATGAATCCTTTTTTTTATTAATTAATATATTTTCATTAATGAAATATTTGATAATAAATAAATTACTTTTCTAATAAAACTATTTTTCGATGTTAAAACACAATTTTATCTCAATAAATTGATTAAATTTTTTTTTATTAAGGTGTTAAATAAAATTTGTAATTTTCATATTTAGTCAATATTTTTGACACACATCCAATATATTTGATATGTAAAAATAAGAATAAATCCAATTTTATTAATAAAAAGATGTATTTTTCTAAAAGCTAACATTAATTCCTTTTAATGTAAAACCCATTTTAAATATGATTTTTGAAACTTTTAAAAATTATATTTTAAAAAATAAACTTTTTTATGGAGGTGGAAAATAATAATTTATATTTAGTGAATTTTTGGTTTTTTTCCGAGACGTTTTATTTTATGAAGAATTTTGAAAAAAACTGAATTTTAATTCAGAACTCCATTTTTTGAAATTTATTTATTTAGTTTAGTTATATTTTATATTATTCTGATGTTTTATTAGATCAATTTTACATATATTAATTAATTTTAGGTAATTTTAATCAATTTATAATTGATATTGGATATGAAAACATTGCAATCTTTTGAACATTTTACTTAAAAAACCATCTTTTTTATCCGATCCACAATATTCATTTTAAATAAATTTCTCCCACTTATATGATTTTAATTTGAAAAATGGACTACAAAGTTTTATCATCATAAATTATAATTTATAATAAGTTCACCTTATTTATTGAGAAAAAAATTATTGAAACTAATTAAAATTAATTACTAAATTAAGAGAAATAATTGGTCAATAGGTAAGTAGATCATAATCTTAAAGCCCAAAATAACCTTGAAACATAACCAAAATAAATTTTTATTCATATTTATACCCTATAGTCAATTTTATTGAATTTTTAACATTATTTTAGCCTATATTTATTGTTAAAACTTGTGTGAAATTCTCTTTAAAATATATACCAGAATGCCACTCCTTCGCCACTATAAAAAGGCACTTAACCCTTCCACTTATTCAAGCCACTCATTCCATTTTTTTGACCCAAAATTTCATCAAATAATCTCACAACATCAATAAATTATTCTTAGAATCCTATATTTGGGCATAAACCATCTATGTAATCCCTTTGGGGGAAACTAAAAGGTGTTACCCAAAGAAGAGGTAATATCCTTCCTCAAGGTCTTTGTTTTATTTCCATTCATTACCCCATATCCTCTAATTATTCTATTATTATATAATAAAATCATAATTCGAAATATAATTAAATGTTTTTCTATATTTTTATATCTAAACACACTCATACTTCCATCTAATGGGTAACGAACATACTCTTATTGTGTATGATGAACTACCACCTCACGAAACAATATTATTCGGTATTCCTTTATGATATCTCATAGTTAAGAATTATGATGGAAATTTTGTTTTTATATAATATATGAGATATTTATGATTTATTTAATCTCATTGAGTTATTTTATAAAACATACCTTCATGATTTCTGTTTTGTGTAAAAATAATACCTTTATTTTAGGACATGTAGACATGTGGACTACCGTCTCCTCAGAATAATGTGATTCATTCACACTTTTCATGGAACATATTAAGGATGGGTTTAGTAAATATATATGATATATATTAAATAATAATTATAATAGAAATAATATATATATATATACATATATTTCCATTATTTGTTTTATTTTAATGTTATAATTTAATAGGAACAACATTAATGCATACATACGACCTACCCTCTCCATTAATGGTGTAATCCATTTCATATATATATCATTTAAATATTATTATAAAGATTTATATAATTAATATTTTTTAGTTTATATATTTTTATACATTTTTGAAATAGTTAAATCATGATCTAAGAAACAGGATCAAGAGTAATTAGTCAAAATATGTACGAAAAAAGTAGATATTATCTGAAACATAACATTAACATAGAGTAGTTAACAAATGGGTAATAAAAAGTAATAAAGAAATAATATATGGTATTAAACCTCGTAATATTTTCATGTTTTATATTTAAAATAATCTTATATTTATTATAAATGATTTTTTAATGTGTAAGAATAAATTCAAGACTTAAGGAAGGGGTTTTTCGCATTACAATTTTTATATCCATTCAATACATGCCTTATTCACCACTCATTTATTTCTTTCATTTATATAATAACAATTAATGTATTATATAACTATTATACATAAATTTATGTGCATTTACATAGAGATTTTATTATCTTTTTTTAATTGAGATTATGGTTCAAATGTTACCAAATTAGTAAAGTAATTTTTTCTCATGTTACCTTCTTTCAGATACATGCCATGATATTCACCTATATTTTACTATCATATGAATATCATTCACTAATATATGTTATATAATGGATATACCTATTTCATGATATTTTAATCTTCATTTAATTTTGTTATATCATATATAGTATGAATCAATATTAATGTGGTAAAATTTTATTGTTATAATCTCATTGTTTATTGGGATGGTTAACAATTATTCTTCCATTGATGGAATAATATTATTTAACTCTCAAGAACCCTCATCAATTTTATCCTCAAATTGTTATTAATGATATATTTTTGTATTGGTAAATGTTTTCCACTATTTGGTACATAAGATAATATAAAAAGTGTTTTTAAGAAAGTATTACATTCTCTTTCTCTCTTCGGTTAGGATTTTGTGTTCATTCCAAACAATGTTTTATAAAAAAAGGTTTTAAAAAAATATTTTTTGTTTGACAAGTGTTTTCATTGTTTTAAATCTCATTGTATACGTTTTCAAGGAGATATGGTTTCAAAATATTTGCAAAATTCATTTTCATTTTTCTTTAAATTTTTTTCCCAAAATGGTTTCAATCCTACTTTGTAAGATTCAACATATTTTCTAATAAAATGTTTTTAAAAATAACATCAAGATTAATTTATATTTCTTCAATTATATTTTAAAATAGAAAGTATTTCAAGATTTTGGAGGTTTTAAAAAATCATTTTTCAGAGAGAAAATTTTATTTTCCCCAAGATACGTTTAAAATGAAATTGTGAAGCTTTATTCATAACAAAAGTATTTTGGAAATGGTTGTATGAAAATGATTTCGTGTAAAAGGAAATTTTCCTCATGAATTGTTTCATTTGATATTTCAAAATATGTCTTCATATAATATTACATACTTATTTATAGTTTATTCAATATTGGGTACATGATCCAATAACACCATTCATATTCCTTCTCGAATGGTCCATGTTTTGATAGAATGGTGTTTATAAAACTTTTTTCTCTTCCATGGGTTATATGCTTTTGAAACACACATATTTTATGTAGTTATGATTTAATTAAATTATTTTTAAACTTATCTATTTTCGAGAGGTTATTTTTTAATGAAATGTTAATAATTCCATTTAATTTCATTTTTTATGATTTGAATTTTAAAAAATCAATCTCTTTTCAGGAGTCATGATATGATGAATGATTTGTTATCTTATGGAACATGAATGAATTATTTAATTATGTAATAGGTAATAGCTATATCTCCATCCAAATCACAAGGTAATTATTTATATCTCATTATAAATACAAGACTGGAATGAGGATTGAACATGGTTGAGTAATACAGGGCTAGAAAGAGTAGTGAACATGGTTCAGTATGACATTGCTAGAATGAGAAGTGAACTCGATTCAAAAATGTAGTTCCAGAATAGGAAGTGAACCCAGTTACGTAATACTAGGCAGGGATAGGGAGTGAAACCTGTTTAGTAAATGACTTCATCAACTAAGATGATTTTGGTAGTGAACCTTAACTACTAAGATTTTTTTGGGATTGAACCTATTCTACTAAGATGACACTAGCAACGATCCCTTAAAAACTATGGAAATAATTTCATATGAGTATGTTTCTACCACTAATTATATGTCTTATTTCTATTTTATGGTATGGTGGATTATTATTTTGATTCCCTAATGATTCATGTATTATGAAATACCAATATTAATGGCATGACCCACGTATATGATCTTTCATATTCAGGTAATGTTACTCAAATTCCATTATAATGTTCCCATATAAATATGCTCATTTTATTAATATACACTATAAAAAATTTATTTTGTGACTTTTTAGCGATGTTGTTTAAAAACACCACTAAATTATAGACTATTCTTAGAAAACTTACAAATTTGTTGATGTTTCCTGAAAAACATTTCAAATTTAGTAATGTTTCATGGAAAATGTATCAAATATAGTGATTTTGTGTAACATCCCATTACTTTGATCAGGTATGTCTTTACCTCTCTTCGAGTTCCCTTTTGAAATAGAGTTTTTAGATGTTGGTTTCTAGATTATCTCTAGGTGACATGAGATTTTTACAGTGTCTAACTAGGTTATACAACATGTAATGGATGATAGGTTAATGCCATGTGAAGGGTTCATGCTGTGAATGGTTACATGACATGGTGAGCTTTTACACAACATGAGTTAATTAAAAATGATATTTTAATCAAAAGGTATAGGTTTTTGGAATATTTGGACATCATGGATTTCATAACATGATATGGAATTACATGTTAGGTAATTTCCCAAGAATGGATATTTAGGGTGTCATATGGGTTTGAGTTCCCATTTGGCTACTGATTATTCTTTTCTCTCAACTAAGGGTCCCTCTCTGGTGATTTTATGGAGGCACTGTTCCTTCCCAATCGATTTGTTATGTATTCAATCATTGTTGTGGTTGTAGTGAATATATATGGGTGAGTGAAATTCTTAATTATTCATTTCCATTTATTGTGGTAGTCACTTTGAGTTGAGATATCATATTTTTTTTGTTCTGAATTAGTGTTTATTCATGTAATTTTCTAGATCTATTGTATGATCTCGTTCTGAAGGTCATTCCATTGTTGACTGTGGTGTGATGGGTGTTATTCGTTGAGGATTTTGGTGTTTCCTCTTCTCTTCTGACTATCTTTCACAACATGAGATATTCTGATATGCATGGATTGGGTTCCCGGGCTTTCGTTGATGTCATTGGCTTTTCATTGTTGGTGGATCCCATTGAGGGTGTTTGCATCATAATCTTCAAGGTATGTGGACTTGTATCTAGCCTATGATGGTGATCCTTATAGATAATTTTTTATAAACTAATTAATAAAATGAATTGAAATGTTTTTTTGTGTGTGTATAATATAGTTTTTAATGAATAATTCATTTTCCTTGTTTGTTGTTAAATGGAATGAACATGTGTAATTTCAATGCTTTGAAATGGATTTGTGAAATGGTTTTGAAACAGAATTTTCCATGAATTGGAATGAATTGTGAATATGAGAACATGAGTTACCTTGGGTACTTAGGTGGAAGTTTAGCTTGAGGTCATAACCATTTTTTGTGGTTATCAGGAGTTTTTCTCAGGGGTCTTTCCTTTTTTTTCAAAGGCCCATTATTCTAGGGGCCTCATATTGACATTATTATGGGGGTTTACTCTTGGTTTATTACCCTACTTCCTTGTATTGTGTTCTAGAAACTAGATGGTTTATTTATTTATTTGGGTATGGGTAGTCTGCTATTATAACCTATAGTGATCCTTGGTGTTGATACCTATATATTTGTTTTGTGATTTCATGGCTTTGTTGTTTTAGCCATTACATGAATGTTTATTATTCTAAATGATGACGTGTATAATGTTCATTGAAATTGATATACCATATTTTTTTAGAACTATGAAATATGGGGAATGTTTACCATGTTTTCTATAAAACCTTTTTACTTATTATCATGAAATGATTTATTGGAAAAGAGCATAAAAAATTGTTATATAAAGAATTGTTATGAAGCACCTGGTTGGGATTCTATTGTGCCTATTAGCTAACACCCTATGAATCTCTTCCATGGTGTGCAGACCAATGTATGTCTTCTAATGTTCGGAAAGGAAAGACACCGTAGTGAGGTGTCAAGGATTTATGTCAGCTAAGTTGGGTAGCTAGTGGTGAGATGGTGGGAGTTAATCTGCGCCATCACATGGAGTATATGTTTGTTTTTGGTCATTTGTAGTTTTTCATTTCCCTTGGATAATTTGGGTACTATTAAAATCAATTTTTTTCTGCTTTCTTCCTATAGTAATGGCATATATATATATATATATCAAACATTGGTTGTTCCTTCATACTCTGTGTATATACATTCCACATATTTGTTTGGGTTGGGTGAAATCATTCACTTTGGTTTGTTGTCCGATGCCTAGGTGCTTGTCGGAAGCCTGTGGGGATCATGAATTCCCTTTTAGTATGTGAAGAAATGGGATGGGTGCAAAGTTATAGGGTATCTCTCGCTAGTTCATTATACCATATCTAGGGAAGTCTATTAGACTATGGATAAGATTTTTGGAACTTGAGAGTTACATGGTGATGAGTCCCTGGACATATCTTATCTTGAAGAGACACAAGATTCAATTGGATATTAGATTATCTGAATCTAGTGTTGGATTTTGTTTTAAATATATTTTTTGTTTTTGGGTTTTTCTGTTTGAACAGATATTTATTCTATTTTCAGATCGTTCTTATGTTTCGGTGTGTAGAAGTATGCCTCTGAGATCTCATTCATGAGTTCTTCAGTTGGATATAGCCGATTCTTCTCTAGGAAATCCACTTATAGATCATAATATCATCAAGACTATAGTACTAGTATTTTTTTATCCGAATGTATCATGAGTTCAGAACACATTTGTTGAGGTATACTTAAGAGCTAGAGGAGAGACAGATCGATCCATGGAATTCCTATGTGAGAATACAACATCCTTTAAAGGAATTAATGACCTTCAAGTGGTGGAGTAATGTCTGGATAAGATTGATCAAATCATTGAATTCTTTTAAACATCTGATAATATCAAGGTAATGTGTACAACGTTCAGGATCAAGGGTTCTAGTTAGTTATGGTGGGATTCCATAGTATAAGAAGATAGACACAGTGATTTGTATTGTAGGTGTTTGAAACCCCTATCATTTCAATAGTTTTTATGAGTCCTTGATGTTGTAAAAGACTCTTGAGTTCATGTTTTTGTAGTAGGGAGAGAATTTGGTGTTGGAATACCGAAATCAGTTTTCTAATCTTGTCTATTTTTTCCCAGATGTGGTTAACAATGATCAGTTGAAGGCTCAAAAGTACCTGTAGGGTTTGGGAATGGATATCAGACCGCAAGTATCTATGTTAAATATTTATACCTATGTTGAGACGGTAGATAGAGCTATTATGGATGATATTAATATGGTAGGTAATGTTGTATTTTCCACCTCTTCTCTTTTATCCAGTGGTAGATTCAATGGCATTCATAGGAAGAATAGTAAGTGGAAGGAATATCACAGGAGTGGGGGAGGTGAATCTCAGCAACAAGCCTCATCCACACCATCTACTACAACATGAAATGTTCCTCTAACTTTATATAAGTGTAGGGTCATAAAAATAAGACATTATATTCCTTTTCATGTGAGGGCGTGCAATATTAGTGGATGTGTTAGTCACTTACAATGCTTTTTTAGGCCATGACTAGACCTCATTATGATCAGGGTTCATCGGATCCAAATTCTACTATGGGGGTAGTAAAATGATATAGGGAATAATTTTCTCCAACAATCGACCATAGGAGTGAATAAATTTCATGCAGTATGTGAGTTTCTAGGGGAGGTCTATGTAGGTCTGAAAATAGTGAAATGTTATATCTGTATTTAATTTTCTATAGTGATTTATTTATTTGATACTAGTTCCTACCAGTCATTTATATCTTCATGTTTTTTATATTATTAAACATCCAACAGAGCTTATTTCATTTGATATGGAGTTAGTGACACCACTTGGTAAGAGGAAAGTGAAATGGTTTCAGTATCATTTCAGTTCATTGATGATAGATCATACAGAGTTGGTCTGGGATTTTCTTATTATTGATTTGGATATTATTTTACATCATCATCAGTGTGGACTTTCTTGTCTCTCATCAAGCAGAGGTTGATTTTAATTTTTTCCTTGTTAAATTTATTGTTGTCGATGGGAGATTACATGTGTTTAAAGGGGAATGGGACCATAGGTCTGGTTGTGAAGAATATTCCTGAATAGAGCTCAAGTGTTTGTTTTTTATTTTTGAGATTCATGAAAATGAATTTTCTTCTTCAATTTATATTCCTAATGTTGTTCATGGATTTTTAGAAATTTTAATAGAAAACATATAAGGTATACCTCTAGAGAGAGAGATTTAGAGATTATGAATGACCTGGTGTTAGTTATGCAATCTATATCAATTCCCTCTTATCATATAGAACCAACATAGTTGAAATGGATCAATATTCAGTTGTATCACATGTTGGAGAAGGGTTTTGTTCACCCTAGGGTTTCTCCTTGGTGATCCCCTATTCACTTTATCAAGAAGTAAGATGGTTCACGTCAGTTGTGTGTGAACTATCGGTAGTGAGACTAATTAACAGTTAAGATTAAGTATCATTTTACTTGTGTAGATGATTTGATTGATCAATTTAAGTGGGAATATATTTTTTTCAAAGATTGATCTTTGGTTGGGTTATTGTCATCTTAGAGTTCAGGAGACTGATATATTGAAGATAGATTTCAAGAGAATGTATGAACATTATGAATATTTTTTGATGACATTAGGTCTGACTGAAACTCCTATAATTTTTATGAATTTGATGATTCGAGTATTCCAATAATTCCTTGAAACATTTTAGGTAGATCTCATTGATGATGTTATGATTCACTTGAAATTTGATGATGAGAATGAGGCAAATCTGAGTTTGGTTCTATAAATTATAAGAAGTCATTGTTTTTATTGAAATCTTTAGAAATGTAGTTTCTTGATTCGAGAGGTGATGTTCTTAGGGAACAAGATTTCTGAAAAATGGATTAACAGTTGATCATGAGAAGGTGAATGTGGTATTTTCATGGAGAGAACCACATAAATTATTCACTATACAGAGCTTCCCAAGTCATTGTCGATACTACTGATGGTTTGATATGGATTTCTCTAAACTAGTGTCACCTTTGACAAATCATACAAAGAAAGAAGTAAAATATACATGGGATGAAAATTTTCAGTTTTATTTCAATGAACTAAAATGAATTCTACCATCAGATCCTATTCTGATCTTAACTGATCTTGATAAAGGGTACATTTTTGTTTTTTAATGCTTTTAGTGCTAGTTAGAGATGCGTTCTTATACAGGATTACCGTGTGGAAGCATATTAATCTCGTCCGCTAGGGATACATGTGAAGAATTACCCAGCTAACAACTCAGAGTTTGCTGTAGGTATTAATGAGATTAAATGTTGGCATCACTATCATTATTGGAAAAAATTTATAGTAATTTCTCATTATAATATTTTTAGTTATATATTTTCTTAGAAAAAATGAATATCAAATAGAGTTAAAGGTTATAATATGTTTAGACATTTGAATTTGATATCGTCTATATGACAGGAAATTGAAATGTCATTGCATAAGACCTTATAAACAAAGAACCATCGCAAGCTCTTCTAGAATTAATGGAGGAGTGGAATCTTATAAGAATTTTTTTCCGTTTCACCTGGATTATCAAAAAGATGTTATAGGTATGGTATTGACCAGTGTTCTGTTTTCATCATCTCTACTCAAGTATATTTTTAGATATAATTGAAGGATGACGAGTTTAGTGAAATTATATAAAGCCTTTATAGCAGGAATTCTATTTCTGGTTGGTCTCTCTCTTCAGATGTTATGCTCCATTTTGGGATGTTGGTTGTCTTTCCAGTATCTGTGAGGAGTCGAGTCTTGTTTAGTTTCCAATGATCTTTATGGTTTATTCATTCGGGAACTATGAAGATGTATTATGGCAGGATACGATGATTCTGGAGGCCGATTTTGAAGCATGATATTGCGGATTATGTGTCCAGCTATTACACTGGACAACCGATAAATGTAGATAACTTGACACCCTCTTATTTTCTTAAGCCTCTTCTTGTTTAGGTATGGAAAAGGGATGAGGTTTGCTTGGATTTAATGTTGGATTACAATAGACATCATAAGGGAGGAATTCTATCTGGGTAGTTGTTGATCAGTTGATGAAGTCTACTCTTTTCATTCCGATCAAGGATACTACTATGTTTGGTGACCTATGTATGATATGTGTGCAAGTGATTTTGAGTTTAAATGGAAGTGCTTTCATTATTCTAGTTAGGGATCCTAGGTTTACCTCAAGGTTATAGAGGAGTCTCCAAGAGGTGATGTAAACTCACCTCTTGTTGTGCACAACCTACCATCCATAGAAAGACGGTCAGACCAGGAATGTGATTCAGATTCAAGAGGATATTCTTCGTGCATGTGTCTTGTATTTTGGTGGATCATGGGATCTACATCAGGGACTAAGAGATTTTGTTTATAACAATAGTTATCAATCATCGGTCATAATATTTTTTTAGGAGTTTCATGGTTTCACATTTAGATCACCACTTTGTTGGGTTGAGGTGGGTGAAGTATATTTATTTGGGACAAGTTTGGTCTAGGAGATGTCAACAATTATTCAGGATGTTTATCGATGTCTAGTTACATCCCAGAGTTGATAGAAATCATATTAATATCAGAAGCATCATCCTTTGTATTTTTCCATTGGTGAATGGTTTGTCTTGAAAGTTTCTCCTCGATTGTGTCACAGTAATCTTGTAAAATAATGGATGTTGGACCTATAAAATGTGGGAATATTTGAGGTCACTGAGATACTTGGGAACTTTGCTTATCTTTTATCATTTCTAGTTCAGTTGATGGGTATTAATGTTGTTTTCCACATATCTCTTCTTAGGAAGTATCATCCTGATCCCACTCACATTCATAGTTGGGATGAAATTGATATAGCATGAGATGTTTCAATTTTGGAGAAACCAAATGAGATGTTGACTCTTAAGTGAATGCCTTTTGTGGGAGGTTGATTCCATTGGTCATATTTTTATGGCAACACCAAATATATTCTTATGAGACTTGGGAACATTAGTATTTGAAGATGGGTCAATGGACTCATATTTTTATAGGGATTACTCTTTCAAATGACTTCCTAAGTAATTTTTTATGGTGGAGAGTTTGTAAAACACCATTACCTAGATCAAGTATGGTTTTTCCTCATTCTATGTTCTCTTTTGGTGTAGAGTTTTTAGATATTGGTTTCTGGATTTTTTGTAGACTACAAGTTATTTTTATTATGTATAACTACGTTATGTCACATGGAATGGTTGCTGGGTGCATTCCAAGAGAATATTTCATGCCATTAAAGGTTACAAAAATGATGAGATTTTATACACTATTAGTTGATTAATGATTATTTTTTAATTCGAGGCGATGATTTTTTTGGTACATTTGGACAACATGAAATTCTTGATGTGTAACGATATTAAACTCCTAGTAATTTCATGAGCATGTTTTTTATTTCTCTATATGTGGTTTTTTCATGCACATTTGGATATTGGTTTTTTCTACTCTCAACCAAGTATCCCACTTCAGTGATTTTGGGATACATCATTCCTTCCCGATCGATCCATTTAGTCTTCGATCTTCATTAAGGTTATGGAACATCTATCCAGGTAAGATATATTTCTTCTTCTTCATTTCCATTTATCTTGGTAGTTCCCTTGAGCTATGTTATTATATTTTTTGTTCTTAATTGGTGTTTATTTGTTTATTCTTTGAGATCCATTTTTTGATCTCATTCTAAAGGTCATTCTATTATAGGTTGTGGTGCCCCAGGTGTTCATTCTTCTGGTATGTGATATTTTCTCTACTTTGCTGACCCTCTTTCTCAATTGGATCAATTCTAAAAGCTGCAGACTAGGTTCTAGGGCCTTCCTTAACGTCGTTGGGTTTTTATTGTTGGTGGAGCATGTTGTGGGTGTGTGAGATCCAATATTCAATATAAGTGGTTCTGTTTCAAGCCTATGCTGATGAACCATAGTGAACATGTTTTTTAAACTAATTTATAAAAGGAATTGGCATGATTTTTGTGTGTGTGTAGAAAACTATTTTCAATATAAAATGATTTTCCATGGTTTTTGATAAATGGAAATAAAAGGGGTATTTTAAAAGCGTTGAAATGGATTTTTGATTTAAGAACCTGGATCTTTTTTTAGGTATTGTTTTCCTTTTCTGGTTGTTTTTTAGGAAAAAGGAAATTCTGGAAATTTTTTAAGTACAAGCCTTGTACCTTATGAGTGCATGTCGTGTACATTCTTACTGTAGGAGGTCGTGTGCGGCCCATATAGTAGACACACACACGGACATGTTGGAGTGACTTTGAGTCCACTTAATGCGGAGAATGAAAAAGGCTAGTACAAGATGTGTACTTCAAAAGTACACACCATGTACTTTTTTTCATTAAACGCAGCGAGGTTGCATCTAATCATCAGAAACACCCCCTTCTTCATTCATCTCATCCAAGAGCCTCGTACTACCACAAATATTTGACAAACCCCTGAGCCTCCATCCTTCCTCCGAATAAAACACCTTTGGTTGTGTTGGAATCGCATCAGTGATTTCTCTCTCCACCTAGAGCATCATCTTCTGATTTCTCATCTCTTGTGAGATATCATGGGTTGAACATTTTAGACATTTTTGTAGATCATAGAAATTATATGGAGATTCAAGATTTAAGGTTCACATATAGTGATCTCCTGACCCCAAGGTATGTGGATTGTGCCTTTCCGTCCGCAGACTTTGAGTATTGTGTGAAAATTTCACCAATACCCTAGAACGGGGTATTGCGTGTATACCATTTTACCCAGGTTGATTTCCTACCATGCTTGTATGCTTGTGTAGAGGTAATTTGGATATTAATAGGGTTGATTATTATTATTTGGATGTTTTTCCATTGAATATTCTGTTTACGACCGTTTGGTCCTATTTATCTAGTTTGGTTGCCTTGCCTATTTTCCATGCTTATTGCTGTAGGATAGAGAGTTTGAATTCTGACATGCTTGTTATGCTGTAGACTATTTAGCCAAGTATTTCTATAGGTATACCTAGCCATATTACACAGCAATGCTTGTTGACCTACACAGGGCCGTGAGAACCTGGTGTAGTAGTCTATAAGGGGAATTGTCTGGGTGTGTTTTCTTTAGAGAGTCTTTGAGAACTTTTGGATATAAGGGGGATTGACCGAGTGAGTATTCTCATAGAGCATAGAACCAATTGAGGCTATAATAGGAATTGACTGAGTGACCTTTCTCAGAGAGTCCTTGATTGCTTTAGACTATAAGAGGATTGACTGAGTGAGCTTCCTCATAGAGTCTTTGATTTTATTCTTAAACTATTTAGACTATAAGGGGAATTGACAATGAGTTCTTCCTCTGAGAGTCTATGAACGACCTCGGATATAAGGGGAATTGCCCGAGTGAGATTCCTTGGAGAGTCCTTGACCTTGGGGCTATAATAGGAATTGACTGTGTGATCTTCCTTAAAGAGTTCCTTACTACCTCAGACTTTAAGGGGAATTGACTATGAGTTCTTCCTCAAAGAGGCTTCTTTTACTAAACCGTAGAGGATAGGACATGTGCACTTCCTAGAGGGTTACTATGCTTGATTTATTGTTTGAATTGTGGAATTTTTTACTACTGAGAACATTCCTATTTACTGTTTTCTATAATTTTTACTACCATATATTCACTTATTGTAAGGAACATATATTTGGGTGGTTCGCTATTAGGATTTAGTCTCACACCCTATTTGGGCCATGATTTTGGGCCCAAACAGATTATATTTCTGCCGGTATAGATAAAGGTAAGCACCCTTCTACTTCAGGTACATGAATTGTTGTGGAATTGGAGAGAATGAGACCAAGATATGGATTTTGATGTTGATGAGTTTATCTATTTTTTTCACTTTGGTTTATCATTGTTCTATTTACAGCATTGTGAATTGTTTGGCTGCTTTCCTATATATATGTATCATGCATCATTATATATATCTGTGTGCTCCAATTGTTTACTATTCCAGTCTTCCATTGTTTACTGTTGTTGGATATTTAATACTTTCGTTGTTGTATGTATTTTCTTACTTCCATTGTGTACTGTTCCAATGAGGACATAGTTTCCCCACTATCACACCCAAGGCCCTCACTGCTAGTCGGCAGGCTCTGGCATTCGGGGAAATGCAATTGAGGCCATGTGACCAACCGGGTACGGGGCGCCTCTTGGTGGATTCCAGAACTGGGACATTACAAAGTTGTATCGGAGGGAATCTTTTATCTTTATTTTCAGTTTGGAGCCTTTAGGTAGGGATAAGAAGGAATAGGTACTTGGTAATAAGCTCTTCCCAGGAGTAGCTAACCCATGTACAGGGAAAATCTAATCTACCTCATTAATTGCAATTTTTCCGCCTTTTCATTTATTATAGATGATTTCATTTCACCTTGAGTGATTCACATGATTTGTGTTGTTGTTGTTGATATTATTGAGGTTCTATATCTATTGATACCTGATGAGAAGAGGGTATTCCATCTCATGCATCATATAGGCACTTGCTAGAAATCACATGTCATGCATTTTTTCCATGTCATCGAGGATGAATTAGTGATTACATGTTGTTGTGATATATGATGTGTAAAATATTCATTCCGTTGTGATAATTACCTTGATATAAATACCCATATTTGACAGGGTATTGTTTTGTATAGGGATTTTCTTGATTGAATGTCAAGATTTGTTTCTTGAGTTGCTAGGGGCCCTCATGGACTAGAATTTGGTGGTTCATTGCTCTGTTTACCTTGTTATACCATGTGTAAGAAGCCGGAATTTTATTCGTGGGGAGTATGGGCCCTCACAGATTGGAATTTTTCACTTTCAGTGTCCGTTTCAGTGTTTTCTAGGTTCTAGAGTAGTTTCAGAGGCTTACAGTTCGAAAAAACCCAAAATACACGTTTTGTAGTGTTAAGTACATGCCATGTGTTCTTCTATTCGAAAAGATACTATTTTTCTTAAGTACACACCGTGTACTTTATGTACATGCCATGTAGTCTCTAACCGTGTCGTAGGCCGTGTGGGTAGAGACATGGAATGAGGAAAATATGATGGGAACACGTCGTGTACTAGATGAAAACACCATGTAGTGTCGACCCTATATCTGCCCATGTAACCAAAAACACAGACAGATATGACCTTAAGTTGTTCACGATGTGTCCGCATTGAATACATCGTGCAGTCTAACCCAGGAACATGACTGTGTCACTACCAACACGGGTCGGTGTTATCCCTTCTCGTATACGTAGTGTCTGTCTGGAACACGTCGTGAAATATGAGCATTGTGTTAGGCCATTTCACTAACAACTTGGGCCAGGTGAAGCTTGTCTAGTACATGTCGTTTCTACCGTGAACACGTCGTGTAGTTTTTTCTTAGGAAAGCAATGTGGCTTAACCGTGTAGAAGGACTCGGGTCGGGGAAGAGGAATCAAGTACACACCATGTGTTAAGACAACACGCCATGTGTCTGGGGTGTTACACAACCAGTTTAGGTAGAAGTACACACCCATGTAATGACTTTAGGGAACATGCCATTTAGGAAATGTACACGTCATGTAGTCATGTTTGGTAAAACATGAGTTCTTTGTTTCTCCTATTCCCTTATTCTACCCCTTGTTTTAGTCCTTCATAATATTGATCTATGGTGTGTGGTTTACCCTGTAGTGTCATGCCACCGAGACATCCTCCGATTGTGCAATGGTTTCAAGATGGTGACCAGACAATGGACATGGATGATCAGGTACTACCTATAGATCCTTCAGTTGTGTCGGCCTTAGAACCATCCATTTCTTTTTACATAGGTGCAGATGCATAGTTCAGGGAGGGATTTCTAAGGATGATGTATACATTTCAAGGTGTGCTGCCTCCTGCCCCGTCGATGGCTGATTCAACATGGGTCTTCTAGAAGTAGCATCCTCCTACATTATCACGGGATGAAGGACCTCAAGCTGTAGAGTCGTGGCTAGATGCGACACTTATGACTTTCGAGCATCTGCAGAGACCTCCAGAGAAGAGGGTGAAGCTCACTACCTACATGCTCCGAGAATCCACCAAGAGGTGGTGGATTGTGATCCCACAGGCGGGCCACCAGCAGAATATGGCTTGGGAAGAGTTTCAACGCATCTTATATGATTACTTCTATCCGGAGACCTTGAGGGATGATCGAGCCTGAGAGTTCATGATTCTTGAGCAGGGTACTCTTACTGTTATGGATTATTCCTCTCGGTTAACAGAGCTTCTGTGTTTCACACCTATTCCAAGAGGTGATTAGTTGTTCCTTGAATAGAAGTTTGAGGATGGTATGAGGCACGACATTTGATCTCATGTGAACATCTTCATGTTGACTTCGATATCTTCTATCATCAACCAGGCGCTGTTCACAGAGCGCAATCTGAGGGATTCCGGAGCTGTGAGATAGGGTGGTTCGACATCCAGAGTTAGTGCTCTGCTAGATGATAGATGGAAGCACCATATGGAGGATGCACGAGGAGATCAGAGTAGGTGGGATGAATCTTCCGGTAGCCAGGTGGTGTGCTACCAGTGTGGGAGAAGTAGGAACATGAGGCCACATTTCCTAAGAGATCCAATGGAGTGCCTATCTTGCTACAAGATGGGCCATATTCAATGCTTTTGTTAGTTTTTCTCACCTGCAGCTGGTGACAGGGGTTCTCCTAGGACCCCGTGTTTAGGAGAAACGCCACCAGTTTCTCACCATTCTCAGAACTAGAGTTCTTCTGGCCGTTCGGTCCGAGGTGGAGGTCGTATATGTGGTAGTCAGTCGCTGGTTCTTCAGCGAAAACAGGGTAGAATAGTTCAGAGTAGTCAGCCAGGGTCACAGGGCCACGATATAGGCCATAATTTTGCAGTGGAGCAGACCCAGTAGAAGCAGGATCCCAAACCCTCCACAGTTTGAGGTACGATCTTAGTAGCGTCAGATTTATCTTCAACTCTTTTCGAAACATGGGATTCCCATAGCATTATATCTATTGCTATTGTCGAGAGCCTTGGGCTCTAAATATTTTTCCTCTGTCGATATCTAGACACTAGACACACCATTGGGGACTAGAACGGCTAGTGTATGCTAGATCAAGGAGTGCCCACTAGAGGTTGGTGGATGTCACTTCCTATGGGACCCTTATATCCTAAAGATGACATGCTATGATGTAATTCTCATAATGGACTGGCTAGTTCCATTCTAGGAAGTCGTCAATTGTTATCATCATGGGGTGAGTTTTCTATCACCAAAGGGGGATCCTTTCTTCATAATGGCGAATGGGATGTACAGGTGAGCAGAGCGGGTACAAAGCATCATTGGTTGGGAGGAGTTATAGCCCAGATTGATTGTCTATATCTGGATGACCAGGGGACATCACAGTTAGACCTTCCTCCAGTGGTGGATCCTTTCAGAGATGTCATTCCAGAAGACTTTTCAGGTTTTCCTCCAGAGCGTGAGGTAGACTTTTCTATTGATCTTGTTCCAGGAGCGACACTAGTGTCCATTCCTACTTAGAGGATGGCTACACTCGTGTTTCAAGAACTCAAGAAATAGTTGGATGAGTTTCATGCCAAGGGTTTCATCCAACCCAGTACTTCTCCTTGGGGTCCACCTATCCTATTTGTGAAGAAGGTAGACGATACCCTTAGGCTTTGTGTGGATTATCAGAAGCTGAACCAGTTAATGATCATGAACTGATATCCCTTGCCTAGGAATGATGATCTCTTTGATCAGCTTCAAGGAGCCCAGGTGTTCTCGAATATTGACTTGAGTTCTGGTTATCATCAGTTGCGTGTTAGACCTTAAAATATACCTCTTACATCCTTCCATAGTAGGTATGGTCTATATGAGTATATGGTGATGTCGTTCGGTCTCACGAATGTGCATGTGGTTTTCATGGAACTGATAAACTGACTGGTCCATCCATACTTGGATTCCTTCATGGTTTTTTTCTTGGATGATATATTTGTGTACTCTCACACTCGACACAACCATGCTACCCATCTTGAGATCATTTTGAGTACACTGAGGGAACATCAGTTATATGCTAAGATCTCAAAGTTCCACTTCTGGTTGGATCAGATTCACTTCCTGGGTCATATTATCTCATAGGATGGAGTATCAGTAGACCAAGAGAAAGTCAGATCTGTAGTCTTCTGGGAGCATCTGAAGAACATATTTGAGGTGCACAACTTTCTAGGGCTGGATGGATACTAGAGACGTTTCATACATGACATTTCATGCTTAGCAGCACCGCTGATAGGTCTAAAAAAGAAGGGTATGAAGTTCTTATGGTTAGATTCCCATGAGTCAGTATTTTAGGATCTGAAAGGGAGGTTGACTTCAGCATCGATACTAGTCTTTACAGAACCAGCAAAGAGATATACCATTTACTTTGATGCATTAGATATCAGGATTGGAGATTTGCTTATGCAGGGAGATGGAGTCGTGGCGTACGGGTCTCAACAGTTGAGGCCACATGAGAGGAATTACCCGACGCACGATCTAGAGTTGGCAGCTATGGTTCATGACCTACGCTGCTAAGTACATTATCTTCTGGGAGTGAACTTTTTCGTTTTCACTGACCACAATAGTCTCAACTACATCTTAACTCATCATGATCTAAATTTGTGACAGTGCAGGTGGGTCGAGTATCTTCAGTCCATTGAGTTTGAGCTTGCCTACATGTCTGGGAAAGGCAATGCAGTGGCTGATGCGTTGAGCTGGAGGACTCAGTTACATGTATTTTTGGAGGATAGTAGTGAGTGGCAGCTTATGGCTCTCTTCTCTGAGTTTCATTTGGAGGTGCAAGACCATTAGGGGAATACTTTTCTATCTTCTGTAGATGTTACCACTACTCCTCTTGATTGATTTTGAATAAGGAAGCTATCAGATTTTGAAGGCCTTTTCCTAAGGGAAAGCATGTCAGGAGAGGATCCTATTCATGGATGAACCATAGGCAAGGATGAGATCTTGCATTTACAGGGGCGCGTATGGGTGCCAGTAGACATACACAAGGATCTCATTCTTGACTTTCATTCATCAGTTTGGGCAGATCATCCTAACGTCACCAAGATGTATCGTAATCTACATCATCAGTATTGGTGGCCGGATATGAAGAGGGATGTTGCTGGTTTTTTCATGAGATGTTCCACTTGTCAGTAGGTGAAGGCGGAGCATCAGCGACCAGAATGGATTTTACAGTAATTACCCATTCCCAAGTGGAAGTGGAATGATGTCACGATGGACTTGGTGACCAGTTTTCTGAGGTCTCTTCGAGGGAATGATGCAATATGGGTTGTCATTGATATACTCACTATGGTTTCTCACTTATTGTCGATCAAGGAGATCTTCACTGTTGATGAGCTGGGATGGTTGTACATCTGATAGATCATATGTCTTCATGGAGTCCCACACTCTATTGTTTCATGTAGGGATTCACATTTTACATCTCGGGTTTGGCAGGGGATTCAGAAGTATTTGGGTTCACAGTTACTTTTGAGTACAACTTACAACCACTAGACAGATGGTCAGTCCGAGCGTACGATTCAGGTGCTTGAGGATATACTCCGAGCATGCATTCTAGATTTTGGAGGTTCTTGGGAGAAGCATACACCACTAGTGGAGTTTTCCTATAATAATAGTTTTCAAGAAACTATTCAGATGGAACGTTTTGAGGATTTATACGGTAGGTCATGTCGATCACCCTTATGTTGGCTGAAGGTAGGAGAGAGAAATTTATTGGGACTTCATCTTGATCAAGAGACCATAGAGTAGATTGAGTTGATTCGGAAGAGGATGGATACTGCGCAGTCTTGACAAAAGTCTTATGCTGATCCTAGGAGATGACCTCTGGAGTTCAAGGTCAGGGATCAGCTTTTCTTGTGTGTCACACCAAGGTTGGGGCACAAGGGGATTTGGATACATGGTAAGATTTCACCGAGGTACATCAGGCCATTTGAGGTGTTGGAGAGAGTTGGGCCGGTTGCCTATCGGATGCAGTTATCTCAAAAGTAATGAGCTATGCTCGACGTATTCCACGTTTCTCAACATCGACGTTAATTCTCCGACATGTCTCACGTTTTCCAATCTGAGGAGGTTATGTTGGAAATGGATGCATACTTTGAGGAGCATCCTATCCGGATCGTCGATTGTAGTACGAAGGTTGTATATGGCTAGTCTGTTCCATTGGTACGCGTGCTTTGGTTGCATGGGCGAGTGCAAGACAAGACTTGGGAGAGGGAGGCAGACGTGCGATCATAGTGGACGGAGCTGTTCAGGGTTTCATCTTCTACCCCACACTAGGGAAATTTAGAGACCAATTACTTTAAGGGGGAAATTTTGTAAGAACCCAGATATTCTTTTCAAGATTTTTTTCCCTTTTCTGGTCGTTCTTGAGGAAAAAGGAAATTCTATAAATTTTCTAAGTACATTCTGTGTACATTATGATTACACCCCGTGTACTTCCTTAACACAGGAGGTCATGTGCTGGCCATGTCGTAGCCACACACATGGCTATGTGGGAGTGAATTAGAGGCCGCTTAAAGCGGAGTACATAAAACAAGAGTACATGTCGTGTACTTCAAAAGTACACACCATGTAGTTTTTTTCATTAAACGCACTGGGGTCACATCTAATCGTCAGAAACACCCCCTTCTTCATTCATGTCGTCCAGGAGCCTCGTACGACCGCATATCTTCGTCGAAACCTCGAGAATCCGTTCATCCTATAAATCGAATACCATTCGTTGCGTTAGAATCACATCTATGAGTTTTCTCTCCTCCTAGAGCATCATCTTCTGATTTCTCCTCTCTCGTGAGATATCATGGATTGAACATTTTAGACATTCTTGTATATCTTTTATGTTCTATGGAGATTCAAGCTTTGAGGTTCACATATAGAGATATCATAACCCCGTGGTAGGTGGTTTGTGCATTTCTGTTCGATGTCTTTGAGTATTATGTGAAAATTCCACCAATACACTTGAACGAGGTATTGCGTGTTTATCGTTTTACCCCTATTTATTTCCTTACATGCTTGTATTCTTGTGTATAGGTAACTTGGATATGAATAGGGTTGATTTCTATGCTTTGGATGGTTTTCCCTTTTATGTTCTATTTACGACATTTTGGTCTTCTTTAACCAGTTTGGTTCCGTTGCCTATTTTCCATGCCTATTGTTGTAGGATTGATAGTTTGTATTCATACATGATTTTTATGCAATAGACTGTTTATCAAAGTAGTTCTGTAGGTATACGTGGCCATATTACACTGCTATGCTCGTTGACATACACAGGGCCGTGAGAACCCGGTGTAGTAGACTATAAGGGTAATTGACTAGGTGAGCTTCCTCAGAGAGTCTTTGAGAACTTTTGGCTATAAGTGGGATTGACCGATTGAGCATCCTGAGAGAGCCTAGAACCACTTGGGACCATAAGAGGAGTTTACCAAGTGATCTTCCTCAGAGATTCCTTAACTGCTTTAGATTATATGGGGATTTACCGAGTGAGATTCCTTAGAGATTCTTTGATTTTATTCTTGAACTATTTAGACTATATGGGTAATTGATAGTGAGTGCTTCCTCTAAGAGTCTACGAACAACTTGGGATATAAGGGGAATTGACTGAGTGAGATTCCTCAGAGATTCCTTGACCTTGGGGATATAAGTGGAATTGACCGCGTGAGCTTCCTCAAAGAGTACCTAAATACCTTAGACTTTAAGGGGAATTGACTGTGAGTGCTTCCTCAAAGAGTATTCTTATACTGAACTATAGAGGATAGGCTGTGTGTACTTCCTAGAGGGTTACTATGCTTGATTGATTTTTTGACATGTGTAATTGTTTACTACGGATCACCTTCCTGTTTACTATTTTCTATACTTTTACCTGCTATATATTCACTGACTGTTAGGCACAAATCTTTGGGTGCTTATATACTGGGATTTAGTCTCAAAACCTATTTGGGCCATACTTTTGGGCCCCAATAGATTATATTACTACAGTTATATATAATGGTAATCTCCTTTCTAATTTAGGTACTTGAATTTCTGTGGAGTTGGAGAGTATGGGAACAAGCTATGACTTGTGATGCTGAAGAGTTTATCTGTTTTCTTTTCCACTTTGGTTTAACATTGTTGTATTTCTAGCATTGTGACTTGTTTGGATTCTTTCTTAGATATATGTATCATACATCATTATATATATATATATATATGTTCTCCAGTTTGTTATTATTCCACTCTTCCGATGTTTTCTATTGTTGGATATTACTGCTTCCTCTATTGTCTGTATTTTCTTACTTCTGTTGTGTACTTTTCAAATGAGGGAATAGTTTCCCCACAATCACACCCAAGTCCCTCGCCGATAGTCATCACCCTCTGTCATTCGAGGAAATGTGATTGAGGCAATGTGACCAACGGGGTATGGGGTTCCTCTGGGTGGATTCCAGAACCGGGACGTTACATGTGAAATGATGTTGAAATGACATTTTCAAATCATTAGAATTAATTGTGAATAAGAACACATGAGTTACCTTCGGTACTTATGTGGATGTTTTAGCATGATGACATCATCTATTTTTGTGATTATATGGAGGCTTTCTCATGAGTAATTCCTTTATTTCCAAGGCCCATTATTATAGGGGACAAATGTTGACCTTTTTTGGGAGGTTTAGTCATGGGGTATTCCTATTCTTCCTAGGTCTATGTTCCCATAAAATAATTGTGCACTTGATTGATTTTGGTACGAGTAGTCTGCTAGTCTGACCTATAGTGATCCTTGGTGTTGATATACGTTCTTATGTTTTTTGATTTCATGGATTTGTTGTTTTATCCATGAAATGAATATTTATTCTTGTGAAAGATGATATGGAAAATGTTATTTGTAATTGATATTCATAATTTCTTTAGAACTGTGAAAAAGATTTAATGTTTTCCATGTTTTCTATAAAACAATTTTACTTTTTATCATGTCATTTTTTATTTGTAATGAGCATAAAGGTATATTTATATAGAAACATGTTATGGAACACCTTGGTGGGGTCCTATAGAGATGGATAACACACACCCTACACACTGATTCAATGGTGCACATACATATATATGTCTTTCAATGTTGGGAAAGGCAAGGTGATGCATTGAGGCAATGAGGTTTCATGTGTGCGGAGTTAAGAAGCTAGTGGTGAGATGTTGGGAGATTGTCCACATGCTCACAAGGAGTAGTTGTTGGGATTTTGTCCATTGATGTTAGACTTATCTCTTCGATATTTTGGTTACTTTTATAGTTTATTTGTTTACGCTATCTTCTTACATTTATGGCATATATTTTTCTATCTTCTAATGTTCCTTCCTGCTCTATTTATATATATGTTATGTGTTTGTTCAAGTTGGGATAAGTTGTTCACTTTGGTTTGTTGCTCGATGCCCAGGTGCTTGTCACTATCCCATGGGGATCGGGAACGCCCTTCGGGTATGCGATGGAATGGGTTGGGTTCCTAGTTTGAGGGAAACTATGGTTGGTTCGTTACATGTTTCCTGCAAAAGTCGTGAATTTAGCAGCTTTACCTAAAAATGTCGATACTTTTGTGATGTTTCTGGAAAATGTCTCTAATTTTGTGACCAATCATGAATAATGATACTAAATTAGCAATGTTTCCTAAAAAATGTCACTGATTTAACGATGCTTACTGAAAACTTCCCTAATTTAGTGACTTTTCAAGAAAAATTCACTACATTAGTGCAATTTATGGAAATTATCTTGGATTTAGGGATGTTTCATTACAAATGTTCCTAAATGAGTGACGTTTCCTAAAAAACACCACCTATTTAGAGTCCCTTCATAAAAACATAGCTAATTTCATGATGATTTCCGAAAATGCCACAAATTTTTCCACTTGTTTTAGAAAACATCGCCAAATGAGTGAAAATTTTGGGAAAACATCACAAAAAATATTCATTTATGTAGCTCATTTCCATGCATTGATATAAATATATATTTAGAAATTCATATTTATTAATATATATAAATACATGCATATATATATAAACATATATATAAATATATATATAGTTTTATATGTAAATCACACACGCAAACATATTAAAATATATATACACATAAATTAATATATAAAAACTCATAACTATTTTAAATTTAGTCTTGTTTTTATGAAAATGTGACTATTTTTTGATATTTTTACCAATGTTTTAAAACATGGCTATAATTATATGTATACATAAACATATATAATAACACACACACACTCCCACATGTATTTATATATATATATAAACATATATATATATTCCAAAAACATATATATATTAATATAAACATATGATATATATAAAATATAGACATAATATATATATATATATATTATAAATATTAATGTATATATATTGTGTAACCCTATAAATAAAAATCAGATATAAAAATATATATAATATAATATTAATGTATATATACATATATATATTAACAGAAAATATAAAATATAAAATAGTAAATATTAAATAGTAAATATACACACACACATATATATGTATATTAGTAGATAAAAATATATATATTATTACTTTTTAAATAAAAAAACACACACACACACACATATATAGACATATATTGAGACACACACACACACACACACACACATATATATATTAATATATGTAAACACAACAATATATGGATATATATAAACACACACACATATATATTTCAAATTTTGTCACATTTTTTTGAAAATGTTGCAATTTTTGTGAAATTTTTACCACAATTTTAAAATGTGCCAAATTATATATAGATATATATAAATATAATTATATATATATATATACACATATATATATACACATACACACATGAATGTATATATATATATATAAATTTATAAATATATAAACACACACACACACATATATATATTATAAACACATATATATAATAGAAGAACAAGAATAATATATATATATATATATATATATATATATATTAAAATATACACATATATAGATATGTAAACATACATTTATAATATAAACACACATATATTTTAAATTTAGTGACATTTTTAAGAAAAAATTTATGTTTTAATGAATTTTTCCCCTATTTTCAAATGTGGTTAATTATATATATATATATATAATTATAAAAATATATAAGTGTGCATACACATATATATTTGTACAAACACACACACACATAGATATATATATATATATATATATATATATAAACATATATATGAAATATAAACACACACACACATACACACACATATATACATAAAATATAAAGACACACACACATATATATATTACAAAAAATAAACTATATAGATATATAAACATATATATATTCATATCATCAAAACATCATATATATAATATATTATAATATAAACTTATATATATTTGATATATCAATTTTTTAAATTCTAACTCATACATATAAATATATATAAACACAAACACATATATTTTGATATATGTATATATATATATATAAATATATTTGTATAAATAAACACATACACGTGTATATAAACACACATATAAAAATATAAATCATTATATATATTTATATAAATAGACACACACATATACTTATTTATAAAAACACATATATATTTTATGTTAAGGCATGTTTTTTAGAAAATGTGGCTATTTTTGTGATATTTTTACCAGTGTTTTAAAATGTCACTATATATATAATTCTAGTTATATATATTTACACACACACGCACATAGATATATAAAAACACACACATATATAAATAAACACAAACATATATATAATATAGACATAAATACAAACATATATATATAATAAATCATATAAACAAATATATAAATATAAACATATATATATAATATAAAATATAAACATATATGTAAATTATAAACATATATATATTTATATTATAATTATATATATATAATCATAAAATATAAAATATAAACACACACACACACACACACATTAATATATGTATATTAATATATTGAATTATTTATTTACATATATAAAATTTATTATTATTTTTTGAATAATGAAATCTTTATATATATACATATATATATATAACAAAATAAGGGTTTACATTTATAATCAGCATAGGTTAGTTTGTTAGTTCATTGGGTACAACTCTACAGGTGGTTGGTTCAAATTTTTTCAAATGCGGATTTATCATTTGTGTGGGTCGTGGGGTGTGCAGCATCTGTGGAGCGTGATTGAGGAGTGCAATCTAGGAAACCTAATTGATGGGGTGTTCTGCGTGGTGTGTGAGCGTCCGTGTAACTAGATTGGTGGGGGTGAGAAATTGAGGGGCACTGTTAGCACAATGGGGTGATTAAGAGGGTGCCCAACGTGATTGAGGGAGGGGTGGGGTGTTAGCGTGAGGGAGAGGGAGAGGGTGGGGTGTTCTGTGTGGAGGAGGAGTGTAAGGACCCGACCTATAACGTAATTTATTATAGTGGTTTGGAACTAGAATTCATAATTGGGGATCTTTTCATTTTAGAGTTTCAATAATTAGGAAAAACTGTTACAAAGTAAACATGTAAATTATAAGGGGACACTTATTCTTAGTATCATTTTCCCCACCAACGGAAGCCCATTAAAAAAATAAAGATAATTTTTTTTGAGGCATGTCTTAACTAATTATATCATGACATATTCATTATCGTTACGAATCATAAGAACTATGAAAAACATTTTTAAAACCTAGGATGAGCACAAAAATCATAGTAAGGTAAATAAAAAAAGAAACTCTTAGACCATGAAAACTTGTAAACCCATGAAAACATTATCATACAGTAATAGATTTCCTTATTTAAGAAGAAGTCAATACATCCTTTTGAAAATAAACTCATTTCAGAAATTTATTTATGTAATCACTATACAAATATAAAACCCATATAATGAATAAAAAATACATTGAGGTAACCTGGGACATAATTATACCAAAATGGAATAACCGTTCGGTTGACTTCCATACATGTCACTTTTACAAATAGAATATCCATACCGCCAACTTCCATACCCAATTGATTGAAGGTTATAAAATAACCACCAATCAATTGTTTATCACATAACCACTCATCCTTGGGTAATCACATAACCACCATTCAAATATCAAAATACCTATACATAATAGTAACAAATAAAAGATTTCAATTTTCAGCATTTGGAATATAATTTTTAAATTTCAATCAAATAAAATCATTTCAAGATATTAAAATAATCATTCAATTTTTAGAACTGTTTTCATCACAAAAATAACTAGAAAATTAAATAAGTGATTTTTTCCTTTTAAGTCCATAACAAATTTTAGAGGAAGCTAAATATCCAATAATGGTCATGCCAACAGTGGATTTGTTGTTTCCATATTTGTTAAAAAATAACACTCCTTTTGTGATTTATCGAGAATGTAAAAAATTTCATATAGAATGTTTCCTTTTGAAAGCCTTATGAATGACACTAAAAGTCAAAGGGTTTTTTTATACAACACATAAAATAATGTTGTGTATAATATGACATTGTGGAAAAAATGGCTATTTGCAGCTGGTGGATTTTCCCATCGCAAATAATAATTATTTGCAACGGGGACTTACCGCATGTCGCTAAAGGTTTGGCGCGAGATACACGCCAAATCACAGGTAAGAGTATTTGCGACGGGTTCCTAATCCCATCGTAAATAACCAGCGGTGGTTTTTAATATTTTCAAAGTGATACTCGCCCCATCACAAATGATTTGTCTGTAGGAACTATTTGCAATGGGGCTCGTCCCAAATAACAATTTAACATCCCACCATAATTGTTGTGGACTGAATTATTTGCGATGAGTTTCCCATCGCAAGTACCCCCAGTCACAACTAATCTAACCTATATATACCCCATCCATTTTTTATCCAATTTCACTCTTTACTCATCTTTTCCCTCTATCTCTACTAAAAAGTTTTCTTTAATTTTTTTTCATAGTTTAAACTTTCAAATAAGTGTATTATTTGCAACTTTAATATTTCGAAAGCTTCAGTTAAATGATTTTTATATATTTTTATATTTTTTAGTAAATTTATTTTATTTTAAATTTTTTATATTTTTTCATAATTAGATTTAAAATAATTAAATTAGAATTAAATATTAATTTTTTAGTATGTATTTTTATGAAAAGTTTAATCCAAGTGTTAATTGACAATGAATTGTAATAATTAGTAATAACTGGTAATAAATTGTATTAATTGGTAGTAATAATAAATAATAAGAAAAAAATGGTAATAAATATAAATAATTAGGAATAATTAGGAATAATTAGAAATAATTAGTATTAATTTGGATTAACTAGTAATAATTTCGATTAATTAGTTTTAATTTGGATTACTTAGTAATAAATTGTAATAAATAGTAATAAATAGTGTAACACCCGAGACTTTTGTGTTATATAAATCATCAAAGGAATATGTTTCTACACACAACACGTTCTTGGCTTGCTTTACACGAAATCGCGACATTTCTCGATAGCTTGCGTCGTACGCAATACCGAGTTTCACTAAACAATGATATACTAATAAAATATTATTAAAACTTGCCATTATGAATAGTAATTACCACTTTTTGAAATTTTATAAATTTTATTTTTCAAAATGGACTTCATTTTTGGATTCGTAATATCGAAATTAGCCTAGGGTGAAATTTTGGTATTTTTCTGAAAACATTAAATTTTTGATGAATAGTGAAACCACTAAGTGGTAGTTAAAAAAATTGAACTTTTCATAAAACATAATTTTACCACTTCTGTGAGTGGAATTTCGAAAATCCGAGAGACACGGTTGATTTTAGTAAGTAAAATGTGGTTCAATGAGATGAAAATTATTTTTTTTGGTGAATAGTAACTTTTTACTTTTTTTTACCACGGTTAAAAGTAAATAGGGTAATTAAGGGTATATATGATATTATTATTACCCTAACACATGTCCTAATTCTATTGGACAAGTGTAATTCGACCGAAAACAAACTTAGGAATAAAATATGACCATTTAGGCCCACTTGGATTAGATTAGGACATTTATTATTAATTTATTTAAAGAAGGGTTAAAATAGTTAAAATCAATGTTTAATAACTAAATAATTTTTAATATGGGGTTATACATAAGATAAATTCGACTATAAATATTCATTAGAAAGATAAAACTATTTCCTACATAATGGTATTTTATTTATAATTTTTAGACATTGAATAATTTAATTTAGTTAGGACACAAAGATGATGCAGTAATTTACTTATTAATGAAATATTGAAATAATTGATGTTATAAACACCAAAATAAATGTAATTTGAAACTTTTTATGAATTCCACTAATTTTCTAGGATAATATGACATGTTAGTGTTGATTTAAGAAACTTTTTTGGAACTAATGATTCTGTTATAATTTTCACAAAAATCAATTACTAAATAGTGTCAAAATTGGAATAAAATAGTTTTTAAAACAAATATTATATTAGTAATTGTTATTTTATTCCTAAAAATCTAAGGTTCGTCAAAATGACTTAGATAAGGTTATATAAATTATTATTAAACAACTTGGGCTTTTTGTGGCTTGATATAGTAAGTTTATTAGCCTTATAGTGTAAGAAAACAAGAAGACACGGTAAAAGTTAAATTATCTAACTTAAAGTTAAATCTAAATGATAAGGTTAAAATTGATATGTAAACATGTATAAATTCTATTTTATGAGAGGATTTAGACCCCTACCCTCCTTATATTCTAAATATATCAATTTGGAGCTATTAAAAACCGAATTTGACTTTATAATAAAATAATATTTTTAGTTATTCCAAAGGTGCCCCTCTCCTCCCTTATAAAAGGGAACCTCCTCCACCTCTTTATAACACCACTTTGAGCCTTCATTCTCGGCCAACCCCTACCAATTCCCCCTCTCAACTTCCCTAGAGACATCCTAGAGGTCCTGGTCTTCTTCAAAGACCAGTTTTAGTGCCCTAAAAGAAGGTCTCAAAGAAGAACTTCAAAGAAGAGGTAATGTCCGTTACCGATTCAGTCATCTTTATTTCTTCTTCCACTTCTTATTCTTTAGTTGTTTCATTATGA
This sequence comes from Viscum album, assembly GCA_963277665.1. Classification (NCBI taxonomy): domain Eukaryota; kingdom Viridiplantae; phylum Streptophyta; class Magnoliopsida; order Santalales; family Viscaceae; genus Viscum; species Viscum album. The sequence continues at coordinate 1,772,631,993 of OY728146.1, read as the reverse complement.
AGTAATAACATCAGTTTCACTCATATACGGATATGTAATTATAAGTATGAAGCAACCCTATTTCACCATCTATCCATCCTACGTAAAAAGAAATCACCGCGCGTGCGTACGTATGGAATACCGTCTCCACGCCGTGGTGTAATCTATTTTCCACCACCACCTTACTTGGATGGGTATAATGGTGTAAATAATGACTATATATGACTATTATAAAGTAATAATGATTCTGAAATAGTATACATACACTCCAATACAATTCCACGATCATAGGAACGATATCATCACTCGTGCGTACGTACGGAATACCATCTCCACGATGTGATGCGACTCGTTCTACATGATCTTCATTTCATAATGATTATATAAATGAATTGAATTCATGAATATGATATATATTAAACTAATACCATTCTGGAAATGAGGTATCTATAACCTAAAGAGAAGAATAAGAATTTATTCGAGAAGACACGCATAAGAACAAAAAGTTATAAACACCCGAATAACAAGTAGTAATGAAATATTACTACTAAGAAGCTAAGAATATGACCATATATGATATCATAAAAATAAGTATGATTCTAGAATAAGTCAATAACATTATTTAAATCATTATACAGGAGGTTCAGACACTTACAAAGCAAATCGGACCTACGGTAAGGGAAATATCACAATCTCATTTTTATCTGAGGTTGTTTATACTTTAGTATTTAAAGGGGTATATTTTATCATCCACATCCATATTTCCTCAATATGTAATATTATATACATTCACCTACAATTTTTTAAATCCTATTTTACCCTTCGGTGAGTTTTTAGTAAAAGATATGAAAGTAATCTTTTGTCGTTTTTCGTACGAGGTACTTTTTGAATTTTCTGACAAAAGTACGAGAAGAATGTTTTTTAAATTATACGGCATGAATGGATTTTTAAAACAATATTTCCAAGAATATTCCTTTAAAAGTTTTCAAGTTTATTTTTAATCAACTTATTTTAGTTTAAAATTGTATTATATGTCAAGAAAGGAAAAATGTTTTTAAAGCAGAAAGGATATTTTCCTCAAGAATGGAGTTGAAGTCTTTTATCAGAATTATTTTCCATCTAAGATAATAAAGGGTTCTGTTTCTATCCCTATTATTACATGGATTTGATTATGTTGTGATGGAAATATTTTTATGAATTCCTTTATCTTATATGAATTGTTTTATGATTTCATGTTGTTTAAGAATCCCATTTTTACTACATGGGTTATGCAATGATGTATGATTTAAGATTTTGTGGAACACATAAGAATGGTATCATTATGAGATGGGTGGGACCTATATCTCCCTCCAATGCATTAGGTAAAGATTTTATATCTCATGAGATAGACATGGCTGGAATGGTAGGTTATACCAGTTCAGTGAAGCAGGACTGAAACGAGGGTAACTCGGTTCAGAAATGGACTTTGTCCACTAAGATAGTCTTGGCAATGAGTCTTGACTAATAAGAAATGATTCTCTATGATTATGTTTGTATGCCACAAAGTTTCATGTTTTATGTTATGATTATTGGGATTACATTTCACTACTATGATTTACCCCATGTTATGAAATTATGATCTCTTTTGCAGGTTAAGATTTCCAAAAGTTAGGTGCTTATGTATCTGATGTGATTGATATTTCTTTTGTTTACCCTTACCGAGCATTTGAGTTCACCCTTTTGTATGTTTTCTTTCCCCAGGTCAGGAAGAAGGTTATTAAGTAAGATATGCCAAAAGGGACTATAGATATGATGAAATAAATGGGAGACAGTGTAGACGTTTTATGGACCAGTTGTTTATGTTTCCCAGTTTCTAAAGACACTATACCTATACGGTCCTTTCGTGGTTTCGTTATATGTTGTAATAAGTATGCTTCAATTTTGAATTATTAACAATGTATGTAATGTATGGTTCGTTATAGTTGGTATCATAGGAAAGGTATAGTCAACCTTTAGAAACTAGGATGTAAAAGCCTTAGTAAGAACCCTAAGGATAAGTCTAAACATAGAACACAATCTTAATGTTTTAGAAATGACCATGAATAACCTAGGATAAGACCTTATGTGTGAAATATTATTCTTGATTATGTGGTTTTCCTATTATAATTAGTGTTTCTCACACTATTCTTCTTGGTTTTAGTCAATGGCTGGAACCCGAAGGAATCGTGTTAATGCGGAATGCGATGGGCAATGCAATGATTGTCCCCCTGAGAAACCAAACGTTATGGGAGATGGAATGAAAAATCTTGTAGCCATGATCACACAACTTTCTCAAGCTATGAATCATGCAGGACTTCCAAACGAGAAAAGGAAGGAGCAACATTCTATTGAATCCTTCATGAGGCAGCGTCCACCTTCCTTCAGCGGGTCTACTGATCCATTAGTTGCTGAACAATGGATTAGTACTGCTGAAAAGATATTTTCAGTTCTTCAATGTTCTGAACATGATAAAGTCATCTTAGTAGTATATCGTTTGGAAGGTGATGTTGATCAATGGTGGAATCTTATTAATAATACAAGGCAAAGGGATTAAATTGATTCCATGGAATGGGATGAGTTCAAGAACTTATTTTTCAATAAGTACTTCCCTCGTATTCTCCGAACAAAGATGGAGAAAGAGTTTCTTGAACTGAAGCAAAAGGATGATGAATCTATTGGTACCTATGAAGCAAATTTTGCAAGACTTGCAAGGTACACTTCTTGTATTATTATCCAACCTGAGAGTAAGATCGATCGATTCTTTAGTGGCTTAAAACCAAGTCTTCGAAGGGCCTTATACATAAGGGTATTCAATAGCTACGAGGAAATCGTTCGATGTGCTCTCAAAGTTGAGATGGATATTGGAGTAACCCATCAGTCATATGGGTTTGATAAGAAGAGAAAAATGGAATTCAATGGAAAATATAAAGAGCACACTGAAAAAAATATGAGCTTTCCCTTATGCTCAAAGTGTGGAAAGAAACATGGAGGGAGTTGTCTTAAAGGGACAAGTAAATGTTTCAAATGTGGAAAGGAAGGTCATCGGGCATTTGAATGCCGCGATGATGGGAAGAAGATGTCTAATGATGCCAACAAAGGAAGGGATACACAGAATGACCCTACTACACTTCAATGTTTCAAGTGAAAGGATATGGGACATTATGCCAATAAATGCCCTAATCTAAGGGTTGATGATGATGGTCGACGTCAACAAACTCTTAAGGCTAAAGACAAAGGAATGTCACATGCAATTTCTATCAGCGATGTGGAGTACGATAACGATGTGGTGAAAGGTACACTTACCATCCACTCTAAAGTATCAAATGTTTTATTTGATTCTAGATCCACCCACTCCTTTATTTACGAAGAATTTTCTAAGGATATCATCGTATTACCTCAATAGTTAGATGTTTAGTTAGCTGTGACAACACCTAAGGGAACAATAGTCACATCAAAAGTTTATAATTCTTCTCCGATCGAAGTTTGTGGGAAAGTGCTTCCTGCACATCTTGTGATCCTTCCTATAGTGGAATTTGATGTGATTCTTGGAATGGATTGTCTTTATTTATATGGAGCTCATATCAATTGCCAAAGAAGGGAAGTCACATTTCATATTCCAGATCAATCTATGATCGTCTATCAATGCAAGGATGAACATAAACTTCCAGTGGAAATTTCATCCATCTTATGGGTCTTGATTCCACTAAATTAAGGTTATTTATCTCAAATGGTTGGTGAGAAACTCATGATTAATAATATACCCATTGTACAGGAGTTTGATGATGTATTTCCGGAGGAATTACCGGGTCTTCCACCAAATTAGGAAGTTGACTTCTCAATAGAACTCATACCGGGTGCTTTGCCTATTTCAAAGGCACCTTATAGAATGGCCCCAATTGAGTTGCAGGAATTGATGAAGCAACTCCAAAAGAATCTTGATAAGGGATTCATACGCCCTAGTGCGTCACCTTGGGGAGCACCTGTTCTATTTTTTAAGAAGAAAGATGGATCAATGAGACTCTGCATTGATTATCAAGAACAAGATCACTATCAAGAACAAATATCCTCTCCCACACATTGATGACTTATTTAACCAACTACGCGGAGCTCAATACATTTCCAAGATTGATCTTCGTTCAGGGTATCATCAATTAAGGGTCAAAAGGGAGGATATACCAAAGACGGCTTTCCGTACAAGGTATGGACACTATGAATATAGAGTGATTCCATTTGGTCCTACTAATTCCCCTACTATCTTCATGGATCTGATGAATAGAGTCTTTAGAAACTATCTTGATCAATTTGTGGTAGTATTTATAGACGGTATTATTGTCTATTCAAAGAGCAAGGAAGAACATGAAGATCACTTGAGATTTATATTGAAGACCCTGATAAAGGAGAAGATTTATGCCAAATTTACCAAGTGTGAATTTTGACTTAAAAAAGATTCATTTTTGGGTCACATAATTTCAAAAGAGGGGATATCTGTGGATCCAGCAAAAAAAGAGGTTATCGAAAGATGGTCAAGACCAACAACAGTGACTGAGATCCGAAGTTTTCATGGTTTGACTGGATATTATCGATGTTTTGTGAAAGATTTTTCATGATTATCTAATCTACTCACCAAGTTGACTCGGAAAGGAGTTAAGTTTGTTTGGACGGAGGAATGTGAAGAGAATTTCAAGGAGTTGAAAAGAAGGTTATCCAGTGCACCTATACTCACACTGCCTTGTAGTGGAGAAAGGTTTGTGATCTTCAGTGATGCATCCAAGAAGGTATTGGGGTGTGTTCTTATGCAAAATGTTATGGTGATAGCTTATGCCTCACGAAAGTTGAAGATACATGAGAAAAATTACCCAACTCATGATTTGGAGTTAGCTGTGGTAATCTTTGCATTAATGATTTGGAGGCATTACATTTATGGTGAAATGTGTGATATTTATACTGATCATAAAAGTTTAAAGTATATTTTCACACAAAAGGAGCTGAATATGCACCAAAGAAGATGGTTGGAGCTGATTAAGGATTACGACTGCTCAATCCATTACCACCCTGGGAAAGAAAACAAGGCGGCAGATGCATTAATTCGACAAGACCCTGCTAGTTTATCCATGATGAGGATCACAAAAGATCCAATATTTATGGATTTACAAAGGATGGATCTTGGAATTATAATGAAAGGGGAAAAATTGTATCTTTCACAAATGAATGTTCAACCATCTATACATGTGATTATTAAAGAGGCACATAAAGAGGATGTCGAGTTACAAAAGGAGGTGAGAAATGTTCCTGAAGTCAACCTTGATTGTGATGGGATAAAAAAGTTCAGGAATCGGGTTTGTGTTCCTCCCATCCCCGAATTAAAGGAGCTGCTGGATGAGGCTCATAGTTATTCATTCTCTATTCATCCTGGAAGCATGAAGATGTATAGGTACCTAAAAGAGTACTTCTGGTGGGATGGCATGAAAAGAGATGTTGCTGAATATGTCTCTCGATGCTTGGTTTGTCAGCAAGTTAACTCTGAGAGACAGAAGTCTATGGGGATGATACAACCATTACCCATACCCGAATGGAAATGGGAAAACATCACTATGGACTTTGTCACATGACTTCCTAAAACATCCAAAGACAATAATGCTATCTGGGTCATAGTTGACCGTCTTACAAAGTCTGCACACTTCATTGCTATTAGAGAGGATTTCTCTCGGGATCAGCTTTCCAGGATATATGTAAAGAAAGTGGTAAGATTGCATGGAGTACCACTTTCTATTATATCTGATCGGGATCCGAGATTTACCTTGAAGTTTTGGCGAAGTCTTCAGCATACTCTGGATACAGAGTTGAGTTTCAGCACTGCTTATCATCCTCAAACAGATGGTCAGTCTGAGAGAACAATTCAAACCTTAGAAGATATGTTGAGAGCTTGCTCTATGGATTTCAAAGGTGGTTGGGATCAAAACCTACCTTTGGTGGAATTTTCTTATAATAATATCTTTCACTCCAGTATTCAGATGGCTCCTTATGAAGCTCTCTATGGAAAGAAATGCAGGACTCCAACTTTCTGGGATGAAGTTTGGGAGAGAAAGCTATTAGGACCTGATCTCGTTGATGAAATGGCAGAAAATGTCAGATCTATTCAACAACACATAAGAGCAGCTCAGAGTCGACAGAAAAGTTATGCCAACAACCGAAGAAAATACCTAGAGATTGAAGTGGGTGATAAAGTGTTCTTACGAATATCTCCCTGGAAGAGGGTTATGAGATTTGGAAAGAAGGGGAAGTTGAGCCCTAAATATATCAGTCCTTTCGAAATACTGGATTGTGTTGGGAAGATAGCTTACCGATTGACGCTTCCACCGAATCTCTCTCATGTTCACGATGTGTTCCATGTATCTCTCCTGAGAAAGTACATACCTGATCCTTCACATGTACTCAGCTCAGAAGTTATACCGCTGGAGCAAGATCTTTCTTATGAAGAACAACCGATAGAGATTCTGGATCGTAGCGAAAAATTTCTAAGAAACTATACCACTCGATTGGTGAAAGTTTTTTGGAGGAACCACCAATTAGAAGAAGCTAAATGGGAGCTTGAGGATATGATGAGGGAGAGGTATCCTCATCTGTTTCTTACAAACTGACGAATTTTGAGGGCGAAATTCATTTTAAGGGGGGTAGAATGTAACACCCGAGACTTTTATGTTATATAAATCATCAAAGGAATCTTTTTCTACACACAACACCTGCTTGGCCTGCTTTACACGAAATCGCGACCTTCCTCGATAGCTTGCGTCGTACGCAATACCGAGTTTCACTAAACAATGATATGCTAAAAAAATATTATTAAAACTAGCCGTTATGAATAGTAATAACCACTTTTTGAAATTTTATAAATTTTATTTTTCAAAATGGACTTCATTTTTGGATTCGTAATATCGAAATTAGCCTAGGGTGAAATTTTGGTATTTTTCTGAAAACATTCAATTTTTGACGAATAGTGAAACCACTAAGTGGTAGTTAAAAAAACTGAACTTTTCATAAAACATAATTTTACCACTTTTGTGAGTGGAATTTCGAAAATACGAGAGACACGGTTGATGTCAATAAGTAAAATTTGGTTCAATGAGATGAAAATAATTTTTTTTGGTGAATAGTAACTTTTTACTTTTTTTTGCCACGGTTAAAAGTAAATAGGGTAATTAAGGGTAAAAATGATATTATTATTACCCTAAAACATGTCCAAATTCTATTGGACAAGTTTATTTCGACCAAAAACAAACTTAGGAATAAAATATGACCATTTAGGCCCACTTGGATTAGATTAGGACATTTATTATTAATTTATTTAAAGAAGGGTTAAAATAGTTAAAATCAAAGTATAATAACTAAATCATTTTTAATATGGGGTTATACATAAGATAAATTGGACTATAAATATTCATTAGAAAGATAAAAATATTTTCTACATAATGGTATTTTATTTTTAATTTTTAGACATTAAATATTTTAATTTATTTATGACACAAAGATGATGCAGTAATTAAGTTATTAATGAAATATTGACTAAATTGATGTTATAAACACCAAAATAAATGTAATTTGACACTTTTTCTGAATTAAAATAATTTTCTAGGATAATATGACATGTTAGTGTTGATTTAATTAACGTTTTTTGAACTAATAATTCTGTTATGATTTTCACAAAAATCAATTACTAAATAGTGTCAAAATTGACATAAAATAGTTTTTAAAACAAATATCATATTAGTAATTTTTATTTTATTCCTAAAAATATAAGGTTCAGCCAAATGACATAGATAAGGTTATATATATTAATATTAAACAAATTGGGGTTCGTGTGGCTTGATATAGTAAGTTTATTTACCATATAGTATAAGAAAACAAGAAGACACGGTAAAAGTTAAATTATCTAACTTAAAGTTAAATCTAAATGATAAGGTTAGAATTGATACCTAAACTTGTCTAAATTCTATTGGATGAGAGGATTTAGACCCCTACCCACCTTAACTTCGAAATATATCAATTTGGAACTATTAAAAACTGAATTTGACTTTATAATAAAATAATATTTTTAGTTATTCCAAAGGTTCCCCTCTCCTCCCTTATAAAAGGGCACCTCCTCCCCCTCTTCCTCACACCACATTGAGCCTTCAAGCTCGGCCAAACCCTGCCAATTCCCCCTATCCACTTCCCTAGAGACATCGTAGAGGTCCTGGTCTTCTTCAAAGACCAATTTTAGTGCCCTAAAAGAAGGTTTCAAAGGAGCACTTCAAAGAAGAGGTAATGTCCTTTACCGATTCTTTCATCTTTATTTCTTCTTCCACTTCTTCTTCTTTAGTTGTTTCATTATGAAGTAATAACATCAGTGTCACTCATATACTGATATGTTATTATAAGTATGAAACAACCCTATTTCACCATCTATCCATCTACAGAAAAAGAAATCACCGCGCGTGCGTACGTACGGAATACCGTCTCCACACCATGGTGTAATCTATTTTCCACCACCACCTTACTTGGATGGGTATAATGGTGTAAATAATGACTATATATGACTATAATAAAGTAATACTGATTCTGAAATAGTGTACATACACTCTAATACAATTCCACGATCATAGGAACGATATCATCACTCATGCGTACGTACGGAATACCGTCTCCAAGATGTGATGCGACTCGTTCTACATGATCTTCATTTCATAATGATTATATAAATGAATTGAATGAATGAATATGATATATATTAAACTAATACCATTCTGGAAATGAGGTATCTATAACCTAAAGAGAAGAACAAGAATTTATTCGACAAGACACGCACAATAAAAAAAAGTTATAAACACCCGAATAACAAGTAGCAATGAAATATTACTACTAAGAAGCTAAGAATATGACCATATATGATATCATAAAAATAAGTATAATTCTGGAATAAGTCAATAACATTATTTAAATCATTATACAAGAGGTTCGTACATATACAATGAAAATCGGACCTAAGGTAAGGGAAATATCACAATTTCATTTTTATCTGAGGTTGTTTATACTTTAGTATTTACTGGGGTATATTTTATCATCCACATCCATATTTCCTCAATATGTAATATTATTTCCATTCACCTACAATTGTTTAAATCCTATTTTACCCTTCGGTGAGTTTTTAGTAAAAGATATGAAAGGAATCTTTTGTCGTTTTTCATACGAGGTACTTTTTGACTTTTCCGAAAAAAGTACGAGAAGAATGTTTTTTTAACTTATACGGCATGAATGGATTTTTAAAACAATATTTCCAAGAATCTTCTTATACAAGTTTTCAAGTTTATTTTTATTCAACTTCTTTTAGATTAAAATTGTATTACATGTTACGAAAGGAAAAATGTTTTTGAAGTAGAAAGGATATTTTTCTCAATAATGGTGTTCAAGTATTTTATCAAAATTATTTTCCATCTAAGATAATAAAGGGTTCTGTTTCTATCCCTATTATTACATGGATTTGATTATGTTGTGATGGAAATATTTTATGAATTACATTATATTATATGAATTGTTTTATGATGTCATGTTGTTTAAGAATCCCATTCTTACTACATGGGTTATGCAATGATGTATGATTAATTATTTTGTGGCACACATAAGAATGGTATCATTATGAGATGGGTGGGACCAATATCTCCCTCCAATGAATTGGGTAAAGATTTTATATCTCATGAGATAGACATGGCTGGAACGGTAGGTTATACCGGTTCAGTGAAGCCGGACTGAAACAAGGGTAACTCGGTTCAGAAATGGACTTTTTCCACTAAGATAGTCTTGGCAATGAGTCTTGACTAATAAGAAATGATTCTCTATGATTATGTGTGTATGCCACAAAGTTTCATGTTTTATGTTATGATTATTTGGATTACATTTCACTACTATGATTTACCCCATGTTATGAAATTATGATCTCTTTTGCAGGTTAAGATTTCCAAAAGTTATGTGCTTATGTATATGATGTGATTGATATTTCTTTTATTTAACCTTACTGAGCATTTGAGTTCACCCTTTTGTATGTTTTCTTTCCCTAGGTCAGGAAGAAGGTTATTTAGTAAGATATGCCAAAAGGGACTATAGATATGACGAAATAAATGGGAGAAAGTGTAGGCGTTTTATGAACCAGTTGTTTATGTTTCCCGGTTTCTAAAGACAATATACCTATACGGTCCTTTCGTGGTTTTGTTATATGTTGTAATAAGTATGCTTCAATTTTGAAGTATTAACAATGTATGTAAAGTATAGGTCGTTATAAATAGTAATAAATAGTAATAAATAGTAATTAATAGTAATTAATACTAATAAATAGAAATAAATAGTAATAAATTTTAATAATTCTAAATAAATTGTGATAATTAGAATAAATTTGAAATATTTAGAAATAAATTGTAATCATTAGTAATAATTAGTAATAAATTATAATAATAAGAGATAAATTGTAGTGAATAGTAATAAATAGTAATAAATAGTAATAAATAGTAATGAATTGTAATAACTAGTAATAAATTGTATTAATTATTAATAATTAGTAATAATTCGAGACATTTATTAATAATTAGTAACAATTACTAATAATTAGTAGTAATTAGTAATAATTAGTAATATATATTAATAAATAATAATAATAAATAATAATAATTATTAATAATTAGCAATAATTATTCCTAATAATTAGTAATAATTAGTAGTAAATAGTAATAAATAGTAATAAATAGAAATAAATAGTAATAAATAGTAATAATTAGTAACAATTAGCAATAATTAATAAAAATTAGTAATAATTTGTAATAATTAGTAAGAATTAGTGTGAATTATTAATAATTATTTATAAATTGTAAAAAATTGTAATAATTAAAAATTATTTGTAATAATTAGTATTAATTATTAATAATTCCCAATACATAGTAATAATTGATAACAGTTAGTAATAGTTAGAAATAGTAAGAAATAGAAATAAATAGTAATAAATAGTAATAAATAGTAATAAATAGAAATAACTAGAAATATATAGAAATAAATAGTAATAAATAGTAATAAATAGTAATAAATAGTAATAAATTGTAGTAAATTGTAATAAATTGTAATAATTAGTAATACATTGTAATAATTAGTAATAATTAGTAATAAACAGTAATGATTAGTAATAATTAGCAATAATTAGTAATAATTAGTAATAATTAGTAACAAATAGTTACAAATAGTAATAAATAGAAATAAATAGTAAGAAATGGTAATAAATAGTAATAATTAGTAATAATTAGTTGTAATTAATAATAATTTGTAATAATTAGTAATAATTAGTAATAAATAGTAATAATTAGTAATAAATTTTAACTCTTGGGATAAAATTGTAATAATTAGTAATAATTAGTAATAATTAGTAATAATTAGTAATAATTTCAAATAATTAGTAATAATTAAAAATAAATAGTAATAAGTAGTATTAATTAATAATAATTTGTAATAGTTATTAATAATTAGTAATAATTAGTAATAAATAGTAATAATTATTAATAATTAGTAATAGTAATAAATAGTAATAAATAGTATTAAATATTAGAAAATAATAATATATAATAATAAATAATAATAAATTTTAATAAAATATTATAATAATAATTATAATAAATTTTTTTAAAAATTGCTGTAATTAGTAAGAATTAGTAATAATTAGAAATAATTAGTAATAATTTGTAATAATTTGTAATAATTAGTAATAAATAGTAATAAAAAGTAATAAATAATAATAAATAATAATATATAGAAATAAATAGAAATAAATAATAATATATAATTTTAATTCGTACCCCTTAGTTGGGAATAATTAGTAATAATTAATAAATAATAATTAGTAATAAATAGTATGAAATAATTAGGAGTAAATAGTAATAAATGCTAATAATTAATAATCATTAATAATAATTATTAATCATTAGTAATAATTAGTAATAATTATTAATAATTCGTATTTATTGGTAATAAATATTAAAAATTATTAATAAATTGTAATAATTAGTAATAAATTTTAATAAATGGGAATAAATTGTAATAATTAGGATAAAATTTTAATAATTTGGAATAATTTGGTATAAATCATAATAATTTTGAGTACTATAATAAACTGACAAAATTTCTTGTGGATTGGCAATATTACTTTTGATCAATGCCTTAGCTGCAAGCAACTTTATTCCATTGAAATCAATATAAAAATCTGCATGGACAAACATCGGAAGAGATTTTTTATAGTGATTTAAGTCAGTGAAAGATGCAAGGCGATGATACATTAGAAAAAAGGGGATCTTTTACCCGACGAATCATCCCCTTGTAATATTTTGTGAGTAAAATCACTATGAATAGTCTACTCTGATATACAAATATCCATTTTTGTATGCACAAGAGCATGGAGAGTAGTAAGACCTGCTCCCTATCCGCAAGCATAAGAAAACTAATATTCGTACGTCAGAGAAGACTTCTCATTGTGTTTTGAGTTCTAGAAAGATACGTGATGATGAGTCGTTGGGAAAAAGAGCTACCACAAATCTGTTGGAAATTGTACTGTCGGTAATTAAGAAAAATTAGTACCAAATACTGGAAATTAATAATAAATAGTGGCAATTAGTATAAATTTTTAGAAATGAGTGTAGATTAGTTTAAATGCTTATAAAATAGTAAAACTAACAATAAAATAATAGAAATTATTATAAATTTCTAGAAAAGAGAATTTAATTATCTTCTCTTTTTTGGATAGTGTTTATATTATATCTCATTATACAAAATAACTAATTATATCATTTTTTAGAAAAATGTGGAATGATGAAGACCGCAACAGTCATTATTAGATGAACATGCTTAGATAACTCAGTGAAAGAATTGAAAATGTTCTTGTTTAAATCCTGTATATATTGAGGGTGTTCAGGTTTTCTTATCATTTGCTTCATCAAACCCAAAATTTGTTTCAGAATGGAAAATTAAGTGTCCTTGTAAAAAAAGTTTTCCGAAGATGTATGACACATTTTTCAATGTTATAAGTTATTTATTGCATTTCAGTTTTCAACTAGATTTTGATTTTTGGTATTGACATAGTGAAAAAAGTTTCAGATAATATATTAATAATTTGGTTCCAAATCCAGAACAGTTTAAAAATCTAGTACATGATGTTTTAGGTACGTCTATTCCACAAAAAAAATGTGGGATGATATTGATTTAACTCTTCAGTTGGAACTATATCATTTATATGAGTTTGTGAGGTATGCAGATTATTCCTTATATACTGGTTGCAAGATAATTAAGTTTGAAGAATTTTTTAAATTTATGACCATTAAATAAGATAATGGTATGTAAAATAGTAATTTATATTAGATATCATATTTGTTAAAAGCACTGATCCCTGAATGAAATGTGTTGCCTGAAAGGTTTTTTGGGAGCAAGAGGCCGGTTCGTAATCTGGGTCTTGGTTATCAGAAAATTCATGCATATTCAAATGAATGAATCTTATATATTAGTGAAAATGTGTTGTTGGCTAGTTGTCCTACATATGGACAATCAATGTATTATAATTCTTAAACATGAAAGTTAGTATTTGTTCATATAACACAATTGAGATATTTCTCGCTCACAAACAGATTACAACTTTTATTTATGTCTCAAAACACAACATCATTTATGTCAGGGAACAAAACCAATATTTTAACCATTAAAAGATTAAATTATCCCTATAATGGTGATTCAAGGAATAATTTTGACCAAGTGCATCTATCATTTTCTTTAGAAGGCCAAAATATGAAATTGGATCTTTCTAATAATTGTTTCTATCCATTTTATTCATACAGTAGTCAGTATTCATGTTGAACTATCTTTATAACTCTATATAATTTATCACCATAGATGCTGATGAAGGAGCCATGTATATTTTTGACTATATTATTTTCCAGTCATCCAAAAAATAATATCGATGTTTATTTGAAACCATTGATTGATGAGTTGAATTCACTCTGAAGTAATAGTGTCAGTACATATGATGTTGCTGTGACACCAAACCTCGAAAGGAAAGCTACATTGATGTGGAGAATTAGTGACTTCCCTATATATAACATGTTACCTGGATGGAGTACACATGGTCAAAAATATAATCCATAATATAGAAGAGATAGAAAAGCACTTATGCTTGTCAATGGAAACAAACCTTGTCTGGGTTTTTCAAAGAGCACAATCAGATAAAACAAAGAATTTTTTTTGGATTTTCAATATTGGTCTGATTTCTTAGTCTGTCAGATATTGAATGTGATTCATATTTAGAAGAAGTGTTTTGATAATTTATTTCATAAATTTTTTGATACTCCAGAAAAAACTTAAGATAATGTAGAGGCACGATTAGATATTTCTCAAATTTGCAACTGACCAGACCATGCATTGTTTGAAAATGTCTAATCACAAAAGTTAATGAATCCAATATCATCTTATAAATTTTCCAAAGAGAGTCTCTTATTTTTTTGTCAGTGTATGTAGATTTGAGACTTCCAGATGGGTTTTCTTCCAATTTGGAATGATGTGTCAGAAATGGTCATATTACTGGATTGAAAAGTCATGAATGTCATGTTTTACTGGAAAGATTTATACCAATTGGATTAAGATGTTTGTTAAATACTATGATTTTGGATGTTCTTAAAAAAATATCATATTTGTTTCAACATATTTGGGCATCTAAAACATAGTACAATGCCGTAAGAAAACTGCACGAAGATGTTGTTTTAATTTTATGTAAACTGGAAAAAATCATCCTGCTAGGATTGTTTGATTCAATGGAACATTTGATATTACATTTTCTTGATGAAACCAAATGTGGAAGTTTAGTACAATTCATATGGATGTACTCATTTGAGAGAAACATATAGAAATTTATAAGAAAGTACATAACAAATCATCAGTTGAATGCTAAATTTTAGAAGCTTATCTTCAATACGAAATTTGTTTTTTTTCTGCTCCGATTACTTTCAATATGAATAGCCATCAAAACACACCCACATGATCCTTAACGAAGTAAATATTTACAATGACATGAGTAATAAATTATCAGTTGTCAATCAGCCTAAACTTGGCTTTAGTGGAGTTCAGGAATGATGGATTTCAGATGATGAACATCACAGAGCTCATATATATATTCCGCTTAACTATAAAGAAATTACACCATTTTTACAATAAGTGATCCTACCAATTATTAAATAATATTTTTTTATTAAAATACATTAAACTTAATTTACATGTATCTTATATGATAATCATATCAAGACATAGTTTCCATAAATTAAAACAGTTTCTCTTGAAGAATGACATAAATTTATTTTCCTACTGGTTTCAAAAATTGGTAACATAAATTATTTATCATTTGAAATAAAAAATAAATTTAATACTTGTTATATTGATAATTACTTTACAACTTTCTAGGAATCTCAACATGCTGATAAAAATGTTAATTGATTGTCTGTATTGAGTAACCAACCATAAAAAATTGATAAATCTTATAATGAATATGTGGTGAATGGTTTTTGATTTCTACATGTGCATATATAGAATCAAAAAAATAACAAAAAGTGGTGTCTTATAGAGAGGAACACATCATAGAATTTTTTTTTAATTTTATCATATGGTATAATAAATCATTGAACTGTGCTATCTAGGACAAAATTATGTAATAATATTTCAATATCAGTGGTTGTATTCTGAGAGAGGCTTGAATGTTCATTTTATCCTTGGAATCATTGATATTAAATATAAAAATCTACTAGTAGTAAATGAACCATTTTTATTGGCTGATCAGGCACACCAATTTTGTTACGCAAATTATTGTGCTACATTAAAGTAGTTGAATGATTGGTGGAGCACAATAAAAATTAAATCTTGATAGAATCGGTTTACTGAAATTGACAGTCCTATGATTGAAGCTAGAATGGAAACATCCAGGCATATGATGAACCAAATAACTCAAGTTATGAGAAATAACTTGAATCAATATAAGAGACCGATTTCACCATGAAGGGAATGAATTTCTGTTGATTCCTTTATGTGTCAATGACCACCAACCTTAAGTGGATCTACCGACCCCTTGATTTCTGAATAGTGGATCAGTATTATCAAGAAGATCTTTTCAGTTCTTCAATATACTGAACATGAGAAGGTTACCTTAACTATTTATCGCTTAGAGGGAGAAGCCGATTAGTGGTGGGAAATGACTAAAAACACAAGGCCATGAGTTGAAGTTAAATCAATGGAGTGAGGAAATTTTAGAGGGATATTCTTCAACAAGTATTTCCCTCCATCGATGAGAACAAGAATGGAGAAGGAGTTTCTTGAGCTGAAGCATAAGGAGAATGAATATGTGGGAAGCTATGAGGGGAAATTCATATGGATTTAAGGTTACACCTCTAGATTCGTTTGGGATCCAAATGGTAAGGTTGAAAGATTATTTGGTGGACTATGTCCTCATCTACTGAAGAATCTAGCCAACCGAGATTATGATAGCTATGAAGAGATCATCCAAATTATGATGAAAGTCGAACTTGAGTTTGGTGAGACGTAATGGACTCATAAATCCAATGACAAGAAAAGATCAATGGAGGCATGCTTAGGGAGGATCTTCGATCAGGGAAGATGAGGAAAGAATGTACTACATCCCCCATTTAATAAATGTGGGAAAAATCCATCGGGGAACTAACTGCTCAAGAGAGGGAAGTGCTAAAAGTGTGGTAGATATGGCCACATTGTGTGGAATTTTTTATAGTGAGGTGAAACCAAAACTTCCCAACACTAACAACAAAGAGAAGATAGTACAGGCCTTACCTGATTTCCAATGCTATAAGTGTGGAGAATTTTTTCACTTTTTCAATCACTATCCAAATCTGAGGGTAGTGGAGGGTAATCACCATCATCCTTAGAAAAGAACAAGGGAACAAGGTTGTACTTTTTCAATCACAATGACCAAAGTTGATGCACCCAATGATGTGGTGGTAGGTACTCTTGTTGTTCTCTCAAAGCTAGAAATTACTTTATTTGATTCTAGTTCTACGCATTACTTTATTTTCTCCAAGTTTGCAAAGAATTTAGAATCAACCCCTGATTTTAAAAAATTAGGGTTATCAGTCAGGACTCCTAGTGGGATTATCCAAGCATCTTCAGTGTTTAGGAACTCTACTATTTAGTTTAGTGAGAACAATCTTATCGTAAATCTAGTAGTCATTACCATGCTGGAATTTGATATTACACTCGGGATGGACTGGCTCTCAGAGAATAATGAAAATATCAATTATAGATGTACGGAAATATTAGTAGTCTTGAATGGAAAACCTATAGTCATATTCCAAGGAGATATATCTCAACCTTATCTTTGTCTTGAATAACCTCCTATATAACTATTTATGGAGTTTATCGGTGAAGAAGAATAATTAAATGAGAGTTTGAAGATAAAAAATGTTCCCATCATCTAGGAATATGTTGACATATTTCCTGAGGAGTTACCCAGACATCCTCCAGAAAGAGAGGTAGAGTTATCCATTGAACTCATACCTGGATCCCATACGATATCAAAACCCCATATAGGATGGAAAATGTGGAGCTGGAGAAGTTAAAGAAACAACTCCAAGATCTTTTAGTTGTGGGTTTTATCCGACCGAGTGTGTCTCCTTGGGGAGCACCGGTTTTATTCGTGAAGAATAAGGATGGATCAATGAAACTGTACATTGAATATAGAGAACTGAACATGATCACAGTAAAGAAAAAATACACTCTTCACAGAATTGATGACTTATTTGACCAACTTTTTGGGGCTCAATTCTTCTTTAAGATTGATCTTTGATATAGTTATCATCAATTAAGGGTGACAAAATATGATATTATGAAAACTTCCTTTAGATCATGATTTTGGAATTATGAGATTACTGTTATTCCCTTCATACTGATTATGCACCAGTTATTTTTATGGATTTGATGAATATAGTATTTAAGGACAACCATGATAAATTTATGGAAGTTTTTATTGATGATATAATGATATATTCCAAAAAATACGAGGAGAATGATGATCATCAAATGGTTACTTTTAAAACTCTACGGAAGGATAGGCTTTTAAGAAAGCTTAGAAAATGTGAATTATGGTTACAAAAACTTGCTTTCTTAGGGTTCATTGTTACCAATGATGGAATCATAGTTGACCTGGGAGAGACAAAATTTGTAGAGGAGTGGCCTCAGCCTACAACAACAACTAAGATTAGTAGATTCCTTGGATTAGTGGGATGTTATAGGAGGTTTCTGAAAAACATTTCACAAATTTCTCATCCATTAACCAAGTTAACTTGAAAAGGGGTCAAGTTCATCTGGGCAAAGGAGTGTTAGGAATGTTTCCAAGAGATGAAGAATAGATTAGTTAGTGTACCCGTGTTATATTTTCCCTCAAGTATAGAAGGATTCATTATTTTTAGCAATGCATCTCTAAATGGTCTTGGGTGTAGACTCATGAAAAATGAAAAAGTCATTGCTTATTTATTTTAGCAGTTTAAGACTCATGAGAAGAACTATCGTACGCATGATATGGAGCTGGATGCAGTCATTTATTCTCTAAAGATATTGATGCACTATCATTATGGGGAGAAATGTTAATTATACATAGATCATAAAAATTCGAAGTATATTTTCACACAAAAGGAATTGAACATGAGATAGAAGAGATGGTTTGAACTTCTCAAAGACTATTATTGTTCAATTCATTATCATTCTGGAAGAGAAAATAATGTTGCTGATGAATTAAGTATGAAATACCCATTCATTCTTTCTATGATGAGGATTCAATGAGATCCTTTCATCAATGACCTAGTAATGATGGACATGGGAATCATAAGGGAAGGGACATCATCAACCCTAACCCAAATGATTTCTCAACGGTCATTAATAGAGAAGATAATGAAAGATCAGAAAGAAGATCCTTTGTTACAGAAGAAGTTTGAGGCTGTGAAGAATGGGAAGTTTCATGAGTTCAACATTGATCAAGATGGTGTACTAAAATTTCCTACAAGAAAATGTTTTCCATCTATTCTAGAAATAAAGAAGGAGATGATGGATGAAGCTTGTAGATCTACTTTATATATACATCATAGATGTAAAAAATTGTATAGGGACCTTCGTGATCATTATTGATGGGATAATATGAAATGGGAAATTGCTAACTACACTTCAAGGTTCCTGGTATGTGAGAAAGTAAAGGCAGAGTGATAACTTCCTAAAGGGGTATTGAAACCACTACCCATAACAAACATAGAAGTTGAAAAATATCACTATGGACTTCATCACTGGTCTCCCGATAACTTCCAAATGAAACAATGTGATATGGGTTATTGTGGACCGTCTCAAAAATACTACCCATTTTATATCTAATCAAGAAGATTTCTCTCTTGATCAAATTTCCATGATTTGAGTGAATTAAGTGGTAAAGCTGCATGGAGTTCCACTTTATATCTTATCTGATCATGATCCAAGGTTCACATAAAACTTTTGGAGAATTCTTTAACAAGCTCTGAACACTGAATTGAATTTTAGTGTGTCCTATCACTCCCAAAAGGATTTCCAATCTATAAGGAAATTTCAAACACTCGAGGACATGCTGAGAACATGCTCAATGGAATTTAATGGCAGATGGGATCAATATATCCCCTTTTGTTATGTTCTCTTACAACAACAGCTTCTACTCGACCATTCAAATGTAACCCGATGAATATCTATATGGTAAGCGATGTATAACTCCTAGTTGTTGGCATGAAGATTGTGAGAGAAATAAATTGGTTCTGATCTGGTGCAAGAGATGAAAAAAATGTCCACGCCGTCCAACAACACATTAAGGCTACTCAAATATGGAAAAAGAGCTATAACGAAAACCGTAGAAGGGACTTGGAGTATGATGTTGGTGACAAATTCGTTCTAAGAATCTCACATTATAAGAGAGTAATGAGGTTTGGGATGAAAGGAAAAAATCATCCCTCGGTACATTGGCCCCTATGAAATCCTTGATCACCAAGGAGTAGGGGCCTATTGGCTTGCACGTCCTCCAAATCTAGAAAATGTTCATGATGCCTTTCGAGTATACCTCTTAAAGAAGTACATACCTGACTCTTCAAATTTACTAAATCCAGAGGTGGTACAACTAGAACATGACCTCTATTATGAGGAGAAGCCAGTGGATATCTTTGATCGTAGAGGTAAGGTTCTACGTAATAAGACTACCCACCTTGTTAAGTTGTTGTGGAGTAACCAAAAATGTGAAGAAGCCACGTGGGAACCAAAGGAGTCTATGAGCCAGAAGTACCCACACCTTTTCTCTTCTTAGGGTACAAGTTAAAATTTTGGGGATGAAATTTCTTAAGGGGGGAAGAATGTAACGACCTGATCATTTTAATAATATTTGTTTCCTAAATTTGTGTGTTATTTCTTTTTATACTCTACAAAACTATATCCATTAATTAATGAAGTGATACGATTGGGGTTCGACGGTTATATGACCTTTGGTCAATATGACTATTGGAAAATAAACTCTTAACATTACAATTATTGTTTATAAATACATGTTATCTTGGTTAATTAGTACAGAAGGAAGAGTCGATGGCCTCATCTAGTAGACTCGGGTCATACGAAGCCCATCTGTCAGAGCTTGGGAAGCAGGTATCTTATCTGGGCATTACTTTGGACCAAGCCCAAGTTTAGTTTCAACATGTGATGTATGAATAGAATTGCATAAGGGAGAAGTTCAAGCTAATTGAAATCACCAATCAGGCAATGTTTTCCAATCCACCCCAAGATTCTATCCCCATAGCACACCATACACTTAGGTCATACGCAAGTGTTATATGGGACTATGTAACGAGGCCTTAGATACTTTATGTAATATATTTGTCGAAATAAAATTTTTATTTCTTATTATGGTAAAATTTGTGATTTCCAAATATCTGGATAAATATAGGATTAATATTATTGAGGAATTTTGTAAAAATGGAATTTTAAAATATTCATGTAAACTTTAAATAATTAATAACGTGAAATTATTTTAAAAAAAATGGTCTTCTACAATTATGATAAGAAATAAATTTAGAGTCTCATAAGATCAACTTTTTTAGAGAATAGTAATTTATGAATAGTAACATACCCTTAAAAATAGTAATGATTTGTAATGAATAGTAAATTAGTCAACAAATAGAAACTTTACCCATGAATGTATAAATACAATTCAGACATCTTAAAAGTGAAACAACAATCATAGTATAATGTTTTTTATTTTTATAGGTCATAAATATTTTTTTTACAATTTTATAATTAATTTAATAATTTTAAATGAATCTGTATTTTCATAAAATTTAATCAGAAATTTTTACTTTATCATTTTATGGTTATATGATAATTTTATGGGAAATTGATTACTTTTTCCAACGTGTTACAAAATAAGTTATAGTTTTAGAGTTGTATTTTTGAATAAATAATTATTTTATTTAAACATTAAATTTAAAATAAATAGAAAATTATTTTCCTAAAATGTAGTTTATTTTTGAATTCAGAGCATCGATATTAGGTTAGGGTAAATTTTGGGATTTTTCGGAAACATTTAAATTTTCAGTGAATATTAAAAATAACGTTATGAGTTTCGGGTGTTTAATGAAATCATTGACGATGTAATCATGACGTAATCAATCTGGTAGAATTTTTAAAAGAATGATATTCTATGAGGTGTCCCATGTGGCCAATACTATGGGAAAATAACATGGTCAAGCCCATTGTTTTTCATATACCACCGATCAGTTGTCCATTGAAAATTAATTAAATATTTTCCAAGTTTTCCTATAAATACCAAGACATTCCCTAATTAATTTCATTCCAAAATCCTCCTCAACAAATTTCTAGTCTTTTAACTTCCCATGGAGTCCTCACAGGGTTCCCTCAAGCCCCCCAAGGTCCCAACCTTCATGCTTTCGATGTTACTCTTCAAGGTAACAGAACCGTTCACCTTCCTCTTTTAAGTCATGACTTCCTATATGTTTTTCCTTCTAGTTTTCATTTTATTATGTGGGGGTATGTTTTTCTATATATTTACTACTATCCACATAATTTACAATTTATGATATACCATTTTATCTCTCATAAACTTATTTTAATGAATTATAGGCAATGTCGTTATGCTGCCAGATTTTCACAAAAGAAATCACATTTTCTCTTTCCTTTCAAGTTTCATTTTCACGTGATGTATCATTCCAAACCATCATATTAATTATTTTTATTTTGTACCAATATTATAAATGATTAATTTATTTATGGGAGACCCTAATCCCCTCTATTTGTTTTCTAAAACCAGGTTATATAGTCGTTATGCTGTAGAAATTTTGTCTCAAAATTTCTCTCTCTTTTCTAAAGAAATTATTTTGTTTTATTCGTGTGAATACCCAGAACTATTTCAGTTATATGGGTGTTCATAAATTAAAAAATGATATATTTTATTCTATAATTGACATATATATAAACCTCACTCCCTTTATATGGGTTATAAATGGCATAATGATCTTATTTTTAAGAACTTTTAAAATTTCACGATTTTCAAATGAAACCCATTTCTTTTATTCTTTATGGGTTATTTATGAAATTATTGATTATGATCGATGTGGATCGCATGAAAATAAATACATATTAAGGGTTTTACCTTATAGTTATCCAATTCATTTAGTAATGAATTTAATCTCTAGAGATGACAATTTTCACAATACCTTGGTGAATTATCATGGTAATTTTTAGGACACCTCGGGGTTGAACCTTGGTGATATGTTTAGGAATTTATAAGTTAAATGTTGTAGCCACATATTGAAGTTATGATTCAAGTTATTTTCATTATGAAATTATTCTCCTTCCATTGTTCATGTCTTTATGTTTTTCTTCATGTTCTTATTGATATCACAAGTTAACTGATTCCCTTGCTTTCCTTACTGGGCCTTCTACTCACCCATTCCATTGTTGTAGGTCTACAGGTTTTGAGATTCAATAATTATACATATTATGATCTTATGATGTATCCATAAAAGTGTATTAGAAAAATGTTTTATGTTTTCATGTTTTATGTTTCTGATTTCCAAGACACTAGACTTTAAAGATCCTATGTTAGTAAAATGTATTGAAAAGTTATGTAAAAAAAGGCTGGATGCCATACTAAGAGTGAGATTATAGAGACTATAAATTGAGAGTAGGAGGAGATGTGTCAGGGGCAATAGCAACAATAGGAAGTCTTTCTCCGATAGTTGCAACATCAGCATCAGATGCATGATGAGATGCATTGATGACAAAAGGATCCGGAGCAGGAGATGAAGAACATGCGACGTCAGACTCATAGTTTAGGGATGAAGTTCCCTCAACCAGCTCCTCCAGAAAACCTCCAGTGATTTGTATTTTCATTTTATGAATAAACATTTAAATATATTGTTTTTAATATTAATAATTTAAATGTTTAAATAGCGTTTGTTTTATATTTTCTCAAAAAATAAATTTTTTTATTTTTTTAATATTTAAATTATATTTATTTTTTTATGAATTAATATATTAATATATTTTTGTCAATACTCATGTTTTTTTATATTAATAATAATATTATTTCATTAATATTAATAATAATATTATTATATTAATTAATATTAGTATTTTATAAATAATCTTATTCTATTAATATTAATATTATGGTTTTATTTAGATTAATATTATATTATTATTAATATTATTTTTTTATTTAATTTCTTTTTAATTTTTTAACTATTTGAGATGAGTCATCACAATTGTTTTTATTTTATTATATTTCGAGGGTAATTGCGACGAACCGTCGTGAAAAAGTAAAAATCAGGAAACTATTTGTGATGGGTCCCTTGTCCATTGTAAATAGTTTCCTAATAAATCACAGAATGGTTTTTGCGACAGGTCTACTGCCCGTCGCAAATAATAAGTTTTTGTGACAAACCATAATAAAAAGTAATATTTGTGAAGGACCATGGAAAAAGATATATTTACAATGTCATTTTCTACAATGGGTCATTTTTTATGGGACCCCATCGCAAATAACCTGTCATAATAAACCATTTTTCTATTATTGCCAATAAATGCCTAAATAAAAGGAGATTGGAATGAAGTCCATTACCTTGAGCCCAACTCGCCCACTATAATCTCTATCTTCCAAAGTAATAAAATTTTGTCAATAATTTAATTTCTTGATAACATTTTTAATGTTTATTATTTTATTTATATGAATTATTATTACGATATAACAATAAATTAAATATTTATATTCGCACTGGGAGCTTTGTTCACATTCGGTACTCGAGTCAAAAATGACTCTGAAATGATGTATCTATTTAAAATTGTCACAATTCCATAATCTCCATTATAATATTCATGACATAATAATCAATTTTATACATCAATTATATTTGAAATCAAACTATTTATGTATGGTAATGAAGAATGAATGACATTATAATCATAGAGACGGTAGGTCATACGTATGCATGAGTAATATTACAATTTTTCAATGATAAAATTTGGAATGGAGTTAAATGATTTCTTATACTTAAAGAGTGATCATATTTTCATAAATATCATATTAATAATTTAAATGTACTTATATTTTTTATCAATATGATGTGGTGATTATAAATAAATCACATTATTTCGTGGAGGTGATAATCCACATGTACACATGAACAATGTAATCATTTTTATGTGCATGGAAAGTGAGAATGTAATTGATATATTATTATCCTATAATGATAAATATTTCAGGAATGTTGTATGTAAACTTTAATTATATTATTATTAACGGTCTTGATAAACATTGATGGAAAAAATTATATCTGTTCCTGGAGGGGATTGTCCCAACATATGCACAAATGATTAATTATTTAAATATTTTATGGAAATTGAGGTGGATTTAGGTGATGATATTAACATAAAAACATCTCAGTACTTTTAGAACACTAAAATTATTATTTCAACATTTTTGATGAATATTTGAAGTAATTGGAAGATGAAATAAAAAACAAACACTTCATTAAAAATGATACATTTTCGTTGGACAATCACCATTGATAAGCGCCTTATATCCTCTATTGATGGTGTTATGAAAAAATTAAGGATTCAAGAATGGGGAGAAAAATTATTGTATGGGATTTGGGTAGAGTTTGGCTGGAACAATATGGGTTTTTTATGTGAAAAAATGATAGGAAGTAGTGCCATTTTATAAGAGAGGGGTGGGGAACTCTTGGAATTCTTCCAAATATTAAATTACTATAAATTAATATTCAATTAAAAATGGTTCCAACCTGATTTATTTAAAAAATAGGATTATTTGGGGTCTAATTCCCTTCATACATTGGAAATTAGGCGTATTTTTATTGTTTTTTAATCATTCCATTTTTTTAAACCTAAATTAACCCTTTAAACTCTTACCATGATATCATGTAATTTATATTTTCAGGGTACATATAATTACAATAACATCCAAAAAGACCAATAAATGGGTAATTTATGAACTTATAATACATATTAAATCTATTTTTCTTAATCGTAGAGTTTATAAATTTTATATCATTTAATAAAATATATTATATTTTAAAATATCATTAGTGTCAATTCTAATATTATTCAGCATCTGAGTTTTTAAAAATATCATAAAAACTTGATATATTAAAATAATCTTGATTAAAGTATCAATAAAATGTAAAAGTAATCTATTATATTCATGGATTGAATGAATTATTTAATAATATTTTTATTGTAACATTTTTAATATCATTTATTTGATATATTCTTTAAAAAGTAATTAATTCATCCAAATTGTGTCACCATATAAATCAATTATATATTTCATAAAAAATATAAATAAATTAACAAAATGTATTTAATAATTTTAGATTTATAAATAAAGTTTATATTCTAAGAGAGACCCTGTATTACCCCAATTTAAAAATTCATAACATGTTAGAAAAAATTATGTTAAAAATGAATATTCATTGGATAAAATATTATAATTGCATTAAAGTCATCCAAGGGGATCCAAGTGGTCCTAAAATAGACCTGAGGATTCTATTTGTCTAAAAAAATTAATAAAATGAAATTAGTAAAACTCTAAAGGTATTTCTAATTTATATAAATGAATTTTTACCTTTAATTACCCGATTTACCCATAAATGTGGGAATATAATTTATTTCTAAAGATAATATTCATAATGTCCAAAAAATAAAAGGAAAATATTTAAAAAAATTGTTCCTTTTATTTATAAATATGGAATCCATTTTACCAAATTCAAAACACCAAATTTATATAAAATAAATAAAAATCAATCCCCTTGGTGGAATAAGAAAATGGGTTTTTAAATTAAAAGGCTCAAAAACGTTTCATGTTTTAATATCCAATTTCAATGTAAAATTGATTCAAATGACCTAAATTCAATTTAATGATAAAAATTGATCTAATTATACTATAAATTTATTAAAAAAAAATACTATTTTACATAATTAATATTTTTGATGAAAAGTCAGTTTTTAATTAAAATGAATTATTTTTTTAGTATTCATAAAAAATATATCTTATCAAAAAAAATAAACATAATCCAATTTTTATGTCCCACTTATAAATAAGAAATTTATTTTTTCAAATAGGATTTATAAATGTAAAATAAGAGATTTAAAATAGATGCACAATCAATATGCGACAAAATTTCTATTTTGAAAAATACTTCCTTTATGTGTAAAATTGGATTAGTTCCTATATAATGTCACATAAAAGAAATTTTAATCATTAGAATTATTAATATATATATATATCAAAAATAATAGAAAAGTCTGAATTTTTTATTTTTTGGTTTAAAACACACTTTTTAACATTTAAAAACTATATTTTATTCAATTATAATTATTTATTCACCAAATAATTAATTATATATACATGTGTAAAATATATTTATTGAATAATTCTTATTCTCTCCATTTTAATGGCTAGGTTTTAATGGTAAAATTTAAATATTAATTGGTTTTTTCTTGGGATAAATGTTTAGTATCATATACACTGTTTAGCATAGTGTTTCCTTTTAAAAACGTGGGATATTACATTATACACCTTTATAAATCTCATACTCACATTTTGAACCCAGGATCAAATACAACGGTTTGAAATTTCTAAAATTCGTTATTGAAATCCCACATCGAAAAAAATTTAATGAAGCTTCCATTTTTAAAAAAAAATGGAAGTACAAATGTCACATGAGATATCACAGAAGAGGCTTCAATGAAGGAAAACATTGATATGGAAGAGAAAACTAACAATAATTTTCTAATAGAGAGTGATACAAAAATGTTTAGAATAATTTTAAAAATCAAAAAACCATTAATTTTTAATGGGTTAAAGGGTTATTGATTTCTCTGTAAGAAATATAAATGGATAATGTTTTTTTAAGATCATTTTAGTATGGTCGAGGAATTTATATACTTAATAGAATAAGAAAAAAATGAAACATACATACTTGAAAAATTGAGTTTCATACTTTAATCAATTTTCACCACAATCTCATTTTTCTCTCCAAATGATAAGTATTCAAGATGAATTTTTCATGTCTGAATCAATTTCTAGAGAATCATATAATCTAGAAATGATTAATTATACATTACCCCAGTCATGAAAAATTTAACAAAACCAAAATTTTAAAGATATGATAAGATAATTCTCCAAAAAGAATAATGCTTTATAGTAATAAAGATTACTTTTAATATCTAAAATTCAGTAGTAATACCCAGAGTTCAACATAGATCATTAAACTATTCTTAAAATTACATAAATAATATTCTACATTAATATTGAAACCCAAAAATGATTTAATCATAGAATCTTATATGATATATTATAAGAATTATCTTAAAATAAAATCAATTACTCTTGAAGTCTTATACCAAAAAGTAATTTCCCAAGTAATTCTCAAGATATGATTACTATTTATATAAACGACCTAAATCACCATCTTTCCATAATAAAATCATAGATTCTTCCAAAATATAATTAACATTGTATTCCTCAACTATAATCTCATATTAATTTTTTAACGTAATCTTATTATATTACCAAAATAGTTAATGTCTAAAATTTATCACATAATCTCTAAATCCTTTTACAATACCATGGATATCTATTTGATATAACAAAAGTTAAGAAAATAAACTTATTATTATTTATTAAACTCGTTTAACAAAAAATAAAATGTCATACTAACTAGGGAGTTCACATAAGCTAGTGGTAGGCGATACACCCCTATCACATTTCAGTTTGGGGGTTCAAAACTAACAGCCTTGCTAGACCAGACAGTTTATCACCCATCCTATGGGTTATCATTATTATTAAACTATATAATTCCCATAATATGATAAATATCTAAAAAATATCCAAAACCTATTTTAACGTCAAAGTTTATCTTATACATTTCATTTTTCTTCCCAAAACGTAATAACTCATATTTACCTCAAAGGTGAATATCTCGAAAAATAGTGTTAGTCAACATAAAATTTCATAACATAAATTATCAAAAGGGATTGAAAGAAATTAAATTATAATAATCCTTAAAATTATAAACTCATGATGATATCCCAATCTCTTTAGAAAACATTCTATTCTCCAATATTGTCAAAACAACCCTTTAATACCGACTGTATGGACCCAGATATAAACATTAAATATTCTTGTGGGTTTGAACTAGAATTCACATTCTATAAACTTTTTAGTTTATAGTTATAGTAATTTGTAAAAAAAATTACAATGTAAAACCAAAAATTACAAGTGGAAACTCATTCTCAGTATCCCTTTTTTCCACTAAAGGAAAAACTTTTTAAAAAAGACAATTTTTGAAGACATGACATTAATATTTTCATCTCAACATATCATTTTTCCTTAAAAATATTATGACCTATGATTTAAAAAAAACAATATATAAGAACTAAAATCATTATAAGGTACAAAAAAATAAAGAATCAATTTTTCCATGAATACATATATACTCATGATAATGTTATCATAATGTAATACTATTCCCCATTAATATGTAGTAAATAATTTATTTTGAAAATAAAATAATTTTATAACTTTTATTTTTAATCAAAATATTAATATATAAACCATAGAGATAATATATAGTAATTTAAGGAAACTTGGGACATAATTATATTTGAATGGAATAACCATTCATTCGACTTCCGTACATGTCACTGTTACGAATGTAATAACCATAAAACCATCATCTATACCAAATTTATTGGGGAATATAATGTAACTACACATACTTGGTTTATAATGTAACCAACCACACTTGGTTTATCATGTAACTAAACCTAAAAATTCCATGTACTATTATTTATTATTAACAAAAAATATACTACAACTTTAATCATTTCACTCATAAAATTTCAATTGCAATCAAAAGAAATCATTTATAGATATTAAAATAATCATTCCATTTTGAAAACCATTTTCAATGAAATAATACCTTGAAAAGGGAAATAATTATTTAATTTTCTTTTAAAAATATTATGTCTTGTAAATGATTCAAAATATCAAATAATTGTCATGGTGGCAGATAAGTCGTTGTTGCAGTATCAATTAAAAAAGAACATACATTTTTCATTTTATAAGAATATAAAACATTACATATATAAATTTTCCTTTTGAAACAAGTTTTATTATATTAAATGTTAAAGTTTTTGTTTACACATCTCATTAAAGAAGGTGGTGTATAAAATCAAAGTACTCCTCAATGATTGGAGATTAAAATTAATCCCATTAACTTGAGTCCAACTCATCCGGTACAATATTTATCATCACGAGTAATGAAAATTGGTTAATTATTTACCTTATTCATAACATTTGAAAATTTTATTTTTCATTTTATATTCCTTATTATTACATTATAACAATTTTTTAATTATTTATGTTCACATCGAGTGCTTTGTTGTTATTTGGAACTCAAGTTAAAAATATATTTCAAATTATGTTTATATTCAAAATTGTTACAATTAAATCATATGAAAAATAATATTGATGACATAATTAAAAACTTTATTCAACAATTACAATTTTAAATAAAAATATTTATGTATTTTTATGAAAAATGAACAACATTATAATCATGGAGATGGTAGGCCATACGTACGCATGAGTAACATTTCCATTTTTCAATGGCCATTATTGAAATGAGATAACTATTATATTATATTTAAAAAATGATTATAATATAATTAGTATCATAATAATCATTTAAATATAATTATATATATTATCCATGTGAAGTGTTTATTAAAAACGAATCTCATTGCTTCGTAGAGGTGATTTTTCACACGTACACATGAACGATGTTATCATTTTTATATGAAATGAATATAAGAATGCAACTAAATTATTATTGAATTATATTGTCAAATATATCATTAATATCATATATAAGCAAAAATTCTATAATTATTACCAATATTGAAAGAGAGTGATGTAAAATGATTTATATTTGATCATTGGGGTGATAGTTCAGATTTATGAACAAATGAATACTTCTTTTTCCATTTAATAGAAATAGATATGGATTTATGTGATAATATTGACATAATAACATATCAATATATTTATGATATTGGATTAATTATTTCATCATTTTTGAAGAAAATTTTAAGGTTGTTGACAAGGAAATAAAATTGAAATACATGACTAAAACGATACATTTCATTTGGATGATCACCTTTGATTAACACCTTAACACCTCCAAGGATTGTGTTATCACAAAACAAAAGACTCGAGAATGTGGGGTGTAATTATAGGAAGCTATTTGGTTAGATTTTTTTCGAATAAAAATGGGTTTTAGTTATTAATAAATGATAGGAAACATTTCCCTTTTATAAGAGAGGGGACGAGCACTTTTTGGAATTCCTCGAAATATCAAATTACTATGATTTAATATTATATTCCTAATGGGTAAAAATTGATTTAATTAAAACAAATGATTATTATGTGTCAAATTCTATTCATAAAATGAAAATTAGACAAGTTTTTATCATAGTAAGAGTTAAAATGATTGATTAATGTTTAAAACATAATGAGAATGATTGAAAGATAATAAAAACTTGTCTAATTTTCATTTTATGAATAGAATTTGACACATAATAATCATTTGTTTTAATTAAATCAATTTTTACCCATTTGGAATATAATTACTGTAACATACCAAAAAACCAATAAATGAGTAATTAATGAAATTATAAGAATTATTAAATATATTTTAATGAATAATTTTTTATATAAATTATCTATCATTTAATGAATGATTTTATAATTTAAAATATCATTATTGTCTATTTTGACATTACTAAATATTTTTCATTTTAAAAATATCATAACCACATTATATCATTAAAAATTATCTTATAAAACATATATAACATGTCAAGTCATCAATATTTTTCTAGTATGGAATCAATCATATCAAATTATATTTATTTAATCATTTTTAATCTCATTTATTTGATTTCTTCATCAATGAAGCAATTACAACATCATCATTATGTCACCACTTAATATAATTTTTTATTTCCTAAAAATTATAAATAAATTTAAATTTATGAACTTAATAATTTTATATATATAAAACTAATATTTATTGTCTAATATATCCCCTATATTACCCTATATTAAAAATAATTGATACAAACAAAAGTTTAAGAAAAAATGACTTTTTTATAATATAATATTACAAAATCATTAAACTAATAAAATCATATCCAAGTTGTCCTAAAATTATATTAAGGATGTTATATTTCAGAAAAAACTCATAAAATTAAATTATAACATGTGTTAGGGAAATATTATATTTTTATAATATAATTTTTACATTTAATTAGTAGATTAACCCATAAATGTGTTATTAAAATATATTTCAAATATACCTACTCATAATGTAAAAAATAAAAGAAACATATTTAAATAATTGGTTACATATACATAAAAATATGGAATCTATTTATTTTTTTCAAATTCAAATCATAGTATTGGCAGAAATTAATAATAATTTATTCCCGTCGATGGAATTATAAAATAGGTTTTTAAAGTAAAACCTTTAAAATTTTAACATGTTTAATTTCTAATTTCAACGTGAAAAATATTAAAATGAAATAAATTATAATAAATTACAAAAAAATAATATAATTATAATTTAAATATATTTTAAAATATTATTTAACATCGTAAATAAATATGATGAAAAAGTTGTTTTCAATTAAAATGCATTATTTTTTTCACTATTCATCAATAAATGATTATTATCAGAAAAAATAACCCAAGTAAATTTTTTATGTCCCACTTCCAAATAATAAGTTTATTTTTTCAAATATTTTTTACCAATGTGAGGAAAACTCGATTTAAAAAAGATGTTTCATAAAAAAGTTGAAAAAACTGCCATTATGGGGAGATAACTCTTTTATTTGTAAAATTAGATTTTTTCTTATATAATGTCACAAAAAATAAATTTTAATAATTATAATGAATATATTATAGATTTTTTATTAAAAAAATTCCTTTTTTTCTTATTTATTGAAATAAAACACATATTCGCACATTTAAATTGGTTTTTTAGAAAACAATTCCTTTATATTTATAATGGGTTCTAAATTAATTTATAATTAATTGTTCACCCAATAATTAATTATATATACATGGGTAATAAATATATAGATAGTAATTATCATTCCCACCATCACAACAGTTATGTTTTGTTGGTAATATTTAAATATTAATTAATATTTCACTTATACTCGATGTGGTGTATCATGTACACTATTGAGCATAGTTTATTCTTTTAAAAACATAGGATTTTACAAGAAGTGTGTGGTTAAAATATTATTATATTTGTATTATAAAAATAATAAAAAATTGAAAAAAATTAATCACAAAAAATGTTACTAAACTTTCCTAGATAAGTCAGTAAAGATTGATTCAATGTGGGTAATTTAGGTTTTTCCAAAAAAAAATTCAAAAAAAATTATAAATTTAAAAAAAAAATTGATATATAACAATTATTTCGGTAAATGAGGTGTTGGTAAATAATGACATCTATAAACATCACAAAATTTTTTATTCTTATTTACTGACATTTAAAAAAAATGTTGGAAAATGAGGTGTCTCTAAATAGAGACGTTTATTTACCAACATTTTCTAAAAATGTTGGTAAATGATGTTTCCCTACATAGTGACTTTTATAAATGTCACGAATTTACCAATGTTTAAAAATGTCACCAATTAGTGAAATTTATTAACATCGCTAAATTTATGATGTTTTAAAACCTTGCTAAATTAGGGAGACTTCATTTAAGGATTTTTTAGAAAAATCTGTAAATAAATTAGTGACATTTATTAAAATCACTAATGAAAAATAAATAATCATAATGGGAATTTTTTAGAGTGCTCCATCTATTTTTTTACCCTTACTGAGCATCTGAGTGCACCCTTTTCTTATGATACCTTTCCCTATGTTATGATTAACGGTTTTGAGTAGAATTAGTAAAGAGGAAGATATTTGTGGGATAAATCAAATATCTTTTAATAATTTTGAATATTTTTCCCATGATTCCAAAGAATCCAACCTATTACAATCCTTAAGAATGTGTTTTTGTAATGTGCGGTATATTAATATAAAATGATGTTATATCCATGTATGTTATGCCTGGGACGATATAGTTTGTATCAATGTAATTGTTCGGTAGAACATTGGAAAATATGATGAGAAATCTTTAGTGAGATACCTAGTTATATTTATATGTATATGTTTAGGGATGTATCTATGGATAATTAAATGGATGGGTTAATGTTTTGGAAAATGTCCCAAAATTTTGGTAAAGGATAGAGTGAGTGGTTTCCTAGAAATAAATCTACGTCAAGATAATGCTTGTGGATGTGTATCTAGTATAGATTTACATTGAGTCAACCCAAAATCATAGTATTAATCTAGAATCGATCGAGAGTTGGTGCATGACAGTGGCCCTAATTCCATGCATGGTTTGACACTCATGGGAGATATGCTTTTGAAATTCAAAAACATATTATGAACCATGATGAAAAAATTAATTATGTGATTATTATTAATAACAAATGATAAACCATTGGATTCATATAATAAAGAAGTATCTTTCATTATTTAGAGATCCCATAAGCAATTTTTCATAATTATATGTTTTATGCTATGGTAAGTGTTTCTCACTAGATGCTTTCTGATTTTAGTCAATATAAGGAACTAAAATGATCTGTGTTAATACTTAATGACTCAAATGTTGAAAGTATGGGAATTTTATAAATAGATAACCTAATTTGAGATCCCAAGGATAGAATCACGATGGTGGTTTGAGTATTGTCTATACATCAAATGTTAAAGAGAATGAAATGACATGTGAATGGTATGTGATTATCTAAAAGTATTGTTCACATTAAATGGAAGAAGCATGATTATATTGAGGTTAATGAACCATAAATATTAATTCATATTTCTTATTATAGAAAAAGTAGTATTATAGGATATGATGATGATGCTTGAGTAATGGATTAAGAATAATGTTGTTTTTTTAAGTGTATATGTATATTAATTCATGAATTATTTTACCAGAATCAGGAAGTATATGTTTCTATAAATGATTTAAAAACAAATATTATGTTATGTTGATTAAATGGAAATGAGATTTAATTGAAAGGAGATATTTGATTAAGGGAAGTTATCCATCAATTTATTCCTAATGTTAAGAAAATTGTGTTTATCTTAGATAAAGAGAAGATTGAAATGGTTAAAGTAAATTGGATTGTAATTACAACCATGGAACTAATTACTCATTTCTTGAAAAAGATGTCTATGTCATCATAGATGTTGTTTGAAACTTATTAGATTTAATAAATATATCCAGCAATCTCTAGAATAAGGAAGAATTCATTTTTTCTAAATTGATTTATGGTAATTTAAGTTATTACCATGTTTCAATAGAATATACAGTGAGGTTATTCACTTGATTTGTATGTGACAATGAATAAATACACTATAATATATTGGGGATCCATGATAAGTTATTTTGGAAAAATTTATTGACTGTATTTCTAAAATCTTGGACTTCTAAATTTTATAAGTGTTATAAGGTAAACCATCTGTAGAATAGATTATGTTAAACATCATATGAGGTTTTAGATATTAATGTATTATCTCTCCATATTATTATTTTATGAGAATTTTATAAATTGTGATAAAATTATTTTTTATAAGTATATATGGAATTGATTATAATTATATTTATGGATATCACGATCTATTAATGCTTCAACAATGAAAAAATCACCATCATTTCATGGAATAATAGAGAAATTGAAATTTGATCAAGGGAAAAAAGGTAAGTTTTTCTTGAAATCATCTATGTATATATTTTCATGAAAATATGTTAACTTTAGTAAAAAGGATCTTGAAACCAAAAATGTTATCATATTACATTTATTTACATTTAATCAAATAACCCCAATATCATTGTAGATTTATAGATTTGTGATTATTTATAGTATCCTTTCCATGTTCTCTATCATTATCCATTAGAAAATTATATTTATAATTTCATTCTATGATTTTCTTCTCACATCCCACCTATGTTCTCCAATGAGGAAAAATATTTATGTGTTACTTGGGGTGACTGTTATGTTTCCAACATTCCCTTTTAAAAGAAGTTTTAGTATTAATTATTTCAATGTGGGTTTCTAAGAAGGAATATTTCAGATATTAATCTTGTGATAACCCAAATGAACTTTATAGGATAAATTAATTTTAAGGGGTTTAGAATGTAACACCATCAGACTTTGGGAATTTGTTTCTATGTTTTTTAATCATTAAATATTTTTCATTTCCCGACCCAGTTAATATATTTTTTATATATAAAAGCAGTTTTTGGTCAGAGTGGACACTCAAGAGGGGGGTGAATTGAGTTCCAATTAAAATTTCTGTTTAAAATCATTTACTAAAATACCCCAATTTAATATACTAATTGAATTGTAGTGAATTTTAACTAAAGAAAACATTCAGTTAGGTTCTCAAGGGATTGATTAATTCTCAGTTAATCTAATAATAATATCAGATTAGCTTTTGAAACTAACCTAATGATTTACAAATAATTCAAACACTTAGCAATTCAATTATCAGAGTAACTTTGAAAAACCGTTTAAATTTTAAATCATTTAGCAGCGGAATAAAAAGGTTTTAGATAAAACTATACAAATCACATCAGATATAACCAATAAGTTCAGTATCAAGATGTGACTTAGTCCTCTCAACAATTTATATAAATTTTATCCACACCCTGGATCGGGGTTCACAACAGTTTATAACTATCCAGGTCAAATACCTCTACCACAGTTCTATGTGGGAAACAAAAACAACAGAAAATACAGTTGTCCAGGTCACACATGACCTCTACCACTATCCATAGTGGGAAATAGAAGATGTAAGGCGTTTGAATGATGATTTACAGATCCTCCAGTTAAGGTTCAGGAGATAGTGTGTGTGTAAATTAAAACTGATGACACACCCTGATCGTAATGTAAATAATAAATCACTGAGTAAGATATAGAGTTTAAAATGGATCTAGTGATTGCAGTGTAGCTCTGGACTCCTTCGGATTGATCAGAAATGATTCTGAGTCCTCTTCTGGTTTTGGTCTAGAAAACAGAGTGTCATCTCCTTGACATCCAGGTTTAGAGACAGTGAAAATGTAGTCGATGAAGTTCTTCAAAATCCTCGTGAATGTACAAAGCTCTTCTTGAGTAAGCGTGAGTGTGTATGAGCTTCTGTGTCTTCTTGGTCGTGTATGTATATTTGTATGAGCTCTTCTTATGTATGCCACTTGTAGATCACTTCTATATTTCACTTGTATATCTTATAGTAACAGGGACTTCTTATATTTATGGCACAAGCTCTAGGAAATGAAATGATTTATTTTAGCAGGTATGAGGTACGGTTTCCTGAAATCCAACAACATTCGTTAAATAAATGACATAGCATTAAAATATACCTAATATGACCGTTTTTTAGATTAAACAAATATAAATAAATTATGGCAGCATCAGATTCTCTAGAATGGTAGCTTTGGATATCGTTAGCCTTATGTCATAGAAGGTATTTGTATCGGTAACCTCTTGTATCGGTAACCTCTTGTGTAACGGTGGCCTTTCTATCAGTAGACTTCATGTCTGTCAGTAGACTTGATCGGTAGCGGTAGACTTAATGTACCGGTGACCTTTCATGTAACGGTAGCCTTCATGTATAGGTAGATTCCTTGGTGTATCGGTAGACTTCCTTTGGTAACTTGTCTGTAACGGTAGGCTTGAATAACGGTGACTTTTCTGTATCGGTAGGCTTGAATAAAGGTGACTTGTCTGTATCGGTAGGCTTGAATAACGGTGACTTGTCTGTATCGGTGAGCTTCATGTATCAGTAGACTTGTTGTACTGGTGGACATGATGTATCAGTGACCTTATACATAACGGTGGACATTAAAAATCAGTATCTTTGTTCTATAACGGTGGCCACTTGTCTGTTTAAGCATTCTATTGGCAGAATGGGTTAAGTTAGAATATATATCCATCCAGTAACCGAATTCTATGAAGATAATGTAAATATTATAATATATGAATATGTGCATGGTGTACAGAAATACTGAAATAAGTAATTAATCATTAATCAATATAGGGATTATCAAACTATAATTGAGCATAATTGGGATTATCAAAATATGAGTTCAACAAATTCTCCCAGAGGGTTCAATAATCTCCCCCTTTTTGATAATCACAACTTATGCCAAAGTTCTCATTTTTTCTTTCAATTTCACTCCCAGTTCTCATTAGTTTCATTTTCTCCCCCTTTGTGATTAACAAAAAGAAGGGTAGAATTAGAGAAATGTGGAGAGTAAAAGAGAACAGATTACAAAGAAACATAAACATAGAAAAGTGCAGAATGTAAGAGTAAAGTTCCATCAAATCACAAAAGGTACAAACTGATAAAGTCAGTAATACAAAAAATACAAGTGAATCCTATAAAAAACATACAGAATCACTCAATCTTCCTCTTGAACATGATTATTTCCCTTAGGTCCAGAAGAGGGTGCAGGTTTAGATTGAGTAGATGGATTGGGAATAGCTGAAAGAACAACTGGAGGGTCATCCACTGAAACTGTACCAGATCTGAAATATGTGCTCCTCTGTGGGATCATAGGTGTCAAGCTTTGAATAGCCTGAACTGGAATCAACTGAGGTGTACTCCCAAGGGAAAAGAAAGGAAGAGTAGTAGGTACAATCACAGGTGTTTCATCCACATGCAATAATGGTAGAAATAGGTTCCTAAAATCCATAATAATACTACCACCTCTCTCTATTGCAGACTAAAAATCATCTCGATTTTCAATGAATTTATCCAAGGAAGGAGTAAGCTCTCTGATCTTACTAACCTGTTATCTGAAAGCTTGAGTCACTGGAGGGAACATCATACTCTCTTCCAAGAGCTTGAAGTGGTTGGTCATTTGATGGTTGGTATATACCTTCACAAAGTAAGAATCCAACTTATTCTTAATGGCCTCTTGAGAAGCAGCAACTGCCCGTAGGTGATCACGAACAAAACTGCTAACTTCCCTTGTGGTAGCAAGGATCTGAGTATATGAGGTGCCACTGGTACTGGCCTTAGAAAAATCTTCCTGGATCACAGTTTTTATCTGGTCAATGTTCACGGTGGAGCTGGATGAGGGAAGGGGTTTTACCAAGAATTCTACTGTCTCATTGAAAGACTGTGTCAAATTACTAACCACCTTCTAAAAAAGTGCATCTTGACTGTTCAAATGTTCTTTGACTGATGTCATAAAAGCCTCAAATACTTCCACAAACTGCGTGACTACTTCTTTGATATATCTGATATTAGTATTCACTTGGTTTTGAGAACTATTCATGGTAGTCAATGAAGCAGTCGATTATCTTAGAGCAACCACAGCTCCTATCCAACTCTCAATTTGAGTATGGAATACTTTTACTTCAGAACAGTTTCTCTCCTTGGTAGTTCTTTTGGAGGGCTATCTACTCCATAAGAAATATTTTGATGCACATGACTAGGATGTAAATCTGGGTCTCCTTCTTCCTCAACTGACGTCTCTTCCACCTCAGTTTTAGCCTCATTGTCACTGTAGACCGGTTTTAGCTCATCTGGTCCAAGACCAGGATCCCTCACATCCTTTGGTCTTGAAGGATGGTCCACAAGAGTGTACTTGTCATAGACTTTACCTTCATCATTAACCCATGATTTCTTCCAAGGGTTCAAGCTAACATTCAAATACTTATAAACAGTCCTGGTGATGCAAAAATTATCCTTAACCACAACAGTTTCTTCCTAAGGTCCAGCTACCTCCTTTGCCTTCAACAGAATAGAAATCAACTTAGAAAAGAATAGTGCGCTGGACTTAGATTTTGGTCTAGTCATATCCTCAATCTGAATCATTAGAAATCTTCACAAATTCACCTTTACCCCATGCTTTAACAGATACAACAACTAAATATCCTAAAATCTGATGGTAGCAAAATCTCCTCTCCTTGGACTAATCACATGCTGAATAAACTTAAAAAGTAGTTTATCCTCCCCTGCCATCTCTGCAGTAATGAACTTTCTAGGAGTTCCATTTCTTGTCAATTCTAACAAGGCATCCTCAAATTTGAAAAAGTCACTAGCAGTAGTTATAGATTTTGAAAAAATCCATAATCACCTCTATGAGGAACTATAAGGTTCTCAGCCCATTCAACAGATGATAATGAAAACTCTTGACCATTCAGAAATGAAATAATTCTATTATCATCTTCTAAAGTCTCAAAATAGACAAACTCATAGATCTCCTTTACTAGTACTGGATAATACAGTCCATTATTGATCATGATGCATTCAAGCCATCCTTTCTCTTGTAAAATCTTCAGAATCAAGGACTTACTTTCCAACAGCCATTCTGCACATAACTCCTTTTCCACTACAATTTCTTGCTTTTATAAATGCGGATTCATAGGATTCCATTGAACAACACCTCTACTGATTCCACTAGCACCGTCATTGGTTACTTTCAGCTTCTTAGCTTTTGTCACATCACTCCCTTTATCCACTGAGGGTCGCTTCGCACGGGCCATTTCAGATTCTGAGGCTTAGGGTTTTGCGAGCTTGAAAGGTTTATGTAGGAGGGATTCAAATAGACGGGTTCACTGTGATTGAGTGATGTCTAGAGTTGGGTTTAATATCATTTAGGATTCACATATAAAATAAATCTCACATTAAAAATGGTTCGAAGTCTCGGCCTTAATACGAAAATTTTAAAACAGCGCGAGAGATGTACTGGTTAGGTGTCCTTAAACGGTGCGGTCTATCCTAATGGTGTGGTTTATCTAACGGTGAGGTTTAAATAACAGTGAGGTTTATCCTAACGGCGAGGTTTATCCTAATGGTTTTAAGAGTGAGTTATCATTCCTAATTCGTGTCTAATGAAACATAATCTTTCTAAAATTAATGGATTAGTGAATATATCAGCTAATTGGAGTTCAGTGCCTATAAATTCAAGAGTTACATCACCTCTTTGATAATGATCTCTTAGAAAGTGATGTATAACATCAATGTGTTTGGTTCTAGAGTGAGACACAGGGTTCTTTGTGATGTTGATCGCACTAGTGTTATCAAATTTAATTGAAACATGTTTAAAATCAAATCCATAGTCCAATAAAGTGTGATTCATCCATAGAATCTGTGCATAGCAACTAACATCAGCTATATACTCTACTTCAGCAGTAGATAATGCAACCAAGTTCTGTTTCATACTACACCATGATACTAGGGACTTTCCAAGTAAATGAGATGTTCTAGATGTGCTATTTCTATCTAACTTGCATCCAGCAAAGTCAGCATCTGAATAACTTATTAAATCAAATGATTTTCCTTTTGGGTAAAACAATCCCAAGTTTGTAGTATATTTAAGATATTTGAAAATCCTTTTAACAGCAAGTAAGTGTGACTCTTTAGGGTTAGCTTTGAAATCTAGCATACATATATACACTAAACATAATATCAGGTCGAATAGTAGTAAGATGAAGTAAACTCCCAATCATACCTGAATAATTAGTTTGATCTACTGGTTTCCCGGTTTCATCAATATCTAATTTACATGTTCTAATCATAGGTGTATAACTCCCCTTAATACTATCCAAACCAAAACATTTTAATAAATCCTTAGTATATTTACATTGATTGA
The DNA here is from genome assembly GCA_963277665.1 of Viscum album. Classification (NCBI taxonomy): domain Eukaryota; kingdom Viridiplantae; phylum Streptophyta; class Magnoliopsida; order Santalales; family Viscaceae; genus Viscum; species Viscum album. The sequence continues at coordinate 1,772,590,554 of OY728146.1, read as the reverse complement.
AAATAATACCATTTTAGTTTGAATGATTTGAAATCTAAGAAATTACTTAATCTCTCCCATTAAGCTTATTTCAAACTCATTTTTCATAACCTTTGAAAATTCATCACATAGAGAATTTTTAGTGGATCCAAAAATAATATCATCAACATATATCTGTACTATTAAAACATCGTATGAACTTATTTTTATAAAAAGAGTGGGATCGGCAATTCCTTTTGTAAATGATTTTAAAATAATAAAATTTCTAAGTCTTTCATACCAAGCTCTTAGAGCTTGTTTTAAACCATATACAACTTTAGAAAGTTTAAAAACATGATTTTGAAAGTGAGGATTTGAGAAACCAGGTGGTTGTTGTACAAAAACATCTTCAAAAATAAAACCATTTAGAAAATCACTTTTCACATCCATTTTATACAACTTGAAATTCATATGTGATGCAAAGGAAAGTAAGATACTAATTTCCTCTAATCTAGACACAGGAGAAATGGTTTCCTCATAGTCAATTCCTTCTTCTTGATTGTAACCTTGTGCAACTAGTCTATCTTTGTTTCTAATGATGTTTCCAGATTCATCAGCTTTGTTTCTAAACACCAACTTTTTGCCTAAGGTTAAAGTGTCTTTAAGTCTTTCTACTAATTCCAAGACATTATTTCTTTCAAATTGATTTAGTTCTTCTTGCATATCCATTACCCAAAATTCATCATTGATAGCATCATTGATATTTTTAGGTTATAACTGTGAAAGAACAGCTTGATGTTCAACCTGATTTCTTAGAGAATCTCTAGTCTGTGTTCCTCTATCTAGATTACAAACAACAACATCTAAAGGATTGTTCGTTAGAGTCTTAGTTCGTTTCGAAAAGATAGGGCTAGAGATTTCAGGTTCATCGACAGGTTGGGAATAAACCGAAGTAAGTTCTGGAAAATTTCCAGAACTGGATGTTTTAACTACAGGTCCACTATCTTTATCATTAAGGTTCAAAACAGAGAGATCATCTTCAAGATTTTCAAGAAAGGTCTTAGGTTCATGTGGATCAGTTTCATCAAATTTGATGTGAACAGATTCGACCACACATTTGGTTCTCTTATTGATAACTCTATAGGCTTTACTAGAAATAGAGTAACCTAGGAAAATTCATTTATCACTCTTGGAGGAAAACTTGTCAATATTATCTTTGGTATTAAGAATAAAGACTTTGCAACCAAATACTCTGAAGTAGTTAACCTTAGGTTTCCTATGGTTCCATAACTCATAAGGGGTCTTCTTAAGAACATGTCTGATCAAGACTCTATTGAAAATATAACAGGCTTTATTGACAACATCAGCCCAAAAATAAATAGGTAGGTCATACTCATTGAGCATGGTTCTGAAAATTTCCTGAAGGGTTCTATTCCTCCTTTCTACTACACCATTTTGCTGAGGTGTCCTAGTGGAAGAGAAATTGTGACTATATCCATTGTGTGAGCAGTAAGACTCAAACTCATGATTTTCAAACTCATGACCATGATCACTTCTCAAAGTTTTAATCTTAAGTCCACTAAGGTTCTTTATAGACTTAGAATATTTAACAATGTAAGAACAAGCTTCACTTTTTTGAGCTAGAAAATATACCCAAGTACACCTAGAATAGTCATCTACTAGAAAATAGACATAGTGATTCCCATTTAAACTAGAAACTCTAGAAGGTCCAAACAAATCCATGTGAGCCAACTCGAGAGGTTGAGAAGTTGACACTTCTTTCTTTGATTTAAATGAAACTTCATGTTGCTTTCCCTTTTGATAGGGATTACAAACGTTATCTAATGGGAATTCAAGCTTTGGTAGGTCTCTAACTAAGTTCTTCCTAGTAAGTTTTCTAAGTGAATGTACATTTCAGTGTCCTAATATTTTGTACCAAATCCAAGACTCTTTATGAAAAGCATGTAAACAAGTAATATTTTGCATAGCTAAAGAATTTAAATCAACAAAATAGACATTTTCATTTCGCAAGGCAGAAAATACTAAAGCATTCTTAGAATTAAAAAAATTTCAAGAATCATTTTCAAATTTAACATTAAAACCATCATCACATAACTGAGAAATACTTAGTAAATTATACTTAAGTCCAACAAAAAATAGAACTTTAGAAATTAATACTGAGTCAGTGTTACCAATCTGGCCTAAGCCGATGATTTTCCATTTAGAATTATCACCAATGGTGAAAAAACCTCTCTCAACTCTGACTAAGCGTTTAAAGCATAAGAAGTCTCCTGACATATGTCTTGACCATCCACTATCCAAGTACCAGGTCTTTCTATAGGATCTCTTTAAGTAGGTTCTCTACAAAACAGATTTAGATAAGAAATTATTTTGGTTCCCATTTTTTCTTGGGTCCAGACAGCTTATCCAATAAAACTTTAGGTACCCAAATTTGTCTTATGGGTCTCATAAGATTTGCAGAATCAACAGATTTAGACAGATAAACCTTATTAGATCTGTAACTATGAATATAGCTAGTTGAAGCATATGAACTTCCAGAACTAGAACTATCTTCATTCTGTCGAGATTTAGGAATAAATCTAGTTTTGGAAATTTTTCTTTGTCCAGGTTGGTATCCTATACCAGTATTATATCTAGGAGCAATCTGCTAACCAAGAATTTGAGTAAGAGTATCTTTTCCATTTGTGAAATTTTCTAAATCCTTCCTATGTTTCTCATTTGACAATTTCAGTTCAGTTTTTTCTTTAAGCAACTGAGCATTCTTTTCAATTTCTATGTCAAGATCAGATTTATGTTTAACAGTTAAAGCATAATGTTTCTTTAAACCATTGTATTTGTCTTTCATCTCATTATAGGTTTCTTCCAACATATCACAGTATTCAAACAGTTCATATTTTGACATATTTTCAGAATCAAAATCATCTCCAGAATAATATAAATTTAAAGTAGGAGTTTCAGATGTTACCTCATAAGTGTTTGTCATAAAACACATGTTTCCCTTATTGCTGTTTTCAGTCTCAGAAGCTTCAGATTTAGTGGAGCTATCCTCAGAAGCACTCAACATAGCTTTCATGTCTTTATTTTACATTTTATCCTTATACTCATATTTCTTCTTTTATTTTAGCTTTGGAAAGTCAGCTTTTATATGTCCTTTTCTTTTGCATTCATAGCAGAAAACTTCATCAGATTTGTCAGATTTATTCCAGTCCTTTTTCCAGTGTCCCTTGTTGTCATACATACCTTTGTAATTTGATTTTCGAAAAAACATCTTCTTCCTATAAAACTTATTAAATCTTCTGGTGATGTGAGCCATTTCTGCATCACTGTCAGATATAATTTCACTTTCTTCATAGCTTGAGCTATCAATTACAGCTTGAAGTTTCTCCTTATCCTTATTCTTTGAATTAGATGTATTGAAGGAAAATGACTTCCTTTTTGGTTCATCATCATCTTCTTTGTTTACCTTAATTTCTTCTTCATACATCATCAACTTACCAATAAGTTTTTTGACTGGCAGTTCACCAATATCACAAGATTCTCTGATTGAAACAGAAGTGCCCCTCCATCTTTCAGGTAGGCATCTCAAAATTCTCATGATCTGCTCCTTTGTTGGAACATCCTTTCCCAGTAAGATCATTGTATTGAAAATTTCATTAAACCTGAGATACATATCAGAAATGGTTTCATCAGTCTTCATCATTAAATTATAATATTTAATAGTATAGGTGTTCAATATCATTTCCTTAACATTAGTTGTTCCTTCATGTGACACAATTAAAGTATCCCAAATTTCATATGTAGTCTTACAAGAAGATATTATATTAAATTCCTCATCTCCTAAAGCACAATACAGAGCATTCATATCTTTTCAATTATTATTGTAAGCTGTCTAAGTAGCTTCACTCCAAGTAGATCTAACAGTATTGGGAATTTTATATTCTGATTCTATGGCAGTCCAAATATCAAAACCCATGATTTTTAAATGGATTTTCATCTAAATAATCCACTGAGCATAGTTGTTTCCATTGAACAATGGTGGTCTATTAGTAGCAACACCTTCAAGTCTGTTATCCAAGATAACTGGGTTAAAACAAAAAAATTTAAAGAGATAAAAATTTAGAAATAACAGTAATTTTAAGAACTTTAAAATATAACTAAATTCACAGTTGAAAAACAGATTACTTCAGAAAATATTTTAATCCTCTGATACCAAATGTTGGTCAGAGTGGACACTCAAGAGGGGGGGGGGGGGGGTGAATTGAGTTCCAATTAAAATTTCTATTTAAAATCTTCTACTAAAATCCCCCAATTTAATATACTAATTGAATTGTAGTTAATTTGAACTAAAGAAAACTTTAAATTATATTTTCAAGGGATTGATTAATTCCCAGTTAATCTAATCAGAAGATCAGATTAGAATTTGAAACTAACCTAATGATTTAAAAATAATGCAAACACTTGCTAATTCAACTATCAGAGTAAATTTGAAGAACAATTTAAATTTTAAATCATTTAGCAGCGAAATAAAATGGTTTTAGATAAAACTAAACAAATCACAACAGATATAACCATGAAGTTAAGTCTCAAGCTGATACATAGTCCTCTCAACAATTTATATAAATTTGATCCACACCCTTGATCGGGGTTCACAATAGTTTACAACTATCCAGGTCAAAGACCTCTACCACAGTTCTAAGTGGGAAACAAAAACAATAGCAAATACAGCTGTCCAGGTTACACATGACCTCTACCATTATCCATAGTGGAAAATAGAATATGTAAGGAGATTGAATGAGGATTTACAGATCCTCCATTTAAGGTTTGGGATACACTGTGTGTAAATTAAAACTGATGACACACACTGCTCGTAATGTAAATAATAAATCACTGAGCAAGATATAGAGTTTAGAATGGCTCTAGTGATTATAGTGTAGCTCTAGACTCCTTCGGATTTATCAGAAATGATTTTGAGTACTCTTCTGGTTTTTTTCTAGAAAATAGAGTGGCTTCTGCTTGACATCCAGGTTTAGAGACAATGAAAATGTAGTCAATGAAGTTCTTCAAAATCCTCGTGAATGTATAGATCTCTTCTTGAGTAAGCATGAGTGTGTATGAGCTTCTGTGTCTTCTTGGTCATGCATGTATATCTATATGAGATCTTCTTGTGTATGTCACTTGTAGATCACTTCTTTATTTCGCTTGTATATCTTACAACAATAGGGACTTCTTATTTTTATGGAATGAGCTCTGGCAAAAGAAATGATTTCTTTTTCTAGGTACGAGGTACGGTTCCCTGACATCCAACAACCTTCATTACATAAATGAAAGAGCATTAAAATATATCTAATATGACTATTGGTTAGATTAAACAAAGAAAAAGAAATTAAGGCAGCGTTAGATTCTCTGGAATGGTAGATTTGGATATCGGTAGCCTTGTGTCACGATAGGTCTTTGTATTGGTAACCTCTTCTATCGGTAACCTCTTGTGTAACAGTGGCCTTTCTATTGGTAGACTTCAAGTCTGTCAGTAGACTTGATCGATAGCGGTAGACTTAATGTACCGGTGACCTTTCATGTAACTGTAGCCTTCATGTATAGGTAGCTTCCTTGGTGTATCGGTAGACTTCCTTTGGTAACTTGTCTGTAATGGTAGTCTTGAATAACGGTGACTTGTCTGTATTGGTTGTCTTGAATAACAGTAACTTGTCTATATCAGTAGGCTAGAATAACGGTGACTTGTCTGTATCGGTGAGCTTCACGTATCAGTAGACTTGTTTTACCGGTGGACTTGATGTATCAGTGACCTTATACATAACGGTGGACTTTACTAATCGGTAGCTTTGTTCTGTAATGGTGACCACTTGTCTGTTTAAGCATTCTATTGGAATAATGGGTTAAGTTAGAATATATATCCATCCAGTAACTGAATTCTCTGAAGATAATGTAAATATTATAATATATGAATATGTGAATGGTGTACATAAATACTGAAATAAGTAATTATTCATTAATCAATATAGGGATTATCAAACTATAATTGAGCATAATTGGGATTATCAAAATATGAGTTCAACAAATTCTCCTAGAGGGTTCAAGAGAAGTAAGTTTAGTTTGTGTTATACACAAAAATAAGTTAACCATCCACTAGACGCAACACCTATATTATGATGTGATACACATAACACTATGTTTTGCTGGTATTATACATAATATCGAACCCCTTCAATAGGTTTCATAACAGATAATTCCATGTTTTATTTAACTGAAATATATTATTATATATACTCTCAAAATATTATAACAGCTACCACCTAGAAATTAGCATGGAAATAATGAATAAGGTTAACTTGGTTTTAAAAATATTATTTGTAAATTTATATAAAATGAATTATTTGGCTATAAATTAGAAAAAGTAAATGAAAAAACTATATGAGAATAATGAAATTTCATTTCTAGGAAAACAATTTTTCTATGTGTAAAAACAATTTTATATTTATAAATTGATAAAATCAATTTTTATTAATTAATTAAATAAGAAAATATATATTTTATATTATATAAATAGTTTATTATAGTAATCCTATATATTATACAGGTTTAAGATATAAATAAATCAAATTTTATAAATAAAACTATGTATTATTCTAAAAAAATGCTTACCTCCTTTAAATGGAGAACCAATTATAATATATGTTTATGAAACATTTAAAATTTTTATGTGAAAATTAATCTTCATTTTTCAAATTTAATAGTAAAATTTACTTTGGATTTTTTTTTATATTTTTATGAGAGGTTTCATTTTTTGACAAATAATGGAAAACACTAAATTTTTAAGAAAAACTGCTTTTTCATTAAATTATGTTACATAATAAAATTTAATATATTTTTTAAGTTTCATGAGATAAATGGTACATAAATTAATCCAATTTACTTCAATATAATTAATTTAAAATTGAAATTGTAAATAAAAACATTGTTAACTTTTGAACTTTTTTACATTAAAAACCAGCTTTGTAGCCCCGTCTAAGAGATCTATTTCAAATTTATTTTTTCCACTTATTCGATATAAATTTTTAAAAATGGATTCTATATTTGGAATAATAATAATTTCTAATTTCTAATAAGTTAAACATATTTTTTATCAAATAGTTTTTTAAAGTCATTATAATTAATTAAGATAATTACCAGAAAAATTAGGTGAATGAAGGACTAAACCTTTATCTTAAAGCCCAAAATAACCTAGAAACCTTTTCGAAATTAATTTTATGATAATATTTATACACTATAATCCCTTGTATTTAATTTTTACCATTATTGTATCCAATTTACTTGGGCTGAATGTGGGTGAATTCCATTCCCAAAAATATAAAAAAATGCCACACCTCATCCTATATAAAAACGGATTCAGCCCTCCCATTGATTAAAAACTATAATTACCTTTAGATATCCCAAAATATTGTAAAATGATACCCCAAAATATATACATTAGTAATATAACACATACTTTGGGATTAAAACCATCCAATGTCTTCCTTTGGTGCCAACCAAAAGGATTTACCCAAATAATGGGTAACATCCATCCTTAAGTTCCTTTGTTTTATTCCCATTCTCTACCCCCTAAAATATACTTATTACATTATTATATTAAAACCTAAGTTTCCTAAATATAATTATATTTTTTAATTAAATATGTTATACGTACACTTGAACACATTTCCATCTAATAAGTAAGGAACATACCCTTATCATGTACGATGAACTACCGATTCGTGAAGCAACGTTGTTTGTTTTTCAATTACAACCTATCATGGTTGGGAATTATGATGGAAAATATATTTTAATATGATACATGTGATATTTAGGATTTATTTAATTTTATTTAACTATTATATAAAACATACCTTCATGATTTCTATTTTCATTAAAAATTAAAACTTCGTTTGTGGATGTGTGGATTACCGCCTCTTAAATGCGATGTGATTCGTTCACACATAACATGGAACATATTAAAGATAGGTTTTGAAAAATTATATGTTATATATGAAATAATAATTAAAAATTAATGATAATACATATATATAAATATATTTAATTTAATTTTTTTCTTTTAAAATGTTTACTAAATAGACACATTGGTTGTGCGCACATACGAACTACCGTCTCTAGGAATGGTGTATTCCATTTCATATTTAAATAATTAATAATAGTTTATAAATATTAATATAAGGAATATATATTATATTTATATCATGTTATAAATTATGGAAAACATTAAATCATGATCTATATAAGATGATCATGAATAATAAGTGAAAACATGTACGGAAAACAAAGATGATATTACCTGAAATGTGACATTATCAGGGGTTGTTCATAAAGTGGAAATATAAATTCATGAAAAAATAATATTTGGTATTACCTGTAATAATATTGTTATGTGTTATAATTATAATAAAATTATATTTATTATACAATTTTTTAAACTGGTAGGAAGGACATCATGTTTAACGGTGAGGGTTTTTCTCATCTCAATTTTTATAACCTTGAGATACATTCTTTATTCACCACTCATTTATATTGTGGGGTGAATTTACATAAAATTAATGAATTATTTGATTAATATACATACATTTATGGTATGTACATATCCAATTTATGATACTTCTTTCACGGGGTTTATGGTTTAAAACATACCAAATTGAAAAAAAAAATTTCTCAAATTTTCGTTCATTGAGATACATGCCATATTATGCACCTATATATTTATATGGGGTGTTTATACTTATGTATGAAATTTTATATTTTTAATATACTAATTTCATGATATTTTAAGCTTTATATATTTTTATTCTCTTATATATATTAAAAATCAATGTTTCCAAAGTGGTGATATTTTATGGCGAAAATCTCATCGTTTAATGTGATTGTTTATGATTATGTATCCATTGATGAACTTTTATGATACATATATTACGAAAACTTATTATTTTTTTATAACATGGTTAATAATGATATATTAATTTATTGGTACCATTATTTTATTTTTTGGTACTTACGATAATTAAGAATGTTTTTTAGAAAATATGATATTTCCCCCTCTTCGGTTGAAATTCAGGGTTCCTTCGAAACCATAATTTCTAAAAAACTGGTTATTTCAAAAAATGTTTTATGTTTTAAATTTGTATTATATTTTTCAATAATGTTTTATATTTTTTCAGTGAAACATGTTTTCAAAATATATTACATAATATTTTAGTTTTTTTCTAGAAAATGGTTTTCAAAATTACACCACTTCTTAATTCTATTTTTAAAGTATTTTAAAAGAAAATGGTTTTCAAAATAACATCAATATTACATTATATGTTTCGATGATATTTTGGAATAATAATGTTTCCAAATAATAATTTTTTTAATTTTTTTAATACCATAAAATATATTTTCATCAAGTACCATTTCAAATGTAATTGTAAATATTTATTTATAAGAAAAGGATTTTTTTAAATGGTTTTAGAAAAGTATTTTCAATGAAAGTATATTTTATTCAAGAAATAATTCTTGAGATAATTAAAAATCCTTTTAAATCTAATATGTAATGATTTTTTATAATTTATTATTTACTAGGTATATGATTCATGAATAACATTCATATTCATTCTAGAATGGATTTTGTTTTGATTGAATGATGTTTATGACAAAAGATTCTCTTCCATGGGTTATATGTATTTGAAACCCACTTTGTTTCATGGGAAATTCGTTAAACAAATTATTAGGAAACCTATAAATTTTCTAAAAGTTATGACTTGATGAAATGTTTTGGATACCCATTTCATTTAATAGTTGTGATTTGATGTTTATAATAATCATATTTTTTAATGTGTCATGATATGTTGAATTTTCTTTATCTTGTGGAATATACATGTATGGTTTCATTATGTTATGAGTGGGACCTATATCCCATTCCAATGAATTGGGTACATATTTAAATCTCATAATTATTGCAAGGATAAAATGTAAAGTGAAATCATTTTTGTAATACATGGATGGAATGAGGAGTGAAATCATTTCAGTATGAAAGGGATAGAATGATAATTGAAATCGGTTTAGTAATATAGTGCTGGAATGAGAAGTGACTCCGATTTAGTAATATAGTGGTAAAATAGGGTGTTATCCTAGATAATCCAAGTAATTTTTCCAAAAACATGGTCTCGAGAATGAACATTGACTACTAAGATAGTTTTGAGAGTGAACTCATTCCACTAAGATGGCCTTGGCAGCGATTCCTTGACTACTATGGAAATAATTTTATATGTTTACCTGTCTTACAAAAATACTATTCCATAATCCTTCAATACGGTATCATGTATTATGATCATAATTCCCTTTTGATTAATGTATTATTAATATTCAATATTTATTCAATGACTCATGTATATGATCGTTGACATGCGTATGTGATATTCTAATTTCATTATCATGTTCTCATATGCTTATGCTCATGTTATGCTTATGTATATCTTTTTTTTACCCTTAATAAGCATATGAGATCACCCCTTTCTTATGTTTCCCTTCCCTAGTTTATAAAAAAGTGTTTCAAATAGAAGTACTAATGGGTATGGTCTTTTTGGGAAACATTGTATATATTTTACCATGTTAGAATATGTTTCCATGTTCTAAAAGACACTAACCTATTATAGTCATCAAGAAATTATTTTTGAAATTTATTTAATATTAAACTAAAATAATTTATTCTCCACATATGTTATCCCAAGGTCACCATAGTTTTTTATGGGTGATTTTCTTCAACCTTTTTAATGTACTATAATTTCATATTTATTAAAGGTAATTGGCTTAGATTTAGTATTATTTATTAGTATTATTTTGTTATTTTATAGTTCTGTAGCTCCTAATATTGTGAGTAGTGTTTATTCCCTATAATTAATGAAATTGATTTATTTTATTAATATATTTGTGGGTAAAATAATTTTTACTCTGTTTAACTTATTTTTATTTATACTATTTATTGATTGTCGTGTATTAATCCTGATGTCATGATCAAAGTATTTGATAGATTTGTTGAATCATGTTATAAATTTTATAGGTAAATAAAATATGGTAACATGATGAACCATGTGGAAATATTAAATTTTTTATTCATTATTATTTTTGTGTTAATAATGAATTAGTAGTTTTATAATAGAAATGAATTCTTTTTTACTATCTTAATGATGTGATGGGTCACATTAATTTATTTATTTTTGTTTTTTAAGAGGTTTTATGAGGATGGTTTATTGTGGTATGGGAATAGATGTTATTGTGGTCAATTATTGTGATAGTTGTATGTATTTATATTGGATTGTTGTGGATTATTTGACGCAGAAATTATAATGGTTATAGAGTGTATGTTGATGACAGGTTTTGATAAAGTAAATGTGTAGAGTGCTTTACAGTTTTTTGGTATGCAGATGCAATGATATTATATATTGAATTAATTAACCAAAAAATAATTAACTATATAGAGAAGGAAAATAAGTTTTGTTTCGTCTATTTTATTATTGAAATAAATTAAATTAAAAATTTGGAGTAATTTTGTGGTAATTTATAAGTGATTTAAAATTATTAAATTGGTATTTGTAATGAAATAAGAAATTAGATAAAGTTTTATGGTTATTTTTTGTTTGAATAGGGTTTGGTGGTTCTTGAGGGTGAAATAGTAATTAATCAGAGATGGTATATAGGTATAAAAGTATTTTGATAATTAGTGGACCCTATTTTTTGATTATATGATTAATATAAATTCATTGTGTGTTTAATGTTTTTTACATGCACTACCTCCTATATTTAGTAACTTTACTAAAACTAATGTCAGGTTTTTGGTTTTGGGTAAATACATAATAAATGGGATGTGGGTTAAATGAATATAAAAATACTCACCCTTTATATATCTCATCTAAATACATTTTGGTATTCTGGATAATTTTATGTTATATGGATATGTCAAACAGATGTAGATATATTGATATTTTGAATTTATCAATTTTAATGGATATGGTATCTGATATGTGGTTGTAGTTATATGATTGTTATTAGAATCTAAAATATAGTTTTAGTAAGAGAATATGGAATTAATGGGAAATCCGTGATTTAAATATTATTCAGAGTTAAGGAGATTTGATTTGTAGCGAACCATGTCTATGTAATTATTTTAATATATTTCATTATTAAAATATTATTTTACATAAATGATAATATTTCAATTGAAACTTGGTGTGGTTGGATTTAGATTTCCGAGAAATGATAAATTGTTTATTTCACTATTAAGTTTCTTATATGATTCTTTGGTACTTCCATGATAATGACTTGGAATTTACCTAATGTGTATACATGTATGATCACTATAAATTCTATATGTCATAATTATATATTTTCTAGATCGAATTTGTGATAATGTTAAATAATACATGTTCATAGTATTGTGGTGTTTTAGTTTTTGAGTTGATGCATTTGAGGCTATTTAATTTTTTGGGATATTCCTTGGAGACATTTTTCTTATTTTGTATGAAATTAATTGACTTAAGATATCATTATTAGTATATTAGTTTTTTTATTAATAGGGAATGTTTTAATTGGTTGGTATTTTATTTCCCTAGGAAAATTGAAGGAAATTCTTCAAGTATTTCATGGATTTTACACTGGATTTTGGACTAAAACTCATGTTTTATTTGAATAAATCATTAAGGGACACTCAAGTCTTCAATACTATCCTAACGGTGGATTTAGTGGTGGGAAGTCAGGATATTGGTCCTTCAATACTCCTTTAGAACTGCAAAAATACAATATTTTATTGTTCACTAAAAGACATTATATCATAACATAATTGAAAAAATGAGAATTTTCATCCTCCTCATATTTCACTAGGATTTCATCCTTAAAAAATATATACTATAAATAAAACATGTTTTAGTTTCAAACCATGACGTAATTTTATGCCAAAAAATTTCATCTTCATCTCTAGATCCATATATATTAGAAATAAACCACAACATTATGACCAAAATTATAAATATGATAATCCTTTGAAAAACACAATATATTTAAGAATATGAGAAGTTGTGATTTCATATAGAATAAAAGAATTTCTCTTATCACATAGTAAACCTACATAATAATTTTCACTATCTTTAATACATGTAAAATATAAAATAGTGATATATGGAAATTAAGGCCTCTATATATTATTGAAAACTGATATGATTAATAGATCAAATTAAAAATCCATAAATCTATTTACTTTTATAAATAAATCTCCCAGATTTAATTATTTAATGAATAGCAATGATATAGTAATCATGGTATAATGTAGAAATTGAATAGGAAATTTAATATGTGTAGCTAACCTAATTTTAAATTTTGAAAATAAAAATATATATACTTTTTGTGGACAAATATGATAACATTTTAATAAAATCAAAGGAAACATGGTTTGATCATTTTTCTAGGAAACCATGTGAGTAAATCTTGGAAATTTTAAATAGTTAGATAGAGGGTGTTATATATTTTTAGCATAGATTTGTTAATCATAGTAGCTTACCATGTCATGACCCGCCCTCGAGGCCCGTGTCGTGACTACCCCAAGCCGGCCTTCCATAGGCCAGGGGCTGGCGATTACCACCAAAGGCGTAATTCCCGATAAATGGGAAGGCATTGCCTTTATAAAAGTAAACAAAACACCACAGAGTACAAGTGGAAGTAATACACTAAATACAAAATGATGTGCTGAAAAGAAAATGGGCCAGAAAACAAACCCAATCGAAAGTACAACTACAACTGAACAAAAGTACAACAGAAAAAGACAAACATCTGGAAGAATGGAAGCAGCTCCTGGGTCGTCCTCCTCAGATCCTACCTGAAGGGTAGGTACAGATAGCGCAACTCCTGGATCATCCACCAAAGATCCTACCTGAAGGGTAGGTATAGATAGCCTCTACAATGCTCTCGCCCGTCAACCTCTTCCTAGTATCGTCTCATCGTGAAGTCCACCTCCGGATATTGACTCGTCGTGGCGTCCACCTCCAGGTACCATCCAGTCCTCGAAGACTTGGCCTCTGTTCGCACTGCCCGACGTCTACATCCAACACAATGATGTGCGGGCATAGCCCGTGTAGGGGTGAGTATATGATACTCAGTAGGGACACCGAGACCCTCAAGGTCTCACTAAATCCAAAAAGGATAACCATAAAGAAGGATCTAAACAGATAACCATTACTCAGGTATAAGCCCATACTTTTACCTAAGTTATCAAGTAACCCATCTCAATCATGAGGAAACACAACTGTTATGAAATCAATGGATAACCACTACCTAGGTATGTGCCCATACATATAACTAATTGGTCAAGTGAGCCATCTCAATCATGAGGAAAACACAAAGGTCTTTGACTCAGCTCAAACCAGGATTTTCATTATCAAAACAGTAACTGCTGAAGAGCTCAGTCTATGGAAAGTACAGTGATCCTGTCACGACACCGATGTACTTCTCACTAACCTAAGACTACTGAGGTACTCCTCCTGTCGAGTACCGCGGTTCTGCCACCTCACACAGTAGTGCTCCTCCGCCATAGGTCTACCACCTCACACAGTAGTGGTCCCCCTCATAGCCTACAGAGGTACTCCTCCTGTTGAGTACCGAAGGTCTGCCACCTCACAAATTAGTGCTCCTCCGACATGGGTCTACCAACTCACAAAGTAGTGCTCCCCACTAGGCTATGCTAGTCACTCCGAATCGAATCAGACAAGTAGTCATCAGGTCTCAGCCAGCTACACGGTCTCCGTAATATGTACGCTAGTCTCCGGGAGGGTCCTCTCCACGAGCTATAGGTCAATACTTCAAGTATCACAAAGTCCCACGAAGATGTATCTCAAAGGACCTCCTCTTCATAGGTGTCTCAACGCAACAGACGGCTCGTCAAACAGACGCCCGGTCTGTGAGTTATTAGCCTTTTTGTCCCAGGGGCCTGGTTGGTTTCGTGAACGAACCAACCCAGCCATATCTCAACTATACCCCGAACTATCATAGGGTATACTCAAAGGGACCGTTTTTCAACGTGATCAACAATGCCGTGGATGGTTAATCAAACGGACGTCCGGTCTGAAAGTTATCATCTTTTCTGTTCCAGGTGCCCGGTTGGATTTCAGGTACAATCCAACCCTACCACTATCCAACTGCATCCAAAACTCAGGAGAAGCATGCAAAAGATTTCGTCTCATAAAGTGGAATCCAAAAAAGTTGATGGCACGTCAATCAGACGTCCGGAGCTCGAGATATAAGTGTTTCCGCTCCGAGGGCCCGGTTGGTTTCGTGATTGAACCAACCCGGCCATACCCAAAGTTCTCTGAAACATTGAGTGTAATATACCAAAACGACCGTCGCGATCAAAGGATCACATCGCAGCTAACAGTGCATCGATCGTAGATCTGTAGCCCATGTTATGGGAAAAAGACCAGAAGAGGTCCGAAAATGGGGGTTTCGGGCCCGGACCGACCCAGTCAGAGACCCCCTGGCGCGGCCCGAACCGGGTTGACCCGAACCGGATCTGGGTCTGGCCCTCTTGGGTGCGGCACGGCCCCTCTGGCGCGGCGCGGCCCGGCTGGCAGAGCCCGGCCCGGCTTGGGCCCGGCCCGACCTGGCCTGGTCGCGGCCCGGTTCGGCCAGGGCGGCCCGGCCCGGCCTGGTGCGGTCCGCTGGCCAGCTCGGCGTGACCGAGCTGGGCAGACAGGGGGGGGGGGGGCGCTGCCCCCCTGTTCAATTAAATGCTTCCCCCACGTGGGGGGGCCACTCCTCCATTCCAGCTGGGGGTTACAAACCCCCGGTTTCTCCCCTGAACGGTCAGCCTGCACCGGCCGGCCAGCTGCTGCCGCCACGGAACCGGTGCGGTCCCGTCCCCCTGCTCCGTCGCCGGAGGCCGGAAGCTGGCCGTCACTCCCTGCTCCACCGAGACCTTGGTCCGACCAGCGCGGTGCGATGGCGCCGCGTCCCTCCGCCGTGACCTCGCTCCGTCCACGGTGTTTTCATGATTCTCCGGCACGGCGTGACGGTGTCGTGACCTTGTTCGACTTCAACGACGCAGCGCGACGGTGCCGCACATCCTTGCTGCATGATCCCGCGCGGTGCGACGACACTGCGCCATCTCCATTCCAAAACTACAACAAGGTCAACATCATAATTAAGGGGGGAGGGTCGGCCATGTTTGGGCGGTCCGGCCCCCTCCCATTAATCGATAACAAGCAGCTAATATTACGAAAATGCTCATGTATTCACAAACATATATTCAAACACCTACCTAAACAATGGTTGACGATGGAAGAGCGTCGTGGAAACAGCGTCGCGAGGTAAAACTCTGTATGTGCTTGATGGAGATCATCCGAGGTGGAGCAGCGTCTCACACCGGCTGTGGAGAGGAGAAGAAATTCACGTCGATCACTTCTTACCGTGACAGCGTTCTTCGTCTAGGTCTTGACATTCTTCGCATTCTCCAACGAAGAAGATAAAGTTTCCTCCAACTTTTGAGTATTCTCTCCCAAACCATAACACCACAAAAATAACCCAATAATAAAATATGCTCCATTATTTTATTAAGTCATGCCAAGAGTTTAAAATTTAAAAACTGAATTCAATAAATTGAATTAAGGACTTGTCACACAAAAATTTAAGGGGTGTCAAGGGGGGTTGGAGAGAGTTATGGAAGATGAGAGGTCACCCATATAATGGGTCAGTTAGAGGAGGTTTTAGTATTGTGAAGGGGTGGGGTCCGTGTGGGCCCCACCTCACATTTAACCTCATTTAGGTAGTTAGGTTCACCCAACCTCTATCCTTAGGATTTAACCACTTTAAAGAAATAAAATTAGTTGCACAAATTTTATTTCTCGGAAGCCTTTATCCACAAAACTAGACAACTCTTCTCGAGAAAACGCAACTCTGGAAAAGGACTTTTTAAGCAATTACCAGCACTGCGGTTTCATTGGTGCCCTCATATTTCGATTCCGAGCATCGGTTCAAAAGTTAGAAAAACCCGCTAGCTCGTTCACTGAACGTACCAGAGCTAAAATTTAGAAATTTATTCCGGGCACACCGGGCCTCGGAATCAGGAGCCATCAGAAACTGCGTTCTTGTAAAATCCCAAAGAAAATTAAGAAAAAAATTTCCTTGATGTTTCCGGGTCTTTGCAAACCATATAAACTTATTTGTTTATCTAAAACATCATTATTTTTAGTCAATTCTTAATATGTGTAACAATTCATTATTATATCTTTATTACATTATTTTTTGGGTGTTTAGTAGTTTGAAGTGAATTTATTAACAAATTTTAAATATCTCACAAACACTTATTTATACAATATAATTATTTAAATTTTATTTTCATTTCAGGTTAATAATATTATTTTATAATTATGTATGTTATTTTAGTGTGTCATTGAATTAAATTCACAATACTAATTTTGGGGTAATTTATATGTAATATTAATTTATATATTATATTTTAAAAATAGGTCTTTAGAGTTTAATTTATGATTATAAAAATATTATTATTAATTGTTTATTTTTCTCAAAAAATGAGGTCAATTTACAATTTATCCCCAAATTTTGTCATCACACACATTTGGATGTGCATGAGTTATCATTATACCATCTTTTAGAACACTCTTCTATAATAAAATCCATGGTATTATTTCATCACTTAATATCCAACTTTAATTATTTCTTTCCTTCCTTGTATCATTATTCTTTATTTATCATGATCTTCTTATATCTAGATTTTTGGTATTTTATGGATTTTAACATTTCATGGTGAAATTCCCAAAAAACATGGTTCCTTTCATCTTGGATGCAGAAGTTCTCCATTCCATATCAACTGCACCTGATTAATGATTGGGGTTTTATCTAGTGGATCTTCAGTAAGTGTTCACATGTTCATGTCTCCAAAATATTATTTGATTCTTACCCTTCAAGGATTTTAATATATTTTTGATGATTTCGTATGGCTATAGTTATTATAATCCATGTCTAATTCCAACATAAATTTGTTTATGTGGAAAAAAATATTTAGATACATATATGTATCTTTTTTATTGAACCCCAATTTTCGTGTTTGTAAGAAACTATTTTTTATTCATATTAAATCTATAGTGAGAATTATCTTTAACAATGTGACAAATTTGAGATAAATGTTTAAATTTTACCTAGTTATATACATTTTATTTATTAAAGGCATGTCTTTAAAGAGTAAAATTATATTTACATAGACTAACAGAAGCATGCTGTTTGTTTACAAGAAACCATAAAATTTCAATTAACAATACATATAGGATTTTATATAATGGATTATTGTGTTTTATAAGGAATTATAGAAAAATGTTATAAGTTTTTAAAATGAGAAATGTTAATTTAGATTTAATTAATGGTGTTAATGAAATGTGTGTTATAGAGAAATCAGTTTAGTACTATTCAATTATAAGTGGTGAAAATTTGATGAAACATGACAGTTTATAATAAAATATTACATTTATTAATGGTAGTTAAACCCCCTAAATTCCATTATGAATAACAAATCATTATGAGAATATCAAGTAATCTGTAGGTATTCTAGATAATATATTTTTGTCGAGAATAACTTCACTCTACCAATATTTCCCAGTCCAACTTTGTTTCCATCTCTAAAAAGTGTCACAACAGTAACTACCTCTATTTTAAGATTATACTATAAGAAATCTTCTATATATATATGTATGGTGTTATGAATATTGATATATATAATATTAATATAATAATATTATGTTTCCCCTGATTTTAAGATGTATGTTCCCACCCATGATATTTTTCTATTCATAATTTAAGAGACATATTATGTTAATATGTTCATTGGAATAACATTTAATCATTATTTTAATATTTTATTCATGTATATTGTTAATGCAGTGGTTTTGATGTGATATCATCATGTTACATATACTTTAAAATAAATCAAACGGTGTATTTTATATATTATAGTTTAAACTAGAGG
This sequence comes from Viscum album, assembly GCA_963277665.1. NCBI lineage: Eukaryota > Viridiplantae > Streptophyta > Magnoliopsida > Santalales > Viscaceae > Viscum > Viscum album. The sequence goes on along the minus strand of OY728146.1, from coordinate 1,772,571,521 downwards.
GGTATATTTTTTTTATAAAGAATTAATATACATTATATTTTGATATTTTACTAGAATTGTTATCATCTTTCTCTATATAAATAATTATGGTGTAGATATAGTTATGTTTTATTCTATAATCATATAATGTTAGGGTAGGAAATCTTATTTTTATTGGTATTGGACCATTCAATCAAGTATTTCCCAATAGTTGTGGTGGTATAAATAGTTATTTATATGTCACGTGAAGTGTTTTGTGATTTAGGTATATTCGTATTTGGGCTTGTATCACATTCATGAGTTGTATAGTCCTTTTTCCATATTTGGATATTTAATTTAATCAATTATGTGTTTATTATTGGTTAATCAGGTATTATTATAATTTTTTTCTGAATTGTTTGTTTCTGTTTTTATATGGAAATTGTTCCCTTGATTGATAGTTGATTTACATGACATTTGTTTCTAGCCTAGGGTTATCAAAAACATACCTCAAAACATTTGGTGGACCTAAATAGATATCATGACATATTCTAGTGCATGAAAATATAAAATTTTCTAAATTAAATAATGAAAAGTGTATTGGGAATGCATCAAATTTTTTGGAAGAAATATGGTAGTTTTTACTATAAGGCATACCATTAATGAAATCATTGATGAAAAATAGATTCTTTATCTGAATAATTGAATTGTTTTTTAAACATTTATTTTTGTTATATGACATATGTATGGGTGTTTCCCTTTACATGCCTATGAAATCATGGATTTAATGAAAAGGTTCAAAGATTGGATGAAATATTTTATTTCTAGATGATTAAAATGAGGAATGGGGTGTTCAAATAATTCATGATAGATGTGTAGGTGGATTCCATGTGATATACGGGACACTAAATGTGTGATTTATATAAACTTCAACATGTGGCATGATATGATATCATTGTATAAATCCATTATTGAAGTAGAAGAAAATATAAAGTAGATATGGAACAATTTATGGTATATAATACTATTATGAATATACCAAGAGTATTCAATATGAAAATAATGATACATAATATTAGTTGTTGTTGTAAAATATAAATTACTTTGGACTTCATAAATTTTTTTCATGGAAAAATTATTGTAGAGGCCACTCTAAATGGGTAGCATGGGCTAACCTAATTGGTCTCTTAGTGTGTGTTTGTGTTGTTTTCAAGGGAATTTTTCTATACATATCTATTCATGTTTCTAATATTCAACATGTAAATATATAAGTTAGTTGTTATAAAATTGACAAGGTTTGAATAGTATTGTGTTAGTTATAAATATTTTTTTGTTACACTAAAACTATTTAAACCAGAATTCATATAATATTGTTATTTTTATATTAATATATTGATTTTATTTAAATGGATATCAAAATTTAAATAATATTTGTAACATTATATAATGGTTAAATTTGGAATTTTTTAGAGATGGTTACGTTCTATTCTATTACTATAATATTATAGACATATATGGTACATTGTGTAAGATTATTATGACATTAAAATGATCTAATAACTATTAATGAATAATTTAATAATATATGCATCTTTAAAAATAATTTTTTTTTAAAATATTACCCTCAACATCCCAACAAAAATGAAAATTTTGAAAACATAAAAAATATTTTATTCAATTAAATAAATATTTTGATTCCATATATTTTTTATTTTACTCAATGGTGTCAATTAGTATTATAGGGTTTCAAGGTCAACAATGTGAGGTTTTTAAAAAAAGTTTGAATTAATATAATTCAAAATATATTATTAGTGGTACTTTTATGTATTTTTAAATAAATGTTTGTACTATAACTACTACAAATTCCCAACTAACAATTACATATTTATTCTCAATGTTTCAATATTAATAGAACCCCTCTAGACCATTGAAGTCGATAAAAAACTTATAGCCACAAAATCATTTCATAATCTCTCTCAATTCACCCATGAAAAGTTTAATAAAATTTCCATTGGGTTTATTACATTAGTCCAATGAAAACATCAAAGGAGATATAAGTTTCACACATTTTCTCTCACTTTACTTCCTATTTGAAATTTCATTATTGTCGTCCATTGTAAATTCAATTCTCTATCCAATTATTATAATTATATATATATATATAATAAATTTTTATAAATTTTATTCATGACTATAAGTTTTTACCACTTCCCTTTTCATATATTATATTAAAAAATTTCATCCCAATTTTTATGTCATCTTTTGGAAGGAAGTTTTGGAGTTTTCCACAAAGATAATTCTAGAAAAATGATGCCTCACATAGTCTCTATTTAATTATACAAAAATATTAGATGCATGTTTAATTTTTTAATATCTCCCATTTTGTAATATCATCATTTAATTAATTTTCTATGGTTATATATTTGATTCTTATTGTGATAATACTTTCACTCAACCATTTTATAACACAATGGAATCTGATATAATTCTTGTTAAGAACTTTTTAAATTATTTATAGGTCATACATTTTCCCATTATAGATACAAAAGAGGAAATTTATCAATTTTTTAGCCATTGTGTTTCTATATTGCAATCCCACAAAAAATATCATTCAACCAATATAATAATTATTTATAGATACCCTTCATTACGAAATAATACATAACTAATGATACATTATGAATCCATGGTGTTTAATTTTAAAAACAACACTATAATATTTATATTACATTATTTTTTTAAAATTTTATTATCATAGATATCCAAAAAATTCCAACAATTCATTAATTAGATTAACATTTTCATACATCACATTATTATATATAGTAAAACATTATAATTACAACCCATGATTTTTAACACATGCATTGATTTGTATTTCATCATTAGTTTTCATGATATATATAATTTTGAAATTTTTATAAAATGAAGAAACATATTAGATTAGCGTGTAAATGGGTAGTGTGAGGAATTATATAATAAAATGGAATACTACTAGATCTCATGATATAAATAAGATAAGTTAATGGGAAAATTATCACCAGTTAAATATGTTTTCTTATTGCAAGTATTTAATGTATATTTATAATTTTCTTAAATTATACCTCACCATAAATACTTTATACAAAAATATTATATACATTAATATCACATGTTTAATGTTTCCATTTGCAAGTAATTATATTTACTAATCAAATATCATGTACACCATTATTATGTATTAATGTATATAGTTTAATTGATATATTATTCTGTAATTAGAATTTGAGCATGCTGCTATTATATATTCTTTTCAATTTACCCAAATTATAAAGATAGATACTATGTATTGTAATTCCCTAGCCCATATCAGATGATTGGAATCTAAGAGGGGATAACCACATGAACACATGCAAAACCTCCTATTTGAAAAAGGGAGTTGGATAACGGTGATGGAATAACAAATTGATGGGGAAAGTATTCTTAATAAAAATCAATTTTATCATACTCAAATATATGAAAAATCAGCATTTCATATCCATATAATGAACATACCAAATAATAGAATATATTAAGAAGGAGAAAACGAGCCCCATATAATAGAATAGAAAATAGAAAATAGTTTATATAATAGAGAGAAAAAAATATTAATAGAATAATATAAAAAAATAAAGCATAAATCATATAAATAGATGTATCCCTTGAATGTACATACAATAAAACAATTAAAAATATAATTTTACATAACCCATATCACATCATTATCATGACGTATTAACGAAATGAGTAACATCATACAAATATAAAATTTGTAAATATAAAAAATAAATAATTTCTCCTAAGATAATACATGAAACACAACCCAAAAAAATTAAAATCCATGCTATATATAAAGGATGGGGTGAGTCCAAAACCCAACAGGGATCCAAAATGCCTCAAAAATAATAAAAAATATTTTGATCATGTGGATGTGCATGTGAACCAAATTTAAAGGGTTCATTCATCTCATACATAACAGTAACCCAAAAAAATAACATACAATGCATGAAAAAGAATAAAATTTTGAGGCTCATGTGTGATGAAATCCAACATCACCCAAAACTATACTTTTTTTGGCTACGCACTAGAATAATGTCATTATATTTAATAAACTATACACATATCTGATAATGATGTTTAATTTTATACAATGTAATAATAAGTGTTTTACCATCCCTTTTGAGTTAATGTTGGATACAACACCAATACAACACTACATTATTTTTCTAGGTATATACATACATGACAACATATGGACAACAATATCACTCCTGGATTCCCTTGGTCAAACCATATCACCCATAGATAGTAACATCAAAAATGAAATTTTGATCCCATCAAAATCTAAGTGATTAATATTCGTCACCCTTGGCCCGACCATCTCACCCATCATTTCCCATTTCCTCTATAATCAACCATATCCCTCAAGGATAACCATGTAATTTCAAATTACATGGACTCCATATCACTCATGGAAGTCCCTTGAGGATATCTCACTCCTAGAGATTTATGGCATTAGTTTCCTCTCCCATACAAGTTTTTGAATCCTATCACAAGTATCCTATAATTCCACATAGATGGTAACAAAAAGGTCATGAATCTAATCTCATTTCTCGCCATGTTATTAATATGGAATTTATCACTCAAAACCCAACAATTCATATTAAAAATTCAAAAATTTAATTCTCATTCCAATAAGGGATTTTCAACATCCACTAGGACAAACATATTTTTTTGATAATTTTTTTTTTCTAAAAGTGATAAGAACACATTTTTATCATCATGTAAGATGTATATAGTCTAAAAGAACAACCAAGAGAGAACATTAATCCCACATGAATTGGAAAGCATAAAATATCCCTATCACGGTAAAATAACTCAAAATAAATGAACCATTTCAAAAAATATTTTCTCTAAAAACCAAATAAAAATTACCCTTTTCCAAACCCTTTCACAAAAGGAATCACATATCATTTTTCTCACATAATGTTATTAGATAAATATTTCATTTTGTTTCGAAAAATCACTTCTAGTTTGTATTTTTGGTTAAAACCTTCGTATCAAATCACCATTTCACAATAATATTCCATTTAATTAAAACCAAATTTTAAAACTCATATTAATAATTAAACATATTTTCTCAAAAAAAATAAAAATCTCTACTACGTAAACCATAATGAGGGAAATTGATACTCATTTGACTAGAGTAACACAACTGACCCTTCTAGAATGTAATGTGGTCTATATTCATTATTGGGAAAGTATGATGCCATACTAATTTGTAATCCATGGATATTATAGAATATATATATATTTCCAAATTTTATAGTATGTCCAATAGATTCATCGACAATAAACACATAACCAAAAAGATATTTGATATATTATAAGAAATTTGTTCAGAAAATTTTTTTAGAATAAAACTAATACTAAATAAAAATATAAAAATTAGTTAAAATTTATTGTGCTTAGAAGATAAATAATTAATATGATTTAGTATTTATAAAAAGATTTTTCTTTCCCAAATAAATTTTTAAATCATTGATAAATTAAATCGAAAAAATTAAAATGACTGTTATGAAAATATATTATTATAAAATATATTCACTAATATATTATTATTATATAAATACTATATTGATAAAAAATAATAATAAAAAAACATAACGTTTAATAACAATATTTTTTAATTAAATGTGTTTTCCAATTTATTTTTAACTATCATTAAAAAGTTAAATTAATAAATATTATAATATTAATATAATAAAATAAACGTAATATTTTAATTTCATATATCAATATTATCATATCATGAATTTACTAGATTATTTCAAAAATAATTTATTTTTAGGTGAATAATGAAAAATTCATTGAAGATGATGCTAGGTTGTCGTGAGTTAAACTAATTAATAATGAAACCCTAAAAATACCAACAACTATTATATTTCTGATTATGGGTGTATATTCTATTATAATGGTTAATGGTGATTTTAGGAATAAAAAACAAAACAAAAAAATCAATTGAAAATAATCAAAAAACTAAGTATGAAGTGATAATGAAATGGTAAAAATTTTTAAACAAGGAAATTATATGTAAAATTATAATAGGAGAAAGGGTAATTGAGTAGTTGATGAAAATATGACTATTAAAATACTTTTTATTGAACTGTATACGTTAAATATTCTACTATAGTTAATATAAAATATCTATATGTTATGAGAATAAGGGAAGATTCACCACGATCTCGCTTATGTGAAATCCTTGAGATCAGTGATCTCTCCTTTGTGTTGATCTTTGTACTTTAATTTAGAAGTTAATTTATATATTAATTGATTATAGGATTTTAACCATTTTAGATTTCCAATACTTCAGTTATAAGTAACTACTTTAATGATTCATTACATTAGATCTTGGATCATATAATAGTGATTGTTGATACTAATTATGAATAGAAAAAATATCACCAAACTAAAATTTAAAAGAAACAATTTTATTAACCAAAGTAGAAAATAATTTCTAATTTGAATAAATTACAGAACGAAACCCTATATGTTTTTTCACTAAGAAAATAAAAATATGAAGAAACAATCTTATTCAACAAATTTATCTCAAAATAGAACAAAATTATATAGAATAATGGGGTGCATAAGCATCACATTCAATATCATCTCATCTATAGAGATCCAACTCTTATATCTCCTACATTGAAAATTATCCCAAATCATTTATCTACCCTAGAATGTTTGCACCAAATTATTGAATGATAGATCCGATTATTTTTTGTGAGATTCAAATTTTTTATTTGATTTCAAGATCACTGCTGCTAGCACTAATTTTTAATTATATACATTTTAGTAGATTCAAAATGGAATCTTTGAAACTCCATTATCACCCCTCCCACATGACCAAATCAACTCTGTTCAATCAACTTTGGGAATACCCTTATAATATATATTACCACACCAAATAAAATACTAATGGATATATTTCTGAGATCACACATATTTAATTTGAACATTACCAAAAAATTATAGAAGATTACACACCCAATATTTGAGGACAAATAATGATATCCTCCCAACCCAACTATATATTCAAGCCCATATATAATTAAATTTCACATTTAATTATGTTTTTTCCAAAACTATATGACCTTTTGCTTCCACAACTGATCCAAATTCACTCAAAAAAATCATTTAGAACATCATCTATCCTATACATGAATTCATTGTGATAGAAGTGTAAATATTTAAGCCATCATTTATCCATTAGGACCACCAACCATGAACATTACCAATGAACAATCATGGATTTATTGATACCCTAGAATCTATTTGTGTCTCTTAGAAGCATAGATCTTCTCATAGCAATGGATAAACACTATTTAAAGTCAATGAGATTAAAATAAATCAATCCTCATTCATTCATCATCAACCCTTATCATGAACCTGTACACTGAAGTCTTGAATTATTATGCCCCACTATCGATTTAAAAAAATCTATCAGTCCTTCACAAGATTTGATCACTAGAATTAAATCAAATATTCTTCAAGAAGAGATAAATTCTAATCAAAATTCTCATATCATTAATTTTTCCCCAAGATGAAATGGTGTTTTCTTATTTTATCATCAGGCCAATATTAGTCATTCCCAATAATTCATCATATACTCATATCCCTTTATCAACATGACTTCTACATTTGAGCATAAAAATGGACAAACTCATCTTATTATGTAGTATTTAGTTATCTGAAAAGATACTATAAAATAACCCAAGTATGATCTATCTTATATATTTTTAACTAAATATTATCACAAAGAAGACTGAAATCATGATTATCCAAAAAACATTCTAAAGCAAGTAAAATTTGGCCTCATCCTACTTTAATCACATCCATGATGTACAATTTCTTGAATCCTAAATTATCACCTCCTCGAATCAACATCCTATTTCTGGAATCACATATATTAATGGTCATTTGGTATTTGTGATGAGATCAATTGGAATATCCAGGGTCTATTGGAAAAAATATAGCATGGTTATTTGAACTGGTTATTGATTTTCTTTGTATGTGGAATGATCAAAACACATGATTAGACACTTGTATTCTTATTTTTTCACATTTCTATATATTGACAGTTTATTTTGTCGTAGATTCTATTTACAAAAATTATTTGTCTACAACAAAAGGAATTTCAAATCACTGTAATCGATAAAATTTACACTTGCCACGATCTATTTCCCTGTAATACAGTTTCTTGGGGTGGACCCTAATCGCTTATCTCATATAACATGTTTCCATACATCTAATGAATATACATGGATATATATATATATATATATATATATATATATATATATATATATATATATTAAAAAATAAAAAAATTCTATAATTTAATCTGAAATAAATAAAACATATTTAAGATGATTTAATTAAAAATCATATTTTTGACAAAAAATGACAAAATATTGAAAATAAAAATAAATCATAAAATTAAAATTAAAATAAGTAATTATTTATTAATTAAATAAAAAAATCGATAAATAAATAAATTTAATAATATTAAATACTAAAAATAAACATATCTTAATTAATAAATTGATACATCCAAAATAATAAAAAAATAATGATATTAAAGATTAAATTAACAAAACATAAAATTTAATTCAAAATAAAATAATAATATTATAAAGAAAACATCAATATTAAATAAAAATAAAAAATCAAAACATTTTTCAATTTAAACATAAAAAATGTATAATGTTGATATAATGTTGATTAATTTGTCATTTTATTTAGAAATGAACCAATATAAAATAAATAACCTAATATAGAAACATTTTATTAAAAAAAATATTTTAAACTAAAAAAGTTATGTGCAAACATTAAATAATTAATGAAATATTCGAATCCCCATACATTGAAGATGTATATTATCTTTAAGAAACTACTTATAATATATTTCGTGCTATAAAATAAAAATCATGACACAAAAATAATTTCTACACAATGAATACATTTTCAAAAATACTTTCCCTTATGGATTATCTCAAGTTTAAAAATGTCAATATACCCTCAAAAGTATTCTTCATAGTTCAAAATTGATTACTATTGTAAAAAAAATTATTAATTGAATATTTTATAGTGAATTTGACAGACTTCAATTTTCATCCAACATGAAGTCCAAACATTGGTTTACCAATAGAAGAATAGAATCATATAATTTCAGAATCCACAATCAATAGATAGGCTATTTAATTATATTCATTGATAAATTATTGGTGATATAATTAAATCATCTAACAATTAATTAATAATGATTGAGTAATAAAAGAATAAGTAGTTAGACCTAGATTAGTATTTTTACTTCATAATCCATTTGGTTGCATATCTTAGGAGATAAATTCAAATTGAAATTGTCATATTTAATGACTAATAAATAATATTTTTAGGACATTTTTCTGACATCCATTTTTTATTTAGGTGAAAAAATTACATTCTTAATTGAATACCTATGGAAATAAATATAATTATCCTCAATGTGGTATCACATGCTTAAAATTTGAGAAAAGGTTTCACCTAGTAAAAATTAATATTTAATACATAATGAGTCAAAATTATGAAAATCATTTGGGGATTTATAGGTTCTGAATGAATTAAACTTTATCTCCATTAGACCCCTACCCCAAACATTATACCCTCATTGTCCCCAATTATAGTTCTCAAAGTGTTATACTCATGAAATACGAGTATGTTCAAATATGTTTTCAAATGAAAATATAAAATATTTCATTCAAAGGCCCTATATAAAATATTAGAAAATAATTCAATGCCAAAATCAGACAATAATTAATAAAGGTAACTATATGCCACTATTAATTAGGTTTGCAAAGGAAACAAAATTTCATAATTTTTACTAAATCAAGTGAGTTAAGGATTGAATTTCAGTGAAAAACTAAAACTACAATACAAAATAAACCTTACAAAAAAAATATTTGTTATGTTTTGTCATTAACATATTAGTGATTCATTAAATATAGAGTGAACATAGATTAAAATAAATAATGTAAAACATTAAAAACGAAAAATTGGCTGCCAAAATTTAAAAATAAAGGGAAGTAATTAAATTTAATATATTTAAGACAATTAGTTAATTGAAATAAAAAAGATCATTACAATGTCATAAAAATAATGTATCCTCACATAAATATATTTATATAGTACTGAAGTTAGAAAGATATAATTCCTACAGTAGAAAACAAATCATAGTAAGTTTTAATAAATTTATATTAATTAGATTTAATTTTTAGTGATTTTTATTGAAATTTCTCTTTCTTACTTCATTTTCTGAACATGAAAATCAAAATTAAACTAGATATGGTATTTAAATCTCAAAAAACTATATTAAATTCACTTAATAACTTGAAAATACTCCTGAATATTTATAATGATAAATTAACCTTTTATAAAATCCAAATCACCCCATAGTGAAAATGGATATCCAATTTAAAAAACAATGCTGGGAATGAGTATCCAGTTAAAAATCCCACTACCTTGGGTCACCTATTTCATGAGATACCCAAAAGGTGGAGAATAATTTATTAAAAAAAATTAATTTGGTAAAAAAGAAAATCATGGGTTGAAACTCATGTAATACAAAATTTATGGTATTTAGGTATAAAATACCTTAAATGTGTTACTTCTATAGTCATTTTATGTGAATGATTAATTAGAAAAAACATTAGTGTTTTTTGGAAATATTATCATGTTACCCACATAAATCAAGTACCACCATATATTATTTTAAAAAAATATTCTAAATTTCTTGTATATAGGATCCATCCACTAGTTGCTTCAAGAACTAGTTTATAAATCATGGAATAAAAAATTGTGGAAATAATGTCAGAATATATTTTTAGAAAAAAAAGCCTCACACTCCACATTCTCCCAAAACATTGCTTCATAATTGAGACATTCAAAGGTTCAAAAAATATACGAAGATAAAATAAGGTATATCTCTATCAAATATAGTATGACTATTTAAGGAAACTTCCTTATGTAATGTATATGAAGATCCATCAAAATTATCTATTATCTTCTAAAATTCATGAAAAAGGAAATTATCCTCCATTAAATAGAATGATATATGGGAGGTATTTCTGTCTTAATATCTTAAAATTTAAATAAACTTGTATTAATCAATTTTATTATATTGATAAAACTCATATTGAACTCTATGTTAAATAGAATTGACTACATACACAGATCATCATTAGAAAATAATTTTTTTATTTGAAGAACCATAATCATACATAAACATATCAATTTGGTGGTAAAATTAAGTTGAAACATCTTTCTATAATTGGGAAGTGTAATTTTTTTACTTATTTATAATAAATACTAGTAATATAACTTGGTTTAGTATAGAAAAGATAATGGTTTTGAAATATTTATTTCCTAATATGACACTCATTTTTCATTAATAATTCTAGTTCCTATATAGATTTAGATTCCATAATGGATGAATGAAAATGTATTTTAATAGATATAGTGATATATAATCAAACAGATAATTATTTTATTTCTTAAAATAAATTCTAAAACACCCTTATCAAATTCAATCAATGAAAAAACCCAACACAATAGCATAATAATTATAAAAAAATGAAATTCATGCTAATACTCACTATTATTAATGTTAAGACAAACCATTCACACATCTATAGCTTCCCCATGGATGGATATGAATTCACTTACTAAAATGATTGATACATTATTCTCATACCCCATAAAAATAAGGATGTATTTAGGAGAATAATTATTCCCTCATAAACTATTAGGCCATCATCCCTCACTTAAGTACTTGAATGTGAGTTATCGAATAACTATATATTAATGAAATCTGATTCATATTCCTAAGAACTATCCTTTTGAACAAGGATTTAAGAATAATGTTGATTCTTGAACCTATACCAAACATAAAAATAACCTTCAAACTTCCAAAAATTATATAACATATGTGAAAAGGATCCAGGGTGTTCCAATCATTGAGGAATATTTTTTTAAAAAAATGACACTAAAATCATTCAACTAAAATTTTAAATGTTTACCCAAGTAGCTCTTCTTGTATAATTTATTTTTGAAATATTTAATATGTTGATATTTTATTTAATGCTCCTAAAGAGGAATATTGGAATTAGATAACTTAAACATATGATGTAATTTCATGTAATCATTTTCATTATGATTTTTTTTGTTTTTGGAAAAGGTAATGGAGGGGAATAATTCTTCAAGACAAATTGATTATTCTATCCATCATTAACCCTCCCCCATTTCATTTCAGCACAATTGAGTTCCCAATCTGTTATTTTTTTCAATTTATTTTCCACATGAAAATTTTCCATTTATCATTTATTTAACAAGTATTTCTAGATTTTATGTTATATGATTCTCTAGATTTTCTGTTCATTATTAATCGTGTTTAAATGTTTTATCTTCTCTTTAATCTTACATTAATATATCTTTCGTTAATTTACTTATCCTAGATTATACATCCATGACACAATCCCATGGGTTTGGTTTGGTTGTGTAGTGAAATTTACCATTATCTCTCCCACCTAGATCTATATCCATCAAAACCATTTGATGTTCTAGGCTATCAATCCCATAATATATGTATTTTTTTAAAACATAGTCATGCCCAAAACTTCTAAAAATATATTATTAATCCCAAATTTTGAGTGTAATAATTTAGACCCATATTTATTTAATGAATATTTTTTGGGATGTGATTGGTAATATGAGGTATAGACTATTTAATTACCAATTTTTTCATGATAGATTAGGGTGTTTTTCATATTCATTATTGAAGTAATTTGATAAAGGATCATTAAATCTTTTATTAATATCCATAAAATAAAAAAATCAATCACTCTCACTAGACTACATAGGGAGGTCAAACACGAGACACCAATTTTGGGCCTGACCAAACATCATACAACAACTTCCTTGCTCGGTAACTATTCAATCAATGACTATAGTAACATTAATTTTTAATTTATCCAAATTAATAGTTATATTAATTGTATAGAAGTGATTTAATTTTTTAAATAGTTTATCAAATATTTTTTTATGATCACCATTAATAAAATCATATAAGACCACACTATATGAATGGTTAACCAGAATTATGTTTTATGGTGTGTGGGATTAATAAAAATTATCCATGAGCATGCGGGGAGCTTACTGATGATTGGGAGTTTTTCTAATAAGATATCTAATCCTATACGAAGAGTCGAAAACACCTCTCCCTCATCATAAATAATCCAAATTTTTATATTTTGAACATCTATAATGGTGTTCCTAGGATAAAATTTTGATACAAATGACATTGAAATTTCATCATTGGATTCAAATATTTCCCCATCCATTATTCGTAAGAATGACCTAGAAATACTGATAAGAGAGACGGGTAAACCTATAAACCCCAAATCATACTCACCAAACCTTTAGGAAATTATTAAATAATACTATAAAACTATCAAAAAATCTAAAGAATTCTCTTATGGAAAATCAGTGAATGATGGAAGTGTGGAATTATGTGAATGATTGATATAATAGTTTCTAGACCTTGGAGATATTATTATACAATAAGAATTTATAGACAACATTTATAGCTAAAAATCACTGTTATATATATATATATATATAATTTTCATAAATTTTATTCATGATTCCAATTTTTTACCAATTATTTTTTCATATATTATAGAAACTATTGTTCATCCATATTTTTGTATCATATTTGGAAAATAAGTTTGGGAGTTTTCCAAAAAGATATTTCTTAAAATGTGATGCATCACTTATTCTCTATGGAATTATAAGAAAATATTAAATGTTATTTTTATTATTCAATAGTTCATATTATGTAATACCACTATTTTATTCATATTCTATGGTGGTATATTTGATTCATACTATGATAATACTTTCACAGAACCCTTTTTAAAACATGACTGAATCATCAATAATTATTGTTAAACTATTTTTTTTAAATTATTTATAGGTTATAAATTTTCTCCATTATAGATATGGAATAGGAAATTTATAAATCATTATCCATTATGTTTCTATATTGTAATCTCACACAAGCTATCATTCACCCAATATAATAATTATCTATAAATACCATTATTGTAACACCCCGACCCCAAAAGCCTGGATTCAGTGCTTTACATATTACATTGGATTGATTAAGAGGAATTGAATCAAGAAATAATGACCAGTTTAGTAGTCTTCAAAAAACTAGATGCATACATAAAACACATATTACAATGAGAAAGGTAAAAAAATAAAATACATAACAAAAATAAATAAACTGCATCCATGGGAACATAATAAATTGTCTCCTCCTCATGAACTATTAATGTTAAGCAAATGGAAGGGGTGATATCAAATGATCAGTAAGGGTTATAAATATCAGAATCACTAATCACTAAAAATTGAATCATAAACTAATTACCATAGTCTATATGCCATGGTGAATAAATGAATAACACATTCCATTAATAAAATGTGAATGAAATGACATCTATAGATTTTGTCACAGTGAAAACATCATAGACAATAATAACTAAAAATGAATAAAAACAATACTTATAAATTATAATTCATATATCCGGCACAAGATACCCCTATTCTATCAAAACCGTTTAAGTCTGTATGTAGAAACCCATCTGATTTTTTTGAAAAAAACACAATGGTTTTAACGCCAAACAATTTGTCTCATGAGACCCGTAGATTCATCAAGGGGGTATAGTGGAACCCACCCACCATTGAATATTCAAATAATTCTTTATACATATATTTAATATAAGTAAAATATTTCTTCAAAATATCCATATAGAGTAGAGGATACGGATTCATCAATATTTCCATAGTTAAAACAACATTCCAAAAAAATACTGTATGTAAAATGGTATACAGCTGAAAAGAATAATCATATCCATGAAACCAAAATATGGATATATAATATATTTACAATTTCATATGAAAAATGATCACAATTGGGCAGTAGTTTCACCACATAATAATGATTTGATGCACAATACCAGGTAAATCACAATGAAATGGAAACCGAAACAATGTCCCTTACAACATTGCAATCAATCGAGTTAACGATCATCAATCGCATCAATAAATATCATGAATATAAATAGAATCATTATATTATATAAAAAATGGAGGTAAACATACTCCACATACAATAGATAATTAGTGAACAATAGAAATCTCATGGAAATAAAAGTGAGACAAGAAACCCATGACCTTAAGAACAAATGTGTTCTTCGTTTGATATTATGGACCAGAATAATCAAATTTAGATTAATTAATTAATACTTACAGAACCTACTATTCATTAATTTTTTTTTATTATAACCATTTTAGGTTCATTGATGGCCATTTTTATGGGTTTAAGAGGTTCAATTTTATAGTTTGAGAAATATTTTCTTCCTTGGTTTTCAGGATCTGTTTACATGAATTCAAGAATGGAAGTTATTTTGTAATATGGTTAAGCATACAGAATTATTAATATATATTATTAATTAAATTAATGATATATTAATGATCTTATAATGATTTTGGTTATATACCAAGAGTATGACTTGTTAGATAAAAGATAATGATAAATGCTTGGATTACATTGCGGTTTTGTGCATAATGTACTTATTTAGTATTATTATTTTATATTATGAGTGTGTAAGGATTATAATAAATTGAATAAGATTAAATAAATATATTCAGATCTGGTTCGACCATAATAATGGTTTCATGACCATAATTGAATATAGTAAAAAAAATTGAGAACCCATTGTCCTTGAATGTGATAAATTAAAACATCTCATACAATGTTTTTATTTTTAGTATAAGAGGAGGGTAAAAGAGAGATGGTGAAGAAATATTATTTTAGAATAATAAAATTTAATTTAATTTATGGTTATATAATTATCATATCATTTTAATGAGGGGAAATTATGAGAAAAAAATAAAATAAAGGAACTTGAAATAAAAGAAAAGATGATAAATCCCTCACGCAAATTCGGCAGCCTAATAACGTCACTTAAAATTTCATAAAATATTTTGATGAGAGAATAGAGGTATCTCATCTATATTAAATAATATTGAAAGAATTAGGGATATATAATGACATATCTCAATATAATCAAATTGAAAATAAATGTTAAAAGCATAAAATGAACTATTTAAAATGAGAAGGGTGGTAGATTCCCTTACCTGGTAGAGTAACTCCCAAAACATGTTTTTTGGGAACTTGGGGATTTTAGGAAACCATGGGAGGACTCAATGGTAAGGGAAACTACCATATCTTCAAGGATAACGAGTTTTCAATGAATGAAAAATAAGGGAAGACTGGGTATTTATAGTATATGAGAGGGAGTTTTTTATTAATTACAATGGACAACTCATTAGTGGTTTTGGAAATACCATGGGCTTTCCCATGGTATTAGCCACTTGGGACACCTCATGTAATTTTTTAATGTACAAAAGTTGACAAGAATTTTATATTAATTATTACATCATTATGATTCCATTAAACATACCGAGAACTCAAAACTGTATTTTTACTATTCAGGAAAATCCAAATATTTTAGAAAAATCCAAAAATTTTACCTTAACCATTTTTCAACATGTAGAATTAAAAAATTAACTCCATATTTTAGAAATAATTTTCAAAATATTATTAAATTATTTTTTTAATAAAATCACAATTGATTCAAAAAATAACAATTATAAATCTATAACTAATTTTTTTAACACCATGAAAAATTAATCAAAATCTCATTACCTTATAACATTATGAAAATAATTAGATGTTTTAGTATTCAGAAGGGTCATATTACTATTCATATTACTATTCATCAAAAAATAAGTTGGTTTTATCAGACACCAAATAGCCTACTGATCAAAACCACAGATGACTGTTTTTTGAAATTAAAAACCAAAATGTTGAAAATTTATGGTTAATGGATATGTAATGGATTTCACCTTTAAATTACCAAGTGTTTTTTCATATAGACTCAATACATCATGCAATATAGGGTATCTAATGAATATAAAGTATTTAAGAGAAACATATGATAAAATGTCTAGGGTGTTATATTCTTCCCACATTAAGAAATTTCATACTAGAAAATTTATTAGGTATACTGCTCCCTAAAAGTATGTTGGTGTTTATTCTTCATAAAATCGTTAGGTTCCCATGCTTCATCCTCCATTTTATGGTTTCTTCGATGAACCATTATCAAACGAGTTGTCTAATTTTTCAATACTTGATCCCTAGTGTTACAAATCTCAATAGGCTCTTCAAGGTAAGAAAAATATAGTTATAGCTATATTTCTTCATAGGTGAGTACCTGCGTTGGGTATGGTATGTATTTCATTAACAATGACATGTGAAACACTTTCAGAACTTTTGAGGGACTTGGTGGAATTACTAAATTGTAAACTAAAACCCGGATCTTTTCAGGAATTTCAAAAATCCTTAGTTACATGGGGATATTTTTCCATTTATTATCGAACATTAAGACAACCTTCTATGGAGACACTTTTAGAAAGACATTAACTCTTACGTGAAATTCCAAATTCTTTCCCCGGTTGTCAGCATAACTATTTTTCCTACTTTGGGATGATTTATAATTCATGCCTGAGTTTTTTACCTATGCGGTTGTTTCTTCGATAAGTTTTGGGCCAATATGATTCCTTTCGCAAACTTCATCCCACAAAGTTAGAGTTTGAATACTCTTACCATATAATGCTTTAAATGGCACCATTTAAATGCTATAATGAAAAATATTTTTGTCAGAAAACTCCACCAAAGGAAAGTATTGATCCCACATACCTTGAAAATGAAGAGAGAATGACCTCAACATGTCTTCAAGTGTTTGAATAGTATTTTAAGACAATCTATTGGTTTGGGGGTTATAAGATGTACTCATATGAATTTTAGTATCCAAATCCTTATAGAGACTTTTCTAGGATTCTGATGTAAATTGGGGATCTCAATCGGACACAATAAATATAGGTACACCATGATGTCTTACAAATTCATTAATATAAAGACTTTATAGGTGCTCAATTGTTTAATTGACTCTTATAGAATGGAAATGTGCTCATTTTTGAGATGATCAACAATTACCCATATTTCATCATTCCTTCTTTGTGTCCTCAGTAGTCCTGTGAAAAAATAAATCATAATTTCCTCAAACATATATATAGGAATAGTTAGAGGTTGCATGAACTGTCACGAACCAGGCCTGGTCGCCATCCGACCCAACGACTGGCCCAATTCATGACATGGCCCGAAGGGCGTTCCCGATCCCCACGGGCTGGCACAAGTGCCCAAGTATCAAAACTAACACATGAGAACAATTTTACCCGAAATAAAAGACTGAAAAACAACTAACCATATAAATAAACTGAATTTTGAAATGGACAACCAAATGTGCCTTTAAACTATGAATAGGATTAAAGTCTACTAGTCGAACCAATAATTAAAAAGAAAAGACAACATCGGAATCTAAAACTCATACTCAAACCTCCAAGCAACAAGAGCGGTGTGACATCTACATGTCACAAACGTTAACCTGCATGAGAAGACCACCAACGACCAACCACCATCACTGAGCACAATGCCTTAACCTGGAATACATAGAGAACAAGGCCTACATACACCCAAAGGTGTATGTAGTGTGTGAGCAAAGAGCCTAGTAGGATGTCAACCAACAAAAAGGTTCCACGCATAATCATTAAATGACAAATACATTTGCAATATTAACTAAAGAAAATATATAAAAGCTTGAACAGTTTAAAATAAAATGGAATTTAAGAAAATAGTTTCAAATGGAACAACTTAAATTAAAACACACACACCATTTTTTTTAAAAATAACCAATATGTCACACCGAAGAGCTCAAAGTAACCAATGAGCACTAATATGGGAGAGGCCACATGGGTATCAGCTAGCTTTGGTCTCTAGATCTTCGTGTCTCGGTGAAACGTGGCTTAGAAGGCCACGACCCTCAGAAAACGTGGCTTAGAAGGCCATGATGCTCAGAAAACGTGGCATAGAAGACCACGAACCTCAGAAATGCATATGTTTAGTTAGTGTTGCAGTCGTCAGTCCTGCCAGTGAATCCCGGTCGAGTCACCTCCGGAACACATGCTCACTAGTCTAGTATACACTCCTAACTACCCAGGATTCCCGGTTTGTGCTAAAAAAAGTCTCGAGTTAATGTCACATGTCACACTAATACATAAAAGCCAAACAGGGTACTCACACACGCAAAATCATAGTTTGAACACCCAAACTAGCTTTTAAAACAATAAGCACATCAAAATCTTTTCAAAACACAATCTGCATAGGTTACTTACTGAAATAGACCAATTGCCGCAAAAAAAAACACTTATCATTAAACAAACCACCAATTACACATATAAATACCATTTTGAAATAAGATGCACTGTAAAACATTTTTTTCAAAAAATTTCACACCATGGTCATAATTGAATAAACCATTTCAAATCTCATAAAACAATAGCAACAGTGTCACATGGATTTACACACACTCAAGTAACCATTTCCACATTCTAAATACATTCTAACATCACACGCACTCAAATACCATTTTAAAGTGTGACCTGCACCACACCAACAGTTTGATGGAAGACCCTACACCATATGTAAAACACCTTTGCACAGATCACCTAATTAAATAAGTCAAAAATAAAAGTATACAAAATTGTTTAAAAAAAATCACTTGGTTTTACCGACTAAACCCGCTTCAAAACTTCTTTATCAAGCAGACACACACTACGCCATGAAAAAGATATATTTCGTACCAGTTGAACAGATCAATAATCTAACCACACAATAAAAAAAACACAAAAAACTAGATAGATATGAGTTTCTAAGCAGAAATAACACACATAAAATAGATATGTTATTAAACAGTTCAAATGCATCCCAAACATCAAAGAAAAACAACTTCTCAATGCACAATTAAACTAAATGATATACTAAACAAACTAAACAAGAAAATTAATTTATCAAATAATACTTAGGCATGGAACCACCTAACTGCATGTAGCGACTTCGGAAAATTCGGTGCAAGACTCCAATTGCTCATAAATCGCACCAAAACAAAACCAAAATGAATCTTAACAAAAACAAGATAACGACAATTACATCAAAATCGAACTGCAAATAGCACAATTTAAGCCCCAAACAACATGAATTTAAACCAAATAAAATTGGAATCGAAATCTAAAACTAACACCCTAAGAGAGAAAAGAAAACTCACCCAAAGGGGTGTCATGCCGGCAGGGGGTCCCCAAGGTTCGCACCGGCAATGGGTATTGGGGATCGCTGGACCGGGCTTGGGGGCTGGGGGCTTCCGACAGAAAATGGGGTTCAGCCTATAGGAATGGGAGGTGGCCGAACCAGGGGGTGCGCTGGAGTTGGCCGAAGCGGTGCGAGGGGAGTCAGGGCATCAGGGCTAGATCGCTGGAGGGGGTAAGGGGCGCCGACACAAGCCGGACGGAGCAGGAGAGGGGAGTGGGAGGATGGAGGCGGTACGATCTGGGGAAGGCAGGGTATGGCAGAGGGGGGTGCGACCGATGCCAATCGGCCAGTCGGGCGGCGTAGCACAGGGGAAAGGGAAGGGAGATGCCACAGGCAGAGGGGGAGTACGACCGGGAGGGTGGTCACTGAACAGAGGAGTGGCCAGGAGGGAGGTCTCCGAACAAGAGGTGCGGCTGAGAGGCCAGCGCATGGCGGTCTCCAGACGGAAGGTAGTTGAGGCGATGGCTGGCCGAGAAGAGCAGGTCCGACGAGAGGTAGGGTTTGGGGAGGTCTAGCAGCGCGACACGGGGGAGAGAAGGGGGAGGGAAATCCAACAGAAATGAGAGAAAAAAAAAGAGAGAGGAAGAAAAGAAGGAAAAAAAATAAATAAAAATAAAAATAACTAAATGAAATAAGATATAATAAAAGAAAAATCAAAACTCAAACCAAAAATAATAATAATATTATTATTAATATTAACATTCTCAAAAAAAACCATGAGAATAATAATATTATTATCATCAAAACACTATATTTTAAAACAAATCATTCCCATCATCATTATCCACACATTAATTTTATTTCGTTATCATTATTAATTTATTCAGTTAATTAGTTGACCAACGAGGAGGGTTATACGACGGACCTGGAGAAGCTGCACGGCTTCGTAATTATGCTTCGCTCGTGCGTCACATGATGACAAGCCCCGAAAGAAGGAAAAAAGAACTCGTTTAATTATATATTTATTTATTATTGATTCATTTTATTTAATTGTTTTGCACACTGGGCGGGTGAGCAGTGAACTGGGAGGGGCCGCACGACGACCCAAGTGAGGCCGTGCAGCTTCGACCGCGTTGCTCCGGACGCAATCAAGACCAAAACACAAGGAACTCAGAATCATAAGTCGGGTTTCGACCTGAACTAACCAGCGTAAAGAAAATTAATAATATAAATAAATTTTGAAATAGCGGGTGTGACAATTCTCCCCACCATAATTCTTTCCGTCCCTGTAAGGCCACAACAAAGGCTGAGACCTAAAGTAGGGAACAACACCCCCTTGAGGTTCAAATAAGATTCCCATAACAACATGTGAGTAAAGGCAAACGCATCGTGCTCATAGAAAGTGAATCAAATGAAATCCTCTAGAAATGCATAAAAAGACATTATGGTATGTGTCACCCACCCCGAAGAGCTAGAGTGCGTCTAGTTGACTGATAAAGGAGGGGAAATCTCTCCCCCACGGAAACCAACTTAACAAGCTGAAACATCTCAAGAAAAATTTAAACGAATACCACACCATTTGGCTAGAATAAACAAACAAGATCAACCACGTCCACAGAACACTCTTATCACTTATCACTAATCCATATTTGAAAAAAGAAGAAAAAGATCAACATTGGGAGCCCCGAGGGGCTCCCCACCATTAGGAACTCACGGGAGCTCGAAACAAGACTGGAAAACGGACACAGGGAGGTTCGAGAAAACTCCCTACCATTACGAAAAGTCCAGCACTGATTCATTCTAGAGACATTCGTGCGAGACCCAATGTGGGTATCCCCACCATTAGACCCAATAGGAGATACAAAACTTTGAAAACTTCACAATGGTGACCAACCACCCCACCACAAGGGGCGGGGAGGGAGGGGCCCGACTACCGGGCATCAAAAGCATGACCCAAGACAAACCAGCATTTCCACATTCTTGGAGGAGCATTATTCATATTTGAGACATATTTACTCAACAAACTCCCATAAGGACCACTAAAACGATTGCATCCAATGGGACTCAATCCCTAAAACATTAAGGCAACGAGACGAACATGCCTCCACATGTTTACGAAAACCTTATGCAACCAGACGGCTCATTCGGAGTGGGACAACCATGGAAACAATTTAAACTGCCTCTACTTTTAACACTGGTGATAGAAATAATGTTGGGTTCTCATACACTCCCGGGGTTCCGGACCATGCGCCAGCTTCACTTCGAGGCCTATGGCTGGAGCCCTGATGTTGGTAGCATCTCCCGCCTCACAGTCAGGTATTGGGGACTCCCGAGCGGAGCTTCTCCTTTTGGTTCCACACGCAATCATACTAAACCTGAGGCAGCACCAACAGACACAACACACCATGACATCTAATTACCCTCACACTGAACATTCACTAGAACAAGTGCTTAGATAGTACACGCGCATCACCCCATGTTACACTGAGTGAGAACATGACACCACAAATCGTCACCGAGCATGCTCATTGTTGTCAAGAGAAACATTGCACTGAGAAAGACTTTAAACCGTGTCTTGAAAAACACGTGATTCCTGCAGACGACCATAGCAGCCTCATATGACTGGTTCTGCCAAACTAATAGCCTAACACGACCCTTTTCATAACGAAACCGTCGAAGGACCAAAGGTCATTTAAAACAACAACCCGCACCGACAACCCCAGGTTGCTCCCACCTTTTCACTTCGAAGAGAAATCACACTGTAAGTGGTCACCAAACATGACCCTTTCAGCCGATGAAAACACTACAACCCATTCAATACATCGGTAAGCACTGATAACTCTGAATCTCATTCACCCTTCCCCACTAGAATTTCTTTCACCACATTTAGGGGGGGGGGGACTTCAGACGCAACGATGTCAGACTTCATACCCGACAACTCAGACAACTAAAAGAGACCGAAACTCCCTTCAACTCCCCACTCATCTATCATCCCGCTGCGAGAGGATCCGCTTAGTTATAAAAAAAGAGGTGGGTTCAATTCTAAAATCCAAGAAGAGATTCCTCTAATCAACTGGAGGGCCGGCCAACGGAGAATTGCTTGTTGCCACACTTCAATCACATGTCAATGCTTTATGGAGGGGCATACCTGAGTCAAGAAAGAAAACCATGGACTCCACCAAACTGGTCCAACGGTCAAGACATACCACAAACGAACACCAAACGTGCAAGGGGAACCACTGCAAGGGCTCCCCGATGTACTTTTTCAAAAGAATTCACTACCCACACGCTTGCATACCAATTTACAAATAATAATTCAACCTCATGACACAAATCATTTACAAATGATCTTTGGATCAAAACTCCTCACATCCGACACTTCCAAAACACAAGGACACGCCACACAAACACTGTTTACTAAAACACAAAATTTTTCCATTAACAAAACATTAAAATAAATAAATAAATAAACAAACCAAGTGGGTTGCACAAACACCAATGGCGTCCCATTGGCCTCACACATGCATGTTCCTGTGCCACACCAGCACCCACCTCATATCCATCTAGGCACTAATCTTCTTGTTCCATTAACCCTTTCTCTTTCCATATACACTCAAGAATGTGGTTGCCCACGAGAAAACCAAGGATAAAACCAAAGCTTTCCATTTTTTTTCAAAACCAAAATGTCCAACCCACACTTTCCAAACCTTTCACATTATTTTATTTTTGAAGCACTTTATTTCAAAACAGTTTCGAAGACCAAATCATTTTTACTTAAAAACCAAATTCTCACAATTCTAAAACAATGAGATGAGAAGCAAAGCAGGAGGAAACTAGGGTCAGCGGGTGATTAGAACATATGGTTGGAGGCCATACGCCGATCACGCCATGGGCCACAGAGAGTATTTTAGGACAATGTCCCCGGCTCTACAAGGCTTGCCAGACCCTGCGAGCTCACTAGGACCACTGCCCTTACTCTCTTTTCATTTCCCTTAGACATGATTAACCGCAAGGACCAGAAACTCAAACAAACCCCAACATAATTTGGTAACTTGAGTCCCGCCACGAGGTGTGCTGGCCAGGAACCATCCTCGTAGCCAGGACGTCGAGTACCAAAAACTTTAATTTTGGTCTACTTTGACTCTATCTCAAAAGAACACGACCCAAGAGAGCAAAAATTGCCCTCTGATACCATTTGTGACAACCGGGTCTCGGTGCAGCACAACCACCCCGCCTTAACATGGTCGTCGGGTCCTGGCCCACCAGGTACCACCAGTTGCCCAGCAGACACGTGGGGCCCACCCCAGGGTCCACCCACATGCCCGAACAGGTCATTTGACTAATGATTTTCCCCACAGACCAACACTTGTCATTTCCAGTGTGCTTTGTCCTCACTCACACACACCCTGGGTAACATCCCAGAAGGTCACCCATCTTGATCACTACTCTAGGCCAAGCACGCTTAACTGTGGAGTTCAAATCAGACAGGCTCCTAAAAAGGAAGATGCACCTTGTTGACATGAGTCATATAATTTAGTCATTTAACCCTTCATCATTCTCAGGTTTTACAATCACCCCCCTTTAGAGCAAAACGCCCTCGTCAGGGGCCCTACATATCAACTTAGGCAGTGCACCACAGATAAGCCTGGGTTCCTCCTCTGATACCAAATGTGACAACTAGGTCCCAATGCAGCACAACCACCCCGCCATAACGTGGTCGTCGGGTCCTGGACCACCAGGTACCACCAGTTTCCCCGAAGACACGTGGGGCCCACCCCAGGGTCCGCCCACATGCCCGAACTGGTCATCTGACTAATGATTTTCCCCACAGGCCAACACATGTCCTTTCCAGTGTGCTTTTTCCTCACTCACACACACCCTGGGTAACTTCCCAGAAGGTCACTCATCCTAATCACTACTCCAGGACAAGCACCCTTAACTGTGGAGTTCTAATCAGACAGGCTCCAGAAAAAGAAGGTGCACCTTGTTGGCATGAGTCATATCATTTAGTCATTTAACGATTTATCATTCTGGGGTGTTACATGAACCCTCTAGGTTGTTGTCTCTAGGACTTTACTTTTTGACAAACTTGACACCTTGAAACATAGTTAGCAACTTCTTGCTTCATGTTGTCCCACAGATAATGTTCCTTCACATCTCTATACACAAAGTATTCCAATCTTCCATCCTTAAAAAAATTAATTTTCTTTTGCAGATTCTCATCATCGGGTTGATAGATTTTTATATTCTCTAGTAAAGATAGTTTAACTATCATTTGAAAGAGAAAATTTATTTCCTCTTCCATAACAATTCCCATATCCATCTTTAGTAGATCCATGAATATACGATCTCTCTCAATCCTCATTTGGGTCAGAAGTCCATGATATTTCTTTCTTAATGTATATTCCACCTTGTCCTCCTTTCCTAGGTGGTAGTGTGTTGAATAATCATAGTCAATGAGTAACTCAATCCATCTCCATTGCCTCACGTTGAGATCTTTCTGTGTAAAAATTTATTTCAAACTCTTGGGATCCGTATATATCTCACATCTTTCACCATAGAGATAATGTATCAATTTTTTTAGAGTAAATATTATGGTTGCAAACTCAATATCATGATTTGGATAATTTTTCTCATTATTCTTCAACTGTATTGATGCATAAGAAATAACATTATCATTTTTCATAAGGATGTAACCCAATATATTCTTTGATGAATCACTATATATCAAAAATCCATCATTTCCAGATGGAAGAGTCAAAATTGGAGCATTTACCGATATTCTTTCCAATCATTCAAATAATTATTTAAATTATTTAGTCTATAAAAAAATTACCCCTTTACGTGTGATCGTGGATTTTGGATTAGCCAATCAGGTGAAATTCTAAACAAAAACCCAATAGTAAACCTCTATGACAATAAAACTTCGTAGCTCAGTTTTGTTCGTTGGTATGGGCCATTCTTGGATTTCCATAGTCATCATAGGATCAACTAATATTCTATCCCTGGAGTAAATATTTCAAAATATGGAAACTTATTGATGTCAAAATTCAAACTTACAAAAATTCCCATATAATTCATTTCCTATACGATTTTTTAGAATAATTTGCAAGTGATTCTCATAGTCTTCATTTCTTTTGGAGTATACTAGGATATTATCTATTTATACCATCATAAAATAATCAAGATATTACTTTAAATCACTATTCATTAGATCCATCAAAACTGAGGGTGCATTAGTTAGTCTAAAAGGCATTACTGTAAATTTTTAATGCCCATACCTAGTTCAAAATGCGATCTGTGGAATATATTCCTTCCCCACACACAGCTACTGATATCTATATCGAAGGTCAATCTTCAAAAAATATTGGGCTTCATGAAGTTGATCAAATTAATCATCAATTCAGGGAATAAGATACTTGTTAATTATTGTAATAACATTGATTTCCTTGTAATCAATAAATAGCCTCAGGGATCCATCATTCTTCTTTACAATTAGGATATGGGCTCCCCATAGAGAAACAGTAGGTCGAATATATCCTTTGTCACTCAATTTCACTAGTTGTTTCTATAGATCCACTAATTCCATTTGAGTCATTCTATAGAGAGTCCTTGATATTAGACTTTCACTAGGAATTAAATCAAAATAGAACATAACTTATCACTTTAATGTATGTAGAAGTAAATCCTCTAGAAATAAATCAATGGATTCTTTCCCAATGGGTACATATTAAATTTGAGGATTTCATTCCTCACCCATATATATTGTATTCTAATCCTCTACAAGAATTGAATTCAGTAGAGCTACTGGGGTGGATCTAGATAAGAATTAGATGGTGAGATTTCTGCTCTAAATATAAGGTATTCTACACCATTCTCAAAATTGTAACTTCCTTATTCTTTTAATAGATTTTTAAGTCATAACTTAACAAAAAATTCATACCGAGAATTATATTAAATTCAATAAATGGTATGATGATATGGTTAGAAACTAAAGCATGTTTATGTGTTATGGTGGGAACTGATCAACACCTATTTGATTCAATGATGCATCCCATAAAAGTTTTGATCGAAAAGTATTTTATTAAATCAAATTGAACATGCCTAATTATCATGAAAAACTAAGAAGATATAAATTAATGCGATGATCCAGAAATAAATAAATCATTGGATAAGTTTGAGGAAACCACAAAAGTACCTTCCACCACATAATTAGAAACTTCAACCTCCACTGTTGTAATTGCATAAGTTTTCCCTTTCTCTCATGGCCTTGTCTGAGCCATGTTTTCTTGGTGCTTAAGAAAATCATTTGAAACATGTCCTATATCTATAAAAATTTAGCATTGAAAATCATTGACTTGTCTCTTCCTCTAGTATTCATTAGATTGATGACCCTTTTCTCCATAATTATACAACACTCACATTCCTTTTAATCATTTCTATGGATGATTCTTTCCATAGTTCTCACCAAATGGAAATTTTCTCATTCCCTTATTCTTCATTGACCTTTTATATTTTCAATGGTCATTATAATTCCTCTTCTAATCTTGATTTCCATTAAAAAAATTGATCTAGTAAACACCTTCTCTATTTTGATGGCACTTAATACAATTTCATCACATAATGAAAATATTTTAGAAGCTAGAACCCTTTGATGAATTGGAATAAGTCTTTCATATAAATGATCAACCTTGTCTTCCAAATCATGTACACAGTCTATAGCACACATGTATAATCTTGTGAAGATAGCCTCATACTTCATAACACTCTCTTCTTCCCTTTACATTAGGATAAGATATTTCCTTTTCATTTCATTTTTTTGTTCAGAATGATAATATTTGTCAAAGAATATTTCCTTAAAAATTTCTAGATTCTATATATTCTATTTATTCTTCCTCGATGGGTATTTTAGATGAAGGAACATCATTGGTCAACATCACCCTTGAGGAAATATACTTCCAGTACCACCATTTCATTTACATTTCAGATTAATGTCATAAATATCTTTTTAAGGGACTTGATCCACTACACAGCTATCACCAGATTAGTAGTCCCACTAAAAGATGGGGAATTCGGCCACATGGAATGATACAGTTTAGGTGTAACATGGTTATTTGACACAACTTGAGTATGTTTTCCCAAAATTGTCATGATCCGATTGGCTTCAACATTGACTTTGTTGAATTGCTCAATGGGGAAATCCCTACATTGTTCATGGGTAGTGGTTCCCCTCCTTCTGTTAGGCTCCATCACTAAATAATGGAATACACTAAATTAGTTCATAGTTCTTAACTTCTAACTAGAAAAAACATAAGATAATCTAAAAATTTATGCACAAATAATCTCATAATCATAAACATCGTTTATATTTTCTTTTAAATCCTTCATGGTGGATTGAAATGAAAATGTGAATTATTCTAAGCATATCCTCTGAGAGTTTCAAACCATGTGTGTAGTAAAATCCATTGTTGTGTACCAGGATACCCTAGTTCAATCCTGAGACTCCATGTCGTAGTTTTCAATCCTAGGTACATCTTTTTTAGAACAATGTCCACTTGTAATATCCATACATGGATGTATTTTCTAAAAATATCCACATAAAAAATTCATTACTAGAATTTTAGGATGTTCTTGTATGGTTATCCTCAATGACTATATTATGGTTTTGTTCCATAATCTATGTTTTCTAAATATAATTTCCATGTTTTCTATTAAACTTCATCTGATACCAACTCTAACACCCTGACCCTAGAATCCCAGATCTAGTGATTTACTTATTACATTAGAATGATTAAAAGGAATGAAATACTGAAGGAATGATATGTTTAGTATTTTTGAACAAACTAGATACATACATTAAACTCATATTACAATGAAAAAAAGTAAGAAAATACTATACATAACAAAAACTAATAAACCGCATCCATGAGAAATCAACAACTAGTCCACCTTTATAACCTTTTTAAGGTAAACCAATTAAAGGGGTGAGATCAAATAATAATTAATGGTTACAAATATTGATGGAATGAATAAAAAAGAAAACAAAATTATAAAAAATTGGCATAGTCAATATATAAAAGTGAATAAATGAAAAACACTCGCCATTAACAAACTAGGAATAAAACTGCATCCGTAGATTTTGTCATAGTTAAAACCTCTTGGGTAGTAATAACTGAAATTTAATAAAGTTAATTCTTATTAGTTGGAAATTATGTATCTGAAATGTGCTATAACCATAACGTCAAAATAGTTTAAGTATGTGGGTAGAAACCTATCTAAATTTTGGAAACAAACTCTAAGGGTTTGTCTACATCTAATTTGTCTCATGAGACCCGTCGATGTTTAAAGTGGATATATCAGGCCGCAAACATCTATGAAATTCAAAAACATTCTTTATACATATATTTAATTCAAGTATAATATTCCATATTAATATCTATATTTAGTAGAGGATACAGATTCATCAATATTTCCATAGTTAAATCAACATTCCAAACAAACACTGTATGGAAAAGGGTATACATATTAAGAAAATAATCATATATATGAATCCATAATATGGATAGATAATATATTTACAATTTTAAATGATAAATGATCCCAAATGAGAAGTAGTTACACCAAATAATAATGATTAGATGCACAATACCAAGAAAATCACAATGAAATGGAAACCGAAACAGAGTCCCTTACAAAATTATAATGAATTGAGTTAATGATCATAAAGTGAATCACTGAATATCAAGAATATAAATAGAATAGTGATATTATATATCAAATGGTAGTAAACATAAACCACATACAAGAGATATGTAATTAAAAATAGAAATATCATAGGAATAAAAGTGAGATGAGAAACCCCTTACCTTATGCTGGAATGTGTTCTTCGTTTGATATTAATAACCTGAATAATCAAATTTATCATCATTAATCGATATGTATATAACCTCCTCAACATTAAATTGATTTTTTTATGAGTATTAGATTATTTATGGCGTTTTTATGGGTTTTAGGGGTTTAATGTTTTTATTTGGAAGCATTTTTTCCTTGGTTTTCAAGATCGATTAAATTGTATTCTTGAATGGATGTTAATTCGTAATGTTGTTAAGAATCAATGAGTGATAATATATATTAATAGTAACCTTAAAAAGATATAAATTATCTTATAATTATTTTGGTCTCATACCATGAGGATGTCTTTTTTGATAAAAGATAAGGATAAACACTTGAATTACTTGGTGGTTTTGTGCACAGTGAACTTGTTTTGTGTTATTATTTTATATTATGTGTGTGTAGGGATTAAAGAACATTGAATAAGATTAAATAAAAATTTTAGGATCTGGTACAAACATAAAAATGGTTTCATTACTGTAATTGATGATGGTAATAAAAAGTGAGAACCCGTCATCCTTGAATGTGAAAAATTAACACATCTTGGACGATGTTTTCATTTTTAGAATAAGAGGTGGGGAAAAGAGAGATTATGATTAAATATTTCATTATAATAATAAAATTCTGGTTCATGTAAGGTACTTGAGTTATCATAGCATATTGATGATAGGGGATTAATAAATAAAAGAAAATAAAGGAAATCAAAATAAAAGAATAGATGAGAAATCTCTCCAGAAAATTTGCCAGCCTAACATCTTCACTTAGAAATTCATCAAATATTTTGATGATAGAAAAGAGGTATCTCATACTTTTTACATAATATGGACAGAAATGGGGATATGTGATGACATATACCAACATAATCTAATTGAAAATAAAATAGAAAAGCATAAAATCAAATCATTAAAAAGATAAGTGTGGTAGATTACCTTACCTTGTTGAGTAACTCCCAAAACATGAAGGTTTGGACTTTAGGAGCTTTAGGACACCTTGTGATGAATCATAGAGAGTTAAAACTAATATATCTTTTGAGGATAATGAATTTTTAATGAAATAAAATGAAGGGATGAGTGGGTATTTATAATAAATGAGAGGGATTTTTTTTATTAATTTCAAAGGAAAACTCATTAGTGGTTTTTGAAAAAAACGGGCTTGACCATGGTATTTTCCAATTAAATTATCCACTTGGGACACCTCATGTCATATTTTACAATACATAAGATGACCATAATTTTATATTAATTATTACATCATTATGATGTCATTAAACATACCGAAATCCTAAAATTGTACTTTTACTATTCACAGAATTCAAGTATTTTAGAAAAATCTAAAAAACTACATTAAAATTTTTTGATGTGTAAAATTCAAAAAATAAATCCCTGTTTTGAAAAAAAGTTTCTAAATATTATAAATTTAATTTTTAAATAAATTTATAATTTATTCAAAAATAAGAATTTTAAATCTATAACCCATTCTCTAACACCTTAAAAAATTAATCAACATCTCATTACCATATAACCTTTTGAAAGAAATAATATGATTTACTATTAATGAGGTTCATATTTCTATTCATAAGGGTATGTTATTAATCATCATAAAACAATTTGGTTCTATCATACTTCATATAGATTACTGATCACAACCATAGATCGTTTTTTAATAAAAAACACAGATGTGGAAAATTTATGGTTAATGGATAAGTTATGACTTTCTCATCTAAATAACCAACCTTTTTTCACAGAGACTCAGTTTATCATGAAATAAAGTCTATCTAATGAATATAATGTATTTAAAATAAATAGTATATATAATTTATGGGGTGTTATACTTATTTATGAAATTATAAATATATAATTATAATTTATGAAACCATGGTGTTTAATTAGAAATAGGACACTTTAATTTATATACTCTATTATTCATTTAAATTTTATTATCCTAGATAAACATAAAATTTCACTGACTCATTAGTTAGATTAACATTATCATAAATCGCTATATTATATATGGTAAAACATTTTAATTCCAATCTATGATTATTAACACATTTATTGATATGAATTTTATTGTTAAATTTTATAGTATATATAATATTGAAATTTCTATAAAATAAATAATCATATTAGATTATTGTTTAAATGGGTAGTGTCATGAATTATATAATAAAATAGAATAATATTATATCTCATGATATAAATAAGATAAGGTAATTGGGGAATTATAACCAGTTATATATGTCTTCTCAGTGTATGTCTTTAGTGTAAATTTATAAAAAAATTAAATTATACATGACCATAAATACCTTTTACAACCATATTATATACATTAAATAAAATGTTTAATATTTCAATTTGCAGGGAATTGTATTTATTAATAAACTATATTACCCACTATGATCATTTAATGATGTATATAGTTTCATTGATATATTATCCCATAATTTGAATTTGAGCATGCTACTGTTATATTTTCTTTTCAATTTCCCAAAATTTTCAAGACTGATACTATGTATTGTAATTCCCTAGCCTATATCAGATGAATGTAAACTAAGAGGGGATATCCACATGAACCCATCTTAACCTTCCTATATGGAAAATATTGATGTCTAGGGGTAATGTACAATCAAATTTATTGGAAGACTGTGCCTAATAAAATATCACTTGTTTCATAACCAAATATATGAAAAATCATCATTTTATATCTATATGATGAGCATAAAAAATAATAGAATATACAATAAATGTAAAAATGAGCCCCATATAATAAAATAGATAATAGAAAATATATTATATAATATAGAGAAATAAAACATATCAATATAATAAGATAAAAAAATAAAGCAAAAATCATATAAATAGATGGAACACTTGCATGTAAATATAGAAATTAATTGAAAATAAATTTTCTACCACCCATATCATGTAATTATCATGATGTATTAATGGAATTCATAGAATTATAATCCTAAAAAATTTATAAATATATTATATATAAATTTTCACAAGAGAATACCTGAATCTCGACCCGAAAACAATAAAATCCATGAAATATATAAAGGTAGAGGTGAGTACAAAAACCCAAAAGGTATCCCCAAGGCCTCAAAACACTATTAAATATTTTGATCATGTGGATGTGCATTTGACCCAAATTTAATGTGTTTATTGATCTCATACATAACAATAACCCAAAAACATATCATACAATGCATGAAAAACAATAAAAGTATAAGGGTGGTTTGTGATGAAAGACACAATCACACTTGACATTATCTTTTTTGGATCTATACTCTAAGGAAATAATTGTATTCCAAAAACTAGACCCATACCTCATAATGGTATTTAATTTTTTTTCAAATGTAATAACAAGTGTTTTACCATCCATTCTGAGCCAACGTTGAATACATCACCACATGACCACTACATTCTATGTCAAGGTAGATACATACATGACAAAATGTGACCAACTATATCACTCCGGGATTCCCTTGGTAAAACCATTTAACTCATGGATAACTCCATCAAAAATGATATTCAGATCCAATCAAACTCTAAGTAATTAATAACCATCACCTCAGGCCTAAACATCTCACCCATCATTTCACATAACCTATATACTCAACCATATAACTCAAGGATAACCAAGTAATTTCACATAACATAGACTCTGTATCCCTCATGGATGTCCCTCGAGGATATTCCAATCATATAAATTAATGGTCTCTGTATTCTATTCCACAAAAGTATCCAGATTATATCACATGAATCCTATAATTCCACATAGATGGAAACAAAAAGGTCAATCATCCCGTCCCATCGCTCCCCATCTCGTTATTTGGGAATTAAACACTCAAAACCTAAACATTCATATAAAAAGTCCAAAATTTACTTGTCATACCTAAAAGGGGTGTTCCACATCCACTAGGACCAACATATTTTTTTTGATACCAAAAAAATGTTCTAAATGGGATAGGAACAACATTTTAATCATCATGTAAGAAGTACACAGTCTAAAAGAACAACGAAGTGTGCATAGAATGCACATAGGATTTGGAAAACATTGCATATACCTATTGTGTTCAAACAAGAATAAATAAATAAACCATTCCAAAAAATATTTCCTTTAAAAACCTAACAAAAATTACCCTTTTCTCAGCCCTTTAAAAAAGGAATTATATATCTTCTTTCTCACAGAATGTCTTTAAACAAATATTTATTTTTTTTGAAAAATCACTTATAATTTTTAATTTTTATTCATACCATCTTCTCAAATAATTATTTTCCACTAATATTCATTTTTGATAGAACCCAGTTTGAAAACTAATATTTGTAATTAAAACTATTTTCTAATTAAAAATACAATTTTCTACCAAGAAAACCATAAAGAGATAAATTGTTACTCATTTGACTAGGGGAATACAATTGACCCTTAGAGAACGATTTTTGGTCAATGTTAATTATTACGAAATTATGATACCACCCTAATCTGTGAGGCCTTGATATTTTGGAATATATATATTTTTTAAAATTTTATACCAAGTTCAACAGATTCCTTGAAAATAAACACTGAATCCAAAAAAGATTTTATATATTATTAGAAAATTATTCAGAAATACTATATTGAATAAAATCACTAATAAATAAATATATAAAAATTAGTTAAAAGTTTTTATATTTAGAAGATAAAAAATTTATATGATTTAATACTTATAAAAATATTCTTCTTTATAAAATCTCTTTTTAAATCATTAAAAAATTAAATTAACAAAATTTAAATTTCTCTTATTAAAATATATTATTATGAAATATATTGAATAATATATTATCATTCCTTAAATTTTATATAGATAAAAAAAATAGTAAAAACACATAATGTTTAATAACATTATTTTTTAATAAGAAGAATTTTTCAATTTATTTTTAATTCTCATTAAAAATATAAAAATATAAAAATTATATTTTTAAAATAAAAGATGAACATAATTTTAGAATTTCATATATCAATATTATCCTATAATGAATTTTTTAGATTATTACTTAAATAATTTATTTTTAGGTGAGTAGTGAGAAATGAATTGATGATGATGCTTGGGTAATGAATAGTACCAAGTTTAAATAAATACTAATGAATTAATAAAACTACCTACACATAGTATAATGGTGATTGTCACTGTATATTAAATTGGTAAGATGAATGGAGATTTCATAACTAAAAATCAAAACAAAACAATCAATAGAAAAAAATCAGAAAATTATGTGTGAAGTGATAATGAAATGGTGAAAAAGTGTAAATAGGGAAATGATATGTAAAATCAGAATAAGAGAAAGGGTATATGAGTATTTAATGAATATAATACTATTAAAATAATATTTATTGAATTAAAGATGTTATCTATTAGAATGTATTTAATAAAAAATATATATACATTATGAGAATAAGGGAAGATTCACCAAGATATCACCTTTATGAACTCTTACAGATCAGTGATTTCTTGTTTTTTGTGTTCATCTCTACACTATCATTTAGAAGTATATTTACTTGTTAATTGATAATATAATTTTAACCTTTTCATATTTCCATTACATTAAATATAATTAAAAAGTGTTATGATTCATTATCTTTTGATAATGGTAATTAGAATAGTGATTGTTGATATTCGTTAAAAATAGAACAAACATCACATAACTAAAATTTAATAGAAACAATTTTATTAACCAAAGTAGAAAATGATTTTAAATTTAAATAAATTACATCATAAAAATCTATAATGTTTTCCCTAAGTGAAGAAAAATAGGACACAATGATTGTATTCAACAATTTTATCTCAAAACAGAACAAAATTATATATAAGAAAGAGGTGTTGAAGAATCACATTCAACATCATCTCTACTATACCGATCAAACTCAGATATCTCTTACATCGACCCTTCTTCTAAATCATTAATCTCTTTTTGAATGTTTTCACCAAAATATTTAATGATAGATCCCCTAATTTTCTATTAGATACAAATTTTTTAATTAATTTTAAGCTCACCACATCCAGCACTTATTTTCAATTGTATACATTTTAGTAGATTCAAAATGGTATCTTTTATAGTCCATTATCCTTCTCCCACATATCCAAATAAAATCTCATCAAACAACTTTGTAATACCCATGTATGATATATTACCACACCAATACAATATTATTGGATGTATTTCTAAGATCACACATATTTAATTTTAATGTTACTAGAAAATTATAAAAGCTTCCCCACCTTAGATTTTTGGACACTTGATGAGATACTGCTAACCATATATAGATTCATGCTCATATAAAATCCAATTTCACAATTAATTATATTGTAACCAAAACCACATTACCTCTAGCATCTAAAACTAATACAAATTCACTTAATCAATTAATTGATAACATCTTCTATCTTATATCATGAATTTATAGTGATAGAAGTGGGAATATTTAATCCAACATTAATTCATTAGTACCTCCAAACATACACATTACCAATGAAAAATAATGGATTTATTGATACCCTAGAATATAGTTAGGTATCACAGAAGCATAGATCTTCTCATAACCAATGAATATCGACTATTGAACTTTAATAATATTAGAATACATCAATCCCTAGTCAGTCATCATCAACCCTTATCACAAACATGTACACCTAAATCATGAATCCCTATGTACAACTATCAATTAAAAAAATATATCAATACATCACTAGATTTGATCACTATAATGTAATCAAATATTCTTCAAGAATACATAAATTCTAATAAAAATTACCATATCATTAATTAAAACCTAATTAGAATTATTTTTCTCATATTTTCTCAGAAAGAAACAATTCATTAGGTACTCATATCCTTTTATTAGAAAGACTTCCACATTTGAGCATGAATATGGAAAAACTAACCCTATGTTATAGTTTTTGGTTATATTAAAAAATAGTATAAAATCCCCCAAGTGTGATCTATCTTATGTATTTCTGTTGAACTACATATTCTCACAAATAAGATTGAAATCATGATTCTCACCAAAACATTCCAAAGAAAGTAAACATTTGGCCCCATCCTACCCTAATCACATCCGTGATGTACAATTTCATGAATCCTAAATTCTCACCACATAGAATCGAAATAATTTTTCAAAAATCATACATATTAATGGTCATTTGGTTTTAGTCATGAGATCAATTGGAATATCCACATTCTATTGGAAAAAATATAGCATGGTTAGTGGAACTGGTTATTGATTTTCTATATATGTGGAATGATCCAAAAACATTATTAGACACTTAAATTCTCAGTTTTTCAAATTTCAACACCTAGAGATTTTCTTTGTGGTAGATACAGTTTAGATAAAAACTTTATCTACCATAAAAGGCAAGTCCGATCACTACAAATTGATAAAACTTCCACTAGGCATGACCTCTTCCCCCGTTATATGTTTACAACGGGTGGACCCTAGTCTCTTATCCCATATGACATGTTTCTATACACACAATGAATGAACATGAATATATATACATATATATTAAAATTTAAAAAATTAAAAATTTTAAATTTAAATAATGAAATCATATTTCGAAAACATTAATTGAAACACATATTTTTGAAAAAGAAAGATAAAATATTAAAAATAAAAAAAATTCATAATCTTCGAATTAAATTAAGTAATTATTTATCAATTAAATAAACAAACATTTGTCAAATAAATCAATTTAAAAATATTGAATATTAAAAATAATTTTTTTTTAATTAATAAAATCATACAACGAAAATATTTAATGTTAAATATAAGTAAAATATGTAAATTAACTAATTAAAAAAATATCGAGATTAGTGGTTAAATAAACAGAACATAATATTTAATTCAAAAATGAATAAAAGTATTATAAATAAAACATCAATATTAAATAAAAACCCAAAACTTAACACATATTTAAATTTAAACAACAGACATATAAAATTTTGACATAATGTTGATTAATTTATCATTTTACTTAAAATTGAACAAATATACTATATGTTACCAAATAAAGAAACATTTTATTAATAAAAAATATTTTAAATTAAAAATGTTATGTGGAAACAAGAAATAATTAATGAAAAATTCAATTTCCCATACACTGAAGATGTTTATTATCCTCAAGAATATACTTATAATAGATTTGGTGGTAGAAAATAAATATACTGATACAAAAATTGTTTCTAAAAAATTAATATATTATCAAAATTATATTCCATCCTGGGTTTTCTGAAGGATAAATATTTTAATATCATCTCAAAAGTATTACACGTAGTTTAAAATTTATTACTATTGTAAAAAAAATTATTTGTAATTGAAAACATTATAGTGAATTTGAAAAACTACAATTTCCATCCAACATTAAGTCCAAACATATTTTTACCAAGAGAATATTATAATAACAAAATTATGGAATCCATAATAAATAGTGAGATTAATTAATGGGATGTAATTATAAATTATTAGTAGAATAAATAAATTATCTGACAATTAATTAATAATGGTTTATTAATAAAAGAATATGGAGTTCAACCTTGATTGGGATTTCCACTTCATAATCCATTTGGTAGAATATCTTATAAGATAAATTAAAATTAAAAATATCATAGTCAATGATTAAAAAACAATATTTTTGTAAAAGTTTTTTACTAATGTTTTATATTTATGTGAAAAAATTACATTCCTAATTGATTACCTGTGGTAGTAAAAATTATAATCCTCAAAGTGGTATCATATACATCAAATTTGAGAAAACATTTTACCCTGTCAAAATCAATATTTGATATATAATGACTCAATATTATGAAAAACAATAGAGGTTTTATGGGATGTCAATGAATTAAATTTTAAATCCATTTGACCCCTTCCCCACACATAAACCCATTATTTTCCCCAATTGTAGTTCTCAAAGTGTTATACACATGAAAAACATGTTGGTCCAAACATGTTTTCAAACGAAGTCATAAAATATTCCACTAAATGGATCTATATAAAATATTAGAAAACAATTAATCAGAGATATCACACTACAAGAACAAAAGTTCACTACATTATGCTGTCAATTTGGTTTACAAAGGAAATATAATTTCATAATGTTTCCTAAATCAAGTGAGTTTAGGATTGAATTTCCAAGAAAAACTAAAACTAAAATACAAATAACAATTACTCTAAAAAATTTAGGTCATTTTATGTCATTAAAACTTATTTAAATCACTAAATAGAGAGTGAACATAGATTAAAATAAATAATATAAAACATTTAAAACCAAAAACTGTCCTAATATTTTTTAAAATAAAGGGTAGTAATTATATTTAATATAGTTATGACAATTAATCCATCGTAATGAAAAATAAAATTAAAATGTTATAAAAATAATGTATCCTCCCATAAATACATTTAAATAGTACTTAATTTAGATAGATATAATTCATTAAAATAAAAAACAAATTATAATAGGTTTTAATAATTTTAAATTAACTAGATTTACTTTTTAGGAAACTTTTATTAAAATTTCTCTATGTAACATCATTTTCTAAGCATGAAAATCAAAATTTATCTATAAATGGAATATAAACCTAAAAAATTACTTTTCTAACTTACCTAAATAAAATGAACAAACTCTTCACTGCTAATAATGATGAATTACACTTCTATAAAAACCAATTCACCCCATAGTCAACATGCCTAACCAATTTTAATAATATTTATGGGAAAGTGAAACCCATTGATACTCCCACTACTAAGGGTCCCCAATTTAGAGAGATTCCAAATTGACGGAGAATAATTTAATTTAAAAAAATTAATATGGGAAAAAATAGAATCATGGGTTGAATGTAATGTAATACTAAAGTTATTGTATTTTGGTAAACAATACCCCAAATATGTTACATCCATGGGTATTTTATGTGAATGATTCATTAGAAAAAATATTGGTTTTTTTTAAAATACTATCATGTTCTCCAAAAAATTCATGTAACATAGCATCCTTTATAATCCTACAAAAATATTCCATGGTTCTAGTACATTGGATATATCAACCAGTTTCTTCAAGAACTAGTTTATAAAATATGGAATAAAGAAGTGTGGAAAGAAATTCAGAACATATATCTAAAAAGATATCCTCACACTCCACCTTCTCCCTTAAATAGTCCCTCACACCCGAGGCATTCAAAGGTACAAAAAAGATATAGAAATAAATGAAGTCATATAACTATCCATTACAGAATGAATGTATGAGGATATATCATTATCTGACTTATATAATACTCCCTCAAAATAATCTTGTATCTTTTCAATTTCATAAAAAATTATCATCCACGAAATTTAATGATATAGGTGATAAATTTATATTTACATCTCATAAAATTTTTATAAACTTGTTTAAATCACATTTAACATAATGAAAAAACACATATTCAACCCAAAGATAAATTTAATTTACTACATACACATATCATCAATAAAAAATAAATTTTTAGTATTGGAATAACCATAATCATACATAAACATCACAATTGGTGGAAAAAATAAGTAGAAACATGTTTATATAAATGGGATGGCTATACAACTTTAATTGATTTAGAATATCTACGAGTAATATAACTTTTTTTTATAGAAAAGATCATGGTTTAGAGAAATTTATTTCATAATGTGGATCTCAATTCACTCTAATCATTTTATTTCCTATATATATTTAGATTCAATAATGGATGAATGAAAATGAAATTTAATAGATACATTGATCAAATCATCAAAATGGTAATTATTTTATTTCTTAAAGTAATATCTAAAACACCCTTATCAACTTAATCAATGAAAAACATAGCACAATAGGGGAATCATTAGAAAAAATGAATTTCATGCTAATCCTCACTAGTATGAATGGTGAGATAAAACTTTCACACATCTATAAGTTCCTCATTTATGGCTATGAATGTCCTTACTAAAAATATTGAAAAATTATTATCATACATCATAATAATAATAAAGATGTATTTAGGAGAATAAAGTTTCCCTCTTCAACTATTAGGTCATCAACCCTCCCATAAGTACTAGAAAGTTAGTTATCATTTAACTAAATATAAAATAAATCAAATTAATATACTTAAAAAATATCCATTTGAATAGGGATTTTGGCATAAGGTTGATGCTATAACCTATATAACACAAGCACATAATCTTATAAGATCCAAAAAATTATATAAGAAATGTGAAAAGGATCCAGGGTGTTTCAAATTCTGAGTAATAGTTTTTTAAACAGTGAAAATACCACTATCAATCTTCTAATTTTTTAACCTTTACCCAAATTGATCTTATTGGATAATTTATTATTTCAATTTCATATATGTTGATATTTTATTTAAGGTGTATAAAAAGGAATATTGATATTAAATCACCAGAACCTATGATATAATTTGATGTAATCATTATCATTATTAATTTTTAATTTGTTTTACAAAAGGGAGGGGAGTGGAATAATTATTTAGGACTGATTAATTATTTTATCCATCGTCAACCCTCCCCCTATTTTATTTAACCAAAATTGAGTTCCAATTATAATATTTTTTTTTTAAATTTATTTTCCAAAAGAATATTTACCATTCTTATTATGTTGAAAATACATGTCTAGAGTTTATGTTATCTGTTTCTCTAGATTCCCAATTCAATATTAATCATGATTCAAAGCTTTATCTTTCCCAGAATTTTCCATTACTGTATATTTAGTTATTTTACCTACCCTAGATTATTCTTCCATGGCACTCTCCCATGGGTTTTTTTGGTTTTATAACAAAATTTACCTTCATCTCTCCCACCTAGACCTCTATCCATCTAACACATTGGATATTATAGGATATGAATCCATAGACTGTATTTTAAAGGAAAAAAGTAATCACACCTGGAAACTATAACAATATATTATTAATATCCCAGTTAGTGTGTAATAATTTTGACCCAAATTTATTTTAGGAATATATTTTGTGCTGTGATTGGTAATATGTGGTTGTAAACTGTTTAATTACCCATTTTTTCCTTTCATGATAAATTTGGGTGTTTTTAATATCAATTGTTGAACTAATTTGATAAAGGATCATTAACAATTTAATAATTATCCCTAAAACAAAAAAAATTAATCACTCTCACCAGAATACATTGGGAGATCAAATAAGGGAGAACAATTTTGGGATTGACCAAACATCACAAAATAAATTTATTTCTTTGTAACTATTATATCAACGACTATATTAGCTTGAATTTTTAGTTTAACCCAATGAATGGTTCAATTACTAGTATACATTTGATTTAATTATTTAAATAGTTTATCAAATAGTTTATTAATATCATCTATAGTCAAATCGTATAAGTCCACACTATAAAAATGGTAAACCATAATTCAGTTTTATGATATACGAAATTTATAAAAATTATCCATGAGCATGTGGGGGAGCTGACTGATGATTGAGATTTTTTTCTAATGAGATCACTAATAATATAAAAAGAGTCACAAACACCACTCCCTCATCAAATAAATCCAAATTATTATATTTTGAATCTCTATAATGACATTCCAAAGGTGAATGATTGATAAAAAGGACTTGAAAATTTCATTATAGGATACCAATATTTCCACATATATTACATTTAACCATGAAATATATGTAGTTATAAGATAGAAAGGAAAAACCCTAAACCCTAAATCATTCTCACAAAACCTGACTTGAGGAAATTTATAATAAGACTAATAATATAA
Organism: Viscum album; assembly: GCA_963277665.1. Lineage (NCBI taxonomy): Eukaryota > Viridiplantae > Streptophyta > Magnoliopsida > Santalales > Viscaceae > Viscum > Viscum album. Next base: position 1,772,528,505 of record OY728146.1, on the reverse strand, counting down.
AATAAATTCTAAATAATCCTCTTAAAAGAATTAGTGAATGATGGAGGTGTAAAGATATGTGAATCCTTGATCTAATAGTTCCTAGAACTACAAGATATTATTATACAATATGGTTTTCTATACACTAATTATTAATGAAAATCTCTATTTATAGGTTTCTCAAAGTCTCACGCTATGGGTTGTGGTCAGTTCTAATTTTTTTACCAAGAATGTTTGGTTCTAGACTTACAATATTTCCCTTTTCACTTTTAAATTTATTTCAATGTGAATAATTTTTTTATTGATATCATATATTAGAATTTTATGTTCATTATTTTTATCTTGAGTGATCATAAAAATTAAGTTAAACTTAATGAAATAACCCAACACACAATAGATTCTGTAAAAAATGTAAACTAAATTTTTTTCTGTATGATTTTATTGGTTTTTTTATTTATTTAAAATATTTTTTTGGATGAACATTCATTCCCTTGAAATTGCTAGAAAATATTTCCTGTATTCTTGGTTATATTCTAGAACCATGTTAAACTATTTATTTATAAAAATCTATAACTATCTATAGCTAGAGTGATAGTGATACGACTATCAAGTCCATAAGGATGGTGATTAGTGATTTCATGAAAAAATGATAGATTGATAAAAATATGTGAGAAGTGATGATAAAATAGTGAACAATGTAAAATCATGTAAATGATAATTAATACATACATAAGAGAACAAATAACCTACTAACTTAAGAAAATATTTCCAAAAAATTTAATTTACCTGAATTGAGGAAGTTATCTATTCTAATTATTTAATTCATAAATATCTATTTCCATAGAGAAAATGTAATAATTCACAAATATATGACTCAAAAAAAAATCTATGATATGGTGCTATCTTCTTTTTGTAGATCTTTTAACTACCATTATGGAGTAATTTTGTCATAATATTGAAGAGAATTCCAATATTTTCTAATTTTAATTACATTTTTAGAATAATTTTTTTTAATAAAACACTTTAACATCACTAAGTCTTTATAAAACTGAAATTTTTATGTAATAACTAATAAATAATGATCATTAATGTATCACCCTCCAGTTTCAAGTTCATGTCCACTTAATGATATATTTTGGGTCTAAATAATGGTTAGGTTGAGTTTTTGGAGCTTTTTAGGTTTTTTTGTGGTTTTAAGTCTACTTTATAAGTGAATGGTTTGTGCGAGATAATTATGACCATGAACTATCTGTATGAAACCTTACATGGGAAGAGAGCGGGCATTGGGTATGGTAACATTTTGAACAAAATTCTTCCAAACCATGTTAGAGCGCATTGGAAACTGTTCCTCTTGAAATAGAGGTAAATTCATATTTTTTTCATGATTAGTTTAAACATGTGGTCCAACTATGCAATTTGTGACCTTAAGATAGTAACACCATACTATTATAACATGGTTTACTAAACAGTGCCTCCTAACCGTGCGATGTAATATTGGCACACCTAAAATATGTATCTTAACTGAATTAATCCTTAGGACCCCCTCTAATCTTATAATCTATTTTGAACCCAAATTAAATTATCCCTTTAGGCTTGAGAGACTTTTCCTTTCAATCAAGAAGTGATTATTAGCTGAATAAAAGTGTGTTTTAGGTGTGAATTCATCATTAAGTCATCATTCTTCCAAATTCCATACCTCTTCTCTCTCTTGGAATCTAAGTTATAATCAATGATGGATATATTCATCTTCCATTATAGAAATATTTTTGTTTTATCATTATATTAATTTATTAAAATGATATATAAATAAGAATATAAAGACTTATTATGATGGTCTCAATTTTTCCAATGGTTGATAGATAGGTGACTGTTTTATTATATCTATATGACGTAGAACATGATGACTATGTTTAATATATATAATTTATTGAAAATATTTTCAAATACTGTTATGATTTTTTATAGAAAACATTTTGGGTTTTGTCTTTGGAATTTTGTAGAAATTGATAGATTTACAGAAAACCCTATTGTTTATAATTTTATAATTATGAATTTAAAAATATCATCTGTTTTATTATATATAATTTGTTTTTTGGAATTATTAGATATATTAAAAGTTTTTTTCGAAAGGTACTACATTGGTATCTATCTTACATGGTTGTCGTTAGATCATTTTCATTAGACAAGATCTTGTAGAAGGGTTGTGTGATATTTGGGAACCTTGTATTTGTTATATTGTGATGAATTTCTGGATTAAAAAGTTGATGATCATGATATAAAACTATCACCTCAAAATGCATGGTGTCTATACTTAGAGACATAGTTATTGATATTCTAAATAAATGGAAAAGATTTAATTTATTCAAATATATTCCACTAAAATTTTTAATGTTTTTATATAAATGTTTAATATATATTTAATCTATGTTTTACATTTTTTTATAACAATTTCTATCATAGTAGCGTGAGTTAGTAAGTTATTGGTGTAATCATATTTAGTTTAGTCTTTGTGTTGGATTAGTCACTATTTTTAATTTTTCGATTTCATCTATCGAGAAACATGTAAAGGAAACACATCTCAGTTCATTAGTGATACTTCTTGATACCATGTGATTATAATGTAGAGTTGGAGCTTGGATCATGTTGGGTGTTTCTTATTGATCTCACTTTGGATTTTATGTGTTTTTTTGTTTTTTTGGTTCCCTTTGAATATATATTTTTGTTTTCTATATTACTTTGGAATGTTTTATTAGTTTGGTAATGTTTTTGGTTTTATTTTGTACTCATGCAACATATATTGGTTTGGTTGGTTATGGTTTATATTTATTGAATATTTTTACTTTAAAAGGTAAAAACATCTCCCAAATACTTTCTGGACCCTTAACATTTATTTCCAGCCTTTGGTGGCATGGGCATCTCACCTAAGGCCTAGTATAACTATTATTACATCTCTATCTAATGAGGAGGGGTGGGATGTTATAAATGGTGTCATCTTGTTAGGTCCGTGACATAATAAATTATATGAACATTAGTTGTTCATTAAATTATTTTCATTTTGAGAAATTGAATAAGTTTTTTTCATAATGTTGAAAATTTTATCTATTTTCTTATCAGGATGCTAGTATAGGGATAGAATTTTTAGAACATGAAATATAGAGAAAAAAAGGCATAATTAACCTCCTTAGGATGAATGTCAAGTTACCATGGTGTATGGGTACATGAGTGTTTTAAGGAACTTAAATGTGTGTTTAATCCACATCTTCATGATTTTAGACAATGAGAGTTTCATGACATACATTGATAGTAAAAAAATAAATACGACATAATATTTCATTTAGAGATCTTTTGTTAATGAAATGGGAAAACTGATTACTTTTTAAAATATTAAACAAGGTTATTTTGAAAAGAAAAGTTGGATGTTTTTCAAAAATGGTTGAAATTTTGATGATGGTTAAATTTTTGAATGTTATGTTGTGATATGTGTATATATGGTAGAAGTTAATTGATAAGCCTTCATATTGTAATGTGTGAATGTAAGTAATGTTTTTTGGATTTGTGAGTGACATCAGATAGGAATTATTGAAATTAACTAGTGGAGGATTCCAAGTATGTGGTTACAAATAAAACATAGGTAAACCAATAGATGTTCCAAATCATTATATAGGATCTAATGACCATTGATATGGGTATTTGTAATGGATAACCTTTTTATGAGGACCATTTATTTCATTTCTAAAAGCATAATCCACCCATCTTTCTATGGGATTCTGAGCCGGAAAAAGAAGAATTCTAGTCCAAATAGATGAATTTAGTCTTTGATTTCCATAGGACACATATAGAGTCAAAAGTAATGTTGGAAACATAAATGAATGAGGATTCAGAATGACTGTGGTGGGAATTAGGAGTTCAGGATAAATTGGACCATGTCATGGAATGTGAGGATTTTGAGAAATTCTCTAAAAAAAATTCTATCCTCACATCTTCAGAACAAATTAATTGTTCAGTTCAAATAATGAGAATATTTTCGTGATTTATTGTGTGAATAAATATATTGATTTACTCTCCTTTTTTATAAATAATATTCTATATATTCATCCCGGAAGTAATATATTATTGGGTGGTGGTTGAAGCCTGATATTAACTAAATAATTTTCATTCTGTTTGTAACTGTTTCATTAGAAATTTTTAATTGAGAGACGGTGGAAGAAAAGAGACTCTATAGAAATATAATTGTGGAGAGCATGTTTATTTTTACAGGAACATGTGGGAGAACTAATGTAGGGAATAATCTAAAGAGGGACACCTATTTCTAGAGTTTTTTAAAGATCTAAATAGTTTCATGTGATTATTAGACATCCATCTACTAAAAAAGACGTAATTCCAGATTTATATAGTATGGTTTACTTGATAAAATTAATTGATATTATACAAAATAACATTAAGGATGCCAACATTACAACTTCATGGGACATCTTACTGCTTTTATCACAATGTTCCAACATTGACTGTGAGAGAATAATATCATGTTTATAAGGAATCATATTCTTTTATAATGTGATTCTCGTAGAATAATTGTCATCATACAAAAAAATAAGCAATGGTGATTCTGGGAACACCATGACCCAAAAAAAATTTAAATATAAATAGAGTGACAAAAAGAATATTTTAATAAGGAGGAAAATATATATATGTGAGAATGTAACATCCTCGTTCTGGATGCCACTAAACCGATGCTCCTAGTCAGGTCGTCACATGATCTCAAGCACGCCACCTTGTATTCCAAAGGGTTCTGACTAGTGGTGAGGGTCTAACAAGTCATGTTCCGAGACTATACCCTCTTTATCAGAGTAAGACAGAACAGAACACAATAAAAATAAAGGACAAAATATGATAAAATCAATAAACATGCCTAACAAAACATATCCCAATTGGGTACAATCCTAAAATCAAATTCAACATTCCGTACCATACTAGTGGTGCAATGTGAATAAATCCCAAAATAAAAAATTGGCCAAATCTACAAATGGGTCCTGACTCTATGTCTGGTTCTTTCTTTATGTATATCCTGAGCCCAACTAAATATCATAGATTAGGTCCCTTTCCCTCATCTGGAACTACAACCCAGAGATATTCTTAGGTACCCACCAGTGGCCTGAGCAGGGTGTGATTACAAAAAATCAGCAGGCCACTACCAACAGTGTCTACAAAACATCCAGTCTAACATATAGTGCATGCATGAACAAAATAAATTCAATGTACATAGGGGAATTTTCAGGTACTTTATGTTAACAATGTTCAATTAATATATTCCTATCATTTATCCTAATTACATTCCTTATACTATCTTCATTACACAATCAATTTAATCCCATGTTCCCTAGGTTAGGCATAAACATCATCTACACAAGTGTCTAAGGAAATCAATCACAATGCATAGGTAAAATAAATCAAGTCCCTATATCACTAGGGATACACATATCCCATCAACACAATATACTCACCTCTAAGAATTAGTTCGGGAGGAATGAAAATATTAGGGGAATATAGCCTTCGTCCCCTTCCCTAACCGATGCATTTTGGGGTGGAGTTTAGAGCCTCAGTTCTACTCGACCCATGTGCTTATAACCTCAAGTCAATAACCCACTCTACCAAGAAATTGTCACATGATTATTTATCATGTCACCATGACCATACCATAACATAACCAAGCATATTCAATTCCCATAGAATTCACTACAAAAGACAACAACATGGGAATTAAAATCATTCCATAACCCATTAACACATTTGGACTTTACAATTCATATCCATCTATATAAATTCCCATTCCTATGACATAAACCATTAGGTGTATTCAACAACCCCTATGCCTTATCCAAATTCATCATTGACCATTCATTAGCCCATTTATCATTTCAAGTACATTTCTCATACCACGTAACAAAACCACATTATTATGTTCAATCCATTAGATGTACCACATAATTCCCATGTATTAGACCATTCAGGTTATTCATCCATTCCCTTATTTCATATCATTAACATATCTCTCTTTTTTTCATTCCATATTTAAATTACACATTTACCATTTAATATGAACTAACCCTCTTAGGAATTTCTAACCAAAATTCATTAAACAATTGACATAATCCCATTAGACCCAAATTTCCCATTTCTATGTCATGCCAAGAAGCCCCTTACTCTTTTTCAACCTAGTAATATCTATTATCATTGTTTTCAAAACCTAATAAACTATTAAAACATGTTTTACATGGGCTACAAAATTCACTCATCAATCCTCCACTTAACCCTACCAATCTCTCGGTTCGGGATTTCCGGTGCACTCTATGGGTGGTTCTAAAATGGTTAAGCCCTCCTCCACTCATACCACGAGGATCAAGAAGGTTTCAATTCGTCACATAGAACACCCCCTTTTTATCAAACACTCCAATATAACCCAGAACACTATTTGGGGGAAAAACAACATGAACCTCCATGCACAAATCAAAAATAAAAGCATGGGATAATAATTATTGACCACCTACCTCGAATCCGAAGATGAACACACTCTAAATCATGGAATTAGATCTAGATTCAAGCACACTATGAATCACCAACTTTGGTCCCATCTAAAAAAGGGGGTTTTAGGGTTTTGGAAAATGATTGTAGAAACCACAATATGTAATCTAAAAAAAATTATCAAGAGGAGCATTAGACATACGTGAGGCTTCGATCTGCAACCAACGATGCTCCAAACAACCAATAATCGAAGGATAACCACCTTTTGGAGTATTGGGACATCCATGTTCTTCACTAGGGTTGTAGGGGTGAAATGGCGGTGAAACATGAGTTGGGGTTAAAAATACTAGAGTGGAAAGTTTGTAAAATTTCCAACATTAATGGGCCAGAAGGTTTCCCCGCACTGTTTGCAAAACTGTGTGGAAGCTACATCCATAAAATCACCCCTTTAGATGGTTTCATGGGTATTATGCATAGTTTTCTTAACTTTTCACCAACTGTGCGTAAATCTCTTTCCAAGTATGCACGGTTACCCGGGATCCTCCACATAGTTTTCACAAACTGTGCGCAAACCGTAAAACATGCCTAGAAATTTCTTTTTCCTTCTTTCATGTCCCAGAACCTTGGAACACCCTCAGGTGTTCACATGAACATGGGGAAACACTTATCTAGAAAAAATAAGAGGCCAAACCAAAACATAAACAAAAAAATACCATAAAAAGAATCTGGATCGTACAGCCTCCCCTCATTATAATGGCTCGTCCATGAGCCGCTCTTCTGGGCATCACCAACTTTCGTAACAATGGATCATGCCACAAGGTCTACCTATCCATTCCTACTTTCTATGTTTCTGGTTTAAAATAAAAAATTAACCAAACATGGAACAAGGGCATTGAATCTCCCCTCTAGGATCACTCACCGAAACCCACTACATGAACCAAAAAAACTCCTCAAGGATTTATCCACTTCAACCCTTCTCACCCTACAAACTTAATGGGGGAAACTTAGGGGACAAAATCTATCTCACACCACAAGAAAACTTAACAAACAATATCACATCATCATTAAGGAACCAATCACCACCTCATTAGCTTAATCCTCTACGCATCTCATGACCCAAATCACATGACAACATTTTCCTATTCCACCAACTCAAATGGTGGCCAAACACGATATCACCTAAATGAAAACACACGAGCCTTCCAACCACATTTTCTGACTATTTCACTACATTAATATACAACCAATGTCCACCCGAAACACTTGGGTACTCGACCAACTAAACTCATTCGATGTATCACTATCTGGGCTAACATACCCGAACGATTACCACTGAAGTCCTTCCTACTCAAAACTATGATCATGTAATCAACCAACAATTTAGGCGGTATGGTTCTCTCCACCATTTTTCGTTTCGTGGAACCTCCCCCATTACTAAAAGTCTTCCAGAAAAGAACTCAACTTTCCCATCACCTAAAATGTTTTAACTCACCGCCCCCAAGAATCCATATGGGCATTGTCCTGCATTGGAATACATCCACACCGTGAAAACCATTTGGAAGGACATTGATAAACTATACCTTCAAGAACTAAGATCAACATGAACTCACTATGGTACAAATTAATTTCAAAAGGGAACTTCTTCCCACAACATGAAATAAGAGTTTCATTACTCCCACCACACACTTTCATGTTTATCCTATCAGGTCTGTCCACACCTGGCTGGATTCCCCAGAGCACCCACTCTCCACTAATGGTACACTACCCACTTTGTCAACATCCTATGGTGCTTACTGACTTGAAGCCTATAATTATCATACCATTCACCGACTATGTTCATTTAATTAATTCTAGTATAATTCCATCATCGTGGAGTTACCACCCTCCAGACCGTCATCAGTATCAACCTTGGCATGACACCACATCACATGGACAAGGTTCTCCCTCCAACAAGATGTTCTAAAACCACCAAAGGGTATATTTCCTGAGTCTAACCCTGATATTCATTGGATTTATAGAACCCAACCTCTCTTTTCACTACCTGTTGTATTATCCATCCACACCCTTCATCCACATCAGCACATACATCCCAAACATCACACAGAACCACCCTGAGCCCGAACATGACACTTGGCTCATCAGTCACTAAACCTGAGTCCCACGTTGCCTCTCTGAATAACCAAAAAAACACCATATAGGTTCTTCATTATCATCATTGTTCCACTACATCAGATCGATGTTCTCCTCTCCACATCTAGGACTGACTTATCACTACCCCACTTAGGATTATTATTACGATTGATCCCCATGAGGTATTACAACCACCGCATATTACACTTGATCACAAAATGAACCCCAAAATTAGACATGTCCATGTAGATTTTTCTCAAAATTAGAAAACAAACGTCACCCTGTGCCAATTCCCGGCTTCTGTGAATAACACCCATGATGTTTGTAGACATTCAGTCCACTCTAAGGACTCCCCCCAAGCCATATATGGTGTAAAACTCCTCTATAGGATCCACATATACCGTTTCGTTGAGCGTAAACTCCATGATGTTACTCATCCAAAAAACACCTTTATGTCTCTTAGAGAAAGCCTGAGCTTCTCAACATACCTTGGATGATGTCAAGATATTGGGAATGCTTCTCTTTAAACGAGGTTTTCTAAAAAGTTGTAAAAAATACAACCACAAACTTATCCATTTATGATGTCAAACTATGGGACACCATGACCTGCCAAGGATTTCATGTCTCCCTTCCGAACACAGCTCAACATCACTGAACCACCACCACTCAGGTGTGATTTCCAACCAAGTTTAACTATCTATCCATGAAAAAACCACCATGAATCTATGAACCATCATTTCATGTGGCACTACTTCCACCACATCACTCGAGTTCTTCTGATGCATCCCTGACGGCTAACAACTGAAGCACAACAGTCTACAACCCCAATCGAAACAACAGTCTCTCACGAATCATCCTTTGCTTGGGTTTGACCCGTCACATGCTTACTTACCTAACCGTGTATAATTGTTAGTTAGTCTCATTAAACCTGAGGTGACCTGTTCATCTCACCCAACCACCCAACCATTCATACATCATGTTCAACCACTTGACCATCCTCACCTCAAGTGTCACCCTAAGGAGAAAAAATTTAATAACACTTGTGTCATCCTTTTCCCTTCTAATCCAAAACAACTTTGAGACATCCATTAATGATCATCCAAATAGGTGAGTTAGGAATCCATGAGTTGCAACCCTTATAAACAAATCATACCTATTATCACAACACTAGAGTTCCCTTACAAAGGGACTGGGAACAACTATACCATTCAATAAAACATGGGGTACTTAGTTTGCAATGAATCCACCTCTGAAGAATCTCATATACTCCATATTCTGAGGTACCTGCACATCTCGGCTATCCTCCCATGAGGTCACCCATGAATTTTCTGATACTATCATCGCATAACCACAACTTGAGTGGAACCACCAACCATCAACCTTCCCACATAGCCCTCAAGGCAAAGGATGAAAAGTAAAACACTATGTTTCCCAATAACAACGTCCAAAACATCTACATGTGTGACACACACACAAGAACCAGTAACCCCATCTAACCTCTCTCATAGGTCACATTGAAGGCTGGGAGATAGAAACTCCATAGACTGGAGTGATAAACATGAAAATACATTGAACCTTTCTCCAAACCATACATATCATGTCACAAACCAAGTAATGATCATGCCTGGCACTCTCACTCCAGTTCTGATGCACACAATGGATAGTGAACCAAACAACCATTAACTCTAGGATACACAACATAGGTGTACACTTATTTTGTCACTACGAGCCCATCATCCTCTATGAGATTCAAAACAAAACTCATATGGTATATAATCAATAGGTCCCCAAGACCCATGAACCATCCTTAGGGTCTAGTACACACTCTGCCTAGTTGCGAACCATGATCGTTTCCTCACTCATATTACCAAACACCACCTCACATCCCAATGGACACAACCCCACCAAGGGTTCCATTAACACACCACATAGGTCATATTATAACCAATATGGCATCACATTGAAAATCCAATGTCTCAAACTGGAGAACTCTCTCACTGCCCCAACCCACACACACAAGTGTCAAAATGACAACGTAAAGGATACCCACCTCTAGAATCAAACATTCTTATTTTAAACTAATCATTATCCTCACACTTTTAATAATATATGATAGAATTTAATCATATATGGAAAGATCTGACACTATCAACCTTAAACAAACCAATCTTTATTCTTTATCCCAACGTTCAACATTACACTTTGAACATAACTGTCAACCATACCTACTGTTGATCATGGTCCACATGGGGAAACTGATATACATAATCACATGTTTTTCATCAATACCTCTTCAAAAACATTATTATTTTACAATGAAATCCATTCCTCTTAGGCACATTTACCATTTTAAAACTTGTTACAATCATCATTTTAAACTCATTCACATTATTCATTAGGATAACTCGTTAACCCTTTTTCCATCACTGCACAAATCCTTCTATTTTGGAAACCGTTCAATCATTAGAATTTATCATAGCCTAAGATTTTAACTTGTTTATAACATTTATTTCTACCCAATATTATTTGACTATTTACATTCATTCTTTTTATTCACTCACTTACATTACAATTTTTAGAAATAATTTGGTTTTCATATTTATCAAGGATGTAAAATGAATTCCAATCTATATGCCCCATAAAAACATCCCATGTGCATATGCCTATAATGATAAATGGATGAAAAAACTCAAGTCACTCTGCTAATGACAAAAATATCATAAATCTGTAAAATCACTCAACATGTGCCTCACCCGACAATGAAATATCATTCAACTATAATAACACATATCAAGAATGACAATTCCCACCTAGGGTGACTTGGGTTTTCCCTCATACATGGGTTAGCTACTCGCATGAATGGGCTCATTAATAACGCTCAATATATCTTAATCTCTTATCTACCATACCCAAATAGTAATAAAGAGGGATTCACTACTTTGAAAACACATTGTAACATCCCCAACCTTGATGCAACTAAATTGGTGATCCGATATTTGTTGTCACATGAACTCATGTGTGCCTCCTCTTATGCCAGATGTTGCCGACTAGAGGTGAGTGTATAATAATTCACATGGGGATACTATACCCTCTTTAATAGAGTAAGACCCAACAGAACACAATAAAAATAACCGAAGCAATATAAAAAAACCAATAAACTTTCATAACTAAATGTTTCCCAATGGTGTACAGACTTTAAATCAAATACAACCATTCCATGTGATACTAGTGGTCAAAAGTGAATAAATCCCAAAATAAAACAAACATCCAAATATTTAAACATGTCCCAAATCTATGTCTGGATCCTTTTCCATTTACATACCAAGCCCATCTCAACATCCTAGAGTAGGGAAATTCCCTTTTCCTAAACAGTATCCAATAGATCTTCTCGGGTACCTAACAGCTTCCCGGGCAGGGTGAGAGTACAAAACTCAGCAGGCGACCAACAATAGTGTCTATAAAGCATCCTATCTAATTGATAGTGCATGCATGTACAAAATAAATTTTATGGAAACAAGTGATAGTTTGGGTTCCATACATTTACAATGTTTATTTAATTTATTCCTATCATTTATCCAACTTACATTCCTTACACCATCTTCATTTCTCAATCCATTTAATCACATGTTCTCGAGGTTGGGCATACATATCATCTACACAAGTGTCTATGGAAATGAATCAAAATTTATTGGGGAAATAAACCATCTCCCTATCTCACTAGGGATACAAATATCACATTAACACATTATCCTCAACTCAAAGACTTAATTCCGGTCAAATGAAACAATTAGGGGAATATAGCCTCCTTCCCCTCCCCTAACCTGTGAATTTTGGGGTGAAGTTTAGAGCCTCAGTGTAACTCGACCCATGGGCTTAGAAACTCATGTCAATACCCCAATCTACTAAGCCATGTGTACATGTTTATCTATCAAGTCACCAAAACCAGACCATAACACAACTAATCATATTCAATGCCATTAGAATTCATAATACTTGACAACAACATGAGAATTAATATCATTCCATAACCCATTAACACATTTACCAATTAAAATTCATAGCCATCTAGCCAAATTACAATTTGTGTTCCTTAACTCATTAGGTGTATTCAACAAGCCCTATGCCTTATCCAAATTCATCATTTATAATTAATTAACCCATTTATACCATTTATAATTTCATGTACATTTCTCAAATCATGTAACACAACCAATTTATTACTTTCAACCCATTAGGTGTAGCACATAATTACTATGAATTAACCCATTAAACTTATTAATACATTAAATATTAGAATATCATTAATATATATTCCTTTTTCATGCAATTTTCCAATTACAAGTTTACCATTTAATATGCACCAACCCTCTTTGGCATTTCTAACCAAAATTCGTTAAACAGTTGACATAATATCCTTCCACCAAAATTGAATGATTACATGTCATGCCAATCAACCACTAATGAATCACCAATCTAGGAATATCTATTATCATTCCATAAACAACCTATCCAGTAATCAAAACTTGTTCTACATGGGATTCATACTTTACTCGGAAATCCATCACTTGAGCCTACAACTTTCTCGGTTCGGGATTTCTGGCACACCCTATGGGTGGCCCTAAAATGGATAAGCCCTCCTCCATGCATCCCATAGGGATCGGATGGGTTTCAATTGTTCACATAGACAACCACTTTTTAATTAAAGAGTCCAACGGAACCAAGAACACAATTTGGGAAAAGTAAAAAACTACCTTCCATGCACAAATCAAAAATAAAAATATGGGATAATAATTATAGACCACCTCCCTCGAATCCAAAGATGAACACACTCTTAATCATGGCCTTAGATATTGATTCAATCATCCCATAAAGACACAACCTATGTTCCATTATAAAAAGAGGGATATAGGGTTTTAGAAGAATTTGGGAGAAATCAAAAGTTCTAATCCTAAAAATAGAATCAATATATGAATTAGACTAACTTGAGGCTTCGATCTGCAACAAAAAATGCTCGAAAAGACCACAAATTTGTTGAGAACCGCCTCTTAGATGATTGTACCGTCCAAATTTGTCACTAGGGTTGTAGGGGTTGAAAAGGAGTAGAAACCTGAGTTGGGGTAAAAAATACAATAGTGGAATTTTTAAAATTTTCCAACTTTAATGGGAAACATGTTTACCCACACGGTTTTCCAAACCCTGTGCAATCCACGCCGAATATACTACTTGAAAATCACCCCATTCATACTATATACTGCAAATTATACATAGTTCTATTAATTGTGAACTAACCTTGTGTTAGGATCTATCCAAGGCTACATGTTTTCCTAGGATTCTCTCCACGATTTTCACTAACAATATGAAAACTATGAAACATGGATAGAAATTTATTTTTCTTTATAATTCATTTCCCAAACCCCAGAAACACCCTTGAGTCTTCACAAGAACATAAGGAAACACTTATCTAGCCAAAAAGGAGAGGCCAAAACATAACGTAAACAAAAACACAACTTATAAAGATTTGGGATCTTATAGAGAAAGTCATCATGGACGATCAGTCAGGTCCTTCAATAGTGATAAGTAAAACACTGTTGTATTCTACCCTTTTACATGATTTTTCAGATATGGGTTCCTCTCACATGTTTATTTCTTCATGTGTTATTGATCATATGGGGTTTCATGTTTAGATTATTCCTTCAATTTTAAAACATCAAACTTCTCTGGGCCAAAGATAATGTTAAGAAGTTATGAATATTAATTTTCAGTAACAATAAATGTGTCTATGATTCATTGGTATATATCTATTATTGAGATGAATTTATTATACATGGTTTTCGTTATGGATTTCATGTAATTATTGATGTCTCATATGAACTATTATTCCTGAGAGGTTTGTTTCACATCTCTGGATGGCATCGATCATCTCTTTATAGATGATTATGATGCAATAGAATGTTGAGTAAGACTTTTATTATTAATGGATGTAACCATATCTTATAACATGGAAGAAAAAACCTTGGTATCTATGGATAATATTTGTAATATAGATTTTACAACTAGGTTGACCATTTTTTGGACATTTTCCACACAAAAAAATCAAGGTTTTCACCAAAAAGAGAAGTGGGGTTTATGATTGACCACATAACAAGGACAAATACTATCTAATATTGGTTTTATATGAGGTATCCTATAGAATTAATTTAAATTAATGTAAACTAGAATACTTGGAAAAAAAATGATTCAATATGAGATTAACATATATATGGGAAACACGTTTATTTAAAAATACAGAAATAACTCTTAAGATATATGTGGATTATGTTAAGCTTAAAAAATTCATGATAATGAATCGCTATCATCTTCCTTGATTTGATGATCATTTTGATTAATTTAGGGGATACCAGTTGTTCCATGAGATTTAAATACATTGAGGATACCACCAATTGTGATTTTAGAATGAAGATATTCTGAAAATTTCTTTCACAAGAAGATTTGTGAATTTTGAATTTATCATTATACATTTTGGTCTTAAGAATAGACAATATTCTTATATGTAATTAATGAATCTAATATTTTATAGGTATTTTGATTCATTTTTTGTGGATTTTTATGATATACTACTATATTTTATAAAAAAGAACTAATCATGAGAAACACATTTCTATAGTTTTTGGTATTATTTTTGAAAATCGTCTTTATTCATTATTATCAATGTGTGATTTTTGGATACAATGGTTGTGTTTAATTAGAAATTAAAATTCAAAATATTATTTTCTATAGATTCTAAAAATATATGAACTTTTATATCTTTTAAACCACATGGGAATGTATATAAAATAAATATATTTTTGGATTGATGGTTTAATACATCTTTTTGTATATGATTTTTCACATTTGGTAACATCGATGACAGATTCAACAAGGAATTATATTTCATTCCAATAGAACAAGGAATGTATGAAATCATGTCAATAACATATGGTTAAACATACTATATATCATATCCTATAATTTCTAGAGATTTTATATGGATATGAGGTCTATAATGATTCATCATGATCATTGTTGGTTTGCGTTCACATGAAGAGTGATGATTTTTTTTCTTATAGATCGCTAAAGAAATGGGTGAATGGGAAAAATTACACAATACACAATTTGGAGTAAGATGTAGTAATTAATTATTTAATAACCTAATTTCATTACAAATATAATGAATATATATGATATTTATATAATGTAAAAAATTCTATAGATGATGAAACAAGGATTCAATTAATAAGAAAAACAAGTGACAAGTTAAAACATACTAAAAAATTATGAAATTAACACATGGATCAATGAAAATAATGAAATATTGTTATTTAATGTGTAATAAGATATTTTAATAATATAATATATGATATTTTAACATGAATATGGTTTTATAATAAGTTATTTTTACTCTTATAACTATTATATAAGAGGTTAAAGTCTATTCACACAATAGGAAACATTGGCTAAGAGATTTCATCTCAATTTACATTTCATTGAATCTTATTTGTTTTTATAAATAAATTCACTATTTATAGTTTATATAATTCTATTTGACTTGTTATATCATGAATCTAAAAATTATCATGATATTATATGTTTCATTTAATTAGTGTGGAATAATGTTTCATATATTTCAATGTGGTATGGGACACTTTTCTATTTGTAAAGATTATTTTCCTCAAGAATTTTTTAACAGTCTTTCAATGGTATTTCAATTCTACAATGTCAACAACCATTATTTTCACATATCCTATAGTAATGAATTATTAATGAATCCGTATTATTTATTCAATGTTTCTATTTGATGATATGGAATATTTTTTATTTATTTATTACTCCATACGAAGAATGATTTAGACATGAACTCAAAATATGGGGTCCAAACATTATATTTTCCCTTGATGCATTGATAGGTTATGATTAGACAGTTATGTTAGAAAAATTAAATTGGTTTTCTCCATAATTTTAAAGGGTTCTTGATGATTGATCTTGAAATTAACAGGTTATCATGTTATTTATACATGATACATCATAATTAATATTTTCATTCATAAGTATTTCAATTTCATTGTTATTATCTATGGGGTTTTACTATGGTAAAATCATTGAATGATTTTCTATCTCTAAATATTGACTAAATAGGATTTTTTATCAATTTATTAACGTTCCATATTTTTTATTACTTATCTAGTTGTTGAATGTAATGTGTTATCGATTTTTTACCTACCCTGTTAATTTATTCACATGGATTCATTATTGCTTCCAATTTACATACACTTATTTATAATTTTAGCTCACCCGTATTATGTTTTCATTCCCATGGTTATGAATAAATAATCATGGAATAGGTTTTATTGGATGAATAATTTTTCATTTTATCATGTATTGTGTTTTATTTTCTTTTCCCAATGTTATATGGGTATCATGTATGAAATATAGATTTCTAATAAAAATAAACTAAGTGGTCCTTTAGGATTTGATTCATAGTAATCATGAAAATGTAATAATGTAATGTGTCAACATATGGCTTCTCTTGTCAGGGTATCATAATTGATATCAAAAGAAGCTAATCATAAAACAAGTAATCTAGATTTTGATAACATAGTTCAAGGAAAAAAATTATAAGATAGAATTTGATAATAAATATAGAATAACATCCTTGGATTATGGTTTGGTAGAGATTATGTAAATATTCATAGTATTACATCACTAACTAGAAACTACATATTTACATGATTCTAGAATAGATGTACCTTGTAACAACCCGAGATTTTATAAGATACATTCTTTTTAATTTCATTCATATCTTCTATTGTACGAGACACCAATATTATATTTTGCTATACACAACACCGTATTAGCTTGCAGTATACGCAACACTTTTCAAGGCTCTTGTTACACACAATTTCAAGTTCGTTTGATAGAATTTATTCTACGCAACATTGAGTGTATATATATATATATTCAATGTATAAATAAAATATGGTTGGATTCTATTATATGCAACAACAAAGGAGTCGTTCACTACACGCAACCCTGACTTGTCTTGTATTACACGCAATCACGACCTTCCTCGATAGCGTGTGTTGTACGCAATACTGGGATTTACTAAACAATGATATATTATTATAATATTGTTATGAACTAGCCGTTATGAATAGTTTTAACTAAATTTTGAATTTTATAACATTATTATTCATCTTACACATTTTCTAGAACATGGTATAAGAACAAAATAAATTTTTTCGGGTCAAATAAGTATTTTTCAAAAAAATGAAGTTTTGCCGCCTTTTGATGGCGCACCCACTTTAAATATAGTTTTTGACATGTTTATAAGTTCTATTTGACAAAATAAAATTATTATTTGGAATAAATAAATAAAAATTTACTTTGGATAAAATTTTCATTTTATTCTGATGACTTTCATATTTTGATGAATAGTAAAAACACGATATATTTTAATTAAAAACAACTTTTTCTATGGAAATAATTAATATTGATAGATTATTAATTTGAGTTGTTTTAAAGTATATTTAGAATATATTTTTACAATTTAATACAATGTTGGTCATTGAATATAATTTTACATTTAAACCAGACATAAACAAGTGTCAATCTTTCGATAGTTATTATCTCTTAAAAACACGCTATTTGTTTTGATGACGGGAATTAATTTTTAAATTAATTAATGCAACTCATATGTTTTGAATTTGGTAAAATAGACATCATTTTTGAGTTCATAATATCAAATATAGCTTAGGCCTAATTTTTGGTATTTTTCTGGAAACATTCATTTTTTGATGAATAGTGAAACCACTAAGTGGTAGTTAAGAAAAATGAATTTTTCATAAAACTTAATTTTACCGCTTCTGTGAGTGGAATTTCAAAAATTCGAGTGACATGGCTGATGTCAGTAAGTAAAATGTGGTTCAAGGAGATGAAAATAATTTTTGGTGAATAGTAACTTTTTACTTTTTTTACCACGGTTAAAAGTAAATAGGGTAATTAAAGGTAAAAATGATATTATTATTACCCTAACACATGTCCTAATTCTATTGGACAAGTGTTATTCGACCAAAAACAACCTTAGGAATAAAATATGACCATTTAGGCCCACTTGGATTAGATTAGGACATTTATTATTAATTTATTTAAAGAAGGGTTAAAATAGTTAAAATCAATGTTTAATAAGTAAATCATTTCTAATATGGGGTTATACATAAGATAAATTCGACTATAAATATTAATTAGAAAGATAAAAATATTTCCATCATAATGGTATTTTATTTGTAATTTTTAGACATCATATAATTTAATTTATTTATGACACATAGATGATGCAGTAATTGTCTTATTAATGAAATATTGACATAATTGATGTTATAAATTCCCAAATAAATGTAATTTGAGACTTTTTATGACATAAACTAATTTTCTAGGTTAATATGACATTTTATTGTTGATTTAAGTAACTTGGTTCGAACTTATCATTCTGTTATGAATTTCATAAAAATCATGTACCAAATAGTGTCAAAATTGACATAAATTAGTTTTTAAAACAAATATTATATTATTAATTGTTATTTTATTCCTAAAAATCTATTGTTCGGCCACATTACTTAGATAAGGTTATATATATTAATAATAAAAAACTTGGGGTTTGTTTGGTATGATATAGTAACTTTATTAACCATATAGTGTAAGAAAACAAAAAGACACTGTAAAAGTTAAATTATTTAACTTAGAGTTAAATCTAAATGATAAGGTAAACATAATAACCAAAACTTGTCTAAATCCTATTGTATGTGAGGATTTCGACCCATCCCCACTTTATCTTCGAAATAAGACCCTTTGGAACCATTATAAACCGAATTTGACCTTAATATAATATAATATTTTGAGATTTCCTAAGGTGCCCCTCTCCTCCCTTATAAAAGGGAACCTCCTCCCTCTCCTCCTCACACCAATTTGAGCATTCAAGCTCGTCCAACACCTGCCTAAATCTCTTCTACACTTCCCTAGTATCATTCTGGAGGTCCTGGGCTTCTTCAAAGATCATCCTTAGTTCTTTAAGTGGAGGTTAAGTAAAGGCGCGTCAAAAAGAGGTAATATCCATTACCGATCTTTTTCAATTTCTTTCTTCTTCAACTTATTATTCTTTAGTTGTTTCATGATAAATTAATAACATAAGTATTTCTTATATAATGATATGTTATTATAAATATGAAACAACTCTAATTAACCTTCTATCCATCCTACGGAAAATGGAAATCACCGCGAGTGCGTACGTACGGAATACCGTCTCCAAACCGTGGTGTAATCTATTTTACGCCACCACCTTAATTGTATTGGTATAATGGTGTAATGAGTAACTATATATGATTATTATAAAGTTATATTGATACTAAAATAGTATACATACACTTCAACACAATTCCACGACCATGGGAACAATATCATCGCTCGTGCGTACGTATGGACTACCGTCTCCACGACGCGATGAGATGCATTCTCCCCATTAACCATTCTTGAATGATTATAAAGTATATATAATGAATAATAATGAAATATCTGACATGTTAAATCTACTGGATTTATGTATATATATATATATGTATGTCATCTACTTACTTCCATTCAAGACAATAATGAAAGGAAAACAGCATTCATGCGTACGTACGGACTACCGTCTCCATGAACGGTGTGTTTCATTTCATTTATCTATCTATTATATATATATACTGAATATATATGATATATAAATCATGTTTTATATTCTGGAAGTAAGTAAATCATGATATAATTAATAATAATGTGAGGAACAACAAGTCCAAACACCTACGATAAATAAAAAGATTTTACGCAAAACACTTCTTTAACATGGAATTTACAAAAGAACGGGTAATATAAAGTCATAAGTGAACCATATATGATATCATAACAATTAATATGATTCTATAATAAGTTAATGAAATTATTTAAATTATTATACAGGAGGTTCGGATATGTACAAAGCATATCGGATATATGGTAAGGGAAAATATCACAATATCATTTTTATCCGAGATTGTTTATACTTTGGTTTTTAATGGGGTGTATTTTATCATCCACATCCATGTTTCCTCAATATGTAATATTATTTACATCCACCTACAATTGTTTAAATCCAATTTTACCCTTAGGTGAGTTTTTAGTAAAAGATATGAAAGGAATATTTTGTCGTTTTTCATACGAGGTACTTTTTGACTTTTCCGACAAAAGTACGAAAAGAATGTTTTCTAACTTATACGGGATGAATGTATTTTTAAAACATTATTTACATGAAACTTAATTTACAAGTTTTCAAGTTTATTTTTAATCAACTTCTTTTAGTTTGGAATTTTATGACATGTTAAGAAAGGAAAAGTGTTTTTGAAGTAGAAAAGATATTTTCCTCTTGAATAGAGTTCAAGTGTTTTATCAAAATTATTTTCCATCTTAGATAATAAAGGATTCTGTTTCTATACCTATTATTACATTGATTTTATTATGTTGTGATGGAATTATGTTTATGAATACCTTTATCTTATATGAATTGTTTTATGATGTCACGATGTTTAAGATTCCCATTTTTATTAGATGAGTTATGCTATGATGTATGGTTTATGATTTTGTGGCACACATAAGAATGGTATCATTATGAGATAGGTGGGACCTATATCTCCCTCCAATGCATTTGGTAAAGATTTTATATCTCATGAGATAGACATGGCTGGAACGGTAGGTTATACCGGTTCAGTGAAACATGACTGAAATGAGGGGTGAACTCGGTTCAGAAAGGGACTGTGTCCACTAAGATAGTCTTGGCAATGAGTCTTGACTAATAAGAAATGATTCTCTATGATTATGTGTGTATTCCACAAAGTGTCATGTTTTAAGTTATGATTATTGGGATTTCATTTCACTACTATGATTTATCCCATGTTATGATATTATGATCTCTTTTGCAGGTTAAGATTTCCAAAATGTTATGTTCTTATGAATATGATGTGATTGATTTTTCTTTTGTTTACCCATACTGAGAATTTGAGCTCACCCTTTTTATGTTTTCTTTTCCCCAGGATATAAAGAAAGGTTTTAGGTAAGAAAAAAAAAGGAAGATCTTTATGGGAGATGTTGAATATCTTTCACCATGATTAGAAGATTATGTTCCGAGTTTCCAAAGACAGTAAACTATTACGGTCCTTGTGTGTGCGTTTTTGTTATGTAATAAGTATTCCGCAAAAGTAAGGTAATGTCCTTGTACGTCATGCTTTGGGTCTCTATAGTTGGTATCAAAGGAAAGGATTAGTCAACCTTTGGAAACTAGGATGCGAAAACGTTAGTGAGATCCCTAGAGATATTTCTAAGGTATGTCTAGGGATGTCCCTAAGGATAAGTATACGTATAGGATATAGTCCTAGAACTATGGTAACGATCTTAGAATTTAACCTAAGATGTTAGATATTAAGGCTACTCCCCCTTTACTATGTTGTTTTTCCTAGTATTATTTTTTCCTCTCACACTATTATTTTTGGGTATTAGATGATGGCTGGAACCCGAAGGAACCGTGTTGATCAATGCAATGGACAATGTAATGATTGTCCTCCTGAACAAACAAATGTTATGGGAGATGGAGGGAAAAATATTATTGCTATACTTACACAAGATATGAATCATTCTGGACTTCCAAATAAGCAGAGAAGGGAACAATATTATATTGAGTCCTTCATGAGGCAACGTCCACCTTCTTTCAGTGGGTCTTCCGATCCCCTTGTTGCTGAACAATGGATTAGTACCACTGAAAAGATATTTTCAGTTCTTCAATGTTCTAAACATGATAAAGTCTTCTTAGTAGTATATTGTTTGGAAGGTGAAGCTGATCAATGGTGGAATCTTATCAAGAATACGAGTCCAAGAGATGAAATTGAGTCCCTAGAATGGGACAAGTTCAAGAACTTGTTTTTCAGTAAGTACTTACCTCGTATTCTTCGAACAAAGATGGAAAAGGAGTTTCTTGAGCTGAAGCAGAAGGATGATGAATCTGTTGGTATATACGAAGAGAATTTTACAAGACGTGCAAGGTATGCTTCTGGCATTATCATCCAACCTGAAAGTAAAGTTGATCAATTTTCAGTGGCTTAAAACCAAGTCTTCGAAGGGAATTAGCTATAAGAGACTTCAGTAGATATGAAGAAATTGTGCGTTGTGCTGTCAAGGTATAAATGGAAGTTGGTGTTACATATCCATCTCATGGTTTTGACAAGAAACGAAAGATGGAGTTCAAGGAGAAATCTCAGAATAATGGTGAAAAGAAGATGAATGTTTCCTTATGCACAAAGTGTGGAAAGAAGCATGGTGGAGATTGTCTTAAAGGGACTAGAAAATTTTTTAAGTTTGGAAAAGAAGGTCATCGAGCAGCTGAGTGTCGAAGTAATGGAAAAAGGGTTTCTAATGATGTGAATAAAGCAAACAATGCAGAGAACACAGCACCAACACTTTAATGCTTCAAGTTCAAGGAAATGGGGCATTATGCTAATAAATTCCCTAATCCAAGGGTTAGTGATGATCGACATGAGCAACCACTTAAGGCAAAGGACAAAGGGAAGTCACATGCGATCACCATTGGCGATGTTGAATATGAAAATGATGTGGTGGAATGATTAAGTATTTATGTAATGGCATTCCAAAATAATGTTGTATATTGTATCATGGAATATTGGAGTATTTATGTTTTGGTCTATTGTGGTTTTCAATAATTTTATGGCATCGGTAACCATGAAAAGTGATTGAAATATTTTTTGAAATCAGATAATATGCACATAATGAAGGGATAAAGAGAATCTAATATGTTTGATAGTATTCATGAGCTCATGATTGATATAAGGACTAAGTGATATCATGGTTTGAGTATATAGAATTTTGAGGATTTTGTTATGTGGAAAGTGTTAACTTTTAACTGCATTCATGTTTTCACTATGGTTCAATGGGTATTCAAGAGAATACATTATTAAGGCCTTTGAATGTTTGGGATGTGACCAACAAGTCATATCTTATGATATATCGGGATCAACGATGGTATTAAATCTCGGGTAATCGTTTTCACTATATTATGAGAATGGACTGCAGTATTATGGATAAGCCTAAAGATTGGAATGGATTATGTTTCACATAAGTTAGTATTGTTTCGATATTATTGATGGGATGTTATAGTAATATAGTTTTAGAAAAAGGAAAACCTGCAGGACGGGCGACAACCCATCGTGTCGGACAAGGACGTAGGAATCGAACCCACAAACGAAGTGCGACTGGCCTTTATCGCCTACCACTGGCCTACAAGAATTCCCTGGTTAGTAGAAACTAGTTTTATTTTATTAAGAGGTATGATATATGAAGTATAAGTTCATTTTAGGAACCATATATGATTAATCTCACTATAGATGGACTTATGTATTTTTTGATAAATTTTCTAACCTTTTGTTTGAGACAGATGGAATGTCCCATCATTCTATCACATGATCTGCTAACACATCACGAATGAAAAATTCAACTTCAGTTCTTCAAGAGATGAAGTGGAAATTGTCCAAATAATTACAAATGGTGAGACTATACCAAAATCAAGAAAGTATTTCTTGTAATTCAATTTTCATCAACTTTAGGGAAATGATCTTGAAAAAACCAAAAATGTTGTCCTACTTCCCTTATATCCGATGAATAAGATGGTATATTAGATAATCATAAATCTATGGCTTTGTGATTGTTGGCTTTTTCATAGCCATGTTCTCTACCACTCTCCATTAGAACATGATGGTTAGATTTCTCTTCCATATCTATATTTTCACCTATGTGGAAACCCAGTGATTAGTTTATTTGGGTAACCATTACGTTTCATAATTTTGTTTTTAAAGATTGGTTTTGGTATTCCTTTTTACGATGTGGGTTTCTATTGAAGAAACTTTCAAATAGTAAACCATTTATAACCCCGACGAATTTCGAGGGCGAAATTCATTTTAAGGGGGGTAGAATGTAACAACCCGAGATTTTATAAGATACATTCTTTTTAATTTCATTCATATCATCTATTGAACGACACGCCATGATTATCTTGC
Organism: Viscum album; assembly: GCA_963277665.1. Taxonomy (NCBI): domain Eukaryota; kingdom Viridiplantae; phylum Streptophyta; class Magnoliopsida; order Santalales; family Viscaceae; genus Viscum; species Viscum album. The sequence continues at coordinate 1,772,503,720 of OY728146.1, read as the reverse complement.
GCTATACGCAACACCGTATTAGCTTGCAGTATACACAACACTTTTATTGGCTCTTGTTACACACAATTTCAAGTTCGTTTGATAGAAGTTATTTTACGCAACATTGAGTATATATATATATATATATTCAATGTATAAATAAAATATGGTTGGATTCTATTATACACAACAACAGAGCAGTCGTGCACTACACGCAACCCTGACTTGGCTTGCATTACACGCAATCGCGACCTTCCTCGATAGCGTGTGTTGTACGCAATACCGGGATTTACTAAACAACGATATATTATTATAATATTGTTATGAACTAGCCGTTATGAATAGTGTTAACTAAATTTTTAATTTTATAACATTATTATTAATCTTACACATTTTCTAGAACATGGTATAAGAACAAAATAAATTTTTCGGGTAAAATAAGTATTTTTCAATAAAATGCAGTTTTGCCACCTTTTGATAGCGCAACCACTTCAAAAATAGTTTTTGACATGTTTATAAGTTACATTTGAAAAAATAAAATTATTCTTTGGAATAAATAAATAAAAATTTACTTTGGATAAATTTTTCATTTTATTCTGATGACTTTCATATTTTGATGAATAGTTAAAACACGCTATATTTTAATTAAAAACAACGTTTTCAATCAAAATAATTAATAGTGATAAATTATTATTTTGAGTGGTTTTAAAGTATATTTAGAATATATTTTTACAATTTAATACAATGTTTGTCATTGAATATTATTTCACATTTAAACCAGGCATAAACAAGTGCCAATCTTTTGATAGTTATTATCTCTTAAAAACACGCTATTTGTTTTGACGACAGGAATTACATTTTAAATTAATTAATGAAAATTATATGTTTTAAATTTGGTAAAATAGACATCATTTTTGAGTTCATAATATCAAATATATATTAGGACTAATTTTGGTATTTTTCTGGAAACTTTCATTTTTTGATGAATAGTGAAACCACTAAGTGGTAGTTAAGAAAAATGAATTTTTCATAAAACTTAATTTTACCACTTCTGTGAGTGTAATTTCAAAAATCCAAGAGACACGGTTGATTTCAGTAATTAAAATGTGCTTCAATGAGATGAAAATAATTTTTGGTGAATAGTAACTTTTTACTTTTCTACCACGGTTAAAAGTAAATATGGTAATTAACGGTAAAAATGATATTATTATTAGCATAACACATGTCCTAATTCTATTGGACAAGTGTAATTCGACCAAAAAAAACCTTAGGAATAAAATATGACCATTTAGGCCCACTTGGATTAGATTAGGACATTTATTATTAATTTATTTAAAGAAGGTTAAAATAGTTAAAATCAATGTTTAATAAGTAAATTATTTTTCATATGGGGTTATTCATAAGCTAAATTCAACTATAAATATTAATTAGAAAGATAAAACGATTTCCTACATAATGGTATTTTATTTGTAATTTTTAGACATTAAATAATTTAATTTATTTATGACACAAAGATGATGCAGTAATTGTCTTATTAATGAAATATTGACATAATTGATGGTATAAATGCCTAAATAAATGTAATTGGAGACTTTTTATGACGTACACTAATTTTATAGGTTAATATCACATGTTATTGTGGATTTACGTAACTTGGTTCGAACTTATCATTCTTTTATGAATTTCATAAAAGTCATGTACCAAATAGTGTTAAAATTGACATAAATTAGTTTTTAAAACAAATATAATATTATGGAATGTTATTTTATTCCTAAAAATCTAAGGTTCGGCCAAATGACTTAGATAAGGTTATATATATTAATAATAAACAACTTGGGGTTTGTTTGGCTTGATATAGTAAGTTTATTAACCATATAGTGTAAGAAAACAAAAAGACACTGTAAAAATTAAATTATTTAACTTAGAGAAAAATCTAATTGATAAGGTTAAAATAATAACCAAAACATGTCTAAATACTATTGGATGAGGGGATTCCGACCCATCCCAACTTTAGCTTCGAAATAAGACCCTTTGGAACCATTATAAACCGAATTTGACCTTAATATAATATAATATTTTGAGATTTTCCTAAGGTGCCCCTCTCCTCCCTTATAAAAGGGCACCTCCTCCCTCTTCTCCTCACACCAATTTGAGCATTCAAGCTCATCCAAACCCTACCAAAATATCTTCTCCACTTCCCTAGTGTCATCCTAGAGGTCCTGGGCTTCTTCAAATACCATACTTAGTTCTTTAAGTGGAGGTTAAGTGAAGGCGCGTCAAAAAGCGGTAATATCCATTATCGATCTTTTTCAATTTCTTTCTTCTTCAACTTCTTCTTCTTTAGTTGTTTCATGATAAAGTAATAACATCAGAATTTATTATATACTGATATTTTATTATAAATATGAAACAACTCTAATTAACCTTCTATCCATCCAACGGAAAAAGAAAATCACCGCGCGTGCGTATATACGGAATACCGTCTGCACGCCGTGGTGTAAACTATTTTCCGCCACCACCTAAATTGGATGGGTATAATGGTGTAATGAGTAACTATATATTATTATTATAAAGTGATATTGATACTTAAATAGTATACATACACTTAAACACAATTCCACGACCATGGGAACAATATCATCCCTCGTGCGTATGTACGGACTACCGTCTCCACGACGCGATGAGATTCATTTTCCACATTAACCATTCATGAATGATTATAAAGTATATATAATGAATAATAATGAAATATATGACTTTTTAAATCTACTGGATTTATGTATATATATATATATGTATGTCATCTACTTACTTCCATTCAAGACAATAAGGAAAGGAAAACAGCGTTCATGCGTACGTACGAACTACCGTCTCCAAGAACGGTGTGTTTCATTTAATTTATCTATCTATTATATATATATATATACTGAATATATATGATATATAAATCGTGTTTTATATTTTGGAAGTTAGTAAATCATGATATAAGTAATAATAATGTCAAGAACAACAAGTCCAAACACCTACGATAAATAAAATGATTTTACCCAAAACACATCTTTAACATGGAATTTACAAAAGAACGTGTAATATAAAGTCATAAGTGAACCATATATGATATCATAACAATGAATATGATTCTTTAATAAGTTAATGAAATTATTTAAATCATTATACAGGAGGTTCAGATACGTACAAATCATATCAGACATAAGTTAAGGGAAAATATCACAATCTCATTTTTATCCGAGATTGTTTATACTTTGGTATTTACTGGGGTGTATTTTATCATACACATCCATTTTTACTCAATATGTAATATTATTTACATCCACCTACAATTGTTTAAATCTAATTTTACCCTTCGGTGAGTTTTTAGTAAATTATATGAAAGGAATCTTTTGTCATTTTTCATACGAGGTACTTTTTGACTTTTCCGACAAAAGTACGAAAATAATGTTTTTTTAACTTATACGGGATGAATGGATTTTTAAAACATTATTTCCATGAAACTTACTTTACAAGTTTTCATGTTTGTTTTTAATTAACTTCTTTTAGTTTATAATTGTATGACATGTTATGAAAGGAAAACTGTTTTTGAAGTAGAAAGGATATTTTCCTCAAGAATGGAGTTCAAGTGTTTTATCAAAATTATTTTCCATCTAAGATAATAAAGGGTTCTGTTTCTATCCCTATTATTACATTTATTTTATTGTTTTGTGATGGAATTATGTTTATGAATTCCTTTATCTTATATGAATTGTTTTATGATGTCACAATGTTTAAGATTCCCATTTTTATTACATGGGTTATGCTATGATGTATGGTTTATGATTTTGTGGCACACATAAGAATGGTATCATTATGAGATGGGTGGGACCTATATCACCCTCCAATACATTTGGTAAAGATTTTATATCTCATGAGATAGACATGGCTGGAACGGTAGGTTATACCAGTTCAGTGAAACAGGACGAAAATGAGGGGCGAACTCAGTTCCGAAAGGGACTTTGTCCACTAAGATAGTCTTGGCAATGAGTCTTGACTAATAAGAAATGATTTTCTATGAATATGTGGGTATGACACAATGTTTCATGTTTTAATTTATTATTATTGGGATTTCATTTCACTACTATGATTTATCCCATGTTATGATATTATGATCTCTTTTGCAGGTTAAGATTTCCAAAATGTTATGTTCTTATGAATATGATGTGATTGATTTTTCTTTTGTTTACCCTTACTGAGCATTTCAGCCCAACCTTTTTTTGTTTTCTTTTCCCAAGGATATAAATAAATGTTTTAGTTAAGAAAAAAGGGAAGATCATTATGGGAGATGTTGGAGATCTTTCACCATGACTAGAAGATTACGTTCCGAGTTTCCAAAGACACTAAACTATTACGGTCCTTGTGTGTTTGTTTTTGTTATATAATAAGTATTCCGCAAAAGTAATGTAATGTCCTTGTACGTCAAGCTTTGGGTCTCTACATACCTAGGGTATCAACTATGACATGGTTTGTTGGACCCAACTCAATGTATCCTAGTACACGCCAATGGGCCTTACTATGCACTTGGTTTGACATTCCCAGGGGATATGCTAAGGATAATTATAATTTTATTTTCAAACTATTATGAAGGATTTATAAGTAATAATTTCCCAAAACAATCTAAAATTTATGATTCTATGATTTATGATGCATAAATTAATTTCAGGTGACTTAACATATTTAGAATTATAGAGTATATTTTATGAGCTAATCTAGTATATTCCATTGTTTAGAAATATAACCTAGAAAGGAGTATTGTATCTATAAACATAGAAATTGTTGAGGTTCATCTAATGAGAAATAAAACAATGGTGGTATTGGAATTGAGAAAATTATAGCTATATAAGGGAAACTTAATCACGTTATGGAAAATAGACATTCTCGAGTAGGGAAACCTATTACACTGAGAGAATATACTATGCTAGATCTCTTTAAGTGACAGAATCCCCCATCGTTTAGTGGGACTACTAATCCAATTGTATTTGAGGAATGGTTTATGTCATTGGAGATGATATTTGGGTCCATGGGATGCAATAAAATGGAATCTGATACATCTATAGACAATTTCATAAAAGGTGATGCAAATAAATTGTGGATCTTGATCCAAAATACCAGGGAGGTAGAGGAAATAGAATTCTTGTAATGTATAAAACTGAAGGATAAATTTTTCAATACATACATCCCTGATGATCAAAAAATTGAGATGAAGAGGGGCCTAATAGCTTATTGAAATTTAATGAATATTGTGTTTTATATTTTGAATCTACCACTAAAATATGATCCATGTATTCTACTGATAACATATGAAACACATAGAGAAATATTGACCACTTATTTGACGGCCTTAATCCAAATCTCTAAAGAGAATATGTTTTTCAAAAAAATCATCATATGAAGAAATAAATCATTATTTCATCGAAATGGATAATAAATTTTATAGAACAAATATATTCATGGGAAACTATGAGAAAATTATCTATACGAGCATTCTGAAAAAACTAATGTATCCAATAAGAATATGAAAACTCAACGATTTCCGTCACTTAAAAACCATGGAAAAAAGAACAACATGGAATTTGTAATGGTAATATGAGTTTGTTATACATTTAGGGATTGGGGTAACCTGGCTCATGAGTGAAAATGGATGAACAAAAACACTATTGTGAAAATTTTCAACTATAGGGAGATGGGGGTCAATGTAAATGAATTACCCATTCATTAAGGGAACTCACCACAGATGATTCCTATGGTCGATGGGAAAGCATAAGTGATCCCTATAGTGGAGGTCAATATATGAAATGGAGTGGTGGAAGGTATATTAATCGTAACTGAAAATTTATCCAATGCCTTATTTGATTATGGGTTATCACACTCATTTTTATCTACCAATTTTTCAAAAAAAATTATACATTTCCCATTTGATTTAATAATAGAGTTATTAGTTAAAAATACTAAGGGATGTATCATAACAACATAAATGTGTCATGAAATCCCCATTATAATTCATAAAAATGATTTATTTTCTAAACATTTTATTATACCTATGTTTCACATTGAAATTATCCTTGGTATTTAATAGATCTATAAATATGATTGGAAAAATATATTTCAATAAAATGGAAATTACAATTTCTAAGTAAGATGTAAAATCCCTTAATAGTAGGGAAGAATGTTAATCACATGATTCTTATCTAGATCCACACCCAGTAGTTCTATTAAATGAAATTCTTGGGGAATAGTAGAATAAAATAGTTAGTAAAGAAAAATGTGGTATCAAAATTGAAGATGTTATTATTATACAAGTATAAATGGATGTATTTCATGATGAACTAATTTAACATCCCCCAAAGTTTGAATTCAAATTTTATATTGATTTGATCCAAGATTCAAGAACTATATTAATATACCACTATTGAATGTAAATTATAAAATTAGTGGATTTTAATAAACAACTAAAGTATTTTTGTAATGATGGATTTATTTGACTTAGTGTTTCACTATAGGGATCCACCATCCACATTGTTAGGAATAAGAATGGATATATGATGTTGTGCATTAATTATAAAGAAATAAGTGCTATGAAAATAAAGAACATATATCCTCTACCTTGAATTGATGAATTGATTTATCAAAATACCATAGCCCAATATTTTTAAAATATTTAATTTCGTTTTAGTTATTAGAAATTACGATTGAAGAATAAAGATATTAGAAAGACATATTTTTGGATGTGGTATAAACATTACATATTAATTGTAATTCCATTTGGATTGGCTAATGCACCAAATATTTTTATAGAACTAATGAATAGAGTAATCATGAATATCTTGATGATTTTTTGTGGTTTTCATTTATGATATTCGAGTGTATTCAAGAAGCTACGAGGAAAATAAGAATCATTTTTGAATAATTCTTAGGACTCATATAAGAGATTTGTTATATGGGAAATATAATAATTATGACATGGATTCAAGAACTTTTTTCACGAACATATTTTCTCCAAGGATGTAATATCATTTGACATTGAAAAGAAAAATGTAGTCATAAACTGGACTACACTAACAAACCTAAATGAGGTACATAGTTCCACTGTATTGGAAGGTTACTATTATCTATTCGTTCCGAATTTTGTCTGATCAGCTATCATATTTAATAAAATTATATGTAAAGGGGCTGTATTTGTCTCTAAAAAGGAATTTAAGAATTATTTGATGAACTAAATAGAATTTTAGTCAATGATCTAATTTTGACAGAACCATCTTGGAGTGATGGTTTAGGAATACATAGTGATTCATCAAAGAAGGGACTTGGTTCTGTCATAATGAATAATGATAAACTTATTTCTTATGTGTCAAGGAAATTGAAGAATAATGGAAAAAACCTCCAACCCACAATCCTGAGTTAGTTTCTAGAATATTAGATTTGAAAATATGGAGAAATTATCTCTACTGTGAAGGATGTGAAGAATACATGTATCGTAAGAGCCTAAAGCACATCATTTCATAGAAAGAGATCAACATGAGAAAAATCCAATGGCTCAAGTTATGTAAAAATTATTATTGACCAATAAAATACCACCTAGGAAAAAATTAAATTGTTGTAAGATACTCATAGATCAAATACCTCTATAGACACTGGGACAAAGAAGATTTATAGAGACTTTCATGAACATTTTTTCATGGGATAAAATGAATTGGGAAATTCATGTTTATTTATCATGTTATTTTTTTCAACAAGTGAAATATGTGACGAAACATCCTAAATCAGTGTTGAAATTGGATGAAATTACCATGGTCCTTTTCATTGGACAACTAAAGGCTCCAATATAGAATAATTATATATGAGTTATTTTCGATTGCCCAAATAAATATTCATGTTTTCTTGTTATAAGATAAGACCTGACTCTTTATTTCCTCAGAAATATATTAATTATTGATGTTTTAAGACTTCATATAGAACCTCTATAAATTTATTCTTATCGAGATCCCAATGTTCCCTCAAAATTTAGGAAGATTATTTACAAGTCTCTTGGCCCTGAGATTCAATTGATCACTACCTATTATCCTCAAAATGATGGAAAATATAAAAGGATAATTCAAATAATGGATGAAATGTTAGGTCATTCATGATCAACATCCATGGTATGTGGGATAATTACTTACCTTTGGTATAGTTTTCTAGTAATAATAGTATCCATTCAAATTTTATAATGGCTCCATAGGAAGTACTATATTTCAAATAATTTCATACCATAACTTATTGGGATGAGGCTGGTGAACAAAAACGCATATGCCCATAACAGTTTGATAAAAAAACAATAATATTAATGTCTATTCGAGATCATCTTAAATTAGGTCAATGTAAGAAAAAGTGTTATTCCGATAATTGGAGGAAAGATTTAGAGCTAAAAGTAGGAGATCATGATTTCTTGAATTTATCTCCATGAAAGGGTGTTATAAGGTTTGAGATAAAAGGGAAAATGGATCCTAGGTACATCAGACCCTTTGAGATTATATAAAGGGTTGGAGTTGTTGTGTATCATTTAACAATGCCACAAAATCTCTTAAAGGTGCACAATGTCTTCTATATATCAATGACACAGAAGTACATTTATGTTATAATACATGTGATCAAATCAGATGATATATATTTGCAACCTAATATTTCATACAATGAAGAACCCATCTAGATTCTTGATACTATATACAATTTGTTGAAGAATCGAATAACTCATCTGGTAAAACTACTCTGAAGAAATTAAAAAATGGACGATGAAACATAGGAACCAAAGGATTCAATATAGGATAAATAACCAGATATTTTTGAATATAATAAAATGTAAATTTTATGGATGAATTTTTTGTAGGAGGGGTTAATGTATCAACCAAATAATTTAATGTATTTTCATTTTAGAATAAATTTAATTTTGTAATACATACAACAATTAATTTAAACAAAACATTATTTAGTCATGTTTTACACAATAAATTAAATTATCACACATTTAGATGGTTTATATTGTGAATTTATATATTATATATCCAAAAAAAATTTGAAACTCATCAAAAATATTTTATTCACACAACATCAAAATAATCCCAATTTGACGCATAAAATAATATATTTTTGTTAATACACTTTTATAAACTTTTATGGGGGACCAATTTTCAATCCATTTTTTGGAAATTTTATAAATATTATACGTTAAAATATACATAATATATGAAACATGAAAAAAAATTATGTTAGGTTAGATTTTTGGTATTTTTGTGTGACTATTCATTTTTAGATGAATAGTATAAAATACCAAATTTTGATTCACAAATTCTTTTTGGTATAATTTATTAATAAAGGAAAATTATAAATATAATTGTATTTAAAGTATAGTTAGATTACATTTTTATCATATATAGAAATTTTAGTCACTAAAATAAATTTCAAATTTTAATTCAATATAAAAACATAACAATCTTTTGAATGATTTTACGTGAAAATCATGCATTATCATCCCATTTGAGGGATTATTTTTAAATTAATTAATTAATTTTTTTAATTGAACTTGGAAAAATGGATTCCAAATTATTAATTAGAATAATTTATAATTTATAATATGGTAAAATGATCTTTTAACGAAAATATTTGTTATAGTGAATAAAATTATTTAAAAGATTAAGAGAAAAACTAGTTTCACAAAGGACTAAACCTTAATATTAGGGGACCAAATGACCTATAAAATTCTCCAAAAATAAATTTTATGGACATATATAGAACCTAAACTCATTTCATCTAATTATTAACATTATTGGAGCCATGTTCCATTGAAAAAATGTGGGTGGAATTCCCTTTCCAAAAATTACATGAGTGTCACTCCTCCTCCACTATAAAAAGGAATCCTCTCCTCCCACATCATCACACAACTAAGGAAACATTGGATCAACCAATATCTACAAACATAGTTCCATAAAATTCACACCCATATTATATAAGTCTCATATTGAGAATTATTCTATCTAAGGATGCCCTTTGGTGCAAACCAGAAGGAGTTACGCAGTAAAGAGGTAACAACTGTCCTCAAGATCCTTAGTATTATTTCTGTTATCCACACCATAAAATATCTTTACTAATTGATTATAAAATAAAACTAGTATAATTAATATTTTTTTATGTTTTAATGTTTTGGTATTTACCTGAAATTACACAGACATTAATCTAATGTGTAGCAAACCTACTGTTTATGTGTACGACGAATTACATCCTAATGGAATAATGACTATTCATTTTTATTTTACCAGACCTCATGATGGGGATTAAGATAGAAATTTTGTTTAAATATGATATATATTATATTTAATATTTATTTATTTGAATTAAATTATTATACAACACATACCTTTATACATTCAATTTTGTGTAAATATGATATCAATATTTGTAGAAAGGTAGACTACTACCTCTTCAGAGAAATGAGATTTGTTCACACTATACATGGAGCATATAAAGGTTGATTTTAATAAAAACATGTTAAATACAATATATTAATATTTTAATTTAATAATAATACACATAAGTAACATTGACTTATCATTATTTTAGTGCGCTAAATAAATGAATGTAGTTTTCATGTGTATATATGATCTACCATCTCCATAAATGTGGCATTTCATTTAATATCACCAAATATTTTGAATTATTATAAATAAATATACACTTAATATATATGATATTTAATTCATTTTATATATTCTATATATGGTGAAACCATTATCTAAATATTAATAACAATAAGGGAAAGTTTAAAACATACTCGACAAACTATGCAATTAACATCCAAAATAGTGACAATAATGAAAGATTATTATTAAATGGATAATAAGATATTATAAGAAGATAAAATAGGATATTATAAAAACTAATATGGTTATTTAATAATATAGAAACACACTAAAACCATTTTACATGAGGTTAAGGACCATTAACACAAAAGGAATTAGAAGGTAAGGGATTTTCTGTTAATTTACATTCTAATGAGATTTATTTGTTGTTATGCACCAATAAAATTTTTATACTGTATTTATTAAACATTGACATGTTATATAAGAAATATCCTAATTATCAGGATATTATATAATTAATTTAATTGATTGGAAATTATGACTTAAATGTTTCTAAGTGATATGGAACGCATTGGATTTTTTTACTGATTATTTTTCTCTTGACTATTTTAATGATCTTTCAATAGTATTTCCCATCTGCAATGACAAAAACAAGTTTTTTCACTTCTCCTATATTGATGAATTAATTATAAATCTATATTATTTATTAATTATGGATTTTTGATGAATGTAATATTTTTTATTTGTTAATTACTCAATATAAGGAATATTTTAGACATGAAATGTCAGGTTATAACAAAAAATTATATATCACCTCAATCCACTTATGGGTTCTCATGAGGCAATTATGTTAAAAATTTTAAATAGGTTTCTACAAATAGTTTTAAACCATATGGAGGGTCGATATTGACTGTAATAGGTTCTGATATGACATAGATATAATTTCCAAGAATTAATCATTTACTTCAAAGATATATCAGTTATCACTATTATAATCCATGATATTTTCATACAAAAAATTAAATGGATCAATTTTAATCACAATATATTATTAAAACAGAATGTGATTTCGGTTTATTACCTTACCATATTGATTATTACTTATCCAATTTTTATAATGACATGTGTTATCAGTTATTTTCTTTACCATATTGAGTTATTATAATTGATTCATTATTGCTTCCTCTTTACATACAATTACTAATCATTTGAGCTCACCATTATCATGTTTATTTTCCCTAGGGAATGAAGAAATAATATTTTAATAATCATTAAATCATTCATATTATTTCATATTATAATGTAACATGTTTTATTTTCTTTTCCCAATGTATTATGGGTATCATGCACATATTATAGATTTCCAAAACATCTAAACTGATCAGTCCATTAGGATTTGATTCCTTGAAATCATGCCATTGTAATAATGTAATACACTTCATTTGGGTTTATGGGGTAAGGTGCTACAATTGATATTAGAACTTTTATAGATCCTAGGGTAGTTTACTACAATAATTATTAAAAAAACCCTAATTATTCCATTACTAGGTTGTAGACCGTATTTTAGAGAACATATAAAAAGTTAAGGGAATCATGTTACATTCTAGGTTCTCTCGTAATATGTTGCAATTTTATAGTGATTAGATTTAAGGGAGGGTTAATCAGATGGATTTTTTTGGTCTTTCCCTTTCTAACTTTTTGTGTAGTTTTTCTTGGTATGTATAGAACTTTTTTTATCTAAATAATTAGTCATGTTACTCTAATTTTTTTTATGGTTTTGGATATATTTAAGACTTTTTTTGGTTAAAATATTTGTACCTCACCATGTGATGGCTAGATTGGGAAGACGTTTTTGATGATATGGGATGGTTTGTTACCAATTTGAATCAAAGGTAATTATCCACTTCATGTGTGTCAACACATCCTGAGTATGGTTTTGTTCATTGAATGAACAACATTTATGAACATCTGAATTCTATTTTTTAGTGTGAGAATAGTCCTAGACATCTAACTTCTGTGACTGAATTTATGTTACCCTGTGTAGTCATGGATTTTTACCATATTTGAGAATTGGTGTTTAAGGTAATTTAAATTAACTATATGAGAATTATATTTAAATGGAAATATTAATTTATTAAAGAATATTAAAAGTTTTGAGAATTCATAATAGGTTTATGTTCTTGTCATTTTGGTGTATTCATATTGTTCCCAAATTTGACTGAGGATTTTTTAATCTTCTGAAGTCTAATTGGGGTTTTTGTGTGACTATTATAAAGTGCCTATGAGGAGATCTATTCCAAATTCAAGTGAGGAAGCTGTTAGATAGGTTTCATAGGCCAATCTTATAGTGGACCCTTTTATTATAGAAGCTATAATCTAAACTATTCAGACTCTAGTTACAGAAGGATTTGGGGAACCAAGATGAGCAGTTGATCACATCATAAAATTTACAGAGTAGTATCCACATATCGTACATGGTGATAATGAATATAGGAATATGAAAAATATATTTGGATGATTGAGAGGATATTGAATTTCATTATGACTCATCATAACTCTATGATGTATTTTTTAATGTCTATTCTTGATGGACTGGGAACGAGATGGTAGGACATAATTAACGGAGATTTGTTTCCTGATGATATCACCAAGGATTATTTTAAGAAAATATTAAACTCATTTTTATACTAGGAAATTTAATTGGGTAATTACTTGGGATTTATTTGGCCAGAGAATAGTGTGGCAGCCCAATCTAACCCATAATCAGGATATTGTCTACTTTGGACCATGATAGCATAGTGTTTCATTCCATGGGCTTCATCCCCCAAGAATCCTGAAGGAAAAGTCCTAATTATGGGATAGGTATCCACACCATATTATAATAGGGTGTTTCATGCTCTTACACCTTATAGGTGGGACTGCCATAATCCACCCCTAGAACATCCCAATATTCTCACTATCATAACAAATTGGCAGTGGCTATGATACCATTTGTGATGGAACAATCTAGCTCATGATCATGATATTTTCCACTTTATGCCTAGATTACACATTTTTTCTTACCCTTGGCTTTGGACCCCATGCATCTCCCAGGAAAAATACTCATGATGGGAGATATATCCAGACCACCTTATAAATAGGTCCTTCATTTTCATCCTCCTTCGATTTGGGATTTCCATTAACATGGAAAAAACAAAAATAAAATAATCTAAATAATGATTTAAAATCACTAATAACTATATTTAGGTTTAGAAAATAGTGCACCTCATCTATGGGTTTTAATTATAAAATCATGAAATTTTTTAGTAAACAATACATTTAACATATTAAAATTTTCATTTAAGAATGCATTTATATATTTATTAAAGAAAAAATTAATGTATTATAACATTTAAATATAATATGGTATGGTAATCCTACCACTGCAAACACATAACAAAAATGATTTCAATAACTTATATATTACATGTGTAAAAGTTAAAGACTTTTTACCTTAGGTGAAACAATGTCGGGTAGGGTGGGTTGGCGTTTGAGTTTAACTACACCACTGAAACATTTTTTTTGTAAATAAAAATATGTTCAAGATTCTAATCATTAATATGAGCACATAAACACCAATGACACATCAATCCAATTAATATAGAAACAGAAATTGAATATAAATATTTGGAATAATAGTAATAATAATAATAATAAAATAAAAAGAATAAAATTGGAGGGGAGGAGGGAGATGTGAGCAAGGGGTAGAGCCTCCTGTATTACCCTTTTTTGTGCCCCAACATAAAATTTATATCATCATTTTCTTATTTTATTAAACTTCCATTATTATTATTTAAAATAGTGTAAAACCCATAATACATTTGTTAAATCTCATTTGATTCCCAAAACCGCAACATCATTAATTAGTCTATCAAACATTTATTTTCCTTTTTAGTTACTCTTTTTAAAAATATTAAAACATAAATTAATATATATTAAAAGTCATATATATATATATATTTAAATGAATTATATATATACATGAAACCATATATATATAAACACCCATTTATATAAACACACACACACACATATAAATTTAATCCCCACCCACACACATATATATACATATGTATATATGTCCCATATATATATATATATATACCTGACATAGATTTTTGTCCCAAATTTAATAATAATAATAATAATAATAATAAAATAATTATTATTAAATATAACCCATCATTTTCACCATTATAATTTTAACAACAACCATTAAATATATATAACAACTAATACATTAATATTAATGCCTATTTTAATTTAGTTGGGAAATTTAATAATATCATAATTATCACAAAAAACACATATTATTTATATCATAACGAAATTTATTAATTGTGGAAGTATTTTTTATTTTTTTTGTTTTCAACACAAATAATATTATTAAAAAAAATGTTTTATTATTATTTCTAACTACCGAAAAAAATATTTATAAAAAAATTAAATTATATTCATGTATTATATAACCAAACATTCGAAACTCTGAGATAATATACCCCACCTAAGCTAAACCTTGAGTCCCAGAAATAATGGTGGGAACATATTTCTATTAAGATGCACCGTTTGAGAGAAATTATTAAATTATTATTTAAATTTGTAATCATAAATTACTTAAATTAAAAGAATGTATTATCACATGTGAGTTTGTCAAACACAAGATACACATTAATGGTATACTCTACCCAGGGTAAACCAGATATTACAGACCTAACAGTGGTCTCATATTTCTTATATGATGCACTGTTTATGAGAAATTAATTAATTAATATTTTAAATCGAATAAGAAATTAATTTAAAAATTGTGGGTATGATCATGTGTGATGTTTCCAAATACCCGACACACATAAATTTTATACCATGCTTAGGATAAATATTGCATTTTGAACCTAAAAGTTGTTTTATATTTCCTCTATAATGCATCATTTATTAGTTATTATTTTATTTAGAAAAAATGCACACTTTTATGGATAAAATATATTTCATATTTTTTTATCAACGTTGAGATTCTACGGGCCTCCGAATGTAGTGATGACTTACCATGTAAATATAAAAATATTTCTTAGATTATTTCAAAGAGTTAAATAAGGATTTTACCGTTACTAAATCCATAATAATCATAATTATTTAAAAATTAAATTTTCATTCCAAAATACTTGTAATTTATAAAAAAAAGTGGGGTTTTGTTATCATTTAAAAAATGAGGATGTTGCAGCCTCCCCAACTTAGAACATATTATCCTAGAGAATCCTCAGGGAACAATGAAAACATCACCCAACCAATAGGAGTTGTGAAGTCTCACTCAGTTGGCCACATTGCATTTCTAAATTCCCACCACACCCTTAAGAATTGACTAGAAAATTGGCACATAAGACATTAATATCTAAACAAACTCCCATTTTTCCAATGGAAACATTAAAATATTGCTTATCCAATCTCTTTTATCTAAGAAGACCATGTTTTCATATCTTGAAAAAACTAACTAGTGGTGCTTACCACCATAGGTTTCAAATATTAAAAAATGTATCTAATTCCACGCCACATCACCATCACAACTAGAATTGACTAAAAAAGAACGCCATTAATCATTCGAGAGATTTTCCTAGCATGATTTTCATTAACATAACAATCTTTATTACTTATAAGGTCATAACAGGGAACCCATAATAAGAAATTGTCAAATTCTAGATCGACCAAATATAACTGGATGCACAATCTTTCCATGAAGAAATTCCTATCCTTTCTTCCACATATGCCATAACCCAATGACAAGTTTCATTGGGAGACCAATTAATGAATCTAAAATACCCTTAATGCCTTATCACGAAATAAGACCGACACTCTTTTAGTGAATCAATGAAGATGTTATGATTGGGGACATGCTTGTCACTGGAATAAGAGTACACTAAAAGTGTTTTAAGATTACTAAGAAGATCAGTCAAACCAATACTGGTAAATATCCCTTACAAGAGGATCTACTTCACCGACCAATATAGAAACATTAATCGACCACCAAGAGTTTAACACCCAATGAATTTTTGTGAAATTACAAGATTAACCACTAAAATACACAAATGAAAAACATCGTTTCATAGAGGTTTCATAAACCACCAACCACACCATCACCATAATGATGAGAAAGAACAAAAACATAAACACTAAAAATAATGAAATGATCCCCACCTTAGGAGTGAAATAGTCATTAAAAATGTGTAAACAAACAACTCAAAAGTGTAGTAGGTCAAAAGAACCCTAAATGAAAATGATTAAAAGATTTTTATAAAAATAAAAACCAAACCGAACGGCATGTAAAATCACCAGAGTCTCTAAAATTAATACCGATATTTGGAAGAAACATGATTTATTTTCTCCCTGGTCACTCTACCTCAGAGATGGCCTGAGATTGTACCCCACAAAGCAAGGCTCGATAATCCTATTGAACTGATCTGGGTTTTTCGTCATTTAACACTTAATGACCACCACGTTCATGAACATATTCTACCTCAAGGATTTGAAACAAATATTTCACATCTTGAATAATATCCATATGTTGTATTCCCTATGAACTCAAGAATCAGATGCTCCATAAAAGAGATTTAACCCTTAGTCATTTTCCCCATACTACCATTAACTCGAATGATTCTATACCAAGTTGTCCATTACCAAGGAAAAGAAAGGGTCAAAGATACCATAGACACCCATCTGAATAAGTGTGTGAATATAATCTTGGAGTCCTTAAAGGGAAAAAGAAATATGAATGACACCAAATGTAATAAACTCACAATATTTATAATGGTATTTAAATTCAAAGGGTTCTACCATCTATGGGACAACCACTTACAAAAGAACAAGTGTCGACCCTATCATTAGATCATGCCAATCCAAAAACTCTTAGATCTAGAGCCTCTCATTTAAGAAATTTATAAAAAGGAAATGAAATATGAATATTTATTTTCATTCCATTATAGGGATACACAAAGGAAAAGATAATGCTACCATTGCACGCGGGTTTAAATGAAGGATTTTTATATAGGATCCATCTTCATGTTATTTAGTTTATTTAAATTTTAATCATTGACCATTTAAAATATTTAACAAACACATATTTTAAAAGATTCCAAATATCAAAAAACAACTTTTTAAAAAAAAGATTATACTTATTTGACATTCATTAAAACTTGGGAAATTTAAAAGAATTAAATACTTTTATGTTATTATATAAAAGCAGACCAATGGGGATATTTCTAAGGAAACCTGGGTTTATCATTATTCAATCCAATGAATGTTTCATAACATTTAATGATTTAAAAAACCCCTAAGGTTTATCCTATAAGAACCATGATCCGAATGGCCTACGTGGATATAGTTGACCATTTTGATGGTTAACCAGGTCATTCCAAATTAATGTTTAACAACATTTAATCATATTTAAAACTCAAATATGGATAGATATTATGTGTTACATTTTCTCATTTTTAAGGAACCCATAAACCTTAAGACTGAAAACTGGATCCCATTTTAATCACAACGAATTAAATTTAACCTATTCTATAAATTAAATATTTAAAACATTGTGAAGCACGTAGCTAAAATCATATAACATAGTGCATAATGTGGAAATCACATAAACATGACATACTGAATAGATAATTCATGCTAAGTAGTTAGGAATTATGGAAAATAAATATCTAAGTATTTAATGAAATCAAGCAGTGAATGTCACTCATGGAACGCAAATAAAATCAGATATTCGCCTATATATGTAACTACATGGAATGGAATATGCATGATATGTGAATTTATATGTGCCTATTATAGTGGATGTAATGATTCATCCTTTCTATACCATAAAAAGGGTAAAATATAATAAATCCCAAAATTCCATATGTAGAAAAATGTATACCATTTACTCAAGGTGAAATTATAGCAACTGTAACAAAGAAAGCATAAACAAAAATCCCAGCCTTAGCCACTAGGTCATTTCCCATACATGGGGTGATCATTACCAAGAACGACTATTTACCAAGCACCAACATATTCTTATAATCTTATATACTAAATCAAAATAGTAAGAAAAAGAAAAAATAATTCTCTGTTACCTCTTTGTAATGTCCCAGTCCATCCCATGATCATAATATTGTCCTCTTTATTTTTATCCAGCATGGTTTTTCTTTTCATAGTCTCTTTCCCTCATGCATCTTCCAAGAAAAGGCCTTAATGATCATATAGGTATCCCCACCACCTTATAATGGGGTGCTTCATTCTCCACCTACTTCATTGTGGTATTATAGGAGTTACATTTTCTCATTTTTAAGGTGGCCATAAACCTTAAAACTGAAAAACGACTCCCATTTTAATCACAACAAATTATAATTGGCCCATTCCATCAATTTAAAATTTAAAACAATGTGAATCATTTCTCTAAAAGAATATAACATAGAGAATCATGATAAAATCATAGAATCATTGAATATTAAATAGGGATGTCAAGATAAATAGTGATGAAACATAGAAAATAAATAGATAATAATGTTATACAATATAAAATAGAATAGCACTCTTGGCTCAAAAATTTAATCAGCAAGCATCGTACATATGAAAAAACAGCGAATGTAATAAGAATGACTAGTGAATTTATCTTCTCTTATTATAATTAATGCAATGCTTCATCCTTTCCATACAAGGACAAGGGTAAAATACCATAAATATTTTAAATCCATAAGAAGTGAAAAGTAAACCATTCACTCGAGGTGAAATCATATCAAATGTTCACAAAAAAGCCTAATCAATAGTCAAAGCCCAAGAAACTTGTTCATTTCTCTAACATGGGTGATCATACCCAAACACAACTATAATACAAGATTCAACACATTCCTAGTGTCATGTGAATAAACCCTAAATAGTAAGAAAAAGCAAAAAATAAAGCTCTGATACCACTTTGTAATTGCCGAGGCCAACCCACATTCATGATATTATTTTCATTGGTCATACCTGCATGGTTTTTCTTTCCCTAGGCTCTGGATCACAATAATACCTTGGGAAATTTCCTCACTGATAGGATACGTATGCAATCCACCTTATAATGGGTGTTTCGTGCTACTACATCCTCGATGTGGGATTTTGGAAATCCCACATCGAAGGAGGAGGAACATGAACCACCACTTTATAAGATGTTATGGATACATCTCCCATCATGAGGCCTTTTCCTAGGGTGTGCTTATGGGCCAGAGTTGAGGGAAAGGAAAACTGTGGGGGCTAGGCCCAAATCAAACAATATTATGATTATGGGGTAAACTGGGGAATCCAAAATGATATCATGGTTGGTTTCCATTTTATGTGCTAGTGAGGAAGGTAGTACCATCGATGGGGTGTGTTATGGTAATCCCATGTCAAAGGAGGAGGATTATGAATCAACCACTTATAATGGGGTGTGGTTAACTAACACATTATGAGGGCTTTTTCTAGGGATGCCCAAGGGCCAGAGAATAGGGAAAGAAAAACGTTGTGGTCTAGGCCCAAAGCAGACAATATCATGATTATGTGATACACTGGGTTGTCAAAAATAGGAATTTCATACCATTATAGAGCATTCCCTCAGTTTCTCTATGTTGTATCACAAGGAACTGAGGATACTCACTAACGATTCCTTTATGGATCAGCGGTTTGTGTTGGGGTTTAAATCTTATATCTATTCAATGTTGATTATCATATAACTTATTTGAATTTTGAAGTAAGTTGATATTTATTCTTTGGAAAATGATGACATATTTGAAAAAATAAGTGTTGGGAGGACAATTAGTTTTTCTTGTTGGTATAAAAGATATATTTTCTAGATAAAAATAGAAGAAAAAAGGTATCTAGTTTTCATCACGGCTTGATCATGGGGCTTCATCTAAAAGGAATTTTGTTTTTTCTATTAGTTTGGGAATTTTGGTCATACAAAGACTAATTGTGAACTGGTTCTTAATACATGTCATTATTGTGGAATATCTTTCTAAAAATTGTTTTTGTGATAGGATGTACCAATGTAGTAAGTTTGGAACCACATTCACCAAGGGATCTCAGGTTCAATCTAATGATTCCAAGGGTGGTAATTCTTATCCTTAAGCTTGTGGGGGATGTTCATGAGTCTTATAAGTATTAGGTAGTATTTTAGACTAATCTTATTTATATGGTGTAGTATCTACATGAGGAATTTAAAGTAAGTATAACAAAATTTATAGATATGGTCTTAACTTTATGTTCTAAAGTGACATATTTTTTTGATAGAGGTGATAATTATTCTTTTATATTTTAAAAAATCATTTATATTGGTATTGAAATCATATATTATTTCATTCTTTTTTGACCAATACACACATTTGGGAAAGACGACCAAATGCGGTTTTATGGGCCCATATATCGAGTGACGATAGAGAATGATGATGTGGAGTGGGACTTCATAGTACTCAATATTTCTATATTTTACGTGAATATCACCATGGATTGGATGATCTTGGTTAATGACCATATATACCATTATCATATTCTAGTTTATTTCTTATCAGCAAATGAGAGAACTCATGATTTTCTGGGTGAGAGGGACTGTACATTAGGAAGGGAAGGGACTTTTCTTCCTCATGATAGGGTAATCTCTTTTTTATATTCAAATATGGGTCTTAATGTTGTTTCCCCTTATTTGGGATGTCAGTTATATGAAGTGTTGTTTTCATACTTAGAGATATTTCAAGATGAATATTCATGTTTACCTCCCTATAGAGAGGTCATGTTTATTATTTACATACTCCAATGTAAGATTCTCGTTTCCCTTCCATCATACCATATAGAACCTGCTATTTTGGATAAAATTATGGTGTATCTTTCTAATCTACAGGATAAGGGATTTATTCATCCCAAAATGTCTTAATTTATTCTCCAATCCTATTTACTAAGAAGGCCTATGGGATCCTCAGACATTGCATTGACTTTGAGAAGCTAAATTATGTTATTGTCAATAAAAAATATGACTTTTCTAAGAATGATGATCTCTTTTATAATATTAAAAGGTTTCGTTGGGATTCAATGATTTAACTATATCCCAGGTACCACTAAATATGTATTGATGAAGAAAATATACCTAATAATTTGTTTCAGAGTTGGTATGCGAAATTAATGTGTTTAGTTATTCCAATCCGTCTCAGTAATGCTCATGTGGTATTTACAGATTTGATGAACTAGACCTATCATAGGTTAATAAAATCTTACGTTCTCATGTTCATGGATTATACATTGTATTAAATTATGACATAGGAGGAACACATAGACCATTTGGACATCTTTCATATAACATTGAGTGTACATTTATGATTGGTAATCCTTCCAAATATGATTTTTGGATTCATGAATCAAGGACTCTAGGCCATGTTATATCTTAGAAGGGCATCATAGTGGATCATAAAAAATGTATCTGTTGTTATGTGATATTATAATATGATAAATGTTTTTGTTATCCAATTAGAAATTGGGTTTTTATACAGCTGATATTTAAAATGTAAATACTCCATTTAATAGTATACAATATACACAACACTGAGCGTAAACAAGCAAAAAAATTCTATTTTTTACCTGTTAAAATTATAACCGAGATAATAAATTTAGTGGTTATAAATATGAATACATTATTTAGTAAATAATTATTACTTTCCCACTTAATATTTAATGTAATGTATAATTCATTGGAAGTAATCTATTAATTTGTATTAAATTCATTTTAGTCATAAAGAAATTCATTTACTTCAAAAATGAGTTTATATAAATTTATGACTGAATACTATAATTAATATCTATAATTGAAAGATTTTTTTTGACAAAATCAATTTAATTTTTGAATTTATCAAGTCCTAATTAACAAAAAATATTTTTTTATGTTTTTGAAAAAATTTATTTTTTAATGAATATGGAAAAATACTGAATTTAATTGCAAAAAGTATTTTAATTTTAATTTTATTACAATGTATAATTATATTTTGGATTATTATTAAAATTTAAATAAGTAATTTATATTTAAAATAATTCAATTATGGTTTTTGAAATTATTTATGTGAATTAGGAATAAAAACAATTTACATTTTAAAAAGGTCATTTTTATGAAAAATGGGGTTTCATAATGTTTTTCCAATTAATGTATAAATTAAATTATAAAACTTAAATATTTTTTATTTTTATAAATATATTTTATATTGAGAATCAAAAGATCAAAATTTTATATATATTTCCTTTTTCTCAATAGGAATGGAAATATTAGTAATTTTTATTACCACGATAAAGGGTAAAATTGGTAAATAAAGGAAAAAAATAAAATAACAATCGTTGAAAAATGTCACGAAATCATTTGAAAATAATATTTAATGAGTATATAACAACCATAGTCATCAAGATGTATAATGATTGAACTTTTGGGGCCATATAGATGATATTATGACTTTAATAATATTTTATTTAAAAAAAATAAATCATTTCACCCACTGGTTTTTAATACGTTAAATGTTTTTAACATGGGGTTATCTGGTTGATGTTCTTGAATCAAAAAATAAATATTTTTAAATATAATGGATTTTATTTCATCATGTTATTTTTTTTAATTTTTATTGATCAAAAAATTACCTCAAATTTTTACACAATGGTGATACAATAAATATTCAATTATTAGAATAGTAAAATATATTATATTTTAGATATTTTAATAAATATAATAAGATAAAAATAATATTCTTAAAAAATTAATATATTTGCATGATATGTTATCAATATAATAAAATATTGTTTCCTCATTTTAGATGTAATGCCCGGACCGTAGATACCCAGAGTCGGTGCATTATTACATAACATTTACATGATCACAAGAGATCATGTCTCAAATGAAAAATTAATTTAGTATACAAGGAAGTAATAGATACATACGTAAGTCTAACAATAAATTATTAAATAAAAAAACTACAATGTGTATCCTTGTAATAAAATCATATCCCATAGCCTATTCCTATAGGTCAGTCCTAATATACTTCTTCACATCCTAGAAAAAATAGAACATAAGATTGGGGTGAGCACAAATGCTTAGTAAGGATAACAATATAGAAGAAACATTTAGAAATAAGCATAAACATTGAAGGAAATGAATAAGAGTAAAAAATCCTTTTAAAATTACATTTCAACATAATATGAAATATATAAATCAAATAATTCTATTTACTTATTTAAATGGATATTCCACTGGTCTAATAATCACATGTAATATCAATACCTAATTTCATAATGATGTAATGCATAATTCTGGACCTCATAACCACATAGTCACAGCCTCTTTCCAAGTCTATAAATAATATTTTTTCAAGGCCTTGTGCCGAGACACTAGTTTTTCTCAAGAGACCTATCGATTCATTGAAGAACTATAGTAGGATCCACTAGTCACATACTAAGTCCAATGCATTCTTCATATGAAAAGATAGAGACAGAATATAAATATTCATATTAAAACTAGCATATGAAATGTTAATACTTTAACCATAATCCAGGAATGGTATAAAAATAACACATCCACAATCAAACATATCAAAAAACCTTCTATATAATATATAATATTGTATCATAATAAGTCAACTTTAGACAAGTGTACAATCCATCAAAGGATGTTGATATAGCTGAAATCAAAAATATTTGAGAGAAATATCTCTTTCTATTTTGAAATCATTTAAAAGTCACATAAATAAAAAATAAAACATTTTTTTGAAAATATTCATATAATCTTGTAAGTGAAGCTTCGAAAGTGTTATAACGGCAGAAAATAGCCACACTCTCCATATAAGTTTAAAAACATTCTTACCTAATTTTTTTGAAAATGTTATAAAGTAACTTGTTTGGAAAACGACGAAAATATTAATTTAAAGAGATTAATAAAAATACAAAAAAGGGTATACATGTAACATCCCATGTAAATAATGAATAATAGATATTTTTATCTATGTCTATTAATGATTAAGATAGTGTTATAGAGGCTTAAAATGAAAATAAATACAATCTTATGCATGGAATACACTAATATTCTTAAAAGATTGTTTTACTGCCTTTTGATGGAAAACCATTTTTGAATATATATTTTGACAATTTTATAAACTATGTTTGTCAAAATAAACTTATTCTTTATGATTGGGACATAAAAATTTACCATGTGTGAATTTTTGGTATTTTTCTGACAATGTTCATTTTTTTAATGAATAGTGAAAAATACTGCATTTTACATCAAAACTGCTTTTTTATCTAATTTATTATATGATTATATTATGTTTTTAATTGGTTTTGAAGTGAAATAAGAATATATTTTTACCATTTTATCCAATGGTGGTCATTGGAATTAATTTCACTTTGAAATTAGACTTAAACTGGTGTCAATCTTTTGATACTTATTGTTTTGTAAAAACACGCTATTTGCTCTGGCAGCGGGAATTAATTATTAAATTAATTAATGTGACTTATATGATTTGAATTTTGTAAAATAGACTTCATTTTTGAATTCGTAATATCAAATATAGCTTAGGGTGAATTTTTGGTAATTTTCTGAAAAACATCAATTTTTGATGAATAGTGAAACCACTAAGTGGTAATCAAGCAAACTGATTTTTCAGTTAAATGAAAGTTTACCACTAATGTGTACTGAATTTTGAAAATCCGACATACATGGTTTTCATTAAGAAGTAAAGTGTGGTTCGATGGGATTATAATAATTTTTTGGTGAATAGTAACTTATTATGTTCTTAATCGCGATTAGTGGTAATTAGTGTAGTTTAAGGTATAAATAATACTTTAATAAAATGAAATGACCTAGACACATGTCCCAACCTCATTGGTTGTGTCACGGCCGACCATGACATGTAATGGGTCAACTTGGGGACCCCATGGATCCACTTTTGTTGGGAAATGACATAAATTACTTTTTATTTAATGTTAAAGTGAAAATGACACAAACATAATATGTTTTACGAAAATAATTTTTATGTGGGGTTATACAAGTCCACATTTTGATTATAAATAGTCATTGGAAAGCTAAAAATATTTCCTACATCATAGTATTTTTTTTATGATTTTTAGACATAAAATAAATTAAATTATTCATGACACAATAATGATGCAGCGATGACATCATTATTTGACGATTTAAATAAAATGGGAAGATAATGTAAAATCTATGAACTACACATGGCAAAAACCAATTGGATGAGTGGCTTTCGAACCCTTATCACCTTATCCGTGACTTATATCAATTTCTGACCTTTTAAAACCTAAACAGATTTTCAAATAATGTAATATTTCTTTACTTTCCAAAAGTTCCCCTCCTCTCCTCTTATAAAAGGCCCCCACCTCTACCTCATTTCACACTCTCTTCAAGCCTTTGGCTCGGACAACCCCTGCCCATTTGCTCTCTCCACATACCTCTCCTCATCCTAGAGGATTCCCTTTGGGCAGAATCCTTTCAAAGGAAGCCTTTAGGCTCAAATCAAAAGGAGTTACACTTTTAAAGGTAATTCATTCTCTAATGTTCATTTGTTTTATTTTGCTTCACCAACCCCCTAAACTCTTTTTATTTACTTATTTTGTAACAACACCAGTATCATCAATAGACTATGATGTTGTTATAAGATTTATTTGAGCTACACTCTCACACAACTACATCAAATGGTTAAAGAACATACGGTTTCTGTGGATGGCGAAATTCTGCCTCCCGAAACGATGATTGTTCAACACTCATTTAACACCTTCAAAGGTGGCCATTATGATGTCACTATTTTTATATATGATATATAATATGTTTATGTTTTCCTTAATCTTCTGTTTTTTTTATTTTGGGCATACCTTTATGGTTTCCATTATGGGTAAACACGGTATCTTCATTTTAGGAAGTGCGGACTACCGCCCCCTAAAAGTGATTTGATTCGTTAATACCATATGTGGGATGTGTAAAGGATAAAGTTAATGATATTATATATTTTATTATACTGGAATTATAATATACTCTTATATCATTATGATTCCATTCCAGAAAATATGAAATAGAAATGGAAGTAGCATTCATGCGTACGTACGGCTTACCATCTCCATGAACGGTGCATTTCATTTCTTACCTCTAAATGTGATGTAATATTATAAATGCATGTATGTACTGGATATATATGACATATATGATATCTACATCATGAATACCATTCTGGATATAATGAAACTTTGACCAAATTAACAACATGTAAGTGTAAGAAGTCTATTTTTGACTTAAGAACCAAATACCGACAAAATGAACATTATTAACTTAACATATTACATGATGTTCATAACATGGTATAAAAGGAATAATGAACTTGAAAAAGGTTCTTAAGCAAGTAGATATTAACTCAAGTTTATTATTCAGGAGATTAAAGAACGGTCGGGTCAAGTCGGATACGAGGTATGGGACCTCGTCTCAATCTCCTTTCATTGAGGCATATTTTATTTTATACACAACTTTCTTTTATACGGTTTATAAACCCCTTTGACTTTTACGTTTATTCAAAAGGAATCATTTTTATACGAAGCGTTTACTAAACGACAAAAGGGAATGTTTTTGTCGTACGTATGCGGCGACAACAACTTCTCCGCCGTCGTGGCCGTTATTTGAGTTTCGGCTTCCTCTACAAGCCATACCTTCTTTTTAAAAGAAAAATAAATACCATGTTTTACTTTTCTTTTATTTTAGTATTGAAAATGGTTTTCATAATGTTTTTATATCAATGTGTTGTATTGATATCTCATGATTGAAATGTGGAAATTTTATGTTTCCTTTATTCATGTTTTATGTGATATGATTATGTTATGGTTCTTGGGCATTATTATGAAGACGGGTGGTTCCGTGATAAACTAAGGGTGGGTGAGCCCGTTATAGCTCTCCAATGCATTGGGTAACGCGAAGGAGTGAAACGTTATGGTTTCTCCGAAGAGATTTTAGGGAATATACTGTGATGGGTATTCCAAACGTAACCAAGAGGTTTACTCCCTACGTAAGAATGTTATGAATGCCTCAAGTTACCTTTATGTATTATGATTTCTATGTTTTATTCATGATTTTATGAGGTATGTTAAAATGCCTATGTTTTATGGGTAAAGTATGATTTCATTCTTATGTATATATGAACTCATGTTTCCTTTCCATGTTTTTATAACCCATACTGAGTTTTTATGCTCATCCCATGTTTTTGAAATGTTTTTCATAGGTCAAGGGAAAGGTACATGATAAGATGATAGAGTCAAGGATGTGTCAAGAAATAATCCATATTTTATTTTAAATGTGTTTCCATTGATGGGAATGAAGAATACTATCTTTATGTAACCACTTTGTTTATATGTGGAATGTAATGCAAGTTTTATGATCTAATTCTCTAAAAATCGAAACCCGAAAAGATCCTCAATGTGTAATCTTGTAATAAATCAAGATTAAGTAAGGTTTAAGGTTGGGGCCTTATAGTTGGTATCAAAGGTCGGTTTAGATAACTTTAGGAGTTAGAATTCTATTAAATGATTATCCAAAAATATTTTTTTTGAAATGATATAGCATTTAAAGATTACCATGTTGCTTCATCTAAGACATGTTTGTCCAGAATGGTTTTCCACAGAGGAAACAGGGAAGCAGTTCTAGGAAGGAATACAGAAGGAAATAACCTTCCGAATCAGCATCCAGAAATGGTCGGAATTGGAACTGAACAGTTTGTTGCAGTGATGGCGCAGTTGACTCAAGCGATAAATGGCGGTGGTATCCATGCACGAGATCAGCCAGATCAACCGCAGAGGAACATGTCAGTGGTGGAACATTTCATGAGGCAACATCCACCATCATTCAGAGGATCATCTGACCCTGTGGTAGCTGAAGGGTGGATTAAAGCACTGGACAAGATTTTTGATGTCATGGGGTGTTCAGACAATCAAAAGGTTAGTCTTGCTATTTACCGTTTGGAGGGTGAAGCAGATCAGTGGTCGTCTATGGTTAAAAATATCAGGGACGCCGATGATATTGATGCTCTTGACTGGGATGAATTCAAAGGTATGTTTCTTGAGAAGTATTTTCCTAAAGATGTTCGACTTAGGATGGAAAAGAAATTCTTGGAATTGAGGTAAGAGGAAGACTCAGTGGCTGCCTATGAAGAAAGGTTCACTCGGTTGGCAAGGTATTCTCCAAATTTTATCCGGGACCTTGATAGTAAAATAAATCGTTTTTACTCAGGATTAAAGCCAAAATATCGAAGGGCATTACCTTCTCGTGAGTTTAAAAGTTATGAAAAGCTTGTTCGATGTGCTGAGAAGGTGGAAATGGAGTTTGCCGATGACCAAGTTTTCTATAACAACCAGCAGAAGAAGAGACCGAGGTGGCAGGAGAAAGGTAAGAATTCTTCAAAAAAGTCTGATGGTAAGAGAACTAAGTTTCCAGTTTGTGATAAATGTGGCAAAAGGCTTTCTGGGGATTGTCTTCTGAATTCTGGGAAGTGCTACCGATGTGGTAAGATGGGACATAAGGCTCGTGATTTCACTGAAAAGGATCAAGGTGAAGGTAAGAACAAATTTGATTTACAGTTAGTGAAATGTTATAAGTGCAATGAGATGGGTCACTATGCAAACGAGTGTCCTAAAAGAAGCTTGAGTGATGGGAAGCAGTTAGACTACAAGCAGAAAGGGGTGGTGAAATCCTTTGCAAACTACTTCAGCAGATGTCGGGCCATCAAATGATGTTGTCTCAGGTACTTTGTTTGTTTTTTCAGATTATGCCAGTGTGTTGTTTGATTCGGGGTCTACAAATTCTTTCATCTCTGAAACCTTTTCTAGTAAAATGGGAATACCATCTCAAGAAATGACTCCTGATCTTTTGGTAAAAACACCTGGGGGAAATGTCGAGGAAAAAATAATTTATAAGAATCTTCCTATCCTTATCTGTGGAAAGAACCTACTTGCAAAACTTATTGTTCTACCTCTAGTAGAGTTTGATGTTATCCTGGGTATGGATTGGCTCTCTATTTACCATGCTAAGATTGACTGTAGAGATAAAGAAGTTTCTTTTCAGAAAGACTTTCAGTTTGTTTACAAGAATGAACCCTTACATTTGATTACATATCAAGAGGCTGAGAAACTTGTAAAAGATGGAAATGAATGTTACCTTGCACACGTCGTTGAAAATAAAGGAACTGTTCAGATTAATGATGTGCCAGGGGTAAATGAGTATCCTGATGTTTTTTCTGATGAGTTGCCTGGAATAATACCAGATCGGGAAGTTGAGTTTACTGTTGACTTAGTTCCTGATGCTAAGCCAATTTCAAAACCCCCTTATCAAATGTCACAAATTGAACTTTTAGAGTTGAAGGAGCAATTACAAGATTTTTTAGAGAAAGGTTTCATTAGACCTAGCACATCACTATGGGGTGCTCCTGTTTTATTTGTTAAAAAGAAAGATGGTTCTATGAGACTTTGCATTGATTATAGAGCCTTGAATAATATCACTGTTAAGAACAAATATCCTTTGCCTCATATCGATGATTTGTTTGATCAGCTCCAGGGAGCTCAGTTTTTTTCAAAGATTGACTTGAGATCGGGGTACCATCAGCTGAAGGTTAAGGAGGAAGATATTCCGAAGACCACGTTCCGTACGAGATATGGCCATTATGAATTTGTAGTAATGCCTTTTGGGCTAACCAATGCACCTGCTGTATTCATGGACTTAATGAATAGAATTTTCAATGAGTTCTTGGATAAGTTTGTGGTGGTTTTCATTGATGATATTTTGGTGTTTTCTAAAAGTAAAGAGGAGCATGAAAAACATTTAAGGGTTATCTTGCAAACCTTAAAAGAAAAGAAACTGTATGGGAAATTCACAAGTGTGAGTTTTGGTTGCAACAAATTTCTTTCCTTGGTCACATTGTTTCTAAAGATGGAATAACTGTTGATCCTGCAAAAACAAAAGTTGTGGAAGAATGGCCAAGACCCACAAATGTAACCGAGATTCATAGCTTCCTTGGTTTGGCGGGCTATTACCGAAGGTTTGTTAGAAATTTTTCACGGTTATCTAGTCCAATGACTAAGCTAACTCGGAAGGGTGTTAAGTTTATCTGGACAAAAGAATGTGATAATTGTTTTCAGGAATTGAAAAAAAGATTGGTGAATGCTCCAGTTTTGGAACTACCTTCCTAGAATGGTGAGTTTGTTATATACAGTGATGCTTCATTGAAAGGACTTGGTTGCGTCCTAATGCAGAATGATCAGGTAATTGCTTATGCTTCACGACAGTTGAAAACTCATGAGGTAAATTACCCTACACATGATTTGGAACTAGCTGCTGTTGTTTTTGCTTTAAAAATTTGGAGGCATCATTTGTATGGAGTAAAGTGTGAAATATATACCGATCACAAAAGTTTAAAGTATATATTCACTCAGAAAGAGTTAAACATGAGACAAAGGAGATGGCTGGAATTAATCAAGGATTATGATTGTACAATTCATTACCATCCGGGAAAATCAAATAAAGTGGCTGATGCTTTGAGTCAAAAAAGTAATCCTTGATTAACAATGTTGTGTTTGGAACGTGATCCTTTGGTTAACGATTTGATTAACTTTGGCATGGAAGTTGTTGGTGCAGGAAGTCCTTATGTTTTGTTTTAGGTATCAGTGAGATCTTCTCTATCAGATAGAATCATGCAAGCACCGAAGCAAGATAGTGAGTTGCAGAAAAAGGTAGAGCTGGTTCAGAAAGGTAAGTTGCCTAAATTCAACATTGATAGTGATTATGTTTTGAGATTTGGGAAGAGATTGTGTGTGCCTTGTGATTCACAGTTGAAGAGAGATTTGTTATGTGAAGCTCATAGTTCTCCGTTTTCAGTTCATCCTGGTAGTACTAAGATGTATAGAGATCTGCGGGAGTATTACTGGTGGGATGGAATGAAAAGATATATTGTTGATTTTACTGTGAAGTGTTTGACTTGTCAGTAGGTTAAAGCAGAGCGGCAGTTATCGAAAGGGATGCTTCAGCCTTTACCAGTGCCAGAGTGGAAATGGGAGAATATATCCATGGACTTTGTTGTTGGATTACCGAAGACATCTCGAGGTAATAATGCAATCTGGGTTATTGTTGATCGCTTGACCAAATATGCTCATTTCCTTGCTATACGAGATACTTTCTCTCTTAATCAACATTCTCGTTTGTATCTTAAAGAGATAGTCAGGTTACATGGAGTTCCTCTCTCCATTGTATCGGATCGTGATCCAATGTTCACTTCTAACTTTTGGGAAGGCCTTCAGAAGTCGTTGGGTACTGAATTAAATTTTAGTACAGCTTTTCATCCTCAATCAGATGGGCAGTCATAACGAACAATTCAGACATTGGAGGATATGCTACGATCTTGTTCTATGGATTATTAGGGAAGTTGGGACCAACATCTTTCTTTGGTTGAATTTTCATATAATAACAGTTTCTATTCTAGTATACAGATTGAACCATTTCAGGCATTATATGGGAAGCGGTGTCGAACTCCAGCTCTCTGGGATGAAGTGGGTGAAAGGAAGTTTATGGGACCAGAATTGGTAGAAGAGATGGAAGAAAAGGTTCAGCTGATTCAGAAACACATGAGAACAGCTCAGAGCAGGGAAAAGAGTTATGCGGATAACCGGAAGAAGGATCTATCTTTCGAGGTAGGTGATCATGTTTTTCTCAAGGTTTCTCCTTGGAAAAGCGTGATGAGATTTGGTAAGAAAGGCAAGTTGAGTCCAAGGTTTGTTGGACCATACAAAATTCTGGAGAGAGTTGGATCAGTTGCATACCGAGTGGCTTTACCTCCGAGTTTATCTCAGGTACACAATGTTTTTCACGTTTCGATGTTGAGAAAGTATATGCCAGATCCATCTCATGTTTTGAGTCCATAGGTAGTTCAGCTGGAAGAGAACCTATCTTATGAGGAACAATCGGTCCAGATTCCTGACCACAGGGAGCAAGTGTTACTGAATAAAGTGATTCATCAGGTAAAGGTTTTGTGGAAAAACCACATGATTGAAGAGGCAACATGGGAATCTGAAAATGCAATGAGGGATAAGTACCCCCATTTATTCGATAAGTAAATAAATTGCGGGGACGCAATTTTCTAAAGGGGGAAGGATGTAACATCCCAAGTAAGTAATGAATAATAGATATTTTTATCTATGTCTATTAATGATTAAGATAGTGTTATAGTGGCTTAAAATGAAAATAAATACAATCTTATGCATGGAATACACTAATATTCTTAAAAGATTGTTTTACTGCCTTTTGATGGAAAACCATTTTTGAATCTATATTTTGACAATTTTATAAACTATGTTTGTCAAAATAAACTTATTCTTTATTATTGGGACATCAAAATTTACCTTGTGTGAATTTTTGGTATTTTTCTGACAATGTTCATTTTTTTAATGAATAGTGAAAAATACTGCATTTTACATCAAAACTGCTTTTTTTATCTAATTTATTTATATGATTATATTATGTTTTGAATTGGTTTTGAAGTGAAATTAGAATATATTTTTACCATTTTATCTAATGGTGGTCATTGGAATCAATTTCACTTTGAAATTATACTTAAACTGGTGTCAATCTTTTGATACTTATTGTTTTGTAAAAACACGCTATTTGCTCTGGCAGCGGGAATTAATTATTAAATTAATTAATGTGACTTATATGATTTGAATTTTGTAAAATAGGCTTCATTTTTGAATTCAGAATATCAAATATAGCTTAGGGTGAATTTTTGGTAATTTTCTGAAAAACTTCAATTTTTGATGAATAGTGAAACCACTAAGTGGTAATCAAGAAAACTGATTTTTCGGTTAAATGAAAGTTTACCACTAATGTATATTGAATTTTGAAAATCCGACATACATGGTTGTCATTAAAAAGTAAAGTGTCATTCGATGGGATTATAATAATTTTTTGGTGAATAGTAACTTATTCAGTTCTTAATCGCGATTAGTGGTAATTAGTGTAGTTTAAGGTATAAATAATACTTTAATAAAATGAAATGACCTAGACACATGTCCCAACCTCATTTTTTGTGCCATGGCCGACCATGACATGCCATGGGTCAACTTGGGGACCCCATGGATCCACTTTTGTTGGGAAATGACATAAATTACTTTTTATTTAATGTTAAAGTTAAAATGACACAAACATAATATGTTTTACGAAAACAATTTTTAAGTGGGGTTATACAAGTCCACATTTTAATTATAAATTGTCATTGGAAAGATAAAAAGATTTCCTACATCATAGTATTTGTTTTATGATTTTTAGACATAAAATAATTTAAATTATTTATGACATAATAATGATGCAGCGATGACATCATTATTTGACGATTTAAATAAAATGGGAAGATAATGTAAAATCTATGAACTAAACATGGCCAAAACCAATTGGATGAGTGGATTTAGAAACCTTATCACCTTATCCACTACTTATATAAATGTCGGATCTTTTAAAACCGAAACACATTTTCAAATAATGTAATATTTCTTTACTTTCCAAAAGTGCCCCTCCTCTCCTCTTATAAAAGGCTCCCACCTCTACCTCATTTCACACACTCTTAAATCCATTGGCTCGGCCAACCCCTGCCCATTTTCTCTCTCCACATCCCTCTCCTCATCCTAGTGGATTCCCTTTGGGCAGAATCCTTTCAAAGGAAGCCTTTAGGCTCAAATCAAAAGAAGTTACACTTTTAAAGGTAATTCATTCTCTCATGTTCATTTGTTTTATTTTGCTTCTCCAACCCCCTAAACTCTTTTTATTTACTTCTTTTGTAACAACACAAGTATAATAAATATACTAGGATGTTTTTATAAGATTTATTTGAGCTACACTCTCACAAAACTACATCAAATGGTTAAAGAACATACGGTTTCCGTGGATGGCGAAATTCTGCCTCCCGAAACGATGATTGTTCAACACTCATTTAACACCTTCAAAGGTGGCCATTATGATGTCACTATTTTTATATATGATATATAATATGTTTATGTTTTCCTTAAGATTTTGTTTTTTTTATTTTGGGAATACCTTTATGGTTTCCATTATGGGTAAACACGATATCTTCATTTTAGGAAGTGCGGACTACCGCCCCCTAAAAGTGATTTGATTCGTTAATACCATATGTGGGATGAGTAAAGGATAAAGTTAATTATATTATATATGTTATTATACTGGAATTATAATATACTCTTATATCATTATGATTCCATTCCAGAAAATATGAAATAGAAATGGAAGTAGCGTTCATGCGTACGTATGGCTTACCGTCTCCATGAACGGTGCATTTCATTTCTTACCTCTAAATGTGATGTAATATTATAAATGCATGTATGTACTGGATATATATGAAATATATGATATCTACATCATGAATACCATTCTGGATATAATGAACCTTTGACCAAATTAACAACATGTAAGTGTAAGAAGTCTATTTTTGACTTAAGAACCAAATACCGACAAAATGAACATTATTAACTTAACAGATTACATGATGTTCATAACATGGTATAAAAGGAATAATGAACTTGAAAAGGTTCTTAAGCAAGTAGATATTAACTCAAGTTTATTATTCAGGAGATTAAAGAACGGTCGGGTCAAGTCGGATACGAGGTATGGGACCTCGTCTCAATCTACTTTCATTGAGGAATATTTTATTTTATACACAACTTTCTTTTATACGGTTTATAAACCCCTTTGACTTTTATGTTTATTCAAAAGGAATATTTTTTATACGAAGCGTTTACTAAACGACAAAAGGGAATGTTTTTGTCGTACGTATGCGGCGACAACGACTTCTCTGCCGTCGTGGATGTTATTTGAGTTTCGGCTTCCTCTACAAGCCATACCTTCTTTTTAAAAGAAAAATAAATACCATGTTTTACTTTTCTTTTATTTTAGTATTGAAAATGGTTTTCATAATGTTTTTACATCAATGTGTTGTATTGATATCTCATGATTGAAATGTGGAAATTTTATGTTTCCTTTATTCATGTTTTATGTGATATGATTATGTTATGGTTCTTGGGCATTATTATGAAGACGGGTGGTTCCGTGATAAACTAAGGGCGGGTGAGCCCGTTATAGCTCTCCAATGCATTGGGTAATGCGAAGGAGTGAAACATTAAGGTTTCTCCGAAGATATTTTAGGGAATATACTGTGATGGGTATTCCAAACGTAACCAAGAGGGTTACTCCCTACGTAAGAATGTTATGAAAGCCTCAAGTTACCTTTATGACTTATGATTTCTATGTTTTATTCATGATTTTATGAGGTATGTTAAAATGCCTATGTTTTATGGGTAAAGTATGATTTCATTCTTATGTATATATGAATTCATGTTTCCTTTCCATGTTTTTATAACCCATACTGAGTTTTTATGCTCATCCCAAGTTTTTGAAATGTTTTTCACAGGTCAAGGGAAAGGTACATGATAAGATGATAGAGTCAAGGATGTGTCAAGAAATAATCCATGTTTTATTTTAAATGTATTTCCATTGATGGGAATGAAGAATACTATCTTTATGTAACCACTTTGTTTATATGTGGAATGTAATTCAAGTTTTATGATCTAATTCTCTAAAACTCTAAACCCGAAAAGATCCTCAATGTGTAATCTTGTAATAACTCAAGATTAAGTAAGGTTTAAGGTTGGGGCCTTATAATACATGACTTTTACCCATATACTAGGAATACTAAAAATAATTTGAGAAATATTTTTATGAAACACATATGAGGATGAAAAATAATTCCCAGAAGATGCTTACGTATAACAATCCTCGGATAATAATGAGATTGTAAAATTAACATTTACCTTGTACATTTCCTTGGTCGAGGGTAAATTATACTCTAGTATAATAGTTAAATTATTGTAATTAAATTACAAAAAAACCATATACATAAATATGATATTATATATGATCTTATAATTTTGTTTTGTTATTAATATTTTACTAGTATCATTGTTTTGAGTCTTAACTGATTAATTTTCCTATACATATTTTTCTACGTAAGTAATCTTTGTTATGGATAGAATGTATTTTATTCGTATCTAGAATGATATTATGTTCATAAACAATATTTCTAATCATAAAATGAAAATTATTCTTGAATGGTTATGATGAGGAATTAATCACATCACGTTCGTGGAGACGCTAATCTGTACATACACACAAGCGACAATACCATTCAATTGATGGTGAAATTGTATGTAATTGGATAGTATATCATATTTTAATAATAAATATCATGTTATATTTATTATTTAAATCAATTATACTCATTATTATACACATCCAATTAATTAAGTTGTGAATACCAATTTACACCACGACGTGGAGATGGTAAGCCAGACGTACACACGTATGGTGAATTTTTCATTCATCAGATGGAGTGAATTATGAATATGATTGTAAAATATTTATAATAAAATAAAATTATGTAGAAGGTACTAGATTTATTATTTTGTTATGAAAACAACAAAGAAATAGAATGTGTCGGAAGAAAATAACATTGAGAGAGGTGATGAAATTATTACCTCCTCTTTAGGTGCTTCTTTTTGAATTGATCAAAAGGCCTCCTTAGGTCAGCTTTCTGATCAAAGTAAGGCCTTTAGTTTAAAGAGAGGGTAGTTGGAAAAATATTTGTGCTGGATTTTTCCTTTCCAAATGGATTTGGGTGTTGGATTTTGAGAGAATGGGATGTACCCTTTTACAAGAGATGTGAAGGTTACTTTAGCTAAATCTTGAAATATTAATTTATTATACAATAATATTAAGTTTATAATGGATCCCAAAGAAGTTATTTCGATGATAATGTGGGTTTGGGTCGAAAAAATCTCATCCAATAGGTTTTAGATAGGTTTAGGTCACCATATCAACCTTATCTTTTAGATTTAACTCTAATTAAAATTGTTTATCTTTTACCATGTATTCTTGTATTATTATAATAAATGGTTAGTAAACGTACTATAAAAATCCAAGAGAACCTCAAGTGGTTAATTATTTACATATATAACCTTATATATGTCTTTTGTTCTAACCTTTTATTTTTAGCAATATTATATCATTATATAATATAGTATTTGTTTTAAAACCTCATTTATTTCAATTTTGACACTATTTGGTGTTTTGTTTTTGAGAAAGTCCTAACAACATTATCACTTCAAACAAAATTTATTTAATCAACTCTAAAATGAAATATTAACCTATATAATTAGTGTAATTCTTGAAATGTCTCAATTTAAATTTATTTGGTTATTAATAATTTCAA
Source organism: Viscum album (assembly GCA_963277665.1). Lineage (NCBI taxonomy): Eukaryota > Viridiplantae > Streptophyta > Magnoliopsida > Santalales > Viscaceae > Viscum > Viscum album. Next base: position 1,772,465,685 of record OY728146.1, on the reverse strand, counting down.
TTATTTTAATCATTCATTACTATGGAAATTACCGCATCATCATTATGTCATATATAAAAATAATTATTTAAGGAATAAAAATTATAAATAATATACCATCATATAGGAAATATTTTTATATTTCTAAATAATATTTATAGTCGACTTTATCTTATGTATAACCCTATATAAAGAAATTTTATTTATGAAAATGTGAATTTGCCACTTTTAACTCTTCTTTAAATAAAATAATAATAAATGTCATAATTTATTCCAAGTGGATCTAATAGGATCATATTTTTTTCCTAAGGTTCATTTAGCTCGAAAAAAATTATTCAAAAGAATTAGGACATGTGTTAGGGTAATTATAATATCATTTGAACCTTTAATAACACTATTTAATTTTTATTGTCGTAAATAAAATTCAAAAGTTACTTTTGACCAAAAATTACTTTCCCCTTATTCAACCAAATTTTACATACTAATGTCAACCATTTGTCTTCGATTTTTGAAATTCAATTCACATAATTGGTAAAATTACGTTTTATGAAAATTTTCAAATGTGCATAGAAGGTGGGTAAAAGAAATTAAAATGTTCAATAAAATTTTATACATCTAATTTTATTACAAAATGAATTCAATGAATTATATTGAACTTATATAGGTATTATGTATCTATTTTGGCGTAAAATAAAATTAAATAAATGAAATTATTTTTTAAATAAAAAGTGTGTTTTAATCAATAACACAGTGTTTTTCACTATTCATCAAATATTAATGTTTTTAGAAAAAATAAAAAATTCACCCTAAGCCAATTTTGATTTTCCAAATCCAAAAAAGAAGTCCATTTTGAAAAAAAAATTATAAAATTTCAAAAAGTGGGCATTACTATTCATAAGGGCTAGTTTGATTGGTCGTGGTGTGCTAGAACGCAAAGTTGCGTACAACACAAGCTATTACATTATTCAAAGAGAAACATACCGTTGAATATTGGGGTGTTACATTCAACCCTCCTTCAAATAATTTCATCCGATAAATTTCTAGAATAATACTCCTTAAAAATATTTGGTTGGTTATTCATCATATGTTCTTCAGGTTCCCATGTTGCCTCTTCCATCTTATAGTTTCTCCACAAAAATTTTACAAGATGAATTGTCCAGTTTCTCAGCACTTTTTCTCTGGTATCAAGACTCTTGGCGGGCTCTTCATAATAAGAGAAATCGGGTTCCTATTCTATTTCATCATAGGAAAGTACATGCATTGCGTCAAGCATGTATTTTCTCAATAGTTATATGTGGAACACATCATGAACATTGTAGACACTTGGGGGCATTGAAAAATGGTAATCTACAACTCCAATTAGTTCTAGAATTTTGAAAGGGCTGATGTACATGGGACTTAATTTACCCTTCTTACCAAATTTTATATCACCCTTACATGGAGATACCTTAATGAGAACATGATATCCTAATTGAAATTACTAATCATTCCTTCATTTATCGGAACAACTATTTTTCTTACATTGATCATTTTTTATGTGGGTTTGGATAGTCTTTACCTTTTCCATTATTTCCTCAACATGTTCTGGGCATATGTGTTTTCATTCACCAACATCATCCCAATAAGTTGGTGTGTGATATCTATTTCTATATAATTCTTCATATAGTGCCATTTGAATACATGAATGTAATATATTGATAAGTAAAATTATACCAAATGTAAATATTAATCCCACATACCTTGAAAGTGAAGAGAGAAAGATCTCAACATGTCTTCTGAGGTCTGAATAGTCCGTTCAAATTGTCCATTAGTTTGAGGGTGGTAGGAACTACTTAAACGATGTTCATTATCTATGCACTTCTGAAGACTTTTCCAAAATCTTGATGTAAAATGGGGATCATGATCAGAAAAAATCAATAGGGGAACTCCATGAAATCTTAAAACTTCTATAATATATAGTCTTTATATACATTCAAGTGTAAAATCTTATCATATAGTATGAAAATGTGCTGAATTGGTAAGACAATAAATAATGAATCATATTACATCATTCATTCTAAGAGCCTTTGGTATCCCAATGGAAAGGTCCATTGTAATATCATCCCATTTCCACTTAGGTATGGGAAGAGGTCGCATGAATCTTTTAGGATGTTGTCTTCCAACCTTCACCTGTTGAAAAACCATAATTCAGGACACATGATCAGTAATATCCCTCTTCATGTTGTCCCACCAAAAATGTTCCTTCAAATATCTGTACATTTTTTCCTACTAGGGTGTATAGGGAAATTGGTGCTACGAACATCATCCAACAATTCCCTTTTTAGATCAGGTATGTTAGGAAAAAAAAGTTTCTTCCCAAATTTCAAAATTCCATCTTCACATTAAAATTCATTCAATCTCACATCATTCATAGCTTTAATTGTCTTTTGCAACTCCTCATCATTAGTCTGAGAAGATTTTATTATTTCTAGTAAAGATGGTTTGGAAACCATTTGAAAAATTATTGATGTTTCACCTTCCATTATTATTTCCATCTAAATATTTAGTAGATCCAAGTACATAGGAACCCTTTAAACTCACATCCGGTTCAAAACTCCCTGAGCCTTTCTAATCAAAGCATCTGCCACCTTATTTACCTTTACCAGGTGGTAGTGTATAGTTCAATAATAATCCTTGTGTAGATCAAGATATCTTCTTTGCCTCATGCGGAGTTATTTCTCTGATAAAATATAATTCAAACTCTTGTGATCGGTATATATCACACATTTTTCACCATAGAGATAGTGTCTCTTTATCTTCAAATCATAGATTACAACTACTAACTCAAGATCATGAGTGAGATAGTTTGGTTCATTAATTTTTAGCTTCCATGATGCATAAGAAATAATTCTATCATTATATATAAGAAAACAACCAAGTCCATTCTTTTAAGCATCTCTAAAAATAACAGACCCATGATTCCCTGATGGTAGAGTCAAGATATGAGCGTTGAATAATCTTCTATCCAGTTCTTCAAAACATTATTCACACTCTTTTTTCCAAATATGTTTAACCCCATTACGTGTGAGCTTGGTTACTCGGTCAAACAATCAGGAAATATTATGGATGAAACACATATAATAACCTGCTAAACAAATAAAACTGCGTACATCAGTTATACTCGTCAGTGCTGGCCATTCTCGTATTGATCTTGTCTTATAAGGATCAAAAGAGATTCCATCCATATAGACAATATAACCAGGAAAAGAAATCTTTTAAATATAGATTTCAGACTTGCTAAATTTCCCATATAATTCATTTCTTCAAAGAGTCTTTAGAATAGTGTGTTTGTGATTTTAAAGATATTCACAAATTTTGTATTAAAACAAGATATCATCAATTAATACAACTAAAAATTCATCAAGATATTCCATGAAAACTCTATTCACTAGATCCCTGAAGACAGATAGTGCATTATTCAATCCAAAAGGCATTAATGTAAACTTGTAATTCCCATACATGAAACGAAATGTTGTCTATGGAATGTATTCCTTCTTCACACACAACTGATGATATCAATATTTTTGGTAAATCACTGATAAAAATTGAGCTCCATGAATTTGATCAAATAAATCATTAATGAGAGGTATGTGATACCTGTTATTTATTGTTATAGCAATGATCTTCTTGTAGTCAATCCACAACATCATAGTTTTAGCTTTTCTCTTAATAAAAAGAACAACGGATTCTCATGGTGAAACACTGTGGCAGATAAATCCTTTTTTACCCAATTTCTCTAGTATTTTTTAGTTACACAAATTCTATAGTGGTCATTCTATAAGTGATCTTCAATATGGAAATTGAACCGGAAATTAAATCAACGGAAAACTCAATTTCTCATTCTGGAGGATGTCCAGATATCCTCTAGAATCACATCAATATATTATTCCACAATAAGGACTTCCTCTATTTGATCATTCCTCCCCTTATCCATAGTTATTTCACTCTCTTCCACCCTAAAAATTGAATTTAGTAGAGCTACTGGGGATGGATCTAGATAAGAATCAAATGGTGATGTTTCTGCTCTAAAGATTAGGAAGTCCTTATCATCATAAAAAATTGGAACATCCTTTTTCTTATAATAAATTTTCACATCATTTTATGAAATCCAATCCATTCTAAGGATTATATGCAATTAAATCATTATTATGATGATGAGATCAGCATATAAAGCACATTTGTATTCCCTAATGGGAACTTATTCAAAAAACATTGTTGCAATGATACTTCTCTTAAGAGTTTTCTCTAGTAACTTCCTTGTTAAATATAATTCGAAATATCTAATTTTCCTAGAAAACAAAGAAGATATGAAATAATACAATGATCTAGAATCAAATAATTAATTGGCTAAATTTGAGGAAAACTTTAAATTAACTGCCATCACATCATTCAGAGCTTCAACCTCAGTAGTAGTGATCATAGAAGATTGGCCTTTTTACCTTGGCCTTTTCTGAGGTATGTTTCCTTGGTGCTTAGAATATTCATTTTCATAATCCCCCATTTCTCTACAATTGTTGATTTAAACATTAATAGCCTATTTTTCCCTCAAAATCAAGATCTTTGTGGCCTTTTCACCAAACTTATAATAGAATCATATTCCCTTTCAGAATGTACCTGGATGTCTATTCCCACATTTACTAGAGAATGGAAATTAAAATTTTCCTTTCTTCCCCTTATTTCCATTTCCAGAGTGTTCACTAGATATCTTCTTCCCTTGCTTTTCTATAAATTTGTGAGACATAGATAATTATTTTTCTGTCTTGAGAGCACATGAAAAATATCCCTGTATAATGAGAAGGATTGTGAAACTAATGCTCGATGGAGAAATGTTTTTATCCCATAATATCATTGATCAATATTACTCATTGTATTATGTATATAATCTCCTGCATGCCTTGCTAACCTCGTAATGTTATCCTCATACTTTGCGACATTCTCACCCTCCTTTTTCCTCATACTCAAGAAATGTGTATCCATATCCGCTCTATGTTCATGAAGAAAGTATTTTTTTATGAAATGATCTTTAAACTCTCTCTATTCCATAATCGATAATTATTCAACCACCTTTGTTTTTTGAATTAATGACCACCATTGGTATACATCATCCATGAGTTGATAAACATCCATGAAAACTTTTTCCATTTCTATACATCCCAAGGAATAAAATATTTTCACTAAAGAACTGATCCATTTCTCAACTACAAATGGATTTTTAGTCCCATTTAATGTTAGTGGTTGTTTCCACATGAAGCGTTCTGACATTGATCCTCTGCGTTATGGATCAGGGTGCTTTATACGGGTAAGGATATTATTCATAACCAGAGTGAGTTTTCCCAGTATGGTTATAAGTTTTTCAGCACCGGTTGCAACACTATCTCCACTATAATTATCTTTAATAAGAGGGAAATCCCTACATGGATTACGAGCATTGACAAAATTTCTATTCCTTCCCCTAGGAACTATATATAAACAATTTCATACACTATATTATTTTATAAATCACAAAACACAATTCTAAACTCATAAAATACCTAACATAAATTGATCAGTTTATGCATATAATCCATAATCCTAATTTTTTTTCTTTTAAGATATACTTACTCATAAATCCTTCATAATGGTTTGTAATAAAAAAGAGAATTATCCAAAGAATATCCCCCATGTGTGTTGTAGCCAAGGGTGCAACATGTCCTGTTATCGTGTACTAGGAAACTTCGTGTCAAGCCAGAAACTCTTTTTCTGAATTTTCATTCATAGGTACATCTATACCAGAGCCGACACTACTTGATAATATCCATAAAGGGATGTATTTAATGGAAAATACACAAAATTTCTTCATTACAAAAATTCTAGAAAGTTATTCTATACTAATCTTCAAAACCTATCTTTGGGTAATGTTCTCTAATCAAGTTTTTTCTAAATCTAGATACATTTTTTGTACTAAACTTTGCATGATACCAACTGTAACACCTCGAAACTAGTTAGGTAGAGTCTTTACATTATTACATAGTAGTACCATTACCAAAATAGATAACATATTGAAAGACCAATTATTTTAGTATCCTTGTAAGTACTAGATACTTACATAAGTTTTTGATTACATTATGAAATAAAAAAACAACAATGTGTCTCCTTTGAACACAATCATACCCCATATCCTATCCATACAGGTCAATCATAATATAATTGTTAACATCCTAGAATAAATAAAACATATGAAATTGGTGAGCTCAGATGCTCTGTAAGGATAACTATATAGCAGAAAATTTCATAAATAAGCATAAATATTGAAGGCATTGTATAAGAATAAAACACAAGGATTTTAAAATAAATATTTAGAATAATATTGAAAAGATAAATCAAATAATTCCATTAACTTATTCACATGGATATTCTACTAGTCGAATAATCACATGTAATATCAATTTTTAATTTCATAATGATGGAATGAAAAATACCAGACATCAAAAACACATAGTCAAAGACTTCTTCCAAGACTACAAATAAGATTTTTTCAAGGCCTTGTGCCAAGAATCTATTTTGTCTCATGAGTCCTACTAACGAATCGAGGATCTATATCGGGCTCCACCCGTCACTTACTAAGTCCAATGCATTCCTCATATTAAAAGGATGAAACATAATATAAACATTTGTATTAAAACTAGCATACGAAATGTTAATACTTTAACCATAAAACATGAATGATATAAAAATAACACATGAATAGTCAAACATTTCAAAAAACCATAAATACAATATAGAATATTGTATCATAATAAATCAACTTTATTCAAGTGTAAAATCCATCAAAGGATGTTGATAAAGATGAAATAATATCTATTTGAGAGAAATATATATTTCTATTTTGAAATCATTTAAAAGTCACATACTTATAATGAGAAAACATTTATTTTAAAAATATTTATATAATATTGTAATGGAATCTTAGAAGGTGTTATAATTATGTAATATACGCACACCCTCTATATAAGTTAAAAAAACATTCTTACCTTAATTTGTCGAAAAGGTCATAAAGTACCTTGTTCGGAAAACGATGGAAATATTCACTTTAATTTTTTTTATAAAAATTAAAACATGGGTATATATTAATTTAAACTATATTAAACGAATAGTAAACATATTTCTAAATACATTTTTAAGAATCACGGATGAGGATTCTAATGAATTCCTAGAAGATGCTTACTTATAAAAAACCTCGGATAATAAAGAGATTTTAAAATTAACAATTACCTTATACTTATTCTTGGAAGAGGGTATTCTAACCTCTTGTATAATAGATAAAATATTGTTTTTAAATTATAAAATAACCATATACATAAATAAGATATTATATATGATCTTTTAATGTTTTTTTGTTAATAATACTTCAGTAGTATCATTGTTTTGGGTGTTAACTGATTTGTCTTCCTTTATATGTCTGGCTACATAAGACATGTTTTTTATGAATAAGATGTATTTGATTCATATATAGAATGATATTATGTTCTTAAATATTATTTTTAATCATAAAATGAAAATTATTCTGGAATAGTTACGAAGGGGGAATGAATCTCATCACGTTCGTGGAGAAGGTAATCCGTATGTACGCACGAGCAAAAATACCATTATAATGATAGATAAATTGTGTGTAACTAGATTTTATATCATATATAAAGAATAATTAACATGTTATATTTATTATTTTCATAAATTATACTCATTTTTATACCCATCTATATAACGAAGCGTTGAATAACAAACTACATCACAATGTGGAGACGGTAAGCAGTACATACACACCTATAGTGACTTTTTCATTCATAAGATGGACAAAAAAATGAATATGGTTGTACCATATTGATAATAACATAAATTTATGTATTATGTATGAGATTTATTATTTTTTCCTGGAAAAAACAATGAAATAAGATGTTGAAGAAGAAAGAAAGATTGAAAAAAGTGATGAAATTATTACCTCTTCTTCGGATGATTCCTTTTGATTATTCCAAAAGGGATTTTTAAGTGGGATTTATGATCAAAGTAAGGCCTCTATCTTGAATTTATGGTAGTTGGAAAGATATAAGACCTGGTTTGGGCAAATCCAAATGTCTTGGGAGGTGTGATATTTAGAGAATGGGATGTACTGTTTTATAAGAGAGATGAGGGTCACTTTAGGAAAAGATTAAAATAATAATTTATTATACAATCATCTTCAGTTTATAATGGCACCATAATTATTTATTTAGAGGATATGGTGGGGATGCGTCCAGTAATTCTCAAACAATAAGTTTTATAAGAGTTTAGGTCACCATATTAACCTTATATTTTAGATTTAACTCTTAGTTAAATAGTTTATCTTTACCATGTATTCTGGTATTATACTAATAAATGGTTAATAAAATAACAATAAGAAGCCATGAAAAACCCAAGTGATTCATTATTGACATATATAACCTTATATATTTCCTTTTTCAAAACCATAGACTTTTAAAATATTATATTATTTAATAATATATTATTTGTTTTAAAAACTCATATGTTTCATTTTTGACACTATTTTGTATTTTTTTGTAAAAGTCATAAAAACATTATCACTTTGAAAAATATTTCATTGATAAACCCTAACATGTCATATTAATGTATAAAATTAGTCAAATACATTAAACATCCCAATTTATAATTATTTGGATATTTATAATATCAATTATTTTAATCTTTCATTAATAAGGTAATGACTGTCTCATCATTGTGTCATAAATAAATTTTATTATTTAATATCTAAAAAATATAAATAAAATATCATTATGTAGGAAATATTTTTATATTTATAATTAATATTATTATTTTAATTTATTATATGTATAACCCTATATTAAAAAAAATTAGTTATGAAAATTTGAATTTAACAATTTTATATTTTCCTTAAATAAAATAATAAAAAAATTTCCTAATATAATCAAAGTTGATCAAAGAGGATCATATTTTATTTATAAGGTTTATTTTTTCAATAAACACTTATCCAATAGAATTATGACATGTGTTTGGGTAATTGTAATATAATTTTTACCTTTAATTACCCTATTTAATTTTAATTGTGGTAAATAGAATTAAAAAGATACTATTAAAAAAAAGTTATTTTCATTTTATTGAAAAGATTTTAATTACTAATGTCAACTGTGTCTCTCCATTTTTTGAAATTCAATTCACATAAGTTATAAAATTACATTTTATGCAAATTTAAAAATGTGCATAGAAGGTGGGTAAAAGACAATAAAATGTTCAGTAAAAATTTATACATCTTATTTTATTACAAAATGACTAATATAAATTACATTTAACTTATATAGGTTTTATATATCTATTTTGATCTAACATAAATTGAATTAAAATAAATAATTATTTAAATAATAAATTAGGTTTCAAATAATAACACAGTGCTTTTCACTATTCATAAACAATTTAATGTTTTCAGAAAAGTACCAAAAATTCACCCAAATCTAATTTTTATATTTCAAATTATAAAATGAAGTCCATTTTGAAATATAAAATGTATAAAATTTCAGAAAGTTCATATTACTATTCATAACGGCTTGTTTTATTGGTCATGGTGTGATTGAACTCGATGTTGCGTACAACACAAGCTATTGCATTATTCAAAGTGAAACGTACCATGGATGTTTGGGGTGTTACATTAAATGTTTGATTGGTATTATCAATGTCATTGTAATGAATAGTTCTAAAAATTGAAATTATAGAAATTTTATTGTAAATAATATTTAATTAAATTGTCTGTCATTTTTAAAAAATATACTCTATTTGTAAAAGTAATTATGATATGTTTTCAAATATGTGCCATTTACCATTACTTTGTTTTTGGTCATTTTGTAAAAACTATATTGACTCTGAATGTGTGAAAATTCATGTTGTCATGATAAGAGTTAAAAGGGATAAATTTGGTGTATAAACAAAATATATGTTTATATATATACTTAAAACATGTAATTTTTTTAATGGATGATTTAGTCCCATCCTCAACATATATTAAAGATATGTTTTTTGGATGAATCTATAATGGAATATTAATTTTATTTATTTAATATTCTGATAAATTCTTAGTGCGCCACTCCCCTCTCTTATAATGGATATCCCCTTCTTATCCATCCGTAAAACATAAAAAACAATTTTTTATAAATATAACATTCCAATTATTTCCATATAATCCAAAGCATTGATATATAAGCATTATTTTGGTCATAATACCAATCATATTGGTGTTAAGGTATTAAACAATAGAGGTTTTCCAAAGAAGATGTATAGTCTTCAAATTCATGTTTATTTTTTGTTTCTTCATCCCCTCATTTCAAAATAATTAATCTCGGATAAAATAATAACATCATTATCACCAATATATTAATAACTTATTATGTTAATTTAATAACATATATCCTTATCCAACATTTGTTAAATGAAAAAGGATTTCATCTTTTGTGTTTACCAGCTCACAAACCATTTTAATTCATTTTCCATAACCATATGCCTTGACTGGTAATATTGAATGAAATAATATGTTTTTTATTTTATTTATTTAATTTTTTCATTATAAATATATAATATATCATTTACCCTCCTACCGTTAAATGCACTAAAAATTGACAATTTCAATCATGCATTTGTTTGGACTACGACCTCTATGAAGAATTATTATATGTTTTTCATCACCCCATCACATGTATGATATATATATAAGTATATTAGTAGAAGTAATGTAATATATATTATTATTTTATAATTATTTTAAATATAAAATAATACTTACCTTCCTTCCTTAAGGATATTTAAAAAATAGAAAGGTTACTCAGGGATATGTATGTCCTACCGTCTCATGATTGTAACATAGTTAATTTTTTTAAAAATAATTAACGGATGAAAATAAAATTTTTATAAAAATTATAATTATTAGGTTTTTATTATTCCAAATAAGATGGAATGATGACAAATTTCACCATATTCATCAGAATGATTCCATTTTGGACTTATGAACCAAAATTCATTAAAATTTCATATTTGACCGTAAATTATTATGTAACTATATATAACAAGAAAATAAGTGATATAAAAATAATAATAATATTAATTTTTTTAAATAAAAATGAAATTTTTTATTATTTATGAACATAAATAATTTATGTGATGAATTGGATTCAAGGTAAGGTATTTTCATCAAAATTTATTTCATTCATGGGGATTATGATTCAAATGATATGAAATTAGTAATGGTTTAGTTCATATTCAAATCATTATTCCAGATTTTTTTCCATCTAATTATTTACTAAGGAAAAATTATCTTCCATTTCCATATTTATTAATTTTTTTTGAAATTTTTCTTTACAATTATCTAAAAAAAATTTAAAATCAATTTGACACATTTTTTACATTTTAAAGAACATTTTGAAATGAAAATTTTAATCAAAAAACATTGTGAGTTTTCTGAAAAAATATATGAATGGAATGAATTTTAACATATTTAGAATTATATTATTTTCCCATACTAATTATTTCTAAACTAATTGAAGAATAGTTAATACATTTATAAGGTTATATTAATAGAAAATGATTTTATTTATGTGTGCATAGAAATCTAAAAATGGGATTTGATTTTAAAATGGAAGAGTTATTGTCCTCCTAAAATATTCCTGCTCATCTTTGAAAATCATTTTTAATCTATGATGACATCCATTTTTGTTACTTATATTACTAGGGTTATTGTTTATAAATACCATTTTTATTTTTAATCTAACTGGTAAATGATTATGTTGAATATGTGAAATGTTTATGAAGACCAATTATATTCCTTGGGATATAATATGATAAAATGTTTATAAAACCCATCACACTTCATTGGTTCTAATATCATGTGATAAAAATATCTATGGTTTTCATTATATGATATGTGTGACCAATATCTAATAACGATTATTATGGTAACATATTTTTTCAAACTATATAATTATTGGAAAGAAGTCAATATTCTTGATCTGTTATAGGAAACAAGTAAATATCTTCGTCTGATATATAAACCAAGTTGATATTCTTGATCCACTATGGGAAATATGTTGAGATGTATTATACAACTGTCTGTGTAATTATCCTTTACATATGAAATGGTTTATATAGCTAGGATAATGTAGGCACAATTATGATAAGTACTTATGGTAAAATAATGAATTTTGATTTATTATGATGTTTATGATTCTTATCCTCTGAAATGATAAATTTTTATATCATAGATCATGTTTCTGATATTTTTACAACTAGAATGAAATGTTTAATTTATGTTCATGATCATATAACCTTATGATTATCTTATAATTTAACCTGATAAAAAAGTTATATATCTCATCCTTTCTATTACTATAAATCTAATCTCACACATTCTTATGTATTCTGTTCCCATGTTATGTAGAATGATTCTAAAGGATGTGTGTTCAGAAAGGATTCATATTTGACTATTTTTATTCGATATTTTTAAGACATAACCTAGAATATGAAAAGATGGTTATAAAGATAGATTTTTTCGATCCCTGGGAACTAGTAGTATAAAAACCCATGTTTTCATGAGTTTATCATAATTCTATAAAATTATAAACCTAATATGTCTGTAGATATATAATTGATCAAATATATAATTTTTTAAATGTAATTTTTTTAGAAAAAATGTGTCACATTTATGGGTATCAATTCTAGGGGTGTATAGTTTAATCTTTTAGCATGGAAACCAGATATATTTTTTTGAACTATTATAGTTTTAATGAGTACATGTTTTCAAAAAAATTTGAGATCATAGTAGTTTCATGAGAATTTAATTTAAGAATAACCGATTCCATCACAGGTATATAATTTTTAGGTTTAACAATATAAAGAGTCTTATATACCGTAGTTGATTTTTTTAGTGATAAAAATATAATGAGGCTAATGATATTTTGGGATTGGTATATATAAACATTTGTTTTATCCTAGAGAATTACATGAGGGAATATAATTTTATATTTTTTCAAAATATGTTTCAATGTTATTTAGAAACATTAGGGTTTATATGTTCTTTTATTTTGTGGTAATTATGGTTTATTACATTTTTTGGAATGAAAATGAATCGTATTAGAAAACCATTAAGTTTAATATATTTTGTAAAAGAAAAATATATATTTTTATTTTTTAGGATTTTTATCACATTTATAATTTTCTTATAAACATTATATTAATATAGTTTTAGAAAAAAACTAATATTAGGTTGGTGACATCCCGTTGAATCTAGTAAATATAAAAGTCTTGAGCCTTCAATTGAAGGGATAAAAGGGTACATCACCTACCACTGGCCTTTTTGATGTCATATTTAGTATAAATTTTATATTATTATTTAAAATATAAGAATCACGAATGTTAAGTTCATATTTATAATATATTTTTCTATCATATAGATTACCATGGTATAAGAAATTTATTTGGTGTTAAGTGATTAATGTTATTTCAGAAGATGTTCACTTTTTTGGGAGCTTGATATAATTGAGGTAAATTGAAAAGTTTGAATATTTTTTTGATGAATTTGGTCCAAATTTTATTTTGGTGGAATATATTATTTAATTTTTGATTTATATTGATTGGGATTATTTAAGTAAAATTTTAGCATATCATTGAGATTATATGTTTAGGGAATGAACATTTTGGGAGATAAATATAAAATTTATCTTGGAAAACTATGTGATCAAATCCATATAATATTTTTTGTTTCTATATATTAATTAATTAATCTAAGGAATTTTAAGGATATTTATTTATTAAATTATATAAGATTAACTTTTGGTGTTACTATTGATTTTTTATGAATAAAGATGTTTTTATTCATTTAATGGTTTATTTATTTTGGGAATCTTCTTACCATGTGCTAAACTTTTCTTAATTTTATAATTCATAAAAACATTATGAATATCTTATTATCCTTTTTATTTTAATGAGACCCATTAGAAGGTGATCTTTGTGATTTAGGCATGAAACATTCATCTCAAATACTGTACCTTTAGAGAAAAATACTTTCTTCACGTAAAAATTGATTAAAGGATGAAAATATACTAATAATATAATTATATTACATCATTTTAAATGAATTATGAATTAATGCTACTCCTAAACTCTCAGAAAATAATTTTAAGATAAAAACATCAAATATTTACTTTTATCACTAAGAAATCAATGATCTAATAAACTATCATAGATTTACAGTTTTGTGATGGTTCCTTTTCTCAAGACATTGATTTTAAATCAATTTATATCAGTCCTTCAGAGTTAGGATTTTCATTATTATCCATGTTTTTACATGACACATTTATTCCAATATATAAACCTAATATTTATTACTCTAGATGACATTCGTACTTCCCTTTCTCTCTTTTTAAGTGAATGCTTTGTTGAAACTTTTTATGATATGGGGTTTCAATTTAGGTATTTTGAAATTTCCAAACCTTGTTTACTAAGCCCAAGTTAAAATTTAAAGGATGTAAGTTATTTATATTTGGAAAATATAATACCCCATGAATTTAAATGTAATGTCTATTTTCGATATCATACAAGATACAAAACCCTGATTTTAAACATACCAAGAAATATTATTATTTAAATTTGGCACTTGTATCCAAGGTATTAAATTAGAAAGTAAAAATTGGAATAAATAATCTAATAAATATATATATATTTCATATATAATATTAATTTAATTAATAATTAATCGCAAATAATTACTTATTTTATATTAAACCCACTGAATTCTTTAGTAAAATATATTTTACTTCAAAAATGAGTCTTCTTCCATTTTATGAATGAATGTTATAATTAATTTATAGAAGTTATAGAAAATTTATATGGAAAAGATAATGAAATTTTTGAATTCATCACGTGAAGATTATCATAAAAGAAATTTATAAAATATTTTGAAATTATTTTTATTTAAATTAATAGGGAAAAATACTATTTTTTATTGAAACCTGTATTTTTATATTAGTGTTTTTACAATGTAAAATAATATTTTGGGTTATTATTAAAACATAATTAGTAATATAAAATTTAAAATAAGAAATAATTTATTTGAAATGGATTTTATACTCAAATTAATAAAAAACACATTATACATTAAAAAGGGAATATTTTAGAAAATCAAATTTTCATCACATTTTCCTAATTTAATTATAATTTAAATTATTTGACATAAATTTTATGAATTATGAAAAAATATATTCCATATTTTGTATTATAATGTCAATATATTTTAAATATAACCCTTTTATTTTTTATCAATATTAATACTGAGATTTGTTTTTACATAATAAAGGGTAAAATCAGGTAAGTAATGTGACAAAATATATTTTAAATTTTATTAAATTATCACAAAATATTCATAAATCATAATATATGAGTAAATATAGACTATAATAATCCATGGGTCAATCATTTTCCCTTTTGGGGACACTTGTATTTTTATTATGACTTTTATAATATTTTATTTAATGAAAAGTAAAACATGTCACCTAATTGTTCTTAATAAAAAAAATATTTTCTATATTGGATTGTCTATAAGAAATACTTGTATATAAATATAAATTTCTAAATATTAATGATTAATCCTCATAGTTATAATTTATTTAATTTCTAGTGATGAAATAATTACATAAGATTCATACACAACGATGATGTGGTAATTATTCAACTAATGAAAAACATCAAATAAATGATATTTAATGTATTTTAAATAATATAATGTTATATAAATACTATTATAAAGTAAATTTCATGATGACCATGTCATTTTAGATATATAATAAAATATATTTTAAAATTTTATGTGTTTAATTGATATTATTAATGTGATTGTTAAAAATAGTTCTAAAAATGACTTTATGGATATTTTATAGTAAATAAAATTTCATTCAATGAAATAAATATAATAAAAATATTAAATTAGTGTTATCTAGTTGTATAATGTCTTAAATATCAACCATGGTACATTTATGGGTCTTCTGACTTTTTAAATTAATTATATTTACCCTCAATTTGGAAAAATTCACTTTGTCATGGTAAGAGTTAAAATGGTTAAATAGGTGTAATAAAAAAAATATAAGAGAATAAATAAATTCAAAACATGCCTATGTTTTATTTTATGAGATTATTTAGATCCATTCTGATTTTATTTTCATGATAAATGTTTTTGGACACTTTTGTATTTTAATATAAATTTATATTAGTTTAATATTTTGATAAATTACCAATGTAACCCTCTCCACTCTAATAAAATAGTATCATTTAGTAAACTTATATCACTCTTCATAGCACGTTTTTTATTCCAATAAAATATAAAAAACATTATTAGAATCTTCACACTCAATCAGGATTTATTATTTGGGATATAATAATAAACATTGTGGTCTTTAGATGTTAAGTAAATGTTGTTTTCCAAAGAATATGTATAGTTTTCCAATACATGTTTTAGTATTGTTTCTTCTCCCACATCCTTGAAATAATATTAAAAAAAGATAATAAAATAACAAAAGTATCCAGTATATATTTATATTCTATAATTTTAATGGAATAACCCATATCCATCTTCAAAAACCATAAAATCAGAGTGGAGTTCACAGTTCAGGTATAAGGGGGCCTTCGACCTCACGAACCGATATAATTAGATTTATATATCCATCACTCACGAGAATTTATAATAATTTAAATTATGTTTATTTATGATATTAACTTCATATTTATCATTATAAAAATTCAATATATCATTTATATTCATATCATTCCATGAACTAATGAATGATGACATCTTTCAAACGTATATGTGGACATCGACCTCCACGAAGCGATGTGATTCATTTTTAATCCCCACATAAAATGGATGATATATATAAATATATTGAATGAATTAATATTATATATAATATATTATAATAATTATTTAATGTTATATCATACATACCTTCTTTCTATAATGATCATTGAAAATCCGAAATGTTACTTGTTCATATAAACGACCTACCATCTACATGATTGTAATATAGTTACTTTTTCATAGGAATATTTAATGGTTGGTTATAAATTAATAATTTATGTATAATAATTATAATTTATTAATGTATTTTTAAAATATATGGTGGAATAGTGACCTCTTTGAACGTAGTCAACTGACCAATGTCATTCTGGACTTATGAACTAAATATCCTCAAAATAGATGATAGGAAAATAAATGATTCTTTAACTATATATAACATGGAAATAAATTATCTTAAAGGAATAATAAACATGATAATGGTTATTTAAAAATTATAAATTATTTCATTATTATTTAGGAAGATAAATAATGTACAAGGGAAATCAAACTCAAGGAAGGGGATTTTCATCTCCCTTTATTTTTGTGGGACACATGAATTATACACTACTTGTATCTTTTTTATGGAGTATATTATTAAGATTAATTTCCTTTATGATTATTCTCATTTAAATTATGTCATATAAATATCCACATTAATTTATTTCTTTCATGAGGATTATGATTCAAATTATTGCAATGTTGTATTGGTTTATTTCACAATCTTATCACGATTTATGATTTTTTATGTTTATGAATACACTGGGGAAAATCTCTATTCTATTTTGTCATTTTATAAAACACTTCAAAGTGGTTTTTAATATTTGACAAAAAAAATTTCAAACAAAATTTACCCATGATTTATATTTGAATAAATGGTTTGAAATAAATCTATTTTTTATTTACTTAGTGATTTTCCTATCAAAAATCACAATGAATGTTTTTTAACTTATATAAAATGATTGAATATTCATGAAGTCATGAATCATTAATTATATAAAAAATACTATACATTTTAACATGTTTATATTTAAATATTTTATTTTCATTTATAAGTGAGTAGTTTATTAAAAAGGATAAGTTATTCTAAAAAAGTTTAATTTACAGAATAATTATTCCTTATGATCTTTCAAAATCAGTTATCATCTATGATGAAAACCTTTGATATTATACATACTTTTCTAGTTTACTGATTTATGGATAACAAATTTATTATTTATTTTAATGGTTAATGTTTATATTGGAAATATGAAATGTTTATAAAACCCAGTTCATTTCTGAGTGTTATTCTATGATTTAATGTTTATAAAAACCAATTAAATTTCATGGGTTTTGATAGTATACGAAACAAAAATTTATTCTTTAATTATTTTAGCGGTTGTACCTACATATCTAGTGAATTAATTGGGTAAATGACTTTACCTCATTTGATAATTATTTGAAAAAAGTCGATATTATTTCTCAGTTATGGGAAAAAATTGATGTTCTTTATCTCTTATATAAAATAAGGCGATGTGCCTGATCAACTATATGAAATAGTGTTGATACATTATCCGATGGTATTTTTAGTATACCATGAAATATGAAATGATTTATATACTTATGAAAATTAAACACAAAATTTTGAAATGAAATTGTGGTTAATTATGGATTTATAATGAATTATTATTCTTATGATTCATGTATTTTGAAATGTTTATATTTTATATCATAACTCATTATTATGATCTTTATTAGATTGGGTATTTAATTTTTAAGTTATCATCAATATATTATAGCATTATGATTATATTTTACATTCATATTATTATTAGTTTATATCTCCCATTAATACCCATACAAAGAATCTAATATAAACCACTCATATGTTTACTTTCATCATGCAATGAAGAATGATGATGACTTTTTTATGTTCGTAATGGTTTAAAATTTCAGAAATTTTATGGGATATTTTTAAGACAGAAATGGAATATGAAAATATTCTTATAATGTGAGATGATTTTGATTTTTATGGACTAGTTATTTATGAAATCCATATGTTAAGAGTTTAAAATAATTCATTAAAAATAAAAACTTATAAGGATAATGTGTATATATGTTATCCAATATATACTTTGACTATGTGTTTTATGGAAACAATTGGGTCACATTTACTTATATCAAAACCAAAAATGTAATTTTTTTTATTTTAAAATAGCATATGGAAGTGCATGTTTTTGGATTTTACAAGGTTGAATATTTATTATAGGATTCTTATTTAGGAATAGTATACGATTTTATATATGATCATAGATTTTACTCATAAGGGTGAAAAAGTTTAGTATAGTGATAAGTTTAAATGATACATTGAGGAACTGAAGATGATATTTACTTTGACTGTATTTGTTCTTTTTCCATAACTAGGGTGAAGATATAATTTTTTTACAATGCTATTATCATGGGTTTAGGGTGTTTCTTGATGAAGGGTAGTAGGCGGTAGACTATTCCTCTTGAATGTTATTCCCTCATGAACAAAACCCTACCACCAATATTGAGTTGGAAACTATTTTGAGTGACCTCAAGACATACCTCAACAACTATTTGATGAAATATTATTGATTTTTTGTGATATTAAAATCATGAGGTTTATTTTCACTTAGTTGGGTTTGAATTAGAGATGAAGAAGTTGGGTGGAGTATCCATATAATTTTGAGTTTGATATTTATTATAATCGTGGAAAGTGAAATGTTTTAATGGATGAATTAAGTAGAAAATTACTAAGACATGTAGTGAATGAATTATAGTAAGAGTGGTCCTTGATGAGTTTTTTCTCTAAGATGATCTAGTTTATGGAAGAAACTGGTGGGGTGGTTTGTCCGGATTCGATGAAGGATAAATTTTTATATTTTATGCAGTTTGGGATTGTGAATATTTTTTAACATGAGTGCCAGAAATGTTAATAAAATCCATTATAGTGGGGAGGCCATTTGTTTGTAGTTTAAGACATCTGGTGGTTCTTTTTATTCAAAACATATTGGTCATTCCTTTTTCACAGAGGAATGAGTTAACATAAAATGAGAAATATTCTTTCTGGCCTATGCATACAGGTGATATTATTATGAATCATTATTTGAGATGGTGGTATATGTGTCCTAGGATGAGACTACCGATTTTGGATTTTATATCGTGATGTGTTACTTTTCATAGAATTAATATAAAACACAAAAAATCTATTATTTGTTTTTATCCATTATATTTTATAGTATGGAAATGGTATGATATTTCCATGGTTTTTTCATTGGTTTTCTAAAAACTCCTAGTAGGAAGGATTCTATTTGGGTGATCATTGATCAAGTAAGAAAATTTGTTCATTTATAGCCTTTTTGGGAGATGATGAATGCCTATATTAATGGGGAATTATATGTTCGAGAGATTGCGATACATTCCAAGGTTCACTTTATAGTTGATTCTAATTGGGATTTTTCCTTCACATTACGATTTTGGAATGGTTAGCCAGAGGTGGACTATAATCAGTTTAAATTGAGCACAACATATCATCTACAGATGAATCTACAGAAAGAGAGATATATGTAGATTCTTGAGGATATACACTGGGATTTTGTCGAATATTTTAGTGTTTATTGGTAATATAATTTTCATCAGTTTAGTATTAATATGAAAATAGTTATATTTATTCTATAAATATGAAACCTTCCCAAGAATTTTATGGGAAACAATATAGATATCAGTTTTGTTGGGAAGAGTTTGGAGTGTGGATCGGGGTAGAGAAGAATTTTGTTCAGGGTAACACAGAGAGGCTATAACTAATATATAATTGATTGATCATGATATAATTTCATCATAAAAGTTATGTGGATATCCCTCATAGGCTACTATAATTTGAGGATGTGTTCATTGGAAAATTGGAAAAGGGTTTCTATCTGTTTGACTTACCGTCTCATTTGACTTCCATCCACAATGTGTTCTATATTTCCTAGCTGAGGATGAAAGGACAGGATTCTACACTTTAAATTTAATGGGAGGATGTCCATATTTATTCCGACATCTCATTGGTTAAATAACTAGTTTATATTATGGACCTTTGATACAATATTTTGCATGGTGAAGCACTACCATTGGTCTGTGTAATGTGGAAGAGAAGATGGGATAACCACTATATATGGGATAACAGATTTTTAATGAGGTAGTAATGGAATACTCCTTTTGGGAGTCATATATACTGAGGACTCTATGGGGATTGATAAATTCTATGGTGGGGAAATTGTAAACCCATATTTCCTTCATTCATTTTTATTAGAATTTTTTGTTTCAATATTTAGTATGGTTGGATTAAGAGCTTCTCATGAATAGAGATCCATTTCTGGGAAATTGACCTAAATATTTGGGATGTATTTTTTTGAATTAATGGGGTCTGAGTGTACATGTCTGAATAGATATATAGGCATCTTCTTGGGACTAGATAAATATATGTTTTGGTCAGGAGGATTCCTATAGTAAAATTGGTAGTTCTTTACCTACTGGACGCATTCACATCATGGATGTGTTACCCGATTCTATTTTTTTAGTTAAGATTCCCCAAATCTCATATAGGTATAGAAAATATTAATGGTTATGAAATATTTAAATTTCATGAAATATTTGATTGATTTTTAATATAATCCAATGTGAATCATTTTTAGTGTATTGTTAATACATTATATTACCTCCCATGAAAGGGATTTATGATGTGAATTTTGGGGAACATTTGTTCAAAAAAGATGCACACCAGAATCTTTTATCATTCGACATGAAGTAATTCCTCTCAAAACCCATGATGATTTTATAATATTTTAGATGATCTTCAACCTTCTGAAAAACATCATCTGGTATTTTATTCCTTTGGTGATTACACTGAATATCATTAGTAAGTACTATTTTATCTTATTTGTTACCTTTGGTCAAAAAGGCGGTGTTTGTTATGTTTTTATTTCATATTCATGATCCCAAGGTCATTTATATCGATCCATTTCAGTTTTAATTCATGCTTAGTATGTCAAAGGATGATCTATGGTTTATGAATTTTAATTTTTTCAAGGATGATTGGTTTCCATAATTCTTAAGGTAAGTGGATCTATGAAAGTGTTTCTAATTCATGAATTTCAATAGGTTCATCTCAATGTTGTTCACTAAATTAGAATTTCAATATTTGTAATGTTTTTATTTTCATTTTATCATTTTTTTGGAAATGGTGTTGAACAAAGTTATAACATTAGGAATCATTGGAGTGTTGATAAATCGTTATATGTGACCCTAGTGTGTCAAGAACCACTAGGGATCATTTTATGTTATAAAAACACTATGACAAGAATCAATATTTGTCAAAGACAAAATTTTCTTAATTTGGGCTTATATTATTTCTAGTATATATTACCATATATTAGAGCCAAAATGGAATACTTTCTCTTAAATAATTTTTATATTACATGATGGTTTATTTCCTGGATATTTTCTCACATTATTAGTTTTCCTACTTTTCTTTTCTGTATGATATATTCTAGGATTTGGTGAATATGGTAAGAATTAATGGAAAAAATATAGGTTTACAAAAGATTTCATTAATGAAAAATCTTAACAAATTGGATTTTCTTTTAATGATAGACCTTATATATAATTTATTCACCAAATTATATAGATTCATTAGTGGTGTAATACTGGGATCTGTCATGAAAACCAATTTTTTTTCTTAAGAGGTTTTAGACCATGTTATCTAGGAAATAAGGAAAGGGAAGGGCCTCACGTAAGATGATAGGTTATCTTGTAATATTTTTCCTTCATAAATCATTGTTTTGGAGGTGATTTTTGTTAACATGGGGACTTATTGTTCGGGTCTTATATATTTCTGGTTTATCTATTTTAGATTTTGTATTATGGATCTTGATGTATTTTTTGTATACATTTCACTTAGTTTATAGGTACTTTTTGGTTATATGAATGACTTATTTCCATTATCATAGTTTAATCTCATAAATGACTGTTAGCTCGAGTGGTTGTTTTAGGTAGACTTGAATGGATTTCTACATACCCATGGGTGATATGTAATTTCTCCATATATAATGACCATTTATATATTTATAAGATAAAAATACTTTCTTTTATGTTAAGAAAAAATTATAAAAGCTTCTCTAACTCTAATTTGATGACTCAAGATGATCTCCCACCAACATTATTATAAGATTTGGACTATATAATATTCCTTTTTGGGACATTGTAGTAAAAAAAAATTTACACATGCTTGGTCTTTCATAGATGAACCAAAATCATTAAAAAAATGAATTCAACACTTTATGTGTTGTCTAAAAAATCCATAACCGTGGTTGTAAGAAATTTGATTCCCTCATATTCGTAATTTGGAAATTAAAATATGTTAATTGAAAGAAAACAATCTCAACTCATTTACTTACATTGTATTGAGAAATGTCTTGATCAACCATTTACCATCTATCACCGAATAGTCTGCCTCCATTGAACATCATCAATCTTAGACTATAACATATCTCATGTTTCCACCCTCAATAATATGAAAAACCTATAAAAATATAAAATCTAAACAAACTATAACTAACATCATACTTTATAGAGCATTTAACAGTGTTCACCACTAGTAGAACAACCACTTTTATTCCTATGTTTATGATTTTTCAACAATCCATAATATCTAATAACAAATCCCAAATTAATTTTTCATCTGAGAGTGGGAAACATAGTTACATAATTTCTCATCAGGCCATGTATGGTCATTATCAATGATTAATATAGTACTCAAAAACAATTCCTAGTGTAACATCCACCTTTGAGATTTAGAACAGAAAGGCTTGGCCTATGTTTCACATCTGAGTGAACTTTAGTATAAATAATAATTCTCTCCAAATCGAGTATCCTTATAGAATGTTGTTAACACTCAATCTCCAAGCGGATAAGATTAAACTTATCAATATCTCTAAACTAATTAAAAAATGAATATTATTGGACCCCAAACATTCATAATCACATTATCAAATATCATTTTTGGTAATATTAAATTCTCACCAAGTCTTATTGAATTCTTTTTTTGTGAATCTTGAATTAATAAGGTAGATCAGTAATAGTCTTATTGTTGGTTGGAGTAGGCATGATAGACTAAAAAAAGTTATAGAACATTGAATTATTTTTGATTTTCCATGGATGTAGTAGGGTCAAAATATTAGCATGGTCACACCTTCATAAAATGTAATAGCTTATCCCAACAGGTGAAAAAATTTCTATTAGGCATTATTTCCTTCCCAACCGTGCATTCACTTTGAGTGGAGCATGGTCAGAGTTCCCCTTTTCTAATTTTCTACACACATATCCACAATATATATAAAAAAAGAAATAAATTATTAAATTATTAAAACATTTGTAATTAAATAATTGTGAATAAATTAAGACAAATTAAGGAAAACAATTACATTAAACTATGTGAAATGTAAAATAACAAAAAATATATAAAATAATAAAACTAAATTTCAATTAAATAAATTAATTAATAAGTAATAAAATAAAATATTTGAAAATATTCCAATTAATCAACGATCAATGAATAAAAATATATGTTTACAAATAAATAAAATGTAAAAAATGGATTTAATGATAAATTGAAATTACATCAGTAAATTAATTAATTATTAAAAAAATGAATATATTAACAATTTAATTAATAGAAAACAACATTTAACTATAAAATTTATTAATATTATTATTTTAATAAAAAAATAAAAATTAAATTAAAACCTCAAATCTCTGTGCATTTTATAATTTAAACATATAAACCCAAAATTCAAAAATATTTATTGTTAATTTATATTTTAACATAAAGGTTAACGACAACACTATAATTATCAAATCAAAGGAATTTTTTTATAACAAAAACTTAATTTTATAATTATATGTTATGTGAAAAAATAATATAATTAATGTACACACCAAAAGTGATTTACTAAAAACATATCTTTTATGACTATATCAAAAATTATGTGCAAATAAAAAATAAAAAAATCATAAAAAATGAATTATTAAGAAGTAGATCTATATAATTATAAATTATGTAGGAAATTTATAATAAAAATTTATAACCTAATTAACATTTAACATTAATTGAATGTAATTTTGAAACTAATATTTTAATTAAATATTATTATTATTTAATTAGAATTTGGATTGATTTCAAGGTATAATATAATTTAGTTTTTTATAATAAATGAATTTATATATTTTATATTAATTATGTTAATGATTTATCCTTCACTTAAATTTTAATCTTATAAATATATTTTTTCCAAAAAAGGGGGTTTAAGCATTACATTCTCTATTGTTAAAATTGATTTTTCAAAGAGATAAACGTTTTATTTTTTAAAATGGCATTAATATTTGAAATTTTTAATTATTAAATATTTTAAAAAAAATATTTTATTATTTTTATTAATACAAATTTACCTCGGTAAGGGTTTGTTTCTATAGAAAAAATTTAAAAAAAATATTCCATTTGAATGGGGATTAAAAATATGTTATTTTTTTGAAACAATGGTTGAAGGATTATTAATTTTATGTCATTACAAACTCCATTATTGTTCAATTTAGAGTATTCATGACATGTATTACATGTTATCTTTTAATAATAACTTCAAATATTTAAAAAAATCCATCTTTACCCTTTTACAAAGGGGCCTCACACCACCCCGTATAAACCACTAAAATAAATCAATTACTAAATGAAACCCTAGCCATTCCAAATATTTTCTAATTATATTAATTTTACTTGATATTATTTTCAAAATTTATTAACTTAATACCACCATTTTAAAGATGTCTTCCATGGGATATCTTAAGTTGACAATGTGATAACTTTAATTTCTTAACGATATTTATTTTCATCATTACATTACAAAAAAATCATAATTTTTATATAATTATATCATTACTTATTTAATACAATATATTTTTATTTTATAGTGGTAATTTTTTACCATCATTATCCATTTATATTACTAAAACATAATTTTCCATTAATTCATTGTACGAACTACAATTTCCATCAAGTGACAACTTCGATTTTTTTAATCGATTCTCTTCTTCACTGATTATAAGTGTCAAATTGTGGAATAAATGTGATATATATAATATTTCTATAAATATTAATATAAAAACTATAACATAAATTTCATTCCTCTAATTCAATAACAAATGAAAATGTTTATCATGCATTGGGGGAACAGCACATCCCTAAAGTATCGTATCAAATTTTTTATCTTATTTCAATATTATTTTTTAAAAATCTCTAAATATATATGAAATCTTCAAAATATATAAATAATTTTATTACTCTTATTTATATATTGAATTATTCAAATATATATCATTTTCATTATTATAATTATTCATTATTGATAGTACGTTCATGTTTTGTTATATCTTACTAACTAGAATAAAAATTCTATAAAATAATATAATGTGTGACTATGAGAACGTTAATAATGATAATTTTTTTATAAATAAGTATATATGGATATATATTTTCTCTTGAAATTAAAAATTAATATTAAAAATCTTAATTAATTTTCCAATGTTTGTATAAAAACATAAAAATTTGAAAATGCATCTTTAATGATCATAAATAGAAATCCAATAGAATTTAATTATAAACTTGAATAAAATTATAAATCATTAATTACATTTTATATGACGAAATTTGATTCCTGAACATTATATGACAAATATAGAACACAATTTCTATTATGAATTATGTTTAAAATAATAAATATTACTCATAATAGATATTGAAAATATATAATGACTATAAAATATACATATAGTGACAAATTATTCATGATTTTTGTAAAATATTATAAATATATATAGGTTTTTTAAACGGTCAATTAATGTAGTTAGTTTATAATAAATGATATTCAAGATATTTTGTGAAAGTGAGGAATTGTGGTAAGGGATAAATTATCTCAAGTTTCATTTATTATAAATGATAAAAGACATTTTAATTAAACATTTATTGATAATAATTTACATAATTTCTGAAATTTTTGTTATATATATCAATTTATAGAAGATATGGGTTATATCATTCAATTTCAAATATGTTGATTTTTTTTAATATTGACCATTTAAATTAAATTATTGTATTTATAAGATAAATATTTTAATTGGACTTATTAAAACATTAAATTTGTGAAATATTTATTCACATAGTGGTATATAAATATTATTTAGGATATTTGATAAATATCATGCATTTGATTAATGTAAATGGGGAATGAATTCCAAAATTTAAAAGACTCAACAAATTGAAAACCACATCACCATTTGTGCCATATATTCTAAATTTTCTGTTTGATTGGCTATAAAATTTATTGTTACACCCCAGGTAAATAATGAATATGAAATTTTTATATTTATCCATATTAGTGAATAAAATATTAATATTACTTTAAAGGGGATGCTATGATCGATGGCGTACCCAACACGCAACAACGAGTTTCTTGGAAATCTTACGTTGCACTCTAATAAATAAAATAATATTATTTTAAATGGTAGTTAACTCATAGCTGTTGTGATGGCGGGAATGAATAGAAATAACTACAAAATGATTATATATGTTTGTCAAATATTTTTACTTTTTACAATAAATGTTAGAGGATTAAAATGCGAATGAATCCAATTTTAAGCCTAAATATTCTAATATTTTTTAAAAGGTCGATTAATCGCCTTTTGATGGCGAACCTCTTTTAATTAAACACTTTGAAAATTTTATGTGTTATATTTGACAAAATAAAATTCTTCTTTTGAATCGGGACATCAAAATTTACTTTGTGTAAATTTTTGGTATTTTTCCGAAAAAGTTCAATTTTTAATGAATAGTGAAAAATGTTGTATTTTAATTCAAAACTTCTGTTTAATCTAATTTATTTATATGATTAGATTAGATTTTTAATTGGTTTTAAAGTGAAATTATAATATATATTTTTCCAACTAATACAATTGCGGTCTTTGGAATTAATATCACTTTGAAATCGGACTTAAACTAGTGTCAATCTTTTGATACATTTTGTTTCATAAAAACATGCTATTTGTTTTGACAGCGGAAATTAATTATTCTATTAATTAATGCAACTTATGTGTTTTGAATTTTGTAAAATATAAATCATTTTTGAATTCGGAATATCAAATATAGCTTAGGGTTAATTTTGGTAATTTTCTGAAAAACATCAATTTTTGATGAATAGTGAAACCACTAAGTGGTACTTATAAAAACTGATTTTCCGTTTAAATAAATTTTTTCCATATTTGTGTTTTGAATTTCAAAAATCTGACATACATGGTTGTAATTAAGAAGTAAAATGTGGTTCAATGGGATTAAAATAATTTTTTGGTGAATAGTAACTTATTAAGTTTTTAATCGCGATTAGAGGTAGTTAGAGTAGTTTAAGGTAAAAACAATGTTTTAATAATATGAGATGAGCTTGAAACATGTCCTACCCTCATTGGATGTGTCATGGCCGACCAAGACAACCCATGGGTCAACTTGGGGACCCCATGGAGCCACTTTGTTTGGAAAATGACATAAATAACTTTTTATTTAACGTTAAAGTAAAAATGACACAAACATGAGATGTTTTACTAAAACAATTTTTACATGGGGTTATACAAGTCATATTTTTTTACTATAAATATTAATTAGAAAGATAAAACTATTTCCTACATCATGATAGGTTTTTTATAATTTTTAGACATTAAATATATTAAATTATTTATGACATCATGATGATGCAACGATTATCTCATTAATAAAGGATTTAAATAAAATGAAATGATAATGTAAAATCTAAGACCTAAACATGTCCAAAACCTATTGGATGGGTTGATTTAGAACCCATATCACCTTATCCTCGAAAAAAATCAATTTGGGACCTTTAAAATCCGAAAATCATTTGAAAATAAAGTAACCTTTTATCACATTCTAAGATTGCCCCTCCTCTCCTCTTATAAAAGGCCCCCACCTCTACCTCCTTACCCAAACTTCCAAAGCCTTTGGCTTAGCCAACCCCTGCCATTTTGTCTCTACACTTCCCTATATTACACCTTGAAGCCTCACTATGGGCATAAGTCTTCCCAAGGAAGCCTTTGAGCTCAAACCAAAGTGAGTTACATGATTTTAAGGTAATGTGTTCACTTGTGTTCTTTTGTTTTATTTTTTTTCTCCAACCCCCTAAACTCTTTTTATTCATTTATTTTGTAACAAATCCAGTATCTTAAATATTCTATGATGTTGTTATAATAATAATTCGAGCTACACTTACACACATCTACATCTAATGGTTAAAGAACATATTTTTTCTCTGGTTGGCGAATTTCTGCCTCACGAAACGATGATTGTTCAATATTCTTTTAAACACCTTTAATGGTGGCCATTAAGATGTCACTATATTTATATATGATATATATTATGTTTATGTTTTCATTATGCTTCTGTATTTTTCATATGTGGTATACCATTATGGTTTCCATTGTGGGTAAACACGATAATTTCATTTTAGAAAGTGCGGACTACCGCCCCCTCAAAGTGATTTGATTCGTTAATGCCATATGAGGGATGTATAAAGGATGGATTTAAAGTTATTATATATGATGTTATACTGGAATTATAATATACCTCTATATCATTATTATTTCTTCCCATTAAATTATGAGATAGAAATGAAAGTAGCGTTCATGCGTACGTACGACTTACCGTCTCCATGAACGGTGCATTTCATTTCTTATCCCTAAATGTAATGTAGTATTATAAGTACATATATATAATAGATATATATGATTTATGTTACATCTAAATGATTAATATAATTCTGGAATTAAAATATACATACCTCTCATTTAGTTTTAATTCCATTAATATGACATAGAAATCAAAGTAGCGTTCATGCGTACGTACGGCTTACCATCTCCATGAACGGTGCATTTCATTTCTTACCTCTAAATGATTATGTAA
This sequence comes from Viscum album, assembly GCA_963277665.1. Classification (NCBI taxonomy): domain Eukaryota; kingdom Viridiplantae; phylum Streptophyta; class Magnoliopsida; order Santalales; family Viscaceae; genus Viscum; species Viscum album. The sequence continues at coordinate 1,772,435,710 of OY728146.1, read as the reverse complement.
TATTATAAATACATGTATATGCTGGATATATATGATATATATTATATCCAAATCAGGAATTTCATTCTGGATATAAAAAACCTTTGAGCACACAAACAACAAGTAATTGTAAGAAGTCCACTTTTGACTTAAGAACTAAATATCGACAAAACAAACATTATTAACATAAATGATTACATAATGTTTATAACAAGTCAATAATTGATATAAAACGAATAATGAACTTGAAAAAGTTTCTTAAGCAAGTAGAAATTAACTCATGTTTATTATTCCGGACGTTAAAGAACGATCGAGTCAAGTCAGACCCGAGATAAGAGATCCAACTCCTCTCTTTCTTTTTAAGTACACTCTTTTATGTCATTCGTTTTAAGATAATATTTATTAAGATTTGGATGTTCTTTTATATTATTCATAATGTAATTTTTATGTTCATTTGGTTAGAGACCCTACTTTCTCTCATCAATCCATTTTGGAAGTTTTGAGTGGCGCCGTTAGGCTGCCGAATTTTCGTAAGGGATCCAAACTCTCTATTTCTTTTTAAGTACTCTCATTTATGTCATTTCATTTAAGCCCATCTCTATTATGTTTGGGAATGTTCTTTTATATTCATAATAATTTAATTTTTATGTTCATATTATGGGAGACCCTATTTGATCTCATAAATCCATTTTTGGAAGTTTTAAGTGGCGTTGTTAGGCTACCGAGTTTTCGTAAGGGATTTTTCATCTCACTCTTATTCCCGTGAGATTTATGCTACATTTGCAACAATTTCCTTTGAGTGGTGTATGTAATGCCCATTATTTTACTCATTGTGTATAATACTTTCATTTATGAGTATTTACATCAATGTTGTATTGTCCTTCTTTCACGGGGTGCATGTCTCGAAAGATACACATGTCGGTAAGGGAACCTTTCACCCTCCTCTTTTTAAAAGACTTCTTTTGTTGGGTCTTTTAATTTACATATTGTTATGTTGGGATATGTTCTCATATACCCTTATTGATGTAAATTTTATTTCCAAGTGATGAGATACCCTTTTATCTCTCATCAACTCATTTTATGAATTTTGTAGTGACGTCCTTAGGCTGTCATATTTTTCCAAGGGAACTTCTTAACCAAAATTTGATTCTTTGGGATAATCTTGTACTCCTTGAATATGTAATTCTATAAATATGTGTGAATAAACTCTGATTGTTTTACACTTAATATCCACTTATATTGGGTGTACTTGTTTGTCACACATAATTATGTAATTGACTTATCCTTAAACCAAGGATACCGTCTTTGTAAGGGACTTCATCTCAATCTCCTTTCATTGAGTCATATTTCATTTTATACACAACTATCTTTTATTCGGTGTATAAACCCCATTGACTTTTAGTTTTATACAAAAGGAATCTTTTTCTATGAAGCTTTTTACTAAACAACAAAAAGGAATGTTTCTTTTAACGTACGCGGTGACAACGACCTTTTCCGCCACCGCGAGTATTGTTTTATCTTTGGCTTCCTCAACAAGACGTAATGTTTTTAAAATAAAATAAATATCATATACTCTTTTATGTATTTTGGTATTGAAAATGGTTTTGAAAAATGATTCTATTATGTCAATATATTTAAATGATATATTGTGATTGAAATGTGGAAATCTTATCATTTATTTATATTGGTTTTATATTTTATAATTTTATAATGGTACTTTGAAATATTATGGGTGGTTACGTGATAAACCATATGACGGGTGCTGCCGTGAATACTAGGACGGGTGGTTACGTTATAACCTCCAATGCATTGGGTATGGAAGTCGGCCCTATGGATATTCCATTAAGTATGTATGGAAGTTGGCCGAATGGATATTCCATTAAGTGATATGTGTGGAAGTCGACCTTATGGTTATTCCACTTAAGTATGTTTATTTCCCAAGTTACCATTATATGTTATGTGATCTTTATGCGGGTTTATGGTAATATTTTGGTTACAGAAGGGTAAGTAATGAACTTTTATTCAGTGAAGAGTTTTTACTACTTTGAAAAGGTGAAAAATATTACTTTGATAAAGTATACATGGTTTACTTGTTGTTTTGAAAATCTAACAGTTTTCATTCTGTGTGTATCCCTTACTGAGCTTTTTATGCTCATCCCAAGTTTTTGAAATGTTTTTCACAGGACTTAACGTGGAATAGGGTCAAGGATGGGATCAAAGAAAAGTCATGCTACCTAAAACATGGAACTAGACATGTTTCTTTTTAAGAGTTTTTTTATTTTATGGAAATTTAGTAGAAGTGACTACTTTTTAATCTTTTGAGATGTAATAGTTATGATATAATTCTCTAAAACTCTAAACCTAAAAAGATCCTCAATGTGAATTATTCATTTAATTCATTATTATGTAAGGTTTAAGGCCAGGGCCTTATAGATGGTATCAGAGGTCAGTTTAGATAACTTTAGAGGTTATTGTATTCTCTAAGCATAAGTGACATTACCATAATGGTTAGGATTTTAGAAAGAGTCCTAGTTTTAGATAAAGCGAATGAGTAAGTATATATTAGTGTTTACTTTCCTCATTAGTACATTATGGTTTTGTTGATATACTCACACTGACATTTCTGTTTTTAGTGAATGTATGGATCTAGCAGGCACCAAAGAGACAACAAGTTTGAAGGAAACTATGGTGGTTCTCTTATTAAGATACTAGATAAAATGGGGGATTCAATGAGGAAACTCGTGGTTGTTCTAAACCAACTATCAAGGAGTCATGATGAACCACCTGAAACTTGGTATGTTCTGTAATTCATCATGTGTGAGATGACTAATTGATGTGGAAGTTCAGGTAATAATTATAAAGGTAACCATTATAGTTTTTATGATCCTTACTTTCGAGGTAATTATGGGTTACTATATGTAATGATGGAAAGTGAAAGTCATGAGATAAAATTGAGGTTAAATTACATTATGGTTATTTTTGAAGATTTTATCTCGTTATTGGGGAATGTTTTAAGAATTAAGTAGTTTTGGAAAAAGGACAACACGCAGACCGTGTGACAACCCGTCGCGTCAGACAAGGCTGCGGGAATCGAACCCACAACCAAAGTGCAATGGGTATTTACCGCCTACCACTAGACTACGTGAAGTCCCTGGTTAGTTTGACTGATTCTTTTTAGTTAGGGTATTTTATGAATTAAGAGTAAGTTGATTTTTGGTTATGAAAATGATTAACCTATCATGTAGGATATGTGATTAGGTTAATTACTTTTCAATACGAGACATTAAGAGCAACTGATGTTAATTGGAGATAAAGGTTAATTTGTACCTTGGAAGACTATCTGAATAAATCCTTAAAATATTTGGGTTTCAATATTAGTATGTTTTACTATGAAGAATTTTATGGATAATTGTTTATCGAATGGTCCTTGTTGAACTTTTGGTTTTGTTGGAAAAATTTTGGAGATTAAGAATAGATTTTCTTTTTATATAGTGTTATCCTTTTCTGGATTATCTGATCTTGTACTAACCTTTTTGGTTTTGGTTTTGGTTAAAGTCTAATGACATGGGAAGTATATAGTTCTCTTTTTTGGATTAGGTGATTCTCTAGAAGTTGATTATAGTACTCTTAATTAGAACAAGTCTTCCTAAATACTCGTCTTTTGGAGAAAATATGAGTTCGTGTAAGAAATCTAGTAAAAGTTTAAAGTCAACATGACAATTATGAATGCTTATTTATGTTTTAGTTATGCTCATAAATAAATTCCTCAATGAAGAGTAACTTAAAACAAAAATGTTGTCTGTTAACTTTTCCTACTGGGGAATCCAATACCATTTAACCCATCACAAGTTTGTGATTTTCTGATGGTTAACTTTCTCCAAGACATGTTTACTATCACTCTCCATCAGAACATGACCCTTTTTTTCTTCCATATCCACATTTTCCTACTTGGAATCATAGTATGGGTTAACTCGGGTGACCTCTGTACTTCTCTCCCTTTTTTTAAAGTGATTGTTTTACCGACTCTTGTTCCAATGCGGGACATTCAAGGATGTTTCTGAGCCCAATATTAAAATTACGAGGACGCAATTCCCAAAAGGGGGAAGGATGTAACACCGCAGGTAAATAAAGAATATGACATTTTTATATTTATCCATATTTGGGAAGAAAATATTAATATTACTTTAAAGGGGATGCTATGCTCGATGGTGTACCCAACACGCAACAACGAGTTTCTTGGGAATCTTACGTTGCACTCTAATAAATAAAATAATATTATTTTAAATGTTAGTTAATTCCAAGATCTTGTGATGGCGGGAATGAATAGAACTAACTACAAAATGATTACCTATTTTTGTCAAATATTTTTACTTTTTACAATAAATGTTAGAGGATTAAAAATGAAAATGAATCCAATTTTATGCGTAAACATTCTAATATTCTTTAAAAGGTCGATTAACCGCCTTTTGATAGAGAACCTCTTTTAATTCAACATTTTGAAAATTTTATGTGTTATATTTGACAAAATAAAATTCTTCTTTTGAATCAGGACATCAAAATTTACTTTGTGTAAATTTTTGGTATTTTTTCGAAAAAGTTCAATTTTTAATGAATAGTGAAAAATGTTGTATTTTAATTCAATACCTCTTTTTAATATAAATTATTTATATGATTAGATTATCTTTTGAATTGGTTTTAAAGTGAAATTAGAATATATTTTTACCATCTAATCCAATTGTGGTCTTTGAAATTAATTTCACATTGAAATCAGACTTAAACTAGTGTCAATCTTTTGATACATTTTGTTTCATAAAAACAAGCTATTTTTTTTCACAGCATGAATTAATTATTATATTAATTAATGCAACTTATGTGTTTTTAATTTTGTAAAAAAGGAATCATTTTTGAATTCGGAATATCAAATATTGATTAGGGTGAATTTTTGTTAATTTTCTGAAAAACATCAATTTTTGATGAATAATGAAACCACTAAGTAGTACTTATAAAAACTAATTTTCCGTTTAAATGAAATTTTTCCATCTTTGTGTTTTGAATTTAAAAAATCCGACATACATGGTTGTCATTAAGAAGTAAAATGTGGTTCAATGGGATTAAAATAATTTTTTGGTGAATAGTAACTTATTATGTTTTTAATCGCGATTAGAGGTAATTAGTGTAGTTTAAGGTAAAAATAATGTTTTAATAATATGAGATGAGATTGAAACATGTACTACCCTCATTGTATGTGTAATGGCAGACCAAGACAACCCATGGGTCAACTTGGGGACCCCATGGAGCCACATTGGTTAGAAAATGACATAAATAACTTTTTATTTAATGTTAAAGTAAAAATGACACAAACATGAGATGTTTTACTAAAACAATTTTTACATGGGGTTATACAAGTCATATTTTTGACTATAAATATTCATTAGAAATATAAAAATATTTCCTACATCATGATATTTGTTTTATAATTTTTAGAGATTAAATATATTAATCTATTTATGACATCATGATGATGCAGCAATTACCTCATTAATAAAGGATTTAAATAAAATGAAATGATAATGTAAAATATAAGACCTAAACATGTCCAAAACATATTGGATGGGTGGATTTATAACCCTTATCACCTTATCCTCGAAACACATCAATGTGGGACCTTTAAAATCGGAAAATCATTTGAAAATAAAGTAACCTTTTATCACTTTCCAAGAGTGCCTCTCCTCTCCTCTTATAAAAGGCCCCCACCTCTACCTCCATACCCACACTTCCAAAGCCTTTGGCTCGGCCAAACCCTGCCCATTTTTTCTCTAAACTTCCCTCTCTTACTCCATTAATCCTCACTTTGGGAAGAAGTCTTCCCAAGGACTCCTTTGAGCTCAAACCAAAGGGAGTAACCTGATTTTAAGGTAATGTCTTCACTTGTGTTATTTTGTTTTATTTTGCTTCTCCAACCCCCTAAACTATTTTTATTCATTTATTTTGTAACAAATACAGTATCTTCAATATACTATTATGTTGTTATAATAATCATTCGAGCTACACTTACACACATCAACATCTAATGGTTAAATAACATACAGTTTCTGTGGTTGGCGAATTTCTGCCTCATGAAACGATGATTGTTCAATATTCTTTTAAACACCTTTAATGGTGGCCATTAAAATGTCACTATATTTATATATGATATATATTATGTTTATGTTTCCATTATGCTTCTATATTTTTCATTTGTGGTATACCTTTTTGGTTTCCATTGTGGGTAGACACGATAATTTCATTTTTGGAACTGCGGACTACCGCCCCCTCAATGTTATTTGATTCGTTAATGCCATATGTGGGACATATAAAGGATCGATTTAAAGTTATTATATATGATGTTATACTGGAATTATAATATACCTCTATATCATTATTATTTCGTCCCATTAAATTATGAGATAAAAATGAAAGTAGCATTCATGCGTACGTACGACTTACCGTCTCCATGAACGGTGCATTTCATTTCTTATCCCCAAATGTAATGTACTATTATAAGTACATATATATAATAGATATATATGATGTATTTTACATCTAAATGATTAATATAATTCTGGAATTAAAATATACATACCTCTCATTTAGTTTTAATTCCATTAATTTGACATAGAAATGAAAGTAGCGTTCATGCGTACGTACTGCTTACCGTCTCCATGAACGGTGAATTTCATTTCTTACCTCTAAATGATTATGTAATATTATAAATAAATTTATATTATGGATATATATGATATATATGATATCCAAATCAGGAATTTCATTCTGTATATAAAAAACCTTTGACCACATGAACAACATGTAATTGTAAGAAGTCCACTTTTGACTTAAGAACCAAATATCGACAAAACAAACATTATTAACTTAAATGATTACATAATGTTTATAACATGTCAATAATTGATATAAAAGGAATAATGAACTTGAAAAAGGTTCTTAAGAAAGTTTAAATTAACTCAAGTTTATTATTCAGGACGTTAAAGAACGATCGAGTCAAGTCGGACCCGAGGTAAGGGATCATACTCCTCTCTTTCTTTTTAAGTACACTCTTTTATGTCATTAGTTTTAAGATCATCTTTATTAAGATTGGGATGTTATTTTATATTACTCATAATGTAATTTTTATGTTCATATGGTGAGAGACCCTATTTTCTCTAATCAATCCATTTTGGAAGTTTTGAGTGGCGTCGTTAGGCTTCCGAATTTTCGTAAGGGATCCAACCTCTCTATTTCTTTTTAAGTACTCTCATTTATGTCATTTATTTTAAGCCCATCTATTTTATGTTTGGGTATGTTCTTTTATATTCCTCATACTTTATTTTTTATGTTCATATTATGGGAGACCCTATTTGATCTCATAAATCCATTTTTGGAAGTTTTAAGTGGCGTCTTTAGGCTGCCGAGTTTTCGTAAGGGATTTTTCATCTCACTCTTATTCCCATGAGATTTATGCTACATTTTCCAAAATTTCCTTTGAGTGGTGTATGTACTGCCCATTATTTTACTCATTTTGTATAATACTTTCATTTATGAGTATTTACATCAATGTTTTATTGTCCTTCTTTCACGGGGTGCATGTCTCGAAAGTTACCCATGTCGGTAAGGGAAACTGTCACCCTCCTCTTTTTAAAAGACTTCTTTTGTTGGGTCTTTTAATTTACATATTTTTATGTTGGGATATGTTCCCATATACCATTATTGATGTAACTTTTATGTCCAAGTGATGAGATACCCTTTTTATCTCTCATCAACTCATTTTCTGAATTTTGTAGTGACGCTGTTAGGCTATCATATTTTTGCAAGGGAACTTCATAACCAAAATTTGATTCTTTGGGACAATCTTGTAATCCTTGAATATGTCATTATATGAATATGTGTGAATAAACTCTGATTGTTTTACACTTAATATCCACTTATATTGGGTGTATTCGTTTGTCACACATAATTATGTAATTGACTTATCCTTAAAACAAGGATATCGTCTTTGTAAGGGACTTCGTCTCAATCTCATTTCATTGAGGCATATTTCATTTTATACACAACTATCTTTTATACGGTGTATAAACCCCTTTGACTTTTACTTTTATACAAAAGGTATCTTTTTCTATGAAGCATTTTACTAAACGACAAAAATGAATGTTTCTTTTAACGTACGCGGTGACAACGTCTTTTTTCGCCACCATGAGTATTATATGATCTTTGGCTTCCTCAAAAAGTCGTAATGTTTTTAAAACAAGTTAAATACCATATACCCTTTTATGTATTTTGGTATTGAAAATGGTTTTGATAAATGATTCTATTATGTCAATATATTTAAATAATATATTGTGATTGAAATGTGGAAATGTTATAATTCATTTATATTGGTTTTATGTGTTATAATTTTATAATGGTACTTGGACATATTACGGGTAGTTACGTGATAAACCATATGACGGGTGGTTCCATGAATACTTGGACGTGTGGTTACGTTATAACCTCCAATGCATTGGGTATGGAAGTCGGACGTATGGCTATTCCATTAAGTATGTATGGAAGTTGGCCGAATGGATATTCCATTAAGTGATATGTGTGGAAGTCGACCTTATGGTTATTCCACTTAAGTATGTTTATGTCCCAAGTTACCTTTATATGTTATGTGATCTTTATACGGGTTTTATGGTAATATTTTGGTTACAGAAGGGTAAGTAATGAACTTTTATTCAGTGAAGAGTTTTTTCTACTTCGAAAAGGTGAAAAGTATTACTTTGATAATGTATACATGGTTTACTTGTTGTTTTGAAAAACTAACAGTTTTCATTCTTTGTGTATCTCTTACTGAGCTTTTTATGCTCATCCCAAGTTTCTGAAATGTTTTTCACAGGACTTAACGTGGAATATGGTCAAGGATGGGATCAAGGGAAAGTCATGCTACCTAAAACATGTAACTAGACATGTTTCTTTTTAAGTGTTTTTTTTAATTTATGGAAATTTAGTAGAAGTGACTACATTCTAATCTTTTAAGATGTAATAGTTATGATATAATTCTCTAAAACTCTAAACCTGAAAAGATCCTAAATGTGAATTATTCATTTAATTCATTATTCTGGAAGGTTTAAGGCTAGTGCCTTATATTTATAGTGGATAGAGAACACAACTGCACACAATTAAAATTTCTGAATAGACATCTAGTTATAACAATAATTGATTAAAAATGCAGTGAAATTTTGATTAAAATATTTGACCAAATTTACCATTCACATTTATAATTCTTTAGAAACCTTTCCACCACTCCACTATATAAATTAGTTTTTCTAATATGGAGTTGGATATCATTCAATAAGGATAGTAATGTGAGAGATAAGTGTTTTCAATCCATTTCTATAATCTTCTCAAGATAGAGTAATCAAAAATAAATGAACACTTCACTAAAGCATTCCTCTTCTTCGTGTGATCATTTTTTGGTTTTTCTAATTTAATTATTTATTTATCATCCATTTATCCAATTTTTCATATTTTTCATTAAATTTTCTTTACTTTATTTTTAAATCATGAGTAAAAACATTATTTGGTTATACCCTTTCTAGACATTTTCATCATCTATCCTTCCATATGATACTACTCAGCTCTTGAATGTATATATTTTAATAATAATAAATAAAATTATGTCAACACTGAATATTTTTTTAATTAATTTAAATCATTTTAATTCAAATAAATAAAATCATGTCAGCAGGTTTTAAATTAAAAATCATTAAAATTGCAAAAACGTTTCATGAGAGGTCATGTATTGGTATTTTTTACAAAAATGATATTTAAAAAACATGGCTTAAATTTGTAGAGTTATAAGATAATTCATACAAAAAATTAATTAATAATTATATTATGGAATTATGAATTAAAGTAGCTACTAAACGTATTTTATCCTAGTAATTAAAATTTAGAAAGGGTTCAAATATTTGAGGTTTTATTGTTAACGTAAGTATAAATTGTGTTCATCATTGGGTTCATGTTAATTTACTTATGGTTTGAAATTAAAAAAATTAATAGATTATTTTTTCATGAATTTTACTTAATAATATTATGATTAAATAATTAATTATGTTGTAGAGTTAGATATATTATTCATTAGAAAAATATTTTATAAAATTAGTTCTTCATATTTATTATTAATATGGTTTAAATGAAATATTCTTCAAACATACTAATTCTGATGTTTGAAAATTTAAACAAACGCTACATCATTTTTAATATTTTTTTCCTTGAATATGATATTAAAAAACTTATTTAATATGTTATTTTAGATACATATACATTTGATAATGACATTTTTTTGATGATCTACTACACATACGCACTAAAAAAGTTACACATCATTTAAAAGAGCCCATGATAGTTCCATTAACATTGGCACCATCATTAGAGAGGAGAATTTGTTTTCAAATAATTTAATTTATATTTTTAAATTTATTTTATTATTTTATTGTTTCAATTTCAATTCATTTTCCCATTATAAACTTTTCTACTTTTGGTACCATCAATTCAAATTCTTTAATTTTTTTCAATGGTCAAACTTTCGTTGTTACCATTGTCTTTCATTTACGTAATGAAATAGTATAAAGGAGTTCATTACTCATGAAATTGATATTTAATAAGGGATTTATGATAGAATCATATAGTTATATTTCATATGAATTTTTAACATTCACTTAGTTGTGTAATTCCTCTCTTTTGAGAACAATAAAATTTGAATCACTTCACAATTAAGCACAACCCCAAAACTAATGGTTTAAAATCAAAATAATGAACATGAGTGAACAATTAATGATTTTTGTAAAATATAAATTAACTATAAACTAATTTATATTTCAAACCTTAAAAATTAATCAATAATTGAAAATAAATTATTTATACCCATTCGTTCATAATTTAATGGCCTCTCTGGTAAGGAAAAATGAAAACATTCAAAATAATTTCATGTTGATTCCTCAACCTAGAAACCAATGACTCCCGCTAAAGACCATATTAAAATGAAATAAATCCAATTGTAAGTTGCTAAAAATGAAATGGATTGGATATATTATTTATAACTATAAGGCATAAAATATTGGAGTAAATTGAAATTCCATTTATTAGTGTTAATTTTTCAAGAATCGAGGTCATATTAATTTCAAAAAGTCATCCTATAAACAATAAAAGAATGAGGGGTGTCAATTTATGATTACTAAGAAAGATTATAGATATTTTTTGCATGTATACCGAATGAAAAATTTAGTGGAAAACTCCTCATCCAATATTTTTACAATTTCCTCACACCAATGGGGAAAGATTTAGTGGATTCCATTGAAATAAGAGAATTGGTTAACAAAACACCAGAAAATGGATTTATGTTGATTAGAAATATGTCCTAAAAACCAATAAATGTTATTATTATATCAAACCACATTTTGGTAGAGTACATCAGGTAATTAATCTTTCTTAAGAAAGTAATTACATTGATTCCATGTAATAAAAATTACCACTAAGGTGAGCCATATTTCATTATCTCAAAATAAATATCAACCCCCCCATTTAAGCCCCTATAAAATTTCCATTAAAACAGTCCACCATAAAGACTAGATTCCTTATTAAAAGGAGAAAATTATTATGTCGGTGTATTCCCCCGAGAGACCATATATGTAGAAACAAAAACCCATACCAAAATATGTAATATCACTTTTTAAAAACATAAAATAAAGGATGGAAATATCACTCTTATAATAAAGTCCCCATTTCCACAAAAAAAATAACTAGTAGCCTTATCCTTACCAATAGGGGTTTAAAAACTTTTAGAATATAGTATATTACCAGGCATCAACTAATCTATAATAGAAATGTTATTCCTAACTAGAGGTATATTATAATATTGATGATATTCTGAAATAAGTTATTATTAATAAACATAATGTGGTGAGGTGTTTGGGTATGGATTTTAGGGAGGTGAAGATGTAAATTAACAAAATTAAATTTTACCTATTTGAACTGGTAAATATGAATTATTGATATCTTCCTTCACAACCTACTCTATCTCCAATGTTTAATTTTAGTTATATAGCACAATGAAATGGGAAGAAAATAGTTCACACATCTACTTTCATATTTCAAATATGATTCATGTCAACCATAAAGATGCCCAATTCAAGATAAACTAATTTAAAAGAAAATGATATAGTTAATAGTAATAAAAAGGTTTATTATTTAAACCCCAAAACCCATTAAATTATGAATAGATTTTCATAAACTAAAAATTTGTTTTAAGAGGGATTGAAAAAGTTAGTTCTAGTTACATTCAAGCATATTGAGATCGATATTACTCTATATAAAGAAATCGTGATAATTCTAAGTTATTATATGTTTTTGAAATAATAGTGTAAATAATTATAGAGGGGTAAAGGGAAATGAGAGTATCATCCTTGGTTGGATTTCTTTATTCTCTTCACACCAATCATGGTGATCCCTATAATGTGAAAGGACCGAGAAAATTGCCCCTATATTCATTATTTGGGAATTTCATTTCACATATGATTAGTGTGATTTGTGAGTTTTCAATAGTATTGTAGATCATGTTTTTTTAATATCATTGTAGATTGGATAACTGAATATAATGAGGATGGAAGTGTAATTAGAAAAGATGGCCTTGAAATACTAATAAGATTCCACTAGGATGTACTATCTCACATAAGATATATAATGTTTACCAAAGATTAATCCTGTAAAATGTTGAATATGATTAGGTATCTCACCATGATCCCATCATTCTTTGTAGGATCATCCTCAATACTACCAAGACAATCATACATGTCAATGAATGTACACCTTCTATGGATCTGAAATATGAAATTGTTTGATTTATGTTTTTAGACACTATGAAGTGCCTCTCAAAAGAACATTCTTCTCTGTTCATCACCCATTATGATGTATATTGTGGCAATTCAATAAACTATAATTTTTTGTATTTTTCAAATGGGGACCATTCCATTTATACATTAATTTTGAGTAATAAGGTAGTTATGATGCCGTAGAAAATCTCTACAAATGTTTCTCATAAGGCTTTCCAATCTTAGAATTGAATTTTATATTTATTATCATCTTGGAACTATATTTTTTTATAACAAGGTTTAAAATTTTTTACAGAATTGATGCATTATTGTTTTATGTAAATTATGTAATTTTAAACCCTAGTATAAATTATTCTTATATCTGTATTCCAATTTCATTTCCATCAGTACAGAAACCATAAAAAATAGATCACTGTATATTTCCAAAAGAATTTATATATTAAAATATCTTTACCAATTAACAAAATATTATAATAATTACTAAAAAAACAATTTTTATTTATAAACCCAACTATTAAATATTTTAATGGATAGTATTAGTGAAATTGAGTGTACCTAATCTAAAATACCATTTATTAGATCTTCTACTTTCCGATATATGATTATTTTAGATGATACGTATAAGTAGGTTATGAATCCAAAAAGGATACTTAAACATATTTTATTAGAATCATTATAGAAGGATGTGGAATGTTTGTTGATGTGTTTATGATTTATGATTTTTTGAATCTCATTAGGTAATACCTATTCAAATTGTATCAAAGAGAACTCATTTTAGTATTATAGAAAATTAAAGTGATGAGTTACTTAGAGGGAAATTTTAAAATAGATATAAAATGATCATAGATTATTAAAAACTGAATCAAACCACTCATAAGGGATATTTCCCCCTATGTTGATTGAAAATATGGTTGATTGACCTGCGGGTAGGGAAGAAAATAGAATATTGGATTATTTTATAGATATTTTCAGGTACCCAATATAGTAGATGACCATGAGTATCTAATATTTACCGACATGTTTTCGTAAAATTCATAGAAAAAGATTCTATTTGGACTTTATAATACAATTTTTACCATCTATAGATACATTGTGGGTATATTTTCAGGTTTATTTTATTCTTTCATGGAGGTATTTAAAGATGATTTTACTATGTATTATTCATCATCTTAATAGTGTTTCTTGAGACTAAATAATGTGATGAATTATTCCATTAAAAATCATGTCTTAAATTTTGAGAAATTTCATTTAATGGTAAATAATTAAATTTTAATTATTTATTTTGTCTCAATACAATGAATAAAGGTTTATATATGTAAGGTTGAAATTATGTTCACATTTTTATATACTATATATAGGTGTGATGTAAGATCATTCATTAGGCAAGAATGTTTATATTGGCACTAAATAAGAGATTTTAGTAGATTAATCTTCTATTTTTTAGAATTATTTTTTATAATAATGAAATTTATTAAGATGATTCTCTTAGTGTTTCATCTGATGAGATGAAGAAATTCTTTCCAAAAAAATAGATCATTCAACGCCCATGGATGGAGCTTCCATTCATTATTATGAATGACACATCCAACATAGATGTTGGATAAGTCTTATAAAAAAGGGTGTATGGACATTTAAATGTTATTTTTAATGATTTTAGGTAACTTTTTCAGCCAAAAAATAACTCTAGAACCATGAAAAATGAGTTTCTTCTAGTCCTATTTTATATACATAAATTCAGTTTTTATTTTTTGGTCTTTAATGTGCTTGTTTATTAGAACAATTTTTCTCTATGGTACCTATAACAAATCAAAATTTTATTTTATATTTATTATTAAATTTTATTTCTTTGATATCATCAGCTTCAAACAACACCATGTTTAAACGAAAAATAATATAATATTAAATATCATAATTTTTAAATGATTGTTATAACCCAGTTCTTAAATTGGTGGGAATGAATAATATTAAACAATTGATGAAGTTTTTATATAATATATTTAATAAAATGTAAAAATATTCTTCCAACTGATTTTATAGGCACAACATATGAATAAATCTAATTTTAGGCGTTAAAAAGACATATTTTTTCTAAATTCTATTACTATATTTTATTGGTGCACATGACATAAAACTAAATTTCCGTAATAAAATAAATTATATGGAAAAAAATAAGAATTATTTTTAAAATTTCAATGTAAAAATTATCTTAGGGAGGAATTTTGTGATTTTTATGAAAATATTTATTTTTCTAGTGAATAAGTGAAAATATTGATTTTTATAAAACTATAATTTTCATTATATTAATAGTATATTTATAATTACAATAGTAACCTCATTGATTAATGTTTCGATATAATTTATGAATTTTATAAATTTTTATATGATTTAATTATATCATAGTATAAGTAAATAAATTTTATATAAAGAATAAATTAAGTGTTGGTATTTTGTGAACATAAATATTTATTTACAATTTTATATTTAATATAATGATTGAAAAGAAAATTAATTTTAATTAAATATATTAATAAATTAATATATTACATTCTTATGATTATAAGATAATCTTATGAGGTCTTAATAATGTTTTTAAAGGGTCATAAAATCAATTAAAATGCTAAAATCAGTACTCATTGAGAAACAAATGATTTTATATTAAAATTAAATTTCTCAAGGATAGAAAATTATTTTAAAAAAATGGAGTTCATTTTTGAATACAAAACAATAAAAAATGGTTATGGTGATTTTTTAGAATTTTTCTGAAACAGTTGAATTTTTGTTGAATTGTGCAATAAAATAATTTCCGTTATACATAAATAATAAGATAAATACAACATTTACAGATTCGTGAATTATTTAAGAACCATAATCAAGAAATTAACTTAATTATTTAATTTATTTAGGGGTAATTATCAATCAATTAATTATGTAGAACCAAAATACTAAACAAATGAAAAAATTATTCAAAAACAATCATATCCTCCACTATAAATACGATCAATCACCACCTATTTGACTCACACCTAAAAAGCATCAAATAATGCGTTTCTTATTTCCATTTTATCTCACACACCTCTCCCTAAACGTCGTTTCATTCTGTTCTCAGAAAAATAACTTTTCAATGTTCCTTAAGGAGGTTCTCAAGGAGATGATTTCATGTGGTAAATCATTATTTCCATTTTCTTTTCTTTTCTTTTAAAATATTTTTATTATTATTTACCTATATATTCTTTAAAAAAATTCATGATAATTTATGTATCTTATATAAACTACATTTTTATTATTTTAACGAAAAATAAATCATCAAACCTCTTCTCCTCTCATTTTATTCTAAAAATGAAATCATCGATCGTGATGTGCTGATTTACCACCATCACGGACGATGTGACTTTATTTTCTATTACCACCATAAGTATTATTGTAAAACCATTAATATGTTTGAACCATATTTTATTATAAATCTTATAAGTTATTTAGTGTTATATAACCAATATATATACATGACTATTATTAATAAGACAAAACTTGTTAAAAATGAATAAAAACTTGCAAAAATAATCTAAACATCTATTTTCTATACTTAACTTTTCTTATTCTTACATAAGTCTCACCACTCGAATCAACCACATCACCTACAAAATTTATTTCCTCCCTCCACATTTGGGCTTCCCGTGACACGCTTCCCATTTCCTCTGTACGCCCCCACTTCCTCCCTTTACCTTAGGGTTTCTTCCATCCTTCAATAGTCTTTGTGAATGACTCCTCTATCAAGAAATAATCATCCAATCTCTCCTCTCATATATCAGACTATAGTCCAGATCTTATCTCCATCTTACAGTTCCTCAACATCCCTCGCGGCCCAATACTCTGATAACGAGCTTCCTTCATCTATAAGTCTGCCTATCTACAATCATGCAGAACACCGCCGATATCCTATTTCAGATTTCGCTCATCCACAACTATGTTTTCACCTCTCAAATCCCCTAATATCTTTTTTTGGTTTTACATAACAATGTTGTAGTTTTCCTCCCATAGACTCCTTCAAATGATTTAGGTAACAACCCCTCCACTTAAAACTAATATCTTTTGCTCCAGTCTATGGTTTCGGGTGTGATATCTATGGCTACTTCGAGGGTTCCCACTTCAGATCCCTCATCCACATCCCTCCTCCGCCTCTGGCTACCCCACCTCCAACTGCTATGCCTCTGACTTCTCCAACTATGACTAGGTTTTCCTCCACCTGCACCACTCAAGAATATTTTCTTATGATTTTTTCATAATTATGTTACAATACATGTTTTTAACCATTTAATAAAAATGGAATCTATTTAATTCAGTCTGTCATTATCCATTCACATATTGGTTTTTTTAGGGTTCACATTGTTGTTCCACCAGATCAAAGCATGTTTTTGTTTGTGTAAGACTACCTGATTTTATTCAGTTAATAGTATAATCCAAAAATATTCATGTTTCTCTCTTGTATATTGTATTCAAATATCATTACCAATTTGTATAAGATCTTGTATTACATTCATAGTGTAATTTTTTTCATCTCCTTCAGACTTTAGGTCTGCAACCCCTATTCACTTGTCACTTCCTATTGCATTGAATCCCAAATTCCATAATGAATATGCTTCACACATTTGGTATGAAATTAATTTCCTACTCCAAAACAATTCATCAACTACCTCCCTACCTCCATTCAACACACATTGTCTCCCTACCTCTGTTCACATTCCTTCTCTCCATTCACCATTCATCTGCCTATGGTTGGTTCATCTCCAAACATTCTGTAGTTTTTTATATATTTTATTAAATTTATAATACTTCCATTTACTTATGAATTTTTATTATGTCATAATAGTAAAACGATTCTTCCAATTCATCAATTACAAAAACTATTTCAGTCCTTGAGAATATTTATTCACTTATTATATTATTTAGTGCTCATACCTTTTGTTCAAGAATATCAAAACATATTTCAATTTAGGTATGGAGAGCTGGATTTATTCACTTGACTGTATATACATAAATATTTTTGTTCATATCTTGTATATTGTATACAATCTTGAGTACTGATTTTTATAATAGTTTTTCCTTACATGTGTAATATAATTTATATTTTCTATTACAAATAATCTATGTTCTCTACTCATCATTTTAGCACATCCATCATTTTTTCAAATATATTATTACTGCCTTCCTGTATTCTTTCAATGTTATTTCATTGATTTTCATTAGTTTTTTTGATTTCAGGTGACATGAGACATCCATTTATTTGTGTAATCATGTTTCATTGAACGTATTTCATTGTATGTTTTTTTCATTATAGTATTGGTGTAGAGAATATTGATTTTTTCACATCATTTACAATTTTTGTATGATTATAACACCGTACATTTGTTCTTCTCAATTGGAAATTGGTAAAAATAATATTTGTGATCTATTTATTACATGTGTCATTATTTTTTTCAACTTATTCATTATATTCTTTTCTTAATGTATAAAAATATATTGACTGAGTTTGATGCTACTAATGTGGTATAATGAAATTTTACAGTGTCTCGGGACTCTGTGGAAAACGTATGCCATGCCAATGAATAGAATAACTCTATATTCATATTACTTTCTTATGATTTAAGAATTTGATGAGATATTTTCTTCTAATGGAATATGTTTTGAATCTTTAGGTAGATGATATTACATCCTGATTACCAAATAATGTATAAGTGATGTGATAGATAAATTTATAATTCCTTCTCAACACTTTATCCATATTCTTTAAATACATGCAACATCTTGAGTTCTAATCATTTCAAGGTAATAAAGGTACCATCCATTCTTTAAAATGCATTTCAAGATTTCAAGATTCTATAATTATTTCTTAAGAAGAAAAAAAGTGGAAGATATGAAATGGAACTATTATATAGGATAGAAAACATTTTTTTAATTTTCCATTCAATCATTTTATTTATAATTTTCATTTGATTTAATTGAATTCATCTTATTCTCATTATGCAGTACTGTTTTTTCTTTTGTCAATGAGAAATGATGATCATATCTATGGAATAGATGGGTAATGTAAATTCAATAACCCTCATTCTTACCGGCCATCACATGTATAGGATGACCTATATGTATTGTTCCTGAAGGAAAGTGATTGAGGGATTCAATTTTACCAACCATTAGACTATTATCTTTGATAAAAATACCATTATTCTCTAATTTCAAGATTTTTCATTCAATGAAACATTTTCCATTATTTATAAACTAAATTCAACATTGAAATCCAAAGATAAAACTGTTAAGTCTGTTAATTATTTAGTTGACATGGTAGTAGTTGATTTTATATTCATATTCATTCCTTATGATTATGAAATTGATGAACTATTTTCTATTTAAGAAACATGATTTCTATATCAAGGGGGATAATATTGCTGCCAGATTTCCAGATAAATTTTAAATTATGTGTAAACACATACTGTAATTTTTTTATTATTTTTCTATTTTATATAGACCTATTAGATATGTTTTCTTTTTTAGGTTTTTTCTGAATTAATTCAAATGATTTCAGGAAATGAGTTCTCATTGAGGAACATGTTTTTTGGTGGGGAAGTGATGGTTCAGTTAAAGATAGTACCTAGAAAACCAGAAATTCTTCATGTGTAAGCTTATCCAATTTTTCAAACTGATTTTCTATTTGATATTTTCATCTCTCAATGTGATGGATTTAATAATGTTCATGTTTGGGAAACTAGGATGGCCCTCTACTATTCTGTTTGAATTCAGGACTGAGACTCTTATCTTTTATTGTATTATTTTCATTGTTGGTTGAACATAACATCATGTTGCACTTTACTTACCCTATTGGAGACATTATAGTCTATGTTCTATTTTCATCACATTCAAGTCTATGTTTGGATTTTTATTGATTTATTCCACATTTTTTTTAAAAATATAATGTCGCCAGAACCGTAAGATTCCTTATTTTTTTTATTTTGGGAAATTGGAACATCATTATTTAAAAAACTATGTTTTTCCTCCCCCACTTACCCTCTTAAAACTATATATACTTATATATGTATATATGAATTTTATAATTCATTCATATACTTATTCCAACCTTCCATGACCATATATTTTCATTTTTAATGCATATGGAGAAGAATGAAAAATATTTTAAGGACATAAATTTGTTTGACTTGATAAACAAGAACATTAAAGAAAGTTCCATTTGTAGAGGCATATAATTTATTTCTCTACCCTTGACTGATGAATATTACTCCAATGCTAATGTGTATATATAGTTTGGTTGTCCAGAGTTTCAGTATTTTATCTCAAGAAAATATTACTTTCAGTTTGTGACATCTACTAATAACATTATAGATGCTTCAGTTTCAGTTTCTTCGGATGTGAACTCATCTCTTATACCTGAAAAAATATTATTCCTTTTCATCACTAAAAATATATCATATGTTGGAATTAATTCATGGTTTACACTTTACCCTGTTACCTTTAGAACTGGAGATGATAATGGAATTCCCCACTTTTACGGGTAAACTAGATAGAATATTCTGGTGCTTGATGTTGTAGAGACATAATGGAATCAATAATTACTTCCAGGGGAACCACATTCATGTGGCCAACCTGAGAGAGACTGCTCCATGAGCCTTTGTGTTGAGATTTCATGCTTAGAGTCTCATGTAGATTTCATTTCCAACCATCTCTACATATTTTCAAGAGGTAATTAAATGTAATGGCATGCATTTTCATCCTGTGACTATATTTTTGTAAAATAAAAATCAATATGAGTTAATGGAATGATAAGTGGAAATAGAGTTCCTTAAATTTGATTTTCATCCATTTATACTTTCCCTATCCATTTCTCTTTTTGATTTACTAGAAAACAAGCTTTGACTTTTACGTGGTTACATGTTGTAAAATCTGTAGAAAAAATATTAATTTAACATTAGTATTAAATGATATTCTGGAAATTTGATAGGAATATAGTAGTAATTTGAATATATTTCTTTTAATACTATTACATTTAATGATATTTAACCATTTCTTTGCATTTATAAACACTGTAGGATTACTTTATTTACAATAATTTTCCATGTGATTATTTCATAATACTGCAATCTGTTTACATGACATGTGCCTAACAACCCTTATTTTTTTGTATGATAAGGGAATTTGACTAGAAGGAAATGGGTAAATAGTTCTTGATTTATTTGACCTTTCAACCAAATGTTATTACTTATATTTTTACTATTGTTTGCATAGTTTGGGTTGGTTTATTCATTTTCAAGAACTTTTGATACTTAGTTTCTTCCCCCTTCAATAGGTTTATATGCAGTATTAATCCATTTATCTCATTATTATTACATTTCAATACTATTAAGTTGAATGATATTTAACCATTTACTTTCATTTCCAAACACTGCAAGATTACTTTACATACAATAATTTTCTATATGATTATTTCATAATACTACAATCTATTTACATGAAATGTGCCTAACAACCCTTATTTTTTTCGGATAAGAGAATTTGACTGGAAGGAAAAGGGTAATTTTTTTGATTTATTTGACCTTTCAACCAAATGGTAGTACATAAAGTTTTAATATGGTTTGCATAGTTTTCGTGGGTGTATACATTTTCAAGCAGTTTTGATACTAAGCGAGACTACTCCATGAGCCTTTGCGTTGAGATTTCAATCTTAGAGTCTCATGTAGTAGGAAAACGGTAATTTTTTTTTGATTTATTTGACCTTTCAACAAAATATTTTTTCTTATATTTTAACTATGGTTTGCGTAGTTTGGGTGGGTGTATTCATTTTCCAGCAGTTTTGATACTTAGTTTCTTCCCCATTCAAGAGTTTTATGTGTTGTATTAATCCATTTGTCTCTTTAAATTTTACATGACTATAGGGATAGAATATAATCTATTATTCAATAACTAAGTATTAAGTTTATCCCACTTAAGGGGTATAAATTCCATGTGTTAGAAAAATATTGTTCTGATGTTATTGTGATGCTCAGTCTCAGCCAAATGTTCTTACATATTTCTAGTTATTATACATGGTTGGTGTAGTGTAGTATTAATCTATTTGTCTCTTGAAATATGAAATGAATATAGTAGTACTGTGAATCTATTCTTATCAATACCGTTACATTTAATAAAATATAACCATTTATTTTCATTCCAAACACTATAGGGTTACTTTACTTACAATCATTATCCAAGTGATTATTTCATAATAATGCAATGTCACATGAAATTTTTCTAATAATCCTTAAACCTTTTTTAGGTTAAGGGAATTTGACTAGCAGGAAATGGGTAAAAAAATTGTTGATTTATTTGACCTTTCAACCAAATATTATTACTTATATTTGTACTCTTGTTTGTGTAGGGTTTTCTGGTTGACTTCCTTTTCAATCAGTTTTGATACTTATTTTCTCCCCCCTTCAATAGTTTTATGTGCTATTATGTTTCTTTTTTTTCCATATTAACAATGTGTTGATCATTTGGGTTCTAAGGCGTGCTCTGTACATTTGTTTATTTCATCATTAACAGTTTATTTCATCATTAAGAGTTTATTTCATCATTTAGAGTTTGATGTGAGTTTTTGTTTTTTAAATCTGATTTGCATGATGATGTGACTTTAGTTTCTGTTTTGTATAGTGTTAAATTTTACTAACTACATTGTTTTGTATAGATTTTTCAAACCTTGAAAAGGTAGTATTTTCATATGATTATATTTTGATTCAGTGAGATTTGTCTCCATTATGGGATTATTCATCATAGGGGAAAAGTGAATGGATCGGTAGATGAAAAGGTGTAGATCAGTGGGTCATGTTTATGAGAAGCCAGACATACATCAATTATTTTTTGGTGAATAACACTGTAATATGTAGCTACAATCCTACTACATAGATATATTATGCATTCAATATCCTTTTCAATGTACATTTTCAATATGTCTACATTTAACTATATGTTCGTATTATTAATTATTAGAATTTCAAATGTCAATTTCAATGGTCTTTTCATTCTAATTATACAAATCTTCATGCTAAATATAATTTTTTATTTCTCATAGATTCTTTTACAGAATTTCAAATGTATTTATCTAAATTGTAATCTACTAACATAAAAATGTCTCTATTTTGTCCAATTGTATTATATTAATAAGTATCAAAAATTTTTGATTTCAAAATATTGAATATCATGTTCATTATTAAGATTCAAATTTAGTATTTTCTTCTTAAAAAATGCATTGAACCATATCATCGTGGAAAGAAAAAATCTATGAATTGTGTTATATCACAATGTGAATACACGAGCGAGTACTATTTTATCATTATTGTTATGTATAATGAATCCCCCTAATATATAGAAACAAAATAATATCAAATAAAATTAAATCATATGGATGATCATAAAAAATATTTAACACAAATTTTGGATATCCAGTATATTTTACATGATCTTTCGTACATATATACAAGTAAATCAATTAATAAAATCAAGAAAATGAATGCTCTCTAACAAGAATATTGTATTTTATAACTAATAAAAAATTGAATGAATAAAATTAATAAAAATATAATTAATAAAATAAATTAATAATTTTTTTTATTAATTAATCTTTTTTTGATTATCCCAGACATGATGATCAAGTGGATAAAACATCCAAACATAAGGTAAGGGTTTTCTCATCTCAACATTATTTATGTGAGATATGCCTTATTCACTATTACTTCTGATGTGTGGTGTATTTATACTTCCAATTGATTTATAATAACATGAATATCATTATTTTAATGGTATTAAATGTTTCAATTTATGATCATTAATTTTATGGGGTATGCAGTTCGTCTGTTTTCATAGTTGTAAGGGATTCTCCTGAAACCCCAATTTTCATTCTGGTTAAATTTTTATTATCTTTACCCCGATGTATTTCTTATTTAGTTTTAATATACTTCTTTTTAATTCGTTTTATATGCTCCAAACATATGTATATATATTAGTTAATTTTTATTTTATTGGTAAATATGTTATTTATAAGGTTCCATTTTCAATTCAACCTTGTCAGCAGTCTCGATTAAAGGGGACTTCCAAATTACATACCCATTTCCATGTACAAACCAAAATATTTTATAAGATGCCATTATTTATATAAAATCACTATTTTTTCATGAAAAACAATATTTTATATTTACCTTTTTATAAAAACATTTATGTATTTTTCATTTTAAACATTCTTTATTTTTTACCTTAAACTGCATAGATGTGGACCATGTCTAATTTCCCTTAAAAACCTTTTTAAATATTTTCACATCGTTTGGATATAGCTTACAACAAATTAAAAATAATATTCCAATTACATTTTATTATTTTATATATTTCGCTTTAAAACTTGTATTATGAAAAACAAAAATTTTATTCCAAAATAACTCTTCTTTTGAAAGTAGAAGGGAATTTCTCTTAATAATTTATTGATGATTTTATAAGATTATTTTAATCTATGATTATGATTCAAATATTTCAAATTTTTATGGGACACTTTTATTTAAGAAAAAATTTTAAATTTATTAATATATTTATGAAGGATTCATTGGACTTAGTTTGTGATTGGGATGGCTCCCTATATCCCCCGATACATTAGTAGGTCTCATGAGACAACTGGACCATATTTTGGTCAATGCATTACACATTTATATAGACTTCATGGTCAATTCCATAATGTTATACTTATGATGTATGATATTATTCATTCCCTCATTATGATATTAGAAATTGATATCCCATGTGAATGTTCGACTTCCTGAATATCAATGGATTTGTTTCATTCTCATGTGATTATTTTTATAGCATTATTTGTTCATGTTTTATTACTACCATATTATGCTCAATATTATTTTTTAATAGAATTTATTTAAAGTTATTCACTAAGACTTACTATTTTTGTCTTTTTTATTATATTATTTTATATTGTTTACCCTTACTGATTATTTCATTTCACCCATTTCATATGTTTTTTCCCAGGATGTGTAGAAGTATATTATTAATGAAATTAAGGTATAATCTAGGAGTTTATGGATGTTTAGAATAGAGTTTCTACATTTTTACATTGAATTTATAATGTAAAACTTATTTATATATCTATTTCTCCAAATATATTTAACTATTAATTACCTTAGGATGTGACTTACTTATTTATTAGACAAATGTAATTAAGTAGGGAACTAGATCTAATATACTAGAGTTGGGTTCATTATAGTTGGAATCCGATAAGGATTAGTATAATCTTTAAAAACTATATTTAGAAAATATAAAGAAGTAAACATAAAACTAAGAGAGAGTTTGAGGTTATGAATATAAGAAAATACTAGATTTTTTCTAAGGTAAATATTATGATGTTTTTCCTAGAAATACATCCATATTTTGATAATATAAGTGGATGTGGTTCTGACAGAGATGTTCCTAGGGGTAACAACTCTGAAAAGTTGTATCAGGTCTAACTCGACGTAACCTAAAATATGCTAAGGGGAATTACTGTGCACCATGTTTGACACTCCCAGTGGATACTATTAGGTTAATTCACATTTTATTTAAAAACCATTATGGAGGATTTAATAGTGAATATGTCCTCAAATACACCATGTTTATGATTCCGATAATATATAATCAAAATTTTTTTTCTAATTTTTGAATTATACAGTATTTTTCATAATATCATGATGTAATATAGTGTATTACATTGATTAAAAATGTAACCTAGCAGAAGGAATGAGAACCACATCAATGAACATAATCCAAATTTTAAGAATGATCATTTCTTTGATGGGTATATGCCTATATTTCTAAGTGAAGTAGTATCTCAAATGTTATCACCATATGAGTAAATAATACCATGTTCTAAAAATATATAGAAAGAATTACCCAATTCTTCTCTCTGAAATTAGAATAAATAAATAATGTGAAAAATGGGGAAAATATAGTTAAAGGGAAGAATGTGAAGATGTATTTCATCACATCTGATAATTATTAATGGAAACTACTTGGTATATTCTTAATAGGAAAATAAATTTTCCTAATCTTTGGAAAAAAATACCCCTATGATCATGATTTTATGTAATGGAATGAATTTTTCATTGTTTTGTGCTTCAACTATAATGATATGGGACACTACAAAAATCAATGATGCATGTGTCAAATGAATATATACAAAAACCAGATAATTAATCATGGTCAAGATTATGCTACTATAATAGATGAAGAGTAATGATTAATATTTTTATGTTTGGATTAGATAATTATATTATTTGATCATATTATCAAAAATTATTTGATCATATTATTTAAATAATTGGAAACATAAAATTTTCAAAAATGTTTCAAATGTGATTTAGGTATTAATATAAATTGTATGTGAAAATAAAAGGTAAATTATTTGGGGAATATTATATTAGGTTTATTTTGGAAATATACTGACCTTACTTATAATAATTTGGTCATTGAATGTGGACACACATGTTTTATATGAGACTTAACATTAAGTACTTCTGAATGAATCAAGTTAGACATTTAAAATTATAGTTCGTTAAAAACATATGATAGCCTTATTATTTTAAGTAAAAATTTAATGGTTTAAGTAATGAATTAAGGACAACAACATTAGTCAAAATATCTCATGGTATGAAAAATTCACCATGAACATTCATTTCAAGGCATAAATGATGATGTTAAAATAGATTAAATCCAAAAAAAAGAGATTATTATTATGTAATTTAATTGAATCAAGTATGTTTATCTTCTAAAGTGATTTTATGGATAGTAAAATAAACCATCAACTATAGGAAATTTATTTTAGTAAAAAAATTCATCCATTTTCTTATCTTTTACAGAAATTAGTGGTCTTTTAATGAATCACGAGATTTATAAGTTTATGATGGATAACATTCTAATAACCATGTTTTATATCACTCTCCATGAAATAATTATAGTTATATTTTATCATCCATGTCCATGTTATCTATTTACACTTATGAATTCCAACTTGAAATCCATGTTTTTTGGCCTTATCATTTCCCTCTTCATCTTATTAAGAAGATATTTTATTAACCCTATTTCCGAGGTGAGTTTCTTAAAAAATAATTTTGGAGTATAAACCATTTCTTTTTGAAGTAAATTTTCAAATTTTGCAGGAAATATTTTTTATAAGGGGAGAATCCAAAACCCCAAGATTTTATGGTGTTCCACTTTTTAAATTTAAATTCTTCTACATCAATGGTTTTACACAACAACAATCTTAAATGAACAATTATATACAATTAAATATCATTATTTTAAAATGATTGTTATAACCCAATCATTTAATTGTAAGGAATGAATAGTATTAACCAAATTATGAAATATATATATTATATATTTAATAAAATATTTTAAATTCATCCAAATGATTTTATAGGAATATAATATTAATGAATAAAATTTTATGCATTAAAATGATATATTTTTTCTAAATGTTGTTTTACTGCCTTTTAATGGTGCACTTATTTTAAAACTAAAATTTGATAATATTATTACTTTGTATTAATTTTTTTTTTAAATATGAATTTTAAAAAAATATATATAGGTGAAATTTTGGTTTTTTTCAAAATAGTAATTTTCCAGTGAATTAATGAAAAATCATGATTTTTATTAAAATATAATTTTTTTATATTAATAGTATATTTATGATTTGAAAATTAATTTATCCTATTAAATTATAAACAATATTTAGGCATATTTTAAATGGTAATATGATATAATTATGTCATAGTAAAAGAGAATAAATGTTTTAGAAACAATAAATTAAGTGTTAGTATTTTTATGACCATAAATATTATTTTATAATTTTATAGTTAATATAATGATTTAAATTAAAAAATATTTTAACAAAATAGTTTTATATATTAATAATTTCATTATCTTATGATTATAATATATTATTATGAGGCCAGAGTAAAGATTGATTGTGTCATAAAATTAGACGAAATTTTAAAATTAGTAATTCTTATGTAAATAATGATTTTATTTAAAAAAATAAATTTCTCATTTTAAGAAAATTATTTTTCAATAATGGAGTTATCTGTTTAAGGATCCACGTCAATAAATGGTTATGATAAATTTTCGGTAAATTTCGGAAATAGTTGATTTTTTGTGAATAGTAAAATATGTTAATTTACAATATATATACATTATCTGATAAATAATATATTCCAGGGGTCAAAAATAATTTAAAAAACATAATAATTAACTTCAATTAATTATGCAATGGATTTTGGGATAATTTTCCAACAATTAACAGTATTGAGCCAAAATAATAAACAAATGAATAAAATATTCAAAAAACACCCCTCTCCTCTGATATAAATACCACCCCTCACCACCTCTTATCCTCACACCTCCAAAGCCTTGAATATTTCTTATATTATACATTTTTACTATCCCAATATAATCCCCAATTTTCTATTCTATCTTTTCTCACCAAATGACAATTTCAATGTTCCCTAACGGGGTTCTAGAGGAGAATAATTCAAGAGGTAAATCCATTTTCATTTACATCCAAATGCTTTTAAATTATTTTCGTCTTATTATATTGTTACCTATTTTATAAAAAGATGCATGATAAAAAAATTATATTATATATACTGTAATTTTATTATTTTAATGGAAAATACATCATCAATCAATTTAACCCCCCCTTTTATTCTAAAAAGAAAAACATCATCCGAGATGTGTTGATTTACCTTCATCTAGTATGATGTGACATAACATTATATTAACGCCCTAAAATATGGTTATATAACCATAATTATTGTTAGAAAATATTTATTATACAATTAATGTGTTATTTAGTGTACTTCAACCCTTATATATACATGATAGTAATTAATAAGACAAAACTAGTTGATGGAGATAAAAACCCACCAAAATAATCTAAATGTTTATAATTAATGTTGTATATAATGAATAACCATCATATATGGAAAAAATAACATATAAGATAATTTAATCATATTTATATTCATTTATAACATATATCATCAGTTCTGGACAGCCATTTCTATTATACAAGATCTTTTGTTCATATATACAAGTAAAAGGATCATGAAAAAAGGAAATGAACACTCTTGAATGATAAAATTATATTTATGACTCATAAAAAAAATCCATAAATGATATTACTAAATCATATTAAGTCAAATAAATGTATAAAATATTATTAATTAAATAATTAATCGATTTAATCTGATTATCTTGTATATTAAGATCAAATGCAGAACCCAAATAGACATAATGTTATGGTTTTCTCATATCACCTTTATTTCTATTAGATATACCTTATTCAACACTATTTCTTATGTTTGGTGTGTATGTACTAAATTGTTTTGAGTTATATCATGGATCTCTTTATCTTCATGATATTTAGAATTTCAATTGATGATAATTAATCATATATGGTGTATGGTTCAATTGTTTTCATAGTGGTAAGGGATTCTCCACGAACCTCCATTTTCATTATGGTTATGGTTTCTATCTCCATAAAAATGATATTATTATTTCATTTTTATATATTTTATATAAATTATGTTTTTTGTTACAAACTCATGTATCTAGATCATTTAATCATTCTCTGATGGGGAAATATATGTTTATAAGGTTACCTTTTCAATTATTTTTATTTAGAAAGCTAGATTAATGTGAACTTCCAAATTTTGTACCCATTTTCATGTGACATCCATTATCTATTTTTAGACATAATATTTTTATAAAATCACAATTTTTTCATGAAAAATGATATTTTCTCATTCATGGTTTTATATAAATTGTAATGACTTATTCTATTTTAAGGGCTCTTTTATATATTACATTAAACCGCACTGAAGTGGCCCATTTTTAAAGTCTATTAATTTATTTTTTCCGACTTTCACTTTACATGAACATTATTTAAAACTACAAAATAATTTCATTTTCAATAAATTTTATTTTTAATGATATTAGTTTCTAGAATATTATTTTATGACAAATAAAAATGATTTTACAAAAGAATTATTCTTTCAAAAGTAAAAGTGTACCTCTCTTATGAATTTATCTATCATTTTGTTATAGTATTTTCATATATGAATATTATTCGAATATTTAAAATTGGAATGGTATAATATTATTTAAATAAAAAAAATTAAATTTATTAATATACATATGAGGAATTCATTTGACTAATCATGTGATTGTTGGGGCCTTCTTTAGCCTCTTGATGCATCAGTTAATATCATGAGACAAACTAAGCTGAATTTTGGCCGATGTTGTCACAACTCGTCCTAGGGGCCCGTGCCGTGACTACCCCAAGCCTGACTTCCATAGGCCAGGGGCTAGCGACTAGCACCAAAGGCGTAAATACCAAAAAACTGGGAAGGCATTGTCTTTATAAAGGTAAAGAAACACCACAGAGTACAGGCGGATGTAAAACACTAAGTACAAAAGGAAGTACTAAAAAGAAGTGGGCAAGAATACAAACCCATCTGAAAAGTGTAGCTACAACTGAATGGAAGTACAACAGAAAAGACTAACAGCTAGAAGAAAAGTAGCAGCTCCTGGGACGTCCACCTCGGATCCTACCTGAAGGGTAGGTACATATAGCGCACCTCCTGGATCGTCTACCACGGATCCTACCTAAAGGGTAGGTACAGATTGCGCAACTCTTGGATCATCCACCACGGATCCTAGCTGAAGGGTAGGTACAGATAGCCTCCTCGATGCTCTCGCCTGTCAACCTCCTCCGAGTATCGTCTCGTTGTGAAGTCCACCACTGGGTACCGTCCAGTCCTCGAACACTCGGCCTTCGTCAGCGCTGCCCGTCGTCTGCAACCAACACAATGAGGTGCGGGCATAGCCCGTGCAGGGGTGAGTGTACAATACTCAGTAGGGACCCCGAGACCCTCGAGGTCTCACTAAATACAACAAGTATAACCACAAAGAAGGATCTCAACAAATAACCATTACTTAGGTATAATCCCATACTTATACATATGTTATCAAGAAACCCATCTCAATCATGAGGAAACACAAACGTTATGAAATCAACGGATAACCACTACCTAGTTATATTCCCATACATATACCTAAGTGATCAAGTGACCCATATCAATCATGAGGAAAACACAAAGGTCATTGACTCAGCTCAAACCGGGATTTTCATTATCGAAACCGTAACTGCTGAAAAGCTCCATCTCTGGATAGTACAGTGATCCTGTCATGACTCTGAGGTACTGCTCACTAACCTAAGACTTCTGAGGTACTCCTCCAGTCGAGTACCACGGGTCTGCCACCTCACACAGTAGTGCTCCTCCACCATGGGTCTACCACCTCACACAGTAGTGCTCCCCCTCATAGCCTACAGAGGTACTCCACCTGTCGAGTATCGTGGGTCTTCCACCTCACAAAGTATTGCTCCTCCGCCATGGGTCTGCCACACCTCAGAAAGTAGTGCTCCCCACTGGGCTATGCTAGTCACTCCGAATCGAATCAGACAAGCAGTCATCATGTCTCAGCCAGCTACACGGTCTCCATACTCCGTACGCTCATCTCCGGGAGAGTCCTCTCCACGAGCTATAGGTTGATACTCCAAGTATCACAAAGTCCCATGAAGAAGTATCTCAAAGGACCACCTCGTCATAGGGGTCTCAAAGCAACAGACGGCGCGTGAATTGGACACTCAGTCTGTGAGTTATTAGATTTTTTGTCCCAGGGGCCCAGTTGGTTTTGTGTACGAACCAACCCGACCGCATCTTAACTTCACCCCGAACTATCATAGGGTAGACTCATAGGGACCGTTTCCTAGCATGACCATCAACACCGCTGACGGTTCGTCAAATGGACGTCTGGTCTGAAAGTTATCAGCTTTTCCGTTCCAGGAGCCTGGTTGGATTTAAGGTACAATCCAACCCGCCCATTATCCAACTACATCCAGAAGTCAGGAAAATCATTCCAAATGTTTCGTATCATCAAGAGGAATCCAAAAAAGTCTACGGCATGTCAATCGGCCGTTAGGAGTTCGAGATATAAGCGTTTCCACTCCGAGGGCCCAGTTGGTTTCGGGTTCGAACCAACCCATCCATACCCAAAATTCTCTTAAAACATGAGTGTAATATAAAGAAACGGCCGTCTCAATCCAAGGATCGCATCGCAACTAACGGTGCGTCGATCGGAGGTCTGTAGCCCAAGATATGGGTAAAAGACCGTAAGAGGTCCGCGAATAGGGGGTTCAGACTCGGTCCGACCCAGACCGATACCCCCTCAGTCGGCCCGAACGGGCGCGCTCGGCCGAGAGGAAGGGGTACGGGTAGGCGCGCTCCCCCCCCCCCCCCTCCTGTGTGAAACCGCAGCCCCCATGAGGGGGGCCGCTCCTGCTGGCCAATCGGGGGTTACGAGCCCCGGCTCTTCTCGGATGTTGGTCGGCCCGGTCCAGCCAGCTGGTTTCTACAGCCGTGGGACTTCCGGGGTCCCGCTCTCCTGCTCCGGTGCCGGCGGCCAGAAGCCGGCCCCCGCTTCCTGCTCCGCCGCGGCCGGAGCTTGCGGCCTTCGTCCGACAGGTGTAGCGCGATGGTGCTGTGCCCCTCCGCCGCGACCCCACTCCGGCCGTGGCCTCTTCGATGTTCAACGGCGCAGCGCGACGACACCGTGCTTCTTCGCCCTTTCTCATAGTTTCTGCGCAGTGCAATGGCACCACGCCTCCTTACACGTGCCATAGCAAATTCAAACAAACAAGGGGGAGGAGGGTCGGCCGTGTTCGTGCGGTCCGACCTCCTCCCATTATTGCGATAACAGGTGGCCCAATTTGGAATGAAGAATGGCGACAGAAGAGATCACGAACAACAATAAAATAAAACCTTACCTCGAAGAAAAAGTTGAACAAAGGTTCGTCGCGGAATTTCATGTTACGGAAGAAGGCGTCACAGAAGAAGGATCGTCGTGTCGTGGAGAAAAGATTCTTCGGCGTCGCATCGTCGATCTCCGAGGATCCGGTGTTCTTGTCGACCTTCGTCGGAGGTCGACGTTCTTCACGTTCTTTGCATTCTTCATCGAGGAAGGAGTGATTCCAGGCTTTGAGCAATTTCCCCCAAGCCCTCACGCACAACGAACCCCTTATTAAAATAAGACCTGTCTTATTTTTTTAACACACAAGACAAACATTTTTTGAAATTCCAAATTGAATCAATCAATTAATTGAATTAATTGTAACGTTTAAACCGCCCAATTAAAAGAGGTGTTTAATATTTAATTAAAGGCACGAGTTGACATTATTTAAAGGGGGTGCAGGTGGGTTACTTAATTAAATGAGGTTGGTTGAAGATGGTGGAGCTCTTGTGGGCCCCACCCCACAAATATCCTACCTAGTGGAGTAGGATACAGTGGGTCCCACTCCAACCACTTAGGTTCGGTTAATAAACTTTAAATAAAATAAAAATTCGTCGCACCATTTTTATTATATTCCTTTACATTACCCAAAAATTTAAAAACCACACCCGAGAAAACGTGTAGAGACCCGGAGCTTGACGTACATGGACATTACATTACTTTTTCAGAATACTTAATACATAACAAAAACAGACACAAAAGGACCATAATAGTTTAGTGTCTTTGGAAACATAGAACATAATCTTCTAATCGTGGTGAAAGATCTTCAACATCTCCTATAAAGATCTTCCACTTTTTTTTCCTTACCTAAAACATGTACTTATATCCTGGGGAAAATAAAACATATAAAGGGTGAGCTCAAATGCTCAGTAAGGGTAAGCATGGATAAAATAAAACAGATCATATACATTTGAGCTTAAAAACATGAACATAATGTTTAAACATCAAAAGCTTGAGAAATGACATAAAACATGGAAGTAAGTAAGGCATAGTTCATAAAAAAACATTAAGCATGATAAAATAACATGGGATTAAAACATGTAATTGTGGCAACCATTCAGCACATGTTATGATTTCCATAGTAGCCAAGGCATTGCTGCCAAGACCATCTTAGTGGACAAAGTCCCTTTCTGAATCGAGTTCACTCCTCGTTTCAGTCCTCTAACACTGAAGCGAATTAACATACCATTCCAGCCATGTCTATCTCATGAGATATAAATCTTTACCCAATGCCTTGGAGGGAGATATAGGTCCCACCCATCTCATAATGAAAGCATTCTTACTTGTGCCACAAAATAAACATACATCATTCATAATAACCCAACGAATAAAATGGGGTTCATAAATAACATCCCATCATCACAGAATCCATATAAAAGAAATGGATATCATTTCATAATAAGAAAAGTGAATCCATGTAAATCACAATGAAATTATACTTGAAACATACACATATTAATATAATTTCATCTTAGATGGAAAATGGTTTTGATAAAACACTAGAAATGAATTCTTGAGGAAAATATCCTTTATTCTTGAAAATAATTTTCTTGCTATGAAATTTTAAAAGAAAGATATTTTGTTGAAAATAATCATGAAATCTTATAGAGGAAGCATCATGAAAATAAGGATTTATAAAACCGTAAAAATCTTTTCATGCCGTATAAGTTAAAAAAAACATTTTTCTCGTACTTTGGTCGGAAAAGTGAAAAAATACCTCGTAAAAGAAGGATTACTTACACACCATGTAGTAAAAGTAAAAAAATGGGCAAAAAGGACATTAAACATACATAAAAACACTTTTAGAAAACATTTGCATGGATGATAACAATAACCCCAGTAAATACATACGCATAAGCAATCTCGGATAAAAAAAATGTGATTTGAAAAATTATCCCTTACCTTAGGTCCGATATGCTTTGTATGGATCCGAACCTCCTGTATAATGATTTAACTAATGCCATTGACTTATTAAATAATCATATTCATTGTTATGATATCATATATGTTTCACTTATGACATTATATTACCCTTTATTTTGTAAATTCCATGTTAAAGTAGCGTTTTGGGTAAAATCATTTCATTTATCGTATGTGTTTCGACTTTTCGTTCTTGATATTATTACTTATATCTTTATTTACATAATCCCATAATGTAAAACATGATTTATATATAATATATATTCATCATATACATATATATATTATAGATCGATAAAAGGAATGAAATACACCGTTCATGGAGACGGTAGGCCGTACGTATGCATGAACGTTGTTTTAATTTCCTTATTGAATTTAATGAAACTAAATAGATGATATATATATATACATAAATAAAGTAGAATTATTATTTCATATATTTCATTATTATTCATTATATGATCATTATGATCATTCATGTATGGTTAACATGGGGAATGAATCTCATCGCGTCGTGGAGACGGTAGTCCGTACGTACGCACGAGTGATGATATCATTACCATAATTATAGAATTGGATTGGATGGTATAATATATCAGAATAAGTATTATTTTAACCATATATAGTTAATATATACACCATTATACACATCCATGTAAGGTGTTGGTGAAAAAACAGATTACACCACGGCGTGGAGATGGTATTCTCTACGTACGCACGCGCGGTGATTTTGTTTTCCGTAGGATGGATAGAATGTGAAATAGGGTTGTTTCATATGTATAATAACATACCAGTATATTAGTGATACTGATATTATTACTACATAATTACACAACTAAATAAGAGGATGTAGAAGAAGAACTGTATTTGAAATAATCGGTAACAGATATTACCTCTTCTTTGACACACCTCTTTGAAACCTCCTCTTAGGGTACTAAAATTGGTATTTGAAGAAGACCAGGACCTCTATGATGTTTCTGGGGAAGTTGATAAGGGAAATGGGCAGGTTTTGGACGAGCTTAAAGGCTCAAATTGGTGTGAGGAAGAGAGGGAGGAGTTTCCCTTTTATAAGGGAGGAGAGGGCCACCTTTGGAAATCCTAAAAATATTAATTGATAATAAATCTAATCCCAGTTAAAAACTACCAAAAATGACTCATATTCGAATATTAGATGATATAGGGTTTTAATATCATCAACCAATAAAATTTATACATGTTAGGAATTTATTTTAAACATTATCAACTTAATTTATCCTTATTTAATCAATTTAATATTAATTGTGGTAATAACATTCTAAATTTTAAATTATAACAAATAATTACTTATTTGTTGTGAATTGTCCATAATTGGATAATTTATAACATTTTAGACCATATAAATTTAAATTTATAATTTTTAAATATTTTTGTGATTTTTAACCAATTTTATAATATGTTATTTTTATAAAATAACAATAGTGTCAATTTTGACACTATTCATTTATTTGAATTTAAATAAAATATATACAAAATATATGTAACGCCCCGACCCTAGTTACCCAGAGTCGGTGCATCATTACATAACATTGACATGATCACAAGAAAGATCAAATCTCGAAAGACCGATTGGTTTAGTAGCCTTGGAAACACTAGATATATTCATAAGTTTTACATTACATCATAAAATGAAAAACTACTACAACAACATAATGTCTCCATAATCCACACTCATATTTCCACATAATATCCCTGTAGGTCATTCATAATTTACTTCTTCACTTCCTGGGAAAAATAAAACATAGAAAAGGGGTGAGCTCAAATGCCCAGTAAGGATAACAATATAGCGGAAACTTTCATAAATAAGAATAAACATTTAAGGCAATGTATAACTAAAACAAAAGCCTTTCAAACATGAACTTTCAACTGTAGGATCGAAATATAATATGAGATGCTCAATATTCAAGAGGGGGGTGAATTGTATACTTTAAAAATTCCTTTGGAACCTTTAAAGTTAGTTATGAATAACTAGAGTTTCCTTAAGAAAAGGAAAGGACTAAGTTTAACAAAGTTAAACTAAGTTGATTCACAACACCTCTAACACCGAACTAAACTTGGAAAGAGATTCCAAAAGTAGGTTCCGGAAATATGGTTCCGGAAATTGAAACTTAACAAAAGTTACAATATAAGATTCTACCTTAAAGCGTATAGAATCTAAACTAATCAGAGTAAGGAAGTATAAGAAAGTTATACTTTCCTTAAGATACAAATTGCAGCGGAACAAAACAAGTAGTAAAACTACTAGTAACAAGATAATAGTCTTTTAACCCAAAGAGAAGGGTATCCAACAACCTTGGATAAAGGTCCCTTGATTTATACTTTCAAGCAAGTCTGTCTTACCCACACCAGGGTAAGCCCTCGATACGAAGATCGGAGTCTCTGTCTTGCTATCCCCGCAAGCCCTCAACTTCAAGGTAGTTGGCAACCTCTGTCTTCCTCAGCAAGGAAGTCCTCGATCTTTAAGGTAGTCGGCAACCTCTGTCTTTCTCAGCAAGAAAGCCCTCGATCTTTAAGGTAGTCGGCACCTCTGTCTTCCTATCCCCGGAAGCCCTCGAATGTAATCACCAACATTCGGAGTCGCACGAAGCTTTGAGAGTTAATAAGAGACTCTCTCTCTAGAAATCACTTCAACAGCATGTAAGCACTATTTCAGCAATCAACTTATGCATCAGCATTCATCAGCTACGAGCTCTTTCAAATGAGCTCCTATTTATAGGTGAGGTCGGCTCCTTCTCCAACGGTCATGTTTCCCTTAAAGTTCGGAGGGACCTGTACACGTGTCACTTAGACAACGGTTAGTTTATAACAAAATGAACGACATCGTTTTATAACAAAACAAGTGTAACAGAAAGCACGACATCATTTTAAACTTTAACATAAAAGTTCGGAATAGAAATTTCGGAGTGAAGGTTCGGAGTGAATAAATTCAGAGTGTATAAAACAATGATAATTAGATTCTGTTTAATAGGAGAATTCGGAATGAGAATTCGGAGTAGGAATTCGGAATAGAAATTCGTCATCAGAAATCGTAATGAGAATTCATCATGAGAATTCGTAATGAGAATTTGTCATCAGAATTCGTAATGAGAATTCAGAATGAGATTTCTTCATTAGAATTCGTAATGAGAATTCTTCATTGGAATTCGTAATGAGAATTCTTCTTCAGAATTCGTAATGAGAATTCTTCTTCAGAATTCGTAATGCGAATTCGGAATGGGATTTCTTCATTAGAATTCGTAATGAGAATTCTTCTTCAGAATTCGTAATGAGAATTCTTCTTCAGGATTCGTAATGAGAATTCTTCTTCAGAATTCGTAATGAGAATTCTTCTTCAGAATTCTTAATGAGAATTCGGAATGGGATTTCTTCATTAGAATTCGTAATGAGAATTCTTCTTCAGAATTCGTATCCTGAATCTGGAATAGAACAAAGTCAGAATTCATATCCGGAATTCGGAATGAAATTTCCTTATAGTTCTTGTCCAGAATCGAATCCTAAAAACAGAATGCTTTTATATCAATGATTTTATGACTCCGAGAAAGTGAATCCGAAACTCATACTTAAGAAAAAATATTAATGAAAATATGATAAGGATAAATTTTTCTTATAAAAGCGTTTTTCCTTAAGAAAACATTTTTCCTTATAAAAGCAATTTTCCTTAAGAAAGCATTTTTCCTTACAAAAGCGATTTTCCTTAAAGATAAGGTGTTTGTGATTTTCAAAACAAGAAGGAATGGAAAAGTCATAAGGAAAACCTTATTGACTCAACAATCTCCCCCTTTTTGGAAAGCACAAACATCCTTACGAAAAAAGCTATTCTAAGAAGAAAGAAACATATTAAAGCTTATCTCCCTTGGTTTAAGAATATAGATGAATACGACTAACTCCCCCTTAGGCTTTGAATCTCTAAGGATCGTATTCATATTTCCGGAGTGATGTTTCTTTAAGAAAAAAATCCCCCTTAAACAAACTCTTATTAGAGTTCTATCTCCTTGGGTATTTTTCTTTCTCCCCCTTTGATAAGCACTTATTAGATTTCCTCTTTTTCTTAAGGATCTTTTCCTTCTCCCCCTTTGTGATTTTCAAAAAGAATTGGAGGGAATGGGAAAAAATAACAAAGTACCTGAAAATATTAGTAACGACAGCAATAGAAACAACAAGCACAATTTTCATTATATTCGAAATGTCAGTAACAAAAACAGATTACAACAAAAAGATCGGATTGGTCATTTCGGATCTTTCTCCTTCGACATGAGCCCCTTGAGAATTGTCTTGATCTTCTTGAGATCCTTATGATCTTCCTCTGCTTGCTTTTCTAAGGCAACTATTCTTGCTGACTGAGCTTGAATGATTTCTTCCTGAGCCTTCAACTTTTCTTCCTGAGCTTCCATTTTCTCTTCCTGAGACTTTATCCTTTCTAGAAAATTGATCTGATGATCCCTTTCAAATTTCCAACTTTGATTAACAGAGTTGAGCTTTCCATTCAGATCTCTTACTTCCTGACTCCGAATGTTCTTTTCCTCTGTCAATTTCTCATCGAATGATGCAGACATCTCATGAAACTTCTTGTCCTCGGTTTGAAATGCATCCTTAACATTCTCCTGAAACTCATCCAGCAACCTCATCTCTTCGACATTCTTCTTCGACCAGCTAGTCATTCTTTTGCACGATCTTTTATGGGCTTCGTAACCAATAAAGAAATTTTTGAACTGGGCTTATATCTCAACACATTTATCCATAACCATGGATACGGAGTCGGTTTTCTGATTCATTGTATGTTGGAGCATCTGGCACCGAGAGTCAATACTGGAGAAGGTTGGAATAGTTCCCACCAACTTCTTCAAGGACTGAACAACAAAATCGTGCCCCAACGATGATGACTCCGAATCAGAAATCTTGCTAGGAGAATTTTATTCCTCAATAAGCTCCAACTTCCTCTTAGAAGAGCTACCAGCTTCCTTCCTCAAACTTTTTCCTGAACTCGGGGTATCAGCAAGAATTTGCTTTCCCTTTTGTTTTTCCGGAATTGAAACCTGTTCCGGAGATCTGTTCT
This sequence comes from Viscum album, assembly GCA_963277665.1. Classification (NCBI taxonomy): domain Eukaryota; kingdom Viridiplantae; phylum Streptophyta; class Magnoliopsida; order Santalales; family Viscaceae; genus Viscum; species Viscum album. The sequence continues at coordinate 1,772,395,849 of OY728146.1, read as the reverse complement.
CACTATCAGAGACTTGAACAATTTTATCTTCCTCATCAGCAACTTCTTGAACATTGGCTTCCACATTTCCCATCTGAGCAGCATCAAGTAAAATATTTTCTTGACAAGTAACTTCTTCTTCTCCCTTTTCTTCTTCCATTGCAGGAGTAACAAGCTTTGAAGATTGAGCTTCAGATGTTCGGAGCGAGAGGTGATCCGAAGGAGTTCCCTTATATTCATCTACTTGTTTGAGCACATCTCCTGTCTCACCACTTCCTTCAGCTGCTTCTTCAACCTCTTCCACTTGCTCTACTTCCTCAGTAGCAACAGCCTTTTCCGGAGTTACAAGATTTCTTCCTGGAGTCTCAGGTAGAGATTCCAGAGAAAAAGATCTCGGAACGAGAATGGTTGCTGAAACCATTTCATTAAACTTCAACAAAGCTTGCACAGCCTCAGCTTCTGACAACTTCTTCTTCAGCTTCTTTTCCTTAGCTTGCTTCTCAAGCTCATCAGCAGCCTTTTCTTTCAGAGCCTTAGCCTCTGCAGGATCCAATCCGAACTGCGGATCTCCTTCCTTCCTCTTTTCCTTGTCAGCTCTCCACTTCGCTGCAACCTCATCAGTATATGTCTTCTTCTTCTTAGGCTTAGGAGGTGCGGAATGGACTTCCTTAGACTTGGGTTCCTCAGCTTCACCTACCACTTCTTTCTGCTTCCTCTTCCTTACCGGCTTTGATGATTCCGGATCAGCCACTTTCGGAGTCACTTCTGCTTGAGGCGGTAGATCAATGAATTTCCCTGACTCCTTGTTAAAAGCTATATTCATCCTTTTAAGAGTTGCATCACTGAGCAACATGATCTTGCAAACTTTCGGCTTAGAACTACAAGCAACCTTGAAGGATTCTAGGCACCGAACTATCAGCTTCGACAAAATTGCCGGGTACATCACTATCTGAGCTCTCAGATTCCCTTTCTTCAAATTATCAATGTTGAGAAGAATATGCTTCATCAGGTTGAACTTTCTTAGATTTATCAGAAAATCCAAGATGTATATCTCACTCTTCTTCAAGCTGTCCTTGTCTCCTTTTCTTGGTACGATAAGCCCTTGCACCCATAACTCCAGAATCCAGAAGTTTGTAGATAGGGTTGAAATTTTCGGAGCCTTATCATCATCCAGTCCGAGAATTTCTAAGGCTTTCTCCTTGTTGAAACTACCCAAGGAGTCTGGCAGAACATGCGAGATAAACTCAGCTTCCCCTTCATAACTCAGCCCTACCAAGCTTGCAGCCTTGGTGTAAGATAGCTTATATGTCTTGCCATACGATTTGAAGGAAAACTTCTCTCTATTATCTTCCACGAAGAAAGCAACTGTCTCATAAAACTCGACAAGCAAGTCAGAGTAGACTTCATCTTGGTTGCCGGTTTTTGATATTGCAACATCCGCCCAGCCATTCATCTTGATATTCTTCGAAATGATAGAATCATAGTTGCTGAAGAAATTCGGATGAACTAACCGCTCTCTGTAGACTAACCACTGAGAAATGGGCTTAGTTGAAGACATCTCTTGAGAAGCTAACTCTGCAGACATTCGGATCTGAAATTTCTGAGAAGTTCGGAACTGAGAAGACTGAAGTTCGGAACTGGAAAACTGTAGTTCGGAACGGCCTTAAATCGGAGAGTCAGAGCTTCAGCACGCAAAAGCTTGGAATCGATGTGGGACGAGAAAATAGGATCCCCTTTATATAGGCATTGGGATGACGGTTCAACTTCCTCGGTTGATCTGACAGTTTAGAATGATCTGAGATCAGATCTAACGGTTGAAAGCTTGAATCCGATCTTTTTGAGGTTTTATTAAAATAAAGAATTAAGAAATCCAAAAACCAAAAACAAACTATAAGAAATTTCCAGCAAGTAAAATATGATTACGAAAACATCAGTAAGGAAATCATACCTTTCGGATTAGCTTAGGAAAGTTATTCGTAATGGGTAATATAACGACGACTACGAAAAATTCAATACGAAAAACTAAGTACGAAAACTTTAATACGAAAAAAAATCAATACAAAAAAAATAAATACGAAAAAGTCAATACAAAAGACCCAGTACGAAAGTTCCGTTATGAAAATACCAGTACGAAAGTTTTCCATTCCGGAAATTTTCAATACGAATACTTCCATTCCAGAAGTATTCTGTGTGAAAATATCCTTGCTGGTAAATTGTTGTTCCGGAAATTCCATTCCGGAAATTTTCGTTCCGAAAAGTTTGAAAACAAAATTTGAAAAACTTTGTTAGATAAACAAACAAATGTACTCCCCCTATGAAAAGGAGTTTATTACTGTAAGGAGATTTTTCAACAGAAAGTTAATTGAGGAAGATTACCTTACGGTTATCATTCCTAACTTCTGTTTAATATATTAAAATCTATCAGAAGGTAAAGATTTTGTGAAGATATCAGCAAGTTGATCTTGCGTTCCGATAAACTGAAGAATAATATCTCCTTTAAGTGTGTGATCCCTAAGAAAGTGATGCCTAATATCTATGTGTTTTGCACGAGAGTGATGTGCAGGGTTTTTACTTAGGGCAATGGCACTTGTGTTATCACACAAAATTTGAGTTTTAGTAAAACTCAAGCCATAGTCTGTGAGTGTGTGTTGCATCCACAACACTTGTGCACAACAACTTCCAGCTGCTACACATTCAGCTTCAGCAGTGGAGAGTGCAACAGAATGTTGCTTCTTGCATGACCAAGAAACTAATGAATCTCCTAAGAAATGACAAGTTCCAGATGTACTTTTCCTATCCATTCTACATCCACCAAAGTCAGCATCAGAAAAGCTTTTTAGAACAAAATCATTTCCAGAAGTATAAAATAATCCTAGATCCATAGTTCCCTTAAGGTAGCGAAAAATTCTTTTTACTGCCTTTAAGTGAGATTCCTTAGGATTGGATTGATATCTTGCACATAAGCATACAGAAAACATTAAGTCTGGTCGACTAGCTGTTAAGTAAAGTAAACTTCCAATCATACCTCTAAAAGATGTTTGATCTACTGGTTTCCCAGCTTCATCAAGATCTAAAGAGTTTGAGGTACCAATGGGAGTACTTATACTCTTAGTGTTGTCATAACCATACTTTTTAAGAAGATCTTTAATATACTTATGTTGGGATATGTAGGTTCCTTCTGGTTTTTGAGAAATTTGAAAACCAAGGAAAAATGTTAACTCACCCATCATACTCATTTCAAACTCAGATTTCATTAGACTAGCAAAAGAGTCAGTCAAAGATTGCTGAGTCGAACCAAATATAATGTCATCAACATAAATTTGAACAATCAAAACATTTTTCTTATCTTTCTTTATAAAAAGGGTTGGATCTGCATTTCCCTTAACATAGTTATTTTGAAGCAAAAATCCAGTGAGTCTATCATACCATGCTCGTGGGGCTTGTTTAAGTCCATACAAAGCTTTGGTAAGTCTAAAAACATGATCTGGATATTTTGTATCTTCAAAGCCAGGAGGTTGTTCAACAAAAACATCCTCTTGAACATAACCGTTAAGAAAAGCACATTTCACATCCATTTGGAAAAGTTTGAAATTAATGAATGCTGCAAAGGCAAGTAGAATACGGATAGATTCAAGTCTAGCTACTGGAGCATAGGTTTCTTCATAGTCTATTCCTTCTTGCTGATTATAGCCTTTAGCAACAAGTCTAGCTTTATTTCTAACAATGACTCCATTTTCATCACATTTATTTCTGAAAACCCATTTTACTCCAATAACAGAAGTTTCCTTAGGTCTCTCAACCAAGGTCCAGACTTTATTCCTTTCGAATTCATTTAGTTCATCTTGCATTGCTTTGATCCAATCATCATCTCCTAAAGCTTCATCAGTGCTTTTAGGCTCTAATTGGGAAAGAAATGCTAGATGTTCTACTTCATTTCTTAAGGAACTTCTAGTCCTTACAGGTTGATTTACATCACCAATGATACTATCACTGGGATGATTCTTAAGAAACACCTGATTTGGGTTTTGTAAAACCTGTTCATCAACATAAGGTAGAAAGTCTTCTGGGGTAAATGTTTCAGAATTATCTTCTAGAACAATTTCCTTATCAGAGGGTTCTTCTATCAACGGTTGATAATCAGTTTTTGAAAACACATCCGAAGATGTAGGTTGGGAAGTTTTAAAAACAAAAGGATCTGATTCATCAAATTTTACATGTACTGTTTCTTCAACAGTACAAGTATTTTTATTAAAAACTCTATAAGCCTTAGAGGTTGTGGAATAACCTAAGAAAATTCCTTCATCAGATTTTGGCGCGAATTTATGTAAGTTATCTTTAGTATTCAAAATGAATACTTTGCAACCAAAAACCTTGAAGTAGGAAAGTCTTGGTTTTCTACCATTCCATAACTCATAAGGAGTTTTATTAAGAAAAGGTCTAATCAAAACTCGATTTATAGTATAACAAGCAGTACTTACAGCTTCAGCCCAGAAATGTCTAGCAATAGAATATTCACTCAACATGGTTCTAGTTATCTCTTGAAGAATTCTATTTCTTCTTTCAACTACACCATTTTGTTGAGGAGTTCTAGGTGCTGAAAAGTTGTGAGTAATACCTTTCTTACTACAAAAAGTTTCAAAATCTGAATTTTGAAATTCTCCTCCATGATCACTATGAATAGTTTTCAATGGAAGGTTTTTCTCATTTTTAACTTGGGCTCTAAAACTTTTGAAATAAGAAAAAGCTTCAGATTTCCTTGCTAGAAAATAGACCCATGTAAATCTAGTGTAATCATCAACAAGAACAAACACATAGTATTTGCCTCCAATGATTCCAGTTTGTGTTGGACCAAAAAGATCCATGTGCACTAACTGTAATGCATCGGTTGTTGAGACTTCACCGATTGACTTAAAACTAGATTTATGTTGCTTGCCATATTGACAAGGATCACAAACTTTAGAAGAATCAAATCTATGCTCCGGTAGATCCTTAACAAGTTTCTTCTTAGAGAGTTTACATAGGTTTCTAAGATTACAGTGTCCTAATCTTCTTTGCCATAACCAAGAGTGATCTTCCATTGCACTTAGGCAAGGTAAATCTTGGCTTCTTAGGTCTTCTAAGTTTAAGGTGTAAACATTCTCTTGCCTATTGGCTGAGAGAATAAATTCTTCCTTGGAATTGTGAACTAAGCATTTATCATTCCTAAAATTCACAAGGTAACCTTCATCACATAACTGACTTATACTAATGAGGTTGTGCTTAAGACCTTTAACAAAAAGAACATTTGAAATCAAAGTTTTACCTAATAGAACAATATTACCAATACCAACAATCTCTCCCTTAGCATTGTCTCCGAAAGTTACCTTTCCTCCTTTCGTTTTGATAATCTTTTCAAAAAAGCTTTTGTTACCAGTCATATGCCGGGAACATCCACTATCCATGTACCAAATATTGTTGCTGGAACTTTCTTTATTTTCCTGAAATTAAGAACAAAGTTAGACTTTCGGAATCCAAACTTGTTTGGATCCGAGATTTCCAGACAATAAAATTTTAGGTATCCACATTTTCTTAGAAAAGTAAGCTTTATGTAAACCTAAGGATTGGGTTTTGTTTAAGGAACAATTTCTTGCCCAGTGTCCACCACATTGACATTTAGTGCAAAATGGGGCACTTTGAGGAACAAAATAATTGTTGCTGAAAACAGGTTTTGCTTGGGTATAACCAAATCCGGATTTATTTCTTAAAGGTCGTATTTGAGAATACATCTTATCAAAATTTTCCTTACCATGGGTAAAGTTTGATAAACACTTCTTTAAGGAAAAAATTTCGGACTTGAGTTTTACAACCAAATTTTTATCCTCAAAATCATTAGTTTTTGAACTAGAGTTAGGCTCGAAAACTTTTTTATTAGAAATTACTTTTTCTAATTCTTTAGAAAGTTTGTTCTTCTCAGAACTTACTTCCTCAAGATTTTTTGAAATATTTTCAAAATCAGCATTTTTCTTATCAAGATCTTTAGAAAGATCTGATATCTCTTTAGTAAGAATAGAATTCCTAGAATTTGCCTTATCGAGTTTCTTGTTGAGTTTGGAATTCTCAATCTCAAGAAGTTCAGCAAACCTAGAGACTTCTTCAAAAGTAGGTAAAGTATTTTCCTCATCAGAAGATGATTCTTCATCAGAAGAGTTATAATACTTACTATCATTCGAATTTAAAGAAACATTGGTCAATGATTCAGCATTTCGTACCTTAGCCATAAGACAATGATTTTCAATAGGTAATCTGGCTATAAGACCATGATTTTTCTGTCCTGAAGATTCATATTCAGAAGATTCATCTGAAGAGTCACCACCACTGGCACTCCAGGTGTCATTAGCTTTCAGAACTTTCTTAGCTTTGGCTTTGTAATACTTCTTCCTGTTCTTTTCTGAATGCCTTTCCTTCCTTTCTTTCTTTCTGAGCATAGGGCAATCAGGTCTAATATGTCCAGCTCTTTTACATTCATAACAGGTAACTTCTCCATCTTTCTTATCTTTCCTGTCCTTCTTCTTATACTTGGATTGAAAGTTTCTTTGCCCAGCTATCTTGTTCATCCTTCGAGCAAGATTGGCTAATTCATTTTCTGAAACTTCACTTTCAATAGATTCGGATTGGAAAATGACTTTCTTAGATTTGGATCTGGTTACTCTCTCAGGAGTCTTAGCTTTCATCTGATTAGAAGTTGTAGTAAAAGCAACTGTTCCATTTCCATTCTTCTTCTTGATGTTGTCAGCATCTCTCTTCATTCTAGTCTCATGTTGTAGAAGAGTTCCAAATAATTCATCAAGAGTAATTTGAGTGACCTTCCTGTTCTCATCTATAGCTGTTCTCTTGGATTCCCACTCATTGGGCATAATGTCAATAATCTTGTCCACAAGAGCTTCTTCATCTAAACCTTTCTCTCCCATAGATTGTAGACTGTTGACGATAGTCATAAATCTTTGTTGAACTTTACAGATAGGTTCTCCATAAGGAAAACTGAAGCCATGATATTCAGCTCTAAGCATAGCTCTTCTAGTCTCAATCACCTTAGAAGTCCCAAAATGTGTAACCTCTAACTTCTTCCATATACAGTTAGCTGCTTCACAAGAAGAAATTTGGCTATATATATTTCTAGTCATTGAACATAATAAAGTATTGCGTACCTTATAGTTGAGTTGATATTCTTGCTTTTCCTGGTTAGTAAAGGTTCTGACTTCCTTGTCAGGAATTTTATAGTCACCAGTAATCATCACAAAGTTATCTACTCCAGTATTGATAACAAAAGTCTTCATACGATCTCTCCAGTATTCATAATCATTACCATCAAAGATTGGTGGTCTTGTAGGATTCAGATTGTCAATAGATCCAACGTTCATTCCTGCCATACTAAAAAATAACTTGGATACAAACTTGTTAGTAGCAAAGATTAGTAATCAATAAGTTCGGAATGGGAAAAATTCGGAATGGATAATTCGGAATGACAAATTTCGGAATAAAAAAAAATGAGCAAGAAAAAGTTGTATGTGAGTACAAGTATTTCAGTAACCTTGGCTCTGATACCAAATGTAAGAATGGTATAGAGTAAGAGGTTTCCAACCTCTGATACCAATTGTAGGATCGAAATATAATATGAGATGCTCAATATACAAGAGGGGGGGGGGTGAATTGTATACTTTAAAAATTCCTTTGGAACCTTTAATGTTAGTTATGAATAACTAGAGTTTCCTTAAGAAAAGGAAAGGACTAAGTTTAACAAAGTTAAACTAAGTTGATTCACAACACCTCTAACACCGAACTAAACTTGGAAAGAGATTCCAAAAGTAGGTTCCGGAAATATGGTTCCGGAAATTGAAACTTAACAAAAGTTACAATATAAGATTCTACCTTAAAGCGTATAGAATCTAAACTAATCAGAGTAAGGAAGTATAAGAAAGTTATACTTTCCTTAAGATACAAATTGCAGCGGAACAAAACAAGTAGTAAAACTACTAGTAACAAGATAATAGTCTTTTAACCCAAAGAGAAGGGTATCCAACAACCTTGGATAAAGGTCCCTTGATTTATACTTTCAAGCAAGTCTGTCTTACCCACACCAGGGTAAGCCCTCGATACGAAGATCGGAGTCTCTGTCTTGCTATCCCCGCAAGCCCTCAACTTCAAGGTAGTTGGCAACCTCTGTCTTCCTCATCAAGGAAGTCCTCGATCTTTAAGGTAGTCGGCAACCTCTGTCTTTCTCAGCAAGAAAGCCCTCGATCTTTAAGGTAGTCGGCACCTCTGTCTTCCTATCCCCGGAAGCCCTCGAATGTAATCACCAACATTCGGAGTCGCACGAAGCTTTGAGAGTTAATAAGAGACTCTCTCTCTAGAAATCACTTCAACAGCATGTAAGCACTATTTCAGCAATCAGATTATGCATCAGCATTCATCAGCTACGAGCTCTTTCAAATGAGCTCCTATTTATAGGTGAGGTCGGCTCCTTCTCCAACGGTCATATTTCCCTTAAAGTTCGGAGGGACCTGTACACGTGTCACTTAGACAACGGTTAGTTTATAACAAAATGAACAACATCGTTTTATAACAAAACAAGTGTAACAGAAAGCACGACATCGTTTTAAACTTTAACATAAAAGTTCGGAATAGAAATTTCGGAGTGAAGGTTCGGAGTGAATAAATTCAGAGTGTATAAAACAATGATAATTAGATTCTGTTTAATAGGAGAATTCGGAATGAGAATTCGGAGTAGGAATTCGGAATAGAAATTCGTCATCAGAAATCGTAATGAGAATTCATCATTAGAATTCGTAATGAGAATTTGTCATCAGAATTCGTAATGAGAATTCAGAATGAGATTTCTTCATTAGAATTCGTAATGAGAATTCTTCATTGGAATTCGTAATGAGAATTCTTCTTCAGAATTCGTAATGAGAATTCTTCTTCAGAATTCGTAATGCGAATTCGGAATGGGATTTCTTCATTAGAATTCGTAATGAGAATTCTTCTTCAGAATTCGTAATGAGAATTCTTCTTCAGGATTCGTAATGAGAATTCTTCTTCAGAATTCGTAATGAGAATTCTTCTTCAGAATTCGTAATGAGAATTCGGAATGGGATTTCTTCATTAGAATTCGTAATGAGAATTCTTCTTCAGAATTCGTATCCTGAATCTGGAATAGAACAAAGTCAGAATTCATATCCGGAATTCGGAATGAAATTTCCTTATAGTTCTTGTCCAGAATCGAATCCTAAAAACAGAATGCTTTTATATCAATGATTTTATGACTCCGAGAAAGTGAATCCGAAACTCATACTTAAGAAAAAATATTAATGAATATATGATAAGGATAAATTTTTCTTATAAAAGCGTTTTTCCTTAAGAAAACATTTTTCCTTATAAAAGCAATTTTCCTTAAGAAAGCATTTTTCCTTACAAAAGCGATTTTCCTTAAAGATAAGGTGTTTGTGATTTTCAAAACAAGAAGGAATGGAAAAGTCATAAGGAAAACCTTATTGACTCAACATCAACATGGTATGGCATAAATAAAATGAAATAATGCCATTTACTTATTCACATGGATATTCTACTAATCGAATAATCACATGCAAAAATCAATAACCACTTTCATAATGTTGGAATGCATAATGCCAGACTATCATAACCACATAGTCAAGGCCTCGTGCCAAGACTACAAATAAGATTTTGTCAAGGCCTTGTGCCAATACACTAGTTTGTCTCATGAGACCTACCGATGCATCGAGGAGCTATAGCGGGCTCCACCCGTCACTTACTAAGTCCAATGCATTCCCATATGAAAAGGTTTAAACATAACATAAACATTCGTATTAAAACTAGCATACGAAATGTCAATAATTTCACCATAAACTATGAATGGTATAAAAATAGCACATCCATAGTCAAACATATCACAAAACCTTCAATACAATATAGAAGTTTTGTATCATAATAAATCTACTTCAAATAAGCGTAAAATCCATCAAAGGATGTTGACATAGATGAAATCAAAACACTTTTTAGAGAAATATCTCTTTCTATTTTTGAAATCATTTAAGAGCCATATAAAATAAAACAACTTCTTTTAAAATATTCTTATAAGCTTGTAAGGAAAGCTTTGAAGATTTTATAACGGCGGAAAATAGCCGCACACGCCGTATATGTTAAAAAAAACATTCTTACCTTAATTCTGTCGAAAAGGATAAAAAGGAACTTGTTTTGAAAACGACCGAAAGATTCCTTTATAAACCACTTATAAAAGTCAAAAAGGGTATAAATGACTTTAACTCATATTCTAGTAAATAGTAAAAATGTTTTGAAATACATTTTTAAGAAACATGGATGTGGATGATAAAGAGATCCCAGTAGATTATTACGTATAAACAACCTCGGATAATGAAGAGATTGTGAAATAACCCTTACCTTGTACTTTTACATGGTTGGGGTAGGTTAAACTCCTGTATAATGGTAAAATAATTGTTATTAAATTATACAATAATCATATGATATCATATATGATCTTTTAATATTGATTTGATAATAATATCTTAGCATTATAGTTGTTTCGGGTGTTAACTTACTTGTTTTATTTTATATGTTTTGTTACGTAAGACATGTTTGTAAAGGATAGGTTTTATATTATTCATATCCAGAATGATATCAATTCCTTAAACATCATTTTTTAAGTCATCAAATGATAATTATTCTTGAATGGATACGATGGAGAATGAATCTCATCGCGTTCGTGGAGACGGTAGTCCGTACGTACGCACGAGCGACAATATCATTCTTTTGATATTAAAATAATATTTAAATGGATGGTATATTATATATACAGAATCCTTAACATGTTATATTTATTATTTACATGAGTTACACATCATTATTATACCCATCCAAATAATATTATATTGAATAACAATTACACCACGACGTGGAGACGGTAAGCCGTACGTACGCACATATGGTGACATGTTATTCAAAGGGTGGATAGAATACTGAATATGGTTGTACCATATTTATAATAACATCACAGTATATATATGATACTGGATTTATTATTTTAGAATGGAAACAACAAAGGAAGAAGAAGTGGAAGAAGAAATGAACTTAGAAAAGGGTGGTGAAATCATTACCTCTTCTTCGGGTTCTTCCTTTTGATTTGATCAAAAGGGATCCATAGGTTGGCTTTATGATCAAAATAAGGCCCCTAGGTTGTAGTGAGGGAAGTTGGGAGATTATTGGGGTAGAGTTTGGACGAACCAAAAGGCTTTGAAGGTGTGAAGAAATGAGAAGGAGGAGTGCCCTTTTATAAGAGGGGTGAGGGGCACCTTTGGAAAAGCTAGAAATATTAATTTATAATAAATTCATATTCGGTTTATAATGGCTCCAAAGTTGATTATTCAAAGGTTAAGGTGGGGATAGGTCGAAAAACACTCAACCAATAGAATTTAGACAGGTTTGGGTACTTATATTAACCTTATCTTTAAGTATTAACTCTAAGTTAATTAGTTTCACTTTTACAATGTCTCTTTATATTTTTATATAATATGGTTAATAAACTTACCATATACATCCAACAGACCCGCAAGTGGTCCATTAATGATGAAACTATCATGATATATGTCTCTTGGCCAAACCTTATATTTTGATGAATTTAATATCAATTAATAATATAATATTTGTTTTAAGAACTCTTTTATGTCAATTTTGACACTATTCAATAGTTGATTTTTGTGAAACTCATAACAGATTGATTACTTCAAACAATGTCAATAAAATAAATCCTAATATATCATATTATCCTATAAAATTAGTTTAATTCATTAAAAGTTTCATATTATATTTATTTGGGTATTTATAATATCAATTATTTTAATTTTTCACTATTATAGTAATTACTGCATCATCATTGTGTCATAAATAAAATAAATTATTTAAAGTCTAAAAATTATAAATAAACTATCATTATGTAGTAAATCTTTTTATCTTCATAATTAATATTTATAATCTAAAATCCAACATATATAACCCTATGTAACAATTGTTTTTCTAAAAGATATATGCTTGTGTCATTTTTGTATTCATTTTAACTTAATTAAAATAAAGTGTCATTATCACTTACAAGTGGATCCATGGGGTCCCAAAATCGACCCAAAGATGCCCACGGTCGACCATGTATCAACCAATAGGGTTAATACATGTTTTAGGGTAATTTAGTATTATTATAATATTATTTTTTCACCATTATTTACCGGATTTACCCTTAACCATGGTAAATAAAATATTTACCGCAGTAATTATTCAAAATGTCTAAAAATAAAAGTTACCTATTTACACAATTTGAACATCCTGATTCCAAATATGGAATCCATTTTCCTAAATTCAAAACACAGATGTGGCAGAAATTAATTTAAAATTAATTCCCGCTGTCAAAACAAAAAGCGTGTTTTTAAGAGATAATAACTATCAAAAGATTGACACTTGTTTATGTTCGGTTTAATTGTAAAATTATGTCCAATGACCAACATTATATTAAATGGTAAAAATATATTCTAAATATACTTTAAAACCACTCAAATTCATAATTTATCACTATTAATTATTTTTATTAAAAAAGTTGTTTTTAATTAAAATTTAGTAATTTTCACTATTCATCAAAATATGAAAGTTATCCGAAACGTACCAAAATTTCACCTTAGGCTAAATTTGATATTCCAAATCCAGAAATTAAGTCCATTTTAAAATATAAAATATATATAATTTCGAAAAGTAGGTATTACTATTCATAACGGCCAGTTTGATTGGTTGTGGTGTGTGTTAAAAATCAAGGTTGCGTACAACACATGCTACTGTATTATTCAAAGAAAGCGTACCGTGGAAGCTTGGGATGTTTCATTTTAAATTTTTGATGTCCCCATTTAGTCAAAAAGTTTAAAATATTGTATTTAAAAAGGGTTCACTATTAAAAGTTGATAAAAGTGCAATACTGAAAATGAATTTGTTCTTGCATTATATCTAAGAAACTCATAATATGGATCATAAAATTATAAGGATTATATAAAGTTTAAAATTTAGATAACACTATTAATAACCTCTTTTGAATGGCTTTTTTTTGTAAGTCATGGTGTTATTGAACTCGGTGTTGCGTGTAGTGCAAGTTATTGAATTATTTTGAAGAAATAACACACTATGAAATCTTGGGGTGTTACATTCTCCCCTCCTTCAATAAATTGCGTCCTCGCAATTTGAAATTGTTCTTCGAAAATAAAAGGTTGAAAATAAAAAATATCTTTGTGGGAAAACCCACATAGGAAATTGGGTTACTAAAATTTATTCTTAATATGAGGAATAGAGAAATGAAAGGGTCACCACCAAATTATGATCTCGATTAGGAGAACATTGGTGGCAATTAGAGACATATAATTGGAGGAGAAACGTAAATATTTATAGGTAGTGATTCAGGTCATCAATCACAAATAAGTATAAAATTGAGGTCCTTAAACTCATAAATCTATGATGATTTGAAATACCATCGGTTCAACAAAACATAGGGTATTAGGATAACACATTTTTTACGTTTCAAAATATCTTAGTTGAAATCCCACATCGAAAAATGAATTAATGAGGCCTCTATTTAAAATAAAGAGTGGAAAGTATGAAGATTACCGAAAATAACACATACTAGGGTTCCATGTAGGAAAATATGGATATGGAAGAGAAATCTAACCATTAGTTATCTGATGGAGAGTGGTAGAGAACTTGGCTATGAAAAGGCCAACAATCCCAAAGCCATAAATTAGTGATGATTTAAGGTACCATCTAGGACAACATTTTTGTTCTAAGTTTCTTTTCTTAATGTTGAGGAATTTATTTATGAGATTGTCTAAGATCATAAGGAGATATACTTAAATTATAATTAGAGTTTTGTCCATTAATAAATTTCTACCACAAACTCATCTTTCACTCGTAAAAAAATTCTATTTATACTATTCGTACAGGGTTCCAAAATAAACGAATTTATAATTCATCTACCAGATCATTTAAAAAAACTACATTATTTAATCCAGGACATCTCTTGGGCCAGTGGTAGGTGATACACCCTTGTCGCCCTTCGGTTGCGGGTTCAAGTCTCGCGGCCTTGCCGGACGCGACGGGTTGCCGCCCGACCTCCGGGTTGTCCTTTTATGGCAATCCAAAATTAATCTCAAACTAGAATTTATCCAAAATACTTCTGACCAAAATCACAGTCCAACATTTATAAGTAAGTTAAACATAATGTAGATCCTTTTTACCACGTAATAGTATATGAATACCTTCATCATGTATTCTTTTAAAACACTGAAACATCCTGAATTAGCATAATCCATATTGATTACATTCATGCTCCCTTATTCCATATAGAATGCTGGATATACTTCATCAATCCAAGAATGTTTTAAACCCCAATAATGATGGAATATACAAATCATTAATTAGTTTCAAGGTAGTCAAGAATATCCAATATAATTTATCCAAATCAATCATGTATTATTCTAAAATCACTACCTCGGTATCAGAACCATATTATGGTTTATCATTCTCTAAACCATATATTTTCCAAAAATTTAACCTGCTATTGAGTCACTTTTCTTTGTTCCACACAATCTCAAGTCCTTAATGAAATAATACTGCATTAAAATCCTTATATACTCCATAAATATTATAACAAGTACATTGTTGATACAACACTCAATTGACATAATCAACATAAGAACTCTAATCGTTCCTCTTCATCTGTGGTAGTATCATAACTTGATTATTATCTAATAACATCATTTGCGGCATAGTCTGATGACTGGGGCATAGGTTCGCGTAGTGTCCAAACTCCTTGCAAATTAAGCATTGTACATTTGAAACCATTTTCTTACCCTTGCAGTCACGTACTTTGTGCCCTTTTCCTCCACACTTATAATAAACTCCCATTCCTTTCAGGCATGTTCCGGGGTGTTTCTTTCCATAGTTACCACATATGGGAAAATTATTCTTTTCCCTCTTCCCTTTATCCATCTTTTTCTCTTCCATCATTTTCTTCTCTTTCTTCCCTTCAAAGCCATAGGACTCAGTAAACTCTTTACTTATCTTATCAACACATAATATTATTTCTTCATATGATGATAATACATGGGAGACTATTTCTCTTATAAATTCTAGCTTAAGACCATGAAAGATATGATCCTTCCTTCTCTTTGGATCATGTGCATTTCTAGAGTTCTCATTCCTTCTACTAGGCGCCATTTCTAAACAATGGCATACACTAGATCAGTTTATGAATCAAAATACATAATCCCATACTTATAAAACACTTAACATAAATTGAACTATTTATGGATATAATCCATAATCATAAAAATGTCTCCATTGAGGATGTATATACTCATAAACCCTTCATAATGGTTTGTAAAGAAAATGATAATTATCCTAAGCATATCCCCCGGGAGTGTCGTAACCAAGAGTACAGCAAGGCCCGTTGTCGTGCACCAGTTCCCGTTCGCGTCTAGCTCAAAGCGGTGCTTTCGGGTTTTACCCCTAGGTACATCTGTGCCAGAGCCGCCTCTACCTGCTCGTATCCAGACAGGGATGTATTGCTCGGAAAACTCACAAAATCTCTACAATACCAAAATTCTAGGAAGTTCTTCTACACTAATCCTCAAAGTTCATCTTAGGTCTACGTGCTCTAATCAGAGTTTATCTAAATCTAGTTTCCAAGGTTTGTACTAAACTTCCTCTGATACCAACTGTAACGCCCCGACCCTAGTTACCCAGAGTCAGTGCATTATTACATAACATTGGCATGATCACAAGAAAGATCAAATCTCGAAAGACCGATTGGTTTAGTAGCCTTGGAAACACTAGATATATTCATAAGTTTTACATTACATCATAAAATGAAAAACTACTACAACAACATAATGTCTCCAAAATCCACACTCATATCCCCACATAATATCCCTGCAGGTCATTCATAATTTACTTCTTCACTTCCTGGGAAAAATAAAACATAGAAAAGGGGTGAGCTCAAATGCCCAGTAAGGATAACAATATAGCAGAAACTTTCATAAATAAGAATAAACATTTAAGGCAATGTATAACTAAAACAAAAGCCTTTCAAACATGAACTTTCAACATGGTATGGCATAAATAAAATGAAATAATTCCATTTACTTATTCACATGGATATTCTGCTAATCGAATAATCACATGCAAAAATCAATAACCACTTTCATAATGTTGGAATGCATAATGCCAGACTATCATAACCACATAGTCAAGGCCTCGTGCCAAGACTACAAATAAGATTTTGTCAAGGCCTTGTTCTAAGACACTAGTTTGTCTCATTAGACCTACCGATGCATCTAGGAGCTATAGCGGTCTCCACCCGTCACTTACTAAGTCCAATGCATTCCCATATGAAAAGGTTTAAACATAACATAAACATTCTTATTAAAACTAGCATACGAAATGTCAATAATTTCACCATAAACTATGAATGGTATAAAAATAGCACATCCACAGTCAAACATATCACAAAACCTTCAATACAATATAGAAGTTTTATATCATAATAAATCAACTTCAAATAAGCGTAAAATCCATCAAAGGATGTTGACATAGATGAAATCAAAACACTTTTAAGAGAAATATCTCTTTCTATTTTTGAAATCATTTAAGAGCCATATAAAATAAAACAACTTCTTTTAAAATATTCTTATAAGCTTGTAAGTAAAGCTTTGAAGATTTTATAACGGCGGAAAATAGCCGCACCCGCCGTATAAGTTAAAAAAACATTCTTACCTTAATTCTGTCGAAAAGGTTAAAAAGGACCTTGTTTTGAAAATGACCGAAAGATTCCTTTATAAACCACTTATAGAAGTCAAAAAGGGTATAAATGACTTTAACTCATATTCTAGTAAATATTAAAAATGTTTTGAAATACATTTTTAAGAAACATGGATGTGGATGATAAAGAGATCCTAGTAGATTATTACGTATAAACAACCTCGGATAATGAAGAGATTGTAAAATAACCCTTACCTTGTACTTTTCCTTGGTTGGGGTAGGTTAACCTCCTGTATAATGGTGGAATAATTTTTATTAAATTATACAATAATCATATGATATCATATATGATCTTTTAATATTGATTTGATAATAATATCTTAGTATTATCGTTGTTTCGGGTGTTAACTTACTTGTTTTATTTTATATGTTTTGTTACGTAAGACATGTTTGTAAAGGATATGTTTTATATTATTCATATCCAGAATGATATCAAGTCCTTAAACATCAATTTTTAAATCATCAAATGATAATTATACTTGAATGGATACGATGGAGAATGAATCTCATCGCGTTCGTGGAGACGGTAGTCCGTACGTACGCACGAGCGACAATATCATTCTTTTGATATTAAAATAATATATAAATGGATGGTATATTATATATACAGAATCCTTAACATGTTATATTTATTATTTACATGAGTTACACATCATTATTATACCCATCCAAATAATATAATATTGAATAACAATTACACCACGACGTGGAGACGGTAAGCCGTACGTACACACGTATGGTGACATGTTATTCAAAAGGTGGATAGAATACTGAATATGGTTGTACCATATTTATAATAACATCACAGTATATATATGATACTGGACTTATTATTTTAGAATGGTAACAACAAAGGATGAAGAAGTGGAAGAAGAAATGAACTTAGAAAATGGTGGTGAAATCATTATCTCTTCTTCGGGTTCTTCCTTTTGATTTGATCAAAAGGGATCCATAGGTTGGCTTTCTGATCAAACTATGGCCCCTAGGTTGTATTGGGGGAAGTTGGGAGAGTATTTGGGCAGAGTTTGGCCGAACCAAAAGGCATTGAAGGTGTGAAGAAATGAGAAGGAGGAGTTCCCTTTTATAAGAGGGGTGAGGGGCACCTTTGGAAAAGCTAGAAATATTAATTTATAATAAATTCATATTCGGTTTTTAATGGCTCCAAAGTTGATTATTCAAAGTTTAAGGTGGGGATAGGTCGAAAAAAACTCAACCAATAGAATTTAGAAAGGTTTGGGTACTTATATTAACCCTATCTTTAAGTATTAACTCTAAGTTAATTAGTTTCGCTTTTACAATGTCTCTTTGTATTTTTATATAATATGTTTAATAAACTTACCATATACATCCAAGAGACCCCCAAGTGGTCCATTAACGATGCACCTATCATGATATAAGTCTCTTGGCCGAACCTTAGATTTTTAGGAATTTAATATCAATTAATAATATAATATTTGTTTTAAGAACTCTTTTATGTCAATTTTGACACTATTCAATAGTTGATTTTTGTGAAACTCATAACAGATTGATTACTTCAAAAAAAAGTCAATAAAATAAATCCTAATATATCATATTATCCTAGAAAATTAGTTTAATTCATTAAAAGTTTCATATTACATTTATTTGGGTATTTATAATATCAATTATTTTAATTTTTCACTATTATAGTAATTACTGCATCATCATTGTGTCATAAATAAATTAACTTATTTAATGTCTAAAAATTATAAATAAACTATAATTATGTAGGAAATCTTTTTATCTTTCTAATGAATATTTATAATCTAAAATCCAACATATATAACCCTATGTAACAATTGTTTTTCTAAAAGATTTATGCTTGTGTCATTTTTGTATTTATTTTAACTTAATTAAAATAAAGTGTCATTATCACTTACAAGTGGATCCATGGGGTCCCATAATCGACCCAAAGATGCCCATGGTCGACCCTGTATCAATCAATAGGGTTAAGACACGTTTTAGGGTAATTTAGTATTATTATAATATTATTTTTTAACCCTTATTTACCGGATTTACCCTTAACCATGGTAAATAAAATATTTCTCGCAGTAATTATTCAAAATGTCTAAAAATAAAAGTTACCTATTTACACAATTTGAACATCCTTATTCCAAATATTGAATCCATTTTCCTAAATTCAAAACACAGAAGTGGAAGAAATTAATTTAAAATTAATTCCCGCTGTCAAAACAAAAAGCGTGTTTTTAAGAGATAATAACTATCAAAAGATTGACACTTGTTTATGTTCGGTTTAATTGTAAAATTATGTCCAATGACCATCATTATATTAAATGGTAAAAATATATTCTAAATATACTTTAAAACCACTCAAATTCATAATTTATCACTATTAATTATTTTGATTAAAAAAGTTGTTTTTAATTAAAATTTAGTAATTTTCACTATTCATCAAAATATGAAAGTTATCCGAAAAGTACCAAAATTTCACCTTAGGCTAAATTCGATATTCCGAATCCAGAAATGAAGTCCACTTTAAAATATAAAATATATATTATTTCGAAAAATAGGTATTACTATTCATAACGACTAGTTTGATTGGTTGTGGCGTGTGTTAAAACTCAAGGTTGCGTACGACACATGCTACTGTATTATTCAAAGAAAGCGTACCGTGGAAACTTGGGATGTTTAATTTTAAATTTTTGATGTCCCCATTTATTCAAAAAGTTTAAAATATTGTATTTAAAAATGGTTCACTATTAAAAGTTGATAAAAGTGCAATACTGAAAATGAATTTGTTCTTGCATTATATCTAAGAAACTCATAATATGGATTCTAAAATTTTAAGGATTATATAAAGTTTAAAATTTAGATAACACTATTAATAACCTCTTTTGAATGGCTTTTTTTTAAGTCATGGTATTATTGAACTCGGTGTTGCGTGTAGTGCAAGTTATTGAATTATTTTGAAGAAATAACACACTATGAAATCTTGGGGTGTTACAAGATATGTTTGACCTAAAAGCTTTAATATATTTATAAAAGGTCATATGTGTCTATAAAATTAGTGGAGAACATTTAATAGTTCATATAATATTTTTTTATTATTTTTTAAACCATTTGTTTGGTTTATCTCTTAATAAAATAATTACTACATCATTTTTGTATAATTATTTAATATACTTATTTGTTGCATAAAAATTAAAAATAAAATACTATGATGAATATAAATATATTGTCTTTCACAATAATACATTTACTCTAATTTATCATTTTAAAATAACAATATTTAAATTCTTATATTTATTAAATTATGAAGGTGACAACCATGGCATCATTTAAAATATAATAATATAAGTGCCATAATCGCTTTTATAAGGCTCCAAATGGTCGAATATTCGACCATTGGATGGTTATGCTATACATTGACATGAAAATGAAGTTTTTGTCAGGGTTTTGTGCCTTTTATGGTCACTATTAGTTTAATAAAAACTATACTCTTGATTTTTCACTAGATAAACAGTATCTGCATCACTATTGTGTCACAATTAATGCTAATTATTTAAACACTAAAAATTATAAATTAATTCATATGATGTAGATAATTTAATTATCTTTTTGGATACTATTCATGTTCGAAGTTTCATGATGTTTATAACTAAATTAAAATTAATATACTTATAAGATTTAAGAAAGTGACATGTTGTCACTTTCTTTAGTTTTAATAATAATTAAATTATTTCATGGTCAAAATTACATTAAATTAATCTAGTCTGACCCTTAGGTGATATGGGTCTACTTTTATTCATCCAATAGGATTTTTGAAGGTGTTAGTGTAATTTTATAATCTTATATTTACCCTTAATTACCCGATTTACCTTTAACTAAGGTAAATAAAATTTACCGTAGTTTCTATTCATAATGCCCGAAAATAAAAAAGTATCTTATTAACATAATTTGGACCCACTGATTCCAAATATGGAATTAATTTTTACAAATTCAATACAAAAAAGTTTCAGAAATTAAATTAAATTTAATCCCGTTGTCGAAAGAAAATGTGTTTCTGTTTAAAACATTGGAAAAGATTGAATTGATTTATCCTATGAATTCAAGGTAAAATAAATTCTAATGAAATACATTATATTAAATTGTAATAATATATTATATTTATACTTTAAAACCATTAAATATTATAATTTAACTATATAAATTATTACGATGAAAAAAGTTGTTTTTAATTAAAATATAGCGTGTTTTTACTATTCATTAAAATATGAAAGTTATTAGAAAAATATCAAAACTTTATCCAATGTAATTTTTTATATCTTGATTCAAAATAAGAAGTTTATTTTGTAAAATTGAACTTATAAACATGTCAAAAACTATATTTAAAGTGGGTGTGCCATCAAAAGGCGGCAAAACTGCATTTTTTGAAGAATACTTATTTTACCCGAAAAAATTATTTTGTTCACATACCATGTTCTAGAAAATGTGTATGATAAATAATAATGTTATAAAATTAAAAATGTAGTTAATAATATTCAGGATTTCTTTTTCATGATAATATTATAACCATATATCATTGTTTAGTGAATCCCAGTACTGCGTACAACACACTCTATCGAGGAAGGTCACGATTGCGTGTAATGCAAGCCAAATCAGGGTTGCGTGTAGTGCAAGACTCCATTGTTGTTGCGTATAACAAAATAAAACCATATTTCATTTATACATTGAATATATATATATATATATATATATATTCATACACACTCAATTTTGCGTAGAATAACAACTATCAAACAAAATTGAAATTGTGTGTAACACGATCCAAGAATAATGTTGCATATACTGCAAGCTAATACTGTGTTGCGTGTAGCACAAGATAATCTTGGTGTATCATAAAACAGAATATATGAAATAAATTAAAAAGAAAATATCTTATAAAATCATGGGTTGTTACATTCTACCCCACTTAAAATGAATTTCTCCCTTGAAATTCATTGGGGTTATAAATGGTTTTCTACATGAAAGTTTCTTTAATTGAAACCCACATCATAAAATGAAATACCGAAACATAACTTTAAAAACTAAAGTATGAAATGTAACGGTTACCCAAATTAACTAATCACTGGGTTTCCACATAGGAGAACATAAGTGAAAATATGGATATGGAATAAAAATCTAACCATCATGTTCTGATGGAGAGTGGTTTAGGACATGGCTATGAAAAATCCAACAATCACAATGCCATAAATTTTGTGATGATCTAAGGTAACATCTGATTCATCGGATATAAGAGCACTAGGACAACATTTTTGGTTTTCTATATCATTTCCCTAAAGTTGAAAATATTGAATTAGAAGAAATAATTTCTTGATTTTGGTACAATCTCACCGTTGTTCGTGTTTTGAACAATTTCCACTTCATCTCTTAATGAAATGATGTTGAGTTTGTTATTCGTGAAGTGTTAACAGATCATGTGATAGAATGATGTGTCATTCCATCTGTTTCAAACAAAAGGTTGGAAAATGTTATCAAATATGCATAAGTCCATCTATGGTGAGGTTAATCATATAATATTCCAAAAATGAACTTATACTTCATATATCATACCGATTAATAAAATAAAACTAGTTTCTACTAACCAGGGACTTCCTTTAGGCCATTGGTATGCGATAAAGGCCAGTCACACTTCAGTTGTGGGTTCGATTCCCACAGCCTTGTCCGACTCGATGGGCTGTCGCCCATCCTGCAGGCTGTCCTTTTTCTATAACATCCCATAAATAATATTGAAAAAAGTTCTATCCTTAAACAATACTAACTTATGTACAACATAATCCATTCCAGTCTTTAGGCTTATCTAAAATACATTGTTCCAAGCTCATAGTATAAAGAAAGCAATTACTAGAAAGGATATCTACCAAGAATGTGAATACAAAAATTTATCCCACATATATCATAAGATATATCTTTTTGGTTGAATTCCAAACACATGAACACCTTAGTCATATATTCTCTTGAAACATAAATTACCATTAAATCTTAGTGAAAACATGAATACTATCAAAAGGTAACTCTTTCAATATACCAAAATTCCAAAAAATCTATATAATCGAACCATAATATCACTTAGTCATTATATCAGTCATGAGCTCCTAAATACAATCAAACATCTCATTATCTTCTTATCCCTTCATTATGCACATATCATCTACATTCCAAAAATATCTAAATAACTTTCCATGGTTACCGGTACCATTCAACATATACTTTCAAATACTTTAGGAAAACAATAGTGTAACAATCCTTATATGATTATTTATTCTATAGTACCACACATTATTCTTTATAAACATACAATCATTCCACTATCTTCTTAAACCACTGACTGAGATTCATTATTTCTTTCATCTCATATTTAATTTGTAGTCTCTTCATCATCATCCACATAAATACTACTCATATGACCATGCTAATTCTCTTCATGAGATTTTCCCTTAGGGAATTGGTTTGCATAATGCCCATATCTTACACATTTAAAACATCTAATCATTGTTGATGTCGTACCAATACCATTATCCTTCTTCATGGTGTTAACTGAACCTTTTCCTTTGCACTTACTAGATTTGTGTCCTTCTTTTCCACACCCAAACCATCTTCCAGTCCCATTGAAATAATCTCCCCAATGCTTCTTCCCACGTGATTTACATGAGGGAAAATGAATTTTCTTTCCTCTATGACCATCACTAAACTCCATCTTTCTCTTATTATCTGAGTCGGGAAACTTACTAAAGTTGAGATTTTTTATCATATTATGAGATTGTTGGATAGACATAATAACGATGTTTGGACTTCCAAATCCCGTTTCATTTGGTTGCTCATGAAGAATATCATTCCATTGTCCATCAGAACATCCATTATCGTGAATATTCCTCTTTCCAACCATTTTCTAAAACCCAAAAAGATTAGTGTGAGAGGCAAAAATCCTGCTAGGGAAAACAACATAGTAAAGGGGGAGTATCCTCAATATCTAACATCTTAGGTTAAATTCTAAGATCGTTACCGTAGTTCTAGGACTATAACCTATACTTATACTTATCCTTAGGGACATCCCTAGACATTCCTTAGAAATATCTCTAGGGATCTCACTAATGATTTCGCATCCTAGTTTCCAAAGGTTGACTAAAGCTTTCCTCTGATACCAACTGTGTCAACCGGGTCCCGGTGAAAGCACAACCACCCCGCCATAACATGGTCGTCGGGTCCTGGCCCACCAGGTACCACCAGTTGCCCCACAGACACGTGGGGCCCACCCGAGGGTCCCCCCACGTGCCTGAACGGGTCATCTGACTAATGATAGTCCCCATAGGCCAAAACATGTCCTTTCTAGTGTGCTTTGTCCTCACTCACACACATCTTAGGAAACATCCCAGAAGGTCACCCATCCTGATTACTACTCCAAGCCAAGCACTCTTAACTATGAAGTTCTAATCAGATAGGCTCCCAAAAAGGAAAGTACCTTGTTGACATGAGTCATACCATTTTAGTCATTTAACCCTTTATCGTTTGGGGATGTTACAATCACCCCCCTTTAGAGCATAACGTCCTCGTTGTGGGCCCTACATCTCAACCCAGGCAGTGCACCGCACTGAAGGCTGGGTACCACCTCTGATACCAAATGTAGAGACCCGAATCTTGACGTACATGGACATTAAATTACTTTTGCAGAATACTTAATACATAAAAAAAACAGACACACAAGGACCATAATAGTTTACTATCTTTGGAAACTTGGAACGTAATCTTCTAATCGTGGTGAATGATCTTCAACATCTCCCATAAAGATCTTACACTTTTTGTTTCCTTACCTAAAACCTTTACTTATTTCCTGGGGAAAAGAAAACATATAAAGGGTGAGCTCAAATTCTCAGTAAGGGTAAGCATGGATAAAATAAAACAAATCATATACATTTGAGCTTAAAAACATGAACATAATGTTTAAACATCAAAAGCTTGAGAAATGACATAAAACATCGAAGTACATAAGGAATAGATCATAAAGAAACATTAAGCATGATAAAATAGCATGGGAGTAAAACATGTAATTGTGGAAACCATTCAGCACATGTCATGATTTCCATAGTAGCCAAGGCATTGCTACCAAGACCATCTTAGTGTACAAAGTCTCTTTCTGAATCGAGTTCACTCCTCGTTTCAGTCTTGTAACACTGAACTGGATTAACTTACCATTCCATCCATGTCTATATCATGAGATATAAATATGTACCCAATGCATTCGTGGGAGATATAGGTCCCACCCATCTCATAATAAAATCATTATTACTTGTTCCACAAAATAAACATACATAATTCATAATAACCCAACGAATAAAATGGGTTTCATAAATATCATCTAATCATCACATAATCCATATTAAAGAAATGGATATCATTTCATAATAAGAAATGTGAATCCATGTAAATCATAGAGTCATTATACTTGAAACATACACATATGAAAATAATTTCATCTTAGATGGAAAAAGGTTTTGATAAAACACTTGTAATGAATTCTTGAGGAAAATATCCTGTATTCTTGAAAATCATTTTCCTGCCATGAAATTTTAAATGAAAGATATTTTGTTGAAAATAGTCATGAAATCTTTTGGAGGATTCTTCATGAAAATATGGATTTATAAAACCGTAAAAATCCTTTCATGCCGTATAAGTTAAAAAAACATTCTTCTCGTACTTTGGTCAGAAATGTCAAAAAGTACCTCGTAAAAGAAAGATTCCTTACACACCATGTAGTAAAAGTAAAAAAATGGGCAAAAAGGACATTAAAAATACATAAAAACACTTTTAGAAAACATGTAAATGGTTGATAACAATAACCCTAGTAAATACTTACGTATTAGCAATCTCGGATAAAAAAAATGAGAATTGAAAAATTATCCCTTACCTTAGGTCTGATATGCTTCGTATGGATCCAAACCTCATGTAAAATAATTTAACTAATGTCATTTACTTATTACATAATCATGTTAATTGTTATTATATCATATATGTTTCACTTATGACTTTACATTACCCGTTCTTTTGTAAATTCCATATTAAATTAGCGTCTTGGGTAAAATCATTTCATTTATCGTATGTGTTTTGACTTGTCATTCTTGATATTATTACGTATATCCAGATTTATACAATTCCATAATTTAAAACATGATTTATATATAATATATATTTATCATATACATATATATATTATAGATCGATAAAAGGAATGAAAAACACCGTTCATGGAGACGGTAGGTCGTACGTACGCATGAACGTTGTTTTCGTTTCCTTATTGAATTAAATGAAACTAAATAGATGACATACTATATATATACATAAATAGAGTAGAATTATTATTTCATATATTTCATTATTATTCATTATATAAACTTTAGGATCATTCATGTATGGGTAACATGGGGAATGAATCTCATCACGTCGTGGAGACGGTAGTCCGTACGTACGCACGAGCGATGATATCGTTCCCATAATTATAGAATTGGAGTGGATGGTATAATATATCAGAATCAGTATGATGTTAAGCAAATATAGTTATTATTTACACCATTATACCCATCCATTTACGGTGTTGGTGGAAAAACAGATTACACCACGGCGTGGAGACGGTATTCCCTACGTACGCACGTGCAGTGATTTTGTTTTCCATAGGATGGATAGAAGGTGAAATAGGGTTGTTTAATATTTATAATAACATACCAGTATATTATTCATACTGATGTTATTACTTCATAATTAAAAAACTAAATAAGAGGAAGTAGAAGAAGAAATAAATTTGAAAGAATCGGTAACGGATATTACCTCTTCTTTGACACGCCTCTTTAAAACCTCCTCTTAGGGTACTAAAATTGTTCATTGAAGAAGACCAAGACCTATAAGTTGTTTTTAGGGAATTTTAGAAGGGAAATGGGCAGGATTTGGCCGAGATTAAAATCTCAAATTGGTGTGATGAAGAGAGGGAGGAGATGCCATTTTATAAGGGAGGAGAGGGGCACCTTTGGAAATCTTAAAACTATTAATTTATAATAAATATAACCCCACTTAAAAACCACAAAAAATGACTCATATTTGAATATTATATGCGATGGGGTTGTAATCTCATCAATAAATAAAATTTAGACATGTTAGGAATTTAATTTAAACATTATCATCTTGATTTATCCTTATTTAATAAATTTAATATTATTTGTTGTAAAAACATTATAAATTTTAAATTATCACAAATAATTACTTATTTGTTGTGAATTTTCCTTAATTGGATAATTTATTACATTTTGGACCATATAAATTTGAATTTATAATTTTTAAATTTTTTGTGATTTTTAAACAGTTTTATAATATGTTATTTTTATAAATGAACAATAGTGTCAATTTTGACACTATTCCTTTATTTGAATTTAAATAAAATATATACCGAATATATGTTTGAAATAAAATCTTTAATAGATTAAAAAAATATCATATGTGTCTAGAAAATTAATGGAGCACATTAAATAGTTCATATAATATTTATTTTATTATTTTTAAAACCATTTATTTGGATTATCTCTTAATAAAATAATTACTACATCATTTTTGTATAATTATTTAATATACTTATTTGTTTCATAAAAATTAAAAATAAAATCCTATGATAAATATAAATCTATTATATTTCACAATAATACTTTTACTCGAATTTATCATCTTAAAATCACAATATTTAAATTGTTATATTTATTAAATTATGAAGGTGACAAAATTGGCATTATTTAAATCAAATAATATAAGTGTCATAATTGATTTTATAATGCTCCAAATGGTAACACATTAGACCATTTGGTGATTTTTCTTTAAAGTGACATTAAAAATAAGTTTTGGTCCGGGTTTTGTGCCTTTTATGGTCACTATTAGTTTAATAAATACTATACTCCTGATTTTTCACTAGATAAACAATTTCTTCATCACTATTGTGTCACAATTAATGCTAATTATTTAATCCCTAAAAATTGTAAATAAATTCATAGGATGTATATAATTTCATTAGATTTCTGGAGACTATTCATGTTCTGAGTTTGATGAAGTTTATCACTAAATTAAAATTAATATTCTTATAATATTTAAGAAAGTGACATGTTGTCACTTTCTTTGGTTTTAATAATAATTATATTATTTCATGGTAAAAATTCCATTAAATGATTCTAGTATGACCCTTAGGTGATATGGGTCGACTTTTATTCATCCAATAAGATTTTTTAAGGTGTTAGGGTAATTTTATAATCTTATATTTACTCTTAATTACCCGATTTACCTTTAACTATGGTAAATAAAATTTACCGTAGTTACTATTCATAATGCCCAAAAATAAAAATTAGCTTGTTAACATAATTTGGACCCACTGATTCCAAATATATAATTCATTTTTACAAATTCAATACACAAAATATTCAGAAATTAAATTAAAAATAATCACGTTGTCGAAAGAAAATAGGTTTTTGTTTAAAACATTGCAAAAGATTGAATTGATTTAACCTACGAATTCAAGGTAAAATCAATGATAATGACATACATTATATTAAATGGTAAAAATATATTATATTTATACTTTAAAAACATTAAATATTATAATTTAAACATACAAATTATTACGATGAAAAAAGATGTTTTTAATTAAAACATAGCGTGTTTTTACTATTCATTAAAATATGAATGTTATTAGAAAAATATAAAAATTTATCCAATGTAAATTTTTATATCCTGATTCATAATAAAAAGTTTATTTTGTAAAATTGATCTTATAATCATGTCAAAAACTAGATTTAATGTGGGTGCGCCATTAAAAGGCGGAAAAACTGCATTTTTTTAAAAAATCTTATTTTACCCGAAAAAATTATTTTGTTCACATACCATGTTCTAGAAAATATATAAATCGAATAATAATGTTATAAAACTCAAAATTTAGTTAATACTATTCATAAAGGCTTGTTCGTGATAATATTATAACCTTATATCATTGTTTAGTGAAACCCGCTATTGCGTACAACACACCCTATCGAGGAAGGTCGTGATTCTGTGTAATGCAACCAAATCAGGGTTATGTGTAGTGAAAGACTCCATTATTGTTGCGTATAACAAAATAAAACCATATTTCATTTATAAATTGAATATATATATATATATATATATATATATTCATACACACTCAATGTTGCGTAGAATAACAACTATCAAACAAACATGAAATTGTGTGTAACATGATCCAAGAATAATGTTGCGTATATTTCAAGCTAATTCGTTGTTGCGTATAGTGAATGATAATCTTGGAGCATCATACAACAGAAGATATGATAGAAATTAAAAAGAATATATCTTATAAAATCTCGGATTATTACAAAACGCAACTCCGGAAAAGGTGTTCCTAAGCAATTACCGGTGCTGTGATTGCATCGGTGTCCTCGTATTTTGATTCCGAGCACCGGTTCAAAAGTTAGGAAAACCTCGCTCGTTCGTTCACTAAACCTTCCCGAGCAAAACTTCGGAAAATGATTTCGGGCACATCGGGCCTCAGAATCAGGTGCGTCCAGAAACTGCATTCTTGTAAAATTCCAAAGAAATTAAGAAAAAAAATTCCTTGAAATTTCCAGGTATTTACATTACTCCCATCTCACGGCTTTACGTCCTCCTAAAGCTTTAACATAAACTAGGGATATAAAGGCGGTATTGAGCACGCATCTTAGCCTTCCGCTCCCAAGTGCTCCCCTAGAGGTTCCTGTGCTGCCAGCGAAAGCGTACAAGAGGAATCAACCGTCCTCGTAGGACCCTCACCTGTCAATCCTCAACCTCTACTAGAAACTCTGTGCATGTCGCCCTGTCATCGATGTCCAACTCCCTAAAGTCGATGATGTGAGAAGGATCATGCATTTATCTCCTCAGCCAAGGTACGTGGATGATTTCATGTACCCAGTACAACTGAGGTGGAAAGATCAAGCAGTAAACCACCTCGCCTACCCTGCTGAGGACCTTGAATGGTCCGATGAAGCGTGGAGATAGCTTGCCGCCTCAGCCAAATCTCCATAATTCCACATTGAGTTGAGACCTGTAAGAAAACCTAGTCTCCATCCTCGAACTCTAGTGGTCTCTGCCTCTTGTCAACATAAGGCTTCTGTTGGCTCTAAGCTGTCCTCATCCGCTCTTGGATGACCTGGACCTTCTCTATCATTGCCTGAACCATATCTGGTCCCACAAGAGCTGCTATGATTTCTTCTTTTCCGATAACAGAAATCCAGTCTCATCCCCAGGATGAACCACATTTTTCCCCTAATATAGTCAATCTGGACTTGAATGATGTATTCATGCCATGGACGACATCGTAAGGCCTCGATGTTACTTCCAAGAGATCCAACCGTCACTCTCACCTCTAAGGGTCGAGTCACACTGTCGGCATCAGCGTGAGGTAACTGGGTCTCCCCCAGTAGGAATCATGAAAGTGAGGGTCAAGTCAACAATTTAAACCGAAACCTCTTAGTACACAAAAAGGAAGGATGAAAATGTCACAAATGTAAGTGTCTTTTTATTATTGCAGCTCATAGTACAAAGACACAAATGTAACAACAACATGGAACCCGAAGTACGAAGAACAAAATGAAACCACTAGTTCTGGTCCTGCCCACTTGCTTCCAGATCTCCGTAGTCGTATGCTTCTGCTACCTGAAGATGAACTCTCCCATGTCCACATGTTCCCTACGGTCAAGGTGGACCTCCTGGTGGTGGTGGTGGTGGTGGAAACACCTCGAAGCGTCGTCCACCTCCAGCTGTTCGGCCAGCTCCTCTCCCTCGTCCTTCTACTCCTAGTGGTCCACCTCGATCGAACCTCTGCCTCTACCTAGGAGGTTCTTCATTTAACTGCAGGTCATCTGCATGGTGGGTCAGACGGTCACGTTCCATGTGACTAATCCCACCATAGGAGTGACACTGCGTGGATGTTCTGGCTCTGCCATTCCCCTTGGTGCCTCGCACTACCGACCCTGAGTCTTGCGGTCGACCACCTATAGGTCTGGTCCTCTTGGACCTATGCGTCATCTATCTACTACCTGCTACAGAAGACTCTGCTGATTGCCGGCTAGTGGTGGGTCCTGCTGCTGGAGACTGCTCAGCAAGGAAACTCTCCACTAAGAGGGCTCGCTCTAATACCCCTGTCTGTATCGGGATACTGTGAGAAACAACCGAAGCTCTAATCTTTCTCCCGAGCCCCTGCTCGAAGGTTCGGGCCCTAAAGAATGGGTCCCGTACCATATCGGTGGAGTAGCGTGAGAGGTCTGTGAACCTCGCTGAGTACTGCACCACTGTCATGCTACCCTGCTGTAGATGCAGCAGCTCCTGTACACGCACCGCTCGAAGGGTGGCTGGTACAAACTCTGCCCGGAACAGGCTCTCGAAGTCTGCCCATAGACGTGTCACCTCATCATGCATCTGAAGCATCAGGCTCCACCATCTTCCTGCTGCTGCCTGAAGAAGGCTGGCAGTAAGGATCACCATGAAGTCTGTTGGTGTCCCCACTAGCCTGAAGACTCTCACCACATCCTCCAGCCAATCCTCAGCCACCTGCGGGTCCGTCTCTCCCCTGAACCTGGGTGGCCTCTGGCACTAGAACTCGTGCAGTGCGCTCAAGCGACGTGCACCCTCTGCAACTGGGGATGGTGGCATCAGTGTCCCAATGGGTAGTAGTACCGCTGGGGCCTCCGCTGGTGCCTCAACTAGGATAGGGCCATGTACTGAGGCCACGTCGCTCGACGGGTTGTCAGTACGTACAACTCTTGGGGCTCTAGCTTGTCGTCCGTGGGGAGGCATCCTGAAAGAAACAAACATAACACGGTCAAACAATTTATACCTGGTGAGCTGACCTGATTTGAGATGACTTTTAAAACTTTTGGAAACACACATGCAATTAGTGTTTTCATTCACAAAGCCGGAAATCAGTTGTCAGGGTCCTGGTGTATGGATACCTCGGCCGCCCGCACGAACACTAGATTCCCTGAACTGAAAACCACACTCGGTACCCTTAAAACTATTGCTTCACAAAAGAAAAATATAAGAGTTATAAGTTCTGTGGTAGAAACTGCCTCTGATGCCAATTTGTCACGACCCGTCCTCAGGGCCCGTGCCTTGACTACCCCAAGCTCTCCTTCCATAGTTCATGGGCTGGCGACTAGCACCAAAGACATAAATCCAGAAAAACTGGGAAGACATTGCCTTTATAAAGGTAAAAAAACACCACAGAGTACAAGCAGAAGTAAAACACTAAGTACAAAAGAAAGAACTGAAATGAAGTGGGAAAGAACACAAACCCATCTGAAAAGTGCAGCTACAACTGTAAGGAAGTACAACTGAAAAGACTAACAACTGGAAGAAAAGTAGCAACTCCTGGGTCGTCCACCTCGGATCCTACCTGAAGGGTAGGTATAGATAGCACAGCTCCTGGATCATCCACCACAGATCCTACCTGAATGGTAGGTACAGATAGAGCCGCTCCTAGATCGTCCACCACAGATCCTACATGAAGGGTAGGTACAGATAGCCTCCTCGACGCTCTCTCCCATCAACCTCCTCCGAGTATCATCTCATCGTGAAGTCCACCACCAGGTACCGTCCAATCCTCAAACACTCGGCCTTCGTCAGTGCTGCCCGTCGTCTGCAACCAACACAACGAGGTGCGGGCATAGCCCGTACAGGGGTGAGTATACGATACTTAGTAGGGACCCCGAGACCCTCGAGGTCTCACTAAATCCAACAGGGATAACCACAAAGAAGGATCTCAACAGATAACCCTTACTTAGTTATAAGCCCATACTTATACCTATGTTATCATGTAACCCATATCAATCATGAATAAACACAAACGTTATGAAATCAATGGATAACCACTACCTAGGTATATGCCCATACATATACCTCTTTGATCAAGTGACCCATCTCAATCATGAGGAAAACACAAAGGTCATTGACTCTGCTCAAACCAAGATTTAAATTATCGAAACTGTAACTGCTAAAGAGCTCCATCTCTGGAAAGTACACTAATCATGTCACGACTCCGAGGTACTTCTCACTAACCAAATACTGCTGAGGTACTCCTCCTGTTTAGTACCGCGAGTCTGCCACCTCACACAGTAGTGCTCCTCCGCCATGGGTCTGCCACCTCACACAGTTGTGCTCCCTCTCATAGCCTACAGAGGTACTCCTCCTGTCGAGTACCGCGGGTCTGCCACCTCACAAATTAGTGCTCCTCTTCCATGGGTCTACCACCTCACAAAGTATTTCTCCCCACTAGGCTATTCTAGTCACTCCGAATCAAATCGGACAAGCAGTCATCAGGTCTCAGCCAGCTACACGGTCTCCGTACTCCGTACACTCGTCTCCAGGAGGGTCCTCTCTATGAGATATAGTTCAATACTCCATGTATCACAAAGTCCCATGAAGAAGTATCTCAAAGGACCACCTCATCATAGGGGTCTCAAAGTAACAGACGACGCATCAATCGGACGCCCGATCTGTGAGTTATTAGCATTTTCGTCCCAGGGGCCCGGTTGGTTTCAGGTACAAACCAACCCGACTACATCTCAACTGTACCTCTAAATCTCATAGGGTATAATCATAGGGACCGCTTCCCAGTGTGATCACCAACGCCGCTAACGGTTCATCAAACAGATGTCCGGTCTGAATGTTATCAGCTTTTCCAATCCAGGGGTCGGTTGGATTTCGGTTCAATCCAACCCAGCCATTATCCAACTATATCCAAAACTCAGGAGAAGCTATCCAAATGTTCCGTCTCATCAAGATGAATCCAAAAAAGTCGACGACACGTCAATCAGACATCCGGAGTCCGAGATATAATCGTTTCCACTCCGAGGGCCCGGATGGTTTCGGGTTCAAACCAACTCGGCCATACCCAAAGATCTTCAAAACCTTGAGTGTAATATACCGAAACGACCGTCTAAATTCAAGGATCGCATCGCAACTGTAGATGCGTCAATCGGAGGTCTGTAGCCCATGATATGGGTAAAAGGCCATAAGAGGTCCGCGAATAGGGTGTTCGGGCCTAGTCCGACCCGGCCCGATACCCCTGGGTCGGCCCGAACCGGGCGAACCGACCCGGGTCCGATTCTGGCCCGCTTGGGCGCGGCCCGACCCAGCCTGGGCCTAGCTCGGCCCGACCTAGGCGGCCCAGCCTGGCGCACTCAGCCTGGCCTGCGTGGCCAGGCGGGTCTGCCGTAACGGCCGAGCAGAAAGGGTGTGAGGAGGCGCGCTCCCCTCCCCCATCATTTGTGAAACTGCGGCCCCCATGTGGGGGCCGCTCCTGCTTGCCAGCCAGGGGTTACGACCCCCGGCTCTTTTCGGAAGCCGGCCGGCCCAGTCCGGCAGACCGGTTGCTGCCGCCGCGTGACCACACGTGTCCCGCCCTCCTGCTCCTGCGCCGGTGGCCGGAAGCCAGCCGCCACTTCCTACTCCACCGCGGCCTCTTCGACGTTCTCCTGTGTGGCGCGACGGCGCCACACTTCTTCTCCCTTTCTCATTGTTTCTGCGCGGTGCAACGGCACTGCGCCGCCTTACATGTGCTGCAACAAATTCAAACAAACAAGGGGGGAGGAGGGTCGGCCGTGTTCGTGCGTTCCGACCTCCTCTCGTTATTGTGATAACAGGTGGCCCAATTTGAAACGAAGAATGGCGACAGAAGAGATCACGAACAACAATAAAATAAACCCCTACCTCGAAGAAAAAGTTGAATTAAAGTACGTTGTGGAATTTCACATCGCGGAAGAAGGCGTCGCGGAAGGAGGATCATCACATCAATGAGAAAAGATTCATCGGTGTCGTTTGTCGATCTCTTAGGATCTGGCATTCTTCTCGACCTTCGTCGGAGGTCGGTGTTCTTCGCGTTCTTTGCATTCTTTGTCGAGGAAGGAGTGCTTCCAGGCTTTGAGCAATTTCTCCCAAGCCCTCACGCACAACAAACCCCTTAATACAATAAGACTTGTCTTATTTTATTAACACACAAGCCACTCGTTTTTTTAAATTCAAAATTGAATCAATCAATTAATTTAATTAATTGTAACATTTAAACCACCCAATTAAAAGAGGCCTTTAATATTTAATTAAATGCCCGAGTTGACTTTATTTAAAGGGGGTGCGAGTGCGTTAAGTAATTACAGGAGGGGGGTTGAAAAGGGTGGAGCTCGTGTGGGTCCCACCACACAAATATCCTACCTAGTGGAGTAGGATATTGTGGGTCCCACTCCAACCACTTAGGTTAGGTTAAACAACATTAAATAAAATAAAAATTGGTCGCACCATTTATATTTTATTCCTTTACTTAACCCAAAAATTTAAAAACCACACCCGAGCAAACACAACTCCAGAAAAGGTGTTCCTAAGCAATTACCGGCGATGCGATTCCATCAGTGTCCTCAGATTTCGATTCCAAGCACCAATTAAAAATTTAGGAAAACCTGCTCGTTTGTTCACTGAACGTACCCGAGCTAAACTTCAGAAAATGTTTCCGGGAACACCAGGCCTCGGAATCAGGTGCCGTCGGAAAGTGCGTTCTTGTAAAATTACAAAGAAATTAAGAAAAAAATTTCCTTGAAATTTACAGGTCTTTACAGATGCCTTAAACCATTTATGTAGACATTTTTTCCAAGGCCATGGCAGATTTTTTATGATGTCTGTCATTATTCATTCCTGCATTATAATATTTGTAATTGATATCCCATGTGGATTTTTGGAGAATATAATATCCATGGTTAAGTTTTAATATCATGTGATTATTTATATGATATTATTTATTCATATTTTTTTAATCCATATAATGATAATGATTATATTTTAATAAAATGTATTTTTATTTACTGACTGTTACTTAGTGTATATGTTTATTTATTATTGATTCATATGTATTGTTTACCCTTACTAAGAATCTAATCTCACCCCTTTCTAATATTTTATTTTTCCCTAGTATGTAGAGATATATACTATAGAGGTCATGCATGGATAATATAAGAGTTTATTGGTTTTATAGTGTAGTTTCTATGTTTTTTACTTTTATGTTGTAATATAAAACATATGCATGTATTTAGTCTTCAAAATCCAATAAACTCCTCATTTCATGAGGTTGATACATTCATATTTATTACACCAATGCAATTAAGTAAGTCACTTACTATCAGCTACTTGATTCAGGGTATTTACAATACCTATTGATAGAGCCACATAAAAACAGCAAATTTATCTGTCAGATTATTCAACATCAATAATTAAATATTGAGATAATCGATATAAATTTCAAAAAAATGGTGGTAGGACATATCTATATGATCACCCACACAGATAATGATGAAACCTATATCTAGGTAGAACATTATTATATATTTAATGATATTAATCACAATAAACCTCTATGTATATATCATTTTCATTTTGATTTAGTTAACTTAAATTTTTCCTCTAAAATTCATGAAATATTTTAGAAACATCAAGTGCAAAAATTGAAGAGTGATTAAATGTTTTATGTGTTGAATGATACCTACCACTGGTGAATAAATAGTGAAAATTTTATAAGTATGTATGTATCATATCATTAGTTTGAAAATGTTTTACATTTTCACCATTCAAAGGAATAAAGAAGACACTTTAACCCCAAATAGAGTTGTAGGATGATATTAAAATACCATTTTTATTGTACATTTTGGTCCATTATTCCCAAATAATGTTTTAGTCATGTTTACACTTAGAACACACTAACTGTATTTATATAATTCATGAGACTCCCCAAGAACACATACTTTTCGATGATATTTTTTATGTAGGGTGAATTAATTTTATGACGATATTTCCAAGAACATTAATTTACCCATATATAGTCACTATTGTTGATTTTAATAGAAAATGGGTGGATACCAAGGCCACCTAGATTTTTTATTCTCATTTTTTAGTGAATTTTGTGGGGGTATAGTTTTTTGTATGTTTGGAATTATAAGGGATATCGTCAATATCCAAGGGTCAAAACATTTCAATAAGAATTTTGTTTGACTCATTAAAATGTATAAGGTGACAAACAATATGGCTACTATGTACCCCCACTAAAATAATGGTCAGGGCAATTTTTTTAATCAGGTTTGGAATTTTTTTGGTGAAAATCATACTTCTAAATAGACAGGATCATAGATATGGAATGGAAGGTAAAATATGGGAATATAGGAAATTGTTAAATACTCCCATTGGAATATCCAAAATTTAAAATGCGTTTTTGTAATTCCATCTGTCTCATAATGGATGTTAAGCATCATGCATTGTCCATGATAAAGAGGTGCAACATGGATTGAGCATATATAAGAAAACAAATTAATATCAGGGCTATAATATTGTTATAATATGATAACTCAACGATCAAAAAATAGTGGGAATAATTAACCCATGATAATATGATCTATAATAGGTAGTTTTATGATGGAGGGGAAGAACTTTTATATAGTTCATGACTAAAGAAAATGCCTAAAATGTTGTGTTTTTTATGATTAACATGTTATGTTGTATCTAATGTTTTCCTTATTGTGTTGAAGATATCACATAAGAGGATAAATAGTAGTGATTTATTGTAAATTATTATTAGTAAAATCAACAAATTATGTGACTTCCCACACATGAAACTAATTTCATGACATTGCATTAGGTCATCATCAATTGAGTACATTATCCAATCCCTAACCCTTTCACTTTTATATAAGTTTACTACATAAATTAAAATTTTAATGTGTATATATAATATCATAGGATAACATTTAGAAAAATGTAATATTATAATCATGGGGGAGGTTCTCTAGGTTTTTGATTTAAGGGTTTTGTGTCTCACATTTATGTTTTTATTAAAAAAATCACAAAAAACCAAATAGAAAAAATGGAAAAAATTAAATAAGATAACATTAAATGGTCAATTACATGTGGATTATATGGGAAAACAAGTTTTTGTTTTCAATTTTTTTGATTATGATAAATATGAGAAATATTTCATAATTATTTGTTTAAATTTATAAAAATAGAATCCATATATGATATGTTTTTATATATTAACTATAAAACCTTCTACATTTTGACACCATTTCCTATAATATTTCTTTCATTATAAAATGTGAAATTTATTTCTCCATAAAACATTACATGCATCAATGATTTGTGATTTTTTTCTAATCAATTTAAGGGAATATAAAATTAGTTAATTTCATTCAGATCACTACAATGGTTTATCTATACCTTCATTTATATTCATATTAATTTCATTACTATACCAAATGAATTTTTCATGTGTTACTCATATCTAGGAATTGTAAACCCTCAAAACAAAGTAACTAAATATATTATCCTAATAAAGAGGGAAGTGATGAAATGAAAAAGATGCAGGGATATATTTATTAGTAGTATAATGTTTGAATTTTATGAATACTTAAGTGAGTGGGTTGTAAAATTTGATTTTAATGGATTATTGAAGAGGTTCGATAATATTATAAAATGTAAGCTGATTTTTTTACCTTTCGTGAAAATTCTATATAGCGGGTGTAGATAAAAGAATTAAATGATTTGTAAAAACTAATGTGGGTAGGTAATGTCATATTAGAACCATAACACGATTTACTATGACAAGTTTCATTAACCTCAGTAGATTTTTTCTTTGATAAAATTTAGGATACAATGATTTCAAAATTTATTTAGTTTGACTTCTATTGGAGGTTATTACTTTTTTTATATCCCACCATGTATTGTTAAATATAAAAATGAATATATTATCAATATAATATATAAAATTCGATATGAAATTTTCATCATGAGTGATATAGGGTATGTGTGGGGGAGTGGATGAATTTTTTTATATTTTCTTGAAAAATAATTACATAACTTCCTAACATTAGGATAAATTTATTTATTATTGGAATATTTTAGATTAGAACATTCATTTGAAAATTTGATCAGAATTCCTATTTTCTACAATTAATGTTATCAGTTGTATTTCATCAATAAATATTTATACATGAAAAATCTGGAAATAACGTTTTTAAAAATAATATCACAATCAATGAGATAAAACATTAACTTAAGCCATCTAGAATTGTCCTTTAAATTGATTAGAGTAAATGGGCCTTGAAGTTAATGCAAGATTGATTCCAAAAAATTGGATCACACTTCCCTATTTAGTCCATATATTCTACTTCAATTAGTGGAATATGATAAATATTTGTATTTTGATAGAAGAAACAATTATTTAGAAATAAAAAATTTTAGGGAGATATTCATCAATTTTTTTGGAGTTTACATGTTATTGAAATTTTTATTAATATTTTTGGCAGAATTTCCCATTCACACTTAAAAGTTCATGGAAATCGAGAATACCCTTCATTATATAAATATGTATTTTTCTAATTATATGGGGGGTTTTTCCCAAAATTAGTTGATTTAAGGTTGAAATTATATGTTTTACCTCCTTTTAACAAATCATTTTGAGAGGGAGTGAATTATAAGAAAGGATCCCTTCATTATAGGCTTCATCTTCTTCCTGTTCACATTTTATTTTTTGTGTTTTTATAAACAAATCTGTAGTTTCTATCCAATTTATACTACATTTATCAAATTAATTCATATTTAATTCAATTATTCAACTCAAAATTATGAGTAGAAACTTGATTGAGATTTTCCCTTCATATTCATTTTGAAATTGAATTTGGTTCTATAATGACTACACCACCCATGGGATTGTATATTTTTTTGTAATAAATCTAATTATCATAACCTCAAATGTATTTTTATTAATAAAGAATCTCATTTTGATTTAATAAATATTAATCTCTTTATTCATTTTAATTTTAAAAACATTTAAATGGTAATCTATAGGCATGTTAGGCTGATTACTATATTAATTGGTAGAATAAAAAAACAGAAAAGTAACTTGGGATCAACATGTAGATTATACAAGAATCTTTAGACTCAATTAATTCAATATTACATTTGGGATTTCTAAATTACATAACCTAAAACGAAAATATATTTAAGGTATTACAATTAGAGAGGCTTTAAAGTATACATGTTTTGATGATAGAATAAGTTTAAATCACATTCATCTTTATTCTAATGCCAATTTACTAAATGTTTTGGAGGTGAAAAATTAGTGGATTATATGTTAATGGATTTTAATGAAAATGGAATTATTTATTTATTGATTTATGTAAAATTCTTATATATATTATTTATTTGAATTTTTCTTCCAATAAATAACTTTTCATTTTATTTTCACAACGCATCTCAAAAAATAAAAACTTTTTCTGACATACATACTTATGTGATATAAAAAAATAACCCCCAACACCATCAATTATAACAGTTTCTTCTATAATTTGGTATTTAAATACCTTCATTAATATTTTTTAAATACTTTCTCTTTAGTGAATGACCTTGGCCAGCCACTCTATTATACATAAGAAATAGAAAATTTATACATCATTTGAAAGCAATCAGGATAGAAGCATTCAAGTCCTAATTCATATTTTCCACCATTAAAACAATAATATATTGTGATTGATTCCTAAATAATTTATTTTACCATATTAATTTAATTCATGGGGGTTTTAAGAGCCATGTTTTGCAATTTATTAAAATTAATTTGTAATTAAATGATATAAATATTTTAAGGGGATCATTGTATTATTTTCAAATCCACGCGACATGTATGATATGGTTCATTGTAATTTAATTTATATATAATATTCCATAACCTTTTATAGTAGGTAAAATTAATCTCATTAAATAAAAGTTATTTTAATGTCCATTTCATTGTATCCCTTCATGTTATTAGATACTTATGTTACCATTACCATATGGGTTTTTATACAACTCGATTAATTTAGATACAATGCATCTTCTTGAATTTATTAATTCTAAGATTCATTTAGACCACTGTAATATTTTATTTCAATCTAAATTATGTACCTTATTTGTATTATGGATTTTTTTCAAATATATCACATCAATGAATTTCATCATAAAAACTTTATGACATTGTCAAGGACATTTCATATTCTAGTTAATGTTGAATTTTCTTAAATATATATATTTTATTCACACTAAAACCCCCAATACTAAATAAAAAACTAAATATTATTTACCTTCCATGACCATAATATTTACATTCAATAATTTTAAATATATATTTATACTCTTTTTTCAATTTTGGACATCAATAATGTTATTTAAAACTATTTAAAACACATTTTCCATCAATTGAATGTCAAATGTTTTATCATAAAACACTCATTTATTATTGTGATCATATATTTCCTTTTAATGATATATAATTTAATAATATCATGAAAAATTATATGTTTTAAAAATTATTTCTCTATTTTTTTGAAACCATTATGTCATTTTCAATTTTAAAATATTGAATATTATTTAAAAAACATAAATATTTTAAAAAATTATTTAAAATATCATATATTCAAGAATTATTACCTTTCATGGATTAATTACTATGATTAAATTCCCCATAATATTTTTAAAATTAATATATTTACTTTTCAAAAAAATTACCATTCCAAATATGAATTTTAAAGGCATCTATAGTTTCATATTTTACACCAAATATAAAATTGTTTTCTAAATATTGTTTTATGATGTCGGTACCATTTTATGTGTATCACAAAATTATTTATTTACATTTATTTAATATTTCATGAATTATACTATAACTATTATTATAAAGTACATTTTTTTGGTGATTTAGTTTTGGGTATCAACAAGTTACACTCTTAAGGTCAAATTATGAGAATCCATCTAGAAATGTTAGAAACCCAATTTCCCGTCCATATTTTCTTGTTATTTTATTAATGAAACCCATTTTCTCAAATTATTTTTCATGTTATGTTAATTTATTGACATATTATAAAACACATATGTAGTGTATTCCATTATGTTATATTTTGGGACCTATATTCTCCACCAATTCATGAGGTATAGTGAAGCCTAACACACCAAGGGAAATAGATGAGTGCAACTATATAC
Organism: Viscum album; assembly: GCA_963277665.1. NCBI lineage: Eukaryota > Viridiplantae > Streptophyta > Magnoliopsida > Santalales > Viscaceae > Viscum > Viscum album. The sequence goes on along the minus strand of OY728146.1, from coordinate 1,772,353,840 downwards.
AATAAATAAAACTAGTCGTGAATACTTAGTAACTTTGTTATGACTCTTATGATCATCTTTGTTCAATATTCATATGTTTTGACATGTACTTATATTATTATTTCTCATGTATAATTATTCCAGATTTATATTGGTATGTTTTCCAAATACTGTCTTCATTGCTATAAATTATTCTCTTATATGGATATAAATTTGGTTTGCTCATATATTATAATAATTTGTTATCTCTTATGTTTTTGTCACTGATCATTTGATATCTTCCATTTCTTCTGTTTCAACTTCACACATTATATATATTAGTGTGAACCAGTATAAGTATAAATATTATTCTAAAATTGGTTGATTATGGGGAAATGATTATGTATGTTATAAATTAAATTTATTATTTAGAAAAGCAGACAAGTTATTAAATCTCTGGTACTGTAGTTTTTGTGAATATTTCTAATATAAAATTATTATTCATAAAAAATTAGAAAATAAATGTGTTTATTTTGATTAGGTCACTTAAGTTTGTCTCAGAAGTGGTTTCAATTATTTATGGTGTTATTATAGAGAACATTACTGAAAAATTTAGGGAAACTTTTAGGGTATTAGACTATGTATATGATATCATCATAAAATTTTGATAAATTAGATATTTTTGGTTTTTATTCAAGATGAAATTCATGTTTGGATACTAAAAGTAGACATATTATTTTGTAAAAGTATACCTGTGAGTGATAACCCAAAAAAGGGTATATTTAATATTAACTCAATTTTTACTTGGTGCGTGAAAACTAAGCTTAATGAAATACTTTTTTTGAAACTCCCTGTGATATACTATGGTTAACCCTTATATAATTTATTAATCTATTAATAGATATTTTGGTATGATAATAACAAAATAAGTTAGAAACTCCTAAAATAAAATAAAATAACTATGGATTAGATTGTATTGATTAAATATAGTCATCCTTTGAACCAAAATCATCATATGATAAAAAAGGTTTCATATGGGAAAACAACATTGGTTTGATGTCTCCATGTCAATATTTTCTATATTTTCGTAACCATTTTTGTTTTTGTACATTTTTAATACAATATAATAAAATTGTATATAGGAGACATTTATATATAGAAAAAACATTTTCACATAACTATATGGTTTAGAATCATAAAATATGCTTGTTATAATTATAAATGTGAGTTTCCTCAATATACCTAAGATAGTGATATTGATATATTAATAGGAACTAATTTTTTTATCTCATATATATTTTAATTATTGATTTATATTTACTGAGGAAATTTAAGTAATTTCTTAATGTTATTTGGATTATGTGAATCATATATAATATTTCTCCAATAGTTATCATTTATTATTTTTGAAACATACATTAAATGGTATAATTATCCTCAAAAAATGATTCTATTATTGGGTTATATTTTTAGTGTTAACTACTGAAGAATACATGATTGAGAGATTGATAACTTGTTGGTTTAATTTACCCACGATGTTAATTTAACTAAGGGTTAATAGTATTTGACCTAAAATTATTTTCAATAGTAATTATACCATAGGGATTGAAAATTGATTGATGATATTTTTGGTGACATTCATATCATTTTTGGGATTATAGTATATTTTTTGAGGTGTGTTATTTTATGATATAGAAATTAATATTGTTTATGTGGTAATGATAATATTAAATTTTGTAAGAATATATGTTATCACTATGGTATAATGTCTTGGAAATTGGAATTGTTTTGGGAGTGGAATATTTGGTAGAATTTATGATTAGGGTAACTACAAACTTGAGTATATGATTTATTTAGTTTTGGAATTATTAGTAACATTATATATCATAAAATAGTATGTTAGATATTGTATTCAAAGATATATCCAAAAATATATATATGTTAATAATATTATAAACTACATTCATTTGTTATAAATAATTTAAATAGCGATGATTTAAATTATTTATGAATGGTATAACATAACACCATGATATTTTTTAATATATATATATATATATATGTATTTATATATTATTATTCAAACTAATACTATGTTCAATATATTTCTCCTCACACAACATCAAAACATAATGATTCCATGACGTATTATTTTATCATGATTAAAAAATTATTTGATGAGTAAAACATCTATTAAATAAATAGATAGTAATAAATTAAAATTTTATATGTTAAGAGGATAAATAAATAATATGATTTAATCTTAAAAAATAATTTTCTATATTAAATATCCTTTTAATGTGTCTATAAATTAAACCAACCACTTATTAGTTTTAATTAAGATAATATTTGATAAAAAAATATTATCTACTATATTAATATTTGTAATGACCTGGTCGTTTATAAATACAATTCCCTTTATTTTAATGTATAATGGATATAAAAAATAGATGGACTCTTTTTATTATTATTGGGTTTAAATGAACATTATGTATCATAACCTTTGATAATCTATCCATTGAACAATGGTAACATGATTGGTATAAATATAAGGATTTAATGATATTCATTTCGATATAGACAAAGGAAGGGACAACCTCATCTAGTAGAGTCGAACTGTATGAAGTTCATTTTTTGGGGCTCAGAATTGAGGTAGAGTCATTGGGATTCTCTCTTGTCCAAGCCCAAGACAAGATTAAATACTTTAAGATTGAATGGAATCGCATATGGGAGAAGTTCAAGTTAATAGAGATTACCAGCCGAGTGATGTTATTTGAGATGCCCCAATAATCTGTCACCATTTCACACCATACCCTTAGATGTTATTTGGGTGTTATAATGGGTTCATTATTAAGGTATTAGTTACTTATTGTATAATCCCTTTTTATAAATAATCATCCTATTCCATCAATTCATTTATAGGAATGGTTTTTTTAAAATGATAAATTTGATAAAATGAAATTTCAGGTAAATATGGTACTTTTGAGAAATATATACATTATTATATTAAACTAAGGTATTTATTAATAATATTATAAAAACAATTCTTATAAATAATGATTATATTAGTCCCTTATCTGTAAATGATTAGGCAATTAGTTCGATAAGTGTTATATTTCTATCTGATAAAAAAGAGTATATTTTAATGAATTAATGAATTAATTAATATTTTAATAAAATATTAGTATCAAATTAATTTTATGAAAAATAAATGATTATATAATCTTTATGATGTCAAATTTAATTTTTATAAAGGTTTGAAAACTGTTTTTTCAAAAAAAGTGAAATTTCATTAATTGCCTGTTTTTATTTTAAGAGTAAAAATTCACAAACATAGAAAATTATTTAGATAAACTAAATATTATTTTTTGAATATGGACATCAAATTTATCCAATAGTTAATTTTTCATAATTTATGGAGGCAATAAAATTTTTGGGTAAAAATTAAATACAATATAAATAAAACATGTGTTTTATGACATCATAATGACCCCAAAATGATGTTATAAATAATATAATGTACATTTTAAGCCCAATATAATTATTCCAATTACAATATTTTGAATTTATATTTCTATTACTTATTTTATAAATCCTTACTTAATCTTCCTAAATGTATAATATATTTTATTATTTTAAATTAATTTCTATGAGAGTGTGACTCACCTCCACATAAGTAAGGGAAATATTTTAATATGTTAGTCCATTTTCATTATAAAATAATATTTTACAATCCTCTTTGGTAAAAACATGTGAAATAACCATGGGATGTATTGTTGCTTTAAATATTTAATTATATTGATTCCAAAACATATTTTTGTGAAATATTAAAAAAATCACATCTCATTTCCTATATAATCCCACCCAAGATTCCACTTATATTCACTCAAAATACATTGGGCACGTCCCTACTCTGCCCTAACCTCCCTATAATCCTCCCTAGGCTCCACAAGATCTCAAAAATCCCTTCTTATAGATTTTGGAGTCACACACTCAAGTAAGGGATTCCTTCCTTACTCATTTTTATATAAATTTATTTAGGTTGTTATACACTTTTATTTTCAATACCAAATGTTGGGGTATGGTTTCTCACCTCTGCCATACCATCCTCATTATTTTTTTATGATAGGATACCTCTTTTCTCTCTCATAAATCCTTCTCATATACACCCATTACCATGCTGAAATTTCATAAGAGCTGTTCTATTTCTCTTCTTCCTTCAAGTTTCCTTATTATGTTACACCCTCTATTTACAAAATAATTATGTTGGTACATGTATCTATATTACCCCTTTACATTCCAATTCATGAATATATGATGATACACCCCTTTATTTCTCATAAACCTTTTTATGAATTTCTATATGACGTCGTAATGCAACCTAAATTGCACCGTGATTTTCCAAGCCAAAATCATCGTGTATTGAATACCATACCCATTTATCTATCAAGGGTATTCCAATTTATACACATATACAAGTTCAATGGTACAAAAAGGTATTTATTCAACATTCCTTTATCATTGAATAACATTTTATTTTAAATTATTTTGTGTTATATGATATAAGTGGCACACTTATACAAGAAATAAAACGTTTATAAAGGGTGCACCCTGATAGAGCTTAAATACATTGGGTAATGTTTAGTATCCTGATACACCATATTCAATGTGGGTTTACTAAATATAATTCTAGTTAAATTAGGTTTTACTCATGGTAATCCATGTTCAATGATCCTTGGCTCATGCTAATATCATGTTATATGTTGTTGCCACTTTTCAATGTTATGATAATCATGCTATATCATGCCTTTGTGTTCATGTTTCTCTTATGATCCACTGTTATATCTATTTCCTAACATGTATTTTATTATTCATGTTATTCCTTGTTTACTCTCTTACTATGATTTATAGATCACCTTTTTCTTATTTATGTCCCCGGGTTATCCCTTGAAATGTTAAGTCTGAAAGAATGTTGTGGTTATGTAAAACAAGTATTCAATAAAGATGTTGTATTTTATGTCTTAAGTGGTCATGTAATTTTCTTAATCCCCAAATACCCAGGACCTCTCGATCTTATAGGTTATACTAAGACATATTTTATGTAATAAATTATGTTTAAGTTTGTAATAAAGACCAGGGTTGTTATAATATTATTGAAATTCAAAATTGACATGATATAATAATAAGAACAAATAATATTTTAAAAAATATTATTTTAATAATAGGAGTATTCATTTATATTTATAGTTTATCTTTAACAAATAAACAGTATAATTTTAAAATTCAAAAATTTACTTTAATTTTTTATAATCACATATAAATATTCTTATAAGGATAATTTTTAATATTTTCATAAAATAATTTATTTGTATGTGAATACTGAAAATATATTTACTACCAAAATAGTAACATTTATGACAACATAAAGAAGTAAGTGTAATTTAAAATGTTATGGATTTTTTTAAGATGAAATATGTATTTAGGAGTACATATATAAAATTATAAAATCTATTTGGTTAATAAAAACATTTTTTAACATCTTATGGTATATTAATGTTTAAAATAAACTACTTTTATTCATTTCTCATAAGTAAATATATTTTTTTGTAAAAGTATGTAACACCTCATATTTTAAGTGAGGTACATTTTATGTTAATTTAAATCAATCCTTTGATATGTTTTATTTTAGAGCATTGACCCTGGTTATCAATCCTTTAAACCGATCCATTTTTTATGAGAATATAGAAGAAGGTGAGATGAAGGTGGAATGAATGCCAAATATAGTCCATGTTTTAAATAAAAGGATTTTATTTAAAATAAAATTTATGTGATTAAAATATATGGAATTTATAAAAAACATGATGGGTAATGAGTTGACTAGAACCCTTGAACATCATGAATTGGGTATTCTCTGAGAGTAAATAAAATTCATTATATAGAATGTATAATTTACATGACATGATAAAATCATTTCTCATTTTTAATGGGTTTGGGGTTCTTCTTGATATAAATATATTTCCTAACCTAGTAGCAGGTGTGTGAGGGGTCTCCCACACCTAAGCTTGATTCAGCCGTTTCTTCTTGATCTGAGATCCGTTCTATTTATCATTAGTCACATTAAATATTGAACGATAAGATCCACACACCTAGTCTTTATTTCATCTATATATCTTTCCACCCCTCGTGATATTTTGGTGTGAGCTAATATTCCATATTTTTTATTTTTTTTAACTATTCTATAAATCTCTTCAGTTCTTTCAGAATTCAAGGCCAAAAACTAAACGGGGAGATTAATACAATCTTATGTCAAGTGGGATATTCCTCTTCCCAACACTTCCTAATGTATTTCAGTATTCTTTATTTTTCGTGCTTCACTAATATCCATAAACACTTCAAAAAATCATAATACAATAAATTAATGGTTATTTTAAATGTAAATGAGCACTAGCTACATGAAAATTAAAGTGATGGGATGGTTACCTTGACATGTGAAACCCTTATGGTTGTTCTATATTTTAGATGAATATAGCCTTATGAAGTAGAATCAAATTTAATTTTCTTTATCCCAGATTTGTGATTTTTCTCTAAGATAAATGATGGGATTGGTTTTTTAGAACATGTTTCTTATTCCATAGATTACCTTACTTTAATTAAACAAATTATTCACATTTGATTAAAAATAACCATTATAATTCATTTCTTAATGGTATGTGCCCATAATATCTAAAACCCATGTAGTTACTTGTAGTATAAGGTGATACAAGGTTCTTAGATTAAGGAATATTTTGGGGGATCATTGTATCTTCTCGACAATTATTATTTTATTTAGAGGGTTGAAGGGAATTACATGGCCTTAGGAGATATCCCCCTTATGCTAAAGGCTGATATTAAATGTCAAATGACTTCAATACATGTGGGTGATGTTTTACCATTTAATATTAAAACCTAATTCCAAACATACCATTTCCAAAAAACCACTATAAGATTCATGCTAACAATGAAAGACTACTAAAAACTACATTTTCCAAAATCATACAAAAATAATGTGCCACAACTGAAGACTACAATATCAAAGTAAAAAATTGGAAGAAAAAGTAATAAAAATCCATGTTAACCACAATAATCCATTCTCCACAAGCTATATTCTCAAACGTCACCAAACAACCCATGTACAATGATGTAGTGTTAAATACATTTGATAATCTTTCTTTTCCCATGTCCCAACAGATGACATATCAAAATGAAGAAATGTTCCAAAGCAGGGGTGAGTATTTAAACTCAATTGGTTCTCCCCAATGGCTTCCCAACTCACGCCACTTGGATAGAACATGTTATCAACATATTCATAAAAAAATTAATAAAAAAAATTCTAAAATAGTTTATAACAAAATATAAACTAAATATATTCTAAAAAAATTCTTGGGAAATCAAATAAACAATTGTTTAAATAATCTCACACTCCACTTTGGAATAATCCTTCCGATTCAATACAACCATAGAAAAAAACCATGCACGAAATCCATGGAACTCCCTATACTTGTGAGTGATGAGTCATCATTTTACTAGACCATCACCCAGTGGACCACTTTTATGGGGGTAATGTGTACCCTTATCTATCCCAAACCTTTAATGGGGGTACTTCACATCCTTATCCATCCCAAGACATATGAAAAAATCCCCAAAAACCCTAAAAAAGGCATGATAAAACCAATTGTGTTCAAAATATTTCAATAAAAATTCATTATTTTTAATCAATAAAATTTTTCCATGAAACTAAAAAAGTATTTATTTTAAAATCAAACCTTTAAAATCTTGTAATCAAAATACATTCCAATAACACTCCAATTTCCCAAATTAAAAAAAAGTAACACTCAAGAGGGTTTTTGGAAACCATTTCAGAAAGGATAAATGATCAATTTCAATCATGGAAAATAATTTGAAACCAATCCTTCATGTTCTAAAATAATATAATTGAATGTAAAGCCAAATACCTAGAGTGTTTCAGTGAAAATGATAAATGACCTGAAAAACATCACAAAACTAGTTTGAATATTCACAAACCCACCTTATATCTCTTCCCCTATCAACAAAAAGACTAAATGTAAATATATTTTGAATCCATAACCTTAGATCTACACATAAAGAGCATAGATCTATGAAACACAGAGAGAGGGTGACATATATCTAAGAAAACACCAAGAATGATTGATAATGATGACTTACTGCTAAAATCTAATATCATCCCACCAAGGAAAGGATCTAAATCAATTCCAATTTCCTTGGGGGAGGTTCTAAAACCATTAAAACACCAAAATATTGAGATAGAGACTATTTTTTGTAAAAACTAGGCACTTAGAGGCGAAATAGTGTTAGATCAACAATTTAGGGTTCTGACATTAACCTAAGCATGGTTTAGCCACACAGATTGATATACCTTGTGCAAAATATGCTCATGATTCTGCCTTAATGGAGACCTCACACAACTACCTCGAATGGTCTCCAAACCTAGCTCCAACCCTGCCAAATCCACTGAATCAAAATGACACACGCTATATTTCAATGTGTAGGGTTTCTCTTTTGTGGAAACATAGTTATGGAAAACTATGAACCACCTGTTCTTCATCCCTCTAGACCATGTATTATGGTGGATGGTTTCTTGTAATTGTTCCAGAGTTCTCCCAAACCATTCACCAAACATGAACATGTATAAAATACCCAAAAATTATAAATATGTTCTCTAAAATTTCCCAAACATTGCCAATATTTTTTATATACATAAAAATAATTATTAAAGGATAAATACTAGATAGTAGGGGAGATAAATTCTCCCCAAAATTGGTCTTTCCATCCTCATAAAATAGAAATCCCTCAGTTCCTTGAAAGAGTTTCATCCATGGATCTTTCATCTCCTTCTTGTGTTCCCAAGTAGCTTCCTAAATTTGACAATGTTGGAAACAAAATGTGCACTATACTGATATTTTTTCTACACAATTCTTTCTCTTTCCTATCAGTGATATGCATTGAGATATATACAAATGAAGCATCTAGGTCTAGGTCAATGTGATCTTGTCTGATCACATTTTTAGGATCAAGCTAATACTTTTTCAACTCAGATACATGGAACACATTGTGCACTACACTGTGCCATAGTGGTAATACCAACCGATATGGATCCTCTCCCACCATTTCAGTATCCCAAAAGGTATTATTTATCTAGGATGTAAAATGACCTACTTCTCAAAACATCGATGTGCATGGTTTGGAGAAATAATATGAACACATGATCACTCACTAAAAATGAAAAAGGCAATATATGATGATCCACATAATATTTTGGATGACTATAAGTTGACTCCATCTGTTTCATGATCCATTGTTTCTTGGTCAGGCCAGGGATTAACTAGTGAAGTCTCACATGTTTCTAGCCAGAAATGTGGAGAACGACAAGGACACTATTATAATGGCTTAAAGGAGCCAAATGTATTGAGGCTTGGTAGTTGTTGTTATGTGGGAACTCCACTAATGGTTCATTATCTTCACAAGGGCCACCAAAATCAATTACACATCCCAAAAAATTGTCGTCTATTGTTTGTATCATCCTTCCATATTTCACATCTGTCTGAGGATGAGAGGTCGTACTCATAGACAATAGAGTACCAAGGGATTTATGTATGAATTTCCAGATATAGTACGCAAACTGTAGATCTCTATATAGCATGATCAAAATTGGCATGTCATGACTCCTTACCACTTATTTGATATAAATATTTGAAAAATCATCAACCATATGACTTTTAATTTTTTTGATTAAATAGAATGAATAGGTAATCTGATCCACTCCCAACCATATGGTATCGTGCTTTTGAACCATTCTAGGGATAACTACAACAAAATATATGGCTATATTCTCCCATTTCCTCGCTGGGATAGGTAAATAATGTAACATAATAGTAGGTCACTGGTGTCCTGGAATAACTTTCTGAGAAGTTATCCATATAGAAATAAACCCAGCCACCTTCCTTTTCATGTTAATCAACCAAAACATCACCATCAATGCCTGATACATATTTTGTAATCTAAAATAGGAAAACCATCTGAAATGCTAGCAAGCATGAATAAGTTTCTCCTACGAAAGCATAAGTACAACCATCAGATCATAAATCCAAAACACTAAACTCTCGTCCAGTATCCAACCCTTAATGGCCACCACACCATTGAGTTTTACAATATAGAAACACATTCAACATGGGATGTTAACGCATCCCTTACTAGATTTTACAAGTAATGAACCACCAATACTAAAAATAAAACAACATCATCACCTCAATATTCACATTCCACATGTATGTCAATTAGGACAGACATTAGCTGCCACTCACCTGAATCTTATTTTTCCAACTGAGCATACGAAATCTGGAATAATAAAGCATCCACTGAATTTACATTAGGTGTGTATAGATCAAATCAATTTTTGTCATTTTGATATGATTCATCAATCTTAATTCACTCATATTCGAATAACTTTAAGAAAAAACATGTTTTATGATCATATGATCTTCAAAAACAATAAATTTCTCACCGAAGAGAAAATAATGCATTGATTTTAAGGCATGGATAAAAGTAACTGACTCCAAATAATGTTATGGGTAATTATTTACATTAACTATTAAATTTCATGTTCCATAAGAAATAACATTCTCTCATTTCATGATTTCACACACCAACCAAGATCCCGAATTATTGCAAAACCCCACTTAATATTGTCTGAATTTCTAAAAAATCAATATCAGTGTTGTTGTAAGGAGAATATTTATCTCTTGAATTTATTTTTCATTCATCACACTATTATAATAGAACATTCTTCATTTTCAAGAATACCATTAGTGATTATAGCCATGAAAATTCATCCCAAAAGAAATGGTATGAAAAATATAGGCCATGATAACTCTACATCTGAAATATGTTCTTTTGCAGTTTAAAAAACACTACATCTTGCATCTTATTTGGATCCACTAAATAACCACTTTTAGAAATTAGATTTCCATGTAAATATACTTATTGTTTAAAAATATCACACTTTGATAATAGGGCATACAAATGATGTTCTATCAAGATTTACAATACTATCACCAAGTGTTTCCCATGCTCATCCCTTGTCCTTTAATACACCAATATGTCTTCCAGAAACACCACAACAAAATAATCACGATATTTTTAAAATATATGATCCATCCATTCTATATGTATTGTTGGTTCATTTTTAAGACCGTAAGACATTTCCACATATTCATAATATCTATATCTTATTTGGAAATTTTCCTTAGGAATATATTCTTTATGAACATGCAATTGGTGATATCATAATTGCATGTGAGTCATTGAGAACCATTAGGCTCCCATAAATTGATTGAATAGATCATCAATGTGTGGTAGTGTATTCTTGTTCTTTATCAGGACATGGTTATGCTTACGGTAATCCATACACAACTGTAAATTTCTATGTTCTTTCTTTATGAAAAAAGTGGTTATTCCAATAGAGACATGCATGGATGAATGAAACCCTTCCTTTATAGATCTCCCCACTACACATTTGACCCCTTAATTATATTGGTACCATTCGATAATGCATAAGTGAGATAGGTTTTCCCCCTAAAGAAGATCAATTATATACTCCAATTCTCTCATTGGTGGAAACCCTAATAACTCTTCGTGAAATACACGCAAAAACTAATCAACAACTACCTAAAAACCACTTCTCCAAATATATTTCATTGATTCAATGGAAATATACTACACCTGGGAAGATATAATTCCCATATATTGTCATAAAAATCCCATTTTATATGTCTTTACATTCTTATATCCTCTAAAGAGATGTTCAATTCCATCCTCAGTCATGAAACCAATTGTTAATTTATATCGGTCAATGTGAGACTTTAATGTTTCCAACCAATCCATTCTCACGATTACATTGTTGAAATCCATATCCGTCACTGAGAATTAAAATTTCATCTCATCTCCATAAATAGTTATAGAACATTATCTACATAGGAAGGCTCATCATTCTCTTTTACCAAGAGGATTTTGACATTTTATCATAGAGGAAATCATATCTTGTTTTAAAAGTTGAAAATAAACAACATGAAATGTGATAAAGGTGTAACACCCCGAAATTTTATGAAAAATATTCTTTTTAATTTCATTAATGTCTTGTGTTTTACGCTACACCAAAAGGATCTTGCACAACACGCATCCTTGACTTGCCTTGCATTACACGCAATCGCGACCTTCCTCGATAGCGTGTATAGTACGCAATAACGAGTTTCACTAAACAACAATATGCTATTAAAATATTATTAAAACTAGCCGTTATGAATAGTAATAACCACTTTTTGAAATTTTGTAAATTTTATTTTTCAAAATGGACTTCATTTATGGATTCAGAGTATCGAATTTAGCCTAAGGTGAAATTTTGGTACTTTTCGGATAACTTTCATATTCTGATGAATAGTGAAAATTACTAAATTTTAGTTAAAAACAACTTTTTTAATCGAAATAATTAATAGTGATAAATTATTAATTTGAGTGGTTTTAAAGTATATTTAGAATATATTTTTACAATTTAATACAATGTTGGACATTGGATTTAATTTCACATTTAAACCAGTTATAAACAAGTGTCAATCTTTTGATAGTTATTATCTCTCAAAAACACGCTATTTGTTGTGACAGCAGAAATTAATTATAAAATTAATTAATGCAACTTATATGTTGGGAATTTTGTAAAATATAAATCATTTTTGAATTCGGAATATCAATTATAGCTTAGGGTGAAATTTTGGCATTTTTCTGAAAAACTTCAATTTTTGATGAATAGTGAAACCACTAAGTGGTAGGTTAAAAACTGAATTTTGCATAAAACTTAATTTTACCGCTTTTTTGAATGGAATTTCGAAAATCTGAGAGACACGGTTAATATCAAGGACTAAAATGTGGTTCAATGAGATGAAAATAATTTTTGGTGAATAGTAACTTTTTACTTTTTTTTACCGCGGTTAATAGTAAATAGGGTAACTAAGGGTAAATATGATATCAATATTACCCTAAAACATGTCCTAATTCTATTGTACAAGTGTAATTCGACCAAAAACAAACTTAGGAATAAAATATGACCATTTAGGCCCACTTGGATTATATTAGGACATTTATTATTAATTTATTTAAAGAAGGGTTAAAATAGTTAAAATCAAAGTTTATTAAGTAAATCATTTGTAATATGGGGTTATACATAAGATAAATTAGACTATAAATATTCATTAGAAAGCTAAATAGATTTCATACATGATGGTATTTTATTTGTAATTTTTAGACATAAAATAATTTAATTTATTTATGACACAACGATGATGCAGTAATTATCTTATTAATGAAATATTGACATAATTGATGTTATAAACACCTAAATAAATGTAATTTGAGATTTTTTATGAATTACACTAATTTTCTAGGTTACTATGATATATTAATGTTGATTTAATCAACTTGGTTCGAACATTTAATTCTTTTATGACTTTCACAAAAATCATATATCAAATAGTGTCAAAATTGACACAAAATAGTTTTTAAATCAAATATTATATTATTAATTGTTATTGTATTCCTAAAAATCTAAGGTTCGGCCAAATGACTTAGATAAGGATATATATATTAATTATAAACAATATGGGGTTCTTTTGGCATGTTATAGTAAGTTTATTAACCATATAGGGAAAGAAAACAAAAAGACATGGTAAAAGTTAAACTATTTAACTTAGAGTTAAATTTAATTGATAAGGTTAAAATAATATCCTAAACTTGTATAAATTCTATTGGTTGATAAGATTTCGACCCCTACCCACCTTATCTTCGAAATAAGTCCCTTTGGAACCATTATAAACTTATTTTGACTTTAATATAAAATAATATTTTGAGATATTCCTAAGGTGCCCCTCTCCTCCCTTATAAAAGGACACCTCCTCCCCCTCCTCCTCACACAACTTTGAGCACTCAAGCTCGGCCAACCCCTGCCATTTTCTCCTATACACTTCCCTAGCAACATCCTAGAGGTTCTGGTCTTCCTCAAAGACCAATTCTAGTGCCCTAAGAGGAGGTCTCAAAGAGGCACTTCAAAGAAGAGGTAATTACCGTTACCAATTCTTTCATCTTTATTTCTTCTTCCACTTCTTCTTCTTAGGTTGTTTCATTATAAAGTAATAACATCAGTATCACTCATATACGGATATGTTATTATAAGTTTGAAACAACCCTATTTCACCATCTATCTATCCTACGGAAAAAGAAATCACCGCGCGTGCGTATGTACGGAATACCGTCTCCACGCCGTGGTGTAATCTCTTTTCCACCACCACCTCACATGGATGGGTATAATGGTGTAAAGAATAACTATACATAGTTATTACAACATCATATTGATTCTGATATATCGTATAATCCAGTCCAATTCAGTTCAATATTTATGGAAATGATATCATCGCTCGTGCGTACGTACGGACTACCGTCTCCACGACGCGATGAGATTCATTCTCCATGTTAACCAGTTAAGAATGATTAGAAAGTATATATAAGAAATAATAATGAAATATATGACATTATAAAGCTACTGAATTTATGTATATATATACATATGTATGTCATCTACTTACTTCCATTTCAAGACAATAAGGAAAGGAAAACAGCGTTCATGCGTACGTACGGACTACCGTCTCCATGAACAGTGTTTTTCATTTTATTTATCTACCTATTATATATATATATATATACTGAATATATATGATATATAAATCATATTTTATATTCTGGAAGTAAGTAAATCATGATATAAGTAATAATGATGTCAAGAACAACAAGTCAAAACACCTACGATAAATGAAACGATTTTACCCAAAACGCTTCTTTAACATGGAATTTACAAAAGAACGGGTAATATAATGTCATAAGTGAACCATATATGATATCATAACAATGAATATGATTATGTAATAAGTCAATAACATTATTTAAACCATTATACAGGAGCTTCGGACACGTACAAAGCAAATCGGACCTAAGGTAAGGGAAATATCACAATCTCATTTTTATCCGAGATTGTTTATACTTTGAAATTTACTGGGGTGTATTTTATTATCCACATCCATGTTTCCTCAATATGTAATATTATTTCCATCCACCTAACATTTTTTAAATCCAATTTTACCCTTCTATGAGTTTTTAGTAAAGGATATGAAAGGAATATTTTTTCGTTTTTCATACGAGGTACTTTTTGACTTTTCCGACAAAAGTACAAAGAATGTTTTTTTTAGCTTAAACGGCACGAATGGATTTTTATGGTTTTATAAAGCCTTATTTTCATGAAGCTTCCTACAAAAGATTTCATGACTATTTTTAATAAAATCTCTTTCTTTTAAAATTGCATGTTGTTTTGTGAAAAGAAATTGATTTTGAAGAAGAAAGGATGTTTTCCTCAAGAATTCATTTCAAGTGTTTTATCAAAATTATTTTCCATATAAGATAATAAAGGGTTCTGTTTCTATCCATATTTTTACATTGATTTGACTATGTTGTGATGGAATTATGTTTATGAATTCCTTTTCTTATATGAATGGTTTTATGATGTCATGTTGTTTAAGAATCCCATTTTTATTACATGGGTTATGAAATGATGTATGATTTATGATTTTGTGGCACACATAAGAATGGTATCATTATGAGATGGGTGGGACCTATATCTCCCTCCAATTCATTGGGTAAAGATTTTATATCTCATGAGATAGACATGGCTGGAATGGTAGGTTATACCGGTTCAGTGAAACATGACTGAAATGAGGGTTACTCGATTCAGAAAGGGACTTTGTCCACTAAGATAGTCTTGGCAATGAGTCTTGACTAACAAGAAATGATTCTCTATGATTATGTGTGTATGCCACAAAGTTTCATGTTTTAAGTTATGATTATTGGGATTACATTTCACTTCTATGATATATCCCATGTTATGATATTATGAGCTCTTTTGCAGGTTAAGATTTCCAAAAGCTATGTATATGATGTGATTGATTTTTCTTTTGTTTACCCTTACTGAGCATTTGAGCTCACCCTTTTATGTTTTCTTTTCCCCAGGATATAAAGAAAGGTTTTAGGTAAAAAAAAGTATGACCTTTATGGGAGATATTGAAGAACTTTCACCATGATTAGAAGATTACGTTCCGAGTTTCCAAAGACACTAAACTATTACGATCCTTTAGTGTGTGTGTTTGTTATGTACTAAGTATTCCGCAAAAGTAATGTAATGTCAATGTACGTCAAGATACGGGTCTCTACAAAAAGACTATGAAGCACTAGTATCAAACAAGACCTGCTTATGTTTCGAATTCAAAATCACCATACCGCTCGCAATAAATGGTCTCGTCTAATCAACCACTCTCACCTGTTGAGATCCATATAATTTCTTTATCATAGCACATTTTTCTTTGATTCCCTATTGAGATTTCCCTGCCCGAGGAGTCATGGTATTCATATATTCAACCTAACTAGATCTATTATACTGATAATATTGGTTCTCATATCCTCATCCCATTGAAGAATACGATGTCTGTGATCCTATGATGTATCCCGAGCACCTTACCATGGAGTACTGCAAAACTAGCGCTGAAGATGCCCTATCTAGCTGTAGTTATGTCATCCTCCAGGCTGTTTTGTTCAAAATCACATTATGTGGTCAAGTGAACCGCATTGGAAACATCCAAATGTGTTATTGGGTCGTAGTGGAAGGTTCACTGATCTAACAATCTGATTTTGATTCACACTCCCACCATGGAAGTGTGTGTCCCTCTTCAGCATTCTCCCAGAAATAGAGTTCCCACCATTTCCCATGGGTATCAACATAATTCTGCCTCTCATATATCTTTAGATGTATCTTTCATCCATCGTCACATAATTCATCGCCCTTATATAGCCCATAATAAAGCAAATGGATATCTTTGAGTAAATCACAATCATTATCCCCGATTCAATCATGCATTCCGTCAAAGACTCACAATGAGAAACATAAGGTAAAAAAATACTAATTACATTAATGTAGCTACATAATCATTGAAAAAGAGACTTTCCTATTTTAGGGTGAAAATTCCATCGTTATCTATATCTTATACTTTTGAGGATATAATTGTTTATTGAATAATTCTTTAAAATCAACACAACTAAGTCATTGATCTACATTATCATCAACCACTAAATCCCACCACTTTCATAAAATGTCAACAAGATATACGTCACGAGTTTTACTTTCATCTCCACTTGTGTGCTGATGAAATTGATTATACGATTCATCTAGTTCATCCACACATCTTCCTTTTCAGGTTCCAAATCATCCCAGAAAATTGGTGGATTATTCTTTTAAAACTATACTAAATGACCCACTTGCCTTGGATTGTTCCTCTCATTCCTTATGTCCACATATAGAAATGATTAGATGATAGTCTTTAATATCTCTTCATTAGAATTTGACTCAAGTGAAACACAATTATCCAAAGATTCTTCGAGTTGGTTTCTATGATGCCTAAAAGGTGACATTTAAAAAAAACTCTTTATGAGTCACCCTCAATTAAATGAAAGCATAAAAATTTAAAACTCTACTACATCAACTATCACAACATTACATTCCAAATGCATCCTTTTCCACATTAAAATATTTTTTAAAATGATAACATGCTTTTTGAAAATCAAACCATTTTCAAAATTCCTCCATCATGAAGTTTTTCAATAACTTTCATTTGAAAGAAGTTTCCCAATTTTTTTTTACAAAAATTAGAACTTCTTCACAATAAATATGCCATTACTCAAAATGATATATACACTCCTAGTGGAATTTCATTCCTTCAATGCTTTATATGATCATCTCATTGGCTAAAACCATGATAAGGAGATTAAAAAATCATATATGTGTCTTGAAATATATTATATACCCAAATCCTTGGTATCATGACATTCAGAAAAAAATGTTAGCTATGTATTTTTAGGCTCTACATTTTATGTTCTGACAATCCTACATGTGTCTACCAAGCTGACACATGGAATAGATACGAATGAATTCAACTCCAAGACTGGCACCACTGATGATGACATTTCCCAAATAGATTTTGTATCTATCAAAACTAATACCACATGTAATATAACACCCCTTTTCATTATCTAGAGAGTGTATAAGGGTATTTATTGTACTTAAAAGACATCCTCAAGATGAAAAAAGATAAAAATAATTGTTGAAGGGATTCAATAAATGTGGGAAATGATTTCCCTTTTAATAATAAAACCACTAACCAAATAATCCATAACCAAAGAACCACTATATAATGCATGAGAATAGTATAAACTAAACATTTTATTTTTTAAAATTAAACTAAAATAAAGCACCATAAAAAAAACAACAATATGAAGGTAAACAACATAATTCAAACTAATAACACTTCAAGATAACCAAATGACTCCAAGCTCCCCAAGATCCATGCTCCAACTTTATCAAACAACCAAGCTATAATGATTTAGGGCTAAAGACATGTGACAATTCATATTTTTTCATGTCTCAATAGATGACATCTGCAAGAGCACAAAATTGCTAATGTAGGGGTGAGTACTAAAACTCAATATGTTTTCCGCAATGACTTCCTTACTCATTTAACTATGATATAGAATTTTAGAAACATTTATATAAAAAATTATATTACAAGTTTATTAAAATAATTTATACATACATATAAAATAATTCCACTGAATGTAGTTTTTTCCAGGAAATCACATAAAAATTTATTTAAATCATCTCACATTACTCATTTTAATAACCACTTCCTTTTCAAAAAAACCATAGAGAAACTCATGAATGAAATCCATGGACCTCTCTATAATCCTTAGTGGGGATTCATCCTTCTCCTGAGCCATCACATATTGGAAAACATTGACATTGTACTTCACACCCTTATATATCTCATCCTTTTTATGGATGTACTTTATGTCCTTATCCATCCTAATGCATATGAAAACATGTATCAAAAAAATTCGAAACTCATGAAAATAATATTTGTGTTCACATAATTTCAATAAAACATCATTCAATTTATTGAAACTCCATTTTTTCAATACAACAAAAAAAATTATTTTGAAATCAACAATTTAAAATCATGTTATGAAAAGACAAGCCAATAACAATTTTTTTCCTAATTTCCACAAACCATCATCCAAGAGGGTTTTAACAATCATTTCACAGTAGATAAATGATTAATCACAATCAACGGATTTTTTTTTAAAATAATCATTCATGTTATAAAATAAAGGAGTCAAGAGTGAATCCATCTACCATGAGTGTTTTGGTGAAAATGATAGACATCATAGAAAACGTCACAAAACCAGGTTGAGTATTCACAAACCCACCATAGATATCATCACATTTCAAAAACAATATCAAATATAAACATATTTTTCATACATATCCATAAATATACCTATAGTGGTTGTGGATCCATGAAACCGAGATTGAGGGGGACATATATCTAAGAAAACACTGTAAACTATTGAGAATGATGACTTAATGGATGAATCAGGATTCAACATAGCAATGATAGGCTCCATATTGATTCAAATTTTATTGGGAGAGGTTCCACAGCATTTTAGAGAAAAAATTCCCAAGTTATGGATAATTCACTAAAAAGAAGAGGCAATTAATGGTAAAAATGAATTAGAGACGCAATTTAAGGATCTAATTTTGACTTGAGCATGGTTTAGTTGCATGGTTAGATAATCTTTTCACTAACTTATATATTTATTATACCTTAAGGGATACCTTGCATGGTTTCCTCACAAAGTCTCTAAACTATATTTCACCCATGCTGAAGCCATTGTCCGAAATTGATCAACTCCATTTTTCAAAGCATATAGTTTCTCCTTAGTGGATGCACTGTTTAGGAAATTTGTGCACTGCATGTTATTAATTCCTCTTTCCCATGTCTCACTGTGAACAATTGATTATATGTTTTACATGTTTTTTCATGCTGTGAACCTACTAAACAACTATATAAGATGATCAGAAATTATTCAATGGTTCTTCAAAATATCCCAAACATTTGGCGTATAGTTTGTATACCTAAAAACAAAAAACTTAATGGTTACATATTAGAAAATGTTGGTGTTACACTCTTCATGAAATATAGATATATTTGTCATGAATTTTAATGCACCAAGAGTTATACATGGATTCATTATAGGAGGCCTTGGATAGGCTCATCATGTGGTTCACTTATATACCCATTAGTGATTCTGGTTGCCAAGCGGAGTTACAATAGACAACCTTGGTAGGAGATATCGTTATACAATGCCATGAATGATACATGGTTCCTTATATGGTATAATAAAGATGGGATCAGACACTCATGCTTACACCATGACCAGATCGACACTTGGGATTAATTTTAAGGACCACCTTATAAGGAATCTTAAATATTTGGGTATTTGTTCTTTTCCTAAAGTGATAATTGGGTTCCCCTTTTCAGATTTCCTTAGACAGTATTAGGATTCCATTTATTAAATTCTATGAATGTATTGTAATAAATTTTTGAATTTCAGCAATAGTTCCTTAGAGTTGATTTCCGTTCCAAAGAACATGCTTTGGTTAATCCCATGTTCACACTTTCCATTTATATGGAACAATTTTGTTTACTATACAAGTATCCCAGTACAATTATAATTTATCCATATACATTTACACATGTACTATGTCTATGTGTGTTATATTTTTTCAAAGTTATCCGGAATATGATGAAGTAGGTAGTGTTTGTTTGGTATCCCATAATGAACCCAATCTAATCTGTTTTATTAATGTATTTACTTATAGTGATCATGTACATAGAAAATTTTCATTTTAAATGCCACACAACATTGTTATAGCCACAGTCAGTGGTTTCCTACAAAATACATCTCCCACATTTTTTAGAGAAGCCTATGGTACCTGAAAAGACTTCATGAATTCAGGTGTATAAAAAAGTATTCACCTACATTTGGATGTTTGATTTACAATACTAGAATAAATTATATGAGTGGGGGAATGAGATAATTCTAATGATTCTAGTTGTGGAGGTTTTTAATCCTTTTTCAACTTTTTATTCCCTTTTTTATATTCCAATTTCACTATATCTATTGTAAATTACTTTTTGAATAGCATAATGGAATGATTAATAATTTTATATTAGATATTGATATCCATTTTTCATGTTATTTATATTAGATAATTTATTTTTATTCCCCTACTAAATATTTATTACATATTCTACAATTCCATTTATTATTTACCACTATGGATTATTTTATCATGAGGGTATAGTATTTTCAAAATATAATTACAACCCTTCACTACTATTTGGTATCCAATAATGTACGAGGAGGCACAATTTAGGTGATGTTTCCTAACAACTCAGGGAACCACTTGGTGGATTATGTGTCGGGATGCTACAAAGTGGTATCAAAGATATATTTTTAATTTTTTATGTTTTTTTATGAAATTGGTGATAAGAATTTATTATAATTCAGTAACGGGGTTATGTATGAGAGTATTTAACATATCCATAAGGACACCATTATTTCCTCGGAAGGGATATTGTTCTTTTGGTTTTCTCTTGTTACAGTTTTATTGATTTCACCATCGAGTGACATCCATTTTAAGTGAGTTATTATTATTGATATTCTAAATTTGGATTTCATTTTTCATTGAACGTGTATAGAAACAAGGTATCATCTCATGCATAAATATAAGAACTTTATATTTATATGTTAGGAATTATGTCATTCCATATTTATAATACTATGTATATTATCTATATTGCATGTGATTTTTGTGAGTTTCTAGATTATTATATATTAAAATGTGATAAATTTTCAAAATATAGAAAACATAATTGGATTAATTAAAGAACCCAGATAAGTAAAAATGTTTTCCCATATATTTTGGCAGTGAAACTATTATGTACCAATTACACCCTATTTTGGTCATTAATCACTATTTGTAAGGGTGTAAATGTTTTTTGATATGATTATATGAATATAAATTATAAAATATGTAGCATGTAATTTTATAAATTTGGAATTGTTTTTATTTCAATCAAATCATTATAAACAAACTTTCGTATCTATATACCAAACATAAAGGTCAATTTCCAGTTACATGATGCACCACTCGTAAATTATAGAGTACCAACCTTTACAAATTGGAAATGAAGACAAATCTAACTTTATTTTGATATCTATATGAATATAATTGAGTATGAACTTAAATATAGTTAATATTTAAAGGAAATTTTACTATTAAATAGGGAATCCAATTATAATTTAAGGGGTGTTTTCCTCTATACCGTATTGTTAACACTCAATATATTAGAGTCACTAATTTTTTATTTTAGGCGTTCACCCAATCATGGACTTTGTATTGGTATGTATGCAATGTCTATTATTCCAAATATGATCATATTACCATTAATACTAGGATGTAGGTGGAGGAAGAGAGGTGTGAATAATTTAAAGGAAGGATTTATACCTATCCATTTTGTAAGCTTAGACCCTATATACTATTAAAATATTATCTGATTTTTGAATCTAAATATTATAGTGTTATGATGCTTTTAAATCCTCAATTAATATACTAGGAGGGTTTAATATACCATGATCTGATGTTTGAGGTCCCAGATCAAGTAGTATTATATATTATAGTTCCACTAGATATTCTTCCAGTTGATCCTGAACCAGGAGATGATATTTCGTTCAGTGAGAGATTCTACGGTTTCCGTTATTTTATATAGAGATCTCTAGAACCATCCTCTTCTATGCCAGAGTCGATTCTGGAATTCCATTAAAAGAATTCCACCACCTTATCGGGTTGTAGAAGTACTAAGGCTACTGAATCATGGTCAGAGACTAAGTTATCGATCTTCAAGAATTTAGTGATACGTCTATATCTAGAGTTCAATATTTATTTCTATATAATCAATGATTCCACCAAGAATTGGTGGGATGTTATTCATCGTTATAATTGAACTTTGTGTATGGTCTTGTTAGACATTCAAATAGATTTATATGACTACATATCAACATTTATTCTTAGAGCGTACCATGATTATGATTTTATACACCTATAGTTGGTCGATATTTCTGTGATTGATTATTCAACATGTTTTACAGAACTTATTAATTTTTTATTGACACTTATAAGTGAAAAGTTGAATTCTTCATGATGATTTCAGGATGAGATTTTATAATCCATCTAATCATAGGTTATTATCATTGTGATAAACATTATTTCTTAGATAGTGAACCAAGCCCTTATCATAGATTGAAACCAGAGGGAAGATGAACGTGTGAGCTAAGGTAGATCATAATATAGATAAGAAGATCGTTTTTATATTTAAAGGAAACATAATTTTTATTTTTCTCATAGGGGAAGAACTAGAAAAGTGATCTACACAGACCATTATGTGGTATTCCATTGTTTCGGTATAACATTCCATAAGAGGAACTAATGTACGAGGTACTGAATTTAGTTCAATATTGCAGAAGGATGTATCAACTTCATTGTTTCCTCTAAATTTTTTCTCTGGGGGATATTAATTACAAAACTATACTAATACCATAGTCTTATATATGATTAGTATCCCCATATTAGATTTGGAGTTGGTCTACCATCGGCTGATTAGGCTATGGAGGTGGACATGGATGAGGTATCCAGACATCAGAGGTCTAACTCTAGTAGAGAAGACATTCCTAGGTTAGTCAGGTTGCATCTATCAGCTGTGGATATTCCCAAATAAATGGTTTAAATAAGACTATTACAGAGCCGATTCCATGATATTATATTGATCTAGATACTATTTCAATGACCTTTATTTTAGTATCTACCATAATTTATATAGGGGATTTACACTGTTTTATTTCTTCATAATTTTTTGGATGTTTTGGAATAGAAATTTAATATTG
Source organism: Viscum album (assembly GCA_963277665.1). NCBI lineage: Eukaryota > Viridiplantae > Streptophyta > Magnoliopsida > Santalales > Viscaceae > Viscum > Viscum album. The sequence continues at coordinate 1,772,329,825 of OY728146.1, read as the reverse complement.
TACTCTTTTGGTGACTATCAACATACCATTTGGGGTTCGATTGAAGATTGTATAATAGTTCATGGATTTCACTCTTGATGTCAGTGGAAATATCTTCCTTTTGAATCATTTTAGCCTTATGATGAAAATATGTAACGTCATTCATAAGATGCACTGGTTGGTTATATTTCACAACCGTGTTGATTTCTATCAATATTGTTTTTTATTACATCACCTTAGAGAAGTAAATATGTTCATAAGGGGAAATGGGATGCCCAATAGAGTCTTGTTGGACCCTAGAATCTTGGGATGGGTGGAGTGATAGCCCCGATGGCCAGTATATTAATGGTTGATTAAGGAAAATCTTGTATCCAATTCCCATATATAGTTTATTATTATAGGTACGCCTTCCATAAAAACTTCTCTAGATTAAACATTGTGAGAGAGGTATAGATCACCATTGAGTTAGTTTCAAGGGTGGAACTAATTTCCATTCCTCCTTATAGGATGACCCCTATAGAGATCTAATAACTCAAGAAGAATTTAGATGATTTGGAAGATAAGTGTTATATTTTACACAGTACTTCACCATGGTATTCACATACCTTTTCACCATGAATGTAGATAGTACCCTCAAATTATGAACTTATTACCATTGGTTTAACCGACTTGTGATTAAGAACCCATATCCATTTTTTTTATTGATGTATTCGTCAACTAGCTCCTATGAGTGACAATTTTCTATAGGATTGATTTGAAGTATAAATACTAGTAAATTTGTGTAACAGTTTTAGGAAAAATGTAATGTGTTCTATAGTATATGCACCTTGTATAGGTATTTGGTCATTCCACTTGTTATTTTTAATGTTCCAATAGATTTCATGTCTCAAATAAATCATTTTATCCACCCGTACCTAGATTCATTGGTGGGTGCCTTATTAGAAGATATATTGGTATATCCTCATACCAAACATGGCCATGATAAACATATTGAGATCATTTTGGTCTAATTAGAGAGAAGTAACTATATTTTCGGACAACTGTATGAAACATTTAGATTGATATAGTTCACTTCATGGTCTGTAACATTTCAGATTCAGGAGTATCTTTTAACCCAGAGTTGTTGAATTTTTTAGTTTCCCGCAAACATCCTAAGAATTCCATTAAAATAATTAGTTTTTTGATTGACTAATTAATACATGATTTTTAAAATAGAATTTTAACACTATGTGGTTGGTCTCATGGTGTTGAATAAGAAGGGTTTTATGTTTTGATGGTCTGAATCATGTGATAAATCCTTTCATGGTCTAAAAGGGAGACTGAATTCAAATCCAATCCCGATTCTAATAGAACATGGTAAAATCTATACGATCTATTATGATTATTTAGGAATATATCTAGAGATACTTTCTAATATATGGAAAATGGGTTGTATCACATGGGTCCTGGAAGATAATACATCATAAGTGGAACTAGCCAATTTCTAACATCGGCCTTGTAACTGTGATTAAGGATGTACATTGTCCATGGCCTTATCTTTTGGTTGGTAAGTACATTGTTTACACGGATAAACAAAGTGTGAAATAAATTTACATATACCATTTTTTAATATCAATCTACATAGGTGTATATAATAAATTTACTAGTTTTACATTGAGCTCACTTATAAACCCTATAATTGGAATGCATTAATTGACACTTTGAGATGGATAACATAGGAAAATTACATCCATGTGGCTAGAAGTGGGTGGCAGTTGATGGATCTATTTTCAGATATGGACCTTTAGGTTTAGAAATGTCATGGGTAGTCTATTTTTGTATATTTGGCATTGATATCCTTTCTAATTTAATGGTTAAAAAAGAATAAACTTTATTATATTGAAGGAATTGTCATAAAAGAATGTGCCTAAGGTGACGAACGACCACATGGTTGGGTTAATTATGGGAATGAGATCATTAACTTCCATGGATGTCTCTTGGTTCTTATAGACATATATAAATAAATGATGCAAGAAAGTCATTCCTTTGTTTGAGAAGTACACCTTGGTATTACCATGATGTACTGAGACATACATCCTTAGTAATGGTTGTTGGTTAAGAATATGACGATTGTTGATTTTATAATGATGTGATCCACTAATTTATAGGTTAATTCTATGCGCCGATAACCTGGGGGCCTTTTACAAACTCTATCGATTTATGAGTTGAAATGTGATGATGTTATAATGCATTTCGTGATGGTTTTTCCAAATCCTATCAATTCACTAATATAGTATGGTTGATTTATGATTGGTTGAAAAAGTTATCACACTTCATACATATCAAAGAGACCATATGTGTTGATTAGATTTGAATGATTAAAAATCAAGGGATTTTATGCCTTCATGGATTTTCCCATTATATCTTATTCGATAGAGATGAAGGCCCACATCACAGTTTAGGAAATATTTTCATAATGAAATATGTCCACAAGTTATTCTAAATACAACATATCCCCCCAAGATTGATGGACATTCCCACCATATGATTTAGGTGTTAGAAGAAATGATTTAGGATTGTGTCCTAGTATATGGAGGTTCTTGGGAGAAACACTTACCTTATTATTTGGTTTCTTATGATAACACTTTTTCATGAAACTATTTAGATGTATCCATATAACTCCCTCTATAGTTGGATGTGTTGTTTACCCATTTGATGGTCAGTGATAGGCGAGATAGCACTAATGGGTCCTCATATCATTCAAGATAATTTGATATAGGTACTAATGATTTAGAAGCATATGGAAACAACTCAATCTTGAAAAATGTCTTACACTGATCATCACCATCGACTATTAGAGTTCGAGGTGGGACATCCAATTATTTTATGAGATTCTATAACAGTGGGTAATATAATGATTTTGAGAATGGGTAAAAAATTAATTCATTATCATGGGGCTTTTGAGATCCTAGAGGGAGTCCAGATGGTATCCCATTTGGTGAAATTATCTCAGAGGAATCCCTACGTGAACAATGTCTTCAATGCATCACAGCTTCACCGATCTCCTATTGACCCATTTAATTCATTTTTTCTTGAGGGTATTGAGATCAATTTGTATGAATCCTTTCAGGGTCATCTGTTATGTATTATATATCATATCTTGTAGGATCAATAGGGTAGGTTAGTTCCTCTAGTCTAGGATCAATGAAAGCACCACCATGTACAAAATTAGACTTGGTATATAGATGTTGATGTACATACCCAATGGTTATAACTTTTCATAGGTGTTGTTTTACAACCCTATGATATAATATTATCGAATAAGTTGTTTTTACTAGGGGATGGGGGATGTAATATATCATATTTTTAGTGATTTATATTTTCTTTTAATTTCGGTCACACCCTGATTCATTTTCTTTCATAGATTAGACACTAGCGACTAGTCCTTTAGGCTTATCAATTTTCATCTAATAAAAAGGAAGAAGGTGAGTTGGAGGATTTCTATAGGCCATTTACATGACATGGATTAAATAAAAACAAGTACATAAAATACATATTGTGTATTAAAACCAATACTTGTAATGCCTAGCAAGATCGCTATCATGATGTGAATTGAGTTTTCGTTAGGAAGGAAGACCTTAATAATTACACTATGTGTAAACTTTTTTACACCGTTTAAATAACCAGCCTCATTTTGTTTGGATAATGTAGTTATTTTTCATAAAACCCATTTATTTCTCCATAAATATTCATGAATGGTATCCCAAAAACCTAAATATTGTTCTTATTCAACTCCTTCAATCATACTCTATTCTCATTGTAGCCTGTCATGTAAGATCAAAAATAGTAATATCCTCACTCTTTTTATTTTTTTACATCATGTATCTTGCTAAGAATTATCCAATTTTTGTGACAGGTGATGTGAAATATTTTATTGGTTTTCATACATTCTTCTATTTTCTATGATTCTATCTCAACTCATCAGATGATACAAAATGTAGATAGTACTATAGTCTTATAGTACGTGGTTCAGTATTCTCCATTAATGTAATGTGGTATTTTATTATGTGTCATTTTTATATGCATTCTATTTTTCAGGGATGACTCATTATTTTTCAATAAATTAAATAAAATTTTATTCTCATGTGTAATAAATCCCAAACTACCTAGGAGTTAATGCTGTCATGTGATTACCTTGACATGAAACACACCTGTGGGAGTTCCTTTCTTGGAGGATTAATGCCTTATGATTTATAACCAAATTTAATTTATTTTATATAAGATGTTTTAATTTTTCAAAGATAGTTTATTTTCCATGTTTATGAGAATATATTTTTATACCATATATTTCTTTACTTTAATTAAAAAAATTATCCAAACATCATTAAATAGTTTTATTTCAATTCTTAGTTTAATGGTATGCGTTCTTGGTAGATAAAACTCATTCCATTACTTAATGTTGAGGGAAATTCAAGTTTCCCAACTTATGGCTGCCTTGGTTATGGTTTTCATTCTTTTTAGTTATATTTTTAAAGATTTTTAATTAGGGGAGAGAGATACTTGGAATCATTATATGATTCACTATAGGGGAACAAAGGAAAGTTCAATTTTCGACTCATGAGTGATATTTCCTCCCTATGGGATTTAATATGGATGGGCTAGGTTGGTGATATGGTTATACCATGCCATGAGATTTACTTGGTACCCTATGTAGTAAACCAAGGATGGGATCAAAGGATCAGGTTTATACCATGTGGAGAGTGATAATTTTAAATACTTTTATGTAATCAGTTGGAATAAATCTTACGGTGATGGGTATTTATGGTACTACTATTGTGATACGTGGGTTCCTTTTATGGATCTAATTTTATGTGGTAAGATTATGTTTATTTAATTCTATGGATTTACTAAAATAAAATCTTGAAATCTATTTATAGATCCCATGATACAACTTCCAATCCAATGATCTTGCTTATGTTCTTCTCATATTTATTCTTTCCTTTCAGATGACCCAATTATGTTGACCATTCATATATCCTAGAAATCTAATTTATTTTCCATATTATTTTACACACATACTATATATCATAGGTTTATTTTAGTTCATAGAAATCAATATTATCAAAAATTATTTAGTGTTGTTCGTGTATCCCATGTGTAACTCTATCCAATTTTGTTCTATTTATTTACTAACTCACATTTATTATATATTTTAAAACTATTCATTTTATATGAAAATTATATACTTTTCCAATAACCATTGGTTTTTTCTTACTAATTATGCCTCAAAACTTGTTCTGGCCACCTATCATACCAAACATACTTTAGGACTATAAGTGCGGACAAAAGGAGGTATCCAACTTCCAATGATTGATTTATATTACTAGGATGAAGTATAAGAGAAGACGAATGAGCCTATTATCATGATGATATTGGATGTTGTTTTTCTTCTTCTAGTCCATTTATTTATCACATATATTTTCTTACTTCCATATATCCCTTGTACTTCCCTTTTTTATATCATCATCAATGAACATCTTTTCTGCATCAAAAGTTAATATATAATTCTCCAATTATTTATATTGGATAATTTATATCTATTGAATTACTGAGTATTTATTACTACTTCAGTTGTTCCATTTATTATATATAGTTTTGGATAACTATGATCATGATAGTATAGTATCCCCACAATAAAAATGTAGACACACTAGTCAACAACCTTTGGCATGGGGGGAGGCATGCATGAAGTCATGTGACCAACTGGCACAGGGCACCGCTTAATGATATCAGAGTCGGGAAACAAAAATATATGTTACTAATTTCCAAAATATAGAAATAATAATTATTTTATTTATAATAATATAAATTATATAATATAAATAAAATATAATGATAATTTATCCAAAACATAATTTTTATGTGTAAAATTGCACAATATCTAAATATGGGGTTTTACACATTACACAAAGTAATGATGAAATTTAATTTTGTTACATATAAAAATATTATATGAAAAAATAGATTTTAAACATTCAATAATTGAGTACAATTTATTCAATAAGGTTCATTTTATTTTAGGTGTTACATGTAAAATACATATGAAAAACTTTTTTCCATGTTATATATAAAAATTCTAAAATTAAAAAATAATAAATGTCAATGACACAAAAATTGTATAAAACATGTTTTAAAATGTGTGGTTTACTTATTCCCAATATATAATTTTATATTTTGGAGTCATCATGAAATTTCAATCATCTGATCCCTTTATATTAAATTTAAATTTTTATAATAAATTATTCTCACAATTTATACAATATTATTCAAACCAGCACATGAAGACAACATAAAGCATTTAGTTTCCAAAAAAATATAATAACTAAATTTCATTATACAATTATTCAATTTATATCTACTTTTGGTCACAAGAGATTCTCTAATGGCCTCTATTTCAATAGAGCTTTCCAAGGGAAATCAAAATTCCTAAATATAATAATTTTTATATAATTTATTTCAATGAAATTATTAATTTACCAAAATAAATTTTTTAATTAAAATATAATTACCTCATTATTTTAGTTATATTTAATTCTATGTTCTATCGAAATTTTGTTTAAACCCTTTTATCATTTTGGATAAAGAAACTGAAACTATTATTTGTGTGTTGTGCTGACTAAAACCTCGATGAAGTGATGAATCATATTTTTTCACCAATATCTATAAATTATGATAATAATGGTGATATTGAATAATAAATGTGACATATATAATAAATAATTATCATTAATTGACAAATTTCAATCCAAATTTTTTCCTTATAATTTAATGTATCTTCTTATATTAAAAAAAAAATATATACATAATAAATTTTTTATTCTATAATAACATAATTAGTCCTAAATAAACTAATTTCAAAATCATAACCATCTATTTGTTATATTTTTTTTCATTTTTGGGATCCATAAAATAATCTCTATGAAAATTGATATAAAATAATATCATGGATTACTAAGAGAACATAATTAAAGGTAAAATATTATATAAATAAGAAAATAATGATTTTAGTTTTTTTGAAAGGTATAATTTATATTATAATTTTGAATTAAAATGATAGCATCCATTTGTAAAAAATCACTAAAACATGCTCAAAATGGATTTCATCTTTAGATAGCATAATAATAAAATATTATAATAAAATAATAAAATAATAAATTATTATAAATCATAAATTAATTTATAATATATGGACTATGAATGACTAATATTGGGGGAATAATTAATAACAACAATGCTTTTATGAAACTATTTAAAAACAATCAAGAGAACTCATAGCTGATATTGAAAATTGATAACACCTAACAACTATACATGTATAGACTAATAATTGTTTTTATGAATGGTTATATACCTGAATAAGTATCATAAATAGGTTACTAAGTTATATATAAATATATATTAGAAATTCATGTCATTTAGTGGATGACATGAATTAGGGTAATGGATGCATTTTCTCTAATTAAATTTCCTTAGAAATATTATTTATTGTCTATAATGTCATACATAATATAGTTTGATTAAATTATTGAGAATGTATTTTAATATAAAAATTTAATTAAGAGTTTTTTAAAATCCATATTGTTCATTTCTTTATATGTGTTTTGATTTAGAAGATTCTTTGGTATTAAGTGTTTATTTATATCATTTTCAAATCCAATGAAAATGTTTGATATTTCAAACTGTAATTTAATTTTTGTGATGAAATTACTAAAACATTCTTTTATGTACAATGAATATATTTCATTTAATTATTTTTATAATATATTTTATTATACCACTCTTATGTTCATTGAATATTACGTTTCATTTAATGAAAGGGGTTTTCGTTCAATAAACTCCCATCAATAAATTATAATTCATCTTATTGAAATTCCTTCTTACATGATTTTTATACCAATTTAATATTATATATCATGGTTATTTATCATTCTATGTTGGTAAAATTAGACATTACATTCCAATGTTTCACCTAAATGAATTTATTATCCAAAAGTATTTGATATTATTATGTATAAATCATATTCCATTTAATGATGTTGTTTCTTCCATATCCATATTCTATTTCTTACAAAAATTATCCTTTATATTTAGTAACCAAACTATGAATTTTTCATTTTACAATCAAATATCCAATTATCATTTTTTATATTTTTACACTTTTTACAAAGTGAATTTTCAATAATGGTATTCCATAATATTAAGATAAGGATTTACATCATTTTAAAATCAACTATTTTTCTCCCACTCGAAATTTCATTTTCTAAACTAGTTTTATTTAAATTATATATAAATGATTATTATTTAAGAAAAATAATTTTTTTCAAAATGTTTTCACATAAATATTTTTAAAGATATATTACTATTTCAAGTATCATTTATTGAATATGATTTCTAGAAAGTAAATAATTTCAAAATAATTTCCCTTCACTATTTTAAACCCATTATTTATTTTAATGGAACGATCAAGGGATTTTATTTCGTAATAATTATTTTTGAATTCCTTCATTTATATTTAACCAAATATTCATTCCCAAATTTATTTTTCAAAGTAAATATAACATCATCTTATGCTCTAAAGAGAAAATAAATTTAGGAAAATAATATTTCACGATTTTGAGACTATTTCCTCTCTAAATCTAAATGTTATATTTCATTGGATGTTATTTTTCATGAACCACCCTAAAACCATTATTATGAAATATTTTTTTTTCATTATTTTGTTTTGGGTATCAACAATTTACATTCTGTTGTTCACATTTTGTGATGCCATATTGAAATGTGGTGAAATCCTTTTTTAATTCCATAGTTTAATTATGAATGGATTAATAAGTCCATTTTCTCCCATTTCATTATTTATATTTTGAATGAATGATATCTTATGTAACAGATATTTATTTCCTTACATTTTGTGGATGTTGGGATCTATATGCCCCCTAATTGAGTAAACCCAATGAAAACTTTCGTAAATAATAAATTTATTTATTAAATATACATTACAGATCACTAAAATCAATTAAAAAACTATAATGGTATAATTAATTTAGAAACATGTATAAATTAACAAATGGGAAATAAATTATCTAAATTATAACCCACTACATTCTTCAGAAATAAAATTCTTCTTAGTCACATCAGACATAAATCCATTCTTTATATCCATTGAAAAAAGAAACGTAATTAACATCGTTATCAATTTCATTTTAATAGTAAAAATGGAGATAACATTAAAAGATAAATTTTTAGAATAAAGTTGGTATAATATTATTATAGAATGAGATTATTATTTTTAAATCATACACAACTATTCATAGAACACAATCTCAAGCCATGGAATAATGTTTTACAATTCAAAAGATATGAACCGTAATGGAATAAATGAATTTGATCCATGAGAGTGTAATACTTTTATAATGTCATTTCATAAAGAGTGGTATAATGTGTGGCATAATTATATTAATATAATGCTTATCTCAAGGCTACAGAAAATACATTAATCACATGTGATCATTGACATGACAATAATTATAGTAGTATTGGGTTTTGGATAACCTTGTGTATACAATATTTGTCTCTTGGTAGAAGCTTCCATGTACTCCTTAACCACATGAAACATTAATATTTATAAATTTATTTCGATGATATAAAAAAACCACCCACCACATAATCATAATCCATTAAATTAAATCCTGTAACATCTTAAAAACACACAACATTTAATAATAGCTTATCCCATGGAAAATAAAATTGTTAAATTAGATTTATTAATCATAAAAAATAAATATCAATTGAAATAAAAAGGATTGTTTTATATAATCATAAACCCCATGAATCATATGTGTAATCAATATATTTATTCATAGAAAACGATTCCATTAAAATATCAATGAAATATTTCATTATCAAAATACATTGTTTATTTTTAAATAAATTATTTCTAATATAAAAATTTTATAATAAATATTAAAATTGGTTCTTTTAAAACATCCATGGAATCTTATAAAGGATGAATAAATGTAAAGAGCAGTTGTTACAATCAAGAAATAAGTTCCTCTGGTTTAGATCATTGTATTGACATTATTCACACCTTTGGTAAAAAAGTACCACATTTGAACAATTACAATAAAATGACTCTTATGTCATTTTAGTTAATGTAAAAAGTTTCTAAAGATGATTTCAATAATTATTCGGAAAATAGTACAAAAAATTCTTGGAATAATTTTCATGAATATATTAGTAGGGATGAAAATATTTCTAGAAGAATAGAAAACTGGAGTATGTTTTCCATAAAAAATATTTTATGCATTATAGTACATAGTGAAAGAAAAATTAAAGGAAAACTTATAATATTAATAAATAAACATAGTATACAAAATTAAAATTTATTTCTTTCAGCTATTTTATCTGAACTATTCATTTGACGTTTAAGTCTATATTTTTTATGTGATATTATAATGTCAACCAATTACAACATTGGTAATATCTAAATAAAAACATCTTTAAAGAGAAAACCATATATGTATATGTAAATAACCATATATTTCATGAAAATAATCATATAATAAATTAATATGTTAAATATAAACCACAATAAAGAACCACATATTGAATAGTGACATTCTAGAAATTTATGTTACAGCTACGCTTTTAAACTGTGGCTCTAGGCCAAAAAATCATGGCTATAGATTATAGACATGGTTTCATGAACTGTGGACGGTATTGGGGTGAATATTGGTTAGATCCTATAGACAAGTTTTACAATAGTGGCTATATCCCTATAGCCACAGTCGAACCATGGCCATAGTCTAATATCCACTGCTCCAATTATGGTTATAGGTCTATAACCACAGTTTCAAACTATGGTTATATGGTCGACCCAATATCCAATCCAATAACGACCACAGTTCATAAAATCGTGGCTATAGTCATATACCCATGGTTCAAACCATGGATATAAGCCTTTCCACTACATAAAAAAACCAGCATGGTTCACTATGATGGCTATTGAGAGGACACTACCAACTCCCCCTCCCACCACCCTGATCACCCTCACCTTGCATCAACACCCCCACCCCCTACTCCTGCACACCTCCCCTACCCCACCCACCTGCACCCTTCCCCTTGCACCTTGCACCCCCAGCCCCATCCTCACTGCACACCCCCTTCACTTGGACAACCCCTCCCTCCCCCTAGACACCCCACCACTAATCCACATGAAGCCCACCCTTCCCCCTAAACAGCCCCCACCACTCCACCTGCGACCCCCTCCTTCCCCTTGGACACCCCACTCCCCCTATAGTCACCCACCATTTTTATGGATAGCCCCTAAACCCCCTGCCTTTCTGTGGATAGCCCCCTACCACTCCACCTACAGTCGCCCCCTCCCCCCACCACTTCCCCTGTAGCCCCCACACTTTCCCTGGACAACCCCCACCACTTCCGCTACTGCTCCCTCTCCATTTCCCCTTGACAACAACCCCTCTCCCTGGACAACCCCCCACTCCCCTGCAACCTCTCACTTTACCTAGACAGCCCCTCCCCCTAGATCCCCCATCACTCCACCTACATCTCCCACCAAGATACCCCCATCCCCCACCACTCCCCCTAAAACCTTCCCTTTGCTTAGATAGCACCACCACCACTCCCATCATATCCAACCCTCCTCCCTTCCTGGACAGACCCCCCCATTACTACACACCCCTCCTAGACAGACCCTCCGGACATCCCCCCACCATACATCCCCCCAACCTGGTCAACACACTAGTCAATTTAATTGCGAAAACCAAAAACATGCTAATATAGATTTTATTCAAATATTTCCATTAAAATGAACTAAAATAATAAAAAACATGCTAATATTATTAGAACTAAATCAAACATCATCAAGAAAAATTGAGTAGAGTGGAACCAAACCAAATTGTTTTGAAAATGATGAAACTAAACCAAATTGAAAATAATGTAACCAAACCAATTCAGACCAATCAAAACTGACTTCAATAATGTATAATTTAGCATGAAAAAAATGAATCAAATGAAACATTCCTGGTTGAATCTAAAATTAATTTAATTTAACTGAATAGTTTCAAATCAAACAAAATTAACCTGTTAAAATTGACATAAACCAAAAAAATAAACCAAATAAAAATAACAGAGAAAACCTAACGTGACCCAAACTGATCCTAGTGGGCAGGCCTTATGATGAACATTTAGAAGGCCTCATTCCCACAGGTTTAGAGGATATCCTAGTCATATGGTGCTTCACTATCCTCAAAGAGATCTAAAATGCACTACAAAAAGATAGAGAACTCAAAAACCACAACAAACTTAATTAAAATTGAGCCAAAGAATAAAAATGGAACAAACCTTACCAGAATACAATGTTGAACTGACTACCTTCTATTGTGCTGGGTTGAATCGACCTCATCATAAGTATCAACCTATAAGTAAATAATGGGGAAATAAGTGAGATATAACAACTTCTTATATATATGTGATCAGTGTGTCAATTGTAAAAGATAAATGATACATAACTCTAGAACCAAAAATGAACAATGAATATTCAGATAGATATGTAAATCCCAATACTGAATAACATGATCGTTATTAAAGGATTTTCGTTCAAATTAAATAAAATTTTATTATATACATACTCCAAAAAAACATTAGAGTAATACTATTCTATATCTGGTGAGTATTCCCTCTTAGATCATTCCAAGTCTTTCTTCAAGATAACAAAGATATATGTGACCCTTTGTTGTAGTTGTAGTGACCTCACCCCCTTCTGACGAGAATCATTTATTATGCTGCTTTTGATTTATGAGTAACCTATTGAGAGGAATTCATGATGTTAGACTTTATCCTCATGTTGGAAGTTGGATATATCATGAACCATTTTTTTACATGAAGAGCAGAAGTCATCCTAAGATTCATAACAGACATACTACTTCCAACAAAGCTCCCCTTCAATATCAATGAGATAATATCCATCGGTTCCTTTGATACATTGACCTGAACACATGTTTTAGGAGAAACAAGGTGGAAGAAAGTTATGGTGTGACTTTTAGTATATAATAAGTGGACCAATATATTACAAATCAATTTTAGAATCAATAAATTCTGAAATGGGGTATGTAGGATATGGACGGAAATCCAAATCTCCATGGAGAGAAGATTATATTTTATAGGGACATTGAGAAACCAATAGAAAATAAAGAATTTTAAGCTACAGAAAGCATGGAGATAATTCAATCAAGAAGAGATAAGGGCATCTTCAGTTGAAAAATGAATAAAATTTTTGACAGATCCATAATCCTTAAAATCACTCAATCAGGAAAACCAAATGAATCAGAAATAATCCTCTCAAGGGTTTCAATTGAGGAGAGACTCTTTCCGATGTGAGCCACTAATGTGAGATTCAATAGCAAAGAAGAATTTAAAAATTCAATGGGGAAAATAAAATCTTAATAATTTCATCATCTCATGATAGAATTTTAGGGCTAATTTTTATTTTGGGAGGATAGGAAAAAGGATAGGGTTGATGACCGGGGATAATGGTTAGAACTCTAAATCCAGGGTAGTGGGGTTGAATCGTCCACCCCCTAGGAGAGGGGGGACGAGAGGGGCATCCATGCCACCTACAACATTATTTAAGGAAGCTGCATGATCAGAATAGGACTAGCCTTATAAGTAGACACGCATAAGATTTCAGTCAAAATAATTTCCTCAAAAACTCATATAAGTGCTTTCTCCCCAATAATCCTAATATCTCAACCATTCCAAGTCTAATCACACAACCTCCAAAGAAGTAGCATCCTCTCGAACCCTTCATGGATTTCTGTACTCTATCCATCTAATATCATATAATTTAGGATCATAATCATCTACACATCAATATTCATACCCAAAACCAGCCAGGCCATGTATCATACAAATCATTTACTTTGAAATCCAAACAAAAATACTGAAATGCCTAAAGTGATTTCATCATAGAATCCTAATGAATCCCCATGTCTATACCACATACTCGATAGTACCTCTAATGCACCAATATCATAATTTAAATCAACTACCAATGATTTTTTCAATAAAGGAGCTAACAATGTCAGGATAACACCTCTATTAGCTTAATATCATATACCATATCTCATCTCAAGCATAGTACATGAATAACCAATATATTGAGTCATATATCAAGGGAATTATGACCTCCAACCTATCTTAATAAAAACATTTCACATAGGTCAATGGTCATTGGGAAACATCTCTTTTTTACCATTCAAAATATCTTGATGCAATAAATGTGGTTACACCCACTCTAAACTTCTCAAATATACACATATCAGGAATAACTTTAAAATCACCATCCTACTTGGTAACAAATCATAAAATACGGTTCTACTATCATCCGCAATCCTTAGCTCATCCCAATTTTCAATATCTTACAAGATATCTCAATAAAAATTTAAACTATAGGCTTCTTCCCAACCTGATCCTATGATTAGTGAATTACACTCTAGTACCCAAGCTTCATGGCCCCCCAAGAAGTGTTTGAGTACAACTATATAAAGAACCACCAATGGTTTATTATTAATTACTAGAATATATAGTGTATTGGTAGATGATATACTCAGTTGAATAAATAAATAAAATGTGGAAGAATAAATAAACACCCTTCATTGATCCTTGGGCTATAATGTGACACCCAGTATTGGTTATACCTACTTTGGTTATTGTCAGAGTTTTTTTAGCATGTAGAGTGATCATTACCACTAGTATGGAGCCCAATAGAAATGTACTATAAGTTGAAAATATTACTTCCTTTGATTTAATTCCAGCAGCTCCAATTGTATCAACCCAGTTCCAAATTCCAAAGAGTGTGTTCTAGGAAATCATGTAGTATAGAGCATATAACAGATTACTAGTGGGATAGGCCTAAGAAATCCAATCGTATCATCAATAGAATAAATTCCTTGGAAGATGACCCTGTGTAATGATATTGACCTAAATATGGAATCCTAATATAATAAAAAATATATATAAGACAAAATATTTAATATAAGGGGATTTCCGAAGGCGGTCAAATTGTATTAGGATCAACAGATAGAGCCTTGGAGAACATCCCCAGAATCACATTTGGACCAAATACCTGAATACTAGTTAAAATCTTGGGTATTCCACTTAAATCTTTTAGGGTAGTGTGTCCCTCCCATAATATCTCTTATAAAATATTATATATAGTTTTTCAATCTTCTCAAACTTGACTAAAAAAACAAGTGTTTCCCTCTAAAGTGGATGAGCTATCATCATCAGTAATGCCATATCTGTCTCACACACAATCGATTTGGGTTCCAAAGTGACTCCCACAATCATCTATAATTATTATTCCATGCACCCTCACAAGGGTCAATATCAATGAGGCACCCTCATGGGTTCCCTAGGTTACATTATAGCATGAATACCCTAGGTGGAATCATTTACCAAATTCACATCTATCATCTCAACACCGGCCACTCAAAGGGAATAACGTCCCTAAAAATAGTCCTAATCATCTCACAACATCACTATACTCATAAAAAAAGAATCACTTTCATAGGTCTATAGAGATGGAAACCTTCCCATATCAATTTCCATGTCACACTATGTCTGTCCGCTCACCAAACCTATCATCAACATAGCTAAATTAAACCCACCAAGGTATCTATTCCTCATTAGTGGAGGAACACCATCACACACTCATCTCTACTAGAATGAAGGTTTTAAGGCTAATTAAGGATCTTTCATGGAATAATAGGTATAATAACTATATCTCATCATATCCCTCCACTTGAGGGTCACTAAGGAACCTACAAAAAGGTCCACTACGCTTATATAATTCACATTATTTTATATAAAACTCCTATGGGGTTCATGTTTTTCAGGGCATACAATTATACTTATACTCTTAGTCATATATGGTTGAGATATAAAGCCAGTTCACAATAGACCATCCTGGACCATGGAAAATTCATCATTTAATTAAAATTACTTCCATTTTAATTAAACTAATTAATTAATTTATAAAGGTTAATCTCTTGTGGTGGTGAAACATCACATAGTAAATTTCACATAAATCATGTATAAACCAAAGGGTTATTCCCAAGGATCCACTAACCTTAATTGAATTTATTTCTTTTAAAGAAGACTATCCACCTTTTAATCTTGTATAAGATCATTAATCCACTTAGGCTCCTAACCTGGCCCCAAAATTACAAATTATAAATTATAAAATTTTATAATTAATTATCATTTCCAATTAAATTAATTATTGTGATTATAATTAATTTCATAATTTAATCCAAAAACACATAAATGATTAATCAATCACTAAGCAACCTCAATACACCAAAACCATGAAAAAACACTCATGAAGGTTCCATGGAATAAATGAAAAACTGTGATGGGGAAATCCAATTATTGTAACTATTTTATAGGTGATTTCAGTAATTTTTTCTTAAAACCATAAATAAAATCATTAGGTGACGTATCATTGAAGAAACATACGGAAATATCATATAACTATTATCTCAAGACATCCTCAATCTACACTTGAAAAAATCCCCATCATGTTAGACAGTTTCCCATATCCTTTGGTGGAAATTACAAATAAACACCATCATAAATATTCTAAAATTATATAATATGGATGGAAACCAATACAAAAGGAACCGGATGGAAGAAGTCACTCAAAATATTCATAAAATAATAACAGAAATCAATCCCCTCTCAAGATGGATTAAAGGAGTGACAAAGAGAGGTAGAACCATCAAGGACTAGCCTTCTCCAAACGTCAAAACACTTTCAACCCAAATCACCTAGATTTCAATGAAATTGGACTACCCCCATGTAAAAAAGAAAATTCATATCCATTTATGGAATGAAAAAGGGGTTCATGGAATGAAATCCCTTTTACTTGAGCAACTACATTGAAGGAGTAACCCAAAAAATCTTCATCAAAAAAGTAGTGACTCGCTCATGTGGATCCCACTCAGGGAATGTCTTAGTTCAGCCGATTCACTGATTAGAGGAGGAACTCATGACCAAGGGGGTGGTAGAAGAGAGAAACACATGATGAAGGTCGTGGAAGGGATCTTGCAAGGGTGGGGTGAACCGTGTGGAGAATCCGGTGAGGATCAACCAAGGGGGAATTGACCAGTTGGCGATAAGGAAGAATGGTTTCACGGGAGGGATATCAGTTGCAATGAGGGGGGAGATGTTGGTGGGAGATGAGTCATGATGGATCTAAAACCTATTAAGTAGCTATTGACATGGGACACATTTAGTCATAGGTTTATCTAGTCTAAAGCCACGGTTTTCAAATAATCGTGGCTATATTTTAATCTATAGCCATAGACTAATTAAGTCATGGAAATAAGTCCATGGCTATTGATCAATTTTCATATTGTGGGAATATGTCTCATGGAAATAAAATTCAGATTAAAATCCATACCTTAGGTCCAAATTTATTAGTAAGTGATTATATATTTGTTTATAAAACATTCAAATTTACTATAAATATATAGAGAATAAATATTTATATTTCTAATACCATAAATATATTACTTATAATATTTTATATTTTATTTAGTGAAAATAATTCATTATCATCATCATTTTTTAATTCAATTAGTCATTTTTTTATATTTTTTGGTTCAACAGTTGTGGTCCTTACACCCTGATCAGAATTACGTCATATATATAATTAAAATTAGTTAACAAATATTTTTTTTTGATTATATAAACTGTTAAAATCATTTATATCATGTGGTGATAAAAATTTAATTACATCACTTCATCAAGGCCATTGTTCAAATGTATATATGAGTTAGGTTTCCACTTTTGATGGATTGGACAACAAAAAAGGTAAATATTTATTCCACTACATGGAATTTTTATAATTTCATTGGTACTTTATATAATTACAAAATTTATCATTATATCTGTCAATGTGAAGTATCTTTAATAATCGAATCATATTGATACATGGATGTGATAGTCACCATGTATGCACAAGACACATTTTCTTTTTCAACTTGATTAAAAATAGGTGGAAATGGATTTTAAAATAATCATAATAACATCATAGTATATTAATGATACTAAATATATATTTCAATGATTAATAAAATTGGTTTATAAAAGAATATTGAAAAAAATATTGTTGGATATTTATGCCCATTCGTTGAGAGGCCTCCTTTGGACATAACCTTAATTCCTGAATGATTGGTATTAAGTGAAGACCAGGGGATCTAAGATAGTATTTCAAAATCTAGAATGGGTTTTTATATTGTACTAAATGGTCTATATGGATTAAAATACACGAATTATGGTGGATATGATGTTTCCTTTTATAAGTAATCGAGTGGACAAACTGAAAATTAAATCATTTATTTTATTAATATAATGAAACCATTATCTGAAAGTTGAATAAAATGGATGAAAAATTGATTTAAATATAATATATGGTCAATATAATTTTAAAAAAATAATAATTCATCATGATTATTTATCATTCCTACCCTTATCTCTTAGTTTAACTACTCATTAAACCTCTTTTGATAACAATCATCAAAACAAAATGTTATAGTATTTACTGTTAAATATGATAAAAATTAATATGAACCAATGAAATTATATTAGTTATGAGGATTAAAAATATTGAATCATATGTATAAAATTTATTTTCCCTAATTGCACGATATTAATTTTTAAAAAAGGTGTGGGAAACGAAACAAAAATTCTTTTCCAAAAAATGTTTTTGAAGCGTAAAATTTAATTTATGTATATTAATATTCAAGTTCAATAAATTAAAAAATGTGATACTATTTTATATCACATATAGTATATAAATTATATTAAATAATTATTTAGTAATTTTTTATTTAATTTATTATGATAAAAACACATTGCGTACAAAAAAAGTTTTTTGAAAAATAAGTAATTTTTAATTTAAATTATTTTATCTACATTACAAAAAATAAGATGCCTAATGTTTGGATTATTATTCTTAAATTAGCATTAAATTAAATTAAAAATGTTTCTATAATTTTTTAATATAAATTGTTTGGATAATAATGCATAGTATGTTGAAAAATTCATTTTTTGAAAAATTATCCTTTAAAGCATTAAAATATTTTATTAAAAAATTAAAAATTATTTCATAGGAATTAATAAATACAATATAATTTTGAAAAAAATTTCTATATATATCATAATATTTTTATTCTTATTTACACCATCCAATCCTACAACTAGAATATAATATTATATTATTTCTGGGTTTCATTGAGACTTGGTGTTGCGTGTAATGAAATCTATAGAATACATAATTTTTAAATAAAATAAATAAAATAAAATAATGTGGTGTTAAATTATAATCCCATTAATATAAATTTATCCATGTTAATCATGTATCTATAATATAAAATATTGAGGATATTTCATGCTCATCGTATCATTGTGTTCCCTTATAATTTATTGAATTTTTGATTACATTAGAGAACATTAACTAGGTTAGTAGATTTGTTTTGAAGAAACTTATTTCTAAGATCAAATATTTTCATTAGTTATTATTCATAAGAAATATCATGATCCAGTGGTATAGAATCTGAGTATAGAATATGTGATGGATGATAACTTTTCAACATCAGAAGTGATACATAGAACACATTGTAAACATGATTGAGGTTCAGTGAAAGTTCCATGTGATAAATAACCATCAGGATTCGATCAAGAATCTCGAAATGGAAAATATATCATGTTTTACGATTTATATTTTAATTTAAAGTAATTTCCTTCCTACATGGTTAAATTTATATTAATACCTTTTTATGTTCTACTAATTTCATATCTCATCTATGATTGTGAGGAAAACTCTTATGTCATCAATTAGTTTCCATGATGTTGTGATTAATGGCTATAATAGAATCTACATGTTTATTATCTACATCATGTATTAATATATTTCATTCTCAAAATTAATTCTATTATTTTTTATTTCTAAAATTTCTTCCAATTAATTCTTTTTAAGGATCCAATTTTTACACTCAAATAAAATCAATTTCTATAAGTGAATTTGATTAGAGCAATGTTTAGATCCCAAAAATGTTGGAAATATAGATAAAAATAACACAATATCTACACTAGTGATTTAATGGTTACCTTAGACTTACCAACTATTTGAGGATGGTATGAATTATAGAAATATATTTATGTATACATAAATCACAAAATAATTCTCTATAATTTCACTATAAACCTTAGATCATCATCAAATGCAATATAATATGGTACTCCATGTAACGTTACATCATACATAATATATATCCTAGAATTTTGAAAAATAGTGAAATATTTGCTAATAGAAACCTTTTTTTCTTACATTAAAAAGTGGTTATATGGAAGCCAAATTAGTATATGGATTTTAGATGTTTTAGGGAGTCTGATGATGAAATATATGGTTATGATTTCCAATTTCCATTATAGAATGGTTAATGGTGGAAACATCACTTTATAATTCTACCTCTCATTTGTAACATATTTAAATATCATTCAATAAGATACATACTCTTCAATATTTCTATTCATGATGTACACCAAGAAATAATATGTCATATGTCTATATTAATTCATACGTATAGGATAATAAGACAATGATAACAATGATATTCTTTTAGTATCCCCTTCATCAATTATGGTATTGAAGAAACAAATACAAATATCATATACAATATCATTCAATGAAAATCAATTTTTAATGTAGAAAAATTTCAAACATTATTTTATAACTCTACTCTAACATTTTCACCACTTCAATAATCACAAGATAGCTGGATGAACACTCATTCAAGAAATTCATGATTTTTACCCTTACACAAATAGTTTAGCTATATCCTTTTCAAATCCATAATTTTTGGATATTTTTTATCCTCCTTATAAATATTCATTCACAACGATTTTTACCTACTGAAAATTGTATAAATATTAATTTCCTATGATGGTAATGCATTGAGAAGTCATAATCATTATTTAACTCCAATCATCTTATCTATTTCATATTCAACCCAATCTGGGGGAATATATAAATTAATCATTTATAATATATATATATATATATCACATATTTATATGTGGATAAAATATATACATTTCCTTTATGTAAAATTTAACATAGATAAATGTAAATAATGAATCCAATAATATTTATTATAAACCTTCAATTGTTTTGAGGTGTAATCTACCAAAATATAATTATGCATTATAAAACATCAGATAACTTTCTGAAATACTTCACTATAAATAAGAAAACATTATCTATAAAATTTTGGTGTGATTATCTATGAACTAAAAAAACTACACCTTAGTTACTTGAAATTTTATTTACATTCTTCGGTATAAAGGATTATGAATCCCATCTGAATTAACTTGGGGAATATATTAGATAGTCATGAAAAATTATATAAAATGAATAGATAACATACAACCAACCGAATAAAACTATAGATCCCTCTCAATGTGGCTGTTATTCATTAATTTTCAATATTTTCTTTTTGAAGGATCAACTAATATACCCAATCTTGAGATTATATGGCCCAAGAATGAAATTATAGTAGGAAAAATTTACACTCAGAAATTTTTACGTACAAATTATCCTTCCATGTGGTATTCAGTATAATCATTAAGTTATATTTAGTATCTTTCATTCCCATGGTATATATAAAAATATCTTTTATTTTTACAATGTTAAAATGATAAAGTTAATCTCTAGAAACTCATTTTTTTAAATCAATTAATATAGTGGGAGGATTATTAAGAAAAAATAAATTCTTTATAAATTAATTATATCTTTACCTAATATGGTATGTTATCTTAGGTATGTATTCAATTTTAACTCTAAATTGATAAAATTCATATTGGATATAAATATTATAGAAATATTTAATACATTTAAATTTATTAATGAAATTATTAATACATGGAACAATGATGTAACACCCAGATATTTTTTTATATATTATTATTCAAATAAATCTAATTTATTTGATAACTTCCTTCACATAAAATAATGTTTATATATAATCTAAAAACTTATTTAACTATTACATTTATATTTTTTAATCATTATTGAAATCATGACATAAATATTTCCTTCTATTTATTTGTTGTGGATTTTCAAAAAAAATCTATATTTTTTCATTGAAATATTAAAAATACCGATTTCAATAAAACATTATTTATTTTACATTAAATAAAATTACATAAAAATTCAATACTATTTATAGTTATTATTAAATTCATATATTATCCATTTTATTTAAACAAGTATTATCAATTTATATAATATATATATATATATATAAATATTTAGTCATAAAAATTAAATATCTAGAAAGCAATTTCTCATTGAATTTGATTGGTTTATTTGTAAATCAATTTCATAAATATAGAGAAATTAAAACAGATTAAATATATTCCATATTTGGAATTATTAGTTTTAAATTTATTAAATAGTTCCATTTTATTTTGATGCATTATGAATAGAAATTTAAAAAACTTTTATCTCATTGATAAAGGATAAATTGAGTAATAATGGTAAAAAATAATGTAATCAGTCATTAAAAATACATCAAAAAGTTTTATTTATTTTATGTGATGATTATAATTTGATTATAGTAATACTAACTTCAAATATATTTAATTATAGTGTCATATGACTTTGATACTGACATATATATTGTTTGAGGTAAATAAAAATACAAAATAAAACTCTCTTTCTGTTAAATTTCCCTCATATTTTCAGATATAAATAAATGTAAGTAGTGAAAGAATAATAATAACTACATTTGTAATAATTATATTATTTTCATTATGGAAATTTATTTCTCAATAATAATCGATATACAGTTGTATTAATTCATTATACTATGCTGAAATATTATTTGTTCAAGTAGTAAAAAAACTTTGTTAATGATATTAAAATCATTAAAATCAATGTTATTTGAATGAATTGTTGATTTACATTATTTTTAGAGGAATTTGACATATTACTATTTTATATAAATTTATGTTAAAATTATATATTTGTCCTTATGTTTTAAAGTCAAATTCAATGAATAAGGGAAAAAATACATTGATAATATTTTTTTGGAAAACAATATTTTATTAAATTATTTAAAAATTATAAAAAAGTTTTGATATATTACACGAATGATAATATATGGTTTATAATTTCAAAAAATTTCTATTTTTAGGAAATTTTCACATTACAACTAAAATCATAACCCTTTTATATTGAAATAGTTATTATTGTCTTTAACATTAAAAAAGATTAATAAAGGTTTTGTATAAGAAGATAATGTTTAAAATGATTTCTCAACAGGTAAAAATTTTATCATATTATAATATTTTTAAAATATCACTTGCATCGTAAAATACATTTAAATTTTGAAACACTTACATAGAAATTGTATTTTATTATATTTTACTTTTTTAAAAATTTACAAGAGTGCCCCATGCCTAACTTATAAAAGGATAGCCCAGATCTCATTTCGTTACTGTACATTAAGACATATATCTCAAATAATTTTCAAATTATCTTATAAACCACCTTATCCCTGAAATAATGGGCTGGGGGCTTCTTAAAATTCCATTCCAATGGTCTATAAGAGGAGATCTAAAAAAGTATACCGAATATGAGGTAATCATCTTTATCGACTATTTAAATTTTATTTCTACATATACTTACTAAAAATATATATTACTCATACTAAAAAATATCTCAATAGTCACTGATATTATAAATTTTTGTTATAATTATTTGAAATCCATTTTTCTCCAATTTTTTTGTCATAAAAAAATAAAAAATATCACTCGAGCATACATACAGCTTAACACCTCTTCATCATAGTGTAATTCAATTTGTATCACAATTTATAATTATAAGGTTATAAAGATGAATATAAATAATATAAATGATATTTATTAAATATTTATTGTTCTTGAAAAATATTATGACTTCTACTTTCTAACATTTTGATCCACTGGAATGTTATAACGTCACACCATTGTACGTGTAGACTGGAACCTCCATGATTAAATGAATTTTTTTCATTAATAATATAACTGGAAGGTAATAAGGATTTATTTAATTAAAATATATGATATTATAATGATTATATATTGGTGAATTACAATTTCCCTTTCTTTTTTCAATATTTTTGAAGAGATAAAATTGTTTTCATGCACACCACAACATAATATCTCCATTAATTGTTTATTTCATTTTTCTATATCAACATTTCATTGATGAATCTATATATATATATAAATATTGGATATATTTTATACTTACGTCATTATTGAAATTCTGGATATGATGGAACCATAATCAATGTACACGGACCAGAACTACCGAACCAAAATTCTAATTAATAATGAAGCAATTAACACCTAGAATCATGAAAAATAGAAAATAATAATAATGAATGGGTAATAATATGTTATAAAATATTATATAGTAAATTATAAATATTCATAAGTATGTACATATAATAAATATATATTTATCATACATGAAGTTAATAAAATTTATGCGAAAAGTCAAACATGAGATAAGAGATTTCCTCTTAATTTCCACTTATTGAGACATATTTAGTATTATGAAAATATATAATTTTTTTAGTGTATACACCACACTAATTATCATTTAAAAATGAATATAGATTTATTAATAAGGATTTAAATATCATCTCATTAAAAAAATGGAAATGGAATTTAATTTAAATGTTACAAAATCTGTGAGGATTTATTCTACAATATCATTTTTTGGGAGTACCATTATTTTGTTAAAATAAAATTATAATATATCCTTCATAAGAATCAATATTTTTCCTATCATATGTTTATATTTTTATGTTCATATTATCTTCCATAATTACCTCTCATTATAAATTTATTAAATAAAACTATTATTATAAGGAAAATATGATTTTTTTTGATTGGTTATATTATTATTCCTTATCCATGTTATTCAATATTACATTATATAAGTCATGTTTTCTTTCTAAAAATATTTAGTATGAAAATTTTATGTTATTTTTTTCATTTTACATGGTTTTAATGAATATTTTTATTACTTTTTTGAAAGGATAAAATTTATATTTCATTTAAAAATTAAAAAAATAATGTTTCTTTTTATTATAAAAGGAATTGACCGACCTTCTAACCACTATAAATAATTTATGATATTTATATTCCTATATATGTATTCAATGGATTTGAAAATAGAACAACTCAATGAAAACACAATTAACTATTTTCATCCAGTTTCTTTTATTCTCCAAAATGAAATAATGTATTAAAAACCTATATGTATGATTGATTGGTGGTTATATTTTATCTCTTAATAATATCATGGTCATTATCATTATATTGAAAATATTATATTCTTAAGGCCATATTTCAATAGAAATTTCATGTCACATAAAGTTTCATATTATTTTAATCATAGATATTATTATTTTCTAATAATTATACCATTTCAATATAATATTTTGTACTATGAAAGATATTTGATTATATTTGAAAATCTTGATATTATGTATCCCTTAACCAATAGAAACTATTATTTAAATTGACTACTTTTTATTAAAATATATTGACCATTCAACATATGAGTAATTTTTTAGACTTGAAATGATAGGCGGGGCCTATAAATATATATCCCCTTGATGCATCAACAGGTTTCATGATAAAACCCAATTGTACAAACTACTTAAAAGGGGTTTTTTGTATTATTATCCATTGATTAAACTATATTGGAACAAGTCCTTAATGTTAAATATACAATGATGTCTAAAATCATGATTTCTAACATAAATAATTTACTTCCTCTAGAGTTTATGAATTATTATTCATAAGATTACAACAATGATATTATCTATGGTTGAATTTTATTCTCATGTTATTTATTAATGGGAATATCCTTTCTGTTATTTAACATTGTATATTGATTAATCCTTTATTACAAATAATAGATTCTGTTGTACATAACCATTATGAAGTAGTTTAGATCACTATTTCTTTATTTTCCATTCTCCAATATATGATAAAGAATATTGTTAATCATATTTAGAATGCAATAATGCTTCTTATGATATATATTTTATAATTCCATGATAATATAGAAATCATATACATATCATGTATTCAAGAGGTCTATATTTATTTATCTAATGTGGCATGATCCAATGTGTATTGTAACAATATAAATCAATAGAAACCAACATTATCTTACCATATTTGGGGTTGTTTTAGTTTCTATTACATACGGTTTAATAGAAACCTTAGTAGAATTTTTTTTAATTAACCTAGCTAAAATATTAATTATTATAATCCATTAAGGTATTTGAATTATTTCACAATATAATGGAATTTTATTTTATGTGTCAAAATTAATCATGAATATCAGCTAACTCATTGTCTATAATTATTTAATGATGGTGCAAAAAGGATGACATGGAATCAATATGCATAGTCAATGTATGGATTTCCTTACTAAGAAAGGAAATATAGATAATATTTGAATAGAGTATTTCATTTCCATAATAGGGATAGTAATATTTCTTATGACAGATATTTGTACACAGATGGAGAGTCTTGTTGTACCATATTCTCATTTACCTATGTTAGATCAATTCATGTGACACAATCTTCAATCATATAATGGAACAACTAAACCAATTGTAACTGAATGATAAATTAATCCCTTCAAATGAAATTCCATCAATTTTCTCAAATTAAAATTAAAATTTTCATTATTTTAGTGTATTTATTGAATGTATAATCAAATTAATGGTAGTTATAGACTCAAAACACTAATGTGAATAAAGAAATAAAAATAATCGAATAGAGAAATTGTAAATTGGTATTCATTATTAAATACCGCCCTTGTGAACAATGAGCTAAAATAAAGTGGATGTTCCTCAGTTTAACTTAAAAGGAATTATACTATATTGACTATTATATAGAAAACTTCACAACATTATCACATAGTGAATCAGGCTAGAAACATAATATATAAAGAAAGAGTGGAAATTTAATTGATGGTCCTAAACAATGTCTGTTATGGACATTAGATTGTAAAATTTTTTATTCACATAATGATATTGTATTGAGTTATACTAAGATAATAAAATAATTTTTTATATCATGTATCTTTAATAAAATAAATAGAATAAAATGTCATTGATCACTGTGAAAAAGTAAATTCATCAATTAAGAATACGATATAGAAAAAATATCCATGACGTAACAATTGTAGAATGAAAGATCTTGGAAAATGCTTTAATTGAATGTGAGTTTATTATAAGTGTTGGTATAAGGATCATATAGATAAATAATTTAATTTAAATAAATTAATAACTTATATCTATTTCATTAAATATAATTAAATGGGGGAATAACTTAGATTGTTTCCCAAGAACCGAAGGAACCTTCCACTAAAGAATAAAAGGGGAGAATGTCATGAATATGGAATTAATACAACCATATTGAATCTTCCAAGAAATATGGTGCATGGTACACTTATCTTCCACTATATAAGTGAAATTTTTTATTACATTTGTGGATTAGAATATTTCTTTTATGAAACACATTTTCTAAGGGTATAGCGTCACCACCATAATAATTACATGTTTATTTAGAGTGGAAATCCTAATGGTGAGTTGATCACATCACAACTAAATATCTCTTATATGATAGAAGTTTATGGGAATTTTCTTCTCAGACATATTATTATTCTTCATCTAGTTGAATTTGATTTAATTTTGGGAATGGATTTACTCTATCAGTATTTATCCCATATCTACTCTTGGGGAATCTATGTTACATTCAATATTCCATATCAATCTGTGATAGTCAATCCATGCGAGGATTCACTTGAGATCCCAAAGGAAATGGAATACATAATATGGGTTATAATTCTTATTCATGATAGATAATTATATCATATGGTTGGGAAGAAAATCAACATTGAAGATATAACTACGTTGAGGGAGTTTTTTAATGGCTTTCCAGAATATTTTCCTTGTTATACCAAAAATTATGAAGTTTATTTTTTGATATAAATCATACATGGTTATACAAAAATATCAAAAACGAAATATATATTGGTCCTGATTTAGTTACTAATAAATGAAGAATAAACACCATGATAATATAGATAAGGTATTCATTAAACCTAGTTCATCATCAGGGGGAGCACTTTTTCTTTTTTTAGAATAAAATATTGTCAATATAAATTTATAGTGATTATTAGAATCTTAAAAAATCACTATTCATAATAAATAACCCCTACCTTATATCAATGATATATTTACTTAGTTATTACAAGATCAATATTTTATAATACTGTTCTGCTATATAGATATCATTAGTTAAGGGAAATGATATATGATATAACCAAGAAAACTATATGTATAAGAGATTTTTGATAATATCATTCCCCTCTTCATTGTCTTGAGTCTAGGTGGAGGTGATACTTGGACATAATTAGTATCCCCATAGAACCAATGGATTGTCACAAATGTTCAAGTCTTCATAAAAATTTGGGGACTATTTTCACATTTAATTAAAAACACCCACCCAAATGTTCCATTACCAAACCACTACATGATGAATTTAAAAAAATTATTACAATAAATCATAACCAATGAAATAGTATAACCAAACAATAATAATCCAGAATCAGAGTAACTAGTGAAGGAATAAACAAAAAAATCCATGGATGATTTGAAAAAGCTCCCTAGCTCCACACCAAGCAACAAGCTCCAACTCCACATCCACCAATGATTCATGAGGACCAACTCAAAAAATATGATACATTTCCTTTATCTATGCATTAGAATACAACATTAGAAAAACAAACCAAAGTGATAAATCATGGGGTGAGTAATAATACTCAGTAGTATTTCACCAAATGACGACCCAATACACAACACTTGGATAGAACCCATCAGAACATGTATATAAAAAAATTTATAAAAAATTCTGAACAATGAAAATAAATTCCAAAATTTTCCACAATCCAGACAGAGCCTCATCAAGATGCATTCTTCCCAAATTATTACACATATAAGGAAACATAACCATACAAATCATTTAGAAATTTTCCAACTCCTATTGGAATAACTCAATTATAGCTGGATGTTGGCATGGACATTTCTTCCACACTCACAAGTCCCTCACACCCGATCTCGGTGTACCCTCGATGGTGACGCTTTACATCCAAAACCATTTACTTTTATAGTGGCACTTCACACCAATTTACAACCCTTTTTATATCAGTACATCATTCCAATATTCATCCCGTCCAACACAATCTTAATCACATATGTAAAAAACCATTCAACAATAACATATTCCAAAATCTAAAAAACAACAAAATCCAAAATTTCTAATTTTATATCAAAAAATAAATTCCAAGCCATACTACACATAAATTCACAAACCAAACAACCTTTTATGACAATCATCAATTACAAAAACATTCCAAAACCACTTTCATAAATCACCAATATTTGAAAACACCCTTATGCCACTATCCACTCCAAACCACTCAAAAATAAAACAAATTTTTTATTTTAAACCATTTTTCACAAACCTCTTTCCATTAATCAATCAATCCATTGATTTTAAAAGTTACATTTTAAAATTAAACAATAATGAATATTTCACAACCATTACCCATTTCCCCAAAATCCATAAGTCATCAAAAATGGGATTCAACCAATATTTTCACATCCTAATCACAATCAATTTAAAGAAAAAAATAAATTTGAAATTTGGAATTATAGTTTTAGCAAGATGTATTCCTGGATGTGGCCACCTACCTTTACAGTTTAGTGAAATCGATATACCGCACAACTTCACAAAAAATCTGGGTGAAACACCCACAAAATAATTGTTGATACCTTTCCCAAAAACTAGAAAGCTAAAATCTCACCAACATTGGAAACAAACACCCTAAATCTACCCATAACGATTGTAGATCTAAGAAACTGAGAGAGATATGTGAGTAGATATATGAAAATCCTAAAAACTACCAAGGATAGAGACATTACAATGGATAATCACCTTCAAAGAACCTTGGAAACCCTTTAAATCACATCCAAAATAACTTGGAGAGCCTACGTAACCTTGTAGAATAAGGAATACTAAGTTATTTCCACTTTGGAGGAGGGATGGGGCATTTTTGAAAAATCTTGACCAGTAACTATTTTTAAAAACCCACTTTTTAAGCCACATAGAGTTTTCCACATAGTTAGAGAAACTGTGCCCCAACTCTAGACTTGATATTGTATCAAATGTTTACCTCATATGGTTATCCCATGTGGTTATTCATACTATGTGTCAACCATGTCAAGGCCCACTATCTTAGGTTTCATGACTTTTTGGAGATTCTATATGGTTTTAAAAAACTGTTCTCCACACGTGTGCTCGTTGAAAAGCATCAAAATCATCTTAAATCCATCAAAACACTCCGAATCATTACCTTACCACATTATATAACAAAAAATAATAAAAAACTCATTAAAAAAAAATAAAATAAGGGGTAATGCATTCACCTCAAAATTGGACATTCCATCATCAGAATGTAGGGAACCATCACTTTCTAAAAAGATCTCAGGACATTGTTCAAATATTTCTTTCACTCGTTCCCTAGTCTTCTCATGAATCTGAAAATTATTCCACAAAACCCAAACTAGACTAATTATTTTTTCTATTCAATAATTTTTTTTCTTATCCACAATCTGCTTAAGAACATGCACTGATGAAGAATCTAGATCTAGATTAACATTATCCCATTGAATCACATGGTCAAGATCTGAATGATAATTCTTCCACTAAGAATCATTAAACACTTTGTGAACTACACAAAACCATGGTTGAACGGCCAACCAATATTCCACCTCTATAACCCACTCAATAATCTCAAAAGACCCAATATTCTATAGAGACAAATTTTCCTTCTTTCCAAAAATACAATGTCCATGTCTTGAAGATATTTCCAGAACACAAGATAACCCAACATGAATGAAAATGGCTGTCAAGGATGGGATGCAAATAATTTCTGACTAATTCGATTTGTCTCCATTATTTTCTGGAAAATAATATTCTTACATGCATTCTCTTGGACATGTTTCTCACCAGGTATCGATGAATCCCTTATTTCCACCCATCAAATTCAGGAATGTCATGGACGCCCATACAATATTTCAAATGGAGCCATATGTATCGACACCTGATATCTTCTATTGTTGGAGAAATTCACTAAAGTAAAATTACCCTCCAATGATACATCAAAATCCATCAAACAATCCCATAAAATATCTTTTAATTTCTCTATCAACATATCTGATTTCCCATCTGTATGAGGATGGTACACCATTCTCAACACCAACTAAGTCCCAAGGGATTGTTGTATTTATTTTGAGAACTGTGATATGAAACTTCAATTTCTATCAGATACAACCGAAATTGGAACCCCATGCCTCTTTCCCACCTCATAGATTTAGATTTTGTATGAATAAACCACCATATGAGATTCAATGATAGGGATGAAAGGGCCCACCATTGGGAGTTGATCCATAGTAACCAATATAGTATCATATTTCATAACTACTCTTGAGTTACCTGTAACAAAATCCATCGCTAACTATTGCCATATTCACAGAAGTATAAGTAATTAATGCCACAGACCTATCACAAAATAATTATCTACCTTAACTAGATGATAACTCCAAAATATGGAAACAAAATCATCCACTTTACTATTTATACCCGCCCAACAGAACTATGAATTAAATTCCTTATTCATTATTTGAATTCTAGGTTGAAGTTCCAATTTGGAATGATGATGTGAAATAATTATTTTATCATGAAAATAAACCGATACAACCACCTCATTATTATACCACAGAACATAACTCACATCCAATTTTCATCCCTCAATTATCTCACCACCATTAAGTTTCAACCATATTTCCACACAATCTGAATTAGACATATCCACCTCTTTAACCTGACCATCCCCAATTAAAAACCTATGAAACTAGGAAAAAATCACTACAACACCCAATTCATCACGTTGTAACTATATCTCGGCTATGATATACATCAAATACTGCTGACCAAAATCTTCCTTCAACACTTGATCATATGTCTTCCTGCTAAATGCAACCACCACCAAATTTCCCTTACCATATTTATATATCAAGTCACAGTCAAACAACTAGAGATACTCCATCCATCACATATACCTCAAATTCAATCATACCTATAAGAAAATAGGTTTCACCCTCTTATGGTCTATAATTACTATGAATTTATCATCAAAGAGACAGTGACTTTATTTTTCATTGCACGAACCACTACCGCCAACTCCAGATTATATGTTGGGTTGTTATTTTCAGGAATCCTATACCTTTGTGATCCATATGAAACAACATTATCCCCTTTCATGAGAAAACAATCCAAACCTAATTCTGAAACATTTTAATACCCCCCTAAAAAGACTAGTGCTACCTATAGAGATGTAGTATACCATATGGACCCATTATTTTCTAGCTCTTCCAACTACACTTTTAATTCCATCAATTATTCTATTACCATCAAGTATAATTGAAGTGATATAGTA
Source organism: Viscum album (assembly GCA_963277665.1). Classification (NCBI taxonomy): domain Eukaryota; kingdom Viridiplantae; phylum Streptophyta; class Magnoliopsida; order Santalales; family Viscaceae; genus Viscum; species Viscum album. The sequence continues at coordinate 1,772,297,079 of OY728146.1, read as the reverse complement.
ATGGTCCCAAAAAGAAGATCAATCACAAACTACACTTCTCTCATGGGCTTAAACCCTAATAATTATTCCTGAAAATCATCAAACCCCCGATAAAAAACATCTAAAAACAACTTTTAGAAAACATATTTGTCAATTCCAAAGAAATATTTACCAACTGATACTATATTGTACAATCCTCTTGTTCCAACAAGACTGTTTCACCCATCTTTTCATCTTTATCTCTATTAAAGAGATTCTTGATGCCACCCACCCATCATAAAACTCTTCATTGAATCATAAAATTAAATTTAGGTATTAAACATTCTCAACCAATGAATAGCATGGATTAAATAATAAACAACCATATTAAGCACATAGATGTCCAACATCAACTCAACACCTTCTCAAACTAAATAACCTGATCCCCACAGGAAGGATCTACAATCTCTTACACCCAAAAGAGTTTAGATGTTCAATATAGAGTGAATTATTTCCACACATAAACCCAAAAAATCAATATTATAATAAGAAATGCTACAATGATATTTACAAGTATCAAATAAAATTATCATAAATGTAAAATTAAAATGAATCATACCTATAAGAATGGATGGTCAGGATTGATCATCCGCAAAAACCTACTTATCTCTGAACAGTGGCTTACTGGATAAACATAGCTCTTCATTTCCCTACAGAGGACTCATGGTGTTCCTCGAATCATTATGGTTATATCTACTCTACTGACAAGGTGTATTCTTCTACCTTTTTTACATTGATTCATATGACACCTATGACCCCTAAGAAGTGTCACAAACACCCAACCTCAGGGGGTTGTGAAAAAAAGTCTTAATATTCTCCATCTTCTTGTAGTTATTGCATGAATGAGGTTTTTTACAAGACCACTTCATATGAATTATATAACCACACTGGAAATATCCAAGATTACTCAAAGGATATGGATTAAGATTCCTTGATATGACCTCCATATTTTGATCCATACTACCACCCTAGATATAAGTACCCTTCTTCTACTTTCTCCACATATAAGAGTACCCACCATTACACATGGGTACCAAAATGTTTCCCCTTCTTGTATCCCCCAATTTATCTCTTCCAACCACTAATTATCTATTCACTATCGATGTATAATCACTTATATATAGGATTAGAATTTGGAATGAATTTCGTACCTCATTCCCCATTCAATCATCCTCACCTTCCAAGAAATAGTAGATGTTTCTTGGGGTGAAAAAGGGATATTTTCATGAATTTCACCAAATAATTAAATATAAAAAAATATCATTCTAGATGTTTAAGAAATATTTAGTTATTTAAATTCTAAATCTGTGAGGGTAGAATTGTTTGATAAACAGTTTCCCAAGAACATACAATGTCATAACATGGTCTATTCTATCTTGGACCACCAAATCCAATCACTAACATTTAAGATCTTCCAAAATGTACATCACTAACTTTACATTCAACTTTTCATGTGTGTGCAAGTAATAGAAGATTAGATTAATCCTGTTCAACCACCCTTTTGACCTTTCTGGTTTTAAATCACCCCAAAACATTGGTGGATTCTTTTCCGAAAACATAACAGATCAGTCCAAATTCTTTGGTTCATCCTTTATACTATAACATTCCACTAAATTTAATGATTTCACTATTGATTGAACAAGACCATAGTTCACATGAGCTTCATGTGAAACCAAATTTTTAGCAACCTCCTCTGATTTATCAAGATGAAGAATACTAGGTTCCATTTCTATCAACACAACCACCACCATTAATCTCAATCCTTAGAAACTGAATGCTTTCAATTTCAAATTAATTCACATTTCATCTTTCAAAACCATTATTTTAGAAATTTTCATTTTTTCATGTTCAACCATTTTTAAAAAATTCACTATATTTTAAAAATTGACCCATTTTGCAAAAAACCAAAACCATTATCTTTTCAAAATAGATCATTTGAAGACCTTTTCCAAATTTTTAAAAAATTAACACATTCATATAAAAACATAAATCATTACTCAAAATTAAATTTCAAATCCAAGTGGGATTTCACTTCTACCTTACATTCCGAACTCATATCATTGGCTACACCCATGAAAATGAGAACATGGTCTTATAATTTTCTCCAAACACTTATGTACCAAAATCCCTAGTAACTGGAAGTTCAACATAAAAGAGTTACCTATGTCCTTTTATGATATACATTACATTTTCTGACAATCCTAGTTCATGTAATCATCCCAAATCAAGGAGTAAACCAAGAATGAATGTCAAATCCATGAATTACAATCAATGCCAATGAATCCAAAGAAGACTAATCTCACTAGTTTTTCAAGGAACTAACAAATAGATACCGCTTGTAACATATCATACCTCCTCAATGACATGAATCTAGATTGAGGTGTTACTTGTCTAAATTAGTCACCCTCAATGTTCCAAAGGTTGTATATAAATTCTACGTGATTCATTACAAGTGGGGGATGATTTTTCTTTTCAAATAAAAATACTAAACCAATTATTCCATTACCAAATCATTACATGATTCATGTGAACAATGTACTACCATAAATCATTTTCCAAGAAAAAATATATCCAAACAACAAAAATCCATTATCGCGTTAACAAGTGGAATACAAAACAAAAAATCCCATGGATGCTGTGACATAACTCCATTAATCTATACTAATCTCCATGATCAGACTCCATAACCACCCAAGAATCATTATGCACAACTCAAGAAATGAGATCCCTTATCTTTAGATATATATCAGAATTCAAAATCTACAAAATTACTAATTTTTCAATGAAGGGGGTGCGTAATAATACTCATTAGGTTTTCTGCAAATGATTTACCTACACATGCCACTAGGATATAACCCATTAGAATATTTTTTAAATCATTTTATTTGAACATGATGAAAAATTCCACAATATTCAGCAATGAAAACACCCCATGATCAAGAAAAATACTTCGAAAATCATTAGTAATCCTAAGAAAAATTACCAGACACATCAAAACTAAATTTTAAAACTCATGTTAGAACAACTCAATTCACCTTGCATGGTAACATGCATATTTTAGCAATATTCCAATGTTCCACACACCCAAGATCTGTATACCTTGATGGTGGAGCTTCATGTCAAAACAATCCACTTTTACAGTGATACTTTGTGCAACCTTCCGACCCTTTTATTGTGGTACATTAGGCCACTATCATTCATATCCAACACATTAATAATAACATATGCCAAAAAACACTAAATAATAATATTTACCAAAATAAAAAAACATCAAAATACAAAATTTCCAAAATCAAAAAAACTAACACATGCCAAGCCATTCTAACCTTTAATTTACGAAACAAACAATCCATTCATCCAATAAAAAATTCAACTGCCTTGGAAAACAACATCAACAAATCACCCTTTATTTGGAATCACCCATAATACATTATCCATGCTGAACTACACATCAATAAAATAACATTTTTATTAATGCCATTTTTTCTCATACCACATTTCATAAGTCAACCAAGACACCAATTTCAAAATCAATATTATAAAATCAAACAAAAAAGCATATTTCAAAAACATAACCCAGTTCCCCAAAATAAAAAAAATCATCAAAAAATGCGATTCATTCAAGAGCTGAACAACAAAATTAAATAAAATTGAAGAAAAACTGATTAATTTGTAATAAATCATTCATGTAATAGGTAAATGGAGTCAATATTGAAGCCACCTACCATTAGGTTGTGGTGAAATCAACCCACCATACAAACTCACACCAAATCTAGGTGAAACTTTTATAAAATTTCATTAGATCAATTTCCCTAACACCAAAAATCCCAAATATCACCATTATAGGAAACAACAAACCTATATCTACCCAAAATAAAAGTAGATCTATGAAAAGAAGAGATAGATGATGGAATATCTATGGAAATCCTAGAAACTATCAATTCTAGAGGATTACCAAGGGACAATAACCTTCTAAGAACCTTGAAGACCCTCAGAATATCTTGCAGAATGTGTGGGGGATCCACCCTAACCATTAATAATAAAGAATCCTGAATTGTGACCCTATAAGAAAAAGAATGGGGTGTTTAGGAGATTCCTGACCAATAACATTAAAAACCAACTTATTATGCCATCGATAGGTTAGACACATAGTTAGACAAAATGTGTACTAAAAATCTACATTCTATAGTTTCAAGAGGGTTCCTCGTATTGTTAACATAGATGGTTAGAAAAACTGTATGCCAATTGTGAAAAGCCCACTATCTCATGTTACGTGGATTCATTGAGATTCTTCATGTTTTCTTCTAACCATGATCAAACTATGTTCCCTTAGAAAAGTTGCAAAATATTTTTAAAAACATTCCAAACTCTCCCAAATATTACCCAACAACTTTGTACACATAAAAAACATATATAAATGGATACAGGCCTCAAACTGAGTGTGCTAAATGCTAAATATGAATTTATCATAATTATATTTGTATATACGAATTCCCCTGTTATATACATGGATTTAATCAATAAAGAAATCATAGATTACCTTTATTAGATTTTTGTTGTATTTATAGTTGATATTATTATATTTATAAAGTCAATATAAGATCATTATTAATATTTGATTTTTGTGTTGATGAATGTGAGGAATGAAAATATATACCCCCAATTTATCATGTGAGAATTTTTTCAAAAAAATCCTCATAAATGGGTCATATAATTTAAAGGGAAAGTATATCAGTGGAAAATTCAAAGATTTCTGTCATTAATAAATATCATAGACTAGTCACAATTAAAAAATTGCATAGTTTTATTTGGTTGGATAGATAATATAGATTCTTTGATAAAGCTTTATCATGATTATCTGGCCCACTAACTGTATATATATTGAAGGGGTAATGTTATTTTTTAAGTATGAATGTGAGGAGAATTTCATATAACTAAAGGATAGTTGGTTGGGTTTCTTTGAATAGAATAACCTATAGTGGATAAGGGGTTGTGATATATAGTTACACATCAAATAAGGTATTGGTTTTTTTCTTTATTAAAAATTATTTAGTGAAACCTTAGGACAATTTGAGGTTTAATGTTCATGATAAAATATATTCAACTCATGATTTTATGAATGAGGTTATTATTTTCACCCTGAAGAAATAGAGTAATAATATATATTGTAACATTTTTTTAATTTATAATAATCATTAAATATTTAATCATATATTTACATAGAAATAATAAATTCTTCAACAAAGATGATGGTTGGAGTTAATCAAATTTTATGACTGCTCTTGAAATTATGAGAATGGGAATGAAAACTTGGATGATGATTCTCTAAATATAAATCTAATGATTTGTTTGGCGTAAAGGATTAAATGATATCCAATATTTATGTATTGTCAAAAAATGTACTATAAAATATTGAAGAATGGGGGATTTTGTATCTTTATCATAAGATTGTTCATATATCGATCCATTTAAGGATTTAGAAGTCATATAATGAAGATATAAATTATAGAAGATGGTGAGAAATGTTCTTAACTTCATCAATGATAATGAGGTAAAGATATCATTCATAAAAAGTGTATGCGTTCTATAAATAACTGACTTATCAAATGAGAATTCGATTAATGGTGGTACTCCCTAAATTCTACCAAAATCATTAACTTATAATTTATTAATTTTATTAGGATTTATATATCTTTTTGGAATAAGGAAAATTTGATCCCTATATAAATTTGTGCATTTCAAATTCATGATCGTATAATGATGGTGTCTTATCAGATCGTTCTTCCACTAAATCTATCTGTAATTCACAATGTTTCCCATGAATATATTATAAGAAATTAAAAACATATTATTTCCCATGTTATAAAATCTTAGGTCATGCTGCAAGAGAAATATCTTTCTTATGATAAAAAACCAGTAAAAAATCTATATCGTAGATAGAAAGTGATATGAAACAATCCCACTGAACTCATGAAGGTTTTTTTATTGAAATCATAAGATTAAGAATGTTATGTGGTAAGAAAAGGATATGATGTTACAAATAGGACCAACTAACAACACAACCAACCCACCTTAAAAGGGATTTTGGGTCCTGGCTCGCCGGGTACCACCAGTTGTCTTGCAAACATGTGGTCCCTGCCCTTGGGCCCACCCACATATTTGAACGGGTCATCTTACTACTGAATATCCCCCCAAACGATTATATGTTCTATCTAGTGTGATTTTTCTTCAATCTCAGACACCCTGGGAAGCATTCCAAAGGGTCACCTAATCTACTCACTACTCTAGTCCATGCATGCCTAACATTGGAGTTCAAATCAGGCAGGCCCCGAAAAAGAGTAGTGTGTGATGCTGACCTAAGTAATATCATTGTTTTAACCCCTTATCATTTTTTGTGTTACATTAAACCCCCTTTAAAGATAACATCTTTGTTTTGTGCCCCACATCTCAACCTAGGAAGTGAACCACGCATAATGATGGGTTCTTCTTCAGATGTGAAATGTAACATCCTAGTTCTAGAAGCCACACAACGGGTGTCCCGATCCTGATTGGTCATATGACCTCAAGCGCATTTACCCAAATGCTAGAGGCTGTCGACTAGCAGCGAGGACCTAGGTCTGATAGTGGGGAAACTATGCCCTCATTTGTTAAAGTGTTATGTAGTGGAAAAATATAAACATCCCAAAAGTGGAAGCTGTAAACAATAACCAACCGAAATGGATAACTGTATAGAAGTAAAAGATGACTGCAGTCATATATATATGATAATGAAATATTTCCCCATGTCAAGGAAAGCATCCAATATAGAATACACTGCAATCTAGAATAATACGGTACAAGGTACGATTATAGAAAAGAAAACTTAAACAGTGCAGCAGGAACTCAGCAGCATCGCAAGCCTAAGCTCGGTCCCATGCTCTCCCACTCCACTACAACAATCATATACCTGTATTGAGACTCTTTCCCTTATCAACACCAACAGTAATATAATATTTTGGAGCCCAAGACATGACCCAAATAGGGTGTGAGAAATAAATCCCAGTAGGCAACAACCCAAGGCCTGTGCCCAACTGTCAGTGATATTATGCAACAACAGTGTGCAGTAATGAAATGCAGTAAAATAGGAAGTACTCAAAAGTAGCTACTCCTACCAGTTCCATTTCCATTAAATTATTATTCAAAAAAGTCAATATAATTTAATTATATGTTCATGATACTTTTCCACAACCTATAATCTCATATATGGTGCCGCAAAAAAACCCACAACAGGTTATCTAACAATTATAAGGTAAAACAATACGAATCAAGTTCTTTAGCTAGGTAGGTTTAACATAAGAAATCACCACAATGAACATTCAAAGTAAACAGTGTCCTCATACATGAAAATCCTTACCCATAGGTAATCAGAATAGAAACCCTCAGGTAATTTCACTCAAGAATAAAAAATATTTCCCTCAGGAGTACAATATAATTCCATCAGGCATGAAAGCTACTGCCTACAGGCATATGAAAAGTTGCCCTCAGGCTAAACAAAACACTGCCCTTAGGCTAAGAAAAACAATGCCCTCAGGCTTAACATGTAATCGACCAAAGCCCAATACATAAGCAAAAAATTATATATATTTTCTATCAAGAAAACTCATAGCATGATATAATCATAGCATACCCATTGGTAGCCTATCCAAATAGCTAAACAAGGGAAACTCACCCACAGGGTGGCCTTGGATCAATCCAGCGACCCCAAACATCAGTTTATATATATTAATTAAATTACCTATACAATTATAGGTATTTTATCAGGTAAGGACTCATCCATACAACACCCCAAACATGGTCACGTATCACAAAAGTACAAGAAAAACATCTTGACAGTTGGAAATAAACACCATACCACCAACTTCGATCTCCTCTGATCGATATACGTGAACGACGCCTCCCAAATCACCTGAGAATGACGTAGATATGGGAAGAACGATAACCCATTCAAGCCCAAATAACACCCCCTTATGAAATTATTGGATGGAAACACTCAAAGAGATGTAAGAGCTTGCTCGCTCACTTCAAACTTGATCAACGGTGGAAGAATACGAGCTCTGGAATGCGATTGGGAGCTCTTCCAGGCTTCGTCCTCCCATCCTGGTGCTCCAAACGAACTCACTACCTCCTCTACCAAATGAGGAGGCTACTTCCTGTTTATAACTATAAAACATAGCTACACGGAATGTACTCTAGAGTACATGTCTTGTACATTACATCATTTTAATTGTTCCTCTAGCAGCCATTTCCCACTGCCTCACTGTTCAATTATCAACTTGATTACATGGCATGTATTTCGGAGTTCACGATGTATACCACCGTTCTGCTGGTGGCTACTCGAACCACCATACTGTTCAACTGCCGATTGGTTACATGACGTCCATAAGTAAAGTACATGCAGTGTAGCCAATTTTACACCCTTCATCAATGACAGGCCTTCACGCCCTATACACTCATCCCACATGGCCAAAGTACAAGACGTGTGGAATATTAAATCGTGTGTACCCACCAATCTATGGGATTTTCCCCATTTTTATTATTTTCTCAAAAAAACTAAGGAAAAAGGAAAAGAAGAAACCCTTACCTCACACATAAGATCCAGGTTCTTACACAGTTCCCCCTTAATGCAATTAGTCAACAAATTTCCCTTCTAAGGGTAGTGAAGATAAAGTTGAGAACAACTCAGGCAACTGAGCATTTACGTCAGTATCCCGCTCCCATGTTTCGTCCTACACTCAGCAATGCTTCCATAACACCAGTACAAGAGGAATTGACCTACCTTGGAGAACTATCGTGCTCCTATCAACAATATACGAATCAGATGCTCTTCAAAGGATACATCAACCTGAAGTTCAACCTCCTTGGTCTGAAAAACATTAGACGGGTCTGCGTGATAACATCATAAATGAGATACGTGGAAGATGTCATGTATGGCCTGATACCATTGTGGCAACTGCAACTGATATGAAACTGGCCCGACCCTCTCAATGTTTGTATTATATTTGGTATTGAAAGAATTCTTGTCCATCAGAGTAATAATTATAATGATACATTGGACAGATTATCATAAGGATTATTATATTGACAATTGATAAGAATTTCCATTTTAATAAAATATGTTTTTAATCAGAATAATTGTTTCTAATGTATGGAATAAAATTATCACTATAATGGAGTTAGTCAAAATGATATCATAATTTCAATTATAGATGAGAATTCAATATCTAAGTATCTGAGTTTGATGCAAAAATATCATAAATAAAACCATTTCCAAATCGTAAATAAAATTTTATTCTTTTGAATATTTTAGATATTTGAAATTTTTTCTCTCAAGTATTCTTAATATTACATAGATTGAACATCTCATTCATAGTATTTGTTATTATATAGAGTTTTATTGTTATAAGGATTCCTTATTAAGGTTGTTTTCTTAATAAATTTGAACTTTTCATTTGCATCTAATCATTGTTATTGTTGGGGGCATCTGGGGATAGGAAGATGGTCAATCTAATACATCATATTGAGATCTTATGGGGATATGAAGAAAGGGGTTGATAAATATATTTAGGGAATCTTATTATAATAAGAAACAACTATTATGAATAAATCATCAAGGAAATTTACCAAATGGAATGATAGAATTTCCTGTAATTATAAAATATTCGATACCTTTAGTTGAGGTTATTAACTACATTAAAAATAAGGTTAAAAGAGTTAAATATTTTAAATATTTCTTGTATGTCATTCTTAATCCTATGAGATATTTTTTTTATTTTTATAAGTTACTTTTTCACAGTGAATATTATAGAATTATAGTCATCGAAAATTGCTTTCAAAAAATTGGTTTTATCTGTATTACCTTGAATACAATAAAAAAAATAATTTTTCTTTAATCAGATCCATATTGATTATGATTCATATACAATGATATTAGAAGACATTTTATACTTCTAATTTTTACAATAAGATAATTAGACTAAATATTAGTCCACTAAATTTACATTATGAGATATTATTCATTATTTAGTTTGTATAATTTAAACAATTTTTTAAAAAAATCACCCTTCTGTAGTAATTATATCGATATAATATTATTATTAAAAGCCTCCATTTGTATCTATAAAAGTTGTTCTAATTTAATAATTGTATTATGTTCACATAAATAACATTCTAGTGTTCATTGAAATTAATTTACAGGGCATTAGAATGGTTTTTTTGGAAATGATACAAATTATAAATGGGATTTATTTATTAATATTATACAATATCCAGACTGAATGATTAAATAATTTAAATAGTGTTCTTGGTTTTCAAATGATTTTTTATAGAAATATAACATTGAGTAACCTTGGGTATGGAGGGAATAGACATGTCAATATTTAGGGTTACAATAACAAAATTGGTTTTATGAATCTTTAGATTGTATAATTATAGTATATAATATAATGGTTGTATCTACCAGAGTCATAGATTCAGAACATTTATTAATGATTAGAATTTATTTCTATATTATAGATCCAGAAAAATGTTTTTTTCATTCTTTATTGGACTATCATGTGATGGTTTGTTAAATATTAATTTTATATTTTTGTGTATTAGTGGATTTTTAACTAATTTATTGTAATATTCTGAAATTTTTTCAATATAATATTTTTTATGAAAAAATGGAATATTTTATAAAAATGGTTTAATTTTATATAAAATCATTGTAAAATTTATTGGTTTTAAAGTTAAAAATAATGAATTATTAATGTTTTAACTTACATTTATTCTTTGGTGGTATCTGACTGGTCTTTATGCGCACAACCTATTTTTTCATCTGTGTGGTTGTAGAAGTTTATTTGCAGGTATCAGGTAAATGTATGGTCATTATGTATAATATTATTATCTCTTATTATCATAATCTTCATAGAAGTATAGTGTGGGGGTGATGGATGGCCACATGGACTTGTTTAGACATGTCATGTGCTATCATTCTACATTGTCTTATTTTCATTGGTTTTTTACGTACTATGGATATTTTATCTTTCATAGACATTAAAACATGGTTTTTTCCTTGATCATGATTATTATGAGACTTGTTTTCTTGGATTTTTTTTACATTACCATGTGGAAGATAATCTTGGGAGAATTCTCTTGTTTCCTTGAGATGGATCATTAAAAATTTGTATTAGATCAATTACAAAGCATGATGTGTTATGACACATCATAGTGTTGGATTAGTGTCTTGGTATAATGGTTTTCAGAAAATCAGAATCTTGATAGTAATGTTGTAAAAGGGATATATCAAAATCAATTTTGTTAGTGATTCCATGTTTCTATCGAAGGTCAGGGATTTTATATATGATTGATATTTGGTTGTTGAGGGTTATTTGTATTAATTGAATATGGTGGTTATTTAAATTGATATGTTCCTATATATTGTTTTTAAAATCCATCACTACTTCAAATTCATGAAAAATTTTAAATCAAGGATATAGATACTTAAATTTTTTCCTATTATTTTTGTAATATGCTTAAGAATGATTTCTTTTTATATTTGGTTTTTTAGAAAATTACTCCATGAAGATATCTTACAAATCAATTTAAGGAAGTTATAATATAAGATATATATGAAGTTCCTCATGTTCACTATTTTGTTGTAGAATATATGATCAAAACTATTCATACATTAGGTTTGGCATGTGTTGTGGACCCGTAACCATTATGGGATTACGAATCAAAAATTACAATTAAATTTATATGTTTTGTGATAAAAATTGACTATAGGAATATGAAAAATGGGATGAGTGGATCGAGAGGATCATTAACGTTATAATGAAAATTGATGAAACTATGCTGGGTTCTTCTATGGATATTATTTAGGAATCACAAGAGAGATGGTGGGACTCTATTACGAAAGATAAACATCACCATATTATCATCTTAGAATCATTCAAGAAAATAATCGACAAATAGTTTTATACTAGTATGTTATGTGGAGAAAAAACCCGATATTTTGAATATAGTCAAAGGGGGGAATTCCATTCTATATTATTCCACCTATTTTTTTGATTTGGTGCCGTTGGGACCAAATCTAGGCACCATTGAATACATAAAGGCTAAGCTATTTGAGTTGAGGTTGATGGATGATATTAAGTCCATATTTATAAACATGTTACTTATTTTTATTGTAGATGTATTTCACTAGTAATATTTTTAAAAGGATAATGTAATTGAAAAAACACTTTTTTGGAGCATTATTTTTTATTACCATTAACTCAGATGTATCTTAATGAAAAAAATAATGCCAACGGTGGCTATTTTTCATCTGAACCAATTTTGGGGGATTTTCCATGACAACACTAGGTTATTTTATATCAGTTTGTAATTCATATACATATTAATCGTGCTTTTATGGAGGCTCCAAATAAATATAATCACTGTAAAAAATTTAGACATCATTGTAATTTTTGTGAATGGATTTCCCATTTAGCCATAAAGGACAAACTAATTGAGATAAAATTATTATGGTGGATTATTCACTCGTGGAAGCTGATATAGGTCTATCTACTATTCAAGGTATGATATTTATTAATTTTTTTATGGTTTAATATTTTTTTGATGTAGATTCTATCCATTATTTTATCACCTCACTTTTAGTGGAAATATTGACTTTTTTTGGATCATATGTCATTATTTTTGGATATTTTAATGCCCTTGTAAAAGAGGTCTCAAAATGGTTGAAAACATTCCTCATGTCATGTGATAATAACTTAATATGAGGTGGAGTGGGAATTGTTGGTTAGTGATTTTCATATCTTCATCTAGATTAGTGGAATAGATTAGATGATTAGTTTAAAAGAAAAATATATATTTTTATCCATTTAATTTATGTTATATCTTCAGATAAAATCAATAAATTCTTCCATGGTAAGTGTAATTCTAGGTCTAGAAGAGAATCAACTTTTGTTCCTTATACAAGGTTGATATAAGGATGGATTTTAGAGCTGTTTCTTAATTTAATTGATCAATTTTTGAGTATTCCACATCATTTGGTGGTGTGTTTATACCCTACGGTATTTCTAGAGGAAGTTTCTTGTTTTTGAGCATATATAGATTTCCATCATACTACGGAACCATTACCTAGTATAAACCCCATTTCTATGACATCATCTTGAATGTCACATTTTTAATTGGTTAAACATAATTTATATCTTTTTTTCACAATAAGGATAATGGATTTATTCATCATAGAGTGTCACCAAGTGATCAATTTTTCCTTTTTATATGAAGGAATGTGAGATTATCATACATTTTACTTTTATTAGAATGTAAAATCATGTGACCATCATGAAAACAATATCCCTTTCCCTTGATTGGTAACATATTTGATCAACATTGATGGGATTATTTATCTTTTAATATAAAAAATTAGATACAATATCACTAGTTGAGTGTTCAAGAAGAGGATATAACTAAGGCAATGTTTATGAATTGGTATTGGAATTTTCAGTTATTGTTTATTAAATTTCATATCACTAATGCTTCTATTGTATTCACTACATTGATGAACTTACTCTTTCATTTATTCTAGGACTCATTTTTTGTGTACATGGATTATATTTCGGTATAATATAAGTAAAAGGAGGATCACATATAATATTTGAATATAATTCCCAAAAACATGAAGGAACATCGCTTTTATTTCATGATTTCTAAATGTGATTTCTGGATTTAAAAATTTATGTTTTCGGGGTATGTGAGGTCTTAGTGGGTTATATAAAAAGATCTAAAAATGATATGGGTGGTTATATCCTAGGAGAGGCCATGAAATGTGTTCATGATCCAATGAATCTTTTCATTTTATATTTATTATAGGTGAGTTTTCTAGGACTTCCCCATGTATATATCTTTCAGGATATATTAATATCATAAGGATATAATGCTTTTATGGAATGAAAAATTTCAGATATATGTTGAAGAACAAAAGTTGATGTTATTTTTTCATCATGTTATGAATGATTTGAAACAATGTTTATATTATGATGTTATTTTCAATGATTCTAGAATAGGTTTTTTGGAGTGTCTGGTTTTAGGGAAATAGTTGGTGGCCTATGGCTCTCCCCATTTATCTTCGCATAATAAGAACTACCCTACCAACAATCATGAGTTGTACATGGTTACGCATTGACTCAAAATATTGAAATCAAAATCTATTTTGTGAGTATTGAATATTATATTATGATCAGAATATCATGAATTGTATTTTTACTCTGATAGATATGAACTTTGGAAAGGGGATCTAGATTTATATTCTTCTAAATTTTGATTTTGTTATTTATTATACACCTGGGAATGATAATTTGGTTCTTGACACACTTAGAATAATATTTCTGATACATGAATTGAATAAATTAGTGAAAGAGTGTAATCTAATAAGTTTTTTCAATAATATTACCTTGAGAGATGAATATTATAGTGTTTAGGTGTTATTTTATTCTATAAGGTTAGAACAATCATTTTATGATAGGGTATGGATTGTGAAATTACCTAACACCAAGTTCTTATACATTGTAGAGATCCAAAATGGTGGACATACCCTATTTCAGTGGTCTCAGTTTCCCAACATCCCCTTTTCTAATGATGTTTGTATATTCTTTTTCCTCAAGGCTAGGAGTGGTTGGAAATTGGAAACCATTCATATTGGTGAATACACCATTGGAAAACAATGTTTTATCATGGGTTGATATGTCAATATTAGTGGTCTGGAATGATTTGGCTGATTACAAACATTGTATTATGAGATATTATTTTGTAGATATTTAATGTGGACTACCATATAGATTCATTGTTTAATTCAATACATAACCATTATGGTTTTTAAATGTAATGATATTTTCACAATAATTCTTATTTTTTTACCATATAATCAATGTGGGAAGGATTCTATTTGGGTGATAAATTTTTGAATCAAGAAATCTACACATTTCCCCCATTTTTAGTAGAATATGAATGCATAATCATTGTGGGATTTGTATATATGAGAAGTTTTTAGGATTTATGTCATTCCTTATATGATAATTTCTAATAGAAATCCTAGGTTCACCTTTAAGATTTTGAAATTTTTTCAATAGTTTACGGGTTCCCATTTTTAATTGAGCATGCCTTATCATCTAAAAAAGGATTAAAAAATGAAGAGGTCTATCCTAGACATTGAGTATGTTCTCTAGGTATGTTTAATTTATTTCTATGGTACATGAGAAAATAATTTTTCCATGTTCACGTTTTGTTATAAAAATAGTTCTCATTCCTTAATCAGGATGGTTCTCTTTGAATGTTTTTATGGGTGGCCATGTAAATAGATCACATGTTGGGAAGAGTTGGTATAGATTTCCTTATTTTTGGATAAGGATTATACCAAAAAAAGGGTTTAATTGATCTGAATGAGATTTTTTATGACAAAGATATGAAAAAACCTAATCCAAGCCTTCATTTTTGACCACTGGAGTTTGAAGATGGTGATTGGTTTTATCTCATAGTTTTACCTTACATGGGACACCATTGGTCAGACAGACCACGTTACTTGGAATTGATTAATTTTGGACCCTTTGAGTTTTTTTTGAATCTTATATTTGTGACATATCAATTTGATATACCATCTCATTTTAATATCATTTAAAATTTATTTTATATATCACACATATGAAGGTATCAACTGAATCATTCCCATGTGATTTAGTGAGAGGATATTGATCATGATCCTGAAATAACTATGGTTAAGAAATAATTTCATATTATGAATCAATATGAGGGGGTACTACACAGTAATATAATCCCCTTGGTTCATGTACTAATGAAGTGCAGACAGGATAATCATGAGATGTTGGAGTAGGAATTTTAGTTGAGCCAGCAGTGGGATTCACTTTTTTCCCTCTAAGATCTTGAGTGTATTCTAGAGATAGATTTTTTTGTGGTAGGGTTATTATAAAATTCAACTACCTCCTTTATTGAATTATTGAATCTATTAATTATTATTTTTTAGTTGTATACATATCGATCATTATGGTGTTGGAGAAATTTTGTTAAGGAAAATGAAAAAATGGTTATGGAAGTATGTTTGATTGAATTAGTAGAGTCTAGGTATAAATGTGTCAAAGGAATCACATGGCTTCATAAGTTTCAAGGATTCTCATATAGGGGCCTACATTTCGTTCAACATGTAGGATTTATATACACTATAAATATTTGGATTAACACATATGATTGTCGATAGGAACAAGTTGTGGAAAAGTGTCAGGAAAAGTAACATTTTTCACATAAAACTATTTTACAATGGAAACATGATTTTTACATCATATAATTATTCCTCATGATTATTTAATTCAATTGTTCATGTTCATGATGTATATAATTTATGGAAAATTGTATGTTATAAGGGTAATATTTACTATTCCAATCCCTTGTGTTGAGTGGGTTTTATTCGCATCCCATGTAACTACCCTCTAATTTTGTAGAGTAGTCATCTCCCTCAATATATAGATTCTCTTACTAAATTATGGGTCACTATCCTCTTTAAGATATCATTACAAAATTAATTTTACCACATGGGTGGTTGATTTTCTTTTATTGTGTACATGTGTTCTCATTTACCAATGTTTTTCTTACTTGGCATAGCTTGGTGGTAGAGTGAGTGTTATTTTTTTTCAAGGATCTAATTATCAAGATGTGATCTTTATTTTCATTATCATTTTCCATAATTAATTTTCATTCATGGGATAATATTGTAGATTACAAGATGTGATATCAAAAGAGATAGTTTTTTCTCAATTCCTGTGGTATGTGTATCCATAGAAGTGGTTCTAATTCATTAATTTACTTATAACCTTGTCAATTATTTTGTGTTTTTCATTGAAAATGATTTATTTTCCATTGGAAGGGATTATTTTTAAATGATGTTTCTTTTTAAAGGGGTATCATTAATAATGGTTTTCCGCACACAATATATTTGAATAACTGTTTTAATGGGTGGTTTGGTTATAAAATGATTTTGAAAGACCTAGCATAATTGGTATCCTTGGGTTCATCATGAATAGAATCATCTATCATTGTGTATGTAATGTTAAGAGAGGTATTATATCACAATAGTTTATGTAATTACACTAATGGTAATTTTAGTTGGATCCACTTTTGTTTTAGATTGGTTTTATTCATTCAATTATAGAACATATATCCATACAATAGATCCCTACTCTTGTTATTTTTCATTATTGATATGTTTATCACATTATGGCTTAATTAATAATAATTTTATTATATTATAATATTATGTTTTATCAATGGATTTTTACCAATTTTTTTGAAATATTTATAAATTTGGGGAATATGGTATATTTTTGAAAAGAATAGGATTGTTTTAAAACAATGGGTATACATTATTCAAATGCCTTATAAAATGGATATATTTTAAATATATAACTAATGAATTATTGATATAAAAAATATATATATATTCTTTTGGGGTATCGTAATGTGATTTATTCTCACACACATATTCTTCCTTTGGGAAGTTGTAGTAGTTGTCTTCCATGATTCAAGTAATGGGAATGGAATTACAATTTTTCATGTTTGTCTTGTTATTTTCATCTTCATAGTGGTATGGTTAGATGTTGATAGATAGTCATTCTTGTACATATTTATACTTTTTAGTTTTTACATTTAAGGTATAACCAATTTTGATTGACTTTTTAGGTCTCATAGATATGTTTGATTGCTCCCATTTTTTCCCGGGTGGTTTTTTATGTTTATGATTATTATGATACCTACTAGTTTTTATTAGTTTATACATTACCATGTAAAATAATATCCTGGTTTACTTTTAAAGTTACCCTTGTGTAACATCACAACTTGGGGACCAAATGTTGTTTCACAAAGCAATTTCACTTCGTAACCTCAACTGTGCGACCTCGAGTGAAAAATGCTACGGAATAGAAACAATGATAAAATATATAACATTTGGATATTATAATATATTTATAAATTTATATAAATAATAGGACTAAATAAATAATAATCAAATGATATGAGAAATAAAAAGATAACAATAAATAACAATTTTTCATGAAGAACCAAAACATGAAACAATTTTTAAACAAAAATTGTTAACATGTCATTCCACCAAAGATTCAAGTATTAATATGAAAGAAAATAAAAAATTACAACTCCAAAATGGGTATCGACAACATGTTTAGTTCCCTCATCTATTATTTATCCCAAATGTGCCATCAAATGTTCAGAGCTTTCTGTTATCCAGTTCTACAAACCTTAAATATTTTTAGGTATCAATCATGAATCATGAGTAGAGTGTGAATATAACTCAGTAGGCCACCACCAATGGTATATAAAACAATGCCCAATAAATAATATATTATTAAGATATAAATATAATAATATACATGTAGTAAAATATGTAATTTACCTTTTAAATTATCCTTTAATTAACCACCTAAATATTATGGGTTCACAATGACACAAGATCCATCAATACTTGTCACGACCATTTCTAGAATTTAAAATTATTCCCACGGGATAAAACATATAACATAAATAATGATTTTTATTTTTCCATATCATTTGAATTCAATATCATGGATATATGTAACCATATCCTAATGGAAACATTTTTGGCCCATAATTCATTGTTTAGCACCCTATGGGTATTTAAAGTATCGTTCTATGTACCAATACCCGTTTTTATCACATATGGGCTTTTAAATCAATATTTAATGTACCAAAAATTTATATTAGTCAATCAAATATGTGATTATGAATTATCAGTTTATGTCCCACAAATGTATATCAGTCAATCACCAGCGGGATATTGAAGCATTGGTCCATTTTCCACACATGTATATCCCATATATCATAGTATCACATATTAATATACATATCATTCATTATATATATTCATCTTCAACCTTTTTATCAAACATTCTCATCATGGTATACAATTTCATTTTCAGAATGATCTTGCGTCATAACTATAATTCAAATGAAATTAATGGAAGAATCACTATTACAAAATTACTCAATATTAAATCATATAATTTAGTAACACAATAAGGTTAATACAAGAATACCTTAATACCCATTGTCAACCAATTCATAGTATCATTATTCAATAAATTTTATTAACGCATTTATTAACACAATTCTTGGTCCCATTAATTGACCAATTCAATAATCCAATTAATTAATTAACACATTAAATAATAAAAGTGAGGATTTAATCTCAAAAAATGGAAATTGTAATTCCACAATATATACAAAAAATTATAATTCTAGTACTATAGGAATTGAAATTTAGACATCATGCCTCAATATCGTTGATGGATGTTCACCAATGGAAGTCCCAAATTTGAAATATAATGATCCATTCAAAAAATGAATAACATGATCTAGAACCAAAAACTAGGATTATATAAAATAGTTTGAGATATATCAAATGTAACACCACATGTTTTCAAAGTATTTTTTTTCAAAATAATCCAAAAACATGCACTACACGCAACACCGAGTTCTAGCACACCACGACTTACCTAAATAGCCATTCAAAAGCCGTTATGAATAGTATTAACTGAATTTTGAACTTTATATAATACTTATAATTTTATAATCCATATTATGAGTATCTTAGACTTAATGTGGGAACAAAATCATTTTTTTCATATAAAAGAAGTATTATTAAAAAAATGAAATTTTACTGCCTTTTAAAGGAAAACTTTTTTTAAATACAATATTTGAAACTTTTATATATTTAATTTTAAAAAATAAAATTCTTCTTTAAAATCGGGACACAAGAATTTAGTTTCAATAAATTATTGGTGCTTTTCTGATAAATTTCATATTTGGGTGAGTAGTGAGAAATACTATATTTTAACTAAAAACAACTTTTTTAGTCAAAATAATATATCGTGTTAAATTATACATTTTATTGGCTTGAAAGTATAAATAGATTATATTTTTACCATTTAACCCAAATCTGGTCATTGTGAGTAATTTCACATTGATATTGGACACAAACAAGTATTAATTGTTTGATAGATTTTGTTTCATAAAAATACTATTTTTGGTTTCGACAACAAGAATTAATTTTAATTTAATAAATGAAATTTATATGTTTTTAATTTGGTAACATAGACATCATTTAAGGATTTGTAATATAGAAATTATCTTTGGGTTAATTTTTTGTACTTTTCTGATAACTTTCATATTTTGAAGAATAGTGAAAATTACTAAATTTTAATTAAAAACAACTTTTTTAATCAAAATAATTTATAGTGATAAATTATGAATTTTAGTGGTTTCAAAGTATAATTAGAGTTTATTTTTACCATTTAATCCAATTTTGGTCATTGTACATAAATTTACATTTAAACAAGACATAAGCAAGTGTCAATCTTTTGATAGTTATTATTTCTTAAAAACACGCTTTTTGTTTTGGTAACGGGAATTAATTTTAAATTAATTTATGCCACTTATGTGTTTTGAATTTATAAAAATGGATACCATATTAATGATTAGGAGGTATAAATTATTTAAATAGGTAAATTTTATTTTTAAACATTTTGAAAAATTATTTTGGTAAATATTTTATTTACCATGGTTAAAGGGTAAATCCAGTAAATAAGGGTAAAAAAATAATATTATAATAAAACTAAATCACCATAAAACATTTCATAAAACTATTTTCTGATACATATCTGATCATTGGAATCTTTGTGTTAATTTTGGGACCCCATGAAGCCACATTTAAGTTATAATGACACTTTATATTAAATATGTTAAATTAAATACAAAAATGACATAAGCATATATCTTTTAAAAAAACAATTTTTACACAGGGTTATGTATATTATCATTTAAACTATAAATATTATTTAAAAATATAAAAATATTTCCTACAGAATTATATTTTATTTATAATTTTTATACATTGAATAATTAAATTTATTTATGACACAATAATGATACAATATTTTCCTTATTAATGAACGAATCAAATAATTCGTATTATAAATGTTAAGATAAATATAATTTGAAAGTATTGATGGAATACAAGAATTTTATTGGTTAATATGACATGTTATGATTTCTTAAATTAATTTTATTTGAATTAATAAAGTTGTTAAGACTTAAAAAATCAATTAATAAATAGTGACAAAATTGATATAAAAGAGTTTTTAAAACAAATATTATATTATAAAATGATATAATATTTCTAAAAATATATGGTTTGGAAAAAAGACTTATATAATGATAGTTTTATCATCAATGAACCACTTGGGGGTCTCTTTAAACTATATAGTATGTTTATTAACCATATAATATAAAAATACAAGGTGACATGGTAAATGTCAAACTAATTAACTAAGAGTTAAATCTAAAAAATATGGTTAATAAAGTGACCCAAACCAGTATAAAACCTATTTTATGTGTGGTTTCTTACCCATACCCACCTTATAATTTAAATAATTCAGTTTTGAGAAATTAGAAACCGAATATTAATTTATTATAAAATAATACACTATGTTTTTTCTAATGAGCCCATCCCCCCCCCCCTTATAAAAGGACACCACTTCTAACCAATTCTTCATACCTAAACAAGACTTTTGGTTCGGCCAAACCCTAAAACAATATCCTCTAAACATCACTCACTTCAACCTACAGGCCATAGTTTTATCATAAATCCAAACTAAGGAGCCTTTTTGATCAAATCAAAATGAAGAACCCGAAGAAGAGTTAATGTTTTCACCACCCACTTTCAAGTTACTTTCTTCTTCCACTTTTTCTTTCTTTGTTATTTCCATTATAAAATAATAAATCCAGTATATTCTATATATTTTGATGTTATTATAAATATGGTACAACCATATTCAGTATTCTATCCATTCTTTAAATGACATTTCACCATACGTGCGTACGTATGGCTTACCGTGTCCACGTCATGGTGTAATTGTTATTCAATACATTATTACTTGGATGGGTATAATAATGATGTGTAATTAATGTACATAGTAAATATAACATGATAATAATTCTGTATATATGATACACCATCCAATTATATATTATTTTAATATAAAAAAATGATATTGTCGCTTGTGGATACGTACGGACTACCGTCTCCACGAACTCGATGAGATTCATTCCCCATCATATCCATTCAAGACTAATTTTCATTTGGTGATAAAAAATAAAGTTTAAGGACATGACATCATTATGGATATAACTAAGAAACAACATATTAATAACAAACATGACTTACGTAACAAAACATATAAAAGAAAAAGAGTAAGAGAACACCCGAAATGACGATAATAAAAAAATATTATTAACAAAGCAATATTAAAAGAACATATATTATATCGTATTTATGTATATGATTCTTGTATAATTTAATAACAATGATTTAACTATTATACAAGATTTTATCCTACCCTCGACCAAGGAAAAGTACAAGGTAAGGGTTTATTTCACAATCTCTTCATTATTCGAGATTGTTTATACGTAATTATCTATTGGGACCTCTTTATCATCCACATCCATGTTTCCCAAAAATGAATTTCAATTCATTATTCATATTTTATATACTATGGTTTAAAGTCATTTATACCCTTGTTGAATTTTTATAAGATGTTTATAAAGGAATCTTTTCGTCATTTTCCAAACAAGGTCTGTTTTAACCGTTTCGAAAAATTCAAGGTAAAAATGACATCTTTAACTTATATGGCGGGTGCGGCTATTTTCTACAATTATAAACTAATCTAAGATTCTCTTACAAGCTTATAAGAATATTTTCAATGTAAATGTTTTATTTTATAATTATGTGACTCTTAAATGATTTCAAAATAGAAAGAGTTATTTCTCTAAAAAGGGTTTTGATTACATTTTTGTCAACATCCTTTGATGGGTTTAATGTTTATTTGGTATTGATTTATTATGATACAAAACTTCCATATTGTATTGAAGGTTTTTTGGTAGATCTGACCGTGGATGTGCTATTTTTATACCATTCATGGTTTTTGGTTAATGTATTGAAATTTTGTATTCTAGTTTTAATAAGAATGTTTATGATATGTTTAAACCTTTTAATATGAAGAATGTATTGGACTTAGTAAGTGACAGGTGGAGCCCGCTACAGCTCCTCGATTCATCAGTAGGTCTAATGAGACAACTAGACGGGGAATTGGTCGTGGCCCTTTCCCAATTTGATATATAGTTATGGACAAGGCCTTAATATTTTTTAGACATCTTGGTCGAGGCCTTGAAAAAATGTTTCAGAATGGCCATATAACGGCCCATACTTTACATACATTATTATTACATCAGAATTGAAGCACATTTATTAAAACATATAACAAAACCAAGAAAGGATCGTATAGGTATAGTGTCTTTAGAAATTGGGAAACATAAACAACTGGTTCATAAAGCATCTACTTTGCCTCCCATTTATTTCATCATATCTAGAGTCCCTTTTTGGCATATTCTAATTAATAACCTTCTTCCTGACCTGGGGAAATAAAACATACAAAAGGGTGAGCTCAAATGCTCATTAAGGGTAAACAAAAGAAATATCAATCACATCATATACATAAGAACATAACTTTTGGAAATATTAACCTACAAAAGAGATCATAATTTCATAACATGGGGTAAATCATAGTAGAGAAATTTAATCCCAATATTCATAACTTAAAACATGAAACTTTTTGGAATACACACATAATCATAGGGAATCATTTCTTATTAGTCAAGACTCATTGCCAAGACTATCTTAGTGGACAAAGTCCATTTCTGAACCGAGTTACCCTCGTTTCAGTCCTACTTCACTGAACCGGTATAACATACCGTTCCAGCCATGTCTATCTAATGAGATATAAAATCTTTACCCAATGCATTGGAGGGAGATATAGGTCCCACCCATCTCATAATGATACCATTCTTATGTGTTCCACAAAATCATAAACCATACATCATAGCATAACCCATGTAACAAAAATGGGAATCTTTAACATCATAAAACAATTCATATAAGATAAAGGGATTCATAAAAATATAATTCCATCACAAAATAATCAAATCAATGTAATAATAGGGATATAAACTGAACCCTTTATTATCTTAGGTGGAAAATAATTTTGATAAAACATTTGAACTCCATTCTTGAGGAAAATATTCTTTTTGCTTCAAAAACACTTTTCCTTTCTTAAAATGTCTTACAATTCTAAAATAAAATAAGTTGATTTAAAATAAACATGAATACTTGTAAATGAAGCTTATTGGAAAAAATGTTTTAAAAACCCATTCATGCTGTATAAGTTAAAAAAACATTCTTCTCGTACTTTTGTCGGAAAAGTAAAAAAAAGTACCTCGTACGAAAAATGACAAAAGATTCCTTTCATATCATTCACTAAAAACTCTCCGAAGGGTATAATTTGATTTAAAAAATTGTAGGTTGATGGAAACAATATTACATATTGAGGGAACATGGATGTGGATGATAAAATACACCCCAGTAAATTTCAAAGTATAACCAATCTCGGATAAAAATGAGAATGTGATATTTCCCATACCTTAGGTCCGATATGCTTTGTACGTGTCCGAACCTCCTTTATAATGATTTAAATAATGTTATTGACTTATTCCAGAATCATACTTATTATTATGATATTATATTTGGTCATATTCTTAGCTTCTTAGTACTAATAGTTCATTGCTACTTGTTATTCGGGTGTTTATAACTTTTTGTTCTTATGTCTGTTTTGTCGAATAAATTCTTATTCTTCTCTTTAGGATATAGATACCTCATTTACAGAATGGTATTGGTGTAATATATATCATATTCATTCATTCAATTCATTTATATAATCATTATTAAATGAATATCATGTAGAACGAGTCACATCACATAGTGGAGACGGTATTCCGTACGTACGCACGAGTGATGATATCGTTCCTATGATCGTGGAATTGTATTGGAGTGTATGTATACTATTTCAGAATTAGTATCACTTTATAATAGTCATATATAGTCATTATTTAAACCATTATACCCATCCAAGTAAGGTGGTGGTGGAAAATAGATTACACCACGGCGTGGGGACGGTATTTCGTACGTACGCACAAGCGGTGATTTCTTTTTCGTAGGATGGATAGATGGTGAAATAGGTTTGTTTCATACTTATAATAACATATCAATATATTAGTGATACTGATGTTATTACTTCATAATGAAACAACTAAATATGAAGAAGTGGAAGAAGAAATAAAGATGAAAGTATCGGTAACGGACAATACCTCTTCTTTGAAGTGCTTCTTGGGACCTTCTTTTAGGGCACTAAAATTGGTCTTTGAAGAAGACCAGGACCTCTGGGATGTCTCTAGGGAAGTGTATAGGAGATAGTGTCAGGGTTTGGCCAATCTTGAAGGATCAAAGTGGTTTTAGGAAGAGAGAGAGGAGGTGCCCTTTTATAAGGGAGGAGAGGGGAACCTTTGGAATAACTAAAAATATTATTTTATTATAAAGTCATGTTCCATTTTAAATAGCTCCAAATTGATTTATTTCGAAGATAAGGTGTGTATGAGTCTAAATACTCTCATAAAATATAATTTAGACAAGTTTAGGTTCTTATTTTAACCTTATAATTTAGATTTAACATTAAGTTAAATAATTTTACTTTTACCGTGTCTTCTTGTGTTCTTATACTATAATGTTAATAAACATACTATAAGTAGCCAAACGAACCTTAAGTTGTTTATTATTAATATATATAACCGTATCTAAGTCATTTGGCCAAACCGTAGATTTTTAGGAATAAAATAACAATTACTAAAATAATATTTGTTTTAAAAACTATTTTATGTCAATTTTGACACTATTTAGTAATTAATTTTTGTGAAAATCATAACAGAATGATTAGTTCTAAAAAAGTTAATTAAATAAATACTAACATGTCATATTAATCTATAAAATTATTGTAATTCATAAAAAGTGTGAAATTACATTTATTTTGGTGTTGATAACATCAATTGTGTCAATATTTCATTAATAAGTTAATTACTGCATCATCTTTGTGTCATAAATAAATTAAATTATATAATGTCTAGAAATTACAAATAAAATACCATTATGTAGGAAATATTTATAGAGTTCTAATGAATATTTATAGTAGAATTTATCTTTTTTATAACCCAATATTAAAAATGATTTAGTTATTAAACTTTGATTTTAACTATTTTAACCCTTCTTTAAATAAATTAAAAATAAATGTCCTAATCTAATCCAAGTGGGGCTAAATGGTCATATTTTATTCCTAAGATTGTTTTTGGTCGAATTAAACTTGTCCAATAGAATTAGGACATGTGTTAGGGTAATAATAATATCATTTTTACCCTTAATTACCCTATTTACTTTTAACCGTGGTAAAAAAAAGTAAAAAGTTACTATTCACCAAAAATTTATTTTAATCTCATTGAACCACATTTTACTTACTGACATCAATAGTCTGTCTCGGATTTTCGAAATTCCACTCACAGAAGCGGTAAAATTATGTTTTATTAAAAAATCAGTTTTTTTAACTACCACTTAGTGGTTTCACTATTCATCAAAAATTTAATGTTTTCAGAAAAATACCAAAATTTTACCCTAGTCTAATTTCGATATTAAAAATCCAAAAATGAAGTCCATTTTGAAAAAAAAATTTATAAAATTTCAAAAAGTGGTTATTACTATTCATTACGGCTAGTTTTAATAATATTTTATTAGCATATCATTGTTTAGTGAAACTCGGTATTGCGTACGACGCAAGCTATCGAGGAAGGTCGTGATTTCGTGTAAAGCAGGCCAAGAAAGTGTTGTGTGTAGAAAAATATTCCTTTGATGATTTATATAACATAAAAGTCTCGGGTGTTACAGTCTACCCCCCTTAAAATGAATTTCTCCCTAGAAATTCGTCACTTTGTAACAAACAGATGAGGATACCTCTCCCTCATCATATCCTCAAGCTCCCATGTAGCTTCTTATAATTGGTGGTTCCTCCATAAAACATTCACCAATATAGTGGTCTTGTTTCGTAGGACTTTTTCGCTATGATCCAGAATCTCTATCGGTTGTTCTTCATAAGAAAGATCTTGCTCCAGT
This sequence comes from Viscum album, assembly GCA_963277665.1. Lineage (NCBI taxonomy): Eukaryota > Viridiplantae > Streptophyta > Magnoliopsida > Santalales > Viscaceae > Viscum > Viscum album. Next base: position 1,772,269,844 of record OY728146.1, on the reverse strand, counting down.
GGTACAACTTCTGAGCTGAGTACATATGATGGATCAGGTATGTATTTTCTCAGGAGAGATACATGGAACACATCGTGAACTTGAGAGAGATTCGGTGGAAGTGCCAATCGGTAAGCTACCTTCCCAACACGATCCAGTATTTCAAAATAACCGATATATCTAGGGCTCTACTTCCCCTTCTTTCCAAATCTCATAACCCTCTTCCAGGGAGATATTCATAAGAACACTTTATCGCCCACTTCAAACTCTAGGTCTTTTCTTCGGTTGTCGGCATAACTTTTCTGTCGACTCTGAGCGTCTCTTATGTGTTGTTGAATAGATCTGACCTTTTCTACCATTTCATCAATGAGATCAGGTCCTACTAGCTTTCTTTCCCCAACTTCATTCCAACAAGTTGGAGTCCTGCATTTCTTTCCATAGAGAGTTTCATAAGGAGCCATCTGAATACTGGAGTGAAAGCTATTATTATAAGAAAAATCCACCAAAGGTAGGTGTTGATCCCAACCACCTTTGAAGTCCATAGAGCAAGCTCTCAACATATCTTCTAGAGTTTGAATTGTTCCCTCAGACTGACCGTCTGTTTGAGGATGATAAGCAGTGCTGAAACATAACTCTGTATCCAGAGTATGCTGAATACTTCGCCAGAACTTTGAGGTAAACCTCGGATCCCAATCAGATATAATAGAAAGTGGTACCCCATGCAATCTTACCACTTCCTTTACATATATCCTGGCAAGCTGATCCAGAGAGAAATCCTCTCTAATAGCAATGAAGTGTGCAGACTTTGTAAGACGATCAACTATGACCCAGATAGCATTATTATCTTTGGATGTTTTAAGAAGTAATGTGACAAAGTCCATAGTGATGTTTTCCCATTTCCATTCGGGTATGGGTAATGGTTGTAACATCCCCTTAGACTTCTGTCTCTCATCTTCAACTTGTTGACAAACCAAGCATGGAGAGACATATTCAGCAACATCTCTTTTTATGCCATCCCACCAGAAGTACTCTTTCAGGTCCCTATACGTCTTCGTGCTTCCAGGATGAATAGAGAATGAAGAACTATGAGCCTCATCCAGCAGCTCCTTCTTTAATTCTTGTATGGGAGGAACACAAACCCTATTCCTGAACTTTATTATCCCATCACAATCAAGGTTGAATTTAGGAACAGTTCTCACCTTCTTTTGTAACTCGACATCTTCTTTTTGTGCCTCTTTAATCTTCACATGTATAGATGGTTGAACATTCATTTGAGAAAGATAATATTTTTCCCCTTTCATTATAATTTCAAGATCCATCCTTTGTAAATCCATAAATATTGGTTCTTTTTGTGATCCTCATCATGGATAAACTAGCATGTTCTTGTCAACTTAATGTATATGCCACCTTGTTTGCTTTCCCAGGGTGGTAATGGATTGAGTAGTCGTAATCCTAAATCAGCTCCAACTATCTTCTTTGGCGCATATTCAGCTCATTTTGTGTGAAAATATACTTTATACTTTTATGATCAGTATAAATATCACACCTTTCTCCATAAAGGTAATGCCTCCAAATATTTAATGCAAAGATTACCGCAGCTAACTCCAAATCATGAGTTGGGTAATTTTTCTCATGTATTATCAACTGTCGTGAGGAATAAGCTATCACCATATCATTTTGCATAAGAACACACCCCAATCCCTTCTTGGATGCATCACTATAGATCACAAACCTTTATCCACTACAAGGAAGTGTGAGCACAGGTGCACTGGATAACCTTCTTTTCAACTCCTTGAAATTCTATTCACATTCTTCCGTCCAAACAAACTTAACTCCTTTCCGAGTCAACTTGGTGAGTGGATTAGAAAATCGTGAAAAATATTTCACAAAACGTCGATAATATCCAGCCAAACCAAGAAAACTTCGGATCTCAGTTACTGTTGTTGGTCTCGACCATCTTTCGATAACCTCTGTTTTTGCTGGATCCACAGATATCCCCTCTTTTGAGATTATGTGACCCAGAATGAAACTTTTTGAAGCCAAAATTCACACTTGGTAAATTTGGCATAAAGCTTCTCATTTCTCAGGGTTTTCAATATAATTCTCAAGTGATCTTCATGTTCTTACTTGATCATTGAATAGACAAGAATATCATCTATAAAGACTACCACAAATTGATCAAGATAGTCTCTAAAGACTCTATTCATCAGATCCAGGAAGATAGCAGTGGCATTAGTAAGACCAAATGGCATCACTATAAATTCATAGTGTCCATACCTTGTACGGAAAGCCGTATTTTGTATATCCTCCCTTTTGACCCTTAATTTATGATACCATGAATGAAGATCAATCTTGTAAAAGTATTGAGCTCTGCATAGTTTGTCAAATAAGTTATCAATGCGTGGGAGAGGATATTTGTTCTTGATAGTGATCTTGTTAAGTTATCGATAATCAATGCAGAGTCTCATTGATCCATATTTCTTCTTGACAAAGAGAACATGTGCTCCCCAAGGTGACGCACTCTGGCGTATGAACCCCTTATCAAGATTCTCTTGGAGTTGCTTCTTCAATTCCTGCAACTCAATTGGGGCTATTCTATAAGGTGTCTTTGAAATAGGCAAAGCACCCGGTATAAGTTCTATTGAAAACTCAACTTCACGATTCGGTGGAAGACCCTATAATTCATCCGGAAAGACATCATCAAACTCTCGTACAGTGGGAATATTCTTAATCGTGAGTTTCTCACCTACCATTTGAGATAAATAACCTTCATTTAGTGGAATCAATACCCATAAAATGGAAGAAATTTCCACTGGAAGGTTATGTTCATCCTTGCATCGATAGACGATCATAGATTGATCTGGAATATGAAATGTGACTTCCCTTCTTTGGCAATTGATATGAGCTCCATGTAGAGGAAGACAATCCATGCCAAGAATCACATCAAATTCCACTATAGGAAGGATCACAAGATTTGCAGGAAGAACTTTCCAACAAACTTCGATCGGAGAAGAATTATAAACTTTTGATGTGACTGTTGTGCCATTAGTTGTTGTCACAACTAACTCAACATCTAATTGTTGAGGTAATACGGTGATAACCTTAGAAAATTCATCAGAAATAAAGGAGTGGGTGGATCCAGAATAAAATAAAACAGTTTCTACTTTAGAGTGGATGGTAAGTGTACCTTTCACCACATCGTTATCGTAGTCCACATCGCTGATAGAAATTGCATGTGACATTCCTTTGTCATTATCCTTAAGAGTTTGTTGACATCGACCATCATCATCAACCCTTGTATTAGGGCTTTTATTGGCATAATGTCCCATATCCTTGCACTTGAAACATTGAAGTGTAGTATGTTCATTCTGTGTATCCCTTCCTTTGTTGGCATCATTAGACAACATTTTCCCATCATTGCGGCATTCAAATGCCCGATGACATTCCTTTCCACATTTGAAACATTTACTTGTCCCTTTAAGACAACTCCCTCCATGTTTCTTTCCACACATTGAGCATAAGGGAAATATCATCTTCTTTTCAGTGTGTTCTTTATATTTTCCTTTGAATTCCATTTTCCACTTCTTATCAAACCCATATGACTGATGGGTTACTCCAATCTCCATCTCAACTTTGAGAGCACATCGAACGATTTCCTCATAGCTATTGAAGTCCCTTATGGCTAAAACCCTTATAAGACTTGGTTTTAAGCCACTAAAGAATCGATCGATCTTACTCTCAGGTTGGATAATAATACCAGAAGCGTACCTTGCAAGTCTTGTAAAATTTTCTTCATAGGTACCAACAGATTCATCATCCTTTTGCTTCTGTTCAAGAAACTCTTTCTCCATCTTTGTTCGGAGAATACGAGGGAAGTACTTATTGAAAAATAAGTTTTTGAACTCGTCCCATTACATGGACTCAATTTCATCCTTTTGCCTAGTATTCTTAATAATATTCCACCATTGATCAACATCACCTTCCAAACGATACACTACTAAGATGACTTTATCATGATCAGAACATTGAAGAACTGAAAATATCTTCTCAGTAGTACTAATCCATTGTTCAGCAACTAATGGATCAGTAGACCCGCTGAATGAAGGTGGACGCTGTCTGATGAAGGATTCAACAGAATGTTGCTCCTTCCTTTGCTCGTTTGAAAGACTTGCATGATTCATACCTTGAGAAAGTTGTGTGAGCATGGCTACAAGATTTTTCATTCCAGCTCCCATAACATTTGGTTGCTCAGGGGGACAATCATTACATTGCCCGTCGCATTCCGCATTAACACGGTTCCTTCGGGTTCCAGCCATTTACTAAAACTAAGAAGAATAGTGTGAGAAACACTAATTATAATAGGAAAACCACATAATCAGGAATAAAATTTCACACTTAAGGACTAATCCTAGGTTATTCATGGCCATTTCTAAAACACTAAGATTGTGTTCTATTCTTAGACTTGTCCTTTGGGTTCTTACTAAGGCTTTCACATCCTAGTTTCCAAAGGTTTACTATACCTTTCCTCTAATACCAACTATAACGACCCATACTTTACATACATTGTTATTACTTCAGAATTGAATCACCCTTCTTACAACATATAACAAAACCAATAAAGGATCGTATAGATATAGTGTATTTAGAAACTGGGAAACATAAACAACTGGTTCATAAAGCATCTACTTTGCCAACCATTTATTTCATCATATCTAGAGTCCCTTTTTGGCATATTCTACTTAATAACCTTCTTCCTGACCTGGGGAAATAAAACATACAAAAGGGTGATCTCAAATGCTCAGTAAGGGTAAACAAAAGAAATATCAATCACATCATATACATAAGCACATAACTTTTGGAAATCTTAACCTGCAAAAGAGATCATAATTTCATAACATGGGGTAAATCATAGTAGTGAAATGTAATCCCAATAATCATAACTTAAAACATGAATCTTTGTGTCATACACACATAATCATAGAGAATCATTTCTTATTAGTCAAGACTCATTTCCAAGACTATCTTAGTGGACAAAGTTCTTTTCTGAACTGAGTTACCCTCATTTCAGTCCTACTTCAATGAACCGGTATAACCTACCGTTCCAGCCATGTCTATCTCATGAGATATAAAATCTTTACCCAATGCATTGGAAGTAGATTTAGGTCCCACCCATCTCATAATGATACCATTCTTATGTGTGCAACAAAATCATAAACCATACATCATAGCATAACCCACGTAACAAAAATGGGAATCTTAAACATCATAAAACAATTCATATAAGATAAAGGGAATCATAAAAATATAATTCCATCACAAAATAATCAAATCAATGTAATAATAGGGATAGAAATAGAACCCTTTATTATCCTACGTGGAAAATAATTTTGATAAAACATTTGAACTCCATTCTTGAGGAAAATATCCTTTCTGCTTCAAAAACACTTTTCCTTTCTTAACATGTCTTACAATTCTAAACTAAAAGAAGTTGATTAAAAATAAACATGAAAACATGTAAAGGAATCTTCTTGGAAATAATGTTTTAAAAATCCATTCATGCCGTATAAGTTAAAAAAACATTCTTCTCGTACTTTTTTTCGGAAAAGAAAAAAAAGTACCTCGAATGAAAAATGACAAAAGATTCCTTTCATATCTTTCACTAAAAACTCTCCGAAGGGTAAAATTTGATTTAAACAATTTTAGGTGGACGGAAACAATATTACATATTGAGGGAACATGGATGTGGATGATAAAATACACCCCAGTAAATTTCAAAGTATAAACAATCTCGGATAAAAATGAGACTGTGGTATTTCTCATACCTTAGGTCCGATATGCATTGTACGTGTCCGAAACTCCTGTATAATGATTTAAATAATGTTATTGACTTATTCCAGAATCATAATTATTTTTATGAAATCATATTTGGTCATATTATTAGCTTCTTAGTAGTAATATTTCATTGCTACTTGTTATTCGGGTGTTTATAACTTTTTGTTCTTATGTGTGTTTTGTCGAATAAATTCTTATTCTTCTCTTTAGGTTATAGATACCTCATTTCAAGAATGGTATTTGTGTAATATATATCATATTAATTCATTCAATGCATTTATATAATCATTATGAAATGAATATAATATAGAACGAGTCGCATCACATCGTGGAGACGGTATTCCGTACGTACGCACGAGTGAGGATATCGTTCCTATGATCACGAAATTGTATTGGAGTGTATGTATACTATTTAAGAATTAGTATCACTTTATAATAGTCATATATAGTCATTATTTACACCATTATACCCATCCATGTAAGGTGGTGGTGGAAAATAGATTACACCACGGCGTGGAGACGGTATTCCGTACGTACGCACACGCGGTGATTTCTTTTTCAGAGGATGGATAGATGGTGAAATAGGTTTATTTTCATACTTATAATTACATATCAGTATATGAGTGATACTGATGTTATTACTTCATAATGAAACAACTAAATATGAAGAATTGGAAGAAGAATGAAGATGAAAGAATCGGTAACGGACATTACCTCTTCTTTGAAGTGCTTCTTTGAGACCTTATTTTAGGGCACTAAAATTGGTCTTTGAAGAAGACCAGGACTTCTAGGATGTGTCTAGGGAAGTGTAGAGGAGATAGTGGCAGGGGTTGTCCAAGCATGAAGGCTCAAAGTGGTTTGAGGAAGAGAGAGAGGAGGTGCCCTTTTATAAGGGAGGAGAGGGGCACCTTTGGGATAACCAAAAATATTATTTTATTATAAAGTCATGTTCGGTTTTAAATAGCTCCAAATTGATTTATTTAGAAGCTAAGGTATGGATGGGTCTAAATACTCTCATCCAATAGAATTTAGACAAGTTTAGGTTCTTATTTTAACCTTATAATTTAGATTTAACATTAAGTTAAATAATTTTACTTTTACCGTGTCTTCTTCTGTTCTTATACTATAAGGTTAATACACTTACTATAAGCAGCCAAACAAACCCCAAGTTGTTTATTATTAATATATATAACCTTATATAAGTCATTTGGACGAGCCTTAGATTTTTAGGAGTAAAATAACAATTACTAATATAATATTTGTTTTAAAAACTATTTTATGTCAATTTTGACACTATTTAGTAATTAATTTTTGTGAAAATTATAACAGAATAATTAGTTCGAAAAAAGTTAATTAAATCAATACTAACATGTCATATTAATCTAGAAAATTATTGGAATTCATAAAAAGGGTCAAATTAAATTTATTTTGGTGTTTATAACATCAATTATGTCAATATTTCATTAATAAGTTAATTACTGCATCATCTTTGAGTCATAAATAAATTAAATTATATAATGTCTAAAAATTACAAATAAAATACCATTATGTAGGAAATATTCATAGCGTTCTAATGATTAGTTATAGTCTAATTTATCTTATGTATAACCCCATATTAAAAATGATTTAGTTACTAAACATTGATTTTAACTATTTTAACCATTCTTTAAATAAATTAATAATAAATGTCCTAATCTAATCCATGTGGGCCTAAATGGTCATATTTTATTCCTAATTTTGTTTTTGGTCGAATTACACTTGTACAATAGAATTAAGACTTGTCTTAGGGTAATAATAATATCATTTTTATCCTTAATTACCCTATTTACTTTTAACCGTGGTAAAAAAAAAGTAAAAAGTTTCTATTCAACAAAAAATTATTTTCATCTCATTGAACGATATTTTACATACTGACATCAACAGTGTCTCTCGGATTTTCTAAATTCCACTCACATAAGCGGTAAAATTATGTTTTATGAAAAAATCAGTTTTTTAACTACCACTTAGTGGTTTCACTATTCATCAAAAATTGAATGTTTCCGAAAAATACCAAAATTTCACCCTAGGCTAATTTCGATATTACGAATCCAAAAATGAAGTCCATTTTGAAAAATAAAATTTATAAAATTTCAAAAAGTGGATATTACTATTCATAACGACTAGTTTTAATAATATTTTATTAGCATATCATTGTTTAGTGAAACTCAGTATTGCGTACGATGCAAGCTATCGAGGAAGGTTGCGATTTCGTGTAAAGAAGTCCAAGAAAGTGTTGTGTGTAGAAAAATTTTCCTTTGATTATTTATATAACATAAAAGACTCGGGTGTTACATTCTACCCCCCTTAAAATGAATTTCGCCCTAGAAATTCGTCACTTTGTAACAAATAGATGAGGATACCTCTCCCTCACCATATCCTCAAGCTCCCATGTAGCTTATTCTAATTGGTGGTTCCTCCATAAAACATTCACCAATCTAGTGGTCTTGTTTCATAGGGCTTTTTCGCTACGATCCAGAATCTCTATCGGTTGTTCTTCATAAGAAAGATCTTGCACTAGCGGTACAACTTCTGAGATGAGTACATGTGATGGATCAGGTATAAACTTTCTCAGGAGAGATACATGGAACACATCGTGAACTTGAGAGAGATTCAGTGGAAGTGCCAATCGGTAAGATACCTTCCCAACACGATCCAGTATTTCGAAAGGAACGATATATCTAGGGCTCAACTTTCCCTTCTTTCCAAATATCATAACCATCTTCCAGGGAGATATTCGTAAGAACACTTTATCACCCACTTCAAACTCTATGTATTTTATTCGGTTGTCGGCATAACTTTTCTGTCGACTCTGAGCTGCTCTTATGTGTTTTTGAATAGATCTGACCTTTTCTGCCATTTCATCAATGAGATCAGGTCCTAATAGCTTTCTTTCCCCAACATCATCCCAACAACTTGGAGTTCGGCATTTCTTTCCATAGAGAGCTTCATAAGGAGCCATCTGAATACTGGAGTGAAAGCTATTATTATATGAAAATTCCACCAAAGGTAGGTGTTGATCCCAACCACCTTTGAAATGCATAGAGAAAGCTCTCAACATATCTTCTAGAGTTTGAATTTTTCTCTCAGACTGACCGTCTGTCTGAGGATGATAAGCAGTGCTGAAACATAACTCTGTATCCAGAGTATGCTGAAGACTTCGCCAGAACTTTGAGGTAAACCTCAGATCCCGATCAGATATAATAGAAAGTGGTACTCCATGAAATCTTACCACTTCCTTTACATATATCCTGGAAAGCTGATCCAGAGAGAAATCCTCTCTAATAGCAATGAAGTGTGTAGACTTTGTAAGACGATCAACTATGACCCAGATAGCATTATTGCCTTTGGATGTTTTAGGAGGTCCTGTGACAAAGTCCATAGTGATGTTTTCCCATTTCCATTCGGGTATGGGTAATGGTTGTAACATCCCCTTGGACTTCTGTCTCTCAGCTTTAACTTGTTGACAAACCAAGCATCGAGAGACATATTCAGCAACATCTCTTTTCATGCCATCCCACCAGAAGTACTCCTTCAGGTCCCTATACATCTTCGTGCTTCCAGGATGAATAGAGAGTGAAGAACTATGAGCCTCATCCAGCAGTTCCTTCTTTAATTCTGGGATGGGAGGAACACAAACCCTATTCCTGAACATTATTATCCCATCACAATCAAGGTTGAATTCAGGAACAGTTCTCACCTTCTTTTGTAACTCAAAATCTTCTTTCTGTGCCTCTTTAATCTTCACATGTATAGATGGTTGAACATTCATTTGAGAAAGATAATATTTTTCCCCTTTCATTATAATTCCAAGATCCATCCTTTGTAAATCCATAAATATTGGATCTTTTGTGATACTCATCATGGATAAACTAGCATGGTCTTGTCGACTTAATGAATATGCCACCTTGTTTGCTTTCCCAGGGTGGTAATGGATTGAGCAGTCATAATCCTAAATCAGCTCCAACTATCTTCTTTGGCGCATATTCAGCTCCTTTTGTGTGAAAATATACTTTATAGTTTTATGATCAGTATAAATATCACACCTTTCTCCATAAAGGTAATTCCTCCAAATCATTAATGCAAAGATTACCGCAGCTAACTCCAAATCATGAGTTGGGTAATTTTTCTCATCTATTTTCAATTGTCGTGAGAAATAAGCTATCACCATATCATTTTTCATAAGAACACACCCCAATCCCTTCATGGATGCATCACTATAGATCACAAACCTTTCTCCACTACAAGGCAGTGTGAGCACAGGTGCACTGGATAACCTTATTTTCAACTCCTTGAAATTCTATTCACATTCTTCCGTCCAAACAAACATAACTCCTTTCCAAGTCAACTTGGTGAGTAGATTAGATAATCGTGAAAAAACTTTCACAAAACGTCGATAATATCCAGACAAACCAAGAAAACTTCGGATCTTAGTTACTATTGTTGGTCTCGACCATTTTTTGAGAACCTCTGTTTTTGCTGGATCCACAGATATCCCCTCTTTTGAGATTATGTGACCCAAAAATGAAACTTTTTGAAGCCAAAATTCACACTTGGTAAATTTGGCATAAAGCTTATCCTTTCTCAGGGTCTTCAATATAATTCTCAAGTGATCTTCATGTTCTTGCTTGATCTTTGAATAGACAAGAATATCATCTATAAAGACTACCACAAATTGATCAAGATAGTCTCTAAAGACTCTATTCATTAGATCCATGAAGATAGCATGGGCATTAGTAAGACCAAATGGCATCACTATAAATTCATAGTGTCCATACCTTTTACGGAAAGGCGTATTTGGTATATCCTCCCTTTTGACCCTTAATTGATGATACCCTGAACGAAGATCAATCTTGGAAAAGTATTGAGCTCCGCGTAGTTGGTCAAATAAGTCATCAATGTGTGGGAGAGGATATTTGTTCTTGATAGTGATCTTGTTAAGTTCTCGATAATCAATGCAGAGTCTCATTGATCCATCTTTCTTCTTAACAAACAGAACATGTGCCCCCCAAGGTGACGCACTAGGGCGTATGAACCCCTTATCAAGATTCTCTTGGAGTTGCTTCTTCAATTCCTGCAACTCAATTGTGGCCATTCTATAAGGAGTCTTTGAAATAGGCAAAGCACCCGGTACGTGTTCTATTGAAAACTCAACTTCACGATTCGGTGGAAGACCCCATAATTCATCCGGAAAGACATCATCAAACTCCCGTAAAATGGGAATATTCTTAATCGTGAGTTTCTCACCAACCATTTGAGATAAATAACGTTCATTTAGTGGAATCAATACCCATAAAATGGAATAAATTTCCACTGGAAGGTTATGTTCATCCTTGCATCGATAGACGATCATAGATTGATCTGGAATATGAAATGTGACTTCCCTTCTTTGGCAATTGATATGAGCTCCATGTAGAGCAAGCCAATCCATGCCAAGAATCACATCAAATTCCACTATAGGAAGGATCACAAGATTTGCAGGAAGAACTTTCCCACAAACTTCGATCGGAGAAGAATTATAATCATTTGATGCGACTGTTGTGCCATTAGGTGTTGTCACAACTAACTCAACATCTAATTGTTGAGGTAATATGTTGATACCCTTAGAAAATTATTCAGAAATAAAGGAGTGGGTGGATCCAGAATCAAATAAAACATTTTCTACTTTAGAGTGGATGGTATGTGTACCTTTCACCACATCGTTATCATACTCCACATCGCTGATAGAAATTGCATGTGAATTTGCTTTGTCTTTATCCTTAAGAGTTTGTTGACATCGACCATCATCATCAACCCTTGGATTAGGGAATTTATTGGCATAATGTCCCATATCATTGCACTTGAAACATTGAAGTGTAGTAGGTTCATTCTGTGTATCCCTTCCTTTATTGGCATCATTAGACATCTTTTTCCCATCATCGCGGCATTCAAATGCCCGATGACCATCCTTTCCACATTTGAAACATTTACTTGTCCCTTTAAGACAACTCCCTCCATGTTTCATTCCACACATTGAGCATAAGTGAAAGCTCATCTTCTTTTTAGAGTGCTCTTTAGATTTTCCTTTGAATTCCATTTTACTATTCTTATCAAACCCATATGACTGATGGGTTACTCCAATCTCCATCTCAACTTTGAGAGCACATCAAACGATTTCCTCATAGCTATTGAAGTCCCTTATGGCTAAGGCCCTTCGAAGACTTGGTTTTAAGCCACTAAAGAATCGATCGATCTTACTCTCAGGTTGGATAATAATACCAGAAGAGTACCTTGTAAGTATTGTAAAATTTTCTTCATAGGTACCAAAAGAATCATCATCCTTTTGCTTCAGTTCAAGAAACTCTTTCTCCATCTTTGTTCGGAGAATACGAGGGAAGTACTTATTGAAAAATAAGTTTTTGAACTCGTCCCATTCCATGGACTCAATTTCATCCCATTGCCTAGTATTCTTAATAAGATTCCACCATTAATCAGCATCACCTTCCAAACAATACACTGTTAAGATGACTTTATCATGCTCAGAACATTGAAGAACTGAAAATATCTTTTCAGTAGTACTAATCCATTGTTCAATAACTAATGGATCAATAGACCCGCTGAATTAAGGTGGACGCTGTCTCATGAAGGATTCAACAGAATGTTGCTCCTTCCTTTGCTCGTTTGGAAGTCCTGCATGATTCATAGCTTGAGAAAGTTGTGTGAGCATGGATACAAGATTTTTCATTCCAGCTCCCATAACATTTGGTTGCTCAGGGGGACAATCATTGCATTGCTCGTCGCATTCCGCATTAACACGGTTCCTTCGGGTTCCAGCCATTTACTAAAACCAAGAAGAATAGTGTGAGAAACAATAATTATAATAGGAAAACCACATAATCAGGAATAAAATTTCACACTTAAGGTCTTATCCTAGGTTATTCATGGCCATTTCTAAAACACTAAGATTGTGTTCTATTCTTAGACTTATCCTTAGGGTTCTTACTAAGTTTTTCACATCCTAGTTTCCAAAGGTTGACTATACCTTTCGTCTGAAACGAACTATAACGACCCATACTTTACATACATTGTTATTACTTCAGAATTGAAGCACACTTATTACAACATATAACAAAACCAAGAATGGATCGTATAGATATAGTGTATTTAGAAACAGGGAAACATAAACAACTGGTTCATAAAGCATCTACTTTACCTCCCATTTATTTCATCATATCTAGAGTCCCTTTTTGGCATATTCTACTTAATAACCTTCTTCCTGACCTGGGGAAATAAAACATACAAAAGGGTGAGCTCAAATTCTCAGTATGGGTAAAAAAATGAAATATCAATCAGATCATATACATAAGCACATAAATTTTGGAAATCTTAACCTGCAAAAGAGATCATAATATCATAACATGGGGTAAATCATAGTTGTGAAATATAATCCAAATAATCATAACTTAAAACATGAAACTTTGTGGCAAACACACATAATCATAGAGAATCATTTATTATTAGTCAAGACTCATTTCCAAGACTATCTTAGTGGACAAAGTCCATTTCTGAACCGAGTTACCCTCGTTTCAGTCCTGCTTCAATGAACTGGTATAACCTACCGTTCCAGCCATGTCTATCTCATGAGATATAAAATCATTACCCAATGCATTGGAGGGAGATATAGGTCCCACCCATCTCAAAATAATACCATTCTTATGTGTGCCACAAAATCATAAACCATACATTATAGCATAACCCATGTAACAAAAAATGGGAATCATAAACATCATAAAACAATTCATATAAGATAAAGGGATTCATAAAAATATATTTCCATAACAACGTAATAAAATCAATGTAATAATAGGGATAGAAATAGAACCCTCTATTATCTTACGTGGAAAATAATTTTGATAAAACATTTGAACTCCATTCTTGAGGAAAATATCCTTTCTTCTTCAAAAACACTTTTCCTTTCATAACATGTCGTACAATTATAAACTAAAAGAAGTTGATTAAAAATAAACATGAAAACCTGTAAAGGTATCTTCTTGGAAATAATGTTTTAAAAATCCATTCATGCCGTATAAGTTAAAAAACATTCTTCTCGTACTTTTTTCGGAAAAGTAAAAAAAAGTACCTCGTACGAAAAATGAAAAAAGATTTCTTTCATATCTTTCACTAAAAACTCACCAAAGGGTAAAATTGGATTTAAACAATTGTAGGTGGATGGAAGCAATATTAAATATTTAGGGAACATGGATGTGGATGATAAAATACACCCCAGTAAATTTCAAAGAATAAACAATCTCGGATAAAAATGAGACTGCGATATTTCCTTTTCCTTAGGTCCGAAATGCTTTGTACGTGTCTGAACCTCCGGTATAATGATTTAAATAATGTTATTGACTTATTCCAGAATCATACTTATTTTTATGATATCATATTTGGTCATATTAGTAGCTTCTTAGTAGTGATATTTCATTGCTACTTGTTATTCGGGTGTTTATAACTTTTTGTTCTTATGCGTGTTTTGTCGAATAAATTCTTATTCTTCTCTTTAGGTTATAGATACCTCAATTCCAGAATGGTATTAGTGTAATATATATCATATTCATTCATTCAATTCATTTATATAATCATTATTAAATGAATATCATGTAGAACGAGTCGCATCACATCGTGGAGACGATATTCCGTACGTACACAGGAGTGATGATATCGTTCCTATGATCATGGAATTGTATTGGAGTGTATGTATACTATTTCAGAATTAGTATCAATTTATAATAGTCATATATAGTCATTATTTACACCATTATTCCCATCCAATTAAGGTGGTGGTGGAAAATAGATTACACCACAGCGTGGAGACAGTATTCCGTACGTACGCACGCGCGGTGATTTCTTTTTACGTAGGATGGCTAGATGGTGAAATAGGGTTGTTTCATACTTATAATAACATATCCGTATATGAGTGATACTGATGTTATTACTTCATAATTAAACAACTAAAGAAGAAGAAGTGGAAGAAGAAATAAAGATGAAAGAATCAGTAACAGACATTACCTCTACTTTGAAGTTCTTCTTTGAGACCTTCTTTTAGGGCACTAAAATTTGTATTTGAAGAAGACCAGAACCTCTAGGATGTCTCTAGGGAAGTGTATAGGAGAATTTGGTAGGGTTTGGTCGATCTTGAAGGCTCAATGTGGTGTGAGGAAGAGAGGGAGGAGGTGCTCTTTTATAAGGGAGGAGAGGGGCACCTTTGGAATAACAAAACATATTATTTTATTATAAAGTCAAGTTCGGTTTAAAATAGCTCCAAATTGATTTATTTCGAATCTAAGGTGGGGATGGGTCGAAATCCTCTCATACAATAGAATTTAGACAAGTTTAGGTTCTTATTTTAAACTTATCATTTAGATTTAACATTAAGTTAAATAATTTTACTTTTACCGTGTCTTCTTGTGTTCTTATACTATAAAGTTAATAAACATACTATAAGTAGCCAAAAGATCCCCAAGTTGTTTATTATTAATATATATAACCTTATATAAGTAATTTGGCCTAACCATAGATGTTTAGGAATAGAATAACAATTACTAATATAATATTTGTTTTAAAAACTATTTTATGTCAATTTTGACACTATTTAGTAATTAATTTTTGTGAAAATCATAACAGAATGATTAGTTCGAACAAAGTTAATTAAGTCAATACTAAAATGTCATATTATTCTAGAAAATTATTGGAATGCATAAAAAGTTTCAAATTACATATATGTTTGTGTTTATAACATCAATTATGTCAACATTTCATTAATATGTTAATTACTGCATCATCATTGTGTCATAAATAAATTAAATTATTTAATGTCTAAAAATTACAAATAAAATACCATTTTGTAGGAAATATTTTTTTCTTTCTAATTAATATTTATATTAGAATTTATCTTATGTATAACCCCATATTAAAAATGATTTAGTTATTAAACTTTGATTTTAACTATTTTAACCCTTCTTTAAATAAATTAATAATAAATGTCATAATCTAATCCAAGTGGGCCTAAATGGTCATATTTTATTCCTAAGTTTGTTTTTGGTCGAATTACACTTGTCCAACAGAATTAGGACATGTGTTAGGGTAATAATAATATCATTTTTACCCTTAATTACCCTATTTACTTTTAACTGTGGTAAAAAAAGAAAAAAGTTACTATTTACCAAAAAATTATTTTCATCTCATTGAACCACATTTTACTTACTGAAATCAACCATGTCTCTCAGATTTTCAAAATTCCACTCACAGAAGCGGTAAAATTATGTTTTATGAAAAAATCAGTTTTTTTAACTACCACTTAGTGGTTTCACTATTCATCAAAAATTGAAAGTTTTCAGAAAAATACCAAAATTTCACCCTAGGCTAATTTCGATATTACAAATCCAAAAATGAAGTCCATTTTGAAAAATAAAATTTATAAAATTTCAAAAAGTGGTTATTACTATTCATAATGGCTAGTTTTAATAATACTTTATTAGCATATCATTGTTTACTGAAACTCGGTATTGCGTACGACGCAAGCTATCGAGAAAGGTCGCAATTTCGTGTAAAGGAATCCAAGCAAGTTTTTTGTGTAGAAAAAGATTCCTTTGATGATTTATATAACATAAAAGTCTCGGGTGTTATAGTCCGTAATTATACATTCCCTCATTATGAAAATAATAATTATGTTTCATGTGGTCATTCGACTAGTAGAATACCCATGATTATGTTTTATTATGGCTTTATTTACTTATCTCATATTCATTCCAATAAAGTATTCATGTTTATTATTGGTAAAGGCATGGGGTTTCAATTATTCTCCATGGTTAATATTTATGTTATCTTTCTCTATATTGCTTACCCTTTCTAAGAATTTGATCTCACCCCTTTTTATGCTTTATTTTTCCCAGGATTCTAAAAAGTGTATTATGATTGATATTCAGGGTTAAGATAATGGAAATAATCGCATTCTCAAAGAAATATTTACGCTGTGTTTTATGTATGAAATTGTAATGTAATGTTAATGTGTGTAATCTATTTTCGAAAACTACAAAACTGATTGGTCCTTCGGGACTTGATTCCTTGTAATCATGCCAATGTATTAAAATAATGCACCGACTCTAGGTAACTGGGGTCGGGGCATTACAGTTGGTATCACAAGAAGTTTAGCAATAACCATGAATGCTAGATTTAGATAAACACTAATTAGAGCATATAGACCTAAGATAGACATTGAGGATTAGTATAGAATAACTTCCTAGAATTTTGGTAATGTAGAGATTTTGTTAGGTTTCCAAGAAAATACATCCCTATCTGGATACGTGTAGGTAGAGGCGACTCTAGAATAGATGTACCTAGGGGTAAAACCCAAAAACACCGCTTTGAGCTGGACTCGAACGGGAACTGCTGCACGACAACGGGCCTTGCTGCACTCTTGGTTACGACACTCCCGGGGGATATGCTTAGGATAATTCTCATTTTATTTAAAAATCATTATGAATGATCTATGATTATATACCTCCTTAATGAAAATATTTTTATGGATTATATCAATAAACCGTTCAATTTATGATACGTATTTTATGTGTTTGTAATTATTCATTACAATTCATAAACTGACATAGTGTATTCCATTGTATAGAAATGGCACCCGGTAGAAGGAATGTAACCTCTAGCCATACGTATGATCCAAAGAGTAAGAAGGATCATATCTTTCATGGTATTAAGCTAACATTTAGAAGGGAAATTTTCTTCCATGTATTCTCAACATATTAAGAAATAGTATGATGTGTTAAAAAGATATGTAAAGAATTCTCTAAGACCTATGGCTTTGAAGGGAAGCAAGAGAAGAAAATGATTTAAGAGAGAAAGATGGATAAAGGGAAGAGGGAAAAGAATAATTTCCCCATATGAGATAAATGTGGGAAGAAACACCCTGGAACTTTCTTGAAGGGAATGGGAGATTGTTATAAGTGTGGAGAAAAAGGAAACCATGTACGTGACTACAAGGGTACGAAAACGGATTCAAATGTACTATGCTTCAACTGCAAGGAGTTGGGACACTACGCAAACCACTGTTCCAATCATCAGTGTATTCCCCAAATGATGCTATTGGATAATGATCATGTTATGATACTGCCATAGTTGAAGAGGAATGATTAGATTTCATATGTTGTTATCAAATAATTATGTCATTTGATTGATGTATCAATGTTGTACTGGTTATAATAATTATGGAGTATACGAGGATTATACTGTAGTACTATTTCATTAAGGACATGATATTGTTTGGAACAAAGAAAAGTGACTCAATATATGGTTAAATTAATGGAAATTATATGTTTGAGAGAATGATAAACCATAATATGGTTCTGATACTGAGATATTGATTTTGGGATAATACATGATTGATTTGGAAAAATTATATTGAATATTCTTGACTGCATTGAAACTTATTAATGATTTGTATGTTCCATTATTATTTTGAGTTTACATCATTTTTGTATAGAAGGAGTATATCCAGTTTTATATAATGAATATAGGAGCATGAATGTAATCAATAATGTTTTATGGTAATTCATGATGTTGAAGTGTTTTAAAAGAATACATGATAATGGTGTTCATATGTTATTACGTGGAACAAAGTATCTTCATTGTGTTTAACTACCCTATAAATTTTGGACTGTGAGTTTGGACAGAAGTATTCTGGATAATTCTAGTTTGAGATTTTTTTTGGATTTCCATAAAACGGACAACCCCGAGGTCGGGCGGCATCCTGTCGCATCCGATAAGGCCGGGAGACATGAACCCACAACTGAAGGGAGACAAGGGTGTATCACCAACCACTGACCCACGTTATGTATAGGATTGAATAATGTAGTTTTTTAAAGGGTCTAGAAGATGAATTATAAATCCTTATTATTCTGGAACCCTAAACAAATAGGATAAATAGAATATATATTTTTACCTCTATTATATTTTAGAGTGAAAAATAAATTTGTGGTAGAAATTAGTTAAAGGATGGAACTCCAATTTTCAAGTATATATTTTCATTCTCTAATTATGTGAAGAAATTAATTCTTAAACATTAGGTAATGGATCTTAAATCCAAAAATGTGTAATCCTAGTACCTTATGTTTTATTGAACTGATGGTATTTTAAATCATCGTACATTGATGAATTTAAGGCCCTCAATTTTACACTTGTTTGTGATTGATGACGTCAATCACTGCCTATAAATATTTAAATTTTCCTCCAATTATATGCCTCTAATTTCCACCAATTTTCTCATTTATCGTGATCATAATTTGGTGGTGACCCTTTCATTTTCCTTTTCCTCTTATTGAGACTAAATTTTATTAGCCCAATTTCCGATGTGGGTTTTCCCACAAAGGTATTTTCTATTTTCAAAATTTTATTTTATAAAAAACAATATCAAATTGTGAGGAAGAAATTTATTGAAGGAGGGATGAATTTAACACCCCATGTTTTCATAGTACGTTTTTTCAATGTAATCCAATAACATGCACTACACGCAACACCGAGTTCTAGTGCACCACGACTAACCTAAATAGCCGTTCAAAAGAAGTTATGAATAATATAATCTGAATTGTGAACTTTATATAATCCTTATAATTTTATAATCCCTATTATGAGTTTCTTAGAAACAATGTGAGAAGAAATTCATTTTTTTCAGATAAAAGAAGTATTTTTAAAAAAATGCAATTTTACCGCCTTTTAATGGAGAACTTTTTTTAAATCCAATATTTGAAACTTTCATATATTCAATTTGAAAAAATAAACTTCTACTTTAAAATCGGGACATAATAATTTAGTTTGAATAATTTTTTGGTGCTTTTCTGATAACTTTCATATTTGGGTGAATAGTGAAAAATGCTATATTTTAACTGAAAACAACTTTTTTAGTCAAAATAATTTATACTGTTAAATAATAAATTTTAAGTGTTTGGAAGTATAAATAGATTATATTTTCCCCATTTAACCCAACACTAGTCATTGTGAGTAATTACACTTTGATATTGGACATAACCAAATGTCAATCTTTTGATAGATTTTATTTCTTAAAAATACACATTTTTTGTTACGACAACAGAAATTAATTTTAAATTAATGAATTCAATTTCTATGTTTTTAATTTGGTAAAATATACATAATTTTTTCATTGGTAATATTTAAATTAGCTTAGGGTGAATTTTTGGTACCTTTCTGAAAACTTTCATATTATGATGAATAATGATAATTACAAAATTTTAATTAAATACAAATTTTTAATTAAAATAATTAATAGTTATAAATTATGAATTTGAGTAGTTTTAATGTATAATTAGATTATACTTTTACCATTTAATCCATTTTTTGTCATTTTAAATAAAATCACATTTAAACTAGACATAAGCAAATTTCAATCTTTTGATATTTATTATTTTTTTAAAAACACACATTTTGTTTTGACAACTGAAATTAATTTTAAATTAATTTCTTCCACTTATGTGTTCTGAATATAGATAAATTAATTACATATTTATAATCAGGAGGTTGAAATTGTGTAAATAGGTAACTTTTTTTTAGACATTTTGAATAATTATTTCGGTAAATATTTAATTTATCATGGTTAAAGGAAAAATCTGGTAAATAAGGTAAACAGATAATATTATATTAACACTAAATTACCCTAAAACGTGACATAAACCTATTGGTGGATACATATCCGATAATGGTCATCTTTGGGTCAATTTTGGTACCCCATGGGGCCACATGTAAGTGATAATGACACTTTATATTAATTATGTTAAATTTAATACAAAAATCGCATAAGCATATTTCTTTCAGAAATATTTTATTACAGAGAGTTATATATGTTATATTTTAGACTATAAATATTATTTAGAAAGATAAAAAAGATTTCCTACAGAATGATATTTTATTTATAATTTTTTGAAATTGAAAAAGTATATTTATTTATGACACAATAATGACCCATTATTTTCCTTATTAATGAAGAAGCAAATAATTGGAATTATAAATGTTAAAATAAATATAATTCGAAATATTTGATGAAATACAAGAATTTTATTGGTTAATATGACATGTTTGGATTTCCTAAATGAATTTTATTTGAATTAATAAAGTTTTTAAGACTTTAAAAAAATCAATTAATAAATAGTGTCAAAATTGACATAAAGGAGTATTGAAAACAAATATTATATTATAAATTGATATAATATTCCTAAAAATCTAATGTTCGGCCAAAGAACTTATATCATGATAGTTGTATCATTAATGAACTACTTGGGGGTCTATTTGAAGTATATAGTATGTTTATTAACCATATAAGTATAAAAATACCATGTTACATGGTAAATATCAAATTAATTAACTAAGAGTTAAAACTAAAAGATAGGGTTAATAAAGTGACCCAAACTAGTCTAAACCCTATTGGTTGAGTGGGTTTCTACCCATTCATACCTTATAATTCAAATAATATTGTTTTGAGACATTATAAAACAAATATGAATTTATTATAAAATAATACTTTCTGTTTTTCTTAATGAGCCCCTCCTCCCCAATATAAAAGGAAACCAATTCTATCCAATTATTCATACATTAAAAGCCTTTTGATCAGCCAACCGCTTCCAAAATATCCTATAAAATTCCCTAAATTCAATCTAGAGGCCTTATTTTGATCATAAAGCCAAACTAAGGATCCCTTTGATCAAATCAAAAGGAAGAACCCGAAGAAGAGTTAATGTTTTCACCACCCTCTTTCAAGTTCCTTTCTTCTTCCACTTATTATATCTTTGTTATTCCATTATAAAATAATAACTCTAGTATATTAATTATACTGTGATGTTATTATAAATATGTTACTACCATATTCAGTATTCTATCCATCCTTTGAATGACATGTCACCATACATGCGTACGTACGGCTTACCGTCTCCACGTTGTGGTGTAATTGTTATTCAATACATTATTATTTGGATGGGTATAATAATTATGTGTAATTCATGTACATATTAAATATGAAAATGATAATTATTCTGTATATATGATACAACATCCAATTATATATTATTTTAATATCAAAAGAATGATATTGTCGCTTGTGTGTATGTACGGACTACCGTCTCCACAAACGTGATGAGATTCATTCCCCATCGTATCCATTCAAGACTAATTTTCATTTGATGATTAAAAATAATGTTTAAGGACTTTATATAATTATGGACATGAATAAGATTCAACCTATGGATAAAAACACAACTTATTTAGCAAAACCTATAAAATAAAACGAGTAACCGGACACCCGAAACGACGATAAAACTAAAATATTATTAACAAAGTAATATTAAAAGATCATATATGATATAATATTTATGTATATAATTCTTGTATAATTTAATAACAATGATTTAACTATTATACAGTAGTTTAACCTACCCTCTACCAAGGAAAAGTACAAGGTAAGGGTTTATTTCACAATCTCTTTATTATCCGAGATTGTTTATACATATTTATCTAATGGGACCACTTTATCATCCACGCCAATGTTTCATAAAATTGTATTTCAAATAATTCTTACTATTTTATAGAATATGGGTTAAATTAATCTATACCATTTTTGACTTTTTATAAGATGTTTATAAATGAATATTTCCATCGTTTTCCAAACAATGTCCTTTTTAACCTTTTCGAAAAAATTAAGGTAAGAATGTCTTTTTTAACTTATACTGTGGCTGCAGCTATTTTCTACCATTATAAACTCATCGAAGCTTCCCTTACAAGATTATAAGAATATTTCCAATGTAAATGTTTTATTTTATAATTATTTAAATCTTAAATGATTTCAAAATAGAAAGAGATATATCTCTAAAAAGGGTTTTGATTTCATCTATGTCAGCATCCTTTGATGGATTTTATGTTTATTTGAAGTTGATTTATTATGATACAAAACGTCCATATTGTATTGAGAGTTTTGTGCCATGTTTGACTGTGTAAGTGATATTTTTATACCATTCATTGTTTATGGTTAATGTATTGACATTTCATATGCTATTTTAAATACGAATGTTTATGATATGCTTAAACCATTTTATATGAGGAATTTATTGGACTTAGTAAGTGACGGGTGGAGCCCTCTATAGCTGTAACACCCCAAACTTCCACGGTACGTTTCCCTTCGAATAATCGATAGCGTGTGTTGTACGCAACCTCGAGTTCTAACACACACCACAACTAATTAAACTAGCCGTTGTGAATAGTAATACCTACTTTTTGAAATCATATATATTTTATATTTCAAAATGGACTTCATTTTTGGATTCGGAATATTGAAATTAGCCTACGGTGAAATTTTGGTACTTTTCGGATAACTTTTATATTTTGATGAATAGTGAAAATTACTAAATTATAATTAAAAACAACTTTTTTAATCAAAATAATTAATAGTGATAAATTGTGAATTTGAGTGGTTTTAAAGTATTTTTAGAATATATTTTTACCATTTAATATAATGTTGGTCATTGGACATAATTTTACAATTAAACCGAACATAAACAAGTGTCAATCTTTTTATAGTTATTATCTCTTAAAAACACGCTTTTTGTTTTGACAGCGGGAATTAATTTTAAATTAATTTCTGCCACTTCTGTGTTTTGAATTTAGGAAAATGGATTCCATATTTGGAATCAGGATGATCAAATTGTGTAAATAGGTAACTTTTATTTTTAGACATTTTGAATAGTTACTGTGGTAAATATTTTATTTACCATGGTTAAAGGGTAAATCCGGTAAATAAGGGTTACAAAATAATATTATAATAATACAAAATTACCCTAAAACGTGTCCTAACCTTATTGGTGGACACATACCCGACCATGATCATCCTTGGGTCAATTTGGGGACCCCTTGGAGCCACTTGTATGTGGTAGGGACACTTTATATTAATAAAGTTAAAATAAAAATAAAAATGGCATAAGATTACATCTTTTAAAAGAACAATTTTTACATAGGGTTATACATGTTGGATTTTCGATTATAAATATTCATTAGAAAGATAAATAGATTTCCTACATAATTATATTTTATTTATAATTTTTAGACATCAAATAATTTAAATTATTAATGACACAATAATGATGAAATGTTTACCTCATTAATAAATCATTTAAATAAATAAGATTATAATGATTAAAATATTATCTAAAACCTGTCCAATTCTTATTGGTTGATGTTATTTAGAATATTAGTCATCTTAGCTTCGACCTCAATGATTTTTGGACCATTATAAACCGAATATAATTATATTATAAAGTAATAATTTCACTCTTTCCTAAAGAGCCCCTCTTCTCCCTTATAAAAGGAGACAACTTCTACTCATTCCTCACACCTCTCAAGCCACTTGGCTCGTCCAAACTCTGCCCAAATAATCTCCCCACATCCCTCTCCCCCTCCTTGAAGCTTCTCCTTAGGCAGAAATCATTTCGAGAAGTCCTTTTGTTCCAACCAAAGTGAGTTACCTAAATTAAATGTAACGATTTCTCTTAAATTATTTTCTTTTATTTTGCTTCTCCAACCCCCAAACTCTTTTTATTTCCTTTCTTTTGTAACAACACCAGTATCCTCAATATACTAGGATGTTGTTATAAGAAGGATTCAAACTAAACATACACACAACTCCATCTAATGGATTATGAACATAATGTTTCTGTGGATGGCAAACTAACGTCTCACGAAACGATGATTGTTCAAATACATATTACCGCCTCTCATGGTGGCCATTATGATGGAACTGTAATTAAATATGATATTAATGATATATATTTTATATATAAGCTTCTGTAATTCCATTTTATTTCATACCATTATTCGTTTCATGTTGTATATACATACGATAATTTCATTTGAGGAAGTGCGGACTACCGCCCCCTTAAAATGATATGACTCGTTCATACCACACATGGAACGTATAAAGGATGGTGTTAATGAACTTAAGTAACATGTATAAAATATTATATTATACTGGAATAGTAATATACCTATGTATCATTGGTATTTGATTCTTTTAAAATAGAAATTAAATGGAAGTAGCGTTCGTGCGTACGTACGGACTACCGTCTCCACGAACGCGATGAGATTCATTTTCCATAGTATCCATTCAAGTATAATTATAATTTGATGATTTAAAAATGATGTTTAAAGACTTGATACCATTCTGGATTTGAATAATATACAACTTATCCTTAACAAACATGGCTTATGTAACAAAACATATAAAAGAAAATGAGTAAGTTAACACCCGAAACGACGATAATTTTAAGATATTATTATCAAATCAGTATTAAAAGATCATATATGATATCATATTAATGTATATGATTCTTGTATAATTTAGTAACAATTATTTCACTATTATACAGGAGGTTAACCTACCCCAACCAAGGAAAATTACAAGGTAAGGGTTTACTTTACAACCTCTTCATTATCCAAGGTTGTTTATACGTAATAATCTACTGGGATCTCTTTATCATCCACATCCATGTTTCTTAAAAATGTATTTCAAAACATTTTTACTATTTACTAGAATATGAGTTAAAGTCATTTATACCCTTTTTGACTTTTATAAGTGGTTTATAAAGGAATCTTTCGGTCGTATTCAAAACAAGGTCATTTTTAACCTTTTCGACAGAATTAAGGTAAGAATGTTTTTTAACTTATACGGCGGGTGCGGTTATTTTACGCCGTTATAAAATCTTCAAAGCTTTCCTTACAAGCTTATAAGATTATTTTTAAAGAAAATGTTTTATTTTATATGGATCTTAAATGATTTAAAAATAAAAGGAGATATTTCTTTAAAAAGAATTATGATTTCATCTATGTCAACATCCTTTGATGGATTTTAAGATTATTTGAAGTTGATTTATTATGATACAAAACTTCTATATTGTATTGAAGATTTTGTGATATGTTTAACTGTGGATGTGATATTTTTATACCATTCATAGTTTATGGTGAAAGTATTGACATTTCGTATGCTAGTTTTAATACGAATGTTTATGTTATATTTAAACCTTTTCATATGGGAATGCATTGGACTTAATATGTGACGGGTGGAGCCTGCTATAGCTCCTCAATGCATCGGTAGGTCTCATGAGACAAACTAGTGTCTTGGCACAAGGCCTTGACAAAATCTTATTTGTAGTCTTGGCACGAGGCCTTGACTATGTGGTTATGATAGTCTGGAATTATGCATTCCAACATTATGAAAGTGGTTATTGATTTTTCATGTGATTATTCGATTAGTAGAATAACCATGTGAATAAGTAAATGGCATTATTTCATTTCATTTATGCCATACTATGTTGAAAGTTCAAGTTTTAATGGCTTTTGTTTTAGTTATACATTGCCTTAAATGTTTATTCTTATTTATGAAAGTTTCCGCTATATTGTTATCCTTACTGGGCATTTGAGCTCACCCCTTTTCTATGTTTTATTTTTCCCAGGAAGTGAAGAAGTAAATTATGAATGACCTGCAGGGATATTATGTGGGGATATGAGTATGGATTATGGAGACAATATGTTGTTGTAGTAGTTTTTCATTTAATGATGTAATGTAAACCTTATGAATATATCTAGTGTTTCCAAGGCTACTAAACCAATCGGTCTTTCGAGATTTGATCTTTCTTGTGATCATGCCAATGTTACGAAGTAATGCACCGACTCTGGGCAGCTGGGGTCGGGGCGTTACAGTTGGTATCAGAGGAAGTTTAGTACAAACCATGGAAGCTAGATTTAGATAAACTCTGATTAGAGCACGTAGACCTAAGATGAACTTTGAGGATTAGTATAGAAGAACTTCCTAGAATTTTGGTATTGTAGAGATTTTGTGAGTTTTCCAAGCAATACATCCCTGTCTGGAATCGAGCAGGTAGAGGCGGCTCTGGCACAGATGTACCTAGGGGTAAAACCCGAAAACACCGCTTTGAGCTCGACTCGAACGGGAACTGGTGCACGACAACGGGCCTTGCTGCACTCTTGGTTACGACACTCCCGGGGGATATGCTTAGGATAACTCTCATTTTCTTTACAAATCATTTTTAAGGGATTATGAGTATATACTTCCTCAAAGAAAACATTCTTATGATTATGGATTATATCCATAAATAGTTCAATTTATGTTAAGTGTTTTATAAGTATGAGATTATGTATTTTGATTCATAAACTGATCTAGTTTATGCCATTGTTTAGAAATGGCGCCTAGTGGAAGAAATGGAAACCGTATCAATGCACGCACTCCATGTAGGGATTGCCCTCCTTCTCAAGATAATTATAGTGGGGCTGGTGATGCAACTGGTGCTGATCAGCTAATCACCATACTGGGACAACTTACTCAGGTTATGAATAATAACCTTACCCGTATGGAGCACCCTGATCCGCAGCGTGGAGGATCAATGTTAGATCGATTCATGAGGCAACAACCACCAACGTTCAATGGGAATACAAATCCCTTAGTAGCTGAGCAATGGATATTTTCCCTAGAGAAAATATTTCAGGCTTTGGGGAGCAGTGAAAGGGAAAAAGTTATCATGGCAGTTTACCGCCTCACTGGAGATGCTGATCAATGGTGGTCATTGATTCAAAATATGAAGGAAGATGATGAAATATCAAATATGGAATGGAGGGAGTTCAAAGATCTGTTTTTAGAAAAATACTTCCCTCGCGACCATCGAGCAGATATGGAAAGGCAATTTCTGAGTCTGAGACAAAAGGAGGATGAGAATGTCACAAAGTATGAGGCTAACTTTAGAAGGTTAGCGAGGTATGCTGGAGATTATATTCGCAACCCAAGAAGTAATATTGATCGTTTCTTTGATGGGTTAAAACCATTTATCCGTCGAGCATTAGTCTCACAATCCTTTTCATCGTACGAAGACATTGTCTCTTGTGCTATCAAGACCGAAAAGGAATTCTCTAAGTCTTATGACTTTAAAGAAAATAAAGAGAAGAAGAGACCCGCTGATCAATCTGGGAATGGAAATAAGGGGAAGAAAGGAAAGGTTGAATATCCATCTTGTGGTAAATGCGGGAAGAAACACCCCGGTAATTGCTTGAAGGGAATGGGAGTCTGTTACAATTGTGGTGAAAAAGGCCACCAAGCTCATGATTGCAAGGGGAAGAAGGAAGCTACCAACGTTCAGTGCTACAATTGCAGGGAGATGGGGCATTATGCAAATGAATGTCCTAAGCGTCAGGAGAACTTACCTCAGAAAAGGCCAATGGATCAAGGCCAGGCTTATGCTATCACTACTGCTGAGGTAGAAGCTCCGAAAGACGTGGTGGCAGGTAATTTAATGGTTTCCTCAAGTTTAGAAAATGCATTATTTGATTCTGGATCATCGCATTGTTTCATATCTTCCCAGTTTGCTAAGAAAATTAGATATTTCCAATTTGATTTAATAAGGGAGTTGTCAGTTAAAACTCCTAAGGGAAGTATCGTTGCAACAAAGTTTTGTGAATCAGTCCCCATTAGAGCACATAAATTTTCTTTATCTGCTGATTTCATCGTCATACCTATGATTGAGTTTGATATAATCCTCGGTATGGACTGGCTTTCGGACTATGATGCGAAGATTTATTGTAAGAAGAAAGAGGTTACGATTCTTGATGATAATGATAAGGAGCACCTTATTTTTAGAGCAGAATCGTCACCACCTAATTCTTATTTAGATCCACCCCCAGTAGCTCAACATAATTCAATTATTGGGGAGGAAGAGAATGAAATAACTGTCGGTGAGGAAAGGAATGTTCAAATAGAGGATGTACCTGTTGTGAAAGAATTTGTAGATGTATTTCCGGAAGATTTACCTGGACATCCTCCAGAACGAGAAGTTGAGTTTTCCATTGATTTGATTCCTGGATCAAGGCCTATATCGAAGACCCCTTATAGAATGGCCACTGTAGAGTTAGTCGAATTAAAGAAACAACTAGAGGAATTGAGTAATAAGGGATTTATTCGCCCTAGTGTTTCTCCATGGGGAGCCCCTATTCTTTTTGTTAAAAAGAAAGATGGATCTATGAGGTTATGTATCGACTACAGGGAGATCAATGCTATAACGATAAAGAACAAGTATCCCCTACCTCGTATTGATGATTTATTTGACCAACTGCATGGAGCTCAATACTTTTCAAATATTGACCTTCGATCTGGATACCATCAGTTTTGTGTAAAGAAGGAAGACATTCCGAAAACAGCATTTCGAACCAGGTACGGGCATTACGAGTTTACTGTAATGCCGTTTGGATTGACTAATGCACCCTCTGTATTCATGGATCTAATGAATAGAGTTTTCAAGGAGTATCTTGATGAATTTGTGGTCGTATTTATTGATGATATCTTGGTATACTCCAAAACCTACGAAGATCATGAAAATCACTTGCGCATTATCTTGAAGACTCTGAGGAGGCATGAATTATATGGGAAGTTTAGCAAGTGTGAATTCTGGCTTCATGAGATTTCTTTTCTTGGCCATATTGTCTCAAAAGATGGAATCTCTGTTGATCCTTCTAAGACCAAGGCAATCCAAGAATGGCCAGCACCTACGAGTATAACTGAGGTACGCAGTTTTATTGGTCTGGCAGGTTATTATCGACGTTTCTTCCAGAATTTTGCCCGATTGGCTAACCCATTAACGAAGCTCACACGTAAAGGGGTTAAATTTGTTTGGACAAAAGAGTGTGAAGAATAACTGAAGAGAAGATTAGTCAATGCTCCTATATTGACTCTACCATCAGGGAATGATGGGTTCGTTATTTATAGTGATGCATCGAAGAAAGGACTTGGCTGTGTCCTTATGCAGAATGATAGAGTTATTGCCTATGCATCACGAAAGTTGAAAATTCATGAACAAAACTATCCTACTCATGATCTCGAGTTAGCAGCTTTAATATTTGCTTTGAAGATATGGAGGCACTACCTCTATGGTGAAAAGTGTGAGATTTATACTGATCACAAGAGTTTGAAGTATATTTTCTCATAAAAAGAACTCAACATGAGGCAAAGGAGATGACTTGAATTACTCAAGGACTATGATTGTACGATACACTACCACCCGGGGAAGGCAAACAAGGTGGCATATGCTTTGAGTAGAAAAGACCATGGAGTTTTGAACAATATGAGAATTGAAAGGGATCCAATTTTCATGGATCTAGTGAAGATGGACATGGGAATAACCAGGGAAGGTGAAACATCAATTCTTTTTCAAATGATTGCCAAACCATCTTTACTAGAAAGGATTAAGAGTTCTCAGACCAATGAAGAAGAATTTAAGAAGAAGATTAAAGCTGTGAATGATGGGAGATTGAGAGACTTTGTGTATGAAGATGGAATTTTGAAATTCGGGAAGAGACTTTGTGTTCCCGATTTACCTAATCTAAAAAGGGAATTGCTGGATGATGCTCATAGTTCCAATTTCTCTATACACCCTGGGAGCACCAAAATGTATAGAGATTTGAAGGAACATTTTTGGTGGGACAACATGAAGAGGGAGATTGCTGATTTTGTGTCAAGATGTATGGTTTGTCAACAAGTGAAAGCTAGAAGGCAACAGCCTGGAGGAGTCATGAAACCTCTTCCCATACCGGAGTGGAAATGGGACAATATTACGATGGACTTTGTCATGGGGCTACCAAAGACTCCTAGAAGGAACGATGAAATATGGGTTATTATTGATCGTCTTACCAAGTCAGCACATTTTCTTGCTATAAGAGAAGATCTACCCCTGGAACGTCTAGCAAGACTATACATTAATGAAGTTGTGAGACTTCATGGAGTACCCCTATCGATTGTTTCTGATCGTGATCCCCGTTTTACTTCAAGATTTTGGAAAAGTCTTCAGAAATCCCTGGATACTGAACTTCATTTGAGCACTGCTTACCACCCTCAGACAGACGGACAATCAGAACGGACTATTCAAACCTTAGAAGACATGTTGAGATCTTGCTCACTTGACTTTCAGGGTATGTGAGATCCATATTTACCACTGGTAGAATTTTCCTATAACAATAGCTTCCATTCGAGTATAGAGATGGCACCATATGAAGCGTTATACGGAAAGAGATGTCGTACACCAACCTGTTGGGATGACGTTGGTGAAAGAAAACTTGTAGGCCCAGTGCTGGTGGAGGAAACGGTGGAAAAGGTGAAAGTAATCCAAAATCACATCAAAACAGCTCAAAGTAGGGAGAAGAGCTATGCCGATAATCGAAGGAAGGATTTGGAATTTCAAGTCGGTAATCATGTTTTCCTAAAGGTATCTCCATGGAAGGGAGTCATACGTTTTGGAAAGAAAGGTAAATTGAGTCCCAGGTACATCGGACCTTTCGAAATTCTAGAACGAATTGGGGCTGTAGCTTACCGATTGGCAATGCCGCCAAGTCTCTCCAAAGTTCACGATGTGTTCCACGTATCTCTATTGAGGAAATACATTCCTGATCCGACGCATGTACTCACCTATGAGGAATTAGAACTGGAACCCGATCTGTCTTATCGCGAAGAGCCCGTCATTATTCTTGATACGAGAGAACAAGTGCTGAGAAACCGGACGACGCGTCTGGTAAAAGTTTTGTGGAGAAATCATAAGATGGAAGAGGCAACGTGGGAACCCGAGGAACTTATGATGAAGAACCACCCGAGTCTTTTTATGCAGTAATACCCTAGAAATTGCGAGGACGCAATTATTTGAAGGAGGGGAGAATGTAACACCCCAAACTTCCACGGTACGTTTCCCTTCGAATAATCGATAGCGTGTGTTGTACGCAACCTCGAGTTCTAACACACACCACAACTAATTAAACTAGCCGTTGTGAATAGTAATACCTACTTTTTGAAATCATATATATTTTATATTTCAAAATGGACTTCATTTTTGGATTCTGAATATTGAAATTAGCCTAGGGTGAAATTTTGGTACTTTTCGGATAACTTTTATATTTTGATGAATAGTGAAAATTACTAAATTTTAATTAAAAACAACTTTTTTAATCAAAATAATTAATAGTGATAAATTGTGAATTTGAGTGGTTTTAAAGTATTTTTAGAATATATTTTTACCATTTAATATAATGTTGGTCATTGGACATAATTTTACAATTAAACCGAACATAAACAAGTGTCAATCTTTTTATAGTTATTATCTCTTAAAAACACGCTTTTTGTTTTGACAGCGGGAATCAATTTTAAATTAATTTCTTCCACTTCTGTGTTTTGAATTTAGGAAAATGGATTCCATATTTGGAATCAGGATGTTCAAATTGTGTAAATAGGTAACTTTTATTTTTAGACATTTTGAATAGTTACTATGGTAAATATTTTATTTACCATGGTTAAAGGGTAAATCTGGTAAATAAGGGATAAAAAATAATATTATAATAATACAAAATTACCCTAAAACGTGTCCTAACCTTATTGGAGGACACATACCCGACCATGAGCATCCTTGGGTCAATTTGGGGACCCCTTGGAGCCACTTGTATGTGGTAGGGACACTTTATATTAATAAAGTTAAAATAAAAATAAAAATGGCATAAGCATACATCTTTTAGAAGAACAATTTTTACATAGGGTTATACATGTTTGATTTTCGATTATAAATATTCATTAGAAAGATAAATAGATTTCCTACATAATGATATTTTATTTATAATTTTTAGACATCAAATAATTTAAATTAATAAAGACACAATAATGATGAAATGTTTACCTCATTAATAAATCATTTAAATAAATAAGATTATAATGATTAAAATATTATCTAAAACCTGTCCAATTCTTATTGGTTGATGTTATTTAGAATATTAGTCATCTTATATTCGACCTCAATGATTTTTGGACCATTTTAAACCGAATATAATTATATTATAATGTAATACTTTCACTCTTTCCTAAAGAGCCCCTCTTCTCCCTTATAAAAGGAGACCACTTCTACTCATTCCTCACACCTCTCAAGCCACTTGGCTCATCCAAACTCTGCCCAACTAATCTCCCCACATCCCTCTCCCCCTCCTTGAAGCTTCTCCTTAGGCAGAAATCATTTCAAGAAGTCCTTTGGTTCCAACCAAAGTGAGTTACCTAAATTAAAGGTAACGATTTCTCTTAAATTATTTTCCTTTATTTTGCTTCTCCAACCCCCAAACTCTTTTTATTTCCTTTCTTTTGTAACAACACCAGTATCCTCAATATACTAGGATGTTGTTATAAGAAGGATTCAAACTAAACATACACAAAACTCCATCTAATGGATGATGAACATAATGTTTCTGTGGATGGAAAACTAATGCCTCACGAAACGATGATTGTTCAAATACATCTTACCGCCTCTCATGGTGGCCATTATGATGGCACTGTAATTAAATATGATATTAATGATATATATTTTATATATAAGTTTCTGTAATTCCATTTTATTTCATACCATTATTCGTTTCATGTTGTATATACATACGATAATTTCATTTGAGGAAGTGCGGACTACCGCCCCCTTAAAATGATATGACTCGTTCATACCACACATGGAACGTATAAAGGATGGTGTTAATGAACTTATGTAACATGTATAAAATATTATATTATACTGGAATAGTAATATACCTATGTATCATTGGTATTCGATTCTTTTAAAATAAAAATTAAATGGAAGTAGCGTTCGTGCGTACGTACGGACTACCGTCTCCACGAACGCGATGAGATTCATTTTCCATCGTATCCATTCAAGTATAATTATAATTTGATGATTTAAAAATGATGTTTAAAGACTTGATACCATTCTAGATTTGAATAATATACAACTTATCCTTTACAAACATGGCTTATGTAACAAAACATATAAAAGAAAATGAGTAAGTTAACACCCGAAACGACGATAATTTTAAGATATTATTATCAAATCAGTATTAAAAGATCATATATGATATCATATTAATGTATATGATTCTTGTATAATTTAGTAACAATTATTTCACTATTATACAGGAGGTTAACCTACCCCAACCAAGGAAAAGTACAAGGTTAGGGTTTACTTTACAACCTCTTCATTATCCAAGGTTGTTTATACGTAATAATCTACTGGGATCTCTTTATCATCCACATCCATGTTTCTTAAAAATGTATTTCAAAACATTTTTACTATTTACTAGAATATGAGTTAAAGTCATTTATACCCTTTTTGACTTTTATAAGTGGTTTATAACGGAATCTTTCGGTCGTATTCAAAACAAGGTCCTTTTTAACCTTTTCGACAGAATTAAGGTAAGAATGTTTTTTAACTTATACGGCGGGTGCGGTTATTTTACGCCGTTATAAAATCTTCAAAGCTTTCCTTACAAGCTTATAAGATTATTTTTAAAGAAAATGTTTTATTTTATATGGATCTTAAATGATTTCAAAATAAAAGGAGATATTTCTTTAAAAAGAATTTTGATTTCATCTATGTCAACATCCTTTGATGGATTTTAAGATTATTTGAAGTTGATTTATTATGATACAAAACATCTATATTGTATTGAAGATTTTTTGATATGTTTAACTGTGGATGTGATATTTTTATACCATTCATAGTTTATGGTGAAATTATTGACATTTCGTATGCTAGTTTCAATACGAATGTTTATGTTATATTTAAACCTTTTCATATGGGAATGCATTGGACTTAATATGTGACGGGTGGAGCCCGCTATAGCTCCTCGATGCATCGGTAGGTCTCATGAGACAAACTAGTGTCTTGGCACAAGGCCTTGACAAAATCTTATTTGTAGTCTTGGCACGAGGCCTTGACTATGTGGTTATGATAGTCTGGCATTATGCATTCCAACATTATGAAAGTGGTTATTGATTTTTCATGTGATTATTCGATTAGTAGAATAACCATGTGAATAAGTAAATGGCATTATTTCATTTCATTTATGCCATACTATGTTGAAAGTTCAAGTTTTAATGGCTTTTGTTTTAGTTATACATTGCCTTAAATGTTTATTCTTATTTATGAAAGTTTCCGCTATATTGTTATCCTTACTGGGCATTTGATCTCACCCCTTTTCTATGTTTTATTTTTCCCAGGAAGTGAAGAAGTAAATTATGAATGACCTGCAGGGATATTATGTGGGGATATGAGTGTGGATTATGGAGACAATATGTTGTTGTAGTAGTTTTTCGTTTAATTATGTAATGTAAACCTAATGAATATATCTAGTGTTTCCAAGGCTACTAAACCAATCGGTCTTTCGAGATTTGATCTTTCTTGTGATCATGCCAATGTAACGAAGTAATGCACCGACTCTGGGCAGCTGGGGTCGGGGCGTTACAATAGCTCCTCATTGCATCAGTAGGTCTCATGAGACAACTAGATGTGTAATTGGCCAAGGCCCTTTCCCAATTTTAAATATGGTTATCGTTGAGGCCTTAATCATTTTTAGATGACTTGGTTGAGGCCTTGATAAACTGTTTTAGAATGTCCACCATTATACATTCCATCATTATGAAAATAATATTGATGTTTCATGTGGTCATTCCACTAGTAGAATACCCATTATTATGTTTTATTATGGCTATTTTTACTTATCTCATATTCTATCCATAAAAATATTCGTGTTTACTATTGGTAAAGGCATGGAGTTTCAATTATTCTCCATGCTTAATATTTATGTTATCTTTCGCTGTATTGCTTACCCTTACCGAGCGTTTGAGCTCACTCATATCTATGTTTTATTTGTCAAAGGATTCTAAGTAGTGTCTTATGATTGATATGCCGGGTTAAGCTAATTGAAATAATGGCATTCTAAAAGAACTATTTACACTGTGTTTTATGTTTGAAATTTCAATGTAATGTTAATGTATGTAATCTATTTTCCAAGACTGCTAAACTGATCAGTCCTTTGGGACTTGATTCCTTGTAATCATGCCAATGTATAAAAATAATTCACTGACTCTATATAAGTAGGGTCGGGGCGTTACATCAAAACCAAGATCATACCCATCCTCAATGGAGGGAATCATCCTTTTTAAAAATAATCAAACAACCATAAATGTGGGATGGGAAGCCAATCGAGAAAGATCACATACCATGATAGGTGGATATCCATAAATGTGATATTAGATTATACATTAATAATGTTCCTTGAGCCTTAGAATCCTATTCAAGACATAAAAATATAAGGGAGAACTTTTTTGGTTGAGTGGGATGAGTGATGGTAAAATATAAGTGTTAGATGAATTTTAAAATTATATTTCTAGGAATATAAATACATATGCATGGATTCCCATTCTATGGTGAAAAATTTATATAATTGTGTTCCCTAACCATGTTTCTCATATTGTGGAGATAAATTTATACCTAGAAAGAAAATGGTTTTGAAAACAATCTGTGAACCATATAATTGACCTCTATTTGGGGCTGCAAGGCTTGCTGGGTAATATGAACAGTATGGAAAAATCATAAGCCAACTGTGCACTACCATTTTTTCCTTTCAGAACTACCAAATTTCATCTAAAACACCTCACAAAAAACCCCCCCACGATATACACAAACATGCTTAAAATAGTACATGAAATTTTTCATGATACATCTCTATAAAAGGACTGTATATTATAATTTCACCACCATATAACAACACTTTATCAAGATGTTCTCCTAAGAATTTCTAAGACTAATTTAAAATGTTCAGTACATAGATACCTCTTATCAGAATTTATATCCCAACTTTCTCCCTAAATATGTACATGATACCACAATACTCCAAATATCAACAAGGTATTTCCCTAAAAAAAGTATCATTGAAATCTATAACATGAATCTGATTCTCTTTAAATAATGCATCTTTTATAGGCTCAATATCATCAACATCATCCAAGTGATAAGGGTTGGGGTGAAAATTCAATGTGAAACAAGAAATAATTTGTCTATAAAACTATACTTCTTTGTTTTATACAATTGGTATTCCACTATCCTGATTCACTCCACAATTTTTAGACATGTATATTCTAATATTACTACCCATCTACCGATTGGTGAACTATTTTACTAGAAAATACCTATGTATATATCTCTTAATGAATGTTCATCCATAATAAACAAGTGAAACATTATTCCTATTCTGATAGTAAACTCTACCACACCCCGTTTCAGTAGACTATCTCCTATACATACAAGTCTCCCAACTGGTCCACAAAGAAAGTCTCCCCGATAAGCCCAAAATATGCTACATTCATTATCAATAAATAATAACAAATATAAATCCATTCTTCTGTGGATTCTATAGGATAACCAACTCAAGACATTGGTAACATTAGACCACTTCAATTCTATAAAAGGGAATGATTTTAATAAACCCCTAGGTCATTGATACTCATGCTTCACATTTTGATATGTGTAGTATCGTGTCCAGAACCCTACAATCTCCTCTTTCATTCCTAGATGCCAAAACTATCAACATAGGTCATGGTACATTTTGTTCAATCATAGACCCACCAACCACTTTTAGGTATAGAATTAACACATCATATCCTCCCTAAAACTCATAAGAAAAACTAAAAGTCTATAAACATTGATTCTCTCATTATCATCTACAGTCCAATTTCAAGATGAATACCCACCATTAAGGATTTTTCTAATGGCCAGACACTCTAGATACACATTCTTCATCTCCCTGATTCAGCTCAAATATGTGGAATCCATTAATAATGATACAAGGTTTATCTTCTTCTATCAAACATGAACTTCTAAATGTATCTTATATAGAAAACTCTTCATTTTACACTTAGGGATAGACTCTTGAACATCATGAGTATGTGTTTTATTTCTCAAGGAATCATCAACACTTTTTCACTTATTAA
This sequence comes from Viscum album, assembly GCA_963277665.1. NCBI lineage: Eukaryota > Viridiplantae > Streptophyta > Magnoliopsida > Santalales > Viscaceae > Viscum > Viscum album. Next base: position 1,772,232,076 of record OY728146.1, on the reverse strand, counting down.
TAGTATATTATATATTAAAGTTGAATGATATCATAAAATCAACACATATACACATTTATAGATTCTAATATTTCAATTAAGATATATACTTTAATCTATTTTGATTTGTATCACAAATTTTTTTTTGTCAATAGATAATATCACAAACACATCATAGAATAATCAACTACTGCTTACTCGAGGTCATAAATATGGAAGTTCCATTCTTGTTTCTCCATCTTCTATGTCCCCTAAAACACAACGTGATACCCAAGAATCATCACTACACCCAGTCCCATCCTAGATTCATCACAAAACTCTGGGTACTCCTTTCCTATAATGGGTAGGATCAGGACTATAGTTGTAGTAAAACTCTTCTTAAACACCTAGAAATCATTATCACATACAATAGTCAATTAAAAATACTCCCCATTTTTATTGAATACCAAAAGTGGAAATTCCATGATCAATATTTCATCGATTAACCATCGAAAATATCCCACTATGCCTAGAAAACTAGGAATATCAAAGACATTCTTTGGATGATCCCAAGAAACCACTCTATAAACCTTCTCTACATCCATTGGGACACATTATTTTAAGATTATATAAAAAAATAAATATGCATCGTCAGTCCAAAATTAACACCTATATATCATGGATTATAACATATTCTCTCTCAGTATACTCTGGATGATGTCATGTTGTTGGGCATGATCATTATGAGTATGGGATTACGACAAGATGTTATGAAAAAAACCCAATAAAATGATCTAGGTATTAGTGGAAGATATGGTTTACCATTTACCTAATCACCAATAGTACATTCATCATTCTGAATGACATCATGAATAAATAGAAAAGGCTATACCTACTTGTAAAACTAATTTGTAGTATATCATAATATAAAACTCTCTATTGATGACACCCCGATGTCAGGTCACTCTTTGAGAACACACACACTCCCCGCAACTTTTTGAAGAGATCAATGATACATGGAATATGATATTAGTTCTTCACTATCATCATATTGAAACTTATTATAGTCACAACATAAACACAATGTCTCAACAAACACCATAGAAAATATATTTAAATAACCCCTAGGAAAAAAACATAGATGGATAAATAGATGATAAATATACTATTCTAGTTTAGTATTAATCACATGATTATCTATTAGTTCTACAGTTTATACTATAATAGAATCTATCTAATCCCCAATCATGAGATCAATCATTTTATAAACAACTATATCAAGTGGAATCCTTGAAAATTCCACATGAAGAAAATCCTATAACATATATAATATGGGTTGAAAGGCATCATAATTACATTCCCTACCATCAAGAAAACCACATGTTACCAAAGTGGTGAGATCCCCTTATTTCTAATGATCTTTCCATGACATACCCATATCGATATCCCTCTCTCCCAGACAAACTAAACTATCCCGCTTAAGAGATGTAAATGTCATTCTCTTATTATCGCAATGTATGTGGTCTTGGTATTCTACAAACCAGTACAATCCCAAAATCAATTCAACGACGGAAATATTATGTTTATAAAAATAACATAGTAAAGAACCATCCCCACCCTTGAGAGGACACCCCTTTCACAAGAATATTTCTATCAACCATACTCCCAATGGTGTATCAATTTTCATAACCACACTCACAATATCCATTTTCAGACTCAAACCATTCCCAAGATAAACTAATAAAATAGAATGGAAGGTGCTCATATCAAAAATGGAACCATCATGCATATAATCTAACAGAATAGTACATCCAACTATTTATAGTACATCCGTATTATCCACATGTGTAGGATCGACTACAAACAACTATCTGGCCCCTATTACATGTAATGCAGTCTGAGTCCCCAGATATGAACCACTCTACAAATATAAAAATTAATTTCCCATAAATATGACATCCACTACCTCATCCTCCATGGCTTATAGAACTATAAAAATAAGATGGGTATAGGGTAAAATACCCCATTATCGTACGCTATTTCTTTTTTGATACTCTGTAATTACCCATATTTCATGGAATCTTGTAGATCCACTATTGTTTATCCATCCTATAGCAAGCACAAAAGTATGCTAGTGGTCAGGGACACTATCTATGAATGTGGACTGTCCAACCTCACTAGTTACAAATCACATTGTTAATGACCTGAGTCATTGATCCTTCCCCCGAGACACACTATTTTCCATTGATATGGTAATCATTTTTATATTGATGCATGAAACTATCAGATGATGTACTCCCAATTAATCTTAAAGTAACCAAATTCATCTCACTAGAAGACACCTTAAAGATCCCCTTAGATATGAGATCCCAAGTCATGAGTTTAGAAAACATATTCACCCTTAAGATGTTTTCCTAGGACATAATTTCATATTTTTTCCCATCTAGAAAATGTCTGACCGACATTTCCATAACTCATAAACATTTCGGAATAATGAATTAAAAATCAATATACTATCATATAAGGCCTATCATAGATATTACCCCATAGGCCATGTTCATAAAATAAACTACCATAACCTATATTACACTCTCAAGGTAAATGTTCTAGAATAAAATATCATGGATGCACATCCCCAAAATATTTTCCTTCTTTCCGTCCTTAGACTAGATGTATAACCAATGCGTCACATAAGAAAGTAACATATATAATCTAGTTTGACTCTCTTCTTAGTAAGAGTCTATAAGTGTTAAATTATTTTATGGATAAACTCAATTCAAGACTCAGATGCCTCAGGTCTGCATTCTTCAGTGAAATGCAGTGGGTGAAAAAAATAATAACCCAATGTTCGGTTGGATATACTCCTCACAACCCTCTTTGGGTCTCTTTAAATAAATTTCATAATATGAGAAAATATTTCATAGGACATCTCCCCATCATCATCATCTGGAACTATCAGATCATATTTTTCCACTACTAGTTGATCATTTATAGCCATGTCTTCTTTCCATCCTATCAACATTAATCTTTGTGGATGCATATATCTAAAATTACAAACATATTTCTCAGGAAAGCTAACACATAATTGAAACATTTTATTAGGATTTATTCACATAAATACATCACAAGGCATCCCATATTCCCCACCATAAGGTCAAAATTACGGATCAATCACTACCCTCAACCATCCCTCATCTAGTTCGTGGATAACACAGGGTAAACATATTCACTATACATATTTCTCATTAGACACCAGTTTATACATTTCAATTATCAAATTTTTAATCATTTACAATTACTAATTTCATATTTGTTTATTTTTATTTTAAATTACACAAAAAAATAACATTTCATTTAATAAATTTAACCAAAAACATGACTTTTAGTCCATGAATAAAATGATACATGTGAAAACAATTATTGAGTGGATAGAAATATGTATGCTTACAATACTATCAATTTATTCTAGTCCATGAGGAAAAAATATTAAAAACAAAAACATCACACAATAATTGAATCACCCAATCTAAAATAACATCTAACTATAACTATAAATATCAATAACTATAATCCCCCACTAGGTACTTGAATTTTACCCCAATACATTGGTTATATACTCCCATACACAAGAACTTATCCTAGGAATAAATCACCCCATTATCATATATAACATTCCTATATATTATAAAGAAATAATAGAAAATAAACCTAACACATTTGATTACAATTTAAAATGACTAGTTTCAGATTCTAGTAGCTGTTACCCTGAGACGATTCGCTACGTGATCTCAGGTGTACCTCATCATATGACAAAGGATTTCCATGAGAAGCAAGGGTCAAATATATAACATGGGAAAACAATAACCTCTTTATCATAGAATCACAAAAATTTACAAAAAAATAGTTACCTAATTATATTACCAACAACCATCTATAATACATTAACAATATATACCAAAATCACAAGATGAACCAAAAAAAGAAACAATTACCAAACCAAAATAGTAAAAATTTAATTTTATATGAGTTAAGTGTCAATATGAAATACCATACTAAATACACAATTAAAACATATTTTTTTCCCCTATATCATGTATAGTTCCTTTTTTTTTTCTCAATCCTAAAGAATACATCTAATATACTTCTCTTCTCATGTCTTTTCATACAAACATGAAATCTATTCAAGTTCTGATCGGTGAGGTTGAGTAGGGTGTGAGTATAACTTAGCAGGACACCAAAAATAACATCTAAAACAATATACCATCAATGAAATGGTATGGAAATATATAAATTATAAACTATAAGTTATAAAATATGAATTTTTTTGATTCAGTTATCCGTTAATTGACAACATAAATTTAACAGGTTCATAATAAAATTTGAACAATCAATAACTGATTTGGTCCATGAAAGAGTTTGAACTATCCCCAAGGGATTTCAAATATCACAAAACTAATGGGTGTTCATTTATCATTTTTTTCTATTTAATATATCATCTACTTGGAAAATAACTCGATGAATACTTTATGGGTCTAGATTTCCATATATATATCAACTTGTGGGTATTTGATGCTTCATTCTGTGTCCTAAACACATTTTTTTCACATGTGGGATTTTCAAGCATCAGTCTATGTCCCACACATGTATACTGGTTAATCACATGTAGGATTTTGAAGCATCATACAATATCTCACACATGTATATTAGTCAATCACTATGCAGTTTTAAAGAAACATTCCATATCCCACACACATATATCACATATATAAAAATATCCCTTATAAAAAATTCATCTCATTCTTTAATATTAGTCATTATTACACTTATTGTCAAACATTCGAATCATGGTACACTTCATAAATTTTCAATGATGGAGTTTCATCATTTTCATTCACATGGAATAAAATGATCAAATCACTATTAAAATGTTCTTCCACATTTAATCATATAATTAATTAAACCTTCAATGATAGTCCTAAAATCCCCTAATTCCCATTTTCATTCAATTCAAAATTAAATTAGTCAAAAAAATTAAACAAACCCATTTATTTACAAAATTTAAAATTACATTACATGACCAATATCATAATACGATTCATTAATTATCTAATTAATTAGTCCAAATCCATATTCAATTTACAAACGTTCCATTTGAAATTCCACAATATTTACATGAAATTATAATTATTCACTATGGGAATATATATTTATACAAAAAAAACATAAGATCATTGATAGAAATTAACCAAGGGAAACCCCTAAGTTGAAATGAAATGATGAAATCCACAACAAAGAATGAGATCTAGATCATAAACCCAGATAAATAAATAAAAAGATTATAATCTATCATACTCAAGATCTAAAACAATCACCAACTGGTTAAATCAACCTCTCAAAATATGATAGAATGAAATTTTTTAGGAGATAATGTAATTGGTAATGGATTACAAACATAGAGACTTTCACTTCCATTAATTGGATCATTGATTCTTCAAGAAAAGAGTCTGTAGATCCTTGAAATTACCTCCTGGACCACCAAAAAATGTGGACAAACTTCATTGGTTTTTTTTGCGGTAGAGTGATTATGGATACTAGGGGATCATTATTTTAAAAATAAAAATTCATGTAAAATAATTTTCCATGTTCTGCATTCTTAGGTTGGGTTCATATTTATCAAATTGTACTCCCTAACCATGAAACTCACCTTAAGGGTGCACCGTTTGGACTAAGAGGTGGCATGATTTTCTATGATTTCCAAAAACCTTGAAATATTCTTCTTTCTAGGGTTTCATAGTTTTCTAGGGGTAGGAGAACAGTTTTGTAAAATAGTGTGATAATAGTGCACAAAAATGTTTTCCTTCCAAAATTACAAAATTTCACTAGAAACAACCAAAACATCCATTACAATATATACCAAAACAAGTGTAAATGTGAACATATAAGGGAGCCTAAAAAATATCTAGATAAGGATGCGATACTACACCTAAGTGGGTTCATTATAGAAACCATAATGAATTCAATATCATATATATAATATAATTTCATTATATTAATGTAACATCAATTATTCATTCAATATGTAACATCCATGAAAAAAACAAATTAATAATGTGTATCTGTGGACTGTTGTCTTTATGACATGATTCTCTTTATTTTCAATCCCCATATACTTTGGATGCTATAAACAAATGGTTTTATGAATATTTTTCTTTATTTGACAATTTATAAAATTCAGAACTTACAACCATTTCTATTTACCTTTATTCCACCCATTTAATGAATAATTATATCATTCATCATTCATTTGTGAGGACAACATGCACCATGAGTGACATGTTTTATTTGTACTAACCACATAAAATTGAAAGACATAAACATTTACTTAATGAACAAATATTAATTTTATAACTTTTTTATATTTCATTAATGATAAATTTTATATATAGTCACCATATCCATATTTTACGAAATGGGAACACTAATAATTCATATGTGTGGAATAGTTCCTCCATGAGAGATGAATTTCATTTATAAAAACTACCAATAATTAATGTTCATATGAGTTTATTTTACATAAAAATATAAAAAATATTAAATCTATAAGATAATATAATTATTATATTAACATTATGTAATATAAAATTCATTCTCATTTGGTCATTTTGAAATGATTTTGTTTTATTCAGTTTACCACTGACCTAAGAAAGGATGAAATTTATATATATTTAATGAATAAGTAATTATATATAATTTTAATTAATGGTAATAAAATTGTGTTAAATATGTTTCAAAGACTATTTTGTATAATATTAATATATAAAAATGTTAATAAGATAACATCTTTTTCCATTAATAACTAACAGACCATGTTTTCTCTTGTTTCACCCTCATGAGTCACAATAAAAAATTTTGTGGGAAAAAATGGAACATTAAAAATATAAATGTTATATATATTTAAAATTAATATGAAATATAGTAATTATGAACTAGGTATATATGATTACCAATCACTATTAACATTAAAAATATTCTGTAAAAAAATTAAAAGTGTTGACACCAAATGATAAAAAAAAGATATAATGAACCAATATATTTATAGTAAATATTTATAAATGAAGTATATAAAAGGTTAGTATACTTAAATTTTGTTCTAAAATTTAAAATTAATATTTTTATTTGTGTTTAATTGGAATTCATAATGTTATTCAATAATTATGGATATAAAGTAAAGGATTTTTGTTAGAAACATCATTTATTGAGACATGTTTTACTTTATGAACCAAAAAACTTTTATAAAATTATAATCATTCCTAATTTTTAGGCTATCCTAAAATCAATTTTATTTAATATATTTTTTCCACCTTTTCGTGAATTTTTCAATTTTTTGGTTTTTATTAAATGTTTACTCATGTCATAATTGTTTTCTCAAATGTAGTACATTTCCCCATGAGTCAAGAAATCTCTACTATTTTTGATATTCCAACAATAGTTTTCTGACAATTATCTTTCTAAAAGGTATATTACATTTTTCTATATTTTTAATATTTCTCTTCCTTAAGATACTCTATTTAAATGAAATTATTCCATAGATAAATGAATGATCTTTATATTAATTACTTCTATACATTCTAGTGTATATTTTTTCTTTCATATCATTGTTTTACATTTGAAAATTATTTTACATAATGTTTTAATTGATCTTTATGTTTAATTTTTATCTTATCAATGAATGCATTTCCATTATTGATATTCTTTTTATTTCAAAAATGGTTTTAATAGGCGTATAATGTTTTCAACATGATTAGATATCTAAAACATTTTCATTCAAAGAAATTTTTTAAAATGATCCAAAATGACGATTTTCAAAAAACAATTGAAATGCTAATTTCTAATAAACATAATTCTAATTTTTTTAAAATAAATCAAATAAATGTGCTTGTATGTGTAATTCCCATAAAAATTGAACCTCTTTTACTAGACTCTATATGAGTGAATTTCTCAGCTTCCATTTTAATTTACTTTGAGACATTCTCTCTATGATATCATTTTCATAAATTATTATTATCATGGATTAATATAGTCATTATTTTTATATCAATTCAATATAAAGGGTAAATTGCTATTTTTTAAAAAATATATCAAAATTATTATTAGATTTTTTTCTTATATGTCTAATACTTGATCGTGTGTATTCATAAAATGACGGCTTCTACGTTCTTTACATAGATGGGTAATGAAATTATATTGTTAATAAATGTTACAATCCATCACATGTTTTATATTCCATAATCATCATATTTTTAATTCATTATTTACATCCAATACTTTTCCACAGTTAATGTATTATATTCCATTACATGATAAATAGGAATTACCCAAGATTTCTAAAACATCAATAAGTATGGTAAATGACAAACTAAACTAAATCCATGTCATATATGGTGTAAATAACATATAAAAAATATTCCTATATTATTTGTTACCTGGAATGATGATTTCATTCACTTAAACCCATTTATTTTCATGGGGATTATCATGTCATGTTTATTGGTGAAATCATGAAGGAATCCTAATTGAACCACTACCGAAGGATGCAATTCCATTTTTATTTTATTTGTTATGAGATATTCATTGAATACATGAGACACACATACTTATGGTTTTCATTAGGTCATTATTTGGAAAATAATTATATATCCCTCTTGGAAATTGGGTAATATATCCATCTCCCAAGATATCATGGTGAATTGGTAGTGATAATATCTATATATGATATTTATGTAGTTATCATAGACAACTACGTTATGTCAATGAGGTAGGTTTGATTTACATATAATTATTATATAATGTGTATTATGTATCCAAATTTATAATATTAAATACTCTTATGTTATGATCAATATTTTATACATATAAATTTGATAGTATACCTTTAATACATGATTCCATTATTATGATCATCCTCATTATGATATATTTCCTTTCCTCCTATCATTGATGTTATTATTTTTTTCTATTTGTATCCATATTGATCATTTCCGAAAACCCTTTCTTACGGTTCCCATTCCCTAATTCATTAAAGATAATATAATGTATTTTATGCCTAGATTTGTATCTTTTATATACAATTCATAAGAGATGTTGAAGACTCCTTATGAATTTACTATAAAATTAAATAGTGGAAAAAATAATCATTTACGACAATACTTGATACTTGTATTTTGTAATTTTCTGAAAATATGAAAAACTATAAATCAAAAGGTCCTTGGATTGTAAACATGTGAAAGTTATTATATTACAATATGTGTATCAAATAAAATTTTAATTTATATTTGTTTTTGTCACCAGAGCTGGGACTTTGGCTCTCGAAGAACTACACTTATAATCATTGAGATGCCATAGTAGTTGACCAACACCAAACCCGAACATCCATTTATGTAAAAACACCATTATCTAGTCTAGTTCACACATTGAATTGACAACATGATTATATAGTGAAACTGTTACCCTGATTCCCATAATGTATGTATTTCCTCCAAAATCCTAGATTGATCATCAATTTAAATTAAACATTTTACAATAAATCTCTATAAATAATTTCCACCAAACAATATCTAATTATCCAAACAACCACATATTAGTACTTTCGTGGCCAATATCTCTAGAATGTTCTTGACATCAAAAATTGTAAAACAAAAACATCACCACATTGTTTTATCATTATTACTTAATTTAGGATGTATTGTTTAATACATCTATACACCCACACTTATGTTTAACATAAAAATAAATATGACCCAATAGTTAGATAAAAAAACTACCCATCTTAGTGTCACGACCAACCAACTATCACTATCACACAATAAATATTTCTCGCTCTCAAATAACATTACCAAACATTTCATGACCTTTTCTCCAAGGCCCACATCGTGACTACCCAAAGACTGCCTTCCAATGTCCACGGGCAGGAGAGTAGCACCAAAATAATTATTCCACAAGTGGGAGGTATTATATTGAGTACATGTACATAGAAGAACAACCCATAGAAAAATTTACTAGAAGGTGAATGAAAAAAAACCATGCATTCAATCCACTAAGTAAAACTCAACCAGATTACAACGGAGAGTAAAGAATATGTTAGAATCTCGGGCTAGTATACATTCCCACCAAAAGAAAAATATAAAAAAAGTAAAACTCCAAGTCCCTGAAGCTCCTCCACCAGGAAACATACACAAAGGTTAGGTGAAGGGTAGCTATCTGAAGTTATAGTTGTACACACCATAAATCTAATCTCACTAAACACCAATAGGTCCTGGTCTTCCCTAGAATCTGTCAAAGAATCAGTCATCCTCCAAAACACGACACGTGCAGGCAAAGCCCATGCAAGGATGGTAAGACAATACTCAGTAGGGATCCCCGAAACCACTATGGTAAAACACATGATAAAAACCGAAAAGTAATTCACATTAATCTATACACATGTATATTCCCATACATATACCATGGATATCTGTATATACTCATTTGATCAACTATGAAAACATGTGGTCTCAACCACACATCCAACTTCAGGATTTTCATCGAAGGATTAATTCATGTCACAAAAACCAGGATATCATAGTCTATGAGCTCAGCCATCTCTAATGGCACCCATCAGAGAGATTCAATCCTTCATGTACAATATTTATATTTTGAATGTTATGTCTGAGAGAACGTGCTCCATTAGAAATATTCTACTAGGTCCGACTCTAGTGTCCAGCACTAGAGGACTAGTCGTCATAGCCTTGCAATGGATGCATGAAAATGGAAACACAAGTGAAAAAGTCTACTTCTCATCTCAATGCTTAGATGGGGGGCACTGATCTAGACTAACATGTGATACCTCAGTTTCTCTTGAAAGAAGCGACCCATACCTCAATCCATCATGGGAGCACTAAATCATATCTAGGTATCATTTTCATCAAGTGAATGGTAATGCTCCTCACTAATATGTCTAACAATCAAGGGATGTCAATCACTAATTTAGGACACACACCCATCTTGGTAGGGGAGTACTACTCAGTTACTGAAGGACTTGCTCCCTGGTATGACCGGATAATACTACACATGAAAGATACACACCCTATATCGGTAGGGGAGTACAACTTCATATATCGTTTACCTATACCCTAATCGGTAGGGGAGTACGGCTCAGTAACTATAGGACCTACACCCTGGTAATATAGTATAGTACCTACTATGTCTGTCTATTCACTCGGGGGGACCCTCACCCTAGTATGTTAGGCGCGTACCCACCCCAGGCTCGGGGACCCACTCTCTAGATTGAAAGGGTAGTACTGAATCTGTCATAGCACTATATAAGGAGGACACACACCATTAAATGGCATGGGAGTACAGACTCCTACAATAGATTACCTTCTTCTAACCAAGTTCAAGAGTACCAAATTTACATGCGTTAGATATACATGACATGTTCCCTAGACCAATAGGAGAGTACCAACTCCAAGGATAGAGGACCTGCTCCCTGGCATGATAGGGGAGTACCGACTCTTCCATTACGAACTTATTTGAGAACCAACACCCTAATATATGGAGAGTCACTTCTCTACCAAACTAGAGATATAAGGAGTATTAGCACATTGAGTCATCAAGGGAGTAACTGTCATAACATCTCATCAAAAGAATCACCCCGATTCTACCCAAAGGCTGCCCATACCGGGAGAGCCTTCACATCAAACCAAATACTCCATCCATTAACTATATCAAAAGTTCACTTAGAGTATCTAAAAAGAACTGTCATATCCCAAGAATCTTAATTCCATATATGGATGGTCAAACAGATGATTCGTTTATAAGATATGACCATTTTAGCAAAACAGGGTCTAGTTGCATCTGGGTTGGGTCTGATTCGGTCGACCCTACCCAACACGACCCAGGTCTGACTCTACTGATTGAGGCCCAATAGTAGGAACCTGACCTTCCATTTGAGCATGTCAGCTTCCGCAGACCAGACATGGCTCTACCGCGTCTGTCCCACCCTAGGAGGCCCCAGCTGGCGCCACCACCTCAAGTGAACAAGTCCGCTCATGTGGACCGGTTCATCGAGTAGGACCCACAACAAGTAGTGGGACCAGAACACGCCACAACTGTGGTTTCATATCCTTCATGGGGATGTGGTGTGGTTACCTCCAACCTGCTCCACTGTAGTATACTGGCACCAACGCATCAGAAGATTTTTCCACAGGCCACAGGACATCCTCCTATGTTCCGTTATTGATCTGGAGGGTGTTTCAGAACCCTTGGGGAACAATATTCATTTTTTGGGGTTCAAAACATCATTTGCACCCTTTTTGCAGAGAATATATTGATTGGAATCATAAATCAAACTGCCTTGATCTGGTCACCATCATCATTGTCTCACCTCTGTCGCTGTTGTTTCAAGAATCGTTGTGCAATGACTGACTGCTCATCATCCTCCATAGAACAAGAAGAACATCCGTTAGGTGGGGTGGGAGAGGAATACCAAACATCTTCATGAATAATGGACCTCCTTTTTCATTCCTCACTGCTTTTATCCACTCCCATTATAAAATTTAATGGGGAGAATTAAAATTTATTTATGAAATGATTTAATCTCCAAATATAATCCCTATAGAAAAATCACTCCTATAAGAATGATCGAACTCTTGGTCAACCTGTTATTGTGTTGATCCACATTCATCATTTAAAAATATGAACATGGAAATGAATGGAATATAGATAAATATACCTACCTTGGTAGGATCTTTTGTTAGTGATGAACGGTGTCATTGTGTTCATCATTCCACATTCCTCTGTTTATGGTCGTTGGTCGATGGTCGTTGGTGACGATTCATTTGAAGGGGTTTTTCATTCGTCATCATCACCCAATTCAGCATTCGAGTAGAACCAGGATTATGCCAACAATCACACATTGACTTCATGGAAAATACAGAACAAAAAACAAATCAGCGTTTTTGTTACATTGCTATTACATAGTTGTTATGCTATTTCATTTTATGAAACAACATATTCAGTTTCATTGCATTACACGCCATTTCTCTACAAAGGATTCAAAATATCAAAAATAAAATAAAACATCCAATCTATTTTATTTTAAATTATTCTTAAAGATTCTGAAACAATATTTTCCGGTAGACCTACATCGTTCTATTTTAAGTCCATTCATAGGTAATGACATAGTTTCCGAATGCAATAGTGACTCATATTTTCAGTCATGGCACCCATTTAGAAGATTCCAAAACTTCCCACCCACACCATTTTAATTCACTAAAAAACTCAAAAACTAACATTCACCCTCATCCCATTCCAAATAAGGATAAGCTTCACATAAGGGAAATATTCCCTCATGAGCTCAACAGTACTCTCGGAATTTAAATCTGAGTTACCGTTTAACAAATATAATATTTTAAATGAAAATAATTATTTCTTTATTATTTTATTTATGGCCAGAAACCTACTTCTATTATTGTTCCATGATAGCCAATTTTAGGACCTTTCTAGGTGAATCCTGAAGTTTCTAGTTCAGCGGTGCCCTTGGATTTTTGATTCGAGCACCGGTTCAAAAGATAAGAAAATATGATCGCACTTTTAATTAGTAAACATCATAAAATGTTCGAAAATAAATTCAAACCATGCTAGGTGTTGAAGTTACATGATGTCTTAGAGACTGTTCAGATAAATATCCCATTTAAATTTGAAAGAAAATCGACAGAATTCTAGGACATTACATTCCCCCCACTATAAGGCTTTTCATCCCTAATAAGAAAAAGGCCTAAACTCAAGTGAAGAAACATGGATTCTTCCAGGGTCTCTACACTTCTTACAAGCATGCACCTTGAAGAACCACCAAGATCAACCACTCTAATGTCTAGCTTCTTCTAGGTCCACATTGTGAAATAATGGGCACACATCACTTTAGATGCAACGAGTGGGAAAAACAATAAGCACCCCGATCCATTTATAGTCATGGGGTCTAGCGGCCCAAATCCACGCTAAATATACATAGATACCAACAGAAAACAACAATTCACATAAACCCCTATATGAACTATTCTAAAGCCTCCACAAGTTTTATGCATTCATGGTTGATGATAAACATGTATAGGTATTTAAAAACACAAGAAGGATGACCATGAGAGAATGTTGGGTCTTACAAGACCCTCTGTCTACAACATCCAGCAGCCACACAAGCTAAAAATATTGGAAAACATCCAAACTCACTTGTGGTGTCTCATCTCAGTATAGATGGTAATCAAAAATTTCATACTGTGGAAACATCATGGGGTCTAACTCTTCCACCATGACTCGTTTCTAAGTATAACCCATCTCGATAGTACACCATGTGATGCCTGAGTTTCCTTTCACCAGAAGGAGAAACTATTTTTCACAATCACATACACACCACATCCTTTTCCTAATATTGTAAATGCAGGTATGAATGGTAGTATTCCATTCCATGTATGACATCCTAAGGGCTTTATGAAAAAACTAAAAAATACCAATAGAAACTCTCACCTCCAAGAGTAAAGTCACACTATTAGCACCAATTTGTGAACAATGTGTCTTCTCCAATAGAAGTCTCTAGTGTTAGGTTCAAGTCCACGGTCTAACAAGAACCTCCATTTATCAAAAAAGAACTCACAGAAATGGAGTATGACTAGCACATGTGTCTATTTAAAAATATTGCTAGAAGAAAAGACACATATCGTAGCTCAAATTTCTCTTAAATATATTTGTTCAGAACCTATGATTGTATGAAGCTATCCTCGCGCACATCCTCAAGCCCCCATAACTTGGTGCAGACAACCTAGTGGTGGTGGTGGTGGAAAGGCTGCAAACTACCTACCCCCTCATACTGTGCATCCATCTCATCTACCTTGTCTGCCATATAGCAGAACTACATCATCTAAATGTTTTCTACGTCAAGGAGGATCATCTTCTAACTCCCTCTCAGTGGAATGATGGGTCAAAATATCCCTAGAGAGATGTCCCAAATTTTGTAATCATAACACAACCTCTCCTTCCACTGGTCTGCTCCTTAGTACTGCTCCTACACCATAGACCCACTGGTCTGTTTTCGGGTATGGATATTTCTCATATGTAGTGATCATGTCACCTATCATCTTATATATCTAACAAAAACCTTTACCTCATGACCTCTATTGTAGGACACATCCATTTGATTCCACCTTCCATTTGAATCCCCACTTATGGGGTATCGACCATAGGGCACTCCCTTTGATCTCTTTCATTTTGGACAATCTTTTTTTGAGATATCTCACCAAAGGATAGTAATTATTCAGGATTTCTTCAGAAAATCCATCCCATTTATCTTCTTCTATATTCCCTCCCTCTATTTTATAGTATTATTTCGGGTTTTCACTCATCACCAAATGATAATGGATAGGGTTTATGTTTTTTCAAATTTCATTTTGATCTAGGCTGTGCGAATGGTTCATGTTGCTACGATATCTCCTCTCAGATTTTTTCATTGTGTTCTCACACCACTAAGGTAGATATTTCCATTATTTTTGTTTTCAATATACTATATTGATACTTGATATTTTCTTGTTTCATTAAAATAATTTATATAATTGTTCATCATATATGGGATATGTTGGTTCGATTTATTATAGTGGATTAATGATGTTAAAATTTGATAAAAATATATTTCCAAGGGTTTATTTTATTATGCCTATAACTTTATGCAGACAAGGTATTAAATAAAATGAATTTTGTTTCCTAAACTTGATATTAAGATTTTTTGTTACATTTGTGACTAATATTTTTTTTATATTTAATTTGATTTTAGTACATTGAAAAATGTGTGATTTGAAATTCTTTTATGACTTGAGAATTGGGGTGGTTGTGTTTTTGGGAGGAATCTACTTATTTTGAAATGGATTTTATGCTTTTCCAATTAAATGGGATTCTTGGTTTGGATTAAATATAAATTAGGGTTTTTAAATGGTTTAAAATAAATATCACAAACACCAAGATGGTACCATTGGTTGTTAGACCAAATGAATATGGTATTTAGAGCACTTCTAATAAAAGATTCCAATTTTCCCCTTCTCTTAGTTTTTTCGAAGTGATTCCAGGATTTACAAATGATAGATGTTTCCTCATTTTATTTTTTAATTTAACACCAAATGACTCTTTAATGTATGGACTATTGGTTCATGAAAGCTAATTTGGTAAATGTTGGAACATAATGTCACTTTTGGGAGTTTATAGAAAAAATAAATGATTTGTGTTGAATTTAAAACATGAAATGGATGTGTAATTATAAATGAATTTTATATATGGATGTGTATGTACCGTTTTGAATGTTACAATGATGGGAAATGAAATTTGTTTTGGAAACCATGAATGCTCTCTTGGAATCTTTGATTTTTTTGGAAAAGTTTTATAATACCATGTGATGTGATGGCTCTATTGGAACATTTATTGATAAGGTACATATACATATTTATATGGGGAACCTCTATTAGAGGGATTTCTTATTAAGTATGATCAAATAATGGTGTCTATTGTTTTGTATGATGGTGTGGTGGTTGCAGGTTAGACGAGTCTCACATGCGAGGTCCTCCGACTAACAATGTATATTACAACCATTGGTTCTTGGAAAACGTTTAGAGGATCGAGTGATGTTGTATGACAGCCCTTATTATATGGGTTGGTACGCATGGATTTTCTGAGAGGCTAGGTGGGTTGTGGCACCAGATTGGTTAGTTCAGGATGCCCAATTGGTTATAGGATTTGTGGATTCATCATATACAGGCAAGTGGTTCTGAACCATGTACATTTAGAGATAATTATAACAATTTTTTGGAAATTCCCATAGTTAACTATCTATGTTTTCAAGTATAATTTTATAATTATATTACTTTCATATTTATACTCATATTTATTTTTAGCATGACCTGGAATTATGTTGTTTGGATTTTTGAATGGGTTTGGGTTTCCAAAATGATATACTATTTTGACTTCTGAAAATGGGGTGTGTTTTTTTGAAAAATGAAAAGTTGTGTTGTTCATTTTAAATAAGAAAAAAAAATTATATATGTAATTAAAACTATCATTAATGACCAATTTTCATGAAAGTAAACATATGGATTCAGTTGTGGAAACATACTAATCTATTAAGCTAACTCCCTACATATATCATGCGGTGTCAGTAGACCCAAGATATTTTACGGATTTAGGATTTCTGGTTCGAGTTCTCATCTTTGGATCAGGAAGGCCATGTATCTATATAGTTATTAGATAGTTCTGACCATGAGGTCATATGGAGATTAGGCCCGTGGTAGTTTCACTTTGGTTTTGTATTTAGTTTCAAGTATCTAAAGTTTTATCTTTTATCGAGATCTGTTCTTATATTTTTTTTGAGAGTCATTGTTGGTTATTGTTGTGTGGTCAGTTTTTTTTTGTTTATTTTCATGATATTGGTAATTATTTGGTATGAAATCCTACCCATGGGGATTTCATTTGATGGCCAATACTAGTTTCCATCCCATGGGGATCAGGAACCCCCTTTGGGCCGTGTCTCAGACTAGGTCGAGTGTTGGGTCGGATGACATACCAGTCGAGTTCAAAAAATAATTGTATAAAAGGAATGATTTTTTAATTCATAGTGCATGGTAGTTGGAGATAATGATTTTCAGGGCATGAGAGGAAGGCCCTTGATTGTTTCTTGATTACCTCCACTCAATGTGAGACTTGAGTTACATTGGGTAGTCTAGGATTTAATTCCTTGTCATTTCATGGTTTTTTAAGATTGGGGAATTAAAGTGTATGTGAGTTGGTGTCACATCATGGTCCCATATCGAGTAGTGCCCCCTATGGAATTTGAGTGCACTGTTCAAGGTTCACTTAGTTTCATTTCTAACACAAGGAAAAAAATTCTACCATGTCATTGAGTTAAGCATATTCACGAATTCATCATTTTGGTGGTCTAGTTTGAGCAACATTTCATTTTGGTTCTGATTGGTGTGAGAATTTTTTGAAAATAAAACCAGTTTATGAAAATGATCAAACTGAATTCCTTCATGTTATTTTGAAATTGATAAAATGGGATTTAATGGAAAAAATTTTGGACTGAAAATTCAGTGAACTCTTGAATTTGGAAAATGAAATGATAATCATGGAATGTGGATTTCCTTATAAAGGTTTTCACATGTCTGGGCATGTGTGGAAAGTGAATGTTGGCATGTGTGGATGAAAATAGATGGAAACATATGTGACGGTTCAGTAGATTATATGTGTGGGTTATTTAAATCAAAATTTGACCATATTTTTAAAAATGAATATTAATTATTAATGTGATAATGGAAATTGGTATTTTTTATTTTAGAGTGGGGGTTCATTCGGTGAATAATGTCCTTTTCTTTTAAAAATGGACTTGGAATCAGGTGGTTTTGAAAAGTAAAATTTAATTGTGATTTTTGAAAAGAGACATTTTTGTTGTGCATGAATGTGTTTGGTTTGTATTTTTGTTATTTTTTGGCTTGATGTTTTCTTTTTTGGATTGTGCCTCATATTTATGTTGGTTTTGACTTGGTGGTCTTATGTAGTTCAGAAAACGAAACATGGAATGGTTCCCAGAGATTCTATAGGGTCATGCCCAGTTTATGGTTCCTCTCTAGTTTTTCTTATCTATCAATGTTATCATGGTCCGTTTTTAAAAGTGAAGTGGATTGAGGATGTATAGAGTTTCATTAGATTATTGAATCATCTTGAATATAATAGTGTCTGGGATGTTATCGGGTTGTTTGAGGGTCCAACATTGGACGAATGGGAGTTATTTTCACCACCATCGATGCACGTTTGGAAAATGTGGGATGTGTTAAGTCTATCTTCATTCGATGGATTATATATGAAGAGGTTAAGTGGAAGAAAAGTCAAGATATCATGATTATTCAACAAGTAAATTGGATAACAGAGGCCTATGTTGACCACTTCAAGGAGCTGGTTTCATTTTCTTCAGAGGTGAAGTCGTATAATATAATGAAAGCCCCTCTTTTCATTGGGAGTATTCTTTTAGAGATCATGGAGTAGATCCTAATTTCAATGGACTTTCATTTAGATATGTTATTGAAGTAATAATTCCTATTTGAGATGGTTTTCGGATCATAGGTTGTTGGAAATACAGTGTCTCATACTGCTGGTGAAGTATCCCAATATAGTTTGAAGTGAATGCAAGAGGAACGAGTCTATAAGAATCACCCTTTTTTGGATTTTTATTTTAGTTCATCAGAATACTCATTTGTGTTACATCAGTGTGGTTGGACATGAAAATTGATGCTATCTAGCTATAATACCCTAATGAAGTTCTACTTCTCTATCAGATTGGTTCATATTGTAAGTATTGTTAGAAACATTTCTTTAAGGAGTGGTTTTTATTGGAGGATGCAAGTACCAGAACATGAGTCAGCTGATGCTTTATCAATTAGAGATCTAGCCATAGGTATCAGAGTGAAGATCACACATATTCAGGACTTGCCAGGTGTGTGAAACATTATCCCAATGTTTTTTTTACATATTGTGATAGATACATTTGATGTTTACTTGTTCTATATTTTTCTACTACTGTATATTCATCATTACATCGTAAAAGTGTGATGAACATATTCTTTATTGATCTATGTGTTTGTATTTATCTGTATAGGGATTCTTCAATCATTAATTCTTCATTGAATCCTTTTAAACCTAGTGAGTGCATGTGAATTTTTTGGTGGTGCTCATTTATATATTCATGGGGTTTTTCAAATTGATGGATGATGTTTTTGGTTCACTATTTGGTTTCAGTTTATTTTCATATGTTAACCTCCCGTTTAATTGGTATACTTATATTGGAATGGAAAATTTATAGTTATAGTGGCGTTGTTTTTAGACATGGTGTAGTGGGATTTAGGTTCTTTTATAGAGTTCCCTATTCTCGGTGTCCCAGTTTGTTTGGTTACCTTGCTGTGGGTTTACTGTTATGTTATGGTGGGATCATTTTGGGTTTTAATGTTTCAATGATAGTGTTGTTCTTATGGTGGGGAGAACCCTATAGTCTTCTCCCCTTATTCATATGTTATATTTTATTCTCAATCTGTCAAGTGCGACTTGTGTAGTTAATATTCACACTAAGGTTCTCAGTTATGATCTAGCATGGATTAATGTTTTGGTTAAATTTTTTCTAGGTGACTTTATAGATGTAAAAAGTGTTTAAGGTGGAGAGAATATTCAGAACCAGAACATGGTTTCTATTTTCTTATAGCCATATTCTTGGGTATTTTGAATGTTATTGGGATAATGTTTCATGGTGGGGAGTTTTTGAAAACCACGATTTTTGAATATTCTATTTAAATCATTAAAATATCATTGGGTGGTATTCCTTAGTTTCTGGGTGTCATTTGAGGGTTTTTGTACAATTTTTCTGGTTAGTCAATTGAGCAGAGTTTTCACATGCCATGCAATATCAACATACAATGATGCAGAATGTTTCTAGTTGCATTATCACAATTTTCAAATGGTTTACTAAACCATGTTGCCCATTAGAGGAAAAATATAATTCAATTTCATATTATTATGTAAGTGATTTAACCTTACATTTTATGCTCTACCTATTGGGTATCAACAATAGGGAAATCTATTAGTTTAACATCAATTCGGACCACTACTTATGTGATTTCTCACCAAGGATTAGTGATTCTTCAAAAATTCTTCATCAAATCTTTCACTTTCCTTTCCTAATCTCTTTACTCTCTCTATTTAATGATTTTATATGGGGTTTCCTCTTATGGTCAAACCCTAATGTATTGAGTTTATTTTTGTTTTCTTTTCCTTTGGTTTATGGTGTGTGGATGGTTCATAGGGCATAAATATCTCTTCTTTGATGGTTTCATTGCGTTCGTACACCACCGAGTTTGGTGTTTACATTATTATAAATTCCAAAATCTTCCATTGGTTCTTTGGCATTACTAGTTTATTTTAAGTAATTTATAAATGCATTTCCCATACTCATTACATGTTTCTTTTATTTATTATAGTGGTTTGAATATGATATAATTTGATAAAAATGACATTTAAAGTGATTCTTTTATTTTTCCAATAAATCTATGCATATAAGGTGTCTGATAAAGTGCCAATTGTTTTCAGTATGTGAAATTAAGCATTTCAGGGATATTTAGTTATTTTAAAGTATTTTTTATTATAAATGATGTGAGTAAATTGAAGAATTTTTTTATTAAATTTCATCTATGGCTTAAGAGTCATGGTGGTTAACTATTTGAAAGGATTGTACATATATTGAAAGGGTTGTTATGATTTTGAAATTAAATGGGATTTCAGGTATAGATTAAAAATAAAGTATTGAATTTGTAAATGGTTTCAAAATGGTCTCATGGATAGAAGTAGGGTGCCATTGGATGTGAATTCAAATGAAGATGTCTCTTAGAAAACTTCTTCTATTAAAAATTAACCATTTTCCCCTCATTTTCCATTTCTCAAAATTGTTCAATGATTTCCAAATGATATGTGTTGATTCAAGTGATTTGGTAATGTTACTTTATAAGTGTCCTTAATGTTTTTCTTGTTTTTACATGAAACATGTTTTGGTACATGTTTGAAATTAAAGGCCTGTTTGGAATTTGTTTAAATTAAAACAATGTTTTTTGTTGAATTTTGATAATTATATGGATGTTTCATATTAAATTAATTTTTGTTCAAGAAGTTTATGGCGTAGTTGTCACTTTATAATGTAGGGAAGGGAATGGGTTTGGAAAATGTGAATTCCCTATTGGCATATTTGGTTTTTTTGGAAATGATTTATAAAACCATGTAATGTGACGACATAATTGGGACCTTCAGTAATGAGATACCTATACGCATATATATTGGGAACCTCTATAGAAGGGATTTACTTTCATGGGTGATCAAATAGCAGTGCACATGTTTAGGAAAATAATGTTTGGTGTCGTCATCTATGATGAGTCATGTGTGCGAGGGCCCCATGCTTAAACAATATACTACCACCAAGGGATCCCAGGAATCATTTATAGGATCGAGTGATGTTGCTTTCCATCTCCGATTAGATAGGTTGGTAACCCCTAGATATGTAGGGAGGCGACATGGGTTAAGCCACCAGATTGGTTAATTAAGGGCGGCTAGTTGATTATTGATTTATGGTCTTCACCATATGCTGATCGGTGGTTTCGAACAAAGTACATCCATGGATTTATCTAGTGATGTTTAGGAAATACCCACGGTTTTCTATCCTAATTTTCATGTATACTTTTCTTCTACACCAAGATTCAAATTTATACTTCTTATTTATGTTCATCATGAGTTTTTACTGTGTTGTTTGTATTTTAGTTTGGGATAGGGTTTTCAAAATGATCAAATGTTATGAACTAATGCAAATGTGGTGTCTGTTGTTTTGAAAAATGATAGGATATGTTTTCTATTTGAAATAAGAAAGATGTATTTTTATAAATGACTTCCAAATCATCATTAATAAACTATTTTTGGGAAAGGAAACAAATTGATTCTATGGTGGTTTCCTACTTATTTGTTATGATCACAACCTACCTATACCATTGGGTGTCGGTAGACCCGATCTATTTTTATGGTTATTATTTTATGGTCTGAGTGCTCATCATTGGAGTTGGTTGGCCTTGTGGCTAGTTGGTTTGTGTATGTTGGTGACCATGAGGTCACTTGGAGATCATGTTAGTGGTAGTTTAGTTTGAATTTGTATTTAGATTAAAGTTTGTCTAGTTGAATCTTATATATGGATATACTTGTAAATTATTATTAATTATAATCAGTTGGTTATTGTTCTGTGATAAGATTTTTTAGTTTAATTATTTGATCATAGTTATTCGTTGTGATAAAATAATTACCACTTGGATTTAATTTGATGCCCGAAACTAGTTTCCACCCTGTTGGTACTAAGAACACTCTTTGGGACATTTCTCAAACTGGGTGAGGTGTAACACCCCAAGCTTCTATGGTATGCTTCCCTTTGAATAATGTGATAGCGTGTGTTGTACGCAACATCGAGTTCTAACACACCACAACCAATCAAACTAGCCATTATGAATAGTAATACATACTTTTTGAAATTATATATATTTTATATTTCAAAATGGACATCTTTTTTGGTTTCGGAATATCGAAATTATCCTAAGATGAATTTTTGGTATTTTTCTGAGAACATCCAATTTTTATGAATAGTGAAAATACTTAAAAACAACTTTTTAATCAAAATAATTTATAGTGATAAATTAAATTATTGAGAGGTTTTAAAGTATAATTAGAATATATTTTTACCATTTTATCCAATGATGTTCATTAGAATTAATTTCACATTGAATTTTGACCTAACCAATTTTCAATCTTTTGGTATATATTGTTTCTTAAAAACACGCTATTTGTTGTGACAGCAGAAATTAATTATAAAATTAATTAATGCAACTTATATGTTTGGAATTTTTTAAAATAGGCATCACTTTTGAATTCGGAATATCAATTATAGCTTATGGTCAATTTTTTGCATTGTTCTAAAAAACTTCAATTTTTGATGAATAGTGAAACTAATAAGTGGTAGTTAAAAAACTGAATTTTTCATAAAACTTAATTTTACTGCTGCTGTGAATGGAACTTCGAAAATCCGAGAGTCACTTTTAATATCAAGAAGTAAAATCTGGTTCAATGAGATGAAAATAATTTTTGGTGAATAGAAACTTTTTACTTTTATTTACCACGGTTAAAAGTAAATAGGGTAATTAAGGGTAAAAATGATATTAATATTACCCTAACACATGTCCTAATTCTATTGTAAAAGTGTATCTCGACCAAAAACAACCTTACGAATAAAATATTATCATTTAGGTCCAGATGAATAAGATTAGGACATTAATTATTATTTAATTCAAACAAGAGTTACAAGAGTTAAAAACAATGTTTATTTACTAAATAATTTTAAATATAGGGTTATACATAAGGTAAATTCGATTGTAAATTTTCATTAGAAAGATAAAACGATTTAATACATAATGATATTTTATTTATATTTTTTAGACATTAACTAATTTAAATTATTTATGACAAAATGATGATGTTGTAATTACCATAATAGTGAAAAATTAAAATAATAGATATTATAAATACCCAAATAAATATAATTTGAGACTTTTAATGAATTAAACTGATTTTCTAGGATAATATGACATATTAGGATAGATTTAATTAACATTTTTCGAAGTAATAATTCTTTTATACATTTCACAATAATCAACTATTGAATAATGTCAAAATTGACATAAAAGAGTTTTTAAAACAACTATTATATTATTAATTGATATTAAATTCTTAAAAATCTAAGGATCGTCCAAGAGACTTATATCATGATAGGTGTATCATTAGTGGACCACTTGGGGGTCTCTTGGATGTATATAGTAAGTTTATTAACTATATAATATAAAAATTCAAAGTGACAAGGTAAATGTCAAACTAATTAACTAAGAGTTAAAACTAAAAGATAAGGTTAATATATTTACCCAAACCTGTCTAAATTCTAATGGTTGAATGTTTTTCGACCTATCCTCACCTTAACCTTTGAATAATCAACTTTGGAGCCATTATAAACCGAATATGATTTTTTTATAAATTAATACTTCTAGCTTTTCCAAAGGTGCCCCTCACCCCTCTTATTAAAGGGAACTCCACCTTCTCATTACTTCACACCTTCAAAGCCTTTTAGTTCGGCCAAACTCTACCCAAATACTCTGTAAACATTCCTCACTACAACCTATATGCCTTAGTTTGATCAGAAAGCCAACCTAAGGAGCCCTTTTGATCAAATCAAAAGGAAGAACCCGAAGAAGATGTAATGTTTTCACCACCATTTTTCAAATTCATTTCTTCTTCCACGTCTTCTTTATTTTTTATTACCATTATAAAATAATAACCCCAGTATCATATATATACTGTGATGTTATTATAAATATGGTACAACCATATTCAGTATTCTATCCACCCTTTGAATAACATGTCACCATACGTGCATACATACGGCTTACCGTCTCCACGTCGTGGTGTAATCGTTATTCAATATATTATTATTTGGATGAATATAATAATGATGTGTAACTCAGGTAAATAATAAATATAACATGATAATGATTCTGTATATATGATATAATATCCAATTATGTATTAATTTAATATCAAAAAAAAATGATATTGTCGCTCGTGCGTACGTACGGACTACTGTCTCCACGAACGCAATGAGATTCATTCTCCATCGTATCCATTCCAGTATAATTATCATTTGATGACATAAAAATAATTTTTAAGGACTTGATATCATTTTGTATATGAATAAGATACAACCTATCCCTGAAAAAAATGGCTTACGTAACAAAACATATAAAAGAAAAAGAGTAAGTTAACACCCAGAACGACGATAATACTAAGATATTATTAACAAAGCAATGTTAAAAGATCATATATGATATCATATTAATATATATGATTCTTGTATAATTTAATAACAATTATTTCACCATTATACATGAGGTTAACCTACCCTTAACCAAGGAAAATTTCAAGGTAAGGGTTTATTTCCCAATCGCTTCATTATTCTAGGTTGTTTATACGTAATAATCTACTGGGATTTCTTTATCATCCACATCCATGTTTCTCCAAGATGTATTTCAAAATTTATTTACCATTTACATGAATATGGGTTAAAGTCATTTATACCCTTGTTTGACTTTTATAAGAGGTTTATAAAGGAATCTTTCCGTCATTTTCTAAACAAGGTGCTTTTTAACCTTTTGAAAGAATTAAGGTAAGAATGTTTCTTTAACTTATACAGTGGGTGCGGCTATTTTCCGCCATTATAAAATCGTTGAAGCTTCCCTTACAATATTATAATAATACTTTCAAAGAAAATGTTTCATTTTATATGACTCTTAAATGATTTCAAAATAAAAAGAGATATTTCTCTAAAAAGAGTTTTGATTTCATCTATGTCAACATCCTTTGATGGATTTTATGCTTATTTGGAGATGATTTATTATAAAACAAAACTTCCATATTGTATTGAAGGTTTTGTGATATTTTTGACTATGGATATGTTATTTTCATGTTTTATGGATGAAGTATTTACATTTCGTATGCTAGTTTTAATAAAGATGATTATGTTATGTTTAAACCTTTTCATATGGGAATGCATTGGACTTAATATGTGACGGGTGGAGCCCACTATAGCTCCTCTATGCATCGGTAGGTCTCATGAGACAAACTAGTGTCTTGGCACAAGTCCTTGACAAAATATTATTTTTAGTCTTGGCACGAGGCCTTAGCTACGTAGTTATGATAGTCTGGAATTATGCATTCCATCATTATGAAAGTGGTTATTGATATTTCATGTTATTATTAGATTAATAGAATATCCATGTGAATAAGTAAATGGAATTATTTCATTTTAATTTTTCCATACTATGTTTATGTTAAAGTTTAAAAGCCTTTTGTTTTAGTTATACATTGCCTTAATTGTTTATTCTTATTTAAGAAAGTTTCCACTATATTGTTATCCTTACTGGGCATTTGATCTCACCCCTTTTCTAGGTTTTATTTTTCCCAGGATGTGAAGAAGTAATTTATGAATGACCTATAGGGATAGTCTGAGGGGATAAGAGAGTGGAATATGGTGACTATGTTTTTGTAGTTTTCATTTTATGATGTAATTTAAACCTTATGAATCTATCTAGTTTTTCCAAGGATACTAAACTAATCGGTCTTTTGAGATTTGAACTTTCTTGTGATCATGCCAATGTCATGTAATAATGCACCGACTCTGGGTAACTGGGTTCGGGGCGTTACAGTTGGTATCAGAGGACGTTTAGTACAAACCTTGGAAGCTAGATTTAGATAAACTCTGATTAGAGCACATAGATTTAATATGGACTTTGAGGATTATTATAGAAGAACTTCCTAGAATTTTGGTATTGTATAGATTTTGTGAGTTTTCCGAGCAATACATCCCCGTCTGGATACGAGCAGGTAGAGACAGCTCTGGCACAGATGTGCCTATGGGTAAATCCTGAAAACACCGCTTTGAGCTAGATTCGAATGGGAACTGGTGCACGACAACGGGCCTTGCTGCACTCTTGGTTACGACACTCCTGGGGGGTATGTTTAGGATAACTCTCATTTTCTTTACAAATAATTATGAAGGATTTATTAGTATATACTTCCTCAAAGAGAACATTCTTATGATTATGGATTATATCCATAAATAGTTCAATTTATGTTAAGTGTTTTGTAAGTATGGGATTATGTAATTTGATTCATAAACTGATCTAGTTTATACCATTGTTTAGAAATGGCGCCTAGTGGAAGAAATGGAAACCGTATCATTGCACGCACTCCATGTACGGATTTCCCTCCTGCTCAAGATAATTATAGTGGAGCTGGTGATGCAACTGGTGCCGATCAGCTAATCACCATACCGAGACTACTTACTCACCTTATGAATAATAATCTTACCTGTATGGAGCACCCTGATCCACAACGTGGAGGATCAATGTTAGATCGCTTCATGAGGCAACAACCACCAACGTTCAATGGGAGTAAAAATCCTTTAGTATCTGAGTAATGGATATTTTCCCTAGAGAAAATAGTTCAGGCTTTGGGGAGTAGTGAAAGGGAAAATGTTATCACGGCAGTTTACCGCCTCACTGGGGATGCTGATCAATGGTGATCATTTTTTTCAAAATACGAAGGAAGATGATGAAGTATCAAATATGGAATGGAGGGAGTTCAAAGATCTATTTTTAGAAAAATACTTTTCTTGCGACCATCGAGCAGATATGGAAAGGCAGTTTTTGAGTCTGAGATAAAAGGAGGATGAGAATGTCACATAGTATGAGGCTAACTTTACGAGGTTAGTAAGGTATGCTGGAGATTATATACGTAACCCAAGAAGTAAGATTGATCATTTCTTTGATGGGTTAAAACCATTTCTCCGTCGAGCATTAGTATCACAATCCTTCTCGTCGTAAGAAGACATTGTCTCATGTGCTATCAAGACCGAAAATAAATTCTCTAAGTCTTCTGACTTTAAAGCAAAGCAAGAGAAGAAGAGATCTGATGATCAATATGGGAATGGAAATAATTGGAAGAAGGGAAATGTTGAATATCCATCCTATGGTAAATGTGGGAAGAAACACCCTGGTACTTGTTTGAAGGGAACGAGAGTCTGTTACAAGTGTGGTGAAAAAGGCCACCAAGCTCTTGATTGCAAAGGGAAGAAGGAAGATACCAATGTTTCGTGCTACAATTGCAGGAAGATGGGGCATTATGCAAATGAATGTCATAAGCATCAGAGGAACATAACTCAGAAAATGACAAGGGATCAAGTCCAAGATTATGCTATCACTACGGCTGAGGTAGATGCTCCGAAAGATGTGGTGGCAGGTAATTTAATGGTTTCCTCATGTTTAGCAAATGCATTATTTGATTCTGGATCATCGCATTGTTTCATATCTTCTCAGTTTTATAAGAAAATTAGATATTTTCAATTTGATTTAACAAGGGAGTTTTCAGTTAAAACTCCTAAGGGAAGTATCATTACAACAATGTTTTGTGAGTCAGTCCCCATTAGAGCACATAAATGTTCTTTATCTACTGATCTCATCATCATACCTATGATTGGGTATGATATAATCCTCAGTATGGACTGGCTTTCAGACTATGATGCGAAGATTTATTGTAAGAATAAAGAGGTTATGATTCTTGATGATGATGATAAGGAACACCTTATCTTTAGAGAAAAATCGTGACCGCCTAATTCTTATCTAGATCCACCCCCAGTAGCTCAACTAAATTCAATTATTTAGGAGGAAGAGAATGAAATAACTGTGGGTGAGGAAAGGAATGTTCAAATAGAGGATGTACCTGTTGTGAATGAATATGTAGATGTATTTCCGGAAGATTTACCAGGACATCCTTCTTAACAAGAAGTTGAGTTTTCCATTGATTTAATTCTTGGATCAGGGCCTATATCGAAGACCCCTTATAGAATGGCCACTGTAGAATTAGTCGAACTAAAGAAACAACTAGAGGAATTGAATAATAAAGGATTTATTCACCCTAGTGTTTCTCCATGGGGAGCCCCTATTCTTTTTGTTAAAAAGAAAGATGGATCCATGAGGTTATGTATTGACTACAAGGAGCTCAATACTATAACAATAAATAACACGTATCCCCTACCTCTAATTGATGATTTATTTGACGAACTGCATGGAGATCAATATTTTTCAAAGATTGACCTTCGATCTGGATACCATTAGTTGTGTGTGAAGAAGGAAGACATTCCGAAGACAGCATTTCGATCCAGGTACGGGCGTTATGAGTTTACAGTAATGCCTTTTGGATTGACTAATTCACCCTCTGTATTCATGGATCAGATGAATATAGTTTTCAAAGAATATCTCGATGAATTTGTGGTGTTATTTATTGATGATATCTTAGTATACTCAAAAAGCTACGAAGATCATGAAAATCACTTGCACATTATCTTGAAGACTCTGAGAAGACGTGAATTATATGGGATGTTTAGCAAGTGTGAATTCTGGCTTCAGGAGATTTCTTTTCTTGGCCATATTGTCTCTAAAGATGGAATCCCTGTTGATCCTTCTAAGACCAAGGCAATCCAATAATGGCCAGCACCTACGAATTTAACTGAGGTACATAGCTTTATTGGTTTAGTAGGTTATTATCGACGTATCGTCCAGAATGTTTCCCGATTGACTAACCCATTAACGATGCTCACACATAAAGGGGTTAAATTTGTTTGGACAAAAGAGTGTGAAGAATGTTTTGAAGAACTGAAGAGAAGATTAGTCAATGCTGCTATATTGACTCTACCATCGGGGAATGAGGGGTACGTTATTTAAAATGATGCAGCGAAGAAAGAACTTGGTTGTGTCCTTATGGAGAATGATAGGGTTATTGCCTATGCATCACGACTATTGAAAATTCATGAACAAAACTATCATACTCATGATCAGGAGTTAGCAGCTGTGATATTTGCTTTGAAGATAAGGAGGAACTACCTCTATGGTAAAAAATGTGAGATTTATACTGATCAAAAGAGTTTGAAGTATATTATCTCACAAAAAGAACACAACATGAGGCAAAGGAGATGGATTGAATTACTCAAGGATTATGATTGTACGATACACTACCACCCAGGGAAAGCAAACTAGGTGGCAGATGCTATGAGCAGAAAAGTCCATGGAGTTTTGAACGTGATGAGAATTGAAAGGGATCCATTTTTCATATATCTAGTGAAGATGGACATGGGAATAACCAGGGAAGGTGAAACATCAATGCTTTTTCAAATGGTTGCCAAACCATCTTTACTAGAAAGGATTAAGACTTCTCAGACTAATGATGGAGAATTTCAAAAGACGATTATAGTTGTGAATGATGAGAGATTGAGAGATTTTGTGTATGAAAATGGAATTTTGAAAATCGGGAAGAGGCTTTGTGTTCCCGATATACCTGATCTAAAAAGGGAATTGTTGGATGATTCTCATAGTTCCAATTTCTCTATACACCATGGGAGCACCAAAATGTATATATATTTGAAGGAACATTTTTGGTGGGACAACATGAAGGGGGAAATTGCCAATTTTGGGTCAAGATGTATGGTTTTTCAATAAGTAAAAGCTAGAAGGCAAAAACCTGGTGGAGTATTGCAACCTCTTCCCATACCTGAGTGGAAATGGGACAATATTACGATGGACTTTGTCATGGGACTACCAAAGACTCCTAGAAGGAATGATGCAATATGGGTTATTTTTTATCGTCTTACCAAGTCAGCACATTTTCTTGCTATAAGAGAAGATCTACCACTAGAACGTCTAGCAGGACTATATATTAATGAGGTTGTGAGACTTCATGGAGTACCCCTATCAATTATTTCTGATCGTGATCCCCGTTTACTTCAAGATTATGGAAGATTCTTCCTAAATCCCAGGATACTGAACATCATTTGAGCACTGCCTACCACCATCAGATAGACGGACACTCAGAACGGACTATTCAAACCTTAGAAGACATGCTGAGATCTTGTTCACTTTACTTTCAGGGTATGTGGTATCAATATTTACCTTTGGTAGAATTTTCCTATAACAATAGCTTTCATTAGAGTATTCAGATGGCACCATATGAAGCGTTATACGGAAAGAGATGTCGCACACTAACCTGTTGGGATGACGTTGGTGAATGAAAACTTGTAGGTCCAGAACTGGTGGAGGAAACGATGGAAAAGGAGAAGGTATTCCAAAATAACATCAAAGCAACTCAATGTAGGCAAAAGATCTATGCCGATAATCAAAGGAAGGATTTGGAATTTCAAGTTGGTGATCATGTTTTCCTAAAGGTATCTCCATGGAAGGGAGTCATAAATTTTTGTAAGAAAGGTAAATTGAGTCCCAGGTACATCGGACCTTTCGAAATTCTAAAACGAATTGGGGCTGTAGCTTACCGATTGACAATGCTGCCAAGTCTCTCCAAAGTTCACGATGTGTTCCACGTATATCTGTTGAGGAAATACATGCCTGACCCAACGCATGTACTCACCTATGAAGAATTAGAATTGGAACCCGATCTATCTTATTGTTAAGAGCCTATCAGGATTCTTGATACAAGAGAACAAGTACTGAGAAACCGGACAACGCGTTTGGTAAAAGTTTTGTGGAGAAACCATAAGATAGAAGAGGCAACGTGGGAACCCGAGGAACTTATAATGAAGAACCAACCGAGTCTTTTCATGCGTTAGTATTTTGGAAATTTCGAGGACGAAATTATTTGAAGGAGGGGAGAATGTAACACCCCAAGCTTCTACGGTACGCTTCTCTTTGAATAATTCGATAGCGTGTGTTGTACGCAACATCGAGTTCTAACACACCACAACCAATCAAACTAGCCGTTATGAATAGTAATACATACTATTTGAAATTATATATATTTTATATTTCAAAATGGACTTCATTTTCGGTTTCGGAATATCGAAATTATCCTATGATGAATTATTGGTATTTTTCTGAGAACTTCCAATTTTTATGAATAGTGAAAAATACTTAAAAAAAACTTTTTTAATCAAAATAATTTATAGTGATAATTTATATTATTAAGTGGATTTAAGGTATAATTAGAATATATTTTTACCATTTTACCCAATGGTGTTCATTAGAATTAATTTCACTTTGAATTTGGACCTAAACAATTGTCAATCTTTTGGTATATATTGTTTATTAAAAACACGCTATTTGCTTTGACAGTGGGAAGTAATTATAAAATTAATTAATGCAACTTATATGTTTGGAATTTTTTAAAATAGACATCATTTTTTAATTCAGAATATCAATTATAGCTTAGGTTGAAATTTTGACATTGTTTTGAAAAACTTCAATTTTTGATGAATAGTGAAACTACAAAGTGGTAGTTTAAAAACTAAATGTTTCATAAAACTTAATTTTACTGCTTCTGTGAATGGAATTTCCAAAATCCTGGAGACACGGTTAATATCAAGAAGTAAAATGTGGTTCAATGAGATGAAATTTTTTTTTGGTGAATAGTAACTTTTTACTTTTATTTACCACAGTTAAAAGTAAATAGGGTAATTAAGGGTAAAAATGATATTAATATTACCCTAACACATGTCCTAATTCAATTGGACAATTGTATCTCGACCAAAAACAACCTTAGGAATAAAATATTATCATTTTGGTCCACTTGGATTAGATTAGGACATTTATTATTATTTAATTCAAAGAAGAGTTAAAAGAGTTAAAATCAAAGTTTATTTCTTAAAAAAAATAATATATGGTTATACATAAGATAAATTAGATAGAAATTATTCATTAGAAATATAAAAAGATTTCCTACATAATAATATTTTATATATAATTTTTAGACATTATATAATTTAATTTATTTATGACACAATGATGATGCAGTAATTACCATAATAGTGAAAAATTAAAATAATGGATATTATAAATAATCAAATAAATATAATTTGAGTCATTTAATGAATTACACTAATTTTTTGGGATAATATGACATATTAGGATTGATTTAATTAAGTTTTTTAGAAGTAATAATTCTGTTATAAGTTTCAAAAAAATCAACTATTGAATTGTGTCAAAATTGACATAAAAGAGTTTTTAAAACAAATATTATATTATTAATTGATATTAAATTCCTAAAAAACTAAGGTTCAGCCAAGAGACTTATATCATGATTGGTGTATCATTAATGGACCACTTGGGGGTCTCTTGCATATATATAGTAAGTTTATTAACTATATAATATAAAAATACAAAGTGACATGGTAAATGTCAAACTAATTAACTAAGAGTTAAAACAAAAAGATAAGGTTAATATAGTAACTCAAACCTGTCTAAATTCTATTGGTTGAATGTTTTTCGACCTATACCCACCTTAAACTTTGAATAATAAACTTTTGAGCCATTAGAAACCAAATATGAATCTATTATATATTAATATTTCTAGCTTTTCCAAAGGTGCCCCTCACCCCTCTTATAAAAGGGTACTCCCCCTTCTCCTTACCTTACACCTTCAAAGCCTTTTGGTTCGGCCAAACTCTGCCCAAATACTCTTTAAACGTCCCTCACTACAACATATTGGCCTTAGTTTGATCAGAAAGCCAACCTAAGGATCCATTTTGATGAAATCACAAGGAAGAACGTGGAGAAGATTTAATGTTTTCACCACCCTTTTTCAAATTCATTTCTTCTTCCACTTCTTCTTTCTTTGTTATTACCATTCTAAAATAATAAATACAGTATGTTATATATACTGTGATGTTATTATAAATATGGTACAACCATATTCATTATTGTATCCACACTTTGAATAACATGTCACCATACATGCGTACGTACGACTTACCGTCTCCACGTCGTGGTGTAATTGTTATTCAATATATTATTATTTGGATGTGTATAATAATGATGTGTAACTCATTCAAATAATAAATATAACATTATAATGATTCTTTATATATGATATAATATCCAATTATATATTATTTTAATATGAAAAGAATGATATTGTCGCTCGTGTGTACGTACGGACTATCGTCTCCACGAACGCGATGAGATTCATTCTCCATCGTATCCATTCAAGTATAAATATCATTTTATGATTTAAAAATAATTTTTTATGGAATTTATATCATTCTGGATATGAATAAGATACAACCTATCCATGACAACATGTCTTGCGTAACAAAACATATAAAATAAAAAGAGTAAGTTAACACCCGAAACGATGATAATACTAAGATATTATTAACAAAGCAATGTTAAAAGATCATATATGATATCATATTAATATATATGATTCTTGTATAATTTAATAACAATTATTTCACCATTATACAGGAGGTTAACCTACCCTCAACCATGGAAAAGTACAAGGTAAGGGTTTATTTTTCAATCTCTTCATTATCCGAGGTTCTTTATACGTAATAATCTACTAGGATTTCATTGTCATCCACTTCTATGTTTCTCCAAAATGTATTTCAAAACATTTTTACCATTTAAATGAATATGGGTTAAAGTAATCTATACCCTTGTTTGTCTTTTATAATAGGATTATAAAGGAATCTTTCCGTCATTTTCTAAACAAGGTGCTTTTTAACCTTTTGACAGAATTAAGGTAAGAATGTTTTTTTAACTTATACGGTTGGCGTGGCTATTTTCCACCATTATAAAATCATCGAAGCATCACTTACAAGATTACAAGAATACATTCAAAGAAAATATTTCATTTTATATGACTCTTAAATGATTTCAAAATAAAAAGAGATATTTCTCTAAAAAGAGTTTTGATATCATCTATGTGAACATCCTTTTATGGATTTTAAGCTTATTTGGAGATGATTTATTATGAAACAAAACTTACATATTGTATTGAAGCTTTTGTGATACGTTTGACTGTGGATATGTTATTTTCATGGTTTATGGATGATGTATTTACATTTCGTATGCTAGTTTTAATACAAATGTTTATGTTATGTTTAAACCTTTTCATATGGGAATGAATTGGACTTAATATGTGACAGGTGGAGCCCGCTATAGCTCCTTGATGCATCAGTAGGACTCATGAGACAAACTAGTGTCTTGGAACAAGGCTTTGACAAAATATTATTTGTAGTCCTGGCAGAAGGCCTTGGATATGTGGTTATGATAGTCTGGCATTGTGCATTCCATCATTATGAAAGTGGTTATTGATATTTCATGTGATTATTCAATTAGTAGAATATCCACGTGAATAAGTAAATGGGATTATTTCATTTTACATTTTTACATACTATGTTGATGTTCAATTTTAGAAGGCTTTTGTCTTAGTTATACATTGCCTTCAATGTTTATTCTTATTTATGAAAGTTTTCACTATATTATTGTCGTTACTGGGCATTTGAGCTCACCCCTTTTCTAGGTTTTATTTTTCCCAAGATGTGAAGAAGTATTTTATGAATGACCTGTAGGGATAGTTTGAGGGGATAAGAGTGTGGACTATGGTGACTATGTTGTTGTTGTTTTCATTTTATGATGTAATGTAAACCATATGAATATATCTAGTGTTTCCAAGGCTACTAAACCAATCGGTCATTCAATATTTTATCTTTCTTGTGATCATGCCAATGTCATGTAATAATGCACCGACTCTGGGTAACTAGGGTCGGGGCATTACAGTTGGTATCAGGGGAAGTTTAGTACAATCCTTTGAAGCTTGATTTAGATAAACTCTGATTAGATCACATAGATTTAGGAAAGTCATTGAGGATTAGTATAGAAGAACATCCTATAATTTTGGTATTGTGATGATTTTGTGATTTTTCCCAGCAATACATCCCTGTCTGGATACGAGCAGGTAGAGGCGGCTCTGGCACAGATGTACCTAGGGGTAAAACCCAAAAACACCGCTTTGAACTAGACATGAATGGGAACTGGTGCACGACAACGGGCCTTACTGCACTCTTGGTTACGACACTCCCAGGGGATATTCATAGGATAACTCTCATTTTCATTACAAATCATTATGAAGGGTTTATGAGTATATACAACCTAAAAAAAATATTCTTATGATTATGGATTATATCCATAAATAGTTCAATTTATGTTAAGTGTTTTGTAAGTATGGGATTATGTATTTTGATTCATAGACTGATCTAGTTTATTCCATTGTTTAGAAATGGCGCCTAGTGGAAGAAATGGAAACTGTATGAATGCACGCACTCCATGTAGGGATTTTCCTCCTTCTCAAGATAATTATACTGGAGCTGGTGATGCAACTAGTGCAGATCAGCTAATCCCCATACTAGGACAACTTACTCAGCTTATGAATAATAACCTTACCCGTATGGAGCACCCTGATCCATAGCGCGGAGGATCAATGTTAGATCTCATCATAAGGAAACAACTACCAACGTTCAATGGGAGTACAAATCCCTTAGTAGTTGAGCAATGGATATTTTAACTAGAGAAAATATTTCAGGCATTGAGGAGTAGTGAAAGGGAAAAAGTTATCATGGTAGTTTACCGCCTCACTGGTGATGCAGATCAATGGCGGTCACTGATTCAAAATATGAAGGAAGATGATGAAGTATCAAATATGGAATGGAGGGAGTTCAAAGATCTGTTTTTAGAAAAATACTTTCATCGTGACCATCGAGCAGATATGGAAAGGTAGTTTCTGAGTCTGAGACAAAAAGAGGGTGAGAATGTAACAAAGTATGAGGCTAGCTTTACAAGGTTAGCATGGTATGCTAAAGATTATATATGTAACCCAAGAAGTATGATTTATCGTTTCTTTGATGGGTTAAAACCATTTCTCCATCAAGAATTAGTATCACAATCCTTCTCGTTGTACGAAGACATTGTCTCATGTGCTATCAAGACCGAAAAAGAAATTCTCTAAGTCTTATGACTTTAAAGAAAAGCAAGAGAAGAAGAGATCTGCTTATCAATCTGGGAATGGAAATAAGCAAAAGAACGGAAATGTCGAATATCCATCCTGTGGTAAATGTGGTAAGAAACACCCCGGTACTTGCTTCAAGGGAATGGGAGTCTGTTACAAGTGTGGTGAAAAAGGCCACCAAGCTTGTGATTGAAAAGGTAAGAAGGAAGCTACCAATGTTCAGTGCTATAATTGCAGGGAGATGGGGCATTATGAAAATGAATTTTCTAAGCGTCAGGGGAACTTACCTCAGAAAATGCCAAGGGATTAAGGCCAAGCTTATGCTATCACTAATGCTTAGGTAGAAGCTCCGAAAGACGTGGTGGCAAGTAATTTAATGGTTTTCTCAATTTTAGCAAATGCATTATTGGATTCTGGATCATCGCATAGTTTCATATCTTCTCAGTTTTATAAGAAAATTAGATATTTCCCATTTGATTTAACAAGGGAGTTGTCAGTTAAAACTCCTAAGGGAAGTATCATTGCAATAATGTTTTGTGAGTCAGTCCCCATTAGAGAAAATAAATGTTCTTTAGCTGATGATCTCATCGTCATACCTATGATTGAGTTTGATATAATCCTTGGTATGGACTGGCTTTTAGACTATGATGCGAAGATTTATTGTAAGAAGAAGAGGTTACGATTCTTGATGATGATGATAAGGAAAACCTTATCATTAGAGCAGAATCGTCACCGCCTAATTCTTATCTAGATCCACCCCCAGTAGCTCAACTAAATTCAATTATTGAGGAGGAAGAGAATGAAATAACTATGGGTGAGGAAAGGAATGTTCAAATAGAGGATATACCTATTGTGAAATAATATGTAGATGTATTCCCGGAAGATTTACCTGGACATCCTCCATAACGAGAAGTTGAGTTTTCCATTGATTTAATTCCTGGATCAAGGCCTATATCGGAGTCCCCTTATATAATGGCCACTGTAGAATTAGTCGAACTAAAGAATCAACTAGAGGAATTGAGTAATAAAGGATTTATTCTCCCTAGTTTTTCTCCATGGGGAGCCCCTGTTCTTTTTGTTAAAAAGAAAGATGGATCCATGAGGTTATGTATCGACTACAGGGAGATCAATGCAATAACAATAAAGAACAAGTATCCCCTACCTCACATTGATGATTTATTTGACCAACTGCATGGATCTTAATACTTTTCAAAGATTGATCATCGATCTGGATACCATCATTTGTGTGTGAAGAAGGAAGACATTCCGAAGACAGCATTTCGAACCAAGTACGAGCATTATGAGTTTACAGTAATGTCGTTCGGATTTACTAATGGACCCTCTGTATTCATGGATCTGATGAATAGAGTTTTCAAGGAATATCTCGATGAATTTGTGGTGGTATTTATTGATGATATCTTGGTATAATCAAAAAGCTACGAAGATCATGAAAATCACTTGCGCATTATCTTGAAGACTCTAAGAAGACATGAATTATATGGGAAGTTTATCAAGTGTGAATTCTGGCTTCAAGAGATTTCTTTTCATTGCCATATTGTCTCTAAAGATGGAATATATGTTGATCCTTCTAAGACCAATGCAATCCAAGAATGGCCAGCACCTACAAATATAACTGAGGTACATAGTTTTATTGGTTTACCAGGTTATTATCGACGTTTCGTCCAGAATTTTGCCCGATTGGCTAACCCATTAACGAAGTTCACATGTAAAGGGGTTAAATTTGTTTGGACAAAAGAGTGTGAAGAATTTTTTGAAGAACTGAAGAGAATATTAGACAATGCTCCTATATTGACTCTACCATCGGGGAATGATGGGTTCGTTATTTATAGTGATGCATCGAAGAAACGACTTGGTTGTGTCCCTATGAAGAATGATAGGGTTATTGCCTATGCATCACGACATTTGAAAATTCATGAAAAAAACTATCCTACTCATGATCGCGAGTTAGCAGCTGTGATCTTTGCTTTGAAGATATGGAGGCACTACCTATATGGTGAAAAATGTGAGATTTATACTGATCAGAAGAGTTTGAAGTATATTTTATCACAAAAAGAACACAACATGAGGCAAAGGATATGGCTTTAATTACTCAAGGATTATGATTGTACGATACACTACCACCCGGGGAAAGCAAACAAGGTGGCAGATTCTTTGAGCAGAAAAGACCATGGAGTTTTGAACGTGATGAGAATTGAAAGGGATCCAATTTTCATAGATCTAGTGAAGATGGACATGGGAATAACCAGAGAAGGTGAAACATCAATGCTTTTTGAAATGGTTGCCAAACCATCTTTACTAGAAAGGATTAAGAGTTCTCAGACTAATGATGGAGAATTTAAAAAGAAGATTATAGCTGTGAATGATAGGAGATTGAGAGATTTTGTGTATGAAAATAGAATTTTGAAATTCGGGAAGAGGATTTGTGTTCTCGATATACATGATCTAAGCATGGAATTGTTGGATGATTCTCACAGTTCCAATTTCTCTATATACCCTGGGAGCACCAAAATGTATAGAGATTTGAAGGAATATTTTTGGTGGGACAACATGAAGAGGGAGATTTCCGATTTTGGGTCAAGATGTATGGTTTTTCAATAAGTGAATGCTGGAAGGAAACAACCTGGTGGAGTATTGAAACCTCTTCCCATACCTGTGTGGAAATGGGGCAATACTACGATGGACATTGTCATGGTACTACCAAAGACTCCCAGAAGGAACGATGAAATATGGGTTATTTTTGATTGTCTTACCAAGTCAGCACATTTTCTTGCTATAAGAGAAGATATACCACTAAAACTTCTAGCAAGACTATATATTAATGAGGTTGTGAGACTTCAAGGAGTACCCCTATCAATTATTTTTTATCGTTATCCCCATTTTACATCAAGATTCTGGAAGAGTCTGCAGAAATCCCGGGATACTGAACATCATTTGAGCACTGCCTACCACCCTCAGATAGACGGACAATCAAAACGGACTATTCAATCCTTAGAAGACATGCTGAGATCTTGTTCACATGAATTTCAGAGTATGTGGGATCAATATTTACCTTTGGTAGAATTTTCCTATAAAAATAGATTCCATTCTAGTATTCAGATGACACCATATGAAGCATTATCCGGAAAGAGATGTCACACACCAACCTGTTGGGATGATGTTGGTGAAAGAAAACTTATAGGTCCAGAACTGGTGGATGAAATGATGGAAAAGGTGACGGTAATCCAAAATCACATCAAAGCAGCTCAAAGTAGGCAAAAGAGCTATGTCGATAATCGAAGGAAGTATTTGGAATTTCAAGTCAATGATCATGTTTTCCTAAAGGTATATCCATAGAAGGGAGTCATACGTTTTGGTAAGAAAGGTAAATAGAGTCCCAGGTACATCGGACCTTTTGAAATTCTAGAACGAATTGGGGTTGTAGCTTACCGATTGGCAATGCCACCAAGTCTCTCCAAAGTTCATGATGTGTTCCACGTATCTCTGTTGAGGAAATACATGCCTGACCCAACGCATGTACTCACATATGAAGAATTAGAACTAGAATCCAATCTGTCTTATTGTGAAGTGCCTGTCAGGGTTCTTGATATAAGAGAACAAGTACTGAGAAATTGGACGACGCATCTGGTAAAAGTTTCGTGGTGAAACCATAAGATAGAAGAGGCAACGTGGGAACCCGAGGAACTTATGATGAAGAACAACCCGAGACTTTTAATGCGGTAGTATTTTGGAAATTTATAGGATGAAATTATTTAAAGGAGGGGAGAATATAACACCCCAAGCTTCTACGGTACGCTTCTCTTTGAATAATGCGATAGCGTGTGTTATACGCAACATCGAGTTCTAACACACCATAACCAATCAAACTAGCTGTTATGAATAGTAATACCTACTTTTTGAAATTATATATATATTTTATATTTCAAAATGGACTTCATTTTTGGTTTCATAATATCAAAATTATCCTAAGATGAATTTTTGGTATTTTTCTGAGAACATCCAATTTTTATGAATAGTGAAAAATAATTAAAAACAACTTTTTTAATCAAAACAATTTATAGTGATAAATTATATTATTGAGTGGTTTTAATGTATAATTAGAATATATTTTTACCATTTTATCCAACGGTGTTCATTAAAATTAGTTTCACTTTGAATTTTGACCTAAACAATTGTCAATCTTCTGGTATATATTGTTTCTTAAAAACACACTATTTGTTGTGAGAACGGGAATTAATTATAAACTTAATTAATGAAACTTATATGTTTGGAATTTTTTAAAATAGAAATAATTTCTGAATTCTGAATATCAATTATATCTTAGGGTGAAATTTTTGCATTGTTCTGAAAAACTTCAATTTTTGATTAATAGTGAAACTATTAAGTGGTAGTTAAAAAACTGAATTTTTCATAAAACTTAATTTTACCACTTCTGTGAATTGAATTTTGAAAATCCGAGAGACACAGTTAATATCATAAAGTAAAATGTGGTTCAATGAGATGAAAATAATTTTTTGTGAATAGTAACTTTTTACTTTTATTTACCACGGTTAAAAATAAATAGGGTAATTAAGGGTAAAAATGATATTAATATTACCCTAACACATGTCCTAATTCTATAGGACAAGTTTATATCAACCAAAAACAACCTTAGGAATAAAATATTATCATTTAGGTCCACTTGGATTAGATTAGGACATTTATTATAATTAATTCAAAGAAGAGTTAAAAGAGTAAAAATCAAAGTTTATTTCCTAAATTTTTTTTAATATAGGGTTATACATAAGATATATTCGATGGTAAATATTAATTATAAAGATAAAAATATTTCCTAAATAATAATATTTTATTTCTAATTTTTATACATTAAATAATTTAATTTATTTATGACACAATGATGATGCAGTAATTACCATAATATTGAATTATTAAAATAATTGATATTATTCATACCCATGTAAATATAATTTGAGACTTTTAATGAATTAAACTAATTTTATAGGATAATATGACATATTAGGATTGATTTAATAAAAAAATTTCGAAGTAATCATTTTGTTATAGGTTTCAAAAAAATCAGCTATTGAATAGTTTCAAAATTGATATAAAAGAGTTTTTTTAAAAAAATATTATATTATTAATTGATATTAAATTCCTAAAAATATAAGGTTCAACCAAGAGACTTATATCATGATATTTGTATCATTAATGGACCACTTGGGGGTCTCTTGGATGTATATAGTATGTTTATTAACTATATAATATAAAAATAGAAAGTGACATGTTAAATGTCAAACAAATTAACTAAGAGTTAAAACAAAAAGATAAGGTTAATATAGTAACCCAAACCTGTCTAAATTATATTGGTTGAATGGTTTTCGACTTATCCCCACCTTATCCTTTGAATAATAACCTTTTGAGCCATTAGAAACCGAATATGAATTTATTATTAATTAATATTTCTAGCTTTTCTAAAGGTCCCCCTCACCCCTCTTATAAAACGGAACCCCCCCTTCTCATTACTTCACACCTTAAAAGCCTTTCTGTTCGGCCAAAATCTGCCCCAATAGTCTCTCAACTTCACTAAATACAACCTAGAGGCCTTAGTGTGATAAAAAAGCCAACCTAATGATCCATTTTGATCAAATCAAAAGGAATAACCCGAAGAAGATGTAATGTTTTCACCACCCTTTTTCAAATTCATTTCTTCTTACAATTATTCATTCTTTGTTATTACCATTATAAAATAATATCTACATTATCTTATATAAACTTTGATACTATTATAAATATGGTACAACCATATTCAATATTCTATCCACCCTTTGAATAACATGTCACCATACGTGCGTACGTACGGCTTACCGTCTCCACATAGTGGTGTAATTGTTATTCAATATATTATTATTTGGATAGGTATAATAATGATGTGTAACTCATGTAAATTATAAATATAACATGATAATGATTCTGTATATATGATATACTATCCAATTATATATTATTTTAATATTAAAAGAATGATATTGTCGCTCATGCGTATGTACGGACGACCGTCTCCATTAACGCGATGAGATTCATTCTCCATCGTATCCATTCATGTATAATTATTATTTTATGATTTAAAAATAATGTTTAAGGACTTTATATCATTCTGGATATGAAAAAGATACAACCTATCCATGACAAGCATGGATTACATAACAAAACATATAAAATAAAAAGAGTAAGTTAACACCCAAAACGACGATAATGCTAAGATATTATTAACAAAGCAATGTTAAAAGATCATATATGATATCATATTAATATATATGATTCTTTTATAATTTAATAACAATTATTTCACCATTATACATGAGGTTAACCTACCCTCAACCATGGAAAAGTAAAAGGTAGGGGTTTTTTTCACAATCTCTTCATTATCCGTATTTGTTTATACGTAATAATCTACTGGGATTTCTTTGTCATCCACATCCATGTTTCTCCAAAATGTATTTCAAAACATTTTAACCATTTACATGAATATGGGTTAAAGTCATTTATACCCTTTTTGACTTTTATAAGAGTTTTATAAAGGAATCTTTCCATCGTTTTCTGAACAAGGTGCTTTTTAACCTTTTGATAGAATTAAGGTAAGAATGTTTTCTTAACTTATACGGTAGGAGCGGCTATTTTCCGCCATTATAAAATAGTCAAAGCTTCCCTTACAATATTATAAGAATACTATCAACGAAAATATTTCATTTTATATGAATCTTAAATTATTTCAAAATAAAAATAGATATTTCTCTAAAAAGAGTTTTGATTTCATCTATGTCAACATCCTTTGATGGATTTTAAGCTTATTTGGAGATGATTTATTATGAAACAAAACATCCATATTGTATTGAAGGTTTTGTGATATGTTTGACTATAGATATGTTATTTTCATGGTTTATGGATGAAGTATTTACATTTCGTATGCTAGTTTTAATACAAATGATTATGTTATGTTTAAACCTTTTCATATGAGAATGCATTGGACTTAATATGTGACGGGTGGAGCCTGATATAGCTCCTCGATGCATCGATAGGTCTCATGAGACAAACTAGTGTCTTGGCACAAG
Source organism: Viscum album (assembly GCA_963277665.1). Classification (NCBI taxonomy): domain Eukaryota; kingdom Viridiplantae; phylum Streptophyta; class Magnoliopsida; order Santalales; family Viscaceae; genus Viscum; species Viscum album. The sequence continues at coordinate 1,772,187,923 of OY728146.1, read as the reverse complement.
GCCTTGAAAAAATATTATTTGTAGTCCTGGCACGAGGCCTTGGTTATGTGGTTATGATAGTCTAGCATTATGCATTCCATCATTATGAAAGTGGTTATTGATATTGCATGTGATTATTCGATTAGTATAATATCTATGTGAATAAGTAAATGGCATTATTTCATTTTACTTTTTCCATACTATTTTGAAGTTCAATTTTAAAAGGCTTTTTTTTAGTTATACATTTCATTAAATGTTTATTCTTATTTATGAAAGTTTCCGCTATTTTGTTATCCTTACTGGGCATTTGAGCTCACCCCTTTTCTAGGTTTTATTTTTCCCAAGATGTGAAGAAGTAATTTATGAATGACCTGCAGGGATAGTGTGAGGGGATAAGATTGTGGACTATGGTGACTATGTTGTTGTATTTTTCATTTTATTATGTAATGTAAAACTTGTGAATATATCTAGTGTTTCCAAGGCTACTAAACCAATCGGTATTTCGGGATTTGATCATTCTTGTGATCATGCCAATGTCCTATAATAATGCACCGTCTATGGGTAACTGGGGTTGGGGCGTTGCAGTTGGTATCGGAGGAAGTTTAGTACAAACCTTGGAAGCTAGATTTAGATAAACTCTGATTAGAGCACATAGATTTAAGATGTACTTTGAGGATTAGTATAGAAGAACATCCTAGAATTTTTCTATTGTAGAGATTTTGTGAGTTTTCCGAGCAATACATCCCTGTCTGGATACGAGAAGGTAGAGGCGGCTCTGGCACAGATGTACCTAGGGGTAAAACCTGAAAACACCGCTTTGAGCTACACTCGATCGATAACTAGTGCACAACAACGGGCATTGCTGCACTCTTGGTTAGGACACTCCCGAGGGATATGCTTAGGATAACTCTCATTTTAATTACAAATCATTATGAAGGGTTTATGAGTATATACTTACTCAAAGAAAACAATATTATGATTATGGATTATATACATAAATAGTTCAATTTATGTTAAGTGTTTTGTAAGTATGGGATTATGTATTTTGATTCATAAACTGATCTAGTTTATACAATTCTTTAGAAATGGTGCCTAGTGGAAGAAATGGAAACTGTATCAATGAACACAATCCATGTAGGGATTTCCCTTCTACTCAAGATAATTATAGTGGAGCTGGTGATGCAACTGGTGCCGATCATCTCATCACCATATTGGGACAACTTACTCAGCTTATGACTAATAACCTTACCCATATGGAGCACCATGATCCACAGCATGGAGGATCAATGTTAGATCGCTTCATGAGGAAACAAAAACCAATGTTCAATGGGATTACAAATACCTTAGTAGCTGAGCAATGGATATTTTCCCAAGAGAAAATATTTCAGGCTTTGGGGAGTAGTAAAAGGGAAAATGTTATCATGGCAGTTTACTGCCTCACTGGAGATGCTGATCCATGGTGGACATTGATTCAAAATACAAAGGAAGATGATGAAGTATCAAATATGGAATGGAGGGAGTTCAAAGACCTGTTTTTAGAAAAATACTTTCCTCATGACCATCGAGAAGATATGGAAAGGCAGTTTCTGAGTCTGAGACAAAAGGAGGATGAGAATGTCACAAAGTATGAGGCTAACATTACACGGTTAGAGACGTATACTGGAGATTATATACGTAACCCAAGAAGTAAGATTTATTATATCTTTGATGGGTTAAAACCATTTCTCCGTCGAGCATTAGTATCGCAATCCTTCTCATCGTACGAAGACATTGCCTCATGTGCTATCAAGAATGAAAAGGAATTCTCTAAGTATTATGACTTTAATGAAAAGCAATAGATGAAGAGATCATCTGATCAATCTGGGAATGGAAATAAGCAGAAAAAGATAAATCTTGAATATCCATCCTATGGTAAATGTGGGAATAAACACCCCGGTACTTGCTTGAAGGGAACAAGAGTCTGTTACAAGTGTGGTGAAAAAGACCACCAAGCTCGTGATTTCAAAGGGAAGAAAGAAAATACCAATGATCAGTGCTACAATTTCAGGGAGATGGGGCATTATGTAAATTAATTTCCTAAGCGTCAGGGGATCTTACCTCAGAAAATGCCAAGGGATCAAGGCCAAACTTTTGCTATAAAAACTGCTGAGGTAAAAGCTCCGAAAGACGTGGTGGTAGGTAATTTAATGGTTTCCTCAAGTTTATAAAATGCATTATTTGATTCTAGATCATCGCATTGTTTCATATCTTCCCAGTTTGCTAAGAAAATTAGATATTTCCAATTTGATTTAACAATGGAGTTTTCAGTTAAAACTCCTAAGTGAAGTATCATTGCAACAAAGTTTTGTGAGTCAGTTCCCATTAGAGTACATAAATGTTCTTTATCTGCTGATCTCATCGTCATACCTATGATTGAGTTTGATATAATCCTCTATATGGACTGTCTTTCGGACTATGATGCGAAGATTTATTTTAAGAAGAATGAAGTTACGATTCTTGATGATGATGATAAGGAACACCTTAACTTTAGTGCAGAATCATCACCGCCTAATTCTTATCTAGATCCACCCCCAATAGCTCAACTAAATTCAATTATTGAGGAGGAAGAGAATGAAATAACTTTTGGTGAGGAAAGAAATGTTAAAATAGAGGATGTACCTATTGTGAAAGAATATGTAGATTTATTTTCAGAAGATTTACCTGGACATCCTCCATAACGAGAAGTTGAGTTTTCCATTGATTTAATTCATGGATGAAGGCCTATATCGAAGACCCCTTATAGAATGGCCACTGTAGAATTAGTCGAACTAAAGAAACAACTAGAGGAGTTGAGTAATAAAGGATTTATTCTCCCTGGTGTTTCTCCATAGGGAGCCCTTGTTCTTTTTGTTAAAAAGAAAGATGGATCCATGAGGTTATGTATCGACTACAGGGAGATCAATGCTATAAAAATAAAGAACAAGTATCACCTACCTCGCATTGATGATTTATTTGACCAACTGCATGGAGCTCAATACTTTTCAAATATTGACCTTCGATCTGGAAACCATCCGTTGTGTGTGAAGAAGGAATACATTCCGAAGACATCATTTCAAACTAGGTACGGGCATTAGGAGTTTACAGTAATGCCTTTTGGATTGACTAATGCACCCTCTGTATTCATGGATCTGATGAATAGAGTTTTCAAGGAATATCTCGATGAATTTGTGGTGGTATTTATTGATGATATCTTGGTATACTCAAAAATCTACGAAGATCATGAAAATCACCTGTTCATTATCTTTATGACTCTGAGAAGACAAGATTTATATGGGGAGTTTAGCAAGTGTGAATTCCAGCTTCAGGAGATTTCTTTTCTTGGCCATATTGTCTCTAAAGATGGAATCTATGTTGATCCTTCTAAGACCAAGGCAATCCTAGAATGGACAACACCTAAAAATATAACTGAGGTACATAGTTATATTGGTTTTGGAGGTTATTATCGACGTTTCACCCAGAATTTTTCCCGATTGGCTAACCCATTAACGAAGATCACATGTAAATGCGTTAAATTTGTTTGGACGAATGAGCACGAAGAATGTTTTGAAGAACTGAAGAGAAGATTATTCAATGATCCGATGTTGACTCTACCATCAGGGAATGATGGGTTCGTTATTTATTGTGATGCATCGAAGAAAGGACTTGGTTTTGTCCTTATGCAGAATGATAGGGTTATTGACTATGCATTACGATAGTTGAAAATTCCTGAACAAAACTATCCTACTCATGACCGTGAGTTAGCAGCTGTGATATTTTCTTTGAAGATATGGAGGCACTACCTCTATGTTGAAAAATGTGAGATTTATACTGATCACAAGAGTTTGAAGTGTATTTTCTCACAAAAATAACACAACATGAGGCAAAGGAGATGGCTTGAATTACTCAAGGATTATGATTGTACGATACACTACCACCCGGGGAAAGCAAACAAGGTGGCAGATGCTTTGAGCGGAAAACACCATAGAGTTTTGAACATGATGAGAATTTAAAGGGATCCAATTTTCATAGATCTAGTGAAGATGGACATGGGAATAACTAGGGAAGGTGAAACATCAATGCTTTTTCAAATGGTTTCCAAACCAACTTTTCTAGAAAGGATTAAGAGTTCTCAGAATAATGATGGAGAATTTCAAAAGAAGATTAAATCTATGAATGATGGGATATCGAGAGATTTTGTGTATGAAAATGGAATTTTGAAATTCAGGAAGAGGCTTTGTGTTCCCGATATACCTGATCTAAAAAGAGAATAGTTGGATGATGCTCATAGTTTCAATTTCTCTATACACCATGCGAGCACCAAAATTTATAGAGATTTGAAGGAACATTTTTGGTGGGACAACATGAAGACGGAGATTGCCGATTTTGTGTCAAGATGTATGGTTTGTCAAGAAGTGAAAGCTGGAAGGCAGCAGCCTGGTGGAGTATTGCAACCTCTCCCCATACCTGAGTGGAAATGGGTCAATATTATGACAGAATTTGTCGTGGGACTACCATAGATTCCTAGAAGGAACGATGCGATATGGGTTATTGTTGATCGTCTTACCAAGTTAGCACATTTTCATGCTATAAGAGAAGATCTACCACTAGAACGTCTAGAAGAACTATATATAAATGAGGTTGTGAGACTTCATGGAGTACCCCTATAGATTATTTCTTATCGTGATCCCTATATTACTTCAAGATTCTGGAAGAGTCTACAGAAATCCCTAGATACTGAACATCATTTGAGCACTGCCTACCACCCTCAGACAGATGGTCAATCAGAACGGACTATTCAAACCTTAGAAGACATGCTAAGATCTTGTTCACTTGACTTTCAGGGTATGTGGGATCAATATTTACCTTTGGCAGAATTTTCCTATAACAATAGCTTCTATTCGAGTATTCAGATGGCACCATATGAAGCGTTATATGGAAATAGATGTCGCACACCAACTTGTTGGGATGACGTTGGTGAAAGAAAACTTGTAGGTCCAGAACTCGTGGAGGAAACGATGGAAAAAGTAAAGGTAATCCAAAATCACATCAAAGCAGCTCAAAGTAGGCAAAAGAGCTATGCCGATAATCGAAGGAAGGATTTGGAATTTCAAGTCGGTGATCATGTTTTCCTGAATTTATCTGCATGGAAGGGAGTCATACGTTTTGTTAATAAAGGTAAATTGAGTCCCATGTACATCGGACCTTTCGAAATTCTAGAACGAATTGGGGCTATAGCTTACCGATTAGTAATGTTTCCAAGTCTCTCCAAAGTTCATGATGTGTTCCATGTATCTCAATTGAGGATATACATGCCTGACCCAATGCATGTACTCACCTATGAAGAATTAGAACTGGAACCCGATCTGTCTTATTGTGAAGATCCTGTCAGGATTCTTGATACAAGAGAACAAGTACTGGGAAACCGGACGACGCGTCTGGTAAAAGTTTTGTTGAGAAACCATAAGATGGAAGAGGCAACGTGGGAACCCGAGGAACTTATGATGAAGAACCAGCAGAGTCTATTCATGCGGTAGTATTTTGGAAATTTTAAGGATGAAATTATTTGAAGTAGGGGAGAATGTAACACCCCAAGCATCTACGGTATGCTTCTATTTGAATAATGTGATATCGTGTGTTATACGCAACATCGAGTTCTAACACACCACAACAAATCAAACATGCCATTATTAATAGTAATACCTACTTTTCAAAATTATATATATTTCATATTTCAAAATGGGCTTCATTTTTTGTTTTAGAATATCGAAATTATCCTAAGATGAATTTTTGTTATTTTTCTGAGAACTTCCAATTTTTATGAATAGTGAAAATTACTCAAAAAAACTTTTTTAATCAAAATATTTTATAGTGATAAATTATATTATTTAGTGGTTTTAAAATATAATTAGAATATATTTTTACCATTTTATCCAATGGTGTTCATTAGAATTAATTTCACATTGAATTTGGACCTAAACAATTGTCAATATTTTGGTATATATTGTTTCTTAAAAACACGCTATTTGTTGTGACAGCGGGAATTAATTATAAAATTAATTAATGCAACTTATATGTTTGGAATTTTTTAAAATAGACATCATTTTTGAATTTGGAATATCAATTATAGCATAGGGTGAAATTTTGGCATTGTTTTGAAAAACATCAATTTTTGATGAATAATGAAACTACTATGTGGTAGTTAAAAAACTGAATTTTTCATAAAACTTAATTTTACCGCTTCTGTGAATGGAATTTCGAAAATCCGAGAGACACGGTTAATATCAAGAAGTAAAATGTGGTTCAAAGAGATGAATTTTTTTTTCGTGAATAGTAACTTTTTACTTTTATTTACCACGGTTAAAAGTAAATAGGGTAATTAAAGGTAAAAATGATATTAATATTACCCTAACACATGTCCTAATTCTATTGGACAAGTGTATATTGACCAAAAACAACCTTAGGAATAAAATATTATCATTTAGGTCCACTTGGATTAGATTAGGACATTTATTATTATTTAATTCAATTAAGAGTTAAAAGAGTTAAAATCAAAGTTTCTTTACTAAATTTTTTTTAATATAGGGTTATACATAAGATAAATTCGATGGAAAAGATTCATTATAAAGATAAAAAGATTTCCTACATAATTATATTTTATTTATAATTTCTAGACATTATATAATTTAATTTATTTATGACACAATGATGATTCAGTAATTACCATAATAGTGAAAAATTAAAATAATTGATATTATAAATACCCAAATAAATATAATTTGAGACTTTTAATGAATTAAACTAGTTTTATAGGATAATATGGCATATTAGTATTTATTTAGTTAACTTTTTTTGAAGTAATCATTCTGTTATAAGTTTCACAAAAATCAACTATTGAATAGTGTCAAAATTGACATAAAAGAGTTTTTAAAACAAATATTATATTATTAATTGATATTAATTCCTAAAAATCAATGTTTCATACAAGAGACTTATATCATGATATTTGTATCATTAATGGACCAATTGGGGGTATCTTGGATGTATATAGTATGTTTATTAACTATATAATATAAAAATACGAAGTGACATGGTAAATGTCAAACTAATTAACTAAGAGTTAAAATAAAAAGATAAGGTTAATATAGTAACCCAAACCTGTATAAATTCAATTTTTTGAATGGTTTTCGACCTACCCCAAATTAAACTTTGAATAATAAACTTTGGATCCATTAGAAACCGAATATGAATTTATTATAAATTAATATTTCTAGCTTTTCCAAAGGTGCCCCTCACCCCTCTTATAAAAGGGCACTCCCCCTTCTCATTACTTCACACCTTCAACGCATTTTGGTTCGGCCAAACTCTGCCCAAATACTCTCTGAACTTCCCTCACTACAACCTATAGGCCTTAGTTTGATCAGAAAGCCAAAGTATGGAGCCCTTTTGATCAAATCAAAAGGAAGAACCCGAAGAAGATGTAATGTTTTCACCACCATTTTTCAAATTCATTTATTCTTCCACTTCTTATTTCTTTGTTATTACCATTCCAAAATAATAACTCTAGTATATAATTTATAATGTGATGTTATTATAAATATGTTACAACAATATTTAGTATTCTATCCACCCTTTTAATAACATGTCACCATACGTGCGTACGTACGGCTTACCGTCTCCATGTCGTGGTGTAATTGCTATTCAATATATTATTATTTGGATTGGTATAATAATGATGTGTAACTCATGTAAATTATAAATATAACATGATAATGATTCTGTATATATGCTATACTATCCAATTATATATTATTTTAATATCAAAAGAATGATATTGTCGCTCGTGCGTAAGTATGGACTACCGTCTCCACGAAGGCGATGAGATTCATTCTCCATCGTATCCATTCAAGTGTAATTATCATTTGATGATTTAAAAATAATTTTTAAGGACTTGATATCATTCTGGATATGAATTAGATACAACCTATACATGAAATACATGGATTACGTAACAACACATATAAAAGAAAAGGAGTAAGTTAACACCCGAAACGACGATAATACTAAGATATTATTAACAAAGCAATGTTAAAAGATCATATATGATATCATATTAATATATATGATTCTTGAATAATTTAATAACAATTATTTCACCATTATACAGGAGGTTATCCTACACTCAACCAAGGAAAAGTACAAGATAATGGTTTATTTTGCAATCTCTTCATTATCTGAGGTTGTTTATATGTAATAATCTATTGGGATTTCATTATCATCCACATCCATGTTTCTCCAAAATGTATTTCAAATTTTTTTTACCATTTACAAGAATACGGGTTAACGTCATTTATACCCTTGTTTGACTTTTATAAGAGGTTTATAAAGGAATCATTCCATCATTTTCTAAACAAGGTGCTTTTTAACCTTTTGACATAATTAAGTTAAGAATGTTTTTTTTAACTTCTATGGCGGGTGCAGCTATTTTCCGCCGTTATAAAATCGTCAAAGCTTCCCTTACAAGCTTATAAGAATACTTTCAAAAAAAATGTTTCATTTTATATGACTCTTAAATGATTTCAAAATAAAAAAAGATATTTCTCTAAAAAGAGTTTTGATTTCATCTGTGTCAACATCCTTTGATGGATTTTATGATTATTTGGAGATGATTTATTATAAAACAAAACTTCCATATTGTATTGAAGGTTTTGTGATATTTTTTACTATGGATATGTCATTTTCATGGTTTATGGATGAGGTATTTACATTTCTTTTTCTAGTATTAATACAAATCTTTATGTTATGTTTAAACCTTTTCATATGGGAATGCATTGGACTTAATATGTGACGGGTGGAGCCCGCTATAGCTCCTCGATGCATCGGTAGGTCTAATGAGACAGACTAGTGTATTGGAACAATGCCTTTACAAAATATTAAATGTATTCTTGGACCAAGGCCTTGGCTATGTGGTTATAATATTCTAGCATTATGCATTCCATCATTATGAAAGTGGTTATTGATATTGCATGTGATTATTCGATTAGTAGAATATCCATGTAAATAAGTAAATGGAATTATTTCATATTACTTTTTCCATACTATGTTGAAGTTCAAGTTTAAAAGGCTTTTGTTTTAGTTATACATTGCCTTAAATGTTTATTCTTATTTATGAAAGATTCCGCTATATTGTTATCCTTACTGGGAATTTGAGCTCACCCCTTTTCTATGTTTTATTTTTCCCAGGATGTGAAGAAGTAATTTATGAATGACCTACAGGGATAGTGTTAGGGGATAAGAGTGTGGACTATGGAGACTATTTTGTTGTAGTTTTCATTTTATGATGTAATGTAAACCTTATGAATATATCTAGTGTTTCCAAGGCTACTAAACCAATCGGTCTTTCAAGATTTGATCTTTCTTGTGATCATGCCAAATTCGTGTAATAATGCACCAACTCTCAGTAACTGGGGTCGGGGCGTTACATCAGGTGTCAGGTTAGATGGAAACCTAGTATGGTTCATGACATATCTCCCATTTCACCACTACTAAACCATCATAGAAAAAAGAATAAATGACTTACACAATAACCCAATACATACACAATAGAATGATTAACATAGATGATTTAAAAAACATAAGACACAAGATGAGCACAAAATTTAAATATATGTTTCACTCTTAGAAAGACATTAAAATAAAAGAAGATTAGTTCAATAATGAACAAATATATTAGATTAAAACTGACACCAAAAATTAGACAGACACCAATATTCTACCAAGTTCTCATGAAAACCCTTCAAATTCAGTTTTTATACTAAAACTAAAATCACTAAAATCTCCATCTTGTATTTTACAGTTTCATGAAACAAATCTTGTTCCTTAAAACCATTCAAAATGAAATTTTATAATACATTTTGAAATCATGTTTCAATCATATATCTCATTATTTATCATAAATCCTATAAATAACAACCATGTAATAATGACCAGCTCCATGACCCATTTCCATTAAAATTAAAATTAAAAAATATATGTATAAATCATTATACTACACAATTATTCTATCAAAATGGGGGGTTTTTCATTATATATTTTTTGTTCTCATCATCCAACTTCCCTAAAAATTCGTTACCCAATGGTGGGGCAAATGAAATTCAAAATAAAATAATTAAGACCCACAATAATTATTAATTTAATCACTATTTATAATGTAGTTGAGAAAAGTGGGACAATATTATAACTTTATAAAAATAATAATTTGTTTTAATGTTCCATATTCTTTAAGAACACTACACATATACATAGGTGGAATTTCCCAAACATGTAACTATAATGACACGTGAATTACTCACTAGCTCTCTGTAAAGTCCTCTAACTCATCTAGAGTTTTATTCAAACAAAATTAAGATTAAAATTCTAAAACAACATATCGCAAAACATAGAGATCCTAGAAACAACACAGGATATGCCTTATAAACATTGGTTTCAGCCAAAATATGTTTTCTAGGTATGGTTCTGTTTACCTCTATAGTTTTGATAACCTTATTTGAGACCAAAAAATAGAAACCCATTCTATAATACACATTTAAATAATTATCTAATTCCCAATAATGTAAATATTGAATGATATCCAGGAGAGGGTCACCACCTATCCTCATTTCATCATATTCAAATGTTAGAGGCTATTGACTAGTGATACAAGCCAAACACTACTGTGTGGACACTATAACCTCTAAAACAATACCCTGAGTGCCATGCCCAAATATACTACGATTTCACATCACTAGTATTTGTTATAAACATTTAAAAAACTATTGAAAAAAATAATGATCAAATAAGCACACATATTCTACAATTTAATATAATAAGTAGTTTATAAAATGCAGAAAAAGACAAAGTATAAATAGAAAACAAGAAAACTGAGAATGAATTATACAAATAAATGAAACCCTAGGTAATAAATATTGAACATTTAAAAAATAAACTAGTCTACTACCAACTCACATAATCACTATGTCATTTCCATAGTCTCCAGATCCTAATAAATCTATACATTATTTACAACTCCATTGAATACCCATTTTATAAGAGATAACTAAAAGGATTACCCATTTACATCAAAACATTTGACACATATACTGGTATGAGGAGTATCCAATTATAGATATAAAATTACCAATGACTAAACAAAACTAATTTCTACTATGATCAAGTGTAATATCATGTAAAATATATATTAAGAATATATTTCATCCCTTGCAGAACAACCACTCGGAATCATTACACACATGGAACCTAAAAAATATATAATCATTGTTATCATGTGCTAACTAGGACACCCTAACATATGAAAATACCTTCTTCTACTTCATGATGTAAATATATTACAGTATAAACTAACCCTAACCAATACCAAATTATGTTGTGTAGGTTACCCAACTGTATCTAATCTCCAATGAAGTATCCGACCATAACTTATCAATCAAGGTAGTATATGTGTAGCGACCACAGTAAATGTCACATTACACATTTTTTTGTATTTTAGGTATATTTAATGATTATTTTATGTTTTAGTATTTTAAAAAGGGTGTTTTCAGAATTTTTAATCATTTATTGAGGATAATGGTTAGTACAAACCATGAAACCATCAATGGAATTTGGTTTCATATGAAAGGAGTGGAAGTTTCAACACCTGATTTTTACATAGTTTCTTCAAACCAAGAAGATGTCTAGGGAAAACCAAGAATATTTAAATGAGGGGAAAATAGTGGTTATCACAAGGATTTTTTGAATATATGAGGAAACCATGTGAAGGGTTATATTATGGTTGTATCACTACACAGTTGGCGCACAGTCATCCAAACAATGCATCATAAACATTCGATGTATATTTGACGCTTAGTAGAAAGTGTATCTAATCATAATTTTCTCATTAAGCACTCATTTATCCACATAACACCATTTAATCAAATACATTTTCCTCCAAATGGTATGAGTGATGATCCCCATTAGTCTGGAAGTGATCTTTAGGTGAATTAAAATTTGTTAAAGGCCTAGATTCATTAGTATGTTCCATTTATTACTCATTCTCCCATGATATATGGTTATTACCTACATCAAAACCATATTTGTAGACTTGTAATTATAAATATGTGTGTTATGAATATTTTTATGGTTATTTGTTATTGAACCTAGTGAAATGAACATGGTTTGTGGCCATATCATGATGTTATGTTGTCTGGTTGGTTATTTTCTCCAATTTTATTGAGGTAGGTGTATTCACAATCAACTCCAATTTATTTGGAACTTGACGGATTAGTCTTTAGTTGAATTTTTTTTTGAAATTAATGTTTAACCCTCATATGAGTACTTGTAGAAACATCAATAATTTTGGTTTCAGAAATTGTGTAATATTGATGGTTTGTGGAAAATGTTCAAAAATAAAAAATATAAAAGGATGACTATAAAATTATTGATTTTTTTATTTAGGTAAAATCTTTGTTGCAAAAATTTAAAGATTTAAAATATATGCAGGGAACTATTATTATTGTAATTTTTATTATATATGTTTGGTTTGGGTTTATTTGTCTTAAATTTCACCCTTTGTAAGGGTTGTGTAGCATTTTGAAAACTTTTATTGGTTACCATGTGATGAATTGGAAGATTCATGACAGAATGCTCGTGAGTATAGAAACGAAACTAGGGAATGAATTTTTAGCAGCGTGTGTATGCAGAAACATGTAATGGTTTTGTTAAATGAGATGAGATATTATTTTAAGGCCTTTTAATTGAGTTCCATGTAAAATAGTTTTATATTTGAAATGAACTGGAAAAACTATTTTTAATTGTTTTCAAAAACAAGGATAATGGGTCCTTTTCCTAGTGGATTGAGTTGGAAATTCAATGGATAAATTTTACTGACTTTAGACACACATCCATCATTGAAACTATTTTTCATTTGAATATTTCATCTATAGAGATAGAGGTAATGGTAATTTATCTATGTTCATTAGTGATACATTATAATACGATATGTGTGGCTTATCAAGTCGGACCATAGAACATGTTGGGAGCTATGTGTTGGTTATATTTGGTTTCTTTGGATTTCATTTCCATTTTTTTGGTTATGTCACTTGGACTCCTCTTATACTAAGGTATGGTCATTGGGTTGGTTATGTTTTGAGTTGTATTTTGTACACACGAATCATATATTGTACGGTTTGGTTGTTGTATAATAGATTGGATTCTTGTCATTAAAAGGGAAAATCATCATCCTATTTTTCTTAAGGACCTTGGAATATATTTTTGTCATTTAGTGTCTTAGTGAAGTCACCTAATTCAATTATCATTACCACCTTTTCCTAAAGAAATATATGAGGTTCAAGTTGTTACTAATGGTATTAGTATGTTCTATCTATGGATATTAATTGTGTTCAGTCTTGGAGTTAGAAATCATATTGATTTTATTTTGATCATATTTTCCATGAGATGGTACCAAGTAGTTGGATTAAAAGAATTTTAGTGAATATCATAAAAAGGAATAACTAACCTATTTGTTTGAAACTCATGTTACCCGGGCTTTGGGTATCTAAATGTTTATGAAAATCTAATTTTAGTGGTCTCTTCATCATCATCGGTTCAACCAATTAGCGTTTCAAAACATGAATTGATATTTGGACTTCCTACGTTGATTGTATTTTTAAATATTGAGTTTATGATTTATGGGAATTATGAAAATTAAGGAATTTTGAAAATTGAGGGAAATGATTTCAAATTATGATATTTTGAAAAGGCATGTTTGTGAAATGTTGAAAGTGGTTAAATTTTTAATCTAGGATAACATAATTATGGAAATTATTTATATAGAAATTCAAAAAAATATATTCCTTTAATTTCATTAGTGAGAATAAATGGATTTTATTTTTGGTTATAGTGATTGAAACTGAGTAGGTGCCTTAAGAATCAATCAGAAGAGGCTACATGGACCCATTGTTTTGATGTACATATATCAAAATAAAAATAATATGAAAAAATTTTACTGAGGCCCTTGTCATTTATTTCAATCCATTAGTGTCTAGGGGATGTCACATCTCTCCAGTAACACCACCACCTATTATTAAGACAATGTGTGGGTGGTGGTATTTTACACTACATCACCAACCATTCATTATATAATCAATCCTAGTATGTAATTTTATAACATCCATGGGCCAACCATATCACTAATGATTAGAATGTATAAACTATATCAATCAATTTTTCTAGTCTCAAAAATAAAATCAAGATTCCATATCACTCTTGATTATCATATTTTTAAAAACCAGACCCAACTACATCACTCAGGGATCCTCATCTCCCCTAATTTTACCATCTCTCATATGGATGAACCAACTATGACATGTGTCTATTTAGTAGACACATGAGAAAGGAAATATTGTCGATATCCCACTTCATAGCTCACCAAAACATATCTAGGGTTTTAGTCACCCGATAAAATTCCCCATGTCTAAAACACATTCTAGGCACACATCTCATCCAATTAAGGGTGTTTCACATCCATCCAAACCAACCCTTAAATATTGTATGAATAATATAATTTTAACCACTAAAAAAATATGATTCATCATAAAAATAGTACAGATCCAACATGAACAATTTATAATGTTCAATAAGAATTCATGATATGAGAAATAGTCCATAAAACTGTACTATTAATATTAACACAAAAAAAACCCTGATAATAAATTTATTCTTTTCATTGAAAACAAAATTATAATCCAATTTTTCAAGAATTATGAAAATAAAACACTTGTTTTCATTCTCACATTAGTCATTCAAACAAACCATATTGATTTTTTTTGAAACCCCATATCTATTTATAAATTAGATTCCAACCCCAATTTGAAATTTCTATTTACCCTAGATTTTTTTTTGGTAATAACCCTTTTCAGAATAGTTTTAAAATGTAATTTTGTATCTCTGTAAAAACATATTTCTCATAACATTAAAAATATAAATAGGGACAAAAGATCACATTTGAATAGGGAACCACTAAGAAACCATTTAGATTTTTATAGAGTATATATTGACTTTTAGAATGATGTGTTCCCATTCCAAACTATTGAGGCAATCTAAATGTCATTAAACATATAATTAAATAAAACTAGTTGTGAAACATAATTAAGAAATCATTAATTAGAAAAGATAATTACTTATTGTAATTATAACTACCTAAAGTAATAACATGATAATCAGTCCCATGTTTATTTTGAACTCATTTGAGTCCATGAAAACGTATCTCATCAATAATCATCATCCATTTAATGAATTATTCACTAAAATACAAATAAAAAAAATCAGTATAACATATTTCAAACACAACTAGAGAAATTATGAATTTTTAATCACATGAAATAGGGTGTGGTTAACTTTTTAGATGCACCTAGACATGATTGATACAAAAATAATCAAATTGAACACCAGAATTAATGATAAATTTTACCAAAAATAACAAATCACTAATAAAAAGATTGTGGGAAACCAAAACTGAAGTTAGATAATTAATGATACATTAGATACCACCATTAGTTATATATATTTAATGTATCAATTGAGAGCCCCATTAGGAATAATGATTTAAATATAATCTAGTAATGTCGTCACCAAAACCTTATCCTAGAGAAACCAAAAACCATTTAGGACCACTGTGAGAATATCAAGGAAATATGATGTTGCGTCTTAACTCGATATGATATCATTTTTTATAAAACACTCAAATAATATGGTTATAGAAATGAATATGGGATTAAATTGAAACATTTCACCAAATGTGTGTGTGTCTAGAGTCAATGAGCATGATGGGCTCCTAAAAATAACCACCAATATAAATGACAAAAAAATATATAATAGGGGGAACCAAACCTTGGAATAAGGAGTGAACATAAAAGTACCACCATGAAAAATCCTCCAATTACAAGTACTCCTCTATACCTCAACACATTCATAATATAAACCTCATGTCATAAATCCATATGGGTAGAAGAATAATCCCTCTTATATCCCATTCATTTCATGAAAGGACTACATGATGGTTATTCAAGGCTTTAATTCCACTTTTTAAACCATAAATATCTTGTTATTATAATTTTCAATTGTCTATCCCCCAACCAAAACAACAACATATAACTGAACTCCTAAGGCATACCATGATTCGAGCCACATCCAAAAACATTTTTAATGACTTTTAGACACTTATTGACCCAATTTGAGTTCCATTTAGGTAAATTATGAATATTACATTTATAGAAATTATATTCTCTTAGAAATTCACCAAATTCTAGTATAAAGGTCACAAAATATATTATTTAATGATTAAAAAAGAATTTTTACTTATTAAAATGATTTATTCTGCATATATAATAAACAAAGATTAATTTTTTATACATTTAATATTTCGTAATAAGACCTACAAAATATTGATCTAGTATGATAAAATAAATATCTTATCTCTATGTAAAAATAGATCACCATCGATGGTGTTAATAGGGAAATAAATAGAATATCATGTGGAAATATATTTAACATTTCAAAATTTATTAGAAAATAAACAAGTTAGGAATGTGTTTTTATATCCATAATATATCTACTAGTTTAAATGTGATAATATTTCCAAATATTTATGTATTGTTATACAACATTTGGTTTCATTAGTTTAAAGTATCTGGGTTATAGAGGATATATTAACAATACATATCATATTGTATTTTTTAGAGTGAAAAGACCTACTGTGAGTTTGGACCAACTTTATATTATAGAAATTGAATGGTCTTTTGGAGTTCCATGTATTATTGTTTGAAATAAATATTTATAGATTACATATCACATGATTAGTGTTTTATCACATAATCCTAAGACTAATTATGATTATGTTTAAATTGTTATCAATAAAATTAAATTTAAATAGATATAATAATCTATGTTTGGGAGAATATATTGAGATCAATAATTCGAGATCTTTGTGAATTAATGTTGAATCATTACACATTATTGATTTTATTAATAATAAATTGAAATTTCATCCAGTGTCATGGCACCATATGAAGCACTGTGTGGAAAGCAATATTATTTACCACTTAGTTGGGTAAATTTTTTAAATTCAAAAATAATTTTATTTTAATTGGTACACAACATTAATGCACATGTGCAATGATTTGGGATCTTATAAAGACTAAAACGTGTTTATAAATGTATTATAAAGATAATTTTTTTAAGAAATTAGTGTTTTTAATTTTTGAACATAAATTATTTTGTGGTTGTACTTAGTATGGATACCATATTATTTATATTGGATGTCTGATTTCATTCAGATTAATTTAAAATTTTATGTTGATAAAAAATGATTGAGCGGTAACATATTATTTCCAATATCATTTTTTTAAGGATATTAAATAATTTCATCCATGAATACATGTTTTTTAAAAAATAAATAATCATATATCACTTGTGGTGAATTTTAGTGATCCCTATGTTAAAGAGGATTCAATTTTTTTTGGATAAATATGAATATATATAGTGTTTCACATGTAATGTTCTATGTTGATTACTACTTATTTTAGTAAAATTTCATTAGATAGTGTTGAAATCTCTATGAAAAGGTTTTATTAATAATCAAAATTCATAGTTTTATTTATTTTAATTTTGTCATTTGATAAAATTATTCTAAATACGTGTAAATAATGTCTACATGTGTTTATCTATGTTAATTTGTGTTATACGGTTGACCTGGATGTATTCAGGATTGAACATACACTTTGTGAAAACTCCATGTCTTGACACAACATTAGTTACTTTCCAAGTCACCGATGATGAACGGTCGCACCGATGATGAACGGTCGCACCGATGATGAACGGTTGCATTGATGATTAATGGTCTCACCAATGATGAATAGTCACACCGATGATGAACGATCGCACCGATGATGAACAGTCACACCGATGACGAACAGTCTCACTGATTATGAACGATCACACCAATGAAAATGGTCCCACTGATGGCTACCGATGATCATGTGCCACCGATACCGATGATTAATGAGCCACTGATACCGATGATTAATGAGCCATCGATGCCGATGCTACCGAAACCGATGCTGATTCAAAATGACTCACTGAATCTCATGACTCACTTATAGTCATGAAAACCGTTTGAATTTCTATAAACGGTTATTTAATTCCAATAATCATATTTGATGTTTTTAATGCAATAAATGATATTTAATTTTAGTTGTTGGCATGTCAGGAGACCGTACCTCGTACCTATGAAAAAGCTAATCATTCCCATTGCCAAAACGTGTGGAAGAAAAGAAAGATCGAGCGACAGTAAAAAGGGGTTGCGTGAAAAGGTATAGAGAGATAATTTTCCCATGAATATACATACAAAAATGGAGAACACATGAAGAACTCTAAGCCGACATTGCAAGATCATCAAAGAACTCTCATATATGAAATCCAGCACCCCTGAAGAACAAACAAAGAAAACTGGAAATTAGAAAACACACTCACTTGTGAAAGAAATAAATCTGAACCACGATACTCTGTTTTTCAACAGAAAAACCATAGAAGGACTCAGAATCTTCTCTACTAAATCCAACGAGTCCAGAGTTGCAGAACCAATCACTAGAGATTTCTAAACTTTCATATACTCTCTCTAAGTGAATTTTTATTTACTGTTGAGCAGTGTGTGCACTCTGTATATATTTTACACACACACTATCTTCTGTGATGAACTGGAGGATTCTAAATCCTCATTCCAAACTCCATACATCATTCTGTGTCCCACCGAGGACAGTGGTAGAGGTTAAGTGTGACCCGGACACTCTGTGTGATGTTGTCTTTGTTTTCCCATGAAGAACTGTGGTAGAGGTATTAGAACCTGCATAGTATTGAACTGTTGTTATCCCCGATCCAAGGTGTTGATCGAATTTATATATAAATTTGAGAGGAATAAGTCTCTTCTTGAGACTGAACCACTTGGTTATATCTTCCGTGTTTTTTC
This sequence comes from Viscum album, assembly GCA_963277665.1. Classification (NCBI taxonomy): domain Eukaryota; kingdom Viridiplantae; phylum Streptophyta; class Magnoliopsida; order Santalales; family Viscaceae; genus Viscum; species Viscum album. The sequence goes on along the minus strand of OY728146.1, from coordinate 1,772,168,875 downwards.
AGTATAAGTTAAAGTATACTACATGTATCTTTTATTCCGCTTCAATTACTTTAGAATACAAAACTATTTTAAAGTTACTTTGATAGTTAAATTAGAAAGTGTTTGTGCTTGTTGTGAACCAGTAGGTTAGCTTCAAAGGACAATTCAATACCGTGATTAAATTGACTGAGATCTAATCAATATTTAAGAATCCAATTGAACAATTGCAATCTGTATAAATTCACTACAGTTTTACTTTGGTTTTAAATTGGGGGACTTTACGAGAAATATTTTTAATATAAATTTTTAATTTTAACTCAATTCACCACCCTCTTGAGTGTCCACTCCGACCAACATTTGTTATCAAAGAATTTCTATTAATATGAGTTTTGAAACCATATTGTTTTTCAATTGTGATTTTTAGTTGCATCTTTACAGATCTTAAAATTATGTTAGTTCTAAATTTTATCTCATTAATGTTATTTTCTAAAATCTAGTACTCTAGTTATGTACAATAGACTAGAAGGTGTTGCTACCAACATGCCACCTTTCTTTAATGGTACAAATTATGCCCAGTGGAAACTGAAAATGAAAATTCATTTAGAAAGTATGGGATTTGATATCTGGACTGCTATAAAAACTAAATATAAGATTCCAGCAATTGTTAGAACTACATAGGATGAAGCTAATAAGACATATTACAATAATAATGGTAAAGCTTTGAATGCCCTGTATTGTGTGTTTAAAGATGAAGAGTTCAATAGAATATCTTCTTGTAAATCTGCCTATGAAATACGGGATACATTGAGTGTTTCTCATGAAGGAAAAAACTAATGTCATAGAAATTAGATTGAATACATATACTATTAAATATGATAATTCAAAATGAAGTCTGATGAACCTATCTCTAACATGTATCTCAGGTTCAACGATATTTCCCATACTATGATCTCTCTTGGAAGAGATGTCACTGCTAAGGAACAAATCATGAGGATATTAAGATGTCTACTAGATCGATGGAGAGGAACTTCTGTCTCAATTAGAGAATCATGTGACATAAGCAAACTACCATTCAAGGAGCTTATTGGTAAGATTATGATGTATGAAGAAGAACATAAATTAAATAAGGAAGGAGATGATGAACCCATGAAAAAGTCAGTGGCATTCAAGTCTACTAATTCAAAGAGGAAATACAAGGAGAAAATACATGTACCTACTAAAAGTTCAACGAGTGAAGATTCAGACTCTAACAGTGATGCAGAGATGGCTCAAATAGCCAGGAGGTTCAAGAAGTTCTATAGGATGAATAGATTCTTTACAAAATCAAACTACAAAGGAATGTATGACAACAAGGGACATTGGAAAAAGGATTGGAAAAATCCTGACAAGAATGATGAAGTTGTCTGCTATGAACGCAAAAGGAAAGGTCACATTAAAGCAGACTGTCCAAAAATGAAGTTCAAAAATAAATATGACTACAAAGACAATAAGTACAAGAAAGCCCTAAAAGCTACTTGGACTGCTTCTGAAGACAACACATGTGAATCTGAAATTTCTGATTCTAAAAGAATCGTGCCAACATGTGCTTCCTGACCAATACCTCTGATGTACATGTTTCTCATATACAGAATGATTATTATTCTAGAACTGATTCTGAATATGAAAACATGTCTACTGAGGAACTATTTGAATATTGTATCATGCTATAAGAAACCTTTAATGAAATTAAGGATAACTAAAAAGCCTTAATGAAACAATATGCTCTCACTACCAATGTTAAATCTTCCCTTGAAGTAGAAAAGGAAAAGAATGCTCAAATGATAAAGGAAAATACTGAACTGAAATTGACAAATGAGAAACTTAGAAAGGAATTAGAAAAGTTCACAAATGGAAAGGACACTCTAACTCAAATTCTAGGAATGAAAGTGGCCCCAAAGTATGCTAATGGAATATGTTATCAACCAAGAAAAAGACAACTTACTAAAACTAAATTTATTCCTATGTCTGGACAAAATTATTTTTGTTCAAGTTATGGAAATTCATATTCTAAAACTAGTTATCTGTATAGTTATAGATCAAATAAAGTTTTATTTCAAAATGTAGTGGTTCTGTAAATTATATGAGACCCATAAGACAGATCTGGGTACCTAAATCGTTGACTGCTAACCTATCTGGACCCAAGAATATCTAGTTACCAAAATCATTTCCCATCTAAATCTATTTTGTAGGAAACATGTTTGAAGAGTTCTCACATGAAGGTATGGTACATGGACAATGGATGTTCGAGACACATGTTTGGATATTATTCATGCTTTAAAAACTAAAAAAAAGGTTGATGGTGTCCATGTCACCTTTAGTGATAATTCTAAAGGAAAAATCATCGGCCTAGGCCAGATTGGTAACACTGATTGAGTTTTGATTTCTAAAGTTTTATTTTTTGATGGACTTATGTATAACCTGTATTTCTCAATTATGTGGTGATGGGTATAATGTTAAGTTAGAAAATGATTCCTTTGATGTTTTTACTCTAAAAATGCTTTAGTGTTCTCTTCCTTGAGAAATGAAAATGATTATACTGTTGATATGAATTCTTTAGATAAGTAAAATGTTACTTGTTTAAATGATTTTCATAAAGAGTCTTGGCTTTGGCATAGAAGATTACGACACTGAAATATACATTCACTCAGAAAGCTGACTAGGAAGAACTTGGTTAGAGACCTCCCTAAACTTGAATTCCCAAATGACAAAGTTTGTAATCCCTGTCAAAAGGGAAAGCAACATAAAGTTTCTTTTAAATCAAAGAATGAAGTCTCAACTTCTCAACCTCTCGAGTTGGTTCACATGGAATTGTTTGGAAGTCCTAGAGTTTCTAGTTTAAATGGGAAGCACTATGTCTATGTACTAGTATATGATTTTTCTAGATATACTTGGGTATACTTCTTGGCTCACAAAAGTGAAGCTTGTTCTTACATTATTAAATACTCCAAGTCTGTGGAATCCTTAGTGGACTTAAGATTAAAACCCTGAGAAGTGACCATGGCCGTGACTTTGAAAATCATGAGTTTGAATCTTATTGATCATACAATGGCTATAGTCACAACTTTTCTTCTCCTAGGACACCTCAACACAATGGTGTAGTAGAAAGAAGGAATAGAACCCTTCAAGAAATTACAATAACCATGTTTAATGAGTATGAACTGCCTGTTCACATTTGGGATGAAGCTGTGAATACAGCCTGTTACATTATTAATAGAGTCTTAATTAGACATTTTCTCAAAAAGACCTCTTATGAATTATGGAATAATATAAAACCTGAAGTTAATTACTTCAGAGTTTATTGCTGCAATGTTTTTTTCATAATACAAAGGATAATATTGACACGTTTTCTTCTAAGAGTGATGAAGGAATTTTTCTTGGTTATTATTGAACTAGAAAATACAATAGAGACTTTAACAAAAGAACCAAATGTGTGGATGAATATGTTCACATCATCTTTTATGAAACTGATCCATATGAGCCTAAACCCTCTCTTGAAAATCTTGAAGAAGATTTGACTTTTCTGGACCTTAATGATAAATCTAAATAACCTACTGTAAAAACATCCAATTCTGGACATATTACAGAATCTACTTCTATTGAACCCGAATGTAGAGATGAACCTGAAATTTCTAGCCCTACCTTTTCTAGATGAACATGGATTATAAAGAATCATCCTTTAGATGCTGTTGTTGGTAATCTTGATAGAGGTACACAGACTAGAGCTTCTCTAAGAAACCAGGTTGAACATCAAGCTTTTCTTTCACATCTAGAATCTAAAAATGTCAATGATGATATCAATGATGAATTTTTGGTAACTACTATGCAAGAAGAGTTAAATAAATTTGATAGAAACAAAATCTGGGAATTAGTTGACAATCCTAAGGACAATTTAACAATAGGCACTAAATGGGTTTTTAGAAACAAAGTTGATGAATCAAGAAATATAGGTAGAATTAAATCTAGGCTAGTTGTACAAGGATATAGTCAAGAGGAAGTTATAGATAATGAGGATCCATTGCACCTGTAGCTAGATTAGAAGCTATTATAATTCTACTTTCCTATACTGCTCATCTGAATTTCAAGTTATATCAATTGGATGTCAAAAGTGATTTTCAAAATGGTTTTATAATTGAAGTTGTTTATTTTTTGAACAACCACCTAGATTTACTAATCCCCATTTTCCAAATCTAGTTTTTACACTTTCTAAAGATTTAAATGGTTTAAAACAAGAACCAAGATCTTGGTATGATAGACTTAGTAATTTTCTTATTTCAAAAAGTTTTACTAAAGGGATTGCTGATCCAACTCTTTTTATTAAAATAATTTCTAAATATGTTTTAATAGTTAAAATCTATGTTGAAGATATTTTTTTGGATCTTCTAAACGTTCATTATTTAATGATTTTTCAAAGAGTATGCAAAATGAATTTGAAATGAGTTTAATGGGAGAACTCAAATATTTTCTTGGATTTCAAGTTTTCCAAACTGAAAATGTTGTTATTTTCAATCAAATTAAATATACAAATGATATTTTAAAACATTTTGGTTTGGATGGAATTAAGGAAAGTGATATTCTTATGAGTACAGTCTGTAAATTGGATGCAGATGAAACTTGGAAACCAGTGGATCAAACAAATTACAGAGGTATGATTGGAAGCATACTTTACCTTACTTCCAGTCTACCAAATATTTTGTTTAGTGTCTGTATGTGTGAAAGATTTCATGTTAATCCAAAAGAATCTCATTTACTTGATGTTAAAAGAATTTTTAAGTATCTTAAGCACACTGTAAACTTCAGTATGTTTTACCCAAAAGGTAAATACTTTGAGTTAATGAGTTATTCAGATGCTGACTTTGCTGTTTGCAAGTTGGATAGAAAAAGCACATCTGGATCATTTAATTTATTGGGAAAATCCTTAGTATCATGGTGTAGTAAGATGAATAATTATATATCCTTGTCCACTGCCGAAGCAGGGTATATGGTTCCTAGTAGTTTCTGTGCCCAAATTATGTGGATGAAACACACTCTCTTGGAATATGGATATGATTTTAAGTATGCTTCAATCAACTGGGATAACACTAGTGCAATTAACATTTCAAAGAACCATGTGTCTCACTCTAGAACCAAACAAATTAATGTCATACATCACTTTTTGAGAGATCACTGCCAAAAAGGTGATATTACTCTTGATTTTATAGGTACTAAACATCAACTAGCTGAAATTTTCACCAAGCCCTTAAATTATGAAAGGATATAATTGATTAAACAAGAGTGGGGTATGAGAGTTCAGTGAAACTGATATGTCAAATAGATCTATGAAACCGATCTGTGAAACCGATCTGTCAAAACGATATGTCAAACTGATCTGTGAAACTGATCTGTCAAACCGGTCTATCAAACCGATCTATGAAAAACCCATATGTCAAACCGATCTGTCAAACCGAACTGTCAAACCGATCTGTCAAACCGATATGTCAAACTGATCTCTCAGACCGATCTGTCAAACCGATCTATCAAACTGATTTGTCACACCGATCTGTGAAGCCAATTTGTCAAATCGATATGTCAAACTGATCTGTGAAATCGATCTGTCAAACCAATCTTTCAAACCTATCTTTCAAACCAATCTGTCAAACCGATCTGTCAAGTCGATTAGTGATACCGATTGGGTTGTACTATTTTCTAAAATCATTATTGTCTATTTAAAATGAAGCTATTTTACGTAATTGGTATTTTATTGTTTGTAACACTAAATGATACAAATAATGACACACAACTTTTTCATTCTCTAAAGACTATTGACCTTCCTGTTCGGGCCGAACTCTCTCTTCTCTTTTCTGTAACCCGAGCCTTTTGAATCTTTCGAAGCCTCTCGATTTTCTCAAACCTCAAAATGGCCAAGAAAAAGAGTCAGGGCAAGGAATCTGAAGGAACTTCACCTGTCAAATGTGCTCGAGGTGGGTTGAGCAGTACGACGCATGGTTCTGTGAACCCGGAGCTAGAAGAACGAGATGTTATAGCTAAAAAAGAAATATGTTTAGAATGAGATTTATCTAGAAAGTATGTTCTCTTGAAAGTGATGGAAATGCAAGGTTGGAAGAATTGGTCCTGTAATAATGATAAGGACTTTTATCCGAAGCTGGTGCATGAGTTCTATTTGAACCTGGATGTAGTTTTGGCCGGAGTAGAGGCTGTGAGATTTTCTTCTATAGTAAAAGGGAAAAAGATTACTTTTTCATCAAATAAGTGGGCTGAATGTCTTGGAGTACCTCATAATGGAAGATACGAGGACTATTCTAGTAACATTCCTACTAGAACTGATTACTTTTCTTATGATCTAGCCCTGGAGTTATTGACTGGGAAGTTTGAATCGTGAAGGATAACTGCTGCTGAGTTGGATGGTGAGAATAGAATACTGTTTAAATTTATTCAACATCAAATATGTCACAGAAAAGGTGAATTTTCTTCAGTAAAGTATCATGATTTGTTTCTATTATTCCTTTTATTGAATAGTGAAGAGATCAATCTGTGTAGATATTTTGGTGAGTATATTGTTGAGATGATAAAACCTTCAATGAAAGCTACTACTCATTTTTATTCTAAGCATATTTCTTCCATGTTGATATTCTTTGGCTGTGTGGATGATGGAGATGAGTGTATCTCATCAATTAGATTCTGTTTCAACAAAGTTATTTGTAAGAGTATGGGAACCCATGTAAGAAATATTGGGTTGTTGATGAAGAAAAGTTATATGAGTCCTTCAATCATACTGATCATCCAAGGAGACCAAAGGGGATAAGAGATCCTAGTTTAAAACCTGGTGAGGAAGTGGATTATTCAGATGAAGAAGAGGAAGCAGCATTTCCTAATGAAACTGTTGAATCCAATAAGAAGGTAACAGTAGAAGAAGAAGCTGGTGATAATCTGAATGCTGAAGAGGAGGCTGAATCATCTCTTGATGAGCGGAGTGATCCTGATACTGTCAGCCCGAAGAAAAGAAGGATGGAATTTGTTTCAGGTTGACCTCCTCTCAAATTACCAGAGATTGAACCACTTTTAGATGATGATGAAGAAGATGAGACTAATGAATCAACCTTTGGGGAGTTTGAATCCATAAGTATAGATAATTAAAGTGAGAAATCAGTTAATGATGATAATGATGATGATGATGATCGCAATGATAGTGATGGTGATGATGCTAATGATGCTGTTTCTCGACCTATAAGAGGTTAGAATATGATCTAAGATGATCCTCAACACCAACCAATTGTGAAATAAAATTTCCCAGAGGTGGAGAGGTCAGAACAGGTGGAGAGTGATGATGATGAAGAAGTCCTTCCTGAAAATTCTGGACGAGCTCAGTTTGTGAAACCTATGTATCCTTCAGGAAAAGCCTCATGGGAAGAACATCTGGTTCTTTTTGTTTTGGGATTATTTTACCCAGGGGAAGAGGAAAATGTAGAAGTGGATCTTATAGGCATAAATGTTTCAGTTAAGGCTCAATTAGTTGCATAGTTTTTGAAAAGACCAGATGTCCGACCTGATCCTTCAGTGTTTCAAGCTAGACCTGACCCTAAAGTTGTTAAATCTGACTTTGACAGATTTAAGGTTGAATTGATTCAACCTATTAGGGAGACTGTGAAAGATGAGTTATCTCATATTCCCGATCCAGCTCCTATGACTTTATATAAAGCTGCTATGGATGATTTGGCTCAATGGGTGGAAAGCTTTATCACACCAGACCTATGCAGATATAGTGAGTCGATTGGCAGTCACATTACCTCTCTGAATCATACACTCACGAATTTAGGCAGCAATCTATTTTCTCTATCTGGAGAGTTCAGATCAACCATCTCTGGTATGATGGATGTTTTATGAAATCTAATAGATCATTTGAAGAAGGAAGATTTGAGGAAGTTGAAAGCTGAGATCACATAGGTTGTTGCTCAGGATAGATCTTCAAAAGTAACCAAAATTACTGGTTATGAGTTTAATACATTAAAGGATGCTGTTAGAGAAGAGCTGGAAGCTCTAGGGATGATTTTGGATTTAAATTCATTGAAAAAGATGAAAGAGCATTGTGATCATATTCATAAGATGGTGTTGTTGTATTCAACTGATGCTACCAAGGCTCAAAAAGAGATTAAGGAGAAAGTGGATCATTGATTCTCTAATATTTACACCATGCATGAGTTGAATCATCATTTTAAAGTGCTGGATGATAATTTGAGACTCCATCCAGTTACTGATTTAAATTGCATGTTCAGAAGTTGAAGTATTTTACTCCTACTTTAGAAAATTTCATGCAGAATAAAGATGATTTTGAAAAGGCTATGATGTACGGTGGAGAAGTAATTCAGGACTTCATCAATTTGCTCAAACCCTACCTTCTTTTGCAAACTAAGGCCATTGTTTTTCCTAATGCTGAGTATCTTCAATCATCCGATGTTTCTCCCGGTCATCTTTCTGTTTCTCAAGCGCTCTCCAGTATTCGGCCAGTGTTTCAACAACCTCCTTCAGAGATATATTCTTCGTAACAGGTGACCTTAGAACCCACAATTCATCCATCTCGGGTCATCTTACCTCCTTTCTCCATCCGTCCTATTCATCCTTCCACCCAACCATTTTCTGGACTATCCATTCCTCCCACTCCTAAAGGAATATCTCCCTTGCACCCTGAGAAATACCAGTATCTGTCAATTTTTGATAGGGTGTCAATTTTCTGTTCATTTCACTTATGTCTGTGATTTTTGTACTCATTGTTGATATGGACTCTTCTTGCTTATCATCCTTATATCTTCTTTTTTATAATACCAAAGGGGGAGAAAAATCATGGATATCATGCATATGAAAAATCAGGGAGATCATGCATATGAAAAATCACGGAGATCATGCATATGAAAAATTAGGGAGATCATGTATGTGAATGGGTGAACTGAATGTGCATATGAGCTCATGATGGCTATTTACCACATGAATGTAAACATAGGGGGAGAAATGATGCCTTTGTATCTCCATGGGAGTAATAATGAGAATTAATTTTATTATATGACTTGTATTATATGGGGTGAATGACTCACCTATATTAGTTTTGTTTTCTATTCTATCCCGGTTTTATCATTTGGCATATATTCTTTTTTATAGGGGGAGCATCCTGAATGACATACTATATTCTCTCTTCCATTACTCCATTTATTTGTGATTATCAAAAAGGGGGAGATTGTTGACCTCTCTGTGAAATTGTTATTTTAATAATCACAAATCATGGTTTTATTTATTTAAATTTAGTCTTTTGTTCAAATTATTTTAAATATGTGTAAATCATGTCTACATGTGTTTATCTATGTTAGTTTTTGTTTTAATGTTGACCTGGAAGTATTCTAGATTGAATAGACACTTTGTGAAAACTCTATGTCTTGACCCACCGTTATTTATTTTTCAAGTCACCAATGATGAACGGTCGCACCAATGATGTGCGATCGCATCGATGATGAACGGTCACACTGATGAAGAACGGTCGCACCGATGATGACAGATAGCACTAATAACAACATTTGCACCGATGGCTACCAATGATCATGAGACACCGATACCGATGATTAATGAGCCACTGATATCGATGATTAATGAGCCACCGATGCTGAGGCTACCAAAACCGATGCAGATTCAAAATGACTCACCGAATCTCATGACTCACAGATAGTCATGAAGACTGTTTGAATTTCTATAAACTCTTATTTAATTCCAACAGTCATATTTGATGTTTCTAATGCAATTAATGATATTTAATTTTAGTTGATGGCATGTCTGGAGACCGTACCTCATACCCATGAAAAAAGTAATCATTCCCATTGCTGAAGTGTGTGGAATAAAAGGAAGATCAAGTGGCAGTAAAAAGGGGGTGCGTGAAAAGGCATAGAGAGATAATTATTCCATGAATATACATACAAAAATGGATAACACAAGAGGATCTCTGCGTAGATATTGCAAGATCTTCAAAAAAACTCTTATATATGCAATCCAGCACTCTTGAAGAAGAAACGAAGAACACTGGAAATCTGAAAACACACTAACTTGTGAAGTACATCGAGGTTAACCAAGATACTCTATTTTTCAATAAAAAAACCACAGAAGGACTCAAGAGCTTCTCTGCTAAATCCAATGAGTCCAGAGCTGCACAACTAATCACTTGAGCTTTCTAAACTTTCATATACTCTATATATTTGAATTGTTATTTACTGTTGAGCAATGTGTGCATTCTGTATATCTTTTACACACACACTGTATCATTTTCTAAATTGGAGGACACTAAATCCTCATTCCAAACTCCATACATCATTCTATGTCCCACTGGGGATGGTGGTAGAGTTAAAGTGTGACCTGGACAGTCTGTGTTTTGTTGACTTTGTTTTCCCACGAAGAACGGTGGTAGAGGTCTTTGAACATGGACATTATTGAAGTGTATTAAACCCCGATCCAGGGGTGGATCAAATTTATATAGAAATTTTGAGAGGACTAAGTCCTTGCATAAGACTGAACCTCTTGGTTATATCTTTTGTGTTTTTTATGTATAAGTTAAAGTATAATACATGTATCTTTTATTCCGCTGATATAACTTTGAAATACAAAACTATTTTAATGTTACTTTGATAGTAAAATTAGAAAGTGTTTATGCTTGTAGTGAACTAGTAGGATTTCTTCAAAATCTAATTTAATCGTGTGATTAAATTAACTAAGATATTATCAATCTTTAAAAAGCCAATTGAACATTTGCATTTTGTATAAATTCACAATAGTTTAAATTTGGTTTTAAATTGGGGGACTTTAGAGAAATATTTTAAATAGAAATCATTAATTGGAACTCAATTCACCCCCCTCTTGAGTGTCCACTCCGATCAATAGATAGATATTATAATATATAATTTTTTTAGTCAAGGAAATCGATGTGAGATTATATTATATTGAATAAATATTATCATTTATTTTTTATTTATGTTATTTTTAAATAGTAGATATTAGTGTAATGAGAATTATATATGAAATTATTCTTATTTACTCATTTTATTGTGTATGAATAAACATTTCATGGATAAAATGTTTTTTTAGTTTTTTATAATAAAAAGATTTATTTTTTTAGTTTCACAATTTTATGTAAATAATATTGGATATTTTGATCATTTTGACATTGTGGGATAAGTTTTTAATCTTAATAAACATGGAGTAAATTTCAAATATCCTTGTTAAACTCAAATGTTAATATATTACAATGATATTATTTTAGGTAATTTTTTTTGGATTTTGTAATGATTAATAAATTTTCAATTTTTAGAATTTAATAATATAATTATTTTAGTAAATATTTTTTGACACGACTTTAAAAATATTAGATATAATTTTAATGGTTATTAGTGTCAATTAGAGAGAGGTAGTAAATGAATATTCCATTTTTTCAATACGAATACATGTGGTCCATTAATTGATTTATTTTGAGAGGTTTGAATCATAATTTTTAAATTTTAATTCAAAGAGATGATATAGAAATAACAAGATTTTATTTGATAAATTATAGTGGATTATGATTTTTCATATATAAATAATGTCAATATTAAATGCCATTTTTACTATAGCAATACCTTTTGCAATATTAGCTTGTAGTGAAATCCATTTAGTCCCTTACCTTCTAGTGAATGATGGTTTTATAAATAAGGAATAATGATTTAGAATTCATAGGGATCATGGAGTTCACATAGATATCAAATAGATTTAATACCGTTTAATCAACCTAAATTTATGATATTTTTTTATTAAATGATGATAATATATCTCATGTTTTTTTAAAATATATTAATTTTATAAAATTAAAAAGATATGTGATGGAATATAATTTATGATAAATTAAAATGAAAAACATTACTAAAGAAATATTATTTAAACTATTAAGAGTACGATTATATGGAGAATGAAAAAGGTGATGTTTATATATATATATATTGAAATAATAATAAATTTCATTTCATAAGTGTTAAATTAGTGAATATCAATATAATGGATGTTATGATAAATTTTATGATGAAATTGATGGTGGATTTTCTCAATCAAAGTAGTTTTTATAAAATCCTATAATTATGTGTCTAACTATAGTTTGAGTGAAGGAATAATTTTTGGTTTTGAAGGACTTAAATACATTGATTATAAATTATTTAAGGGGATGTTCAATGTTTTTCGGAATTTTTATGATCATATTTTTATTTTTTTTATTGAGGTATTAACTTTCTTGGGAGTTAAACAATGATGCATGGGGGATGTCCAACATGACCGATGAAACGTCACCATTAATTATAGATATGAATTTATTTTATAAAATCAAAATACATTAAAATACAATACTATATTTTCATAGTATGTTTCTGTTTTTTGTCAATCACACTGAGGAATTATAATCAAATAGAAATATGTCATGTAAATAGTCTGGAAAATGATTTGGAAAATTATTTAAAAATAAAAATGAACAAATATAAATTAAATAAAAAATAAATTAATAATATTGTACCCGAATATTATATGTCAAGTATTGGTGTGTTATTATAATTTCGATGAATTTCATGAATTATTATTTATCATCAGAATTGCGTCTATGTAAACTCATGTTTTCAAATTACTTCTATAATTTGTAAATTCATGGTTTGAATAACCATATTAGTCAATGAATCAAATTATGTAATACTAGATCTTCCATTTTAGTTCACAGAAATTATCTTACTATGGAATATTACTTTATCATGAGTCTATTCACCTTTCTATTTTATTAAAATTTTCCAACCAAATATTATTTTAAATCATATATTATTTATCATAATGTTAATCAATTATATCAAAAAATTTAAACCTTTTATAATTTATTTGGACAATGAATTCACCATTTCAATAAACCATGTTATAATCTTAATAAAACAAAATGTAGTTTTTATTTAGGATGTAGCCAATTGAAATTTTCATTATGATTTCTATATAAATTCCTTGATTCTTCTAAAATGTAAAATTTTGTAGGATTTTAGTGTATTTTTTTCTACTATATCAGATTCATGGTTTAATCTGTTTTTTACATGGAATATCATACATTTTATTTTTTTACAATAGTCTACAAATAAATCCAACAAAATAAAAAACTATATTTTTACATAATTACACCCATGATCAATTAATCCCAAAAGAATTTTGTAGTAATAGGGTCACATTTTCTTAATGTTCTTGATGATGTATTGTAAATAAAATTTTTCTATCCAATCACACCATGAATAATCTCTTTGATTTCTACAAGGATTGATAATAATTTAATAATAAATGTATTCCAAAATATGTACATGACAAAAATCATCGTTAATTAAAATAAAATAATAATTAAATTAGTTTAATTTTCAAAAAAATGAAAATTATATTTTTTTAACATACCACATTTCAAATAAATCAACCCACAACGTATTACACATTCCCTCAAAATATTCACTGAAATGTATATTTGATATGTGTCATCACATTCATTATTTTTTCTAGTATATCACTATATTTTTTCTCTTTATAAATATAATCAATATATCATACAACTAATGAGGTTGTCTCATCCATATAAATTAATAGAATTATATAATTGAAATATATACCGAAGTTCATTTAACTTCAATTTTTATTGGATAAAGAAAAATGATTAACTAGAAAAACCCTTGAAATTTGTATAAATTAGAAATATCTAAAATTACATACAAAACTACATAATCCTAAATGAGTCTTCAATATCTCAATAAACATCTACACACACAAAATCTCTTATACACATCTCATTTTATTATATAATGATAATAAAGGGAAGTATAAAAAATAAAAGTGATCATCTAACTTGTCTATAAGAGAAAACATAACATATAACAATTTAATATCATTTGAGAAAAAATATGAGCATACCATATAGTTATGATACATAATTAACATATAACAATTAAATAATAGATCATACATCATGGAATAATTCTGTGAATAACATAATACATGAATATGTCAACGAAAATTCTCTATGATAGAATAAAATACTAATTATAATAATTATAAAACTATGCATCATATTTAAAATATGGAACAAAAAATAATATTTGGAAACATTAACTTCAAGAGACACCTCATCAGTGCTCAAGATTTTAAGAAATTAAAAAGGTACTTATGAATACCTTATATCATGATACATGATATTTTAAATAATTAATTGAATGCGATATTGGAATCCAACAGTCATTTATTAATACGTGCATGTGACACATTAACACAACTCACTTATCAAATCATAATGAACCTTGGGAAATAAAGTGGTGTTTAGAAATCTTTTAACTAAAAATCATTTAATTTTTATAGAATAAAAACCTATTTAAGGAAAATTATATTTATTAAAATCATCATAAATAACCAATGTAATAGTAATAGGTTTCTCATATATTTAAATGTACCCAATCAATGTCATAATTAATAATTCCATAAGAAATTATTACATTATAATCTCTAGGAAATTAAATTTCTATCCAATTACATCATGTGTAATTATAGGTAAATATAATTCTATCAAGATAAGAATTAATGTAATATTTAATACATAATGATTAAGGTTATATGGATGAAAAAATAATTTTTCATATTAATCCATGAATTAAACGAAGGTGAACACCCTCCAATCAAAGGATGGAAATATATGGAGTCCAAAATTAAAATCATTGGAATATAATATATATCTTTTCACAGTGGATGGTTAATAATAAAGAGTTAGTGATGGATCCTTTATTTGATAGATTATGACAATAAACTATACTTCCTTATAAATAATTTGGATGGTTTCAAAATAATATATATCGAGTGTAACAAAGGAATCCTATAACAATATTGAAATAGATGAACAACTTAGGGAACAAGAAATATTTTAAAACAATCATAAAAAATGGATCATTTTTTGAATTATTTTATAGTACAAGTTGAATCCCACAAATATAACACACAAATACACACATTATATTCATTAGAGAATAAATCATGTATTGTAGATCCCATTATTGTAAATAAATTGTAATGTGAAAAATAATTTTTTTAATATTATAAATTAGAGTATAGAAAGCATTTTTAACATTAATATAATATACATACATATATATAAATTTTAAACATTGAGCATTGAAATGGTGAAATTATATAATTTTCAATTGTGTGTAATAATTGAGTCAAATTCTACTTGGGGAAAATGAAATGATTTTCATATTATTTGAAGTAAATAAGAAATATAATTGGGAATAATATTTTCATGTGTAGAAAATATAACGTAATATAGAAATCACTCTGTATAATAAAAACTATCTCAATCAAGGGAAGTTTAGAAAAAATCCCCTTGGGGGATTGAATAAGTTTTAATCATACCCCTTTAAACATTGTTTCTTTTGAATGAAATGAAAATATGTGAAATTACACAATATCAATATAAACCCCACATGAGAATGATAAAATCTATTCAGTACTTAGTAATCACACTATATTAGTGGTATTATGTTGAGAATTAAGAAAAATTACTTAAGAAATAATTTTTGTTATAAGTAACATTTTACCTCAATTCATTCTTAGTTGAAATACTCACATCCTTAATAATTTTTAAACTTCAATTAATTTTTTTATATGTATATTAGTTAGTTATTATATATTTTTGATATCATGTATGAGTAATCATGATCATTTTGAACAAGTATTTTAGTATAGGTGATGTTCGTTATTGGAATCAAATAGATCATAATATATTGTTTGGAAGATTTATTATAAATAAAACATTTAGTAACATATAATTTTATAATTTCATTATATTTTTTTTGGTTATGATATTTAAAGATTAATTTCCAAATGAACTGAATTTTATTATTTATATTGAATGAAAATTGTTTTCCTAAATAATTATTTATTTACTTATGTTAAATTAATAAAAAAAATAAGTAAATAATTATTTATATTATATATTACCACAAATACACTTCCCATAGTTATCTATGATATATATTTTTACAAATATAATTTTATAAGTAGGTGGTTAAACCAACTCTAAAACGAACATATTATAATTTATGATTGATTATGAAGTGATTTAGTTATAAAATAATTTAAATAGAAGAAAAATAATGATAATTAGTATTTATTTGTGTGATATAAATTAATTATAATTCAGAATAAGAATAATAGAAGTAGTATTGTTTTTAATAGAAGTATTAAAATGTTATGTTCGAGTATTAAGAAAAAGAATATTCTTTCTGAGAAGACGATTTTTGATGGTTAAAATTACAATTATTGTATATTTCATATATAATTAATAGTGATTAAATATATCCTTTAAAACACAAAATAATTTCATAAAAATAATATATATCCATTAAACTAATTCTTATAACTGTCTAAAAATGTTAGTGAGGAGAAGATAAATGAAAATAATATATTCCATGGATGAGGTAGTCCATATATTTAATTGTAAAACAATTTCTTTTTTCCATATATCATAGAATAATTATAATAAAATGTATAATTTATGAATATAAAATATATCATAAATAACATTATTAGATGTTAGATATTATATTATGACCATCATAGTATGTAGGTGATTATAAATTAAAGATGTTGCATCATGATGGAAATAGTCCACAAAACTCACAAATGATAGTTTCTTTTTTCATAACAGAAAAGGGAATGTTGGTGGGTAATTTTTTTAAAATTATAAAAATATATAAGTATAGTAATGATGCTAATTTTATAAATTTAATATTATTGATTGATTTTTATAAAAAATACATTCATTGAAATAATTATAAATGAAAGTGTTCTAGTTAATAATTTATTCCCCACATATTGTATTGTCACCATTGTGATGGGGGTGAACCCATAGAAGGATGATATTATGAGAAAACAACATCATCTTAGTAGTGTCTATGAATATTTGGGAGATGTTTGGGAGTATTTTTCTCAAAAAATTTGTGGAGTTCTGTGTGAGGAAACTTTTGGAGTTTATTTCCCCTTTTATAAATGAGAAGAGTTGATAATATTGTAAATAAATAAAATGTTTCAATAATGAAAAAATATTCTCATATAATGTGCATATAAAATTGATAAATAAATAAGAGGTGAAGAGATAAAGTTGAGACATGCCTCAACTAAATATTACAAAAAATTATTTAAGAATTGTTTTTTCCATATTACTATTAGATTTTTTTAAATCTAAAATTTTAGATTTTAATAGTGGAAGTAGTTTTTACCTAATGTGACAAATTCATTATTTGTAAAAATGAAACAACCATTATGATATAATTTAGAACTAATTTTTACAAATATGAAATCCATTTTTTCATAATAATTTTATATAATTGATAAATGTAAATTTCAATGTAATATTTGTATACTATATTAATTTTTCATGAAAAATATAAAAACATTTTATAATGTAAAATGTGGGACTATAAATTTAAAACCACGTTTAATTATTTATAACCTCACAAATAAGATATATTTTTTTCTTCTTCCATATATTTATTGAATTTTCAATCCACTCATATATAAAAATAATTATGAAAAATTCATGATTACTAGTGAAAATACATTTTTTAATTGGATTTTAATTAATATTAACATCGGTTTTTTATTGGAATTTATATAGACAATGTAATTAATAATTTTGTTTTCATTTTCAAATCAAGGAAACCAAAAAAAAAATTTCATTTATTTGTGAACATTTTGGAATTTGTTTCTAAAAATATTAATGCTAAAGAGCACTTATAAAATTTGGAAAATTTGTGTTTGGTGTCAGTTTCCATAGAAGATGAGGATGCAAACCTGTTCTGAAATATAAAAAATTAGTCTTCTTAGTCAGATTCTAAAAAAACAGACACTAAAGACCAACACAATTTTTTAATAATTTCAGCATCAGTTGTAAAGGAAACTGAAGGTGTATCTTTTTGGAACATTGTTTATATTATAACAAAAAAAGTGTACCTATAATTAAAATCAAAATATAATGAAAAGAATAGGTAGGAGATGAAATCTATAAAAAATTACAACATAATTAAGACAACATTCATATTGTAATATTTTATATTAGATTAAAAAAATCCCACATAAATTATTACATAATTACTCATTTTTATTATTAAAGATTTCATTTGATATTATTAAAATTAAATGCCTATTAAATGTTCTTTTAGTTTTTGAACACATTTTTAGATTACTATAATATTATAAATAAATATTAAAAGAAACCTATGTGATAACATAAATCAAAATATTACTTAATATATTGTTTTCCAGTAAGAATATACGATGGGTAAGTTCATTACTCATATACTAATCAGTTTCATTTAATGTCAATTAGAACATTAAAGGATATAATATTAAAAATAAAATATGATGATAGAAACCATAAATTGTTAATACAATTAATAAACCATATAAATATCAATCATGACTATTGTAATAAATATTTCATATAACAATATAAAAATATAAAAAACACATTAAATGATTCCTTGTTGATTAATAAGCAAAGGTTATAAAAATTTAATATGATATTAAAAACAAGCACATACACACATAATCAAAATACTATGTATTATAAAAATGTTTTCTTCTATATATACTTATTGGATTGGATTTGGATCTTATCATCAAGTGAATTTTGTTAAACTTTTTCCATGAACTTAATTTTAATATTTATCAACTAATAAATCAATTATAAAAAATTTAAATGTAATTAACTTATAAAAAATAATATAACATACTTTTCGAACAAGGTGATAATTTTTTAGCGAATATGGCCTAATACATACAAAAAATAGTATAAGATGCATTGAATTGGTCAGAATACAACTAACATCCAATTACTTAAATTATAATGAAAATAATTTCATACTTATATTCATGGTCTTACCCATCATGTAATGGTAAAAAATAACTCCCAGTATTTGTGTTTGATATTCTATCATATATATATGAACTTGATAATAAGTCATCAAATATTTCACAACCATTGAAATGAATTATGAATCCATATGACCATAATCCCTAGTAGTCTCATTTCATATCATAAACATGTACATATAAATAATTAAATAAAAATATATTAAGTCACTTAAGATCATATAAATCAAAATAAAACATTAAAACTAAACCTAAATATACATTCATGTAAAACAACTAAAACATGGGAACATCGATCTCTTTATACATAATAAGATCCATGATTTATTTTAGGAATTTTCTCCATAGATATTCTCTTCCACATATTTTATTTTGCATTTAAAACTAATATATATTATACATTTAAGAATAATTATTAGATAATTTGTTTATCTGATAAGAAATAAGTCTTTCTACAACTATTGGTTCTTAAACCTTATGATTCCTTTGTACAATTTCTTATTATTTTAAAAAAACCTATAAAAACTAAATTTCCAAAAAATATATATTTACTTTTCTATCAAATTTAATTAATATTAATAAATAGTTTCAACCTATTATGAAAAATAATGAATATGTCAGTCTAGAAAACAAGAAAACATACCAATATAATCCCCAACTCTGGTGACCTCCTCAATAGAAGATGTTAGTATACACTGTTTGGATAAATAATATCATGCACTGATACAAAGAAACAACCCAACTACAAAGGATGTCGATATACATAATCCCCAAAAATATATAAGACTATGTGACCTACAAAATGTATATGGGGATCTCCAATATATAACTCACAATATAATGTCGGGTTCAGATGAGGAGTGGAGGATTAAAATTTTTCAGGATGGGTGGGATGGGCTAGTTGGGAAATCTTTATATGCTTTATATCCGACTGGGATGGGTGGGAAGACTACGTGACCTGGGAAAGATAAACATTCTTTGATTTTCTCATCAACTATTCAAACATCTCTTGAATAGTCTAAATAATTTCATCGATCATAGACTGTTACAATTCATTCATCTCTGCTTTTATGGAATCAATTTATGAATCTCTTGACTAGTAACATTTATTACAAAAAACATTCCTAATACTAACACCCTCTTGACATCTTCTTACTTGGCCTGGGTGTTCTTTCTTTCCGTAATTAGTTTCTAGGATATTCATCCTACCCTCAAGAATAAAAGTCCCCTCCCTCTCTGGCTCTTGAATATCATCCTGAAATAAAAATTGAAATTTATATATCAATGTTTTTATTTAAAAAAATAAAATATTCAATGAATGAAAAAAATATATATACACTTATAATTCTTCAGCTATATCCTTATCATGTTATGTTTGATACATTTCATTTTTTCATATTCAGACTCATTTTCATATTTCATGGTGAGTGGGAGGATATAGAGCACCAAACCGGACCACTTCTAAAACACTACTAGATCGAGCGGTTAACGCTTAAAATATTTGTTCAATCGTTTTCTTCTCAAATAACTGATACCCACAATATGATAAATAATACGGGTAAAAATTGTTCAACCATATCTCTTAATGCGATATCATAGAGGCCTATTATATAAAAATAAACTAATAAGCAATTAAATATATATATATATAATAAATTTTATAATATAAAATAATTATCATTCTAGGAATTTTTTTCATCTCGGTTATTAAAAAATTTATTCAACACATCAGAATATAAAAAATCATACAAAAAATATTGGTTTCCCTCATTTTTTTTTCTAAATTTTTTTTTCTCATTTTTAATTTATAATATCTCCATCAAACCACCACTGGTGTGAGATATTTTTAGCTAATTTCATTTTTTTCCTAAAATGGAATTTCATATACAATTTAATAAGTTAAATATAATAATTTAAAAAATTTGCGATTTTTGAAATTAGATAAAATAAATCAAATGATATATTTTACCATTACGACCTCTTAAATTTTTTTTTTCACCATCATGTCGATGAACATCCAATCAGGATATAAAATTATAACCTTTCAATTGATCTTTATTGATATATAGTTGTTTAACTAAATTTTATTTGTTCCTGTTGTATTATTTTTATCCTCAAAATGAATATATAATCTCTTTCCTCCACAAAAAGAGATGGTTTTAGTAAACATGTAATTAAATGTTTACAAATTTGAGAACATGATTTCTCTATAGTAATAGGAGATGTATCATCAGATTATGATGTATCAATGTTTCTGCAAATATTTTTTATAAATTAATTTTTTCTTCCATTAAATAAGTGTTTTAATGAATATTTAATAAAATGAAAATGAAAATATATATTGATCACTACTCTTGTCTCTCTGTATCAGACATTGACATAAAAAACTGTAATGCAATTCTATATACCTTCTCATCTTTAGAAAACATAATATTTAAGAACAATTATGAAAAAATATTTATGTAAAAAAGAGGCACACATTTGTATGTTTGATATTTTTTTAATAAAAACATGATTATTATAAAAAAATATAAAAAAGAAACCCGAATAAATATACTCTTTATAAAAAAGTAAATTTCAAAAAAGAAAAAACTAAAAATAATTTCTTGAATAATTAATAGAGTAATTTTGTTTTTTCAAATATCCCTTCATGGTGGTCATTACGTATTATGAGATCAATTTTAATCATATGGAAATCACGCATTAGATTAATATGACTCATATAAGTCAATAACATCATAATCATCATTCTCAAACCCAAAATTGTATCATGTCCCTTGCAAAACGATGGACCAATGATCATTCGATAGATCTATGATATAAAATATATTCTATGGGCATGTCAACATGATAAATGGTTCCTCACTGTTACTAAATCTTTTCAAATCATAATGTTTATATCCATAATTACCATGTTTTATTACCCGATTCTTATCTTCCCAATTACAATTAATCATTGTGAAAAAAAATTATAATCAATATCCCATATATCTTCAGTAACTCCAAAATATTCTAATGAAGAAGAAATTGTTTTTTTATCTTTTTCACTCATAAATTTACTACTTTTGCAATGACCATCAGACAACTATTGTTAATAGTACACTTATCATCCATCTATATTTGTGTAAAATGTTTACCCAATAAAATAAAAACTAGGCTATAAAATCACATCAAGATATGACCCCCCATATGAACCATTTCAATGTTTCTATTATATATATATATGTGTGTGTGTATTCTCACATTCAATTTAATTAATGAAACATTGTATTGTTATTATCAATCATCAACCAATTTTTCATTTTTTTGGTTATCGTATCATTAGTTTAGAAATATGTCATGATATATATGATTAAACCTCACCTGTGTTTCCCAAAATGTATAAATATGGATGAATCACTTTTCCATGTGGAATTATATTTACCTATAAGCCACGAATCCATCAACCATACCTATCAACTAACAAATGTAGAGATAAAGGTAGACCAAAATGCTCCCCATCATTCAAATAATTAGTACAGAACTCAATCACCTCAATCGATAAATAAATTCGTACAATAGAGTCCTTTGATTGATATAAAATCTTAAAATAACAATTTTAAATTTTCATATATCTTTTCAAAGGATAAAACCCATGGATATTAAGAGGAACACATATTCTTATCTCACCAACTAGATGAATCCCCATATAATCCGTTATATTTTAAAATAAGCTAGGAAGTACATTTCTTGTTGAAAAAATATAATTTAAGCTTCATTCTCCAACTAATCTAACAATTTTTCATCAAATAAATTTTGCTAATTTTTTTTTCTAAAAATTACCCAACCTGCTGATTTATTTTCTGATAGTAAATGATAATATACTATAATGGTCTATCGTTAGAAATTATTGCATCCACACATAACAGTCCTGATATTTTAAACTAATTAATTTACAATCCTTCTTTGACACCAAATTATTCATATTTTATGAATATCAATGAGGGGAAAGTATACCATACATACACTAAGAAAATTCATATTCCCACTCTTTCTTAATATGTGACAAGCTATATGTAATTATTTTCCCTTTCCTTTCATATTGGGAGCCAAATCCATGTGTATTACCCTTAATATCAAGTCCAATCAATATTTCAATACTATATTTTCTATTCATTTTGTTTCTAAAACAATTACAATCAAATTATCACACATATTTTTCAGAACAGTCATTACAAAAATTTTATGTTTTATCCCCAAAAAACTACAATAATTTAGTTGAAAATAACATACTATTACTTATTGAATTTTTTGAATACAAGAACATATTTTCTTTCCAAATTAAGAATAAATATTTTTCACTATATCCTAATATTATTGAACTGAAAATTGATTTTGGGAATGATTTTATTCCTATAAACAATTAAATTCATTTTATAATTAATGATAATGTTGATAAATTTTTAACAAATATTTGATGTCCCATGTACACTTTCTTTCTACTATTCTAAAATTGATAATATGATGTATTTGATTCAGAAATTTGAAATTATTTATGTTCCTTAGCAATGTATCCATATAAGATTCCATATCCCAGAATGATTTTTTAACGAACATTGACCAAAAACACTAAATAAAATACTATTTTTTCTATGCATCAAAAATATTAACACCTTCCTCCCATATAAGATTCAAATCATTAATAAGTGGTGAAATATACATATAAATATCATTTCCCCACTATTTTCACCTAGAAATCATTAGGATCATCATAAATTATTTTCCAAAAAAATATCTATGGGGATAAGTTTTAAAATAAAAAAATGGCCATGAATTATGTTAGATACATAGTCCCCAACATGGATTCATTCCATATGTACACACTACAATTTTAACATTTGAAACATCAGATCCAAAATCAGGGTTTTTATTATCAAATCTCTTCTCCTATGATGAATAAGTATGGTGACACAAATTACCATAAGAGATGAGTTCATCTAAATTCCATCTTATGCTGTTTCCATCAATTGGGTTTGAAAATAGATTATTCCAATGATGAATTTTTGGAATGTTCAAAATTCCATTAGTTGGGGATTTTATTTCATTACATGAGAAAAAATTAGAAATGATTTATTTGAATAATATGAAGGCATTATTGGAAGGAATTATCTAATTTTTCATGATGTTACGTTTCATTACATAATAATGAATCTCAATCAAATTTTTCATCAAAAAAGTTTCACTTTGTTCCATATATTATAAATTTTGATAAATATCCATATCTATTGCTATACATGACACAATCATCAGGGAAAACATTTATGTTTTTATACCATAATCTTATTGGGCATAATATTTTATTAACCTCATAATTTGAATATGGTAGCATGTTTCCTTTGTTAATAAAATATTATAAAAGTTCAATTATGTTAGAGAAAAGTTTATCAGTCCCACTATTTCTTTATTTCAAGTTATCAAATCTAAAAACAATGTATATTTATTAAAACATTTTTATAATTGTTTCTCATAATATCTATACAATCATAAAATAATTGATATTTTTTTATTTTTTTAGAAAAAAAATCATGAATTAGTTCTTCAAAACGATCCTATGTCTACTTATGAATATCTGTATCATCATAAGATGTTGAATTTTTAGTTCATTAACCATTATGTATCCAACATTTATAATTAAGTCAAAAACAATAAAAATTAGATGATCTTAGATTTATTTAGAGTTTGAGTTTGTTTTACTCAAACACATCAAACATGGAAGGGAAATAAAATCTAGGGTTTGAAGATTTCCTTTAAAAAAGTTCTTGAAATCAACAACTCTTTTTTCGTATTCACCAGTGGTACTTCCAAAATATATCCAATTATGATCCATTAAATAATAGTGATTTTAATACTATTAGTGAGTATATTAAAACTTCTAAACATTTAATATATATATATATATATAAATAGATAATTCAAAATATATAAAAATGTAGTAAAAATTAAATGTAATTATATATGAAATATTAGTGATTATTTGGAATAAATTAAAAACTAATATACCATATGTGCTTATTTTTTGTGATGGGACATTATGATCCAACATTAGACAATTTTATTAGAATCAGTAATTAAAAACATAATATCTAATAATTTCAAATGATATAAAAATATATAAATAAAATTATATTTATATATATATATATATATACCTATATCTATACAAATATAAGTGGGTATATATCATTATTTTCAAAAACCATTTCTTAATTTTATTATATAAAAAATTTATTCAAATGATTAATTTTACCAACATTATTAATTAACACTAAATTTCATACAAAAACAATCAAGTAATAATTTAAAATTATATGTAAATAATAAGTAAATTATCTCCCAAATTGAAAAAAATTAATTTATCATATTTGGATTTCAACATGATAAATTGATTTGCAATCCGAATTTTTTCCATTATATTCATCGGAAGAATAAACATTACAAGATAAATAAATAAATTTTCACAAGATTAATAATTTAATATAAATTTCATATAAATAAATGAATAAATATATTAAAATAATAACTAATTAATAAATAATTTAACTTGGAAATTGATAAATAACATTAAATATTCATATTTTAACATTATAAATTGAGACACAATGTGAATTATCTTCTTTGAATTACTCATAAGAATAAACTCTAAAAGATATAAAAAACCAAATTAAATATGAAAAATATTCAAGAACAAAAAAAAATCAAACATGGTCGATGTTCAGATGTGAAGTGGTTTATAAATAAAAAATAAAATCAGAAACAAAGAATCCAAGGTATAGGGAGAATGATTGAGGACAATTAATCATGAAATAATGATTATAAGGGACAAAACCATACAAATCCATCCATAAATAACCTCATGTGGTCATCAACATCATAAAGAGTTAAGGGAGAAATAATTCAATTGCCAAAAATCAGGGTTTTGGGTTTTGGTTATTTTTTTAATAGATATTAGGAATTATATTTTTTAAATACCAATACCAAAGGTTATTTCCCATTTATGTTGAAATTTTTCATATAATTTAATTCTGATAATAATATTTTTTAAAATGTTTAGAATGGGTTTCCTTACAAACAAATTTCAAAAACTATAATTGATTTTCCAATCAGTTTCTATATAAAACGAACACAAAAATGTTTGTATTAAATTTAGGCATCAGTTTTGTAAAAAATTAATTCCATGATAAAATCTGAAAATAATTTTTGGAATCATTTTTATAAATTGATTCCAAAATTTCCCTAAAATCCTAATATGGATTGGTTTATAGTAAAATGGAATATTGGAGGTAATGTTGAATCCCCTTTTTTGACTATTGGTTATCAAAAAAATTATTGTTTTTGTATTAATGTGGTTGGATATTCTGGAAACTCGATTATGGGTGATTGATGGTAATTTCAAATAATTTTCAGTAATGTTTAATAACCCGGATTTTTTAGGTATGTTTTCTTTTTCTGGTCGTTTTTCAGAAAAAGTGGAATTTCATGAAATTTTCAAAGTACACGCCATGTAATTTCTAAGTACACACCGTGTACTCAGTTATGGCGGTAACCGTGTGCTGGCCGTGTAATGTCCATGCACATGACCATGTGGGGGTGAACAAGAGGCTGCCTAAAGCAGAGTGCGGAAATGGTAAGTACAAGCCGTGCATTTTATTCTTTTTCATTAAATATAATGAGGTTGCATCTAATCGATAGAAATGTCTTCTTTTCTACCAAAATAGACCGATAGCGTCTGTACGACATGGATCTTCACCGAGATCATGAATAAGCGTCTATTCTCTAAATCGAACTCCGTCAATTGCATTGGAATTTCCTTGATCTACCATGTTATTGGGCGATTCAAGGCTTGAGATTAACATATTGTGACCTCCTAACACCGAGGTGGGTGGTTTGTGCCATTTCGTTCAAAGTCTCTGAGTTATATGTGCAATTTTTCCCAATATCCAAGAAAGGGGTTCTGTGCGTTTACCGCTTTAGCCCTATTTTTATCCTACTATGCTTATATTCATGAGTAGATGTTAATTGAATGTGAAAATGGTTAATGTCGGTTCTTTGGAAGTTTTTTCCAACCCATGATTGCATGTTTTAACCACTGGATCTAGATTTCTTGTTAGGCTGCTATTTACTTTTCCATGTCTTGTTGTAGGATGGTGTGATTGTTCTAATTTGTTGATATGTTGTAGACTGCTAGCCAAGTAGTGCTTGATGTTTACTTTTGCCGATACACATTGTTATACGTACTTGACTTACCCAGGGCTATGAGAACCTGGTGAAGTAGACCAAAAGGAGAATGGACGAAAGGGCTTCTCCAGAGTGTCTGATTTACTTACGATGCGAGCCCATTGGGGGAATTGACATAATTTCTTGCTTAGAGTGTCTGTAGTTCCTCAACACAGGCCACAACGGGAATGTGACATACGTTCTTCCCTAGAGTGACTTTCATTACTATATGCGACTATAGGAGGAATTGACGGCGAGTGCTTCCACAGAGAGTCTATGCTTAAGTTAAACCAGAAGGGTTAGACTGAGTGTACTATCCAAAGGTTTTCTTATAGTTTTTAGGTATGACCAGAGGGGATAGGTTGTGAGTATATACCAAAGGGTTACCTATTTTGTTATCTATTTTCATATGTTTTTAGGTAGGACCAGAGGGGATAGGATATGGGAACGTTCCAGAGGGTTACCTTTTATGATTTATCTTCTTTAATTAGTTGTTTCTAGATTTTTGAAACATTTAATTGTTACTACTGAGTACATCATTATTTACTGATTTCTATACATTACCTACAATATATTCACTGACTGTTAGGAAAATATCTTGTGGTGGTCGCCTACGGGGAATTAGTCTCACACCCTATTTGGGACATGGTTTTGGGCCCAAACAGATTATATTGTTGCAGGTATAGATAAGGGAAAGCTCCCTTCAACTCGAGGTACTTGATTTGCTGTGGAAATGGTTAGAATGAGACCAAGCTATGGCTTTCAATG
This sequence comes from Viscum album, assembly GCA_963277665.1. Taxonomy (NCBI): domain Eukaryota; kingdom Viridiplantae; phylum Streptophyta; class Magnoliopsida; order Santalales; family Viscaceae; genus Viscum; species Viscum album. The sequence continues at coordinate 1,772,140,873 of OY728146.1, read as the reverse complement.
CTGAGGAGTTATTACTTTCTATCTTTTTTACTTTGGTTTAGTACTGTTGTATTCCAGCATTGTGACTTGTTTTGCTACATTCCTATACATATGTGTCATCAAGAATTCATATATATATATATATATATATATCTGCTCTTGTTTATTATTTCCAGTCTTCCATAGTTTAATTTTTCATGGTTTATCCTTGATTCTGCTATTGCTATCGGTTTTACATCCTTTGTGTTACTCACCCAACGAGGGCATAGATTCCCCAATATCACGCCCAAGGCCCTTGCTGCTATTCGGAAGCCTTATTCATTCAAGGAAATGCGCTTCAGGTCATTTGACCAACCGGGTACAGAGCACCTCTAGGTGGCTTCCGGAAGATGGATGTTACAAAGTGGTATCAGAAAAATTATTTTACTTCTTGACTTACTATTTGGATCCTATAGTTGGGGATATGATGGAATAGGTAATTGGTAAAAATATATGACAGGGAGGAGCTAACCTGTGCACAAGGAAAAACCAATCTACCACGTTTGTTGTAGTTTTTCTGGTTTTGAAAATTTACACATGATCTGATTTTCACCGTTTGGTGACTCACAGGTATTGTGCTATTATTATTGACCTTTTTATAGTTCTATTTCTATTGAAACCTGAAGAGATGAGGGTATTCCATCTCATGCATCATTTTGGCACTTTCTATAAATCACATGTCATGCATTCTTTCCATGACATATAAGGTTCATTAGCGATTGCATGTTGTTTTGATAGAAGTTGTGATAGAGATTCATGATGTTGTGACAAATTCCTTGATAATATAGCTTATGTTTGATAGGGTATCTTTTGTATAAGGTTTTGTTGGAATGAACGCCAAAATTTGGTTCTTTAGGTGTTATGGGCCCTCATTGACCAGAATTTGGTAGATCATTGACTTGATTACCTTGTTATGACATGTATAAGATGCCAAGATTTGATTTGCAGGGTGTATGGGCCCTCACAGAATGTAATTTGGAACTTTTAGGTTTTATCAAGAGTATTTTTGGTTCCGGTGTAGTTTATGAAGCTTACTGTCTGGAAAAACCAAGAATACATGGTGAGTAATGTTAACTACACACCATGTGTTCTTCTATTCGGGAAGAAACTGTTTTTTAGTACACGTCGTGTACTATATATACACGCCATGTAGTCTCTAACTGTGTCTCAGACTGTGTGGTCAGGGAAAAAAGGTTTGGAATATTTGGTAAGATAGACCGTGTGAAGGATATACACACAGTGTCATAGAACCATGTAACCGGCTGTGTCACTAACAACATGGCTCAGAAAAATCTTTTTAGTACATGACGTGTTCGTCTGGAACAAATTTTGTGGTGTAACCTAGGAACCCGACCATGTAACAAACAACAAATTACAATGTTATCCTTTCTTGTACACACCATGTCCACGTGGAACACGCAGTGTAGTGTGAGCTGTGTAACCGAACTTGTATCTAACAACACGGGTTGGTTAGGTTCATCTAGTACATGTCGTGTTTGGCAGTAACAGACCATGTAGGATCGTTCTAAGGAGAACCATGTGGCTTAGCTGTGTAGAAGGACTTGGTAAGGGGAAGAGGATTCAAGTACACACTATGAGTTAGGTGAACACACCATCTGTATGGGGTGATACACGACCAGTTCTGGTAGGACTACCCACCCAAGTGAATGGCAGAAGAGAACACGTAGTGTAGGGGTAATACATGCTATGTAGTTATGTTTTGGAAAAAAATTAATGCTTTCCTTCTCCAATTTATTCCTTATGCTTTCAATTTTTTGTCCTTAGTAATCATGATCTATGGTGTGCATTTGACATAGATGAGTCATTCCGTCGAGACCTCCACTCGATGTACTCCAGTTGTATGGTAGTGATTGGACACTGAATATGGTTGATCATAAACTGACTATAGATCCTCATGGTGTGATAGTCTTTTCACCACTCATTATACCTGATGTAGGTGCTGATGCAGAGTTTAGGGAAAGCTTCATGAGGATTATGTTGACCTCTTAGGGAGAACCACCTCCTACCTCGTCGATGGTAGGATTGACACAGGTCTTTCAGTAGCAGCTTGCTCCATCTTTCTCAGGGGATGGAGGATCCTAGGCTGCAGAGTCATGTACAGAAGCCATGCTAACGATCTTAGAGAATCTAGAGATACCTCTAGAGAGGAGGGTGAATCACATGGCTTATATGCTTCAGGATTTCCCCAAGAGATGGTGGGATGTGATACTACAGGCGGGACATCATTAGGTTATGGCTTGGGAGGATTTCTAGTGTATCTTCAATGAATACATCTATGTAGAGACCTTGAGGGCTGATCGAGATTGATAGTTTATGAGTCTGGAGAAAGGTACTCATTCGGTTATGGAGTAATCCTCATGCTTAACAAAACTATAACTTTTCACACCTATTACAGGAGGTGATCAGTTATTCCTGTAAAGGAAGTTTGAGGATGGTCTGTGGCAAGACATCTGATCGCAGGTGAACATCTTTAGGTTGACTTCTATTATATCTATCATCAACCAGGAACTGATTATGTAGTGTAATCTTGGAGATTCTAGAGTAGGGATCCAGGGTGGCTCGGTAACTGGAGTTAGTATTCCTCCTACTGACAGCCGGAAGTGCCGTAGGGAGTCTACGTGCGGAGATCCAAGAAGGCTAGGTACTTCATCTGGTACATAGGTTTTGTGCTAGTAGTGTGGGAAGTGCAGGAATATGAGGAAACCTTTCCCAATAGACCAAGTGGATTTATGATCTTGAATAAATATGTGGAATCTTCAATGTTTCTGTCAGATCTTCTTACCAGCAGCTGGTGACAGGGGTTCTTCTATGACTCCACGTTCAGGAGAAGCGCCCCCCGGTTTCTCACAAGTCTAGAAACTAGAGTTCTTATGATCATTCAGGATGAGTTGGAGGTCACAGCCATGGTAGTATGTCTTCATGCATTCTGTTACAATGGGGTGGACCAACTCAGAGTGGTTAGGTAGGGTCATAGGGCCGCATTGCAAGTCATACTTTGAAGTGGAGTAGACATAGCAGGAGAAGGATCTTGGTCCTTCTATAGTTCCAGGTATGATCGTAGTTGCCTCAATTTTAGAATATGCACTTTTGGATACTAGGGCCTCCCATAGATATATATATGTTGTTTTATGGAGAGCCTTGGGCTCTACATCCTTTCATCTGCTGATATCTCGAAGCTAGACACTTCGTTGGGGAATAGAATAGTGATTGTACGTCAATGCTAGGAGTTCCCTATAGTGTTTGGTGGGTGTCACCTTTTAAGGGACCTCTTTTTCCTAGAGATTAAAGGCTATGATTTCATTCATGGAATGGACTGGTTAGTTCCCTTACAGGCTTTCATCAATTTCTATCAACATAGGGTGAGATTCACATCACCAGATTGCTTGTCTATATCTGGATGATCAGGGGATTTCACATATGGATATTTCTCCAGTGGTGGATCTTTTTAGAGACGTCTTTCTAGGAGACATTTCAAGAATTCCAATGGAGCGCGAGGTTTAATTTTCTATTGAGCTTGTTTCAGGAGCGGCACCGGTGTCCATTCCTACTTATAGGATGGATACACAAGAGTTACAAGAGCTCATGATGAAGTTAGAAGCGTTGAAGGAAAAGTGTTTCATCCAACCCGATACTTCTCCTTGGGGTTTGACTATCCTTTTTGTGAAAATGGCAGCCAGTACCCTCAGGATTTTTTTGGAATATTAGATGTTGAAACAGTTGACGACCATGAACTGATATACATTACCGAGGATTGGTGATCTCTTTCATCTGATTCGACGAGCCCAGGTCTTCTCGAAGATTGAATTGAGGTCTGGTTACCATCAGTTGCACATTAGACCATCATATATACCTCCAATATCCTTCTAGAGATGGTATGGTCTATACAAGTACATGGTTATTCCATTCGGTCTCACAAACGCGCATGTAGTTTTCAGGGAACTAATTAACCGAATGTTCTATCAATACCTGGATTCCTTCATGGTGGTTTTGATGGATGATATCTTTGTGTAATCTCACACTCAAAACGACCTTCCCACACATCTTGAGATCGTTTTGAGTAGACTATGAGAGAATTATTTATATGCTATTCTCTCAAAATTCCACTGTTTGATGGATCAGATTCACTTCTGGGGTCATGTTTTCTCAGAGACAGGAGTATTAGTGTACCCAATGAAAGCGATAGTTGTTGTTTCCTAGAAGCAGCTAAAGAAATTTATTGAGGTAGGAAGTTTCCTAGTGATGTCTAGATACTACAGATGCTTCATTTAGGACTTCTCACGCTTAGAATCACTATTGATGGGTTTGAATAAGAAGGGTGTCACGTTTTTGTGGTCATATTCTTATGACTCAGCCCTTCTGAAGATGAATGAGAGATTGACTTCAGCACTTATACTTGTCTTTCTAGGGCCAGGAAAGAGCTATACTGTGTATTGTGATGCTTTAGGTATCGGGCTTGTAATAGTGCTTATGAAAGGGGAAGGATTCATTGCATATGGGTCTCAGCAGTTGAGGCCACATGAGAGAAACTACATGATGGACGATCTATATTTGGCTGATGTTGTTCATGCCATACACTATTGGATACATTATCTTCTGGGAGAACATTTTTTGGTTTTCATTGACCATAATAGACTCAAGTATATCATCACTCAGTGAGATATTAATTTGAGACAATGATGGTGGGTTGAGTACCTTCAGTCTTTTGACATTGAAAATTCCTATACGCCTGGAAAAGGCAACGCAGTAGCTGATTCATTGAGCAAGAGGACTGAGATATAGGCAGTTTAGGAGTATAGTAATGAGTGGATTCTTATGACTCTGTTCTCTGAGATGAATTTGGAGGTGCACAAAAGATAGGGGTAGACATTTCTTTCATATGTATATGTTTCCTCTACCCTTCTTGATCGAGTGATAATGAGGCAGATATCTGACTGAGAAGGCCTAAGCCTATATGAGAGTGTGTCTGGAGAGGACCTTCTTCCTGGATAGACCATATGCAGGTATGAGATATTGCGTTTCCAGGGGTGAATATGGGTGCCAGAAAACATATGTGAGGAGCTGATACAGGACATTCATTACTCAGTTTGGGTAGTTCGTCCTGGTGTCTCCAAGATGTATCGTGATCTACACTGTCATTATTGGTGTCCAGGTATGTAGAGGGAAGTTGATAGTTTTGTAAGGAGGTTTTCCACCTGTTGGCACATGAAGGCGGAGCATAAGTGACCAACATGACTTTTCAAACATTTACCCATTTTATATTGCAAGTGGAATGATGTCGCGATGGATTTTTTGACAGGTCTACCGAGGTCGCCTTGAGGGAATGACATAGTTTGGGTTGTCCTTGATATATTCACGAAGGTTTCTCACTTCTTGTCAATCAAGTAGAACTTCAATGTCCATGAGCTGGGATGGTGGTACATCTATTAGATTGTGTGCGTACAGGGAGTTCCACAATCCATTGATTCCGAAAGAGATGCACGTTTTACTTCTCGAGTTTGGTTGGGGCTTCATAAGTCTTTGGGTACATAGGTACTTTTGAGTATAGATTACCACCCCCTAACAGATGTTCAGTCCGAGAATACGATTGAGGTTCTTATGAATATGCCTTGAGCAAGTATTCTGGATTTTGGGGGTTCATGGGAGAAACACATACTTCTTGTGTATTTTCCTAGAATAATAGTTTCCATGAAACTATTCATATGGAATCTTATGAGGCTTTGTAAGGTAGGACATGTCGATCACCTTATGTTGACTGGAGGCAGGAGAGGCAGCTATGCTGGGACCTCTTCTTGTCTAGGAGACCACATAGCAGATTGAGTTGATTCAGAAGGGTATGGCTACTACACAGTCTCAAAAGAATTTTTATGCGGATAAGCAGAGAAGACTTATGGAGTTCTAGGCTGGGGATCAGGTTTTCCTACAAGTCTCACCAAGGTTGGGACACAAGAGGATTATGAGATAGGGTAAGCTTTCTCCGAGGTACTTTTGTTCGTTTGAGATGTCAGAGAGAGTCGGCCCAGTTGCATATCAGTTGCTGTTACCTTAGAGGTATCAGGCTATGCGTGATGTTTTCCAAATTTCTCAACTTCGACGTTACTTCTCAGACCCATCTCATGTTTTCCAACTCAAGGAGGTTGAGTAAGAAGATGTTTCATTGTTTGAGGATCATCCTGTAGGGATTAATTATCTCAGTATGAAGGTTCACCATGGATGGTTTGTTCCTATGGTATGGGTGCTTTGGTACCACGTGCGAGTACTCAACAGGACTTAGTAGAGGGAGGAAGATGTACGATTACAGTGGTCAGAGTTGTTCAGGGTTTCTTCTTCTACATCACCATTCGATGGAAATTCGTGGATGAATTTCATTAAAGGGGGAAGTTTGTATGAACCCAGATTTTTCTTTTTTCTATTAAGCATTCCATTTCTAGTTGTTTTTTTAGAAAAAGTAATATTTCTGGAAATTTTTGAACTGAACATTGTGTACTTTTTGAGTACACAACATGTACTTGGTTACCGTAGGTAGCCATGTGCTGGCCGTGTAGCGGTCATGCACTTGGCCATGTGGGGTCGACCTGGAAGCCTCCCAAAGTGGAATACTGAAACGTAAAGTACACACCATGTACTTCCAATGTACATTCAGTGTATTTTTTTCATTAAAGGGACCTGGGTCACGACTTATTGACAGAAACGTCTTCTTCTCTACCAAACTCGACTGAGAGCATCTATACGACGCAAATATTATCTGATCCCTAGATCGGGCATCTGCTCTCCAAATCAAACTATGTCGATTTCATTGGAATCCCTTATATATACCATGTTCTTGGGTGATTCAAGTCGTGAGGATCACTTATAGAGATCTCCCAACACCGAGGTAGGTGGTTTGTGCCTTTTCGTTGAATATCGTTGAGTTACATGTGCAATTTTTCTCAATACCAATGGAAGGGTTATTTCACCTTTACCATTTTAGAACTATTGTTTTCTTTCTATGCTTTTATGCTTGAGAAGAGGTTAATTTAATGTCAATAGGGTTAATTTCTATGATTTTGAAGTTTTTTCCCATGCATGATGGCCTGTTTGGACTATTGGGAATAGTTTTCGTGTTAGGTAGCTCTTTACTGTCCCATGCTTATATATAGGATGGTGTGATTGTTCTAATATACTTATATGTTGTAGACTTCCATCCAAGTTGTTCTTGAGGATTACATTGTCCGATACACATTTCTATTCCTACTTGACAAACAAGGGGCCATGAGAACCTGATGTCATAGTCCATAGGGAGAATGAACGCAATGTCTTCTCTAGAGTGTTGGTTTTACATACGATGAGAGAGCATTGGGGGAATTTATGTATGTGCTTCCTCAGAGTGTCTGTAGTTCCTCGATGGGGGCCACAGAGGGAATGAGACCTAAGTGCTTCCCGAGAGTTCCTTTAGTTACAATATGAGAATATATGTTGAATTGATAGTGAGTGCTTCCTCAATGAGTCTATGCATAATTTGAACCAGAGGGGTTAGAGTGAGTGTACTACCTAGAGGGTTGCTTGTACTTTTTATGTAGGACCAAAGGGGATAGGCTGTGATTACTTCCCAAAGGGTTACCTATTGTGTTATCCATTTTTTTATGTTGCTTGGTAGGACTAGAGGGTATAGTCTGTGGGAACTTCCTCGAGGGTTAACTTTTGTGATTTATCTGAATTAATTATATGTTGATTGATTTTTGAAACTGTGGATTGTTACTGCTGAGTACTTCCTTGTGTACTGCTTTCTGTAAGTTACCTACCATATATTTACTGATTTTTAGGCATAGATCTTGTGGTGGTTTCCTTTTAGGATTTGGTCTCACACCCTGTTTGGACAATTCTTTTGGATACAAATAGATTATATTGTTGCAGGTATAGATATGGGAGAGCACCCTTCTACTTTAGGTACTTAATTTGTTATGGATATGTATAGCATGGGACCAAGCTATGGATTGCGATGTTTAGGAGTTTTTTACATGATATCTTTTTTACATTGGTTTAATACTATTTTGTTCCAGCATTTTGACTTATTTGGATTCTTTCCTAGACATATGTGTCAGGCATCATTCATATAAATATGTGTTCTCCAGTTTATTATTTCTAGTCTTCAATTGATTACTTTTATATGGATTATCCCTGCTTCTGTTATTGAAATCTGTTTTACTTGTACTGTGTTACTCTTCCTATGAGGGCATAGTTTTCTCACTATCACACCCAAGGCCCTCGTTGCTAGTCAACAGCCTCTGGCGTTCAGGGGAAATGAGGTTGAGGCCATGTGACCAATGAAGAATGGGGAGCCTCTGGGTGGCTTCAGGAACCGGGACATTACACCATGTGTACAATTATTATCCCTAACAAAAATTTCTATTGGATCCTAGATACCTAATAAGTAATGGGCCTACATTCCAAATGCTGGTATTCATTTGTTGTTTGAACCCAAAAGTGATGAGGAACTCACACTGGTTGAGAGGATGGGTGATCGAGATCATCATGATTTTTGGGTAAATTATTTCATCCTATGGGCCACACTTAGATATTTAAATCATGTTTGAGAATATTTACCAATACTCGATACATGAATAGTATCCCCTATTCCAATGTCTTGATAAGGACTATTTTTTTATTGAATTAACTTCATGTTCCACATATTTTCTTTTATTCCCACATATGTTTATGACACTTTAGTTTCTATCCATATTATGAATCATTATAGTCTATCATCGTCTATAAATAAATTATATATCATTTAGAAAGGATTTAAACTCTATGATACATCCTATATATCCCTTTAGAATATGAATAAAATCCCATGTAGTTCATTTAACATTTATTAATGTCACATGACATGAATACACCTAGAAGTTTATTTTCAACCATTATATACATAAATATAATTTCCAATCATTGAGTAAAAATCCCTTGTATCATATTGTGAATATAATTATAAAATAACACATATTATGGGCGTCTTGATCATAAAACATGCAGACAAATATTCCTTGAGAGGGAATTACTCATGAAATTTTACCATGAACTGCCTCATCGAGAGTATAAACCATTGAGTTAAGATGATATGTTATTAGGATTAGAATCCATATAATGGTCATTAATGGGGAATATTCATCATTCTATTAGTGAAATAATCACCATTATTTTTTCCCATGTGAGTCATTCTTAGTGTGAGAAAAAAGATATTTCAAAAGTTTGGACAAATAACATGAGATAAAATTTGTACAAGGATTAAACATTATGGATTCCCTTATAGAGAGAAGATTAACTATATCTTGGAGAATATTTCATTGTTATTAGGAATTAGGATGGATCCCTTCACATATAATACAAAAGAGGAATTAGATTCCTCGTAGTTATTTTTTCCATAACCCATTCACGGGTTTCTGATTCTTAATCTCATCATTTTGGAATAAAATTATGTGGATGCAAATGAATTAGAAAAATTATCATGCACATACACATGAAGAATGATGATAGAATAATTAACTATTTTGGTTACCATGGGTTATAGTGTCTGAGTGACTGTGGGACTTACACCAAGATATATATTTTTTTGTTTATTGTCCCTTAGATTGGGATCCTACATATCTTATTTGGACTAGAATTAGAGTCACTATTTTGTATTTGGTCCTCATCATGACGATGGGATGGGTTAGACGATTACACATGAAGGTATTATTTTTCTATATGGGGTTTAGGGATGTTAAAGAATTTAATAGGATTGATTCCCATGTTATGTACTCATTATTTTTCCTATGATGGAAAAAAGAAGTATATTCATTCTATTTCCTTTTATAGATAAAGAGAGAAGAAGACTATATATGTTATACTGAATATGATTGGTACAAAAAGATGGATCATATTAAATAATGGGGATTTAATGGGTTCCTACGTCTATTACTTTATGGGCACTCCCTTTATAAATGTGGTACTCGCTCCAAGGTTCAACTTGATGGATTTACATTGAGTATTTATATACGTGTTCTTTTTGAAAGGTTTTAATATAGGAGGATGTCTACCCGAAACCACTATGTTGTTTTCTTAACATGGCTAGTGTGTAATCCGGACATGTCCAAGGATTCTTGTTCAAAATTCCTAGGTGTATTCATGATATTTCTATTTGTATTTCATGGTCTATGCTTATATTTCCACGGTGATCTGCATGATCAAGTTATATAGGTCTCAGGTGCTTCTCGTGATCAAAAACTAAAGGTCGATGTCCTTTTGTGTGATAAAGGATTATAAGTTTTCACCTATTCTTGGTATCAATGACGAAATTTATAGGGTGATTATCATGATCAATGTACACATGTTGAGGCCCTTTCATTTGACCAAGGATTACATGTACATTGTTCTTCATTTGATTGATTCCAACAAGTCTACATTATTTTGTGTTATCATAGACGAAATTTCTATGTCCATCCATGTGATAGAGGATGATATGTCTAGTTTGATTTGAATGAACAATAAATATATGTCCCGGGCCTTTCTTGTAAAAAATTCTAACATTTCATGGGTGCTTCTTGTGATTATAGTATAAATTTCATGTTCCATTCATGTGATCATGTCCAACATGTCTATTGTGAATTTTATGATCAAAGCATTCATGTTCATGTCATTTCCCATTATAAAGGAAAAAACATCAGGTTCATTTCTTCTAAGGGAATCATGATACTCAATATCATTCATGCAATAATGTGATCATTAGAGAATCATGTGAAGAGGTATCGAAAACATTTCTAGGGGTGTGAACATGACAAAGAGTATAGTCACAATGCTTTATGTTTTATATATAAGGGGATCATTCCATTATTTCATGGGAAATAGATTATATGGGATGAGGATTTCAAGATCAAGGTTCATCGTAATTAATTATATCTAATGGTACTCACAAAAATGATATTGAAATTATTAAGATGTTCAAATTTCATGGTTGATGGCCCACTAGGGGATTTCATGTAAATTAATACATGTACAATGTCATATAAAAGTATAATGATATTGTGGGATTTCATTTAAATATCTCGTTAAAGGATTTCCATATACTAGGAACATGATTTCATCTCATAATATATGGATCAAATTATGTTCACATTTTTATACAATTGCATGATCTTATCTGGGTCATGGGAAGGAGCCTCATGGTGGAATCTCATGATGGATTCACTTGATTAGAGTCTATTGATTAGCTGTATATATTATATGAAGGATTCATACAACTACTCAAATGGATTCCCTACTATTATCCATCTCCATCTCATGTGCTTCTCATAATTATGATTTATTTTTTAAGGAGATAAAGGGTTTATATAGGAAAGGCTATCCTATATTTTTTCCTCTTTATATGGTGAAGATTCACCATTCATTATCATGGGGATGTCGGTGGACTCATGTGAACTAAATACCATGATATGGTGAAGTATTCATCTGACATGTAATGCTTCAAAACTATAATTTATTTTCATTTTATATTTAATGGCTTTACATGATCACTATTTTTTCATGTGACACTTCATAGGTTCATGTGATGGGATTTACATGGTAAATTGATTACTTTCTAGAAACCCACTAATGGATTCATGTGACTACTTTAGAGGCTTCACATGATCGTGTGGTATATTTCTGGACTTCCAATGAAAAATACATTATGGATTATCATGAAAAAAATAAAATAAAATGAAAAATTAATCAGACACTCAAGGAAACATACATTATTTTTTATTGGACGTCACATGATTCTATTAAATACATAAGTGAATTTTATCTTTGGATCACAACAACCATAGTAATTCTTGTGATGGGTTCATGAGGCATAGATGATAACCTTAATGTGATGATATGATGGAAGTCATCATCATTCTATGACCTATGTTTTAAAGTCATTTATTCATGTAACATTTTCATGAAACATGCATGATTTGTTCGATGATTATTCTCAATATAGTCATGTGTCACATAGATAAAATCATTTTGGAATCATGAGGTGTCCTTTAATAATCATTTTTTTGATGTGTCATAGTTCTAAAAAGAATAATATACATGAATAATTAATTCATATGCATTTCATATTGACATAGATTATGTATTGGTTTTCTTTTGTTGACCCTCTCAAAAGGATAATGAACATAAGAAGAGATGGTTTATTTTCTCAAGATTTCAAAAACACCATCGAATAAAAACATCCAAGGATCATGGAATTGAATTAAGTTGTTTGACGAGAAATCTAGGTGAGAAGATGTTGAAAAAAGATTATACGAGTGATTATATGGAAGTGGTTATCACTTTAAGATAACTAATCATACATCTGTATTTTTTTATTCATGTGCACATTACTATATGTGAAGATTTCCCAAATCGTAATTATAAATGGATTCATGGTGATAAATAATTTTCTACATTACATCCACACGTTTCAGATGGATCTAAACATTAGAACCTAGAATAGATATCTTTTCATGCCCTCAAAAGATGTTCCATTACGTTCCATGACACACTTAAGCATGGCCTCCATGGTAAATGTTCACTCACATTGAACTCTATGATCTCCAACACCCTACCTCTTACAAGATAACTGTGTTTTCTTTCAATCTTTGTTCTTGAGTATATCACATGTTCTTATGATGATTTATCATGTAAATGATCATGTATATCCATGATTTTATGGTCATAGAAAAAATATATAAAAATAAAAATTAATGTTACAGGGCCATGATATTGTCCAAATATATTTTTCTATAGAAGTAATATCACAATATTATTCCATCTTCTTCTAGGATTCAATTTCAAAATCTGAATTAGAATAATGTAAATATATGTTTTCATGGTATTCACACATCTCTACTATCTAAATAAAAAGAAAATGTTTACCAATTATGGGTGACAAAAAATTCCCCCTATTATTTGATTCATTTAGAATGAAACGAATCTGATTCTAATGTAAATGGAGATCAAATTTTATTTAAATTGGAAATTTTAGGAGAATTGATATTGATCACCATGAGAGTCTCTGTCAAGGCCGTTTCACTTAATGAAATTCATGTCATATCAATAGGGAACTCTTAAGCTGGAGTTCTTGAATAAATAAAATATAAATAGTATCATTTAATTTGGGAATAGATATCCTTAAATTAAAATGTTACCAACTTATAGAATTGAAACTATATTGGTATGGAATGTAATTTTTGTCTCTATCTAAGGTGTGAAATTGGATGTTTCTAAGCATCCCAACGGAATGAGAATCAAGTATTACATAGTTTTGAGATAAAAGTCTTCTATAAAGATCATGGTCAAGCATAGAGTCTATAGTCTCATGTATGAATAAATCTATGAATTAATATCATATTTAGGTATGTTTTGTATGTTGGGAAGGTGATTTCATCCCATTGTGATGAAATCATGAGTATAGGACCATGTTTTGATGGTGGTTGTAGCACCACCAGTTTTAGGTAACTAGCCTTTATTTATGAATTATTATGTGTTTAAAGTTCATGGGATGAGTTGGGAAGAGTTTGGGAGAGTTTTGAATGATTTTGAATGAGTTTGGACGCTTTTCTTAGGGAGAATGGTTTGAACACGATAAGTGGAAACCATGTAGATTCGCCATGAAACAGTGTAGGGGGAGACAGTAGGCTTCGCACAACCTCCACATGGTTTTCCAAACTGTGTGAGGAAACCGTACGGACCCTTGTACCCAAGGCAGTAGCGTGCTCACGGTTAGCGCACGGTTTTCCAAACTGTGCAGACTAACCATGCGACCACTTAAAAATAGGTTTATATGTTCTGGGCTCCCACAGTATTAACCTATTTCACTATAAACATCCTCCCACTCGTTCCTCACTTGGTATTTTCAGTTCTCAAGGGTTGGAGGGGCTCTCCCACACATTTTGGAAGAGATTTTAAGGGGTTTCAAGGTGGATTGAAAGTGAATTCTACCAAGTAAGTCTTCTTTCATGGTTCCTATAGGTTTTATCTAGATCCTTCCTTCTCTGTTTCTTGGTTTTGTATATCTACACATTTTTTTGTGTAGATTTAGGGTTGTGGTTTCCTTGGATGATGTTTTTATGGCTTGTGAATTTTAGGGAAGTGGATATAGAGAAGTTTTGGTGGAGTGTTCGCTAGATTTGAGGTGTGGTTGTTCGTGGGTCGATTTCTAGGGAACCCAAAAGGTATGTGGATTCTCTCTAGACTCCACACGGTACGAGTTAGTGGTTTTTGGTTACAATTAATTTGGTTGGCTTGAAATTTATTGTGTTATGATGTGCAAAGTTGGTTGCAAATCCATTTGGGGATTTTTGGGAAAAATTGGGTTTTTTGGTGAAATGCTTTTGTTGTGGATTTTAAAGTGGGGATTTTAAAATGGGATTCTAGGGTTGATTTGTGAAAATTATTTATGGAAATGGTCTTCAATGAAGATGTTGTTTTTAATGAAATTTGGTTTGGCATGTAAAATGGTTTTCAATAAATGAATGAATTATTGAAGTGGATTGGTTTGCAATGGAATTGGTTGATTGCATGTTGTTGTGACATTGTTGGTTTTAAGATTGGTTTGGCTTGATTGAAATGTTGTGTGGAAGTTGGAGGGAAGTATCACAATAAAAGGTGGTGGATAGTGGTTGGATGTACCACAATATGAGTAGTGGTCGAGAAGTGCCTCTAGTTGTGAGTGGGTGAACGGGTTGGGATGAAGTCCCACCGTTTCGGTTGATTTGGTATGAATTGGTGAATGGGTTGGGAGGAAGTCCCACAGTTTTGGTGCTTTATTTTGCATTGCATTGAAAGATGGAAAGTGTTGTGCTAGTGTGTAAATGATGAAATGGCATGTGGCATGTTTTTTTTGGCTTTCCTTTGGTGGTTTGGTTTGGGTGAAATGGCTTGGTAAGGGTGTGGTTGTCTTATGGTAATGGTAGCACTTTTGATTATTTTATATAAGCTGTTTTATATGAATGTGCTAACGATTTTATCCTAGTGGCGTGTGTAGGGAATTCATTTGGGGGAAACCTACTTAGTTTTAGTACTCACCCCCTGCTTTGGCACTTCGGTGTCTTTGCTGATGTTGTGTATTGTGACATGGGAAAAGGTAAGGCATCTCCCTTCTTAAGTGGTGAATTGTGATGTCTTGGTGATGCATGTAGCTTGGATCTTAGTGTGGTGCTGTGGTGCTGTCAGGGCTCGTAGTGTTTGTTTTTTGGTTTCCTCTTGTACTCTTATGTGGTGTAGAAACATTTCATTGTATTGTTTTTGGTTTATATTTTAGTACAACTTGGTTGTCTTTTGGGAATGCATGTGCGGCTGTTTATTGACATGCATCATATAATGGTGGTTAGTGAATTGTTTGGATGGTTTTGTCTTAAAGGAAAATTGTTCCCCAAATTTTTTTCAATGCCCTCGACATTTATTTACAGAGTTTGGCACCTTTGGAATGTTTCTTAAGACAAAGTAACCCTCACCGCCTCCTTAGGAAAATGTGGTATGGGCGGGGTGTTACATGTGGTATCAGCTTGTTCGGTCCTATGAAGTTGATTCTCGGATTTGGTGTTGATATTCATTGAGGTAAATTCCTTGAGTCAGGATGGTATCAAGGAATGGGATTGTCAGAACATGGAATGTATAGTATAAAACGACGTAGCAAACCCTTTTACAAAGAAATTCAACTTACCAGGGAGTTGTCTACATAAGTGTTTTGGAGACACTTATTGGCATTGGATATCTCATTGTCGTGGGTGTAGCCAATGAGATGCGCATGACATGAATGGTTGAAATGAATTCCGACTAGGATGCATATTTCATTTAGGTGTAATGATTTATTATGTGATATGACTGTGTGAAATTGTAATGTGAATAAATTGGTATTTTGAAAATAGTTTGGTTTTCAAAATGGTGAAACATGGGAAAAGTGAACTTGTGGAAAGCCTTGTGTGATAGTATTGTGTAATGTGTTTTGAAATGGGATTTTGTGATGTCTGTAGAAGTGAGACTCATGGTTGTTTGTTTTCTTTTTATAGAAATGGCACTGTGTAGGCAGCACAGAGACCAATTAGAGGTGGTTGCTGAGAATGTGGTAGCATCTAAGCCTCATGTGAACCAGCAGCTAGAGAAAAGCATAGTGCAAGATTTCCAAGATGTGGAAAGTGGAAATAAAATGGATGAAACTAGGAATGTGGATCATGCAGTTCAGTTTCAAAAGCCGAATCCACCCATCCTCAGGGGTGATTCAGAGACGAAAAGGGCATAAGCATGGTTACATTGAAGGAACACTATCTTCGAGTTCTTGGGAACACCGCTAGAGTTGAAAGTGAAGTTGTCCACGTATATGTTGGAAGATCTTTCCCTTCAGTGGTGGGAGTTGGTAGTCCAAGTAGGGACAGACCAGGTTATGACATGAGAAGGCTTTGAAGAATTGTTTAATAAAAAGTTCTACCCACATATGTTCAGAATTCAGCATATGATTGATTTCATCAGTCTGAAGGAGGAGCTTATGTTTATGACTAAGTATGCAGCTATGTTTATGAGCATAGTGCGGTTTTCACCCGATGTGGAAGGTAGAACATCATTGAAGGCAAGGATCTTTGAAGCGGGATTAAGGAAAGAAATCCTTCAAAAATTGAGGTGATGTTTATAGATGATTAAACAGAGATGGTGAATAGAGCCTCAGTGACTGAGTGGGATTTGATGGGCGCTCTGAGTGGAGGAAGAATGGTGGTACCCATGGGTAATAGTGGGATGTCTAACGTTGGGTTTAATATAAGGATATACACTTATTCCCTGGGCTAGAATATGGCATATAATCCAATGGTAGGATTAGTAAATCTTCATCCGAAGACCTATAGCAAGCAGTGATGTTTTCAGTGTGGTTCTACGAGCCACATCAGGTGGGATTTTATGACATAAACTCGAGAATGTCATAATTGTAAGTAGATGAAGAATATTTATCATTATTGTAGAAATGCTCCAAGTTTGGGAGCACGTGACACTCCTCAGGGATCGTAGACGTCGTATGTTTCGACGGGATAGGGACAGTAGCACACCCCTCGTCAGCAGAGTAAAGTGGGTCATGGTGATTCTCAGAATTCCATGACACCTCAACAGTGAAATATAGAGCTGAGAATGGAAAGAAAACATGGGTTTGGATCTGAGAAGGTGGTTATGGATGATCTATCGAGACCATCCATGGTGCGAAGTACCATTATTTTAAATTCTACCATGATGAAAGTGTTGTTTGATACGGGTGCTTCACACTCCGTTATTGTTGCACGTGTGGTTTATTTGCTGGGTTTAAGGGTAGAAATGATGCCCTCAGTTTTGAAACTTCAAACTCATCTGGGGCAAAGAGAGTGTCGAGCCTTCTTGCGTAGAGCATGTAGTATTGTTGTGGGTGAGGTTGAGATAACCTAGAATTTCTCAGTGCCTAAGATGGATGGGTATGTTGTAATCCTAGGAATGGATTGGATAGTGGCGTTTAAGGCCCACATTGACTGTAATTCATGGACAGTGGATTTTACGACACACGATGGATTTAGGAATCTCTTTAGTAGAGAGACGCATGAAAGTCAGGGTGCAACATTCCTGTTGGCACCAGCAATGGGTACGTTATCGTATTAGTTAGCTGTATTGTCATTGGAATCTGTAGATGGTGTTGAGTAGACTGTTCTTCCGACAGTGGTAGATCAGTTCATGGATGTTTTTCTTGAATAAATCTCTGGGTTACCTCCCTTAAGAGAAGTGGAGTTTACAATTTATCTCCTTTCATGGGAACAGTCCTATATCACTTCTGTCTTATTGGATTGCAACAACTTAATTGTAGGAATTGAAAGTCCAGTTGTATGTGTTTGAAAACAAAGGGTTTATCTGTCCTAGCACGTCTCTGTGGACAGTTCTGGTTTTATTTATAAAAAAGATGGATGATACTCCGAGGATATGTGTTTATTATTGTAGACTTAAGAAAGATACAATAAAAAATAGATATCCACTTCCATGAATTGATTATTTGTTTCGACCAGTTGAGGGGAGCCTGATGGTTCTCCAAGATCGACCTGTAGTTGGGATATCATCAATTGCAGGTGAGGAAGGATGACATTCCTAAAAAAATTCAGAAGTAGATATCGCCATTATGAATATGTGGTTATGCCCTTTGGTCTAAATAATGTTCTAGTAGTGTTAATGGCATTGATGAATAAGGTATGTTAGAGATATCTAGATTCAGTAGTGGAGGTGTTTGTAGACGATATTTTGGTGTATTCAAAGACAAGGAAGGAGCATGAGCAGCACATGTCGACAGTGCTGGGGATCATGAGGGATCAGCGGTTGTATGCCAAATTGTCAAAGTATGACTTTTGTATACAAGAAGTTCATTTTCTTGGCCATTTGATTTCTAAAATAGGTGTTTCAGTGGATCTAGATAAGATAGAGGATGTTATCTCATGGAAACCGCTAAATAATGTGTTTCAAATACAGAGTTTCCTCGGTCTAGCTGGGTATTATCTTCATTTTGTTCGTTATTTTTCACATTTGGGTTCACCGATCACATTCCACCTGCATATCAACTATATCCGAAATCAACTACCATAGGGACAATGCCTGTTATACCACCTGCACATATGATTTTCGACTAAATTCATTCACCTATAACTATTCAGCCACATAAAAATAAGGTTATAAGATCTGGGATCTGTTGAGCTTAACCTATTTCACTCTAAACTTACTCCCACTCGATCCTCACTCAGGATTTTTGGTTCTCAAGGGTTTAAGGGGCCCTCCCACACAGTTTAGAAGTGATTCTAAGGGGTTTCAAGGTTGATTGAAAGTGGTTTCACCTAGGTAAGACTTCTCTCTTTGTTCCTTTTGGTTTTCTCTAGAAAATTTCTTATCTCATTCATGGTTTTCTAGATCTACACTTTTTGTGTGTAGATCTAGGGTTTTTGTTGCCTTGGATGAAGTTTCTAAGGCTTGTGAATGTTTGGGAAGAGGATCTAGAGAGGTTTCGGTGGTGTGTTCTACGGATTTGTGGTGCGGTTGTTCATGGTTCGATTTCTCGGAAACCCTAAATGTAGGTGGATTCACTATAGACTCCACATGGATGGAGATAGTGGTTTATGGTTACAATTAATTTGGTTTCCTTGAAATTAATTGTGTATTAATGTGAAAATATGGATGAAAAACCATTTCAAGATTTTTGGGGAAAAGGGGGTTTTATGGTGAAATACTATTGTTGTGGATTTTAAAACGGAGATACTAAAATGGGATGCTAGGGTTGATTTGTAAAAATAATTGATGGAAATTTTTTTCCATAAATATGTTGTTTTTATTGAATTGTGGTTTGGAATAGAAAATGGTTTTCAATAAATGGATGATTTATTGAAGTGGATTGGTATGCGATGGAATTGGTTGATTGCATGTTTTTTTGACATTATTGGGTTTATGCTTGGTTTTTCTTTATTGAAATATTGTGTGGAAGTGGGTGGGAAGTCTTACTATAAAATGTGACAGATAGTGTTAGGAAGAACGACTATATGAGTAGTCGTCGGGAAGTGCCGGTAGTTGTGAATGGGTGAATGGGTTGGGCGGAAGTCCCACCGTTTTGGTTGTTTTGGTATGAATGGTTGAATGGGTTGGGCGGAAGTCCCAACATTTTGGTTGTTTTTTTGTGCATTTCATTACAAGTTGGAAATTTTTGTGCTAGTGTGTAAAGGATGAAATGGATTGTGGCATGTTAGGTTGGATTTCTCTTGGTGGTTTGGTTTGGGTGAAATGGCATGGTAATGTTGTGGTTGGATTATGGTAATGGTAGCAATTGAGATTATTTTATATAATCTATTTTATATGAATGTGCT
Source organism: Viscum album (assembly GCA_963277665.1). Lineage (NCBI taxonomy): Eukaryota > Viridiplantae > Streptophyta > Magnoliopsida > Santalales > Viscaceae > Viscum > Viscum album. The sequence continues at coordinate 1,772,120,978 of OY728146.1, read as the reverse complement.
AACAGTTTTATCCTAGTGGAATGTGTAGGGAAGTCATTTGTGGAAAACCTACTGAGTTTTAGTACTCACCCCCTACTTTGGAAATTTGGTGTCTATGCAGATGTTGTGTATCGTGATGTGGGAAAAGGTAAGGCATATCACTTTAAGTGGTGCATTGTGATGTTTGGTGGAGCATGGAGCTTGGAGCTTGGTGTGGTGCTGTGGTGGTGTCATGGATATTAGTGTTATCTGTTTGGGTTACCCGTGAACTTTGATTTGGTGTTGACACTTTTGGTTGTATTGGTTTTGGGTTGTATTGTGTTAAAACTTGGTTATCTTTTGGGAATGCATGAGTGGCTGTTTATTGACATGCATCATATAGTTGTGGTTATTGGATTGTTTGGTTGGTTTTTTTCTTAAGGGAAAATCATTCCCCAAATTTTTCATGGAGCCCTCGTAATTTATTTCCTGCCTTTGGTACCTTGGAAAACCTCACTTAAGGCTAAGTAACCCTCGCCACCTCCCCAAGCCAATGAGGTAGGGACATGGTGTTACATTGATGTTGTAGAGATCTTGATATTGTTCCATGTTTTAGGAAACCCAGAACATGGGACTTTTTGTTGTCTATAGTCCTCAAGATGGAGCATATATCATTTATTGTTATGTTATGAGATGACTTGGATACCATAGATGTATCCCCTGGAATAGAGGTATACAATAATTATTTCCCAATTTAGTAGACCTACTGAGTGTTTCTTGATTTGTTTTCTAGATAGATAATGTACCCAACATGATATGTATCATTTTTCCGCCCATAAAATTTTTCTAATACACTGAAGGAATTTATTATTGGGTATGGAATCAGCTTTTTCATAGGCCACCCATTATGTGTTTTTATCATGTGATGTTTAATGAATTTTTTTTCCATGAGTGATCAATTTTTCCTATATCACAGAAGGTGTGAATCTATTGACTAGATACTTGGTATTGGACATGTGTTTACCTTTTACATTTTTTTTAACATAGATATCATTATGAAAATTTCAATTAGATAATATTGTTTATTAAAAATTGTTATTTCAATAATTTAGGGACTTTTAGCAAGAACCGTATGTTTCAGTTTTTTAGGGTCTTATAGATAAGACTATAACCTATTATAGATTATGATATTCTCTCTTATTACATCTTTTTATGTATTTTAGGATCCTTTTGATCAAACTATCTATTAATTTTTTTTTTCATCCATCTTAGACAATCAATTAGTATATTTGTTTTCTTCCAGACCACATATTCTATATCTATAGTTTTGGGTCATATATCTGGGAACTATTGCAGAAACCTTGTGGGTATTTATACATAATGGTTATAATCTGTCATCCATATATCATATTGTTTTATGTCACACAATAAGTTCCATAAAAATATTTGACAATGGTTTATGGTGATCCCACATTATGAATTGGCATAATACATGGTTACATAACATCAAGGATATCTAATCCACAACAATTGTCTTGCTATAGGGATTGTAAATCATTGTTTAAGAATAACTGATTCAACTAAAAATAGGGGCTAGCTAATACTAGTCGACCATCAGTAATGGTGAAGATAAATATCACACATATTTAGTATAATATATCATGGATATAAGGGGTATCTTTCTTCTAGGGCCCAAAATAGTAATTTGGTGCATTATTTATGGAATTATGTTATTAAATATAGATTAATAGGGGGTTCCAATTAAAGTAGTCAGCACATGTTACCAATACACTATAAGAGAGAATGAAGATTAATTATTCAAGGATATTGGATTCTTGGTGATGTGAATCAAGTCATTGAATTGTTGGTTGTTAGCTCTAACAAGGAATACACAAAGGAGGTTTATAGAAAATAATATACTCAATAAGAATTTTAGAACCCTAAATGTTTTTCTCCTTTGAATAAAAATTTAATCATAATGAGGGAATTTATTTAATCATTGCTCAACATTTTTTACTAGACCATGTGGTCCAATGAGAATAGATCATAATTTACTATTTTGACAATATGGTTCTTATGATATTTTTTCCTTTTTATTTTATCATTCTAATTTTCCTAAAATATTTTTTTTGTGGTTTTTAGTTATTAGAGACTTTAATTTATCTCAGATTTCTATTTGAGGGATTTCTCCTAAACATGATTTATGTATCATTTTGTTCGAATATAAGGTCATTCAATTTGGTAGTACATAGGATAATATTCAATTTTTTAAATGTTTAATCAAATTAAATATAGTTTAACATCATGATAAGCATGGACCATATATCAATTGATTGTTACAAAACATCCTAATTTGGACTCTCATGGCCGATAGTACCCCCAACATCCATTTGAGTAGAATATGATATTGTTTTGAATCACATATTGAGGTTATTATGTCATGAGTAATGGTATGGAAAAACTATGAGGAAGGTGGTCATGAATCAATATATTGTGATAAAATTCACTATGATGATGTTATAGATAACAAGTATAATAAGGCCCTTCCTATCAGGTGAATATAGTTTTGGATGACGTGTCTAAGGCGATATTGACAATCGATATCATACATGGTATAAAAAATATATTATTTCTTAATTAAAAAGGAGGTGAAAGGTTTATGTTATCATGTGGTGCTCAAAACTATAGTGTAATTAATAGATAAATTCGATGAAAATGATGATGGAAGAACCCCAAACTCTACTTAACCAGCATCAAGATCTTGCAGTCCTTTGATAAGTATTGATGATGGGTGATGGTGTATATAGTATGGATTCTTATAATGGAAAACATCTATCATTATCTTCAATAACATGCGATAAGTAAAAGATCTATGATTATTAACATTATATGATAAGGGTTTAAGATGTAACCTGATGTTGTGAATGATATTCCAATAAAAATATTGAACAACATTAGTTCATTTAGATGAAGAAGTAATCATTGATCCTTGAGTAGACATACGAGTGGGAATCCATGTGTTTTATCATTTCTTTCACTGATCTATCCCATTTAAAATAACACCATGCATATATATAATTTATAATGTAGAAAAGGTGTTCTATATGACTCAATAATCCATATGAAGTTTAAGTTCATTTAATGTATATGATTGCATTAGGGAATATGCGTGTTATGTGGTTGAAATTCCTCAGGATTCATTATGAATTATGCATGGTAAGGAATCATGAAACCTTCAACACTTTTATAGATATCCAACTCTCTTAGATTTTATTAATATGTAGAAAAGATAGGAAATTTTACCTAGAATGCTCAGGCAACACGAATACATGCATGCTGACCCTATTAATCACTGTATCTAGATTTTTTGGCACATGAACTACATGTTGGATTGGATCCAGGATGGTGATCAGTTTATCACCACCAAGGTTTCATGTAACTTGCAGTCTTTCATTGGGTCTTTTTTTATGGGACCTGTGACCATGTACAGATAGAGGGTATGTGGAAATACCTCAAAAAATTTGACCCAGGGTTGGAGGCATGGATAATGGGAGGTGAATTTAACATAGTTGCGGATATAGCCAACTGGGAGGGTAGGGGCCCATTCCCTAGGAAGGAATTACTCAACATTAATATTTTAATGATGGGGAAAGGTCTCTCGGACCATAGTTATGTAGGAGATTAGTTCAAATAGTGTAACAATAAAATAGGGAACCATCACATGTGGAGTCGTCGGGATATACGTCTAGGAAACATGTAGGCTATATCTACCTCCTCTAACTCAAAGGTCGATCATTTTGTACCCGGATTTTCAGACCACTCCCCTCTCTTGGAATCTCTTGACCATGTGCAAGACCATAATGAACTACTTTTCCTCAACCAACATTGGACCAACATATAGGGATACCAGGACCTAGTTTGCACCACCTACAATATACCTCTTTAGGGGAACAAAAGGATAGTGTTTCACAATAAGTAGAAGAGGATAAAATATAGTCTCCAAGAATGGAGAAAATAAATCTCCCCCATGGATGGGGAGATGGATGACATCACAATAGAAGTTGGTGGCCTTGAGTGTAATCTGGAGGATGCATGGGATGACCTAGTTTTTAGGAACTCCTGGGGAAAAAGGAAATCATTGTAGGCATGCTTCTGAAACAAGAACGGTTGTCCAGGGAGTGGGTGAGCATTAAATGGATAAAAGTGGTTGATAAAAGGCCACCTATTCTCAAGGGTGTATCAAGGAAAACAGATAATTGATAAAACTAAATATACTCATGGAGGATGGTCCATTTGCAGATAAAAGAGATGTGTTGGGTGGCCTGGCCAAGAATTTTTTCTTTTATATGCTGGATTGTTCCAATGAACGCATGCCTAATAGATACCAAATCGAGGAAACATATATGTTTGATTTTATTACCTCATTAGTATTATCCATGCATAATGAAGATCAGTGAGTAATAACTAGCAAGGAAGAGATTCGTGATGCTATGAGGCATTTGAACCTTGATAATGTGGTGGGTCCAGTTGGTTTTCGAGGGTCTTTCTACAGATCTGCATGGGACATTGTGAAAGTTGATTTGGTGAAGTTTGTACACGATTTTTTCCCGGGACGGATCTTGCCTCATTTTGCATGTGCCACTACTATTGTGGTTCTGCATAAATCCAAGAATCCCTCTTCTATAGAACATTATATAATAGTAAACATCTGCAACCATCCTCATAAAATATTTGCAAGTATTATTAACTCTAGGATGGCCATTCTTTTACCATGGTGGGTTTGTTTTGAAGAACATGGCACTGTTAATGTATGATCAATATAGGAAGCCATTGCTCTAGATCTAGAAATGTGTCGTGATATAAACCTCAAAACCCATGGGTCTAACATAGCCAAAAAGAAGGATATGAACAAAGCCTGTGATCTAGGGGAGTGAAGCTTAATCAATAATGTGTTAGGAGGTATGGGTTTATCTTATGAGAACATAGATATCATCTTTTGTGATTTATATCTTCTTGGTTAACAGTTACTATCATGGGGAAATCTTACATATTCTTCATGGCTACCCACTGTCTGAGGTAGGGGGCCCCGATCACTCCAAGTCTGTTCATTCTTGTCGAGGACGTCCTTATCCATCGCATTCATCAAATTATAAATAATGGTGGGATACCCTCATATCAATGAAAATATATCCTTCCAGTAGTGTCTCGCCTCATGTTCGTGGATGAAAGCATCATATTCTTGAATTCCTCGAGTATATCTCTTTGTGGACTGAAAAATGTGTTGGAGGAGTATGACCATTGGGGTGGGAAGATCATCAACAAGAACAAGTGAATCTTTTACATATCAAAGGCATTCCCCACTATGCATGTCTCTACTTTTAACTTCAAACTAGACATACGAAGAGGATCTGTCCCCGTGGGATACATGGGATCCCCTATATCCTTGAGTAGACCACACATAAATGACTTCGACATCCTTCCCACAAAGATAACCGATCAGGTGCTGAACTATAAGAACAAGTACCTGTCAATCAGGGGACGGATCGCGCTGCTAAACAATGTCATCCTAGAAAATTGAGTAAAAGATATCTCTTCTATTAATCTCCGAAAAGGTGTAATTAATAACATTGAAAAGATCCTTGACAGATTCTTGTAGGACCCCATCTCTGTATGTAAAAGGCACTGGGCCTCCTAGAGTAATATTTAAAGACCGATTTGTGAACACATAATCAATGTTCATATCCTGGAATACACCAATTAATTCATGCATGCTAGTCTAGCATGGAATGTACTAGAGAAATACACTCAATGGGGTAATTTCATCCACAGTTACAACATGGGAAAACAAGCACAAGTGGAAGGTCATGTTCTATACTTTTTCTCAGTGATGAAATCGATTATTTCTACCCTCCGTCCATAGGCTAGTTGGATCGTGGGGAGAGGTGACTTATCTTTTTGGCACCAGAACTGGTGTGGATCCACCATCGGTCTTCCTAGGTTCCCTGACACCAACATCACCTTTAGAGAGGTGAGAAACTTCTCGTATTTTATCATGGTAGTTCTAGATATGGATCAACAAGACATATTCAACCACATCGAACTGAGTTCAGACCTAGATATACAAATCTTCACCTCATCCCCCTCAGTGGTCTTCACGTACATGGACATCTAGAGGTTTTCTGTGGGGTTGGTTCATGAAAATGTTGAGATGTGGGATGAGGTTCTATGGGTGAAATATATACCTAATAAATTAAATTTCCTCACATAGATTATTCATATCTTAGATATCCTGATAGATGAGATTGTTTAGAGTTGTGGGGTTATCATGGAATCAAGATGTGTCATTTGCAAGAACTATATGGAAGAATGTATGGATCATATGGGTTTTTAATGTGACTAGGCACACGAGTTGTGGACCTATTTTGGAAGGTTCACAGGAATCTTCAATTCTTGCATGAATGATATCCCCTTTTTGGAGAGCTGGTACCACGGTTCTGGAGGCAGTGGCCATGAATTAATGGCTCATACTTATTTTTGTATATAGGATTATGGTCCCTCTTGACGGGGAGGAATATGGTGAGATATGAAGGGGTGGATATGTTGGCACGTTCTATAATTGTTTGGATGAAAAAAATTTAAGGATACCTGGCCAGGGATGTTAACAACCTGAGGGAAGCCTTATCTTTTATATGGTTTCAAGAAAGGGCATGTGCGGTTCCCATCGACAGTGGAATAATAGGGAAAATGGGTTCATTGTAACCCTCCATCAAGTGGATTAAAACTCAATATAGATGGATTTTATGCTCTAGGTTTAATTTTGGGAGGAAGGGTGTCAGGTGATGTCCATGGTTCATTACTTATGTTTTTTTAGTAAGGATTGGTCATGGTTCTTCTATCTAGGTAGTGGACCTAGCGTTGCTTTACGACCTCATCTTATGTGGCTAGATGTATTTTGTCATCACTGAAGCAGAAACATACTCAATTCTAGTGAACAAATCCTTATATGACCAAGGGGCCTCTCCCTGGTCCATCTGCTATGCCATTAGGAAATACTAGCCTTTACTTGGAGGCAACAGTAAAGTGTTTTACACTTAGAGAGAGAGTAACAAAGTTTCTGATTACCAAGATATTCTAGATATCTATGGATTTGAGGATTTATGCTTTTATAATATGGCCATCCTAAAATCCTAGGGGTCAATTTGATCAGAGGGGATTCCCCTGGTCTTCACTACTTCAGACCTCCTTAGTTTTTGACTTTGGGGGTGGGGTAGGGGAATGGGGGTGCATTGAGGTTCTTTTGTATGTATTTTCCTCTTTTCCATGATTAAAAATGAATATGATGATGGTAGATAATTTTATATATGGGATCATTTTATTACCAACATAACCAACCAAGGATGATATCTTCTAATATGAATATTTCACATGGTAATGTAGTGATAGTCGTACACATATAACATGGATTGGTACTATATTATATGGATTCACTCTATAATCTAATGTTTTAACAATCATTCTAGGCGTAGTTCTTATAAAAATGGAATATATTCATAGGTATAGCTCATACATTAGGGGGGGATTAATTTTGTTCATCCCATAGTGAGACATGAAATCATAGTTGTCTAACGGGTACTATATATTTATTGGGATAATTCATAGTGTAAGGTAATTTCCATAGTTCATTCTAGTATAGAGGTGAATCACCAACCTCTAGAACATATTAGTCTATTGGATGGACCACTCATTGAAATTTTAGGACATAATGTTTGGGGAAGATTCCATTTTGTTTAAAATAAGGTGACTTGGAAATGTTCATCATGTTTAACATCATGAAAATATGATTTTGTCATGTTTTATAATTTCATGTGACTAGGACAGTCTCATGTAGTTTATGATAACATGACTAGGATGTTTCTCTGATATGAATGACCAATATAGGAGAATTGGTTCTTCATAAGAGATATATAATCAAAGATAGAGGTTTATAGGAATATGATATTATAATAACTATTTGAAAATTTTTATGATGTAAAAAATGTGTAACATTGAGGGTTTTTGAATCCATTAAAATATATGGGTTAAAGGACGTGTAAATTATAATTCAAGAATTTTTAAGTAAACAGGAATTAGAGAGTGGTGGTTATTGGTCATCCATAAGTAATGGTAGACATATTTTATCACATCTAGTTGGGAAAATATTTCTAGGATTTAAAGGGGGTCTCTCTATTGGAAAAAATATCCACATGGATCATGCTATAATTAATTCTATTATTCACTAGTGAATCCTAGTGTTGTCACATTGGATTAACCAGTCAATTTTAATAGTTTTATATTGGGGAGAACATAGTGTAGGGGATACCAAGGTCCATAGGGTTCCAAGAGAAGGATATAAACTAGTATAATTTCTTGTTACCAAGATAGATATCGATGATATGATGTTGGTTCACAGATAATGTAACAATCAATAAGATTTTGACCAGAATAAAGGTTATTCTAGAGTGGATTGAGCATATTCTGGGGTGAAGGGATACCACATTTAATTATCAACTACACAATCATCATAAGGGTTATATATTTCAATATTAATTCCTTTTCTATACATTATAATGTAATCCAAAAATGATTTTTTATTATATCTTAACATCATGAGGATTTGATTTTTTCCCGCATTTTAACATCATGAGACAAGGATGTAGTTCACTATAATTGGATATAAATAACATTTATCAATATTTTCAATGAACCATTTCTTCATTCCATAATCTATCATTCGTCATTCATGTCATGAGAAAAAAGAAATAATTAGATAGTTTATTGACCATTGATAGAGTTTAGGAAAGGGAATAAGGGAGATTATTCATAATTTTTCCTAAGAATGAATCCTCATCCAATTTTGGTTATCCTCAAATGACATGGATGTGTGTAATGATTATTAATATATGTTCTTGAAATGGAGGACCGAGGTGTCACTAAATGTCACATAGTATGGGAATCAATGGAGTTTTAGTACTTATTTGGGAATCCCATGCACATGACTGACCCATACATATGGTAAGGTGAATTTTATTTTTGATTGTATCGTGATTGGACTTAGGAATAGAAACATGGGTGTATCTATATATGAAAAAAAATGAAGAACTTTTTGAGGGGAGGATGGAAGGGATCTCTCTTGGCATGAAACCTTAATGTACGATCTCTTGCTGCTTGAAACTTGAGTAAGATTAATTTACCTTCATCTCAATCTTCCAACCATGAGCTTCCTGGATCCAATCTGGGCAATGCATGAGATGGAGGTGTAAATAATGAAGAAAAATGAGGTGGAAATTCAGAGTTAAACAGTGGTTTAAGCCCCAAAGAAAATGGAACCATCAATGACATAAAGTCTCAAAATTAGAGGAATATCCTTTATTGAAGCCTTTACGGTTGCTAATCCTGAAAAATCTCAATCACAGAAGCCGTCATGGATTCGAAAAGCCGATGATGGAAGTTTCACTATGGATGGGGACCCAGATCTGTTACAACCAAGATCTAATCTCTATAAGTACTCTATTATGGGCCGCAAATCAAATCTCAAGGGTGATAAACCCTGGTCATATACAGATCTGAAGCCCCGTACTGTTGTGGTATGGGGTTTTACCATTTTGAAATTAGTGCCATTGGGGAAAGGTTAATTTCATATACCGTTTACCTCAAAAAATGAACTTAAAAAGTGTGGAAACTAGGTAATCTACATCTTAAAACTGTTTTTCATTGAATTTCAGAATGAGATTTTTCTTTCAATCCCAATAATAAAAAAACAATATTGCTGAAGTATGGGTATGGTTTCAAAATTTGAACTGGTTCTTCTAGAACCGTCAAATCCTAAATGAACTTTCATTATGTATTAGTACTCGACTAAAAGATGACCAGATAATACTTAATGGTGAACTCGTATTTTTTTCTATTGTGTTAATTGATGTGAATTTGTAAAACAATCAAACTAAATTAATTGAATTCAATGCTAGGGAGTATAAATCTCTAGTGAAGGATGAATATGAAAAGATGCCCCTGTACTGTGTGTTTTGTAAAATTGTGGGACACTAAATACTAAATTGTGGGATTTTTCATAAACATCCACCACAAGCAGCCTATTATTAATGGATAGCAGTCAAAAATAATAAGAGGAGGAAGGATATTATCCCTAATAAACCGGATACAACAAATAAAATGGTGAAAAAATGGGTTGCCAAACCCCTTACAAAAGTACAAACTGACCATGTGAACAAGAAATCAGGGGCTGAGCTTGTAAATGAACAAGAAAATAAAACCATAGATCAAAACATTAAAAATTTTATTGAATCAGATGTTTTAGAAATCTTTGAACATCCTCATTCTATAGAATATTCTGATTTTCATAACCCTGAAAATTATGGATATTTTTTACCAGAAGAGCAGGGACACCCCCTTATTGATAAAGCCAATGACCAGTACAACTATTCATAACTACCAGAACTATATGGGAAACTAAACAATACAACTCCTGTGACTAACATTTCCCCTACATTAGATTTTTCTAATATCAATTTTCAGTACCCATGCTCATGTGACTATGCAGATCCAATTAGAATGGACCCAAAACAGAATCCAGCCTTGGATAGAGCACAAGGTGAGGTATGTATTAACACAATAGACTATGTAGGTACTTATAATGATTCATTTTCTATGCAGGGGATTGATTTTTGGACTAAGCATAAAATTAATTCTGGTAATAAGAAACCTTTCCCATCCATGGTAATGGAATTTGTGAGAAATAACACATTGAATGAAATTCCCCCTGCCTACTATCATAGGGGTCTGGTAAATCCTGGCCAGATTACTCCCTCTCCCCATTCTATTACTCTTGATATTCCTGTTTCAGCTGAAACAAAAAATAATATCATTCTGCATACTGAAACAGGTACCTGCATGCTTCCTCCTACTTCTAATTTTAATTCCCACTATATGAAATTTGATGTTATATGTAGTTTTGTTTCTATAAAACCTGTTGCTCAATCTGTTTCTTCTAAATTTTAAATAGAAACTATTTTGAAACATTACAATTATGATCCCTATTTATCCTCTGACATGAATATTACCCACCAAAATCCTTTAAAATTGGATATGGTAGACACATAAAATTCTCCAATACTAAATTCTCCTATTACTATACAAAAGACAGATATGGAGGCTGTTTTGGTTTCTGTTTCAGAACAGAATTCCGAAATGTCACCTATCCACAACATAAACACTACCCACACTGCCCCTGGGTAGACATCAACTACTTCTAGGAAAGAGACATCTTCTCATATTTTAGAGATTAACCTTATTGATAAGAAACCCAAATGGATCCCCTCTCAAAAAGTTATCAGATCAGAGTGGATGAAAGGTTTGGGGAAAACATGAAATATGGGATCTAACCCAAAAAACAAGTCAAAATGAATATTCGCATTTGGAACTATCAAGGTATCACTAATGCTAACACTTTAGATTTTTATAAGAGGATCTTAACCACTCATAAACCCAAGATTTTCTCTATCTCAAAACCTAAAATAAACTTCACTTCTAACTTCAAGAACATCTACCATATTAATTATGTTTTTCTAGGAGCCTGCAAAGATGGCTCCCCACTAGAAACTCTATGGACATTCTATCACACTTCCCTACAAAACGTGAATATTGTTTTATGTATAGAGAAAAATATTTCTTGTGACTTTTATTGGTAAGGGAAACACTCTTTCTGTACAATGATTGTTGCCAAAATAGATATCAAAAAAGAAGAACCCTTTCACATGATGTGTCTATGTTGAACAATTATATTTTGCATGATATGTCTATGTTGAATAACAATATTCATGTCCCTTGGATTGTGATGGGTGACTTCAATGTCATTATCACTTCCAATGAAACAATTTTCCCCACTCATCTTTCAATATCTTCGAAGGAGTTTAGAGCTGCTATGGATGATAATAACCTTGTGGAAATCAACCTAATTGATGCTAAGTATACTTGGTTTCGGAGGAATTATAATAATGTTGTTTCCAGTAAACTGGATAGAGATTTTGTTTATTAGGACGCTCTGGATAAATGGAATAATGTCTATAGTATCACATTACTGAGGATGAATTCATATCACCACCCTATTCTGGCCAATATTCACACTAACAAACGTAAGCCTATTCTCCCATTAAAATTTGACAAAGCTTGATCTACAGATCCTGAATGCGTGTCCTTCATAAAAAATGTTTGGGATACTATGAGTCATCATCATGGTTCTTTTTCCTGCATGTTTAAACCTAAAAATTAAAAACATGCTCTAATGGTTGGTGTAGAACTAAAAGTAATCAAGTTTTCATTGATATCTCCTCTCTTGAAATAGAGTTGGATCAACTAAAAAAATCATAATACCAACTTGGATTTTAACCTCGATCCACAAACTGAAATAATCATATCTTTAAAACACAATTCCCTTGTCAATTTCAATGATAATTTTTGAAAATAAATTTTCAAAACAAAATGATTAACCGATGGTGATGGAAACAATAAATACTATAATTCACATCAAAGAATTATAAAGGCCAGTAGACATCTTATTAAACATTTACTTAATGATGTGATTATTGATTCGGAGGAAGCTATATCCAACTATGTTGTTTCTTATTTTCGTAATATTTTTAATGGTATGGACACAAATATATATCTTAAACCTAATATCATCCCCAGGATGGTGGATGAAAATGATAATTCATCTCTCATATGTATCCCTTTGGACCATGAAATTAGAGAAACTATTTTTAGTTTAAAACCGGACAGTGCACCTGGTCTGGAAGACTTCAATAACAAATCTTTTCGGAAACATTGGGATGTAATTTATCTTGATGACTGTAAACTTGTGAAGTCTTTATTCCGCAATGGTTTTATCCCTCATGGTCTTAATGCTCAATTTCTTAAATTAATCCCCAAAGTGGACAATGCATCCAAGATCCACCAATTTCACCCTATTGCGCGGATAAAAACTATTTTCAAAATCATTCCCAAAATTCATGCTAATATTATTTACCATATATGAAACAAAATAGTTTCTTGGAATAAATATGGATTCATTATGGGAAGGTCTATACAAGACTGTATTTGAATTTCCTCTAAATGCACAAATTGTTAAATAAATTTACAAGAGGAGAAAATGTTTCTATCAAACATGACATTAGGAAGGCATTTGATACTATTGATTGGAGCATTATATTTATTATTCTAAAAGGATTGGGAATTAATTATACTTTTATCAAGATGATAAAAAGTTTGTTTAACTCTGCATCTATATCCATCTTGGTCAATGGCAGCCCCAGGGGCTTCATTAAATACACCAAAGGGGTTATATAAGGAGACCCTCTCTCGGTAAGTTTATTTGAAACTGCCAAAGATTATCTTAGCAGGCTCCTCACTCATTTGGTAAATCAAAACAAACTCAAACCTAACCATGCAGACAGAAATCATAGAGTCCCTACTCATCTATTATATGCTGATGACATCATCTTGTTTCTTCAAGGTGACCAGAATAGTATTCATTTTCTTAAACTCGACCTTACTCACTATGATAAAGTGTCGGGTCAGGCCAATTCTGGGCATAAATCGCACATTTGTTTTGGTAAAAACTTCTCCACACCGAGGAAAAACACTCTTACCAATGATCATGGAATTAAAGAAGGTTGTTTCCCCTTCACTAATTTGGGGGTACCATTATTTTCGGGAATACCTAAAACTATATACATTGCTAATATAGTGGATCAAATTATTAATCAACTCTCTAATTGGAACGACATGTATCTCTCCATGTCTTGAAGAATCTATTTGGTCAAATCGACCATTGTCTCCAAAATGGTTTACTCCCTTATGATTTATAAATGTCATTCCGGTACTTTCAAAAGAAATAACACCTATATTAAGAACTTCATCTGGACAAGAAGTATCTTTCAAAAAAATATTGTCACCATTTCTTGGGAAACCTGTTGCAAACCATTGGAAAAAGTGTTTATTGGTATTAAAAACATAACGTTGTTTAATGATTCTCTTCAAGATAGACTTACATAGAGATTAGTCAATACTGACTCGAATGCCATTGACTTCCTTAAACACATATTCCTCTCCAAACATTGGAAGGGGAACTTTAATTATATATATTCCTTAATCTGTACTTCCCTTAGGTACACTTATCATTAAATCATGGAGAACTGTAGATGGATGTTGAGATCTGACTCTAACATAAATTTCTGGCTTGACAATAGGACTGGTGTTCTGCTGGCCTCGATGCTCTTCCCTGATTCTACTTTGGTTGACAACAGTCCCACTATTAAAGATGTTCTCCATTCCCATAGGGATAATCTCCCTGAAAATTTCTCTAAGAACACTGATAACTATCCTTTTATTAACTGTGAGGATTTTCTTGTTTGGGAACCCGCACTGAATGGTATTCTTGACTCAAAAAATTCCTATATGCACAACATTTTTGGATATGAATCTAGATTTAAATGGTTAACTTTTTTCATCAAGACGTGGATTAATCTTACTCAACTCACTCTAATTTGGTAGATTGCTCATAATAGATTTCCCACTAAGGTATGCCTTCAATCATTTGGTATCCAACTATATTCTAATTGTCGCCTATGTAATCAACATTAGGAGGACACTAACCATCTATTTTTGTCTTGTGCCACAACGTCTTCTATTTTGAAATATATTTTTGACATTTTTTATTTCAGATGGCATAATGCCTACTCAATTTGAACACATCTTAAATGTTGTGTGTAGCACCAAGCATCTCAGCAAATTAAGATCATTTTTATAGATTCTTTTGCTGAGCTCAAACATGTGATCTGGTATGATAGAAATGATATTATACACAAAAAATGTTCATTATATCATAATATAGGGAAGGCACATATCCTCATTGAGATTCGAGAAGCAGCCTCAATTAAAAATGCTCACTACAACAACTTGGTTGGTGACTAGGAGATTTTTCACATGATTCGGGCTGATGGCATATACCGTAAACTGCTTCACAACATTGATGTTTTCTGGAAAAATCCAATGCCGAGATGGATCAAAGTTAACTTTTATGGTTCCTCAATGGGAAATCCTGGACCTTCTAGTTGTGGAGCCATTTTCTGAGATTCTGTTGGCATGTTTCATGGGTGTTTCTTTGGAAATTGTGGCATAACTTTTTCATTGGAGGCCGAAATGATGGGATCAATTCATGCTGTCATGTTTTCCATTCAAAAAGGCACAACAAAACTATGGATTGAATTTTATTCTACCAACATTGTCTAGGCAATCTGGAATGGTGTGACTCACATTTCCTGGCCCTTGATCAATCTTTGGATGCAATGCCTAGACTCTCTACATGGTATAAACTACATTGCCACGCATACTTTTAGAGAGGCTATCATTGTTGCTGATTCCCTTTCCAATAAAGGTGTTCACTAGACCATGACCTGGAGGGCCACCCTCCCTCTGGATTTAATTTTTCTATTTGATAAAGATTGTAAAATATCCCCTCTTTCTATCTCTTGTAATATTTTCAACAATTTTATTCAATAAAATATGCTTTGGTCTTTGACCAAGGAACCACCTTCCCAAGAAAATAGGTGTCTCTATATATCTAGTGAGGATAGAAATTAGTCGATGAATAATTATTAAAAATAATAGTCACTAGATATATGATGCTCATATGATAGAACAAAATTATTTTGGAGATAGTTTACTTCTTTTCATCCTCCATTGGGGGAAGGATACCTATGGACATCATTGGTCATAGGGAGTGTCCTGGGGTCATTTTATACTCTATTGTAAATGGGGAACCACCTTATTTTGTTTTAGTTTCAATTATAACAGTAAGATATTTATTAGAAGTGCTAATTGACACTATGTATAAAACAATAATGAGAATCAATCCATACACAGATATTTTATGAAGGGATTTACAACATTGATCTATCTTTTATATAGGATAGGTCAATTTTTCCTATTCCCTTATTGAGACTCCACACCATTGTCTCCAAAGGGGTATTCTAAGTAGAGAGATATCATAGATAATGAAATTTAATTTCCATATTCAATTTTACCATTGAGATTGAACATTAATATCTAGTATTTATTTATGGATAGTTCATCCCACTCTATGAAATTTTAGGTCTTCAAGGAAGGACCATATGTCCTGGTGTTTAAAATTATGTGACTAGAATTTATATATATATATATTAACGTTACATTACTATGTTGTATCACAGAGATGAATCACTATCTCAAGGCAATTGGGTAGTTAAAGATGATTCTTATCCGAGAGTGAAGGTCTAAAAGTATATGATACTATAATATTTTTTGAAAATGGGTATAATGCACTATTGTTTAAAACAGAGTGCATCAAAATCATATTAAATAGTTGGGTAATGGTATGTGTAAGTCATAAATAAATATTATATGATTTAATGTGAGGTTGACAATGGTTGGTAATGGTCAACCATTAGTTATGAAATACAGCCCCTATCCCATTCTATCAGGTCATTACCACTTTTAATTAAGGTGTGAATCTCCTATAGGACCAAGACTCACAAAATTCCCAAGATATATGTTTTTGAATTATTTCGTAGTAAATTCTAGTGGTTCACCATTGGGTTTAACTATCCATATTACCAATTTTCTATAGGGTATGACCAGGCAGAATAAACCCCAAGATCTATGAGGGTCCACGAAAATGATATCACCTTAAGGAAATTGTTTTTTCCATGCATATATCAAAGATGTGAATATACATCATTGAGTAAATATTATTTAAGATGGTTTTGAACACCCTAGATTCCATAGTAATGTGTTTTGAACATATTTTGAAATGAATTGGAAAAGTACTTGCTTCTTGTATATACCACCATCATAGGGGATTATGGGTTCAATGTGAATACTTCTAGTCATGGAGTTTAATGTACTGTAATAATGAAATTATTGTTAAATTGAACAATATGTGGCTATAATGTGGTCCACCTATATTTAGATATAACACGCCTTGAACATAGTGGGCAGAGTGAATTTCCAGAGTCCCTATGTTCACTAGAGTCATTTTCACTGTGAGAAACGAGAGAAAATTGGATAGTTGATTTAGATATTCAAGATTTCGGGACATGGAATATGGGGGTATTTACA
The DNA here is from genome assembly GCA_963277665.1 of Viscum album. Lineage (NCBI taxonomy): Eukaryota > Viridiplantae > Streptophyta > Magnoliopsida > Santalales > Viscaceae > Viscum > Viscum album. The sequence continues at coordinate 1,772,103,815 of OY728146.1, read as the reverse complement.
TTTTTGGATTAGTAGTAATCTATACTAAAATTTTCTTCACATCTCGGTGAAATGTTGGGTGTGATTAGAATTAACGATTTTTCCTAAAATGGAGTATAATGATAACACTATTTATCCCATGGTATGTGAAAAAATCCAAATATATTTCTTGTTAGAAAACTCCTTATATAGATTAGGATCATTTTCTAGTAGGTGGGAAATATTACTCTCAATCATAGGCTAAAAATATGGTAGATTATTTTGTATGGATCTAGTTCTCTTTTTGATAATGAATCACAGTTGTTCAAAAAAGGGATATCCATGTGTCGCTACATATATGAAGGGTTGACAATCAAGACACACATAGTTTATATAAGGACCTGACCTTAAAACATTACATAATATTGAATTAAATTAATAACTCACATTTTGGATCTTTTCAGGTATATAGTTTTTGATAGTTAGACTAGAACTATTATGTTACATCTCAAAAATTTCAAATTTGACACTTCTACTTAGTTTTAATTTTTTTTCAGAAAAGAAAAACTCTTGAAATAAATAGTCATGTCCAGTTCCAAGTTTTAAAGAGAATAACTTTACATTGATCCCATACTTGACCCTATTAATCTTTAAGTCCTGTGAAAAACATTTTGAAACATGGGATGAGCATAAAAAAGATTAGTAAGGGTTATAAAAGAAAGAAAGAAAACATTAGTTCATAAATACAAACATAACCTATGATCTTTAAAAAACCTCATGAAATCATAAGATTTGTGAATTAAAAATTAAAATAATAAATCATAATGGTAACGTGTGGCATCCATATCATACGTATATTATAACTATCACAGATACGTAGGGAGTTACATTTGGAATACCCATCACTTTATATTCTCAAAATATCTTTGGAGAAATAATCATGTTTAACTTCATCACATTACACAATGCATTGGAGATATATCTTGGGCTCACCCACCCTAGTTTTTTCACGGAACCACCTGTATACTTAAACAATGCCCAAGGACTATAATATAATCATAACACATAAATTAAGCTTAAAGGAAAGATTACATTCCCAAATTGAAATAATAAAATATATTTTCAAGATTTTGATAAAAATATTGAAATAATAAATCTGAAAACCATTTTAAATTCACAAATACTGAAAAGATTATATGGTATTTATTTTTCATTCAAAAACATTACGACTTGTTAAGGAAGCAAAAGATCATATAATACTCGTAGCTGCAGAAAGGTCATTGTCACCGCGTGTATTAAAAACAAACATCCTTTTTGTTGTTTAGTAAAATGCCTCATAGAAAAAGATTAAATTTGAATTAAATGAAAAGTAAATGGTTTTTATACAGTGTATAAAATAAATTTGTGTATTAAAACAAAATATTCCTCAAGGTAAGGAGACTGAGACAAAGTCCCTTACCTCGTATCCGACTTGACCCGTTCGTTCTTTAATCTCATGAATAATAAAAAAAATTTAATTTCTACTTTCTTAAGAATCATTTTAATGTTTACAATTCCTTCTATATAACATATTACACTGTTTAAAATATTATGTAATCAATTATGTGAATAATGGTCCTTTTGTCGATATTTGGCACTTGAGTCAAAAATAAACTTTTTATATTTAAAAGTTGTCTATGTGGTCAAAATTACATTATATAAATAATGATATTAATTATTTAGATATCACATATATCATATATATCCTGTATATACATGTATTTATAATAGTACAAGACATTTAGAGGTATGAAATGTAATGCACCGTTCATGGAGATGGTAAGCTGTACGTATGCAAGAACGCTACATTCATTTCAATTTCATATTTTAATGGAATAAAAAAATAATGACACATAGGTATATTATAATTAAAATATAATATCATATATAATATTTTCAACTAGATTTTTTATACATCCCACATATGGAATTAATAAGTCATATCACATTGAGGGGGCGATAGTCCGCACTTCCAAAAATGAAATTTTCTCACTTACCCATAATGGAAACCATAAAGGTATGATATAAATGAAAAATAAAAAAATCATAAAGAAATAATAAACATAATATGTATTATATATAAATTCATTTCCATCATAATGGCCTCCTTGAGAGGCAGTAATAGATAATTGAACAATCATCATTTCCCGGGGTGTTAGTTTTCCATCCAAAGAAACAATATGTTCTTTAACTATTAGATGGAGGTGTGTGTAAGTGTAGTTTGAATCTTTCTCATAAAAAAATCCTATTATATTTATTATATATGTGTTGTTATAAAATATAGGAATAAAAATAGTTTATGGGGTTGGAGAAGTAAAATAAAACAAAAAAAACATAAGAGAATACGTAACCTTTAAATCAGGTAACTCCCTTTGGTTTGAAGAAAAAGGATTTTTTGAAATTCCATAAGCCTATTTTAAGGATTATAGGTGGAGGGGAGGGATTTGGGGAGATTAATTGTGTAGTGGTTGGGTGGGCCAAGGGTTTCGGGATGTGTGAGGAATGAGATAGAGGTGAGGGATTTTTATAAGGGGGAGGAGGGGATCTTAAGGAATGTGTGAAAAAATTATTTTGATACATAATTATTTATGGTTTATAAATGTAAAAAACATATTAAAGTCAAATATAGGATGACTAATGCTTGAAATAAAATCATCCCATAAGAATTATATTGGTTTTTGATGTTATTTTAATCTTTATAGTCTTATTTTTTTAAATCATTTATTAATGAGGTGAATACTACATCATTATTGTGTCATAAATATTATAATTTAATTAATGTTTAAAAATTATAAAAAAAATACCATGATGTAGGAAATAATTTTATCCTGCTAAATAACATTTATAGTTGAAACTATAAATTATATAACCTTATATAAATATTTTTTTACTAAAATATACTTGTTTATGTCATTTTTGTCTTTACTTTAAGTTAATTAAAATAGTGTAATTATTACTCCCAAGTGGCCCCATGGGGTCCCCAAATCGATCCAACGAGGTCCAAGGATGGATATGTACAAAATTATAGGATTAGGACACATGTTAGGGTAATTTTATATTATTATAGTAATATTTGTTTACCCTTATTTACTAGAATTACTCTTTAACCATGGTAAATAAAATATTTACAGAAGTAAATATTCATAATGCCTAAAAATAAAAGTTATCTATTTACAAAAAATTTACCTCCTGATTCTAAATATGGAATACATTTGTACCAATTCAAAAAAAATAAGCAGAATAAATTCATTTAAATTTAATTCCAACTTTCAATACAGAAACCGCGTTTTTATAGAAACATTAACTATCAAAAGATTGAAAGATTTTTTTGTCAAATTTCAAAGTGAAATTACATCCAATGAGAAAAATTGGATTAAATTGTAAAAAAATAATATAATTAAACATTAAAACCAATAAAAAATATAATCTATTGATATTAAAAAATTGTATTAAAATGCAGGTTTGAATTAAAATACAATACTTTCACTATTCATAAAAATTGAACTTTATCTGAAAAATACCAAAATTTTATCCATATTATATTGTGATGTACTAATTCTAAAGAATAATAATGTTTTTTAAAATAAAACTTATAATAGTGACAAAAACTATATTTAAAAAGGGTTTACCATCAAAAGTTGATAAATCGACTTTTTAATAAATATTACCGTTTTTGCATAAAATTTGATTCATTCATATTTGAAGCCACTAAATTTTATTAGATAAATGTATTAACAGTTAACAAACATGTATAATCTCATTGTAGTTAGTTCTATTCATTCTCATCAATACAATGGCTAGGATTAAACTATCATTTAAAATAATAATATTATATTATTATTGTGCAATTTAATATTTCAAGGAAACTCGTTGTTGCATATCGGGTACACCATCGAATATAGAAACCCCTTTATGTTAAAAATAATACATAATTCACAAAATATTAATTATAAAAAATTATTATTTCTTTATTTACATGGGATGTTACATCTTTCCCCCCTTTTAGATATTACTTCCTCACAATTTTATTCACTTATCAAATAAATGGGTGTATTTATCCCTCAATACATTTTCGATTCCCACGTTACCTTTTCAACAAGATGTGTTTTCCACAAAACCTTTACCTGGTGAATTACCTTATTCCGCAAAACTTTCTCCCTTCAGTCAAGAATCTGGACTGGCTGTTCCTCATATGAGAGATTCTCTTCCAACTAAACTATCTCTGGACTTAAAACATGAGATGGATCTGGAATATACTTTCTCAACATTGAGATATGAAAAACATTGTTTACATAGGATAAACATGGATGTAAATCCACTCTGTAGGAAACTAATCCAACTTTCTACAAGATTTAATAATGTCCAATGAACCGCAGACTCAACATCCCATTCTTACCAAAATTCATCACACATTTCCATGGGGAATCTTTGAGAAAAATATGATCACCTACCTCAAAATATATATCCTTCCTCTAATTATCCGCATAAAATTTCTACCAACTCAAGGATGTGATCATGTTCTTCTGAATCAAATCAACTTTTTCTACCATATCTTCTACCAATTCTGGTCTCATCAACATCCTTTCACCTACTTCATCCCAAAAATCGGGAGTTTGACAATGCTTTCCTCATAATGCCTTAGATGGATCCATCTATATACTAGAATGAAATTTTTTATTATAAAAAAATTCATCCAAAGAAATATGTTAGTCCCAACATCCCTGGTAATCTGGTGAATAAGTATGTAGCATATCTTCCAAGATCTGAATTGTTCATTCTGACTACCCATTAAATTGTGGATGAAAAGATGTACTAATATTTAATTCAGTACCCAACGACTTTCGAAGGCATTTTTAAAAGTTATAAGTAAACCAGGGTGTATGATCAGATTCAATGGAGAGGGGTAAACCTTGAAACCTGACTATCACTTTAACATAAAACAAAGAAAGTTGATCTAGAGACAAAATATCGTGAATAGGAAGGAAATGAGACGATTTATTCAATCGATCATTAATAACCAAGATTTCATTATTACATCGAGATGTCTTCTGTAATCACACAATGAAGTCCATCGATATATTTTCCAATTTCCACTCTGGGACTGGTAATCACTTAATTATACCTTTTAGTAGTTGCCTCTATTATTTAACCTACTAACAAGTAAAACACATCACAGTAAAATCATCAATATCTCTTTCCATTCCACCTTGCTAGTAATAATCCAGAAATTCATTGTACATCTTAGTTCTGCTAGGATGAACTGGAAACGAAGAACTATGATTTTCACATAACAACTGATTATTCAACTCTGAATCAGAAGGAAAATATTATCTCTTTCTAAATCTCAAAACACAATCGTTTTCAATGTAATATTTTTGCAACGTACCCTTCTAAACCAACACTACCTTTTTCTACAACTCATCTCCTTCCTTCTAAACATTCTTTAATCAGTATAATTGAGATGAATTCATTGTCACCTGAAACAAAATAGAATAATTTATTGCACCAACAAATTCTATGCCAAAGTTTTTCAAATAAAAAACCAAAGGATCTCAATCCAAATGTATCATGGTAAATGAAGCAATAATTTTTCAACCCAAATCATCAACCACTTTATTTTCTTTTCTTGGATGGTAAAGGATTTTGAAATCACAATCCTAAATTAATTAAAACCATATCTTCTATCACATGTTCAGTTATTTATGTCTCGATATATACTTCAAACAATTTTGGTCATTATATATTTCACATTTTACTCCATATAAATGATGCCTTTAAATTTTTAACGAAAAAATAGCAGCAGGTAATTCCAAATCATATGTAGGGTAATTTAACTCAGGAGGTTTCAACGGATGTGAAGCATAAGAAATTACCTGATCATTCTGCATAATGACACAACCAGGTTCTTTCAACAACGCATCACTATAAATAAAAAAATCACCATATCTAGAAGGTAGTTCAAAAACTAGAGCATTGACCAAACTTCTTTTCAGTTACTGAAAAGAATCATCACATTCTTTTATCCAAACAACCTTAACACATTTTTGATTTAACATTGTCATTGGACTAGATAACTGTGCAAAATTTTCAACAAACCACTAGTAATAACCTTCCATGAAATAAAAAATATAGATCTCAGAAATATATGTTGGTCTTGGCCATTCTATAACAACTTTTGTTTTAGTATGATCAACATTTATGTTATTTTTTGAAACAATGTGACCAAGGAATGAAATTGGTTGTAACCAAAACTCACACTTTCTGAATTTCCCTAATAGTTTCTTTTCTATTAATGTTTTCAAGACAACCCTTGAATAAATTTATTGCCCCTCATTACATTTAGAATAAACCAAAATATCATCAATGAACACAACCACAAACTTATTCAAGAACTCATGGAAAATTATATTTATAAGATCCATGAATATAATAGGTGCATTAGTTAAATCAAATGGAATAACAAAAAATTTATAATGCCCATATCTAGTATGAAATATGGTCTTTGGAATGTATGCTTCCTTTACTTGGAACTGATGGTACCCCAACCTCAAGTCATTATTCAAAAAATAATAAGATCCATAGAGCTCATTAAACAAATCATCTATATGAGGAATATGATACTTGTTCTTAATAGAAATTTTTTAATACTCTTCAATCAATGAAAAGAATCATTGAACCATCTTAATTTTTAAAAAATAAGATATAAGCACGCCATGGTGATGTGCTTGGTCAAACGAAACTTTTATCTAAAAAATGATGCAATTCCTTCTTTAACTCTAAATGTTCAATTTGAGCCATTCAATAAGGGGGGTTTGAAATTGGATTTTTATTAAGAACTAAGGAAAAAACAAATTCAACTACTCGATCATGTATAATACCAAGAAAATCATAAAAACATCATGATACTCATATACAATTGGTAGATCATTAATCTGAACAGTTTGTTTGTTTTCAACAATATTTGAAAGGTAACATTAATTTATCTCTTTTACTACTTCATCATCCTATTGAAATGTTATCAAAAGTAAGGGTTCATTCTAATACAGAAACTGAAAATCTATCTGAAATGAATCCTATTTATCTCTATAGTTAATCTTAGCATGATAATCAAAAAGACAATGCATACCCAAAATAACATCAAACTCTACTAGAGTCAAAACAAAAAGGTTTGCAGGTAGATTTTTTCCACACACAAGGACGGGAAAGTTCTTATAATATCTCATTGTTTCAACATTTCCCCCTATGTTTTTATCATATGTTCAGGATTGATATCCCTAGATTTAATTCCCAATTTTCTAGAAAACGTTTCAGAAATGATCAAATGTATATGCCCTAAATCAAAAAACACATTAGCATAATCTGAACAAACAGTGTACCTTATACTACATCATTTGATGGCCCACCATCTGCTCAAGTAGTTTCAATGGATTTCACCACCACTTTCAGATTGTACTATTGATGTTTTCCTTCAGTTGAGTTCTTTGTTGGAAACACATTTGAATAATGACCCATTTCAGTGCCCTTAAATCATTTTACTGATTGTAAATTAGATTTTTTCTTACCATTACCCTAATATTTTTCAATGCAATTATGAGCCTTATGTCCCATTTTACCAAATCGGTAGCACTTACCGGAATTCAATAGACATTCCCTTGCATGATTTTTACAACAATTTTCACAAACTGTAAACTTCAGTTTCTTTACATGAGACAATTTTGAAGATTTTTCCCTTTTTTCCTTCCACCATGACCTCTTATTCTATTGTTTTTCAAAGAACAACTTATCATCAGAGAACTGCATTTCCACAATCTCTGCATATCGAACTACTCTTTCATAACATTTGAACTCACTAGAAGATAAAGCCCTTTGATAAATTGGCATTAATCTGAAGTAAAAATGGTTGATTTTACTATCAAGATATCATATGAAATTTAGAGCATACGTTGCCAGTCAAGTGAATTTTTCTTCATAAGCAGCTACAGAGTCATCATCCTACCTCAATTATAGGAATTTGTTTTCATCATAAGATGAACCAACAGAAGAAAATATTTCTCAAGAAACGTACTGTTGATTTCATCCCATATAGAACATCATTCTCTTCACTTTATAGGATATTTTTCCCTATCGACCACCACTGATTAGATTCATCTTCAAAACGGTAAACATTGAGACTATCCTTTTGGTGTTCTGAACACCCCATAACATCGAAAATCTTCTGTAGTTCTTTAATCCACCCTTCTTCTAGCAAATGGTAAGATGATCCTCTGAATGATGGGGGATGTTGCTTCATGAAATGCTCCACTACTGACATGTTCTTTTGTGGTTTATCTAGTTAATCTCTTGCATTGACACCACCACCATTTATAGCCTATGTCGACTACGCCATCACTACCAAAAACTGCTCAGTTCTGATTCTGACCATCTCAGGTTGCTGATTTCAATTGTTGTCTTACTCCTGATGTCTTCCCAACATAGCTGCCCAATATCCTGTATAGATAACCATTCTGAACATACAAATATATTATGCGAAGAAACATGGTAATATGTAAATTCTATATGACTTCAATGTTACCTTAAATTTATTTATGGACATAAATTTAACAATATACTAACTTATAAAGTTATCTAAACTGACCTGTGATACAAACTATAAGGACCCAACCTTAAAACATTACATAATATTGAATTAAATGAATAAATCAAATTGATGAATTTTTTTTGTTTTATTGTTTTATTGTGTTAGGTCATAACATTTACATTACATCTCAAAAATTTCAAAGTAAATACCGCTTCTCAGTTTCAATTTTTTTTTATAAAATAAAAAATCTTGAGAATACGAGTCTTGTCAAGTTCCATGTTTTAGATAGCATAACTTTACCTTGATCCCATACTTGACCCTATTCATCTTTATGTCTGGTGAAAAACATTTCAAAACATGGGATGAGAATAAAAATATCATTAAGGGTTATTAAACAAAGAAGGAAAACATTAGTTCATCAATACATACATAACATATGCTCTTTAAGGTACCTCATGAAATCATAAGATTTATGAATAAAACATTCAAATCATAAATCATAAAGATAACTTGTGGAATCCATATCATACTTACATTATAGCTATCATAGCTATGTAGGGAGTTACATTTTCAATACCCATCAAAGTATATTCCCTAAATCTCTTAGGAGAAACATTCATGTTTACCTCCATCATGTTACCCTATTAATTTGAGAGCTTTATATGGCTCACATACCCTATGTTTATGAAGTAAGCACCCATATATATAAACAATTCTCATGGACCATAATATAATCATAACCCTTAACATAAGAATAAAAGAAAGATAACATTCACAAATTGAAATCACAATATATGGTTTGAAGATTTTGAACAAGGTATTAAAATAATTAATCCAAAAACCATTTTCAATACCCAAATATGTAAAAGATTATATTAGATTTATTTTTCTTTTAAAATCATAATGTCTTTTTAAATAATCCAAAGATCAAATAATACTTGCAGTGGTGGAAAAGATGTTGTCACTACGCACATTTAAAAACATTCATTTTTTCATTTAGTAAAACGCTTCCTAGAAAAATATTCCCTTTGAATTAAATGAAATGTAAAATGTGTTTATATACCATATAAAATAATTTCATGTATGAAAACAAAATCTTCCTCAATGAAAGGAGTTTGAGACGAAGTCCCCTACCTTGTATCCGACATGACCTATTTGTTCTTCAATATCACGAATAATAAACTAAAGATAATTTATACTTTCTTAAGAAACATTATCAAGTATATTATTCCTTTTATATAACATATTACTATGTTATAAACATTTTTTAATCATTTAACGCAATAACATTCGTTTTGTCGATATTTGGTACTTCAGTAAAAAATGAACTTCTTATATTTACAAGTTGTCTATGTGGTCAAAACTACATTATATACCAAATTATATTAATGATTTAGATATAATATATATAATATATTTCAATTATATTCTTGTATTTATAATAGTAAATAACATTTGTAGGTTTGAAATGAAATTCACCGTCCATAGAGACGGTAAGCCGTACATACATATGAATGCTACATTCATTTATATTTCATATTTTAATAGAATTAAAACATAATGACACATAGGTATATTATAATTCCAATATAATTTCATATATAATATTATTATATCCATTCATTATACATCCCATAGATGTCATTAACGAATCATATCACATTGATGGGGTGGGAGTCCGCATTTCCTAAAATGAAATTTTAGCGTTTACCCATAATGGAATCCATAAAGGTATGTTATAAATGAAATATACAGAAGAATAAATAAAACATAAGAATAATATGTATCATATATAAATACAGTGCCATGATAATGGCCACCCTGAGAGGCTGTAGGGATATTGGAAAAATCATTGTTTCGTGTGGTGGTAGTTTTCAATCCACAGAAACAATATATTATTTAACCATTAGATGGAGGTGTGTGTATGTGTAGTTTGAATAATTCTCATAACAACATCCTAGTATATTTAAGATACATTTTTTTATAAAATAAAGGACTAAAAATTGTTTAGGGGTTGTAGAAGTAAAATAATACAAAAGAACATAAGAGAAGATGTTACCTTTAAATTGGGTAACTCCCTTTTGATTGAACCAAATGGGTTTGTTGAAGTGCCTTATAGCTATGTCAAGGATTCTAGGATGAGGATATGAATGTAGGAATCTTAATTGGGAAGATCATATATTATCCAAGGAGATTGAAAGGTGTGAGTAATGGGTTAGAGGTGATGGATTTTTATAAGGGGAGGAGGGGCTCTTTAGGAAAGTGTGAAAATATTATCTTTTTTACATAATGATTTTATTTTTCTAAATGTCCGAAACTTAATAAAGAAAAATATAGGATGACTAAGGTTTGAAATAATATCATCCTACAATAATTGGATATGATTTGGATATTATTATAACCTTTATAATCTTATTTATTTAAATCATTTATTAATTAGGTAAACCATACATCATTATTATGTCATAAAAATTTTAAATTATATAATTTATAAAAATTATAAAAGAATTCCTTGACGTAGGAAATATTTTTTTATTTAAAAATAATAATTATATTCAAAATGATAACCTATATTACACTATGTAAAAATTAATTTACTAAAATATATTCATTTTTGTCTTTACTTTAAGATAACTAAAATAGAGTGTCATTATCACTCCCATTTGGACCCCTAGAGTCCCAAAATCCACACAAGAATGCCCATGGTCATATATATATTAACTAATGGGATTAGGACACATTATAGGGTAATTTTATATTATTATTGTAATATTTGTTTACCCATATTTACCAGATTTTCCCTTTAACCATGGTAAATAAAATATTTACTAAAGTAAATATTCATAATGTCTAAATATAAAAGTTACGTATTTACCAAATTTGGAACTCTTAATTCAAAACATGGAATAATTTTTTCAAAATTCAGAACACATAAGTGTTATAAATTAATTTACTATTAATTCACGCTATCAAAACAAAATGTGTGTTTTTTATAAATATTAATTATCAAAAGATTGACACATGTTTATGTCCAATTTCAATGTGAATTTACTTCCAATGTACACCATTTGATTAACTGGTTAGAAAATAATATAAAAATACATTAAAACAAATTAAAATGATAATCTAAACATTCAAATAAATTAGATTAAAAGGCAGTTTTGTATTAAAATATAGTATTTTAACTATTCATCAAAAAATGAACTTTATTATAAAAATACCAAAATTTCATTCAAATTATATTTTGATGTCCTGATTCTAAAGAATAAATTTTTTTGTCAAATAGATCATATAAAAATGAAAAAACCTAGATTTAAAAATGGTTCTCCATAAAAAAGGCTGCAAATCAACCTTTTAATAAATATTTGAGTATTGGTGCTTAAAATTGGATTCATTCAAATTTTAAGCCACTAAATTTTATTGGATAAATGTAAAAACTATTAACAAACATGTATAATCATATATTAGTTATTCTATTATTTTCCTCCAATACAATGGCTAGGCATTAACTACCATTTAAAATAAAAATATTATTTTATTATTGTGCAATGTAAGATTTCAAAGAAACCCATTGTTGCGTATCAGGTACGCCATAGAACATATAAACCCCTTTAAGGTAAAATTAATATTTAATTCACAAAATTTTAATTAATAATAAAATTTATTATTTATTTATTTACTTGGGATGTTACAGTTCATAAATTGACTCCCCACACGAATTGAACCCATACAAGGTAAAGGGGTATTTTATAATTTCATTTTGGTTTGACCTATGATTGGAGACTCAATGTTAACTATGTATCCGATTGTACTTGGAATTAATTCATACATATTTTCAAAATAATTTCCACACCATCACATTTTTTAAATAAGGGATTGGAATATAAGGCATTGATCATTGAGAAATTATCAATCCTTCTTGGGCAAGCCGAAAATGGAGGAAGTAACCTATTTTACTAAAAAAATGTCCCTTAAGGAACCAAAAAAACACAAAAAAAATCATGTTTAGTTTTATTAAATTTACCATCTAGTCCTATTGTGGTTTCATTAGGATTATTTACAACCTATAATCATCTTAATGAAATTCAATTATTATATAAGCACATGGTGGATGGAAATTTAAAAATGAATCAGGAGAATGTAGATTTTAGGATAGAAAAGGATGGTCCAAATAGATTCTGAATCTCAAGAAATATATGTCTTTATTAGAGATACATTCCCAAAAAAATTTATGGTTCAACAATTACATTTCATAATCATTCTATCACAATGATTACGATGAAAAAATTAGAAGAATCGATGTTATAAGAATATTCATGGATAATTGGTTTATGGGATATGTAAGTCATAAACAAATAATATTAGAGTCAACTAAAGGAATGTATCAGTGGTTGAATTTCTACCATTAGTAAAGGATGAAACCCATATTATATACACCTCATATAATAACTCATTGATTTATGGGGAGACTCTCCACTGTGGTGAAAACAAACACTAGGTGCAGCATCAAAGGTACATGGTAATTCACAATTGAATCCCATTACAACCCCTCCAGATTAACCATAACTTTTTAATGGTTTTCTTAATGGAAGAAGTAGGAGTAGAGGATCCTAATTTCTATGTGGATCTAAGAGATGGATATCAACAAGGAGAATTGGTTGGTATCTACATAGTTATCAATGATAAGAAGTTGGTTCGAAAATAAAATAAGTTTAGAAATGGTTGGAAACTCTAATAGATCTCACAACTTCCAGTGAACACATTTTCAAGGAAAAAGAATAATAAATTAAATTATTGAACACAACATCCTCAAGGGGAAGACTTATTTGGAAGTTCGGCCTCTTGACTTGAAGATTAATTTCATTTGACTAGGATGTTATCTTATTGTTTGGAATTATGAACTTTGGATGATATCATCTATATTAATTTAATGCTACTGGGATATGGTCATGCAATTTAACATCATGTGATTGTGATTCTATAATTCATTTTATTTTTATGTGATTATGATGTTATTCCCATTATTTTTATTGAAAGTATCTCGATTTCCTTGGTTAGATTAGATTTTAACGTTCCCTAAGGTCATATGATTAATTCTAAGCATGAGAGACAAGATAAAATAGGAAAGTTTTCTAAATTGTATATTAATGTGTGATAAGGAATATGTAGGGGTGTTCACAATTTCATATAGAATAGAGACTCTATAAAGACCCTATTCTCATGGTAGGGAATTATTTCGAGTGATATTAAATTGTGGTTAGGATTGAAATAGATTATTAATGCATAACTATATAGAATATAATAAATTGAATGAATCCACATGTAGTTCATACAAATTAAATTCATCACGTTGCTAGAGATAATGTATTTGGAGATGAAATTCTTATTGTATGGTGAAAGGGAGCAAGATTTGAGATTTGTGTGTCACTAAATATCAATAGATAATTGAATTCAAGCCACATATATCTCTAGGAATGTTCAATGCATATGTAATGTTCTTAGTTAAATAGGGGTGTATTTTTATATATGTAGTGGTAGGGCCCATGATGTAGGATCTATGAATAACTACATATCCTATTATAATAGGACTCAAGTAACATGTACTTATTAAATGGAAAATTTTTTGTATTGGTATGACCTATAAACATAGAGACGACATTTTTTTATATTGAGGTAGGTCAAAATATCGGAGTTCTGGGAATCACTATATATCTTGTAGAAATAAGAATCAAGTCAGATGTAATTCATGAATTGGAAATTCCCCACAACGGTCTATCCTAAATATAGGTAGGTCATTATTTTTAATATAATATTTTTGTTGGACCAAGGATTTTGGATCTTGGAATCATTATTTTTCTTATTGAAAAAGGAATAATGATACATATAGTTCCGGAGATGATTTTGTTATTAGGATGAGACCATCACATAAGGATGTGGGAACTTCATTCATCAATTTATATCCAGCTTGTATAAAGTTAATTACAATTATGTAGTGTTCCGGATCAAGAAACAATGAAATGTTTCATGAACAAGGTTCTAGTGGACGACTGAAATGGAATTACTATTACCCAAGCCACATGTAATGGGGTTTATTTTGTTCCAACTCTTTCTCATTATAATAGTGTTGTTAATGATCCAATGATTACATGGGTGGGGAATGGGATAAAAAATTCCCTAGCCTTATGGGATCAGGTTTGTTTCTATTTTCTGTCGATTTCACTGTGACCATCGTCGATATTGATGAATCATCGGTGGTAGAAATTGTAAAAAATTTCCCCAACACTATAGATTCAGATCACTCATTGGTTTCTAAAACGTGGAATTCTTTTATGAATCAATTGATTTATTTAAATCCATTTTTGTGTGGGGTGGGTGAAATGAATAGTTTTTATTAGCTTTACCTTCTAAGACATCTATTGGGTAATCCATGATATAAGATTTTGTGTATGATTTTTCTTATAAATTTTTGATAGGCATATATTACATGTCTATGGGAGACCCTCACTCCCCATTCATGGTGTATTTACATCATCAATGGCTGGAAGATTCACTATATTGACCATCTACCCTACACATTACATGATCCCTTAATATATCATATAGCTGTGACATTATAAGAAGTTCTATCCTGGGATATCTTACTTGGCGACATGGTTTTAGGAAATGATTTAAAATTACCCATCATTGGATATAATCATTTAACTAGGATTTGAAAATTATTCTGTAATGGGACAACATACTATAGATAAAATCATGTCGTATTCAATTTTTATATTATACTAATCCTAAGTTGCATTCCATATAGATCATGGCCTTGTTCAGTTTACCACATAGGGTATTTATGATATAGATATAACCAACATATCCTTGACAAGGGAGGTTTATATCCTTATATCATGAATGAGCTTCCCTAACATTCGGGCTAATATACTACGTGAACACCTCTTCTCGGTCAAATTGGATCTCATAGTTAGAAGTGGTTGTGGGTCAGAACATGGTTTGGGAGGGGGGGTTCCACTAAAATCACTCTAAATATCGATTTTTTCTCCCATAAACATCCTAGTTATACATCCCCACCTATTTAAACCATAAATGTTTCTGTATAAGATTTATGGAAGATCGAGGTGATGGGTGTCTTATTGTTTAAAGGAAAATAGATTTTGTTAACCCCAATGGTTTGAGGTCATATCTATACAATGGTGTCTTAAAAGGGAATTATTTCCCTATTAGTGAATGATATTTATTTTCTGAGTTTTCATTGGTGGTTATTAGGAGTGTGATCCTTATGACCCTTCTATGTGCTAAAATAACAAAACTATCTAGGTATTGAATTTCATGATCATTTTTTGAAGACTCGATAGATAAATAATGCGTTTTAGATATGTGTTTTACAACCTCAAGGAATCTAGAACTAAGTAGAGTTGGCCTATGGGATTGAGATTTTATCATTGATGGAATATTAAAACATGCCTTTTTTGGTCAAGCAAGAATGTGATCATGTAACTTGACGGTCACAAATATATATATTAACAAGTATATGTTACTATAGATAAATGATCACACTACTATGAAGCTACTAATGTATTCCAGTGATATTCAATATAGTTTCCCAGTTTGTGATCATTCCATTTGGTGGTTCTTGGAGTATGTTAGCATCCCATGGTGGATGTGATGATATATATCTACATCAAATTGGCATTACCAATTGGTAATTTCCGACTAACCTATATATTAGGATAAGGGGTATGAAACTCTCCATATGTAACCTTAGAAGAATTATAGTTTAGAAATTTTTTATGAATATTTATGTGATCCTGATCCTATAATAAGTTGGAATATTTAGATTATGTTCAATGATTGTTATGTTACCCTACCCTGATTTAATATCCATACGATGTAGAAAAAACTAAATTTGAGTTAATGTATGATCCCAGTCTTATTCCATTAGATTATGTGGACATCTTTCTTCAACAAAAAATATGCACAAACACATGGGTGATTTCTAATCTAAATTTTTCCCACCCTAATGTAAGGGGGTGTTTGATCCCAATCCTTTTCCTGTTTCATTATCAGAATATGGTGACAATACTCTTGGATTGATGAAAGAATGTTTTCATGAACTATATTAGTTATCAATACATTTCACAATTTATTGCATTGGTTATCAGTATATGAATGTGCTCATGTCCCTGTATCATTGAATTATTATACTGGGGGATACCTTTTATCACTACCAAAATTTATTGTCTCTTCAAACAGGTATATACAAGGATGTATACATGCATGAAATAAATTTCCAAGATATGATGTTTAATTTTATTGATTGAGAATAGGATGTGTTCTGAATTTTATCCACCTCATTCCATCTGAAAATTACAATGTTATTTATGAATGAGGACATTGATCTATACCCACCCTATTCATACTACCTTGATATGATAGAACAATTTTTTAACAATGCAAGGACATGAACCCTATCACTGGTTGTTATAGGAATATGCTACCAGAAAATGTTATTAGAGGTGGGGATATAAGCATCCTTTCTCCAGACAATATCATTCTGCATCTGATGAAATTTCCTCAATTCCAAGGTCTGACTATTTGGGGAGAAGACCTATCATGTAATTCCCTTAGTATGAGACTAATGTGTATTGGCCATCTTTTTATATTTATTAGAACATGATTATAATACACTAGTGTAAGATTCAAGGAAACTGAAATTCCTACCTAATTATATTGATATCTCTTAATGATCAATATGATGTATAGTTTATCTGACTTATTCTAAGACATGTTCTAATCAGTTTTATATCATGTATCATGGATATTTTTAGGACTTTTAATGTCATACTTTGAGTAATTTTTCATATATAATTATTTCATAAGACTAGGATGTTGTTAAGAAGTATATTATTATTAAACTAGAACATAATCATACCACAACCTATAAAGAGGGTGGATTTTTTAATGGATATAATATGAATCATATGCATGATACTTTATATATTATATCCTTTTTCAAATATCAATATTTTTTTAGCCATTTTATCGAATTTTTAAATAGAAACAATACATTAGTCATATGATATATGATCTGATGATAAATAATACAATTGAGGTGGTAATTCAGGGTTTCTTCAAAGGGTTTCACTGAATTTCGGAGTTTATGATGGTAATTTTCCACTAAACTAGAAATTTTGGTGGCTATATGGATAGTCCCAATGGAATATAACTTCTTTCATCTTGATCATAGAGACTATCCACCATTGTTGGGAGATATTTGGTCAATGTTCTGTAATACAACTTATCCTTCCACCTTAGAATTCTAACATAACTATATTGGGGATATAATTGCTAGTGGTTCCAACATCCCCTCAATAATATTTTTCTGAAGTCAGTCCTTACTACTAGAGAAACTATCTATCAAATACATGAGGTATCAGTGGTAGGGGTAGATATTTTCATGTACTATCAAATCCACTTCACTCTAATTCTTTATTATTTTTAGTTATACAGAAACATTCTCTATAGAATAGTCAAAGTACATGGGGAAATGTTTTTTCTTAATGGAATACATCTTTCCTTATCTTTCATCCAATGATGGGTGACCACCCTTATTCTACAATGTGTTCCATAAACATATATTGGAATGGGAAAATGTTTGTGTTTAAAAAAATTGATTTGGATTCCACATCAGTATCACTTCGTGGGTAGGCACTGAATTAGTGGTGTAAATAGATGATTCTTATATTTCTTATTTTTTGGACAAACTTGACTCTTCTAATGGATTTCTGGAAACTATAATGGTCTGTGGGGTTTTTAGTACTACTAATGAGTGGGTGGAAAATATGGAAAATTCCCCATCACTGTGGGATAGAGATCACGAGGATATAAAAATACCATCAAACCTATAGGATGGGGTGAGGTGTAATAAATATTTTATTTCACCTGATGTAGGGGATAATTTATTTATAAATTCTCCTAAGCATGTGGGATACAGAACTTCACTGTAAAGATGACCTCCATATGAATGTTTTGATGTGTTATTATAGTGAAGAGATCCCTAGATCTTTACCACAATTTTTTCTCATAGACCCTCACTCACTCATTAGATTTAAGATATTTATTATTACATATGAATTTCTTTGTCATCCATATAGGTATGACTACAATAGGTTATAGATATGAGTTTTATACATTCAATGGTATGGTGTTTGGATAATGATTAGAGCCTCAATGAGAATGATGGAGATGCAATATTTTGTTTCGACTAGGAATATTTCATATTGATACAATAATTATATAAACTAACAAGGTCAATGGATTATTCAATATATTCATAAAAGAAAATGTTAATCCCTTATTTTACAATGCTGGAGGTAGATTTGGGAAACATAAAATTATAACGAAGACTACCAAAGGGTGCCATTTTTCTCTATAGTAGTGTGATCATATGGATCATATGGGATGTCCTCATATTCTGGGGTTATAATATTGGCATAGACATTTTTTTCTAGTGGTCCTCTAAAAAAGGGTATCTTTTTTGACAGGTTAGTTATTGATGTGTTATTTTGGTGGAATGGTTCCTATTGTATCATTGTGTTTTGTCGAAATATGTATTTATGATGATTCTAGGAGTAAGAAATGATAATCCTTCCCCCAGCATAGTGTGATAGGGTTCGGGATGGGATTCCACAGTCACCAAGGATTGTTGTTATGAGGTTTGATATTCATAGCTAGTGAAGGTCTAGGATTGATTTGGGGACACTATTTGGATCCACCGATGGGGCTGAGATACTTTGGCAGTGGAAGGGATATGGATGTTATCTGGAGTATCACTATATAGATTTCAAAGTTGGGTTATTCTATTGGATCCCACTTTTTGTTAGGTAGGGGAAGGCACAAAATCCTCTATATCTCCCTATGTACTTGTAGTCATAAAATGATAATGATGACCAGAGTGGATAAGAAAAAATCTAGTCAGCTCCTGGGTGTTGAAGATCAATTGACGATGGTCCCCATCCACCTCCTCGAGGTAGTGATAGTGTGTAGTTATATACTAGGAATTATTATTTAAAATTTTCATAATACACTAATAAATCTAGAATTAATATTTTATTTATATAACTTATTAAAATAAAAATTTAAAAATAATATACTTATTTATATTAAATTAGATTTACACAAAATAAAATGATATATTCATAAGAACAATAATGGATTAAGTAATATTGTAAAATTAATCTTTAAATAAATATATACATATATATTGAATTATTTAGTCACTCTTATTCAAATATATAAATTCAATAATTAATATTTAATGGTATAAACATTTCTCGTTTTCTAGTTAGTTCTGTGTTCCATATAAAGTAAGTTATCAAACACATTGTTTATTTAAGTAAAATAAATAGTGGTTTATATAGTCATTAAATTATCCCCAATAAATAATGTTCCTAGTGAAGTTTTTAATTATTAATCATTGTTGATAGTTGGTGAGGGTATTCATGACACATTCACCATTTGGGGTATAACCTCTAATATGAAATTTAACATACTCACATAGGATATATAAATGTAAATATGTTTATGAAAAAAACATTATCTATTCATTCAATCATAATACCTAGAATGAATTTTCTATAATCATATGTACTAAAAACAACATACAATTACTAAAACCATTTTAAACAGAAAATAATTTACAAGAATTGAAATCATATATACATATGTAAATTAGCACTATAATTTGTCCTCAAATGGTATGAAATTATACTATATCTAATTACGCCACAATCCCAAAAATTATATAATCATCACAAAAAAATAGTAACCAATTATTAATCGTAGGGTTACCAAAACTATTTGCATTAATTTTCTAAAATCAATGAAATGATTTATTATCACAACAACAATATTATATGAAGACATTGAGTAATATATCCCTCCATAATTTTTCAAAAATATGTATCCCCAAAATAGAACCTTATCAAAAAATAATTATATAAGGTTATTAATACCATGTAACAAATCATTACAATCCTTTCAAGGAAAAATTATTAGTTAAAAAAATAAAATGTTTCAAAAAATTATCATAAATTTTGAATATTATATAATACCATAATAAAATATCAATAATTAGTAAACATGACTAAAATAATCCAAAATTAATCTCTATTGAGGTGTAATTCTCATTACCTTATGTTGGAATATGATACTCTGATATTATATAATAAATTTAATATACTAATATTTTCATCCTTTTATGTATTATGACATATTTTTTAATAATTTATATTTGTTTCTTGATACATAAATTTCTCATCTCCATTTTCATGATCACATTTCAATCAAATAGTAAATCTAAAATTATTTTTATAATCTTATATTTAATGAAATTAGATATTCATATGAATATAGAAAATTAGTAGTCTTTAATAAAACCATTTGTTTATCCTCTCATAATTTCAATTCAATCAACATTTTTTATTTAGAATATATTATACTTGATAACATAATCCATAAATAAATTTGGATTTAAACCCTTTATAATATTTCATAAATTGATATTTATTTCCTATAGGATATCCGTGTGGATATTAAATCCATATTTACTATTAGTAATATTTATTATGCACTAGAGGGTGACATAATAAATACGTAATAAACCCATTTTTAGGTTTTTTATTTCTATAAAGTCTAATAAATATCTACATTACCAAAACTTGTGTTTCATAATTTATACATAGACCTATCCCTTTGATATACCCCTAAGGGTTTCACCAAATTTATATTTTCATAATCTCACGTAAATATCCTGAGCATACCTAATAGTTTTTATATACCTTTGAAAATATGATTAACATTATCTTATAAAAGTTTTAGTAAACTAATAAATCATAGTTTATCTTCAATTGATATTCAATATAGTATCTAATGTCATCTAAATCCTTCCATAATACATATTACAAGGGCCCAAATATTTGATTATCTCATCCAACTAACATAAGTATGATATTTCCTTACAATAATTACCCACGTCATTTTTGGTTTTGAATTTCAGAGAATTAGGATAAAAATTTAACAATCAAAACAAATGTTCATTGAATCAATCCAATATTTTTTTAATTATTCATAAAACTAGTTAATCACTAATAAGTCTATAACATCTACCAAATCTTATCCACAAATAAAACACTTTATTAAATTTCATACATTTTCTATATTAATAACCTAGAGAAATAGAAACATAATAATAGTGGTGAGTTATGATACTCTTTAAGTTTAAACATAATTGGTAATAATTATGTCACGACCCGTCCTCGGGGCCCGTGCCGTGACTACCCCAAGCCCGACTTCCATAGGCCAGGGGCTGGCGACTAGCACCAAGGCGTAAATCCCAACAAAAAGGGAAGGCATTTCCTTTGAAAAGTAAACAAGCACCACAGAGTAAGAAAGCGGAAAAGTAAACACTAAGTAAAAACTGTACAAGCTGTGCTGAATGTAAAAGGGGCCGGAAATACAAGCCCAACTGTAATGTACAACTGGAAGGAAAAACAACAACTGAAAGGAAAGCCGCAGCGTCGAGCCGCCCTCTAGAAGTCCCACCTGAAGGGTGGGTACATATAGCCTCCACAGCTCCTAGGGTCCACCTGACCGCTCCGAGTACGTCCCGCCCAGTGGTCCACCTCCAGGTACCGTCCTGCTCCGCAAGCCTCCACCACGATCAGCACTTTCCGTCATCTGCAACCAACACACCGTAGTGTGGGAATAGCCCGTGCAGGGGTGAGTATAAGCTACCCAGTAGGGACCCCGAGACCCCCGAAGGTCTCCCGAAATCCACAAAGGATAATCCACAAAGGGAAGGTACAATCACGAAGTAACATCCGACATGGCTTAGGTATATGCCCATACATATACCTAAGTCATCAATTCCAGTTCGGCTCCAACGTCCGAGCCCAAGCACAACCCAGTCCACACAGGAAGCAAAAGGTATACCCACACAGGACAGCACAACACAATCCACAAGGAGAGTAAACAGTAAATCCACACTGGATAGCTCAACACAATCCACAAAGGAGCGTAAACAGTAAATCCACACAGGATAGCTCAACACAATCCACAAAGGAGAGTAACACAAGATTCAGCTCACAAAGGTATACATCATCGAAATGGTGAAAGAGATGATCAGACATAGATATTGAATCATCTAAGCTGGGACCCACATAGGATACAAGACTAGCCGTCCTTATTGTTTCATTTATGCTGGGACCCACATTGGATACAAGACCATCACGGCTGGGACCCACATAGGATACAAGACCAGCACTAAGTCATCTAAGCTGGGACCCACATAGGATACTAGACCAGCATTCTTCATTGAATCATCTATACAGGGACCCACATAGGATACAAGACCAGTATTGAATCATCTAAGCCGGGACCGACATAGGATACAAGACCAGCATATCTAGGACCCACATAGGATACAAGACCAGCTGTCTTCATTGATTCAACTATACTGGGACCCACATAGGATACAAGACCAGTATTGAATCATCTAATCTGGGACCCACATAGCATACAAGACCAGTACAGCTAGGACCCACATAGGATACAAGACCAGCTGTCTTCATTGATTCAACTATATTGGGACCCACATAGGATATAAGACCAGCTGTCTTCACCGTCGCAGTCCACTGAGGATTTCTGCACACCCGTCGTTGCGGTCCACTGAGGATCTCTGCACCGTCGTCGAAGTCGCAGCCAACACTACGGTTCCCGCACACAGCAAGCTCGTTCGGGAGGGTCCGCTCCACGAGCCGAGAGGTCGATACATCAACCATCACAATGTCTGAAGTTGATGTATCCAAAAGTTCTGTATCGTCAACAAGAACTCAACGTCGCAGACGGCGCGTCAATCGGACGCCCGGTCTGAGAGTTATTGGATTTTTCGTCCCAGGGGCTCGGTTGGTTTTTAAGGAAAAACCAACCCGAACGTACTCCACCTGCATCCAAAACACGGAAAGAGTGAGCCAAAATATCCATCTCACTTAGAGGAACTCAACAAAGCTGACGGCGCGTCAATCGGACGTCCGTAGCTCAAGATATGAGCGTTTCCGCTCCGAAGGCCCGGTTGGTTTTGTGTACGAACCAACCCGACCGTACTCCACCTGTGTCCAAACCTCGGGCGGAGTATGCCAAAAGATCCATCTCACATAGAGGAAATCAACAATGATAACGGTGCATCAATCAGACATCCGTAGCTCAAGATATGAGCGTTTCCGCTCCGAGGGCCCAGTTGGTTTCGTGTACGAACCAACCCGGCCGAACTCAAAGTATTCCGAAACCTTGAGTGCAATATATCGAAATGACCGTCTCGATCCGAGGATCGCGTTGCCACTGACGGCGAGTCGTTTGGAGGCTCGTAGCTCAAGATACGACCATTTGAACGAAAACCGTCCGAAGACGGGGGGTCCGAGCCCGGGCCGACCCGGCCCGACCCCCCTGGTTCGGTCGAACCCGGTCCTTCCCGGTCCGACCCGGTCCGTCCCGGTCCGACGCGGTCCGTCCCGGTCCAATCCGGTCCGACCCGGTCGGACCGGTCTGGCTCGGCCGGCCCGACCCGGCTCGGCTGAGCGGCGCGGAGTGGAGCCGCCACACCTGCGTGACACCCCCGCGGCACCCACGGGGTGTCGGCTGGACAACAGGACGCGGCTGAAGCCGCGTCCCGAGTGATGCGGGGGAGAGCCGCCGCCCCCGCGTGACACCCGTGGTTCAGCCGCGGGGTGTCTCCCTGGCGCCGGATGCGACTTCAGCCGCGTCCCACGAGCGCGGCCGCCGCGGCAGGTGCCGCGGCGGTCTCGTCCGGCGGCGCTTCGGGCACCGCCGGAGTCGCTCCGGTAGCCCGTTTTTCTTCCCGTATGTGCCGTTGCTCCTCCCGGGACTCGTTCTTCACTGCGGGATCATCAAACATCCGTTGCGGAACGTTCCGTCGTCACCTGTCAAATCCACACAAGAACGAAGAACGGTGGAGGGTCGTCGGGCCGTGTTCGTTTGGCTCACACCCTCCACGTTAGATATAAACAACGGGAGAATTTTTTTATTCCACACAGGAAACAACAATTTTAATAAGTTTAAAATTGTTCACAAATTCGGTTCTTTAAATTTTTAATGAATCAATTATGGGAATATAAAAAGGGGGTAATCCAAAAATAAAATCCCTACCTCGTAGTCATCGCGCGTGATTGTTCTTCGCGGAATTGCTCGTCGTGGAAGGTGAAGATCGTCACGTCGTCGCGGAAGGGCATCACGTGGTCGTGGAACACGGTGTTGAGTCGGCAAACTAAACAGACCATGAAACAACAGATTTAATATAAATAATTAAATCCGTGTTTTGGTAAAAACCACAAAGGAGATTAAAAAAGAAAAACCGAGACTCTAACCTCAAGCAGCCGATCGAAGATCCGTCGCAGAGGAAGAGACGTCGTAGAAAAACGTTGCAGGAAGGGAACGTCGGCGGCGCGGATCACGACGCCGCGTCGTCGATTTCCGGGTTCTGCGTTCTTCATCGGAGACCGGCGTTCTTCGTGTTCTTCGCGTTCTTCGCGAAGAAGGATAAAGGCACGAGAACTCTGTCAAACCTCTCAACGAGTAAACTTTCAGAAGACTAGTTGGTCTTATTTTATTATTATGCCAACACACGAAAAAGGGTACGTAACGACCCATCAATTCGTTGAATTAATTCAACGAAAGAAACACCTCATTTAATTTACGAAATAAACCGCCCAATTAAATGGTCTGTTAAGAATGTAAGAAAACACGTTAGTTGACTTTCATAATGACGGGTTTTCGCGGGTGCGTTACTTAGTGGAAAGAAACGACGGGGCTCGTGCGGGCCCTACCTCACAAATATCTTACCGAGAGGGTAGGCTATTTCTGGATAGCATCCTATCCGGATCAACTCAGCTTAAGCCGCCTTTAAGTGGCTTCAAGTGGCTTCCATGTGGCTTAAGCGAAATAAAATAAAGTTGTCGTAAAATTATTTTATTTCTTAACTTTAAGCCCGAAAATTAAATACCACGCCCGAGCAAACGCAACTCCGGAAGAGGCGTTTCTAAGCGAATACCGGCGCTGTGATTTCATTGGTGCCCTCAGAATTCGATTCCGGTCGCCGGTTCAAAATTTAGAAAAACTCGCTCGTCCGTTCACTGAACGTACCCGAGCCAAACTTCGAAAAATGATTCCGGGCACACCGGGCCTTGGAATCAGGTGCCGTCAGAAGCTGCGCCCTTGTTAAATTCCAAAGAAAATTAAGAAAAAAAATTTCCTTTAAATTTACGGTTCTTTACATTACTCTCACCATAGGGATTTACGTCCCCGTAAATCTTCAACACAAACTAGGGATACAAAGGCGGTACTGAGCACGCAACTGAGCCTCCTGCTCCCATGTGCTCCCTGGAGGTTCCCGTGCTGCCATCTGAAGCGCACTAGAGGAATCGATCACCCACATAGGACCCGATCCTGTCGATCCTCTATCTCCCCCGGGACCTCCGCAAAAGTCTCCCCATCATCCACGTCTAGCTCCCCATGGTTAATGATGTGCGTCAGGTCGTGCACGTATCTCCTCAGCTGAGATACGTGGAAGACGTCGTGCACCCGGTGCAACTGAGGTGGCAGAGCCAGGCGATAAACCACCTCGCCAATCCTGCTGAGGACCTGGAAAGGCCCTATGAAGCGTGGAGACAACTTACCGCCTCGGCCAAATCTCCGCAAACCACGTCGAGGTGAGACCCGCAAGAAGATGTGATCGCCATCCTCGAACTCCAGTGGCCTCCGCCTCCTGTCAGCATATGACTTTTGCCGGCTCTGTGCTATCCTCATCCGCTCCTAGATGACCTGGACCATCTCAGCCGTGGCCTGGACCATCTCCAACCCCACAAGAGTTGCTAAGATTTCTTCTTTGCCGATAAGAGAAATCTGGTCTCATCCCCTGGATGAACCACATTCTTTGCCTAATACAGTCAATCCCGACATCGATGATACTAATCCATACCAAGGATGAAGTCGTAAGGTCTCGACGCTACTACCAAGAGATCTAACCGTTACTCTCGCCTCTAAGGTTTGAGTCACACTGTCGGCATCAGTGTGTGGTAACTGGGTCTCCTCTAGTAGATGTCTCACAAGTGAGGGTCAAGTCAACAGTCAAAACTGGAACCTCTTAGTAACAACACAATAGAGGACAATAATGAAAACATCACAAAGGTATGCGTCTTTTGTTATTTCATCTCATAATACAAAGACGCTACACAATAGCAACAAGGAACTAGAAGTACAAAGGGCGTATCCACTAGTTCCGCTCCTGTCCATCTGCTCCCAGAGCTCCATGATCGAAGGCCTCAACTGCCTGATGCTGAAGTCTCACATATACAACCACTCCCTTCGGTCGGGGTGGACTTCCTGGTGGTGGTGTTGGAAACACCTCGAAGTGTCTCCCACCATCGGATACTCGGCCAGCTCCTCTGCCTCATCCGCCTGCACCCTACAGACCACCGTGGTCGAACCTCTGTCCGGGAGGTCCCTCTACCACCTGCTTCTCATCTTCAAGACGATTCGGGAAGTCTCGAGCCATGTGACCTCGCCCACTGCATGCGTTGCAATGTTTTCCCCTCGCGTAGCTGGCTCTCCTTTGAGTGCCCCGCACAACCGAATCTTCATCCTGAGACTGCCCATCTGATGGTCTGGCCCGTTTGAACCTCTGTGTCACCTTTCTACTGCCAACTGCAGAAGACCTCACTACGGGCCGTCCTGCGGAGGGCCCTGTCACTGGAGCCTGCTCGGCGAGAAAACTCTCCACTAGAAGGGCTCTCTCAAACACCTCTGCCTGTGGAGGAATGTTGAGGGAGATCATCGAAGCCCTGATAAGGTCCGGGCTCGGAAGAACGGGTCCCGTACCATATCTGTGGAGTAGCGCGAGAGATCAGTAAATCTCGCTGAGTACTGGGCCACTGTCAAGCTGCCCTGCCGCAGCTGAAGAATCTTCTGTATGCGTACCGCATAGAGGGTGGCTGGGACGAAGTCGGAGCGGAAGATGCTCTCAAAGTCCGTCGAGAGGAGAGATGTCTCGTCGTGCACCTGGAGCATTATGCTCCACCATCTTCCTACTGCCGCGTGCAGGAGGCTCGCTGCGAGGATCACCATGAGGTCTGCTGGTGTCCTCACTAGCCTGAAAACTAGCACCACTGCCTCCTGCCAGTCCTCGGCTGCCTGGGGGTCTGTCTCCCTGCGGAACCTGGGCAGTCCCTGACGCTGGAACTCGTGCAGCGCGCTAAGGCGACGTGCATCGTCAGCAGCTGGGGCTGGTAGCATCGGTGGCTCGACGGGTAAAGCTACCGCCGGTGCCTCTGCTGACAAGGAGCCCTGCACCGAGGCCTCGTCGCTCGGTGGGCTGTCATCACGCTCCACTCTCGGAACCCTAGATGGCTGTCGTCGTGGGGCCATCCTGAAAGAAGCAGGTGCGCCACGGTCATAACTGTATACCTGGTGAGTTGACACAAGTAATCACATAGAAAACTTGAACACACATGCAATCAATGTTTTCGTGCATTAAGTCGGAAATCAGAAGTCAGGGTCCTGGTGTACGGATACGTCGGCCACCTCACCAACACTGGACTCCCAGGACTGATAACCACACCCAATATGCTAAACACTATTGCTTCACAAAGAAAAAAGATCAGAGTCTCCGGTAGAACCGACCACCTCTAATACCAATTTGTCACGACCCGTCCTCGGGGCCCGTGCCGTGACTACCCCAAGCCCGCCTTCCATAGGCCAGGGGCTGACGACTAGCACCAAGGCGTAAATCCCAACAAAAAGGGAAGGCATTTCCTTTGAAAAGTAAACAAGCACCACAGAGTAAGCAAGCGGAAAAGTAAACACTAAGTAAAAACTGTACAAGCTGTGCTGAAAGTAAAAGGGGCCGGAAATACAAGCCCAACTGTAAATTACAACATGAAAGAAAAACAACAACTGAAAGGAAAAGCCGCAGCGTCGAGCCGCCCTCTTGATGTCCCACCTGAAGGGTGGGTACAGATAGCCTCCACAGCTCCTCGGGTCCACCTGACCGCTCCGAGTACGTCCCGCCCAGTGGTCCACCTCCAGGTACCGTCCTGCTCCGCAAGCCTCCACCACGATCAGCGCTGTCTGTCGTTTGCAACCAACACAACGTAGTGCGGGCATAGCCCGTGCAGGGGTGAGTATAAGCTACTCAGTAGGGACCCCGAGACCCCCGAAGGTCTCCCGAAATCCTCAAAGAATAATCCACAAAGAGAAGGTACAATCACGAAGCAAAATCCGACACGGATTAGGTATATTCCCATACATATACCAAAGTCATCAATTCCCATTCGGCTCTAACGTCCGAGCCCAAGCACAACCCAGTCCACACAGGAAGCAAAACGTATACCCACACGGGACAACACAACACAATCCATAAGGAGAGTAAACAGTAAATCCACACAGGATAGCTCAACACAATCCACAAAGGAGAGTAAACAGTAAATCCACACAGGATAGCTCAACACAATCCACAAAGGAGAATAAACAGTAAATCCACACAGGATAGCTCAACACAATACACAAAGGAGAGTAACACAAGATTCACCTCACACAGGTATACATCATCGAAAAGGTGAAAGAGATGATCAGACATAGATACTGAATCATCTAAGATGGGACCCACATAGGATACAAGACCAGCCATCGTCATTGTTTCGTTTATGCTGGGACCCACATAGGATCCAAGACCAGCACGGCTGGGACCCACATAGGATACAAGACCAGCACTAAGTAATCTAAGATGGGAACCACATAGGATACTAGACCAGCACTCTTCATTGATTCATCTATACTGGGACCCACATAGGATACAAGACTAGTATTGAATCATCTAAGCTGGGACCCACATAGGATACAAGACCAGCACAACTAGGACCCACAGAGGATACAAGACAATCTGTCTTCATTGATTCAACTATACTGGGACCCACATAGGATACAAGACCAGCACAGCTAGGACCCACATAGGATATAAGACCAGCGGTCTTCATTGATTCAACTATACTAGGACTCACATTGGATACAAGACCAGTATTGAATCATTTAAGCTGGGACCCACATAGGATACAAGACCAGCACAGCTAGGACCCACATAGGATACAAGTCCAGCTGTCTTCACCGTCGTAGTCCACTGAGGATTTCTGGACAACCGTCGTCGAGATCCACTGAGGATCTATGCACCGTCGTCGAAGTCGCAGCCATCACTAGGGTTCCCGCACACACCCAGCTCGTTCGGGAGTGTCCGCTCCACGAGCCGAGAGGCCGATACATCAACCGTCACAAAGTCCGAAGTTGATGTATCCAAAAGTTCCGTATCGTCAACAGGAACTCAACGTCGCAGACGACACGTCAATCGGACGCCCGGTCTGAGAGTTATTGGCTTTTTCGTCCTAGGGGCCCGGTTGGTTTTTAAGGCAAAACCAACCCGACCGTACTCCACCTGTGTCCAAACCTCGGGCGGAGTGAGCCAAAAGATCCATCTCACTTATAGGATCTCAACAAAGCTGACGGCGCGTCAATCGGACGTCCGTAGCTCAAGATATGAGCGTTTCCGCTCCGAAGGCCCGGTTGGTTTCGTGTACGAACCAACCCGACCGTACTCCACCTGTGTCCAAACCTCGGGCAGAGTATGCCAAAAGATCTGTATCACTTAGAGGAAATCAACAAAGCCGACGGCGCGTCAATCGGACGTCCGTAGCTCAAGATATGAGTGTTTCCGCTCCGAGGGCCCGGTTGGTTTCGTTTACGAACCAACCCGGCCGAACTGAAAGTATTCCGAAACCTTGAGTGCGATATATCTAAACGACCGTATCGATCCAAGGATCGCGTTTCCGCTAACGGCGAGTCGTTTGGTTGCTCGTAGCTCAAGATACGGCCATTTGAACGAAAACCGTCTGATGACGGGGGGTCCGGGCCCGGGCAGACCCTGCCCGACCCCCCCTGGGTCGGCCGAACCCGGTCTAACCCGGTCGGACCGGTCTGGCTCAGCCATCCCGGCCCGGCTTGGCCGAGCGGTGCGGGGTGGAGCTGCCACCCCGCGGGACACTTTCGTGGCACCCGCGGGGTGTCGGCCTGACAACCGGACTCGACTGAAGCTGCGTCCCGAGTGACGCGGGGGGGGGGGGGGGGGAGCCGCCGCCCCTGCGTGACACCTGCTGGACACCCGCGTGACACCTGCGGGACACCCGCGGGGTGTCTCCCTGGCACCGGATGCGGCTTCAGCCGCGTCCCGCGAGCGCCGCCGCCACGGCCGGTGCCACGGCGGTCTCGTCCGGCGGTGCGTCGGGCGCCGCCGGAGTCGCTCCGGTGGCCCGTTTTTCTTCCCGTCTGCGCCGTTGCTCCTCCCGGGACTCGTTCTTCACTGCGGGATCATCAAACTTCCGTTGCGGAATGTTCCGTCACAGCCTGTCAAATCCGCACAAGAACGAAGAACGACGGTGGGTCGTCAGGCCGTGTTCGTTTGGCCCGCACCCTCCGCGTTAGATATAAACAACGGGAGAAATTTTTTATTCCACACAGGAAACAACATTTTTAATAAGTTAAAAATTGTTCACAAACCCGGTACTTTAACTTTTTAAAGAATCATTTAGGGGAATATAAAAAGGGGGTAATCCAAAAATAAAATCCCTACCTCGTAGTCGTCGCGTGTGAGCGTTTTTCGTGGAATTGCTCGTCTCGGAAGGTGGAGATCGTCGCGTCGTCGCGGATGGGCGTCACGTCGTCGCAGAAAACGGCATTGATTCGGAAAACTCAATGGACCATGAAAAAATAGATTTAATTTAAATAAATAAATCCGTGTTTTGGCAAAAACCACAAAGGAGATTAAAAAAGAAAAACCGAGACTCTTACCTCAAGCAACCGATCGATGATCCGTCGCAGAGGAAGAGACATCGCAGAAAAACGTTGCAGGAAGGGAACGTCGGCGGCACGGATCACGACGCCACGTCATCGATTTCCGGGTTCGGCATTCTTCGTTGAAGACCGGCGTTCTTCACGTTCTTCGCGTTTTTCGCGAAGAAGGATAAAGGCACGAGAACTCTGTCAAACCTCTCAACGAGTAAACTTTCAGAAGACTAGTTGGTCTTATTTTATTATTATGCCAACACACGAAAAACGGTAAGTAACGAACCATCAATTCTTTGAATTAAATCAATAAAATAAACAACTCATTTAATTTATGAAATAAACCGCCCAATTAAATGGTCTGTTATTAATTTAAGAAAACGCGTTAGTTGACTTTCATAATGACGGGTTTTCGCGGGTGCGTTACATAGCGAAAAGAAACGGCGGGGCTCGTGCGGGCCCTACCTCACAAATATCCTACCGAGAGGGTAGGATATTTCTGGATAGAATCTTATCCGGATCAACTCAGCTCAAGCCACCTTTAAGTGGCTTCAAGTGGCTTCCAAGTGGCTTAAGCGAAATAAAATAAAGTTGTCGTAAAATTATTTTATTTCTTAACATTAAGCCCGAAAATTAAAAACCACGCCCGAGTGAACAAAACTCCGGAAGAGGCGTTTCTAAGAGAATACCGGTGCTACGATTTCATCGGTGCCCTCTGAATTCGATTCCGGGCACCGGTTCAAAAGTTAGAAAAACCCACTCGTCCGTTCACTGAACGTACCAGAGCCAAACTTCAAAAAATGATTCCGGGCACACCGGGCCTCGGAATCAGGTGCCGTCAGAAGCTGCGCTCTTGTAAAATTCCAAAGAAAATTAAGAAAAAAAATTTCCTTGAAATTTATTGGTCTTTACAAATTAAATATCATTAGCCATCATAAGATAACAATAATTATGTAATCATGATACATAAGAAAAATATATCCAATGAACAATAGACAATAAATCATAGAATAAGTTTTGGAATAACAAAATAGTTGATTGTGTCAATAAACTTATTCCATAAGAGGAAGAGTATCATTGATAATATGCATAAAACTATGAAACATCATTCAAAGATTGGATAAAAATTAATATATTTAAAAATCAAATTTATGGGTCACATCATGAGATCCCATGCTTATATGAAACTAAAAATGTACTAATGAATACATTATATAAAGAGATATTAAATTATAACTTTTTTAATGTTGGGTAATATAGGATTAAACTCATAATTTATCTAGATAATCATTATCAAATTTAATATCATTCACATATAACATCATAAAAAACCCATGAAAATAAAGTGTGATTTCTACAATTTTAAAATAAAAATATTTCACTTGTTATAATATAATGAACTAAGGGAAGGAATATAGGTTTCATTCAAAAAACAATTAAATTACCACATATAAAATGGGTTTAATATAATTTTCAAAATTAATTACACAAGTAAATCATTAATAATTTCATTTATAACAATTCTATGATATACTCATGGAATATAAATCGACATTAAATGATATCAAGTAACAGTATTAGAAAATATAAACGTATCACAATAATTAAGGATATGGTATTAACAACATAAAGATAAAATGAATATGTTTAAGACAATAATGTCCCAAAACAATCGATATATGGAATCTTGTAGAATAACATTCATTCGAATAAAATAAATATACTGTTTGAAGAAATAAAATGTGATAGAAGAGTTTTTTTAGAAATGTATAATGGATGGTTAATAAAAAAATATAGATACTGGTCATATAATTTACTAAATGAAACATTATCTATGTGATTTAGAGAATGATGGTGGTTTATTTCAAAATAAAATTCCACCACTATAATAATGTGTTCTTATATGGATGATGACAGAGATGAAAAAAAACACTGTAAAAGAATTCTTCGAATGGTATTACCAAATATAAGATTAATAATCAAATTTTATAATACCATGAGTTCAATAAACCAATAAAAAAATATATTTGAATTTTTAAATAACAAATTATGTAACATAAAATCCATGACTTTATATTTATATGATTATGCAAAGGAAAATTATGGTGAAACCATAAATGGATTTTTCTAAAAACATGGTTAACAATGTCATAAAATACCAACATACATATCACATTAACAAGTATATTTTAAAATGATGATGTGAATTATTTCAAATAAATTTATTTAAAATATAATTATTAATGGATGACTAAAAATGACATACTATTTATAGTGGAAATTTGGATTAAAAGGTAAAATATAAGATAATGGAAAGAAATAAACATTCTTTATACTTTGAAATTATCATTGTAAAAAAACAAAATTGTAAACATTTCATTTATAATAGATAATAATTTTTGATAATAGGGATATAAAATTACATATATCAAAATACTATGTTGTAAGAGCCCATGAAATATTTAAGAAGAACCATTTTCACTCGATGAATGAAAATTTCATAACCAAAAACCCATGTTGCTTGGGTAAAAATTGGGATAAAATCCATTTGATGAAATTTAATTGGATTCACTTTATATTTCATCATAATAAAAAATATATATGATAATTATAATTTAATGGGATTTAAATAAAACATACAATAAAAATTATGGTGTATAAAATAATAATGTCTCAAAGGATGGACTTCAAGATGAGAAAACCTTATGGTATGAGTGACATTTAAATCCACACCACTTCCAATTTTGGTATCCTTTTAATCAATGATAATATAATTAAATTACATGGAATGTATATAAAAATAAAATGAGTATGTTAAAGTTAATTTATTATCAACTAATAACCTGATATCAAAGTTATTATGGTATACATTAACAAATATGGCACAAGATATTGAATTTTAGGCAATGAACCACTTATCTCAATTACCACATAGTTGAAATGTTCTCATACTTATTTTATAAAAAATTGACATTATTAATCACTAATTTAAGAATAATTCTCATACATATATCCTTATATAAATTAATATATAATTTTTTGGTTTTTTAATATTAGTTAGTTATTATTTATTTTCTATATCACTTGTGAGTAATCATGAAGGCATTTAAAAGGATTCATAATAGTGGTGTTTTTATTCATCCATCACCCAAAATTAATCATTAATATATCAAAAAGTAATATAATTCATGTTTTTTATTATTTATAATTTTATAAAAACATTATATTGGAGTTTTTTTGAACATTAATGATGAAATTTACTATGAGTAATCTTTGATTATACATTGATAACGAAGGATGTTTTTATTCAATAATGGGTAAAATATTTTATATTATAATATAGAATATAAAGAAATAATATTCACTTATTTATGTCATATATTACCATAATTTGAACTTCCATTTTTATCCATGGAATTTTTTTATTTCATTGTTCATGTAAATGTTTAAAGGTACTGAAAAATGGCATACCATATCAAATATTTGATTAAAATGTTATTTTTTTATAATATAATTATATAACATGTATAATGATATAATTTATTTTTTTATGACATATTATAATTTAAAATAATAATATTAATAATTTAACCTATATATGTTATTTTCTTTTATGAAGAAATAGTTTTTTCACATAGAACACACTTTTGGTGTGATTAAATCATTATATTTCCTAGTGGAAAGGGAAAGGCTGGTAAAGGATTTTTCCATCATTATAGTAACCAAAATTAATATTAAAGATATTTAATTATTTATTTTAATATTATTTAATGTATTTCATTGGATGAATAAGTTCATATAAATAAATATAAATTAGAAATGATTTGTTATAAATATATACCTCACATATTGGATTATAGCCTTTGCGAATGGGTAAAAGCATTTGGGGGACGACGTTGTAAAAATATAACCTCTTAATGGTGGATAAGAATTTTTATTGGAGTTATGGATATATTTTGGGAACAAATAAGTAGGTTTTTGGGGATGTTATGAGAACATTTCCCCTTTTATAATTGAAAAAGGGATGGAATTTTCTTAAATACACCATCCTTTTTAATAATGGGAAGTTAGTGTGAAGGAAACTGGCTCCAAAGTTGAGTTATGAGGGAGAGAGGAAGATATAATGTCGACTTATCATCTATATAAACATTATATAGAAGGATTTAAACATTATTTCAACTAATAAATATTATATTATTTTACTTTAATTATTGTAGCATTTATTATAGAAGATAGTTTCTAATAAATGTCACATATACATTATTGATAAAAAATAAATTGGAACATGTTACAATATTAAGATATAATGACTCAAAATTTTTACATAATATTATCTTATTCATTTTATAAATCTGATAAATTTTAAATTTAAATTGCTATATTCATAACGTTTGAAAAAAATTAATTTTAAAAATATACCATATGTTATAAAATCTAAAAAAAATATTTTAAAAATTAAAAACAACACTCTTGAAATTAATAAATCACTTATAAAATAACTATTGTATCATGTAAATATGCTTCAGAAATTTCCAATTCATGCATATATAATAATAATTTTATAAAATTAGTATTATTTATTAAAACGATATTGTATTCTATTCACTTAAAAATCCCTTGTAGAAGAATCTGAAAAATTTATCCTAAACAACTATCAATAAAATAAATTCAGAAAAAAATTTACTTTTTAAAATTATATTTTATATAAATTTCTATTTTTCTTTTATATAATGTTATTAATCAAAATAACAAAAAAATTATAGGAAAACTTATTATTAAAATAATAATAATAAAAATTATTATTATTTAATCTAAAAAATCTAATAATGAGTCAAATAATATTTTAATAATATATTTAATTAAAATTTCCATTTTTTAATTTTATAATTTTATCATATTTAAAATTGGAGTTCATAAAATGATATATTCTTAAAAGTAATAATGTATTAAGTGAATTTTATTAAAATAATATATATTTTTCTATTTTACAATTCTGTTACTTTTACTCATACCTAATAATTCAAAAGATAGTTCGTAATGATCTATAGATAGATGATTTTTTTGTAATTTTTTTCTTATGGAGGAATTTATCGATGGAAAATTTTATATAATGGAAATGTAAAATGAAAAATTAATCCATTGCACTCAAACTATGACTTTATTTTTTTTAGCATTAATTTTTAATATAATTGATTAATTAAAGATGATTCAAATTCACTAATCATTCGTTATTTAATCACCTCTTAAAAATATTTATTATTTTTATATTATTATCATAGGATTAGTGTGATTAACCACTAATGTGAAGAAAATTACCTTTGAAATCTAAACAAAATACCACACCATAGGTCTGACCAGAATTCCACCTTCAACACAAATTTTGAAGGATAAGGTAAGATTATATAAATATGATTTATTAAACAACCATAATTTTTTAAAAAAATGATTATTTTCTTTAATAAAATGACATATAAAAATATACACATATTATAATCAACTAATTGAAATAATAATATAAAATTACTTTAAATAAATATAATTAAATTTTTTTTTCACAAATAATAATAATCAACCAATTCATAAATACTTAATATAATATTTCCATTACTTCTCTCAAATCCCCACATCATCATAATTATTCAATCTCATTAAAAATGAAACCTAAAATAAGATTTATTTATATTCCAATGAAACTATCTGTACAAAAAATGAAAAAAATGTTTTAATAAATCTGTGTGTGGAAAAGAAATTTCCAATACTTGATATTTTGTTTTCATCTTCAATATTATAAATCAAATAAAATGAGGGAATGAAAATATCATGAATTAAATAAAAACACTCCATTGTCAATGAATATCAACTTTTAATACATGTCCTTACTATAACTTGTGCCTTCCGTACCATGATTGACATGATAAACAAGAAATTAAAAAAATAATGGATTATTAAATATAACTGTAAAAATATTGGGATGTAAATTTTTCCATTAAATAAATATTGTAAAAAAATTATGAAAATATATTTCCCAATTATATATCCAAACTATTTTGGTTATCATTGATATATTATATATATAATGTATTTTAGATAGACAAATCTTCACCATGTCATGTAATTGCAATATGGAATGATTTTATCTATAATAGATATACAATTTATTTGAAGATATAATCATTTGGAGTGATAATTATATTTTTTTATTTAAAACCTCATGATACATTCTTGAGAGGTTAAAAAACATTAGGGTTGAAGTAATGAATTAACTAATAGAAGAACGAATCTCCAAACATGGATATATCTTCTTTTTTTTCTATAGATTTCTACTCATATTCTTAATCTTCTTTTTTGTTGTAGGATATGTTCTATATAACATCCCGACTCTGATTACACTAAAACAGTGCCCCAATATTTTTTGTTATAATGCCTTATGCACACCTCCCTGAATTCCATAGGCTACTGACTAGAATCCATGGCTTAATGTGTGTTTATGGGGAGACTATTCCCTCAAATTAGGGTAATAAAATAGAAAAAATAGATAATTAACATAGGAATTAGAAAATAAAAAATGTACAAAAGAAGTAAAAAAATAAAAATAGAACATTCTATAAAAATAATTGGAATTTATATATTTTAATGAATAGTTATGCAATATATAAAAATACTAGAAACCATTCATCCATCCATATAGATATTGGGGTAAAAAATAAACAAAAATAAAAGTATAGGTCCATTCTACAAACTCTAAACTAGAACACATACCTAGTCTACAAATGCATTATAACGGCACAAGCCCAATCAAAAGAACCCACACGAGCATCACTTCTTGATCAAGAAACTCCAATACTCTACCCTGTCCACAATGAAATTGTGCTCAAACTGAAAATCATATATAAATCCTATAGGAACACTGAGGTGAACATGTACTGGTGATAAATAATCACATTATGCCACCCCAATGATGAACCCATAAAATATTATTCAATTTGTTTTGGAAAAAGAAACCAATACTTTAAACCTATTTTAAATGCAACTAAAATAATAAATAAAGCCAGGAACATGTAACCAAAGTCAAAACATGTGTTTGTAATCTCGGTTAACTGGGAATGTTCCACCATTTATTACTATATCAGTATAAGTGTACATTTGTAGTCCTATAAATATAAATATATCTAAAAATTTGAATATTCATGAGTATGAAAATGTAATAACATAAAACGAAATATCAGTCGATCCATAGGTCTGTAATTTTGATTGCCTTGACAAGTTGTACAATAGCATTGAGCTGGAAATCATACAACTATAAAAATATATAATAAAGTAGATATCTTGTAATGTATTCCAAATCGAGATATACCAACATTGGCCAATTCTAGAAATAGCACCGACCATCCTCACCACCATAGGGGTATACTTGACCAACCCCTGGGTGCACCTGTACTCGCCTCCAATCATTCTAAACTAGTATTCAGGAGAAGTACATCTAGAAAACCTATAATTGTACACTTATTGAGATGCCATGATTATCATTCTACGTAAAACATGTTCAATGTTTGATCCATAGGTCCAAGTCCATAAGCGAACACCACATTGAGAAATTAGATAATCATTATATGTCTGACCCTTTGGTGATTTGTTTGGATGACTCACGGGTGAGAATCCATCCCACCCCTTGAGTCTCTAATAATTGATAAAAGAATCATCCCTACCGACCGGAATGGAATAATGAATCTAGGTATCAAAAAATGGGAGACTCCACGACTAACACCATGGTCTAGTGGCCTACTAGAGAGAGCATAATCATATAGATCATAACTAACTAGTATAGTAGAGGGTTAAAAACACTATAGACTAAAATTTGATTATAGAATAATCATCCTTATCCTATAAAAACTCAAAGAGAGAGGAATAATCCTCAAAAATCAAGATAGTGGAATCAGCCATGAGTATCATTGAATGGGATTTCATATCCCTATATCATATTCCCAATCTCAGTAACTAGATACTAGGAATCATATCTGCACACACCAATAATATAATAATCACATTTACAGTTTCAATATCCATATCACAAGAAGTACCTATGGGTATACTAGTAAAAATAAGAAATAACATGTCCTAGAATCCAAATATCATGAAGTACATATTAGTATCCCTATAATGAATAATATAGATCTCAGAATGAATGTCTGAGCATTCTAAAGGGAATTAAAGCCTCTTCACATCTGGCTAGACATCCTTCAACAAGAAAGTACCACCAGTAAACATTAATGTATCATCAATAAACAAATTGAAGTATAAAAAAGTTGTGAGGGTGTCCAAAAACCAAATAAAAACATTAATTCCTAAACCCCATGGGCATAAATGATTGTAAAGGGTACATAGTTGACACCCACTAGAATCTATACCCTATCCTAATGTACTGACACATGGTCATCCAAATAGTTGGCATCCTCTATGTCCTTGATGTAAAGAAACACCGAAAGAGGCATCCAAAATTTGATTCTCATGGTCTAAAAAACTATGTTATTATAGGTGGGATCCTTGGAAAAAATTAATGCTAGATTTAAACATTAGATCCTTAAGGTATACACATTTGTGAAGGAATCTTACTCATGATCCTCATTTGAAATGGTGTTGGATAAATCTTACACGGTATTGTCAAATGATATGTAATACTGAGCAATCCATTCTATTATTTTCATAAAAACACAATGGGTGAACTAATATTTCATTGAATATTCTATATACTCATAATAATGAAGTGTTAACCCACATGGGATCTTTATAATGACACACAAGTAACAGGATCCTACATGGATTCCTGATATTAGCTCATAGAAAAGGCATCCCTTAGGGGATCCTATAAATAAACTAGTCTCCCGACATCATAGGAAACAACAAACATATCCTAAGGGATAAGTCATTAAGTATACATTTTAATGAATATTTATAAATAGATAAGTAATGAATCATATCAGGATAATCCTCTCCCTTAAGATATAAATAAACATAGTTACACAAGGAGGAACCTATCCATTAATAAAAAAAATCTCAAGGATCTCTAAAAACACCTCCCAAGTTTCACCATCATGATATATGTGAAAAATACATATAATTCACTACTCATGGTTCCAACTTTCACTCTTGGGAGAATAGACATGAGAAATAAAAAAAAGGGTTTAATAGTGGAAGTACGTGACGTGTCTCCTTGAGCGCACTGCATGTACTCTAAAATCCCCACTTTGCCTTGTACTTATGCCTGTACTTGATATGTAAAATTAAAACTACACAACATGTATGATGGTTGTAGGGCGTGAATGAATAAATGGGTACCTTACCATGTCCATAAAATAGCATAGCCATGTACTTGACCTGACCATGTGCTTATACACGGTGTGCGACCCACACGGGGTCTGGCTGTGTAGTAAACCTGACTAGGTGCCCCTAGAATGACAGTGTGGCTGGGTACTCACCTACATGTCCATTTCCTAGTACATAATGTGTACACCATATTTCGTAGAGTTCTCTTTTAAAACATGTTCTTCCCAAAAATTGAATAATACAATGCATATTTTTCATGAACCACACACCATGTATAAGGGATTCCCCTAATAGAAAACCTATAAATCACCCTAAAACACTAATTATCATATAAAATGATGTATATCAATCTTGAATGTGTCATAAGAAATCATAAAATGAATATAGTATGGGAAAAAAATTAATATATAGGAATTTAAGGTGATTCATCAAAACAACAATCCTTTAGGCAGAATCCACTAAAGCTTAACCCATTTCTGTGGTTCTAGATTTCCACATAACGATCCACACATCCCAGTCTGCACAATGGTTCTCATTATTAAGCACAAATATTTATATTTCTCTCTATACCTCTTACATATATATCACACAATGGTGGAAACCACATGGGTGGCTTCCACATGATGCCAAGAGGATGACAAAAAAATGAAAAGAATAAGAAATAAGAGAAAATGAAATGAAAAGAAATGAAAAGTGGCCCTCGACCAACCCTAGTTCCCTACACGAGTTTATAACCCACATAGTAATAAATCTCCATTCTAGAATCAACATCAGAGATGAAATATATATTTGTTTCTCTATTATTTCCAAAATAACATGCATGAATAAGTCAATATTTTATTTACTAAACATAACTATTAATTGTTCCTCTAAAATTTTAATGGCTCAAAATTTCAAAAAAATATTATCGTAGGGTAATCATCATATTCCATGACCAACTAAGTGGTAATAGAAAAGTATACTATATTATATTCTTGGGGAAACTGATACTTTTCCCCTTCCAAGAATCAAAAATAAAAAATTCAATTTTCCCTCAAATTTGTAGTCCGAAAAAACAAGGGTCCATATAAAATCCAATTGTAAAACTACTCATCCTAGATAAGAGAAGGTGGTAAGACTATAATCCATGATACCAACCTAATAATATATACAATTAAGCTATCTGAAATATTTAATGACATGTCTCATTATGTCAACAACTGCCTCCTATACATAAGATATTTAACAATGACAGATTTGGTACTCCCCACCATTGGAATACCCAATTATCATCTCTTTATTAATTCTAAGACCAATAAATCACAAAAAATTATATATTCAAATTGAGAATTATCTTCACCACACTCAAAAGACCAATGTTATAATCCCTACCACATGGGTTACCTTACACCTATCCTCAATAATAGCATTGATAGGTTTCTTTAATAGAGCCGAAATACATTTAAAAAAATTTAATCGGTGTAGGGATGACTAAATATCATCATACTAAATATGATTTATAGATATATCATGATCATATCGACCCAAATATACACCAAGATTCTCTCAAAAGGCATGTAAATCTCCCTTTTATCCACTCCCACAATCTTGTCAATATATTATCGTGTTTATCCATGGGTTATCCACCTTTTGGAACCCCATTTTATTATTTATGTGACCACTACCTTGGTGAAAACCCCATCATTTTAACTTGAACTCCTAGGTAACCATTCCCATTAAATGTCGTGGAACTATCGGTCCTCAGATTGCACATGAATAATCATATATTTAGGATGTTTATGATACCATGCGCAACAAACATGTACCTTCATCAGAGACTAATAATCTAGAGAGTCATCCATTCAAGGATAAGATGAATTTTCTACATGGAATTTCTTTCTCATTAATCTAGAATATCAGTTGGAACACCTCTTGAAAATCAGTCACCTAACCTATTCCATAGGTTATTACATTTTTTACATCACCTGGTGTCGTTCCATTCCTGATATTCTACCAACGCTTTGACTACATTAGATATCGTTAAAACACTGGTCTGCTAAGATAGGAACCCGAAAATTCCTCCCCATTAAAGCGAGTATTAAAACCAATCAATCTTAAGGTGTTTTTTAAAATATGAAGGCCTTAAAAGCATATTAAAAAAAACTCAAGCACCTACAGTTTATCGATAAACAAAAACAAGCGTGAAAATATGGTCACAGCCTAAAGAGGAATAGGAAAACATGGGCCTACCACTCTCACACGATTTTACATTGAAAAAAATGGATATATACCTATAATTGTTTGAGTAAAAACTAAGTTCATATAGGTATTCCATTGAACACTAATGAAAAACTCATACAAATGTGTCAAATGTTTTGACCACCTATCCAAAAATACAAAACCTCTTTAAAGAAGTTAAATATCAAAATTACCTATAAGGGTAAAAAATATATATATCCTATAAATTCAAAATCCTCATCGATCATTCTCAGATGAAAAAACTCTGTATAGGTCACGATACCGTTGGAGAAGAGTCACTGAACTACCACTCATAGGAAATCAGTGTGTGGTAATAACCCATAACTGTAAAATTTTAAAGAAAGTTCATGTTATCCTTCAACAACATTCTCAACGATTTGACAATATTTGCAGACCTAAGAAAAAACAACATATAAGGCCTATAATAGAAAGGCATAACATTTTATATCAACCTACTAGGGTCATTGAACATTCAGTGCATGCGGTCATCTTCATCAAACTCACAACACAATTCTTCAATATAGATCCATATGACCCTCCATAAAAATAATATA
Organism: Viscum album; assembly: GCA_963277665.1. Classification (NCBI taxonomy): domain Eukaryota; kingdom Viridiplantae; phylum Streptophyta; class Magnoliopsida; order Santalales; family Viscaceae; genus Viscum; species Viscum album. The sequence goes on along the minus strand of OY728146.1, from coordinate 1,772,060,168 downwards.
TATATATATATATATTTCAAATAATATTGGACCATTTAATCAATAAATACACACAGTAATGGGCCAATATAATGTGAATAATAATGTACCAATATTATGAATGATACACCTCTCACCATAGAAACTAAGAGTCAAAACCCATCTCTGATCAAGAGCCAATTTACTATTTTATATCCTTACATCCACATAAATTGTGCATATATCAACAAAAAACATATAACTATATAACATTAAACAAAACATTCCCATACCCATTGAAACCCATCGATCCATCGAGAATAAATGTTCTCCATACACTAGTCTGATATTAATGACATGTTTCAACAGATTCTAGATAATCATGTCTAATATATCCCAAATAGTAATGATCTGTAAACAAATAGTAGGGATAACACTTTGTAATGTCTTAACCTGAATTCCACTAATATGGTTACCCTATCATTGTGGTTACAAGGCCTCAACCATGTCTACCTATATTTTAGAGGCTTTTGAATTGTATAGAGGTCATAGGGTATGATAGTGTGGAGACTATAACCACATAACATAACAAGAAAACATGATAAATTGATACGCCTCATACAAAAAAGTTAATAAATATATTGTAGAAGTATAAAATAACTAAAATAGAAAATTATGTAATAATATATGAAAATTCAACAAAATCCTGAACATATATTCCATACAAACAACACTAGTCACTTATTGGGCCCAACAAACATATACATGATTACAAAAGAAAATGAAATAAATGTACAAGGCCTTACAACTAAATTTGGCCTAGAACAAATACCTAGTTTATAGACATTGTAAAACTATACTATCTTGATAAGATGAACCCATACAAGAATCTCTGCTCATTCATGAAACTCTAGGTCTCCTCTGTATCCTCCACAAAACTGTTCTCATCCTCAAAAAGTATACCTAAGGTATACATAAAAAATAAGGTGAATGTGTAAGGGTGAGAAATAATATCATTAGTACATCCTAATAATTAAATAATAATATATACTTCCATAAGTGCATGAAAGAGAACAAAATATGCTTAGCCTGTCTAGGAAACATCTGAAATGATAAATAATTCCAAAAATGTGAAACCACTATCCAACCCCAGGCCAATAATCATGGTAAAATGGGAATGTTCTACCATGTATATCCATATTTAAATATATTTACATGTAATGTATCACACAAATACATATATAAAAAATATGTATATTGAAGAAAAACTGAATTAAATAACATAATACCAAATAGTAGTCTATTCATTGGTCTGTAGATCCAATCGCTTAGACATCCTATGATAGGAAACTAATATGGATGTTGTTCCACTGAAAAAATTTATAATTAAGTATATATATAAGCTTTTAATCCAAATAAACATGTACCTAAATAAGAAAATTCTAGAAATATCATTGAGAAACCTACATCACCCCAGTGGGATACACATCCAACCTTGAATCACTTGAACTCATCTCCAATCACTGTCATGTAGGATTCTAGGGAAGTTTATATGTACATCATGTAAATATTCACTAATACAGATTCCATGATACTCATATCATTTATATAAAATCCAATGCCTAAGTCTTAGTTATTGGTACATAGGTATTCATGACATTCGAACCCCAAAAATTACCTAAGGGTCTGACCCTTTGGAGATCGGTAAGGATAACCCACCGTTGATATTCTATTCCCACCCAAGGATTATCCAGTAAGGGATAGCAGAATCATCCCTACCATCGAGAAAAAGTGATCATTTGGGGTATCCAATGATGTGATATTCCACACCCAACAAAAAAATAAATTAACCAATTTGGGAGAGAATAATAATAATATAATAAGTCTCTAGTTGAGGAGAGACTGATCATCCTCTATAGACTACAAGTTAACGAGATCATAATCATCAGCTTCATATAATATCTCATAGAGATAATAATCATCCTAATCACTTAGGAGAGATGAATCATCAATGTTTATCATTAATAGGGATATCAATACTATATATCAATGTAATGTGATCAATAGTTGGATACCGGGAAGAAATTATGAAAATCCAAATAATATAATAATCTTATCTATTATATCAATATCTAGGTCCTCGGTTGTACCTATGGGTATAACATTAATGAAAAAGAAATGCATGTTACATAATCCAGATCCTATGAAAAATTTCTAGGAATGATAGTAATGAGTAAGACACATCCCATGAACATCTATGAGGAATACCAAATAAAAATAATGAAGCCTCAAATCATGTTTAACAGCTTCCAACTTGTATTTAACTCCAGTATTTATTGATTCATTAGTAATAAAAATATATTATCATAAACAAAATAGTGAGGGTTTTCGAGTTCCTAAATATAACACTAATTCCATATCACAAGGGAATTATTATATGAAACATGTTATAAAGTGAAACACACTACCGTCTGTACCCAATACATAGATATTATCTTATGGTCGATCATACTATGGGTCCCCCATTGGGTTCCTAAAGTCAAAACAGTAAAGAGGAATACTAATTAGGAACCCAATGGTCTAAATAAATGTTAAGGAATCAAACATGAGATCCATATATAACAAGGTAATGGAGGAGTATATATGGTACCCTCAATTAATACAAATTAGTGAAGGCATCCTACTCAGATCTTAGTTTAAAAAGGTGAAGGATGATTCTTATATGGGATCCTTTAATAGTAATAAATATTAAGGCATCCTAAAATGGATGCTTTGGTCAACACATAGGGTGAATGGTTCCTACATGGGAACCAACATATTCATATAGGAATAGAGATTAATTCTAAATGGGATCCAAAGAATGGTAAATAGGTAAATGGATAGAATAACGGATTCTCTAGAGCATATCATAACTGAAGGCATCCCCTAGGGGATCTTCGAATGAAAATGGCCTCACAACCACTTTTTAAAGAATGTACATATCCAAATGGATATTTCCTCAAGAAAGAGATATAAATAGTGATTCTAGAGAGATTTTCCATTTCTAATATTGTAATATCTCTCACCCTTAGGGGATAATGGAATTAAATAACTCACGGAAAGTCCTCTATATAGGGAAAACACCTAAAACACCACCTAAGAGTCCTCAAAATAGATCACTAGTTTCACCATTGTGATCTCTGGGGAAATAACATATAATTTAATACTCATTGATTTAATTCCTACTCCTATGACTAAATAAATGAAAAATAAAAAATGGTTACAAATAGGTAGTACATAGTGTGTCTCTTTGACCATATGGAATGTACTCCAATATCCATAACTATGCATGTAATTTTACAATTACGTGTTGTGTGAAGCCCATATACATGACATAGAGGATGGGTATAAGGACTGATCCCTAAATTTTTTCCTTTCATCTTTCCCTCAAATGGAATGGTCATTTACTTTGTTAATCCATATAGTGAAACATGGTGTGCGGCTCACATGGGGTCTCGCCATGTACTCGTCACGACTATGTGCCTCGAAACAGGAATCCAGGAGGTGTACTCAACTAAATATACATGTCCGAATACATGGTCTATACACACAATGACATGGTATGTATAATTAAATCTTCTTCTTCCCCAAAATTGATAAAAAAAATTACTTGTGTTTTGAGAACTACATGGTGTGTAGATGGGTTTTCCGATATAAAAAACCTTGGAATCACTAAGAAACTAACAATTTCACCACAATGTAGTAGATAAATCCTAAATAGATCCAAAGAGTGAATAAAAGGATATTAAAACATGAAAATCATTATGCTATGTGTATTTATAGTGATTCATAAAAATGACCTACCTATGGGATGAATATGCCAATGCTTCAACCATTTCCATGGTCTATGATAACTGTACGACAATCTGTTACACTCTAATATCTAAAATATCACCTCTCTTTCTTCCTCCCTCTTTCTATTTCGCCTATCCCTCTTTTATCACTATTGCATTAAGGAGGAACACATTGGGGGGAGAAAAGAATCAATGTGGATGTCGTAGAGAGAATGAAAACAAAGTAAATAAAAAAAGAAATAAAAAACAATATAAAAGGTGGAGTCGGTTGGCCCTGACACCCTAAAAAACTTTATACCCCACCTTGGAAAAACATAGAATTAAAAATCATGGATCGATTTAGAATCTAAATCAATTTACAATCTCAAAATATATTTCAAAACAAACATGTGAGAGTAAGTTAATATTTACTTTTTTCATCATTAATTATGAATTATTCCACTATAATTATAATATATTAGAACTACAACTAACTCATGTCCTATGGTAAGCATTATATTTTATTTCTAATGGAGTGGTTATAATAATTATCCTAGATAATATTCTTGGACAAAATAGAGAATTGATTCGCCTTAAAAGCATCTCAAAGAAACAAAAAATCAAATTTCGAATCAAATTTTTTATTTGAAAAAATACATGTTCTTAAACTATATTAGTTCAACTTTAGTCATTTACCCTTATCTATTTATTTAATTTTAGTTAATTTATTAATTCATTCCACAATAGATACTATCTCAATTCATGATTTATCTTACTAGGTTTTCTAAAACTCAAATTCTGCATTGGACATTTCCTAAGGTTCACCTTACCATTCAATTTCATTTTCTGAGAATATAATAATTTTATGTTCCTAAATAATTTAATAATTAGTTTTATCTTATAATATATCCCCAAAAATATAAACAACTAGTTCATTCAAACTATGAAATAAATTTTTTATCAACACAAAACCTTTATTGATTTCATTAATATAGGACATTATCATTTCCGGATGTTTTAATGATCTTTTTATTGATTCAAATATCTATTAAATGAAATTTTCTATATTCCTCTACACTTAATAGGTTAATTTTTGTGTAATCTAGTGGAATTATTTCTATGATTTTCATTTGTAGTTCTACATTCCATAACACATACATATGGTCGATAATAATAATCACTTGATCCTTGTTTTTATTGTAATCCTTATAATTTATTATTTTCATCTAAGAAGGATTTATATATTTATTAAAAAATACCAATATGTTTATTAAAACATTTTAATCATCATGTATAAAATAAATCATCACAACCATAGTTAAATAAATTTTGTATGAAGTAATTAATTACATAAAAAATAAAAGTAGGGAAAAAGGCATTCTAATGTCGTTATATTAGTTTTCTCATGAGAAAATAGTGACATGTTTTGTGGTTTAGATCCAAAATCCCAACATTAGGGTAACATAGTCATTTACGTTGATAATTTTCAAAAAAATTACAAGTGGACCACTATTTATTGGATGAGGCATTTTCCCTTTGCCATCTATTTGCGAAAATTCATTGTGTGGAATATTTTCTGGTATATTCATATTTATTAAATAAATTTTTTTGTCCCCACATTAATGAAAAAAAACTATATCCAATAGAATACTTAGATAAAAATTCCAAATTAATGGCTCAGTAAAAGGTTGGTAGTTTTACATAAGTAAGTTATAAACATCATGCAATTACTATGACCTAGGTCGATTCTATTTAATCCATATTAATTTTAATTAATTGATGTTATTAAAATTCCTTATCTATCATATCATCCATTTTATACACAAATTTAAAAACCCATATTGATGACTTGTAATGAATAGAATTAATATTTAGGAGAAAAATTTAAGAGGTAATGATTGTTTTGGATTAGTGTGTAACAATATTTAATCAAGAATTAATGAAATCAAATCTTGATGAATTGATAATTTACTATGATTTAGGGATCAAAAATTTCAATTCAACCTCATTATAATTTTACTATTTGACAACTCTCATAGTATATGTATTGGGATAACTTTGGAGTTCAGTTTGGTTGAAAAATAATAATATTTTTGGTGTAATAATGATATTTATAAACATTCTATATTTGGAGTTCTTGACTACATGATGTTTAGTCCAATGAAACATTTCTTTTAGTTATTTGGAGAATCACAGGTTAGAGATATTGTCCACAATAAATGATATCAATTAAAAAATCCTTGAATGAACCTATTGAAATAGAACATAGTGTTTGGAAATGTACATAACAAAAAACCCCTTATTGGGGATATAATATATTTAATTACACACACTCCTAGGCTGCTAGGTGACATGATAATTCTTTAGTCAGGTTATATGAAAGGAAACTATGTATAAGATTTTTTTTGTATTATCGAGACTTATCCTGTACATCGAATGTATATACCATGATGTTAGGAGGTACTTACTAGGTGAGGGGTTTTGGGTGTACACATCATTCACTCCTAATACTAAGCATGTATGATCATTTTTGGATGAATTATTTTATCTTTTGTTCCATTGTAAATGTTTATAAAAACCTGTATCCCATTTTAGGCAAAATTCTATATATAAGGAGAGGTTTTAGTCCTTTTTTTATTTTATCTTATTAGAAAGTTGAATTAGTGTGACTTATAGAATTTAACCCATTGGGGATGATAATAATATAATGAAATTTAAGGAGAGTATTTATGAGGGTGGTAATCATTTTTGTGTACATTCAACTAGCATATGTGAGATCCTAAAAGATTATGGATATCAGTCCAATATGAGAGTTTTAGTTGTTATAGACTCTTTAAAGGATAGAGTATCGTATAATTTGGTGTTTGAATTGTTAAGGTCTATTAACTATTTCAAATAGAGTAATTTTAAGGAACAAGGTCAAATGTAGCCTTCTTTCCACTCTCAAAAAATTTAGCAGTAGTGCATGTTTTTTTGATTCATATTATGTTGGGGTTCTTCATTCAATCCTTAGTCAAAATTACGCAAATATATATTATTATTTTTGGAATAAAAATATATATTATCTCAACTCTATTTCATCTCGAGTTAACATTTTTATTGATGAAGTATTAAGCATAGACTATTCATAATGTTCCCTTCCTCTAGACCATCATTTTTATGTCATTTTGATCTTGGAATCATGAATCCACAGATGTGGATATTATTCCCTCATATTTCAGTTGGAGAACAACTTTGGCTCTTTCCTCCTCATTGATGAAGATTATACTCCCCTATAGACATGGGTCATGGTTTATTCTCCCTATGTGGTGATTTTATATATCCCCTGCATTATAGGTGAGGTTTATTTATCTAATAAATTTTATTATTTACTCATTATATCTAGTCTCTCACCTTTACAATAGGGTGAGATCCATGAAATGATTAAATTATTTCTATTGTTTTATTTTTTTTATTTTAGAGATAGATTGGTTACCATGGTTGATGTCACATTGCCGAGTCTATGTTTTAAGGTGAGTTATGGCCCCCATATAATGGTTTATAATTTCATGTCTTCATGATAACGATGGATGATCAAAATATATATTTCATAAGATATTAGTATATTGAATCATTATTTTCCATATCCCCCACATAAATGTTTACCCAATAAAGGATTTTGTTTGGGTGGTGATTTTTATTCCTATGGTGGACCTATTGTTAAATTTAGTGGATGTGGAGAACTTTTCATCTATATTTATATCTAGTTTGGTGAGGATTTTTTTATCTCTTGTTATTATTCGAATAGAGCTTCAACATTGGGGGAGGAATATAATAATTTTACCATGATTTTAATGAGATCATTGCTAACAATCCAAATCTATGGTTAGTTTGTGGTGGAATGGGGCCATTTTTAGTGTATGATATTGTTAGAGTAGTTTTAGGTATACTCCTTTTCATTGGGTTAGGAGGATATTATAGAAATTTTATATTTAATTAGATGATGCCCTATTATTTTCCTCTAATGAAACTAGATCATTAAGATGTATTATAATTTATTGATGTTGTCCCTTACAACGGAATTAAGGGGTTTGTCATCTACAAACTTTCAAATAGGGAGATGGATTTCAATGATCTTAACATCAATTAACATAGGAAACTCATTGTTTAGAATGAGATGAAATTGTTTTTAATCCCTTACTATTCCCTAAGGGATTATTAGGAAATATATTTTTTTGTGTGGTGGAGTGGCTGTTTCACCACAATGTTCCCTTCTTTCCTCCTGTAGATTTATGAGGTTATTTTTATTGGAATTAATTGTGAGTTGACACACATCCCCATTTCCAATTTTATTTATGGTTTCATAATATATATTTCTACAATCATAGTTGAAAATCGTTTTCTCCTACACATGTTTTTTCTTTTCATATGACATATAGGTTAGAGAAAACTCATGAAAAGAGCATTAACATCATGGAATGATGGAGCTAGAGAATTGATATGTTTAGAAAGGTTCATTTCATGTGATTATTGGGATGGAGGTTGGATATATTTTTGATCCCTGTTTTGATCAACCTATTCTGTTTTTATCATGTGTTTTTGTGATTTATGTATATTCCTATTTTTTCAATATTAATTATATTTTATAGGTTGAGTTGATATGCAGTTGTATAACATTATATTATTTATATCATCATATTAGGTATATGTATTGTGGTTTTTATTATACTTTTTTTGTTGGATCATCGTAATTATTGGATGCTTTGGTTAATTCCTCCAATATATTTATTATATCTTATTAAGGATGTATGTATCATTTGATGTATTGGTGGAGGTCTTGGGGAGTAATTATCATCTATCCCAACCAAAAAATGGGTGACAGTAGGATGGTTCATGTCATAGAGGTATCATAAAATTATGTTCCAATAATTGTATTTTAGATATAGTCCTCCTATAATTTATGGTTCTTTACAGTGGGGGTTAATAAAATTAATATAGTTTTGGATTAGTGAATAGAATAGTGTACCAGTCATAGGATTGATAGAAGATGTATTTCTATACAAAGAATATGATAATATTGGTGATGATATTGATTTATTAAATCATTTTTATTGTGTAAAATAACATCTATTCATGCACCAAATTTTGGTTTCTGTACTGTTAGTTTTCTTAGTGTTATATCCCACATTCCAACATTATTCCATTAAATAAAAAGGTTTGATTCCTCTATTAAAAATTATGATTCAAATGGTGTGACATAAAATTTTTTATGGGTGATTAGAGAAATAGGACTACACATGGATTAGTTTGATAGCTATAAAATTCTCTGCATGAGGAGATGATATAATGAATCATTTGTTTGGATTGGTATTTCACCTTGTTTATGTTGAGATCCTCTACGTGAATAGAAGATGTAGTTAGTATTCCACTAATATATATCATATAGGGATATTTTGTCAATGGAGTGTGTATTTATCCCATATAAGAGCATTTAAGAGATATTGATACTCTGTGGGGGTCGGTATGACCAAGTCTATCGTGGATTATCTGATGAGGCATGGCCAGAAAATATAAAAATTTGTAATTTTGTATCCCACTATAGATATATGGTTGTGGTCAACCATTCATGGTATATGGGTCTTTTATTAAAAATCATGGTTTATATTCCATTAATTGGATTAGGTGTGGGTCAACCATAATGTTTTAGGTATATTTATAATATATTTGGTAAGGTGATGGTCATACATTATCATATATTAGTGTTTTTAATGTGGCAATATTTGGGTTTTTTATCTTTGTGTGTTGGTGTCAACTATCGGTTTGGGCATGTGTCCTCCTTAGTAGGGGTAGGATTACCCTCACCTAACATGTGTTTTGTTCAGACATGGGACTACATTAACCTTGATTCTACTAATTTGTTGGTCCCGCAGACTACAAAAGAATATTTTTACCCCAAAGGGAGGTCATGGGTTGTAACACATTTTACCAGATCAAAAAAAATTAAGAGTGGAAAAATAAAATTTAATTTAGAACATTTCCCTATAACCCAGTGGTACCAACCTGTGGGGAGAGCCTAACTGGGTTATGGGGAGACCACTCCCAGAAGAATAAGATATTACAGTAATTCCTTAATCTATCAAAAATTCAACATGATAATTCTAAATAACATATGTCCAAATTTATTTTTGAAAAATGGATCCTCATGGTGCCCCATAATCCCAAAAATAATGAAGTAGATTTATTTTAATAAAAAAAACTCATTATAAGAAAAAACATACCAAGTTTTATCTATGTATAATTACACATAAGTGTTTTTTGGAAAATATTATACATGTTGTTTGGTAAAATATAGAATGCTTTCTCATCATCATTATCAATAATTTTAATGAACTTCATCCACACAAATAACATGTGAGTATTACATGTTGAAAATAATCCAGTCATAACACATTACCTCCTAACTAGTACATATGATCCATTTGTAGTCTCATCTACTAAAAATATGATTTCTTCCCCAAAACAAAATCAAAATCATATAATAAATCTTAGTAAAAATACTAGACATAACCTAAACACATGAGTTTTAAATAATAAAAACATGTGGTAGTTATGCCTCTTAATTTTCTATAGATAATATATATTTCTAAAAAACAATAGAACATTTGATATTAACCTCCAATACCCTTATTTAACAACTCATACAACATCACAAAAATGAAGTCTATGTAGGGATTCCATATGACATCAAGAATGCCTCCATGTATAACAGAGGCTATGGAACAATGTGGATGACTTAATATTGTTAGGGGCTTAATATTCATAGTAAAATAAGTTTATAAGTTCATTCAGTAATTTAACATAATCATTTATTTTCCATCCATACAATGTACATATGATAGACCTATAATCACAAAAATAATCATCCTCACAGACACTCAAAATCCTGAATAGAAACTAGAACATATGTTTATGATGTGGGTCAATAAAAATATTGACAACTATATTGGGAAAAAATAATTAGGAATCTTTCATATAAATATGATAATTTCATATTGAACTCTATTTTCTAAAAATAACTAAAATTAAATTTCATTGGTCCCTGACCAATATTAACTAACAATCCTATCAATTATTAAATCTCTAGACAATATACATTGTAAAAATTAAAAAATTTCCTCATCCTTCCTCGTTATTAAATGAACCTACGAGTCATTATTTCTTCTTCATAGCAAATATTTATGGACACTAATAAATATTGCGATTATAACTCAAAATTGTAGTATCCACGTAGTCTTTAGAATAACATGTAAATTAAGTTACTATTCATTTCATATGAAAATATTAAAATATATATGATAAAAATTTAAATAATAAACCACATTGATAACAAATCTCTAATGTGACACCCAAAGTTGACTATTCCAGCTTTGACTCATTTTTGGATTTCAATGGGAATCATACATTACTTTGGGGAAATATCTTACCTATCATAGGATCCAACATACCAATATATATAGAAATAATTTTCATATCATAGGGAGTGTCCTAGAATAAAAAATAATGTATTAGTCTCATTTGGTTCCCAGGGAGTATCCTAAGAATCCTATTATATCAAGTACGAGCATAAAATTCTTGGAATCCTAGGAATCCAACATTTTCGGATATATTATATAGATCCTAGGTGTCACTAGTAATCATGATTCATTAAGAATCACTCCATCAACCTAAGGAAATAGATGGGATCCCACAATAATAGATATGGATCCTATAAAGGTAATCCCTTTCATTCATTCATCAATATATATGGATCATATGGAATTATTCAATGTCATACCTTCACCATAAATATATTTTTTATAGAAAGGATATGTCTTTATCAATCATTTATGGATCTGAAATAGGTAATGTATGAGATATATTCTTTTATCATGAACCTCTTGATTCAAGAGACACTGTCCATGATACCTGTTATCAAATTTCTAGGGCCCCTCTTCAACCATGTATTTTATTGTAATAATTATAATAAAAAATATGGGTTATCCACATTCCCAAACCATATCTTACAACCATGGTCATCCTTTCAACTTCAATACCACTCATTTTTAGAACATCGATAATAGTCCCAAATTATTTATTTTTGGAATATTTAACACCAATAACTATCTTTTCTATATGTATAGGTCAAACAATATATTAATTCCATCTACATAACTAGGGAACCCTCAATTTTCCCCTATATCTCCTCTAATTACAAAAACCATACATGGGATCCTATATCTAAATTTAATCAATACAGTTAAAACCATCCACTCATAGGTCTTAGGATTCCTCAGCATCATTTGGATCATCACACTATATCACTATCCATATTATACAGTCAATAAGTGTAAGTCCTTACACACAAAACATACCTAATATATACTATGGGAATTCTAATCATGTACTAACACCATAATAGGGGAATAACATGTACCCATTTCTCTAATCCTATATCTTTGTAGTTCTATTTCAATTCATCATTCCATCATAACCTATATGGTCCAATCATTACAACATTCAACCCAAGAATCTTTAATAAATCAATGGGAATCTAACTAAGTAAACCACATTCACATAATTAATTTATTTAGTTTTATACTAAAAGGGGTTTATATATCTCATGGTATACTTTTATAATCATGGAATCGACCATCGATAGTTCAAGAATAATGTTATTTGATAAGGCCCCCATGACCATTAACACATTTTTTCAATATATGGTTTTTATTTAAATTAAAAAATATATTTATTTTCAAAATTTAATGTATTTTAGATTTTATAAAGCTTGTGAAACCACATATCAAAATATATATATAAAATTTAACTCACTTAAAGGGGTATTTTTGGGGGACCACCTATCTCATTTACATAGTCACTCACCTTGAAACTGACACACGAAAATTCTTGTAGAAGATTTCAGAATAATGAATATTAATTTTTCATTAATATATGTCCCTAAATAAATTTATATAATTTTATTTAATAACAAAATTTTAAGAAAATAATTTATACATAGATATTTAAATAATTTCTTAGAATAATTAGTGATTACTGTCCCCATTTTGATGCCACAACAAATGAATTTATAGAAATAGAATTATTCATTAAATAAATGAATATTTTATTTTATTATTAACACCATATTTAATTTATATAAAAATATATAATTAATATCATAAATTATTAAATTATAAATTATAATGTTAATTAATTTGGTATAAATAAAAAATTATTATCCATTAAAACCTATTTTAATAAAAACTAATAATTAATTCAAATGAAGGTAGGAAAATGATTTCTTATAGGTTTTTTGTTAAATCTGTTTCCCTAACATGAGGGTCCGCAGAATAAATGTTTCTACTTATACCCTTATAGAGAGAGTAGTAACTTGAATAATGGTAACCATGGTTACCCATACACATATTCTTATAACTATATAAGGATAATTAAAGTTAACCATACATAGAGGCTTCAAGTTATATAAGGGTAAAAACAACTAGAATTTCCCATTAACATCTACATATTAAATTATTTAAAAATAATCTTTCTCATACATTGAAAATGTGTATATTGAAATTAAATTAATCATACCATGAAAAATATTCTACATTTACTATGTTTTATAAAAAATATATCCCAAATCACCCATCATAATCGATATTGCATGAAAAACGTTTCAAATGTTGAATCAAAAAGTGGTATGGAAAATATAGAAAAAATATAGACTTCGAAGTGGTAAATCTCATATAACCCAATGCATGGAGACGTGATCAATTTCCACTACATATTATATAGCTCAAATCAGGTCCCTTAGACATATTTAGAGCACATTCATCCTACCCTCTCAATTTGTAGGAGTGACACATAAGGAGAACAATACCCCATTCATGTACATATGAAGATAAAATGGATGGGGATGAAATATAAATAATTTAATTTAAATAAATTTACTTAAAATATATATTAAAAATGTATTATCATGGGGATCACACCACAAATAGAGTTTTAATGTAAACTTGGAGAAATCACACATTTAGGATTCAACTGTGGAGTATGAATTCTAATCCATTAAATTAGTGCTCACATAAATGATAACATTTAGTATTAAATTAATATTTATAACAATATTATGGATAATATAATCAACTAAAAAAACTCACTAAAATCCTTCCCAATTGTAAAACCCCCATTATAATATCAAATGAATATTAAATATTGGTCTGGAATCATCTACAGTGTGAAAATATCATTTTATCCCACGTATGTATCCATATAAATAAAATAAAATATTCTTTTAATTTTACTAAACATAAAAGTGAATATTTTTATATAGTCTATCCAACTATAGGGTTATATTACTGATAAAATATTGAATATGGATGTTATACCCTTTTGGTGTGGCATCTCAATAATTTTTGGGGGCATATGATCCATAATATGTGAGGTTTGTATTTCCGTTGTTGGTTTATAAAAAATAATAAATATATGTTTCATTTCAAACAAAGTCTATTATTAATGTGACATTAGATTCAAATTGTTCCTAATTATGGTCCCCAGATCGAAGTTTGGCACTGCTTGATAAGATCATTTAATTGGATAACAATGGGTATAATATCTTGGCAACCAAGATTAGGAACCTTGGAAGGATGGGTGTTTTCTCACATGTGTGTGTGAGGAATCCATTTTAATAAGAGACTACGATGGATTATTATAACAACAATAATTATCCATATTGTTTTATGTTTTTGGATATACCATGTAGGTTCCATCATGTTTGAAATGTGATCAACAACAATTTTTTGATTTCTATGTGCCTTAATAGAAAAATGTATATCCTCTCATTATTGAATTTATATTTGGATATTTTTTGATATATTGGGAACTTATGAACAATAAAATGTGTCTTGGCGTATTTCATTATGGTGATTATTCATCATTATTTCCAATAATGGAAAGAGATTATTTTTCGATGTATGTTTATAGGAAATTATTCCATTCATAGGGGGACCAAATAATATTATTATGGTAAGGGGAATTCACCCTTAGAGTGTGTTTGGATGAATATATATGATTATAAGACATTTAATATTCACACAGACTAGTTGTGGTCCACATCTATAAGTGTGATACCAATTTTTTAATGTTAGATCAAACGTTAAAGGATGTAACCAATTATTTCATTGGTTAAAGTGAATTCTTATGGAATAACATGATTCATTTCATAAATTTAACATATAAATTTATCTATGATTATTTTTAAATATCAATGAGGGGTTTTATATTAATTTTTCTCTTTTAATCCCTTAGAATTTGTCATTGTCATTCATTGGTGAGACGTGTCAGACCTTATGAGTTCGATAGCTATGGGTAACGAATTTACATGCGGGATTTTATAAAAAATATTTTACCTCTCTATTTTTCGTTTAAATTGATTTTGTGGATATTTACAATAATTTATCTTGGGTTGTGTGTAATATATATTGTTCCACTAGTTATAATATTGGTGTTTGAGATAAAAAATATGTTGAATTCATATTCTGATGGTGATGTAATAGCTCATCTGTGCTAAATGATGACTTTGATGAGGATTTTGGTATAGAATATTCATCCCAAAATCCATTCATAAGGAAATTATAGATGGTTTTTTAAAACTGGAACCTAAAATTAGTCATTATTGATCATTATTATAAAATAATTTTTAATAGTTGTATTTTTGGACTCTTATTATATTTTTTCCACACTTGATATGTTTTATGTTAGTGGGTGTTAATAAGATTATATTTTCTAAAAATAATAGTAATGGGGATTCCACTTTCAAATGTGGGATTCATAATAACAATATTAATTTGTTTTATTGATGAATTGTTTAGGATTGATACCTATTGTTCATGTAATTTCATCATATACATATATTATTATCATCTCGTTGTGGGAAGAAATGGTTATGGTATAAAATTGAGATTTAAATTATGAATGTAATGTGTCAGTTTGGTTAAAAGCATCTTCATTGATGGGATGAAGTGGGATAGTGATATCAAGGAAATGGGATCATGGATATATTATTCACCTTATATGTTTTGGGAAAGGGATGTGTTCCGATGTAATATTTGTTTGGGATCTTTGCATGTTATGTGGATTTGTGATTATGAATGACTTCATGGGATTTCTTGCCATAATTTCACATGATAATGGGTTAATGTATTCTTGGTGACTTTTTATAAATGTTTCCCTTTTAGGTAGAAACATCAATAGAGGTGGGGAGGATGTATCGATCTGATAACTCCCATGGTTCATCCTTGACAAATTTTAGTGTTTTAGATCCCAAATCGCCTATCATGGGTAATATAGTAATTTTCCATAACATAAGAACACATGTAACAATTTTTGAATATAACATTATTCTCAAGATTAGATATTAACCCTTGGGGTGAAATTTTGGGTAATTCTAAATACGTTGTTTTTAAGGGATTTTTATTATTTATAAATTATTTATTATTTATCCCCACACATGTGAAGGTCATTGTTTAGAAAATAACCATATAAAGAAATTTTATATTCATTTCTATGTTTGTAGTAGGTGTATTTACTAAGGTGAGGTATTGAAGAATAAATTGACCAAGCCCTTTCTCAATTACATTTAATGGAAATTTATTTTCATTAATTATAAGTATTAAAGTAATAATTATATCTTCCCTCTTCCACTAATTATTAGAGGCCACAGCCCCCTTTGAAAATTTTGAATAGAGAGAATCATGGTAGAGGGAGATCAATCTAGAGGTGACTAGATGTTTGGGTTAAGGTGATGTGCTCTTGGATTCAGAATCAAGGGTATGAAATCACGAAGATTCAATGATTCACCTTTTGAATGAGATAATTATATTAAATTTGTTATTGTTATGATAAAATATTAGATTATTTCCCTTAGAATAATACTTAATTAATATTTTTATTTAGTTCATGTTGGATAGACATTCAGAGTGTTTCGTTGATTTGGGCCACTCAGAAGAATTATCCAACTATAGTTACCAATTACACAATGTGAAGTCTCATAATACACAGATTACATTTGTTATTAAGTTATTTTGTTAAATATGATGTCCAAAATGTGTGATGAATATAAATCCACATTGGTTTTGATGATTTTTATACCTGACATTAGGGTATTCATTTATAACATTAGACCCCTTAGTGAGGTACATAGTGAGTACAAGTACACCCCATGTTAGGTTAAATGATAATTCTTGTGTTATAGTACATGACTGGGTATGAATGAATACCCTAAACTACACATAATAGGTTCATATCTTGTACGAGGGATATAAATTTCCATCCAAAAATAGGAACTCATCCAAAGTGAGTCTCTGGCAGTAACACACATATTACAATTACATGTTTTATACTATAAATTTGGTCGGGTTTTGTAAAAATTATTTCCCAAGAGTATGATTTTAAAAAATTTTCATTCCATTATAGGTATTATTCAACAATAAATGTGATGGCGGGTTCCTATTTTCTATTATATGGAATTTTATAAGTGGTTTACGGTGATTTTTGCAATTAAATCCATTGTAAATATAAAATTAAATTAGATGTCATAGAAGAGATAATGTAAGGGTACTATACATTCCATGTTATATTTGCCTATTGGGAATGGGGCCCTCAAATGTTTATAGAGAGAATATACTATTGAGATTTATTCATGGCTATAGAATCCTCAGAGGAGAGAGGGTAACAAATACTATTTTTTTCTAGGAATAGGAAATTTCCTCTTCATATCATAGTAGTTAGATAGAATTTAATTCGATACGATACTCGTAGAGGTTCTTCTTTTTTCCTATACTCCTCAAAGATAGTAGGGGTTCATATGGTATGGATACATATAAAATAGGGGTGGGTCATTGAATCCCTTATTGTGACATACCCATAGAAAATACTCACTTAAAATGTAGATAACTTCTCTATCCCACCACACATCATGAGTTAAGACTGGATACGATGGATTTGATACTACATTGATTTGTTGAAGGTCACCCATTAGACAACATGTTTGGATGTCAATGAGTCATTAGCGACATGGAGATTAGAATATTGATATTATTCGCTAATATTTTATGACCAAATTAGTTTTGAGTAATTCACTTGCATCGATAGAGTCCATGATCTCCAATAAACATAAACAATTAGCAATTCATGCTATGATTTTATTTCATAGATCTCCCTCTTTAGAGATGATGGATATTTTGTGAATGGATTTTTTTTGGTAGATGTCATGTATTCTCTAGAACCATAGGTGAAATATGGGAACCCTAACATGACTATAATGTTGGAAAGGTGTTAGTAGACTTTTTGGAAGAGAGAAATTGGTGTTAGTTTGGTGATATCACCTTTACCAGTTTTTGTATTTTGATATAGTGAAGAAACTCCTACGGGTTATAGATTTCATGGATTGGTTATGTCTATAGTTGATATATATTTTAAGTTCATGAGATCACAATATTTTGGTGGTTGTGTTTTCTTATTCATCCACCTTATTGATATTCATAGAGAGGAGTGGGATTGCATAGTGTACTTTTTATGACTCGCATTTCACTCTTTGAGCATGTTAACGACACCAAGATTTTCACTTATTGGATAGTCATCTAAGAATTATTAAATTTCCACCAGTTTTAGGAGTGTGGAACATCCCCAAAGAGTCGTCCATAGACTCATTTTTTATGATTTATTTGTTACTAGTGATCATTAACCCCAAGGGTAGGGTCACGATGTCTTTTTTGGTGTCTTATAAGGTATTCATTATAATGACCTTGAGAATTGTTGAGATTATGATGATATGGGTATTTGTGCAGGGAATGAAGGCATATTGGATGTTAAAATTATTCATCTCTAAGCTTCCATTGTGGTTCTATGGTATATGTAATAGTTCATTGTTTTGTACACCTCAATTATTTTGGGTTCTCAATAGATCCATGGGATGAAAATTTTCATTGATGTGTTCCCTGTTCATTGACTTATGTATTTTTTGTAAAATATTTGTTTATTATAATGATGGCGTGTTTACATAATGTGTGAGATATTAATCAGGGGAAACAAATTGTATGGAATGAACTAGTAATAGGAGTTATCCATGGAATTCCACTAGTTGGTTGGATGATAGTATTATTAAGTTATTTATTGGTTGATTATCCCCTAGATGTTATCTATTTCCCTAGTGATTTGTGTAGATATTTGGTTCAGGATTTCTTATGAGCTAACATTCAATCCAATTTCCTTTTTTTATTCATCAATGTTGGTATTTTAATAGTCACACATACATGGGATTTCTTCTCACAAATGTTCAATTACGGAATATGACATATCAGTTGGGTGTTGTTCTGGAAAAGAGATATGGACCATGATGTGATGTAATAAGAGAATTATTTAGATTTCTAGGGTTGGATTAAAGAGACTCATTATTTAGTTGTTGGTTAGAATTTCAATACACCTTTAGACATATGTGGCCAGTTTGAATCCTCTATTTTTTTTGGCCAATTTTGTCATAATTTATATAAATTTATTTTTCATTATATGGCCAAAGCATCTTAGAAAATATATTTATGCATAATTTATATATTAATTAGTTTTGTATATCCAGAAACGTTTTGTATTCTATAGTAAGTTTATGGAATATATATTTATGGGGTATTTAGAATAAGGCCTCACATACATGTATAATGACTTCATGGTGTTAGACTCTGACTATAGCCTATTAGCGGAGGGATAGTGGTGGAATTCGCAACTTATATCCACTTTAGAGGGACTGTAGAGGGATGGGAAATGTCATAAGAAAAGGATTTTATATAATAACTAAAATCTCTAGTTTTTTGGTTCACTATATTCTATAGAAAAATTCTAAATTATCTATATTCTTATTATACATCATTGATTTCAATTTGTAATGATATATGAATTTTTATATTTATATTATTAATAATAAATATAAAATAACATTAATTGGATGTCCATTGTTAAATACATACATAACTTGAGATCTACATAATGATACATAATTTCAATAATTTTGATATATAATACAAAATTTTGTTTTTCTAATGTATAACTAAAATTGGTGAAAAAACATTGAAAATAGAAAATCCATTTTTATGATTTCTAAATTCAATGTCATGAGATACTTTTAACTCAAATATTTTTAATAAATAAATTATCCTTATTTGATGTAAATTAAACAAAACTCATGTCTTTTATTATTTTCTCTAATAAAAAAAGTACTCAATTATTTTGTGAAGTAATATTATAATGTTATTTACTGTTGTGATTAAAATACGTATTAAATTTTTCATTGTTAATTTTTTTATTATTACGTTAAAAATAAAGAAATATATTTTGTGTATTAAATAATTATCCTAGAATAAATAATTCATTATAATGATAATTAATCTAATAATATTTTAGAGGAAAATATTAATGTATAATGAAAATATAATTTTCTAAAAAAGAACTTAACAATTGAATTTTCATTTAGTATAAAAATCATTAGAATAGTTTTACCAATCTATAAAAATAAAAACCCACTTGATGAAGATAATTTTTATCCTAGAAAGTTACAATTATATAATATATTCATACAGACAATTATTTAGTGGATGTCCGATCAGAATTCACTAACTGTTATTTCAATTTATATGATCACAAATATCTTGTACTTATTGATTTTGGTGATATAATAAATTCATGATATGAAAAAAAACCAGAACGTTTTTTTATATATCTTATGAAATTGATATTAAAAATTCCTCTTATCCATTCATAGTCTCCATTATAATTATTTGTAGTTGAACATAAAATATTTTTAATATATAAATTAACAAAAAATATCTATAATGAACCATGATATGATTTTATTTTTTGACTCTAGTTAACCATTATAATGTTCCAGTTAATGTTAGAATAATAATTTCTCCTATTAATTAATTTTTTAGAATTATATAGTAATTTTATCTAAATATGGATGTTATCCCCATTAGAAAATGCGATGTTTAGTAATGTGTCTCTTCGGATTCTTACGTTTCATGGGAGACTTAACTATATCGAATAATAATATACTATTAATATTATAATTTTACATGGTATTTATCGACAGAATATTTTTTTAGTCGGAATTATTGTGGGTAACCATATTATAATTAAACATGTTAATAATGTGTTTTTTATTCATAATAAAAACATTATAGTCATAAAATAGGAATTGATCTAATTTTAAACATAAAAAGTTTTATATTTTTAAAAGGTAGTTTTACTGCCTTTTAAAGGGGAACCCATTTTAAATATATACTTTTTGAAACATATATATTTTTATATAATTTTTTTGAAATAGGAAAATAAAATTTTAATTTTTGTAATTGTATTCTATTTTGCTGAGAGCCTTCATATTTTGATGAATTGTGAATAATATTGAATTTTGGATGAAAACATCTTTTTCATGCCATTTACATTTATAGTTAAATAATTTTTTTATTTTAAAGAATAATTATTTAATTTTTATATAATTTAATTAAATTTTGGTCATTGGAATACATTTCAAATTTAAATTGTGTATAAAGACAAAGCATCTTTAGAACTTTATTTCATTTAATACCCACATTGTCATAAAGTTTGTATGATTAAAATTAAAGTAATTTCTTCCACCACATTGAAAAGAATATGGAAAAATAAAAATATAAATTTATAGTCACCATAATTTATAATATTTAATATGTTCAAAATTTTTTACGCCAAAATTATTAGTGAATTTAATTAAAATTAATAACAACGATTAAGTAGAAAATTAACATAACAAAGGACGAAACCTTAATCAAGTGGTACCAAATGAACAAGATAATTGTCTGAAGTACATTTTATGGCCATATATCAACACTATCATCCATTTTAGAGAATTTATTCAATTATTGTTTCAACATGAAATGAGGAAAATGTGGGAGGAATTACCCTCTCAAAATATTACATTGGTGATACTCATCCTCCACTATAAAAAGAACCTCACCCACCATACTTCCTCAAACCTCTCACGAAACATTGCATAAAATAATATATGAACAAAAAAATCCTTAAAATACCTCTCATAATCATATAAATATCTTCTAGGGAATAAATTTATCCACAGAATACCTTTGACACAAACCAAATGGAGTTACCCAAATTAGGGGTTACACAGTTCCTCAAATCACTTTTGTTTTACATTAATTATCCAAATACTAAAATCTTTTTATTTCATGTATAAATAATACAATTATTTTCCTAAATATATTTTTATGTTTTTATTGTAATTTTTCTACCTAGAATTAAACACACAGACCCATCTAATAAATAACAAACTTTCCCTTCTTATGTTCAACAAATAATCGCCTCATGAAACGTTGTGGTTGATATTTCCTATAAAATCACTCATGGTTTGAAATTGTGATGAAAATTTTGATTATATATGATATATATGAAATTTTTATGTTTTATTCATTTGTAACTGTTTTATAACACATACCTTCATATAATTAATTTTGTGTAAATACGATAACATATTTTGTGAATGTATTGTCTAACTCATTCTCAATGTGATGTGATATGTCGACACACAGCATAGAAAATTATAAAGATGGATTTAATTAAATATACGTGGAATAATTTAACTATATATGATTTTCATGTAACAATTAATTTTCAGGGAATAATTAAAATCATTTTCATTAACACATTTCCACGCACTAGAAGAGTGATATTATCGTTTGTGGACATGTAGACTATCACCTAATTAAAGTGATGTGATTTATTTTAGATCATTTTTATTATATATATATATATATGATTACAATTAATTTATATATGATATAATTATTATTATGGAAAAATAATTCCATACCTACATTCTTTCTTTAATGATCATTGAAAAATTACAACATTAATCATGTTTACGTATGACATACCGTCTACATGATTGTATATTTTTAACACTATTCATAATGATAATTCATGATTATTTTTAAATGTTTAATTTATGAATATAAATTAAATGATTATATTTATTAACTTTCTAGATATGTACATACAATAAAATCATTCACCATAATTGACCTACAAATGTCGTTTTGTTAAATAAACCAAATATTTTCAAAACAAATGATGTAAAATTAATTATTTAAGTATGTGTATAAAACATTATAATAATTTAAATAATGATGGTTAAGGGATTTTAATAATTCATTTTGATAGTTTGAAATATTTTTCATAAAATAGATAATGTTTTCTTTTTAAATGTTTAATGTTGTGAAATAATGGATACTGATTAGAAGTGTCCACTTTTTATTTTTTGTTCTATTATATATGAGTTATAGAATAAATGTCTGGAAATCTAAACCTCAAAAGATCATAAATGTGAGATAAATTAAAATTGAGGACTTTACTCTGGTTTATTTAATTTTCAAAGGTAGTTTTGTTATAGTTTTTATTAAAGGATATGATTAGATAAAATTAGTGTTTATGTAAATATTAATAGCATAAACATAGAAGATTTTCCATCATGGTTAAGTTAAATTGATATATATTTCAAAATTACCTTTTTGTATTATATATGGTAGGTTTGTTCATAATGTATTTCCATAGAGGAAACAAGGAATCTATAATGGGAAGGCACAAAGAGGTAAATATCCTTATGAACCAGTATCCCAATAAAGATGGAATTATAACAGAGTGGTTTTTTGTGGTGAAATATCAGTTTAATCAGAATATATGTAATGGTGGTGACCATGAAAAAGAGCTTCTAGATCTATCATAATGTAACATTATGATAGTGGATCATTTTGTGCGATAAAATACCCAATCATCATAGGATCACACGACCATCTTATTACTAAATGATGAATTAAATCACTAAAAAAGATATTATATGTTATGGGTTGTTTAGATCACAAAAATATAACTCTTCAATTCATCATTTTGATGTTGAATCAAATCTATGGTTGTCAATGGTTAGGATTGTTAAGGAATATGAGGAGATTTATGCCATTGAATGAGATAAATATGCGAAATTTTTCTTCGAGTTATATTATCCTAATGTTGTTCGACATAGAATGGAGAAAAATTTGATTGAATCAAGAAACGGGGAGGAGTAATTACAGGATACATATGAAGAAAAGTTTACTCAACTAGTGAGGGATATCCCATATAGTATCATAGATATTGACTGTAAAATAAATTGTTTATACTAAGGATTGAATCCAATATATAAAATGGAATTTAATTATCATGGTGTCAAGAGCCATGAGAAACATGTTCAATGTGATAAAAAGGTAGAAACATGGTTTTTTATGATCTTGTGTCCCATTAAAACATGAATATTAAGAGGTCTAGTTGACAACAAATATGGAATCATTCATCAAATAAGATGTTATGCATGAAACCAATTTTATATATAGTGAGGACTGTAGTAAAAACAATTATGTCGACTTTATTTCAAACTATATGAAGTTGTTTAATTGTGGTATGATTGGAATTATGTTTCATGACAGTATGGAAGATAATCATGAATTGAAATAAAATTCCAACATTAAGAACTATTAGATACAATTAGTTATGCCCTTACGCTAACGTGGGTCTAATTTTTTTTCACCAAGATAGATACCATCAAGACTGAAAGAAAAAGGTATTCAAGAAATATTTTTATACTATTGTAGTTGATGATGGTACCTGAAATGATGTCGTGATATGTATGTTACTAGTTTATTCAAATAATTACAATTCCCATTTTGATTCATGAAATACACATTACATCATTTCAAATAAATTTTCTATAAAACTAGGAATGTCACCTCAAGAATGTAAATTCATACTTCATGTAAATAAACTGGGTGAAAGTATTTTAATTGCCACAATTTATAATAATCATTATATTTTCATTAGTGGGATGGTATTTCCTTCATGTCTTGTCTTACATACCATAGTAGATTTTGATATCATTTTGGGTTCAGATTGCTTTTCAGTTTATCATTCTATAATAGATTATAAATTCTAGAAATTTTAAATCAATTATTTTCTACCATTAATAACATACTAAGAAGATGATAAATTGGTGAAATATAACGGTGACAGTTATGTTGATCATATTGTTGACGATAAATGGATTATTCTAATCCGGGAAGTCACATGGGGTGTTTTTTCTGATGAATTACCTATAATTTTTAATGACCAGAGAGTTGAATTTCCAATTTATTTGTTCCTAATGATAATCCTATTTCAAAACCCACATATATAGTGTCTAAATTAGTGAATTTGGAATAGAACCCCCATTTAAAATTATTTTTTGAGAAAGAACTCATTCAACCTAGAAATTCACCATGTGGTGCACCTGTTTTTTTGGTAAAAATGAATGAGGGTTCAAGGACAATTTTCATTGTTTTTAAAGACTTGAATAACATAACCATTTAAAACAAGTATTATTTTCCTCATATTAATAATTTTTTTGATCAATTATTAGGATTTTTATTTTTTTCAAAGTTTGATCTAAGGTCCGAGTACCATCTGTTGAAGGTGATGGAGTATTAATGTTCGATGATTTAATTTCTGATGAGATATGAGATTTATGAGTTTATTGTTATACCATTTTGGGTTTCAAATGAAACTACTACATTTCTGAATCTTTTTAATAGATTCTAACAGTAATTTTTGGATCAGTTTGTGGTATTGTTCATAGAAGATATTTTGTTATATTCTAAAAACCATAAGAAACATGAATGGATTTATGTAGAGTTTTTTAAACATTAAATTACTACAAACCATATTGAATGTTTATTAATAATGAATTTTGGTTGCTGAAAATATAATATTGTGTAAACAATATGTCTAATAGTGGAATAACTGTTGGCCCTTATAAAACTGTATTTTTTTAAGTGTGTTCAAGTCATACCAATGTCATTGAGATTCATAATTCTCATTGATTAGCTGGTAATTTCTAAAGGATTATTTCAAACTATTTTTAGTTATCTACCCCACAATCTATGTTAACATGAAATGGAGTTCTGTTTATTAAGAACGAATAATATAATTTCCATTTCCAAGAACTGAATAGAATATTGGTCAATGCACCTATTTTGGCCCTACCTTATAAAAAAGGATCATCCTTTATCTACAGTTATTTTTAATTAAAATTTATAGTTTCTCTTCTGATGAATAATGAAAATGAAATTGCTTATGATTTTTGTTAGATGAAAAATCACGATTTAAATCACCCTACACCTGATTTTGAATTAGATTAAATTTTATTCAATAAATATTTGTGGTATCATTTTTACATGGTGAAGTGTGAAATATATACCCATCACAAAAAAATTAATTAATTATTCACTTAGAAATATTTTAACAAGAGATAGATAAAATGGATAGAACTAATCAAGGATAACAATTACATGATTCATTATCATCTTGGAAAGTAAAATATTGTGGTTGAAACACTGATTCAAAAAGTAATTCTACATTAACCATTTTATGTTTTCAGAATTAATATAATAAATATCATTTTATAAATTGATTACTATAATTTGTTGAGGTTGAGACATCCTGTATTTTGTTTTAGGTTTCAGTGTAGTTGAGTTTATTGTAAATAATTAAGAGGTATTAGGCTGATCAATTTTAGAAAGAAAATTTAGAATCTATTAATAATGTTATGTTTCACGATTTTAATATCCTTTAAGAATTTATTTTACTATTTAGGAAGAGATTATCTATGCCTAGGGATTTACATTGAGGTAATTGTTTATGAATGAAGCACATAGATCTCTATATTCCATTAATTCAGGTATAACGAAGACATATAAAGATATTTTAGAGTATTACTGGTGGGAGAGAATAAAAATAGAGATGACTAAATTTACCGTGGATTGTTTGACTTGTAAATATGTTAAAGTAGAGATATATTTACCAAATGGCTTGCTATGAGCTTTTCCAATTTATCAGTGGAAATAGGAGAATGTATCTATGGATTTTAGTATAGTATTTAAAAATATTTGTTAAGGTAAAAATGCGATTTCTGTTATCGTATATCAATTAATTAAATATAAACATTTACATCCATTTTGGGATACAATATCATTAAATTGACTTTCTAGAATGTATATAAAAATTATTATAAGGTTAGATGGAGTGAATCTCTCCATTTTATCAGTTTGTTATCCGATGTTCATATCCTATTTCTGGAAGGGACATCAGAAGTCGTTTCATTCTGATTTAAATTTATGTACCAATTTTCATCATCAATATAATGAACAGTCTGAGTAGACAACTCATACCCTAGAACATATGATTCTTTTTTCTTCAATGATTTACCAGTGATGTTCACGTCGAAATATTTATTTGGTTTGTTTTCTTACAATACATGTTTTCATTTAAGTCCATATATGGAACCTTTTGAGGCATCATATGGAAAGTGGTATAAGACATTGGGTTTTTAGGATGATTTAAGGTAAATAATGATTATGGGACCAGAGTTGGGAGTGGAAAAAATTTTGAATTAATATTTTATTTAATAATACATAAGTATAGATCATAGAAGGAAGAATATTTATAATGATTACCAGCGAAAAGATATTTATTTCTAGATATTTAATCATTTCTCATTAAATGTTACTCTTTGGAAAAGTGTGATGCTTTTTGGTAATAATGGGTATCCGGATTCATGTTTTATTGACCAGTATGAAATTCTAGAGAATAGTTGAAAAATTTCTTACATAGTCGACTAACCTCTGTGTTTATATTAGGACAAAATATATTTCATGTTTCAATGTTTAGGAAATATGTACAAGAATTATCTTTTTTTTGATCCCCAGAGTAGTACAACTAGAAGAAAATCATTTTTAGGGGGAATAAATAGTTCAGATTCATAACCATAAATAGAAACTGTTACAAAAAAAGTTAATTAATGATGTTAATGGTTTATGGAAAGAAACATATGGATGATGAGTTAAAATGGAAATCTAAAAATGTAATGAGTGAAAAATACCCCCACTTATTTGATAAGGGAATAAAGTTTTATAGAAATATTATCCAAAAGAGGAGAAGGATGTAACAACCTATGTAATGGTGGAATAATTATCGTTCCAAATTATTATTATTTATGAATTAGATAGTAATTAAACCTTATATGTGTTTATGTTTCTAATACTGGACATGACACTCAATAATGAGTTTCTTTAGAATGTTACTTTTCAATCCAGACCCAGTTATATTAAACAACAATATACTATTAATATTGTCATTTTAAAGGGTAGTTATCACCTAGATGTTCTATTAATGGGAAATAATATGAAAAAATATATTATTATTTTATTCATATTTTGATAATATATTTATACATTTATAAAATAAATTTCACATAATTAAAATAAGAGTCGTCTAATTTTAATCATAATATATTTATAATTTTATATGGTTGTTTTACCTACTTTTAATGTAGAACCCATTTTAAATAAAATATATGAATTTTTTTTAATTTTGATAATTGAAAAAATTATTTTTTAGTAAAAAATAATATAATTTACTTAGGGTTAATTTTGGGTCTTTTTCACTAACCTTTCATATTACGTTGAATAGTAAATAATACTAAATTTTAATTACAAACATCTATTTCATCCAATTTAAATGTATGGATGAATAATATATATTTTTTAATGTTTAATTAGACAATTTTAATATTGGATAAAAAGATTTAGGTAATTTCAATAAATATAACTTTGAAAATTTATATAAAAACATACCAAACATTTTAATATTGTTACAATAAAAAACCAACATTGCCACCACATCTGTGGGATTAAATTTGAATTTAATTCTACCAAAAATGTGATTTGAATTTTTAAAAATGGATTCAATATTTGGAATAGCAATCATTTATAATGATTAATAAGTTCAAATTATCTTTTGACAAAAAAAATTATTCATAGTAATTGATATTAATTACAACAATTAAGAGATAACATAGCTTAAAAATGGGCTAAAAATCCATCATAAGGGCAGAAGAGACATAAAGACCTTTCCAAAATACACATTATTGAAATATTTCATTCTTATAATCCCATGGAATTAATTAGGACCATTTTTGGATCTACATGACATGGGAAAATGTTGATGTAATTCCCTATTAAAAAAATTAAAAATAAGCCACCACTCATATAATAACCCCCTTGCCCAAATCCTCAATGCCCATGTGTATCTATCAATGGATACCCAAATAAAAACTAAAAGTTCCTCTCTTAATCTTATAATCCTCACATTGGGCATATTTTATTCCAAGTAACGCCTTTGGTGAAAACAAAATGGGGCTTCCTAAATAATGCGTAACACCCTTCCTCAAGATCTACTTTATTATTTTCATTCTCAAATTTCAATAATATTCTGATTCAATGCATACATAATATAATAACTATAAAAAAATTATAATTATTTTAAGGTAATAGTTAGACCCACACTTACACACACATCCATCTAATGGGTAAGGAACTTACGGTTCTTGTACATGGCAAACTACCTCATTAGGAAACGATGATGTTCATTTTTCCATTACCCACCATTAATTATTGATAATTATGATACAACAATTTTTATATATTATATACATATATATGATATTTATTCAATCTCTAGGCTTCTATAAATCATTTATATCACATTACATTAATACATTCCATTTTGTATGAATATGATAAAATCATTTCTTGAAGTGCGGACAACCCCCACCTCAAAGCAATGTTATAAATTCACACACTACATTGAACATATTGGGGATGGGGTTTTTTAAATATATGAGGCATAAATTAATTCAATATTATATTCATGAAATAATTAACTTTATGTATACATATCACATCATTTTCTTTAAAACGTTCCAACACATTAAAAAAGTGGTAATGTCGTTCATGGACGTGTGTACTACTACCACCTTGAAGAGATTTGAATCCTTTTAAATAAGAATAAATCTATATATAAGAATTTATTATTAAATAACATCGTATATAAGATATAATTATCATTATCTAAATTTAAATTCTGATATTCATTCATTCCATAATGATCATTGATAAATGAGATTGTTACTGAGGCGTACACATGGCCTACCACCTCCAAGATTATAATATTGTTCATTTTTCATATTTTTATTTCAATATTTGTTTAAAAAGTGTTTTTTATCTATATATATGATAATTATTTCATGATAATTATTCAGGATATGTTCATATTATTACCCCATTTACTATAAGGGAAATACTCATATTGTTTTGACACAAAAACTGAATTTTGAAAAAACAGTTGATCCAAATATAAATGTATACTTAGTTTTCTAAAATATTCTAATATTTTAAATAAAATAAAATAAAAAATTTAATAATTTTATGAGGGAATTTTATAGTTAATATAAGTTTTTTATTAATGAAATGAAAGACACATAAGACATGTCAGAAAAAAGGTAAGGGATTATGTCTCAATATCCTTTTATTGATGGATTTCATGATTATATAAACCAATGTTCTTTTTCAACGTGTACATATATACCTTTTTATTTTCAATATCCTTATTTTACCTCTTATAATATTATTTAATTTTTTCAAATGTTAAATGTTTTTTGGGATTTGGATTTAAATGTTCAATATGGTATGAATCACTTTGAATGTTAATATATTTAATATCATAATTTATTCTCCTAATAATTCTTATTGATATTATTTTAATAATTTATTTATATTAATATATGTGAGTGAAAAAACAAATTTATATATAATTTTAATTCTATCTTAATATTTTTAAAAATTAATCTTTTATATGATTTATATGGAACGTTATGATAGACTAAAAAAGGAATGTTTTATTTTTAATATATTTTGGGAAAATGATTTTTCCATATCCAGGGGAAATATTGCAATTTTAAATTCCATTGAATGAATTCATGTTTTCAGAAATGAGAAACCATATTTTTATTTTATTGGTATTTTCATTTTAAAAATTGGTTTCTAAAATGGATTGATTTATGTAGTATGTTGACGTTTTTTCTAGTGACGAAAATTGATATTTTTTTGAGTGAAATGATAAATATTTCTATATTCTATGTGGTAAAATTATACAAAAAATACATGGATATTTTAAGGGTTATTTGTAATAATCAAATTATGGGTGTTTGTGTAATAAAACAATAATGTGTGGGGTCGTGATATCCATTCAGTGCCTTGGGTATGTAATTCGGCCATATAGTTATTCCATTTATAAAAGAGACAACGGTGGAATTCAACCATATTAATATTCCATTTATATAAGTGACAAGTATAATGTTGTTCCAAGTAACCTTTATGTATTTTATTTTATTATTATGTGTTTTATAGTAATATTATGATTATAAAAAACGTTTCATATGAGATTATTATCAAAGGAATGTATTTACAACATATCAAGATAAAAATATTTAATTCATGTTATTTTTTTCATAAATTTTTAATGATTATAAATAGACTAATGGATTCATTATATTTGTGTCAATTATAGATATTTTTATGCTCATCACATATTTTTCATCTTTCTCCGAAGGCATAATGATGATGTTGGGTTTTGAATAATTTATGATGATGTTTGTAAAGAGTTTAAATAAAAGATAACATTATATATTTTTAAGGATTTTATATAGTGAAAAAATGGATACAAATCTGAGGAGACCAATTTTTAATTTTTTTGGTTTTGTTTATATGAGCTATGGCTTAATTCTCAAAAAACAAATATAATCTTAAGAAGATATGTTAAGTGATATACTGTAAAATTAATCATATAACTCATGATTATGTAATTATTTAAGGCTTCATATTTATAACTACAATAAATTATCAATTAAATTATCCTCTATCCTGTTACAATTAATATTTTCTATTATCCTACTAATGAAACCAACACATAATTTACATCAAGGTTACTTTCATCAGATATATACTCGAATATTAATATATTATGATTATTTTTCTACAATAAATAAATATTTTAATTATATATATTATGGTAAATGAAAAATGTGGTGATTTTTTCACATTTAAAAACCAAACGATAGATATATGGCTCATAATTTGATTTTTATTTTTTATAGTCAACTACAAAGGCTTCACAGTGTACTTTATTTTTAAACATGGTCAACCTTGTTGTTCATCTTTTTTTCCAAATTAGCA
The DNA here is from genome assembly GCA_963277665.1 of Viscum album. Taxonomy (NCBI): domain Eukaryota; kingdom Viridiplantae; phylum Streptophyta; class Magnoliopsida; order Santalales; family Viscaceae; genus Viscum; species Viscum album. The sequence goes on along the minus strand of OY728146.1, from coordinate 1,772,028,154 downwards.
GACCCTCCAAACATATAATAATCAATATGAAAGAATTATCATACCATTATCAAATGAGTCCAATTTAGATTAGAAGATAATAAAATCAATTCCAATTAATTTATTGATAAAGTTATATATACATATTAATGGTATCAATTCCCCCAACAATTTTATGTAGGTTTTTAAAAAAATTCAGATCTCCACATCATGACAAAACAATTCATTATCTCTAAATATTAAACATCATAAAGAATTATAAAACAATTATTAATGTAGGTAAATTTTTTAAAATAATTGACAAACATATTATTAATTCATCACATTTCAAATAATCTAATCATCCATATATACTAATTTAAATAAAAACATTCCTTGAAACATATTTTGATGTAGGAAAAAAAAGTATTCATTTCTGAACTAATTTTCAAAATATGTTTTAAATGTTATATATTGGATTATATCTCAATAAATTTTATTACATTCTAGATTTCTTCCATCAAATTAATTCATGGAACCATTTTTACAGCCACAAATTTTTCTTTTTTTTATCACCAACTTATATTGTTTATGATTTCTATATCATGATTATAGGTTATGTTTAAAAAAAAATTATTCATCATAAAATATCCTTCTATGTCAAAGAACAAAATTCAATATGATCACTCTGTGAATTTATCCAGCCAGTAATTGTGATAGTAAATAAATAATGGAAGGATGGTGCTAGATATAGGTTATTCTAATGTAATTCTATTATTTACTAACAACATATTTTTATTTTCATTAAAATTGTATTTAGAAAATAATAAATTGAGATAATACAATATGTACGTCTCTCAAATATCCCAATTAAATTAAAACCGCAAAACTATTATAAATATATATATTCAAAATATAAAACTATAAAAAATAATCATTTTACTTAAATTTTCACACACACAGTAAATATTTTAACATGATACATTTATTATCCACCTTTATTTTTAATTATAAAATTACAAAAAAAATCATTAAATAATGTATGATTTTATTTAAGAGAAACACTATATATCATTAATAGAAAATTCATCAAAGCAACAATATATGGCATTTTATTTCCTATTTATTTTAATTTAGTTCAATTTCAAAATTTTAAATCAAATAAAAAAAGGAATCTGAATATATGGAATTGAATATAATAATCACTTATCAAGGATGTTCTTATTTTCATGCTCATTTGTTGTCTCTAATTACCCTCTCTCCATGGTAGAACTGAAACATTGAAAAATAAAACATAATAGTGAAAATTCGACTACATTAATGATCATTAAGATTAAGTATATAAACTATTAAGCCAATATAATTCTTTAAGAAATTAAAAAAAATTACACTTTAAATAAGTAAATAAAATAATTTACATTCCCATGTTAATATTTGATTAAAATTATATATAGGTAGAAAAAATTTCACCATTTTATGAAAAAATGTATTTTAATTAATTTGTCTAATTAATATTTAATCATGTCTGGGGGTTCTACATGTAGGGATATGGAGGTGTGATGATAATATCTTGTAGAGTGGTGAACTTCCTTTCTTTAAAAAATTATCAATGATTATTCTTAATGAGTGTAAAGTGATCAGTTCAAATACTAAAAAACTAATCCACAATGATATAAGAATTTCTAAATAAAATATAATATATAATGTAAATGTTGAAAAAAATAATTTTATAGTTATTATTATATCACTGATCATAGCATACTCATCGCCTATATCATCAAATACGATAAATGAAAACCATAATTTTTGTCAAATTTAATGGATAGTGATAAGCCTTTACATCTTGTATTGAAAACCTTCAGGAAAAATAAAATTCCATTATCTTTTATGAGTCCATTGGAAAACTGATCATTTTATTGGAGATTTCCCAACCATGTATTTTATATAATCAATCATTACCTATTTAATTTTTCATTATTAGAGATGAGTTGATTTTATTTTTGGAAAAATACGACCCTATGTTTTATAGGTGATGACCTTTCCTTGACATTCATAGACTCTATTCTAACATAATTTATGTTACCAGTCAAGAGGAACCAAATATTCTTAGGGGATAAACTAATCTTGGACTCTTATTAGAGTGTTCCTTTTCACTTCAATTTATTTGGTTAAGTCATACCCAATCTTATAAGGGGATAGTGTAAACAAAATATTTTTATATGGAATAATGACACTATACCTTTTCTTATGGTATTATAACCTCATGAAATATCCACTAAGAAAGAAAATACCCCATGGATAGTTACAACATAGTGAAAGAATAAAACCTTTTAACCTAGTGAATTAATGTCAATGACGATTATATAAATTATGTTAGGTAGTGATCAGAAACATCTAGACATTGAAATAATAAATCTTGAGAAACTCTAATTTACTCTAATAAATAGTTTAATGGGGAATATATATGAGTTATGTGAAATCTACTCATCATATAATAGAAAGGAAGATTCTGATATATGTTTCTGAATTGCATGACTCATTTTTTTCTTAATAAATAATAAATGATCTTTTAATCATATCGATCTCCAAAATCCCTATTCATTAATTTATTTAATAATGTATTCACATTTAGTTATATTTTAATTATAATCAATATAATATAAAATTTAAAATATATTTTTTTCATATAGAAACATTATTATAATAAATAATGCATTCATCCATTTGTAAATACATCCAAAAAAATTGTTAATAATTTACATTAGACCCTACCTTGATTTAAGTAATCCAGTATCATATTATTAACAAAACAATTATAATTTAAACTTCTCACTTTTTAAGAAATTCTTACTATTGATGTTTATTTAGGATAAAAATCATTCTTAAATTTTTTTTAAAAAGGAGACTATTAATATCCTTGATATTTATCTCAAGATATTACATAAATTAGAATTTATGTTGTATAATTATTCATATTTAGAATATTCAACAACTAAATCTAATAAAAATATGAACATAGTTGAAAAAAATATAACAACATTTAACACAAAATCTTTATATTTCACATAGTTTGTATTTGAATATGCCATGTTCAAAAATTTCATCATGAATAACAATACAAGATTAATCCATTGTGAATAATATTTAAATAAAACAAACAAAAATAATATTCTGACAAATTATAAATAATTAATAATTAATTTTATTAATAAGAAAATAAATATATTTAAAATAATCTTGCAAAATATTGAAATGTGAAACATATAGAGAAATAGATAATATTTCAATTTTTATAAAAAACCTATAAAAACCATTTTGATGAATTTAATCACATAATTTAATATATCTAAAAATATACATTTCCCATAACTAATTTCATGTAGATTAATTGAAATAGCTGAATTCATTTAGGAAAATTAGTGATGTAGGAGTCGCATCGGTCAATCAATATAGCCAATGTCATGTAAGGGACTTTATGTTGTTGAATCCATGTAATAAATTTAAAATAATCAATTAATGTAAGAAAATTCACACATAGAAATAAATGTGAGGGGAATTACATAACTTAATTTATTGTACTGAATTCACTAAGTTTAATTCATGTACGAAAATTTATGTTGCTGAATTTACATACCCAGAATTACAAAATATGTAAACCGCTTAAATAATAAAACTTTAGACCTTAAAATGAAATTCTAAATGATTGAATAATAATTATATCCATTTTACCTATATCTATAAAAATTAATTATATTTCTTGAGAATAAAAATTAACCTTCATTATACCGTTATCGCACATGTTATCTTTAAAATAAAATAATAATCACTTCTTAATGATATAGACTTTAGACTAAAAACATATGATGGTTTATAAAAAAATTAGATATGATAAATATATATTAAGAATGTAATGTCTTAAAATTAAAATTTTATAATTTTATTATCATTCTAATAGAATAATAAAAACTCAATTGGGTTCTTATTTAACCATAATATGATTGTAATACATATGGTAATAGAATCTGAAATTTGGGAATGTTTTTTTCAATTTTTTATATAAATTTACAATTGGATTCATGTGAATAGTAGAATAGCTACTTCAGAAAAGTATTAAAAATGAAAAAATGATATTTCAATATAGAAAATGACATTATAATCCTAGAAATGATTTATTAAATGATTATAACCTGTTTTAAACCATCAATGCATGAAGTCTAAAGAAAATTTAAGTAATTAAATAAATGAATTCATATAAAGTATATCTTTATCAATCTATTTAATAATGAAATAAAGATAAAACATAATATAGTTATGAGAAATTATGTTTAAAAATATTAATTAAATAATAGTTTCGATAAATGTATTAAATCTAGTATATTTTTTATAATTATCAAAATCTAATGTTGTTCTTGAATACTCTAAATGTTTCCCCCGTTTCAATAATTAAAAAACCATGTATAATCTTATCACTTATACCCTTCTTTTAATGTGTAAAAAATATGAGTTTTTAATAAATCAATAATTAACATTAATTGAAAACATACCAATTCGTCAACATTCTACGTTAAAAAATGAATTCACAAATTATGTCCCTTTTTTAAAAACATTCGTGAAATATAAAAAATATCATATTCTAGATGACTTCATATTACAAGAAAAATAAATATATTAGGAAAATTAATATAGAATTTTTTTTACATATTATATAATAAAATCATTCAATAGCGTAAGAAATGGATCCATTATTATTCATTTTTTTTTGATTTTTTTTTAAATTAGTGGGTTTGTAAAATTATTTAAAATAGTTAATGAAAATCTATTGAGAAATTAACCATTTCATTGAATTGGATGATTAAATAGTATGTTAACAAAATATAGAATCTATAATATTGGTTAAAATTTTAAGAAAATTACTATACAAATTAAAAAGGACACACTAAAATAAATTTTCTAGATTATGGAAAATAATAGCTTAATCTAAAATTCTCAATAGCGAAAATCAGAAAACCCCCTTATTGGAGAATTAAATATTATTCTCCCCATGTGTAATAGAATAATATGGTATATATAATATAAAAATAAAACATTTTCTATATATTAGAATGTTGAAAATTAAAATCCATAATCACTTTTTAAAAATGTTTTGTTCACTATTAAAATATTTAAAATAGAGGTTCTAAATTTAAAAAAAACATATATTAATAATTATTATTAAATTTTAAAATTGGAAACATAATCTTCCATTTTAATTTTGATGGTATGAACATAAAAATTTTATTATTCCTCAATTAAAAATAAATTACAATATTCATAAAATAATATTTTTAAAAAACGTTTATAGAACTATTTTAGAAAATAATATTTTCTCTCCAATAATTAGTCCACTATATATATATATATATTTATAAATTATTACGGTTATGAATTTTAGGTGATAAACATAGTTTTAAAAATAGCTACTTTATTATATATAATTATACTAGTTATTCAAATACTTATTTCTATCATAGATAAAATAGTGAAGATACTTTTCATGTACACATAATTAAAATAATATATTAGATTTAAAATGATAAGACCTCAAGATATTTGAATCATGGAAATAGATAATAATCTATAAACGAATTTATATTTAAACTGAAAATATTTATAAATTAAATTAAAAATGAATAAATTGAAAATTTAAAAGTTCATTAATATTCAATAAAATAAGAAATAAGAAATACGTATTCCTTCTCTTAGAATTTTAGATTTTTTCTTTCAAGAAAAAACACAACCAGTTTGTCATTTTTTTCAAATTTCAAAAATAAAAACCGTACATGTGATTCCCACATATAAACTTTGAAATTATAATTACAAATAATAATAACTCCCCGTAAATTAAAAATATTATTTACAAATAAAAATATCAAAATCAAATAAGAAAAATTTTAATCTAATAGTTAAAACTAATCAAAATAGAAATTTTAAATATCACATGGGGCCACAAAACATATTATAACAAATTTGATGAATTTTTAATGTAACGAAATAATAAAATACCAAATCAGAAAAAAAATTTCTTACAGTGATAATATATTAAATTGATATAAATGAAATTTCAAGAGATTATTTTATATTTTAATATATAATAATTGAGTATTCATTTCATCAATACAATAACAGATTTACTATTATGTCATCCAATATTGAAATAAGCATAATACTACTCATGTTTGTTAAAAAAAATTAACAGATAAATATTCATATACGAGGTAGTATAAATATAATTAATCTTAAAAAATTAATTTTTAATTATTATACTACGTATTCTAACATTTCTTGAATAAATAGACAATGACATGCAAGATGTATTAGATAAGTGACACGCATGACAAGCAAGACTGAATCATAGCTCGAGGCATCATGCAAGGCAGAATCACCTTGGAGGAATTCATACACATAATAGACAGAATGGTTTCTCACCATGAAGAACATATTAGAGAGGATCCAGACACCAATGTTAGTACTCAATACTGGGAATTATATAGGGATCAGTCTTAAATAACCTTAATCTTGTGTTTAACAATATTGTGAGCTCTTTCAGCATGTATTTTGCCTTGTGTGTGAACATTGGTTTCCCAGTTTTCCCAAAAGTGGCTTAATAAAAACAATTATAGTTGGTAGACATGCATTATGTATTTTAAAATTTTAAATTAAGTAAATATCACCTAGTTATAAGGAATGTTTTTATTTCACCTGAACTTTTTTATAAATAATATATTTACTTCCCATGTTTTTGGATACATAGTTGAAGTACCTATGAATTTGAGGGTTTACGAATTTAACATGAAATATATTTTATTGATGACATTTATGCTATTAAAAAATTGTTCACCAAACATCAATGGATAATCACATGAGAAAATAGTATATGATAAAAACATAAATACACTAAACAAATAACTTCCATTGGAAATTCCTTTTATTAAATAATAACTTAACGTATATAGAATAAAGTAATAATAACTATATCAATTAATATTACCCTTAAATTTCAATAAATAAGAAGTACTGGATATATTTAAATGTGAGGCCAATGTATTATAATTTTTCCTTACAAAATATTTTTATATCTAACATTGTTTAATTCCTTATTTATCATTTATTATACGTTGTATAAGTATTCCATTTCAAAAGGTATAGGTTTTTATGGAAGAAGTAGTGTTTCTAGGTATTTAAGTTAACATATCTTATTCATCCCCAAAAATTACAATTTTTTTATAAAAATTATAAATTTTTAATGAAAATTTATTTTTCATTACGGAACACATACATATTAATATCATATAGTGAAATATTTATGGAATTTATTTCATTTATTTGATCACTATATGAATTACACATATCCTTTAGATCCTCACTATATGTATAATCATTTACAGAATCTATATACACATGATAATCAAAATTAAAATCATTATCCTTCATTATACATGTAAAAAATAAATTTATATATAATCATGTGTATAAACTATGTTATCTCAAGAAACGAATGTGGAGATGAATATGTTTACATATATTTTTTCAAATAATTTAACATTAAAAATTTATTTTTTACTTTCTACCATTTTAATTTAGCGTTATGAATCAGTACATGTTATCATGAAAATAAATTCATTATTTTTGATCTTGTTATGATTTTTATCTTCAAAAAATTCAGGTTAATATTTTCCTTATTTATAAATTTTTATAAAATAATATTAATATGTATAAATTTAAATGTGAAATGAAATGGATGATATCCCTTTGAGTTAAGTGGGATTTCTCTCTCTTCATGACTAGATACACCATTTTTTTCAGGACATTTTATAATTAAAGCAAATTGATTTCAAAAAATATTTCTCATCAAATATAGTGGTTTCAAGCTATTTTTAAATTTTATGTGTATTTATGAAACTGAAAATTTATTTAAAAATATTTCTAGAAAAAGAAAACCAATGAAATATCATAACCTATTAAGTAAAAATCATAATAAAAAAATCATCATTTGAGTCAACTAGATCAAAAGTAAGTAAATCATAAGATTAAATCATAGTATCACATAACATAATATCAATAATTGTAAAATAAGATTGTATTAGTGTCTCTCACTGAGTATTAATATTACCATTAAAATCATGAATAAATTTCATATTAATCCCATTTCAATGACTTATTTCATCCATCACTAAATTGATTTATCCCTTAATCTTGTTAGAGATTAAGTTAAAAAAATTCATAATTAATATAAATAATCATTTCAAAAATAATTTATCCTAAAATGATAAAATTTTTATAATAAATTGAATTATATCAAATAAACTAACAAAATTATTATCCCCAATGGATCCATAATGATATAAATAATTTGGTATCATCTAGATAAACTAAATAAACTTATTGTTTTTAAAATGAAATCTCTAATACCAATTGTTATGTCCCTAATGGTTAATGAAAAGGTACATGAGGGGTGGGGAATTGTCATTATTTATAAAAATTATCATTTTTTAAAAATGGAGAGTGGAAAATGATCGATTAAAATATTAAACATTTTATCCACATAGATATTTGGAAAGAGATGGAAATAAAAAATAAAATATAAAAGATGAATATACAAGTTTTATAGTTCTTTAGATCTAAATAATCACACGCTTATCTATATCCATCCTATGAATTAAGAGAGGTGGAAAAAACAATAGCATAATAATTTTGAAGGATTGTGACAACTATATAAACCCCCTCTTTAATAACTTGAGTTTTAACCCAATTCACTTTTATTTTTACAATATTAGATGAAAACCTTATTTTTAGTAGAAAAGGCCAAACCAAGACATTACTGGATCAATATCACCATCTTTCACTTTTTGTGATTATATATAAAACATTAATTTATATGGTAAAACCTATACATCAGTTTTACAAGTTTAGAAACAATATATACTTTCACTTTCATAGTTCGAACAAGTTCCATGTTATGAGTCACTATGAATAGATGTTTCTAAGGGGACAAAATATAGATAAGAAGTTATATGATCATTCCATTACTATTAAATTTAACAGGTTACGTGGAACCCCATATTCTAAGAGGATATGCTATTGAAAGACTTATAATCAGATAAATTAAACCCATAAGAACATTTCTTTATGGAGTTATATCCTTATATATAATTTTGTAATTGATATGGTTCCAAAAAAATAGTTATGATATGGAGAAAGAATTAATAATTTTAATATAATGAATTGTTTTCGATGAGAATGCTAGAATTTGAATAATTTAGACCTCATATCCTTTAATATGATGATAAAATTAATCTCATGAAATAATAATTTCACTCCTAGTAATTATTGAATGGTGATGAAAAGGGATTAATTTTAAAATTAGGTAGCGAGTTATAATAATTGAAGAGTCACACTTATATTCCATTACATCATTCTTTCATATTTTTAGATGATAAATTGATATGTATATTTTAATCACATTAATATCCATGAACCTCCTTCATAAATTCCCACAATAAAATCTTTATTTGGAAGTATATTTTAATTTGATTCTATATTATGTAAAATTTTAAATCATAGTGTATAAATAATATCATAGTTATAATGAACAAAAAATTAATAAATACATTAAGAAATTTTGGGAGTAAATTCATTGTAACAGTCGTTGAATTTATGTGAGACTAATTTTTAATATTAAAAATAAATTTTAATTTGAAAATTTCTCTTTCTCTATAGATTAATATTGACTATAATATTTTCCCTCATTATTTATTAACAATTATTTTTTAATAAATTATATACAACCAATATCATTATGAGTTCTCAATAAATATTATGTAAATAAGATTACATGTTTTAAAGTTAATCTTGATTTTAAACATTAATTTAGTGGATAATAATTACCACTAATACACTAGAAAAAAACACATAACAATGTTCAAGAATAACTCATCATTTTAATATATCAAGGTTAAAAATTCCATTGTTAATATCCATACATGCTTCATCCATGTGACTACTATTAAATTGATCAAAAAACATTATAAAACTATTTTAATATCTTCTAAATTATTAATTGTTACTTTTGGAATAAATAAAAACATTTGAATATAAAAAATAAACTTGAATATAGTGGAAAATTGAAACATATGAATAAAGATTGCATATTTCCAATTTTTAGGAAAATATATAGAAACACACAAACCATGAAGATTATTATTTCCAAATAATTTTTTTCTCTATGTATCTCGTTTTCATGTTACAAAATTCATGTATTTGAATAATAAAAACTATATTCATGTAGGGAAATCAATGTAGGTGAATTCACATAGTTTATTGGATGTAGATGGATTCCGGAAATCTGAAAATCATAATCAAATTCATATAAGATAAATCACATAGTGGAGTTTCATAAGTGAATTCACATAAGAAAACTCACATTAATGAATTAAAATAACCTAATTCAGATAAGAAAATATATTTTTCCAATGTTACATTAGTAAAAACATGTAACTGAATTTATGTAAACAAAATACTTAAATCAAAAATCTTCTTCAGTTATAATATTTCACACTGAAATAAGACCTTCTAAATGAAAACATTTAATTTTTGGTCCAGTTGAAATATATTTTTTAAATTTTATTATCTCATAAAAAAATGATTAATCCCCTTAATTGAATTTCTATATCATAATTTATTATTAAAATATTATTGAAAAAAATATAAAAAATACACAATTCAAACTAAAAATACACTCTGAAGTATAACATAATTTCAGACATGATAATTATAGATTCTGAATATAATTATTCCTTATTAAATATAGATAAATTTCTTATAATTATAACTCATTATGGAATCCAAAATTTTGAGTATTATAAACCATGTGATGAAAAAATAGTTATGGTAAGTGAATTTAATAATTTTGTGATATGGTTAACAATTTGGCTATATGGATTTACAAGTGTAAATGAGAATTTTCAATTTGGAATGTGTGATTAACATATATTTTCTACATAATAATCCTAAAAATTGTGCACACATGATTTTTCATGGTCCCAAATAATATTTTCGATTCTTTTTACTCATCATGAATCTTGTAGAATATGTTTTAAACCAAAAATAATGAAATCTACAAATATTTTAATGAAAAATTATTAATTAATCAATACATATGATTTAAAAGAGAATATAAAACATAATTTTTTATACAGAATTATAATTACACAAATAAATGATTTATAAATTATGTAATATGTGAAAAATATGCAACGTGTTGTAATAAAAAAAAGTGGTTTAAGGAACCACTCAAATAAACTAATCTAATGTGACAATTATATTTTTTATTAATAGTAACATGATAATTTGTTGTGTTTATAATATTTATTTGGTAATCAAAGTGATATAACCAATAACTAATGCTCTAAAAATAATTGGTAGTATACATCCTTTATAATTTTGTCTCACTACTCATCTTCAAATTCATTGATGAATATTTTTATTTAAAAAATATTTATATCTTCCACTTCAGATTATTTTTCATCTAAAAATTATAAATAATTTCATCCTTAAAAACATCTCTACCTTTATTTCATTCTATTTCATCTTTATAATTTGTTTTTTAATCTAGGAAGTTTATCTTATAAACTTATTTATCAATGATAAATTTAATAAAATTAACTTATAATTCATATGTTACAAATGTTTTCTCAAAATATCATCTTCTCAGTAAACAGTATCATTTATTAATTTCCCAATTTCATAAAAAGGCTAATTCTTTGAATGAATGAATATTGATCCTAATTCCAAAAAAACCAATTAATATTCCTTTACTAGATTATTATTAACTTTCATTAGTAATAATCCATCGTGGATTTCACTTCATTTTTATGAAATCCACTTAAAATGTTCCACTTATGTATTGAGTGACTTAGATATACTCTTTACAAATTATTCCATTTTTAGTGGCATTATCTAATTAATTTTGGGATTTATCTTATTGTATTCATTAGTTTCTGAAATTATAGGCCTCCTTTAAATAGTTCCATGTATTTATCATAATAATATAATATTAATTTTTATTACTAAATTTTATTTTCCATCAATCATAAAAATATTTGAACATTATTATTTTTCTACTCAACATGATATGTAAAATTTTCATTTATCAAGTATACAAAATGCGAGTCCTAAAAAAAACCTTTCTTGTAAAAGGAATAATAGACATAAAATGTGAAATATGAAACTAATTTTGAGATAAGTATTACATTTTCATAATTTATCCAATCATTATTTTATTGATAATCACTTGTTCCACAAAAGTAGTGTTGAAAAAATTTATGGTCCATGAGTTATCATTAATTCCTTCAGGAAATATATTTTAGAAATTTTTGACTCTATATATAATATAAAATATAAAGAAAAAATAATTAAAATATTTAGGGGAAACATATAAAAAACATATGATTATTTAAAAAAATACTTCTACATGATAATCAAGATATATTATTTGGAATATGTTTTCAAACTAAAATATAACTAAACTAAATAGAATAAACTATAAAACATGAAAAATAGATAAATAAATTACAAATCTAAGACAATGAGATAATTATATTTCTAATAATTATATTAAATAACATATCTTCATGGTAATTAAATATAATGAATATAAAAAATATAATGTACTAGTATTTTATCTCTAGTTAATAAATTCCATTTTTTCTATCATCATGTATTTAGATATATTTCTTAATCAGGTGATTGAAACAGAAGTTGAAACATATGATACAAAATCATTCTCCATAGTCATAGACACACTCAAGAATACTAATTTTTCAATAAAGTAAAATCCATTAATCTGAAATTTTTGGTCATGATATTCAAAATTATTATCTTATTGTTAAAATAATAAATGTAAAATGTACAAAAATAATATAAAAATATGAAATAATCTAATAATCTAGTAACTCTTTTACTTCATTTATGTGAACTATTCCAGGTGATGAAGTCTCCAATATTAATCAAAAATATGTTCACAGAAGTGTATAATATGACTTTTTTCAATGATCTCATTATAATATATGAAAAAAATCCATTCTTGTCATATATTAGACCAAATATCATTACTACCATTCTTGAAATTATTTATATGGCCATAAAACTAGAATTTTTCTTCCTAGAATGCATGTGTGATTATAAATTTCATGGATGAAAGATTTTCCAATCAATTGATCGACCATTCAACCATTTTTATAATAGAATAATATTAAAACCTTCCATATATAATTCCAACCACAATTTCATGATGATTAAAATACATTGATTATGCCAAGAATTAATGTATTATGATACTAGCCAACTATACCAGGTCCCTTGAGAAAATAGATAAATACCCTAAATTCATACTTAGTATAAATGAACATAAATCAATCAAGGTGGAATAATAATGCATTCTAATAATTATGAATCATGAACAACTACCCCATCTAATGCAACATAATTTCCCCCCATGTGTGGGTTGTCCGGACTGAGACTTGCACTATCTACCATGTAAAAAATCATTCATAGTATCTTCCATATCATTCAAAACATACTATTATATAATAAATCTCTTATACCACATCATCACATCATATAATGTGAATAAATAAGATGGTTCTTTTCATCCATTTGAAAAAAGGCCTAAGGAAAATATACCCATATTCTAAAGGATACCTGCTAGTAGTGAAGGTTGGATGGTGGTAAATTGTTAAGACTATAACCTCATGAATATGACTAAATACATTGGAACCATAAATATTGAAGTGATGCTGAATTTTACAATAGAAAATTACCCAACCAATAGAATATATAAAACAATATATGAATGTATAATTCCAAATGTATAAATAGTCTAAGAATAAAATTTCTAATATATATAGTAAGTAATGAAATAAAATAAATAAATAAAAAAGAGACCCAAATCAAGTGATATATCGAGTATATGATCAGTCCCCAACTCCAATTTATGTCTTGTTCAATAAAAAATAATTGTTAGAATCATAATTCTTTCTCTGTAGCTATAGCCGTGAGATTTGTATGAGTACCCAAACGATGTCCAAAATATGGTGTGAGTAAATATCATTAAGCCACCACCAATGATAAATTATTAAAATCCATTATATAAATATAAAACACATTAGTGTGAATGTATATCTCTATGGAAATAGTAAATATAAACCCTATTGTTCTCTGGTTCCACAATGAACACTAAGCCAATCATTTGATCACCAATATAAATAATACGTGTTATTTCTTGATTTATTACATAAATGTACCCATTAAAAAATCCCCAAAAAATAAATAGTCCTAGTGAATTTGGGATATTTGGTACACAAGATAACAACATGTAATAAAAATAAAATGACATTATTGAAAACATCCTTAACATTCCCCTAAAATTCACCCATTATTCTAAAGCTACATGGGATAACTTAGGTGACATACGTACAAAATGGGTGATCTATAATGACTACCAGGGGAATAAAAAATTATATTATAAGGAAAATCATTACATGTAATCCACACAATATGTCAAGGTAACATAAGTAGGATATGAATAACAATCTTGAACAATTTTCCGTAATATAACATGATTACATAATCATAAGAATGTGGTGAAAATATTTACTATTATATCATAAACATATGAAAATGTTGTCCATCACAATATAATATATAGGTGAAAAATACTCATTATTAAATATGTTCACTCTGAAACCGAAAGAATGATACCTCATGAGATAAAAAATATGCCTTATGCTTTGGAGCACTATCTAGGAGCACCAATTATTTTAGGGATATTCTCATGTGTGAAACCTAAATCACTTAAGTTAAGGACATATTTCATCACATTAAATCCCATGATTATGGAGTGTGGGTTATATAAATGGAATTCACTATTCAATAATGTATTTAAATATATAATAGAATACCCCTATGTTGAAATGGGTTTGGTTATTCACTAATAAATTATTAGTGATGAAAAATTGAAGGGAAATTATGACAACAAAATGAATGTAAATAAATATTCATTAAGTGGATTAATGAGATTGAAAGGGTCAAACCAGCATTTGGAAATCATAAGGGAAGTATTAGTGATTTTTTAAAATGTTTCCCAATATTAAAATTTTGGAATAAAATGATAATGATGAAATTACATTCTTTTAAAAATTGTAGCATAAGAGGATCCCTTAAATTGAGTGGGTGTTTCTAAAATAATAAAATGATATATAACAATCATTTTGGAACCATGGGGGACTATAGATAGGGTAGGGTTGAGTAATTTCAGGATCCAAGGGTTTTTTGTGAAGAGTAATGGGTATTTGGATAGGATTCTATAGAAAAATATTGGGTAATTATTTATTAATTTCCAAATATAGGTTTTGAAATCTATATGATAGAGTTATTAGAACCAAAAAACATTTCATGGTTTTTCCATTGTGTCTAAAAATGTTGAGTGTTCTAATCTAACCCATCAAATGATAATAGAATATGATCCTGAACAAAGGGGATGCAAGAAATAATATTAGGATATGGAAAGGGGAGATCTGTGTTAGAGATGTTACCCACAAATCAGATAAGATTTTTATCAATTTGGTGTGACAAAAGACTTGTAAAACATACATTTAAGAAAATTTTATAGTGATAATTGTTTTGTCACACTAGTTTCTATATATTTCTATAACCATGTGAGTCCCACTATCAAGGATCAACATCCTTTATGGCCAAAGAAAAATATTTTAATAAGCTATGCTGATATAATGTTATCAGACATTTATGACCCCATACCCAAAAGGGAAATCTACTAGTTAGACAAACCATGAAAAATATATATGGTTCACTAATATATCTTCCTGCTGATGTATTTCATAAACCTGTGGCCTCGATGAAACTTTTTAAAAAACTATTTGACACCCATATATGGCCACAATATTTTGTTGAAAAATAATATTTAAATTCTAACTAAATATACATCTCCATATTCATTTAATAGAACCTATATTCAAAACCTAGATACTCATAAAACACAAATGAACACTCAATATACAATTTTATCCTTCAAATCTATCTAATTGTTTATAGATTCCACCTCATATAATTTAATTATAAACATAAATTAATTATTTATCCAATCCACAAAAGGAAAAATAAAATATCATTATAATTCTCAACTAGTTCAAAACACAAAATCATAGACATGTAATTAAATTCGTGGGATTCAATAATCTATCTTATGTTCTACCATTCATGGGTTTTCAATTTAAATGTAGAAATTTTTTAAGGGTTTAATCCTAATATTATTTTTTAATCCTCTTGGTTTGTAATGAAACAATATATATGGGATAGTTGCATTTAAATTAACACAAAAAACCCTGATTATGTTCTAATATTGTAGTTATTTTTAATGATTTAAATTATCACTATCAATTTAATTTTAATTGGTAATTAATTAGTGTGATCTATTTTTTTGTATGTCAAACTAATCCCCAATACTTATATTCAATTAATAATTCATTAATCATTTCCAATATTCATTGGTTGGTTTTATGGATGTCCATTTCTAGGATTTAATAATTGATAAAGGTAATTTTTTTACTATTTTTACATTCCTTAATTTTTTTTAATAAAATACATTATGTTAACAACACTTTTTGCGTCAAATTTTTGGAAAGTCTCTATTTTTAATGCATTACATGAAAATACACTCATTTAAAATCATTATTCCCTTTTAAACTTCCTTACCATGTTTTAAAAAGGTTCTCCATATGATTTTTATTCGTAATGAAATGAAAATAAAACGAAATACTTTATATTTTCTCAATTTTTTATTTTTAATGATATTCTTTATTTCCAAAATGTATTTTATATAATTTTTTAAGAATAATGGCTGTAGTGTATTTGCATTATTCTTATAGAATATTTTGGATGGTATATTTCTAATTTATAATTTTTTTATAACAATTTTTTTTAAAATTTATTTTTTTTAAAATATATAAAGGTCTAACTATTTAATATTATGGTGAAGATTTATAACTAGTTTAAATGAATTTTTAATAGGGATTAACTTTTTTGTTATTAAAATTGATTTATCATATAAATGGTGTTTTTGTTCTATGTATACAACATTTGAAATTATTTATTTAATAATTAGGGGATGATATCATGATACAATCCAACGTCCTTCTCCATATAAATTAAGAAGTATTCTATGAATGTGTCTTGGAAACCTATATTTTATTTATAATTTATTTAGGTGATGTTTGAAATAGGAATTTTTCCCTATTGCTATGGCATTCATGCATATGGATGAATATTTTTCGGTTTGGTAGTTTTCAATATCATTCTATAGTATATTAGTTTATGATTTATATTCCATGATATCAATGATGAATCAAAAGTCTTATTTTGACTTTTATATCTTGTTTTGGAAATCATAAATTTCTTTTAACATGCTGATCGTACTAACCATGCAGAGCGTACTAACCATGCTAATCATACTGATCATGTTGATCATACTGATCATGTTGATCATATTGATCATGTTGATCGTACTGACCATGCAGATCGTACTGAACAAGCTGATCGTATTGACCATGCTGATCGTACTAACCATGCTGATTGTACTGACCATGCTGATCATACTGATCATACTGATCGTACTGACCATGCTGATTGTACCGATCATGCTGATCGTACTGACCATGCTGATCGTATGGATCATGCTGATCGTTCTGACCATATGAATCATACGGAATATAATTTTCATACTACTCTGTCAATCGTATCATACTGACTCTGTCATTTGTACTTACTTTTGTGTATCTTACTTTGTATCATATCAATACATTACATTTAGTAATACTGATAGTACTCATAATTCTATCACATGCATGATTTTATTATTTAATCAAAATACATGTTTTAGATCAATCTTACTCATGATTATCATGTTCATATAACTTTGTTTTAACAAATATGATGTCGTTGAGTTAGTTACAAACTAATCAAAACGATGTCGTGCTTTCTATTTCAATATGACCATTATAATGCCAAGTTTCCATGTCCCTCAGAGTTTTTCGGAGAAATATGACCATTGGAGGAAATGTGACCGTTGGAACATGAGGACTATAAATAGGAGGTCATTTGATGCCGAGAAAAAATAACTGTGATACTTTGCTTCAATCATGTTCTAGTGAGAGATGCTGTGACTTCTCTCATTCTTTATGCTTTGTTCGAACAATCTTTGTATCAAGGGATTTTAAGTGATTGAATGAAAGAGGTGTTGATTACCTACAAAATTTAGGGTTATCGTGGATAGGAAGACAGAAGAACCAATCATCATGTCGAGGGCTGTCGGGGATAGGCAGACAGATGAACCGATCATCGTATCGAGGGCTGCCGTGGATAGGCAGACAGACGGACCGATCATCATATCAATGGCTTACCAAGGTGGTGGTAAGACAGAACTCTTATCCTAGGTGAAAGGATAACCCTTCTCTTTGGGTGAAAAATAATTGTAATAATTTTACTTTTCTGCTACTGTTTGTATTAGAAAGGGATTTTTTTTCATTTCTTCTTTACACTTTCAATTTTAATTGTTTCAATTACGATTATACTATTATATATTGTATTAGTAGATTCTATATGCTTTATGGTAGAATCACTCACACTTTTTTAACTCTGATTATTGTATTCATCTTGAATAGAATTAATTTTCTTTTCTAATAGTTTTACATTACATCATACCTTTATATTCAAAACAATTGTGGTTGTTTGAATTGTATTAGTTTATGTTCTTTTAAACTAATCTCTTAAGTGTTTAAACACACTATTTTTGGAACCTACAATTCACCCCCTCTTGTATTGTTCCATCTAATATACATATAGTTTTACATATTCGATCCATCAATTTGTATCAAAGCCAGTTTCCACTAATTTATACTACTAGCTCTTATTCGAGTTTTTTTACTGTTTCAATTACTTTCTACACCAATGTATGGAGTGGAAAATATTTTGTTTTTTTTGTTGGTAGGAATGAATATTGGGTAAATTGACAACCTAAATACTTCTAGACCACCTATCTTTTATGGGAATGATTATGAGTACTGGAGATATCGAATGAAGATGTTTGTTATGAATATTGGTGTAGACATTTTTATTATGCTTACTAGAGGTTACAAAATTCCTGACAATGAAGTCAGTACTTTCACTAACCAAGAGAAGCAATAATATCAACTGAATTACAAGGTACACACTAATTTATTATGCTCTAGGACCAGGAATATATACATCCAGATATCTTCTTGGGAAAGTAGCCAACTGTATTTGGATGAAATTAGAAGTCATACATTTTGTTACATCCAATGTTATAGAAACAAGAAGAGCAATACTTCAAGCAGAGTATCATGGATTTTTTTTATTATGGAGAGCTAGTATGTAAAGTGCAAAAAATATTTATGACAATAGTCAATAGTTTACAATTTATGGGAGAAAAGGTGTTGATGATGAAGCTTTTGTAGATAAGAGTTTTGATATAATTCCAAATGAATGGTAGTCAAAAAGGACATTTATTGATGAAAATATAAAAGATTCCCATATTACTCTTGATGAACTATTTGGAACTCTTTTGCAGCATGAGACAATAATGAAGAGAGATGATTATTTCAATAAGAAGAAAAATGGGAATGGAAGTATAGCCTTTACATCTAAAGCTAAACCACCTGAAAGGATAACAATATCCAAAGCCAAGAAAGTTTTTATATCAGAATCATGTGATAGTAATCACTCGGATAATGAGTATTCCAATCTTGAGTGATGGATGAAAAATGTAGAGACCTGAAGCCTAACGTACATGAACATTACATTACTTTTGCGGAATACTTAATACATAACAAAAATATACACACAAGGATCGTAATAGTTTAGTGTCTTTGGAAACTCGGAACGTAATCTTCTAATCCTGGTGAAAGATCTTCAAAATCTCCCACAAAGATCTTCCTTTTTTTTATACCTAAAACCTTTCTTTATATCCTGGGGAAAAGAAAACATAAAAGGGTGAGCTCAAATTCTCAGTAAGGGTAAACAAAAGAAATATCAATCACATAATTTTCATAAGAACATAACATTTTTGGAAATCATAACCTGCAAAAGAGAGCATAATTTCATAACATGGGATAAATCATAGTAGTGAAAATGAAACCCTTACTTAAAACATTACTCATTGTGGCATACACACATAATCATAGAGAATCATTTCTTGTTAGTCAAGACTCATTGCCAAGACTATCTTAGTGGACAATGTCCCTTTCTGAATCGAGTAATCCTCGTTTCAGTCCTGTTTCACTGAACCGGTATAACCTACCATTCCAGCCATGTCTATCTCATGAGATATGAAATATTTACCCAATGCATTGGAGGGAGATATAGGTCCCACCCATCTCATAATGATACCATTCTTATGTGTGCCACAAAATCATAAATCATACATCATTGCATAACCCGTGTAATAAAAATGGGATTCTTAAACAACATGACATCATAAAACCATTCATATAAGATAAAGGAATTCATAAACATAATTCCATCACAACATAGTCAAATCAATGTAAAAATATGGATAGAACCCTTTATTATCTTAGATGGAAAATAATTTTGATAAAACACTTGAATTTAATTCTTGAGGAAAATATCCTTTCTTCTTCAAAATCAATTTCTTTTCACAAAACATCATGAAATTTTAAAAGAAAGAGATTTTATTGAAAATAGTCATGAAATATTTTAGAGGAAGCTTCATGAAAATAAGGCTTTATAAAACAGTAGAAATCCGTTCGTGCCGTATAAGTTAAAAAAAACATTCTTCGTACTTTTGTCGGAAAAGTCAAAAAGTACCTCGTACGACAAAAGATTCATTTCATAGATATTACTAAAAACTCACCGAAGGGTAAAAATGGATTTAAACAATTGTATGTGGATGGAAATAATATTACATATTGATGAAACATGGATGTGGATGATAAAATACACCCCAGTAAATACTTACGAATAAACAATCTCGGATAAAAATGAGATTGTGATATTTCCCTTACCTTAGGTCCGACTTGCTTTGTAAGTGTCCGAACCTCCTGTATAATGATATAAATCATGTTATTGACTTATTACAGAATCCTATTCATTGTTATGATATCATATATGGTTCACTTATGACATTATATTACCCGTTCTTTTGTAAATTCCATGTTAAAGAAGCGTTTTGGGTAAAATCGTTTCATTTATCGTAGGTGTTTTGACTTGTTGTTCTTGACATCATTATTACTTATATCATGATTTACTTACTTACAGAATATAAAATATGATTTATATATCATATATATTCAGTATATATATATATATAATAGGTAGATAAATAAAATGAAAAACACCGTTCATGGAGACGGTAGTCCGTACGTACGCATGAACGCTGTTTTCCTTTCCTTATTGTCTTGAAATGGAAGTAAGTAGATGACTTACATATGTATATATATACATAAATCCAGTAGCTTTATAATGTCATATATTTCATTATTATTTCTTATATATACATTATAATCATTCTTAAATGGTTAACATGGAGAATGAATCTCATCGCGTCGTGGAGACGGTATTCCGTACGTACGCACGAGCGATGATATCATTTCTATAAATATTGAATTGAATTGGAGTGTATTATACAATATATCAGAATCAATATGATGTTTTAATAACTATGTATAGTTATTCTTTACACCATTATACCCATCCATATAAGGTGGTGGTGGAAAATAGATTACACCACGGCGTGGAGACGGTATTCCGTACGTACGCACGCGCGGTGATTTCTTTTTCCGTAGGATGGATAGATGGTGAAATACGGTTGTTTCATACTTATAATAACATATCAGTATATGAGTGATACTGATGTTATTACTTCATAATGAAACAACCTAAGAAGAAGAAGTGGAAGAAGAAATAAATATGAAAGAATTGGTAACGGTAATTACCTCTTCTTTGAAGTGCCTCTTTGAGACCTCCTCTTAGGGAACTAAAATTGGTATTTGAGGAAGACCAGAACCTCTAGGATGTTGCTAGGGAAGTGGAGAGGATAAATTGGCAGGGGTTGGCCGAGCTTGAGTGCTCAAATTGGTGTGAGGAGGAGGGGGAGGATGTGTCCTTTTATAGGGGAGGAGAGGGGCACCTTAGGAATATCTCAAAATATTATTTTATATTAAAGTCAAAATCGGTTTATAATGGTTCCAAAGGGTCTTATTTCGAAGCTAAAGTGGTGATGGGTCGAAATCCTATCAACCAATAGGATTTAGACAAGTTTAGGGTATTATTTTAACCTTATCAATTAGATTTAACTCTAAGTTAAATAATTTAACTTTTACCGTGTCTTTTTGTTTTCTTTCACTATATGGTTAATAAACTTACTATAACATGCCAAACGAACCCCAAATTGTATATTATTAATACATATATACTTATCTAAGTCATTTGGCCGAACCTTAGATTTTTAGGAATAAAATAACAATTAATAATATAATATTTGATTTAAAAACTATTTTGTGTCAATTTTGACACTATTTGATATATGATTTTTGTGAAAGTCATAACAGAATTATATGTTCGAACCAAGTTTATTAAATCAACACTAATATATCATAGTAACCTAGAAAATTAGTGGAATTCATAAAAAGTCTTAAATTACATTTATTTTGGTATTTATATTATCAATTATGTCAATATTTCATTAATAAGATAATTACTGCATCATCTTTGTGTCATAAATAAATTATATTATTTGATGTCTAAAAATTACAAATAAAATACCATCATGTAGTAAATCTTTTTAGATTTCTAATGAATATTTATAGTCGAATTTTTCTTATGTATAACCCCATATTAAAAATGATTTACTTATTAAACATTGATTTTAACTATTTTAACCCTTCTTTAAATAAATTAATAATAAATGTCCTAATCTAATCCAAGTTGGCCTAAATGGTCATATTTTATTCCTAAGTTTGTTTTTGGTCGAATTACACTTGTCCAATAGAATTAGGACATGTGTTAGGGTAATATTAATATCATATTTACTCTTAGTTACCCTATTTACTATTAACCGTGGTTAAAAAAAGTAAAAAGTTACTATTCATCAAAAAATTATTTTCATCTCATTGAACCACATTTTAGTCCTTGATATTAACCGTGTCTCTCGGATTTTCGAAATTCCATTCACAGAAGCGGTAAAATTAAGTTTTATGCAAAATTCAGTTTTTAACCTACCACTTAGTAGTTTCACTATTCATCAAAAATTGACGTTTTTCAGAACAATGCCAAAATTTCATCCCAAGCTATATTTCATATTCCGAATTCAAAAATGAAGTGTATTTTACCAAATTCATAACATAAAAGTTGCATTAATTAATTTTATAATTAAATCCCGCTGTTAAAACAAATAGCGTGTTTTTAAGAAACAATATCTATCAAAAGATTGACACTTGTTTATGTCTAGTTTAAATGTCAAACTACATCCAATGACCAACATTGTATTAAATTGTAAAAATATATTCTAAATATACTTTAAAATCACTCAAATTAATGATTTATCACTATTAATTATTTCGATTAAAAAAATTGTTTTTAATTATAATTTAGTAATTTTCACTATTCATCAGAATATGAAAGTTATCCGAAAAGTACCAAAATTTCACCTTAGGCTAAATTCGATACTCCGAATCCAAAAATGAAGTCCATTTTGTGAGTTAAAATTTCTAAAATTTAAAAAGTGGTTATTACTATTCATAACGGCTAGTTTTAATAATATTTTAATAGCATATCATTGTTTCGTGAAACTCAGGATTACGTACCACACACGCTATCGAGGAAGGTTGCGATTGCGTGTAATGAAAGGCAAGTCAAGGATGCGTGTTGTGCAAGCTCCTTTTGGTGTAGCGTATAACACAATACATTAGTAAAATAAAAAATAATATTTTTCATAAAATATCGGGCTGTTACATTCTACCCCCCTTAAAATGAATTTCGCCCTCAAAATTCGTCGGGGTTATAAATGGTTTACTATTTGAAAGTTTCTTTAATAGAAACCCACATCGTAAAAGGGAATACCAAAACATGGCTTTAAAAACTAAAGTATGAAATGTAACGATTACCCAAATAAACTAATCACTGGGTTTCCACATAGGTGAAAATATGGATATGGAAGAGAAATCTAACCATCATGTTCTGATGGATAGTGGTAGAGAACATGGCTATGGAAAATCCAGTAATCACAAATCCATAGATTTGTGATGATATAAGGTACCATCTGATTCATCAGGTATAAGATCACTAGGACAACATTTTTGGTTTTCAAGATCATTTCCCTAAAGTTGAAAATTTGCTTAGAATAAATACTTACTTTATTTTGGTACAATCTCACTTTTGTTCTTGCCTTGAACAATTTCTACTTCATCTCTTAAATAAATGAAGTTGAATTTGTTATTTGTGAAGTGTTAGCAGATCATGTGATAGAATGACGGTTCATTCCATCTGTCTCAAACAAAAGGTTAGCAAAAGTTATTAAATATACATAAGTCATTCTATAGTGAGATTAATTATATATGGTTCCTAAAATGGACTTATACTTCATATATCATGCTGCTTAATATAATAAAACTAGTTTCTACTAAACAGGGACTTCCTGTAGGCCAGTGGTAGGCGATAAGGGCCAGTCGCACTTCGGTTGTGGGTTCGATTCCTACAGCCTTGTCCGAAGCGATGGGTTGTCGCCCGTCCTGCAGGTTTTCCTTTTTCTAAAACTATATTACTATAACATCCCATCAATAATATCGAGAAAACTTCTATCCTTAAACAATACCAACTTATGTCCAACATAATCCATTCCAATCTTTAGGATTATCCATAATACTGCAGTCCACTCTCATAACATAGTGAAAACGATTACCAGAGATTTAATACTGTCGTTGATCCCCACATATCATAAGATATGTCTTGTTGGTCACATTCCAAACATTCAAAGTCCTTAATCGTGTATTCTCTTGAATACCTTAGTGGAAACATGAGTGCAGTTAAAAGTTAACACTTTCCACATACCAAAATCCTCAAAATTCTATATACTCAAACCATGATATCACTTAGTCCTTATATCAATCATGAGCTCATGAATACAATCAAACATATCATTATCGTCTTATCCCTTCATTATGCGCATATCATCTTATTTCCAAAAATATCTCAATCACTTCGAATACCACATTAGACCAATACATAAATATTCCAATACACCATAAAAGTACCTCAACAACATTATTCTTGAATACCAATACATAAACACTTCAGTCCATCCACATCAATGACTGTCCTGGAATAAGTCCTTCCTTGATTTAGAAGTATCTTTTTAGGTCTGGGCATTGAGTTGGGTAATGCCCATGTTCTCCACAAATAAGACATTGAACTCCATAACAATCTGTCACTCTATGACCCTTTTCTCCACACAGATAACATTGGTCCCTCCATTTGAGGTATTCCTCAAGGTTCTTCTTCCCTTCTTTAGAAATCTCAATCTTCCTTTCTTTATGATCCTCAACATGCGAACATGCATAATAGTTTATCTTCCTCTTCTTTGATGAATTAGTCATACCACTAAATTTCACCTTGTTAATAATATATCGCGATGACTGATTCGGAATAATCACAATATCTTTATCTCTAGGCATCACACAATTTTGTTTCTCATAGTCACAAATTTGTCCATTGGATTCAATGTTAACCGAATTCCTTCTGGTTCCCTCCATTAACTAAAACACAAAAAGAATTTTGTGAGAGGCGAAATCATGCTAGGGAAGACAACATAGTAAAGGGGGAGCACCCTCAATATCCAACATCTTAGGTTTAATTCTATGATTGTTAGCGTAATTCTATTACTATAACCTATACGTATACTTATCCCTAGGGACATCCCTAGACATACCTTAGAAATATCTCTAGGGATCTCACTAACGTTTTCGCATCCTAGTTTCCAAAGGTGGACTAAACCTTTCCTCTGATAAAAACTGTAGAGACCCGAAGCCTAACGTACATGAACATTACATTACTTTTGCGGAATACTTAATACATAACAAAAATATACACACAATCGTAATAGTTTAGTGTCTTTGGAAACTCGGAACGTAATCTTCTAATCCTGGTGAAAGATCTTCAAAATCTCCCACAAAGATCTTCCTTTTTTTTATACCTAAAACCTTTCTTTATATCCTGGGGAAAAGAAAACATAAAAGGGTGAGATCAAATGCTCAGTAAGGGTAAACAAAATAAATATCAATCACATAATTTTCATAAGAACATAACATTTTTGGAAATCATAACCTGCAAAAAAGAGCATAATTTCATAACATGGGATAAATCATAGTAGTGAAAATGAAACCCTTACTTAAAACATTACTCATTGTGGCATACACACATAATCATAGAGAATCATTTCTTGTTAGTCAAGACTCATTGCCAAGACTATCTTAGTGGACAATGTCCCTTTCTGAATCGAGTAATCCTCGTTTCAGTCCTGTTTCACTGAACCGGTATAACCTACCATTCCAGCCATGTCTATCTCATGAGATATGAAATATTTACCCAATTCATTGGAGGGAGATATAGGTCCCACCCATCTCATAATGATACCATTCTTATGTGTGCCACAAAATCATAAATCATACATCATTGCATAACCCGTGTAATAAAAATGGGATTCTTAAACAACATGACATCATAAAACCATTCATATAAGATAAAGGAATTCATAAACATAATTCCATCACAACATAGTCAAATCAATGTAAAAATATGGATAGAACCCTTTATTATCTTAGATGGAAAATAATTTTGATAAAACACTTGAATTGAATTCTTGAGGAAAATATCCTTTCTTCTTCAAAATCAATTTCTTTTCACAAAACATCATGAAATTTTAAAAGAAAGAGATTTTATTGAAAATAGTCATGAAATATTTTAGAGGAAGCTTCATGAAAATAAGGCTTTATAAAACAGTAGAAATCCGTTCGTGCCGTATAAGTTAAAAAAAACATTCTTCGTACTTTTGTCGGAAAAGTCAAAAAGTACCTCGTACGCCAAAAGATTCCTTTCATAGATATTACTAAAAACTCACCAAAGGGTAAAAATGGATTTAAACAATTGTATGTGGATTGAAATAATATTACATATTGATGAAACATGGATGTGGATGATAAAATACACCCCAGTAAATACTTACGAATAAACAATCTCGGATAAAAATGAGATTGTGATATTTCCCTTACCTTAGGTCCGACTTGCTTTGTAAGTGTCCGAACCTCCTGTATAATGATTTAAATCATGTTATTGACTTATTACAGAATCCTATTCATTGTTATGATATCATATATGGTTCACTTATGACATTATATTATCCGTTCTTTTGTAAATTCCATGTTAAAGAAGCGTTTTGGGTAAAATCGTTTCATTTATCGTAGGTGTTTTGACTTGTTGTTCTTGACATCATTATTACTTATATCATGATTTACTTACTTCCAGAATATAAAATATGATTTATATATCATATATATTCAGTATATATATATATATAATAGGTAGATAAATAAAATGAAAAACACCGTTCATGGAGACGGTAGTCCGTACGTACGCATGAACGCTGTTTTCCTTTCCTTATTGTCTTGAAATGGAAGTAAGTAGATGACTTACATATGTATATATATACATAAATCCATTAGCTTTATAATGTCATATATTTCATTATTATTTCTTATATATACATTATAATCATTCTTAAATGGTTAACATGGAGAATGAATCTCATCGCGTCGTGGAGACGGTATTCCGTACGTACGCACGAGCGATGATATCATTTCTATAAATATTGAATTGAAATGGAGTGTATTATACAATATATCAGAATCAATATGATGTTGTAATAACTATGTATAGTTATTCTTTACACCATTATACCCATCCATCTAAGGTGGTGGTGGAAAATAGATTACATCACGGCGTGGAGACGGTATTCCGTACGTACGCACGCGCGGTGATTTCTTTTTCTGTAGGATGGATAGATGGTGAAATACGGTTGTTTCATACTTATAATAACATATCAGTATATGAGTGATACTGATGTTATTACTTCATAATGAAACAACCTAAGAAGAAGAAGTGGAAGAAGAAATAAAGATGAAAGAATTGGTAACGGTAATTACCTCTTCTTTGAAGTGCCTCTTTGAGACCTCCTCTTAGGGCACTAAAATTGGTCTTTGAGGAAGACCAGAACCTCTAGGATGTTTCTAGGGAAGTGGAGAGGATAAATTGGCAGGGGTTGGCCGAGCTTGAGTGCTCAAATTGGTGTGAGGAGGAGGGGGAGGAGGTATCCTTTTATAGGGGAGGAGAGGGGCACCTTAGGAATATCTCAAAATATTATTTAATATTAAAGTCAAAATCGGTTTATAATGGTTCCAAAGGGTCTTATTTCGAAGCTAAAGTGGGGATGGGTCGAAATCCTATCAACAAATAGGATTTAGACAAGTTTAGGGTATTATTTTAACCTTATCAATTAGATTTAACTCTAAGTTAAATAATTTAACTTTTACCGTGTCTTTTTTTTTCTTTCACTATATGGTTAATAAACTTACTATAACATGCCAAACGAACCCCAAATTGTATATTATTAATACATATATCCTTATCTAAGTCATTTGGCCGAACCTTAGATTTTTAGGAATAAAATAACAATTAATAATATAATATTTGATTTAAAAACTATTTTGTGTCAATTTTGACACTATTTGATATATGATTTTTGTGAAAGTCATAACAGAATTATATGTTCGAACCAAGTTTATTAAATCAACACTAATATATCATAGTAACCTATAAAATTAGTGGAATTCATAAAAAGTCTTAAATTACATTTATTTTGGTATTTATATTATCAATTATGTCAATATTTCATTAATAAGATAATTACTGCATCATCTTTGTGTCATAAATAAATTATATTATATGATGTCTAAAAATTACAAATAAAATACCATCATGTAGTAAATATATTTATCTTTCTAATGAATATTTATAGTCGAATTTTTCTTATGTATAACCCCATATTAAAAATGATTTACTTATTAAACATTGATTTTAACTATTTTAACCCTTCTTTAAATAAATTAATAATAAATGTCCTAATCTAATCCAAGTGGGCCTAAATGGTCATATTTTATTCCTATGTTTTTGGTCGAATTACACTTGTCCAATAGAATTAGGACATGTGTTAGGGTAATATTAATATCATATTTACTCTTAGTTACCCTATTTACTATTAACCGTGGAAAAAAAAGTAAAAAGTTACTATTCAACAAAAAATTATTTTCATCTCATTGAACCACATTTTAGTCCTTGATATTAACCGTGTCTCTCGGATTTTCGAAATTCCATTCACAGAAGCGGTAAAATTAAGTTTTATGCAAAATTCAGTTTTTAACCTACCACTTAGTAGTTTCACTATTCATCAAAAATTGATGTTTTTCAGAACAATGCCAAAATTTCATCCCAAGCTATATTTAATATTCCGAATTCAAAAATGAAGTGTATTTTACCAAATTCATAACATAAAAGTTGCATTAATTAATTTTATAATTAAATCCCGCTGTTAAAACAAATAGCGTGTTTTTAAAAAACAATATCTATCAAAAGATTGACACTTGTTTATGTCTAGTTTAAATGTGAAACTACATCCAATGACCAACATTGTATTAAATTGTAAAAATATATTCTAAATATACTTTAAAATCACTCAAATTAATGATTTATCACTATTAATTATTTCGATTAAAAAAATTGTTTTTAATTATAATTTAGTAATTTTCACTATTCATCAGAATATGAAAGTTATCCGAAAAGTACCAAAATTTCACCTTAGGCTAAATTCGATACTCCGAATCCAAAAATGAAGTCCATTTTGAGAGTTAAAATTTCTAAAATTTAAAAAGTGGTTATTACTATTCATAACGGTTAGTTTTAATAATATTTTAATAGCATATCATTGTTTCGTGAAACTCAGGATTACGTACCACACACGCTATCGAGGAAGGTTGCGATTGCGTGTAATGCAAGGCAAGTCAAGGATGCGTGTTGTGCAAGCTCCTTTTGGTGTAGCGTATAACACAATACATTAGTAAAATAAAAAAGAATATTTTTCATAAAATATCGGGCTGTTACATTCTACCCCCCTTAAAATGAATTTCGCCCTCGAAATTCGTCGGGGTTATAAATGGTTTACTATTTGAAAGTTTCTTTAATAGAAACCCACATCGTAAAAGGGAATACCAAAACTTGGCTTTAAAAACTAAAGTATGAAATGTAACGATTACCCAAATAAACTAATCGCTGGGTTTCCACATAGGTGAAAATATGGATATGGAAGAGAAATCTAACCATCATGTTCTGATGGAGAGTGGTAGAGAACATGGCTATGGAAAAGCCAGTAATCACAAATCCATAGATTTGTGATGATATAAGGTACCATCTGATTCATCAGGTATAAGATCACTAGGACAACATTTTTGGTTCTCAAGATCATTTCCCTAAAGTTGAAAATTTGCTTAGAATAAATACTTACTTTATTTTGGTACAATCTCACTTTTGTTCGTGCCTTGAACAATTTCTACTTCATCTCTTAAATAAATGAAGTTGAATTTGTTATTTGTGAAGTGTTAGCAGATCATGTGATAGAATGACTGTTCATTCCATCTGTCTCAAACAAAAGGTTAGCAAAAGTTATTAAATATACATAAGTCATTCTATAGTGAGATTAATTATATATGGTTCCTAAAATGGACTTATACTTCATATATCATGCTGCTTAATATAATAAAACTAGTTTCTACTAAACAGGGACTTCCTGTAGGCCAGTGGTAGGCGATAAGGGCCAGTCGCACTTCGGTTGTGGGTTCGATTCCTACAGCCTTGTCCGAAGCGATGGGTTGTCGCCCGTCCTGCAGGTTGTCCTTTTTCTAAAACTATATTACTATAACATCCCATCAATAATATCGAGAAAACTTCTATCCTTAAACAATACCAACTTATGTCCAACATAATCCATTCCAATCTTTAGGATTATCCATAATACTGCAGTCCACTCTCATAACATAGTGAAAACGATTACCAGAGATTTAATACTATCGTTGATCCCCACATATCATAAGATATGTCTTGTTGGTCACATTCCAAACATTCAAAGTCCTTAATCGTGTATTCTCTTGAATACCTTAGTGGAAACATGAGTGCAGTTAAAAGTTAACACTTTCCACATACCAAAATCCTCAAAATTCTATATACTCAAACCATGATATCACTTAGTCCTTATATCAATCATGAGCTCATGAATACAATCAAACATCTCATTATCGTCTTATCCCTTCATTATGCGCATATCATCTTATTTCCAAAAATATCTCAATCACTTCGAATACCACATTAGACCAATACATAAATATTCCAATACACCATAAAAGTACCTCAACAACATTATTCTTGAATACCAATACATAAACACTTCAGTCCATCCACATCAATGACTGTCCTGGAATAAGTCCTTCCTTGATTTAGAAGTATCTTTTTAGGTCTGGGCATTGAGTTGGGTAATGCCCATGTTCTCCACAAATAAGACATTGAACTCCATAACAATCTGTCACTCTATGACCCTTTTCTCCACACAGATAACATTGGTCCCTCCATTTGAGGTATTCCTCAAGGTTCTTCTTCCCTTCTTTAGAAATCTCAATCTTCCTTTCTTTATGATCCTCAACATGCGAACATGCATAATAGTTTATCTTCCTCTTCTTTGATGAATTAGTCATACCACTAAATTTCACCTTGTTAATAATATATCGCGATGACTGATTCGGCATAATCACAATATCTTTATCTCTAGGCATCACACAATTTTGTTGCTCATAGTCATAAATTTGTCCATTGGATTCAATGTTAACCGAATTCCTTCTGGTTCCCTCCATTAACTAAAACAAAAAAAGAATTTTGTGAGAGGCGAAATCATGCTAGGGAAGACAACATAGTAAAGGGGGAGCACCCTCAATATCCAACATCTTAGGTTTAATTCTATGATTGTTAGCGTAATTCTATTACTATAACCTATACGTATACTTATCCCTAGGGACATCCCTAGACATACCTTAGAAATATCTCTAGGGATCTCACTAACGTTTTTGCATCCTAGTTTCCAAAGGTTGACTAAACCTTTCCTCTGATACCAACTGTAGAGACCCGAAGCCTAACGTACATGAACATTACATTACTTTTGCGGAATACTTAATACATAACAAAAATATACACACAAGGATCGTAATAGTTTAGTGTCTTTGGAAACTCGGAACGTAATCTTCTAATCTTGGTGAAAGATCTTCAAAATCTCCCACAAAGATCTTCCTTTTTTTTTACCTAAAACCTTTCTTTATATCCTGGGGAAAAGAAAACATAAAATGGTGAACTCAAATGCTCAGTAAGGGTAAACAAAAGAAATATCAATCACATAATTTTCATAAGAACATAACATTTTTGGAAATAATAACCTGCAAAAGAGAGCATAATTTCATAACATGGGATAAATCATAGTAGTGAAAATGAAACCCTTACTTAAAACATTACTCATTGTGGAATACACACATAATCATAGAGAATCATTTCTTGTTAGTCAAGACTCATTGCCAAGACTATCTTAGTGGACAATGTCCCTTTCTGAATCGAGTAATCCTCGTTTCAGTCCTGTTTCACTGAACCGGTATAACCTACCATTCCAGACATGTCTATCTCATGAGATATGAAATCTTTACCCAATTCATTGGAGGGAGATATAGGTCCCACCCATCTCATAATGATACCATTCTTATGTGTGCCACAAAATCATAAATCATACATCATTGCATAACCCGTGTAATAAAAATGGGATTCTTAAACAACATGACATCATAAAACCATTCATATAAGATAAAGGAATTCATAAACATAATTCCATCACAACATAGTCAAATCAATGTAAAAATATGGATATAACACTTTATTATCTTAGATGGAAAATAATTTTGATAAAACACTTGAATTGAATTCTTGAGGAAAATATCCTTTCTTCTTCAAAATCAATTTCTTTTCACAAAACATCATGAAATTTTAAAAGAAAGATATTTTATTGAAAATAGTCATGAAATATTTTAGAGGAAGCTTCATGAAAATAAGGCTTTATAAAACAGTAGAAATCTGTTCGTGCCGTATAAGTTAAAAAAAACATTCTTCGTACTTTTGTCGGAAAAGTCAAAAAGTACCTCGTACGACAAAATATTCCTTTCATAGATATTACTAAAAACTCACCGAAGGGTAAAAATGGATTTAAACAATTGTATGTGGATGGAAATAATATTACATATTGATGAAACATGGATGTGGATGATAAAATACACCCCAGTAAATACTTACGAATAAACAATCTCGGATAAAAATGAGATTGTGATATTTCCCTTACCTTTTGTCCGACTTGCTTTGTAAGTGTCCGAACCTCCTGTATAATGATTTAAATCATGTTATTGACTTATTACAGAATCCTATTCTTTGTTATGATATCATATATGGTTCACTTATGACATTATATTACCCGTTCTTTTGTAAATTCCATGTTAAAGAAGCGTTTTGGGTAAAATCGTTTCATTTATCGTAGGTGTTTTGACTTGTTGTTCTTGACATCATTATTACTTATATCATGATTTACTTACTTCCAGAATATAAAATATGATTTATATATCATATATATTCAGTATATATATATATATAATAGGTAGATAAATAAAATGAAAAACACCGTTCATGGAGACGGTAGTCTGTACGTACGC
Organism: Viscum album; assembly: GCA_963277665.1. Taxonomy (NCBI): domain Eukaryota; kingdom Viridiplantae; phylum Streptophyta; class Magnoliopsida; order Santalales; family Viscaceae; genus Viscum; species Viscum album. The sequence goes on along the minus strand of OY728146.1, from coordinate 1,771,994,171 downwards.
ATGAACGCTGTTTTCCTTTCCTTATTGTCTTGAAATGGAAGTAAGTAGATGACATACATATGTATATATATACATAAATCCAGTAGCTCTATAATGTCATATATTTCATTATTATTTCTTATATATACATTATAATCATTCTTAAATGGTTAACATGGAGAATGAATCTCATCGCGTCGTGGAGACGGTATTCCGTACGTACGCACGAGCGATGATATCATTTCTATAAATATTGAATTGAATTGGAGTGTATTATTCAATATATCAGAATCAATATGATGTTGTAATAACTATGTATAGTTATTCTTTACACCATTATACCCATCCATGTAAGGTGGTGGTGGAAAATAGATTACACCACGGCGTGGAGACGATATTCCGTACGTACGCACGCGCGGTGATTTCTTTTTCCGTAGGATGGATAGATGGTGAAATACGGTTGTTTCATACTTATAATAACATATCAGTATATGAGTGATACTGATGTTATTACTTCATAATGAAACAACCTAAGAAGAAGAAGTGGAAGAAGAAATAAAGATGAAAGAATTGGTAACGGTAATTACCTCTTCTTTGAAGTGCCTCTTTGAGACATCCTCTTAGGGCACTAAAATTGGTCTTTGAGGAAGACCAGAACCTCTAGGATGTTGTTAGGGAAGTGGAGAGGATAAATTGGCAGGGGTTGGCCGAGCTTGAGTGCTCAAATTGGTGTGAGGAGGAGGGGGAGGAGGTGTCCTTTTATAGGGGAGGAGAGGGGCACCTTAGGAATATCTCAAAATATTATTTTATATTAAAGTCAAAATCGGTTTATAATGGTTCTAAAGGGTCTTATTTCGAAGCTAAAGTGGGGATGGGTCGAAATCCTATCAACCAATAAGATTTAGACACGTTTAGGGTATTATTTTAACCTTATCAATTAGATTTAACTCTAAGTTAAATAATTTAACTTTTACCGTGTCTTTTTGTTTTCTTTCACTATATGGTTAATAAACTTACTATAACATGCCAAAAGAACCCCAAATTGTATATTATTAATACATATATCCTTATCTAAGTCATTTGGCCGAACCTTAGATTTATAGGAATAAAATAACAATTAATAATATAATATTTGATTTAAAAACTACTTTGTGTCAATTTTGACACTATTTGATATATGATTTTTGTGAAAGTCATAACAGAATTATATGTTCAAACCAAGTTTATTAAATCAACACTAATATATCATAGTAACCTAGAAAATTAGTGGAATTCATAAAAAGTCTTAAATTACATTTATTTTGGTATTTATATTATCAATTATGTCAATATTTCATTAATAAGATAATTACTGCATCATCTTTGTGTCATAAATAAATTATATTATTTGATGTCTAAAAATTAAAAATAAAATACCATCATGTAGTAAATCTTTTTAGATTTCTAATGAATATTTATAGTCGAATTTTTCTTATGTATAACCCCATATTAAAAATGATTTACTTATTAAACATTGATTTTAACTATTTTAACCCTTCTTTAAATAAATTAATAATAAATGTCCTAATCTAATCCAAGTGGGCCTAAATGGTCATATTTTATTCCTAAGTTTGTTTTTGGTCGAATTACACTTGTCCAATAGAATTAGGACATGTGTTAGGGTAATATTAATATCATATTTACTCTTAGTTACCCTATTTACTATTAACCGTGGTAAAAAAAAGTAAAAAGTTACTATTCACCAAAAAATTATTTTCATCTCATTGAACCACATTTTAGTCCTTGATATTAACCGTGTCTCTCGGATTTTCGAAATTCCATTCACAGAAGCGGTAAAATTAAGTTTTATGCAAAATTCAGTTTTTAACCTACCACTTAGTAGTTTCACTATTCATCAAAAATTGATGTTTTTCAGAACAATGCCAAAATTTCATCCCAAGCTATATTTCATATTCCGAATTCAAAAATGAAGTCTATTTTACCAAATTCATAAAATAAAAGTTGCATTAATTAATTTTATAATTAAATCCCACTGTTAAAACAAATAGCGTGTTTTTAAGAAACAATATCTATCAAAAGATTGACACTTGTTTATGTCTAGTTTAAATGTGAAACTACATCCAATGACCAACATTGTATTAAATTGTAAAAATATATTCTAAATATACTTTAAAATCACTCAAATTAATGATTTATCACTATTAATTATTTCGATTAAAAAATTTTTTTTTTAATTATAATTTAGTAATTTTCACTATTCATCAGAATATGAAAGTTATCCGAAAAGTACCAAAATTTCACCTTAGGCTAAATTCGATACTCCGAATCCAAAAATGAAGTCCATTTTGAGAGTGAAAATTTCTAAAATTTAAAAAGTGGTTATTACTATTCATAACGGCTAGTTTTAATAATATTTTAATAGCATATCATTGTTTCGTGAAACTCAGGATTACGTACCACACACGCTATCGAGGAAGGTTGCGATTGCGTGTAATGCAAGGCAAGTCAAGGATGCGTGTTGTGCAAGATCCTTTTGGTGTAGCGTATAACACAAGACATTAGTAAAATAAAAAAGAATATTTTTCATAAAATACCGGGCTGTTACAAAAAAGATTATGGGAAAGAAAGACGTCCAATACAGATTCAAAAAGAATGATATGTAAGATAAGAAAGATACAGAGGTAACTTGTAATGAATGTAAGAATGTAGGACACATAAAGCGTGATTGTCCTTTACTGAAGTGAAAAAAAAGAAAGGAGAAACATTCTGAAATAAATAAGAAAACATATTATAAGACAAACAATGTCTTGAAGGAAAATTATAATTAGAGTGAAAGTGGTAGCGATTCTTCAAATAATTCTTCAGAATCGGAGTCCTCGGGACAGAGAAATATTGGACTTATAGCCATATTTCCAATTGAAGATCACTATCTTATGGCTAAGGTACACAATGATGAAGTTATTACAAATGTCTCTTTAAATGCAAATTATACTGATAATAAATATTATGAATCTTCAAATGAATATTCTTTGTCATCAGAAGATGATACATAACCTTCTTTTGAAGAAATATCTAGATTTTCTAAATTACATGAAAATGATAATTCTAAACTTAAGAAAAATCTTGATAATGAAAATTCTAGAATTTTAGTTTTAACTAAAGAAGTATTAAATATTTCTAATGATCAAGATATGAAAACTTCTGATTTTAAAAGTATTTTAAAAACCCTTGAAAAAGTCCAATCTGATAAGGATAAACGTTCTAAGGATCTTGAGAATGTAATTCCTATGAAAAATGTTTTAGAACATAACCCTAGTTCAAAATAAAATGTTTTGGAGGATAAAAATTTAGTTTTAAAACTAATGTCAGAAGATTTTTCTTGGAATAAATATTTTTCAAAATTTACTTATGGCAAGGAGAACTTTGACAAAATGTATTCCCAAATCTGGCCTTTGAGAAATCATTCTGGACTTGGTTAAACCCATTCCAAACCTGTTTTTAGTAATAACTATTTTGTTCCACAAAATAACACTTTTTGTTCTAAGTGTCAATGTGTTGGACACTAGAGAAGAGAGTGTTCTCTTAATAGAACTAATTCTTTAGGATTTCATTAAGCTCATTTTGTAAAAAAATGTGGATTCCTAAAATTCTGTTATCTAACCATTCTAGATCCAAACAAGTTTGGATTCTGAAAAACTAATTTTTTCTTTTTCAGGAAAATGAGAAGTGTACCAACAAGAATATTTTGTACATGGATAGTGGTTGTTCTTGACACATTACCAGAAACAAAGATTTCTTTGAAAAGATCATCAAAACAAAAGGGGATATTATTTTACAATTCATCGGAATGCAAGAACAACTTGCTGACCTATTTATAAAACCATTACCTTCTGATTGATTTGAGTCTATAAAACAGAAGATATGAATTATTACATTAAAATAATCATTCATATATACTTCATGTTTTACATTTCTCCTTACATCAAACAAATCCACTTTTAAAGGGGGATAACATTTCTTACTGTGTTTCTTCTTATATTATGATCTTTAATTCTTTATTTTCCTGGTATGTGTTTTTTTCTATCTGTTTATCATATTTATAGATTTATCGTATTATTTACCTATCTGTTTAACATATTGAAAGTTTTACTGTATTATTTACATATCTGTTTATCGTATCGACCGATCATGGTAATGAATTTCTTTTTCATCGGCTCGTTTGATCATGATAATGAATTTGTTTTCCATCGGCTCGTCCGATCTTGGTAATGAATTTCTATTCCATCGTCTCATCCTATCATGGTAATGAATTTATTTTCCATCGGATCGTCCGTTCATGGAAATTAATTTCTATTCCATCATCTCGTCCGTTCATGGTAATGAATTTCTTTTCCATTGGCTCCTCCGTTCATGGTAATGAATTTCATTTCCATCGGCTCGTCAGTTTGTGGTAACGAGATTGTTTTCCATCAGCACGTCAGTTCATGGTAACAACATTCTTTTCCATCAGCAAGACAGTTGATTGTATTCTTTTTCTTTATACTCTTGTGTTTTCTTTTATTGTTAATTATACTAAAACCAACAATCACCTTACGATCTCTGGAAGGTACGTACTTTTATTTTTTTTAATCCTATCTGTTGATCTTATTTCTTCTAATCTCAGCTGTAGAAGATAAATGGTAACCATTTTTTCACCTATTAATAGACCCCCCTCCTTCCCAAACCCACAATGGTTTTTTATGATTTGTGGGGAAGCTCTGCTCCACCGATTTAAGTCATCGTACGATCTTTCAGCAGCTTCAACTATAAGTCTCATTCCTCTGCCAAAACTCCTGTAGAAATGTCTTCAAAGATTCTTTGAGAGAATGATTTTTTTAGAGAAAGGTTAGTTTCTCGAGACTTTTCTGATTCGTATGATTCTACAATAAAAATAATCATTTTGTTTCAAGGTTGGGAGCATTTGTGTTTTTAAAAACCAGTATCCCAAGATCTTGTTCTTATTGATGAAGTCAGTCATTTTTACAAAACCGTATCATTTGATAAGAACATGTCTATCAAATTTTTGGTGTACGATAGAAATATTTCTATGGCTATGAATAAAGAAGCTAATTTTATGAATGTTCCAATATAAGGTGATTCTTTCTGTACATCTCATAAACTACCATAGGAAGTTGGTACGTTTAACAAAGAACATGATGAAAAGACTCTGTTTATTATAAATGAAGTGAAGTCGAAAGTGGATCATCTTTCAACAGATAACAGATTTGTGTCGCTGTGGACGAATGTTTTTCTTATCCCATGTAAAGGGGATAGAGAGAATTTGAAGGTCTCTGATATCTTCATGTTGGACTATCTTGTCAACATGAGAAAAGTAAATCTTATGGGATAAATCTTTGAAATGATTAAGAATGTTAAGTCAGGGGAAATCAAATCTCATTTGATTATGTATCTAGTTATCCTTAAAAAATTTATTCTCGAGAGTATGAAGTTTTTTAATATTCCTTTGAAAGTAAATATGATAGATCTGAAGCCATCCTGGATTAGTAAGAGTACATTAAAGAAGTTGAATGTTTGTTTTGATCTGAATTCAAAACTTTTTGTAAAAGATAAAGAAGCTGAATCGGCTCGGAATCAATCGGAACCTATACCAGTCAAAGTCAATACTTCTATTGGTGCTCCACAAAAGTCATATCCACAAACCAGCTCAAATCCAAAGAAGAAACCAGAGTATAATAAGTAATTCATGGCCAAGTGGAGAAAAGATAAGGAACAGAGAAAGGAAGGTGATCCAAAGTTTGGAATTGATCTAGCTGAAGCCTTTGCTGAGAGAATAAAGTTAGAATAAAACCTTCATGCTGAAAAGAAAATGAATATTGTTTTGAAAATAAAGGCTCAAAACATTAATATCTATAAAGTACTGAAAATGGTTGAGGATGATATTGCTCAACTAACGGAAGAAATACATCAAGAACCTATCATACAAAGTCTTCCAGAGAAAGAAAAAGGGAAACAGATGTTGGAAGAGATAGAGGAAGTTGAAGAAGATGAAGGAGATTTTCTTTTAGAATTCCTTCAATGTTTGAAAAAGAGTAGAGAATAATCTTTCAAAAATCATAGTGAAGTTATTCAACCAGTTCTTCATGGCGATCAAGCCCCGGTTGAATATTTTGAATCTCCAGATAAAACACCTTCCCATGCAAATCAAGATGCTCAATCTTCTCATATGGAAAAATTTATTGTCATCAGTGATAAATTGGAGGAAAAAAGAAAGGATAATGAAAAAGCAAAAGGAAAACAGCCGGTCGTAGACTCAACCCGGTCGAATGAACTGCATTCGTATGATGAAGATTCTAATTCAGAACATACAATCTCTCTCAAGAGGAGTGATTACATTGTTCATGTTTTAAGGAGGGTTGGAAAGATTATTCCATACTTTCCCAGGCTTGAGGGAAAAATTGATTTCATTATTGAAAATCAGAAAAAGAAAGATGGTTCTGCAAGAGAATTAAGAAAGAAATTTTTGTTAGCTGAAGCTGATTTGAATGTTCTATCTGAAACTTCAGCTAATCTAAGAAGGCTTGCAACAGGATGAACAAGTGGTCATATAAAAAAGAAAGCTCAGCGAATGACCATGAGATAGCAATTGAAGATATAATTAGGTTGTCAAATGATCTTGCGATTTCTTTCAATTATCTTGGCAAATAAAATGTTGAAAGATAGAATCAAGTAACTCATGGAACAGATATTCCTTCAGTGAAATAGTTTCAAGAAAGAATGAATGCCTTTCAGTCATAATTTCAAAAGGATTCATCATTCTAAGATATAATGGTTTTGTTGAAGAAACAATATTCTGTTCTATCTAAAGATAACAAGAATTTTCAAGACAGAATTGATACTCTTGAAGAAGTAATCAGAGTCCGGGAGGAGAAAATCAAGAATCAAGATCATCTTTTTTCCGAACAACAAGAGCATCTCCAATCTCAGGGTGATTCAATTTATGATGACAAGAAAGAAATAAAAAATATTAAATTTGTTCTTCATGAATTGATAATGAAGTAAATGGAAAGATAAAACAAATGACTTGTATTTTTTTGTGAACCCTGTAGGTTATCGTAATGACATTAATGTTACTCCTTCCTTTTCCATTTAATTGTTTTCTCTAGCTCTTTCAGGAATCTCAGGATTAATCAATTATTTTTGTAAATCACAAAGGGGGATAATGTTTTATAAAGGGGGAGAATGTTTTAAAAATGGAGAACGTTTTAATCAAATACTTTGAAACCAAGGAAAATCTATGAATACAATCCTTAGGAAAATACACACCTAATGGGGAATTAGTTGTATTCAATTTCATATTCTGAAGAGTTTCCAATAACTCAGGGGGAGATAAGTATTTCTTGTTGTCTTTACTTTGTGTTTTGTGCTTTCCAAAAGGGGGAGATTGTTGAGTCAAAAGTCTTCTTTTGATATTTATATCTTGTTTTGGAAATCACAAATGTATTTTACCATGTTGATCTTACTAACCATGCAGAGTGTACTGACCATACTGATCATATTGATCATGGTGATCCTACATATCGTGCTGATCATAATGACCATGATGATCGTACAGAGCATGCTGATCGTACTAACCATGCTGATCGTACTGACCATGCTGATCGTACTGACCATACTGATCGTACTGATCATGCTGATCGTACTGACCATGTTGATCATAATGACCATGCTGATCGTACTGATCATGCTGATCATACTGACCATACTGATCTTACGGACTATAATTTTCGTACTGACTCTGTCAATCGTATCATACAGACTCTGTCATTTGTACTTACATTTTTGTATCTTACGCAGTTTCATATCAATACATTACATTTAGTAATACTGATAGTAGTCATACTTCTATCACATGAATGCTTTTATTTTTTTAAAGACATGTTTTAGATCAATTGTACTCATGATTATCATGTTTATATATCTTTGTTTTAACCAATAAGATGTTGTTGAGTTAGTTACAAACACATCAAAATGATTTCCTGCTTTTTATTTCAATATGAACATTATAATGCCAGGTTTCCATGTCCCTCCTAGTTTTCCGGAGAAATATGACCATTGGAGGAAATGTTACCGTTGGAACCTGAGGCCTATAAATAGGAGGAAATTTTATGCTGAGAAAGAATAACTGTGATACATTTCTTCTATCAAGTTCTACAGAGAGACGCTGCAACTTCTCTCATGCTTTGTGCTTTGTGAGACCGATCTTCGTATCGAGGGCTTTCAAGTGATTGAATGACAAAGGTGCCAATTGCCTACAAAATCGAAGGCTGCCGGGGTTAGGCTGACAGACGAACAGATCATTGTATTGAGGGCTGCCTGGGATAGGCAGACAGATGAACCGATCATCATATCGAGGGCTACCGGGGCTATGCAGATAGACGAACCGATCATCGTATCGAGGGCTTAACAATGTGATGGTAAGACAAACCTCTTATCCTAGGTGAATATATAACCCTTCTCTTTGGGTTAAAAGGATTTGTAATACTTTTACATTCCAACTGATGTTTGTATATGAAAGGAATTTGTTTTGTTTCCTTTCTTCTTTACACTATCAATTGTAATTTTTTTAATTACAACTATTCTATTACATATTGTATTAATAGATTCTATACTCATTATGGTAGAATATATCACACTTGTTTTACCCTGATTATTGTATTCATCTTGAATACAATTACTTTACTTTTCTAATAGTATTGCATTACATCATACATTTATATTCTATACAATTGTGGTTGTTTGAATTGTATTATTTTAAGATCTTTTAAACTAATCTCTTGAGTGTTTAAACACAATGTTTTTTAAACTGACAATTCACCACTCCTCTTTTATTGTTCCATCTAATATACATATACTTTTACATATTTGATCCAACAATCAAAAGGGTAAGTGGGTAGTAGCCTAGTCTAATGAGGTTATACAGGTCATTAGCCTCAGAAGAAGAGGGTATAATAGTATTCATCAAAACATAAAGTGAGTATAAACTATTTTATATCAAGACATAGATGGTATGAATGTTTTTATCTCAATTACAAAGTGGTATAAAAGTTATTAGACAAATCCCAAGGGTGTATATGATTTATAATCCCAATCCCAAGAGGTTCTACTGACTATTTTATGAAACACTAGATGTTATAAATGTTACTAGGACAATCCCAAGAGGGGGAACCATTTGTTTACAAACTCCCATGGGGGTAAATGTGTAATTTTTCCATGACTAAGGGGTTATACATATTGTAATCCCAATATCAATAATGTGGATGGGTGGTTATCTAGAGAATAATATGTTATTGGAATCAGTTAAAATGATTCCTCCATTATATTATGAAGTCTTATTCTTATTTTTTCAACCGAATATATTTTGTATGACTGTGTTATTATCCAAAACCAATGACTATGGTCTAAATATTATATACTCTTTTTTTCATGTAATATGTTTTATCATTTGATTTTACATGTCTTTATATTATACCATATTGATAACTCTTATTGTTCAATGTTATTTCAATACAGTTTTTGCAATATTGATCACGTTTAATCACATGGTAATAATGTAACTCTTGATGAAATATGAATAAATATTTCCCATAATGATATTTGGATATCAACCATTTCTTATATTTTCCATTCCCTAGGTTATCAAGATGATTATATTGTAGAAGATTTCTAAAATAGGATATATATTATTATATGATTATAGAGAATGTTTTTCCAATATATTTATATTTAAATTATATCCAATTTTATTAAATATTTAGTTATTATGAATGTTATATTATTTATGAGATATAATTTTTAAATTCTGAAACAAATTTGGACATATAAATTTTTGTCTTAGATCGTCTCATTTTTCATAAAATCAAATTATTAATGATTTTTTTCTCATACCAACTCTAGTATTATGGTTTTGGTCCCCTCATAAATGATCATGGAATTATAATCATATGTATACTTACACCATTTCATTTATTATTATAGAATTTTAATTTACCTATGTATAATGTTTTTCTAATTTATCATTCCTTTTATTGGAATTATGTTTTCTAAGGACTATGAACCATGATAATTTTATCTTCTAGTAATGATGTGACGTTTTCCATATCCATGTTTTACATTTTAGTTTAAATATTTTCTTAAATTTTTTATTGTATTAGTTAAATGATAAATTATTTATTACAACATATTTATTCATATATATTATTTTTAATATGTTTTTCAATGCTAGAGTAATATTCCTCAAAGATACATTTTAAACAATTATATGAGTTAGGAAGAAAATAACAATATAAAACCATAGTTTACATTACATAGAGTTTTAAAATAGATTTATATATATAACGTGGAATTAATTAATCTATATTTATACACCCAATTAATGAATTATAATGTATAAACCACAATTAACCAATGAATAAATTAAAATAGCATGTAACCATACCACGCAAAAAAAAGTTAAAATTGATTGAGGAAAAGTTTTATAACATAAAATTCGTTTTCATACTATTATAAAATATGATAAAATGGATAAAATATTATTTGATACTATCTTTCTTATACATAGTTGGTGTCTTATGACTATATAACCATTTTTTTAACATCACATCACCTAGGAAATTGATGTGGAAATCCAATAACATGTTGAACTTATTTCAAAATAATTGAAAAATCAATGGTAAATGAAAGGTATGATTATGAGTAAGTATAAAAAAACACTAAATAATATGATTATTTCATTCCAATAGGATCTTAATCACCCAATGATGTTAATAAATTTGGTAAACAATATTCTCTCAAAATGGATCATGTTCATTCTATATAGAGAATATAAATGTCCATCATATAAATCAATCCAAAAAAATCATTGAAGTAAAAGAAAATAAAGTTAAAATAAATTCTTGTTTATATTTCTTCCCCAAATTGCATTCATGGAAGAAGTAACCATATTATAGGGTGTTTATGTATTAATATCCACTAAAACTACCAATTTTTATAGTTTCTTATAAAAAATGTAAATAATTGAGTCTATGTTTCAACAACTCATATTATTTATTTTTTCATTGATTTGAGAAAATGATAAAAGGATATTGAAATGTCGGGAATTATAAGGAATGGATCAAATTGAAAAAATAAACCAAAATAGAGACTGTGTTTCTATTAATATTGATAAAAATTGTTTCATTCAATTAATGTTATTTATGATCATTAATTTTTAATAATATATATAATTTTATACATTTAAAGGTTTCATAATTATCAATTTCTATATAATATTAAATTTATACTATATTTTTTATGTGAATTACATATAAATGATTTATCATAATTCAATCTATCCAAAATATCTCTAAATATTCACTGTATATGTTTTCATGAGTCATACAAAATTATTTTCCAATAATGGTACGCATAATAGTAAATTAAATCTTCCAATATATTCCACCATATTCATAAAATAGAATATTATTTGAAAATTTAGATGTTAGGGAATGTTTTAAAACTATATTTCTTTTTTTATCCACCATAAGAAGGTGTTTCTTGTTAATCAATGATTCTAAAATATATATGTAAAATCTATCTGCTCTATGAATCATTACTTTTAATTTATTCAATTTTTTTTATTTTAGAATAATTGTGGTATGGTTTTTTCTATCATAACACGATTTTGTTAATAAAATAAACAATTCATTATCTATATATACGCTTATTTTATTTTTTAACTCATTAGTTCCCAGAGGGTTTTTACTACTACTCGTGCTTCTAAACATATTTTTTTCCTCAAATCAACTAATTTTATAATATTATATAAAAAAGTTTATTCATTGACATAGTATTATAAATTCATTTTTTATAAATAATTCAAAACAGATATCTTAGAATCAACTAAATTAATTATTGGATTCTTTTATGTTTTTTATATTTTATAGGATCTTACAAATCATTTACCTTTATCACTGCCATATTAATTTAATGGATTCATATTGAATATTATTTAGAAAACCTATTTATAAAATCTCATGTATGATAATACAATGATAATAGATACAATTCCATTAATACTAATTTTTTTACATACAATGAAGTGTAATATTCTTTAAATTTAGAATGTAACTAATAACCTCTTTTTATGTATTAATAAACTCAATCCATGGTTACTAAAATTACTAATTATAAAATAAAATTTGAATATGATGACAAAATCATATTGTTTCAGCATAATAATATGTGAATGAACATTTATTTCATTTAAAATCACATCCAATATAATCAAATTAAAATATTATATCATGAATTTTGATAAATCTGAATACTAGATAACTTACTATTTTTCGTAAATATATGATTCAAACATTCATTCTCATGACTATATGTATTCTAAAAATATATCCCATAGTTATATTGGGTATGTTACATTCCATCCCAATATATTTTTTAAATAAATACTATTTTGGTAATTTCAATTTTTATATGTTAATTTTCCTTAATAAGGATTTGAGGGACCTCTTCTATCAACCAACTATAACAACAAATAACTATTCTGATAATTATCAAATTATGAATACATAATTCATAATTAATACTGAAAAAATAATAAGAAGTGTGAAAAAATAATAGACCCCTTATTAATTCAATAATTTTGGAATCATGATGTCAGTTGTAGATACATTGGGCTTAATAATGATTGTATCAGTAGATGGAAAACTATCATTTATTAGTTTCCCTATCATACTTGTTTTCATAATACCCACATACAAATTTTGAATTCCTAGTATTCACCATGTATTCATGTTCAATAAATGTTCCTTCAAGATTACATTTCCCAATATCATTATGGATTTTATCATTAAATACTCTACAATATTATCCTTCATAATTGGATAATATCCTCTTCTCAAATGATATGTTAGATACGTATAACCATTTTATAATAAAACAAAATTAAAACCACTATTAAAATATGAAAAATAAATAAATAATCCTCCATAAATAAATTATAATTTAAATGATACTCATGGGGAGGTGAGATTTTTTTAGTTTTCCATATGTTGTTAAAGGTAGTTAAACCTAATAACACAACCATTTATTATATGTTTCAATTATTTATAAATTCTTTATAAATATATCATCCAATTTCACATTATTCCAAATTCTATATAAATTGAATAAATATTTATCTACATTTTTTAATAATATATTACTGAATTAAAATGTATTTTTACATGAATTTTTAATTGGTTTCTTCAACTAATATATTTTTTTACAAATTTGTACCATGTAATTGGTCAATTTTTCTTTTAGATCATTTACTTTTTCCCTTTTTCTAAATCAGATTTGAGAATGCCTTTATCACCAGAAATTATTTCTCTTAGTATATACAAAGGGGAGAAATTCATTACTTCATGTAATAACATGACATGAATTTAGTTTTAGTCTTTAATACACCTCTCATTGTGATTTTTTATCTATAATATTTATATAACAATCCAAATTAAAAATACTATCTATCTCCATGACAATCCGTTGTTTATACATCAAATCATGGTCAATTATGCATTTGTCATACCCCATTGTCTTTTCCAATACCATATGAATCTCATTCATTGAATTTATATAGTCAAGGTATTCCCCAAATTGATAATTTTTATATTCTTAGTTTTAAATGTCGTCTATAGATTTTTCCATGTTGATTTAAAATAATTATAAACTACAACTCATTTAAAATGAAAAAATTCTATGTATGTTTTTGGTTTTAGGTAAATTTAAATTCATCATGTTGTATTATAAATTCCATGGCATAGATTTATATTGTCATTGACTATAATATATTAAATAAAAAATTAGAATCATACATATGAAGTAATACATGTTATATTTTTCCATTATATATTATCACCCATAAAAATATATTACATAATGGGAATTTTGTTTAAAAAATTACTCTGGTATTAAAAAATATTATCAATCATTAGTATATATCTAACATATGTAATTTTCTTAAAGGGGAATATTTTATATAATAAATAATGTGTCATGTATCGTATAATCTTATTGTGTATTAGTTTTTTTGAAAAATAATATATTATGTAAACTTTATTTTTCAAAATTGTATATATATTATGAAATAAAATGTTTTAAAAATTTAGTATTTTAATGGGAATCATCATATGAATGGATTATATACATTATATGTATGAGATGTGTAATTTAATAGTTGTATTTATGTTTATAGATTATATATTTTGATATCCCATCTAAGGTATATATAATACATATCCCCTTGAATAGATTCCGATTTTCATTACCTAATCTAGAATCACATTTTATTTTTTAAAGTAAAATATTATATCCTTAAGTCAATAAAATATTAAAAAATTTCTACGTAATATAATTTAATTTTCTATATCATTATATTTTCCATACATTTTGGATATTTAATATTGTTATGTGAGAGATAAATTCATTAGAAAACATAATGTTAATCAATGGTAGTGGCCGGTATATTTTTAATAGTGAATATTAGAGAAGAACACAACATGACAAGAATTAAATTATTTTAAAGTTACTATATACCTCTAATTAAAGTATTCTTACCTTCTCAAAATGGATGGTTTGAGTCCCACCATCCAAACATTTATATATAAAATGTATAAATTTTATTTATACTTTAATGGGTGAGGTATTGACAAATTTGGTCAGTTAACTATTCATAAGTGTCATATTACAAAACCCAAGGTGACATTATTATTCATATTTATATAATCCTTGACATATTTAAAGATATGATAATTCATTAATTTTTCAATGATAATGTTTTTATTATGTTCTAAAAGAGATTTTATGTGATTTATACAATATACATCAATTATAGAAAGGAAAATTTCATTAATATAATTTTTGGTCATTACATTCTCCCCTCCAATAAAATTTGCATCCTTGAAATTTCTAGATTACTACCACATTAAAAGAATTGGGTAGTTATTCGTCATAAATTCCTTAGGATATTATATTATTTCATTACTTTTATGTTTTTATAAAAATACATTTTCTAGTGTTGTTATCTGATTCCACAACTCCAATTCATCTATTTCTAGAATTATGATAGGCTCTTCATTGTATAATAAATCATGTTTTAAATATATTTCTTTAAAACTGTCGACATGCATTGGGTCTAGAATGTACTTCCATAATAAATAAATTTGGAACCGATTCTGTACTTTTGAATGGCTTTGATTCATTTCCAAATGTTATGTCATAAATCCAACTCTCTCCAAGATTTCAAAAAGGTCTAATATACCATGGGATTAGTCTCTATTTCATCCAACGTCTTATAAAATTATTCCATGGAGATACCATCATGAAAACATTATCACCCACTTAAAATTCCAAATCCGTCCTTTGATTATCGTCATTTCACATTTTCCTCCTTTTAGATACTTTGATATGGGTTTAAATAGTCTACACATATTCTGTTGTTTTCTTCACAGGTTCGGGGCCAACAAGCTTACTTTCACCAAATTCATCCAAAAAAGTAGGTTTAAGCCACATATTTCTATAAAATTATTCATATGGTTCCCTATAAAAACATAAATGGAAGACATTATTGTAGGAAAATATTTATAAAGGAAAATATTGATCCCAAACTCCTTTAATGTCAGGTGAGTATGATATCAACATTCCTTCTAATGTATATATCTTCCTTATATATTTCTTGTCACTTTGATGGTGATAATTGGTACACAAATGAATATCATTATCCAAATATTTTTGACCACTTTTCCAAAATCATGATGTATATATTGGATCATGATTATATAAAATTTACATATCATCTCAATTGTGTCTTATAACATCATTAATATAATGTCATGGAAGGTGCTCTAGTAAAAATTCTCCCTTATAGCAAGGAAATGTGTTGATTCTATGAGTCAATAAATAATTAACCATGACACACCATTATTTTATGGATTATTTGGTAAACCAGTGATGGAATCTATAGTAATGTCATCCCATATACATGCATGAATAGGCATAAGTTGTATGACACCTTTAGTATGTTATCTTTTAGCCTCCACCTTGTGACAGACTGAATATATTCATTCATAATCAAAAATTTCATGTTTCATATTATCCCACTAGAAATTTTACCCCAAATCTACATACACCATAGTACTACCAGGGTGTAGAGAGAAATTCAGGAAGTGGAGATCATTGGATAATTCCCTTTTTTAACATGAAAAATGAGGGAACACATAGTCTCTTCTGAAATTTCAGAATACCATCCTCATTAACAAAGTCTTCCAACATCTCACCTTTCAAAGATTTAATTTTCCATTCAATATTATCCAAATAAATCTCATAAATTTTAATCTTTTTTGATAAATATGGTTTAGAAAACATTTGAAAAGTTAATGTTGTTTCTCCTTCCTTTATAATATACATATTCGTCTTTATTATATCCATTAACATAGGATCATAATCAATCCTTTTTTTTCAAAACTCCATGATCCTTTTTCCTTAATTCATATATTACATTATTTTCCATTCATTGGTAATAGTGTTTCAAAAAATAATAATCATTGATCGGATCGAGCCACAAACTTTTCCTCATGTTTAGTTATTTCTGAGAGAATTTATGTTTCAATCTGCTGTTTTCATTTATATATCTTATATATTTCAATATATATATAGTTCCATAACATTTTCTGATCAAATACTATCACTGATAATAGTATATAATGAGATTTAAAGTTCTTTTCAGGGATTTTAACTTCTTTTATGAATAGTAAATAACACTATCATTAGATATAAGGATACTACTAAGTCTTTTCATTGATGTATGAGTGTAAAAAAAGTCTACAATTTTCTCGATGGTTGAGTCGTGATTGTAGAATTCACTATCCTCTTCATCAATTATTCAATACATTCCATCCATTAATTTTTCCATACAATCACAACCCCTTTCGCGTAATCTTGGTTAATAGGGTAGATAATCAGGAAATAATCTGAACAAAACGTTGATAGTATCCTCTTATACTAATGAAACCACATACCCTGATTAGGTTCGTTGGTATAGGTCAATATAGAACTATATTTTTTAACATTGGATCAACTGGGATTCCATATTTACAAAAAATATGACCTTGAATTGATATATAACGAATCCAAAATTCACACTAGAAAAACATCCAAAATAATTAATTTCTTCTGTGATTCTTCATAA
This sequence comes from Viscum album, assembly GCA_963277665.1. NCBI lineage: Eukaryota > Viridiplantae > Streptophyta > Magnoliopsida > Santalales > Viscaceae > Viscum > Viscum album. Next base: position 1,771,976,917 of record OY728146.1, on the reverse strand, counting down.
AAATCTATATGTGATTCGCACTTTCTTCATATATATTCGATTCTACCGATATATTATCAATAAATACAAAAAAATGTCATCAAGATATTCTGGAAGAACTCTATTCAATACGTTTATGAACCAAGAGAGTATATCAGTTAGTCACAATGGAATTTCTTTATACTTGTAATTTCTATACCTTGTTTGAAATGTGGCCATTAGAATATCTTACTTCCCCACAGGTAAATGATGATATCTAGATCAAAAGTCAATCTTCGTAAAAATATTGATCTATATAATGTTGATCAAATATAGTATTAATGTGAGGTAGGGGATACCTATCCTTTTTTCATAGAATTAATTTTCTTATAGTTAATGCATATCCTTATGTTTTCATCATTCATCGTGGAAAAGAGAACAATGGCTCCTTGAATAGAAACACTATGGCGAATAAATCTCTTATCACCCAGTTCTTTTAGTAGATTCCTCGTCTCTACAAATTAAAAAATGGCTATTCTATAGAGATCATTTGATATAATTCTTACACATATAAATTAAATAAACCAGGAACCCTACATCCTGCTCTAGAGGTTGTCCTGATAAATCCTCTAAAAATACATCAATAATTTCATGCAAAATAGGTACATATTCCTTTTGAGGAATATATTACTTATAAATAGATGATATTTTCCCTTCCTCACGCTAAATTGTTTTTTAATGATCTATTGTAGGTGGATGTAGATATGGCATATATGATGAGAATTCCACTCTAAAGGTAATAGATTCTACATTTTCTATACTAATCAATATTTCCCCCTTTTGTTTGTTAATTTACCTATAAAATTTTGATGACCAATCCATGGAGAGTATTATATCGAATTAAATCATATGTATAATCATAAGGTCAGCTACTAAATCATGTTCATGTGTTATAAAAGGGGATGAACAACACACATTTGTTGTAATGATACTTACCTTAAGATTTTATACTAACAGTTCATTTATTAAATCAAATAGTAAAGGTATTATTTTCATAGAAATCCATAATGATATAAATGAATGAGATACTCTAGTAGAAAATAAATCATTGGATTAGTTTGAGGAAATGATTAAATTATCTTCCACCAATTCAATACTAACTTCAACCTCAATAGTTGTGATAACATAATCATGGTATTGCTCTTTAGGCCTTTTCGGGGGTATGTTTCCTTGATGCTTAGGAGAATCATTTCTATTATTTCCCTTCTCCCTAAAAATATAGATTGTGAAATTGGTATATTATTTATATTCCATGAAATTTTTAGAATAATGAAATTTCCCATAATACATGTAGGAAAACCCTTTTCTTTCTAATTATGAACTCAGTTGTTTCTTCCACAAGTTTAGCACATTAGAAAATTCCCATGTTTTTCTTCCCTTTATCAATTCAATCAAATGAGACCGTATTAATCTCCTATTTTCCCTTAAAGTCATAAAATTTAGAGAATTATTTATACATATTTATATTTCTATCGATTAAATATAAATATGATGAAATTTTTTGTGATACTAGTTCCCTAAAGAAGAATAATTTTTATATATCAATAAATTGAGGAATCATTCTTCTTGGATTATATATGTAGTCCATGATATTACTTTTTAACGTTGTAAAGTAGGATTTATACTTTGAAATATTGTCATCCTCTTATTTTTTATTTTTAAATAATTACCACCATTGATCTTAATATCGTAATTGATAATAAGCATCCATCATTTAATTCCCTCTTTTATTAATTCCCAATGACAGAAATATCTTCCCAAAGAAAATTTTCCACCGCTTAGCAACAAATGGGTTTGTAGTCCAATTAAAGGATAGATGTTTTCGTTGCATAAAGTTTTCTAATATTGGTCCTCCACATTTTTTATTCGTATGATCCATTCATGTAAGGATAATATTCATAACGTTATTCAGTTATCTGCATATAGTTATAAGATTCTTAACACCAGTAACATTTCCAAAAGAAAAATAATTATCTTTCATATGCAGGAAATCAATAAATTATTTAAGCATTTAGATATGGTTTCCACTCCTTCTACTATGAGGCATTTATACATAATAAAATATACTAAATTAGGGTATGAATCAAAATACATAATCTCAAACTAGAATATTTTGAAAAACAATTGAAATTTCATCCATAGAAAATATCATAATCATAAATGCAGTTTCATTAGAGACATACATAATTTTAAATACCTATTTATGGGTTTTATTGAAAATATGAATTATGTATGAATATTACCGTGGGAGTTTTAATCTGGGTTTTCAGTAAATCATATTTTCATGTACTAGGTTACCCCAAGATAGTCCTAGAACACCTAGTCTATGTTGTCACTCCTTGGTATATAAGTGCCAAAAATGTGTGATCTTATAGTATTTATACATTGATGTACTTCCAAGTATACCAACATAATCTCTACCTTAAAAAATTGTAATATTTTATTCCTTGATTATCCTTAAGGTCTATATTATGATTGCATTACCTAATCTATATTTTCTAAATCTATTTTACATATTTTATACTAAAACTATTCTGATACCAACTATGACGACCTCAACCCTAGTATCCTTGATTTGGGGCCTTATATTAATTTATTGGAATATATAAAACACTGAAATCTTAATGGAATGACCTGTTTTGTTGTTTTGAAATATATATTACATACATTACCATTATATTTAAATTTCAAAGGAAAAACATTTAATATACACTAGTAACACAAAAAACTCTTTGATTAACCCATAAAATCATTCATAATATTTATCATCATATCATGTGGGAAAATAAAATATAAGAATGTTGTGAGAATAGATGCTCACTAGGGGTATATGACATAGTGGAAGCTAATATATACAATAATACATGGTTAATGACTAAAAAATTGTCCATTGGAAAATAATCTTGTAAATGATATGTTAATGAGAAAAGATAAATAAATAATGAAATATTAATAATCACTTGACAATGAACACTAACCATGGATGTTATACGTGTCAAATATAAAACTGGATGATAAAATTCTAATATAATTTTGAAATAAGTAATTTTAATGACATGTGAAGCATAACATCAAGGCCTCATACAAGAAAATTTAAAATTATTAATTCCTAAACCAATTCCATATATAAAAATAGGCAAAGCCTTATCCAAGTCCAAATCTTTTTTGCCTCATGATACCTACTGATACATCGAGGGGCTATAGTGGGACTCATATATCACTTTATAAGTCCAATGAATTCCTAATATGAATGGTTTTATTCATAAAAAATATATACATACTAAATTTAAATAACATTCTTAATATGTTAACATAACCACTATCCATTCTAAGTGACCTAGTTAATGGTATTAATATAGCTCATCTATAGTAAAAATAATCATACACCACTTCATAATATATTTTAGATTATAATAATTATAGATAAATCTCGATAAAGTATATAATTAAACATATTTTTTAAATAGATGAACAAAATCTACTAAATTATCTAGGAATTATTGAGTGAAATACCCCTTATACCTTTCAAAGAGGAGTTATTTTGAAAAAATCCTTTATAACTATCATGATTCTTTTTATGAAACCAAAAATGAACAAATATTGTTTTTAATGACAAAATTAGTGATTTTTTTAAAAAAATGTCTTAAAATATTCTATGTATAGTAGATGAAAAATTGGTTGAAATATAGATGTTCCCTATAATGGGGCTTGCGTATCATGATGAATTTAGACGTGAATTTTTTAAAACATGTATTTCCCAACAAAATAAAGATAAAATGACGTGTATTCATGATTCTAGAATGTAATAAAAATAAATTATAATAAGTATATACAAATAATAGGTAATTAAATTAATCTATATGGGGAGAATTCATAACTTGAATGAAAATGGTGATTCAATAAGAAACAACAACCTTATGTTTTAATGTGTTCTGTAAATGACCTTAAAAACCATGATAATCAAATTAAATAAATAAATTAATTAACATAGAAAATTTTATATATTACTTTTTTAAATTTAAATTTTATTATTATAATTTATTTTTATTATGGGTTATAAAGATTGACAACCTCTGTCAACAATGTTTTCTTACTTGATTTTCATGATCAGTTCTATTATTTATAAGAAACAATGTTCTTGTAAAATGGGTATAATTCTCCAGAACAAGAATTATATGTTTTAATAAACATACATAACATTAAATGGTCTTATATATTATTATTATTTAGATATGATGAATCTTTATTCGGTAGAACATTGATGCTAATAGATTAGATTATTTTTGTGGGTTTTTGACTATTGTGAAATAGTTAGGTCTCATTAATTAATAGAATGCAAATATATTGGTTCCATAATACTATATAAATTATAATATATATAATGAAATATGTTTAAATCATAATTATTGGTTTATGACCAGTCATGAGGGATTTAATGAAAAATGAAAATGCATCGTCCAAGCTGTCGTCAGATTGACACATCACATGTGATGGTTTAATTTATAGGACAATAGAGAGAGATAAAGAGAAAGTATTTTGATGATGGATATTCCATTAACATGATAAAATTAAATTATATAAATGATAAATATTTTATTATTTCTCTTTGAAAATTGTACATGAGGTGAAGATAATAAAATATAAAAAAAATGAAATTTAAAGAAAAGAAAGAGTATTTTTACCTCTTGATCTCTCCTCCTTATGAAACCCCATAAGTGGATTGGTTTTGGTGTTTTTATGAGGCCAAATTCTCTTGTAAGTGAGTAATGAGCTCAAGAGTGGCATTTTTCACAATTTATACATTTCATGAGGATTTTATTGTTTGGGGAGAAGATGTGGTGAGACGTGGTATTTTTACTGGAGGCAGGGGTGTTTCTTTGAATATCTCATATATTTGATTGTTATTTGGACAACGAATGTGAATATTTTAAGAATTATAATAAAAAATAATAAAATAATTATGGTATGTTCAAAATGATGGTACTTACATAATCAATGACTCAAGGAATATTGTATTTAACTTATAATTTATTTATACTGTAAATTACAGTACTAACTATTCACTAAACTTTTATGTATTTCAAAAAAATCACAAAAAATAATGCTAAATTTTTTAGCTGTGTGGAATTAATAAATTAGACATATTTTATGAAAATAATTTTCTATGTTTTTGAAATATAATTTAAAATCAAAATCATTATTTAACTGAAAATTAAATATTTTCCAATTATAACTAATTTTATAACAATTTAAAAAATTAACTAAGTTATCATAAAATCATATGAAAATAAAATATAAATTTATGACCACATTTTAGGAATATTAATTTTGTTATCAATCATTTTATTATTTATAATGTTGAATGTAAATTTTTTAGACTTATAAAAAAAATAAACACTTAATTTCTAATTTTTAAAAATATTCATTTATTTATACAATGATATAATTATATCATAAATTAATTTATAAGGTGTCTAAATATTATTTATACTTTCATTAGTTATGTTACTATTCATAAGTGTCAAATTACGATTACTAAGGCCATGTTATTATTTATCGTTATAAGAGGCTTATCTTCTAGAAATACCACTTATTACTTACACTCATCACATAGAAAGTTTATATTTTTATATATGCATTTTTATGTAATTTATACAATTTAAAATAATTATAGGATGGAAGATTTCATTGATATAATTCTGTATGATTACATCTATATGAATAATTTAGTATCCTCTCCATCCACTACTATATACCCACCATTTTATTAGGATTTATCTTTTGATGGATTTACCACTTCCTACTCTTATTTTCTGAGAATTGTATTAGAGAAAACATAGAAAAAAAAGTAATGGGATTATTTATAAAAATAAAAGAGATATATATTTAATGGATTGCCTAATATAGAATATATAGTAGTTGTTTTTGACATAATAAAGACTTCTTGTGGTTTATTTTTCGTTAGGTGGAGTTTTATCCAAGTTATTCTATAAGGATAACGGTATTAAAACTAATATTTACTAAGGTTGTGTATGTAGTGGTTTCAATGGTTGGAATATAAATGACATGTATAAAGGCATTACTCAAATACATGGGTGTTTAAAAAATTTCATCTAATTTTGGGATATTAAAATAATAGTTTAATATCCAATATAAAAATACAATGCATCAATCGATGTGAATGAACATCAAGATAATATATAGAGTTTTGAAGAAAAATTGACAATTCTCTTTTTTGATTATAATATGTTCCCTCCAATAATAACTTGTTAATATTTTGACAAAAACTCCTACAACTAAACTATTTGAGAATCTATGTCTACAAGCACCAGTTAAACTAATTTCCATGAATTAGGTGTCTCATTCATATGAGAATATATGACTAGTGGAATGTACTGAGATGTCTCTTGGGTAATATTTATATTTATTTAAAAACAAAATTTTTATATAATAATCTAGCTTATGTTAACGTAGTTATGATTAATTCCTGATTCATTTTATTTCTAGAGGATATGTTGATCACCAAATGTTTTTCATATTGTTTTTATTCTCAGTAAGAGGGTTAATAATGAATATTATTTCAAAAATTATAAAAAGGGAATTATCTCATAAATATTTATGAAACTATTTTATTTATATGAATCAAATATATTAGTATAAAAATATATGCTATTTTATCTATGTATAGGACATGTGATATCTATGGAATCATTATATTCAATAGATAGTAGTAGATAACAGTTATCCACTTTTTGAAATATTTTTTCGGAAAATGAGCATTACATCAACAATGAACAATTTTAAAAGTAGGTAAAATGTTTTTGGAATTTTTATTGGGTGATCATTGAAATAACCTGATACCTACACATCTTAAAGCATTTCTAAAATGAAAATGTATATTATTTATAAAAACTGAAAAATATATAGATTATAACATTATCAATGAAAATTTGGGATTATGTTTTATAGAATTAAAAATACCATTCAATGAATTAGAGTTACAAAAAATATATAATAGATATTTGTCTTCAATCGTGCTAGACTCATAGTCAGGGACAAACACTCGAGATATTATAATACTCAAAAAAACTATTAAAAATATTATAAAATCTTACTGTATGGAAAAAAATTACCCATTATTTTTTTAACCATAGAAAAATAACTTAAACATAAATACTATAAAAATATTTTAAAAACAATTCAATCTTTACAGATTAAAAACATATGAAAAAAATACATTTTTCATATATGATTCTAGGTTTTTTGTTAATAATTGATAATGATCATTATTTAGAACTAATTAAAATACATATTAGATTAAAAAAATATATTATTTAAAAATATAATACCCTTTAAAATAATTATGGATATCTCCATGAACAATTTAAAAATATTACTTTTATATTATCATCCCATTTTTGAATATTATGATACTCAAGAAAGCTAAGAAAAAAATATATTGAATAGCAGTATTGGAAATATAACTACAAAGAAAGAAGTTCCCATATGAGGACTTATATACTTTCCATATTGATGGAAATCAAAAATAAATACCAAAGTGTCTAATTTTAATGAAAATATATTATTCAGGTTGGACTTTCTCAGTAATAATCAACCAAAACACACGTTTAAAAAATTAATAAATTATTATCTAAGAGTAAAATAATTTAATATCACATAAAATTTTGAAACAGCTGAATTTTATAAAACAATATAATGATTAGAAAATTTCCATATTTCTAATTAGTTATTTATAATAATTATCTATAAAAAGAATAAAAAAATTAAAAATTCATTTAATAAAACTAAGGAAGTTTATTTGTAAATATGGTGCATAGTCGTACATATATTTATGAATAACATCCAAAAATGTAATGTATATTTCATAAAAAAAATTTAATATTAAAAAACATAAAATCAACATAAAACATGATAATAAAATATTTCAATTTTAAAATTTTTTGAAACAATTCACATTCAAGTTGAATGAAACAATTATCTTAAAACAAATGTCTTTTAGAAAATAATGTTAGATGTTTAATTAAAAAATATTATTTTTAAAAATAGTTAAGAAGTTTGTTATTAAAAATAAAATATATTTAAAATCATAATATTATTTATTAGAAATTATTTCTATAAAAAATAGAATCCTGATAAAATATATTTCATTACATGTAATGATTTTTTCAATCATTAGATAATATGTTTTAAAAAAACGTTTTCTTTTACCTTTTGACATCTTGATTAGCATGAATTTTATGAGTTCACAATAATTGATGTTTTCCTCTTACAATGATTGTACATTGAGAGGTTTAATAGAGAATATGAATGAGAAAATATTTGTTTTGGATTTTTCAAGTGGGTATTGTGAAATCCCCAATACTATATATAGAGGATTAAAACTATATGTTTATTTTTTTTTCAATTTAACAAAATTCCCAAAAAAATTATATCTAATTTCATTATTTGTAATTGGGAATGTTAATATGATACTAGTAATATTATCAGAATCCTATCCCATAACATATGTGTGGGATTTCGTTTGCCTTATTTTTTTGTCTAAAATGGTGGATAATTCATAATGACCATGAGTCTTTAATAACCTATATAATATATGGATTAGTACATCTAAATCAATTTGAGAATAATATATAATATATAATTAACCTAGTCCTAATCACTTTTAAAAACACAATATATATTTATATAAAATAGGGATGGCGATGATATATTTATATATTAAGAAATAAATCTAACAAAATGAGTACAAAAATATGTTTATGAATGCTTTCATATGAAAAATAAATATTGGTAGAGAATATAGATTTATATATTTACCTATGTGGATGTAACTACTATATCCTCATGAACGAGGAATTCTAGAATGAACTATTAGTGATCTTCCATAGTAGTCAAGTTGTCTTAAAATTTCAATTTATATTCATAATATATGTACATAACAGACACATTTTGGTGGGTATAAATTATAATATTTATCATTAAATGTTTATATCATTCAATAATTTTAATTTTTTTCATATATATATATATATCATTTTTAATATCACAAAAACAATTATAGAAGACATTGAAAATAATCTATGACATCTTGAGTCATCCATGTATAGATATGTTGAAGCCTACATCATAGGATGTAAATGACAGTAAATTAAAAATTGACATTAAAAATATATTTATTTCACTCTTCTTATAAATACATTATTTTAATAAAATTTTCACTTTATATTCATCAATCATTAATTAATAATAAAATTTTAAATTTAATTTTGATATAATTTTTATAAACAGATATATGTATCTAAATTCTTTAAAAATTGATAGTAAATTAAATATTCACATTACTAAAAGAAAATAGTCTTGAATTTTAATCAAAAATAAAAATTTCTTACCTAATAAATGTTCTTTTCTGTAATTAATAACAATTTCCATTTTATGTAAACATTTATTAAAAAATGTTTATAAGTTGAAAAAGAACTATTAATCAGCATGATAATGACTAATGTATATTAAACATAATGAATCATTTCATTTTACATATTGTATAAAATTATAATTTAAATAATTTAAATATAACATTTAAAATAATTTTTATAAACCCCCAAAGTCATTTATATTAATCAATAGAATTTATATTTCCTCAAATATAATAAAAAATTGATATTTTTTAAAACCTAAAATTAATATATAATGAAAAAAATTTATATTTTGATTTAATTATTAAATATTCCATTAAAAAAATATTTATTACAAAAAAATATTTTATCTTTCATAGAATGTTATAATGTTCAAATATTCTTTGAACTTTTTTAGGATTATATAATGTATTTAAGATGTAATGGAAGGAACCTAAAGTCATTATTTGTATGTATGATTCAAATATAGAACATTACAAATTCATGTAATTGGTATTTCTATATAATCCTATCTAAATATTAGATTCACAATCATATTTGAAATCCACACAGTTAATTGCAGTAGGAAGCATATATTCTTATATCTGATTTCTACTATGCTAATGAATTACTTACAACACATCTATATTCAAATAGATTTAATTTTAACTAGGTTTTAAATGATTTATGAGAATATTTGAATATGGGAGAATTCAAATTTCACAAATAAGAATGATAAATCTAACTGATTCAAACTGCATATAAAACTGATTCGTAAAGTGATTTCTAGTGTACTCCCCTTTTTTAGTATAACCATGTATAAAAACTATGATAGGTCATGGGAACCATAGTGTAATTAAACAAATTATCCAAATATAAATTTATATTACTAAATTTCACATTGAAAATTATTTTTCTATTTACAGGCATGGATGATGTTTATTTTCTATATAATATATCTGAAGATACAACTTTTTAATTAGGTTATGGAAGTGAAATGTTCTTTATGAATCATTCATTTTGATCAAATTCATGAACATGAATCAAGATGAGATGGATGGGTATGGTGAAAATAAGGGAGAAGATGGTATTGATGAGATGATATTTTCACATCATAGAAGATTGAACCAAAACAAATCATAATAAATGATGTTGATTGGGACCTCCATACTTCATTCCATATGATTCACATCACCATGATTATGTTAAATTATCAAATGAACTAAAATATATGAATTTCAAGAAGAATTATATAATTATGAGGACTTTGATATTTTAAATAATTCAAGGATGGAAAAATTTGAGTCTTCATCTTGACTATCTGGATGAATTTCAATAATACATTAAGTAATGGCTTATTATCATTGTATAAATTGTTTATTGAATCATTATTTAAGGAAATTTTCTTAATGAATATGGAAATGATATTTATGTAAAATTATATAAATAAAAAATTAATTACATATGATGTAAAAGGGAAGAATATACATTTGAGAAAAAATAAAACAACATTATATAAAAATAGTGGTTTTGAGTACATTTGTGGGATATTGTTGTTAAAAGTATAAGGAAATGATATTTATCTAGATCACATGTGAAGTATAATACTATTAATAATGACTATTCTTCATGGATGGTGTTTTTTCCATATTGAAACAATTTGTGCCATAATTTATATAACATCAATGTAATACCTTTTCTCTAGATACATTTTATAATTATAATTTGACATTGTGTATTGGATATATACCATGACACACTAAGGACATAGTCATCCAGCTGGAGGTAATTCTTTTTATAAAATATATTACATTTCATTGAATACATCAGGGAGAATCTAGGGAATGTCTTGATAAATGTTCATAATAGTTTAAGGGATTCCAATTTCATATACAACATTATTAATCCCAAATTTCAACTTGTGTATCAGCCTTTTTTTGATATAATAGTTACTCATGATTATTATGTCATATTATTTCAAAAATTAAATCAGTGTTTTAGATAGATATATGTAATTCTTATTTTGGATATGTGATTTTTTGATTATGTTGTGGTTATATAAAATGAAAATTTTAGAATATTGTATTAATGGTATATGTTGGATGCGATTTCCCAAACATTTTTCATTGTGGTGTGAGAGTTAAACTTGTGGGGCAGACATGAGGGGTGACATTTTTATATATATTCAATGATATAATTTTATAATACATGGATGAAATATTTCAAGAGTGAGAGATGATATTTTGAGAGAGAGATCCCAGATGGGGTAGGGTAGGATGAATAGAAAAAGAGAATATTGGTTCTATTATTTATTCATCAGTTGATAATAAAAATTATCTACATTTTAATGAGAATATATGTGGATGATCCTACATTGAATACCATTATAATAACCACTTGTATATATAAATATTTTATTGTATTTTAGTAACAAATTAGTGACCAATCTTAATATCATTTTATTGGATCCCAAAGTTATGGATAAAGTTTCGACCTATGTTTTATTTTGTAATTTTATCTTGGATAAATGTATATGAATAAAATTTCCATGAATTTTGGATTATTGTCTGATATTGGTTTCATTTAATATTAGTATTTTTATTATTGGACTTCTTATTATGTCTCTCGGATTTATAACGGTAAGAACTGTTATTTTTTAAGCTATAGATGTTTGTTTTATGCCAATGGTTTATTGGAGGAAGAAATTGGAGGTCAAACATAAATTCAATATAGACCCTAGTTAGAGCTTAATAGGATAATTTCATGATAAAATAACCCTAAAACCATAGTAATAATAATTTCATATAATTTATATTTATTATTTTATCGATAAATAATTATAATATTCAATTATTTTTAAAAAAATTTGTCAATTGAGTTTTAATACTTAAAAAAAATTGTGGTTTTAATAATTTTATGTGTCAATACATCATATATTCATTCATTTTTAATTCAATCAGTATATCATTAACATATTTAATTTTAGAAATAATTGTTTACTCACTTTATTAAATTACTCATAGTCTAATAAAATAAGTGAGTTCTTTGATTATAAAAATTTTTTCCTCTAATTTCTACATGTGAAAAAACATCTCACATGATTAATTCATTTTCCCACGAGAGGCGATATTATTAACATTAATGGGAACAAATGTTTTTCATACACATTTTTTTTAAAAAATATTTTGATCGAAACCTCATCGATAAAATCAAATATAATTTAATTAAATAACCTCTTTAACATAAAAAATAACAGGGTACATATTTTAATTTATATATACCCTTATTAAAATATCAATATATTTTTCACCAACATTATTTTTAAATTCTTTTATAATTAAAATTTTGAATTGAGTACATAGTTTAATATGTTTGTTCACTACAATGATTTTATTGACCTTTAACCACATTTTCGTATCTATCAACATGAATAATTAGACGCATTCATTTCCTTCCAAGGGACGTAATGTGTAATCACAATCCATCATATAATCTTAAATATACACATTTGAAATAGTTTATATTTTTTAATAAATAATTTTTTTTATTATCTATTTTAATGAAAATCGATTTGAGCTAAATGATATTACGAGCATTCAACATCGTCAAAAGATTTTATGTTTTGTTATTTTTATTTTCATTGAGCTTATTAGCCATGTATGTTGATAATGATTTATCCTTCCTTAAATATTTAATATATTTGGATCTGTCTGTTGAGATTAATTATTTTATCTCAATAATTTTCATTCTCAATGTTTATTGTAATATTGATTTTTTCCATGTATGTTGGATTCATTATCTCTAATCATTTTTATTTTTCATACTACATGAATTGGAATAATATCTTATCCATTATTGAAATTTGATTTTATCATCATATCCTATTAATATGGGATACTATAGTTTTTTAATATAATAAATTCATGTTAATTCAGTTCTTTAGGAATATTTTCCCAGATTTAGTTTAACACAAATGATTTAATTATATTATGTATGTGTTTATTCATAATTAAACAATAATATAAGACACATATTAATATTAAAAAATGTTATTAAAACCAAAATTTTAAAAAATTATTAATTTAAATTTATAAAGGTATTTTAATTCTTTAATCCAAAATTTCTAAATTTTCTTTGATTGAAATTTTCTATATTTTAAAAAATAGTTTCTTTTTAGGTGAATAGTTGTAAATATATAACTTTTACCAAACATTATTTTTTGACATTAAAATGATATAATATTTACATTAATGATTAGGTGACATTTTTAATATATCAAATTGATATTTATGAATGTCTATAATATTGATAAAAATATAATTTTGAATATAATAATATGTGCTTAACATTTTTGAAATCTATGTATTATGTTTTTTCAAATAAAAACTATATTAATTTAATCTATTCTAATAATGTATTTACAAATTTATTTTTTTTGGTTTTTTTGAAATCCTTATATTTATTCTTCTAATTAACAAAATTCAATTAATTCTTTTTGATGAATCATTACTCATTAATTTTTGAAGAAATTATTTATGCACATAAAATGTAATTTTTTCAAAAACATTTTTCCATCACATTATTCTATTTTATTTTCTAAAGAAAATATTTTGCATAAAGACATTGCATCTGATAAAATGTACAAATTATTTTCAATCATAATTTCTTTATGATTTAATGAGTCCAAATTTAATAATTTTTCTTTGTGAATAGTAACATTGATAAAAAAGGAAATTATTATGGTAAGAGCTAAAACATGTTAAATGAGGTAACACTAAAAGGATAATTATTAAAATAACATAAGAACATATTTACTAAAATTATATTTTTATATGTAAACTAAATATGAAATATTCTTTGAATATTAAAAAAAATTAACAATACTCCTTGGGTACGAGATTAATAAATTTTAATATCTTGAAACTTTCAAAGTGTCTCCTTTACCTCTCTTATAAAAGTGAATCACCTCTAAACTATTATTGAAACTTAAAGAACCATGATATTTGAAACTACCCACAAAAAATTTTAATTAACATCCATCCACATTTCTAATGTGTCATAGTCCAATCAAAATCCCATACTATGCACGAATTACCTATAATCTTATGGAGGTTGTCCAATGATTTGGTATAGTTCATAAAACAATCTTATCATTTTTATTTCAAATTTTACGTTTTAGAATCCTCCAATAACTATTTTTATTACAAAATTAATCTATAAAATATAATTTTATAATATGATATTTATAATATAACCCTTTTTTATTTACATGTCAATCCAAAGGGAAAACTAAATCGAATTTCAAAAGTGGGTATAAACAACCACCATGTGATGAAAATGCAGTTAATATTTCATCATGACCTGTTATGGATAGTGAAAATTAAGAATCATAATGAAATAATGGAATATTTGTTAATATTTTGTTATAAATATAATTTTATAAAAAAAATATCACATACATTATTATACTGTAACCCATTATAAAAATTATAATGTAACTTATGTAGACATGTGGACTATACAGTCCATGAAGAGGTGAATTAGTTTTCATGAACACTATTCAATAATGATAATAAATTCTGATATAATGAATAATTATTATATTTATATCAATATTAATATATTGTAGTGGATATATCCATTACTTAAATGACTGTACTGAAACATATAGACTAAAACACACATGAAAAATGAAATTGTTAACACTAACAAATGACCAATTAAAAAATTAATTATTTATGTATAGATGTTGAAATGTCATAAGTGGATAAAATATGATATTATAAATATGTATTTAGTTCTGATATATAAGTATATTAATTTAAAATTTATTATATAGTAGGTTAAAAAACATAAAATATATATTCAGATAATAGAATGGGGTTTATTCCGCAATCTCGCCCTTATTTGGGATCGTTAAAATTTTGGTTTCTATTGGGGGTATTTATAATAAATATTAATATAAAACCCAATATATTTTATTATAATATAAATATTTTTTAATCTCATTCATACCAATTATTGAAATTCTATAAGAAGGTTTTTAAATAATCTTCATTTAATTTTCTAAATGTGCTACTATTACCAATGGTGTGAACACAATAATTATTTGAATTGTTAGCGTAGAAATATTTTCCCAGCATCAAAAAAATTATGTGTCATATTGATTCAATTATAGTTTTTGTGGTTATTTTTAAATAATATTTTTTCCCTAATATTATTTAAATATTTAAATCTTAACGAAAATGATTTCCAAATTGTAAGGGAATTTTCGTAAACAAATCTTCCAAGAAACATGTTAATGTGTATTTATATTTGATAAGGTTCAAGGATATATAATATTCTTTACTATGTATATAATATATTGGTTCAATATTTCATATTACACTAGATGGATTATTATAATATTTTTTCAATTATTGATTGGTAAAAATAATATCGTTTTATATGAAAGATTCTCAATAAAATTGTTTAGGATAATTATATATTGAAGTGTTATTAATTTAATTCATATAATAAATGAAAGGGAGTTATTATGTAAATTTGTGGGCTTATTATTGATCAAATATGCATCCATTGGTCTCATGAGACAAACTATGATGGGTATTATTCAAACCACTTTCTTATTTACATAAGATATCATGGTACAATGCCTTCATAGTAAGATTATAATATCTGATCATTCTTATTTTATCATGATTAAACATCTTATTGGGATACCTTTGTTTAGTTTATCTTTTCAATATTGATCACGTTTAATCACATGGTAATAATTTAACTCTTGATGAAATATGAATAAAAATTTCCCATAAAGATATTTGGATATACCCCCTTTTCTTATATTTTCCATTCCCTAGGTTACCAAGATGATTATATTGTAGAAGATTTCTAAAATAGGATATATATTATTATTTGATTATAGAGAAATTTTTTCCAATATATTTATATGTAAATTATATCCAATTTTATTAAATATTTAGTTATTATGAATGTTATATTATTTATGAGATATAATTTTTAAATTCTGAAACAAATTTGGACATATAAATTTTTATCTTAGATCGTCTCATTTTTCATTAAATCAAATTATTAATGATATTGTTTCTCATACCAAGTCTATTATTATGGTTTTGGTCCCCTAATAAATGATCATGGAATTATAATCATATGTATACTTACACCATTTAATTTATTATTATAGAATGTTAATTTACCTATGTATAATGTTTTTCTAATATATCATTCCTTTTATGGGAATTATGTTTTCTAAGGACTATGAACCATGATAATTTTATCTTCTAGTAATGATGTGACGTTTTCCATTTCTATGTTATACATTTTAGTTTAAATATTTTCTTACATTTTTTATTGTATTAGTTAAATGATAAATTATTTATTACAACATATTTATTCATATATATTATTTTTAATATGTTTATCAATACTAGAGTAATATTCCTTAAAGATACATTTTAAACAATTATATGAGTTAGGAGGAAAATAATAATATAAATCCATAGTTTACATTACATAGAGTTTTAAAATAGATTTATATATATAACGTGGAATTAATTAATCTATATTTATACACCCAATTAATGAATTCTAATGTATAAACCATAATTAACCAATGAATATATTAAAATAGCATGTAATCATACCATGAAAAAAAAGTTAAAATTGATTGAGGAAAAGTTATATAACATAAAATTTGTTTTCAAACTATTATAACACATGATAAAATGGATAAAATATTATTTGACACTATCTTTCTTATACGTGGTTAGTGTCTTATGACTATATAACCATGTATTTTAACATCACATCACCTAGGAAATTGATGTGGAAATACAATAACATGTTAAAATTATTTCAAAATAATTGAAAAATCAATGGTAAATGAAAGGTATTATTATGAGTAAGTATAAAAAAACACTAAATAATATGATTATTTCAGTCTAATAGGATCTTAATCACCAAATGATGTCAATAAATTTGTTAAACAATATTCTCTCAAAATGGATCATGTTCATTCTATATAGAGAATATAAATGTCCATCATATAAATCAATCCAAACAAATCATTTAAGTAAAAGAAAATAAAGTTAAAATAAATTCATGTTTATATTTCTTCCCCAAATTGCATTCATGGAAGAAGGAACCATATTATAGGGTGTTTATGTATTAATATCTACTAAAACTACAAATTTTTATAGTTTCTTATAAAAAATGTAAATAATTGAGTCTATGTTTCAACAACTCATATTATTTATCATTGCATTGATTTGAGAAAATGATAAAAGGTTATTGAAATGTCGGGAATTATAAGGAATTTATTAAATTGAAAAAATAAACCAAAATAGAGACCGTGTTTCTATTAATATTGATAAAAATTGTGTCATTCAATTAATGTTATTTATGAACATTAATTTTTAATAATATATATATTTTTATACATTTAAAGGTTTCATAATTCTCAATTTCTATATAATATTAAATTTATTCTATCTTTTTTATGTGAATTACATATAAATGACTTATCATAATTCAATCTATCCAAAATATCTCTAAATATTCACTGTATATGTTTTCATGGGTCATACAAAATTATTTTCCAATAATGGTACCAATAATAGTAAATTAAATCTTCCAATATATTCCACAATATTCATAAAATTGAATATTATTTGAAAATTTAGATGTTAGGGAATGTTTTAAAACTATATTTCATTTTTTATCCACCATAAGAAGGTGTTTCATGTTAATCAATGATTCTAAAATATATATGTAAAATCTATCTTTTCTATGAATCATTAATTTTAATTTATTCAAAAAAAAATTATTTTAGAATAATTGTGGTATGGTTTTTTCTATCATAACACGATTTTGTTACTAAAATTAACAATTCATTATCTATATATACCCTTATTTTATTTTTTAAGTCATTAGTTCCCAGAGGGTTTTTACTACTATCCGTGCTTCTAAACATATTTTTTCCCTCAACTCAACTAATTTTATAATATTATATACAAAAATTTATTCATTGACATAGTATTATAAATTCATTTTTTATAAATAATTCAAAACAAATATCTTAGAATCAACTAGATTAATTATTGGATTCTTTTATGTATTTTATATTTGATAGGATCTTACAAATCATCTACCTTTATCACTGCCATATTCATTTAATGGATTCATATTGAATATGATTTAGAAAACCTATTTATAAAACCTCATGTATGATAATCCAATGATAATGGATACAATTCCATTAATATATATATTTTTACTTACAATGAAGTGTAATATTCTTTAAATTTAGAATGTAACTAATAACCTCTTTTTATGTATTAATAAACTCAATCCATGGTTACTAAAATTCCTAATTATAAAATAAAATTTGAATATGAAGACAAAATCATATTGTTTCAGCATAATAATATGTGAATGAACATTTATTTCATTTATAATCACATCCAATATAATCAAATTAAAATATTATATAATGAATTTTGATAAAACTGAACACTAGATGACTTACTATTTTTCGTAAATATATGATTCAAACATTCATTCCCCTGACTATATGGATTCTAAAAATATATCCCATAGTCATATTGGGTATGTTACATTCCACCCAATATATTTTTTAAATAAATACTATTTTGGTAATTTCAATTTTTATATGTTAATTTTCCTTAATAAGGATTTGAGGGACCTCTTCTATCATCCAACTATAACAAAAATTAACTATTCTTATCATTATCAAATTATGAATACATAATTCATAATTAATACTGAAAAAATAATAAGAAGTGTGAAAAAATAATAGTCCCCTTATTAATTCAATAATTTTGGATTCATGATGTCAGTTGTAGATACATTGGGCTTAATAATGATTGTATCAGTAGATGGAAAACTATCATTTATTAGTTTCCCTATCATACTATTTTTCATAATAACCACATACAAATTTTGAATTCCTAGTATTCACCATGTATTCATGTTCAATAAATGTTCCTTCAAGATTACATTTCCCAATATCATTATGGCTTTTATCATTAAATACTCTACAATATTATCCCCCATAACTGGATAATATCCTCTTCTCAAATGATTTGTTAGATACGTATATCCATTTTATAATAAAACAAAATTAAAACCACTATTACAAGATGAAAAAGAAATAAATAATCCTCCATAAATAATTTATAATTTAAATGATACTCATGGGGAGGTGAGATTTTTTTAATTTTCCATATGTTGTTAAAGGTAGTTAAACCCAATAACACAACCATTTATTATATGTTTCAATTATTTATAAATTATTTATAAATATATCATCCACTTTCAGATTTTAGAATGTCTTTATCAGTAGAAATTATTTCTCTTATTATATACAAAGGGGAGAAATTCATTACTTCATGTAATAACATGACATGAATTTAGTTTTAGTCTTTAATACACCTCTCATTGTGATTTTTTATCTATAATATTTATATAAAAATCCAAATTAAAAATACAGTCAATCTCCATGACAATCCGTTGTTTATACATCAAATCATGGTCCATTATGCATTTGACATACCCCATTTTTTTCCAATACCATAGGAATATCATTCATTGAATTTATATAGTCAAGTTATTCCCCAAATTGATAATTTGTATATTCTTAGTTTTCAATGTAGTCTATAGATTTTTCCAGGTGGATTTAAAATAATTATAAACTACAAATCATTTAAAATGAAAAAATTCTATGTATGCTTTTGGTTTTAGGTAAATTTAAATTCATCATGTGGTATTATAAATTCTAGGGCTTAGATTTATATTGTCATTGACTATAATATATTAAATACAAAATTAGAATCATACATATGAAGTAGTACATGTCATATTTTTCCATTATATATTATCACCCATAAAAATTTATTACATAATGGGAATTTTGTTTAAAAAATTACTCTAGTATTAAAAAATATTATCAATCATTAGTATATATATAACATATGTAATTTTCTTAAAGGGGAATATTTTATATAATAAATAATTTGTCATGTATCGTATAATATTATTGTGTATTAGTTTTTTTTGGAAAAATAATATAGTATGTAAACCTTATTTTTCAAAATTGTATATATATTATGAAATAAAATGTTTTAAAAATTTAGTATTTTAATGGGAATCATCATATAAATGGATTATATACATTATATGTATGAGATGTGTAATTTAATAGTTGTATTTATGTTTCTAGATTATATATTTTTGATCTCCGATCTAAGGTATATATAATACATATCCCCTTGAATTGATTCCTATTTTCATTACCTAATCTAGAATCACATTTTATTTTATAAAGTAAAATATTATATCATTAAGTCAATAAAATATTAAAAAATTTCTACGTAATATAATTTAATTTTCTATATCATTATATTTTCCATACATTTTGGAGATTTAATATTGTTATGTGAGAGATAAATGCATTAGAAAATATAATGATAATCAACGGTAGTGGTTGATATATTTTTAATAGTGAATATTAGAGAAGATCACAACATGACAAGAATTAAATTATTTTAAATTTACTATCTACCTCTAATTAAAGTGTTCTTACCTTCTCAAAATGGATGGTTTGAGTCCCACCATTCAAACATTTATATATAAAATGTATAAATATTATTTATACTTTAATGGGTGAGGTATTGACAAATTTGGTCAATTAACTATTCATAAGTGTCATATTACAAAACCCAAGGTGACATTACTATTCATATTTATATAATCCTTGACATATTTAAAGATATGATAATTCATTAATTTTTCAATGATAATGTTTGTATTATGTTCTAAAAGAGATTTTATGTGATTTATACAATATAAAAAAATTATAGAAAGGAAAATTTCATTAATAGAATTTTTGGTCATTACATTCTCGCCTCCAATAAAATTTTCATCCTTGAAATTTCTAGATTGCTACCACATTAAAATAATTGGGTAGTTATTCGTCATAAATTCCTTAGGATCTTATATTATTTCATTACTTTTATGATTTTATAAAAATACATTTTCTAGTGTTATTATCTGATTCCACAACTCCAATTCATCTATTTCTAGAATTATGATAAGCTCTTCATAGTATGATAATTCATGTTTTAAATATATTTCTTTAAAAGAGACGACATGTGTTGGGTCTAGAATGTACTTCCATAATAAATAAATTTGGAACCAATTCTGTACTTTTGAACGGTTTTGATTCATTTCCAAATGTTATGTCATAAATCTAACTCTCTCCATGATTTCAAAAAGGTCTAACATAAAATGGGATTAGTCTCTATTTCATCCCAAGTCTTATAAAATTATTCGATGGAGATACCATCATGAAAAAATTATCACCCACTTAAAATTCCAAATCCGTCCTTTGATTTTCGTCATTTCACTTTTTCCTCCTTTTAGCTACATTGATATGGGTTTAAATAGTCTACACATATTCTGTTGTTTTCTTCACAGGTTCGGGGACTACAAGCATACATTCACCAAATTCTTCCAAAAAAGTTGGTTTAAGCCACATATTTCTATAAAAATATTCATATGGTTCCCTATAAAAACATAAATGGAAGACACTATTGTAGGAAAATATTTATAAAGGAAAATATTGATCCCAAACTCCTTTAATGTTAGGTGACTATGATATCAACATTCCTTCTAATGTATATATCTTCCTTATATATTTCTTGTCAATTTGAGGGTGATAATTGGTACACAAATGAATATAATTATCCAAATATTTTTGACTACTTTTCCAAAATCATGATGTATATCTTGGATCATGATTATATAAAATTTACATATCATCTCAATTGTGTCTTATAAAATCATTAATATAATGTCATGGAAGGAGCTCTAGTGAAAATTCTCCCTTATAGAAAGGAAATGTGTTGATTCTATGATTCAATAAACAATTAACCAAGACACACCATTATTTTATGGATTATTTGGTAAACTAGTGATGAAATATATAGTAATGTCATCCCATATACATGCATGAATAGGCATAGGTTTTATGACACCTTTAGTATGTTATCTTTTAGCCCCCACCTGGTGAAAAACTGAATATATTCATTCATAATCAGAAATTTCATGTTTCATATTATCCCACTAGAAAATTTACCCCAAATCTACATACACCATAGTACTACCAGGGTGTAGAGAGAAATTCAGGAAATGGGGATCATTGGATAATTCCCCTTTTTAACATGGAAAATGAGGGAACACATAGTCTCTTCTGAAATTTCAGAATACCATACTCATTAACAAAGTCTTCCAACATCTCATCATTCACAGCATTAATTTTACATTCAATATTATCCAAATAAATCTCATAAATTTTAATCTTTTTTGATAAATATGGTTTAGAAAACATTTGAAAAGGTAATGTTGTTCCTCCTTCCTTTATAATATACATATTCGTCTTTATTATATCCATTAACATAGGATCATAATCAATCCTTTTTTTCAAAACTCCATGATCCTTTTTCCTCAATTCATATATTACATTATTTTCCATTCATTGGTAACAGTGTTTCGAAAAATAATAATCATTGATTGGATCGAGCCACAAACGTTTCCTCATGTTTAGTTATTTCTGTGAGAAGTTATGTTTCAATCTGCTGTTTTCATTTATATATCTCATATATTTCAATATATATATAGTTCCATAACATTTTCTGATCAAATACTGTCACTGATAATAATATATAATGAGTTTAAAGTTCTTTTCAGGGATTTTAATTTCTTTTATGAATAGTATATAACACTATCATTCGACATAAGGATACTACCAAGTCCTTTCGTTTCTGTATGAGTGTAAAAAAAGTCTACAATTTTCTCGATGGTAGAGTCGTGATTGTAGAATTCACTATCCTCTTCATCAATTATTCAATACATTCCTTCCATTAATTTTTCCAAATGATCAAAACCCCTTTCGCGTAATCCTGGTTAATAGGTTAGATAATCAGGAAATAATCTGAACGAAACCTTGATAGTATCCTCTTATACTAATGAAACCACATACCCTGGTTAGGTTCGTTGGTATAGGTCAATATAGAACAATCTTTGTTAACATTGGATCAACTGGGATTCCATATTTTCATAAAATATGACCTTGAATTGATATATAACGAATCCAAAATTCACACTAGCAAAACATCCAAAATAATTAATTTCTTCTGTGATTCTTCATAAAAATCTATATTTGATTCTCACTTTCTTCATATATATTCGATTCTACTAATATATTATCAATAAATACAAAAAAAATGTCATCAAGATATTCTGGAAAAACTCTATTCATTTCATTTATGAACAAAGAGAGTATTCTAGTTAACCCCAATGGAATTTCTGTATACCCGTAATTTCTATACCTTGTTTGAAATGAGGCCATTAGAATATCTTACTTCCCCACACGTAAATGATGATATCTAGATCAAAGGTAAATCTATGTAAAAATATTGATCTATATAATGTTGATCAAATACAGTATTAATGTGAGGTAGGGGATACCTATCCTTTTTTCAAAGAATTAATTTTCTTATAGTTAATGCATATCCTTATGTTTTCATCATTCATCGTGACAAAGAGAACAATGGATCCTTGAATAGAAACACTAGGGGGAATAAATCTTTTATCACTCAGTTCTTCTAGTAAGTTCCTCATCTATACAAATTAAAAAATGGCTATTCTATAGAGATCATTTGATATAATTTTTACACATAGAAATTAAATAAACCGAAAACCCTACATCCTGCTCAAGAGGTTGTCCTGATAAATTCTCTAAAAATACACCAATAATTTCATGTACAATAGGTACATATTCCTTTTGAGGAATATATTACTTATAAATAAATGATATTTTCCCTTCCCCACCCTAAATTATTTTTTAATGATCTATTGTAGGTGGATGTAGATATGGCATATATATTGAGAATTCCACTCTAAAGGTAATAGATTCTACATTTTCTGTACTAATCATTATTTCCCCCTGTTGTCTGTTAATTTACCTATAATATTTTGATGACCAATCCATGGAGAGTATTATATCGAATTAAATCATATGTATAATGATAAGTTCAGCTACTAAATCATGTTCATGTGTTATAAAAGGGGATGAACAACACACATTTGTTGTAATAATACTTACCTTAATATTTTATACTAACAACTCCTTTATTAAATCAAATAGTAAAGGTATCATTTTCATAGAAATCCATAATGAAATAAATGAATGAGATACTCTAGTAGAAAATAAATCATTGGATCAGTTTGAGGAAATGATTAAATTATCTTCCAACAATTCAATACTAACTTCATCCTCAATAGTTGTGATAACATAATCATGGTATTTCTCTTTAGGCCTTTTCTGGGGTATGTTTCCTTGATGCTTAGGAGAATAATTTTTATTATTTCCCTTCTCCCTATAAATATAGATTGTAAAATTGGTATATTATTTATATTCCATTAAATTTTGAGAATAATGAAATTTCTCATAATACATGTAGGAAAACCTTTTTCTTTCTAATTATGAACTCGGTTGTTTCTTCTACAAGTTTAGCACATTATAAAATTTCCATGTTTTTCTTCCCTTTATCAATTCAATCAAATGACACCGTATTAATATCTTATTTTCCCTTAAATTCATAAAATTTAGAGAATTATTTATACATATTTATATTTCTAGAGATTAAATATAAATATGATGAGATTTTTTGGGATACTAGTTCCCTAAAGAAGAATAATTTTTATATATCAATAAATCGAGGAATCATTATTCTTGGATTATATATGTCGTCCATGATATTACTTTATAACGTTGTAAAGTAGGATTTATACTTTGAAATGTTTCCATCCTATTCTTTTTTATTTTTAAATAATTGCCACCATTGATCTTAATATCGTAATTAATAATAATCATCAATCATTTAATTCCCTCTTTTATTAATTCCCAATGATAGAAATATCTTCTCAAAAAAATTTCCACCGCTTAGTAACAAATGGGTTTGTAGTCCAATTAAAGGATAGATGTTTTCTTTGAATAAAGTTTTCTAATATTGGTCCTCCACATTTTTGATTGGTATGATCCATTCATGTAAGGATAATATTCATAACATTATTCAGTTATCTTCATATAGTTATAAGATTCTTAACACTAGTAATATTTCCAAAAGAAAAATAATTATCTTTCATATGAGGGAAATAAATTAATTATTTAATCATTTAGATATGGTTTCCACACCTTCTACTATGAGGCATTTATACATAATAAAATATACTAAATTAGGGTATGAATCAAAATACATAATCTCAAACTAGAATATTTTGAAAAACAATTGAAATTTTATCAATAGAAAATATCATAATCATAAATGCAGTTTCATTAGAGGCATACATAATTTTAAATACCTATTTATGGGTTTTAAAGAAAACATGAATTACGTATGAATATTACCTTGGGAGTTTTAAACCGGGTTTTCAATAAATCCTATTGTCATGTACTAGGTTACCCCAAGATAGTCCTAGAACACCTAGTCTATGGTGTCACTCCTTGGTATATAAGTGCCAAAAATATGTGATCTTATAGTATTTATACATTGATGTACTTCCAAGTAGACCAACATAATCTCTACCTTAAAAAATTGTAATATTTTATTCCATGATTATCCTTAAGGTCTATATTAGGATTTCATTACCTAATCTATATTTTCTAAATCTATTTTACATATTTTATACTAAAATTATTCTGATACCAACTATGAAGACCTCAACCCTAGTATCCATGATTTGGGGCCTTATATTAATTTAATGGAATATATAAAACACTGAAATCTTATTGGAATGACTTGTTTTGTTGTTTTTAAATATATATTACATACATGACCGTTATATTTAAATTTCAAAGGAAAAAAATTTAATATCCCCTAGTAACACAAAATACCCTTTGATTAACCCATCAAATCATTCATAATATTTATCTTCATATCATGTGGGAAAATAAAATATAAGAATGTTGTGAGAATAGATGCTCAGTAGGGGTATATGACATAGTGGAAGCTAATATAAACAATAATACATGGTTAATGACTAAAAAATTGTCCATTGGAAAATAATATTGTACATGATATCGTAATGAGAAAAGATAAATAAATAATGAAATATTAATAATCACTTGACAATGAAGACTAACCATCGATGTTATACTTGTCAAATATAAAACTGGATGATAAAATTCTAATATAATTTTGAAATAAGTCATTTTAATGACATGTGAAGCATAACATCAAGGCCTCATACAAGACATTTTAAAATTATTAATGCCTAAACCAATTCCATATCTAAAAATAGGCAAGGCCTTATCCAAGTCCAAATATTTTTTCCTCATGATACCTACTGATACATCGAGGGGCTATAGTGGGCCTCATATATCACTTTATAAGTCCAATGAATTCATAATATGAATGGTTTTATTCATAAAAATATATACATACTAAATTTAAATAACATTCTTAATATGTTAACATAACCACTATCCATTCTAAGTGACCTAGTTAATGGTATTAATATAGCTCATCTATAGTAAAAATAATCATACACCACTTCATAATATATTTTAGATTATAATAATTATAGATAAATCTCTATAAAGTATATAATTAAACATATTTTTTTAAATAGATGAACACAATCTACTAAATTATCGAGGAATTATTGAGAGAAATACACCTTATACCTTTCAAAGAAGAGTTGTTTTGAAAAAATCCTTTATAACTATCATAATTCTTTTTATGAAACCAAAAATGAACAAATATAGTTTTTAATGACAAAATTAGTGATTTTTTTAAAAAAAATGTCTTAATATATTCTATGTATGGTAGATGAAAAATTGGCTGAAATATATATGTTCCCTATAATGGGGCTTGCGTATCATGATGAATTTAGACATGAATTTTGTAAAACATGTATTTCCAAACAAAATAAAGATAAAATGATGTGTATTCATGATTCTATAATGTAATAAAAATAAATTATAATAAGTATGTATAAATAATAGGTAATTAAATTAATCTATATGGGGAGAATTCATAACTTGAATGAAATTGGTGATTCAATAAGAAACAACAACCTTATGTTTGAATGTGTTCTGTAACTGACCTTAAAAACCAGGATAATCAAAATAAATAAATTAATTAATTAACATAGAAAATTTTATATATTAATTTTTTTAATTTAAATTTTATTATTATAATTTATTTTTATTATGGGTTATAAAGTTTGACAACCTCTGTAAACAATGTTTTATTACATGATTTTCATGATCAGTTCTATTATTTATAAGAAACAATGTTCTTGTAAAATGGGTATAATTCCACAAAACAAGAATTATATGTTTTAATAAACATACATAACATTAAATGGTCTTATATATTATTATTATTTAGATATGATGAAGCTTTATTCGGTAAAACATTGATTCTAATAGATTAGATTATTTTGGTGGGTTTTTGACTATCGTGAAATAGTTAGGTCTCATTAATTAATAGAATTTAAATATATTGGTTCCATAATACTATATAAATTATAATATATATAATAAAATATACTTAAATCATAATTATTGGTTTATGACCAGTCATGAGGGATTTAATGAAAAATGAAAATGCATCGTCCAAGCTGTCGTCAGATTGACACATCACAAGTGATGGTTTAATTTATAGAACAATATAGAGAGATAGAGAGAAAGTATTTTGATGATGGATATGCCATTAACATGATAATATTAAATTATATAAATGATAAAGATTTTAATATTTCTCTTTGAAAATGGTACATGAGGTGAAGATAGTAAAATATAAAAAAATTGAAATTTAAAGAAAAGAAAGAATATTTTTACCTCTTGATCTCTCCTCCTTATGAAACCCCATAAGTGGATTGGTTTTGGTGTTTTTATGAGGCCAAATGCTCTTATAAGTGAGTAATGAGCTCAAGAGTGGCATTTTTCACAATTTATACATTTCATGAAGATTTTATTGTTTGGGGAGAAGATGTGGTGAGACGTGGTATTTTTAGTGGAGGCAGGGGTGTTTCTTTGAATATCTCATATATTTGATTGTTATTTGGACAACGAATGTGAATATTTTAAGAATTATAATAAAATATAATAAATTAATTATGGTAGTTCAAAATTATGGTACTTACATCATCAATGACTCAAGGAATATTGTATTTAACTTATAATTTATTTATACTGTAAATTACAGTACTAACTACTCACTAAAATTTTATGTATTTCAGAAAAATCACAGAAAATAATGCTAAATTTTTTATCTGTGTGGAATTTATAAATTAGGTCTATTTTATGAAAATAATTTTCTATGTTTTTGAAATATATTTTAAAATCAAAATCATTATTTAACTGAAAATTAAATATTTTCCAATTATAACTAATTTTATAACAATTTAAAAAATTAACTAAGGTATCATAAAATCATATGAAAATAAAATATAAATTTATGACCACATTTTAGGAATATTAATTTTGTTATAAATAATTTTATTATTTATAATATTGAATGTAAATTTTTTAGACTTATAAAAAAAATAAACACTTAATTTCTAATTTTTAAAAATATTCATTTATTTATACAATGATATAATTATATCATAAATTAATTTATAAGGTGTATAAATATTATTTATACTTTCATTAGTTATGTTACTATTCATAAGTGTCATATTACGATTACTAAGGCCAAGTTATTAGTTATCGTTATAAGAGGCTTATCTTCTAGAAATACCACTTATTACTTACACTCATCACATAGAAAGTTTATATTTTTTTATATGCATTTTTATGTAATTTATACAATATAAAATAATTATAGGATGGAAGATTTCATTGATATAATTCTGTATGATTACATCTATATGAATAATTTAGTATCCTCTCCATCCACTACTATATACCCACCATTTTATTAGGATTTATCTTTTTATGGATTTACCACTTCCTACTCTTATTTTCTGAGAATTGTTTTAGAGAAAACATAGAAAAAAATGTAATGGGATTATTTATAAAAATATAAGAGATATATATTTAATGGATTGCCTAATATAGAATATATAGTAGTTGTTTTTGACATAAAAAAGACTTCTTGTGGTTTATTTTTCGTTAGATGTAGTTTTATCCACGTTATTCTATAAGGATAACGGTATTAAAACTAATATTTACTAAGGTTGTGTATGTAGTGGTTTCAATTGTTGGAATATAAATGACATGTATAAAGGCATTACTCAAATACATGGGTGTTTAAACAATTTCTTCTAATTATGGGATATTAAAATAATAGTTTAATATCCAATATAAAAATACAGTGCATCAATCGATGTGAATGAACATCAAGATAATATATAGAGTTTTGATGAAAAATTGACAATTCTCTTTTTTGATTATAATATGTTCCCTCCAATAATAACTTGTTAATATTTTGACAAAAAATCCCACAACTAAACTATTTGAGAATCTATGTCTACAAGCACCAGTTAAACTAATTTCCACGAATTAGGTATCTCATTCATATGAGTATATATGACTAGTGGAATGTATTGAGATGTCTCTTGGGTAATATTTATATTTATTTAAAAAAAATAAATTTTTATAATAATCTAGCTTATGTTAACGTAGTTATGATTAATTCCCGATTCATGTTATTTCTAGAGGATATGTTGATCACCAAATGTTTTTCATATTGTTTTTATTCTCAGTAAGAGGGTTAATAATGAATATTATTTCAAAAATTATAAAAATGGAATTATCTCATAAATATTTATGAAACTATTTTATTTATATGAATCAAATATATTAGTATAAAAATGTATGCTATTTTATTTATGTATATGACATGTGATATCTATGGAATCATTATATTCAATAGATAGTAGTAGATAACAGTTATCCACTTTTTGAAATATTTTTTCGGAAAATGAGCATTACATCAACAATGAACAATTTTAAAAGTAGGTAAAATGTTTTTGGAATTTTTATTGGGTGATCATTGAAATAACCTGATACCTGCACAGCTTAAAGCATTTCTAAAATAAAAATGTATATTATTTATAAAAACTGAAAAATATATAGATTATAACATTATCAATGAAAATTTTGGATTATGTTTTATAGAATTGAAAAAACCATTCAATGAATTAGAGTTACAAAAAATATATAATAGTTATTTGTCTTCAATCGTGCTAGACTCATAGTCAGGGACAAACACTCGAGATAATATAATACTCAAAAAACTAATAAAAATATTATAAAATCTTATTGTATGGAAAAAATTACCCATTATTTTTTTTAACCATGGAAAAATAACTTAAACATAAATACTATAAATTTTTTTTAAAAACAATTCAATCTTTATAGAATAAAAACATATGAAAAAAATAAATTTTTCACATATGATTCTAGGTTTTTTTGTTAATAATTGATAATGATCATTATTTAGAACTAATTAAAATACATATTAGATTAAAAAAATATATTATTTAAAAATATAATACCCTTTAAAATAAACATGGATATCTCCATGAACAATTTAAAAATATTACTTTTATATTATCATCCCATTTTTGAATATTATGATACTCAAGAAAGCTAAGAAAAAAATATAGTGAATAGCAGTATTGGAAATATAACTATAAAGAAATAAGTTTCCATATGAGGACTTATATACTTTCCCTATTGATGGAAATCAAAAATAAATACCAATGTGTCTAATTTTAATGAAAATATATTATTCAGGTTGGACTTTCTCAGTAATAATCAACCAAAACACACATTTAAAAAATTAATAAATTATTATCTAAGAGTAAAATAATTTAATACCACATAAACTTTTGAAATAGGTGTATTTTATAAAACAATATAATGATTAGAAAATTTCCATATTTCTAATTAGTTACTTATATTAATTATCTAAAAAAAGAATAAAAAAATTAAAATTTCATTTAATAAAATTAAGGAATTTTATTCATAAATATGGTGCATAGTCGTACATATATTTATGAATAACATCCTAAAATGTAATGAATATTTCATAAAAAAATTAATATTAAAAAACATAAAATCAACATAAAACATGATAATAAAATATTTCAATTTTAAAAAATTTAGAAACAATTAATTTTCAAATTGAATGAAATAATTATCTTAAAACAAATGTTTTTTAGAAAATAATGTTAGATGTTTAATTAAACAATATTATTTTTAAAAATATGTTAGAAGTTTTTTATTAAAAAAAAGCTATTTAAAATCATAATATTGTTTTTTTAGAAATTATTTCCATAAAAAATAGAATCCTGATAAAATATATTTCATTACATGTAATGATTGTTTCAAACATTAGATAATATGTTTTAAAAAAACGTTTTCTTTTACCTTTTGACATCTTGATTAGCAGGAATTTTATGAGTTCACAATAATTGATGTTTTCCTCTTATAATGATTGTACATTGAGAGGTTTAATAGACAATATGAATGAGAAAATATTTGTTTTGGATTTTTCATGTGGGTATTGTGAAATCCCCAATACTATATATAGAGGATAAAAACTATATGTTTATTTTTTTTCAATTTAACAAAATTCCAAAAAAAAATATATCTAATTTCATTATTTGGAATTGGGAATGTTAATATGATACTAGTAATATTTTCAGAATCCTATCCCATAACATATGTGTAGGATTTCATTTGCCTTATTTTTTTGTCTAAAATGGTGGATAATTCATAATGACCATGAGTCTTTAATAACCTATATAATATATGGATTAGTACATCTAAATCCATTTAAGAATAATATATAATATATAATTAACCTAGTTATAATCACTTTTAAAAACACAATATATATTTATATAAAATAGGGATGGCGATGATATATTTATATATTAAGAAATAAATCTAACAAAATGAGTACAAAAATATGTTTATGAATTGTTTCACATGGAAAATAAATATTGGTAGACAATATAGATTTATATATTTACCTATGTGGATGTAACTAGTATATCCTCATGAACGAGGAATTCTAGAATGAACTATTAGTGATCTTCTATAGTAGTCAAGTTGTCTTTAAATTTCAATTTATATTCATAATATATGTACATAACAGACACATTTTGGTGGGTATAAATTATAATATTTATCATTAAATGTTTATATCATTCATGAATTTTAATTTTTGTCATATATATATATATATCATTTTTAATATCACAAAAACAATTATAGAAGACATTGAAAATAATCTATGACATCTTGAGTCATCCATGTATAGATATGTTGAAGCCTACATCATAGGATGTAAATGACAGTAAATTAAAAATTAACATTAAAAATATATTTATTTCACTCTTCTTATAAATACATTATTTTAATAAAATTTTCACTTTATATTCATCAATGATTAATTAATAATAAAATTTTAAATTTCATTTTGATATAATTTTTATAAACAGATATATGTATCTAAATTCTTAAAAAAATGATAGAAAATTAAATATTCACATTACTAAAAGAAAATAGTCTTGAATTTTAATCAAAAATAAAAATTTCTTACCAAATAAATGATCTTTTCTGTAATTAATAACAACTTCCATTTTATGTAAACATTTATTAAAAAATGTTTATAGGTTGAAAAAGAACTGATAATCAGCATGATAATGAATAATGTATATTAAACATAATTAATCATTTCATTTTACATATTGTATAAAATTATAATTTAAATAATTTAAATATAACATTTAAAATAATTTTTATAAAACCCCAATGTCATTTATATTAATCAATAGAATTTATATTTCTTCAAATATAATAAAAAATTATTACTTTTTAAAACCTAAAATTAACATATAATGAAAAAAAATTATATTTTGATTTAATTATTAAATATTCCATTAAAAAAATATTTATTACAAAAAAATATTTTATCTTTCATAGAATGTTATAATGTTCAAATATTCTTTGAAATTTTTTAGGATTATATAATGTATTTGAGATGTAATGAAAGGCACCTAAAGTCATTATTTGTATGTATGATTCAAATATAGAACATTACAAATTCATGTAATTGGTATTTCTATATAATAATATCTAAATATTAGATTCAAAATCATATTTGAAATCCACACAGTTAATTGCGGTAGGAAGCATATATTCTTATATCTGATTTCTATTATGCTAATGAATTACATACAACACATATATATTCAAATAGATATAATTTTAACTAGGTTTTAAATGATTTAAGAGAATATTTGAATATGGGAGAATTCAAATTTCAGAAATAAGAATGATAAATATAACTGATTCAAACTGCATATAAAACAGATTCGTAAAGTGATTTCTAGTGTACTCCCCTTTTTTAGTATAAACATGTATAAAAAATATGATAGGTGATGGGAACCATAGTGTAATTAAACAAAATATCCAAATATAAATTTATATTATTAAATTTCACATTGAAAATTATTTGTCTATTTACAGGCATGGATAATGTTTATTTTCCATATTATATATCTGAAGATACAACTTTTTAATTAGGTTATGGAAGTGAAATGTTCTTTATGAATCATTCATTTTGATCAAATTCATGAACATGAATCAATATGAGATGGATGGGTATGGTGAAAATAAGGGAGAAGAAGGTATTGATGAGATGATATTTTCACATCATAGAAGATTGAACCAAAAAAATCATAATAAATGATGTTCATTGGGACCTCCATACTTCATTACATATGATTTACATCACCGTGATTATGTTAAATTCTCAACTGAACTAAAATATATGAATTTCAAGAAGAATTATATAATTATGAGGACTTTGATATTTTAAATAATTCAAGGATGGAAAAAGTTGAGTCTTCATCTTGACTATCTAGATGAATTTCAAAGATACATTAAGTAATGGCTTATGATCATTGTATAAATTGTTTATTTAATCATTATTTAAGGAAATTTTCTTAATGAATATGGAAATGATATTTATGTAAAATTATATAAATAAAAAATTAATTACATATGATGGAAAAAGGGAAGAATATTTATTTGAGAAAAAATAATACAACATTATATAAAAATAGTGGTTTTAGTACATTTGTGGGATATTGTTGTTAAAAGAATAAGGAAATGATATTTATCTAGAGCACATGTGAAGTATAATACTATTAATAATGACTATTCTTCATGGATGGCTTTTTTTCCATATTTAAACAATTTGTGCCATAATTTATATAACATTAATGTAATACCTTTCTCTAGATACATTTTATAATTATAATTGGACATTGTGTATTAGATATTAACCATGACACACTAAGTACATAGTCATCCAGCTAGAGGTAACCCTTTTTATAAAATATATTACATCTCATTGAATACATCAGAGAGAATCTAGGGAATGTCATGATAAATGTTCATAATAGTTTAAGGGATTCCAATTTCATATACAAAATTATTAATCCCAAATTTCAAATTGTGTATCACCCTTTTTTTGATATAATAGTTACTCATGTTTATTATGTCATATTATTTCGAAAATTGAATCAGTGTTTTAGATAGAGATATGTAATGCTTATTTTGGATATGTGATTTTGTGATTATGTTGCGGTTATATAAAATGAAAATTTTATAATATTGTGTTAATGTTATATGTTGGATGGGATTTCCCAAACTTTTTTCATTGTGGTGTGAGAGTTAAACTTGTGGGGTGGACATGAGGGGTGAAATTTTTATATATATTCAATGATATAATTTTATAATACATGGATGGATTATTTCAAGAGTGAGAGATGATATTTTCAGAGAGAGATCCCAAATGGGGTATGGTAGGATGAATAGAAAAGGAGAATATTGGTTTTATTATTTATTCATCAGTGGACAATAAACATTATCTACATTTTAATGAGAAGATATGTGGATGATCCTACATTGAATACCATTATACTAACCACTTGTATATAAAAATATTTTATTGTATTTTAGTAATAATTTAGTGACCAATCTTAATATCATTTTATTGGATCCCAATGTTATGGATAAAGTTTAGACCTATTTTTATTTTGGAATTTTATCTTGGAAAAATGTATATAACTAAAATTTCCATGAATTTTGGATTATTGTCTGATATTAGATTCATTTAATATTAGTATTTTTATTATTGTACTTCTTATTATGTCTCTCGGATTTATAACGGTAATAACTGTTATTTTTTAAGCTATAGATGTTTGTTTTTTGCCAATGGTTTATTAGAGGGAGAAACTGGAGGTCAATCATAAATTCACTATAGACCCTAGCTAGAGCTTAATAGGATAATGTCATGATAAAATAACCCTAAAACCATAGTAATAATAATTTCATATAATTTATATTTATTATTTTATAAAAAAATAATTATAATATTCAATTATTTTTTTAAAAAAATTGTCAATTGAGTTTTAATACATAAAAAAATTGTGGTTTTATTAATTTTATGTGTAAAAACATCATATATTCATTCATTTTTAATTCAATAAGTATATCATTAACAAATTTAATTTTAGAAATAATAGTTTACTCACTTTTTTAAATTACTCATAGTCTAATAAAATAAGTGAGTTCTTTGATTATAAATATTTTTACCTCTAATTTCTACATGTGAAAAAACAGCTCACATGATTCATTCATTTTCCCACGAGAGGCGATATTATTAACATTAATGGGAACAAATTTGTTTCATACACATTTTATTTAAAAAATATTTTGATTGAAACCACATCGATAAAATCAAATATAATTTATTTAAATACCCTCTTTAACATAAAAAATAACAGGGTACAAATTTTAATTTATATACACCCTTATTAAAATATCAATATATTTTCCACAAACATTATTTCCAAATTTTTTTAGAATTAAAATTTTGAATTGAGTACATAGTTTAATTTGTTTGTTCACTACAATGATTTTATTGACCTTTAACCACATTTTCATATCTATCAACATGAATAATTGGACTCATTCATGTCCTTCCAAGGGACTGAATTTGTAATCACAATACATCAGATAAACTTAAATATACACATTGGAAATAGTTTATATATTTTAATAAATAATTTTTTTATTTTTATTATCTATTTTAATGAAAATCCATTTGAGCTAAATGATATTATGAGCATTCAACATCTTCAAATGATTTTTTTTTTATTTTCATTGAGCTTCTTATCCATGTATGTTGATAATGATTTATCATTCCTTAAAAATTTAATATATTTGGATCTGTCTGTTGAGATTAATTATTTTATCTCAATAATTTTCATTCTCAATGTTTATTGTAATATTTATTTTTTCCAGGTATATTGGATTCATTATCTTTAATCATTATTATTTTTCATACTACATGAATTGGAATAATATCTTATCTATTATTGAAATTTGATTTTATCATCATATCCTATTAATATGGGATACTATACGTTTTTAATATAATAAATTCATGTTAATTCAGTTCTTTAGGAATATTTTCCCTGATTTAGTTTAACACACATGATTTAATTATATTATGTATGAGTTTATTCATAATTAAACAATAATATAAGACACGTATTAATATTAAAAAATGTTATTAAAACCAAAATTTACAAAATTTATTAATTTAATTTTACAAAGGTATTTTAATTCTTTAATCCAAAATTTCGAAATTTTTTTGATTGAAATTTTCTAAATTTTAAAAAATAGTTTCTTTTTAGGTGAATAGTAGTAAATATATATCTTTTAACAAACATTATTTTTTGACATTAAAATGATATAATATTTACATTAATGATTAGATAACATTTTGAATATATCAAATTGATATTTATGAATGACTATAATATTGATAAAATTATAATTTTGAATATAATAATATGTGCTTAACATTTTTGAAATCTATGTATTATGTTTTTTCAAATAAAAACTATATTAATTTAATCTATTCTAATAATGTATTTACAAATTTAATTTTTTTTGTTTTTTTGAAATCCTTATATTTATTCTTCTAATTATCAAAAGCCAATTAATTCTTTTTGATGAATCAGTACTCATTAATTTCTGAATAAATTATTTTTGCACATAAAATGTAATTTTTTCAAAAACATTTTTTCATCACATTATTCTATTTTATTTTTTAATTAAAATATTTTGCATAAAAACAATGAATCTGATAAAATGTAAAAATTATTTTCAATCATAATTTCCTTATGATTTAATGAGTCCAAATTTAATAATTTGTCTTTATGAATAGTAACATTGATAAAAAAGGAAATTACTATGGTAAGAGATAAAACATGTTAAATGAGGTAACACTAAAAGGAAAATTATTAAACTGACATAAGAAAATATTGACTAAAAGTATATTTTCATATGTAAACTAAATATTAAATATTATTTGAATATTAAAAAAAATTAACAATACTTCTTGGGTACGATATTAATAAATTTTAATATCTTGAAACTTTCAAAGTGTCTCCTTTACCTCTCTTATAAAAGTGAATAACCTCTCAACTATTAATGAACCTTAAAGAACCATGATATTGGAAACTACCCACAGAAAATTTTAATTAACATCCCTCCACATTTCTAATGTATCATAGTCTAATCAAAATCCCACACTATGCACGAATTACCTATAATCT
The DNA here is from genome assembly GCA_963277665.1 of Viscum album. NCBI lineage: Eukaryota > Viridiplantae > Streptophyta > Magnoliopsida > Santalales > Viscaceae > Viscum > Viscum album. Next base: position 1,771,938,719 of record OY728146.1, on the reverse strand, counting down.
TATGGAGGTTGTCCAATGATTTGGTATAGTTCATAAAACAATGTTATCTTTTTATTTCAAATTTTACGTTTTAGAATCCTCCAATAACTATTTTTATTACAAAATTAATCTATAAAATATAATTTTATGATATGATATTTATAATATAACCCTTTTTCATTTACATGTCAATCCAAAGGGAAAACTAAATCATATTTCATAAGTGGGTATAAACAACCACCATGTGATGAAAATGCAGTTAATATTTCATCACGACCTGTTATGGATAGTGACAATTATGAATCAATATGAAATAATGGAATATTTTTTAATATTTTGTTATAAATATAATTTTATAAAAAAAATATCACAAACATTATTACACTTTAACCCATTATAAAAATGATAATGTAACTTATGTAGACATGTGGACTATACAGTCCATGAAGAGGTGAATCAGTTTTCATGAACACTATTCAATAATGACAATAAATTCTGATATAAAGAATAATTTTTATATTTATATCAATATTAATATATTGTAGTGGATATATCCATTAGTTAAATCATTGTACTGAAACATATAGACTAAAACACACATGAAAAATGAAATTGTTAACACTAACAAATGACAAAGAAAAAAATTAATTATTTATATATAGATGTTGAAATGTCATAAGTGGATCAAATATTATATTATAAATATGTATGTAGTTCTGATATATAAGTATATTAATTTAAAATTTATTATATTGTAGGTTATAAAAACATAAAAAATCTATTCAGATAATAGAATGGGGTTTATTCCACAATCTCACCCTTATTTGGGATCGTTATAATTTTTGTTTCTATTGGGGGTATTTATAATAAATATTAATATAAAACCCAATATATTTTATTATAATATAAATATTTTTTAATTTCATTCTAACCAATTATTGAAATTAAATAAGAATGTTTTTAAATAATCTTCATTTAATTTTCTAAATGAGGTACTATTACCAATGGTGTGAACACAATCATTATTTGAATTGTTAGCGTAGAAATATTTTCCCACCATCAAACAAATTGTGTGTCATATTGATTCCATTAGAGTTTTTGTGGTTATTTTTAAATAATAATTTTTCCCTAATATTATTTAAATATTTAAATCTTAATCAAAATGTTTTCCAAATTGTAAGGGAATTTTCATAAACAAATCTTCCAAGAAACATTTTAATGTATATTTATATTTGATAAGGTTCAAGGATATATAATATTCTTTACTATGTATATAATATATTGGTTCAATATTTCATATTACACTAGATGGATTATTATAATATTGTTTCAATTATTGATTGGTAAAAATAATATCGTTTAATATAAAAGATTCTCAATAAAATTGTTTAGGATAATTATATATTGAAGTGTTATTCATTTAATTCATATAATAAATGAATGGGAGTTATTATGTAAAGTTGTGGGCTTATTATTGATCAAATATACATCCATTGGTCTCATGAGAAAAACTATGATGGGTATTTTTCAAACCACATTACTATTTACATAAGATGTCATGGTACAATGCCTTCATAGTAAGATTATAATATCTGATCATTCTTATTTTATCATGATTAAACATCTTATTGGTATACCGTTTTTTGGTTTATCGTTCCTCACTGCTCGGTATTATCTTTGGAGTCTTATTTATTTATATTGGGCGAAATCGTTCCCACAACCTCTGTTGATGCCCTGGCACTTGTCGCCAGCCCGGGAGGATCAAGAACACCTCTCAGGTCGTGTCATGGACCACCTCGGGTGACCTTTTCAGGGTCGACCCGGGTTGGTTCGTGAAAAACCATGTGGACTCCTATAATAGATAAGAATTTAATGAATTACCCTAACATCAAAGGAAATTTTACTCGTTATGAAGCATCCTATGGGTTTCCTCATAAGTGTAAGTATAAGGCCATAGCCTTAAACATTACTTAATATTGAATTAAATGAATAATTCACATTGATGATCTTTTCAGGATTAGAGTTTTAGAGAATTAGAACATAACTATTACATCTCAAAAGATTTACAAAGTAGACACTTCTACCAAGTTTCCATAGAATAAAAAAACTCTTAAAAAGAAACATGCCTAGTTCCATGTTTTATATAGCATGACATTCCCTTGATCCCATCCTTGACCTTATTCCACATTAAGTCCTGTGAAAAAAATTTAAAAAAACTTGGGGTGAGCATAAAAAGTTCAGTAAGGTATACAAAAAGTATGAAAACTGTTAGTTTTTCAAACATAATGTAATCCATTTATACTTTATAAAAGTAATACCTTCACCTTCATGAAGTAGTAAAAAAATCATCACTGAATAAAATATCATTACATACCTTTTTGTAACCAAATTATTACCATAAAACCCATATAATGAACACATAACATATATAAAGGTAACTTGGGACATAAACATACTTAAGTGGAATAAGCATACGGTCGACTTCCACAGATGTCACTTAATGGAATAGCCATATGGCCAACTTCCATGCATACTTAATAGAATAGCCATACGGCCGACTTCCATACCCAATGCATTGGAGGTTATAACGTAACCACCCGTCCTGGTATTCACAACACCACCTGTCATATGGTTCATCACGTAACCACCTGTCAAATGTCCAAATACCATTATAAAATCATAATACATAAAGAAATCATAAAGGAAAGAAAACATTTCCACACTTTGATCACAATTTATCACTCAAATATATTGACATAACAAATCCATTATAAAAACCATTTTCAATACCAAAATACATAAAAGAGAATATGGTATTTATTTCATTTAAAAAAACATTACAGCTTGTTCAGGAAGCCAAAGACCAAATAATACTCGCAGCGGCGGAAAAGGTCGTTGTCACCGCGTACGTTAAAAAAACATTACTTTTTGTCGTTTTGTAAAACGCTTCGTAGAAAAATATTCCTTTGGTATAAAAGTAAATGTCAAAGGGGTTTATACACCGTATAAAAGAAAGTTGTGTATAAAACGAAATATGCCTCAATGAAAGGAGATTGAGACGAAGTCCCTTACCTCGGGTCCGACTTGACTCGATCGTTCTTTAATGCCCTGAATAATAAACTTGAGTTAATTTATACTTGATTAAGAACCTTTTTAAAGTTCATTATTCCTTTTATATATCTTATTATCACATTATAATCATTATGTAATCATTACGTTAATAATGTTTGTTTTGTCGGTATTTTGTTCTTAAGTCGAAAGTGGACTTCTTACAATTACATGTTGTTTGTGTGGTCAAAGGTTCATTATATCCAGAATGACATTCCAGATTTGGATAGCATATATATCATATATATCCATCATATACATGTATTTATAATATTACATAATCATTTAGTGGAATGAAATGAAATGCACCGTTCATGGAGACAGTAAGTCGTACGTACGCATGAACGCTACTTTCATTTCTTTGTCATATTAATGGAATTAAAACTAAATGATAGGTATGTATATTTTAATTCCAGAATTATATTCATCATTTAGATGTATCATTCATTATATATATCCATTATATACATGTACTTTTAATAGTACATTACATTTGGGGATAAGAAATAAAATGCACCGTTCAGGGTGACGGTAAGCCGTACGTACGCATGAACGCTACTTTCATTTCTATCTCATACTTTAATGGAAAGAAATAAAAATGATATAGAGATATATTATAATTCCAGTATAACATCATATATAATAACTTTAAATCCATCCTTTATACGTCCCACATATGGCATTAACGAATCACATCACTTTGAGGGGGTGGTAGTCCGCACTTCCTTAAATGAAGATATCGTGTTTACCCATAATGGAAACCATAAAGGTATGTCCCAAATGAAAAATATAGAAGCTTTATGAAAACATAGAAATATTATATATCATATATAAATATAGTTTCATCTTAATGGCCACCTTTGATGGTGTTAAAAGAATGTTGAACAATCATCGTTTCGAGAGGCAGAAATCCGCCATCCACGGAAACAGTATGTTATTTAACCATTAGATGTAGGTGTGTGTATTTGTATATCGAATACATCTTATAAAAACATCCTAGTATATTGAATATACTGTAGTTGTTACAAAAGAAAAGAATAAAAAGATTTTAGCTGGTTGGAGAAGCAAAATAAAACAAAATGACTAAAAAAAACATTACCTTAAAATCGTGGAACTCTCTTAGATTTGAGCTTAGAGACTTCCTTGAGAAGACTTCTGCCCAAAGTGAGGCTTCAAGGAGTAATTGAGGATGAGGAGTGTCAAAATGGGCAGGGTTCGGACGAGCCAAAGGCTTTGGGAGTGTGGGTAAGGAGGTAGAGGTGGGGGCCTTTTATAAGAGGAGAGGAGGGGCACTCTTGGAAGGTAAAGAAAAGTCACTTTATTTTAAAATGGTATTCGGATTTAAGAGGTCCCACATTGATGTGTTTCGAGGATAAGGTGATAAGGGTTCTAAATCCACCCATCCAATAGGTTTTGGCCATGTTTAGGTCTTAGATTTGACATTATCTTTCGATTTTATTTAAATCGTTAAATAATGAGGTCATCACTGCATCATCCTGATGTCATAAATAATTTAATTTATTTAATGCCTAAAAATTATAAAAAACTACTATGATTTAGGAAATCTTTTTATCTTTCTAATGATTATTTATAGTCAAAAATCGGACTTGTATAACCCCATGTAAAAATTTCTTTAGTAAAACATCTCATGTGTGTGTCATTTTTACTTTAACATTAAATAAAAAGTTATTTATGTCATTTCCAAACTAAAGTGGCTCCATGGGCTCCCCAAGTTGACCCATGGGTTGTCTTGGTCGTCCATGACACATCCAATAAGGGTAGGACATGTTTCAAGGTATTTTCATTTTATTATAATATAATTTTTTCCTTAAATTGCACTAATTACCTCTAATCGCGATTAAGAACTTAAAAGTTACTATTCACCAAAAAATTATTTTACTCTCATTGAACCACATTTTACTTCTTAATAACAACCATGTATTTCAGATTTTTGAAATTCAAAACCCATAAGTGGTAAAATTTCATTTAAAAGAAAAAATTAGTTTTTAGAAGTACCACTTAGTGGTTTCACTATTCAAAAAAATTGAAGTTTTTCAGAAAAATACCAAAACATCACCCAAAGATATATTTGATATTCCGAATTCAAAAATGAATTACATTTTAAAAAATTAACAACATATAAGTTGAATTAATTAATTTAATAATTAATTCCCACTGTCAGAGAAAATAACGTGTTTTTATGAAACAATAAGTATCAAAATATTCATAGTAGTTTAAGTCCGATTTCAAAGTGAAATTAATTCCAATGACTAATATTGGATTTAATGGTAAAAACATATTCTAATTTCACTTTAAAACCAATTAAAAAGATAATCTAATCATCTTAAAAAATTAGATTAACAAGAGGTATTGAATGAAAATACAACATTTTATACTATTAATTAAAAAAACGAACTTTATCGGAAAGATACCAACAATTTACACAAAGTTAATTTTGATGTTCTGATTATAAAGAAGAGTTATATTTGGTCCAATAGAATTTAAAAGATCGATCAAAACTATATTTAATGACGGTTCGCCGTCAAAAGGTGATAAGTGGACCTTTCGTGAAAATTAGAGTATATAAGCCTAAAATTGAATTCTTTTCATATTTTAAGACTTTATCCTTTATTAGATAAATGTAAAAACATTTAACAAACATATATAATCATATTTTAGTTATTTCTATCAATTCCCACCATTACAACGGCTACGTGTTAACTAACATTTAAAATAATATTATTTTATTACTAGTGTGCAAAGTACGATTTCAAAGAAACTCTTTGTTGCGTATCGGGTACACTATCGAACATAACAACCCCTTTAAAGTAAAATTAATATTTAATTTGCAAATATTAATAAATATGAAAATGAATTATTCTTTATTTACCTGGGATGTTACATCCTTCCCCCATTTTGGGAATTGCGTTCTCGCAATTTTATTCACTTATCAAAATAAGTGGGGGTATTTATCCCTCATAGCATTTTTAGATTCCCATGTTGCCTCTTCAACCATATGGTTTTTCCACAAAACCTTTACCTGGTAAATTACCTTATTTCGCAACACTTTCTCTCTTCAGTCAAGAATCTGGACTGGTTGTTCTTCATAAGATAGGTTCTCTTCCAGCTGAAATACCTATGGACTCAAAACATGAGATGGATCTGGAATATACTTCCTCAACATCGAAACATGAAAATCATTGTGTACATGAGATAAACTCGAAGGTAAAGCCACTCGGTAAGCAACTGATGCAACATTCTCCAGAATTTCATATGGTCCAATAAACCTTGGAATCAGCTTTCCTTTCTTACAAAATCGCATCACACTTTTCCATGATGAGACTTTGAGAAAAACATGATCACCTACATTGAAAGATAGATCCTTCCTCCGGTTATCCGTATAACTCTTCTGTCTTCTCTGAGCTGTTTTCATGTGTTTTTGAATCAACTGAACTTTTTCTGCCATCTCTTCTACCAATTCTGGTTCCATCAGCTTCCTTTCAACCACTTCATCCCAAAATGCTGGAGTTTCACACCGCTTCCCATATAATTCCTCAATTGGTACCATCTGTATACTGGAATGAAAACTGTTATTATAAGAAAACTCAACCAAAGAAAGATATTTGTCCCAACTTCCCGGATAATCCATCGAACAATCTCGTAGCATATCCTCCAAGGTCTGAATTGTTCATTCTGACTGCCCATCTGATTGAGGATGAAAAGCTGTACTAAAATTTAATTCATTACCCAATGACTTCTGAAGGGCTTTCCAAAAGATAGAAGTAAACCTGGGATCACGATCGGACACAATGGAGAGAGGAACTCCATGTAACCTGACTATCTTTTTAAGATACAAACGGGAAAGTTGATCTAGGGAAAAAGTATCTCGTATAGGAAGGAAATGAGCAGATTTAGTCAAGTGATCAACAATAACCCAGATTACATTATTACCTTGAGATGTCTTTTGTAATCCCACAACAAAGTCCATAGATATATTCTCCCATTTCCACTCTAGCACTGGTAAAGGCTGAAGCATCCATTTTAGTAACTGCCGCTCTACTTTATCCTATTGACATGTCAAACACTTCACAGTAAAATCAGCAATATCTCTTTTCATTCCATCCCACCAGTAATACTCCCGCAGATCTCTGTACATCTTAGTACTGCCAGGATGAACTGAAAATAGAGAACTATGAGCTTCACATAACAACTCTCTCTTCAACTATGAATCACAAGGCACACACAATCTCTTCCCAAACCTCAAAACACAATCATTATCAATGTTGAATTAAGGAAAATTACCATTCTGAACCAGCGCTACCATTTTCTGTGACTCACTGTCTTGCTTCTGTGCTTGCATGATTCTGTCTGATAGAGAAGATTTCACTCATACCTGAAACAAAACATAAGGACTTCCTACACAAACAACATCCATGCCAAAGTTCATCAAATCAAAAACCAAAGGATCTCGCTCCAAACGTTGCATGGTTAATGAAGGATTACTTTTTTGACACAAAGCATCAACCACTTTATTTGCTTTTCCCGGATGGTAATGAATTGTACAATCATAATCCTTGATTAATTCCAGCCATCTCCTCTGTCTCATGTTCAATTCTTTATGAGTGAATATATACTTTAAACTTTTGTGATCAGTATATATTTCACACTTTACTCCCTACAAATGATGCCTCCAAATTTTTAAAGAAAAAACAACAACAGCTAATTCCAAATCATGTGTAGGGTAATTTACATCATGAGTTTTCAACTAGCATGAAGCATAAGAAATTACCTGATTATTATGCCTAAGGACACAACCATCTCCTTTCAATGAAGCTTCACTGTAGATAAAAAACTCACCATTCCTGGAAGGAAGTGCCAAAACTGGAGCATTCACCAATCTTCTTTTCAACTCCTGAAAACAATCATCACATTCTTTTGTCCAGATGAACATAACACCCTTACGAGTTATCTTAGTCATTAGACTAGATAACCGTGAAAAAAATTCAACAAACCTTCGGTAGTAACCTGCCAAACCAAGAAAACTATGGATCTCGGTTACATTTGTGGGTCTTGGCCATTCTTCAACAACTTTTGTTTTAGCAGGATCACCAGTTATGCCATCTTTTGAAACAATGTGACCCAGGAAATAAATTTGTTGTAACCAAAACTCACACATGCTGAATTTTCCATATAGTTTCTTTTTTTTAAGGTTTGAAAAATAACCCTTAAATGTATTTCATGATCCTATTTACTTTTAGAAAACACCAAAATATACTCAGTAAACACAACCAAAATTTTTCACCTGAGTCAACTGAGCCATCACTGCAAAAAACTATTAAATTTTGATTCTAACCATATCTGGATGCTGATTTAGAAGTTCATTTCCATCTGTATACCTTCCTAGCACAACTTCCATGTTTCCTTTTCTAAATACCATTCTAAACACATAAATATCGTAGGAGAAGCAACATGGTAATATTTAAATGCTATATCATGTTAATCGTACCATAAATTAACATATAATTTTACACTTTTCTAACTCCTAAAGTTGTCTAAACCGACCACTGATACCAACTATAAGTCCCCAGCCTTAAACATTACTTAATATCGAATTAAATGAATAATTCACATTGAGGATCTTTTCAGGTTTAGAGTTTTAGAAAATTAAAACATAACTATTACATTTCAAAAGATTTACAAAGTATACACTTCTACCAAGTTTCCATAGAATAAAAAAACTCTTAAAAAGAAACTTGTCTAGTTCCATGTTTTATATAGCATGACATTCCCTTTATCCCATCCTTCACCTTATTCCACATTAAGTCCTGTGAAAAACATTTCAAAAAACTTGGGGTGAGCATAAAAAGCTCAGTAAGGTATACACAAAGAATGAAAACTGTTAGTTTTTCAAACATAAAGTAAACCATGTATACTTTATCAAAGTAATACCTTCACCTTCATGAAGTAGTAAAAAACTCTTCACTGAATAAAATATCATTACTTACCTTTTTGTAACCAAAGGATTACCATAAAACCCATATAAAGAACACATTACATATATAAAGGTAACTTGGGACATAAACATACTTAAGTGGAATAACCAAACAGTTGACTTCCACACATATCACTTAATGGAATATCCATATGGACAACTTCCATACATACTTAATGGAGTAGCCATACGGCCGACTTCCATACCCAATGCATTGGATGTTATAACGTAACCACCCGTCCTGGTATTCACGGCACCACCCGTCATATGGTTCATCATGTAACCACCCGTCAAATGTCCATGTACCATTATAAAATCATAAGACATAAAGCAAACATAAAGGAAAGAACACATTTCCACACTTTGATCACAATATATCACTCAAATATATTTACATAAAAAATCCATTATAAAAACCATTTTCAATACCAAAATACATAAAAGAGTATATGGTATTTATTTCATTTTAAAAAAACATTACTACTTGTTCAGGAAGACAAAGACCAAATAATACTCGAGGCGGCGGAAAAGGTTGTTGTAACCGCATACGTTAAAAGAAACATTCATTTTGTAGTTTTGTAAAACACTTCATAGAAAAAGATTCCTTTTGTATAAAAGTAAAATTCAAAGGGGTTTATACACCATATAAAAGAAAGTTGTGTATAAAACGAAATATTCCTCAATGAAAGGAGATTGAGACGGAGTCCCTTACCTGGGGTCCGACTTGACTCGATCGTTCTTTAACGTCCTGAATAATTAACTTGAGTTAATTTCTACTTGATTAAGAACCATTTTAAAGTTCATTATTCCTTTTATATCACTTATTATCACGTTATAAACATTATGTAATCATTAAGTTAATAATGTTAGTTTTGTCGGTATTTGGATCTTAAGTCGAAAGTGGACTTCTTAAAATTACATGTTGTTCATGTAGTCAAAGGTTATTTATATCCAGAATGACATTCCTGATTTGGATAGCATATATATCATATATATCTAGCATATACATGTATTTATAATATTACATAATCATTTAGAGGTAAGAAATGAAATGCACCATTCATGGAGACGGTAAGCCGTACGTACGCATGAATGCTACTTTCATTTCTTTTTCATATTAATGGAATTAAAACCAAGTGAGAGGTATGTATATTTTAATTCCAGAATTATATTCATCATTTATATGTATTATTCATTATAGATATCCATTATATACTTGTACTTTTATTAGTACATTACATTTGGGGGTAAGAAATGAAATGCACCGTTCATGGAGACGGTAAGCCGTACGTACGCATGAACGCTACTTTCATTTCTATCTCATACATTAATGGAAAGAAATAATAATGATATAGAGGTATATTATAATACCAGTATAACATCATATATAATAACTTTAAATCCATCCTTTATACGTCTCACATATGGCATTAACGAATCACATCACTTTGAGGGGGCAGTAGTCCTCACTTCCATAAATGAAGATATCGTGTTTACCCATAATGGAAACCATAAAGGTATGCCCAAAATGAAAAAAAAGAAGCTTAAGGAAAACATAAACATATTATATTTCATATATAAATATAGTGTCATCTTAATGGCCACCTTTTAAGGTGTTAAAATAATGTTGAACAATCTCAGTTTTGGGAGGCAGGAATTCGCCATCCACAGAAACAGTATGTTTTTTAACCATTAGTTGTAGGTGTCTGTAAGTGTAGCTCGAATACTTCTTATAACAGCATCTTAGTATATTTAGTATACTGGAGTTGTTAAAAAAGAAAAGAATAAAAATAGTTTAAGGGGTTGGAGAAGAAAAATAAAACAAAAGGACTCAAAAGAAGACATTACCTTAAAATCTGGTAACTCTCTTAGATTTGAGCTCAAAGACTTTCTTGGGAAGACTTTTGCCAAAAGTGAGGATTCCAGGAGTAAGATAGGGATGTGGAGAGTCACAATGGGCAGGGGTTGGCCGAGCCAAAGGCTTTGGGAGTGTGGGTAAGGAGGTAGAGGTGGGGGCCTTTTATAAGAGGAGAGGAGGGGCACTCTTGGAAGGTAAAGAAAAGTCACTTTATTTTAAAATGGTATTCGGATTTAAGAGGTCCCAAATTGATGTGTTTCGAGGATAAGGTGATAAGGGTTCGAAATAAACCCATCCAATAGGTTTTTTCCATGTCTAGGTCTTAGCGTTTACATTATCTTTCCATTTTATTTAAATCGTTAAATAATGAGGTCATCGCTTCATCATCATGATATCATAAAATAATTTAATTTATATAATGTCTAAAAATTATAAAAAATTACTATGATGTAGGAAATATTTTTATCTTTCTAATTAATATTTATAGTCAAAAATATGACTTGTATAACCCCATGTAAAAATTGTTTTATTAAAACATCTCATGTGTGTGTCATTTTTACTTTAACATTAAATAAAAAGTTATTTATGTCATTTCCCAACCAAAGTGGCTCCATGGGTTTCCCAAGTTGACCCATGGATTTTCTTGGTCGGCCATGACACATACAATAAGTTTAGGACATGTTTCAAGCTATTTTAATTTTATTATAATATCATTTTTTCCTTAAATTGCACTAATTACCTCTAATCACGATTAAGAACTTAAAAGTTACTATTCACAAAAAAAATATTTTAATCTCATTGAACAACATTTTACTTCTTAATAACATCCATTTTTTTCATATTTGTTAAATTCAAAACACATAAGTGGTAAAATTTCATTTAAATGAAAAATCAGTTTTTATAAGTACCACTTAGTGGTTTCACTATTAATCAAAAATTGAAGTTTTTCAGAAAAATACCAAAACTTCACCCTAAGATATATTTGATATTCCGAATTCAAAAATGAAGTCCATTTTACAAAATTCACAACATATATGTTGAATTAATTAATTTAAAAATAAATTCCCGTTGTCAGAGCAAATAGCATGTTTTTATGAAACAATAAGTATCAAAAGATTGACACTAGTTTAAGTCCGATTTCAAATTGAAATTAATTCAAACGACCACTATTGGATTTAATGGTAACAATTTATTCTAATTTTACTTTAAAACCAATTCAAAAGATAATCTAATCATCTTAAAAAATTAGACTAAAAAGAGGTTTTCAATTAAAATACAACAATTTACACTATTCGTTAAAAAAATGAACTTTATCAGAAAGATACCAAAAATTTACACAAATTAAATTTTGATGTCCCGATTCTAAAGAAGAGTTATATTTGGTCCAATAGAATTTATAATATTGATCAAAACTATATTTAACGACGGTTCTCCATCAAAAGGTTATATGTGGACCTTTCGTGAAAATTAGAGTATATAAACGTACAATTGAATTCTTTTCGTATTTTAAGCCTTTATCCATTATTAGATAAATGTAAAAACAATTAAAAAAAATATATAATCATATTTTAATTATTTCTATCCATTCCCGCCAGTAAAATGGCTACGTGTTAACTAACATTTAAAATAATATTATTTTATTACTAGTGTGCAACGTACGATTTCAAAGAAACTATTTTTTGCATATCGGGGACGCTATCGAACATAGAATCCCCTTTAAAGTAAAATTAATATTTAATTGGAAAATATTAATAAATATGAAAATATATTATTCTTTATTTACCTGGGATGTTACATTAAGTCCTTACATTCCAAATTTTTTGGGATTCGATTCTCAACTATCTTGGAATCCTAGAAAGCCTCACATAAGTCCAAACCCAAAACCTAAATTAACATTAATATTATCAGGGATATTTTCTCATTATTTCAAATCCACCTAGGAAAACAATTAACTTTTATAAAACTCAGTGTGTGTACCACATCACCCTTGACTAGATACCATTATCCTGGACATTCATTCTACATGACATTAATCTATATTGTTTCATCCTCAACACCCCACTAGAAATCATTATGTGTCCTAGTAAGTGGAACTGAACTACATGGGTTCTACTTCCATTCATGAGGATATGTAGAAATACAATTTTATAGGATTTATCCAAACATTAAAAAAATCTCTCTCTTTGGATAAAAGTATACTTTAGAGAGACTCATCACGTGGACTAAACTAGCATCATCCTAATGAATGATAAAAATATTTAATATATCCATAAAAGGTTTCCATTCACGGAAAAACTAGGATACATATAGATATCTATATAAATGGAAAAATTTCAAAACATAAATATGATTGTAGACCCATTATTGTTCATAATTGGCCATTACAGGAATGTTTCCCCCTTAAACAAACATAGGAATGAAAAAGGGTATCAAGTAGATATCTTAAATTTATCGGAGTCATGAAATTGGAAGTAGTTCAGAACAAAAGGGTGTGATGAGCCCTAATTCCCATCCCATTGGATAATTTTATTTCTTACATGTCCTTACCCATGTTTGTTAGTGAATTCATGATTTTGGATAGTAGTTCAATGAGTAGTCATGGATATGATAGTTGTTGGATGTTTCATGCTCCACAAAAACCCCATTGGAGACAGCTCAAATATGATGTTCCTCATTTCAATGATTGATGAATGATATTTCCCCACAAAAAATAATCGATAGGGTTCATGACTTTCATTAGAAGCAATTATTAAATTGATATTTGATATAATTTGGAATCATGAATATGAAAGAATAACTAAGATTATTGGAATATAAATAGGTGATATCAATTATATTACTGATTTGGGATAACCAATTATTAAATCAGATAAATATTTAAATGTTCTCATAGTTTCACCCCATGATTTGAATGGAATATAAAATGATAAACATAAATCCACCTAAGTAATATATTTATAATGAAATAAATCATTTGTAAAATTATGATGTACAAAAAATATAAACATGATTTTATTGAAATCATATTACTATAAATAATGAATATGATGAAATTGACATTAATTTGGATGACTCGTATGATTCAACTTATCTTAATTATAGAAAATATTTATCGAATCCTTCTAATATTATTGTGAAATAATTCAATAAAAGTATTAAAAGTAATAATGAAGATGGATTCAATGCACGTATGGATAATGTTCTCAGAAATTATAAATGTTATGTTATTAAAGATAAATGGAAATATAATTATAATAGAAAATGAAATAAAGTCATTTTACCTAACTAAAGTGATACTTATAATAGTAGAGATAAATATACAACAAAAATTATTGTGGATCATGAAAATCAAATCGTAAATCTTTTTCTTTTGGCTCATATTATGGGCATACACAAAATTAACACTCAAAATTCTCAGTCAATTTTTTACATATGATGAATGTAATAAATATAATTTTATGATTTTTGGAATATATTAATATTTAAAAATATATAATAAAAAATATATAAATTCTTATGATATTGTTTATATAGATAGACAATGTTTATAAAAAAATTAGAGTCTACTCTTAAATGTTATTTTATTTTCAATGAATAAAAAATGGAGGTGCATTTTGAAAAAAATGATACATTATTACACTATATGGACAATATTATTAATGTATAAAAATATTTATTTAAATTACTTAGTTGAAATAATTCTAACAATAAAGGAAAACATGGGACTGATTGTAATGTATAATACTCAAATTATATAGAATTTTTTTCCTAGATCAAAAATCAAGAGCATGTCTAATATTAAATTATTTCAATGTGGACTAAATATATATTTTGAAAATGATTGATATTTAAGAGAACCTAATTAATTTTATATTAATATTTTTTATTACTCAAACTAATTATCTTATATAAATTATGAATTCTCTTATTAAGAAATCATATTTGTATACATAAATCATTAGTTTCAAACACTATCAGATCAAAAATAAAATGCCTACAAAAAGAAACTTGTATTTGAAATATTGAATTTTTACACCACTATAAATCATTACTACATAATTATGTGGATGATTAAAAATTATGTAAAATTATTTTTAATGTAAAAATCATAGGGAATGAATATATAATCCAGTAGGTCTTTTTCTATGAAAATAATATTTTTTAAGGAGAAAACTATGTTCAACAGCACATGTTATATGCTACATTGAACTCAAAAAAATAATGACTATTTAAATATAATGGATTCAAACATTCTATTAAAATCACATATATGAGTTGGATTATGTAATTTATGAAATATATATTTATTTTCTAAATATATTGGTAAATTTTTTGTAAATGATCAATTAAATTTTGATAATGTATTTTTTATTTCAAAATACATTTTCCCAAAAAATGATTCTCTATTACTTCTTTTGAAAAAATATTATAATTTTTTAAGTAAAATTAAAGAATTTATTTGATTAAAATAAATTCATTTTATGAATTATAATATCTAAATTAACTTATAGGGGAAAATTTGTATTTTTATGAAGGTATAAATTTTTCAGTGAATAGGGAAAAAAGATTTTATGTAAAATTATCATTTCATTTGATAAAATAATAAACTTTAAAGTAAATTATTATTATTAATTTTATTTAAATGATAAAAATTGTTATTCATTATATTTATTTCAATTATTTATTTTTAAATTATAATTATATCAAATTTTAGGTTATGTTAATTTTTATGAAAAAAAAATTATCTGAAAACTATTTTATAATGAAATTTTTTTTGCCTTATTAAACAATTATAATAATACCTAATAAAAAATTTTATATATGAAAATTTTTTAATATATATATATATTTAGGAACATAAATTCATATAATTAACTTGTTATATAAATAATGAATAATCTTATTTTCCATTAAAAATATAATTTTAAAAAAACTCATTTCCATCATTCTTGTATGATTAATATTATATTAAATTATTTCACCTATGTTAAATTATTTTGATAAAATTTATTCCATATTTGGAATAATCATAATTAATATTAGGTAATAATTTGAAATTAATTATTGTAAAAAATGAATTGTTTTTTACAGTAAATATTTATTACCATGATAAAAGAAAAATTATTTAGTTAACGAAAAAAAAATTTCAAAAAGGCAAGAAAAAAAAGATACCATAATAGTATTAAAATTTATACTTTCGTTCATAAATGATGATTATACATATTTATTTTAACTAATAAATGATTATGTAATCATTTTCATAAAAAAAAATATTTAGATATAATAAAACACAAATTTTATTCATTTGTAATATTTAAATAAAATTAAATAATATATTTTGATCAATTAATATATATTGGAAATAAAAATAATCTTATTTAAATATTATTATTAATTTTTCTAATAAAAATAAATTTTCATAAATTTTTGGAAAATTAATATTTAATTTTAAACGGATTCGAAAACTATTATCATAAAAAACATTGCATTTATAATTATATACTGATTGTTATTTTAAAAGTGAAAAACATATTTTGAAAATGACTTTGATATAATGAATATTATTTTGGGAATTATAACACCAAAATTATCTAACGTTCTGTTTTTTATAATATACGAAGAGAGTCAAATTTTTAGGTACAAATTAAATATCGTATAAACATACAGTTTGCATTAAGACATCATAATAACACATAAGTTATCTAATAAAAAGTATAAAATGTATAAAAGTGAAATTATATCTTATCCGACATTAATAAATGTATTTCATTTTTTTATTTATTTTCTAAATCAAATTGAACCTTCTAATACAATTAATATATTTTAATAATTTAAAATATTTTATTTAATATTATGAATCAATTTCAAATAATTTTTTTTATTATGTTCGGACCATGGAATAATAAAGTAATTATTTACACTCCCTTTTGAAGAAAATATGCGAAATTTCCATGGGAAGGTTTGTGGTTTTGGTTATTTTATTATATATAGTCCAAAACCTAAATTTGAGAAATAATAAAGAATTACCTACTCATTTACATTACAAAACCACCCAATATCTCATTTGTATTCACCAAAAATTCATTTATCACATCAATATTATTCTCTCCCCAATATGGACTCCCCCTATGGTTCCCCTAAACTCTCACGAAGCTCCTCTCATGAAATTAGAGTCAAACACTAGTGCAAGGGATCTACACATTCTCTTATTTATTAAATATTCCTTGTTATCTTATGCCTTCTCATTTAAATCACTAATGTTGAGATTTATATTTAAAATTACCTAATACATTCCTTTTTATTTCAAAATGATAAGTGTCCCCATTATCCCACATAAACACATTTTTGGAATCTTCATGTGACATCGTTATTCAATTGAAATTGCACCCTGATTTCCCATGAAAAAACTATAATGTAGTGAATACCATACACATGTCTTTTTATGGATGTTAAACATTATAAAAATATAGATCATTGAACTGGTACATATATGTTTTTATTCCACTCATTAATCATAGAAAAATATGAATATGATTGAATCTATGTTTTATGCTCTTTTTGGAACACATAAGCATAAAAATGAAATAAAAGTAAAATATGCGCCCAAAATTATGTCGCTCCCCAATATATTTATTAATTGTTAGTCTAATGTGATTTCATGTCGGGATAGTGAGTGATCCTAATTCATTTATGGGACATTTTATATTATAATGCCTTTGTAGTTATCCTTGTCCATTATTTATGAGGCAATTTGTTTGTTTTTTTCACACAACCCTTGTTTCCTTTATGATAAGCGTGACATATAATATATGGTGGTTCATTTTTCTCATTTCTACCCATTTTGTTCCCATTTGATATGGCCATTTTTATAACATGTTTTATTATTTTTCATTTTATGAAATATTTAATCCCTTACTAAGCTTTATAGGTCACCCATTTCTTATATAAATCTCGTGGTTATCCCTTGTATTTTTAAATGAGAGAATATTAGATATTTTTTTAATAAATATGTTGTTTTTCATATTATTAATTGTTATTCAATGTACCTAATTATAAGATAAACTATAAATCTTGATCACCCATGTTTTATTGTGTGTAATCATATGTAGTAAATCTTATTTTAATGGGATATAAGGAGAAGTGTAGTTATAGTTGGTATCCATGGATAAGATCAGTTATTTTTGGGACTAGGATTAGAAAACTATTTTGAATTCCTTAGTGATATGTCTATGTATAAGTCGATATATGTAATTTTTTGTAAGTATATTGTAAGTGATTTATGAAGAATATATATCCATGTTTATATACTACTAGTTGATGGGGTTCTATCACCGATGTACCTAAGAGTGAAAAATCTAACAATGTGTTCCAGGCTCAACTCGGTGTAACCTGCTACATAATAATATCCCTTATTCCTCACCTTGTTGACACTCTCTTAGGATAATATTTGGTAAATTTAAGAACTTATTACACACCAATATTTAGGGAATTAAAATACCTATAACTATATATTTTTGGAAATATATAATGAATACATATTTTCAGTGCAGATAATTAATAATTTATGAGCATACATTTCATTTCAAACTTAACCCATGAATGTAAGTTTCCTTCTCATTTGTGTGTGTAATATTTTAAAAGTAAAAATCATTAGGAGAAAATATGAGATTACAACAGAAATTTATTTAAGGGATAAATTTATATTGTTATAAATTAATATTTCTTTAGGTCACTACTCTTGATGAAAATGTAATTCCTTAAACCATGTATGAAAGCACTCAATCTAAAAATTTTCATATAATGATCAATTATGTTGAATTGATGGACAATTTGTCCATAAATTTTTTTTCTTGTTATTTATATTCTCAAAATATATATATATATATATCACATTCAATTAGTTCATTGGTGATAGTTTTGTCTACTATGATTTTTTTCACTTCCTAGAAATGATCATATACTTTGAAACCTTTTAATGTGTGGATGTTTGTACATCCCTTTCTCTATTTTCAATAAGATGTTATATTAACCATTTTTACAATGTGTGATTTTAGTAAATATATTTTTGGTCATGTTTCAAAACTTATGCTGTATAGGTAAATTTTAATTATGATGAAGAAATTTAATAAATGGGGAAGTAATATAATACCCTAATTTGTTTTAAAGGGGAAACTATGTTTAATAGCGTATTTGATACCCAACACAAAAACCAATGGGATAATGATTATTTAAATATGAATGATTTAACCTTTCTACTAATTTTTTTTATATGTGTAGGATTAATTACATTATGAATTTAAATTAATATTATTATTATTAGTTATAGAGATAATGCAAAATCACATTTTCTTTCAAAAAATAGTATTTTTGGAAAAATACAATCCACCATGCGTGCATGTTGTATTTAATATCAAATTATTTCACATTTATGAAAAAAAATTTATAAAATGTGTTCCATATTTGGAATCATTATAATTCATATTAGTTAATATATTCAGTTTAATTTTTTGAAAACATGAATTGTTTATATTTTAAATACTAATTGACATGTTAAAAAGAAACTAAGTTAATTAGGTTAAAAATAATTTACCAAACACATGGAAAAAATTAACCCATATAGTATGAATATTTATATTTAGTTCTTATTTTAATAATTATTATATTAATTTTATATTCATAATAAATTAGGAAGTAATTTGTTTGATAAAAATTATATTTTGATATAATAAAAAAATTTATTTTTTGGTAATATTCAAATTAAAATATGAAATTTATTTTGATGAATATAAAAACATTCTCTTTTATACACACATTAACATGATTTATTGAATAAATGTTATACATAAGAAAACTCTAAATATCGAGATTTATAGGGCCTGAGAAAATTAGGAACATTACATAATAACATAAAACATGAAATAAAACAACTTTATTTCAATTTTCATTGACATTACCAACACATTCTTTTGTACTTAACACTAGATGGGATAACCTAATAATATACATAAGAAAAAGGTGTGCCATAAATCCTAGTAATAGACTAAACAAGTAATAACATGAAAAATACAACACATGATTGGAAATGGCCATTTCAATGGACCATTTAAGAAATACGAACTTAATGGATTGATATAGATAGATTATCATGACATAGAAATGTGGAATCAACGTGAAATATGATATTAGAATGAGCCAAGGCTTAGTGCACATGGATTAGATTGAGTAAGCCCTCATTTCCCTTGAATTATCATGTGTAAACCAACATTTCACATGGAGTATTATGATACTAAACATTACCCAATGCACTGGAGTGCTATTAGGGTGCACTATTCATAATAATTTTAATCTCATTGTTATGTGTGCCACATAGATCGTATAACATGGAGTCATTCAACATAATAATTAATTACATGATCAAATAATGTGGAATACATAACATTTTGTACCATTATACAATTATATATTCATATTGGTTAATAATATGAATATAGAAATGGATATTGTATTCAGTACACAATGATTTTTCCTCGGAAAATTGCGGTGCAATTTTCGAATCATTACAACATGATATAGAAATTCATAAATTGTGTTGATGAGAGATGAAGTTGACTATAAGAATTTATACATTAAATATAATGTATAGGGATCATAGAACATAATATCCCAACATATGAAATATAATTTAGACGCATGAAATAGAATCAATGCTTGATGCAAATAGAAGGATAGAAATCCATTATGAACACTTGATATGGTAACATGTGTACACATAAGGAATTAAGGAGAGTGAAAAGCATATATCATTATTAAAAAATAAATCATAAAATATGGGGGAGGTTTGAAATCATACCACAACATTATTAATTGAAGATAAAATGGTATAACAACATAATGTAACTTGGATAAAAATGATAATGAAAGGAGACTAAGGATCCTTTACTTAAGTGTGTGACATCAAAAGCATTAAAAGTGGATTTTTGAGAGCTTGGGATTCCATGGAAGGATTACAAATAAGGGAGGGAAGAGTATGGACATTCTACAATGTTTTTTAGTGAATTGAAGTTTGATCTCGGTTGGGATTATATAGAAAATTATAGAGGAATTCCTTAATATTTCACAAATATTGCATTTAGAATCTATATAATTAAATATTCAAAACAAAAAAACATTCCATGGTTTATGCCCATGGTTTTTGAAAAAAATAGAGTGGAAAATATTCTTTTATATGGAAAATGGCCGAATATATTAGAATATTTTCCATGCTTATGTGGAGGTGAGTCACTCTCTAAAAGAAAAGAATTTAAAATCATAAAATATATTTTACATTTGGAGGATTCACTATGGATTAATAAAATTTGTAAAAAAAATATAAAATTACTTTATTTTTATCTGAGAACATATATTTTGCCAATAATACCAATTATTGTATTTATTAGGTCATTTTGGGGTTATTATGATATCCTAAAACACACTCTTTATTTATATGGTATTTAAATTTTACCCATAAATTAGAATATCTTAGAAAGTTATGAAAAATTCATAGTTGGATAACATAGACATCCTGATTCCAAAAATAACATTCATTTCATATAAATAATTTTATAAATAAGTGAATTTTAATTTTTAAAATGAAAACCAACATTTGTTGAAAATTCATGGGTTTTGACAAAAACTGTTTTCAAACCTTAGTAAAAATTACATTTAACATTATAAAAGTATATTTAGTAATTTATTATTCTGAATGTAACTTCATAATTATATTTTATTAAGATATTAATTATTTAAAAAATTCATTAAATCCTAATAATATACTCTTTTTGTTTCATCGTATAAAAGTTTTACTCTTATCAAGATGATAACCTAATCATTTAGAGATAACGGATAAATATATTCATCATTTATAAGAATTGACTTTATAATATTATCAATAAAAACTGTAGTTTAATATAATAATTTATATATTTATCAAAAGTACCATTTTCACCCAAAAAATAAATTTATCAAATTCATCATTCATTAATGAGAGACTATTCTTATAAATCAATAGATAGTATAAGACATTTATTTTTTGAAAATAGATTACACAATTAGTAAATAATAAATTCTAACATAACTCCTTATAACATTTTCATAAGAAATAAGGGTAAGGTTAATGATGGTGACCGACTCTTGGGGTGACTCAAATTTCATCGTTCAGGTGGGAATATATATTAACTTGAACATCTCTTGTAGGCAATTCATTTCAATCTTATCGTATTTTAGCTCAACTTTTGATTAGTGGAGAGTGAATCCCAGCGATGCAACCACATTTCTGAGCTTCGACAAATGAGCTTTATATTGTCTGAGTCTACTTGATGGGGCCATCCTCGTCTTTTTATGTGTCAAAATAATTTTTTTTAAATCATATATTTAAATCATTCAGGTGATCATTTTTCAACAACTATATTATCAACGGTAATGTTATTTTATAGTAATTTAAACCCAATAATAATAAAAAGGTGCAGTATCAATGGTAATAATACTTAATGGTCATTTAAACCCAATTATAATAAAAAAGGTTCATGTGTTTCCTATATCAATAAGAAATTAAGAGCAATGTAATTGTATTCATAAATTATTAAGTTGTAACAAAATTCCCCCCATAATAAATTTCACCATTTTAATTTCCTTCTGTAACACCAAAATAGATGAGGATAGCTCTACCTCATCACTTCCTCAGGTACCCACATTTCTTCTATAAAAATAATTCACCACAACACCTTGATGAGGTTAATCATCATATTTTATAGAACATTTTCTCTATGTTCTAGGATCTTCACTGGCTACCCTTCATTGGTGAATTAATTCCCCAATGGCCCTGCCTGTGGACTGAGTACATGTGATGGGTTAGGTATATACTTCCTCAAATGTGATACATGGAATACATCATGTAATTGAGACATGTTTGGCGGGAGTTCTAGTCGATATGCCACTACTCTGGTAGGATCCAGGATCTAAAAAGGGACGATGTACCTTAGACTAAGGTTTCCCTTATTTTATATTCGCATAACTCTCTTCCATGGTGATATGTAGAGGAATACCCTATCCCCTCCATCAAACTCTTGGTCTAGTCGACGATTGTCATTTTATGACTTTTTTTTGACTCTTAGCATCTTCGTTGTGCAAATGGATAATCTTAACCTTCTCCAAAATTTCATTAACCATTTCTAGACCTAAAAGTTTTTTCTCCCAAACATCATCTCAATATTTATATTTTCTTCACCTCTTCCCATAAAGGGAATCATAAAGCGAAACTTGGATGCTTGAGTGGAAATAATTGTTGTAATAGAACTCAACTATAGGAACATGTTGATCCCATCCTCCTTTGATGTCCTTTGAGTATGATATCAACATGTCCTCAAGTGATTCTATTGTCTACTCAGAATGGCCATCATTTTGAGGATGATAAGACATAATAATGTTCAGCTTAGTATTAAGATCATATTGGAGACAATTCTAGAATGTATAGGGGAATATTAGATCTCGATTGGATATAATCAATAGTGGTAATCCATCCATCCATACTATTTCTTTGATGTATATCAATTCCGTTTGATCTAATGAGAAATACTCTTGAATTGAAATAAAGCATGAAATATTTGTAATATTATCAACAACAACCCAGATAACATTGTTTCCATTATATATCTTCAAATGTCTGATGAAAATGTCTTGGTGATGTTCTATAATTTTAATATTGTTATGTGAAATGATTGAATCATCACCGTAGAATTATCCCTCTCACATTTCACTTGTTGACATACCAAGAACATTGATGTATACATAGATATCTCTCTCATTATGTTATCCCAAACATAATTCTCTTAGAGATCTCGATATATCTTTTTGTTTCCTGGAAAAAATTAGGGAAATTCAAACTATGTGCATCATACAAAATTCATTCATTAACTATGGATTTGATGGGACCTGTAGTATTGACCCAAATCTCACAAGTCCTTCTTCATTATAATGAAACACTGAGGATTTTACTTTTTTGATTGTTTCTGCATTCTTCTAAATTCTCACATCATCCTTACAAGAATCCATTAACATTTTTAAAAGTGACAACTGAGAAATATATTTTGAAATAATTGGTGATTTTTTCCTTCATTGTGATTTCCATGTCCATCTTCATCAAATATAATATGATTTTATCCTTTTCAATTCTCATCAATTATAGAAATTTTGGGTCCTTTCTACCTAGTGAATCTTAAACCTTGTTCTCTTTCCCATGGTGTTAATAGATTTATCCATCATAGACATGGATGAGATCTAACCATTTTAATTAGTAGATATTCATCTCTTTCAGTGTGAATATATACAAGAGGGTTTTGTGATAAGTATATATTTCAATCTTCCCCAAAAAGATGTAATGTCGCCAAATTTTCAATTCATGGATTACTACATCCAACAATAGATCATGTGATGGAGTGTTCTTCTCATGAACATGCTATTGGCAAGATGTAGAGGAAATGACTTCTTCATTTCCCATATACATGTAAACAAATCACACATTTGAACCAACACTGAATTTCATTAAATGTTCTCCACTTGTGGGTAGTGTGAGCATGAGTGAAGTGATAAGCCTATTTTTCAACTCCTTGATCTTCTCGTTGAATTCCCCATCTTAACCAAACATTACTACTTTCTGAGTTATCTTGGTAAGGGGGATTAAAAATGGTTAAAAATATCACACAAATTGGTGAAAATATCCATCTAACCCAAGGAATATATTGATATCCATCACAGATGATGGCCTAAGACATCCCCCAATTTTATTTGTCAAGGAGGGATCCATATATATTCAATTTTCTTATGATTATAATACCCATGAATGATACTTATTTCAACCAAAACTCAAAGAAGTTATACTTTTCATATTGATTCTCCTTTAAAATGGTCTCCAGTACAATGCTTAGTTGTTACTCATAGATCTTCCTTGGTTTTGGAGTATATTGGAATATCTTCTATAAAAGCATCCACAAATTTGTTGAGGTAATATCTAAAGACTCTGTTCATCATGTCCATGAATATTTCTAGAGCATTAGTGAGTATGAAAGGAATTATTATGAATTTGTGGGGTTAGTGACTTGTATGAAAAAGTATTCATGGGGATATCCTCCTTATTCATCCTTACATGGTACTATCTCGAAAACAGATCCACCATGGAGAAGTATTGTTATCCACGTAGCTGACTAAAAAATTCATCAATTTGTAGAAGAGGATAATTGTTCTTTATTGTGATATTTTTGAGCTCACGATAATAAAATTAAAAGAAAATTTTACCCTTAATTCTTTTTGATGAAGAGGACTAGAGCACCCCATGGTTAAGCACATGGGCGTACAATCCCTTTATTTAGAATCTCTTGTTGTTGTTTCATTTTTACTCAAGATCAACAACAACCATTTGATATAGAGTCTTTGATTTTGTTAAAAACCTAGGAATAAAATCAATCAATAATTGAACATATTTTCTAGGTGAAAGACTATCAAATTACATGGGAATCATGTCAAGGAATTCCCTTACAATAAGAATCTTTTTGGGGATATTTCCTTCCTTAGACTTAATCATCGGTGAAAAATATGAATTATAATAGGGTAGTTATATCCATGCATGATATGATGACTCTAATGAATATGAATCCCATTCATTGGACTTTTACTGAATCAAGGGTTGATTCTTTATATGGAGTGTAATTTTCATCTCTTAGAAATCTATGTTTGCTCTATATAGAGAAAGCCAATCCATTCCAAGAATTTAAAAAAATTATAATAAAGGGAGTATGAAGAGGTTATCTGGGAAGTTCAATCCAAAAATTGTGAAAGGGGAGGTGTTATGTTCATGGAATGCAATAATTTCAATATTTTTGGTTCTCATCAACATCTCTAAATCTATGATTTGTGGTGGTGTTTGGATGGATCTACTAAATTGTTTTGATATAAAATAATCCATAGAACTAGAATCAAAAAGTACCATCACTATTTTTTCATGAATAATTATTTCACCAGTCACTACTTCCTTGTTAGGATATACATCAGTAGTAGGGATGGAAAAAGAATTACCATAATACCTTAATGGTTATTGGTTCACTTAACATACCCTTGGGATAGGGCACTGGATCTCAACGTGCCTGGGTTATTTGCAGCTTTAGAACAGAAGAATTAATTGTGGGTTGAACTGAGGGTTCGTCTAATCTGCCGCAACATCATGTATTTCTTGTCAAAAACTCTTGGCCAGGTTACCTTCACTTCTACACCTAAAGCATTTCCTCTCCCCCTTCATGAAATTTCGAGGGTTATTCTATCCCCACAATTGGAATTTGGGGGGATAGAATTTTATAGTACTGTTAGATTTATCTATCATAAAACCACAATCAATGTCCACATTCTGCATCTTATCCCCATTATTCCCCATTGATTGATAATATCCATTTCAATTTGAAGGATAATCAGACTATTTTCCGATAGATATCAAATTCTCAGATCACTAGGACATCCGTAGGCTAGGTTTTAGCCCACTAGAGAAGCAGTCAACCTTTTATCCATGGTAACAACAAAATATGAGGTGTATCGTGCAATCCATGTGATGTTTTCCTACTAAAATTTTATGGATTCATCATAATTTTTTAGGGAAAGGAAGTCCCTTTCCATATTAAGGTAGAGGGTTCCAGGAGATTATTTATTGAAAAACATTTTCAAAAAATCCATCCATTCCAATGCCTTAAGATCTTCCCGAGGATTGATATTTTTGTACAATGTCCATAATTGATCAGCTTCACCATCCATACAATAATCATATAGAACAAACTTGTCTTGTTTGGAACATTAAAGGATGGATAAAATATTCTCAAAGGAGTTGATCCGTTGTTTATAGATTGAGGGATCTGATGACCCCTTAAAAGTAAGAGGCCCATGTCTCATGTAGATCTTGATTGCAACATGTTATTTCATTGTGGGGAGGGGGTAGGATGTTTTTATTGACCCAAGATACTATTTGAAACCTGAGTTAACTATGAGAGTATCGTGACAATGTTTTCAATTCCCACTAACATAAGATTGGGTATCTCATTAGAGAGATAATCATATTGAACATTATATCGGTTGTAATCATGATTCGTCATATTCCCATTCATTGGTTAGAATAAATGGAATGTTGGGGTAAATATTTTAAACTGTTAGATACATAATGGGAGATCTGATTACAAAACTGGAAAACATATTAATTAAATTTATTTTCATTACTAATGAATTTATTGTCTTGAATATAAGCTATTCATGATCAACTTCCCAACATATATTCATAGGGGAATTTTTTCATCCCATAATAATTGTTCATAATATGCTTATCAATTTAAAAAATTATATCCTCCGAGTTTGTTGAACAATGATTATAGTATGTCTCAAATTTTTGCACCAATTCCTATTCGAGTCTAGCTCAAAGTGGTGTTTTCGGGTTTATCCCCTAGAAACATCTGTTCTAGATCCAGCATCACACATTAATGTCCAGACAGGGATTTATTTTATTGATACACAACTTACCCTATACTCATCAAAATTTTGGAGAATATATTCCTATAGTCAGCATTATCCCTAAGGATATCACTATAGTTTTATAACCCTAATCTCAAAAATAAATGAACATATACTTTGATACCAAATATATTAATCCTTCTCATTATTACTTCCTTAATCCTGATTTATTACATAAAATTGAACATAAAAAAATCCAAGTATCAATTGGTATATTGTATTAAGAAATTAGTAACATTAAAAAACCACATTAAACATGAAATATAACATATTTATTTCAATCTTCTTTGAGAAGACCAACTCATTCTTTCGTACATAACACTGCATGGGATAACATACTGACATATATAAGAAAATGGTGAGCTATAAATCCCAGTAAGTTAGTAAACAAGGAATAAAATGAAGAATACAATATGTGATAGGCAATAGGCATAAAAATGGGGCAAAATAGAAACATGAAAATAAAGTCATGATATAACATGACTATCATAACATGGAAATTTGGAAACAACATATAACATGACATTAGCTTAAGCCATGTTTAATTACACAAGGATTAGCATGAGTAAAAACTCATTGAACTTGATTATAATTATTAAATACTAATTAAACATGGAATATCATGGTACTAAACATTACCCAATGCATTGGAGTGCTATCAAGGTTCACATAATCATTTTAATCTCAGGCTTAAGTGTGCACCATAAATTGTATAACATGGATTCATTCAATGGCATCATTTATTAAATGATTAAAGAATTTGTAATAAATACATCTAAGTACCATTAAACACGTAAATTTTCTTTAATATTAACAACAATGAAAGGGAAATGGTGATGGTATTTATTACACGATGATTTTGGTTTGAAAAATTGCAGTGCAATTTTGCAGCATAACAACGTCATAAGAAATTCATACTTTGGGTTGATGAGAGATAAATGGGTATCTCATAATTTATACATTAATTATATTTAAATGGGAAAATTTAACATAAAATCAAAACATATTAAATTGAATTTAGTTACATAATATAGAATTATTTCTTGAATGGAAATAATAAGAAAGAGATCCAATACACATTTTTGGCTTGGTAACATGTGTACACGGAAGGAATTACTGAGAGGAAAGGGGTATCTCATAACTCAAACATAATAAGAGATGTGTGGGAGAGGTGAGACAACACATCTAAATTTTTTTTCTTAAAAATAAAAGGTTATGACAATATAATGAATCGTTGATAAAAATGAGGAGGGAATATACAGATCCTTTACTTTGGTGTATGACTTCAAAAGCATTATGTGGGGAATTTTGAGAGCTTGGGATGCCTTGAGAGGATTCTAGAGAAGAGAGGGAAGAGTAGGAATGTGATCTAATTAATTTATTGATGTTATGCAGGATATTGTGTGGGTATATGTTGGAAATGAGAGGGGAATTCTTTAATATTTAATAAACTTATGTTTTAGAATCTATATAATTATATATTCCAAACCACAAATAATACCCTAGTTTTCCAAATTATGTTTTCCAAAGTGGAGTGGTAAAAATTATTTTGTAAGAAAAATTTCCAAAAATATTAAAATATTTCCCTTTCTTATGAGTATGTGAGTCACACTCTAATTAAATGAATTTATGATCATAAATTATGTTATTCAAATTGATGGATTCTATAAGGATTTATAAAATTAGTAAAAAAATCCAAAATAAAATATTATAATGGGAAAACATATGTTGTTCTGATAATACACATTATAGTATTTATTACATCATTTTGGGTTCATGATGATGCAATAATCCACATAATTTATTTATACAATATTTAATTTTTTACACAAAAATTCAACTATCTCAGAAAATTATATAAAATTCACTACAGGATGATTTATAGTTCTAGATTTAAAAAAATATTCATTTAATATATATAATTATTTAAATATTTTAATTATCACTTTTATAATAAAACCAGACATTTATTGAAAATTCATCCATTTTAGAGAATAGTGTTTTAAAACCTTAAAAAAATTCATCTGAATTAATAAAAATTATATACTCATTTATTATTTACAAATGTAATTTGATAATAATATTTTATTAATATATTAATTATTTCAAAAATACATTATTTATTTAATGTAAACACATTCTATTTTATCATTTAAAATATCACACTTATCAAAATGGTTACCTAATAATTTATAGATAATGAACTTATATAATCATCATTTATATGATATGTAATAATATTAATATTAATAAAAAACATAGTCTGTAATAATAATAATATATTACTCAAATGTATGATTTTTACCCAAAAAAATTAATTTATCAAATTCAACATTTGTTAGAGAGTCTATTCCTATAAAGGAATTCTTGGAATAAACTTTTTATTTATAAAAATGGATTACAAAATAAGTAACTAATACCTTATTACATTACCCCTTATAAAAACTACATCAGACCTAAGGGTAAGGTGTGTGATGGGGACATAATTTTGGGGTGCCTCGCATAACATCACTCAGGTGGTAATCTTTATTAACTTGATCTTATCCAATAAGAGATACAATTCATGCATAACGTGTTGAATCTCAGCATAGGCTTTGTCAAGAGAGAATCCCAATGATGCTACCTCTTCTCTACGGTAGGAACAAATGAATTTTGTATGACCCAAGTCTACTATATGGGGCCATACTCTTATTTGACTATGTCAAAAGAATTTTTTAACGAAAAATTAAATTTATATCAGCCATTTGATCACTATTCAATGGGTATATTATAAACAGTGATGATAATTAATGGTCATCGATACCCAATAATAAAAAAAATTCACGTGTTTTCTAAATTCATAATACAATAAAAAAGATTATTTTATTCATAAATGATCATGTCATTAAAATGAATTAATATATTTTTTAAAATATGATTTTATTTAAATTTTGTAATTAAATAATTATTTTTATATATAAATTATCATATAATTTTTATGTAGTCAAATTTAATTTTTATATGGGTTCAAAAATTTAAATGAAAAAATAATTTCAATTATTAATATATGAAGAATATTATATCAGAAAATAAAAAAATTATTCAGAAAATAATTTTTATATGATCAATATGATTTTTTAAATATGAATATCAATATTACCCAATAATTAATTAATTTTTTTATTCTAAGATAATCGATGTTTCTGGAAAAAATTAAATACCATATAACTATACATTGTGTATTATGATATCACAATGGAAAAGCGATATATAAACACTATAGTGGTTATACATGTAAAATATACGTTTTTAGACTCAAAATAGTGTGACTTTATGTTTAATTTATTTATTTTATAAAACCATTATAACCCCTCCAAAATCAGTAATATATTTTTTGTTTTAAAAATAATTTTATATGAGTGTGACCTAACTCAACAAAAGAAAAGTTATTATTGTATTTTATTTAACCCTTGAACATTTAAAATAATTAAAAACACTATCTACTAGTAGAAAAAATGGGAGAAAACATTGGATGTTTTTTAGTATTGTTTTTTTATTAAATAGAGTCTAAAACCAAAATTTGATAAATAATATATAATTCTACTCTCATTTCATTTATAAACCAACAGAATATCTCATTTAACTTCACTAGAAATACTTTTATCATTACTTTATTCTACCCTTACCTATTTAGAGTTCCCCCCAAGGTTCCCCCAAGATCTTAAAAAGCTCCTCCCAAGCAGTTTGAGTCACACTCTTCTGAAAAGGCCCCTCACCGACTCTACATTATTCTCAGGATTCTATCAGAGAAATATTTCTGTATTTTTTCAATTTATTTGTATCATAATGTTTATGTATTGTATCAAATTTCCCTCTATTCACCATTTATCATAGTATTCATTCATTACATCATTAATTTTTATAATACTATAGGTATTTTTAATCTTAGATTAAATTTTTATATTGTTAACATCCATCGATCTATTTTTTCGGTTTCAATTAATTATTATTTTGTCATACCACTATTCTACTACTTTTATAATGATGGTATACTCTCCCCACCATGTCATCACGAAACCTCACTACTATTTGGTAGCCTATGGCCAACTAAGAGGAGTTATTGAGTCCACATTAATAACTAGGATGGGATACCTCTGAATGAACTAGTTTGGAGGAATTTCAAAGGCGTATCAGATATCTATTTGTCATTATCATACTTTTTATGTAGAATTGAGACTAAGAATGTGTCAAAATATAGTAATGATCATTTTCTTTGGAGTATGTTACAAATGCACGTGGATAAATAAAAAGTTACTTATGTTATGTATTCTTGTTCTAAATTAGGTCTATTATAGTTTTTATGATTTCAATAATGTGTGAAACACATGATTTTTGAAATTTATTAATACAGTTATGGATTTTTTTCAACCCTTCATTCTGTATAAAATGATTGTATTAATCTTAAATTATTATAATTCACTTATAATTCTTAGGGCGTCCATATTAAATGACATATCTATTTCATTTCATGCATTTTTTACATCATAAAATTTGTTCCTTGATTTCTATTTTGGTAATTGTTATAATGTATCATCATGGGAAGGAAATAATTTATTAATTCACATAAAAACATTAAAATAAATTTCGTTTTCCCACATAGCATGATGGTGGATCCATATCTAAAAAATTATAGTATGCTAAATCCATCAAACATAGGCTTCATGGATTAATTGCTTAGTTGGTTATGATTAAATAAATTTTAATTATAGTTTACTAACACAATACATTAATAAAATGGGAATGAAAATGCATTCAATCAGAACATTATATAAGAACATGTTAGATTTTGATACATAGAATAATTTTTTGTTTTAGTTACATGGAATACCAAATTTAACATATGAATTGAATTTCCTCATAACATGGGAGTGGAAACATATATTACTCGACCATGGAATATTTAAAAATATAAACATACTAATTCCTAAATGGTAAAATTAATTGTTACCATTAAATGGGATCCCAATAGATGCATTAGGTTGATATTTATCTATAATATGTAATTTGCACTCAATATATTGGAAACATGTATATTATATAAATAACATGACCCTAAAAAATTTTATTCATTAGATGTTGGGAAATTCTTTTTTATTCCTTAAAATGTTCTTTGTCATGTAGGATTATATTTTTTTGTGCAAGAAATGAGGCTTTTACTCTAAAATATTATGTCTTGTTTAATTATAAGTTTTATTTAAAATATTCTACTAGAAAATATTGTTTATTGTTTATTGTTTTGTAATTTTAAAAACATTCCAACATGACAACCTCATTTTGAACCCCAAGAAGGTGGCATCAACCTGTATCTTGAGTTGGTGGGCTCTAAGCCACTAGTATTACCTCATGTAGTCTCCCATATAAAACGTCATTTTATTCATGATATGGGATTGTAAACTTAGTTTTTTTAGGGAATCATACTTCTTGTGGATACAATATAGAAATCCCTACAACCTACCCCTTCTTTGTTATAGTTGACATGAGTGGTCCTGTGGTAGAATCCATTGGATCTCTTGAGGTATGGTGGACCCCATTATTCGAAGACATGGTGGAGAATTTATTAACTATTTTCAAAACCTAATTATAACACATAAAAAGAGAGTGAATATAAAAACATATATTCTTTGTGTGAATGTAAAGAATTGTTGTAATTTATTGAATCAAGCGGATAAACATTATGCTGTCGTCTTGAGGGAATTCCATTCTACCTACAATGATAATTTTTATATTGATTCATAGATGATCTCGATATGGTGTTTAGGAATCGGTAAAAGGGAACTATATCTATTATGGACTACTGAACATTTTTTTTCTGTGATCTTATTCATTTATAGATCTATTTTCCACTGTATATAGAGATTCAGTCTACACTAACTCTATGTTCTAGAGTGGTATGAGTATCCCCTCATAAAGAGGAAAACTAAATTACTATCAATTATTTAGGGAATGTATGTGGTCATTTACAGGTTATTTAGTCATAGGTAATGCAGTGGTTGTAGAGAAGCCTTATTCTAGGTAGTCTGATTTTATCTCAGGGTCATATGATAGATTATTTATAATCAGTATAGCTGACACCGGTGGAGTTGACATTCAGTCATTCCAAACATTGATTTAAGATTTAATAATCTTATTCATTAGTTTATTTCATTTTTTCAACAGTTTTTTCTCTCTACATTATATATTCTCATACTATGGAATTTTATTGGAATGAAATGGATTTCTTTGTGGGATAGTGACTATCAATATTCTGTTGTTTTTTGTGATCAGATACTGTGAATTGATTTAATGTGTTACCCATCATAAAGGAGAAAATCGTTTTAAATGGGACCTCTTAATTATAGTAATTATGAGATTTGAGTCCATTCCGGGAATGTATAGGTTGGTTCCCTATTGGGTCCATTTTTTTCATCACCGGAGAATTTAATTTAAATCACTAGAGGGTGTAGCTGTATTCATAATGGTAAATTAGACATCTAATAAAATTGTTATGGACATAAGTATCATTGGATGGTAAGAGTGGAAAAAAATATTATAAAAATTATTATAGAGGACTATAGAGTATTTCAAATAGATTTCCCCCTATAGTGACCATTTAATGGATTTTTTCCAATATTATTTTTCTTGGATAACTCAGGAGAGAGAGGCATAGTTTACAATTTAAATGATATTTTGAGTATAAAGAGTATCTATTCCTCCTAATAAGATGGATACTATAAATCTTCTATAAAAAATGAGATAATATGACCTGGAAGATGAAGGGTTTTTGTGACCCAATATTTCTTCATGTGGTTCACCAATCCTTTCATCCATGAATATCGATAATACCATTACATTTTGTGTAGACTAAAAAATTAAATCATATCACAGTTAAAAATACATATCTATTTTCATTTATATAAAACCTCTTAGTCCAGTTCCATGGATGTCAAGTCGTCAAAAAAATTATTTATGTTTGGGCTACCATCATGTAACAATTAGTCATTATTATTGGATACATGCTAAATTTCAAAACAAATATTTCCTTTACTAGTATTTGGTAATATCATTTCTCTCACAAAATAACCAGTAGTTTTCATGGATCTAATGAATTTTTTTTTCACTAAAACAAATGAACATTATCTATGATATTCCTAAAATAAATCATGTATTATTTCCGTAATCAATGTTATGATGCCAAACACTAGGATATAATATTGAGTATGCAAGATAGTGTATAGGTCGTATTTCATCCAAATCCATATTTATGATATTTTATAAGATCAAAATTAAGGGTAAGTGGTAACCATACATCACAAGATTCAAAACTAACCCCAAAATACAAAACCTTCATCATATTCCAATTTTAAGATATAATTATCACATCCCACATTCATTAGATCCAAAAAACCACACCATGAGTTTTCAAAATAGAATTCATTAAATAGAAAATACTTTAAGAAATACATGACATCCGTTATCAATTTTAGTTGATCCAAGAACCACATTGAGTCATGTAATCATTGATGATCTCATCTATATTGATTCCAGAAACATTCACCATCATCGCTTCTTGAATCCATCACTTTGGTCTCCATCATTGTCACCACTTATCTTACATTACTGTCACCCCATCCCCATTTCACGACCCTATCATCTACTTCATCTACGTCTACCACCCAAAACACCACTCACATTCAACTTCCAAAACACACAAATTGTAAAAGAACACCGATCTCCATTCAAGAAGTTGTCATCCCCACCAGAATCAGATGTCGCGACTACATGGATAGCCATTAGCTCTCACGAACGCATCCCATTGTTCCCACAGAAGATAATAAACCCAAAAAACTTTAGAGTGTGTAAAGAAAAAAAACCAGAGCATAAAACAAGCACTACGACCTCCACAAAAAACCATGTTGAAACTAACTCCATCAATTACACTGGAAACACAATTTTGAATCATTAAAGTAGAAACATCAACCACAATACCATGAACACAAAACATGTTTTTTCCAAATTCTCCTAATCAAACATGTAGAGAAGAATGGGAACGCGAGTCCAGAGTGGGGTTTGAGTGACCAAGGGTAGTGAAAAAGAGAACCTACATGAAGACCACCAATAAAAACCTATGGAATAGTCAATCATGAAAATCAACTTGAAATTGACGACAAAAAATGAGGGGATCATCTCCAATCAATATCCTATTTCATGAGAAGAAACTAAACATCATCTAAAAGGAGGAACATATAATGGATTTGATGGAATGAAGAGAATGGGGAGGAGGATGTAGGGGTAGAGGCGAGTAAACATGTGGAAGGAACTAGAGAATACTCCCCCCTATAAATTATCGGTGAGAAAAACCTAGGATAAGAGGAGAGGGTGACACTTCCACTTCAAGAATTTTTCTAGGCTGTATGACATTATCAAAAATAATACTTCTATATCAATGTGTTTAACTTCATTGTTCACATAATCTTAAATTTGAGAGTATCTTTGTACCCAAAAAGTTAATAGCCATAGTTTCCTAGGATAATCCTGGGAATGTATTTGACATATAGAGTTAATTGGGGTGAATTTCTTATAATATACATTTTAATAAATATTTATCTTTATGTTAAGTACCACTAATTAGATTGATAAATTTGGGTTTTAAATTATTGTTGTCTAATTAGATTGAGATTTCATTTTAGTATTTGAATGCAAGGTTGACATCAATGTCAGTCACAATTCTACCATAGCCTCTAATATGCTATATAGTTAGTTGTAATGAATCACGAATTTATATGGGATACTTTTTGATGAAAGGGTGTCAATTCATGGAATATGAGTGTGGGATGTTGAGGCAACTTTTGAAAAACTAATTGAAACCGGTCTTTGATTAGTTTCAATAATTCATGGCTCGAACTTCTAGAGGCACTACATTTTGTGATGTTGGTTCATAATATACATAGACCATAAATGAATTTAATAAAAATTTAGTAATAACGACATGAATTTCAAAGAAAAATGATGTTCTAGATAAAAAAAATTAATTAATCTTTCTTAATTTATTATATGTATTGGAAATAAAATATAGTGTACGACTATCTAACACTAAAGACATTAAAAAATGTTGATGAGAAGGAAAATAGTGAAAGGAAGTTGATGTCCTTGATATTTTAGATATAGATTGTGTATCAGTAGTGTCATAGAAATCCTATTTTTACTATACTTTTAGTTATTCTATATATCTAAATCATGTGTACATTTACCAAAATTATAAATCATTATACATTGTTCTAATGGAGAGTGTGTTTGGGGAGGGCCCACATCCTAGTTATGATGTTTATATGAATGCGATCTTTCTTATTCATGGATGTTTGTGTGTTATATATTATATCCTAGATTACTTGGTGTGAGAGTTTTATGCCTCTATATGGGAAGTATTTCTCGGTCTCTCAATTATGTGCCCTTATTTACATCAAATGTTTTAGTGGGAGGATATGGAAAGTGATATAGATGGATTTTCTCCCTGGTGTTCTCCCTATCAGAAGGTGAAGGAAGAGAACCAATAGTCTAATATCTTGTATTATTTTGTTCACATTCCTGGGTGGAAATATGATGATTATACTATTGATTTAATTATATAATTACCTAGGATACCTTGATGAAGTGAAGTGGTATTGGTTGTCAACAGAGGATGATGACATTCTCTCATTTTCTTTTACATTGAGAGATCATTTCAGTAGATTATCATAAAAAGATATATGTATGAGAGGCTATACATCCTCACATAGATTCATATACTATCATATCAGAAAGGGATGATCATTTGAAACTTCAATTTGCTATAGAGTTTTGGAAGGCAGTTGTTTTATAGGTATTTATGAGAATATTATGTTATTTACAGACCAATGGAAATTATTAGTTATTGATATGGGTGATGAAAGAAGTTCTCTAAATTACATCATTGATTGTGGAGGTTTTAAAGAATGATACATATCTATTTCTAATTATACAGTCAATTTTTTCCAATCTACGATATATAGGTATTCTTATAAGGCCCTACATGGAAGGTTGTATCGTTCACTCTGATACTAGTTAGAGGTAGGATTAGAAACACTACTATGACATCGTATCATTTTTAGACATAGTAATTAATTAAAAATTATCAAAAATTATATAAATATAAATTATTATAGATATACTATTTAAATATATTATTATAACTAAAATTTAGATTTGTAAGGGTTTTCATGTCTTATTTTTTTCTCATCATGATTTGTCATCAACGAATGTAGCATCAAGGTAATATTGAAAGTTGGTTCCCCTGAAACATTGAGATTGTAGTGGGATTCCAGACTATATGCAATAAATTTTAGTAAATGTAGATTTACCAATCCATGAATGATGTCTTCCATGTTTCATATCATTGCTTTTATTATCTAGATGTGCATCATACATTACATCCTGATGAGGTAGAGTATGAGGTTAATGACTATTTTAAGATTATTCATTGTGTAGCATTGATTAGATCACAAAGGATTTATAAGGCATTAATGTCCCTCTAGTTCATGTGAATTTGAATCTTTTACTTTTATAGGATGTGACCTAGGATATTGAGGATGAAATACATGCTTTTTGGTCCAAACTTTTCTCAAATGAAATTTAACCTACTTCAGAAAGAAAGCATGATAATGATTTTCTTTAAGGTGGTGATATTGAAACATAATTAATTTTTAGGAGTGGTAAATATCCATTATAGTAGAGATTAAAAATTTTATTTTATTATTTTAATAATTATTATGGATCCATGGAAGGGTTAGGGAGATTTCAGGGCTTCTTCAGAACATGGATCCATGGTTTCATAAAAAATACTTAGAGGGGAGATTTTGGTTCACAGTTAGTAGTAACCATAGAGACAAAAGGAGGATAAGTGAATTTTGAAAACATGATTGAGTGTGTCTATACACCCATGTGAATAAAATGAAAACATGTTACATAGGTTATCCTCATTATATTTACTTGGTTTTTCAAATTGTGTGAGAGTTGCGCGAGGTGGTTATCTATACGGATAGTATTTGTGTATGTATAACACCATTTGTCTAACCATGAAGAAGAAACTATTCTTCCCATAAAAATGTTTGAAATTACCTTTTTAAGAAATAGGTTTGTAATATAGCATGCTTCTTTGTCTCTCGTAAATGTAAAAAACATCCTTATCCCCTCGAGAGATCTCTTCATCCCTAAATATTGGCATTGAGTTATCCCTTCAACGAGGCCTCTAATTCAGGTAACATTTATCATGATAGATTGATTATTATAAGACTAAGAGTCTAATTAAAAAATTTCATCATTCATTTTCTATATGCAATTCAAAAAACATCTGAGCTGATATTTCCCTTTTTTTGGATAATTTTCTATTTCTTCATTTTCAACTATTCTATCCCAGATTAATTGTTTATATTTGATGAGGTGTAAAATTACAATCAAAGGTAGGTGGTCTAATGATTTTCTATAATGTTAATATTATTTTTATTATGTTCTGTGTGGTTTCCTTCCAATATTTCCATCTATTTCCCATTAAATGTGGAATTAAATAAATAATTTTCTAATTAAAAAAATTTGGTATTTTGTGAGATATATTTGCATCATTAGAGGTTATCTACCTCAACAGTAACCACACAATATATTTCGTATGTAAAATATTTATAATTTTTTTTTCATAGATATCAATTTAAACCACCAGTTGAGGTGTGTTTAATTTTAAAATTATGAATGGAATGATTAAATTAAATTATATGAAATAGTGTGACACCATGTATGGCTCATATTATTTGATTTTTGGGGATCCTCCTTTTATGGTGTGCTAGGAATATAACCTATATATAATTATTATATGAAATAAATGGATGATAAATGTTATAACCATGTAATGTAGTCTATGAGTAATTATAAATTTTGGCCATGGCGATCAATATTAATATGGATTATTGATTATTAATACTTTATATGGAATTTTCTATTATAGACTAGGAATGTGGTTGACATGTCCTTCCACTCACACAATTTTCCATAGTTTTCAATAATGTACATGTAGTTTCCTCTCACTGTTCTGTAATATTAGACATTATTTTTTATCACTTTTTTTGTTTTTTATTGTTAATGATGATCCTTCTAATTTAAAGGGATATTGTTTTTTATGTTTTCCCCATTGTTTTGTATTATTGCACATTCCTTTTACTCTCTTTGTTGTGTATTATTGTTCATCAAGGTCTTTATACATGAAAGGGATGACAGGAAGGATGTTTCCTATCTTTATTGTAAATTATTGGTAAAAATGGTCCTTATACTTGATATTTAGGGTGTATAAGGTGTTTTCTCTCTTTGTTGTCTATTGTTGGATAGATTGATTCCTTTAATTGATGTTTATTATTGGTTATGGTGATTATTGTAGATAAAAGGGTGGTTTTAAAAACATTTTCCTATCCTTATTGAGTATTTGTGAGCTTAGAGATTCCTATCATTTTTATGTATTATATGACATGATGATCTTTTTCTTCATGTAGAATGTTGTACACTACAATCCAAATCCTTGAATTGGGATCTAACATGATGATTTAAAACCCGCATGACATGACATGATATTTAACCTTTTACACATAAAATGTGATCACCTTGAAAATATTTCTAGTAATGTGGATTGAAACATTAGGGTGATACATCATGGATACACCCCTATATACATATACTTGAATGCTAAATTAAAACCTTTAATAGAACATAATAGTCCCCATATTTGTATTTTTTACATGGACACCTCTAATGTATTTCATAGTTATGATTAATTCATATATATACTCACTTATTTATATACAATAATGATTCCACATGTTAAGAGATATTTTTTTATGAAGAATGTAGCATTTGATGGATGTCTGATAAAGATCCTAGAATAACATGATTTATTTATTTACCATATCTTTTAATTATACCCACATACTTCTAATTATAAAATCACTTTTTAGATAGCATTAGAAAATATTATTGTTGGCCTAATGTGTTTAGGTCATATCCAGTTTAGGCCTATTATTAGTAACTCAATAGACATCATGGATACAACTAGAGACAAGGATAAATGACATTTTTGGCTACTTGATTCTCCATTTTGGTATAGAATATGGGAGTAGAAAACTGATAATAAGGTTTTAACGCTATTAAAGATAACTGTTATTATTTTTTCATTTTTATATCATGGATTATATGTAAATAATACTATATTTCATTGTATAACCAATATTTTTATATAATACATACATGGTATCATTATTTTATATATGGTTGTTGGTATTATTTATCTATATTTACCTTCACTAGATTTTCACATCTTATATTACTCTTTTATAATGTTTCTTATTTTTATTATTTTATTATACCAAGTTATTGTTACTACGGTAATGCAGGTATATTCTCCCCACCAAACAATAATTGGACCTCACTATAATTAAATAGTCTCTAGGGTAATGTGTTGTGTTATTGAGCCCATATGGAATATTCATTTTAGTTATTTTTTTTGTGAACTATGTCTAGGAATTTTCACCAATAATTAGAAGGTCACCAAAAAAATATATAGCTCTCTATTTAATTATGTATGTAATTATACCTCATGAGCTAACATTACAGTCATGTTAGTGAAAAACCAATCCATTAATGTACTTTTTCTATAATATGGTAACCCTCATGGATCTGTGACTCTACATAAGGAATAATTTTCT
Source organism: Viscum album (assembly GCA_963277665.1). Classification (NCBI taxonomy): domain Eukaryota; kingdom Viridiplantae; phylum Streptophyta; class Magnoliopsida; order Santalales; family Viscaceae; genus Viscum; species Viscum album. Next base: position 1,771,897,444 of record OY728146.1, on the reverse strand, counting down.
ATGATTATTCATGTAAAACAATATTATAACTATGTTATCGTGGATCATGATTAATGACTCGGGTTTTCATAGTTTTATTTCATATATATTATTTATGACAAAATCCTTATTCTATGATTCATGTTCTATGATATATAATTGGTTGCACATGATTATTATTTTCCAGATCCTTGAAAATTGATTATTTTCACACACTCATATGTTTATCATATGAAACCCTATGGTCTCCAACTATTTTCTCTGATGTCCACCCATACTGAACATTTGAGGACAAACATTATCATGTTTATATTTCACAGGTTAAAAAAATATTACTGGGTAAAAATAGTGTCATACAATATTACATTTTGTGTGATATATTGGTCTCTTTCAAATAGATTTATTATGTATGTAGCCCCTAATTACAATAAAATATATGTTTTTCTGATCCTGTTTTTGTTTAAATTTAATGAATACTCATAAAAATGATGTAATATATATGTATGTTCTTATTATATCACCTTATTGGGAATATATTTTGATTTTTTTAAATTTTTTGGATTATGAAGATATTAATATGAGTATGTTACATAAACATACAATGTTTAAAAAATGGTATATGGATAGAAGATAAAATTAATTGGTTGAAATGACGGTGAAATGATTTAGGATAAATTTTGATTGATTTTGATCCTTACATAATAACATTCATTAATTATTATTTCATTGTAATCATAATAAAATTATGAAATATTTAATTTATGGATTTGGGAGGGATTAAATAAATATATAATGTTACGTATAATTAAATTAATATGCAAATTAAAACACCAACTAGAAGGATTCTAGAATAAAAAATAATAACGCCTTGATCACCTGGCTCTCTTAAGAAATTAACTCCAACAATAATCACATACACCTTAATTTTCAATGAATTTGAGACACTACATTAATACATTCCTGAGGAAATATTTATCAACTGTTGGGGGGTCTTCCATTTCACTTGTTTCCATGTATTTTATCTACATTATTTAAAAGATATTATTTATTATTTAGTTCTCAATGAATTCAATGTTTTTCTTAACATGAGTAATTAATACCACAATTTCTATAGTGATATGAAGAGTCCAACTAATGAAATTTATGAAATGAATGTTTCTACTAATGTGACACATGAACAATTTTTTTTAATTTTACATAACATAATCATTAGATGAACCACTTCCAGAATATCTAGGATTATTACTGAAATACAACATTTAAAACACTAATTAAGAGGGAGTAATGAAAGTCCAATGAAGTGAAATCGTCCATAGAGAATATAAAAATAATTTTGTGAAAAGTACAGATATCGTCTAGGATAGAAGAATAGATGTTTTATATGATTTAAGATCCAACCAATACATCATATCTAAGAATTTTTCTAAGGGTATCAAAATGAAAAATCAATATCTTTATATTGCGTTATGATTGAAATCTCAAAGTGGTTTGAAAATTGCATCTCAAATTTATAAATCATCTTATATAGAAATTTTTGGGAAAGATGCACATACAATTCATATTATTCTATCATTTGTTGAATTTTATATAATTTGGGCATGTATAATCATTCTCTACGTAAATCCAATATCAATAAACAGGATATTGATACGACATTTTTTACCCTCATTCAAACTTTGATTATCTATCTCTGAATCAATAATTATGAAAATCATGTCGATGGGCCACAATAAATTGAAATTTATAATCCGAATTAAAAGATAACATTGTGGGATATGGGTTGTCTCCATAAAGGATATTTTTTAGGGTTTATCATGTCTAATGGTATTATTATCTAAATAAATTTATTTTTAATGGATCTAATCTTATTTTTAACGAAATAGACAAGCCTTAGATACCCCCCTTAATTTTATATTTAATAATGATTTTATATTAATCCCCTCCTATTTTCACTCAAATCATGTGAATGATTACAAGATCTACCTCAACTATAATGAAATCATCATTAATAAAATAATATCAATAATAATGGTTATTAAAGATCTCTAATAACCCTTAGGAAAATAAAAAAAATAATGTTTTAAGTAAATACATAGGAACTAGATTTCTTATTTGTGTGATCCAATGAAAGGAAGAAGATGAATTTAATAAGAATAGTAACATGGAAATATTATAATAAAATAAAAAGTAAACATAAAATTAGGGAAAATTGAATTAATATATTATTAAATAAATCATAAAATTCATTAATAGTGTTAATATGAATCACTTTTTTGAAGCCAAGTAGGGTGTACTGTGACGTCACTAAAGATATTATAAATGATAAAAATTAAGTGAAAAAATAATTAAATTTTAATAGTAGCTCGCATATATTGAAATAATTAATGAAATAATGGTATATATTATTTAATATTTCATCATTAAAAAGTGACACTTAAGACCTTTCTTCAACAGTTCCACATCACACAAGTATTACAAGAGTCTATTTTCCTAATCTGATGATTTCCATACAATTTATAATATTCAACGTTTTCATTGTTGAACATCATAAATTTTATTTTTCCAAATGTGAAATTTAATGTTCTCAATATAATTTGGTAATATTTTCCTAAATCCAAAATATTTTTGGAGATTCTCCCTTGACCATGCCTCACAGACCATTGTTGTGCATCATGTGGTGAAAGCATCTAATGCATCAGAGTATAAAAGAGGATGGGGTTTTTCAGGGTTTCCACCATGAGTGGAAATGATACATTTATTGGGATGCATGGGCCTTATTTAATGGATTTTTGTCCAGTATTATACATGGAAGGAATATAATTTTTTAATTGCTATATGGACCATTTTGATTTATTTGGGCCTAAAAATCTCAATATTTGATCCTAAATGACACTAAATTTCTTCAAATATTTCATTCCATGCATTATAGATCAGGGGAGTGGTTTTGGAGTTGAAAAAGAATGTGTTGGGATAGTAAGGTTTAGTATTGGTTATAATTAATATCTCTATTGTGATTAGAACTTGTTATTGGAAGACATGTACTTGGACATAACATGTTCAGGATTTTTTGATACAAGATTTTGTGAGGAATGTACCATTTCCATCCTATATTTATAATTATTTTAGTGAAAATTCAGATGTTGTGAATATGGAATAGAGCATTGTTTGAAATTTTTCTACTATGATTTAATAAGGGTCTGGGATTGAGCTAAAATTTAGGATCCATGAATGGAATAATGGAACATCAATTCTTTTATATAATTCAACATGAATATTTTGAGAACTGTAATTGAAATATTTTTTTCAAAAAATGGTGGAATTGAGGGCCTTAATTCAACATAAAATTGACTTAAATAATCATATGAAATAAAACAATGAGAAAAAATTATTCAACATATTTTTTTTACTGCTTGAAAATATCTTAACAATAAACACATTCATCTTTCATGATTTGGTTATTCTTGTAATATCCTCAATTTTTTATTGGTAACTAAACATGAGAATATTTTCATCATCAAATTTGACCACAATAATCATTGGAAAAACAAAAAATTTATTAAAACATATATATAAATTATCATCATCTTCTTGTTTTCTTCATGAGAGGGTTTATAACATATTTATGATTGTAGGATATAGTATTGGTCAGTCGCATTACATTTGAATGATTCATCCTTTGTAAAATCCTCCCAGTAACTAAAATCACAAAAAATCAATGAGGGGTCTTCATTGGATCAATGTTTTTTACCTTTTATAATCATGGTAGTATCATCAAAACATTAAATATTTAATGGGATAACATTCATGAATCGTTATATTTCTTCATTCATCCACTATCATTGAGAAAAATAGATCTCAATTCAATATTAAATATAGTTTAATGAGTTGTCAACGGTGTCGAGGGTTGTTGGTTATCATAACAATAAATTGGTCAACCATGAGAGGGGGTTGAATATGATGTATATTAAGGGCTAAATGATGTAAATATGAATATTTTTAAATGTATGATGGGTTGAATAGGTGCATTAAATGTGGGGTTTCTAGTGGAATATTGGTATATCAGAACTTATAGTAGCTCCAGACCTTGACAAATACATCATGTAACAACATGAGTGCGGTAAATTTTTAGGGGGGTGAGGTAAATGAAGAGAAACTTGTAATCCAATATACAAGTGGTTACATGGAAGATATAATTATTTTTGTTTCTTATGTGTTCTCATAAAAGCCTCACCCATGTATATGGTATTTATATAAGAGTTTTTGGTTATTTTTATCTGGAAAAGGGAATAACAGCCTAACAGTTCACATGATATTGGTTGGGGACTCTCCTAACCAAGATTTATGTACACCTAATTATCACATGTGGTATATTTTGGTAGGTTTTTGAGTTTCATTTTCAGGTTATCTCACAATCAATGATGATTTCTTCATATGAATGTTTTTCTCCATGATTGATCATAATTTTTTTTAATATTATTCATACATTAATGATAAATCATCATACATTAATTTTTGTGAAGATAATATGTTCATGAATTTAATATTGTAATTCAATATTTTAAATCTCACCATAGATTAACTTTTCATTAAGTTGTAAAATGTATTAGTTTTAGTGGTATATTTAGCTAAATTAAATAAATGACATAATATATGATTTTAATTATTTCAAATATCTAATATCCATCCCTTTCATTTTATTAACTAAATAAAATTGTCAAATTAATTTTTATAGGACATCATACATTAGTATATTTATTTCACAAAACTATAAATATTGCACAATCCATTATTATAAGGCCTACAACCACCTCACAGTTTGGGCCTTAAAATATTTTAATAGGTCACAATTATTAATGTTTTTAACATTACCTCAAGGGGGACTAACCCATTGAATAAGGAATTCTAACTGATTCTAAATAAAATAGGTGTGAACATTTCCATTAACATTGGAAATATATTAATTGGTATCTATTATGGTCATAAATTCATGATTATTTGCAGCAGTCGAATTCAAGAAGTCACCTATATTGAATATATTATTCATATTAAAACTGAAATAACACTGTCATTATATGGCTAATAATATTGAAATGTTTAGGCTGAACATGTAACACATATAATTAAAACTTTTATTTAGAAAATATTTTTGAGCTATATGATTTAATGGCTCTATGAGATGAAAATTCCTGGAGAATATTTTTTGTAACCAAATATTCTTAATTCATTCCCAATAAATATGTACCTCATATCCAATTACAGTGGATATCTATTTACAATTGGTATGGTTGAGTTTTTTCTATAATAATTCTATATATTTTTATTATATATTAGTTTATTCTTATGTATTATATCCTCTTTTCCTCCCATTTTTACCATTTTGTGTTTGTTCCACAATATTCACATCTCAACAAAACAATAAATATTGCAATAACCTCATCTATTGTATAAGGGAGGGAATAATGGTTTTTTTATCTTATGGAACATTATTGTCAATTTTATGATTAAATTGGGATATTTTTAGTCAAGTTCAAATCATTTATTTTGGGAAGTCTCCCAGGTTTCCCTGTCATCATGTACTTATTCACATTTAACAATAATGATTCCATTCATTATCCATGTTGAGGATACAGTGGTATATTTATAGGGTAGTCATGGTAGGTGATGAGGTATCATAGATACATTTTGTAACAGGATTTCCCAATATTCATATTTAATTTTATGGTTTATTCACATTTAAAAGAGATGGTGCTATGAGAATGTTCTATATCATTATAATTAAATTAAATATTGATAACCCTTTGGTAAATGATATCAATAATTATAACCACCATAGAACATTTCTTTTATTTATATATATATATATTATTCATTTAATATATATTTATATATACATATATATATATATATATATATTTGTTTTTATTTCATTCATTTGTAAACCCCCAACTATATTAGTCATGTTAGTTATATATTTTTTATATTTATAATGATGTAAATAAAAATCCATTGTGTTGTGACTGACCTCGTTGAGATCAGACGTAGTAAATGAAAACTATATTTCACTCTTAGGTAATAAAAATTTCTTAGTAACAGATCCCTAAAAAACTATCTTATCAAATATTATCCTTTTTTGAGGAGGGAAATAGGATTAAATAATTTTTTCCAGGAAAAACCATAAAGTAAATTTTAAAAAAATAAAAATATATTGTCATGGAAAAAAATTCATTCTTTAGGTTGGTAAGGATTATTTTAGTTATTTATAATCTTTTTCCATATAAAGATATTTTTAGTAGGGGATAAATTTTTATAAAATAATGTACAAAAAAACGTAAATTAATATATGTGATGAAAAATAAATTGAACTACCTTTCACCATTTATTAAAGAATCTAATTTGGAATAGTTAGACCAAAAAGAAAAAATGAAATTAATCCAAAATATGTCATGTTTGTTCATCCTAAATTTGAAGTTCAAGAATATGAGGGATAATAAATGTTGAAATTGAAGATATAATCATCTTTATTTGTAAATTTATGAAACTAGTTCATGAAGATGTCATGTTAGATGATCGAACAATGGGAGGAAAACATGATTTTGATGAACATGTGTATGATTATATTAAATTACAAAATGTAAGTGATTCTCCTATTTTTTAAAAACAATAATCAAATCCTATATTCATTTCCCTTATAATAGAAGATGAAAAATAATATCCTATTGAGATATAATTTATTCTGCCCTTCTTAATGATAAAATTTTAAAAGCTGAGCTACCTCATGGGGTAATTTCGTTATTAATTCTTGTTGTTTTAATAATTTTTTTTTCAATTTCTCTTTGCATAATTTTTAAAATAAGGATAAGAATAGAAATAATAGGATTTCAATGATGAATATGTCACAAATTTAGTGGTATTAAAGAAAGAGGTCTGACTTTCCCCCTTCCCCAACTAGTTAATCTATAACACATTTCACCAGGGGAGTTGATGTACATTATCAATTAGTTACTCCAAAACCATGAAATGTGGAAGAGAGTTGGAAAAGGGGTTTTTGGTTGTTAAGGAGAAAGAAACCATATCCACCTTTATTTTGGGTTGAATCAGTAAGAATTTATTAATTATGGGTTGTAAAAACCTAGCGCCAATAGGTGGAATCCAAACCATTTTCTATCCTCTTATCCCATTTTATTTATTTTTTAATATTAGTTCATTACAAAATTAAATTGGGGAATAATTGGTAGAATCAAATATCTCAACTGAAGGGATACACTAAAAAATAATTCCTCATTCTATCTTATATTCTATTTAGTTTTAATTGACATATCTTTTAGATGATATTAAGGGTAGTAAATATTAGTGTGGTGGACTGTCGACCATCGTAGTTATTTTTATTCTTTTAATTTGTAATTTTAATTTTTTAAAATCCGTTACACCCAAGGACTAATTTTATCAATTATCACACATAAATTTTTGTTGAGGATATTGACTTTGGTTTTTATAAAAATTCCATTTAATTGATTTTTTATTTGAAAATAATCATTTAATTTAATTCTTATTCATTTTTATTAGTTTAAAAAAATTCAATTCCATTAAAATAAAACAATAAAACAAAATATTATTTTTTCGGATGTGAGGTATTTCAAATAATTTTTAAATAATCACCATAACACTAACACTAGGAACATGGTTTATGTGGATAACTAGAACTTATGATTTTTCTATTTTAATGATTTGAAATAGGTGGATTTTTTTGATATTATTAAGTTATTTTGATATATTTAATTTTTTAATGTTTGACCAAACATTAAATTTATTCATTTTATCCCATAATATCCATGAATTTTCTTATTTGATTAAGACACAATAAATGCATTTATTCCCATACATATGTGCACTCTTGGATTTTTATGGATATTTCATGTCTGTGTGTTGTAGAGGGGTCTTTATAGTGCATTCTTGGAGTTTTAATTCGTTTATGGGAGGTGTTATATTTTTTTCAATTTTTTTTATTTCGATAAAGAGACATCTAGGAATGATTAATCACTACATTCTCATTTAATTTAATTATAAATTTCTCCATCAAATAAAATGATAACAGAGTAAATAGAAATTATGGAAATAATATAAAATAGTACTAATATATATGAGTATAACTTATTAACATTCTTACCTTTTTGACACATTTCCCTCTCAAATATAAAATAAATTAATTTTCTTTCATTCATTGTATTCAAATTTCATATCGTCCTCCAAGAAATAAATATAAAAAAGAAATTTTTTTCCTTTATCGAGAAATATAAACAAAATTAAAAATGGTTTAACTTGTATAAAATCATTAACTTAATTGTTTCCTAGTATCATGTCAAATCTCTTAAAATTGATATTATATTTTTTTCATGTTTTAGGGTTATTTAGTGATGATTTAAGATGAGTTTTAACATAATATTAATGAAACAATGCTTTAGTGTACATCCCCCTCATTTTAGCCTAAATTTCCAAAATATATTTCCCACCAACCTTATAATTGTGAAATTATATTTAAAAGTTATCATGATTAAATTCATTTTCAAATTTAATTCGTTGGATAAACGATAAATCTTTTACACCCATGGTGAAGAATTCAATTTAACATTATGATCGTAACTCAAAATATAATTTCACATTAGAAAAATTTAAAAAAAATTAAATATGAGGTTGGACGTGATTGATTAATGGATGATTTTTTTCATAAATAAAATCAAATGTTGGAGTTGAAAATTAATGATATTTGTTTTCTTTAGGGATAGATGATGAAATTAAATTTTGGAAATGATTATGAATGTTTATTCAATTTTTATTATTATATGGATTTTTATAAGGATATATGATGATTGAATGGGAGTCCAATAGTTATATATGGGGGAGTGATGAAGATCATATTTTAATACATTTAATTCTATAATTCATTATATTAAATCACAAAAAAGATTTATTTTTTAAGAAATTTTTAGCTTTTTATTTTCATTTTTATATTGATTGTTATTTGAAAAATGTCAACATTTTAGATTCTGACTATCTCAGTATTCATATAAATTTTATCCATAACAATATGTTCAATATATTTGTTGGACTCACTAGTTTTGATAATCCCAAATAATGTTTAAATATTTATGATGATATATTAATCCATTTGCTAACCCGTTTTAATATGTATTTATAATTATTTTATCCTCAGCAATTTATATTCTTAGTCTTGTAATTTAATTGAATCAGCTTACATTTTACATTTATCTAAATATGAGTTCACTATAAAAGTTCACTTTTAAAGGCTACTAGTAAGAGCCTTTAGTTCAAAGCCATCGTTATAGCCCATTGTTACTCTAGGTTACTGATCCTAGAAGGTTACTGATGATGATCTACTATCACAAGTCTACCGTTGACCTGCTTATCAAAGCTCACAGACAAAAAAAATATCTTCTATTGAGAATTTCAATGTTCAAGCCTATAGTTCGACATGTCTACCTTTAGTAGAAGGTTGCAACTAGAAAATACCTACTATCGAGATAGTCGACTATTGTTCAAAGTCTACTGATGGACATATTCAACTGTTAATGAAATTAATAATTGAGATATGACTTCCAGTGGAAAGGTCAATGTTGCAATAGTCTGATGTTATAGACCTACTGATGAAGTCCACTGATGAGGAGCTAATATTACATAGAGTAACAACTACTATTACAAGACATCCACTGACACTACGTCCACTACTACAAGCCTATAAACAAAGAGCCTACCGATAAATCCCACAGTTGAATAGCATACCGATGAAGCCCACAGTTTAATAGCCTACTTATGAAGTCCACAGTTGTAGAGACTACTGTTAAAGTCAACCGTGGGACATGCATCTGCTACCTGTCTAATGATATTCTATTATCTATTTTACCAATTTTCTTTATACTATCATAACGGTCATGTCTGGAAAAATTAATGCACCTAACATTATTTAATGTTATTTGCAGGCATATCAGGAGACAGTACGATGTACGAGGAAGACCACACGTTGTTGGAACATTTCTCTTGTCGGCCCCTACTAAACCAAATGAGAAGAAGCTGAGCTGGAAAAGGGTATATATGTATGAATAGAGACAGACATAAAAAGTATGTATGTGCGTGGACATATTGAATATACACAGAACACTCATAAGAGAGAAACATACCCAATCTGAAGAAGAACACTCAAGCACTCATTCTGAAGAACAGAGTGCTTCACGAAGATATATTGAAAGAACCATTTTCAACCTATAGTGGTGTGTTGCAAAGAGCTTCAAACCCAAGAATATGATCATCTCTACATCTGGAAGTCAGAACATGGAAGTTGCGACACTCTGTTTTGGAGGAAAACAGAAGAGAAGTACCAAAACATCATCTCCATCATACTAACGTGTCTAGAGCTGATCTGCCAACACAACAGAGCCTTCTAAACTCATCTATACTAGTTTTAGCTCTACTGTGTTTAAATACATTACATTTGTGAGTAGTGTGTATGTACACTGACTCTTGTGCTTGAACTGAGGAATACTAAAAATCCACATTCCAAACTCTCTCTATATTTTGTTCCCACACATAACTGTGGAAGAAGCCTGGGGTGGCGTGGTAGTTAAATTTTTCCCACGTATAACTGTGTTAGAGGTTGCAAAACCTCAAAAGTTTGTGAAAACTGTTGTAAATCCAGATACAGGTTGTGTATCACTCTGTAATATAATTTCTTGGTGGTAGGTGATCACCAAGTGGAGAGGGCTTGGTCTTGACTTCAAACTGAACCACTTGTTTTAAATTCTTTTGTTCATCTTTCCATTACTCTGTTTTACATTTATCCGCTGCTTATATTTTCAAATACATATATCATTTTTTTACATTCACTCTGATAATTAGTTCTGGTTAGTGTGTATATCTGATTTGTTTAGTTACCTTGTTTTAAAAGTCGAATTAGTTCTCATACAGATTCAACTGAAGAGTTATCAACCTTTGAGAAACCTGTTGAACAATAAATCACTTATATCTCTACTGCCTTAATTGACTGGGCCATTTTAATTTGGGGGATATTAATCCTAAATGTTTTTAACAGAAATTTTAATTGGAACCCAGTTCACCCCCCTCATGAGTATCCACTCCGACCAACATTTGGTATCAGAGGTGGGAATATTATTTATAAAAAGGTTTCAAACCCTCTATTTTTCATACAGTGATTTTAGTTTTATCTTAAAAATCTTAAATTTCTATTCGTTCTATATTTTATCTCGTTAATATATTTTTTAAAATCTAGTTATGGACAATAGAGTAGAAGGTGCTGCTACTAACAAACAACCTTTCTTTAATGGTGTGAATTATTCTCAATGGAAATTTAAAATTAAAATTCATTTGGAAAGTATTGGTTTTGATATTTGGTCTCCTATAGAATCAGAATATGAGATCCCCAAAACTGCTAGATCTACCTAGGATGATGCTACAAAGTCTGACTATAAAAATAAATGTAAATCTATGAATTCCCATTGTTGCTCTTTATAAGATGAATAATTTAACCTAATTTCACCATGTAAAACAGCTCATGAAATCGGGGACACCTTGGCTGTTTCTCATTAAGGAACAACCAACGTGAAGGAAATGACATAAAATACTTATACTATTAAATATTATAATTTTAATATGAGACCTCATGAACCCATTGCGGAAATGTACCTCAGGTTTAATGAAATTGTCAACACCGTGAGTTCACTAGGAAAGGATATTCCAGAGATGGAGCAGATCATGAGAATATTGAGATTTTTTCCAGACAGATGGAGAGGAACATTTGTGTCAAAGCGAGAGTCATATGACATCAGCAAGCTACCTGTTAAGGAGTTGATTATTAAACTAAATATGTATGAAGGAAAGCTGAAGGTGAAAAAAGAAGAAGAAGATGAACCCAAGAAAAAATCCATGGCATTCAAGTCTACTACTTCAAAATTCAATGACAAGGAGAAAATACATGTACCTACAGAAAGTTCCACTAGTGAAGATTTAACCTCAAAAAGTGATGAATAAATGGGTCAAATAGCCAAGAGATTTAAGAAGGTCTATCAAAAGAAGATTTTTTTCAAAATATCAAACTATAAGGGTATGTATGATCAATAAGGTATGTGGAAGAAAAATTGGAAGAAATCTGATAATGAAGATGATATAGTCTTCTATGAATGCAAGAGGAAAGGACACATCAAGGATGACTGTCCGAAGCTAAAATTAAAAAAGAAATATGATTATAATGACAAGAAGTACATGAACTCCATGAAAGCAACATAGAGTGATTCAGAAGATAGTTTGAGTGAATCTGATGCTTCAGACTCAGAAAAGAAAGAACATTCCAATCTATGTTTTATGACAGAGACTTCTAAGGAAACAATTAATTCCCCTGTGCATAATACATATTATTCATGGAATGAAAGTGACTCTCATAATAATGAATATATGAATAAGGATGGATTATTTGAATATTTTGAAATTCTTGAGGACATTTTTAATGAACTTAAGGAGAAATATAATTCCTAAAAAAGACATCATGCTTTAAATGTGAATTACATGTCAAACCTAGACATTGAAAAAGAAAACTTTTCTACACTTATAAAGGAAAATAAAGAGTTAAAATTAAATTATAAACAACTAAGAAAGGATATTGAGAAGTTCACTGCTGATAGGGATACCTTGACACAGTTGTTAGGAAAACATATTACTCCAAAATATACAACTGGTCTAGGATATCAGCATGGACAGAGAAAAATTAGCAAAACCAAATTTGTTCCAAAATCTGGACAGTTCACTGCTGGTTCTGGACCATCTTTTGAGACATAATTTTCGAAAGTACCTAACAATGTATTTCTGCCTCAAAATATGTTTTTTGATTTTAGAAAAACTATAATGAAAATATGGGTTCCCAAAGTTTTATTGGAAAACCTTTCTATACCCAAGACGATCTGGGTACCAAAATTACCCAATGTTTAATATGTTTTGTATGGATGTTGTTTAAAGAGTTCCTGTAAGACCCTATTGTACATGCACAATGGATGTTCAAGACATATGATAGGATAATATTTTTTCTTCAAGAGTCTAATTAAATTTAATGGTGGGCATGTCACCTTTGGTCACAATGCAAAAGGAAAAATCATCGTCTTAGGCCCGATTAGTAACCGTGATACAATATTAATTTCTAATGTACATTTTGTTGATGGATTAAAGTACAACATACTTAGAATATCTCAGTTATGTGATGATGGCTTTAATGATAAATTTAAAATGATTCATGCCATGTTTTTTATTCAAAAAATGATTTATTTTTTTCAACTTGTAGAAATAAGAATGTATATATTGTCGATTATAATTCCTTATCCAAAAAAATGTTTCCTTCATAAATGATTTTCATAAAGAGTCTTGGTTGTGGAATATAAGGTTAGGACACTACAATGTGCAATCACTTAGGAAGATATCTAAGAAATGTTTAGCTAGAGACTTACCTAAATTATAATTCCCAATAGATAATGTGTGTAATCCCTGTCAAAAGGGAAACAACACAAAGTTTCTTTCAAAAAAAAAAGAAAGAAGTTTCAACTTCTCAACCACTTGAGTTGGTTCACATGGATTTATTTGGACCATCAAGAGTTTCAAGTCCAAACGGGAAGTATTATGTTTATTTTCTTGTAGATGACTTTTTTAGGTATACTTGTGTACACTTTCTATCTCACAAAAGTAAAGCTAGTTTCTATTTTATCAAATATTCCATGTCTGTAGAAAAACTTAGTAGGCTTAGAATTAAGACCCTGAGAAGTGATCATGGCTGTGAGTTTGAGAATCGTGAATTTTAATCCTACTACTCACATAATGGCTATTGTCAGAATTTCACTACCCCTAGGACACCTCAACAAAATTTAGTTGTAGAATGAAGAAATAGGACCCTTCAAGAAATTTCTAGGACTATACTTAATGAGTATGACTTACCTGTATATTTTTGGGCTGAAGCTATAAATACAGCTTGTTATGTTATCAATGGAGTTTTAATTAGACATGTTCTATAAAGGACCCCTTATGAACATTGTAATAATAAAAAGACTAAGGTTAATTACTTTAGAGGTTTTGGTTACAAAGTCTTTATTCGTAGTACTCATGAGTATCTTGAAAAAATTTCTTCCCAAAGTGATGAAGGAATTTTCTTGGGTTATTCTATCTCAAGTAAATACTATAGAGTGTTCAATAAGAAAACAATATGTGTGGAAGAATTAGTTTATGTCAAATTAGATGAGACTGATCCACATGAGACTAAAACCTCTCTTTAAAACCTTGAGGAAGATTTGTCAAATCTGAACTTTAATGATAAGGATAGTGAATCCCCTGTAAAAGTATCCAGTTCTGGGAATTTTCAAGAATCTGCTCCTGTGGATTCTGAAGCAACATACAACAATGAAGAATCTAGTTCAACCCTTCCTAGAGGTATTAGGACTCTCAAGAATCAACCTCTAGATGTTGTTGTATATGATTTAAATAGAGGAACACAAACTATAACTTCTTTAAGAAACCAGTCTGAACATCATGCTTTTATTTCATAGAATGAACCCAAAAATATTAATGATGATATCAATGATGAATTTAGGGTAATGGCCATGCAAGAAGAGTTAAATCAGTGTGAAAGAAACATTGTTTGGAAATTAAAGGAATGACCTATGGAGACTTTAACCTGACGCACTAAATGGGTGTTTTGGAACAAAGTAGATGAGTCTGGGAATATAGTTAGAAATAAAGATAGGATAGTTGCACATGGATATAGTCAAGAGGAAGTAATAGACTATGATGAGCCTTTACAACTATTTATAGATTAGAAGTTATTAGGATACTACTTGCCTATGCAGCTCATCTTAATTTCAAACATTATCAAATGGATGTTAAAAGTTATTTTCTAAATGGGTATCGAGTTGAGGATGTATTTGTTGAACAGACTCCTGGTTTTACAAATCCCCATTTTTCCAATCATGTTTTTAATGAATCTAAAGCTTTATATGGCTTAAAACAAGCTCCAAGAGCATGGTATGATAGGCTCAGCTCTTTTCTAATTTCAAAAGGTTTTACCAAAGGGATATCTGATCCAACTCTTTTCATTAAATGGTTTTATAAAGATGTTTTGATACTACAAATTTATGTGGATTATATTATTTTTGGATATTCTAAAAATTCATTATGTATTGATTTTTCAAGAATAATGCAAAATGAGTTTTAAATGACTTTAATGGGAGAACTCGAATTTTTCCTTGGATTTCAGATCTTTCAAAATAAAAATAGCTTTGTTTTGAATCAAAGTAAATATATTAAAGATCTTTTAAAACGTTTTTATTTGGATGGTAGTAAAGTTAGTGACACACCTATGATTACCACATATAAGTTGGATATTGATGAAGCTGGAGAACCAGTGGATCAAACCAACTACAGAGGTATGCTAGGGAGTCTACTCTATCTTACTGCTAGCACACCGGACATCATGTTTAGTGTATTCATGTGTTATCGCATTCAAGACAATCCAAAAGTGTCTCATTTAACTTCTGAAAAAGGGATTCTTAAATATCTCAAAGAAACTCCCAACTTAGGATTATTAAATCTAAAAGGAAAATCATTTTATCTGTTGAGTTATTCTGATGCTTATTTTATCGATTGCAAGTTAGATATAAAAATGAACCTCTAGGACATGTCACATTTTAGGCAGGTCACTAGTATCATGGTGTATTAAGAAGCAGAATTTTGTTGCATTATCTACGGCCGAAGCTGAGTAAATAGCTACTGGTATTTGTTGTGCTCAAATTCTGTGGATGAAACACACTTAACTGGACTATGGATAAAAGTTCAAACATGTCTCTAAAAAGTGTGACAATACAAGTGCTATTAACATTTCCAAAAATCCAGTATCTAATGCTAGGACAAAGCATATTTATGTGACTCATCACTTTTTGATGGATCACTATCAAAAGGGTGATATCACTCTTGAATTAATTGTCATTGAATGTCAATTGGCCAAAATATTCACAGAGCCTTTAAATTCCGAGATGTTAAATTACATCAAAAATGAGATTGGAATGATTAATTTGAGCATAAGAAACCACACTGTTAGACCTCACAGTTAGAACTCACTGTTAGAACTCAATGTCAGAACTCACTGTTAGACCTCACAGTCGGACATCACTGTTAAAACTCACAGTAGAACCTCACTGTTAGACCTCACAGTCGGACCTCAGTGTTAGAACTCACATTCGGGCCTCACGGTAAGACCTCACAGTCGGACCTCACTGTTAGACCTCACAGTTAGACCTCACTGATAAACCTAACTGTTAAACCTCACCGTGGTACCTCACTGGTACATCTCACTGTTGTATACCTCGCTATTTGACTTTCTTTTTGTGGGAATTCTAATCGTCATCATTCATATTTATTATTTATATTTTGTTTTCTTTTAATCCCTAAATGATAAAACCGAAGGCGATGAACATATCTCAATCCACCTTCCTATCTCAATCTCAAACCTTGCTCTAGAAATTCCTTAACCCTAACCATTCACTTAAACACTCAAACCTCCTTTAATCTCTATGTCCAAAACCAAGAGACCCCCTACAATCAATGAGGATGAACCAAGGCCATAGAGAACTCGAGCTGAATCTAGTGGCACCAGAAATACCGCAATGGTACCTGTAAACCCGCATCTGACCAAGAGAGAAATCTTTGTTGAGAAAGAGTTAAGTGAATAACGGCTCTTGTCCATCATTTCATTAGTGCTGGAAGCAATAGATTCCCATGGATGGACAGAATTCATTTCCAACAACAATGGACCATACAACCCGAAGCTTTTGAAAGAATTCAATGAATATCTGAAATTCGAAGAGGAAGATTATGTGCATAAGCTAATATCCAGAGTAAATGGCAATGAAGTTAGCTTCTTGTCTGCTGAGTGGGCTGCCTGTTTGAGAGTTCCTCATGAAGGATTATATGATTACTACTCTGGAGTGGCTCCTACAGACAGTAATGTTTTTGAGTATGAAAAAGATCTGGATGAACTAAGAGGAAATGGAAAATCAAGGAAGATCATTGGAGATGAGATGAATGGAGAAGACATGGTTTTATTCAAATTCATTCCGCATGTACTTAGTCCCAGGAGAGGAGATTTTTCATTATTGAAGTACCAGGACATATTCCTGATGTACTTACTAAATCATGGAATGATGATTATCTTATATAGGTTACTGATGGAAGAATTAGACGATATGACCAAGGAACGCTCAATGTTCAATGCCCTATTCCATGCCAAGAATATTTCTGTAATGCTAAAGGTAAAGGGTGTGGCTGGAAATCAAGAAGATAAGATGGTGGCCAAGAATAGTGTTTCTATCTCCATGGTGATTTGCTAATTCATGAAAATTAGCTGGATTCCCCGGACGAAGGCATGGGTAAATAATGAAGGAAAGGTATATGAATAGTTTGACCCTAGTACACATAAAACTAGGCTTTAAGACAAGAGAGATCCATGCCTGAAGCCCGATGAGCCAGAACCAGCTTATTCATATGAGGAGGAAGTTGAAGGTGTTGTGGACCCTGAAAGAGAGAACACCCCCATTGATTAAGTGAGTGATCCTAATTTTCCTCACAGTATTGTAGGGATATTAGCTTTCAGAGCTACTAGCTACCCAAAAAAACTCCCATGAAGAGATACAGTTTTGAAGTAAAATGATACTGAAACCTATGAAGAAGAAGAATCATATCAGAATATTGTCAAGGACACCCCTGAAGAGGATGAAGCAGATAAATATTGTGATAAGGATGAAGGAAAAGTGGTTTTTGCTGGAGCTGATGATGAGGACAATGAATAAAAAGAGCACAGTTTTAGCCCTCTGATAGATAATACAGACAAGATAGTGTCTGGTCAAGAAGTAGGAGTGGCATATACTACCATTGATATGGAAGTCATTGATGACTTAGTGGAGGATGAGACTCACCCCAGTAGTGATCCAACAGAGAAAATTGTTCTTGAATCTATTGGAGTTGCAGAAGATGCTGTGGAGTTCCCTAGAGAAGAAAAAGTAGAGGAGAATACTCAGGAGAGAGCTCTATGTGAGGGGGGCATCTTGGTTTAGTTTCTATGTTGTATGACACAGATGGATGGCCATCAGATCCAGGATACATGGTACTTGGACTCAATTATAGAGATTCTAATGATGAATACCAACCTCAAAGGGATTCTATTAACCTAACTAAAAGTATTCTAGTAGTTGTGGCTGACAATTTGGCAACCAAGGATGACCTTGAGTCCTAAAAGGGTGAAATTAAACAGGCCCTGAGAGAATCAATGGATGCTTTGAAGAATAGTCTTGTTGAAGAACATAGGAGTGCAGAGTAATCCCAAGAGTTATCTATAGGATGTGCCATGTCTATTCCAGTGCAATAAATAATGGATGAGATTGAAGTGTTCCATACTCAAATTAAAAGATGTACATGAGCTGTGGTTGCTCTCAGACAATCGGTTGCTTCATTAACCACCATGAGCAGTGCTCAAAACCATGTGAATGCTGATATTAGTTATATCAAAGAGGTATTAAAGAATTTTGTGGATGTTTTTGAGGCTTTTAAGACATAAGTCAAAGAACACATGAACAGTCAGGATGCACTTGTTCAAAAGGTGATTAGTAATTTGACTGAGTCCTTCAAAGAGATAGTAGCTTTCTCAGTCAAACACATTCCATCACCTAGCACCTCTGTGAACATTGACCAGATCAGTATTGTGATTCAAGAAGAGGTTTTTAAGGCCAGTACCAGTGGCACCTCTGATTCTCAGGTAATTGCTACCACTAGGGAAGTAAGCAGTTATGTTCGTGAACACTTGCAAGTAGCTACTGCTACTCAGGAATCCATTAAGAATAAGGTGGATTATTACTTAGAGAAGATATATACCAAGCACCAAATGACCAACCACTTCAAGATTTTGATAGATAATAAGAAGTTTCCTCTAGTGAATCAGGAATTTAGGGAGAAGGTCAGAAAACTAATAGAATCAACACCAGCTTTGGATAAATTATTTGAGAATAAAGATGATTTTTTATCTGCTATGGAAAGAGGATGAAGTATTATTATGGATTTAAGAAACCTTCTTCTACCCTTTCTCCATGTGGATTATACCCTTGTCATCATTCCTCATGCCTTACCTGCATCTCAAAAAAGTGGTTCTGCCACGATGTCTCCTATTAAAGCTTTCAGAAGACTTAATACACTGATAACTCAGGGAGCTACCCGCTACGGTCCCACATGAGATTCTGTTGCTTCCCCTCCAATCATTCATGTAGCAATTCCTAAACCTGATGATCAACCAGCTCATCCTCCATCTTCTTATTCAAAAGGGAATGATCACTTGCTGGAGGCTCATGTGGATTATGTCTGTTTATGTCTTTTGATAGGGACTATGTATTCTTTTTGGGTCATGTAATGTACTTTTTTAATACAAGTTTTCTATGTTCTCTCTATTTTTTTTTCTTTTTTCTAATCACAAAGTGGGAGAAATACTGCAATATTGTACTAATTCTAGAATAATCATGTGATTGGGGAGAAACATATCCTCTGTTGAATCTTTTCTTCCTTTCTATCTGATACCATGTACCAATATTTTATGGTTTTACACTCTTATTAATCTTTGATTACTTGAGACATTTTTGATCTATGATTGGTAACTATTTTATATATGATATCTATCATTAATACATACTGGCATAATTTGTGATTATCAAAAAGGGGGAGATTGTTGGACTCACCTGTTTTGACAATCACAAATCATGTTTCAATATTGATCATGATATATTAAGCCATTTGATAAACCTTTTTAATATGTATTTATTATTATTTTATCTTGAACAATTTATATTATTAGTATCATAATTTAATTGCATTAGCTTACTGTTTATATTTATATAAATATGAGTTCACTGTTAAATTTCACTGTTAATGGCTACTGGAATGTGCCTTCTGTTCTATGTCACCGTTATAGCTCACTATTACTCTAGGTTACTGGTCATAGAAGGTTACTGTTTAAGATCTACTATCACAATTCTACCGTTGATTTTCTTATAAAAGCTCACAAACATAAAAAAGATCATCTGTTGAGAACTTCAAAGTTCAAGTCTGCAGTTGGACATGTCTACAGTTAGTAGAAGGATGCTGCTAGAAAATTCCTACTGTCAAGATAGTCAACTGTTGTTCAAAGTCAACTGATGGAAATATTCCCATGTTAATGAAATTACTTGTTGAGATAATCCTACCAGTGGAAAGGTCACTATTACAATAGTCTGATGTTACAGACCTACCGATGAAGTCCACTGATGAGGAGATATTGTTACATAGAGTAACAGCTACTATTACAATACATCCACTAACACAAAGTCCACCGTTACAAGCCTACAAACAAAGAGCCTACCGATGAAGCACATAGTTGAATAGCCTACCGATGAAGCCCATAGTTGAATAGCCTACAGATGAAGTCCATAGTTGTAGAGACTACTGTTGAAGTATACCGTGTGACATGCATCTGCTACTAGTCTAATGATATTCTATTATCTATTTTATAAATTTAATTTATACTATCATAATGGTCATGTTTGGACAAAATCATGCTCATGACATTATTTAATGTTATTTTCTGGAATATTAGGAGAGGGTACAATGTACGAGGAAGACCACACGTGGTTGAAACATTTCTCTTGGCGGCCCCTACTGAAACAAATGAGAAGAAGCTGAGATGGAAAAGGGTATATATGTATGAATAGGGACATACATAAAAAAGATGTATGTGTGTAGACATATTGATTATACACAGAACACTCATAAGAGAGAAACATACACAAACTGAAGAAGAACACTCATGCACTCATTATGATGAACAGAGAGCTTCACGAAGATCTATTGAAAGAACCGTTTTCATGCTATAGTGGTGTGCTGTAAAGAGCTTAAAACCCAAGAATATTATCATCTCTACATCTAGAAGTCATAAGCTGGATGTTGCGACACTCTGTTTTCGAGGAAACATGTAAAGAAGGACCAAAACTGCATTTCCATCATACTAATGAGTCAGGAGTTGATCCTCCAATAAAATAGAGCCTTCTAAACTCATCCCTAGTATTTTTAGCACTACTGTGTTTAAATACATCACATTTGTGAGCAGTGTGTATGTACACTGACTCTTTTGGTAGAACTGAGGGATACAGAAAATCCTCATACGAAATTCTCTCTATATTTAGTTCCCACGTATAACTATCGAAGAATCATGGTGTGGCTTAGTAGTTAAATTTTTCCCCCATATAATTGTGGTAGAGGTTGCAAAACCTGGACAGTTTGTGAAAACTGTTTTAAAGCCCGATACAGGCTATGTATCACTATTTAATATAATTGCTTGGTGGAAGGTGATCACCAAGTGGAGAGGACCATGTCTTGACTTAAGACTGAACATCTTGTTTAAATTGTTGTGTTCATCTTTCCATTACTCTGTTTTACATTTATCTGCTTCTTATATTTTCAAAGATAGAAATCTGTTTTTACATTCACTCTGATAGTTAGTTCTGGTTAGTGTGTACGTCTGATTTGTTTAGTAAACTTGTTTCCAAAGTAGAATTAGTTCTCATTATGATTCAACTAAGGATTAATCAACCTTTGAGAACCCTGTTGAACAATAAGTAACTTATATCACTACAACCTTTATTGACTGGCAGTTTGAATTTCGGGGATTTTAATCCTAAATGTTTTTAACATAAATTCTAAATGGAACTCAATTCAACCCCCTCTTGAGTATCCAATCTAACCAACAATATTAAATTATGAAATTAATTTTTCTAAGATTCCAAAAATCTTATGCTTCATTTAATTTAACTATACCTAAATATCAATCCATCACTTGAAGTCCCACAACTATATCACAATGCTTAACTCAAAATCATTGAGTGTCTCTAGATACATTAAATGATGTCATTATATATCAATGAAGGACAACCAGATAGAGATGAAACTCAATAAAGATATTGAGAAATCATTGGGAACATATTAATCTAGTATGTATACACATTAATTTTCCTCTTTATAAGTCATAAATGAATGATAAGCTGGAGGCATGGAATTAAAATAGTCCCCTAGAGGCAAAAAATTTTAATGATTAAAATATAAATAATTCCTTCATCCAGTGACCAATCATGCTGATATTTTTATTATTAATGATAAGGAAATATCCTATTATCATTTAGGAAGATAAATTCTCCAAAATATTCCATCTAATGGGATTAGAATGGGTAAAAATTCATATGATTGATTTTGGAGGAAATTTTTCATCATCATTCCCTATAAATACGTGTCTCCTATTTCAATTCAAATAATATCAATTTCATGATGGTAGGGTATAGTTTTGATTCACTAACAACTATTCATATTTTTAATATTTATTAGTTTTGTTTTACTCATCATATCATTTATTTTATCAATTTTAAATTTTTGTGCTTCTCCCACCACATTCTCATATCAACTCCATTAAAATTAGTGTTCTATTCTTAGAATTTGTTTTTGGGAGGGAATAGAGGTTGTATTTGAGGTTAATAATGGTAAATTTTCGATTTCATTATAATATTATAGGATTTAGGTTGTGATTAAATATATTATATTGAGTTTTTTCCATGTTTTCTCTGCCACATATTTCCTCTAATTTTTAATCTATCATCCATCTAATCACTATATTTGTTATGCATATGTTGGATTATTTCATGGATACTGATGGTTGTTAATGTTTCCTCTTATATATAAATATTAAGAGGATTTACCTATATTAATAGGTTTCTATATGGAATAATAACATTTCAAATCAGAGGATGTAGTGTGATAGTTATAAATCATTACATTGAATTTAATATTGACAACCTTTTAAGAAAACATAACAGTCATTTTAACCTCCCTATAAAATTTTACATATATATATATATATCATTT
Source organism: Viscum album (assembly GCA_963277665.1). Classification (NCBI taxonomy): domain Eukaryota; kingdom Viridiplantae; phylum Streptophyta; class Magnoliopsida; order Santalales; family Viscaceae; genus Viscum; species Viscum album. The sequence continues at coordinate 1,771,874,437 of OY728146.1, read as the reverse complement.
GTTTGATATATTCCATTTATATCTATATTTATATTTTATTCATGAATTTTAAAATAAATATATATAATATTTATGTAATTTTAATATTAGTTAAATTAATAAGAGTGATAATAGAAATATAGGGTGTTGTGATAAGCCTCCATGAAATCGTACTTTGGGAGTTATTTCATTATATAAATTATTATAATAACATTTTATTACCATGGTATCGTTACAAATCTAATTTAACAATTTGGAGCCAAATTAAGGGAGTCCAAGATATTATATACAATTTTCATAAAAAATAAAAAAAATAAAAAATTTCACAATCTAATAAAATTATATTTATCGTATATATTTCATCTTTGACGTAGCGATTTATTATTTTAGTGATTTTATACGGGATGTCCTACTGATTTTTTTGAACTACCATTCATCCTTCATTCTGGAATGTAATTTTTCATTCCTAGGAGAACAATAATAAAAAAAAATTTAACCAGAAGAGATTATTATTTTTTTCACACATACTTTTTTAGTTAGAACTAAATGTAGAATTGAGTATAAAACATGATTATATAATCATGTGTAATGAGTGATTGATTATAGATTATCCTAAAGATTTCATTCAAGTTGATATTATTATAATAGAATAACATGATTCTAATGGAATTGAAGCGATTTTATTGAATCTAAAAATTTAATTGGTCTTATTATATAATAAAAAGAAAAATAATCTCTTATGTACATTACTATTCCTTTTGATGAATTTGTAAAAGTCCATGATGGGATAAAATTCCAATGATCTATCATAAGGATATAATGTTTCATGAAGTACTATATAACAGGGATTCTATCTTCATTGAGTTATTATGTTTTATTGTTATTAAGGTTTAATTTTTTTTGGAATTACTATTTTCATAATATAATGAAAAAAATTCACAAGAGCTAGCCCTGAGTATTGAATTTTAAGAGTCCACAAAAGTAGTGGTAGTAATCAAATTTGTTATATTATTACTCATTCTCAAACAATAGAATATGCATCATATTAAAAAGGGTCATAAGTTTATGTACTATATCCATGGTTTCCAAAATAAGTAGTTCCAATCCAAGAATTTGGAAGAAATTGTTTTTTTGGGTTCTTGATTATGAAACCACATCTACATTGAGATTGGGGTTAATCGAAATGAACTTCCTAGATTTGGGTAACCAAAACATACCACCCACATGGTTTTCTAAACCATAAACTATAATCCTTTCCCTTTCCATTTATATTTCTTATTTTTATTATGTTTTTAATTATTTCACCACTTTTAAAATAATATTTAGAATCTAGGATCATAAGTCAATATTTTTACAAATTTATTAGGTAGTATATTTAATTATATTTTATTTTTTACCCTTATTTTTATTTTTTATTGAGCATAAGTGAAATTTATTGTATTTAATTGTGGGGGAGTTTCAAACAACATAATTTTTTTAATGTTATTTTTCATTATTTAATTTTAATTGAACCATGATATTGATTGAATATTAATATTATTCTTTCAAAAATTAATTTTTTTGAAGAAATTATAAGGGCTTAATAAATACATTTGAAATTATTATTAATGTGAAAAGTTTTTCGATGAATTTAATTATAAAAAATATTTATGAGTTTTATTTTATTCCCAAAATCTATTCCCATGAAAAACTAAATCATCATATTTTTCTATCCCTGTGTTGTATTTTGAACAATTTTGACATTTTTTTCCAAATACAAACACATTATTTAAGAAAATCGGAGGTTTTTTTGGGGCTAACTAGAACTATTATTTTTCTTTTTCAATGAATCGGACCGGATGGAATGTTTTTGATATAAATGGGATTTCCTTGGTAAACTTTTAATGTGAAAAATACCTTCACATATATCATTTAAAACATAGATTCCACAAATTAAATAATAGTTTAAAGAAACATTACAAGACAATAGTTCCATACCTACCCCCACTATTTTTATTTTTGGATGGAGATTTCATGAATGAGTACAGGGTAAGGGCATTTTGATTGTGTTCTTTGGGAAGTTTTCCATTTTTCGGTGGAGTAAGGTGTTTGTCGTTATTTTTATATGTAGAGAAGTAGAAAAATTGGAATTATATTTCATTTATTTATCCTCTATTTTTATAATCAAGATATCCATCAAAAAAATTAAAAATATAAACATAAATATTAATAAATGAAACACAAAAAAGTTTAATTATTCACAGCCTTTAATTTGATGACTTATTCAAACACAAAAATAAATATAATGAATTTTAAGTCATTATTTTTATTAAAATTTTATTTAATCTTCTATGAATAAAAAATAAAAAATATATAAATATTTTTTGATATTAATAATAATAATGAAAAATGGGATAACTGGGATGAAATCATACATTGTAATTGCTACATGGATCCTATCCCATGGCATAAAAGGGGTTGGTGTTTCATGAAAAATATTTATAGGGATTGAGTGAGTAATATATATTGTTTTCACATTAATATTCGTGAAATATTACATAATATTTCAACCTCATATTTATAGTATGATTATCATGAATTCTTTTATCACCAACCTTAATACATTGAAAATAACCAGAAAATTCACCATGATTAAATTAATTTACTTATTTTACAATGTAGATAAATAAAAACTTACACAAGCCTATGGTAAAGAATACATTTTTCCTATGTGAGAATAAATGTAGAAAAAATTATCTTGAGTGAAGAGTGACATAAATTCAATAAGAGGTAGGTTGTGATTGGGTAATGGGAGGACTATTTATGTTGGAAAAAAAATTAAAATTCATGGTTTGAAAATTAAGGGGATTTTCTTTATATATTATAAAGATGGAAATGTATTTTTGAAATATTATGGACGTTTTATCATATATTATTTTGTTATAAATTTTGATTTTAATATATGATGAGGACTCAATAGTTAAATAGTTATGTGTGGGGGATTTATAAAGGTAATATTTTCATAGAATTATGAAAATAATTCGAAATTTATATCCCACCATATTCTTATTTATATTTCAAATTGTTACATTTTTAATTTTTAGTAATAATTTTACTGTAATTTAAAAAATGGACTATGTTTGGATTTTGTTTTTCAAATTTTTTCTTAGATATTTCATTAAAACGTTTTCTTAAATGAGATATTATGAAATTTAGTCTTATTGTATTCTATCCATCATGAGATTCATTTCATTCAATTAAACATAAATATAAATCCATGATTTGATGGACTAAATCTATCTCAAAATTCTCACCATGAAATCTATGCATATATCTGAATACATTACAAAAGGAATAATATATAAAAGGGAGATATAAAAATGATGTTGAAATTTTATAGTGATATATAGAGAATCAAGGGAAAAATTTAATTTACTATAGATCACATAAATGGGAATCATCAGAGTTTAAACTTTAATGGAAATATTCATCCTTGTACTATAAATAGTCAAATAAAAATAATTGATTTCATAGTGTAAAAAATTAAAATGTTTCCCAATTAATCAATTATAGGGTCTACCAGGTGTAGTCATTCAGATGAAATATTTTGGAAATGAAATTTCTTACTTCATTACCTATAAATATGTATGATCTCTCCTACAATAAGGTATACCAATTTTCATGTGGATTATGTGGTGTTTGTTATATAATTATTCTTAGAAATGTTAATATATATTTTTTTATTGTTATTATACTTATCTTTTTGGGTAATTTTAATGTTTTTGTTTCTTTAACTGTGTAACCTTATCAACCCTAATAAAAATAGAGAATTATCCTAGGAGTTTGTTCAGGGGGGATGTCTCGTTATATTTTATTGATCCTATTTTTAAATTTCCTTATTAATTTATATGCATTTTATAGGTTATTAAACCAATTACAGTGAGTGGTCTCCACATTTTATCTTCTATGGATTTATTATTCTCTTTATTCAATCATTTTTCCCTTAATTATAAATGTTTTTCTTATCATGGCGTATGGATTTGGTGACAATGTTCTATGAATAAATTTTAGATATGATGTTCTGATGTGTATTTCTATATATTAAGTGGTCTCTGTATAGTTTTAAACAATTTATATTTAGTGTATTTCATGTGACAATTCTAAATCACTACATTGAATTGAATATTGAAATGATTTTCAACAACATTATTAATAATATAAACCACCCAAAAAAATTTCCATTATTTATTTCTAACTCATTTTTTACATTAAATAAATATATATATATGTATAATTCATTTATATACAGCCGGCAATATTACATAATTTATTTTTATTTAATGTATTATTATCATATTGAAGTTATACACTATGCAAGTTGTGATTGGTCTCATTAACATCGAACTATGGATAAGAAAAATATATTTTTCTATTGTTTAATAACAATTTATCATTGAGGGCACCATAAGAATCCCATTAATCAATTTTGATCAATTTTCAAGGAGTGCAAGAGCTTGTAAAAATTGCTTTTCTGAAATTAAAAAAACCAAAAAATGAAAAACTAAATACAAATATTCATTATATGACATTGTTTAATTTAGTTGACAAGAAATACTTCATCATTTTTACTATTCTTTTAAGTATGATTATTTATATATCTGGGATCATTATTTTATAACATAAAGTACATAAAACCATATAAAAATAATAGTGTTGAGAAAAAAATTGAACGATCATTAATAATGAATTCAATAATCCAATGTCAAATGGGCACAAAAAAGAACAAAAGTAAATCTTCCCATTCTCGATAAATATTTAACCACCTACATATAAAGTTGATTAAATAGAGTTATATATGAAGGTTATAATTAATTATCCAATCACTATCTTTTTCCTTAATTTGATGTTGTCCTTGTTGATGTCATTCCCGTTGAGAAAATTGTGGGGGGAAAATATAATACTAAATATAATTTGATATATTCTAATGAATCAGAAAAGATAATTTATCATCCCATATTTTATGAAGTTTAATTGGATCCTATGAACATCTCTCTTATATTTAAATAATTTGAAGAAAACACTACAAATAAAGAATTCCCATTTGTCTTGCCGAAAGTGATTATGTTTCAATATGAACTACATGAAGGGGTATATTTTATTATTGATTCTTCATGTTTCAATCTTATTCAAGTGTTTTTTTCTAACTTCCTCTTTGTATAATTATATGAAAGATCATAACAAGATATATCTTTAACTGTTGATGTGGAATATGCCACAGAAGTAGTGGCTGTATATAAAGATAACCCATTCTTCATAATTTCCCAATACTTTATTTATACCACATTAAACATTTTGTACAGTTGATATAATCATTCAATGGGTTCGTAAAAAAATATTTTAGGAATCAATGAAAAATAAAAAATATTTAATTGTGGTTAATTATTATGAAAACAAATCCAGAATTACATGGGGGATTATCAAATACAATTTCCCAACTAGGTGTAGTAAAAACATAACACTATCATGGGGTTCCAAACCATATATAATACCCTTTTTCATATTAATTTATTTCTATTTAATTTTAATGTTTTTTATTACTTCATTCTTTCATAGAAGAAGTGTCAGTAGCTAGGATCATAACTCATAGCTCCAACTAAAAAATAATTTCATGTTGCAACTCAACTTTTATTTAGATTTTTTAGTTATTTTTATTTTTTGTTGATTATAAATGAGTAGTGGTAAATTTATTCGGAGGTAGGGGGATTTCATGATACATAGTTTTCTAGGTTTATTCATTTAATCTATAATATTTTTGAAACCTTGATATTCATTGTATAATTTTATAATTTTTGAATCATCATTTTATTTTGATTGACTTATCATGAATTTTTAATAAATAGATTTATATGACTCTTGATGTGTTAATTATTTCTTTGAATTAGAAACTTAAGAAATTGTATGAGTTTGAATGTTATGTGATCATCATTTCCATTAAATAATTACTATTAAAAATATATTATTTTACATTAGTAATTTCATCTTAGTTTTTTTATGAAACCACATAGATGATTTTAGGTTGGAAGTTTTAACATCAAATTTCATTAAAACCATCATTAACAATCAGGAACATCGTCTTCTGATTTAATCTTAGAAAAATTAAAATTTCAAATATATGAAAATAGATTATTATTAGCAGGGTTAATTAAAAATGACATTTAAAATAATAATAAAAAATTTAACAGATTTTTGTTGAAAAAATAATTGATAAAATTATATTCATTAATGCTGGTTTTTATAAAATGAAAATTTAATAATGAATAAACTTTACATGTATCATTGGATTATATAAAAACCAACATTATATGGATTTTATAAATTATAATAAAAACTGAAGCCCTTATTTTTTATGTCTCTAATAGCCCCCTCTCAACCAACCATCCATTAAGACTGTCACTGATATTTCAATGACCTTCACTTCTCACCTAAAGTCAATTTTCATCCATTTTCCACATTCATACAATATAAATCCACTATCTATTAGCTCTCAACAGACTATAAAACCAACTAATTGGATGACTGCCTACAACCTCAATTATTTCTTGAAGTCAATTTTCATCAATTGTTTATGTTTGTTCTGTTTTATATTTGATTTATGATCATGATAAAAGGATCATATAACCATTATAGTAAACTTCTATCTATGATTTGATGTTTTGGTTGGGATTATTTACTTCTTTTTTAGACATTTTAAAATCAGTATTTCATCATTACCTACATTTATATAGATTTTTATTGAGATTATATTCTTTTTGGATTCATTTTTTTACCTCGATCCCAAAACTGCATGTTTTATTGAAAAAAATTTCTATATTTTTGTTATAAATTTTTTTGTATAATTTTTTTCTATTTTTACAGTTTTTTTAATAATTTTTTTTATAATAATTTTTAGAATCTATTTTTCATAATTTATTTATAATATTTTGGATATTAATTATTTATAAGACATTATGTAGTTGTTAATAAATTGTTTTAAATACTTTGTTTAATAATTGTTTTCAGGTTATTTTTGTATAATTATATTTATAATTTTTTTTGGGAATTTAAGAAAAAATTTGTGTAATTGGTTTGAATTTAATTTCATCTAATGATTATTTCTCTTATCATAGTTTTTTTGACGAATTATATTTAATTTTTTATTATGATCATTGTTTGTTATGATAATTTTTTTAATTAATATATATTTCGTTATATATTATATATAGTATATTATTGTTTGTTTTTTAATTTTAAATTTAAAATATTTATAAATTTTTTAATTTAAATTATTTTTTAATCTTTTAGACAAATTAGGTATAAATTTTCGTTATTTTTGTGATAAATTATGTAAAATATGTTTTGATTATTTTGTATAATATTTCGTTATGATCAAATGGTTTTCAATAATTTATTATTTTGATAATATGGTTTCAAATTTTAATGTTATCTTTATATTAAAATATATATTATTTAACAGTTTATATGTTTCAATATATTTTCCTTTTATATTGTTGTCTTAGGAGTTTAAATGATCTTAATTGGATAAATTTACAATGAAGCAATAATTAATATGAAAAAGAAGTTAATAATTTATTTTAATTTTTAGCTAAATCTTCAAAAAAAAACCATTTTATTTTATGCCCATGTTGGAAATATCTGAATATGATAAAGTTAAATTCAATAGAAAGCATGGATCGTCTCATTTTCTATTTTTTACGCTTAACTATACATATTTGATCATCCATGTTGAAATAATGGGAAATTCAACATCTAATATTGAGTAAAATATTTAGAATGAGATAGTAGGTCATATTGAAGAAAAAATTCATGATGTTAGAATTATAACCATTTAATAAAAAACAACTATTGAATGAGTTCGTGGGTATAAAAGAAAATTCATTATAATTTTTTTCACTATATACATAATTTTATTATATGTTTTTATAATTGTTAACTTGAAAGCAATAAATATCTAGAGTGATAAAAGTATGCCTTAGTTTCTTGCTGTTTTAAAATAGCTACTTCTTAAAAGCCAACATGATTCCAATTTCAAATTACGTGGAAAGTAAAATGTTATTACCAATTCTTTTGGGCTATAAAAAGAATAATTTTTTTCCAAGGATTTTGTGTTGTATAGGAAATAACACAAATGTTTATTAAGCCGTCAAAAATGTGAGACTTCACAATGTATTGTGGATTAAACATTGAACACTATTTCATTATTATGTACTAGAATGTTATCTCCTGTATATTGAATTTGGTAAATAAAAATGATTCATTACAACAATTCCTTCTTATAATAATAACAATACTACTCTGATTCATTCTCTGGTATAATAATAAAATCTCATGATAATGCAATTCGGTACCTTCCAATGATCCCTTGATTGAAGTTTATAATTTCAAATTCAATTTATTTAAAAATATTATGCTTTTGTTGTGACAAGAACTTCTATTTTGGTAAAATACATATTCTTATTGATTTAACATAGTATAATATATTCGATAAAAAATTTACTGATTCAGGAATGGAATTTGGAAATCTCATAATTTGATAGTTTATAGATAGAATGAATCCTTATCTGAGCGTAAGTTTCCAACATAGATCATATACTATTTTTATGGCATCTTACAACATGGCCCCTTAGATATTAAATGGGAAATAACATGTTATAATGATATTTATTATCTCTATAAAAAATAATTCTGAAAATATTTTAATGTGCATCTTTCTAAACTTATTGATGATTTGATGCTTTAATGGGAGATTGGTGTTATAGTTTTTGATGTATATAATATATATTATTTTATTTTAACTTTTATTATAATGTTAACTATAATTGAATTTCATGTATATAAAAATTTATCTAGTTAAAATGTTTTGGGACATAAATAAGGTCTAATTTTTGAATAAGATATGTCAACTTATGAATTACCCAATGGAAGAATAAAAATGTGAATGAGACATCTATTATTCATTCACATTTATCATCATTATTGTATATTTAAAAAAAATACGGATTAATAAGAATATAATCTATCCCCAAGACCATTTTCAGTTGAATAATATTATAATAGGGTTTAAAATATTGATATTACCTTACAGAATAATGGTACATCAAGTCAAATTAAATTTTTAGGATAAGTATTTCATTTTAAGAATACATTATTGGATAATTTTTTAGATAAAAAATTTCACTGAAATAATGAATCACGAGACTATAATATGTGAAATTTTTATGAGATGATTTTATGGCATAAAAAAATTATAGATTACACACAATATTGGATGTGATATCACTAGGAATATGATTCTAATTAGCTCCACTATGAAAGTAAACATGACATATTTACCTATATATTGTCTTATAATATGGAAGAGTGAGAAGAACACTTTTTTACTATCTTACTATTATTAATGTTCTTAAGGGTATTCTAAAAATGAGATGATTTTTTTATTAAATGGTTGTAATTTAATTGGTAATAAATCTTATGACTTTTATTTAATGTTGAAACTACTTCTATTTGTCACGTTGTTTCATATATTGCTGAAACTTATTTGAAATATTATCCACAACAAATGATTTTTTTGAAATCCTTTTGTAAAAAATCCATTGATCCAAATTGTATTTATATATTAAAAAATGAAGCTAAAACTATACTTTGGGAAACATAAAATATATTTCCCACCTATTTTTTATGATACAATTGTTAATCGAGTGCTTTATCTTGTATATGGGATTAGAATATGTGGTCGGATTTATTTTTTGTTTCTGATCATTTTGAATGATATATAAAATCATTTTGAATGATATATGATATCATTTAAGGGATATGTTAAAAATAAGTTTTTAATAGTGCATATACTTTTAAATAATATTTATAAGAAGAGGTGATTTAGTTATGTTCTAATTATTTTAAAGAAGTGGAGAAAATTGTTCGTCAAATATTTCATTATATAATATTTGATAGTGAATTTATATATATGTAATCCATAAAGGTAAATTTCAGAGAATATGATAATGTTTTATGGACACATTTATATATTTTGAATAACACAGATGAGGTTTAGCCATATATATCATCACATATTTCAGAATTAATGATATAATTTCTTAAATGAAATGAATAATTGATGATGATTATGCGTAGAAGACATTTTCATCATGATGTAAATATAATGTAATCATAGATATATCTGCACCGACAACATTGAAATTGTTTGAAGGGGATTATCTTTTCATTTAATGACATGGTCTAGTTTTTATAATAATGGGTACGCATTTAATATAAGATGTTTAGATAACAACAATTACATTTAAAATTTATAGTAATGTTCACTACTGAAGAACTGCTTTTTTTTGAGTAAAATACATAAAAACAAAATTTCTTCAAAAAAAACACTTGTATTAGTTATTAAGGATATATGAGAAAATTAATAAATGAAATCTTGAGTGCAATAATTTAAATGAAACATGATTGGTTGTAAATGTTGATTGAAACCTGATTATTCTGGGATTACAATGGTTGATTATAAAATATTTAGTTGTTAAGTGGAATTATTTATCATGGAGACTCATGAAAAAAAATATTTTATGTCATTTACTAGGAAAATAATTTATTTTCATTCATTTTTGTAGGGAAAATAAGTCATAATGGTTATCATGACAATGATGAAGATGTGTATTTATATGAGTATTAATTTTTCAATTACGAGTTTTCGGGAGGATAAGAATGACTACAATGAAAAAATAATCCATGATATATGAAATTATCAGGATTAAGGGATATTTGAAAACAATTACCCTCCTAGTTGTCCAGGTATGTATTTCTATTTGAATTCTTAATTAGAAAAATTATATTTGTAAACTATATTTCTTCATTAATTATTTAAATTTAAATTTTATATTTTGTAATTATTATTATGATTTTTGTATTAATTTTTTTATTCTGCAGCCGGGATAACAATTTTTTATTGGAAAACATAAAATAAATCACGTTGTTTTGGTTAAAATTTAAAGTATAATGACACTTTTTAAATTTTAATATTTAAATTTTTTTATTTGTATATAATTTTTCAATTAATTTAAATATAAAATAGTTTATCATGAATATTTTGTGGTTATGAATTGTGATTTCTATTTTTTAATAATAAAAATTAGTGGCACTGATTTTTTACATAATTATTTTGGTAATAATTATATTTATATATATACATTTCTAATAATATAATAGTACGTAGAATTTTATTACATGTTCATATTTTAATGTCTGACAAAGAGGAAGCAGACCATTTACAAAGGTATGTTTATTTTTTCAAATAATTAATCATCCAGAAACAAAATTATTTACAAAAATTATTTTTTTAATTTTAAAAAAAATAGGTTGACTCCTGACATTCCACCAGCTAATTCACCAAATATAGATTAATCTTCTTCCTCTTCTATAGTGAGATGAATTTACAATGTTCGTGAATGTGGGAGTATGTGTCTTCTAAATGTTTCACTAGACTGTGGTTACAATATAATTTAAATTTGTCTTGTTGATAATAAAAAAACAATTATCCAAAATGATATGAATTTTACCATTTATATCAACATGTAGATCAACTATAGGATTATCATTTAATATCATATTTGGAAGTCTGTAAAAAAGATGATTAACCAACAACTGTAGGAGTGTGTAATGGTCAAATATATCATTTAATTTTTTATCTCATATTTTGTATATTTTATATATTAAATGAATATTAATTTATTTATTTATCTATAGATGAAAATTACATTAAGATACCCATAAGAAATTTTAAAAATAATGTCATCATTATATGTTGTCTGATAGAGAGATTTGAAAAAACAATTGAATGAAATATTGTTTTTTGGATGTCAAAAAATTCAAACCCATGCCTAATGTATGGGTTTATAAATGTAGATACATGGAATAAAATTTTCTCTAGCACCTATGATGATGGTAAAAAAATTATTTAATATTTGTAATTTTTTTATATTAACAGATTACTTTTAGTTTATTATAATATAGCTCGCAACCTAGATAAATCTTCATGAAATCTAATTCTAGAAGGTATACACTCAAAATATATCATGTGGATGGTGTCATTTATTTGAGGAGAAATTTATTGGAGAAAGGATTGTTTCATTAATATCTCAATCAAATAGTGGGTAAGAATAATTACATTTCAATCATTCATCTCACCTAATTCACCATGAAAAATGGAAAAGAGAGAGATGAAAAAATAAAAGTATTTTACAAATACCTATCAGGAATTAAAATGATTTTTTATGAAAATACATCTATGTTTCGAAGAATTTTTTAATTTTTAATTAAGAACACATAGATATAATTTTAGATTTTCATTTGTGGATGATGATTATAAGAAAAAAACATGGTCTTTTATTTGGGAAGGTAGGCTGGATATTTTAGAGACTTATTTAAGAAATCATTAACTCCCTAGACGTATAACAGGATTTGAGTTGCATGTTAGTGTTAAGAATTATTTTGTCAATGAAGTTAGGAAATCAACAGACCATGAAATTTATTACATAAAAGTTGAGATCGAAGGTATGGAAAAAATAAATTGATGAAAATTTCAACCATTTTTAGAGAAAATTTTCCAAAAATTGATGACACAATATGAACATTAAATTATTTTAAAACATATTTCACTTGTGGATCCTGAAAATATTTTATGTCCTACACATTCATCCAAGCCAATGTAACATACCCATCATATCTTCTCGAATTCTCCACCAACTCGTTTGGAGATGACCATTTTAAGTGACATATATTCTATAGAGGCCAATATACATTTTATAGTATATGGTAACATATATATTTTATAAGATTCTATACCTCACCATCCTAAATAGTTGGATCATGTACGAATATCAACAGATGATATTATTGATCCACCTGGTCCAATTCAATGTTCCATTGAGGTGTTTTTCTAAATTGTAGATAGTATGGGTAATTTTTACATTGGTCAGCTATCCATTATCATTATTTGCCATATATGGTATGTGTTTTTTTATTATTAATTATAATTGATTAAAATTTACAAATATGTTATTTTGAATTTTATTTTATATAGGATTATATAAAATATAAATAATTAGTAAAAATGATATAAAATGTTCTCGAACCAATAATATTATATAATTTTGATATTTATAAAAGGAGAAAAAGAATATCCGGGATTTATTTTTCATTTGATATGATTTATATTATTTTCATGAGGACTGGTATATGCGGTAGAGACTATCATTTGTGAAAATTTTAAAAACAGATTTCATGGATCTAGTTAATTATTTTGATCTCATTATTCCTGTGGTGTAGTTGTTTTATTTATAAATAGACATATATTTATATTTTTTTCATTAAGTACATATAATTTGAACAGACATACTATATTGATTATTTAAAAATTTATTAACAGAATATTATTCTTCAAAATGATAGTACTAGTGTTTATGTTATTTCAGATTCAAAATTCATTTCAATGGAAATGAAATATATATCTGATAAATTATCCAACCATGAGGTTTGGTGATTTTTATTCATTGCATGATGGGTTATAACACTTAAATGACTATGAATTAATATTCATTATAATTTCATTAATCATGAACATTTTATATTGGATAGGTCATTGGGTGTTATGAATATTTTTCCCAACTGAATTCATATTTTATTTTTTTCCAGTTTATTAGGTGGATTTCCTAAAAAATTTACATATTTTTTGAAATTTATATTTTACTATTTACATAAGTTTATATTTATAATTATTATTGTTAATATGATATATATATATATATATATGAAAATGAAGGTCATTTAAAAGGCTTAAAAATGATCATTTCTCAAAAAAATCAAACAAATACAATCTAATACGCGGATGAAATGGTAAATATTTTTTGTAATATAAAATAATTGGTCTTTTTTATATATTTATATGTTGGATTTCATATTCAATTAAAAATTTTATATCTATAGTTACATCCTAAAAAAATATGAGTGTAATGTAATTATTTTGTTTTAAGATTCATGTTTTAGATAAACACAATAAAGTCAATATCTGAATTTTATAAGGCTAGTTATATTAAATATTTTATTATTTATATAAAAATAGTTATTGTATATCATATAAAGTAAATTGTTATTTTATATTTTAAATGATTAATTTTCATATATAAATGACGAATATACCCATATTTACAATCTTTTACTAACTATTTGTAATGTAGGATTTTGAATTAAATTACCATGTTTCTATCTTATAAGTATAGTTAAAAATATATGTATTTTGAAAATAAATTTCTTTTTTAAGATGATATATTTTGTTAGATTTTAATGCGTTGTTATATTTTTTATAAAGGGTTTTGGATTTATAAATAACCCTTCACACTAAAAAATTCATTATATTGCTAGAAATGTATATTTAATTAATTTTTATAAAATGCATAATTATAAAATAATTTTTTTATTCAGGTTTTTAAATTATTTTGTTTTTTATATTCTTCATAAGTTTCTTTATGTCTCTTTTAATTAAATATATGGTAATCTATATTTATACATGTTTTTCTTCTTTTAGTTGGAATATAGTGTTTTCTTTTATAATGATTTAGTTTTCCTTTTGTTAGTTGATTATATAGAGTATATAAGTATTCAATAAAATATATAGTCATGTTTGGATGTGTTTATAATGAATTTATAATGAAAAATAAGGTAGATTCCAATTTTATTTATTTTTCTAGATGTGTTAAATTTATGTTTTTTGTTACATACATTTATTTTTATTAATAACGTATATATTATATTGTGTTATTGAATTTTTCAACTGGAAGAAATATGTTTTCAATAAATATGTTGGCGCATAATTTAAATTTAAAATTAAAATTTATTCATTACAATTTAAAAAATTATTCATTGTTTTTAATATATATTCAATTGATTTGGGATTCTGTAGCATTATTTTTAAAATTAAAGTTCACTTTTTAAATTTTTTCATTTAATCTTCAGCTGTGTGAGATATAAATTAATTTTTTATTGGTTTTTTTAATTCTCATGAAATTTATCATTTGATGGTGGTTAATGATATATGGTGTATATATTCTAATTTGAGTAACATATGGATTCAAACCCAGTAATTCAATTTTAAACCATGTGTAATGTTGTATCACCATAATGAACTCAACAGAAAGAATAAAGGATAACCTTGTGTGAGTAAATTATAATTTATTAGGTATGAATTTTTATTGAAATTATAAATAAAATTATTTTTAATTTTTTTTTTGATTTAGGTTATTGATTTTTGTTTTTATTTACAAATGTGACAACCCATAACATTAAAATGTTCCCCATTATGAATTAATTTAGTTTTTTCATCCTTCCCTTATATGGAACCCTAAGTCATCCTATGTTACAGACAATATCAATTTCCTTTGATTGCATGTAATAAACGTGAGGCCAAGTATATATGTGTATATAACGTCATAAGAGGTTAAATTATATTTATTTTTTACATTATATATTCAATAATTATTATTATATAGAACCAATCAATTTTATAGGCATAATAAATGAATAAATACAATTTTATGCAAAAATGGTGATTTATTCAAATATGATGTTTTAGGTATTTTAACAGAAATGCTATTTGAAAACCTAACTTTTTAATCTTTTATAAAATTTATTCTAAAAAATAATCTTAATTTTTAATGTAATAACATAAAAATTATCTTCATGTTATTTTTTGATATGTTTCTATGAAGTTTCATATTTCTAGGGAATAATGAATATACAATGTTTTAATTGAATTTTTTGTATCATCTATGAAATTTATAAGGTTAAATTAGATATTGAATTGTTTTTAATGTAAAATTATTTCAACATTACAAATATTTATACAATTTATTTCATTGGAATAATTTTTATATTCATTTTAGAGATAATAACCGAGTGATCTTTCTAACACATTCACTTTAAATCCCCATCATTCAGTCATGTCTACAAGATTATAATTAAATTAATTTTATCCACTTTGGTGAATTGAATTTGGAAAATTAGGTATAAATATTTGGAATTAGTATATTATTTATAGTCAAATATGTTAAATATAATTTTATACAATAGTTATTAATGAATGTAGTCGAAATAATGTAGTGGGATTATTGTTAGAATGATCATACTAAATGATTAAACACACAATATAAAGTGTGTAAATGACCCAAACCTATCAATTACTCTTTATATTGACACATTATCACCCTACAACCCTATTCCCTAATTTTTATGAGTTAGGGGAATACTATTCATTTAAAGTCACTTATATAACATGTTACCTTACAAAAAAATAAAAAAAAGGAACCTTCCCTATCATTAACACTTCTAATGATTTTTGATAGTGAAAAAAACATATTATCAGCTATAAAATTATTTTTAAATTTAAATAAATTTTAATTATAATGATAATTATTTTTCATTTTTTAGATATGATATAATTAAATTAGACTCTTAACAAATGAAAATGAAGGGATTGTGTAGTTAATAATTTAATAAAATAAATTAACAAAAAACTATTAAATGTAAGGTATATTTATTGAATTATTTTGATATATTATTTTTCTAGAATAAAATATAATTTTACATAACTTATAACAGAATATGATTTTTTTCTATGGTTTTTTTGTTAAAATATTAAATCTAAATAAATAATGTCAAAATTCACAATAATGGTATATTACTATAAATAAGTTTTAAATAAATTATTTAAAATTAATAAAAATACTGTAATATTTCAGGTGATTTTTTAGTCTGAATAAATATAAAATATTGTTAATCGTATACCAATTTATCTTTTATAATGAACATACTGACACCTAAATTTTCAAAACATTTCTATCATGGTTAGGGTTAATGCAATGTTCTGAAACATACATACGTTCAAAATGTATAAATATACAAAACATATGGGATTTTGATCTCTTTAATTAGATGTAATATTTTATAATCCTTATGTATAAATATTAATATAATTATTTATTTAATTTATTATTAATAGGAAAATTCTATAGGTTATAATACTAGGTACCTAATTGAAAAATGAAATTGAAAAAAATAAGGAAACATAATGAGTAAAGAATACAATGATTAAAATTCTTTTATCATTGAGTGTTATGATTGTATGTTGACCCAAAATTCCCATTAATCTATTATTTTTTCATTTTTGAAGAACAGTTATTATAGGAAACTTTCCAATATTGTATACCTTTTGTATTTACATGAATTTCCCTCCTCTACAATAAATTGGAATTCACTCTTCTAAATACATGAACATTTCATTACACATTGACATGTCTGATCCCTTCACAAATAAGTGATCAAAATTACATCCCTCACCCAAGAAGCCTTGATTTTGGAAAAAATGAAACCCAAGAATAATTATGCTATAAATAAAAAAGATTTACCCAATGAAGAGGTAACATTCCGAGAAAAATTCATTAGTTGTATTTATTTCTCCCCCTCATAAATTATCATAAAATATTTTTTTAAATAATATAATTTGTATACTAAATTTAATAATATATTTTTATTCTTATGATTAATACCTACAATTTTACACATTTCAATAAAATGGGATACACAATCATCATTCTTGTGCATGGCAGACCACCACCTTGTGAACTAATGTAGTTTGTTCCTCCGTTACCACCATTGAAAGTGGAAAATGAAGATTTATTTATATTTTATATTAAATATATAATAAATTCATAATATATTTATGGTTATTTAATTATTATATAACAAATACCACCTTGATTTACATTATGTTGGAATAACATAAACTAATTTCTGGGCTTGGGTACAACTGCCTATTCAATGTCACGTGATGTGTTCACACATTTCATTGAATGAATTAAAGAATGGTTAAATGTATATATGTGATGTTTATGAGATAAATATGTCACTGAAATTATAATATTCCTACATATAATTTACTTTTATTTATTCTAATATGAACATAAAATGGAAAAAATATTCATGAATATGTACGAACTACCATTTTTATGACCAGTGTGTTTTATTTATTATCATCAAACATTATGGTCTACTAAAAAGAAATATATTCTTAATATTTATAATCATGACATCGTTGATTACTTTATATATTTTATTAAATCATTACCTATGTAATAGGAATACAAATTAAAGTCAAAACATACAAAAAAACATGAAAATGATAACCTAAAATTATAAAATTATTGATTGATTATTAATGACTGGTTTATGAAATTCTATAATAGATTTCATATGATTTCATTAATATTTACATGATTAAATTAAATATTAATAAACATTTATAAATTTGGATAAAGAGAATTCAAAGAAAATGGATTGTAAGGTAATGTATTTACTCTCAGTTTTTTTCATATTTGAGGTATATTCCATATTCACAAATTATATTTTCCATTGGTGTATATACTATCCCATTATAATATAATATCATGATTCAATCATACTTCATTGTAATTAATTTCACAAATGGTATTATCTTATCCAAAGGTTTTTGAATAAAAAATGGCCACGTTGTAAAAGTAATCATGGAAATCTCAATTTCTTTTATGATTGTTAACTTTATCATAAAATAGTCAAATTATTGTAATATTTTTCATTATAAATTAAATTTATATTAGATATAAATATTCATGTATGATGGATATGATTATTTCCTATATAATATTCCATTTTTACATATAGGTTTAACATTATAAAATGATTAATTGTGAAAATGTTGATAAATCTTTATCTTTTACTCAATACATATATTTCATAAGGAACATTCATTATGAATTGAATCAATTATTCAATATATTTGTATTGTTTTGGAAAATTTGGAAATAGGTTGGTGAATAGTTAAGGAAATCCTCTCAATGCATCGGTAGCCTCATCTGATGAAATCATTTGGCAAAAAACCCTTCGAAGGTGTTTCAAAGATGAATCAGAGGGGTTTATAGACAAATAAATAAATTCTCCAAAGAATTTTTATTGAAGTTATTGTTTGTAAAAATACATATTCATGATGTCTGGTAAATATTAAATTTCCTTCATTTTAATTATTATTATCCACATGGTTTTCACAATAAAAAAATCTATAGATACATTTCACTCTCATCATATTGATTTAATAGAATGAATGTTCCATTATTTTACTTTCCATAAAGATTACTCAATTTAATTTCTATTTTAATTAACTGTTAATGAGAATTTTATCTCACCATTATTTTGGTTCAATTCATTGGGTTATAATGAAGTGGTCTCTAAATAAGTCTTCATGGGTGATGAATATTAACTTTTTTATGTATTATATTTCATTTATATTGCTAATGTAATTTAGTATCATGTGTGTAATATGATTCTACAGTGAAAAAAATTGATTGGTCCTTCATGATATGATTCCTTATTATAATGTCAATGTAATAATGTATGGAAGCATCCCCAGGGCTCTATGGTTGAGGAATTATAGTTTCTATCAATGGAAGTATAATAGAATCATTTGGAAAAAGATTTTGGAATACATATATTGGATCCAATAACCCTATTCTACACAATATGAATATGTACAGAATAAAATACCAAAGAAACTGTTATTATTAATAAAATATAAGCTACAAATAAAATTTTAAATTTATGTTATCTATTTAACCATTTTTGTATTATAAATAAGGTTTCATAATGATATGGTCTAATTTAGTTACTTCCATATATTATATATGGTTCATAGTATATGTAATGTGAAAGTCATGAAAAAATGTTGTATATATGGAAATAATGTCTATATATATTATGGTCTTAATCTAATATTTACATGTGAAATAGTCTTTACAAAATTATCATCATATGTGTGCATAATATCATGTTTTAATGAGAGAGGTAATTAATTCTTTTGGAATAATGGATTCCATGTTAGGAATTAGAACAATAGTTCAATTGGAAAAAAAATATTGATAAAGGAAATAATAGAATTATGTATTTTAAAACATGTGATAATTAGGGAATGATAAACCATGGAATTTTCATATAAGGAATGTGTGTTCAATGCATGTGTGGAGAGCAAGGCCACAGTTCATGTGATTGAGAGGTTATGAAATTTCTAATGTAAAATTATTATACTGTAATGAGATTTGACACTACACTAATAAATGTCTCAATCATCAAAGGAACTTACCAAAAATGTTACATATAGATCATGGTCAAGAATCTTATACTACAAACAGCGAAGAGAAATGATTAATATGAGTTATATTTGATTCTAAAAATATGTAATTTGATTATTTTATCAGTAAAATAATATTTATATGTATTATGTAATATTGATTGATTTTACGACATTACTATTTGTAATAATGTTTTGAATTGTACCATGAAACGTGATTCAGCGGAAAGTTGATCTATATGGAAAAACATGTTTAAGGGAAATATAACCGTTAATTTGTTCTTATTAGTGAGATAAAACTATTGGAATAATGATATGATTGATTTGGATAATGTATATTAGATAGAACTAACTACATTCAAAGTGATTAATGTTTTCATTAAAAAGTGGTCTATTCCATCACTGCTAGAGTTTATAACATTTTTGGAATTGAACAATATATCTAATAATATATGTTTTAAATAAGTAATAATGAACCAAGGATGTTTTAATTTTTTTTATGGTAATCCATGTTACAATGAAATTAAAATAGAATACACGATAATGGTGAGAATTTGTTTGGTATGTGATGATTAATGTTCTACTTCGTGTTGATTAAAGATCAATGATAAGATCATTTTGGATATTCGTTGCCCTTATTCTTATAGTGTTAGATCAAAATATTTTGAAAATGATAAACATTAATGAAATGGTTTATTTTTAACTTTGGATGAGGTTTTAGATATTAATGTTCTACTTCAATAAAGGATACAACATGGGCAATAGATAATGTATAAATAGTCCAACGAACAACTAAAGGATATGATTGTGCATATGTAATAGAAACATATCAGATATATATATATTGAAATATTATTAGAATGATTAATTAATATTAAACACTAAGAAATTCATATTTAAATAAAAAAGCTTACCCTCTGACATTTAAATCAGATTAATTAATTGATCTTTTACGTCACCGCAAATTTATGGTTTTGAGGCCCTTCCAATTTCTGTTAATCATGCACTTTATTTTTTTTACAATGAGTATAGTTACATAATCTTTTTATCCATTTCCATGTTTTAATAAAAAAATATTATCTCCTTTATGTGATTTACTTACATGACCATCATAGTTCATTATCCCTATTATTATGAAAATATTTAATTACCCTTTTAATTATGAGGTTTATTCATAAACGTATATTCAAATTAGAATCCCCAAATTATTGAGATCATGTTGGAAATATGGGTATTTAATTTAGTTAATGTGTAGATAATGTAACATGACAATACAATACAATATTTCCCATTTAGAATAAATTTAATTTTTTCAGATGTGCAACACTATGTTGGTTTCTGAGATACAAAATACAAAATTACTTCAATAGAGTATATGAAACACATAGTTTAAGTGTATAAGTGTCTATAACATCTCGATACATTAGGATATATTTTTATTTTAATTATATATTCAATTAATATTTATGTTTAAATCATCCAATCAATTTTATTTAAATGATATATAAACAAATAAAATTCAAATAATAGAAGTTGTATTAAAAAAATGTAATTTTTCGCCATTTAATAGTTGGAATAATTTAAAATGATGTTTTTGAATTTTTAAAAATAATTTTTTAGAAAACTAATTTTATTTTTTAATAGGATGATAGAAATTAGATTAATGTGTTTTTTCGTATTTTTCTATGATGTTTCTTTCTTTTGATGAATAGTGATTATACATGATTTTAATGATAAACTACTTTTTTATCTAAATAATATATATGGTTCATTCATATTTTAATATTTTTAAAGATACATTAGTAAAATTTCACATCAAGTATTAGAATCATTTTAATATTCAATTTAGATATAAAATGTTAGTGAACATTTAGAAATTTTCACATTAAAAACTAGGTTTCCCATTATGTGTTTGAGAATAGATATAAATTAATTTGAGGAACTTATATAAATTCAATTTAAAAAAATCGGAATAAGTATTTGGATACATTATAATATTTATACCAAAATCAGGTGACTTATGTTTTTTACCATAAGGATTGGTGATTGATTTTAATGTTAATTACTATAATTAAGGTATGGATGAGCTTACTAATTGATTAGACATAGAATATAAGGTGCTAAATGAACCCCAAAAGGTAAAAACCTATTTTTAAAGAAATATTTAAACCCTAAAAACTATATTATTGATATTAATGAATTAGGTGAACACTACACCATGAATGTGACTCATATAACATGTTATGTAAGGAAAATGAAAAAAAACTTTACATTCCTTTCATTTTTCAGTTATAAATCCGTGAGATAGAGGAAACACTTCTTATTTTGTAAAATAATTAATATATTAAAACATAAATGAATTTTTATCATGAAAATTGATTTTAACTTTTTATATATTATATAATTAAAATAAAATTATAACAGACACTGATTCATGGATTATTTAGTTTTTAATTAAATAGATTAAATGATTTTTAATAAAATTAAAAGAAATGTAAATTTAATAAAATTATTGTGTTATGTTATTTTTGAGATGATAATATTACATTACATAGATTTGAACATAATATATTTTAATTATATTGTCAGATTGATATTTCTTAAATGAAATTAAATAAATAATGTCAAAAATGATATAAATGTTATTTTAAAATAAGTAAAATTTTATTAAATGAAATTTTTTACAAAATATATTATATTATTCCATGTGAATGACAAGTGTTAATAAATATAAAATATTCTCTAACCATGGATTAATTTTTCATTTATTGGTAACATACTGACCCCTATGTTGTAAAATGTTTTCTTGCACGGTTAGGGTTAATGTAGTGTTTTAGCACATTAAAAATGCATATATTGAATTAATTTTGATAAAATATTTAATTTGTATCTTATAAATTATATTTAAAATTATATTATAATTGGGTATAATTTTTAAAATAATTATCACTTTTCTTTAGTCATAATTTTTGATTTGAAAAATATTGAAAACTAGTTAACTAAATGAAAAACTAAAATGAAAATATAACAACACATAAAGAATGAAGAAGATAATTATAAAATTAATTTTAAATTTTTTTATTTTTGTTGTTTATAGACTATATTTTCCATTTAATCCATAAAATTTCCATTTTTGAGTCACATTAAGTACGGTATAACTCCAAACAGTGATTACATTTTTGGTATTTACAAGTATTCCACTCCACTGCTACTATAAAAAGGATTTCACTCTTCCCCTTCATAACACCTTTGAAAAAACTTCTTATAATACAAAACCTACCAAAATCTAATCCCAAAATGCATACCCTCATGATATAAGTATAAATTGTTTCTAAAATCAGACCAACCAATACTTTTTTGTAAATATCATATGGAGTTACCTGAATAAGAGGTAATTTTCTTCAACGAGCTCTCTTATTTTATTTCTCAATCCAACATTTAAATTATTCTTATATATTTATTATATAATCACCAATGTATACAAAAAATTATTATATTTTATATATTAATGGTGGATAAAACACTTTCATACACTTTATTAAAATAGGATACACAATTATCATTTGTGTTTTTGGCGAACTACCGCAACATAAACTATTATCATATATTCATCAATTACCACATTTCCAGGTTGGAAATAATGATGTATTTATAAATTATATATTATATATAAGATATTTATAATGCATTGATTATGGAAAGATTATAATATAAAATATACCTCTTTTCATTCCATTTTTTGGGAATACGATAACATCTTTTGTGGATGTGTGGACTAGAGACTTATGAAAGTTATGTGATGCATTCACACTTTGTTAGGAAGGTATTGACAATGGGGTACATAAATATTTTTGATATATATTAAATAAATATGATAGTTTTATTATAAAATAAATATATATCATTTACTTTTCAAAATTTTAATATGAAATGAAAATGGACACATAGTCCACGTGTATGTAAAGTGTACCATCTCCAACCTCAATTTATAACATTTCCAATCTATAAAAATTATCTAATACTTTAAAGACATATATAATGAATATATATAAAATTTATATAATTTTTTAAATTTTTTGTATGATTAAATCCTGATCATTTTTACTAGAACAAATATAAAAAGTCAAAACCTTCTAAAACCCCATTGAATCAACACAAAAAATAATTAAACTGATGAAACATTATTAATTAATATTTAGTGATATATTATAAAATGATTTTATATGATTTCATAAATATTTTAATTGTTACATATTAATATAATAAAATTCTTAAAACCATTATACAACACACTGATGAATGTTAAAACTTTTCGGGTAACTCCTTTTGGTTTTCCCCAACGAGATGCTATGATTGGATTTGTTCCAAAATTGAAAAATATAGGGTTTGTGTATGTATGTATGGGGATTATTTATTAAAGGTTTTTATTATCCAAAATAATTTATATTTTTTATTAAATAGGGGTGATGAGTGTCTTTTTATAGTGGATGAGGATTTGTATTCCTATAAATATACAAAGGTAAAAAAAATATTCATATGTTTTTATTAAATTATCTTACTAAAAAATTATAATAACATGATAAATGATGGAATATGGTCGATTTATGTGAATAAAATTAGGTTTTGAAAAGTATCATTGTCATTTGGACTCTTAAGATTAAATTTTAACCACTAATTAAACACATTTTTAACTTAATCACTATAGTTAAATTTAAATTAATTCACAAATGGATTTGGTCAAAAAAATAATTTTACCTGATTATACATTACAAAATATTATTATTATTATAAATATAGAATATATTTTTATAAATTCCAATTACATAAATGGATGAAAATAATATTAAATTAAGCCCATATATAGGATGACAAAGTGGGTTTTTGAAGTGAAAATGGTAAAATATTTATGTGTTTTTATATCAAAAATAATTATGAAAATGATTCAAATGAAAATTATTGGATTAATGGATTTAATATTTATCTAATTCAACTATAATTCTAATTAAAAAATTATCAAAATAATCTATTTAGACAAAAAAGTATTTTTAAATTAATATTCATTATTATTTACTATTTATTAAAATGTTGAACATCATAGAAAATACAAAAAATTCAACTGAATTTAAATTTGAAATTAAGATATAAAGAATTATATTTATTTTCTCATATAAAAACTAAAAAAATTTATAATTTTTTTTATAATAGTATTTCCATTTAAAGGGGATAAAATTTATTTCATGAAAATTGGTGCTTTTAGATATAAAACATGATTTATTCTTATGTTTTTCATATAAAATATATTTGATGAATGTCAAAACTATTTTAATATTTTTCTACCTATAACCAAAGATGAGTTTGTTTGGATTACTATATCATATATATTGTTAGATATACATTTTGTATTATTTCTATTATAGTGAAGATATTTTAGTGTCCACTATTTAATAATAATGTCCAATGATTAATTTTCATAATCAAATGTTATAGAAGATCTCAAAAATAAATAAGATATTAAAGATACTATAAATTAATCACAAACACTTCTTATGGTCTTAATACATCTTAATAATTATAGAGTGTATATGTTTACTTATCAAGTGTTTCGGGCTCATAATCACGGAGACTTCATATCATAAAGTGTATACTTTGTGACATCTTGTAGTGAAATAAAAAGGACATAACCTCCAATAGAACACCACATGTTTAGGGTGTCATTAGATGTTCTGGTCTATGGATATGTGTAATGGTCTCTGGACATGATATCATTAACAATGTGTTCTATTTTACTACATACATTTATGTAAGGAAAAAACGTGATAATGAAATCATGGCGACGTATCTTGTGTTGGGTTCGACATTGGTGGTATGACATTGGTTGAATGGTTAAGTAATGATTTTTCACTTCTAGGATAATGATGTTATATATCTAGGGACTCATTTATCAGGAACATATTACATTGAAAATAACATGGCTATTATAAACAAACTTAAATACTTATAGTTAGATCAACAAATAATAAAGAACGAGAGGATTGTGAGTTAGGTGTGTGTCCTACATTATGTGATATGAAGGATAAAAATATTATATTGCATAGGTTGTTTTTTATATTGGTAATCATTTTTATGACTATCCTTATCTCTTTACTAGCCATTATGGGTTCATAGATCCTTCTCTTGGTCTGTGAATAGTATTATCTGCTATTAATATATGGTCATAGAGGGTCACAGAAAAAAGAGTACAAAACAATGTTCCCTATTTAGTTTAATAAGAATACAGGACATGTTGGTTACCAAAAATTGTGTCTATGTTATGTTGAATGTTATAAGATCACCATATAAATAATGAAATTCATATTATTCATGTTACGAATAAAAGTGATTAAATTTAATCATTAAATATTTTTTAGATGATTAGATTAAAATAAATTGAAATATTATTTCAATTAATATTTTTATAAAATAATCATGGCTCATTTAATATTTTTGATAGTAATGATTCATGCTTACAACTCATTTATTATCAAATAATATATACATATTATCTTATGTGAAAGTGATAATAATATTTATGAGTACGTATAGTAGTCATATGATGTCATTTTTTGTGAGTTACTTATTCATGCGTTGGAGAGTTAATTATTGGTAATTGCAAACACAATATAAACTATGTTGGAGTGGGACTCCCCATTAACTATTCAATTACTATCTATTTTATTCCATCACACATTTTATAGAGATTCCCTATATTCCTATGTTTAGAGAATCCTATCTCTCATGTATTGAAATTAAGAGGATGTGGCGAACGTCAGAGAATCCAAGGTACCGTCAAATCTCTAAGATAACACCCATAATTAAACGATCATTTCCCCAAGAAATTATTAAATTATGTGTGGATGATCTAGAGGAATTTAGATTTAGATTCTTTATTAAGTAATAACAATAAATTAAATGGTTTCAAGAACTCTTTTTTATTTATCCAGGGTTTTATGGTATTTTTTTTTGGGATTAAAATTCATCACGTGAGATTCTCATGTACCAATCAGGAAAATTTTCATCAAGTATGATTATCTATTTCCACTAATTGGTGGATATAATTAAATATACAACATTTTTATTTATCCACTACATTCCTTGTTATTTTAATATGTATCATAGAGTGATTTAAATTTAATAGAGTGTGTTGTTCTGATCCCCACGTAGGATACCATGAGTTAATACTACATTATATGACCATGTTATGACCATATAAAATGTTTTATATGGATTGAAATCTCAACTTAAATGCTTATAATGAATAAAATGTATATTTAAATATTTTTTTAAATAAATGAAGCTAGTTTGTTTTGATTTTTTGGGTGAATAATGATATGGTGTTCGAATAGTTGAATTTTTTTTTCTGAAAATCCTTATTTATTTTGATAATAAATATTAATATAATAAAAAAATTATTCATCTAGGCCAAATGAATTAATAATCATGAATAATTTTATTATAAAAAAATGTTAAAAATAGGTATAGGATTATTTTTTAGTCGAGATAACATATTGACAAAATCAACGTTGATGGAATCTTGTTTTTTAAAATAAAAAACATCATAATAAGGAAGAAGATTTTGTCTGTTATGGTGGGCCACACCATCATATCTTTATCCCACTACGTCAACAAACCACCAACCACTCCTATGGATATGCCTCCTCTAGAGCCACCTCGGGAAAGTCATCCATTGTGGCCCTCACTTCCTATGACCGACTGTATTTCAGAAAATACCACCACTAGCCACCACGCCTCCCTATTGTACTATCTTGTACACTTCATTATATATTGTCTCCCTCTACCCAGTGTTGGTGCTTCCCCTATCCAAATTAGCATAGCTGTATTTAGATCTTGTGGCTGGTCACCACACCTCGTCCACCCCTGTCCTTCCCAAACAATGTCCTCACTAGGCTCCCTTTATCTCCATCATGGCAACCCAAATCACAGTGCTACCCTCCATCTTGAGACCCCAACCATAAGTGGGAACCCTTACTCTGCCTATGTGGGTTTCATTCCACTATCCACTACACCAACATCTTCCAAGATTGTTGTTGTCATGCATGCCTGAAGGACACAATTCCTCCCCATCCAAGAGTTTACTGACCATTATGAGCCAATTCTTTACCATAGATACCACCATGGATTCAAATGGTGCATTGAGGAACCAAGAAAATTTCAGTCTTTGTGCATCTAGAGTATGCCTTCTCCCATTTTGGCGTAGCGTCCACTAGTGAGCCCACCTATTGGTGAGGTATTGATAGATCTGGCCACTTCATTCCGTACCAAGATATGTATTTTTCTTAAGGATGAAGTAAGTGATATATAACATTCCTACACCACTACATACACCTTGCTTTCAGAAAAACATTTCTATTTGGGTCTGAATAACCCTAAATGGGTCTGGGCAGACCTTTTTGGAGCAGAACACTCATGCAATGGGTTTGGATGGTGTGGAATGGGCCTGTGTGGGTTTTCCCTTACACACACATGCCCTATTTGGGTTTTTGTGGCTCGGGTAATTTTATTTAATCAATATTTAATTAAATTAATAAATTTGTTTTTGAAAATATATTAAATATTAATTTACAATTAAAATAATTAAATTATTTGTTTAATAAATATAATAATGGTACTCATATAAATAAATTTATATGTTTATTTTTGGGTTGTACAATTAAATTTATTATTGGAACTGAACGATTGAAATGTTTTATTAAAATAGGAGTGAATTTTAATTCAACAAAAACAACCACGACTTTTGTTAATGAATGATTACCTTTATTTATAATTTTTTAAATAGGATTTTAATGCATATTTATGTGATCCTAATCAATAGACCAACATGTTCATTTCAGGTGTATATTTAATTTCTTATTTTAATTATTGCAATGGTTTTTATTAATACGTATTTTATAATAAATGTGATCTACAAGTCATTTTTCCTATTATATTTATAAGGGTGTGTGTGTAAATATTTTTCAATTATTTTTTTACTCCCAAGGCCACATACCTATGAGTAATTATTATTAAATAATGATGAGATGAGTATGTGAAAAACATCAAAACGAGCTATGGTGACACACCAGGCAAGAGTTGGATGAATTGGATGTTCACATGCTACAACTCGAGTCGTAAATGATGTGGCTTAAGTTATAGACCCTAGGGTCTAAGGTGATCTATTAATCACTCAATGGATAAATCATTAGAATAAAAACCTGATCATTTAATAATTTTTTTTAGGAATTGTTCATTATTTTCAGATTCTCTAGATTATACATGATCACAATGAATAATAAATGATCATGCACAAAAGATATTAACATGGTACATGATGGATATTTTTCTATTTATTAAATAGTTAGTTTTCAGTGCAATCAAATAGAAATTATTTATAGAATGTAAAATCATTTCCTTTTATCACATAAAAACAAAAAACCCACAATTAAATATTATGTGGAAACAACCTTCCACAAATCAAATGTGGACAAAATCAAGTGTTTGGGGTGCTCACTAGGATATTTTGATGGTGGATCTTAATAACAAGGAGTTCATATGATATTGATAAGTCGATATTACAAAATTTATTGTAATTATAAGACAAATATAACATTAAATAATATTATAAGTTTGTTTTGAGTAAATTATGTTTTGATTATAAAAGCCAAGACATCACTCACTAGATCTATGAATTGTGAGTTTGTGTGTTTTTTCGGCACAACACCTACCTCAATATGCCTAAGTAGTGGTGTTGGAAAATTTTATAGAATATTTGGGGTGGATTAAGGATCATTTACACAAGAATACTCAAGAGAGAGAGTATTCTGATTCTAAAAAATTCAGTTCCTCAAATTCTATAATCTTGTGGTTGACATTTAATAATATAATTAATTAAGGAAAATTTACAAATCATAATTCCAAATAAAAAGAACTAATAATATAGTTTATGGTGGAAAATTTAAAGTTATCACATAATAATTAATGAAATAAATAATGGACAGTGTAAATGTCCACACAGTCACAAGTTTCCAAGAAAAGTACATGAACTTTACAAAATAATATTGTTTTTGAATGTCAAGGTTTTAGTGTCCCCAATATGTATTATGCATCCATAATAAATGAGAGAGTAATCATTTATTACAGAAGACCCATTTATAGATCATATGATAGTTATTTCATAATTCTTCCATCAACGTTTGATGTTATTTTAGGTCAATACCTCAGTACATTAGTGATATAAAATGACGTTTTTTCATTGAGAAGTATATGAGGAGAAAGTGAAGCATATATATGAATAAGTAATTATAACAGTTGATCTGTATAAATTGATATGATTATTATGATCTATGTTACATCCTATTGTAATATTATATTCATTGACTGAATGAAGTCAATTCGATTTTTATTAAACAAATAGTATTGAGTAAATTCTTTATTAATTATTTATGTAATGTTATCCATGTAAATAATAATATAAATATCTGTTAAATCATTATTCTTATAGTTAATTATTGGAAACGAAGGGAAAAGGTCCATTGGAAATTAATGCCAAAATCACATTCATATAATCCATTAATTCAAATAGGTTTTTTAATAAAGAGGCTGTTATTTTATTCACATATAAAAAAATAAAATTATGTATGCTTAATCACAATAATTTGAATTAAAGAAGAAATCTATCTCTTAATCATTAATATTCACCATTATAAATATAATGTTTAAATATTAATTCATGTGTTTTAAATTCAATATTGCAATCCCATATGTGTGTTTATAAATTGTTACCGAGTGACTATAGAAACATTACAAGAGGTTATGTATATTCTTGGTGTAGTTGAGAAAGGGTTATTTCTAAAGTAACAGTGATATGTACATAACTTCTATATAACTATGTGAATATTTATTGTAGAAAATTTATTAAGTATAACCATTGATATTTATATCATGTGTCTATTAGATATAGGGATACATTATTACATGTTATGTAATGGATGTTGTTTGTCGTATTGTATAGTCAAATAAATGTTCATGTAGTACATGAATTATATGAAATATGAGATGAATATAAATGTAAGATTTATTTTCCATGTTAGAGAGAAATCAATTATTATCAAGAAAAGTTAAATTGGTTTTACAGTATATACCTTGTATGGTATTTTGAATCAACCATGGAAAACACCATAGGTATTATCGACAGATATTGTTAGTTTCGAACAAAATATACCATTTTAAATAAAGGTAAACCACAATTCATATAGAATTAGTTGAAAAAATGAGTATGAAATATTCGAAGGGTAAGATTGTGGTAAATATACCTCATTATGTTCCTCTAAGTCATTATGTAATGATAAAATGAAGTGTGGTTTGTGAATGTTCTAAAGATAAGATTTACTTCCGGTTTACATTATGAATAATATCTTAACCAAGAATATATATATATATATATAATATAGTATGGAGTAATAAGTAATTTCATAATAAATTATCTAAATCATGAAATTTAAGTTCATGAGGAGGATCAATGATGAAGTATTACATTTTAACATTGATTAAACAAATGTAGTATCTAAAAATTCTTAAATGCATATTTTATATATCATAGTTATGATGTAAGTATAATCATTGATTCTACGTGAATAAATGTCAACTATATTTCAAGGCATGATATGACAATAGTGGTGATATCGCATAAATATATTCCAAAAATAATGAAAATTTGATATCATATGAGTTATATTATTATAATTTTACTTTATGTCATAAAGACTTTGGTTTTGATGAAAAGAGTTCGTTAAGATATAAAAAACATTCACGAGGATAAAAAATATGAATATAAGTAAATATCCTATACATTTTATAAGATATTACATCTATAACTAATATAGAAATGTTATAGAAAAAAGTTCAATATATGAGTTAAAATCTATAAATTTGATCGTAGGAGCAATATTGACTTTGTAATAGTCAATTATAGAAATAAAAATAATGTAAGAATATGAACTAGTTCCACAACTACATGTGGAACTGGAATGTTCCAGGGACACATACAATGTAGTAATGTTAAAACTACTCGAATGGTTTAATATTTATCATGTTTAGTGACTCATTATTCAATGTGAATTACAATTTCTACAAGTAAGTAGTATTTAGAAATTAGACGATTTTCAAATGAGAAATTAAAATTAAATAATGGATTACATGTATCAATGTGTAATGGGGATTATTATTTTGAATACTATGATGGGTATTCAATTGTAATGATTGATGGATCGTACAAATGTGGTACCAATAAGGCTCATTTGTTTATACTAAATCATTATTTAAAAATAAATTATAATTTTACATTTCTTAGATACATTCTTGGAATATTTAATTGAGAATTTGATTTCTTGACAAATATTCATGGAAAATGTCTACAAGACGCAACTTAGAAGGGACGATGATAAAAAATAATTATAATAACAGTTTAAGTTAGATAAATCGAACCTAAGATTGAATTATGAATCATGGTCAATGAATATTTGTGTGTGAACACTGTTCTTAATTTTGAGGTATGTGTTTCTTCATTTATCATTTTCTTTAATTTTTTTTGAGAAAAATAAAATCCAAAATTTTGGAAGTACACGTTGTGTACTTTACCACACGCCATGTACTTTTGGCCATGTAGGATGAGTACACAGGGCATGTAGCCATGTCTGAGACGAATGGTGTAAAAACTGACTACACGCCATGCAGTGGTCTTTTACACGCCCTATAGTCAGTGGGCAGATGAAATAGTATGGCGGTGGAAGCACCCTCCAACTGGGCGACAGTACACACCGTGTAGTCAGGAATACATGTCGTGTACTCATGTTGGCAGATGAATAGTTTGGCGGTGCCTCCAGTTGAACAGTTAAATGAATGGAGTACACGCCGTGTACTCTAAAGTACACACCCTATAGTTTGTTTTTTCCGCTTAAAATGGGCAGTAGCCTCCCCTGTAAAAAAGGAAGTCTTATAATGGGAAGGAGTAGAAGAGGGAGGCCAGAGCTTTGATGATCCGCCGAGCGCATGTCGGGAATCTATTTTCTGCACCGTTGATCTCCCTGGAACTACACGGGTGAGTTCTCCCTTCTCCCGTAGTAGTTCTTACAAATTATTTCTCGTAAGGAAGTTATTTAAGTTTGAACTAGGTATTCTTTCACCTCATATCTACATTGTTCTATGATGAATCGCGGATCGTCGTTCTCATAGATAATTCATGGGTGATAAAGGTAGGTGTCTTGGTGTTCATTTCCAACAGTTGTACATTTTGTGTTTTTGAGCTACGAACCCATATTTTAGTTGTCGTGTGGATGGGGCTGTGGCTATTTTAAATACCTAGAATTGTATTGGTAATTAAATAAAATTGAAAAACTGGGTTTTGGGATCAGTGCTTGGATCCAGGACCACCCCGGGGGTGCGTTCCTCTGATTAATCCTTTGGCTAGAATACCCGAGGGTATACCATGTTTAATTATTCATTACTTTTTCCTTGAGAGGAATTGTATGTAAATTGAATGTTTATATGTTGTGCATGGCCTAGTTACTTATTCATTTGGGTAGTGTTTTACTATAGCCCGTCGGCATTACTGTATTAGCTTGAGGGCAATGTTCTATTTCGCCTAAGGGAAATCTATCATGCCTAAGGGTTGTGACTTCTGTGCATGAAGGCGACACTTCATACGCCTAAGTGGTATTTCTGTTATGCCTGAGGGAAATACCTACGGGTTGGATTCTGATTACCCGAGGGTATGTTTTTTCTTGTCTAAGGACGCTGACTTCTTATTTAAAAATTCAATGTGGTGTTTTCTTAATATTAAATTGTTAAATGAATAATTAAAATGGAAATATAACTTGTTAAGTTAGTTACTTTTGAGTACTTCTTAGTTTATTGAATTTACTACTGCACACTGTTGTTGCATGTTTTCACACAGTTGAGCACGTGTCTTTGGTGGGTGCCTACTTGGAATTATTTCTCGCACCCTATTTGGGTCATGCTT
This sequence comes from Viscum album, assembly GCA_963277665.1. Taxonomy (NCBI): domain Eukaryota; kingdom Viridiplantae; phylum Streptophyta; class Magnoliopsida; order Santalales; family Viscaceae; genus Viscum; species Viscum album. The sequence goes on along the minus strand of OY728146.1, from coordinate 1,771,840,163 downwards.
TTCGGCCCAAAAAAATTACATTTCTGCTGGTGTGGATAAGGAAAAGATTCCATATATAGGTACTTGATTTGCTGCTGAGGAGTAGGGGAGGATGTTCTGGAGTTTGTGGAAATGCATTTGAGGTCACGTGGCAAACCGGGCTCGGGGAACCCGTTTAGTGGCACCCGGACCCGGGATGTTACATAGTGGTATCAGAGGTGGTTATTTTCTTTGACTTACTATTTGGAGCCATATTCATGGATAGGACGAAAGCGGTAGTTGGTAAATAGCTGTCCCTGGGCGTAACATACCCATGTACCTAGAAAAGCGAGTCTACCTCGGTTATTGAAATTTTACTGATTTTTCATGTTTTACAGTTGATTTGATTTCACCGTTGGGTGACAAACATGCATTGTGTTGTTTATCTTTAATTCATGGGTTCTATTTAGTTGCAACCCGATGAGATGAGGGTATGACATCTCATGAATCATTAGGCACATGCTAGAAATCACATGCCATGTATAGTTCCATGCCATGTAGGTGCATTAGAAATTGCATGCTGTAGTGATAGTTGTGGTGATAGAGAAGAATGCTGTTGTGATAGCTGCATGATAAATACCTGCTATGTGATAGGGTATTTTCGTGTGAGTAGGTATAAAGAATGGATGCCAAATGTTGTTTTTTGGGGATTATGTGCCCCCATTGACCGGATTTTTTGGATCATTGATTGTTTATTTTTTATAACACATATAAGATGTTAAACTTTGATCTGTGGGGAGTATGGGCCCTCATATATCGGAATTTGACACATAGGTGTTGTTTTTTAGTATTTATTGGGTTCCAGGAATGTTTCTGAGGTATACTATCCGGAATCCCAGTATACATGCCGTGTAGTACCATAAACACACCGTGTATTATCTTCTGTTCGGGAATAAAAGAAACCTTTTTGAGTACACGTTGTGTACCCTAAGTACACGCCGTGTAGTCTCATCCCATGTCATAGACCGTGTGGGTGGGGAATCGAGGAAGGGAATTGATTGGGGAAAACACGCCGTGTACCAGATGTACATACTGTGTGGTGTGGACCCGGAGTCCGCCCATGTAACTAACAACACGGACGGAGGAGACCATAAGCCATACACGCCGTGTCCACTATAGAACACGCCGTGTAGTCTGACCTGGGATCCGACCGTGTAACTAAAAACACGAGTCGTTGAAATCCTTTCGTGTACACGATATGTGTATGCTAAACACGCCGTGTAGTTGGAGCAATGTATCTAGCCGTGTAACTAACAACATGGGTCGGTGGAGCACGTCTAGTACACGTTGTGTGCCTTTGGGACACGCTGTGTAGTCTTATCCGAGGATAGACCATGTGGAGTTAGCCATGTGGCTGGGAAACAGGGTGGTGTACACACCGTGTACCAGTGTAACACGTCCTGTAGTGTCAAGCTGAGTAGTCAGCCGTGACACAAATGACATGGGCAGTTGGAAAATTACACCATACACGTCGTGTAGATTATATACACTCCATGTAGTTTTGCTCAACGGGAGCCGTGTGGCATAGCCATGTAGAAGGACCCAGGTAGGTGATGAAAATTAAGGTACATGCCGTGTAGTCAATATACACGTTGTGCAGTCTTGTTTTGAAAATTTTGAGTGCCATCTTCCTCCTGTTCCATTTTAGGGTTCCATCACTTCAGTATTTGAAAAATATAGATCTAAGGTGTGCGTTTGAACTTGTAGAGTCATGACGCCAAGAAAACCACGCGTTGTTCGTCTGGAGAGTGGAAATGACTATACTCTAGATATGGTGGGCCATGGGATACTAGTGGATCCTTCAGCAGAGCCAGATGTGGCGTCAGCTGTTATACCAGAAATAGACGTGGAGGCGTAGTTCCGTAAAGGCTTTACGTGGTTCATGCAGACCATTCAAGGAGCACCGCCGGCTGCCACATCTATGGCTGAGCTGACAAGTATCTTCCAGCAGCAGCATCCGCCTACGTCCTCATAGGGTGGAGGACCATAGGCTGCAGAGTCTTGGATGGGGTCGATGATGACTATTTTCGAGCATCTCAAGATGCCACCAGGTTAGAGTGTCAAGCTCGCGACATATATGTTGTGTGATTCCACCAAGAGGTGGTGGGATGTAACCACCAAGTATGATCATCACAGGGACATGGCATGGGAAGATTCTCAGGAATTCTTCCTTTACTTCTTCATTCCAGAGACACTGAGAGCAGATAGAGTATGAGAGTTCAAGAATCAGTAGTAGGGGATATGTCGGTGATGGAATATTCTGCTCGTTTCATCGAGAATCATCGTTTTTCACCCGTGATGGTGGGTGATGAGACGTTGAGAGCCAGACGCTTTGAAGATGGTCTTTGGTATGACATCCGAGCATTGGTTAATGTTTTCTGGTTTCCTTTAGTACATGCTATTGTGAACCAGGCACTGATTACAGAGAGGTACCTTTGGGAAGCTAGTGGTGTGGGCTAGGGCGGTTCAGCACCAGTTTCTGGTACTGTTTAACGGGAAAGAGGACAAGACAGATGGACTTCTCTCAGGGTGGTAGTACCATCCAGATGTTTTCTCCATATGGCCCGGTCAGGTGCTACCATTGTGGTAAATAGGGTCACAAGTGACCGCTGTATCCACGTGATCTAGTGGACTGCTTAGCTTGCGGAAATATGGCTCATCTGCATCACTTTTGTAGGGTGTTTCCGCCAGTGGCTAGTGAGAGTGGTTCTGTGCAGACTCCGCATGCGGGAGCAGGACCATTGGATTCTTACCAGTCGGGAAATTGGAACACATCAGGGCGTGCAGGTAGAGATGGTGGTCGTGGTCGTGGTAGCCAGACACAAGGATCTAATAGGTAGTAGGGCGGGATAGCTTAGGTTAGCCAGGCTGTGTCACAGGGCTATGGATCTGGGCAGGAATATTCAGTGCGACAGACCTAGTAGGGGTAGGATCCCAGACCTTCTACTGTCAGATGTACTTTATTAGTAGCTACTGTCTTATCTTCAGAACTTTTTAACACGTGTGCTACATATAGTTTCATAACTGAACCCGTTTTAGAGAGCCTTGGGCTCTGTGTTTCATCATCATCTTCTGCTGTTATGACGCTAGAAACACCGTTGGGAACTAGAATGACATTTGTGGGTCAATGCAAGGAGTGCCCCTTGAGGTTGGTGGGTGTCACTTTCTATGGGACCTCTATGACTTGGAGATGATGAGCTATGATGTCATTCTCGGGATGGAAAAGTTTGTTCCCTTTCAAGCCTCTATAGATTTCAAACATCGCAGAGTGAGGTTCTCATCACCAGAGGGTGGAGAGTTTCTATACAAGGGTGAGTGGGATGTTCAGGTGAGTCGAGCTGGACCATAACATCATGGGCGTGGTGGAATTATAGCCCAGATTGCGAGTTTATATCTGGATGAATAGGGGACTTGTTAGACAGATTTCCCTCCAGTGGTTGATCATTTCAGGGATGTCATCCAGGAAAACTTTTCGGGTCTACCTATGTAGCGTGAGGTGGATTTCTCTATTGATCTTATGCGAGGAGAAGCACCTGTGTCTATTCCTCATTATAGGATGGCTACACCTGAGTTTTCATAGCTCAAGAGGCAGTTAGAGGAGTTACGTGCAAAGGGTATAATCCGACCCAATACTTCTCATTAGGGTTCGCTGGTTCTTTAATGGAAGAAGGCGGATGGTAACCTCAGACTCTGTGTGAATTATTGGATGCTGAACTAGTTGACGATTAAGAACCGATATCCCTTACCGATGATTAATGATCTTTTTGATCAAATTCGTGGGGGACGAGTGTTCTCAAAGATTGACTTGAGATCGGGATATCATCAGCTGCACATTAGACCATCTAATATACATCTCACAGCTTTCTGGAGAAGGTATATTCTATACGAGTATATGGTTATGCCATTCGGACTCACGAATGCACCAGTAGTTTTTTTGGCTCGGATGAATCGTTTGTTCCATATTTATCTGGATTCTTTTGTGGTAGTATTCTTGGAAGACATCTTGGTGTACTCTAACACTCTACATGACTATGCCACCCATCTTGAGATCATATTGAGTATACTAAGAGAGCATCATCTATATTCTAAGCTCTCAAACATCCACTTTTGTATGGTCCAGATTCACGTCATGGGTCATAACATCTTAGAGGTAGGAGTTGTAGTAGACCCAGAGAAGGTGAGAGCAGTAGTTTCCTAGGTGAATCCTAAGAACATGTTTGAGATACTGAGTTTCTTGGGGAAGGCTGGTTACTACATATGCATCATACAGGACTTCTCTCTCTTAGCAACGCCATTGACGGGTTTGACTAAGAAAAGAGTGATGTTCGTTTGGTCAGAAGCTTGTGAGAGAGCCTTTCAGGACCTAAAGGGATGGTTGACATCAGCACCAGTCCTGATACTTCTAGAGAAAGGGAAGATCTATACAGTTTACTATGATTAATTAGGTATTAGGCTAGGCACAATATTGATGCAGGGTGACCGAGTAATTGCGTACGGTTCTCGGTAGTTGAGCCCACATGAGAAGAATTACCCGACACATGACCTTGAGTTAGCTGTTGTTGTTCATACGTTGTGCAGTTCGAGACATTTTCTCTTGGGAGAGCACTTTGTGGTCTTCACCGACCACAAAAGTGTCAAGTATATATTTACGTAGCGTGACTTGAATCTGAGGCAGTGAAGGTGGGTCAAATACCTTCAATCCTTTTATTTTGAGATTTCTTATACACCTGGTAAAGGTAATGCAGTAGCTGATGCACTGAGCACGAAGACTCACATACATACTGTGCAGGAGGCCAGTGATGAATGACAGCTTATGGATTTGTTCTCTGAGATGCATTTGGAGGTGCATGACAGTCAGGGGAATACCTATCTTTATTCTTTAGCTATGAATTCTACCCTCCTGGACAGAGTGAGGATGAGACAATTATCTGATTCAGAAGGCCTAGTTTTATGGGAGTCGGTGGCAAGTGAGGACCCTCCTCCTAGTTGGAAAATAGGAGATGATGAGGTACTACATTTCAATGGACGAGTATGGGTTCCAGGGGATATACGCGAGGATCTGATGCGAGAGTTTCATGCTTCATCATGGTTAGTTCATCCCGGAGTTACCAAGATGTATCGTGACTTGAGACGTCAGCACTGGTGTCCGGGTATGAAGAGCAAGATAGGTGGTATTGTTACGAGGTCATACACTTATCAGCTGGTGAAGGAAGAGCATCATAGGCCATCCGAACTGTTATAGAAGTTATCCATTTAGATGAGTAAATGGTATGATACCGCGATGGACTTCATGACTGCATTGCCGAGGTCACCTTGAGGCAATGATTCCATGTGGTTTGTTGTGGACAGACTAACGAAGGTAGCTCACTTTTTTCCGATCAAGGAGACCATTGGTGGTTGATGTAATCTGAATGTTATATATCCGAGAGGTTGTATGTCTTCATGGGGTCCCTCGTTCTATCATTTCAGATAGGGATGCTCATTTTACGTCTCATTTCTGGCTGTGTTTTCAGAGGGAATGGGGTACACTAGTGCTTTTGAGAACAAATTACCACCCTCAGACCAATGACTAGTCAGAGCGTACGATAGAGGTGCTTGAGTACATGTTGTGTGCATGCATCCTTGACTTTGGGGGTTCTTGGGTGAAGCATATATCCCTAGTCGTGTTTGCATACAATAACAGTTTCTAGGAAACTACTGAGATGGATCCTTATGAGGCTTTATATGGTAGGTCATGTCGATCACCTTTGTGCTGGTTAGAGGCAGCTGAGGCAGCTTTACTAGGACCACTTCTTGTGCAGGAGAGTTCAGAGTAGGTCCAGTTGATTCAGAAGTGGATGGCTACCGCACAGTCTCGTCATGAATCTTTTGCTGATCCCCATAGACAACCTTTGGATTTTGTGGCCGGGGATCAGGTTTTCTTGCGTGTTTCGTCGAGGTTGGAACACAGGAGGATCAAGAGAGAGGGTAAACATTCACCGAGGTATGTGGGGCCATTTGATATTCTAGAGAGAGTCAGGCCTATTGTGTATCGGTTGTAGTTACCTCAGAGGTACCAGGCCATGAATGACGTATTCCATGTGTTCTTCTCACTCTTCCTTATTGTGTGACAATATAGAGGTAAATATGCCATGTTTACTTTCATATTGGAGCTAATTAGCATCATATTCCTAGTGATATCACATCCAATATTGTGTGTAATCTATATTTTTTATGCCATAAAATCATCTAATTAAAATTTCACAAATTATATTTTCATGATTCATAATTTCAGTGAATTTTTTTATCTCAATAATTATCCAATAATGTATTCTTAAAATTATATACTTGATCTAAAAATTTACATTGACTTGATGTACCACTCTTTTGTAGAGTAATATCAATATTTATACCCCTATTATAATATTATTCAACTGAAAATGGTCTTAGGGGTAGATTATATTCTTACTAACCCATATTTCATTAAAATATATATTAATGATGATCAATGTGAATGAATACTGGATGTCTCATTCACATTTTTTATTCTTCCATTGGGTAATTCATAAGATGACGTATCTTATTCACAAATTCAACCTTATTTAAACATGGGTTTTTATGAATCTACAACTGTCAAAGGGTAAAGTGACACTTCAAAGTTCTATGTGGGTTTATTAAAAAATATGATGATGAAATACTTCAAAGATCATCCACAATAATTTATATGATTTTCCAAACTGGTTTTGATAAACACCATCATTAAGAATTCTATTATATATTCTGCACATCGATTTTATAAAAATTACAATGTGTAAAATATTTTCTACATCATATTATAATGAAATACTGGTGAAATACAGTTTAAATTCACTATATTGTTAAATGATATACATCATTTTTAATAAAATCGATATTTATGTTATTTTTTTATAAAATCACATTTATAATCATACTTCGAAAAGAAACAATATAAATTAAAAAGCTGATGATAAAACAAAAAAAAATATAATAGTTAATGATTAAAAAATATTTTTCGTACTCAGTGATGTATTTTGAACCATTATTGTAAATTTTTAATTATAACAAAACATTCTTGAGAGAAACATGGATTTTGTGTAAGAACCCGAATATGTAATTTTTCTATTTAAAATATTTGGACATCATTGAATATTATTGTTATAAATGAAAAATTTGATCGGATCTAATGATTTTTCACATGAGAACTATATTTACATTCAACATTTTTATTCATTACATTCATTGAATTTACTTATAGAAATAATCCAAAATATAAGCCAATATCCCATCCCTACTAGCACTAGTGTTAGTTTTTCATTGATATTTCAATTTTTAGTGTGGTGGAAGTGTATTTATTGTTGGTCATTGAAATTTATCTCGTTTTTATGTGGTTTGTTGTCTATTTCACATTTTTAGGAAGTGTTGAACAATATAATTGATAATGACATCTCATATCATTTTTTATATTTAATCAACGAGTTCTATGATAGAAAAAATAAAAATTAGAACATTAAAAAGTAAAAAATGAATATTATCATGAATTATTCATTTTTAATACACTTGAGAGTCATTTAACATTCAAAAATAATGGGTATTTGTTTTTATTCTTTCATTTTATTCTATGTTTAGATCATCCACTAATCAAATAATATAAAAAAGAATAAAATATTTATTCCATTCAAGATATTTAATAAAACAAATTTGTAAAAGGTGCATAACATGGATGGAATCATTTATTTTAATCAACTTTCGGATTATGTATAATAAAAAATAAATGTATTACTATTATGATTCAAATTTATATTGTTATTGAATGATAAACTTCCTCCTTTTTCACTTTAATATTCATGAAATTATACTTAAGAGTTCTATACCATCATTCCTACACTAATTTTTATAATCTTATCCCCACCAACCCTAACCCACAGAAATACCATGGAAAAATAATTATAATTATATATATTTCCATATATCATGCTTGGTAAAAATGATAATTTTCTCAAGACTTTGGTAAATCATCCATTTTCTATGTATGTGCATAACACCTAATATAATTTCACTAGAGTGATGATTCATATAAAATAAAATTTGAGGTAGGTTGTGATTAGATCATGGATGTATTTTTTATTTCAAAATAAAATGAAATGTGATGGATGAAATTGTAACATATTTTCCTTAAGAGGTACATAACTAAATTGTATTTTGAAAAATAATATGGACGTTGTCTAATTTATAATTGATGTGTTGATTTTGATTTTAATATATGACGACTTCCTATTAGGAAAATAGTTATGATTGGGTAGTAATGAATATAATATTTTTATACATTTAATATAGTAATTAAATAGTTTAAATATTATCATATTGTTATTTAATTTCAAATTGTCACATTCTTCGGTTTTATTGATATTTTAATATATATTGGAAAATGCACTATTTTTGGATTTAACTTTTATATATATCATCTATTTCATTGAGAAACAATTCAAACCATATATGAAATATTAAAATATATTGTTTCTAGGATTTTAAACTTCATGTAATTCATTTATCCTAAATAAAAAATAGCTCAATCCATTATTTGAAGGCCCAAAACTATCTGACAATATATGATTCAAATTTAGTACATATATCTATGAAAATTTAATCATGGCCATATATTAGAAATAGATCCCAACTAATGAATAAAAATTATAAAGGAATCAATATTAAATCAAGAGTAACATGTTCATTAACTATTTTGATTCATGAATTTACTCTTTAAATTTAAAAAATGAAAGGAAAGTTGCTGACATAGAATTCGAAGATTCATTTTGAGGGAATAGGTTTCTAAGAGTAAAATAGTAATAACTACTTCATCCAGTGTCCAATAATGATGAATGGTTTGGAAAAAACATGAATAAAAAACATTAATAACTTTTATGGAATCTAAATTTCTATATTATGATATTTATTGGGTGAACCACATGAAAATATTTGGGGGATAGATTTTTGAGTGAAAATGTCCCCCTTCACTCCCTATAAATATGGTCACCCAATATCATTAAAATTATTTCCATTTTTAGGGATCTTTGGTGGATTTTTTTATATAATTGTTATTAAAATTCGTAATATAGACCACATTATTATTACACTAGAAATGATTATTAATATGATTTTTCTCTTTATGTGTTTCTCCCATTTATTCCCTTCCCATCACCAATATAAATGGGATACAAACCATCAGGTTATTTCAAAGGAGAAAATAGATGATGGATTGATTTTTATTATGACTAAATTTCTCTTTATTTATTCAATTATGGGAATTTTGGGGATATTTAAAATAGTTTTGGTGATAACTCTCACAGTTTTCTCTACTAATGAGTTCTATAATAATCATTTAATTCACTATATATGATGTTCATACGGTGGAGTATGGCTTGGGTAGTGATGGTTAGTGAAGGGGTCTCATAGCTGATTTTTAGAAGTAGAATACACTATATAAATAAAAATTGGTATGGGGATGTAACATTATAGATGAGAGGATGTAGTGTAAAAATCTCAATCAGTATATTGAATAATATATTAACAACCTTTTGAATAATGATATATACCACTCAATGAATATTTTCCTTCAATAGTTTATTTTATGTAAATTTATGTTTAATTATATATATATATATATTTCAGGAATTTAAAAACCTCTATATATATTTTTTATAATAGTTTTATATTGGTTGGATTTATAATAGTGATAATATAAATGAATTGTTTTGTGAGCTACCACCTTGATATCAATCCTATGGTATGAACACTTAGTTTCAATAAAAGTTAATAAAACTTTATTGGTTTGGTATATATTATAAATTCCTTTTCTCATCTGGAAACTTTCTCATTGAGCTGATGTACCTATCCACATTGATTTTAATAAATAACTTAAAAAAACACTTAAAAAACATAAAATTTCAATATCACATATATTTTATTGTTTACATAATGATGGATTATTTCAATGATTTTTATTATGATATCCATAGTGATTATTTATATCATATGTTTGATTTTTTATGAATCAATATACAAACATACTATTATAAATAGATGGGTTAGGAGATAAATTGAAATATATTTATCCTATATTCAATATTCCAATTGAAAATAGTCAAAAAAACATAAAAGCTTATTTAAAAATAAAAGATCAAGACATTTTTTACATAAATATGATTTTTAATTACATTATTGGGACATGAATATTAGACTTTATTATCGAATCATCTCTATTTTCCAATTACATAAAGAGGTTATTGAATATGTAATTCTATATGATAATGTTTTTGGAGAACAATATGATTTTCTAGAACATTTTTTATATTTTATTTGAGACCAAAATGAATGTGATCCAACCATATTTCTTATTGAATAATATGGTCCTCTATAACTCTCTCTTTATTTAGATAAATATAAAGAATACCGTGTCGAGATTCAATTCCTAGTATTGTTTCCTAGGGAGATCTTATATCATGTATAACTACTTGTTGTGGAATATTTATTTAATTAGGATTATTTATTTAAGAATATTTTGGTGGAATAATATTTTCCAAATACAATATTGAAAATTTTTTAAACCAAAATCACATTAAAATTACTTGGATGTTGGTTTTTAGGAAACTATAGAAGTAGCAGACTTAAAAAAAGAGGACATATTACTCATTATCCCCCAACTATACATTATCTACCACATTGAATAGTGGAATATATTATATAATCTCTCCATTAGTTCCTATTTGACTAGTGCAAGTAGAGAAGGATTAGACAAATTATGTTCTTATGGTTCATGAGTATTAAAAACTATCCACCATTCAATTCGAGATGATGAAAAAAAAATTATAACTATGTGTAGAAAAAACCTGTCATCCACATGTGGGACCAAAGGATATTCTATAATATTTCCCATTCTATTTATATTTCATTATTTTTATTTATTTATTTATTTTATGCTTTTTATAATGAAGTGGTTGTAGAATGAATAATATATGATAGCTTTAACTAAAAAATGGTGGCATGTTGTACTATTCAATTTCTTCTGTGTTTATTTCATTATATTTATCTTTTAATTGATCTAAAGTAAAGGGTAGTGAATTTATGATTATGGAGTTTAATAATAGTTAATATTTGTATGTGTTTTTTATTTCATATATTTTTGGAACCTTTATCATCAATATATGTAATTTTCATTTTTGAAACAATATTTTTCTCAATTAGTTAACATGATTCTTGATAAATTTTATTTAAAATTATTATTTATGGAATTTTTTCATGAATTATATTCTAAAATGTATTTATTATATTTAACTATTTAGGAATTTCATTACAATAAAACATTAATTGAAATTTATTTCCAAGCCTAGTGATATATTTTGACCCATTTTGGCGCATTCTTCATAATAGTTATATTCATTTTATAAAAACGTTAATTTGTTGTGAGAACCAAAACATTAGTTTTCTCTTTTTTAATTATTTTGAATTCTTGGTATGTTTCTGAATATAATAATAAATTTTATTTTCTATGAATATTTATATCTTGAGAACCACATTTATAATTTACCTTCATTATAAAATATATTTCATCTATATCTTTATGTCGAAAACAAAATACAATAGATTTATCCTTACCTATATGTACTCTTTGAAATATGTTAGTGATATATCATGTTTGGGTGTAGGGGAAGGTCCTTTCATGTCTGTTATTTGTGTTTCATATCATTTGTGGGTGGTGTGAATTATATTTCATAATTTTAAGAAGTAATTAAAGTGGATATTTTTTGTGATTAATCATTTCATTTTTCCTTAATGGTATTATATTATTCACTATAAAAAAATTAAAAAATTTAAAAAATTTAAAAATATACATGAAAAGAAAAAATTCATGCGAACATGAATTATTCAGAATTCTTTCCTTTTGAGTCATATCTAACTCAAAAATAAAATGCATCAAATTTCATTTGTAAATAATATTCAATTTTCATATCATCCTCTATGAAAAAAATATCATATAAAAATTATTGTTCCATTATAGAGTTTTAGAAATCAAATATTGAAATAAAGGGAGAACATGGATTAAATCATTCATAATAATAATGGTATGGATAAATTATCATTTAATAAAAAATGGTTTAGGTATTTTTTTTAAATTTTTGAGTGATTTACTATGAAATTTCATGTTTTTTAGGTAATATTCATCAATTATTCTTATTTCCTCAACCACCTCTTTTCAGAATTAGTTTTTTGAATTCTTTAACCACCTACCCTAATTGGTGGAAATTAGCTTGAAAATACCTCATTATTAAATTCAATCTCATATTTCTAACGTTTTTTAAATGGTAATAATCATATGAATATGGTGAATCATTTATTTTTCATTTATTATCACTACTCAAGATGTAATTTCACGTGAGTGAAGCCTGTCATAAAATTAATTGTGAATTTGGTTTTTCATGTGTCATAAATGCATTTTTTTAAAAATATTATAATGTGAGGTATGAAAATTAATTTGATTTTTTAATATAGGACACATGATATAATTCTATTTTTGAATTGATTATAGTTGTCTTCTCATTTTCTATTTTTAGTTGGATTTTAATTTTGATATTTGATGAATGAGTGGAAGTGAAATTGTTATGTGTGTGGTAGTGATGAGGATAATATTTTCATACATTCAATTCTTCCATTAAATATTCTAAATCCCACCATAGTGTTATTTTAATAGAAATTTTCAGTAATATAGAATTTTGTGTTATTTATATCTTAATTGAAAAAATATCATATTTTTGTATTTTAACTATTTTAATTTTATTCTATTATTCAATTGTAACATTTATACAGTAAATGATTTTTTGAAGTTACATTTTTTATGATTCCTTAAATAATGGTATTAGTTTATTTTTACTATACTAGAAGAAAAAATCTATTATTTGGTGTCTCATATTATCTTATAACATGGGGATCAAAATCTATTCTTTCATCAAGATACTTTAAAAAGTAGTCAAATATCTTCAATAGGGACAACCCAGTAAAGAAAATTTTTTATAAGAATCATGAAATCAACTTGGTGAATATAATCATTATCAATTGATAAGGTTAAATTTTCTTCTTTCAAGCTCATACATGCATGAGGATTTGGATCTTTAGAATTAAAATAATCACCTAACTAAAAATAAAGAACTATCCTCAATGTTTTTAAAAGGGTGGGAATGGTGTTTGGATTGATTTTTATTTTGTATATTTTTTAATTTGTTTTTTCAATTATAGAAATTTTGATAATTGTTAAATATATTCATCTAAGGTTTCTACCCATTTATTCTAATATTTAGTTGTAATTCTAGTTTACCAGTCATTCTTCCATTCACTATCTATGTCGTTTATATGGTAGAGTATGGATTGGGTAGTAATCATAAGTAATTTGGTATCCATGAAAAAAATTGATGATGATTTCCACACATTCATAGTTCTAAGTATCAAGTGACCACATTTAAAACTATTGGGTGTAGGATGATATTTCTCTATCACTACGTTGAATTTAATACTGAAAATTCTCTGGAACAATGATATCAAACATTATAACCTCCCAAGATTAGATTCTTTCATTTTATCTGTCACACTACATATGTGATTCATTTAATATATATATATATATCCAGAATTCAAACCCCATATCTATATTAGTTATTTCAGTTTAATAATGGGATGATTTATAATAGTGAAAATATAGTTCATCTATGTTTTTAGCGACATCCATGAGTTCAACCTGAGGGTGTGCACACTATATTTCACTATTAGTTAATAATTATTTTTTCAGGGGTCCATGAAAAATCATCTTAGTAAATTATTTATTGTCTATATCAATGTTTTTATTATGAACGAATGAATTTTTCAAAAAACTAAAAATAGAAAAAAGATAAAAAAAATGGTTTAATCACACATCATTCTTTTATTAGGACAAGAATTAATATTAAATTTATTATTCATTTACATGTCATAGTGATGATTTTTTACGAAATGGTGAATATTTAATGAAACAAATTATAGAAAACATTAGAATTATAGATCACCTAAGAAATAATTATAAATTCCATTCTTATTTAATTCAAGAATCCAATGTCTAATAATTAGAACCACAATAAAAATAAAATTAAACCCGAAGAGATAATTATTTTCAACAGTAAAATTCGGCTTTAGAACATAATGGTGAAATGATGATGACACATAAAGCTACAAATGTTTCTCCATGAAAACTTCTTGAAGATGATCTTTAACATCCCAATGGAGCTAAAACCATTGTGGGTGAATAATGTAGTTCAGAAAACATTGGTTAGATTTTATTGAAGCATGAAATCTAAGTGATCCACCAATATTTTACAAATAAAATTAGACCCTCTATAACTCTTCCATTATATTTAATAATATTAATAAGACCCTAGTAATATATATGTACAAGTGGTATTTCTTTAGGAGGTCTTGTATCAAGATGAAATACTTGAATGGGAAAATTTATTCACTTTTTATTCATATTTTAATCATAAAATGTGGAATGGTTTTCTAAAAAATACATTTTTTTCATAAATTTAATCTCAGGATAAATCACTAGATATTAAATTTTAAGAGGTAAAAAAAGTAGTGGTTGTAATCCATTATTCAATATTCTTTCTCCTTATTCTATAGTTCAATATATACCGCATTTCATGGTCCAAGCTATTGTACTCAGTTCATGGTTTCTCCCAACTAAATTACAATTTTAAGTGAATTGCATGAATTAAATTATGTTCGATCTTGAGTAGGAAACCCCACCCACCTTTTATTGGGGATAATCAACAAAAACATTCAGACTAGTGGTAGTAAACATGTAGCAGCCACATGAGGAACCAAACCATGTTCTATCTTGTTTTATTTTTCCATTTCAGTTTACATTTTTATTATGTTTTTCTTTATTTTATTATTTATAGGAAGTATTTTTACAATCATGGATATCATCTCAAGGTTTCATCAAGATAATAATTTTATGTTGTATCATTACATCTATTTAATTTTTCCTTCTATATTTTTAATTTTTTGTTGAGTTGATATTATGGAAGAAAAATTAACTTTGGGGGATGTCAAAATACCTCATTGTTTTTCTGTTTTTTCACTTTGTCAATTATATTTTCAGAACCTTTAGACTCATTTAATATTATTATAATTTTAAATCATGAATTTTATTTGATTAAGGTAACCGTATTTCTTATAAAATAGATTTGAAATTATTATTAACAAATGAACTGTTTTCTTAAGATGAACTCTTAATAGATTTTTCATGTTTGAATGTTTTTTGAAATACATATCACTGAAAAAAATATCTAAACATATTTCTCCTAACCCTTTGAGGTATTTTGAACTATTTTATAATTTTCATGATAATACCCACACTTTCATGAGAGAAACTTGTATTTTTGTGAGAATTAGAACATTTAATTTTTATCTTTCAATGAATTCAATATAATGGGAACTTTAAAAATAAATTACAAATTTTATTGTGTTCCAAATTTTTTATCTTTGAGGATAACCCTTACATTTATCCCATATTTTCCTTCAGATTACATGATTTTTTGAATGTTTAGGTAACTATAGGGGCCAATTTTTAATTACCTACCTAATATCATAATATTATTTAACCATATTTCATGGATGAGGGTGGAAGAAGGGGCTTTAGTGTGACCTCATTGAGTTTTTATTAATTTATTGGTTTTTGGGGTTTGTTTTTTAATTTTGGAGTGAAATAAAAGGGATCATTGGCCATTATTATTAATTTAACTTTTCACTAATTTCATAATCTAGTTCTCCATCAATTTTTTTGAAGATGAAAAGTAAAACATTAAAATGTGGGCATGAGCATGAATAAGTAATTATTATGAGTTTTTTGATATATAATCCTCTAAAAAATCATTGTAATGAATTTTGATTCATTAATTTTTTTAAATATTATCACATTCTGAATGAAAACCCTTATAAAAAAGTACAAATGTTATTCCAATCAGTAGTTTTAGGAAATATTTAAAATTTGGTAGAACATGGATGAAATCATTCATTAAAAACACATAATGGGTAATTTACCATGTCATAAAAAGGTGTTTGTTTTCTAAATCACATTTTTGGTCTTATTTATTGTGGAATTTATGTGGTTTTTATGTAACACCCCAAACTTCCATGGTACGTTTCCCATCGAATAATGCGATAGCGTGTGTTGTACGCAACCTCGAGTTCTAACACACACCACAACTAATTAAACTAGCCGTTGTGAATAGTAATACCTACTTTTTGAAATTATATATATTTTATATTTCAAAATGGACTTCATTTTTGGATTCGGAATATCTAATTTACCCTAAGGTGAAATTTTGGTACATTTCAGATAACTTTTATATTTTGATGAATAGTGAAAATTACTAAATTTTAATTAAAAACAACTTTTTTAATCAAAATAATTAATATTGATAAATTATGAATTTGAGTGGTTTTAAAGTATATTTAGAATATATTTTTACCATTTAATATAATGTTTTTCAATGGACATAATTTTACAATTAAACCGAACATAAACAAGTGTCAATCTTTTGATAGTTATTATCTCTTAAAAACACGCTTTTTGTTTTGACAGCGGGAATTAATTTTAAATTAATTTCTGACACTTCTGTGTTTTGAATTTAGGAAAATGGATTCCATATTTGGAATCATGATGTTCAAATTGTGTAAATAGGTAACTTTTATTTTTAGACATTTTGAATAATTACTGCGGTAAATATTTTATTTACCATGGTTAAGGGTAAATCCGGTAAATAAGGGTTAAAAAATAATATTATAATAATACTAAATTACCCTAAAACATGTCTTAAAACTATTGGTTGATACATGGTCGACCATGGGCATCTTTGGGTCTATTTTGGGACCCCATGGATCCACTTGTAAGTGATAATGACACTTTATTTTAATTAAGATAAAATAAATACAAAAATGACACAAGCATATATCTTTTAGAAAAACAATTGTTACATAGGGTTATATATGTTGGATTTTAGATTATAAATATTCATTAGAAAGATAAAGATATTTCCTACATAATGTTATTTTATTTATAATTTTTAGACATTAAATAATTTATTTTATTTATGACACAATGATGATTCAATAATTGCTATAATAGTGAAAAATTATTATAATTGATATTATAAATACCCAAATAAATATAATATGAAACTTTTAATGAAATAAACTAATTTTCTAGGATAATATGATATATTAGGATTGATTTAATTGACTTTATTCGAAGTAATCAATCTGTTATGAGTTTCAAAAAAATCAACTATTGAATAGTGTCAAAATTGACATAAAAGAGTTCTTAAAACAAATATTATATTATTAATTGATATTAAATTCCTAAAAATCTAAGATTCGGTGAAGAGACTTATATCATGATAGGTCCATCATTAATGGACCACTTGGGGGTCTATTGGATGTATATAGTAAGTTTATTAACCATATTATATAAAAATACAAAGAGACATTGTAAAAGTGAAACTAATTAACATAGAGTTAATACTTAAAGATAAGGTTAATATAAGTACCCAAACCTGTCTAAATTCTATTGGTTGAGTTGTTTTCGACCCATCCCCACCTTAACCTTTTAATAGTAATCTTTGGAGCCATTAGAAACCGAATATGAATTTATTATAAATTAATATTTCTAGCTTTTCCAAAGGTGCCCCTCACCCCTCTCATAAAAGGGCACTCCTCCTTCTCATTTCTTCACACCTTCAAATCCCTTTTGTTCGGCCAAACCCTGACCAAATACTCTCCCAACTTCCCTAACTACAACCTAGGGGCCTTAGTTTGATCAGAAAGCCAACCTAAAGAGCTTTTTTGATCAAATCAAAAGAAAGAACCCGAAGAAGAGGTAATGATTTCACCACCCTTCTCCAAGTTCATTTCTTCTTCCACTTCTTCTTCCTTTTTTCTTACCATTCTAAAATAATAACTCCAGTATATCACATATACTATGATTTTATTATAAATATGTTAAAACCATATTCAGTATTCTATCCACCCTTTGAATAACATGTCACCATACGTGCGTACGTACGACTTACCGTCTCCACGTCGTGGTGCAATTGTTATTCAATATATTATTATTTGGATGGGTATAATAATGATGTGTAACTCTTGTAAATAATAAATATAACATGTTAATGATTCTTTATATATGATATACCATCCATTTATATATTATTTTAATATCAAAAGAATGATATTGTCGCTCGTGCGTACGTACGGACTACCGTCTCCAAGAACGTGATGAGATTCATTCTCCATCGTATCCATTCAAGTATAATTATCATTTGATGATTTAAAAATGATGTTTAGGGACTTGATATCATTCTGGATATGAATAAGACACAACAAACATGGCTTATGTAACAAAACATATAAAAGAAAATGAGTAAGTTAACACCCGAAACGACGATAATTCTAAGATATTATTAACAAATCAATGTTAAAAGATCATATATAATATCATATTAATATATATGATTCTTGTATAATTTAATAACAATTATTTCACCATTATACAGGAGGTTAACCTACCCCAACCAAGGAAAATTACAAGGTAAGGGTTATTTCACAATCTCTTCATTATCCGAGGTTGTTTATACGTAATAATCTACTGGGATTTCTTTATCATCCACATCCATGTTTCTTCTAAATGTATTTCGAAACATATTTATTATTTACAAGAATATGGGTTAAAGTCATTTATACCCTTGTTTGACTTTTTATAAGAGGTTTATAAAGGAATCTTTCCGTCGTTTTCAAAACAAGGTCCTTTTTAACCATTTCGACAGAATTAAGGTAAGAATTTTTTTTTTAACTTATACGGCGGGTGCGGATATTTTCCGCCGTTATAAAATCTTCAAAGCTTCCATTACAAGATTATAAGATTATTTTCATAGAAAATGTTTTATTTTATATGGATCTTAAATGATTTCAGAATAAAAGGAGATATTTCTTTAAAAAGAATTTTGATTTCATCTATGTCAACATCCTTTGATGGATTTTAAGATTATGTGATGTTGATTTATTATGATACAAAACTTCCATATTGTATTGAAGGTTTTGTGATATGTTTGACTGTGGATGTGCTATTTTTATACCATTAATAGTTTATGGTGAAAGTATTGACATTTCGTATTCTAGTTTTAATATGAATGTTTATGTTATGTTTAAACCTTTTCATATGGGAATGCATTGGACTTAATATGTGACGGGTGGAGCCCGCTATAGCTCCTCGATGCATCGTTAAGTCACATGAGACAAACTAGTGTATTGGCACAAGGCCTTGGAAAAATCTTATTTGTAATCTTGGCACGAGGCCTTGGCTATGTGGTTATGATAGTCTGGAATTATTCATTCCAACATTATGAAAGTGGTTATTGATTTTTTCATGTGATTATTCGATTAGTAGAATATCCATGTGAATAAGTAAATGGCATTATTTCATTTTACTTTTTCCATACTATGTTCAAGTTCAAGTTTAAAATTCTTTTGTTTTAGTAATTCATTGCCTTAAATGTTTATGCTTATTTTTGAATGTTCCGCTATATTGTTATCCTTACTGGGCATTTGAGCTCACCCCTTTTCTATGTTTTATTTTTCACAGGATGTGAAGATGTAAGTTATGAATGAACTTCAGGGATATTATGAGGGGATTATAGTGTGGACTGTGGAAACATTATGTTGTTGTAGTAGTTTTTAATTTTATGATGTAATGTAAAACTTATGAATATATCTACTGTTTCCAAGGCTACTAAACCAATCGGTCTTTCGAGATTTGATCTTTCTTGTGATCATGCCAATGTTATGTAATAATGCACCGACTCTGGGTAACTGGGGTAGGGGCGTTACATTTTATGTGAATATTCTTTCAATTATACTAAAATTTTCAAATAACTTTATCCATCCTTAATTGTTTAAATGTCACCCAGTAGTATGATATAGAAATTACAAGGAAAAGTACACAAAATTTTATATATTTTAACATTTTATGTGTTTTTTAATTGATTATAGTTAAAAGACTATGGGTATTCATGTAATTTAAATGTTTTTAAAAAATGCATATATTTTTTTTTTCATGTGAAGAGTGAAAAAACGTAAATGTGATGTAGGTTTTGATGGGGTCATGGATTGATTTGTCAAATTGATAAAATATAACATTATGTGTGGCAAATGAAAGGGACTTTTTATATAGGAGACTTGATGATATTCTGTTTCGGAAATGATTAGGTAAATTTTCTCATTTTTTATTGTTGTGCAGATTTTTATTTGGATATATGATTATTTCCCAAGACTACAATAGTTATGTGTTGGTGAGTGATGAAGGAAATATTTTTAGAAATATAAATCAATAATTAATTATTATAAATCACATCATACTATTATTTTATGATAAATTGTAATATTTTTAGATTTTATATTTATTTCGAGAATAATTAGAGAAATGGATTATTTTTTGAATTTAACTATTTTAATTTCATTCTAAATTTAACATCTACAAATTTCAAAAATATATAACATTTTTAACTTTCTTTTTTTAGGATTCAATACATCATATGGTTATTTTAATTTAACTAGGCCCAAATATCCTTTGATAATTTTTTAGCACAATCATATATCATGATCCATGACTCATAATATTTCCATAGATCTGGATACATTAAAATAAAGGATTTTATATCAACATTGACCAACCCGATGAAGAAAAAATTTTAGGAGGATATAGAAACCCATTTGGGGGGAACATATTCAATAATAATGATGATAAAAAAATTCCCCATTCATTTTTATAAATGTATGGGATGTTGGAGCCTTATTATTTTATTAGTATTCTAGATAGAAAATATTTATCACATTATACCAACAATATCTCATTCATTGTGTTTCAAATCCTATGGAGTTATTTAGGGTTCTTATGAAATAAAAATCTAAACATATTTTAGGAATAAAAAAAATCATTAATTATGTCATTTAATTAGTATAACACATGTAAACATTAGAATGACAGATTTTTGGAAACCATTTCTATGTACATTCTAGATAAATACATACCTCCACTCTTATTATAATGTATGTCCATTTTTTAGGGTAATGTGGAGTATAGTGGATGTAATACATCTACTTATTTTTAATATATATTTATGTATTCATTCACTTTATATACTTATTTTTATAATTTCTAT
Organism: Viscum album; assembly: GCA_963277665.1. Classification (NCBI taxonomy): domain Eukaryota; kingdom Viridiplantae; phylum Streptophyta; class Magnoliopsida; order Santalales; family Viscaceae; genus Viscum; species Viscum album. The sequence continues at coordinate 1,771,818,852 of OY728146.1, read as the reverse complement.
CATTATGTGTTTCTTTAACTTTTTTCCAATATCAACAACACTAATAATGGAGTACTAATCTTAATATATTTAGTGATTTAATATTGGTTTGATTGAGTTTTATTATTATTAATTTACATTATTTTATACAATTATGTAAATATCAACGATGGGTAATTTATTATGATGAGTGTTCATAACATTTTTTCTAATCAACATAGTTATTGTTCTCATTTATCAACCATCCTTCCCTTTTGAATATAATTATGTAGATTTTGGAGTATGAAAAACATTGTTATGGTTGTTTAATAGGACTCCTTAGTGTATTTATGAATAATATTTGACCACTTGTAGTGTTCTTGTAATAGGGTATTGAAATTTCAATATAGAGGATATAATGTGACGTCTCTTGATCATTTCATTGAATTGGTTATTGATAACCATTTAAAAAATGATATGAATCAATTAAACCTCCATCGATCAATCTATTTCTTTCATTATATCTGATACATTTTGTGTTTTCTTGTGTGTGTGTGTGTATATATATATTTATATACATTTCATTCATTTCAAAACCCCAATGTATATTATTTATTTTTATTTTATATTATATTGATTTATAATAGTGGCCACATAAATCTGTTGTGTTGTAATTGGCCTCCATGAGACCGACCCATGGGTCTTCATAGATTATTGATCTCAAAAGTAATAAAAACATATCAACATAAGATCTATGAAATATCATTTTAATCTATTTTAAACCTTTTTCGGGGAGGCAGATATCTTGTGAAAATTGTCTTTCATAAAAAACCATGTAAATCAAAAAATGAAAAAAAATATTGAGTCATAAAATATAATATTCCTAATGCTGAGCCAGAATATTATAGTGATTTTTATTATTCATTGATGATTTATTATTTGTGAAGTATATAGAAATTTAAAAAAAAATTATACAACCCATGATAAATGGATGAGATGAGAAATAAATTGAACCACCTTTTATAATTGAATAATGAATCCAATAACAAATTATTGGAATGATGGAAATAAAAATAAATTGATCCAGAAGAGATTGATATTTTTCTACCAACATTTCAACTTCATGAATCCGAGGGGTAGAAGACGATGCAACATGATGATCCGATATTCTCTCATTTTCCATTACATTAAGAGGTTCATTTAGAATCAATGTTCTTAAAATTGTTCTTCCTTTGAAATATAATTCCATAATGTATCATTCTTTCTCTTTTGTTTTTATTCCCTTACTTTTACTTATTTTTATTTTGATGAAGTGAAGTGTGGTGAATTTATGGGTGGGGGAGTGTCGACCTGAATAATTTTTATGATATTTTACATTTGTTAATATTATAGTAACATTTTTATTCAATTACTATTATTATCATTTCCACACATCGTTTTTTTAAAGAGTTATCTTATTTCATAAAAAATAATTTTCAATGATTTTGGATGTGAATTTTGTTCCATCAATTGGATTATAATGAATTTTATATAATATGACCAATTTTTGAAATCCATTACCTTGATATAATTAATAAAATAATTTTTTATCCTTGTGAGGAATTTTGAACAATTTTAACATATTATTCCAAATACCCATAATTTCATAAGAGAAACATGGATACTATGTGTGCACTAAAAAATGTGAATTTTATCTTTCAATGTAGTGGAATTCAAGGAATTGTTATATATAAATGTGGAATTCTATGGGATAAACAAATTATTAACTTTAAAACTGCCTTTAAAATTTCACTTTTTATTCCTTACATTCAAGAAATTTCTATATTAATTTAATCAATATTATAAGATTTTTTCTACCTACCTCAACTATAATGACCCGGCCTTAAACATTACTTATTATTGAATTAAATGAATAATTAAAATTGAGGATCTTTTCAGGTTTATAGTTTAAGAGAATTCATAAATAACTATTACATCACAAAGATTACAAAGTAGACACATCTACTCAGCTTCCATTTTTTCACAAAATAAAAACTCTTTAACAAAATATTCTTGTCTAGTTCCTTGTTTTAGACAGCCTGACATTTCCTTGATCTCATCCTTGACCCAATTAATCTTTATTCCCTATGAAAAACATTTCAAAAAAACATGGGATGAGTATAAAAAGCTCAGTAAGAGTTATAACAATATGGAAAGAAAACATTAGTCCATGTATACATAAGAATCAATGAAATCATACATTACTCATAAAACATAATCACGTTAACATAACTCAAGAAATCATAAGATTTATGAATAAATCATAGAAATCATAAGACATCAAGGTAACTTGATGCATTCATAACATTCTTACATAAGGAGTAACCCACATGGTTATGTTTGGAATACCCATCACAGTATATTCCTTAAATCTCTTTGGAGAACCCTTAACGTTTAAGTCCTTTGCATTACCCAATGCATTGGAGAGCTGTATCGGGATCACCCACCCTAAGTTTATCACGGAACCACCCGTCTTTATAACAATTCCCAATAACCATAACATAATTGTATCACATAAAACATGCATAAAGGAAAAATAACATTTTCACATATCAATCACAAGATAACAATACAACACATTGATATAATAAGAAAATTATGAAACCCATTTTCAAAACCAAAATAAAGGAAAAGTAAAACATGGAATTAATTTTTTTCATTTTTAAAAAATTGTTATGGCTTTTAGAGGAAGACGAATCTCAAATAATGGTCACGACGACGGAGAAGTCGTTGTCACTGCATACGTACCAAAAAAACATTCCTTTTGACATTTAGTAAAATGCTTCGTATTGAAAAGATTCCATCTGAATTAACGTAAAAGTCAAAGGGTATTATACACAGTATAAAATAAAGTTGTGTATAAATTAAAATATGCTTCAATGAATGTAGATTAAGACGAAGTCCCTTACAAAGACAATATCCTCAGATTAAGGATAAATCAATTACGTAATTATGTGTGAAAAACGAATACACCAAATATAAGTGGAAATTGAGTGTAAAACAATCAGAGATCATTCAAACATATTCATAGAATGAAATATTCAAGGGGTATGAGTTTATCTTTACCTTAAATTACACTAATTATCTTTAATCGCGATTAATAAATCTTAAAAGTTACTATTCACCAAAAAAATATTTTAATCTTATTGAACCAAATTTTACTTCATAATGATAACCATGTATGTCAGATTTTTTAAAATCAAATTACAAAAGTGGTAAAGTTTCATTTAAATGAAAATTCAGTTTCGTTAACTACCACTTAGTGGTTTCACTATTCATTAAAAATTGATGTTTTTCAGAAAAATATCAAAAATTCACCATAAGCTATATTTGATATTCAGAATTAAAAAATGATATCTATTTTACAAGATTCAAAACATATATGTCAACTTATTTAATTTATTAAATAATTTCCACTATCAAAACAAATAGATTGTTTTTAAGCAACAATATCTATTAAAAAATTAACAGTAGTTTTATTCCGATTTCAAAGTGAAATTAATTCTAATGACCACCATTGGATTAAATGGTAAAAATATATTATAAATAAACTTTAATCTCAATTAATAATATAATCTATCCATATAAATAAATCATATTAAAAGGAGGTTTTAAATTAAATGCAACATTTTCACTAAAAATGATCTTTATCAGAAAAATAACAAAAATTTACACAATGTAAATTTTGATGTCCAGATTCTAAAGAAGGATTTTATTTTGTCAAATAAAACATATAAAATTGTAAAAAGTATATTTAAAATGGATTCTTCATAAAAAGGTGGTTCATCAACTTTTTAAAGAATATTAGAAGATTTATGCCTAAAATTGGATTCATTTTCATTTTAAGCATCTAAAATTTATTGAATAAAAGTAAAAATATTTTTCAAACATATGTAATCATTTTTTAGTTAGTTCCGTTCATTCTCACCATTAAAATGGATAGGCATTAACTACCATTTAAAATAATATTATTTTATTATTAGAGTGCAACGTAAGATTTCAAAGAAACTTGTTGTTGCATATTGGGTATGCCATCGAGCATAGAGTTCCCTTTAAAGTCATATTAATATTTTATTCACAAATATGGATAAATATGAAAATTTAATATTCTTTATTTACCTGGGGTGTTACATCCTTCCCCCCTTTTGGGAATTGCGTCCTCGCAATTTTAAAATTGGTCTTGGAAATTTCATTGAAAATCCCACATCAGAACAAGAGTCCGTAAAACTATCACATTAAAATAAGGAAAGAGAAGTACAAAGGTCACCCGAGTTAACCCATACTAGGATTTCATGTAGGAAAACATGGATATGGACGAAAAATAAAAGGGTCATGTTCTGAGGGAGAGTGATAGAAAACATGTTTAGGAGAAAGTCAACCATAATAAAATCAAAAACTTGTGGTGGGTTAAATGGTCTTCAATTCCCCAGTATGAAAAGTTAATAGAAAACATTTTCGTTTTAAGTAACATTTCAATGAGGAATTAATTTTTTATCTTAAGGAAACATACTTACTTGTCATGTTCACTTTCAACTTTTAATAGATTCCTTACACAAACTCATACTTTCCCCAAATGAGTATTTTGGAAGACTTGTTCACATTAAGAGTATTATAATCAACTTCTAGATAATCACCTAATCAGAAAAAGATACCTATATACATCCCATGTCGTTAGACTTTAACCATAACCAAAACCAAAAAGTTTAGTACAACATCAGATAATCTAGAAAAGTATAACCCTTTATAAAAAGAAAATCTATTCATAATCTCCAAAATTTGTTCAACAAAACCCCAAGTTCAACCAATGCCATTCGATAAACAATTTGTCCATAAAATTAATGAATGTAAACTAAACTAATATTGAAACCCAAATATTTGAAAAATTTAATCACAAAGTCTTCCAAGATAAACCTTAACATTTATCTCCAAATAACATCAGTTACTCTTAAAGTCTCCTACTGAAAAGTAATTAACCTAATCACATATCATCCATAATAGGTTAATAATATCCATAGATAACCCAAAATAAACTTATTCTCGATTCTTAAGTTCATCTAACAAAAAACAATAAGTCATACTAACCACGGACTTCACGTAGTCCAGTGGTAGGTGATAAATACTAGTCGCACTTTGGTTGTGGGTTCGATTCCCATAGCTTTGTCCCACACGACGGGTTGTCACACGGTCTGTGTGTTGTCCTTTTTATAAAACACCAAAAATCACCCTAACATGTTTTAACCTCAAGTTTATCTCAAGTCGTACATATTCCATCATAACATATAGTAACCCATAATTACTTCAAATGTAATGATCATATAAACCCTAATGGTTACCTTTAAAATTATTACCTGAACTTCCACATCGATTGGTCATCTCGTACATGATGCCTTAAAGAACTTACCAAGGTTTAGGTCATTGATCATGACTCCGTGATAGTTTCTTTAAAACAACCACAAGTTTCTTCATTGAATCCCCTATTTCATCTGGTCTCTTAATCAGAGAACCACCACAGTTTCCTTCAAACCAATTGTCACTTTGGTGCCTACTAGATCCATCCATTTACAAAAAACAGAAATGTCAGTGTGAGTATATCAACAAAATTATCATATACTAATGAGGATGATAAACACTAAGATATACTTACTCATTCATTTTATCTAAAAACTATGACTCTTTCTGAAATCCTATCCATTGTGGTAATGTCACTTATGCTTAGAGAATACCCTAACCCTTAAAGTTATCTAAACCGACCTCTGATACCAACTAAAAAAACCCGGCCTTAAACCATACTTATTATTGAATTAAATGAATAATTCACATTGAGGATATTTTTTAGGTTTATAGTTATAGAGAATTAGGACATAACTATTACACCTCAAAGACTACAAAGTAGACACATCTACTCAACTTCCATTTTTTTCAAAAAATAAAAACTCTTGAATAAAGGATTCATGTCTAGTTCCTTGTTTTAGACAGCCTAACATTTCCTTGATCCCATCCTTAACCCTATTCAACTTTATGTCCTACGAAAATTATTTCAAAAAAACACGGGATGGGCATAAAAATCTCAGTAAGGGTTATAGAAATATGGAAAGAAGACATTAGTTCATGTATACATAATAATCAATGAAATCATACATTACTCATTAAACATAAAAATGTTAACATACCTCACTAAATCATAAGATTTATGAATAACTCATAGAAATCATAAGACATAAAGGTAACTTGAGGCATTCGTAACATTCTTACGTAGGGAGTAACGGTCATGGTTACGTTTGGAATACCCATCATAGTATATTCCCTAAATCTTTTCGGAGAAACCATAACGTTTAACTCCTTCATGTTACCCAATTAATTGGAGAGCTATATCTGGCTCACTTGCCCTTAGTTTATCACGGAACCACCCGTCTTCAGAACAATTCCCAAGAACCATTACGTATCACATAAAACATGCATAAAGGAAAAAAACATTTCCACATTTCAATCACAAGATATCAATACAACAAATTAATATAATAAAAACATTATGAAAACTATTTTCAACACCCAAATAAATGAAATGTAAAAAATTGTATTTATTTTTTTTACTTTTTTTTAAAAACGTTATGGCTTGTAGGGGAAACTAAAGCTCAAATAATGGTCACGGTGGCAGAGAAGTCGTTGTCGCCGCATACGTAAAACAAAAAAACATTCCTTTTGTCATTTAGTAAAACTCTTCATGTAGAAAAGATTCCTTTTGAATGAACGTAAAATTCAATGGGGTTTATATACCGTATGAAATAATGTTGTGTATAAATAAAAATATGCCTCAATGAAAGGATATTGAGATGAAGTCCCTTTACAAACAAGGTATCCTCGGATTAAGGATAAATCAATTACGTAATTATGTGTGGAAGACAAATACACCAAATATAAGTTGATATTGAGTGTAAAAAAATCAGAGATCATTCACATATATTCATAGAACGACATATTCAAGGGGTACAAGTTTATCCTAAAGAATCAAAATTGGGTTAAGAAGTTCCCTTGCAAAAATTTGACAGCCTAACGATGTCACTTCAAAATTCAGAAAATGGGTTGATGAGATATAACAAGGGTATATCATCACTTGGACATAAAATTTACATCAATAAGGATATAGAATAACATATCCCAACATTAAAATATGTAAATTAAAAGACCCAACAAATGAATTCTTTTAAAAAGAGGAGGGTGAAATGTTCCCTTACCGACTTGGGTATCTTTCAAAACATACACCCTGTGAAAGAAGGACAATACAACATTGATGTAAATACTCCTAAACGAAGGTATATTACACAAAGAGTAGAATAATGGGAATTAAATATACCACTCAAAGGAAATTGTGGCAAATGTAGCATAAATCTCACAGGAATAAAAGTGAGATGAAAAATCCCTTACGAAAACTCAGCAGCCTAACGGCACCACATAAAACTTCCAGAAATGGATTCATGAGATCAAGTAGGGTATGTCATCATATTAACAAAAAAAAATTCAGCAAGAGGAATATAAAATAACATCCCCCAACATAACAAAGAGGAGCTTAAAATAAATGACATAAAGGATAATACTTAAAAACTGTGAGATTTGATCTCTTATGAAAATTCGGCAGCCGAACAGCGCCACTCAAAACATCCAAAATGGATTAATGAGAGAAAATAGGGACTCTCATCATATGAACATAAAATTTATAGTAATATTAATATAAAATAACATCACAATAATAAGAAATATGAGCTTAAAAGTAATGATATAAAAGAGTGTACTTAAAAAGAAAGAGAGGGGTAGGATCCCTTACCTCATGTGTGACATGACTCGATCATTCGTTAATCTCCTGAATAATAAAATTTTGTCAATTTATAATTTCTTAAGTACCGCCTCTAAAGATTATTATTCAGTTCATATCACATATTATAATTTTATAATAATTGGTTAATAAAGTGAGTACATATCAGACGTTTTTGTCGATGTTCGGTACATGAGTAAAAATTGAACTTGTTGGAAAACAATTTTCCATGTAGTTATCGGTACATCATCTCCAGAAGAGTATTGATGTTTTAAATATCATATATATCCAGTATATATTCATTTTATACTATTCCATAACATTTGGAGATAAAAAATTATAAGCACCGTTCATGGAGACGGTAGGTTGTACGTACGCATGAACGCTACTTTCATTTGTTGTCATATTAATGGAATTAATGATAAAAGAGAGAGATATATATTATAATTTCTGAATGATACCAATCATTTATCTTTAATATATGACATATATATATCCATTTTTATATGTACTTATAATAGTACATATCATTTGGAGATAAGAAATGAAATGTACCGTTCCTGGAGACGGTAAGTCGTACTTACGCATGAACGCTACTTTCATTTCTTTGGCACATTAATGGAATTAAAAATATATGAGAGAGATATATATATATATGTATATTATAATTACTGTATAATATATATGTTATATATATCACATAAGTTCATCAATTTCATTCTTTATACATTCCATGTTTTGCATGAACGAGTCACATCACTTGAGGGGGAGGTAGTCCACACTTCCGTATATGAAATTATCGCATTTGCACAACATGAAATGAATAAAGGTATGTTTTAAATATAAAATACAGAAGCATATAGAAAACATAAATACAATATATATCATATATAAAATATTGTGACATTATAATGTCCAACTTTAAATGGGTTAAAAGAATATTGGACAATCATCGTTTCGTGAGGCAGTATTTTGCCGTCCACAGAAACAGTATGTTATTTGACCATTAGATGGATGTGTTTGTAAGTGTATATAGAATATTTCTTATAAAAACATCCAAGTATATTGAAGATACTGGTGTTGTAACCAAAGAAAGCTTTAAAGATTGTCAAGGGGGTTGGACAAGTAAAATAAAACAAAAACACATAAGTGAAGACATTACCTTTAAATCGGGCAACTCCTCTTTGTTTGAACCAAAATGGTTTCTTGAAGATCATTCTGCGAAAGGTGAGGCTCTTAAATGATGAATATAGGGATTTGGAGAGATGAAATGGTCAGGTTTTGGCCGAGCCAAAGGCTTGAGAGGTGTGTGTAAGGTGGTAGAGGTGGGAGCATTTGATATGAAGAGAGGAGGGGCACTCTTGGAAAGATATAAAATATTAATTTATTATAAAATGATTTTCGAATTTTAAAGGTCCCAAAAGGATATATTTCGAGTAAAATGTGATAAGGTTTAGAAATACACACATACAATAGGATTGTGACCGTTTTAGGTCTTAGATTTTACATTATCTTTTAATTTTATTTAAATCATTAAATAATGAGGTAATATCTGCATCATCATGGTGTCATAAATAATTTAATTTATTTAGTGTATAAAAATTAAAAAAACATCATGATGTAGGAAATATTTTTAGATTTATACTGAATATTTACAGTAAAAAATATGACTTGTATAACAGCAAGTAAAAATTGTTTTAGTAAAACAATACATATTTGTGACATTTAAATTTTATTTTTAGATAAAAAGATGTTAATGTCATTTTACAACCAAAGTGGCTCCATGGGGTACCCAAGATGACCCATGGGTTGTCTCAGTTGGAAATTACTCATCCAATAAGGGTAGGACATGTGTCAAGGTCATTTCATAATATTATAACATTATCTTTACCTTAAATTACACTAATTACCTTTAATCGCGATTAATAAAACTTAAAAGTTACTTTTCACCATATTATTATTTTAATCTCATTGAACCACATTTTGCATCCTAATGATAACTGTGTATGTTGAATTTTTGAAAATAAAATCACAGAGGTGATAAAGTTTCATTTAAAAGAAAAATCAGTTTCTTTAAATACCACTTAGTGGTTTCACTATTCATCAAAAATTGAAGTTTTTCAGAAAAATACCAATAATTAACCCTAAGCTATCTTTGATATTCCGAATTAAAAAATGATGTCTATTTGACAAAATTAAAAATATATAAGTTGAATTAATTAATTTAATAATTAATTCCCACTGTCAAAACAAATAGCGTGTTTTTAAGAAACAATATCTATTAAAAGATTAATACTAGTTTAAGTCCAATTTCAATGTTAAATTTATTCCAATGACCACCATTGAATTAAATGGTAAAAATATATTCTAAATACAATTTAATATAAATTAAAATGATAATCTATCCATATAAATAAATCATATTAAAAGGAGGCTTTGAATTAAAATGCAACATTTTCACTAAAAATGATCTTTATCGAAAAAATAAAAAAAATTTACACAAAGTAAATTTTGATGTCCAGATCATAAAGAAGGATTTTATTTTGTCAAATAGAACATATAAAATAGTATAAAAATATATTTAAAAAGGTTTCTCTATCAAAAGGTGGTTCATCGACCTTTTAAAGAATATTATAAGATTTATGCTTAAAAAATTGGATTGATTTACATTTTAAGGCTCTAACATTTATTGGATAAATATAAAACTATTTTTCAAATCATTTTGTAGTCAGTTCCCTTCATTCCCACCATTACAATGGTAAGGAGTTAACTACCATTTAAAATATTATAATTTTATTATTAGAGTACAACGTACGATTTCAAAGAAACTCGTTGTTGCGTATTGGGTACGCCATCGAGCATAGAGATCCTTTTAAAGTAATATTAATATTTTATTCACCAATATGGATAAATATAAAAATGTCATATTATTTATTTACCTGGGGTGTTACATCTACTCTGGGTATTTTTTCATGGATATTTCATGTATGAGAGTGGAGAATAAAATTTCATGTTTGTTCATTAGGGTCTATTTTATTTGTGGATGTTGTGAGGTATGGTTAATCACTATTGGAAGAAAGGAAATAAGTAATCTTGGAATATTATTCAATTAATGTTTCATTAATTGTATCATTATATTCATTATCAAAAAAATGAACTAATAAAAAAACGAAATAAATATGATAAAAAAATAAAAAAATCGAGATTAACATGAATTATTATTTTTTGTAATGTTTAGGACACTTGTTCCTATATAATATCATTGTACCAAGTTTGATTCATTCATTACATTTAATTATCATATAATCCTCAATGAAAAAATGTATGAAAAATGAAATAAGGAATATTTTGTTTTATCCCAGAGTTGAATAAAAAATTGTAAAAAGGGACATCATGGATGAAATAATTCATTGTAACCACATATATTTTTTCAAATATGAAGAAAAGGTGATTTTGTCGTGTTTTATATTTTTATAGAGATTGAGTGAGGAATTTTAATTCTTTTCACTTTAATATTCATGAAATAGTACTTAAGTTATCAACATCCACTTTCTGACCTCATTTTATAAATTCTTCTCATCCAACCCTTAATCATTGATATTACCTGAAATGTTACTCTTGATAAAATGTATTTTAATTTTACATTCAGTGTAGAAATTATGATTATAACAAGATTATGTAAAAGCATTAATTTTGAATTTGTGAGCATAACTCTAGATAAAATTTATCATGACTTAAGAGAAACTTGAAATTTAATGTGAGGAACTTTGTTATTTGGTCATTTATGGTTTTCAGTGTTTAATAAATTAAAATATATGGAATAGAAATTACAGTTATATTTTATTAATATAGGTGGATTGATTGAATTATATTTTGGAAAATAATATTATTTCTTCACATTTAATTATTGGGTGGATTTGGAGTTTGATATACGATGATTGCTTGGGCGTTCAGTTGTTATCTATGAGGTAGTAATAAAGAAAATATTTTCATACACTATATACTGTAAATAAATTTTTTTAAATCCCATCATACAGATATTTTATGGAAAATATTCACAATGTTTAGGTTTAGTGGCATTTTTATATTAATTGTAAAAATTACATTATCTTAGATTTTAATTTTTATTATTTTCATTTGTATTTAATCCATAATAGTTTCTATGCTAAATTAAATCGATAAATTAAATATTTTTAGGAATCTAACCATTATTATAAAAATTTCATTTAACTTTTCCAAATGTTAAATCCATCATTTTAAGGCCCATCCCATATCCTAAACGTGGCCATGAAATGTATTTTACATCTAGATAATTATACATTTTGGACTATAACACAATTATTGATAACCCAATGAAGCTAAATTTAAATAAAAAATATATATAATACATTGGGAACAATATTATATTCTATACAGATTCTAAAATTTTATATTTTCATTGTCATAAATTAATTTGATATTAGAGCCTTGGAATTAATTATATTACTTCGAACGAATACATTTCATGGATTTATATAGAAATTACTCCTTCATATAATAGAAAAAAATTCCTATATTTTATGATTTACACAAAAGACATATCATAAATATATATTTGTTGAAATAATTTCCCAATTTAAACATTTATTGAGTATATATTGTGATATATTTTGAGGACATATTTTATAGTGAAAATTTATGACATTTTTATCTATTAATATATTACTTCGACCACATTACAAGGGATGACCATTTTCATGGGACTAAGGTGGAGTTTTCTTATATAATATATTTTTTTATTTTTTTGTAATATATTAGTTTTGTATTATTATTTATATCCTTATTTGTGTAATTTAAATTATTATGTGTTTCTTCTACAGTGTTCTCTTATCATGAACATTAAAAATGGATAACTGAACATATATATTATCAAAGAAAGGGAATGATGTCATGATTTAATTTGTCTATTCATTATTTTAAATTTATATATTAAATAATGGAAATTTGGATGATAGTTAAATCTATAATGGTGACTAATCATCCCGATTTCTCTATCATTGAGTTCTTATTCTTTTTTATCAATAATTCTACCATTAACTATCTAAGTCATGAATACATTAGATAAAGGCTTGTGTACAGTTGTTTGGGGAAGATGTCTCCATGATAAAGTTGGGATGCAGATTTCACTATATGTCGACGTATCAGTATGGTGTAATCACATATCAATTAAGAGGGTTATTTTTTAGCGTTCGTGACACCTAAACATAAATGATTACATAGATCCTAAAAAATGATTTCAATCATTGTATCCTCTCCAAAATAATTACATTATTTATTTATATATAAATAATTTTATGTTGATTGTAATATATAAATATATATATATATTTCGTGAATGTCAAAACCCGCATCAATATTATGTAATATTGTTTTATAATAGATATATTTATAATAGTGAAATTATAAATACAATCTTTGTTGGTCATTTTCAGTGAGATTGACCATAGGATGTCCACACTATATTTCACTCATATTTCTTATAAATATATTTTTAATGATCCATTAAAAATTCATTTTATCAATTTGTAACCATTTCTATGATTTCCAAGGGCATAGAAGTATTATTTTCAATAAAAACCCAAATAATTCAAAAACAATTAAGACTACAAAAAGAGTTTCATCTCATATCCATCATTCATTATGTCAATATGAATTATTTAATTTATTTTTCTTATTCTTGTACTAGTGATGGTTTTTTACCCATGATAACTATTTTAGAAAACATTATTGATATCCTCAGATGAAATGAAATCATAATAATTAAATTGAGCTATCTTTTGTTAGTAATCCATGATTCTGATAACCAATGAGCTAAACAATAAGAACAAATGGATATTGTTGAAGATGATATCAATCAAGTTACAATAACATATGATCTTCAAGATCCTAAGGGAGAATTTAATATGAAACATAAATAACCAATTTTATCATCATGGTCATTACTTGACGGGGTTCTTGAAGTATCCATTAGATAAAATACAAATGTGGAATCACATCATTATTATAGAGTAAAATTTATTGTAAATTAACAAGTACCTATATTTAATTGATCATCCAATATTTAATTGATATGTATCAGCTACTATGTACCTCACACTAGTTTTGGAATGAGATTAATAAGACACTGATGAGATGTAATTCCTAGTGTCCTCGCATGAGGAGAGCATGTTTCATGTTGAACTACATGAAGGAGTTTTTTTTGTAGATTCATCTTATTTAAATAATATTCAATTTGAATTGATTTATAAATTTTCATGTTTTTAATTTTTTGAATCAACGGTACTTTATAAATCCCTTCGTGTTGATGTTGAGGTGGCCACAAATGGAGTGGCAACAATCTAGTATGAATCATTCTTTTTCCTTACCCCACTATCCAATTTGTGCCACATTGAAATGGGAAAGAGCTTATGACTCTATACATGGATTTCACCATTATAGGTGTAAGTAGAAGGGAAGTGGATGAAAGATTTTTTTGTGGTTCATGAGAAGGAAACTCCATAAAACAAAAGATTTTGGTTAATCAGTTACATCTTCCTAACAATGGGAAGTAAAAAAACTAACACCCAAGCCATAATCTATCATATTTTTTTATTAAATTTACTTTTAACTATTTTCATAAATTTTTTATTTATTTCATTATTTCCAGGAATAAGTTTTATAATAAATTATCTTAAATAAAGGATACCACTAAAAAATAATATCAGGTTTTATCTTTCCTTATTTTTTTTATTATTTTTTACATTTTTTTGTATAAATGATGTGTAATGAGTTTTATTATAGCTATGTGTCAACCTAAATTGATTTTTTATTTTTCATTTTTTTGACATATTTTTTTAATAGTGATATTAAATGATTTAATTTGAGTTATTTGAATTTATTTTTGAAAATATTGATTTCTAATGACTGTTTTGTGATTTTGTTTCCTTTATTTGGATTCTAAAGAATTTTTTTAACATGAATGATTTTTCAAATTCCATCCCAAAAATTGACTGAAAATATTTTTACAATACTATGTGTTTTTTTAAATTTTTTTGACATATTCTTTATAATACCACACTTTCTTGAGAGAAACATGTATTTTTTTATGACAGCTATAATATGTTATTTTCATGTTAAAATTCTTGGATATCATTGAATGTTTTAATAAGATTAATGAATTTTATTCGATATAAATGTAATTAGAAAGATAAATAACTAAAAAATTTCAATTATTATCTCTTAGATTCCATGAATTTCTTTATGGTTTTATGACCTGTTACAAAAAAAATTATCCATACCTTCTCACACTCAAGGAATTTTGATATTGTTTTTTAAAGCTTATGTGTGGGGATTGAGAATTTTATCTGTATTCATTGGGATGAGTTTTATTTTTTGTTCTGGGGAGAATTTTGGCCCATAATTATGGAAAGTAGATATGGATTTTATTTGTCATAATTAAACCTTTCATTTTTCTTCATCTGTATCATCATTTTCTTCATAAAATAAATTAAATAATATAAAAACCAAAAAATATTAAAAAATTGAACATATAAATAAGTATTAATAATGATTACTTTTTTACTAATTTCCCTCTAGATAATAATGTGATTAAATATTAATTTAGTAATTATTTTATATTTAGATCTCATTATAAAAGAGAAAAATTAACAAAAATCCAAAAAAAATTATAGATTTCTTCATCATTAGAAAAATATAAATGAAAGGGGATAACATCGATGAAATAATTCGTTTTAATCCTTCAATGAATTTGTACCATGTTATACAAAATGTTTAGTGTTTTTTCATTCATTCTTTTTGGAATATTGAAATAAAATTATGGGTTTTCAATTGAATATAAATTAAATTATTCATAAGAGTTCACCATAATATTTTCTAGAATTAGATTTTTTATTTATATCCTAAAAAACACTACGACATAAAATATTACCTGAAAAATAAATCATGATTAAATTAATTATTCATATTTATTTATATGGTGAAAGGATAATTATTAAAAACCTATGGGAAATTATGCATTTTACACGTATGAGAATAACTCTAGATATAATTTATATTTTGAGTACACTAACATGAAATTAAATATGACGTGAGTTTTGATTAGGTCATGGAAAAAATTTTCATGATGGAAAAAATTCAATTGTTGGGGTTGGGAATTAGATAGATTTTTTTTGTTGAGGATACATAATGTAATTCTATTTTTGAAAATATTATAGATATTTTCTAATTTATTGGTTTTTATTGGGGATTTTGATTTGGATATGAGATTATTATTTTTGAGTGGGATGGTTATGTATGGGGATGATGAAGACAATATTTTCATACATTTAATATAATAATTGATCATTTTAAATCCCAACATATTGTAATTTTAAATAAATTTTTACGTTTTTAGGTTTTAGTGGAATTTCGGGCCTAATTTAAAAAGTGCCCAAATTTTAAATTGTAACTATTTTAATTTTTCACTTTATATCAACCATTTAATTTTTTAGTCTAAATGAAATGGGAAATTCCTTAGTTTTTCAATTAAACACATCATGGAATTTGTTTCATATAACATGACCTAATTATAAATCCCAATATAGAGGCCAAATGAAACTCCCAATCTAGGCCACAAGATATGTGGACATATAAATATAAATTTAATGGAAGGACAATTAATAAAATAGGGATAATCCATTGAAGACTATATTTGAAGAATATCTACAAATAATCCATAGAAACATGTTAATTATATATTTAATGCATGAATTCTCGAGATTTATGTTAATAAAATCATTGTATTTTAGTGTCATTAAATTCGAATAGTCACCTGAAGATAATATATTTCATAGAGTTAAATAAAAATAACTACATCATATGGTTTTCAATAAGGATGAAATTTTAGGGTTCAAATAAAATTAAAAACTAGAAAACATTTCTGAAAAATAAATTTCTCAATTAGGTCATTTAATCATTAGAACACACCCAAGAATTCCGATGTTATATTTTGGATCTAAAATTTCTCACTTCATATACAATAAATATATACCTCATCCCCCATTACAAATGATATACAATTTTATGGTGTATGGTGGTTATTTTTATTATAATATATCATTATATTTTTATAATATATTAGTCTATTAAAACTATTATTACAATTCTTCCCCTCTTTTTTACTTTTATGTGTTTTACCCACTGTGTCCCCTTCTAGAAAATATTTAAAATGGTAAACTAACCAGGGTGTTTTCCCATGAGAGTGAATTGTGGTTTAATTTACTTTATTGTGATTAATTTTAAATTTAATTATTCAGCTCAAGTAATATAGTTTAATTTTCAATTTATTACAGTGAGAGATGATCGTGTTTTTTCTTCCATCGAGTTCTTCTTCTCATTTATCATTCATCCTTCCCTACATTGTCTTATTTGTTCATAAATTTTATTATGGAATATGAAGGGATGGTTTGGGAAGTGGTCTTTTAACAAAAATTTAGAATAATATTTAACTCAATCTAGAGGTATCAGTTTGGGTTATCACATTTTAAATGATAATATGCACTGTGAGAGTCGTCAATTTATACATTGAATTAAATATTGAGAATCGTTTGAACAACAATATTAATCACCATAACCTCCCATAAACAATTTCCAAATTTATTTATATCTAAAACTTATATTGTTTGTATTTAGTTTTTACATAAATACATTTTTTTATTTTTCGAATTCCCAAAAATAAATATTATTTATTATGTAAGTTGTATATATTATCTAGATTTAAAATTTTGATAATACAATTCCATTTTTTGTGAGAATCCTTCATTAGAATGACCATAGGGTGTGAAAACTACATGTAACTACCATTTAATAAAACTTTATTAGTGGTGGATCAATGGAGAAAACCTTATACCAATTCTACACCATTTCTTTTGATGCTAATATCATGTTCATAATACTTTTCATTAAAAAAATAAAAAGATTAAACAAAAGAAGTGATTCATTTCATATTTTTTTAGTTCATGATGAATTGTTTGAGTTATTTATATTTCTTGTGTACTAGTGATTATATGTGTATAATTTTTTAATTTTTATTAAACAATGTATAGAAATCCTTAGATGATTGGTGGAGATGACAAGAAATAAGAATTTAATTTCTTCCTTTGTTCATGAATCCAATCTCAAATAGTCATAATAACAAAAAAATGTAAAATTAAATAGAAGATCTCTTGACTTTTTAAATAATAGGTTATTTTTAATAACCATAGGGAGACATGACGATAGATATTGAAGATCATATCATGTATGCATGTCCTTTACATGAATAAATTCTTGAAGATGTCTAACCCTATAATTCCCTTATTCTAGCACAACATGGTTATGAATAACACTAGTTAAATTTCATTGATGAATAAAATATAATTGATCCAATTTGATTTTTAAAATAAGAATAATCTCATATGTACTTCTATCTTTCTTAGTACAAAGATTAAGAATACTCTTCTAAGATTTAACTCATTGTGGACTTTCATAAAGAGATATTATTTATAGAATAACTACATGAAAGGGAATATTGTTTTATTTATTCTTCATTTTTTAATCATTTAAAATTAGAATTATCTTCTTCCATCCCCCTTTTGGATTTTTTAAAAACAAATATCATGATAAATACCTATATATTTTTTTTGATTACCCACATGTAGTTTACATAAACAACATAGACCTTTCTTCCCCCCCTAAAATCCAATCTATAATATATTAAAAAAGATATGGATCTGATGTAATCTATCACTAGGTTCTAAAATGAAAAGTTCATGTTAAAGGTCACCTGAAGAAGATCTTTTCTTTTAGTTTATGGGGATGAAACCCCATCCAACATTATATTTGAGTTAATCAACAATAATTTCCTGATTCAGGGAAGTAAAAACCTAACACCCACATGTGGTTCTAAACCCTATTATATAAATATTTTCATTTCTATATTTATTTCATTATATTGAACATGTTTTTATTTATTTCCTTTTTCTTTTATAAAACATTATTATCTAAGATATTAACTCATGGGATCCAATGAAAAATATTTCTCATTGTTATATTTCATTTTATATTATTTTCACATTGTCTATATTTTTTATTCAGTTGAAATGAATCAAATTGAATTTATGAGTCTAGTGGAGTGAAAAACTACTTAATTTTTCATATGTTTTTTTTCAATTAATTTATGATCCTTTAGTTTAAATAGTTATTAATATTTTTTTTCATTATTTAATTTATTTTTAGTGAGATAACATTATTTTTGGAAAAAAATAAATGATTTTGAAGTGATTTTTTTCTTTTATTTAGATTCTGAATAATTGTTAGGATATTGATAATATCATTTAAATACATGTCCAATAAGAAGTAAATCAATATATTTTTCATCATTAATAGTTTTATTGAACCATCTGTACATATTATTTATAATTCGATCATTTTTATCAGAAACATTATTTTTTTGTCAGAACAAGAACCTATGATTTATCTCTATCAATGATTTGTGCTTTGTGGAGTGGTTTTGATATGATTTAGTAAATTTATTGGATAAAAAAATTTTAAATCAACACCAATATTTAAATTTACAGTTTACAACCCTTATATTCTATAAATTTACTTATAGTTTTACACCAAATTATAAGAGAATTTTTCTTTTAGTACTTGAATGCATTGAATTTTTTCATGGATAGTTTATGTTTGAGTGTGCAGGAAAAGAAATTAATTTAAGCTATTGGTGATTTGTTTCATTTATTGGTTTTTTAATATTGCTTTCATAATTTTTTCTTTTTTGGTATGTGATATTTGGTAATGATTCATCTTTTAATTATTCCTTAATTTTTTCATTTGGTACTCCAAAAAAAAATCGAAAAAAAAATAAAATCGAGAAATAAAAATAATGTATATGATATTGATTCATTAATTGATCATAACGTTTGAATCATTTTACTCTCCAAAATCATGATAATTAACTTTCGTTCATTCATTTCATTAAGTATTTATCAAATCCCTTATGATGTAAATTATAAAAAAATAAAAAAAACCAATTCAGGAGGTTGAGAAAAAATGATAAAAGGGGAGAACATATTTGAAATAATTCAATAGATTTTTTTCATCATTTATCATTTCATACATTTTTTTTGTTTTTTATGTTAAAAATTTTACAAGTATTCAGTGATGAGTCTTTTTGGGTTTTTAGTTGATTTTTCATCCCATTATTCAATAGATTTCAACCACCTTTTTATATGATTATTTTTTTATTTCCTTACCACAAAAAAAAGACATTGAAATTACTTGGGTAATAACTCATGATTAAAATAATTTTAATATTTCATGCTATGAAGAATTTAGAATTTTCATGCACATATGCTGGGTCATTAATTTCCCAAATATCATCATTACTCCAGATATAATTTAAATTGAGTTAAGAGTGACATAATATTCAATGGAACATAATTTTTTTTGGGATATTTATGGATTATTGATGATGTAGAAATTAAAATTATTGGGATTAATATTAAATGGATTTATTTTTAATATAGGATACAATATAAAATTCTATTTTAGAAAACAATAAGGTTTTCTTCTAATTTTTTATTTTTGTGAGGATTTTGATATTGATATATGAGGATTTCATGGTTGTGTAATGGTTATGTATGGTGGAGTTATGTATTTTATATATTACTATATTTAATACCACATTTAAACACTCTAAATACTAATATATTTTTATTTCACATGAATTTGTAACATTTTAGGTTTTATTGGAATATTTAGCTTAATTGAAAAAATTCCCTGATTTTGGATTTTAAATCTTTTAAATTGAATCATTATTTCTGCCATTATTTTTTCTATACTAAATGAAATTTATAATTTATAACTTTTATGTAATCCATATATCATGGTATAAATTTTATTTTATTAAACATAAAGGTCAGTCCACTATTTGAATGCTTAATACCCTATCATTATCTAGACCTAAAAATCTATGAAATGATGTTGATGCATTTAAATATGTGAAAAATATCTAAATTAATTAAATCCTGAGGAAGTATAAATTTATCATGGATCAAGAAAAAATTCATTAGATTATGTACATTGATTTTGGATACTCCAAAATATTCAATTTTTAGTTCATAAATTCAATGGATTTTGGATCACTGGTATAGTGACTATCACAAATACTAAATGAATATATCCAAATAACATAGTAATAAATCCATAATCTATTGGTAAATCATGAATAAATTTTTATGTTATATGATAAATTATAGTTTGAAAACTTATTTATTGAATAATTTTTCAAAAATATATTAGGTCTACCAGATGAAAGAATTCAATGGATATATTTGGAGATAAACATTCTCACCTCATTACCAATTAATCTATACCTTCTCTCCCATTATAATGGTTTGTCAATTTTTAGTGGGACAAGTTGTGTTTTTTTCATAATATTCATTCACATTATATAAATTTATTAGTGTTTTCTTAGTATTCATATTGTTATTTCTCTCATTTTTTACTTTGTTCCATTCCCATACTATGTTCCCGTCTCAACACCATTAAAAATGGAGAACTAACGTAAAAATTTTTTGGAGGGTAATGTGTGTTTTATTTAATTTTTTTTCACTTATAATTCATTTTATTAAACCTATTTAATAATTTTGTTGATTTTTAAATATATTATAGTAATTTGTATCACTATATTATTTATAATCATGTTCTTTATTTTGTTTAATAATTTTAATTATATTCTCTATCTATTTCAAGAATATGGAGGTGTATTTCAAGGGTAAAATTGGATGGTGAGGAGGACTCATAAGTAATAATTAAAAAAGTTTTACCTCTTATAAAGATGTATTTGTATGGGGTGTTCACATTTCATATCACTATGAGTATTATGATACTTCTCGATAACTTGAATAAATTGAATATTAAGAATATTATAAAAAATTACATCCATGATCATAATATCCGGGTAAAATTATAATTATTTATTTAAATATGACACATTTAAAATCACTTTCCTTATATATATGCATATATATTAATATTTAATTAATTTTTAAACACTAATCAATATTAGTTAACTATGTTTTTAAACTTTTTTATTTTTATAGTGACAATTAAAATATAGTGTGGTATGAGTGTCCTTAATGAGATAGACCCTAGGATGTAGAAAATATATTGAACTAAATGAATAAATATTATTTTTTAGGGATCTCTGAAAAATAAATTTTATAAATTTGTTTTCATTTCCATTAATCCCAAGATCTTTCAAGAAATGATTTTCATAAAATAACCAGAAAAAATAAAAGATTTCAAACACTAAAAAATTAACTTCATTTCATATCAATCATTATTTAGGAAAACATGGATTATTTAATTTATATTTCTTAATCATTTACAAGTAATTGGTTTTGTAAAGGTGGAATTTTTTTAATAAAACAATGTATAAGAATCCTTAGAAAAATGGAGGTCTTACGAAATAAATTGAAATGCATTTCTTATGTTATTCAATATTCCAATTTGAAATGGTTGGAATAATAACAAAGAAATTTAATTGAACCATAAGATATAAAAGTATTCCATATACATATTATGTTCAAGAAATTAAATTATTCTTCATGAGAAAACATAAAGATCAAATCATATATCCATTTCCATAACTTGAAGTTGTTTTTATAGATGTCATTCCTTCTGATACAACTTCTCAAGAACAATATTATACAGAAAAATATTTCTTATATATAATTGAATCCCAAAATTTATGTGATAATAAAATATTTAATAAAAAGGTATTAACTTCTATGAACCATTATATTTCTTTAGATAAAAAGGAATTATACCCTGCTAAGAAATAATCCCTCATGGTATTTCCTATACATATCAAATTTAAAGATGAAGTAATGGAAATTTCATATTTTTTATTTATTCTTTGGGTTTTACCCATGTTAATGACTAATTTTTTGGACAAGATATTTATGGAATTTTCATAAATGGTATGTTAAGATAAATTTATGGATGTTCATGTTGAATAGAAAATAAATATTATGGTAGTTTAAATCCTAATGAAGAGTAAATTTAACATGGATCGAGAAAACATTTATTAGAACATTTCACCTCATAGAATAAATTTTCCGACATTTATTAGGTTTACCACATGAATTAATTTAAAGGATGGATTTGGAGATAAACATTCTCACCTCATTACCAACCAATCTATACCTCCTCTCCCATTACAATATACATACATTTTTAGTGGGACAATGTGTAGTTTTTTCATATTAGTTCTTCATATTATAAATATATATTTATTTTTTCTTAGTATTCATATTGTTCTTTCCCTCATTTTTTTACTTTGTGTAATTCTACATCAATGTTCCCTTCTCAACCCAAATAAAAATAGATAACTATCGTCGACATTTTTTGGATGGGAATGTGGTTATTAGTGAATTTTATTTCACTTATCATGCATTTTATTAAATTAAATTCAATAATATTTTTGATAATTAAATTGATTACAGTTAATAGTCACACTATTTTATTTTGAATCATGTAGTACTATTCATTTAATAATTTTAATTACATTCACAATCTAATTCAAGAATATGGGGGATTATATCAAGGGTATAATTAGTTGATGAAGAGAATGCATAGATAATGATTAAAAATGTTTTTCCTCTTATACAGATGTATCAGTATAAGGTGATCACATTTCATATCACACAGTGTAGTGTAATACTTCTCAATAACATAAATCAATTGAATACTGAGAATATTTTCAATAATGACATCCAAGAACAAAAAATCCTGGTTAAATTTACCTTATATATTTAAATATGAAACATTTCCAATAACAGGACATATATATATATAAGTATATATATTAATATTTAATTCCTTTTCAAAAACCAATTTAGATATGTTACCTTTTTTTTATTTTTCATATTTTTTATAGGAAAAATTATAATCTAGTGTGGTATGAGTGGAATTTAATAGATAGAACCTAGGATGATGAAAATATATTGAACACTTAGACAAAAAATTATTTTTGAGGGAGCTGATAATGATAAATTTTATCAATATGGTTTCATTTCCATTTATCCCAAGAGTATTCACGAGAAGTTTTTCATAACAAACTAAATCAAATAAAATATTTCAAAAGCTAAAAAAATATCTTCATTTCATATCATACCTTTTTTTTTGGAAATATGGATATGATAATTTATTTTTCTTAAGAATTAAAAAGTGATGATTTTTGTAAACGTGGAATGTTTTGTTATAAAATGAAGTGAAAGAATCCTAAAAAATAGAGGTGGTAATAAATAAATTGAAATACATTTCTTATGTAATTCAATATTACCACGTTAAATGGCCCGAATAATAACTAAAAAATGTAATTGAACCATAAGTGAAAACGTGTATTCCACATACATATTATGTACAAGAACATAAATAATACTTGATGATAAAACATAAATATCCTATCATCTATACATTTCCATAACATGAAGTTGTTTTTATAGATGTCATGCCATCAGATACAACTTCTGGAGGAAAACATTATTTTTAAATATATTGCGTATATATCATTGAATCCCAAAAGTTAAGTGATCATACCATATTTTATAAAATTTTATAAACCTATATGAACATATATATTTTATTAGATAATGATTAATAAGACACTGCTACGATAGAATTCCTCATGGAATTTCCTAAATACATAATATTTCAAGATGAACTAATGGAAAGGGAATATTTATTTATTGATTATTTATTTTTTCCTCATATTAATGTCTAATATTTTTATAAGATATTTATTGAATTTTCATAAATGGAATGTAATGATAAATTTTGGGAAGTTGATGTTGAATAAGGAATAAAATTATTTTTAGATTAAATCCTAATGAAGAATAAATTTATCATGGATCTTGAAAAAATTCATTATAACATGTTCATTGATTATGGATACTCAAAAAATTTTCTCTTTCAAGGTTATAAATTCACGGGATTTTGGATCCTTTGAATACTAACTATCACCTATACTGAACAGATATATCATAATAATATAAGAATTAATTTTTAATCTATTTGTAAATCATGAGTAAATTTTTAAGTTATATGGTAGATTATAATATGAAAATTTCTATATAGAATAATGTTTAATTAATTTATTAAGATACCACATGAATAAATTTTGAGGACAGATTAAGGGATAAACATTCTCACCTCATTTCCTATAAATCTATAGCTCCTCTCCTATTATAGTGGATAGACATTTTTATTGGGACAATGTGTTTTCTTCATAATCATTATTCATATCATAAATATATATATTAGTGTTTTCATTGTTTTCATATTTTTCTTTATCTCTTTTTTTACTTTTTTTCATTCCCATACAATGTTCCCTTTTCAACACTACCAATATTGGAAAACTATCATTGACATTGTTTTAAAGGGGAATGTGGGTTTTATTGAATTTTTTTCACTTATCATGCATTTCATTGAATCTAATTTAATAATTTTGTTGATATTTAAATCACTAATAGTAAGTAGTCTTCTAATTTTATTTGGAATCATGTGCTTCTTGTCATTTAATAATTTTAATTCAATTCACTACATAATTCAAGAATATGGAAGTGTATATCTTTGGTATAATTGGTTGGTGAAGAGGATGCATAGTTAATGATTAAAAAAGTTTTCCCTTTTATGTAGATGAATGATTTTGGGGTGATCACATTTCATATCATTGGGTGTAGTGTGATACTTCTCGATAACTACAATGAATGTAATATTGACAATATTTTGATCAATAACATCCTTGAAGATAATGTCCCTATAATGTTTTTCTTTATTTCATTAATTATGACTCATTTCCAATAACATAACATATATATATATTTGTATATATATTAATATTTATTCATTTTCAAACACCCATCAATATTAGTAAAATATGTATTTTATTTGATAATTTTTTATAGTGAAAATTAAAATCAAGTGTGGTTTGAGTGGCCTCCATGAGATAGACTCTAGAAATAAATTATATCAAAAACAAAAACAATATCATCATTTCATATCATTCATTTTTTATGCTATGGTGGATTATTTAATTATGATTTGTTAACCATTTACAGGTGATGATTTTTTGCAAACGTGGAATTGTTTTTATAAAACAGTGTATAAGAATCCTAAGAAAAATGGAGGTGCTAAGAAATAAATTGAAATAACTTTATTATATTATTCAATATTTGCATGTGAAATAGTCTACATAATAACAAAAAAAATTAGTTGAACCATAAGAGATAATGATTATTCCTCATTCATTCTATGTTCAAGAAACTAAGGGATACATGATGATGAAACATAATGATCTTATCATCTATTCATATCCATAACTTAAAGTTGTTTTTATAGATGTCAGGACATCTCATTGAACTTCTTGAGAACAAGATTATTCAGTAAAATATTGTTTATATATCATTGAATCCAAAAATGTATGTGATCATACGATATTTTATAAAAAGTTATCAACCACTATGCACTTATATATTTCATTAGATGATGATGAATTCTACCTTACTAAGATTTATTACTTCATGGAATTTACTAAATATATCATATTTCATATTAAAATAATAGAAAGGGAATATTTATTTATTAATAATTGTGTTTTCCGCATATTAATGTATAATTTTTGGATAGGCTATTTATTTAATTTTCTTAAATGGTTTGTAATGATAAATTTCAGGATGTTTATGAAGAACACGGAGAAAAAGTAGTGGTTGTTTAGAAAGATTATCAATTATTCCTCCTTCCTCTAGTATATAAAATCTAAATAATTTAAAAGGGGGAGGAGATATTTTACTCTATCCAGGGGACACTCTATAACTTGTGAAATTTTAATAGCATAAGAAGAATATATGTTTTGGTAGTTTATGAGAAGGAAACTGAATCCACCATTAGATTTGGGTTAATTAATAGAAAATACCATTAAATGTGAATTACAAACATATCACTCACATGGGGGGGTCCCACTAATGTTTTATCTTATTTTCCCTTTTTATCACATATTATTTATTTTTATATGTTTTTCATTTTTTTTC
The DNA here is from genome assembly GCA_963277665.1 of Viscum album. Taxonomy (NCBI): domain Eukaryota; kingdom Viridiplantae; phylum Streptophyta; class Magnoliopsida; order Santalales; family Viscaceae; genus Viscum; species Viscum album. The sequence continues at coordinate 1,771,791,894 of OY728146.1, read as the reverse complement.
GAGTAATAATTGTTAGCTGATATGAGCTTATCACAAGGATTACACAATAAAAATTCTAAGATGATTATTTCCATCTATTTATTTTTCTACCATTATTTTTATTTATAATTGTCCTAAAAATAAAGGATGTGAATTATAGTGTTGGGGAGTGTTAAGATTTGTAGTTTTTTTATTTTTATTTTCATTCATTTTTTAGAAACACTATATAACACCTTTATATTTTATGTTATGTAAATTCATAAAAATTATAATTTACTTGATATCTTATTTAACATGAAAAACTACACTTAAATGAATAATTATATAATATTAAATATTAACATAACCATGAAAATTTTTATGTGCCCTCCATGAATATTAATGTGAACAATATTATAATAACCTCACTTATGAAATAAGATATAAAATTTAGGAAACATAAAAAAAATATTTATAAATTTATATCATAGAAAACGAAAATAATTTTTCTAAATAATAAATTATGTGTTGCTGATTTTTTGAAATATAAATCAATATTTACAATTTATTAATTACGATAGTGAATTAATTTATTTTATTTTCATAGAATAAATCCTGAATTTTATATTTTTTTGTCTTACTATTAGAAGATAATTTAATGAGAATATATTAATTTATTCAAAGTGCTGTAAAATCTATTATTTTTTTAAAATATGTATTATCTAAATAAAATATTACTTTAAAATGAAATTATATATCTCATATATAGAAAATTAATTTCTTAAAATGGAATCCATTTTTAAATCTAAAATTTTTAAACAATTATTGATGAATTTTTTTTATATTTTTCTAAAATATTTGAATTTTCAATGAATAATGAAACATATTAATTTACAATATTTAACATTTTTTTAAACAATATTATTATCGAGACATGGTTGAGTGATGGATTATTTATGTTTCCATTTTCTAAAAATAACATTATCTACTTACTATATATAGTCATTGTAATCATCTCTATTGATTTTCATGAAGCAAAATGACAAAAAAAATGAGTAAAATAATAAAAAAACTCATATATCCTCCACTTTCAATACATCCACCCACAAACCCTTCCTCAAAAATAATATTTGGAATTTGTATTTATTATATTCTTCTTTTTCATATTCCAAACCTCTTCCAAAATTCATGTTCTTTCTAGTATCACCAAAAGACTAATCTTATGTACTTTAAGGATGTTCTCAAGTAGACGCTATACAAGATGTAAAATCTTATTTAGTTTTATATTATTTTCATTTAATTTATTTTATTTTACAATCATATCATTACCTACCCAATATAAGCATTCTTGACAACACTAATATCATATATATATACAATATTTATTTAATTTATTTTAATATCCAACGTCAAAACCCATCTCTCATCTATTTTATACAATAGATGAAAACATCATCTCTTGTGTGTCTATTTACCTACATCAGGCATGATTTGTTTTCATTATCCATTACCACCATTATGTCGGGTAATTAAACAATTATTATGATTATATAATATTTTATTTTTCATATTATAAGGGTTATAATGTTCTATAACCATTATATAATCATGATTTCAAATAAAATTATATAAGATCATAATGGTGGTAAAAACTTCCAATATAAATTAAATCATTTTTATTATCCATTAATCAAGTGAATAATTCATTTACTGTATAACCAAATGATATATATGATCATTAAAACTTCTTGAAGTTCATTAATGACATATAATGTCAATTCTGGGGATCTATTCCCATTTGACATTTACTTCTACATATGTATAAAAAAATGATGATAGAAAACTAAGAAAATTAATACTCCCAAAATGACCAAATTGAATCTTATAACAGATAATAATATATAAATGAACTAAATAAAATTATATTAAATAAAATACATTTATAATATATAACAAATATTTTAATTTATGGATATAATTTGATAATCCATGATTGTAATTACAAGGTAATAATTCATTCAGATATAAGGCAAGGAATTTTCTAACTGAATTTCAATTGAATTGGTTACATTTTATTGTAATTTCATATGTTATTCCATGAATGTGTGTGAAATTACAATTTATGTTTATGTAAATAATTTTCACTTTTATTATAGGTATTTACATTTGTCAGACGTTGTTATTTCATTTATATATCCTCACTCCAATGGTAAGATCTTTGTAAGGGGTTTCTCACCTCACATTTATTTCTATGATATAAGATTTAATCACAATTTATTAATTAAACATGGTATATTTATACATAATTTTTTTAATTATGATGATCACTGAAAAAATATTTCATTAAATTTACATATTTATTTTATCTTTTATATTATTATGTTATTATCTGTATACCAATTTTACATGTGATGTTTATTTTGAATGTTGTTTTAATTTTGGAATTATTGATGAATAAATATCATAAATTCATTATGAGAATATTCATAATTCATATTATTCATAATGTAAATTTGTTTATGTATATTTAATTTTATTTTCAGTAATTTTTGGGGATGTACATTATATATCCCTTGATTAATCAACATGGCTCGTGAGACAAAAAAGTTAGTGAAAAGGCCTTCGTGTTTATTTCCATGAATAATAAGATAGGTTTCTAGGAACATTTATAAATTGTCTTCTAATTTATTCTTGAATGTATTGGTTCATGTTATAGATACATGATTTATAATAATTATGTATTTAATTTTTTTCGGTATTTACATTCTATAATACATTCACTACAGAATAATAATTGTTTCATTTTCATTCTTAGTTTATTGATGTATTGTGGGTTTAAATTATATACCATGAAATAAATAATATTACGTATTAACATTGATTCACTTATTATTTATTCATGTAACCCACATTGGGAAATTTTTCTCACCCTTTGATTCCCACCCAGGTTATGGAGATGAAATATTTTAATAATTGTCATGTAGACACCCAAACATATTGATCCCAATGTCAGTGAATACTACCATTACATGGACATAAATAAAAAAATTTAATATGGATAGAAAAAATATTTTAGTAGTATTTCTAAACTATATTCCAACATGAGTGTTGTGTCAATAATTAATTCACTAATTACATCATGTTTATTTTCCTTTAATGGATATATTTTTTCCATGTAGTATACCTATACATATCTCTCTATGAATATATCTTATATTCCTAGGTAATGACGCATAAACAGGGTGATCTAAAATTATCTATAAGGGTTTCGTATAGTAGAATCATTAAATAATAAATGATAATAAGAAATATAGTATCGTAAATAATTAAATAATCATACCATGTAATTAAAAAATAAAGAAAGAAGTGAATAAAAAATATGGAAAAGTAATAACTGGAAACAAATTCCGTTTAAATAACTAGATAATATAAAATCAATTTGAAAAGGTGAAATAACATGTGAATTCTTAGTCCGTTAAATTTTTGGATTTTGTTCTTTCATATTTAGTGGAGGAGATTCGGATGGAGTCTGGAGAAGTTTAATTGACAAATCCAGGAATTAGGGTGATTACTCACTGGGTTAGCAGATTACAATCTGTGAATGTCATTCTCACATCATGTCTTGAGGTTTTTATGATGTTGACACATTTTACCCATCCTAATATAGGGTTTCATGATGTGTAATATTTAGGTTTTAAAAATTAAATAATAAAATAAATTGGAGAAATATTTTTAAGAGTAAAACTATCCTTTGGCATTAAAAAATGTTAAAAAGTATTACACGTCATTTAATACCCAAATATATTATATTTTAAAAAAAACATACTTATGAGAACTTTTCTTCGTTCAGTGTTCCTTTATTTTCCCTCTAATTTTCGGTGAACCCTAGGTTCCCTGTGGTTTTCTTCAAGACCTATTCCTATCTTCTTATTATGTTGATCCAAATTGTTGTTTGTCAGTGATATGTGTTCCATTCATGGTGAGTTCTATTTTAATTTCCCCTATTTTCTTCCATTCTTTTCATGGGATCTCCTATGGTAGGTTTTTATTTCTTGTGGTTATGTTTTGGTTGCATTTTTTTCCAACCTTGGTGTGGTATAGGTTGATCAATGGTTCCTTGTGGAAGTATTTTTGGTTCCGTAGTAGATTATTCTTCTCTATATGGTGGATAACATATTTGATAGTTTCTTTGAAATAATATTTCCTTTGTTTTTACTTATTGTGTGTCGTGTGGGATGGGTTTTCATTTTTTACCTGTGAGATATGGTTTTGCTTTATTCATTGAAGATAATGAAATTGTTTTAGTTGAAATATAAGGTTATTTTTTTCATTATCATTTATTATGTCATTATTATTATTGTGATGCAATGAATTGTGTGGGCTAAACGACCTTCTAAAATCTGTGGTTTCTTGTGGTTTTATTTTCATTCTTTGACATGTGCTTTGTAAAAATTTCATTTTGTGCCTGTTGTGATATCAACCTAAATAGAAATTATACTAATAGTTATAGTTGGATAAATAAATGGTTTCCCCAATATTTGTGTTTGCGTGATTATTACCCCAAATAATTAACGTGGAATGTGTAAAAATATCTTTTATATGTCTCTAAAATGTTCTTGATGTGCAGTGATTTGTGTGGTTGGGGATTTTCGAACTGATGGTTTGTTTGTCCATGGTTTTAGTGTGTCGAGGAACCCATTTTTTCATCGCTTATTATGGTAAAATGATGTGATTGTTTTTTGTCCATGCTTGTGGGACAATGATGTGATGGTTGTTTGGCCATTATTTTTGGATGGAAAAGTGAAAAATTGTTTTTCTAATTGTGAAATATTGTTTTTATATATAAGATTCCTGATTAGTGATGAAATAAATAAATTATTTTCTTCTAATGTTTGAATTTACTGGGTTGGTTGGTTAATAATATGAAAGTGGTTAATGGAATATAATGACGGGTTGTGTTAGCGAGCGTTGATGATGCTAAATAATGAAATACATGGTGTTAAATGGTGTGGAAATGTTAATACACTTGTTTGGTCTTATTTCAATCTGAAACAACTATTGAATTTACTATAGAATTCATATATTGGTAGCAGAAATGGTGACAGTTAAATGAGTTGGTCAGTTGGTGTTAAATCTATAGGTTGGTATTGTATTATTTTCCCCATATATTTGTATACACTTGAATGTTATTACGATTTCCATCTTCATTCCACCCACATTTAGCACATAATGTTAAGCACTAGGATAGTCGGCATGTGGTGTTTTCCCAACATCTGGTAAGGTGTATGAATGTATGGGTAGTTGCACTTTTCTGACCACGATTCCAGGCATGGTAGGTATTACACATGCTATGATTGCTATATGTTTGTTAGTGTATTAGAAGGTGAATGTGTTATCCTAGGTGTCTTAGGGATGAGTAGTCATGTTTTTTCACATGTGTCTTTAGGATGAGTTGTGATGTGCATTACCAAGTGTCTTTGGAGTGATATGTGATGAGATTTGATATGATGGGATGTGGTATGAGGACCAAATGTGTAGATATGGGATACAATGTGGTATAAGTAATGGATAGAGCTCCAAGATGTATGATGTTGAGAAGGAGTGATGTACCACTGGAAAAAATTTGTAGGGTATCTTATTATTGATTTTCATTAAATTATATAATATTACATGACATGGGTTGCTTGGTCATCCTTGTGTAGGGAGGTTGGGATGATTTTCATACCTTGACAGTGTTTTTTGGTTTAGGTATTTTCTCAAAGGGGTATTAGTATTCTTCTTTAACATATATATAAGAGACTTTTATTTTCCTAATAATTATACATGTATTATCACCCTACATATATAAAACTATTTTTAGGTTTCATAGTAGATTATATGGGACTGTGTTGGGTGTCACTTGTTCGGGCCATGGGAAAATTGTTGGGTCACAGTTATAGCTTTTATTTTGGGTATTTACATTGGATATATTATTTTTCTGTGTCATTAATTATTATATAGACATTATGTGATGGTTTTTGGGTATCCTTATATATATGTTTCTTAATGTGGTTATGGATTATTCCCCTTATCTATAGATATTGTTTTCTTCTCTAATGGCCTGAAGGCCTTCATTATTTATTGATTTTGGATAATCCACCTTTCGAGGGGTGAGGTGTAACCCTTACCAAACCCATAGGGTTACATGGGCCATAGGGCATAGGAAAATTCTAAGCATGTAGGATTCAAACATTACATACAACCCCAAATAACTACATAGAAATTATCCTCCCCAACAACTTCATCGTGAAATCATCTCTCCACTATTGCATGGTTGTTCGGCTAGGCATTCTCGTTAATGCACATGCTTTTCCAAATGGAAGTTGTCATACCTTCTCATTATTGAAATCTTTTTAGCTTTTTCAATGGTGAAAGCTCCTTGCTCATACTCTTTCTAGAACGTGTTCATTATAGGTTGTCTGGTGTATATATTTTCATAAAGTGGCCCGAAGGCCTTGAGGTAGCCCGAAGGACTTACTATCCCAATGGAACGGGTGACCCAATGTCCATAAAGGAATCGGGGACCAAATCAGTGGCCCGAAGGCACAGACGGTGGAATAGTACAAACTATAGTAGTTCCATATAGAACGTCCTATAGTTCCCGCTTCATTGCCTACTACAATACTGCTACATTTCCCGATATATTGACTACTACAATACTTCTATAGTACCATTACAGTGCCCAAAATATATGCCTCCTCGTCGGTTAGATCAAGGGTCTCCTGGATGCACTTAAGGATTCTTCCTCAACATAATTGAGTCTCATGTGCACTGATATTGTTTTCATATAATGGTAAATTCCTCCCATCTTGTGAGATTTTTACACCCTTGGATCTAGTCACCAACCCAAGGCCTACTGGAGTTGGGAATCAGGGGTCAATATCTCTCTCCCCTGATTGTGGTATCATTTGATGGAGGTGTTCATGATTGAGTGGTGTTAGAGATGATGGTTGAGATATAAGATGGAGTTTGGAGTTTGGAATAGTGATGATTTCAAAGGGTAGAATAGAAATAGTTCTAGTTACCTTGGTGAGTGAAATAATCCACAGAGACTATCTAGGAATCAGGATTTTAATGGCCACCTAGATCCAATTCATAGACACTGCAATTATTGAATGAAAATATGAGATTGAACTTCAAATAGGGTAGAGACCTAAGAGAAGTACATGCATAATAATGAACTATTTTTATATATGAATCGGTTAATCTAGGTATAGTTGTAATAAATAAAAATAAGAATTAAATGAGATAAAATAAATATTAATAAATGTACATACTTTCTGTCTTACAATGTTCTTTGTCTTCCATTCATATGTAGCTCATTTTCATCGTGTGTGTGTAGATCATGTTGTTGTGGTTCAACTGGATGATCCAACTGATCACCATAGGGTCAATCTTGTAGAAAATAATGATCAATGGTAGAGGATTTTTCATGATTTTTACTGTTAGGATTTAGGTAATTATTATATTAGTGTTTCAGATGTTGAGACTGAGAGCTGTCTGGAGGAGCTTGAGATTTCATTCGATTTGATCTGGGACTTGAAGGTGTATTGGGTCCTTTTAGTAGTTTTTATAATATGAGGATCTATGTGGAAGTGGGGGATGATCTGTCTATGATGGTGGAAGGAGATAAATTTTTTGAGGGATGACATCAATAATGAGTTTTGGGAATAGTTCATTTCATTAACCATGCATGCAGTCAAGAGGCAAGAGTTTATATCTGCACAGCAATGGAGAATGTCGGTGCTGGATATGTGAGTCATGTTTAATGACCATCATTGTTTTCACCAGATCTATTTAATGAAGACATGTGTCTTTTGAGGTGTCTTTAAGAGGCACTCCATCCTTCTATCCAATATGTAGTTACTTCATTTACATTGAAAAAGTATATGGAGAATTAAAATAATGAAAAGGTGATTGAAATATTGGAATCACAAGGTGGTGCACCATGAGAGGAGTGAATGAAGAGTTCATTGAGGGTTATAGTTTATAGTGTATGGACTCAGGCTCTAGGACCCTCGATGATTCAACTATCACGGAGTCAACTCCAACATCTTACATTTTTGGTCTTCAGCTACTACTGGTTTCCAGGCATTTCAAGGGAGCTTTGTGCTAGTGTATTATGGTTATGGGGTTCATAGAAATCACTAGAGCTAGTACCCAGTGTATCACTAAGATTAGTATGGGGAAGGATTAAATATTTTGCATCATCCTTAGTAGTAGTTTCCAATAAGGATATTTCAGCAGTAGGTGTGCTAGGTTTTTTCTCTGCCCAGGGGAGATCGAGGAAGTAGAGGCCGACGTTAGAATTTTCCTTATGTCAAAGGAATGTTATCATGAACCATCCTCGGGGCCCGTGCTGTGACTACCACAAAACCGCCTTCCATAGGCCATGGGCTGGTGACTAGATCCAATGGCGAAAATTCCAATAAAAAGGGAAGGAATATCCTTTATGCTAGTAAACAATAACAATAGAGTATGCAAGCTAATGTAACTACAAAGTAATGCTGAATACAAAGTAAGTGTTGAAAGGTAAATGGGCCAGAATAAAAACCCAACTGAAAAGTACAGTACAACTGAAAGGCTAGTACAACTGTAGTAATGTATATCAGCAACCACTGAGTCATACAACAGAAATCCCATCTGAAGGGTGGGTATAGATAGTATCCTCGGTACCTCGGGTCTGCCCGTCCGCTTCGTGTACATCCCGCCAAGTGGTCCACCTCTGGGTACCGTCCAGCTCCATAATCCTCAACCACGATCATTGATTTCCATCATCTGCAACCAAAACAATGTAGTGCAAGCATTAAACATGCAGGGGTGAGTATAAAGATACTCCGTTGGGACCCCGAGACCCCTAAAGGTCTCCCATAATCCACGAAGGAACACCACAAATGAAAATTACAATCACGAACTATCAACTAACTATACTTAGGTAAATGCTCAAACATATACCTAAGTCATCAATAACAATTCATCTCCAACTCCCGATCCCAAGCATAACCCCTCCCACACAGGAAAGAAGTCAATAACACCGATGGTAATGATTGGAAGTCAAGGATCATCTCACACAGGTACACATATTTCGTATAGAGATAGTGATGATCAGATGAAGTCACTGATTCATCATCACTGCCAAACCCACAGAGGATTCTAGTATAGTTTTCATCCCTGCCGAACCCTTAGAGGATTCCAGTACAGTTTTCTTTGTTGCCGAACCCATGGAGAATTCCATTACAGTTGTCATTGCTGCGGAACCAACTGAGGATTCCAGTATAGTTGTCATCATCACCAAAACCACGGAGGATTCCAGTACGGTTGTCATCGTCGTCGAACCCACGAAGTATTCCAGTACTGTTGTCATCGTTGCCGAATCCACGGAGGATTCTAGTATGGTAGTCGTTGTTGTTGCATCCCACTCTAGAGTTCCTGCACACAACATGCTCAATTCCGGGAGGGTCCGCTCCTCGATCCAAGGGGTCGATACATCAACATTCATGAAGTCTAGAGTTGATGTATCCCGGAGTTCTGTCTCGTCAAAAGGAACCCGATGCAACAAACGGTGCGTCAATCGGGTGCCCGATCTAAAAAATATTGCATTTTCCGTTCAAGGGGCCCGGTTTGAAATACGCTCATTCCAAGCACTGAAATTTTCCAAAGTTATCCAAAACTCATATATAATGTCACAAAAGTACCTCCACATCATGAGGGTCCCAGTGCCGCAGACGGCACTTCGATCGGACACGCGGTCTTCAAGATATTCACCCTAAAGTGGAAGCGGGCCCGGCCCATTAGGCCCTCTGGGCTGGCGGGTCCAGTTTGCCCAGTTTTGGTGGGTCCGGCCAGGCAGGGGGTCGGACAAGCCCGATGAAATGCACGGCTCGGCCCGGGGGGCGCGGCCCGTCCCGACGGGGTGTGGCCCGGCCCTGCGCGCCCCGGCCCTGCGCAGCGCGGCCTAGCCCGGCATGGCGCAGACCGGCCGTGGCTCGGCCAGAGGGAGCCAAGTGGTCCGAGGCGGGGGCACGACCCCTCGACTGCCCTAACCTACCACTTCATGGGGCACCTCCCTCCCTAACTAGCTGGACAAAGCCTACCATCCATCACAGCACATGTGGCCCACATAGGCAGACCGCGTTTCGTCCCGTATGACACCCTGGTGCTGTGGCCTTCCTTCGCCTGGACGGCTGACAAGCCTGGCAGTTCATCCACTGAAGATGCCCACCCTGTGCGGGCCGCAGTTCTCTGTAGCGCGGCACCGTGGGGTGCTGCGGTTCCTCCCTTCACCACGGCTGGCTATGGCCGGCCGATTCTTTCTCGGTCGAGCGGCCAACGGTTGCGGGCCTCGGTACATCCGCACGCGGTTAGTGCATGACCGCCACTTATTTGTCCATGACCCTTCCAATGTGCCTCAATCATAAACAAGGAGACTACAGAGGGTCATCAGGCCTTGTGCGTGTTGCCCATGCCCTCCGCGTTATGTGGTAGAAATTTCCCATAGATAAACTATAATTTCCAACGATGATCAGGGTTCTAAATAATCACTTCAAAATGAAAAAAACCCCTACCTTGAAATAAGGTTCGCAGTAGTCAAGCGTTGTGGAAGATGAAATCGCATGAAGAGGGTGTCAATTCGTTGTCATCGGGGAAGAAGGGCCGAGGGTTATGCATCGTCCGCGTTCCTTGTTGGTGTCTCCTTCTCCATTGATTTGTCCGAAGATCGAAGGCATTGTTTGACATTCATCGATAGTTCTTCATTGGAAGGATGGTGTTCTTCATTTAGAGAAGAAAACTCCTCTTTCTTTCTCTGAAGATCTTTCACAAATCATCCAACACAACAAATGCCCCAAAAACAAAATAATAGCTAATGCTATTATTTTTATTCACACATGTAATTCAAAATGAAATCCATTTAATTAATTAATTTAAGAGTTTGAATTCATTAATTAACATGTGTTGGAAAATATTAAAGAGAGATATAATGGGATAGGGAGAGTTATCATTCAATAAGTGGGAGTTGTCATAATAAATGAATGGTAGTTAATTTGGGGTTTCAGGGAGGTTATGGGGAGGGGAAAGGTTGGGGCTCATGGGGGCCCCAAATCACAATTATCCACACATGGTACGTTATGTGGTGTGGGCCCCACCCAAAACATCCCGAAGGGAAGAAATAACCACCATAGATAAATAAAATTGTTCTAATCAATTTTATTTATCTTTTTAATTAAACCCTAATTTTTAACATTCAACCCGCATAAAACGAAGTTTGCAGTAAAGGTCCCCTTAAGAAATTACAGGCGCTGCGAGTTCATCAGTTCCCTCAAATTTCAATTTCAAACACCGGTTCAAAAGATAGAAAAACATGCTCATATGTTTTCTGAACACACCCAAAAAAAAACATCAGAAATTGATTCTGGGCATAGTTGGCCTTAGAATTAAGTTTCTTCAGAAGCCACAAACTCATAAAATTACAAAGAAATAAGAAAAGATATTTCAATGAAAATTCTCACTGTTTAAATTACTCCCACCTTAGGGAATTACATTCCCATAATGCTACAACACACAATATGAAAAAATGGGGATACTGAGCTCTCATCTGTGCCTCTCGCTCCCAAGTTCTCTCATGGAGGTTCCCATGCTACCAGCGAATGTGTACCTGAGGAATTGACCATCCACATAGGACCCTCTCATGTTGATCATAAATCTCCAATGGGACATCTGCAAACTTCACCCCGACGTCGATGTCCAGCTCCCCATGATCGATGATGTGGGTCGGGTTGTGCATGTATCTCTTCAGCTGAGATACGTTGAAGACATCAGGAACCTGGTGCAACTGTGGTGGAAGGGCCAGGCGGTAAGCCACCTCGCCTTCTCTGATGAGGACCTGTAATGGTCCGATGAAATGCAGAGATAACCTGCCACCCCAGCCAAATCCCCATAGCCCCTATTGAGGTGAGTCCCATAAGAACACGTAGTCTCCATCCTCGAACTCCAATGGTCTCCACCTCCTATCATCATCGGACTTCTGTCTACTCTATGTAGTCTTCATCCGCTCCTATATGATCTTCACCATCTCCATCATAACCTGAACCATCTATGGTCCTAAAAGTTCTGAATCCCCATGGTCAGTCCAGCATAGAGGTGATCTGCAAGGTCAGCCGTACAGTTCCTCATATGGTTTCATCTTGATGGTGGAGAGGTAACTATTGTTGTACACAAACTCAACCAGAGTAGGTGATCCTACAAACTGTGACCAAAGTTGTGGAAACATGCACAGAACATGTCCTTGAGTATCTGTATGGTCGTCTCAGTCTGTTCATCCGTATGAGGATGGAAGGCGGTTCTCCGACATAGTTGCATCCCAAAACCCTCTTGTGACACCTACCATAGCCATGATGTGATATGATCATATAAATTGGAAATGATTTTGGATGGCACACTGTGAAGCCGTACGATCTCTTGAATGTTGAGGCATCCCATGCTCTCCACTGATCCCTTCTCTCTGATCGGTATGAAGTGGGATGACATAGTGAGTCGTTCTACGATCACCCAAATAGATTTGTGTCCCATCTATGTACATGGAAGCCTCATTACGAAATCCATGGATATCTAGTCCCACTTCCACTCCGGGATTGCTGAGGGTTGTACCAAGCCTCCTGGTACCTGGTTCTCCGACATCACTTGCTGACAAGTGAGGCATCATGAAACAAACTCTACTATAGCCTTCTTCATGCCCAGCCACCAGTGCTGTCGTCTGAGGTCCTGGTACATTTTTCCACTCTTTGATGTACCTCTAGAGGGGAAGTGTGAAACTCCCTCACCACTTACTCATGCAGTGCAACTAGTACCATAGTACGTCCCCTGAAGAGGATGACATGCTCCAATCCTATAGAAAATCCATTAGGTTCCTTCCTAGTGGATATCTGATCACGTCGCGTCTCATAGTCAATGTCCCCATGCTATGCCTCTCTGACTCGCAGAAGATGTGGAGGAGTGGCTATGAGAGTCTGAAGAATGGATGTTCCATCTCTATCCACAAAGGATATCTACAACGCGGGTAGCTGCTCCATCGCCTCTCCTAGTAGCTGAATCCCTGATTTCCTATTGAGAGCATCAACTACAATGTTCGCCTTCCAAGGAGTACAGACTATGTCAAAGTCATAGTCTTGGAGGAACTCGATCCATCTTCGTTGTCTCAGGTTCAGGTCCCCCTACGAAAATATGTACTTGAGATTCTGGTTATCAGAGTAGACTATAAAGTGCTCTCCCATCAAATAGTGTCACCACATCTTCAAGGCGATGACCACTGCTACTAACTCAAGGTCATGTACATCGTAGTTCTGCTCGTTCTTCCTCAACTACTGTGAACCATAAGCAATCACTTCTCGCTCCTGCATTAGGAGACGCCCGATTCAGGTCCCTGATTCGTCGTTGTAAACTACATATCCAATTCCCACCTCCAATACCCTCAATATGGGCACACTATTCAATATTTGCCTCAACTTCTGAATGATCTGTTGACATCTATCTGACCACATTAAGGGTTTCCCCTTCTTTGTTAAGACTGAAAGCGATGCTACAACTATGGAGAATTCTGGAACAAATCACTGATAATACCCAACAAAACCCAAGAAACTCCGCAACTCCATCAATCTGTTGGGTGGATGCCAACACAAAACTGCCTCGATATTCGATGGATCCACTACAAGTCCCACCTCAGAGATGATGTGTCCTATGAATTGAACCACTCGAATCCAAAACTGGATCTTCGAGAGCTTACCATAAATCTGGTTCTCTCGGAGTGTATCCAGTACAACCCGCAAGTGGTAGGCATGCTCCTCCTTAGTAGTCGAGTAAATGAGTATGTCATCGATGAAGACTATGACAAAATGATCAAGGTAAGGCCGGAAGATATTGTCCATGTGACTCATGAACAATGCTGGTGTGTTGGTTATGCCGAAAGGCATAACTAAGAACTCATAGTGGCTATACAGACACCTGAAGGCCGTCTTCTACACATCCTCATCTCGAAATCAGAGCTGGTGATAGCCTGACCTGAGGTCTATCTTTGAGAACCAACGTGCTCCCTTGAGATGATCAAAGAGTTCGCCAATCCTTAGAAGTGGGTACCTGTTCTTCACGATCACCTGATTCAGGCAATGGTAGTCGACAAACAGTCTTAAGCTCCATCCACCTTCTTAGCGAATAGAATCGGTGAAGCCCATGGTGAAACACTGGGTCAGATGAATCATTTTCCCTGTAAGTCCTCCAGCTGTAATCGAAGCTCACAAAGCTCAGCGGGAGCCATCTGATATGCTGGAGTAGATAACGGCAATTTCCCAGGTTACATGTCTACTTATAAGTCTACCTCTCTGCAATGAGGTAGTCTTGGTATGTCCTTCGGAAAAACATCCGCATACTATTCCACCACAATTGGAAAACTCAAAATATGCACATCAACCACTCTAAGGATGAGACTATCCAATTGATGTGTGATCGGCTGCCCTATCCTTTGTGTAAGTCCATCCTGTGCTGCTAAGGCTCCCTTCTTGCTGGTGAAGGTGAACCTACACCCATATGCACAGATACACCGCACCTTGAACCTAATGTAGTCAATCTGAGCATGGACTGTAGACAACCAGTACATACCCATAATGACGTCGTAAGGCCACGACGCCACTATAAGAAGATCCCAGCCAAAGCTCTCTCCACATAGTTTAATATAACACTGCCAGCACCAGTGCGTAATCATCGAGTATACTCCCATAGGAGTCTCTAGCCGTAAGGATCGAGCCAACGGCTCTATCGGAATCTCCGATCCCTGAACAAGGGAATAAAAAATTAAGGAATTAATCGCTCCTGTGTCTATAAGTACAACAGAAAGGGTGGAGCATACACAGATAGAACCTCTAATCATATCAGGTATGTCGTGGTCATTTGCCTCCACTTCCTGGAGCTGAGCCTGCATCTATCTGCGAGCTCCCTGTGGTCGGGGTGGACCTCTTTGTGGTGGTGGTGGTGGAGGTGGGGGTATAGCCTCGAAGCATCATCCACCACCCTCTGCATGGCCAGCTCCTCTACTTCATTTTCCCGCTTCTGACGGACCGCCACGGTCGAACCTCTGCATTGGCCTCAGAGGTCCCTCTACTATTTGATGCTCATCTGCATGGCTGGTCGGATAGTCTCGAGCCATGTGACCATGTCCACAGCATGCATAGAATTGCCTAATCTTCGGATAGTAGGCTCTATTTCGGGATCCCCGCACAACCGAACCTGTATCCTGGGGTTGCCCACCTGATGGTCTGGACAGCTTGGACCTCTGCGTTAACTGTCTACTACCAGCTACCGAAGACTCTGATACATCTCGCCCTATGGTAGGTCTCACTACCATTGACTGCTCAATGATAAATCTCTCTACTATAAGGGCTCGCTCTAGAACCCCTTCCTATATCGGGATGCTGAGAGGAATCGTTGAATCTCTATTATCATTCCTCATTCCCTACTCAAAGGTCCGGGATCTGAAGAATGGGTCATGTACCATGCCTGTGGAGTAGAGAGAGAAATCAGTAAATGTCGCTGAGTACTGTGCTGGTATCATGCTGCCCTGCCGCATATGAAGTGACTCCTGGATCCGCACTGCATGAAGGGTGTAGGGAACAAACTCCGAGTAGAAGAGACTCTTGAAGTCTATCCAAAGAAGAGATGCCTCATCGTGCACCTGGAGCATCAAGCATCACCATCTACCAGCATCTGCGTGTAGGAGACTCGCAGCATGAATCACCATAATGTTGGCTGCTGTCCCTACCAATATGAAAACCCTGACAAAGGCCTCCAGCCAATCATCGGCTGCCGGAGGGTCTGTCTCTCTGTGGAACCTGGGCAGCCTCTATGGCTGAAATTCGTGCAATGCACTCAGGCGACATGCACTCTCTGTCGTTGGGGCTGGTGGTATCGGTGGCTCAACGGGTAGTGGTACCATTGGTGCCTCCGCTGTGATGGGGCACTGCACCGAGGGATCCTTGCTCGGTGGGCTGCAATTTCATACGCGAATCGGAACCCTAGCTGGCTGCCTTCGTGGGGCCATCCTGAAAAGAGACAGGCGTGCCACGGTCTAAATAGTATACCTGGTGACCTGACACAAATTATTCACAAATAAAACTTTTGAAACACACATGAAATCAGTGTTTTCGTGCACTGAGTCAGAAATCATGGGTCAAGGTCCTGGTGTATGGATATGTTGGCTGTCGCACCAACACTGGATTCCCTGGATTGAAAACCACACTCAATAATGTTAACATTATTGCTTCAGAGAAAGAATGATCAGAGTCCAGAGTTCTGTGGTAGAACCGACTCCTCTGATTCCAATTTCTCATGGCCCATCCTCGAGGCCCGTTCCGTGACTACCCCAATCCCACCTTCCATAGGCCAGGGGCTGGTGACTAGCACCAAAGGCAAAAATCCTGATAAAATGTGATGGAATGGCCTTTATGTTAGTAAAAAAACACAACAGAGTATTCAAGCAGAAGTAAGCACCAAGTAATACTGAATAAAAAGTAAGTACTGAAAGGTAAATGGGCTAGAATAAAAACCCGAATGAAATGTACAATACAACAGAATGGATTGTACAACTATAGTAAAGTAAATCAGCAACCACTGAGTCATACTCTAGAAATCCCACCTGAAGGCTGGGTACAAATAGTATCCTCAGTACCTCGTGTCCGTCTGTGGGCTCCATGAATGTCCAGCAAAGTGGTCAACCTCCGAGTACGGTCCAGCTCCACAAGCCTCAACCACGATAAGTGTTGTCAGTCATCTAAAACCAACACAACGTAGTGCGGGCATTTCCCATGTAGGGGTGAGTATACTGATACTCAGTAGGGACACTGAGACCCCTAAAGGACTCCCAGAATCCACGAAGGATAAACCACAAAAGAAAATTAAAATCAAGAAGTATCAATAAACTCTACTTAGTTATATGCCCATTCATAGACCTAAGTCAGCAATATTAGTTCGGCTCCAACTCTCAAGCCCAAGAACAACCTAGTCCACATAGGAAAGAAGTCAATCACACTGATGGTAGTGATTGGAAGTCAAGACTTAGCTAACACGAGTACACATCCTTCATATAGAGATAGTGATGATCAGATGACGTCAATGATTCATCGTCACTGCCGAACCCACAGAGGATTCGAGTTTAGTTGTCATCGTTGTCGAACCCACAGAGGATTCCAGTGTAGTTGTCGACGCTGCCGAACCCACAATGGAATTCCAGTACAGTTGTCTTTGCCGCCAAACCCACAGAGGATTCCAGTATAGTTCTTGTCGTCGCCAAACCCACAGAGGATTCCAGTACGGTTGTCGTCGTCACCGAACCCATGAAGGATTCCTGTATGGTTTTCTTCGTCGCCGAACCCATGGAGGATTCCAGTAAGTTAGTCATTGCAGTTGCAACCAGCTCTAGGGTTTCCGCACACAGCACGCTCAATTTCGGGAGGGATCGCTCCTCGAGCCAATGGTTCGATACATCAAATGTCACCAAGTCCAGAGTTGATGTATCCCAAAGTTATGTATCGTAAAAAGTAACCTGACATGACAGAAAACGTGTCAATCAGATGCCCGATCTGAAAGATATTATATTTTTCGGTCCAAGGGCCCGGTTGTAAATACACTTGTTCCAAACTTGAAAATTTCCAATGTTATATAAAACTCACATAGAGTGTCGCAAAAGGACCTCCACATAATGTGGGTCCTAGTGACGCAAACGGAACTTCGATCAGATGAGCGATCTTCAAGATATTCACCCATAAGTAAAAAACGAGCCCGGACCGTTACGCCCAATGGGCTAGTGGGTCGGGTCATCCCAGTTTTGGCATGTCTGACCAGGAAGGGGGGTCGGAACTGCCCGATGAAATGCACGGCTCGGCCCGGGGGGGGGGGGGGTGGCCCAACCTGGTGTGGCGAGGCACAACCCAGCGCGGAGAGGCCTGGCACGGCAGGGCGCGCCCCGACCGCGGCTCGACCTGAGGGGGCCGAGCAATCCGATGCGGGGTGTGGCCTACATACTTCCCAAATCGGTAATGGCATGTGGCGCTGCCCTCCCTAACCGGCCGGCTGATGCTGGTTGGAATTCAACGCACAAGTGGCCCGTACGGGAGGGCCATGCTTCATATAGCGTGGCACCCTAGTGCCGCGACCTTCCTCTGCCCGTCCGGCCGACAAGCCGGCCAGTTCATCCATCGAAGCGGCCCACCCTGCGTAGGCGGCGGTTTTCCGCAGTGCGGAACTGCGGTTTCTCCCTTCATCCCGACCGGCTATGGCCGACCGATTCAATCCTGGTCAAGTGGCCTGTGGTTGCGGGCCGCGGTTCATCTGCATGCGGCAGGCGCACGACCGCCTCTTCTTCATCACTGCCTCCTCCAACACGCCTCAATCGCAAACAAGGAGACTATGAAGGGTCGTTGTTCCTTGTGTGATCGGCCCGCGCCCTCCGCGTTATGCTATAGCAATTTTCCAAAGATAAACTATAATTTTCAATGAAGAACATGGTGTGAAATATTCAATTGAAAATGAACAAACCCATACCGTGAAATAAGGTTCCCGGTAGTCGAGCGTCGCAGAAGATGGCGTCGCCAGAAGACGGCGTCAATTCGTTGACGTCGGAGAAGACGGGTTGAGGGTGACACGTCATCGGCGTTCCTTGTAGGTGGATACTTTCCCATTTCTTTAGAAGAAGATCGAAGGCGATGTTTGAGGTTCCTCGGTGTTTCTTCATTGGAAGGATTGTGTTCTTCGTTGAGAGAAGAACACTCTTCTTTATTTCTCCAAAGCTCTCTCACAAATCCTCCCACACAACGAAGACCCCAAAAACAAAATAATACCTAAAGATATTATTTTTATTCACACATGTAATTCAAAATTAAAACCCTTTAAGTAATTAATTGAAGAGTTTGAATTCATTAATTAACATGTGTTTTAAAATATTAAGGAGAGAGAGAAAGGGAGAGGGAGAGTTCTCATTCAATAATGGGGAGTTATCGTAATAAAAGAAGGGGAGTTAAATGGGGATTTAAGGGAGGTGATGGGGAGATGAAAGGTTGGGGCTCATGTGCACACAACCTCACAATTATCCACACATGGGATGTTATGTGGGTGTTGGCCCCACCAATAACTTCCCCATTTGAGGAAATATCAACCATAGATAAATAAAATTGTTCTACACCCTTTTATTTAACTTTTTAATTAAACGCCAATTTTAAACTTTCAACCCACATAAAATGACACTATGGTAAAGGTCCCTTTATGCAATTACTGGTGTTGCGAGTTCATCGGTACCCTCGGATTTCAATTCTGAGCACTGGTTCAAAAGATAGAAAAACCTGCTCGTACGTTTACTAAACGTAGCCGAAAAAACATCAGAAATTGATTTTAGGCACACCGGGCTTCAGAATCAAGTGCCGTCAGAAGCCACAGACTCGTAAAATTCCAAAGAATTATCAAACACATTTTAATTGAAAATTCTGGGTCTATACAAATGTGAACCAAGCATGTACATGGAGGTGTTTGTTAGTATACAGGAAGAGGAGTTGGGCATGGTTAGTTGCATGTTCTGGAGGCATTTTTCTTGTGGGGCTAGAGATAGTCATATGTATGATATATTTTTTAGTACCATTTTTCGTGTCATCTTTTATTCAGGAGAATCACAATTCTTTATTTCAACCACTCTATGCCATACATTATAATTGGTATAGAGATGCTTACTATACCCCTAGTGATTGTTACATATTTTTGAGTTCAGACCATCATGTTTGATGTGTGTCATGGGTGTAGACTGATGATGTGGATTCATCAATTCCATGGTGAACATTTCATTTTATAGATGCATACATACAATGTTATTCTAAAAATCTATATATTTTATTTTTTATGTGATGTTTCAACTACATATGTGGGAGAGTCATGCTTTTTTATGTTGACGAAAAATATTTTGTTAACATTAGTGAGCAGATTTTTCTAGTGGACAGTCGGTGTGTAGATCCCCTTCTTTCATGGTTAGATGAGTTTTTTGTGGAATTGTTGTATGATGGGTTGGTAGAGGTTCACATTGTTTTTGGGGACTTCCTAGATTTTTTCTCTAAGATTATTGTGATGATGCCACCTCAATGTGATGTCGATATTGGGATATTGGTGAATCTTGGTGCATCTATGATTTTGAGGTTACCTTATTAGATGAAACCATGTGAGTTGTAGGAGTAGAGCATTCAAATATATTATATAATGAGATAGGGTTTAATATTATCAATTTTTTCTCTCTGGGGGGTCCAGTGTTATTCGAATATAAGGTGGATGTTGATCTATGGTAGTGTATAGACTAAAAGAGGTTGAATCAGGAGTTATTAGAGAATCATTACCCTCTTCAAATGATAGAGGATCATTTTGTTGAGATGAGAGGGGTGATTTGGTATTCTATGTTTCATCAATGATCTGGATATTACTAGTTGAGGGTGAATAAGGGTGATATCCAGATAACATTCATCTTATTCATGTGTTTTAATTTCGAGTTTTTAGTAATTCCATTTGGTGTTATGAACACACTAGTCATGTTAATGGCGATTAGGAACCCTGTGTTTTGTGAGTTTTGAGATTAGTTTTTTCATTATATGCATTGATAATATCTAGATATACTCGATGTCATGGGGATAGCATGTCTAGTATCTCTGAGCTATCATGAATGTTCTCTAACACCAACAACTATGTGGAAGGTTTTCCAACTGTATGTTCTAGTCAAAATATGTATATTTACATAGGAATTCGGTGCCTTAGTAGGGTCTTTCAGTCCACCTATCGATGGTTTAAGTAGTTTTTTCTTTGGAGGAATCCAATAATGCAGTAGAGGGTCATAGTTTTCATGGTCTCATAGGATATTTTCAGTTTTTATGCCCAATTTATTTTGAGTTGTAGCGTTGTTGAAATCTCAGAGTTAGAATAAAATAAATTTTGTGTGGTGTTATCAGTTCCAGGTAGGGTTCAGTAATTGGAATGATATGTTAGTTTTTTCCCTAATGATTCATCTTTTAGAGGAGGGTGTTTTTTTAATGTCTTCTGTGATTCTTACCATATGGTATGGGGTAGCATGGTGATTTATTAGAATTAATTGATATCTTATCAGACTAGGATGATATATCCCCACATGAATAACTACAACAACCATGATCTATATCTATTAGTTGTGGTGTTTTGTGCTATTGTTTTGGCGACATTACCTTATTGGGGTGCTCTTTGAGGAATTTATATATCACAAGATCTTGATGTATATCTTTTTAATCATGATTTGAACATGAGGAAACATAGGTGGATGAATTTTCTTTAGAATTATTATGTTCGAAAACTATAAACCAAAATAAAGTGTATTTGTATTGCTGACCCATTGAGAAGGATGTCCTAGATTATTTATTTCAGGAGCCCTTGGATGCTAAGAGGGAAATGGGGGAGTTAAAGACATTACACATAGATTTGAGGTTTGATGGTGGTAGTGGATATTTGTTTTAGATGAAATTGTAGTCTTCTATGATACATCATGTGGAGGAGTCTTAGTGGGGAGACTCCAATGTAGAGGTTATGCGCGATTGTGTAGGCCTTGGTGATTCATAAAAGGTATGGTCTGAGGATTTTCAAAACCCAATATTGTTTCATGGGAGGATGTTATTACTATGGAAATGGATGATGGAGTCCTTCATGAGTTTCATCAACACCCTTTGGAAGTACACACAGGAATATCCAAAATGTAACATGGATTGAGGGCACAATTTAGAGTGGCCATAATGAAACATGTAATGGTCGAGTTTGTGGTAATGTTCTTGGTGGATACGATAATAGTAATGATGAGACCCTAAGGGAACTACTCGTGGTAGGGTTTTCCGTCTCCCCATCCTACGTTTCGATGTAGGGTTAGATGAGATAAATATCTTGACTGTTATTATCAGTGAGATTCGGTGTTTGGTGGCCTTATCTCATTCACCATCTCAGTCTCGGTCAACATTGGGTTTCGATTTCTCTCAGTGAAAACTCTATATTTCTATGCTTAGCTCTAGGTGTTGATGTTCTTCGCATCGACCTCGGCATTCCTAGCCTCAGATTCAGCTTCCAGGGGTCGGTTTGGACATAGGTGTCTCTCACTTGAGGCTTCACAGTTGGCTCTATTCATTGTATTAATTCAGGTGGCTTTGATATGGTTTTGTCCTGGGTTGGATCAGCTTCAGCTTTCTGCAATGGTGACTGATCTTCTAGTGTTAGTTGTGGTGGATCTCTAGCTTGGATCTACAGTAGACATCCCTAAGAGATGGTGATCGATCAATGATTCATCATGATCTGGTGTGGCTTTGGGTTGCTACCCAGATGATATGTGTCGTGGAAGCGTATTATGGGTGTATTGTTGTGGTTTCAACATTTGGTTTGGTGGGCAGAGAAGGGTTCTATTCTCTGGCTTGGCATAGTGTGTGGATTTGACAGATTCCTTATAATAGTGACTTCATTTGTGTTCCCTTTTTCCTAGTTGGTCCTCTAGATTTTAGAGGTTGTTTCCTTTATGAATATGTTGAGGGTTCATTTGTGGTCTTGAATTGTTCGGATCCATGCCCAAAGTGGTATTGTTGGCTCAGATCAGCTGGGTTCCCCACAACAGAGACCTTCCCTAGAGGTGTTGTTGGTTCTTCTAGTCATAGTTAGCAAAGACCTGGCATCATACTCACTATAATGTAGTCTTATACGGGATGCTACAAATGTCGTGAGTGGGTTTTTCATGGCTATGGTAGGGTACTTCCAGATTCGTCACGTGTTCTTGGGCTCTTTGCTAATGAATGATTTCTAGTTTGATCCCATTTTGGTTTTGGAATTCATAATGGAAGGATGCTGGTTTGAGTATTGTTTGGACTCTAGTATTCTTGGGTATTTTCAGAATTATGTTGTGTTGTTTTTTGAGACTAAGATTATAAAGATTCAGTCGAACTCGACCTCACAGAATATGCCTCAGAGAAGGATTCATAGTAGGTGGTTCACCTATGGAAGCTGCATGGAATTGGATGTTTGAGAGGGTATCGCGTCATCCATCGAGTTGGGCTGGTGATTTGACATTGGAAACTTATTGGCTATACATTTCCGTAACGGTGGAGATCATTACATGATGTTAATGATGGGGAGAGGCAAATCCAAGGTTTTAGCTTGAGTTTTATTTTCTTGATCTTCAGGTCATGTAATTATTTATGTCCATGATGTATGTTCGGGTTTCCCTCCTTCATCCTTTAGAAGGGGGTTTATAATATAATAAAAATAGTAGGGCCCTCGGGCAATTGGTGTGGCAATGGTCTTGGTTTTTGAGTTTGTAAATTCTAAGCATCATGTGCCTGATGTTATTTTGAAGGTCGTAGATTTACCTCAATGAAAATGGTATGAGATCATTAGGGTTTTCTTCTTAAGGATACATAGATATCAGGGATGTTTTCATGCTATCTAGGTAGTCATGGATCAGTTGATGAAATCATCCCACTTCTTTGTGATCAAATAGATGGGATCAGTTGATGCTTTTCTAAGAGGTATATAGGATAAGTGGTGAGGTTTAATGGTGTTCTGAGGTCCATTTCTATATATAGGGATGCATGATTTGCCTCATGAGTCTATAGGTGATTGAAGGATGGTTTTAGAACATAGCTATGCCTAATCAATTATTTTTACAATCATATAGATGGGAACAAGGAACAAAGAATAAAAACAGTTGAGGATAAGTTGGAGGAGTGAATACTAGACATTGGAGGATCTTGGGTAGAACACCAACCATTTTGTATAGTTTTCTTAGTATAATATCTATCACATTCCCATTTAATGTTCCCCATTTGAGGAATTTTATTGGATACTATGTGGTTTACAGTTATGCTGGACAGATGTTGGGAACATAATAGTTTATTGTCCTATTGTGGTTCAGAGAATGATAGAGGTAGAAAGCTTTATAGAAGTTATTTTTGGGGCCTTTGAGTTGTTTGGGAGAGTTGGGGAGGTAGAATATTGGTTTGTGTTGCTGTTGTAGTTGGAAAGGATCCATTTAAACATCTATTTCTCTATAATTCATCTATATCATCAATATTAATCCCTTGTCATTTAATTGGGGGAGAATGATATTGGAAATGAATCACTGTTTTGAATAGTAGAAAATTGAAATTCATGATCATCAGGATAATGTGATTCTCAGACTAACCATTTCTTTGGTTGGATTATTTTAGAGTCATGGGGGATAGTAAGAGAGTACTTGGGAGAGAGAGACACAGATGTGTTCCAAGTACTCAAAGATATTTTGTGTTGTTCTTTTCTCTATTTATCTTTGTGATGTAGTGTTGGGATCATTTTTATTTATGAGATGATCGATTTTACATGGTATTGAATTTTTGAAGTGTTATGTATGATAAAGTACAGACAAATGAAAAGGGAAGGACCAGATCACTAATCGAGACACCCTATCTGTGATGCTATTAAGAATGTGTGAAAGAGTTAGTTCCCCCCATTGTAGATAGTATCTTGACATGGAGGAATGAAATATTTTATACATGTGTTCGAGACAGTGCAGTTTTTTTGTTTATAGAAGTTGTTGGTTTAGGATGTGTGGATATTGAGATACTTGTGCAGTGGTTATGTGACATTTTGGTTGTGTGAGAGAAGTTGGGTTGTGGTTTGGTTATGTGGATGTGTAGTGTGTTTTTAGATGTTTTGGTGGGAGTGTTTGGTTCGTTGTTGGTTATGAGGTATGAAGAGATCCTTCAGATTTATCTGGAAGGACCATTTTTAGACCCCTTTATTGAAGGCTTGGTTTTGGTTTCTTGAGGGAGAGATTCATTTGAGAGGTATATTATGTAATTATGTATTCCTTCTTGGTTTTTTTCATTAATAGTTTTGAATATTAGATGTGATCATTGGAGGATTGAAGGGAGTATAGAAAATTTAGGTTGCTAGATGCTAGAAGAAGGGATATTACACAATGTGTAAGTGGGTTAGATGATGTGAATGGTATGTTTCTAGATTTCCCAAATGGTATCACGACATTTATGCATTTTAGATTTCATGAAGGAAGGTTTCAAGACTTTAAATATTTCATGTTTTAAAAATAAAGAATTAAATTAAAAGACATTGTTTTATTAGTGGAAACTGAACCTCGTGTATTACATGATGTGAAATGGTATAATATTGATGTAATACAGCAATATATTATAGTGTTAGAAATTCATTTAGGTCATATTTTTTTTCATTTATCCATGTATTTGGTTATCACATTTTGGAAGAACCCAATACACCATTGGGTGCTCTTTGAGTGCTGTTCTTTACTCATTAATTTTTTTATTCCGATGGTTGTCTATGGGTGATTTGTGGTCAATATATAGAATTGTATCTTCACATTCTATAACTTTTTCATTCATTATATCTTGATTATCCTCTACATTGGGGTTTCCTTATTTTAGGGTATGTCTGTTTTGAATTTTTTGAATACCATTGGGGGGGATTGAGTTGATCAGTGTTTCCTTGGGGTGTAATTAGGGTTTTGGGGGCTTTCTTCTTCACTGTATGGTGCACAACGAGAGGAAAAGAATATTTTTGTAGGATATCTCCGGTTCCATCATATTTTTTACCATGTTTGAGGGGTTTTCATTAATTTTCCATTGAGGTATTGTTCTGATGGATTGATTGAATATAAATAAATTTTTTAAGTATAAATTGATGGGTAATGGGGTCTGTTTTATTGTTTTTATAGCTTTATTGTTATTATGATTTAATGTATTTTAAAGGCTAAATTCCCAATAAAAACCTTCGCCATTGGTGGGGTTTCTTCTCTATTTGACTAGTCTTGTGGAACCCTTGTTTTTTTTGTTTTTCTTTATATTACCCTAAATGTTAATTGGTTAAATACTTATACTTCAATAATGAAATGTTTTCCTGATAAATTTGCCATTTTTGATAATTCCCCAAAATAATTAGATTGGGATGTGATAAAATCCAATTTGTAAATATATAAAATGATCTTGGTGTGTTCTTATGTGTGTGGTTTAGGCTTGTTGGATTGATGGTCAATTTGGAAATGCTTGAGGGGTAGTGTGGATACGGTATGTTTTCATATTCTTATGGGACATCGATGTCACGATTTGTTTGGTGGTTCTTATTAGATGATGATGTGATGGTATTTTGGATATTCTTTTGTAGAGCTAGGGTAATTTCATGTTTTTCTATTTTTGATTTATGGTGGTGCTATGATAGATACCCATGTAGAGATGGAATAGTTAAATGATTTTTAACAATGTTTGAATTTCATGGGATGTTTTGTCAGTGAGATGAAAGTAGTTAATGGATATTGTCGGGTTGGGAAATCAATGGTGGTTAATGCTAAATAATGAAATGAGTGGTTGTTAATCAGAGAGGAAATATGAAGCCCCTTTTCTGGGCTCCTTACCATATGAAATAATTATTATAGATACTAATAAATGAATATAGAGGTGACATTATACGTGATGGTGCTATGAGTTTGTATGTATTTTTGTAAGACCATAGGTTTTTGTTGATTTCTTTTCCAAATATAGTTGTATACACTTTTATATTCCTTTTATTTCTATACTAACCACACAAATATTTAGTATTACTTGTCGAAACCCCACATTGTCATGTGGGGGTGTTTTTTCCAACATTTGGTGAGGAGTACAGATGGATGGGTACCCGCACATTTCAAATCTCTCTTCCTAATGAGGTAGTTATTTCATAGGATGTGATGGTCGAATGTATGTTAGTTCATTAGATGGTGGGGAAGGAATCCCTAGTGTCTTTGGCATGAGTTGTGATGTGTTGTCCTATGTGTCTTCTAGATGACTTGTGATATGATTTCCCATGTGTCTTCAGGATGAATTTTGATAATATGGGGTATAAAGGGATGTGTTGTACGACCCATGTCTATGTACAGAGGATGTGTTGGGATGATATTTTGTGTGGATGTGGGATGTTTTCTAAAGCCCAAGTAAGCATATGTGGTTTGTGTTGTGAGGAACATGTGTGTGTGGGACGGATGGGATGTGGTATACAGAATGGATGGGAGTTCTAGGATGTACGACATTGGGAGAGATGGTAATACTAGTGGGAATATGGTTTTAGGTACCCTATAGTCGTTGTGATTTACCTTATATTATATTTCATGACTTTTTTACGTGGTGATTGTTCCTAGGTGATGTGTGGATAGTTTGTATACACTGATAGGTGCTTCTTAGTTATATTGTTTTCTCAAAGGTGAATCAGTATTCTTCTTTAACAAGTGCATGATAGTATTTTATTTTCCTAAGGAGTATATATGTATGCTAACAATGCATATATAAACTATTATTAGGGTTCCATGAAATTACATGGATTGTGCTGGGTGCAACTAGCATATGCATTGGGAAATAATTTTTTTCACATATTTAGCTTTAAATTGGGTTATTGACTACTGAGACTTTATTTTTTGTTTCAGATATATTTATACATGCATTGTAGTATGATTTTTAGGTTTCCTTATATATGTGTGTCTTGATGTTGTTATGGACGGTTCGTCTTATAAACGAATATTGTTTTCATATAAATGAAAATGCCAACCATATTTTGAGATTTGTACACCCTTGGTGCTAGTGGTTATCTGGAAACCTACTAGAACAAGGAATCAAGGTTCAATATCTCTCACTACCCAATGTAGTCTGATTAGAGTGATGGGGTCATGAAAAAAGGTAAAAATCATAAACACATTTCATTTAATTAATGAGCTAAAAATGTAATGTTTCCATACATATATTTACGTAAAATCAAATTGATTAATAATAAATAAATTAACAGAGGGAAATGAATAATTATTGGATCTCATGTTTCCTAGGAACATTGAACCACTACCATGAAGACTTTTAATAAGAAATTTTATCATAACTGGTTGAAACCCATTAAATTTATAAAACTAATTCATCTCATTAGACTAAAGATGCATCACGGGGCTATCTATAATAGGACCGCACCCATGTCGTAAATAATCAAAGGGATTATCATATTGAATAATCTAAAAAATAAAATTCCTTAATTATTTTAAATATTTTATAGAAGATATGGATTTATTAAAAATCCCCTTGTGTAGGATAAGTAACAACATGGGTTGTTGTTTTTATTAATGTATATACCATTAAAATATCAATAAATGTATTTGTAAGGAATAAAATATATTAACATTCCAAAGTGTCCCATACCACTTCGAAACATTTGAATCAAAATCACCGTGATGGAATAACAATACATTAATATTAAAATATTCAGATAAAAAGGGGATTCATGATATAACTTGTCAAGGGATGTGTCGTATGTTATAATGATATATAGTATAGTAAATAAACATATCCCTAAAAATGTAGAGGGATAATTAGGTGAAATTCAATGGTCAGTGATCATACTATATTAAATTTTTCATAGAGAGTAGAAGGATTAAAGGTAGTGAGTTTAAATATTATCCTTAGATAAATCAGTCAAAATCCTTTCGAAGGATGATTAAGATTAGTATCAATCCAATGTATCTCAGGTGGAGTACAAATAGAATGGTGTTGTCATTGATGAATAGAACAATATATCTTATAAAAATATTCTTGATTAAAATACACTTTTCATTTTGAATAACATATTGAAAAACCATTTCATTGAATGTATCTTCTATAAATAGCAAATTTAAAAAATTAACCCATTTAAAACTAAAATGAAACATCGAATAAATGATGGTGAGTAAATACAGGAAAATCACATGAGGTAAAATAACATTCATTTTTTCTTAGTAAATGGATAGAAAAAATCCTTGTTCGGAATGGGACAACAAAATTTCATTAAAAATAGTTTAAATAATAAAATGGTAAATATTTATTTACCAGATAATTTTGAAAATGGTAAAAACATTTCTTAATATTATTTACTAAAATAATGTTTTTAAAAGAATATTGGTTATCTAATTAAAGACAGAAATGATGTCATGTTTTATTATAAATAGTTCTAAACATTTTTAGTTCCAAAGAGTCAGTAAATGGGGCTTATACAAGAAATTTTTTATTTATAAATAGAGGAGAAGGTAATTAAAGGGTTAATTTTTAAATTCTAATATAATATTATTTGATGGAATTTCATGTGTAAAGTATCCTGAGAAAAATGAGATTGTAATTTAACCCCTATCAAAGACCATGCCGTTGAATTTATAATCAATCAGAGAATATATTTTTTGTATCATATGTAAATCCACACAAAAAAAGTGGAGTTAAATTAATTGATATTTTATCTCATTATAAATATAATCAAATAATAATAATAGAAAGTATGATGTAATATAACCCAATAAAAACATAATTGGGGTTTGAAATTTCTTATCATCATGGTATCTTTTTTCTCAAATCCTCTAAGATAGAACAATTCCCATTGAAACTCTATATACCAAAGATAATAGAATTAGGGATATAATATATCAATGTTAAAATTTTATAATCAAAAAATAATATGTAGTAAACATTCAATTTATCTCACAAATTTAAAAAATGTGATGATAATCCCTTACCTTTTGTTTCCTTTCGGGTGAATGTCCTTTATCCTCCTCTAATCTGTGTAACTTCTTTTGGTATGAATTTAATGGATTCCTTGGATGGAATTATGACCAAGGTGTTTCTTCTAGGTTGAGTGGAGGGATTTTTTATATATTAGGAATAATCATGGTCATTCTAATGTGGGTTTTGATGTGTGAAGATGTGGGAGGGGTGAGTTCATTTTTATTGTTGTGGATGAGTTCTACTCTTGAGAATTTTAGAAAAATGAATGCCACTGACGTTTTCCCATTTAAATTATATCTACTAGTGTATAAATGATTATTAAAGGGTACATAGAGTGTTAATACATCCATTTATTAGTCTTTTACAAGTTTATTAGTTATTTTGGATCTTAAGATTATGATTTATTATCTTATTATTCAATTTTTTCTCTTATTCGATGTCATTAATTTTAATCACATTTAGTAATATAGTTCGAAAAATATTAAGTTGACATTTTAAATAATTATAAATTATATGTATTCCAAATATAGAATCCATTTTTACAAATTCATATCACCATGTGGTTGAAATTATAGAACATTTGATCCAAGAAAATGGACAACAATGTGTATTTTAAGGGTAAAAACTCTCAAATGTATGTTGGGCTTTTATATTCATCATAAAATATGATATATATTTTTCCACAATTAAAGTGTCTTAATAAAAATATAGGGGGTTATGTATAATAATGCGATTGTTATCATCTTATGTTTAAGAAATAATATTATAAAATGAAAGAAATATTTTATTTAATATATTAAATACATATAGTAAATTAATATCACTAGTAAATATTGATTAATTAAATTTATTATATGAAATATAATTGTGATTATACAAAATTGTTTTTTATAAAAACACACCCTTCAAATTCAATTTCTTCTTATATATGTTTACAATTAATTAGTATCAAATTAATTAATTTAATGTTTTCGAATACTATAGATTATAATAATTTAGTTCATACTATTCATAAAAACATCATTATATCATTTTATATTAAATAATAACATTTTAATAATATAATATTGTTTGGATAAATCAGTCTAGAGTGAAATGAATGATATAGAAGAAAACCTCTCTTTCATGTATTGAAACCTATATGATTTTTGCGTTCATTGAAATATAAGGAATATATCCAATCTTTGTAAAATATTAAATATATTATACAGTCTTGTGATATTATATTCCCTTATGTACTTAGTGATGTTCATAATATATGATATCAAATAAAATGTTCCTAATTTGAATTCTAGGGGTGTCACATTATCTAAATCTTAATTAAATTTCGATTTTGAAATATTAACATGATTCAGTGATTGATTGATTCATATTTATTATGTTTGAAATTCTACATCATGAGAAGGGTTTTAATGAAATCCTATAAAAAAGTGATAATTAGAAGTGAAGAATTCACATAGAATAACATATAACATGGTATCTATATCAGAGAGTATTTAGGGAATGTATATATACATGCATAATTGGAAAATGTAAATATATATTACGATTTATTGAGTTCATTAAAAATAATCAAGTGAATGACCAAGGGAATTTTGAGGGCCTCAAAACCAGATAACTTCAATGATTTATAAGACCATTGGTAAAACGAAAATTATGGTTTTTTGAGAAATTTTTTTATGATCATTTTCCACACGTTCAGAAATTCATTACTATTCATGAATATAATTAAATTTACTTACATGATTCATTTTAATTTTTCTATGATCAATTCCATATTTTGTTTGAACATAGAACAAATTATAACTCATCTATTACAATTTTAAATGGGAGTCCAACAATTATATTTGATGTCTAAAACACTAAAATTTACATTTAATGGTACTTGAGGCCTATAAAAGATTGAAATGTATAACTATTTCTCTCTATCTACTCTCAAAATCAAATATGGTTATGAAATTAATATCTAAACCTAAAAAAAGAAACTAAGCGTTCATCATTAATATTTATTCATCAATTGGATCTAATGAATATGGTGACATATTAAACATGAAATTGTGTAGATTAGTGGTTGTGGATAAACACATATCATCTTTTAGTCTTGGGTTCATGTATCCTAACCTTACTGGATTTGACTGGTTGTCACCTAACATAGTTGTTATCCTTTTCTAATGACATATTCATATACATACCAAAATAAATTTTATGGGCATCCTTTAAATAATTTTAATTGATAAATAGAATTTTAGCAATTTTTTTTTCAATACAACTTCAGTACATATTTATGTCATGCATTTTATTTCCACATTGGTCCTTCCTTGATCTAAGTATTGTTCTACATTACTCACTGTCATTATCAATTAAAATCCTTTAGAATTTTTTGTAAATAGAATATGAATAATCCAAAGTGTATCCTTTGGATTTTCAAAACGTGGTATATAGTAATGCTTGTTATCATGTACCAGGTAACACCATGGAAATCCGAACACACCATTTCAGTGTTGCTACTTCTTGGTACATATATTCCCAAACCACATCCACATATATTATCTAGACAGAGATGTGTTTTTATGAAAACCCACATAATCTAAAAATAACCAAAATTAATCGGTGTTATTCTATACTAATCCCTAATGTATACATTAGGTCAACATTATCTAATCTATACTTTAGTAAATCTAGTTCCCTTGGTATCCACTAAACATCTTACTATACACACTATAGTCTCTATACTCCAGAGAGCCCATATCTGATGTTTACAACCATTACATTAAGATGATAACAAGGAATCAAAACATGAACGACTAAAGAGTTTATTATTATTGGAATCCCAAATACATACATGAGACATGTATTACATATGAACACACTAATTAAAAACTAATTTTTTTATTTCATAAATAACATTATTCTATATAGAGTATCCATAAATATCATTCATATTATACTTCATATATTCATAGAGAATGGAATCATAATATTGGTGAGGAAAAATTATTATTATGGTTAAATTATGAAGGATGGGATAATTAGTCAATGATAATTACCATTATGGAATAGTAAATAACATAAATCTCATACCATGTAATCAAAAAAATAAAAAGTGTGAATAAACCAAATACAAGTTAATAATTGCTATAAAATTACATTCAAATTACTAGATAAGAAAATATAAATATGAAAAGGTAACAAAAAAAACAAATTCTATTTAGTCAATGAACTAAAAATGAAATATATCCATATATATGTCCACTCGAAATATGAGGAATGAATAATAACTGAAACTAAATACGGGAAATTCATAATTATTGGACACGAAGATTCATAATTTCATGGAACCATTACCATCTAGATCATTCATAAGAAGCTTCCACATTCCATATAGATGTCTGTAAAATTTCCAAAACATATTCTTACAATGATACTATCATTGCAACGAGTGGCTTTCTATAACCGGGCCCTACCAATGTCATACCAGTCAAGTGGAATCCTCATAAAAATAAATCTAAATAATTAATATGCCTAATCAAATATCATTATTAAATAGAAGATATAGATTTTACAATAATTATGTATTAAAGGATATGTAAAAATAGGCATTCTAGACATTAATTAATGGAAATACCATTCAAATATCAATAAATGTATTCTTGAGGAAACTGATATTAAAATATTCCAATAAATCTCATACCCCATTAAAACATATGAATCATAATCCTCATGAAGGAATAACAATAGATGAAACATATAATATCATTAGATTAAGGCTATTCATGATATAACTTGTCTAGGTAAACACTGTATTTTAAAAAGATTTATTTTTTATGGAATAATCAAATACATGAAAAATGATATAGATAATTCGGGTAAATTCAATGATCATTGATCATATAAAATTGAATATTTCATGGTGACTAAAATAAATGAACTATGTCAATTTCAATAATAACCAAGGAGAAATAAATAAAAACCCTTTGGAAGGAATAATAAGGATGATAGTAATACAACATATCTAATGTGGAGTAACAATAATGGGTTGTTGTCATTATTTCCTAGAAATAAAAGTTATTTAAAAAATATTCTTGTAGGAAAAAATCCTTTAAGGTTTGAAAACATTTTGAAAATACATTTTCTTGAAAAACATATTTAATAAAATTTAACAGAAAAATTAACCCATTAAACTAGAGATATAACACTGTGAAAAATTACAGTTGATAAATATACACATTATATATGAGGTAAAAAGAACATTATATTTTCACATTAAATGTTTAGGAAAATTCTATTTTCAAAAAGTGATAAGAAGATCACAATGAAAACATTGGTAAATTAAAAAGGGTATAAATGTATAGACCAAATCATTTTAAAATGTATTAATGTATTTTTGAAAACATTTTAATAAAATATTACCTTTAAAATAAACTAGGTTCTCTAAATAAAGAGGAAAATAAATTCAGGTTTTCTAAAAAAACCTGACAAATTTAGAGTAGAAATTTGTTGAAAAATGAACCTAATACAACAATAGATCATGATATACTAGAGGAGAATAAAACAAAATGGTTTATTATAAAATTATAAAATTATTTTTTCTATTGGAAATTAAATTGTAAATAATCATGAACAAAATTATATTATAATGTAATCCCCTGAAAAGACCATGATGTCGATTTGAGAATATATCTGAGAATAGACTATGTATATCGACTATAAATTCACATAAAGGAAGTTTAAATACATAAATTGATAGAATAATTCATTATATATATAATCATAGAATATTAAAGACAATGAGGATGTAATATAACCCAATAAAATAGAATGTTGTAGATGTAATTTCATTGCCACTTGGTATTGATAAAATCTAATCACCATAGAAGAAATAATTCAAATTAAAAATAAAAAGACTATAATGATAAAATAATTCATATATTAATATATCAAAATTGAAACTATGAACACAAAAAAAATGAGAAAGTGGTACATATAAAATTTATCTGACATACGAAAAAATTGAGATGAAAATCCCTTACACTATATTTATTTTTGGGTGAGTGCCATTTGACCTCCTCTTATTAGGGAAACTCCATTTCATTTACACCAATGGTTATCTGTGGACTTAATTTTGGCCATGAATCTTATTCAACATTAAGGGTGTTGTTTTTGGGGATCTATTTGGGATTATATTGGTTGATCAAAATTTTCGTGAGATGTGTGAGAATGTGGGGAGTGTCAATGCCATTTATTGTTATGGAGAAGTGACACTCTTGTAAAATTAGAAAAATTGAATTCCACCCACTATCATTCTAGTGAAAGTTGATATAAAAATGGAAAACGTCAACAATGACGATTATAGATTCTAAATATTTCTATCTGATGGCTTTTGTACAAGTATATCAGTCATTTTGTCCATAAAGTTATTATTTATTCTCTGGTTAAACTATATTTTCTCTTAATATATATAATTAATTATAATCTAATTCACTAATATATTTGGTAAAATATATTATTACTACATAAGAGACAATACATTATTATGATTATAAATATAGAATAATTATTTTCAAATTCCAGTCACAGATTTGACTGAATATAATTTATATTTAATCTCACAGACTAAATAATAATTCATTATATCAACGTAATAAAAGATCAAAAGTTTAATTTGTTATTATATTTCATTTTAAAGTTAAATTTCTTCCATGTACCTCCATGGTATTATTTTATAACATTTTAATGTAATTTATCTTTAAAACAAAATAAAATTATAATGTATCCTTTGAAATAAATCTGCAGAAAATGTAGTTTTGAATTAATTTTTTTTAATATTCATTAAAAATGAAACTTCTTTGAAATATACTAAAATTCAAACAAACCCACATTTAATGTTACTATTTTAAATATTATATTTATTTTTAAATATAATATTTATACATGTTTTAAAAATATGGTTGGAAATTCTTTCTCTATGAAAAGATGATTTAGGTGCAATAATAAAAGTATTGGTTTTTATGTTAAATATTGTTTTGGTTTTTATATTTATTTTTCTCAAATATATTTGATAAATATCCAAAATATTTGGTTGAATATATAATATATATGTTAAATTTATATCACTCAATAATTCTAAAAAATACAATTTATTCTGTAAAATAGCTTTGTGAGGAAAGAATTAGTTTTCAATTAAATAAATTACATTATATTCAATTGGTTTAATATTAGTTTCTATTTAATTATTTACAATTTGATTCATTTAATATTTTTTAAAAATTAATTTTCAACACAATATAAAATATTAATTATAACAACTATTTTATATCTTATGATAT
Organism: Viscum album; assembly: GCA_963277665.1. Lineage (NCBI taxonomy): Eukaryota > Viridiplantae > Streptophyta > Magnoliopsida > Santalales > Viscaceae > Viscum > Viscum album. Next base: position 1,771,755,977 of record OY728146.1, on the reverse strand, counting down.
TAAATAATAACATTTCTATAATATATTTTTTTTGATAAAACCTGATCATTCATAAAACATATGATATCGAAGAAAGATGAACATATGTGTAATGAAGGATAAAAATATATTTCCTTCATTTAAATATATATAATATATCAAATCTTCTTAAAATTATAAATATATTTTAATATCTTGTGATATTATATTCTCTTACACTCTTGGGATTTTTGTCATACATGCTATTGAATACAATATTCATAATTTAGATTTTCAGGGCATTACATGTCAAGGAAGAAATTTAATTTTCTTTGTTATACTATATGTTAAATTTATTATGTAATAATGGAATAATATATATAAATATATCTTCATGACTACAAAGATAATCGATCCTCAGTGATGTGTTCTATAATATCAACTCAATTGTAATAATATGACAATTGAATTTAGGATACATTGGTTAGGGTTGTTGTAGTTGGCATCAGAGTAAGAATAGTATAATACTGGGAGAATATATTTTATTTGAAAATGGAAATAATAATAAATAATTGTGGTGAATTTTTTTCAATACACTATTTATTATTATTAAATATTTTATTATGTGCCCTTATTTTGTGATTTCACTAAATTGAAAAAGTAATTAAATACCTACAAAATTATAGGGATTTCACCTCTAATGATTTCAACATAGTTAGTGTCAGAGTTGAGAAGATCGTGGACATATTAGAAAAACATACTTTTGTTATGAAGAATAATAATAATAATCCTATGTTGGATCATTTGGTGTCAGAGAATCCCTTACCATTTAGTGAGGATAATAATTCATTGTTATCTTCTTAGTGTGTCAAGTCCATTGAAAAAATATTTTTTGACATTTGGATGAAATGAAAATGAAAATATATTACTGAATGTTTTTTTAACAATAGATATATTGAAAAATTGTGGAGATTGATCCACAATACCGAATAAGAAGGAGACATAAGAAACATTGAGTGAATTTATTTTCAATAAACATTATTCGAAAAATGTCTTTATCCAAATAAAAAAACAGAATGATGTGAATATTCATAATATTAATTAAAAATAAAGAATGGTGTTTTGTAGAGTCTGAATCCACCTTCAATAAACTAGGATGGTATGATACATATTACATATGTGGTTGGGAAAACAATATTAGTCATCTCATTAAAGGTATTAAGAAAATTCCGTGAAGGGAAATTGATTCTCAAACATTTTAATCATATGAAGAAATAGTATCAGGATCCATAAAAATTGATAATGTAATCTATACATCCTAAATCTTCATTGGAAATCAATAAATGAATTGTCCTTATGAAAATTATGGAAATGGTGAATCGTTAAAAATTAATAAGGGAATCAATAAATTCACATTATGTAAAAATTATGGAAAGGGTTTTCTTGAGAATTGAGTGAAAGGCATGGGAGTTTGTAATAATTATGATTAAAAGGGTCGTCGAGCTAATGAATCTGAGGGGATGAAACAAATTAATTATGTTCAATTGAAAAACTATATTGAAATGGGTAATTATTCAAATCAATGCGGAAATATTCATGGGAATATAACATATAAGTCGCCAAGGGGGTATTTCCAAGCATTTGAAATCTACACAACTAATATTAAATTACCCAATGATGTAGTGAATGGTAAATTAATATTATATTAAAATTTATCCAATTATTTATTTGATTTTGGATCTTTTTACTCTTTTATATCTACTATATTTTCCATTAAAGTAATAAATTTCTATTTTGATATAATAATTATGTTTTAACCCAACACTACTAATGGAAGTGTCATTGAAAAAAGTGTTCATAATATACCTTTATGAGAGAAAATCATGATTTATATTCTTACCAAATCACCAAACCAATGATTGAAAATTATATAATCCTTAGAATGGACTATATTTAAATATATGAGTAACAAATTTGTTGCAATAAGTTAGAAATTACGATTTCTGATGATGATGTTGAATCCATTATATTTCGATGAAAAACTTCATCATCTGCTTTTTATAAAGACACACCCCTTGTAGAGTGAAATAATTCTATAAAAAGAGAAATAAACATTTAGGGGGAGGAAAATAATATTCAAACTGATTATGAACATGTTTTTTTGGAATATATTGATTTATTTCCTGAATAATTACTTAGACACCCCCTATAACATGAATCTGAATTACAATTTATTTAATTCTAGATGCATTAAAAAAATAAATGAATCATTATATGATAGCCAATATGGAATTTTTGTAGCTGATGAAACAGTTAGAGGAGTTGAGTAATTATGGATTTATATAAGATTTGTACTATTTATTACAAATTAATTCACAATATTTTACATAATATTAAACATAATTCAACATAAATGATCGATAATTATAATTTGATAAATTACATAAAAATTTAAATAAGAAAATGTCTTATTTATTTAAAACTTCTGTAATATTCTTGCACTTAAATTTGTATTGGATAACCTAGAGACATACATAATAAATGTGTGAGATATAAATTTCAGTAATGGAATAATCATGGAATAACAAGAATAAGGTAATACAAGTTATAAAATTTTCACATAATTGGGGAATAAAAGGATTTATTTTCATTAACAAGAACAATATGGTATGATATAACATGATAACATAAAGGCATCATGGGAAATGTGAAAAAAAATTAAAACATTAAATCATAAGCGTATGAAAAGGTTAAATTATAATATATCATGATGGAAAATGTACCATAAAGTCATCATACTTACTCACAATCCCATAATGATGTATCCAGAGATTAAAAATTACCCAATGTATTGGGCCACATTAATGTTCTCTATAAAGTAGTCACATTTTTGTAATTCTCATGCTTATGTGTTCCACATATATCATAAATAATGGATTCATTAAGCATCATATTTTCATCAATGGTCATGGAATTTTGAATATATACATGTAGTTCAAAATTCAATGAAGTAAAAGGTTATAATGCAGGACACAATTGGTTTGGAATGGGTTTGGTATTCAATACACAACTATTTTTGGAAGGGAAAATCTTAGTGAAATTTCATCAACATAATGATGTCTCATTAAATTACATAAAATGGATTGATGATAAATAAAGTGTTCAATCTCAAGTTAAACATAAAATGCGAATTAATAGGTAAATTAAATGAAATATTCCATCTTTAGGAATTGGAAATGGAAGGCTTTCGATAATAAATATCCTTGAATAATGAAGGTATGGTGAGTATCCACCACTAAAATGTGTGACACAATATTATTGGGAGAGGATTATTGAGAGATTTGGGGCACCTTGACAAAACCTCACAGAGAAAGTGTTAGTGCAAGGATGTCCTCCCTAGATTTTTAGTGAAGAAAAATTGGATCTAGTGTTTGACTATAAAGGAAATGAGTTGGGATTTCTTTAATATTTTTCAAACTTTTATTTTAGACTCTATATAGTAAAATAACCAAAACCCCCAACCATGATATTTTCCAATGGTTTATGAAAAAATTTATTGGTAATTATTATTTTATAATTCCCTTATTAAAAGATAATAAAATATTAGCCTTCATTATATTGAAGTGGGTAATACTCATAATGAATGGATTTCAAACCCATAATAAATATTAATGGTTTTTATAATTCATAAATAATAAAAAAAATCAATTGATTTTATATGAAAAATATATATTTATTTATGGATCATTTTTTATTATTTATTACATCACTCTTGGGTAATTATGAATTCACAATGCTCATAATATATTTATACGTTATTTATTTGTTTCCCAAACATTGATTGTCATTGAAAAATATAAATAATTCACCATTGGATGATTATGAAATTCTGATTCCAAAAATAATATTAATTTTATAAAATTAAATCTCTAAAGATATCTAATTTATGATTTGAAATAAGAATAGACAATTATTGATAAATATTGGGTTTCATAGAGAATAATAATTTTCAGACCATTAAAAAATTACATTTATCATCCTAAAAATTATATGATAATTTATAATTCATAAATATATATTATGATACTATTTTATTTAAATATTAAAAATTCAATAATCCATTAATTATTTAAAACAAGTTTATTAATTGAAATTAAATACTAATTAAAATTAAAATTTGTGTTCTATTGTATAAAAAAATTACTTATAAAGTAAAAAAATATTATGAAAATATATTCATTATTCTATAAAAATAATTTGTGTACTCATAATTATATGGTATTTATACATATCACTTTAATATAGTTGTATACACTCTAAGGGTAATTTGTGCGATGGTGAGACATTCATGGGGCGGCACAGCGAAAATGGATTGGTTCGTGATCTTGATGATCTACAACTTCTTCCGTAAATGGTTTCTCATAGGAATAAGTAGTTGGATATCATAATTTTCTTGGTCAATGAAAGACCCCAATGAAGAAATCTCCCTCAAAAGCATAGATAAATGGGATTCAGAATCTATAATCCAACTATTTAAGGCCATAATTTCCTTTGTCTGTGTCAATTGGTTTTCTTAAAATCCTATATTTATAATAATTGTGATAACATCACACTAGATATATTATAATTGATATTTATTATTAACAGTCTCATATATATCTAAGGATATACTGAATCAAAACATGTTCATGTGGTTTCTATAACCATATTACCTAATAATATATTTAATTTAATACTAAGAGGATTTTATTTATAACTATTTCGGTAATTACAATCTTCCTCCATTTAAAAATAAATCAATAATATTTCCATTTTCACACACTAAAACTATTGAGGGTAACTCAGTTTCATTTCTTTATCCAATTCCTACATTACATCTTCCTGTATGTTGTTTCTCCACAAACCATTGACCACGTGTATTATATTATTTCCTAGAACATTATCTCTATTTTCTAAGATCTTTACAAACTACTCCTTATAAGAAATATCATTCCCTAATGGTAAAAACTCTAGATTGCGTACAAGTGAGGAGTTTGTTATATATTTATTCATCCATTTTTTTCTTGAGTGGAAACTATTCTGGTATGATAAATAGATTAGAGATATATGTTGATCCTATATTACTTTTTATTCAATCTAGAATACTTTCAACTTTTCCTCTAGTGTCTACATAGTCCAATCAGATTGGACATTAGTATGGGGGTGATAAGTCATATTGAATTCCAACAATGTATTTATAGCATATTAGATCCTTTAATAGAAAATTATGGTGAATATTGGATCTTGATCATATAAAATTTAACATTTTACACCCTGAAAACTCACCACTTCATTGTTTAATATCTCTATAATTTGATCTATTGAGATGTATTCTCAGATTGTAATGAATTTTGAATTATTTTTAAGAAAACCCACCAAAACTTATATATAATTTTTTACTCTATAAGTCTTTATAAGTCTTATGATGAATTCCATGGTGATGTATTCCATATTTTATGTAGGTATGGGTAATGGTTTCATAATCCCTTTATATTTTCTCAATACATCATTCACATTCTAACATAGAGGACTTCATAATGTACATTAAATGATATAATTATTTATATTATGAAATCAAAATAATTCTAATAGATCTCAATACAATATTTTTCATCCTGGATAGAAAGATATGGTTTAGATTTTTCATCATCCAACAACACCTTTTTAACTATGTATTATATGGTAAATATAGTCTTGACCGAAATATTACTCCAATTTCATTATTATCATTTCTCTCTCGTGATTTACTTATTATTATAGCTTCCAAATTATTTTTAATTCCCTAAAAATAACATTGACCATCCTTTAACATCTATAGATGGAATGGTTTATCAATAATATGTGAAATAATTAATGATGTTCCTCCCATTATGATTCTCATGTACATATTTTCCATATCTAAGAAGATTGGTACATTCTCTATTGTTATCAATAATTGATGGATCATTTATAAATAGCTAAACTTACATATTATTGTTTTTCCTTGAATGGTAGTGAATTGTGAATTAATTATCCTTGATCAACTATAACCATTATCATTGGCGTATATTCTGCTATTTTTATATAAAAATATTCTTGAGGATATTATGATCCATATATATTTCCCACTTCCCCTCAAGGAGATAATTCCACAATATTTTCAAAGATAATAGCATTTCATCAAACTCCCAGTCATGTTTTGGGATGTTATCTTTAGGAAGATTCAGCTTCATTTGGTCATATCCTACCACTATGCCAATTTTCATTCACACACATCCCAATAGATTTATAAAAGAATTACTAAATACTAAAAATAATTCACAACATGTGGGTAGTATAGTCATAGGTGTAGTGATAATACTCCTTTTTTCTCCTTGAATATCCGTTATCATTCTTCTCCCATGAAAACATGACTCCATACCATGTTATCATGGTAATAGGGTTTGACAATTGTGGTAAATTTATTACCAATCGGTTATAAAACCCAGCTAATCCAAGGAAACAACAAAGATCTATAATAGATATCAGACTAATCCATCCTTAAATTATGTATTTATATGAATAATCCATAGATATCCAATATATTATTATTATATTCCCCATTAATAATTCTCCCTACCATAAGAACTAACATTTTCATTACGTTTCATAAATATAATATTTTCATAAGGTCTTCACATAGTTCCCAATTTATCCTCATAATCCAACTTCTTATATATAGAATATTAGAATATCATATATAACTACTACCACTAATTTATAGAGGTAATATAAAATTTATATACTCGTCATGTCTATGAATATTGTTGGAGAATTAGTGAGTCCAAACGGAATTACTATGAACTCAAAGTGGTCGTATCTTTTAGAAAATGTAGTCTTCTGAACATACCACTTCTTCACTCTAACATGGTAATATACCATCCATTGATCCTGCTTGGAGAATTAATGTTTTCTATATATATGATTAAACATTTAATAAATCTATAGTAAAGGATAATTATTTTTTATGATGATCTTGTTGAGAACACTATAATCAATGCTAAGGTTCATTGACCCATCATTCTTCTTGATGGATATGATTGGTGCAGCTGATGGTGAATCACAGGGGCATATGAATCCATTATATAGATTGCACTTCAATTATTTATTCATATCCTCAAGTTTCATATAATCTATTAAATATAGATTCTTGTATGATTTTAATTCCCTAGGTATAGAAATGATTGAAAATTCATCCTCTCACGAAAGAGGATGACTAGGAAATTCCTCACAAAAACCATAAGTGTATTACCTCACAATGGGAATTTCAAAAAGGATGATTCTTTCAATTTAATAGATCATTTGATCTATATTTATTCACTTTAGGAAAATAAAATATTTTCTTGATATTTTATTTCTAAATTTTATTCATCCTCTTCCATGAACATTTACATAATCAAAGGACGATTCATAATACAGAGAGTTATATTCCTCTCGTAGTAATTTATGTTGGATATATATAATTAATTCAATACTATTCCCACAATTTCATCGAATTCCAAAAAATGGATAATGAAAAGGTTATCTAGAATGTTCATAGAAAAAAATTGGATAGGGGAACAGTTATAAGCTAGGGATTCAATAATTTCATCATTTTCTATTTTTATTGACAGTTATTCTTCTATTCTTTTTGATTGTATATGAATAGTTATAATATTCTTTTTTGATATGGATGAATGCATTAAAGTTTAATAAGAAAGTAAATTCTCTATTATTTAATTAATAACTAACCTACCTAACTCCATATCACTCTATGGATCCACCTTAGTAGTTTTGATGTAAAAATGCTCACCCATGAGGCCTTAGAGGCCATTAGTTGTCAAAGAAATCAGTAGGATTAGTTCATATGTTAAAAAGGGACCCCAGTTCCATGAAGTTAATGAAATTAAAAACGAACTAATGGTTCAATATATCTTTAGTCTCCTCCAATTAATTAGTGGGTTTATACTATCAGAAATCACTAGTAGGGTTCTCTTCCTTCCAGCACCAAAAGACATTCCTCATACCCCTTTAACAATTTACATGGTTCATCATTCTGCATCTTCCCATGTGGGATGATGAAATTTATTATAATTATTTTTATTATTCATTACAATGACATAATAAAATCCACTTCCTGTTTTTTATCCCAATGGTTCCCTTGAGATTCACTGATGTCCATTTTGACATTGAGTGAATTTTTAGAGAATACCTTCATATATATCAAAGTCAAGGATCAAAATGGATTTTAATTGACTATATTTTTTCCAACCAAATAATAAGTCACACTTCAATGCTATTATACCGAAAATTAAAAATTTGTATCATGGACGTATTTTGAATATTTCTTCATACACCTTGATATATTCATTTTCATTTTTCTAGACGGAATGGAAATATCATTCAATTTTATGTAAGAGAGTGTGAGGAAAATATATATCAAAATAATTATCATGAATTCCTTCCATCCCATATATTTTATAACTTCATAATGCATTAAATTCTTGATTAATTTCCCCCACTGTTCATCATATCCCTCCATAATATAAACACCCAGTAGAACATCTTCCTACTTTTAATCTTTGTGGATGGAGATGGTATTCTCAAGGGTGTTGATCCATTTTTTGTGGTTAAGGCATCAGATTTTCCATTAAAATTTTGAGGCCTTTATTGTATAATGATCTCAATCACATCTATTTATCTCTTATATAATGTTGGATTATCCAATTAATCCATGTATCTATTCAAAACCTGAGTTAGTTGAGAGAGTTTCATCAAAATGTTCACGATTTATATTCTCATCAAGATTGAAATATTGTTGGGGGAATTCAACCCATTTCCCATAGAATCAATTGTTTACCCAATTCATAATATTTATGGAAATTATCAATAAGGAAATGAAAATAATTTATGTGAATTTTTAAACTATTAAACACATAAAAGGTAGTATAATTACATCAAAAGTATAACATCTAAAGTAGAATTATTTATTAACATATTAATTTATATGCTTAAATCTATATTATTTGTGATATATTTCCTAACATATATTATTATTAAAATATTTTTTTCCTTATTAATAGGTCCTACTGAGATTGAGAATTTCACAATGAATTTCCCATGGATTTTTCAAACCACATGTTTAGGAAGGACTGTTATCGTGGACCTGTTCTCCGTTGAGTCTATCTCAATGTGGAATTTTCATGTTTTACCCCAATAGATATCTATGCCAGATCCATTGACACATGTAGAATATAATTATAGATGCACATTCTTGATAAACCAAAAACTCTATACATACCAACATTTTAGGATGACTTCCTATTCTTAGCATTATCATTAAGGATTTCTCTATTGTTTTGTAATCCTAATCCATGAAAACTAAACATTTCCTTTTATAGTAACAATAACAACCCTTCCCATATTAAAAATTAATTCATTATATATTATATAATATTACACATAATAAAACATAGATGATAGATAATTCTATTCTATTTGGGAATTAGGTACATTAAATGATAATTTAAATTGGAAAACCAATAACCTTAATGAAAAATTACTTAAGATGATAGAAAAAAATTCGACATTGGATAACCTAGGGACATATATATAATGGGTGTTATATAAATCCATATAAGTGAGTACACATGTAGCCACATGAACAAGGTAATATGGTTTAGGAAAGAGGCATATAAAAAGTTAATATATAAATAAATAATCATAAAAACGAATAATTAGGCATCATATTGGATTATAACATAAAAGAAAACATGGGAAATATGAAAGAAACATAAAAAACTATATCATAATCATAGTTCAGGGATAACTACAAATACATCATGATAGAAAATGTTCCATTAAACAATCAGGTTCACGCCCTTTACCAATATGATGTCTCATGATACTAAAAATTACCCAATACATTTGGGGGCTATATAACTCTGGGAGCATGCACACATTCAATTAATTCACATGCATAAGTGTTTCACATAGATCATTAAATATGTATTCATTCATCAATATATTTTATTCCAAAATAATGAAGTGTGTAATACATACATGTAAGTCACAATTATGTAACGTATAATTGTATAATATGGAACACAATTGATATGAAATGATTATGGTTTTTACTGCACAATTTTTCATGGATGGAATCATTGTAGTGAAATTTCAACAGCATAACGACGTCACATTAAAATTCATAAAATAGGTTGATTATAGATAAATGGGTCTCTATTAATTTGTACAAAAAATGTGATGTAATAAGGATAAGTAAAGTTGTATCCCAACATTAGTAATTAGAAATGTATCATGTCGGATAATAATGAATCATGAATAATGACGAAAATTTGGGGATCCCATACATGAGTGTCTGACTCTATAATCCATTGTGGGGCTTCATGAAAAATTGGGGGTTCGTTGATGCAACAGTAGAGAATGGTGGAAGAGTAAGGGCATCCTCCAAGGATGTTGACTGATATTAAATGGGAACTTAGTTGGGTTTATAGAAGAAATGAGTGGGGATTTATTTAATATTTATCAATCATAGTTTTTTTACTCTATATAATAAAATTACAAAAAACAAAAAATCCACCCATAGATATTCAAAATGGATTCTACAAAATAGTTGGGGTTTTAATTATTTTTTTTTACCAAGGGTCAAACAAAATAAAATTATAACCATGCTAATATAGAAGTTACTCATAGTCATAAATAAAGGATGTTAAAATCATAAAATATATTAATTTTCTTGGAGGATTCATAACAATTAAAAGAAATATAAAATTGGATTTATTTAATGGAAATATATAATTTTTGCATGGTTTCCTTTTATTCTATTTATTACATTACTTTTTAATCATTATTATATCATAACACACACCGTATATTTATACTTTATTTTACTTTTACATGAAAAGTATACTCCCTAATAAAATTATGAAAAATTAACTATTGGATAATTTTAGAATATTGATTCCAAAAAATATTATTCATTTTATCAAAATAATTTTCAAATTATGTAAATTTTCACTTTTAATATAATAATCGACATTTATTAAAAATGATGGGTTTTTGAAAATAACATTTTTCAAACTATAATAAAATATACATTTTAATTCATAAAAATAATAAAATCATTTATATTGAATAAAAAATATTTAAAATTGTTATCTTTTTCAAAAAATTATTTATTTTAAAAAATATATTAACACATTAAAATAAATGTGTTCATTGAAATGGAATACTAATTTAAGGTATAATTGTTTAGAATTATATCCAAATAAAACACACTTTTAAAATATAGGGAATAAAATAAATAAATATTAATTATTATATTAATGATAATTAATATAATCAGATTTATTGGGTCATGATACATATCCCTTTCATAAAGCAGCAAATGCCTTATAGGTAAGGTGTGTGATGGTGAGTCTTTTATTGGGATGTTCAACCAAAATGGTTGGGGTCATGATCTCCATAAAAAAGCACTTCTCAAAAAAAAAAATTGATCGTTCTTAAACTATTAGATCTCAAGTTGGGGTTGATGAATGAAAATACAAGTGATTATATTTCCATTACAAGCTCATATTATTTGGCTTCATTGGGTAAGATCCTACTAGTTGAGTCCATCAATTCCCTTTCTTTTTTAATTAGATATTTTAAAACATTTTATTAATTCTAATAATGTGATCACAATTAAATGACTATATCATCAATGGTAATATAGTTAAATTTATTTTATGTCCAAAATGATTTAATAAAACTAAATAAGTTCATGTGTTTTTTATAACCATATTACATAATAATTCATATAATTAAACCAATATAATGATTTTATTTATAACAATTCAAGTCGTTAATTTTAATTTTCCCTATTGTTTTTCATTGTGCTTCCACTATATTATTTCAAAGAATAAAGATGGGTCAATGAGGCTTTGATTGACAATATAAAATCAACACTATTATAATAAAGTAAATGTATCCACTTCCATACATTGATGATTTAATTGATCATCATCAGGGAGCTCAATAATTTTCAATGACTGGACTTCTTTTTGGGTATCATAACTTGGGTTTAAATATGGAATATGTTCTGAAAACAAATGTTTAAATGGGTTTTATAAATTATGAGATTTTAGTATTTCATTTTGGATTGACTTATGAACCCCTTATTTCTCGGGAATTTATGATCAAAATATAAATTTAATATCTTAATGATTTTTTTGTGGTCTTTATTAATTATATTCTGTTACATTATAAAATCTACGAGGACCATGAGAATCCCTTATAGACCATTCTTGGGACACTCAAACTAAAAAATTAATATGGTACATTTTGAATGTCTGAATTATGGCCTTAGAAATTTTCTTTTCATGGCCATATTATTTCTATGGATGGATTCTCAATTTATTAGACAATGTAAAATTGAATCCATAAATGGTCTATCAAGAGAAAACAACTAAGGAACATTGTTTAATTTTTTATTAATTTACGAGCTATATATCATTCGTAATTTTTCATAATTATGGAACCCATTGACCAGGTTTTCATGTAAATGGGTAAATTTAATATAGACAATATAATGTGAACAATGTTTTCATAAATTTAGTAAATATTATTTAATGCTAAAATTTTGACATTAAAATTAAGAAATAATGGGACTATAAAATTCAATGATAAATCAATGAAATGGAAGAGTTTTACCTTATGTAAAATGATAATATTATTGAATATGCATAAAATTATATCAATATTAATCAACAAATTATCCAACTCCTAATCCATAGTTAGAATCTGCAATATTTGCGGGGAAGATATGTAGAAACTATATATATTTTGAGTGATGTGTGATATTTGTGTATTAGATGAGTTTCGTATAAAACATTACATTTTTATAACTCAACAAAAGGAAATGATGATTGCTTGAGAAACTCAAAGATTATGAATATCAATAAAATACCTCTTTTTAAAGGAATATAAGTGCGACAAATTATTAGGAATGAAATACCATATAATTTTTATCAAAATGATGATTGAAAAATATTATATATTCATGGATTTTTTAAATATGAAAATGATATTTTCTAACTAAGTGGAACAATAAATAACATTTTAAATAACTGATTAACCATATTTTTTTCTAGAATATAAAAAGACTTCAATATGGTGATGAGAATTTTCAAATGAAAATTATTATCGTTAAGGATAGAAGATTAGAAGACTTATTCCATTGGTACATCATTTTGAAATTTGAGAAGAGGTTTGATGTATAGTCCTTACTTGGGATAAAAATAGAACTATCAAATGATTCTTATTGCTCAGTTTTCCCTATTCACCCTTGTAATACCATGATATAAAGAGACCTAAAAAAACATTTTTTGTGGGATAATATGAAGAGGGATGTTGTATAATATGTGTCACTATGAATAGTTTTCAATAAATGAAGGCTGGGAGAGAAAATCCTAGAGAAGTCACTCAACATATTCCTATTTATATTAGTAAGTGGGATGCCATTTTAATACAATTTTTCACTAAATTACCAAATAACACAAGTATAAATGATGTGATATGTGTTATTTTTGATCTCCTTACAAAATAATCACATTTTCTTAATATAAAATAATATTAAACTCTTAATAAACTAAAAAAAATATTAATAACGTTTCAAGACATCAGGGTGAATATGTATTATTTCCATCAAATAGATATTCCCATCTTACATAAAAATTCATTAATAGTCTTTAAACGGATTTGGATACAAATCTTTATTTCAATATTAATTATCACCCTCAAATTGATGGGTAGTCAGGAAGGACTAATCATACATTAGAATATTTTTTTAGATCATCTTAACATGACATTCAATGTATGTGGGATCAAAATATACCTTTTATTGATTTTTCCTATAACTAAAGATTCTATTTTAGTATTCCAATGGGATCATATAAAGCAACACTACATGAAAACTAACCTTTACCAACAGTTTGGAACCGTTGGTATAGGCCTCCAAACCGTTGGTATAGCCTATACCAACGGTTTGGAGAACCGTAGCCAAGTAAGCCGTTGGGATAGGTCCATACCAACGGTTTTCCAAAAACCGTTGGTATAGGTAATATGAAATCTATACCAACGGTAATGGAACTGTTGGTATATAAATTCCAAAAATAAAACAATTGCTGGGATTTGATCCCAGGACCCCTCATTTATAATTGAAAGACTCAAACACTAACCTAACATGACTTTTGTGATTATAATTACATAAATATATATATGCATTCTCATAAATATTTTAAATTTTGATTTATATAATGTTCTTGGTACGAAGGTCCCATAAAAATGAAAGTACCTATACCAACGGTTGTTAAAACCGTTGGTATAGACCAATACCAACGGTTTTAACAACCGTTGGTATAGTTCTTTGGTTGTGATTTTCATTCTATGAAGGATGTTGAATTTTGGCCCACCTTTCCCAATGGTTTGGCCAAACCGTTGGGATAGGGCCACCTTTCCCAACAGTTTGTCCAAACTGTTGGGAAAAGTGTCCAATTTGAGGGCCTTTCCCAACGGTTTGTCCAAACCGTTGGGATAGGTCTACCTTTCCCAACGGTTTGGCCAAACCGTTGGGAAAAGTGGCAAATTTGGGGGCCTTTCCCAACAGTTTGGCCAAACCGTTGGGAAAGGTGACCTATACCAACGGTTTTTGCAAACCGTTGTTATAGAAGGATTGGGAAAGATCTAATTTCCAGTAGTTCATTATATGTAATAAGTTTTGTACACTGAATTGAGGGGACGATGTTGGTGAGGGAAAACATGTATTTCTAGAAATTATTAATGAGACATCGGTAATGGTAAATACTGTTCAAGAAAATATTAAAGATGCTCAATGAATGAAAAGGAGTTATGCTTGAAAATACAAAAGGGATTTCAAATTTCAATAGGTAGATCATTTCTTTAAGAAATTATCTCTACGGAAGTGTCTTGTTTGATCTGATAATAAAGAGAAACTAAACATCAAGTATATCATTCCATAAACTGTTATAGAAAGAATTGATTTTATATCTAATCAATTAGAAATGTTTCCACGTCTCTCTAAATAAAATGTTGTGTTCTATATATCATTGTTAAATATATATATACCAAACCAAATGAATATACTAACCTATGATGAACTAGAACTGGAACCTAAGTTCCCATACTGTGATCATCTCATCGAGATTATTTTCTCAATTGATCAAGTATTGATAAATCATACGGATCAACTGGTAAATCTTCTTTGGAGAAACTATAAAATGGATCAAGAATCATGGGAACCTAATGATTTTATGAATAAGAACCACCCTCATCTATGTAGATAGAAATTTTCATGAATCATTTTGAGGAATAAATTTCTAACATATGAATGAATATAACCAACCAATTTATTAATTGTACATATCTTTTTAAAGGAATTATATTTACTCAATATATCATGTTTCTTGCTACTCCCAGTGTAAAAAAATCTTGATGTACTGCCAAATATTAAGATGATAGTTGGAATAATAATATAAACATAAGTAATAATTATATTAAAGTTAGAAAAATAATCTCGAATATTCAAATATAAATAAAAAATTGGAGTTTTATTGTTGAATATATGATATATTTATATCGTGGAATATTTAAATAAATATTTTTATATTGATATATTCTGTGTTGCTTTTTTTTAAATTTAATTGTTTATTTACAATTTTAAAATTTATATAATTATTATAAAAAAAATTTATACTCATAAAAAATATTCATAAATAAGTATTTTTTTTCATATGACTATAAGATAATATTATTAGGCCATAATTAATTTTTAAAAGTGTATTAAAATCTATTATAAAATTAATATTTGTATTTTTCAAAAAAAAGATGATTTCATTTTGAAATTAAAGTTTTCATATTTAAAAAATTACTTTCATAAAATGGATTATGTTTTTAAATACATACATGAAGAAATGTGTATGGGTATGTTTGTGTTTTTTATAAATTAGTTGACATTTTTGTTAATAATGAAATACATTAATTTACAGTTTTTAAAACTATAAAAAATTATCAAATTATTGAGTATTGGTTTAGTCATGGATGATGTATATTATCTTTTTATCAAACTATAATAATATAATTACTCTATTTATTCTTGGTAATCACAATTATTGATATTTCTTATCCATAATAATAAACAAATAAATAAATAATCCAAAAACAAACCTCTACTCCACTTTAAATATCACACCTGATCAACCGTTATCCTATCACATTAGATTATTTGGAGATTTATTTTATTCCAAAACATTCCAATATCAATACTCTTACACATATGATCGTCTTTCTGGACTCACCTCATGATCAATCCAATGATACATAAGGATGTTCTCACGGAGATGTTATACCAGTGGTAATATCCTATTTCGTTTCCATTTAATATATTTTATTTTGTTTACATATTGGTACATAATTTATAGAAACATGAATGATAAATAAGTTATATTATCTATACTATAATATTATTATGATAATGTAATATCCTTTATTAAACTCCCTCTCCTCTAAAATTTATTCTAGAAATCAAATCATCATCCTTGATTTGTCAATTTACCACCATCGTGGAACATGCATTTTTATTTTCCATAACCGCCTTCAAAGTTGGTAATAAAAATATTTTTATAGTTATGTTATATTTCATTTTAAATAGAATATATTACATAATGTTTTGGAGCGAATATATAAAAATTTTATTAAATAATATTTTATAAGTTTATGGTGGTCGTAAAATCTACCTTAATAATGTAATTCATTTCCATTAAAATTTTATATATTGAATAATTCTAATAATTTATATCCAAATGATATATAATTTAATTCAAACTTATATATGTTCATTAATGACATATAATATCAATTTTTATGAAATATTCTCATTTTACATGAATTTCCATACATGTATACAATCGAACAAATCATTAAAAAACATGAAAACAAACATATCCAAAATGATGAAATTTAATCTCATAACTCATAAAAAAATCTATTAACATGATATAATTGTAATAAAAATATAAATGTACAATCGTTTTTGAATTAATTAATTAATTAAATTATTTTTATTTTCTCATAAATTTATTACATGTTCTGAACACTATTGGAAAGAAGGTATGGGAATTCATAACATAATTTTCATTCAAGTTGTTAAACATCTATGGAATAGTTTATGATATTACATAAATATATTTGAAATTAACTATGTTTATTTTATACCATATTTCCAATTATATTTTGTGAATTTAAGTTTTACACACTTGATTATTTCATTGATGTATACTCACTGAAATGATATGATCTTTATAAGGGCTTTCTAATCTCAGTCATATTTCTATAAAATATTACTTATTATCCACTTATTCTTTATATATAGTGTGTGTATACAACCCTATTTTATTTATGATAATAATTCATTTAATATTTCAATTAGTATACATTTTTTACCATTTTTATTGTTATTTTCTTGGAACATGACCATTTTTATATATGGATTTTATCTTTAATGTTTTTTAATTGGGGGAATTATTGATGAATTTTTATCGTCAACTCAATACAAATATTTTGAAAATTAATATTGAGATTTTATTAAAAATATATATGAAAAAAATATATTGGGATTTGTATTTATTTGTTGGAAACATCCTTATAAAACCCCTCAGTGCATCTATAAGTCAATTAAGACAAAACAATTTTTAAAAAATACAACGGGTTTTTTTACGATACGAATTGGACTAGTATATAAGAACAGACATTAAAAATCTCTTTAATTGTTCTTAAGGTAGTGTTTCATGTGTCCAATACAATATTTACAATTATTATTTATTTTCTAAATTTAGTATTTAGTTAATACATTCAATAAGATTTTCACTATAAAAAACATACTGTTACAATTTCATTCTATGTTTATCGATTGAATTTGTTTTCTATTTATTAATCAAGCCACATTGATTGTGCCTTATTAACATTTTTCAATTATTATTGATTCAGTTAACCCTTACTGAGAATTTTAACACTCATTTTCATTTCTTCCAACACCCTGTTATGATGAAGAAATATTTCAATAAGTGTTGAGGAAGTAGTTTATTTTCATTTTTATGTTCTATCTATATCTTATCATATAATAAGGTAACCTTGTATTCATATTGTTCTCAAAGAATATTAAACTAATCAATCCATTGTGATTTGATCTCTTTTATTTAACCCATAATAATAAATTAACAGCTTATATTGGTATAATATAGACATTGTTGTTAATACTTGAGCTACAATAAATATTATTATAGTTTTCGGACAAGAATTAATTTATTAGAGAGTTCAAATAATTTTTAAATAATTAATTTTAAAAATACATTGAATAAAAATATTCCAATTATATTGGATTGTGAATAATTTCTATTATATTAATTAATTTTTTAAATACATTCCTCTAATTTTTTTAAAAAAAATGTAATTCATGTCCTTGATTATATATTTAAATTATTTTGATATATTTAACTTTATAATTATAAATTCATGAGGGAATATTTTAATTTTTGTGAAAATTAAAAATGTAATTTTTTACACTCAATGAATTGAATTTCATATAATGTTTTTTGACTTGATTGGGTAATTTTATGATCTTACCAAAAAAATAACTTCAAAAATACCTTTATATTTACTATTTATACTTCTAGATTCCATGATTTTCTTAATAGTTATAAGGCACATTAAAAGCCTACCTTTCATATTGCACCTGAAATTATGGAATTTTCGCATGGATATTCTATGTGTTTCTATGGTTCAATGGATTTAAGTATGATTTAGTTTGGATACATTAAATTTTTGGGCATTGTGATGTTGGGTTATTAATTTTATTAGTGTGTAAAATGATATAATTTTTCATAATTAGTAATTTAATTTTTCATTTATTTTTTCATTATATTCCATATAAAAAATTATAAATAATGGTTAAAATAAAAAATAGAAAAAACCAAAACATTTTTTCCATTAATTATTAATTATTTCTAATTCTGTGACCCATATCCCTCCAAAAAATCCAGGGCATGAATACACTTTCATTCAGTGTGTTAAATGTTATGCTCACCCCATATTAAAGTAAATATTAATAATAAGATTTAACTTTCTTTTAGATTAGAAAAAAATTATCAATGGGGGGGGAGCATGTATGAAATCAATCATTGTCGTCACTTCTTGGACTCATTTCAATATTATAAAAAGGGTCTTCAATTTGGTTACAAATTATTAGGGTTATAGATTTAATAATATTATGTGGGTTTACATGAATATTCATGTAATTGATTTTGATATTTAATCCTCTTATTTCTTGTAATATTTTTTTAAATGATTTTACATCTAACACTAAGGCATATAAATTCCCATTAAAAGACCCTGTAAAGATTTTTTCTATTATTTTGGCTGTGGATAAATGATAATTTTCACTAGCCTATGGTGAAGAATGCATTTTCCATGTTGATGCATAACTCTGTATATAATTTCTCTTGACTGTAAAGTGAAATAAAAATACATTTGTGGTAGTTTGTTATTTAAATATTTATATATTATTAAAGATAAAAAAATTGTAATGTGATAGATGAAAAATAAAGATAAATTTTCTTCTTTGACGTTGGATTCTCGAATTCAATTTAAGTGAATTTTGTGGTTTTTTTACAATTTTTATTGTAATTTGGATTTTGATTTGGATATATGAAGATTTCCTATAATTGAAATGGTTAATTTTTAGAGAGTAATTAAGATAATAATTTCATAACATTAATATTGTAATCAAATATCTTAAATCCCATAGTTGTGTTATTTTTTTGGAATTTTAATATTATCTTGTTTTAGTGGGATTTTGAGCTTAATTAGAATAATTCTATAATATTGACTATTCACTATTTTTATTATCTTAAATATTTTTCCCCTAAAATATATAAACTAAATTAAAATATGTAAATATTTATTTTTTTTAATTCTATACATCATGGTATTCATTTTATTTGACTATAAAAATATCTTAATCTATATTTTTAAGGTACAAATTAAACTCATAATCTGGACCTTGAAATCTATGCCCATATATGGATACATTAATGATATTCCTAGATAAAAAGTGGTTAAACCTATTGAATATATATTTAGGTAGGTATATATGGTAAATTTAGTGAAGTGCGTTCATTTACTAGGACCATGGATGACTTTTTCCCATTCATGGTCATAAATTCATGGTATATTTGAAGTAATAATATTAGAATATTCTCTTATATATAATAGAATTATCAATGTCAAAAATAAATATCTCCTAATATGGGAGACAATAATTATGAATGTTTTACTATACATAGATAATATATTTTCTAAAAGCATTTATGAGGAACAAAGTTTCCAACTGATCAATTTTATAAGTCGACCATTTTAATCCTTCTATGGGAGAGATTTTAGAGACAAAATTTCTTAACTATTTCATTATAAATATATACATTCAATACCATTACAATGAAAATATATTTTCAGGGGGGATAAGGTGATTTTTGTGTGTCTATAATAGCTATTCATATTTTTAATATATCTTATTTTATTCTTATTAATGATATACATCTTTTTAATTTTTTTATCTTTACGTATAACTCCCAATGTATTCCCTTTTCAACTCCACTAAAAGTGGATAACTAAACTCGATTTTTGTTCAAGGAATGGAATTTTAATTTTATTGAAATTTCTTTATGATCAATATTCATTTTATTTATTAAATTATAGGATGTTATGAAGTATTTATATTGATTATAGTTCACATTCAACCTAATTTCTCTTCTACTGAGTTATCCGTCTCATTTATCAATGACCATTCTAATCACTATTTATGTTATGAATATGGTGGAGTATGTCTTGGGTAGTGATTCACCATCAATATGAATCATTTCCCTCATTTTGATGAGTATTTCCACGTATATAGAGGTCTCGTAATGGGTAATCACAATTAAAATGATAGGGATTAGAGTGCCAGTTATCGATCACTACATTGAATTGACTAAAGAGAAATGTCTTAACAATTATATCAATCACCTTAACCTACCAATATATTTTCCTCGTTTCTTTATATCTAACCATTTTTTCATATATATATATATATGGAATTTCCAATATATATTGCCCTAAGCTTAACAAACATGTATATAAAATAATTTTAAAGTAATTTTGAACAAATTAAAAATGTATATGCCTTTGGAGTATAATATTTTAATTTATTTGGAAAATTGTAACAAAATCATATAACTTCATGAAATAATTTAAATGCTTCCCTAAATGACCATACCCTTTATTACTTCTAATTCAAACCATTATTTATAGCCTAGGGAATTGAAACATAAGAAATGGGTGACATGAATGTTCAGTTAGGGTAAATAAAGAAAATAGATAAGAATCACATAAATATAAGTGTATGAGAGAATGATCATAATGTTTAAATTTCATAACATTCATATAAAATATAAAAAACATTAGACATTGAATAAATATTGTTAGTTCATAAAACATGAATCATAAGAGAATCTTGATAATAAACAATGAAATTGTAACATAAAAATAATACATGGAAAAATGAAAGAAATATAATCATATAAAATTATTTCCACAGCAGTAATGAAATCATATCTGAGGTCATATTATTAGTATGGGTTCACCCAGAACATCATCTTGTTGGTTTTTGTTCACTCCCAAGACCATATCAGGGGAAAAAATCATTTACAAAGATTAGTTAAATCCTTATTCAATATATGACTATCTTATGAGATATAAATCATTACCCCATAAATTGAAAGGATTCATGGTTCCCAACCATCTCAATATGAATCCATTGATATGTGTGAAATAATATTGAAAAAATTTATCTTATCATAAAACATAAAATGAAATGGATATCAAAAACATGTAATCATATCAAAACCTATTGACAAATAAATATTTTTTTATAATCATTTCATCATATAAAATACCAAGAAATTAAGTAGGTTTCATAGACATCATTCCATCAAAATGTAAACCATTCAGAGGGATAATATTATCTGATCCTTAAGATCATTTCCCCATAAGTTCATAGGTTACCGTAACAAATTTTATCTAAAATAGAAATCAATTTTCAAATGGCTTTTAAAATAATATCGTCACTTAAATAACATTTACAATATGAAATGTTTTTTCTTTAATGAATAAAAAATTTTGAATAAAATTTTCATTAATAATTACCTTAAAAACATATAAAATGATTGAAATCATTTTGAAACACTTCTTCCTTGACAAATTGTAAAATATTCATGAAAATATATTAAAAATATAACTACATTAATAAGTATAAAATATAATTGACCACATTGTGAAAACCCTATTCATTTAAAATACTTTGAAAAATTACTAAATAATATTTTAGGTCATTAAAATCCTTCTCCTTGAAAACAAACTTTTTAAAACGTATAAAGAAAAATTTTGAAAATATTTTACATTAAAAAATGTATCTGGAAACGAATTTCATGGAAACCCATTTTAAAATAAAAAAATAAAATTTAGAGTAAATTTCCTTTTAAAAAAAATCCATGTAATCATAAAAAGGAAACAATAGGGTAATGATAGTCAGGATGGTGGAAAGGTCATTACATACTAAATTTTCTTTTTCCACAATAAATGTTTAGAAATTTTTGTTAATCATAAAATGAACAAATCATTTATTTTTAAAACCATTTTATAAAAAAGTCATATATGGGTTAAAATTGCCATTAATAATCATAGTATAACACTAAAAATGTTTTCAAAATATTTCAAGAAAACATTATTTTTAAATAACTACAATGTCAGACCGAAATGATCATCAATATCATATTTTCATATATAAATTAATTAATTATAGTAACTAAAAAATACTTTAAAAAATTTATTAGTACATGGACATAACAATAATATACATTGGGTATAAAAATTTATGAATTTTCATGAGATATGGATAATATTATTTCATCACAGGAAGCATAATGATAAAAAAATCGTGCTAAACGATGAGATTGAAGGAACGAATCATTACCACGTCGGTAACATTGAATAGAAAATAAATGGAAAGTTTAAAACTACATGACGGTTAAAATATAATGACAATAATGAGATCCATGACATAACATATCAATGGATGCATATAAACTTCATAGTTAAATATCTCTATATAAAATGGCATCTATCTCAATGAATGAAAATTGAGATAGGATTACAATACAGATATAGTAAATATTGAAACATAAAACACTTAAATAAATATCATATAATTAATATGTAAATATGTATTTTTTTACATGTATCATATATTACATAAATTGGAAGTATATACAGCACAAAAAATAAATTATTGGTGAATAAACATGTATCACATAGATACTGAAGTGAGATGAGGAAAACCTTACCTTAAGTTATAACTTTCATCATACACATTCAAAAATACTATATATAATATATATATTTATTATAAATATATTAATGAATGATATTATTATATCTAATACCGTATATTATTTTTTGACATCATATTACTTATTTGTTAATAACTATGTTTTAATATCACATTTCATGTAATGTATAATTTTTTTATATATGTTCGATCATGTTATTATTGATCCTCTTACATTGATCATGATTTAATTATTTCTATAATTTAAATAATTATTAAATTATCCTATATATTTTGTTAAATTTTTTATAATAATTTATAAAATATTGAAATTTGAAATAGAATACAACCTTTATAAAGATGGTAGGTCATACATATGCATGAACATTTTTTAATTATATTTTTTAAAAAATGTAAATGAAATATGTATATAACAATTCTATTAGAATTATTATTTAATATTTATCATATAAATTTACAAAAACAATCATTAATATGTTCCATGTAATGTGGGGATGAAACACATTACTTTTGAGAATGCCACCACAAACTAAGTAACGCTATTTACACAAAATGGAAGGCATGAAGAAATGATTTATATAACAATAAAATAATATAAAAAAGATTATAAATACAATATATATCCTTAATATATAATTTAAATAATAATTCATAACCATGAAAGGTGTTATTGGGAAAACAAACAACATCATTTCATGTGGTTATAATTTTTCATAGATAAGAAAAATATGTTCATTACCCATTATATGGATGTGTTTGTAAGTTTACATTGATCCTCAAGAAATAAAATATATAAGAATATTTAGGATACTGATGATATTAAATAATAATTTAATAATCATATTATAGTGTCTGTATAACCACAAAAATAAATGGGGTTATGGAAACATGTTACCCCATCTTTGGAAAACTATTCTTTGTTTGCACCAAAGGACTTACTAGGCCAGATTTTTTTCCAAAATGTAGGATTATAGGATTTAGTGATGGATTTCGGTAGGTTTTATTTGTCTATTATTTGTGAGGAAAAGTAATTGAGATGATTGAATAATTTGGAAAGGTGAGAGTGTTTTTTAGTTGATGAGTAGCGTCATTCTTTTAATTTTTTTAAATGGAATTACACCAATGTTTTCCCAGGTCATGTGGCTCCAAAAAAGGTCTAAATTCATGAAAATGAAGAATATGGTCTTAATATGAACATTAAATGTATTTTTAAATAACTTATAGGTCATTTTTGGCCATGTTATTATGGTTCAGTCCTTCATTTTTTCAATTTTTCTTTTTATTGTTGAAATTTATTTTAATCACTATCAATAATATTTTTGGTAAAAAACTAATTTGACACTATTATACATTATAATTTATTATTATTATAAATATTTAATCTTTTTTCCAAATTACAAAACCATAATTGGAAAAAAAAAATTAAAATCATTCCCAAAGATGATATGAGAAATCTAGTTTGTATAGTTAAAATGTTCAGGAGTTTGCTCTATTTTTATATCCAATTTCAATAGGAAATTGATTAAAAATAAATAAATGGGATATCTGTATATATAATTTATTTATATAATAATTAAAACCAAAACATAATATTTTTATCTATATTAATTAATTGTTTGAATATGTATTTTAGAATCAAATTTCAGTGTTTTCAATTATTCATAAAAAAATAATACTAGTAATAAAAATAAAAAAACAAACAATATAATTTTTTATATTAATATTCCAAAAATAAACATTATTTTTTAAAATAAAAACTCTAAAAGTGTCAAAAATAATGTCTAAAAAATTTTTTCCATTAAAAGGAAGTAAAATTATCTTTAAGAAAGGTACATTCATTATTATTAAAATTATATTAATTTGTATCTTATAGTTATAAAATATATTAGATGATAATAAATACTAATTTTTGAATAAGAAATATTTAAATTTCATTCAAATAATTAATCAAATTTTTCTTAAGTTTCTTGATATATAATTGTATTTTTATATATAGAAAGAGTTTTCTTATTAAATTAATTTCTTTTTATCAAATATTTATTTCATTTAGATTTTATTAATTTACAACCAAATGTTTACTTTTATATAACTGAAAAAGTATATTTTTTAAATTTTAATTAGTCAAATATTTTACTTCCATTCCCATTTTTAGGTGGTACCAATAATCATATTTTAATAACAAAAATAATATTATATAATATTTTAGTAAAACATTGCCTTTCGTATTATTCTAGTTACACAAGGGACTATGTATTATGTGTAATACATGAAAAAATACATATTATTTTATGTACCTCCATCTAATCTAAGTGATTCATGTGTCACAATATTATCATTTTTTTCATTTAATGAAAGAAAAACATAGTTATTTTATAAAAAAATTATATATTCACTATTTTGTGAAATAATTAATATTAAAATATTAAAAAAATAAAATAATTATAATTCACAAAATCACAAGGATTTACAATCTATACCCCTTAAAATTAATTTTATTATGTAAATTAATCAGGGTTAAAACATGAGTAATATTATAAAGTTCATTTTTTGAAACTACAAATAATTAAAATTAATTCTAAGACTTAATTTATGATTTAGAATTTGTAAAAATAATAGTTACCTAATGTAATGAATAATAAGGATTCGACGTTGAACAGAAGTGGGAAGTGAGAAAATGGACATGGAAAAAAATATTACTATCATGTTCTGAAGGTATGTGATGGAGAATTTGGTTAATAGAATGTTAACCTTCATAAAGGAATAAATATATGATATATAAGTGGATATTTAATTCATCAGAAACAAAGGTACTAAGGTAAATGTTTTGGTTTCAAAATATTTATTTCCTTATGTTCATGAATTTTCATGAATTATATACTTATATGGTTTTAGTGAAACCTTACACATTATTATTTTGTGATAAACATCCATTTCATCTCTTATTCCATGAATTAATGGTGACATTTTAATTCATAAAGTTATAAACCATCATGAGATCCATAAACAGAATTATATGTCATTATATTTGTCTTTATAACAACAAAAAGGTTATCAAAGGTTATCAAATAAGCATAAAACAATTTATGGAGTGAAAATAGTTTATTATAATCTATTACATAATTGGTTATCTTTATAACCATTCTAAAATATGGATGTCTATGAAACTATAAAAAAAGTTACGAAATTTCACAAATACAATTTAGCATTGATCCACATATATTGTAAATTATATCTTTGTTGTCTTATACAAAACATGTGACTTCCTTCATCATTTTTTATCCTGATACATGGTAATAACCTGAATTACCTCAAATACTTTTTGAAAACATGCATGTTTATTTATTCCAATTTTTTTTTCAACTTTATCATTGATTTCATAAGGATCTTTTCAATGAGTCTTTAATTAGTTACATGATAAGAAATAATCTCCAATATATTAATTAAAATCCAAAATATATATTTATAAAAATATTTTATTGAGATAAATAACATATTAAGAGTTATCTTTCACTTTATAAAATGTTTATTATGAACATTACCTTTCCATTAAATCTCTTTTCACACCTATCAATTCTTTTAAACATATTCATGTAAATATGTAATGGAAAAACATAAAATGAAAAATCCAAATATATTTTAAATTTCATTTAAAATAATTATTTAATACAAATATGTAAAAGAATCTATTCATCCACTTCATCCCCAAGAAATAAAAATCATACCCCATCATATTACTTAATACCTATTTCCCATCAAATTTCATCTCTAGTATCATTATCATCAATAATATAATCATTACTCATAACACCTTTCTGATAATCTTCATAATCATTACTCTATGGACATTAATTTTCATAATGACTGTTCATTCCATAGAAAAATAATTTAACTTTTGATGATGTATTAGGAATGACAATATTCTAATCCATTATATTAACTAAAATCATTATATTTCATTTGTAGTTACATTATTTATGTATTTCTTTTCCACAATCAAAAAAATATTTTCCTTCCTATACTACGTTCAGTTTGGCGATTCATTCCACATTTTTGACACTATGGAAACTGAATATTCATCCCTCTATGCACCCCATTTCCTAAAATCTGATCAAACACCTTCCATTCCTTCTAGTGTTAGTCTGAGAGTTCATAACATATTTATTTTTAATCATTTTCCTTTAAAAAATTATTAAGGATGATCACAACATTCTTCTCTCTAATGATCGTCTGATTTGAGGGATCTTGTTGATTGTTGTCTATCACATTCAATAATAACCCATGTACTTAAATTTATATCTTTTTTACTAAAATGATAATGCATATATTGAGAAACATTTATCATTGAGGAAAAGATAATAATCAAGAAAAATATCTTTTAAGATGTATTAATCATGAAACCTATTTCATTAAAATTTGACAACTTAGTTTTGTCCCAAGTTAACCATCATTATATTTTATTTATTCCCTTCTTTACAGTTCTAAAATATATTTTCTACACTTAAATAATATCTCCAAGGAGTGTCAAACTAGGTGCAAATAAACGCTGATTTTCATGCACCAATTCTCGATCAATTCGAGCTCAATACTCGGTTTTCAGGGTTGTAACCCCTATAAATATTTTCCCAATATCTATATATACTTGTAACATCTATATAAGAATTTAATTATAGAAAACTATGAAATGAATCTTTTAAAAAAATTACATGATATTTTTCTATACATTAACTCATCCTTAGACTCATATTTACATAAATCCCTAGATATAGATTTTGAAATATACATTGGGATATCACTAAAGATTTACCATAATAGTTTATAATGAATGATAAATCCTTTCATATAATGGAAAATATAGTAACCCAAGTATAAAATTCAAGCATATTACTCATATAAGATGAATATTCAGAACATTATGTAAGTATATTTATGAGGACCATACTCATTTAGTTTCATTGGAATAATATCCAAAATTATTCTAAATTGTTCATGTTCATCAATTTTTTCCAAAAACATCATCCTCTTAAGTAATAATATAGAAAAAAATTATTTTTAACATGGGGAATGAAAATATAAGAAACTAATAAGATTGAATTCTTAGTAATGGTAAAAAATAGAAATACATATGCCTAACATAAACAAAAGT
Organism: Viscum album; assembly: GCA_963277665.1. Classification (NCBI taxonomy): domain Eukaryota; kingdom Viridiplantae; phylum Streptophyta; class Magnoliopsida; order Santalales; family Viscaceae; genus Viscum; species Viscum album. The sequence goes on along the minus strand of OY728146.1, from coordinate 1,771,727,328 downwards.
GTATGAGAACATATGGATAACATTTTTAGATCATACCCTATTTATCAAAGATAAAAAATGATACATGAATAAATATTAGATTTTCATAATACATTAATAATAAGTGAATAAATATCATAATACATTAAAGGATATCTTAAGAAAATTCATTGAGTTGTGGAAGACACATAACAAATAAATTTATTTCCATTGAAGTAAATGAATTTAATCAAAGTCCATATTAGTAGTATGGGTTCAACCCCCACACTATTTTGGTAGTATTTATTTACTCTAATTACCATTGTAGTTGTCAAGTATAACCCCCAAGAATAGCATATCTAACAATGTTCTTTACCAAAAAAAATCACTCCCCATTTTATCCATGTGTGTCTCATAAGATATAATTCATTAACCAATATAGTGGAAGGAGATATTGGTCCCATCACTCTCATTATTAATTCATATATACATTTTACACAAAATATTAAATATTCATCACATAATAACCCATGAAATTAAATGGGTGTCACAAATATGTAATCATATCATAACCTATGTAAATAGAGGTAGGTTTAATAATCATATCCTCAAATCATAAAACAAGAAAAGTATAATGATTTTAATAAAATATTAATGATACTAATGGTTTTAGACATAAATCAAGTAAAATATAAACCATTCATATAAAAATATGAATGGTACCCTTGGTTGTTTTCCCAAGAAAATCATGAGTAACACAAATGTATGTCATTATAGATGGAAAATAATTTAGAAATATCATTAAAAAATTCATTAGGAAGATATAATTTCCTTGAGAAATGTTTTTGTAACAAAAAAAAAATAAAACTATTTCCCATTATATTATGCTTTTAAACTAATAAATCAACTGAAAATATTTTCAAAACCATTTCCCTTTAAAACATAAAAAATAAGCATGAAATAATTTTAAAACTGATTTTCCTAGAAAAATTATAAATAACCATGAAATAATTTTGAAAACCTTTTTCATTGAAACTAATTTTAAAACATATAAAATAATCATTGACATTATTTATTTATTTTTCTCTTAAAAACCTTCTAAAAAATAATTATTTGAGAAAAATTTAAAACACATTTTTAATATAAATTAATTTCTTAAAATACCTTTTCATGGAAAATAATTTTAATATCAAAAAATATTCAGACTTTTAGGGGAAATATTTCTTTAAAAAAATATATTTGTTAACATGTATAATAATTCAAAAGGAGATGGTTACCATCATTATGGGTAAGTCCATACATGCTGATAATTTTTTTATCAAAATAAAGTTTTATAAAACTACCTTGTTTTGTAAAAAAATAATATTACATTTAAAATTGTTTTGTAAAATGGTTATTCATGGGAAGAAATGACCATTAAACATCATTGGATAATATTAAAACCTTTTTGAAAACAATTTATTAAAACATTGGTTTGAAATACCACGGATTTCAGATTGAAAAGGATTAATTAGGTTTGATTTTCAGAAAAGCATTTTATTAGTTATCTTATGTACCACATAGTGTAAAAATAGAAATATTACATGGATATAAAATTAAAAAGCATAGGATAATTTAATTAAATATATTTCATGCAATATGAAACATAATATTTACACAATGGAATCATAATTGTTACTAGTCCTGATAGAATATGAGATTATTGTAATAAACCATTACCACATTTTCATCATTAAATAATAATAGAATAGCATAAATACAATTAAATCATTCCAATAATATAATAAAATAATTAAATTAATTATATAACATGTAAATATTAGTATATACACCTCCTTGGAAAATATAGGTTCCTAACAATGTAGGAGTTTCAGAGAATGAAAATTTAGATAAAATTACTTTACCAATTTAGTAACTTTTAAAAAAAAACTCATGAATGAATGTCATAAAATGGATATGTAAATAAAAATAAATTTAACTTTATGAATCAAATATTTTGTCCCTGGTATTTTTATACACCACACCAAATAAATGAGTCGTGTATATGGCATGTATCTAACGAATATATAAGGGAGAGGACAAAACCCTTACCTTAAGTATTGAGTTTCTTCGTACACATTTAAAACTAATATATAATAAAGATATTATTATTATACGCATACCCCATAACCATATTTTTATATCTAATACTATATTTCATTTAATTATGTCATTAAATTTTCATTATACTAATATATATTTTTTAAGGTTACATTTCAGGGAATATCTTCTTTATTTTTTTGTATATTTTTTGGCTAGTTATTATTCATCCTATTAATTAGATCACAATTCAATTATTTCAAAACTTTAATGAATGATATAAGTAAAATATATATTCTATATATATATATATATTTATAATAAACTATAAAATACATAATTATGAAATGGAATACCCAACTCTTGTAGATGGTAAGTCGTATGTACTTATGAAAGTTTTTTATGTTTAATTGTCTTTTTTACTAAAATAATGAAAATGATATACATACATATATATATATATATATTATCATGTAATTATAATTTATATTTAATATATATAATATAATTCTAATAAAATATTCCTTAATTTATTAAATATAGAGTGTAAATGAATCACATCACATTGATGAGGTGGTATTCCACACATCCAAAAACGAATTTATCATATTTACAAAAAAAAAAAGAAATCCAGAAGTTATGTTTTATAGAATAATTATAGAATACTAAATACACATAAAAATAATATATATCATTTAATAATATATTTTCAAAACTATACACCATCAATGATATGTCGTAAGTCAAAAAATAACTACATCATTTCATTAGGTGGTAGTTCTCCAAACATAATAAAGGTATTTATGTTACCCATTTGATGGTAGAGTATGTTATTATAGGTTGAACCCATAGATTAAAAATATATAAAAATATTTATGAAAATTATTGTGTTACATAATTATGTAATAATATGAGTTAATTGGTGGATAATAGAAAAAATTATTTTGAGGAAGGATGTTACTTCTTCCTTGGGTTTCTCCTCATAGTTTTTACAAAAGGGATTCATTGGATTGATATAAATGAAAAGATAGGATTATATGATTATGGAAGGGATTTTGTGATAATATTTAATAATATTTTTTCATAAAAAATAGACTGACATGTGTGAAAATGAGGGATGGGATAATTCTTTTTTGTAGTGGAGGAGAAGTGGTATTCATGAAAATTTTGGGATAAGGAATTCCAACGGCCTTTTTTCAATTTAAAGTGGCTACAATAATTGTTAAAATTAGATAAATTGTCTAATATAGTATAAATATTAACATAAAATAGATCTTGGGCATGTTTCTATTGCATTTTTGCCTAAATTGTAAGTATTAGTCATTCATTATGCTAATTTTTCCTTTAATCCTAGTAATTTATTTTAATCGAATTCAAAAATATTTTCTGTAAAAATATAATCCAACTTTATTAGAAGTATTAAATTATGTTTATTCCAAATATGGGATCAATTTTTTCTAATTTAAATTTCTTTTGTAGAATTTAATATAAAATTATTCCTTTATACAGGCAAAAAAACATGATTTTTAATGCAATCATAGTCAAAAGGCTGGAAATTTTTGTATTCAATTTTAATTTGATGTTGATTAAAATGGGCTAAATTAGATGAAATTATGTAAAATTTATAAAATTTATATTTTTAAATAAACTGAAATATAATTTATATATATAAATAAATTATATAAAAGAGTTGTTTTGAATTAGAATTTAGTGTTATTCAATATTGATCAAAAATAAATCTTGTCAAAAACATTTCCAAAAATACCAAAATTTTATTATATTCCTATTTTGAAAATAAATTTTATATTTTGATATAATTAATTTTATTGTGTCAATATTTAGATGTTAAATGGGTTTTCCATTCAAAGGTGGTGAAATTAACTTTTAGATAATTATATCATTATATATATATATTTTTTTTTTTTTTATTAAACCAATAAATTATATTAGATGACTTGAAAAAATATATATTGAATAGAAAACATATAAATTATATTGGAATAAATATTTATAATTTTTTTTAATTTGTTGAGATAAAATTGTGTTTTTACAAGGAAATTTTTGTTCTTAGAAGTGCTATTTATTGATTTTCAAATAGTTCATTAATTAACTAATACTAATTTATAAAAAAAATGACAAATTTTATTCAGAAATATAAATTGATTGTTTTAAAATTTATGAAATATTATTATTTTCTTCCATTAAAATTACAAGGTTGAATATATAATAATAATTATTGCTAATATAAATAGTATATTATAGTTCCTTAAAATACTATAATGCAAGCAGTGCAAGCTATCAAGGGGAGTCGATATTGTGTTTATTGCAAACCAAAAATTATTTTTCATGTACCACAATATAATCTAAGTATATCCTGGGGTGGAACACATACTTGGATTTGTGTATTATGCAATCCAAAAATTGAAATTTTATATGGAAAAAATATATATTCAGTGTTACATGATTTGAAAAAACATTTATTCATTAAAATAAATTAAAAAAAGTTAATTCAAAAAAATTCTTTCTGGTTTACATTTCCCCCCTTAAAATGACTTTATCCCTTAAAATTCATCTATGATATCAGAGGATTAATACATGAATTTTTCCTTCATATAAATCCATAACATAAAAATGAATAGTAAATTTTCATTTAAAAAAGGGAAATTAGAAACATAAAAGTGACCCAATGTTACACATTAATAGGTTTCAAAATAGAATAACATACGTGGGAAGTGAAAAAATGGACATAGAAGAAAATTATAACTATCATGTTCTTATAGATAGTGTGAAAGAACATGTTATTGGAGAAATTTATCATTCAAAAAAACCACAAATATGAAATCATCTAATGATCCATTAGATTAATAAATAATGATAATGCTGTGATAATATTTTTCTATATAATTTTTCCTATACATAATGAATTTTAATGAAAATATAAACATACTTGTTTCCAAGAAAACAATACCCTTTTTGTTCATTGATCCATTTCCACTTCATCTATTATTCCATGAAATAGAGGTGAATTTTTCATTCCTATATAATTAATAGATCATGAGATCTATAAATAGATTGATAGTCCATTCCATCTATCTTTATCACTAAAAAATGTTTTCTCATGTTATCAAATATGTATAAATCGTTATATAGTGAGATACTAATTTATCATAAACCGTTACATAAATGGTTAACCATGTAACCCTTTTAAAATATGGAATTCCAAAAAGGATAGAAAATATTTCACTAAATTTACCAAAAAATAGCTCAACATTGATCCCTCACATGTGATATAGAATCTCTTAGTTGTCACATACTAAACATGTGAATAAATTCTCACGTATTCTCTTGAAACCTTGTAATAAATCGAATTACCACTAATATTTATTGGGTACATGCATGTTTCATTTTTACAATAATTATTGGATTTATTTTATAAATAAAAAATGATGGCATCTTGATCAATGATAACATAAACCAATTTTCAACCAGTCATTAATTACATCAAAGGTAATTGGTACTATCCAATTTAATTATTCTATATCCAAATATCATTATACAAAAAACACTATCTTAACATAAGGAATATGTTAATGTTTTTATTTCAATTAATTATTTAGTTTACATGATTATCACATTTCTATTAAATAACTTTTCTATTCCATCATAAAAATTCAACATATTGTTATAAATTTATGACGAAAAAACATAAACAGATTAATCCCTATATATTTCACCATTTATATATTATAATTTTGAAATAAAAACTTATAAAAACTATTATTATTCAAATTCAACCATAACCCATAAGAATGAAACATCATCTTTTAACAAATAAATATTTATTTAATAAATTTAAAATATATTTTTATCATATCCAAAAATATGACATAACTCATACCACCTTTCTTACACTTTACCAAATCATTCCACATAGAAAATAGATTTTTAATTTGACCATTCATTCAACACTAAAATAATTTAATGTTTAATGATGTATTATGGAGAAAAATTCTTCCACCCATTGCACAAACTAAAATCAACTTGTCTCATTTTCATTTAGTTACTTTTTTTTCATTCTTTTTTGTAGTCAAAATATCTTCTTATTACTCTAATAAATTCACATGGGTGATTATTTAAATATTTCTAACATGATATAAAATGAATATTCATTCCTCAATATTATTCATAGGCTGAACTCACAGTGAACTCCTTCCTTATCAAAAATGGTAAGTCCAAGAGTTTTTTTAGGTATACATTGATTATCATGTTCTGTGAAAACTGATTAGGTATGATCACAACATCCATCACACCATGTATCATATAATTTGAATAGTTTTAAGAAAATTTCCCATCAAATTAAATGTTAACCCAGTTCCTTCTAGTTCCCTCCATTTACTAAAACCATGTATCATTGTCTGAGATACATTTATCATAGTAAAAAACCACATAATCATGAAAAATCAAATAAATAATTTCTAAATCAGGCCACCTACATCATTAATCTATGAATCAATTGTTTTATACTATGATAGAAATAGTTATTTGTTTTTTAAATAATTCAATATTTTTTGAAAAATGTTTTTGAATTCCAAAAGAATATCCATTGGAATGTCAAACATGATGTGTCGAATGAACCATTGTCAATATCATGTTTTGATTGAGTCTATCTCAATTTGGTCGTTCAGGGTTGTTAAACCTATGTACATCCATGCCAGAGAAAAAAATACCTGTTTTGTCTAAAATGTGATGAATTTATATAAAACATATCCCTATATCCTTTACAAAACATCCAATTCATTTTCATAAACATTATCTCATCATTAGACACATCAATATATGCATCCCCACACATATGCATATAAATATCCTTTGGGATCTCAATAATGATTTGTCATCCTAGTTTTAAATTCTTAACCATTATTTCCCATTTATAGACACTATTGTGACATTGGATTAACATACATGGATATTACATTGTCTTAGATGAATATTCATAACATTATATGAGTATAAGCCTGAGAACCATACTAGTTTAGTGTATTTGGAAAGATTGAATAAAATATTATATCATAGTGAATGATCATAAATGTTTCCACCAAATGTATTCCCCTTTATATCTTTTATATAAAACCATTCTTCATAACCTATAGTAACGAATCATAAGAAAGGGTTGATCATGAATTCTTAGTAAGGGTAAATAGATGTAATATTTTAGAATAACGTGTACATAAGGGCATGAGAACATGGGGATTGTATTTGAAGATCATAAATTAAATTTCACAAATCAAAAAAACATGGAATACATATTTTCAGATCATAATACATTAATAATTATGTAATCTATATTAAAAACCATGAATTCATAACATATAATAAGACATGGAACTGGGGAAGGAACATTAGAATTATAAATGACTTCCATTATAGTTATGTAATCACTACTAAGTTCATCATTACAGTACCGGTTCACTCCGAAAACCATCTTGGTAATCATGGTTCACACCCAAGCTAATATTATTAGTATAGGTTCACTCCCAAGATGATCTTAGCATATAAATTCCTTTACATAACTATGATCACTCCTAATTCAGGCCATGTATATATCATGACATGATAGTTTTTACACAATTATTTTGTGGGAGATAAAGGTGCCACCCAATTGACGATGAAATAATAAAAATTTATCCACAATAACATTAACATTCATCATATCATAAAAATTAAAATTATAGGGTATCATAAACATTTAATCATATCAATACATAGGGAAAAAGTGAAAAGTTTCAAAATTATTTCATCAAAGCACATCTTGTTAGAAGAATAAGGTTTCATATTAACCATGAATAAGAAATGGGTTTTATATACATAATTCCATCAACACATAAATGATATAGACAAATAATATTAATGGATAATTGAGATCATATCCTCATAAAAGAATGAGTAAGACCTACTGATGTCGTGTCATATGGTAAATAATTTTTAACATCATTTAAGAACATTTCGTGAGGAAAATATACATTATTCCTTTAAAATATTGTTTCTTAAAAGATACAGAATTTTAATGTCCATTTTCCCTGATAATTACCTTCGAACATATAATGTATATTGAAAAAAAATTAATACCCTATTCCATTAAAAACACATGAAAAAAATTGTGAATTTTTTTAAAGACTTATTCCACGAAACATATTAATATATCCATGAAATAATTTTGAAAACATTGTCTTTTATTATAATTTAAAACATGTAAAATAATCTTTTTAATCAATAAAATAAAGTTCTTTAAAAACAAAATTTTAAAAATATATAAAAAGATAATTAAAAATCATTTAATACACTTTTTAAAATTAATTATATATTTAAAGTCATGTTTCTTTTAAACTCAGTTTAAATTCATCAAATTTCTTAAATATTGGAAAAAAACATTAAATAAATTACCCTATAATGTTTTAATGGAATCATCAAAGAAATGATGATCATGATGCTGGGTAAGTCCGTAGATTCGAAGCATTCCATTTGAACCCAAAAAGATTAGTAATTACCAGGATCTGAAAATGACTAAAAGATTCTTTATAACAAATTTTTTTTAAATTAAAATACACAGGAAAATATTTCTTTTAAACATATTATTTTAATAGTAAAAAAATTTAAAACATGTTTAGAAAACCCGATATTGAAAGAACACAGCTTTTGGAATGAAAGGAGATATAATGTCTCATTTTCAAAACAACATCCTCTTATTTATCTTAAGTTACAGGATTGAATAAATGGTACCATTACATAGATATAACAATAATTACTAGAGTTTCTAAAAAATAATTATTGTTTCTATGATATGGATAAAAATATATGATTAATATAAGTATTATATTAAATAATCTTGACAATTATGATATTTTTGTAAAAAATTATAACAACATTTTTAACATTAAATCATAATAAAATAGAAATAATAACATTAGATAAAGAATAAATTTCCTAAAAAAGATTATATTAATGTTATAACAAGTCAAATGGACTGTATAACCCCTATCTAATAAAATGTCGCACAATATGGAAGGTGTCCCAAATATGGAAAATTGAGGCAAAATTACATTAATGATTAAGTATCTTTTTAGAAAAAAACCCCATGAATGAAAGAACATACAATAGATTACTAAATATTATTAAATTTAAGTAATTAAATAATATATTACATAAATGTTATGTATATAAACCACACAAAACAAATGAGTGGTGGATAAAGAATGTATTTCACAGATGAATAAGTGAGATGAGAAAACCCATACCCTAACCCTTTAATTTATTCGTACAAGTTCCAAACTCATTTATAGTAAATATATTTTTATTAAAAATATACCATAGAACCGTATTATTTTTTCTAATACCATATATGATTTGTTTTTTAATTTATATTTCCCCTTTTTTAACAACTCCATGTTAATGTTATGTTTCGGGTAATATCATCTTTGTTTTTCATATATATTTTGCCTTGTTATTATTCATCGTATTACAGGGACCATTATATAATTATTTAATGAATGTAAATAATGATATAATAATCATATAAATTAAATATATATATATATTTATAGTAATGTATGAAAAATATAAACATGAAAAAGAATACAATGGTTTTAGAGATTGGCAGTTGTACGTAAACAAGAATGTGACTTCCATTAAATTATATTTTTTTTAAGAAATATGGTATTTGGAATATATGTATATATATTATTGTTCATGTAAGATTACTATTTAATATATGTCATATATGGTTATTAGAATCCTCATTGATATGTTCAATGTAATGTGTGAATGAATTACATCTAAGGAGGTGGTAGTCTACACATACAATAATAAAGATATCATATTTATAAAAAATGGAAATCATGATGTTTTGATTTATATAAAAATTAGTGAATATTAAATAAATTATAAATATCATAAATATCATATAAAATTTTTTTTCCATCATAATTATAAACTACGAGAGGTGGTAATGGAAAAACCAAAAACATCATTTTGTTGGGAAATAATCATTATAATAATGAATTGTATGTTCATTAAACATTAGATAAAAGTGTGATTAAGGGTAGTTAAAGATCTTAGAATAAAAACCTCTACAAATTTTAAGGATACTAAGGTTATTATATTATAATGGAATAATAATATTAAAGGTGGTGTAGAATTGAAATAAATCAAAGGTTCTTGAGGAAGAATATTACTTCCTCTTTGGGTAACTCCACTTAGTTACCAAAAAAGAACATACTGGGATTGATTTATGTAAAAATAGATGATTATTTGATAAGGGATGGATTTTTGAAGCTTATTAGAGAATATTTTTGGTTATAAGAATTTCATCATAGGAGTAAATAAGTGGGAGGGTGAGTTCGTTTTTATAGTGGTGCATGAGTTACATTATTTTGATTTTTTTAAATGGAATTACACCCACATTTTACAAATTTATTGGCATAAATAACTATAAGTATTAGATAAATGGGAAGAGAGGGTAGTAATATTTATATAAAATTGCTTTTAAATAATGTTTATATGTAATTTTGGTACATATGTCTATGGTTTACTCTTTCGTTAAGTTAATTATTCTCTTAATCATTATAAATAAATTTTTTTCATATTCCCTAATAATTTTGTTCAAAATATATGTTGAAATTTTTACACATTATAAATAAAGATGATTCAAAATTTTCAATCCCTTTACCAAATTCCAATAATAGAAGTGGCATAAATTAATTCGAAATTAATCCCATTGATGGGATGGAAATGCTAGTTTTTAATTTAAAAATGATCAAATAATTTCTTTATATTTATATCCACTTTTAATTTAAAAATTATCACAATGACCTAAATTTGATTAATTTATGCCCAATTTATCTAATTAAACATTAAAATAAAATCAAAAAATAATTTATCTTTATTAATAAATTTTTAGAATAGTAAATCTTGATATATATTTTCATATTTTTGGATATCCATAAAAAAGTAATCTTCTATGAAAAAATATAGAAAAGTTGAACACAGTAAATTTTGATAATAATGTTCCAAAAATTATGTTTGATTTTTAAAATTAAAGTTTTAAACATTTTAAAAATCACATCTAAAATAGGTTCTATATTAACAGTTGTAAAATTATCTTTTCAAAAAGTACATCTTCTTATTAATAAAAATTAATTTTTTTACTTATCTTATATATATAAAATAAATTATATAAGTATAAAAAATAAATAAAATATAACATATCTAAATTATTTTGAAATAATTTAACAAAACTAGATTTATTAATTTATTGAGATAAAATTGTATTTGTACATATAAAAAATTTTTCTACGAAAATTAATTTCTTTATTTTAAAATAGTTCTTTCATCCACTTATATAAATTTTTAATCAAATGATTAATTTTATATAGATGTATAATTTATATTTTAAACAAATTTTTAATATTATTCAATATATTAATTTTAATGGCTATGTGGTATATTTAATTATTTTTTAAGAATAATATATATAGTATATTCTGGTTTGGTAAAACTCATCCTTGCATCTCATGAAAGCTATATAAGGGAATCAGTATTATGTGTAATAAACGTCCGACATAGTTTTGAATGTACAATATGATATTCTAAATTTGTTGTGTTGTGTAAGATTAAAATTATTTTTTGTATAATTAATAATAAACAATGTGACAATGTTTTATATATAAGAAATATCTAGTATGTTTTATAATGAAAAATATTAAATAATTATAATAAATAGAAAAAAATCAAAAAATATGAGGGGGTTATATAAATAGTCCCCATATATGATAGTTATGTTGTTTTTATATTCGAGAAAATTTCAACACAAACAATAGAAATTTAGAATGATGTGAGTGGCCTCTTTGAGAAGGGACCTAAGGTGTGAACACTATATTTCACTCTTAGGAAACAATTTATTTAATTGGGGATCCATGAAATTCCTTATTTTAAGATGTTCTTTTTCATTTACAAATCTATTTTTTCTTTAACATAAATGATTTAAAACCGATAATCTGTATATAAAATAAATACATTTAATTAAAAAATTGATAAATGTATTTTAAGAAAAAACTATTATACTATTACTCCCGTAAAATTAAATGAATCATTAAAATGGATAAAATGAAAATACAATTTAAAAAATAAAAAATTTAATTCCATACATTCCTTAATATGTAAAAATACATAGTTTTTATTAAAAATCAATTAATTTTTCAATAAATTTGATGGCTAGATTAAATAAAAATTCCAAAAAAAAATGACACTATGAATATTAACCAATGGAAAATTAAATTCAAAATGTCAAATGAAGAAATTTAACGATTTAAAATATATTAATAAATTTATGAAATAAGTGAAATTTTAAATTTGGATCCATTTATCAAAATAATTAAAAAATCATTAAATTTATAAAACTCGGATTTTTATTTGTTTTTGGATGGATTGAGTTTTTTCAAATGAAAATTTCAAATAAAATTTTCAATTAATTTTCATTTTATCACTATTATTGAATTAGAATTTTTCATTATTAGAAGATAATGTGATTTCTATAATTTTTATATATTCTTAATATAATTAGTTGAATATAATTAAAATGAATAAAATTATATATCCATTAATCCTTTAGATTATATTTTAGCCCTTATGAATAAAATTCAGTACATCACAAAAGTTAGACAATCAGTCTAGTTTTATTTTTGTTAATATAATTTATATTAGTGAATTTAATATTTTAATGAGTGGATCACTTCCAATTAATTCTCTACCAAGGATCATATTCTAGGGTTCATTTTCACACTTATTTTATTCATTAAAAATAGAATTCCAATATATAATCTTAATAATCTTAATCATGGTTTTATAATACCCTAATATATGAATCCACTTTGTCAATTAATAATTATTGAATTTCACCCATATGTAATATTTATAAGAACATATTGTGTGATTATGGTAAACTTTGATCTAAAATATCAAAAAAATTAATGTATCCCACAACATGAAATGTAATTTTCATGGCTTATAATAAATTCTAGTGTAGCCACCTCTTAGGTTACTCTCACTGTTATTTTATGGGTATCAACCAAAATATGCTCTTATATTGACTTAGAATGATATTTTTATCAACTTTTATTTAAAATTTTTACTCTGTGAAATTTTAGCTATTTAAAAATATATTTCGGATGCTTCATGAGGTTTGAAAAAAGTTCCTAGGTAAGTTACCTATGTTATATTCTATTAGTTCTAGTTCTCCCATGATATTATTTTTATTTCACTTAGATATTTTTCATTTATAACTCATTTTCAATTGAAAAATAAAAAATATACATGAATGTAGTGGAAATCTCACTCAAAAATTAATTAATTCTATAAATTCTAAAACCAATATAATACATCCAAATCAATAATAGTATTTATTCTAGTATAAAATAATTTGTCTTCTTTTTTCCTTATCATAAAATAGAAGTAAAATGGATATAAAAAATAAATTATGATATATATATATATTCCATGGTATATTGTTAGTCCAATTTTTTTATGTTTACGTTTATTATTTATTATTAAATAAAAAAATGAATTATCAAATAAATATAAAAATATATATTTTTATCCTATTTTACTTGTAACTATCCCAAAAACATTACATATACACTCTTTTAATTAATTACATCTCGTATTTATATAGGAAAATATATTTTAGTTGTGATTATAATAATCAATTGGATGGGAAAGGATTATGTGGTCGACCATAATTTATTGGTTGTAGCGTAGAGATTGGAATCCTATATTTGTTATTCTCATAATAATTTATAGTAATGGTTAAAAACTAATCAATTCACCCAAAAGTGATACATTTAATCTAATAAATTAATCTCAACAACACCAATTGGGAAAACATTAGTCACTAAGTATCGACCTTTCTATATATAATGAATTTAACAAGGCATGTGATGAGTCTATAATGGAAGGAAATTAATTTATCCTTATACTATAGTGTGTTCTCAAAATAATTAATTCTAAACAACTCATAATACACTATATATAGAATTCCATTCATTATAGCCTCTACAATCACTAGGATTTCCTTTTTCGTGTCCAAGTATTCCCTGGGTAAGAAAATAACATGTTAATGTAAATGTTTTCCACATAAAAATATATAAGGATTATTTCTTGAGGAATTAAAATTTTGAATCATATTTTTATTAAATTGGACTACATTATTGTTTTAAATTATTGTATGTAGTTTAAATTTTTTTAATTAAAAATAATAATAACTTAAATGGGAGTGATTTCTATTAAATTTCATGGGGGTTTCTACATATATTTTTTACTCAATATTCTGTTTAAAAGAAGTTGGAATATGTTATGTAGATGTACCATTTTCATTTTCAAATAAAAAATAAAAGTAACTATAATAAAAATAAATTTCATCAACACAATTAATACTTAAAATATTTAACATGTTTTCAAAAATAGATTCTTCAGTATGAGTAATTGTTTTTAGATATTCTGCATTTTAAATTAGTTATTCAAATATCTCATACCCTTCTATAGAATTTCATAGAAATTAAAAATGGCTTATGGTGAATAGTTATTTCTCCACATGGTTGTACTTCATTGAATAAAGATTATTAAAATTTATTTTTTTCTCTGAAAAATTCATTGAATGATTTCCTTAATTCATGTTTATTATTTTGTATAATTATTAAGAAATAACCAACCTGGTATGATAGGGGTGAGATTTAAATTTATCATCTTCCATGATTCAAATTCATAAAAAATTAGCTAAAAATCATTTCAAACTAAACAGACCTTCATTTAAAGCTCAAGTTGGTTTGTTTTTTGTTCATCTTAAAATTTTAGAAAAAATATTTATGGGTTTGAGATCAACATTGGGTAGGTCCTAATAAACCAAATAAAACATATTTCTACTAAAATTTTCCTTTTCAACACTTTGTCAAATATTATTTCATGTCCAAATGTTTTTAATTAATTATAATACCCATGTGATTTATAATTTAGTTCCATAAAAGGAATATGGATTTTAAATTTTTTTATTTATGACTAAATTTTTAATGTTTTTTTAATGATAATATTGGGGGTGGTTTTTTACATGTATTAATGGAAGGTTGTGGTATATTTTAGTCTTTAAACTTATGTATTCTTTTATATTTCATCACTGCGTGTTTTCCAAAGGTGTTTCTTCACCTATCCCATTTTCAACAATATATTAATCAGGTTATTGGGGATTTCTACTCTCTTATTATTCTTGATTTTGTAAAGAATTATTATTTAATATCTCCATTATACTTTTAAACATGATATAATTTATGTTCTACTATGGTTAGGAATTAATTGGTCATGGATTTTTCTAGTAACTTAATTTCTCAATATTTTATTTGTATTCATGAAATGAATATTGGGAATCATCATTTCCTTAGTCAGTTAATTTATCGAAATTTTGTGATCAAGACTTGGTTTTTTATTGATTATAGTTTAACAAGTTTTATCTAAAAGGATACTATATAGAATATTTAATTATATAATTTATTGTTTAGTGGTCTCTAAATTTAAATTTTTATATCAATATTTAATGTATTTATATCTTCTATATCCTTGATCATAGATTTTCATCAACTAGTTTGGTAATTGGATCATGGAAACATATATTTCATTCAAATATATCATATCATAGGTGTAGTGCTATAATGACTGGATGAGTAGGTAGACCAATTGTGGTACTGAATTTGTTTTTTACTTAAACATTTTAAGACGATTATCAGAAACTAGAGTTTATAAATTCCATATATCTTAAATATAATGGTGTGTTAGAAAATTTAACCTCATTTAATCATATTTTTATAGTTCTAGTTTTTTTTAAGAAACTATATCTTTAAATTATTTTAAATCAATTTGTAATTTTTATATTATATATTTTATGTTCGATGATTAAGTATGGGTAAGATCACATTCCATCAATCTTTGTTGAAAAAATACATGGATTTGAATATCTTTAATATCTTAGTGTAGATATGATATTTTTAAACAACTAATCATCCGCCATAATACATTAAGTGCTTCTCCACATAATTAATTTATTCATAAATATTCACCCTAAGTATGGAACTCCATGATGCATGAAAATATGTCTTATGTAACATTTTTTTATTTATTTCATCGGTGTTTATCTATCTAGGGTAAATGTTTTAGAACAATTCATCGATTGACAATTGAATGGAAAATTTTAACACTTTCCAACAAAATTTTTATTTCGAACCTTATCTTGGAATGAGTTCAAAAAAATTTCAATAATTTTCTTAGTTTTCAATTAACTATATCTCTTTCCACGCCATAATGCTTGATATGGGATTGGATCTTTCTAATTTTAAGCTCGCAGACATATTGTTTATTAGGTTATTGAGAATGATTAATAATGACGATATAGGGTGCCTATATTTTTATATTGGTCATATTGAATTTATTTAGATTATACTTCTTCATTTATCTTACTCGGGTTACTCTTTTAGAAGAATAAGATGATGATGGTGATTTTTTCAATGGATTTGTGACAAACAAAAATTCGATTTCTTGAATGACTTTTAATGTATTGATTCTTTCTATAACACTAAATTATACATATATTAAAAAGAAAATAAAGGTAAATGAATGAGATCTAGTAATATTTTATAATCAACTTACAAAATAAGAAAAAATTATAATTTATTGAATCTATTATAGGACAGAAAACAACTAATCAAATGTTCACCAAGAATTGATATTACTAACCTGATATTAGTGCAATAAAAGTGGAAATGTTGTTTTCTCCAAATAACAGAGTTTTTTTGGAGTGTTTTTATAAATTTTAATGTTTTTTGTGTGTGAATATGTGATTTATATTGAATTTAAATTTAGTTTAATGGAATTTTCCTAACCTTGTATTTTTCCTTACCTTTACTTTTATATAATCATTTTATGTTAACAATAAAATGTTTCCTCACTAGTCAGGTGAAAAATCACTATATTAAGCTCACTAAAATATTTATTCTAATTTTTTGGAATTAAATAATCACACAAACAATTAATATGATATATCTATGGGAATGATGATCTCTAATCACACATATATTGACATACTAATCATGACCACATGCATCATAGATAATATAAGTGACTAATATGTTCATTCCACTAAAAACACAATATGAATAAAAAATTCATTATTATATGAATATATTATAATCATCTAACCAATTAAATTAAACATAGATAGAATATAACACCCAATGATTTTGTGAATAATATTTTTATCATTTAGGATAATCATTTTTATATTTTTGATTTAACAAAACACTTAATACATACTTTTTTATAAGAAATAACTATGTCTGTATTTTATTATATCCAACAAAAAATTAATATTTCAGTACATGAAACAATTATAATAGCATGTACTACATGTAACACTATGATTTTCTTGTGTTAAAGATAATACCGAGTCCCTTTAATAGATTGTGTTACATACAAGGTAGTTTTTTACCAAACTAAAATATACAATTAATATCATTATTGGAATATAATAATAAATACCACCTATCTGTTGAAATGGACGGTACTAATTAGATTAAAAAGATCATCAAAATAGTATTTTTCACATTTATATAAAATGAATGCTTCCTTTATAAATTTTAACATGTGAATGTATGAAAAATTTGAAAATAAATAAATTACTTTTACAATAAAACAATTATTATATGTACAATAAAATATTTATCTCGTGAAATTAAACAAAACACTTTTGAATAATTATTTCAATAAAATTTATATGTTAGATATTTAATTATTAATTTTCAAACTCATCCAATATATTTTATATGTATATGATAAGAAGAAAACATAATTTATGCAAAAGATATTTATTTTTCTATAAGGTAATATTACAATATTTTAAGGGAGAACCCATTTAAAATATGATATATTGACCTAATTAAAATTTTTATGGGAAAAATAAACATCATTATTGGAATTGTAATATCATAATTTATATTTGGTGAATTATTAGTATTTTTTTGAGAAGTTTTATTTTTGATGAATAATGAAAAAAATTGAATTCTAATTTAAAACATCATTCTAAAATAATTTATTTATATAGTTAATTTTTTTTATTTTGGTTTTAGAGTTTAATTAAATTGATTTTATATCTATTAATAAAGTTTATTTCATTTATATTGATTTAAAATTTATATTGGGTAAAAAGACATTTTAATTTTTTGAGTATTTTTACTTAAAAAGCCCACTTGGTCATCTCAATTTGTGGGATTAAAATAAAATTCGTTTCTACCACTAATGTGATTATAATTTTGAAAAAATTCATTCTATGATCTTAATATTATTATTTATATTTTATAAATATTTGAAATTAGTTTTTGATAAAAATTATGATTGAAAGGGACTAATATGAATTACAAAAACTAAGATATAAAATATCTTTATAAATGACTAATCCATAAACTCATGAAAGAAAATGACCTTAAAACGTGTCATGATGTTACTACATGGATATATTTTGACTGTAGACTACATTTTGTTAATTTTATTACCATTATTGGAGAAACATTACATCTGATAAAACATTAATAGAGTTTATTTAAAAAATATATACCTGAATGCTACTCCTCATCCAAAATAAAAAGTCACTAAGCCCTGACACTTATTCTTATATCTCATGAAATTTTTCCCACCCCAAAAAATCACAATAAGTAAAAAAAATCCTTCTTATAAATCTATAATCATACATTTTTATATAAATACAACAATGGATGTATTTCAGTTAAAACCATGGGGAGATGCACAAAGCATAGGTAACAACCTTCCTCAAGGACATTTGATTTATTTTCATTATACAACACATAAATAATTATTATTCCATTATTATAAAATAACTATATTATCCTAAATGTTATGAAATTTTATTATTCTTGTGTTTATACATACAAATACCTTCATTTCTCTCTAATGGGTAACAATCATACTATTCTTGTGTACGAAGAACTACTGCCTCGTGAAATAATGTTGTTCTCCTTTCATTTACCACCACTCATTGTTTGGAATTACAACAAAAACATTATTTTTATATGATATATAGGATATATATTATTTCATTATGAATATTTAATTACATTATATAATAGTGCTTAATTATTTCAATTTTTTTAAATAGGATAACTTCATTTGTAGACGTGTGGAATACGGCCTCCTCAAAGTAATCTGATTTGTTCACAGTTTACATAGAATGTAATAAATATGGGTTTAGTAAATGTTATATATATATATATATATATTAAATAAAAATTATACTGGAAATATAATATATATATATATAGACAATTATTTATTTCAATATAAAAATATAATCTAAACAACGTTCATGCAAATGTATGGTCGACTGACTCCAAGACGGTGTATTCCTTTACGCACATCAATCATTTATATATTATTATATATATATATACTAAATATATATGATTTTTATTCCTTTTATTACATTCTTTTTATTACTAAATCAAGATCTATTCAATAGTATTAAGAATAAAAAGTCAAAAAATTTACAAAAAATTAGAAGGATATTAGAAATATTAATATTAATTTTAATGTTATTTAAATATAAATGATTATATTTTTGTCATGGGATTTATGGCTAAAAAGTTACCAAATCCGTAAAGTAATTTTGTCTCATTTTTTTTTCTCTAAGACTCATGCCATGTTATACACCTATATTTTTCTACGAGGTGTACATAATACATTTTACATGATGTATCACGAATATAATTATTTTAATGATATTTTAGGGAAAAAATATTTTCTATTGTATTATTATTCAAATTTACCAAACTGGAAACAATTTAATGCTAAAATCCAATCATTTACTGAGATTTTATATGATTACTCTTCCTTAAAAAAATATTATGATCTAAATCTCAAGAAATATCATGAAATTTGTCAATCATTGGTTATTTATGTAATATCTTCGTAATGGTAAAATTTATCCACTCTTTGGTTATTAAAATAATTAAAAATAACTTTTTTGATGATAATATGACTGTATTTATCTTTTTGGTTGAAAATTGTTGTTCCTTCAAAATAATTTTTTCTATAAAGGGTTCCCAAAAATAGTTTTATGATTAAATATCTATTAAATGACTTTCATAGATATATTTATGTATTTAGAAAAAAACTATGAAAAAGTTTTGAATTATGTCAAATATTCTTTTATAAGTTTTCAATGGATTTTTAATGTAAATGTATTTTTTAATGATTTCCTGAAAATTTAATATGTTTTCATGGGAAAAGGATTTTAATTTTCTTTTTCATTCT
Organism: Viscum album; assembly: GCA_963277665.1. NCBI lineage: Eukaryota > Viridiplantae > Streptophyta > Magnoliopsida > Santalales > Viscaceae > Viscum > Viscum album. The sequence goes on along the minus strand of OY728146.1, from coordinate 1,771,706,883 downwards.
TCATTTATTACTTTTCAAGGAAAATGTGGTTCAAATTTTTTTGAAGCATTATTCATATGTTTTCAAGAAAATAGGATTTCAAAATGTTTTCACACATCTTTATATGTTTACATAGTTATTTTCAAGGAAAATGGTATTCAAAATATTTTATGTCATAATTGTTTTTGAAGTATAATTTAATTTTTTATAAATTAATGTTATTAAAATTTATTTTAATATTATACTCCATCTAATATAACAACTACTAGGGTTACTCTAGCCTTTCTTGGGGAATTATCCAAAGGATTCATTAATATTCATTTTTAAAATCTTTTACGCCTTGAGGTAATGATTTTCATGTTACCCTTTTATAAATCATGGTTTATATGATAATGAATCCCACTTATTTTCATAGGTAATGATTTGATAAAATTATAATGAAAGAAATCTCATTTCTATAGGTTATCATATGATTACATGTTCATGGTAACCATTTCATTTCATGGGTAATTATATTTTTGTTTATAATATTATCTCAAATATATGGATGAGTCCATTATGAGATGTCTGAGACCTATATCTATCTCCAATTTATTAGGTAAATATTATATATCTCATGAGATATATATGGAAGAGATATAGAGAGAACTCTATTTTGTAATGGTATGTTTTTCCTAATATGGTCTTGGAAGTGAACCTTGACTATTAATATGGCCGAGTGAGTGAACCATGAGTACCCAGATTGTATGGGGAGTGACCAAGTTCCACAAAGATGGATATGTATATGATTCCTTCCCTTATATTTTAATAATTTTATATTCATATGTTAAAGCCACAAATTCTATGTCACGTTCATATGTTATAGTATCATGGATTAGGCTCTTAATTCCATTATTATTCATTTATTATAAACCACACATATTTATGAAATGACTCTTGTTTAATATCTTGTACATATAGTTTATGATCTTATAAGGTTATTCTCAATATCTCATATATGTATTCTATTGTGATTCATATGTATCTATTTAGTGTAACATTACTGAGTATATTTGTTAACCCCTTTATTATGTTTTAATTACTCATGTTATAAAAAATATTGAACTATAAATAATATATGGGATGATCATTTTGAGAAACATCGAACATATTTTCAAATATAATATATTTTTTTTCCAATTTTTCATAGAAAACCAAGATATTACAGTCCACTAGAAGATTTTTTTTGTATTGTTTTAAATATTCATCTAAAATGAAGTAACATCTATGCTTGATAAACCTGTGTATCAATAATTGGTATCAATGGAATTGTTTTGTTATTATTTAGAAACTATGACGATAAATCCTTTGTGACATTCATAGGCATATTTTGAAGGACATGTTAAATTTTTTTTATCTATGAATGTTTTTAAGGATGAGTTAATGTCTAAGAAAATTAATTGTAATTTTGTTAAAGGATAGAGTGAGTGGATTCCTATAAATAAATATATGTCTAGATAATATTTGTTTATGTGGCTTTGTAATCGATGTACATTTTGGAAAAAAACATAAAGATTGTATTAAGCTAAAATCAATTCGGAACTGGTGCACAATAATAGGCCTTGCTTCACACTTGTTTTGAAACTAATAGGGGATATGGTTTAGGAATTCTAAAATTCATTACGAGAAATCCTTAAGGATTTTAATAAATTATGATAATTAATATCCATTGATAAAACTAAGGTGTCATAGGGTGAAGTTATAGGTGTCATTATTTAGACATCTTATAAATTATTTTTCATGATTATGTAGTTTTCTTCTATGATAAATGTTTCTAACACTATGATTCTTAGTTTTTATCAATTGATGGAACTAAAAGGAAATGGGTTAACGTTGAATGTGATGAATAATTTTATGATGGGTAGTCAAACAAAATATATTTAGAGTTAATGAAGTTATGATCATACCTAATTAGTTTTCCCTAAATATAATTAAATAATATTAGTTAATCAATAAATAGTCATATCAAATAAGAGACAGAAATGGTTATTTTAAAAATTATAGTAATGGATACCCTAGAGGAAACAAGATTCAGTTCCCTATATGTCATGAATGTGGGAAGAAAAACTTAAGGGAATAATTTAAAGTAACAAGAAGATTTTTTATTTAAGGAAATGTGGGAAAAATTAATTTAATTGAAATGAAAAATTATAGATATTAATTAACAAAATAGATGGGAATATTGGCCTTCCTAATACATCATAAAATGTTAAATTCATTATGCATGGAATGAATTTTAATTATACAAATTGATTTCTAAAGTGAAAATCTCCTGAAGATAATGAGAAAGGCTATCTGAGTAATTATTATATTGATAATGAAAATGATACACTATAAATATTTTAAAATGAATTATGAACTATGTAATGAATATAGGTATCCTTCTTAATAGATGATGATGAAGTAGAATAATTGAATTTTTTATGAATTTTGATTCATAAACAAGAATTTTGTAATATATAAATATTTTTCATATTATATTATTCACTATGGATTTACCAAAATATTTTGAATGGTTCTAATGGACATGAAAAGTGATTTCATAGAAATGTGAAAATTTAACCAATGGATTATAACCAATAATATGATTGTCATTTAGAGGTAATGTAGTTTGGATAATGTTATGTGGTATATGAATAACACAATTATATATTACTTATTACCTTGGAAAAAATATTTACTATCCTTTTGATAAGTGGTTTATCATATTTTGCTGTTAATTTTAAAAAAAATGATATAGGAAATAATCCAATGATATTTGGATTAAGAAAATATGCAAGTTTTCAAAATGGATTTTTGGTAATCTAGGTTATTACAATGTTTCATGAGAATTAATGATAAATTTATTCACACATTATGTATGTGAAATATAAGAGATACATTTAGATATATAGGAGAATAGTTTTTTTTAGTTTTTTAGAAATTTAGTTACCAAATTTTTAATGTTTTATACTTCCATATTTCAGAATTATTGTCAGGTTAACCATTTATGTAACTGTTTATATTACACTTGAGATGCTATTTTAGAGATTAATGTATTATCTCACCATATGAGCATACATGCATATTGTATAAATTCCACTAACCAATTTTCTATGATTCTTACTATAGCCAAATGAAATTACATATCATTCTACATCTTGTTCTATTACATCCTTAGTAATGAAAAATTCACAGTTATTTATTTTAATAAAAGATAATGTTGAAATTACTTTTTCTCACTAAAGGGATATATTGTTCTAAAATCAAGTATGTATATCCTATCATGAAAAATATTCATATTTTGAAAAAGTGTTTTTAAATAAAATGTTTTCCTATTATCATTATATTAGATGATATCAATTTTAGTGAATTGGTTTTGGACCCATAAGACATTGAAATATTCCTACTAATATTTTTGAAGCCAGAAACAAAGTCATGAAGGGAATTTGTTGTCCATAAATCCTCAGAGAGGTGATTTTAAAAATAATTATTATTTTTTTATGTTCGTGTATTATTTTTATAAATGTGTTAAAACCCCTGATTATAGTATCATATCATAAATCTATGGTGACAATAGAGTTCAGAACATTGTGTTTAAACTAGGCAAAATATAATGTTTTCGAGCCCTTAGGGTTGGTAATGGGAATGGTTTTAGGTTGTCATGTTGTATAATTATTAATAAAATTATAATTTCATTAAAAATTAATCATCTATCTACCCTACCCCTTCTTATGAACCATAAAATAATATATATTACAGAATCTATATACTATCCTCTTTGGAAATAGATAAAAATGAGCCAAATTGGAACAAATTATATGTGGATAATATCTATTCTTAGAGGATATAAACATCAGATCAAGGTTAATCATGATTAAAATATCATTATATACTACATTATTCATTTTTTATCCCTTGAGGTAGGTGTTTTTTTATTTTTCATGATACCCATCATTTACCGTTGTTTTAATGTGGTATAGCCCTATTATAATTTCTAGTGACTAATTCTAGGATGATTCATTAGTTGTGTAGAAAACATGGTTGAATCATGAAAATATCTAGGAAATTACCATCTAGAATTACTATATATGTGACATGTATTATAGTGATACAAGGCTTTTATCACATTCAACTTAGTGAATATTCCTTTCGGGGAGTACAATTTTGTACTGGGGTTATACACCATGTAGTGCCCCAATTTCATGTGTCCATAGCACATGTCATGTGTTGTCGTGAAGTAGTACATCTCTATGTAATAGTATATTGCTAAATTACATGGACATGAGGTTCTAGAAATGGGTATGGGAAACCCACATTGACTAGTGGTCATTCATCTTAAATAGGATATGTAGAATGAGATGCAAGACATGCGCAAGACATTGTTGGTCAGACTATGTAGAGGAAGAACACAGATAGGGGTTTGTAATGAAAAACACACCATGCAAGGGATTTACATTTCATTTTACCCTATATGGAAATGACAAGACCTATTAGTGGGAGATATGTGCAACTACACTGGTGAGTACACATATCATGTGGACTCTAGAGGATACCTTGTGCTTTATTCAAAATCTTCTTGATATCATCCGTATTTCATATCTTCATCTATGGGACTCATATTTAGTCTTGTAATTAACATATCATGTGAAATATTCTGTTTTGAACATTATGGTGGCATCTTTTTTGGGACTACGAGATATGATTTATTTTATTTTGAGCATAACACTTATATAATGGTTCTTAGCCATGGGTAGTGATCAGTGTGGATCATTTGGTTGACTCTTGGGTCATTACCCTTCCCTTATGCATTAGGATGAAAGTCCCCTGGACATTTTGTCCTCTTATAGCAGAGATACCATTTTTCATCAAGGTGTATGCCCCACACCAATGGATTTATTATGATGTATGTTTTGATATGTGAGACACTCATTTCAGTGGCATTGGACCGATGTTCAAGGTCAGTGTTATTATTTAGGAGAGATGTTGGTATTGGTAATACCCTATGGAATAAGTGTGTGAGATTCCATTTCCCATCTTCCTTGCTATATAGGATATTCCCACACTGCGGGAACGAGTTTTATAACATTGGGGTAGTTATTTTGGGGTAGGTAAACCCCAATCGGACCAAGGTGTGAGTTCCCCATATCATTTGTATAGTTGGAGACAGTTCTCCCCTATCATGGAAATGTTAATTCCCTCTACAATTATTGGGTAGATAGATTAGTTTCTCTCTAATTGGATCATGGTGTGGTTCCTCTATCCATGGAGTTGTTTCCCCCCTTTCATGTTAGGTTATATGTCCTCTATATGTCACATATAGGTACACTTGGTACCCCCCAAATAATGTTAGGGTGAAGGTCTTCAATCCATTGAGTAGGAACTCCCCTATCATTCAATGGTGAGGGTCCACCATAAAAGTTATTCTAATATATTTTTACTACTGTTACATACATGGGCGTGGGTTCTCAATCATGGGGTTGGTAATCCCCTATCGTTTTTGGGTTCGGGTTCCCCATAGTAAAAAAGTTGGTAGATTGATACTCCTCTATTGTAAAAGGGTGAGGGTCCTATTATATGGATTTATATTCCCCTATAGTATCTAGGTGAGGAGTCCTCAATTGGATTATTTTCTCACATTGATTTTGAGAACTGTTATGAGGAGTGGACTACTCTACTAGTCATTTAAATACGTAGTAAAGAGCTAGTTCTCCCTAAACCTCTTGTGGTTTGGGCCACACCATTCAAGAGAAGTATGTGTTTTGAGGGTTAGATATGAGTCAGTAATCAAACTAATATAGGGTAGTAGTACGGTGAAGGTAACTTCCTTATTTACTATGAGAGGGGATGCAGATGGATCATAGTCTAGATTAGTGCCCCCCAATTGTGTATTATCATGAGGTCTGGTCCAGTCCACATGGGTTATTAAAACCTCACACTAGTCATATGATGTAGTTGGAAAGAAAATTATTGTTGGGTAATAGATCTGTACCTAGTGAGTGGTTATTGATAGAGCATATCTCTCATATGGGTTTCTTCTAGGATGGGCGACCACATGGAGTGGGTTCTCCTAGTTCTGTGTTACTGATTGTGTTTCGTGTAGAATCATGTTACTTGATATGACGTACGGACATCAGGAAACATAGAGTCTGAGATGAGTATATCATGTTTATTTATATATTCCTTGTGTTGTTTTCACATGTCTAGTTTTGAACACCTAGTGGAATTATCTGAATAGTCATGTATAGCCTTATACAATTCATGATAGAGTTTCCTTTTTAATCGGGATCCCACTTTCTATGTGGAGAGGAATGTTTCATTTTAGTTAACCCATTTTATTTGTGGTTATCAGGTGTCTAATGAGTATTCATATAATTACCTTCCATGAGATTATCCCAAATGTGTTTTTTTCTTTTTCAGACCACATGATTTTAAATGGAGTCTGTGGAGGGCATGTGGGAGGTATAGTTTATTGAGGTAGAACAACTAAGGTGTTTACCATATATTAGTGCCAGAGTTTTCTGGTAGATGTATAGAAATTAATAACCTCATTCTGAGTATTTTGGTTGCCTTTATTGTTTTTTTTCTGGTTTGTGTTATGATAATTTTATGCTTTCAATATTTCTGTTGTACTCTGATTTGAGATAAATGTTGGCATGTATTTTATTATCCATATTTTTATATCAATACACTATTGTTTCATGCAGTTTTTGGGTGCATGAATATAAGTACTTTAGTAAAATTCCTACCATCTATGTTATATTCACACTTAGCTCTTGTCTCCATCGTTTCGCCTATTGGAGGATGGATTAAGGATTGGCTGCACCTACCCGTTTAGGTCGATTCATGATAGAGTGGTATCAATGGTCAGTTTCCATAATGGGAGTGAAGTTTTGTGATATTATTTTGGGTTTCATAGGTGTTTAAAGTTCATATTTAAGTCTTTTTGTTACTTTTTTAGTGTGGTATCCAGTATATTAATCCACTAAAACATTGATAACATGTTTTTAGACTTAGTACATTAGGACATAGGTCACAGTGAAATGATGGTACTTTAATCATATAAAACATTAAATATGATTTTTTATATTGTAAATATAGAGTAATATACATAGTTATACTCTATTACCAAGGAATATCATGAATTATTGATCAATATTCCACCACAACAATAAATATATGGTGTTACACGATAGGATTTTGGTGACGATCCACCCGGTGACAAGGAATTCTTAATAGTCACAAGTTATGAGGAACAACTTCTATAATTTCCACCTGTTGAGACACAATACAACGAGGAGCATGTTGTACTAGATATTCATCATAGGAATGTGCACTGGATGAGTGCCCTTCATGAGTTCCATAGGTAGAAACTTTTGAGGTACTACGGTGATCTAGACCCAAAATAAGCTAATGAATGGGTTGAGGTATTCGGACATGTTTTCCACATAATGAGGACACATCTTGATCATATTATATTCTTTGTGGTCAGACATTTGAAGGGTTCATTATATCGATGGTGGAGTTTAGTGATGTGGTTCCATGATTAGGTGATGATCACATATGTGAATTCAAATGATACTTCATGGAAGACATTTACAAAGCCAAGTTGAGGACATCTTGTATCAATGAGTTTATGAACATTCGGTAGGGTTGTATGATAATGGTGGAGTACTTGAAATGGATAAAAAACCTATTGTGTCACATGATGGATATGGTGAAAAGTACTTTCTTCATAGATCGAACATTCGATCAGGGCCTCCATAGAGACGTCCAATCATGTGTCATCTCCTTGTGATTTACCCATTATATGGGGGTAGTGATATGAGCTCCTATGGAATAGAGATTTTCAGAGGACAGTTTGATGGATATGTACCATAGTGGTGGTCACAAGGCCGGGCCATCTTCAAAAGTTGGCAGATGAAAAATGTTAGCATTATGTGAAATCATAAATACCTTTTCTCAGACTAAGTCTTGTGGTCCGGTATCGTATGACCAGTGTGTAGGATTTGGCCAATTATAGGTGGGGAAATGTTATTTATGTGAATTACAAGGACATATTTATAAAAAATTTATGACTCTTAATGATTGTTAGAGTGATCCAATTACTTACATGCCTAAAATTCGAATCATTGGAGGAGGGATTTTTACAAGATGGTGGACTATAGCCTTATGAAATGATATAATTAATTTTTCATCCCCAGAACTCATAGTTAAATATATGAGTTATTTAATATTTATATATTATATTTATTAAATTATTATACTTAGGAATTATAATATCACATATACCATATCTTTCATTCCATTCCTGGTAAATATAATGATGTTTCTCACATGTTTGATAGATTATTACCTCATAAAGTGATGTGATTCATTTATAGCATATGCTTCACATGGAAGGAAATTAGTGTTAATTTAAAAAAATGCTTATTTATATAAAATCATATGAATCTGTATATATGATATACTTTGTACCAATATTCTAATATATTCAGTAAGAAAATAGAAATAATGTTCATGGAACATATTTCCTACTGCCTCAATGAATGATGTGTTTCATTTTATGTCTCTAATATTTATGGAATTCTAGAAATTCATATATAATAAATTAATATGATATTTATATCAAGGTTAACATTATAGATTTTCTTTTACCATGATTAATGAACAGGGTTAAAAAACAATTACATGAAAACAAATGAATTTATTTCCCTGAACATGAATATAAAAGTTAATTGTTAATAATCGGGTAATAAATAGTCATAAATACATCATATATGGTATGATTTAGATAATTATTTTTCATTAATATATATATATATTTATTTATTTATTTTGTAGTTTTTAATTTTTATGAATGAATTTAATACTTCTTGTAATGGAATTTCATCTCAAATTTTCATCATTTGGACATATGTGATGTTATAAACCAATCATCATATATGAAGTGAAAATATATCCTCTATTACAAGTTATATCATGAATTTATTTTTTCCATTATATTTAATGTCTAATATAATGATATCATTTCATGGGGCTTACAGTTTAGAAGATACCCATGTGTTAAAGGTTTTATGTTATAATATCATTATTTATTAGGATTATTTATGATTACATTTCCAAGGATAAAATATTATTTTATACCCCACAAGAAACCCAATTTATATTTATCCTTTTTTTTATTCATGAAAATAAAAAAAAATTATTTTATTTTCTTCAATTATAATGCTCAGCATTTCAAATTAATGTTTTGAAGGGAAAAAGAATTGATTTCCCTCATCGGTCGAAACACTTTATCTTTCATGTACATGTTTTCTTAAGAATATAGAATAATTATTTTAATAATATCTAATTATTTGTTAAATTATTTTTTATATTTTTTAATATTAAAAAAAATTAATCTTCAAATTGTATCTAAAATATAAATTTTCTACTTTTATAAATAATGCGAAATGAATTTTAGTTTTAACATGTACAACATGAACTCTATTTCCACCATCATATTAAATTCGCGATTTTATAGATTCAATTCAATGAATTCAAATTTATATAGATAGGAATAGATTTTTTAAAAATAAACATAAAATTTATGTTTCAAAATAGAAATGATATTTTCCCCAAGAAAATTCTAGTAATATATTACAGAATTTCTATTCATTAATGATGACATGAATTACTGTTGCTGACGTTTTATGGGGAATATGATACAATAATACTGTCAAATTCATTCACTAGACAATTTATGTTTATGATTTTTATATTTATATTAAACACAGTCATTTTTTCATGTACTATTATATTATTACTTTATGAGGTCATTATAAAACCTATTCCCTTCATTTGGGATATGTAAAGTAGAAATATTTATGAAACCCATTTCATTTAATGGGGGTTGATATGAATAATGTATTTGGATAATTGGAACATGTGCGGATGATTTTCATGATGTGATGTGTGGGACATGTGTCTTCCAGTAATCCATTGGGAAATTATATAAAAAATCATGAGTTCGTTATATTAAGTGTGATCATGTTTTTAGGTTGACAATGATATGTGTGGTTCTTTTGTCACGTACATATGATTAAGTGAGGGTCTATTTTTCTTATCTATAATATAATGTGTGGGCCTTAACATCATGTACATATGATTATGTATTTTTGTTGTTTTCATGTCAAAAAAAGTATTCATGGTCACAGTTAAATCTTGACATGTTTTTTAAAGAGATTTTTTTCATGTCCTTAAATTAATGGGTGAACCTGTTTCTATTTACACATGTTTTCAATGATATTTGATTTCATGTATTCCAAAAAACAATGTTTTTTTCAGTGATATATTTTTATAGTTATGTACTATGATTCCATTGTGATTCATTTATTATAAACTATTATGATTTCTTACATGAATCATTTATATGATCTATGAAAAAAATGGTATGGGTTTTTAATGTTAATTTCATGTTCGCATACCGTTATGACCAGGTTATTATTATGTGATAATTTATTTATCCATTTTTTCCTTACTGATAATATATGATCACACTTTATTTTTTTCTTCCCTTTTCCTTTAAGAAAGATTTTATGTATGATAATTCTTAGAAGATTTTTGGATATGATTAAATTAGTGGGAGAAGATGAGGTAACCTATGAATTGGTTTACTATGTTACCATGTTTCAAAATACACTAGACATAAATAATTCAAACATTGATCATTATGATATATAATTAAAATTAATATATTAATATATAATATTTATGAATTAAAAACATGTGAATTTATATTTGGTATTAGGGATAAGGTTTAGTTGACCATTTGAAACTATGATATGAAAACACTAGTGAGATCCCTAATTGTATCTTTATGTATATGCCTAATGATAACTCCACGTATATGAAAATATTCAATAGTATTATTTAAGTATATTTAGAGTGAATTTCATGAAAATATAACCCAATATAGACACTACAAATGGATGTGGATTTGTAGTAGTTTTACTGAGGGGTAATAACGTTGAATATAACACATAGGGCACTAACTTGATCACCACTTGGATCTTGAAAAAGGGTTATTATACACATGTAGTTTGACGATCTCAGGGGTTCTATTTTGGAAATTAAAAAAATTGTAAATGATAATAAAGGATATGAATAGATGATCACCATAATAGAATAGTGTTAAAGATGAGGTTTCCTAGATTGAATAGATGTTTTCATCATTTAGTCGACCTATAAATGAATTTTCTGATTATGTGGTTTTTCATTTTGAATATTGTTTATTGCATTATTATTTATGGATTTAGTTAATGGAATGAACATGAAGGAACTGAGTTAACATTTTATGTGATACAAAATTCCTTCATGAATAACCAAATGAGATTATGACTATGGTGTAGGATATTGGGATTTTTCCTACTCTTTATCATAATATATAATTAAAAAAATTTCCTGAAGAAACTATCAAACATAAAAATAAGTGAATGTTGGAGTTCATTGATAATTCAGGATAAGAAAACCATATATGAAATAATATTTTGTTTCCCACATGTTCTGAATTTAAGAATAATCACTCATGATAATGTCTTGAAGGAACAAGATAATGTTTTATTTTGTTATACTAAGGGAATTGAATAAGTAATTTAATTGAAACAATTATATGTTCTATGGATGTAATGGATTATATTAATGGTTTCCCTATGTTATCAACGAAGGTTTAATATTTTAAAAGTGTAATTTATGGGAATTATTAAAATTTATGTCCTTGGGAGAAAGCTGAATAAGAATATAAACTAGGTTCTAGGAGTAAATTTTTTAATATTGATAGTGAGGAGACAAAATGTTTCATATGAATGGAAGAAGTTATTATGGAATAAGATAATGAAGCATAGTTAATGGGTTAAGAATTATGTGGAATTATTTGTGTTTTTGTGTATTAAAATAAAATACTTATGAAATATATATGTATTTCTCTATATATGTTTTTCATTAAGTATTTTTAAGAATATATTGAATGGTACTAAACAACATTAAATGTGACATAATTGAAAGCTGATATTTTATAGAAACCAAAAGATTATTGGAATGCTAAACCATGATATTTTCCATATATTGAGATAATGATATTATTGATATGGATAAAGTAAATTTTATTGTGTTGATTACATTTTATATTATTAATTCACCAATAAATTTTTTTTTAAGTTATTGTATATAGAGTTTCCATTTTTTTCATTTTTTAGAATATATTCAGAAATTGATGATTTTATTTATCGAATGAGGAATTTTTAATTTTTGAAGTCTTGAATGTTTTCATAGAGATTATAGTGTAATTCTAGTTATGAAATATTATATTATAATACATGACCAGTGTATTCACATATTTGGTATGTGATATTTTTGATATACTTTATGATAGTTTGGGTATAAAAGATATATTGATTTTGGAAATATAATGTACTTAATTTTGTATTTTTTCATAAAAATTCACATAAAACATGGATGAGGCACAAAGTCAGCTACTCATGAATATATAATATTGATCTTCCAATTATTTTTGATTATGTTTTTTACCCATTTGTTTGGAAACTATTTAATGTTTTATGGTATGACTAATATATTTTATGATTATTTTAGAGAATAATGAATGAATAATTCATCATGTATATTCATTTCATGGATTAGGTGAAAATTGTTTAAATCATAAACAATGGATTAAATAGTTTTGATTTTATATTATAATTTTTATCAATTTATATTTTTTTCCATTTGAATTTCTTTATCATATGTGGAAAATAAAATATAATTATAAAATTACACCTAAAACCCCATAAGTTTTCAATGTCATCCATGTATCATTCCTAATGATGTACATTCTCATTCATTCACTTGTATTGAAATCATGGTTCATTAAACTAGAGAAATATATTTTTTAGAAGGATCATCTACTTGACTATGAGGATCATCATGGTTTTGTGAAACAAAACAATACTACTCACATGGTAAATTTATTGTTGATAAACCCTCAACTGAAGGAAGTTTTCTCGGAACCCATGCATGTGATGTGGCCAAGGTATCACTATTTTTTTATATTGGAGTCAAATATTATATTGGTGGAATCCAGTTGTGTGTCTGAGTAATCTATAAAATATTTTTAAAAAATAATGTATTGTCTATATATTTTAATCATTGTTTGTTATAAATCATTTTGGATGTCTTTATCCTAGTGATGTGGAATTACCATTCCATCATATGTATGGTATTGTTATCTATAGTTTATTCCAATATAGAGAGTTTATGGAAGGGGATGTGGTGTGTCCTCAATAATGGGATGATGATTTTTTATATGGATGAAATGGAATACCATGACGTGGAGGATGGGATCATACATAGTATAGTTTATCAAATTACTCACATGTTGGATATCATGATTCTATGTTATGTGGATTCTATGAATGTCCATTTTTTGGTAGTGGTGGCTAAGTATGAGCACTATATTCCTATAGGAGATTCATTTTTTTCTCCATAATAAGTGATAGAAATATTCATACACCCACACATTAGGAAATCACTAATATCTAAACTGGCATATCATATGCATCCAATTTATCATTTCAAGATGAGTGTGTAGACAAAGAACTTAGAGAGTATGTTATTTGATAGCCCTAATGTTTCACCTAGAACAACAAAAATGTTATTCTACATGATGGAATTTGGGATATTGTGGTCATTTTTGTATTACCATGATCGGAACTAGTTATAAATGAATACAAATTATCCACTACTATGAAAGGATTACCTATTAGATTAGTTTATTGGGGATTGATAGTTCTTGAAGATTTAATTCAGATTAAGTTATCATCAGTTGCGAGTATGAGATGATGAAATACAAAAGATGGATTTATGATGAAATTACGATCACTCTAAGATGTTTTTTATTCTATTTGGATTGATGAATTTCAAAATAGTGTTTAGGGGAATCTTGATCTCGACCAAGTAGGCTTTAATATAAAATTTCATAGTTTCCCTCATCAATGATATCCAAGTATAATATATGTCTAAGGAGGATCATGTGAGACACATTAGGATAGTCATCAAAATACTATGATATAACCATTATTAGGGGAATATTTTGATTTTTTGTTACATATTTAGGAGATTCACTTTTTGAACCTTGTTTTCTCAGAATATAGTTTAGTAGTGGACTGGGTGATGTTCATGTTAGTGTTGTCTCTAGAGCCACCCAAGAGCATGACAATGGTGTATAAATTTTTTATGTTATAAGGATACTACTAGGGATTTATAATTGATTTCACCATGATATTAATATACAAAAAACATTCACTCGATAGGGGTTTCCTTCTATGAGGACAAATAGGTGCTACTAGCCCTTTCAAAATATGATATAAATATTAAAAGGAACTCTCATCATGACATTTTTGGTGGTGCTAGTCAATTACATAGTGTTCGATGATGCATCTAAGACATTTACTAGTTGTTCAATAATAAGAATTAATGTGGTGATTTATAATGTTTTGTGTTAGTTTAAACAAAATAATTAGATCTAGCATTCCATTTTCTTAGGCTAGAAATGGTAGTCTTCACACTAAATGTGTTTGGTCACTACATTATGGGTGTATAATTATTCATCTATTATGTTCAAAATAACATCAAGTATAACATATCTCAAAATTATTATAACTTTATTCAGAAAAAATTTATATTGTTACTCAGTGATTATGATTTCGATAATATATATACACCTACAAATGGGTATATGGAAGAATATGCTCTTAGAAGATAACTTTTATGTGGTTACAGAGGGAGGAATTAGAGCCATTTTCCTCATTATTGTTATCCTTAGTAGATGGGAATGGTTAATCTTACCTCTATTCATTGGTTGTTACCCCCACCACTTCTACAATGAGTTATGGATTATCAACATGGAGATTCCAACTATGTTACCCAATATACATAGATTTCCAGGACACGTTATTGATGGTTTTTCTAAAGGCAGTTATTATCTAATCCTTTTAAGTGAATGAAAAATAGTACAAATGATGTTGTGTTAAGATGTTAATATAGTGTTTCATATGTATCCATTAGTATTATTTCTTAGTGTTTAAAAGATGTAATAGGTCATAAGATGTAAGTTTTACTTGCCAATGATGATGGATGATGTTGTATGGGTATCTATTGATTCCGTTAATGTATGAATGTGAAGGTAGAGCAATAGGTTCTAGCGAGAATAAATAAACTCCATGAGGTTCAAAATGGTAAGTGGGATGAGATATCTATGTATTCATGTTGTGGATTCAATGGATTTTTAGAGGACATGCTTCCATCTATGTGATCATAGGCAGACAAAATACATTGTCCCGCATTCTAGATATATGAGATTAGTGTTCAATAGAGATATATGGAATCCTTTAACAACTAAGAATATTCAAGTACCATGGATTTCCCATGAAGCTATTTTCTAACCGTGATGATAAAATAATGTGGTGACTACGAGGGAGATTTTATGAATCTATTTCGACTCATTAGAGTTTTAATATGGAATTACACCCCTACCGATGGCTATCATGACTGAAATATTCCTATTCTAGAGGAATCACAGTAGGCTAAAATGATGTACACTGTGAATTGTTAGGGAGATCACTTAATCTTATTATAGTATCCTGTCAACAACAATTACCATTAGACCCTCCATTTATACCAATTGATGGTTTTTTATGGGAAACCCTCTAGTTCCAAACTATGATGGACTAGAAAAGGATAGTTGGGAATTATGGGCCTAGAAATGGAGTGAGTGATAATATACAAAGTAGAAATAATCTAGGAGCTGATGAGGACTATCCAGATTTTTCAAAAAAAAAATTTGGAATGATGAAAATGTGGATAGGGGCAATGTGTTATAATTTGTATCACCTTGATAGAAATTGTAGAGATTTTACTAAGATGTAAATATTTGTCTAAAACTCGTTCTCCAATTATAGATATTTCTTAGAGTCAGTGAGTTCATGTACTGCATTCCTCTACATCCATAGTTAGACCAAGTACACAATGTCTTACACATGACATTGAGGATGACATACATGAAAGGAATATCGCATGTTATCGACTTGGGTGAGCTAGACATCGATGTTGGAGCTACATTTGAAGGGTTGAAATTATTGATTGATTATTAGTGGTATTTTATCCTTCATGCATGAGAGATTCCTTTAGTTCATGTTTTTTGGTAGCTTGACAGTCATTAGGAGAGTACAAAGGATTGGGAGAGCTATATGTTAGCTTTGTTACCACATCTCATTGTGAAGACTTTTGTTCTGCAATATGGGATATAGATCCTAAATCATGGATGAATTTAACTAAAATATTTGTCAATGAAGAATAAATGAATATTTCTACTATTATTTTTGGGGCTTTGTGCTGACATAATGCTTGATTCTATGGCTCGGTAAGCACAAAAAAAAGTTATAAATATTTTAAAAATATTAATTTATTTCATGATTAATATTTAAAAAAAAAATTGGATTAACACTCTTATTGGGAGCATAATAAGAAATAAAATTCCATAGTTGAGTTCATATCATGGGTTTTAGGAAATGCACAACATAAACTTGGATCATGTGAGATGTTTGGGTTTATCCTAGCCTTGTGTATAATAAATAATAAATGAAATTTTTATTTATTTTATTTAAATTATTTAATTTACATAATACTTGTTTATAAATGTGATTCTATTGAAAAATTAATGGGTGATCAACCTAACTATAGATATTTGTGAGACACTATTGGAAAATTATTCTTAGTTAAATGAAAATTATATGATGGTTATTTGGTAAGTGTGAGATGGAATTCCAATATCTCATTAATGAAAACAACACAAATTAGTCCATCTGTAGTAATTGATCCATATCTGCGTACAATGTTGTTTTATGTGGATTTATCCATGATTGATTTTATTATGATAAATTTGAATCAATAAACTAAATAAATAAATTTTTTGATAAGTAATATTGCAGGCAATGTATTAATATGTTGAGAATTAAAGATTTATTTTTTTGATTAAATTTTAATATCACCTTTAATTATTATAATTGTAATGAATCAAGGCCAAAATGAACATTTTACATGTTATTTTTATCATATTTTTTGTGAATTTATTTCTATCTTCTTTTATCATTCATCCTCAAGATTCAATTTTTATAGTATTTTAGAAAAAACCATGTAATCAATAATTATGCACTAATTTCAAGGTGTAAGTGATTAATAGTAAATAAAACTCCTCATATTTTTCCTTGGCTAGATTTGTGATGATAAATATGATTGATCTAGAAATGATAAATGTTCCTTTACATGGTTTCTGATGTGTGGTTACATGTGTACGGGACAAACGATATTCCCTTTTGAATTAGATTTATTGATTCTGACGAGTAATGATGGAAAGCCCCCACTAGACAAGATCCTCAATTACCATTGTGATTCACATCTTTAGTAGATTCTAGAGTATTGGATGATGTCCCAAAATAATATCTTTCAATTTTGTGAAAATCCCAATATAATAGGCCTGAATTTGTAGAATTAATGAATTATGTGGCTCTGGATTTGGGTTTATAGTTTTGAAAAAGGTTAATTGTGTCATATTGAATTTGGAAATTTTCTCATGACAACGGACTAATCAAGGAGAATCGGTGTGTACATTGAATGTACCTGGCTAAGCATTGAGCCAGGAATATGACAATCCACTTGACATGTTTAAGGGTATATGAAAAATTACATGTACTCTGACCGGGCAACGTACATGGGAATGACCATGGGTACATGAGATTAGATATAGTCATGGTCCCTAATACACGGGTATCCTTAGTGCCTATGATAGACAATGTGTACTTATAATACTATCATTAAATTCTATAATGATCACTTTTATATTTTATTCCCTTCAACACAAACATGTTTCTTTGGAGTGTGTTCCCTTGATCCTTTCCCCAATGGTTTACTATGAAATTAAATCTAGTTCACAAGATAGTGATACCCTCTAAGGAATATTAGTTTCAAATATGTTTTTTAAATCCCTTAATGAAGACTCAATGGGATCCTATATCATGATCAACCCTATGGTTGGTTTTTAGATTCATTTTTACCAAAACTAAATGATTTTGACCATAACATGAGATTTCTTGTCTACTATGAGTATATATGGATGTTTTATTTTATGTATCATAATATTATTATTGACATTTAAAATGATGAGATAGATACTCTTTATGCTTTATGAATATAGATTTTTTGGTGATCTACTGGTATTTCTATACTCAAACCTACATGGGATCTAATTTCACAAGTTGTGTAATATGGAAATGAGTATCCTTTTTATATGTTCTTGGGGGATCAAGAAGAGACCAAGCTTATATTTGTTATATAAAAAGCTTTTCTCTTTCTAAGAGTCACATTTGATTGTAGTCCCCAATTTAAATACTTTTTTAATTAGTATTGTTTTTGGTGGGCATATATTAGAACATTTTTCACTTAACAATAATTTTGTGTACACCGATTGTAGAATTTATCTTCCTACATTCAATTGGTATCAGTTGTATTTTATATTCCATCATAGTATGAGTGTAGTGTTTTGTGTGTGTGTGTGTGTTTGTACCTTAATCTGAGTCCACCAATGTTAGTGTTTTTCTTAAATGGTGTTGGTCACCATCCCGTGACCTATTAGATGTGGGATTTATGGGATTCATGCTCATATTATCTCTATCCAGGTGAGTTCTAATAAGTTATGTCTTGACACATTACATTAGAGTCAAATAATAATATTATATATTAAATGAGAAGGCTGATAAATGATCATAGAGAAAGTTGACATAATAATGATGTAATAATATGTTCATTGGAAATGAAAAATGCGGAAACAACATAAAACGTAATGTATGGAAAATCCATGACTATAATACAATCAAAATCACAAAGTGGACAGAATCCCAACAGATATTAGATTTAATACTGAATCCCATATATATTCTCTCATGAGACATATACAAGACCCAATTATGTTCAGCACTATCTTGACACATCCATTGTAACATGTTCAAGAATATGTGTTCTGTGTCAAAAAATCATTTATATGAAATAAACATCATAATATAAAACTAAAAGGAACCATGTTTCATTATCATCTCTTATAACATATCCAAATATAATGTTATCATGAAATCAGTAAAATAATTCACTAAATATTCTAGGGGAATTTTTAGATAAATCAACAATAATATGACATAATTATTAAATACATGGAAAATAAATAGAAATAAATTATTTGAAAAATATTTTTTGGAAATATTCCATATCTATTGGGGATTAAAAAAATTTGTAATGAAACATAAAATTGTGTAATAGTTTTATGATTTATATAAAACTAGAAATACAATAAAATAAATTTACCACTATATAATGGGTTATTTTAGAAACTGTGTGTGGTTAAAAAAATTATGGAGTGGTAAATCAAAAGGGGTATGAAATAGAGAATATTTATTTAATCTGGTTTTATTAAGAATGAAACTCAAAGGAAAACCATATAATTTGTATATACCTATCATTAATGGTCATGATAACAAGATATATATGTGACAAGAATATATATACATAATATTAAATAAATAATAAATATTAATATTATGTTGAATTGACTATTAAAGGGGAATGTAATGACCAAAAATAAGAGAGGGTGTTTCAGATGCTCCCTTACCCAATATCTGAATTGGTTTTCTTCTTGTTCATAACATCCGTGAAAATAAAAATTTATTCAATAATTAGTAAATTTATAAAAATACCCATACATATTTATAGTATGACCATTTTCAAAAATTTCATTTCCATATAATATTTCACTACATGGTTCTGAGGGAATTCCTTTCACTGTTCCAAAGTAAGACCACTTTTTGGATTTTTATTTATGTTTGTTCCGAATGAGATAACAACTCTATAAGTGAAATTAAATTATATTAATATCTTCCATTAATTAATATTGTGTGAAATATTAATATATCTTCTTCCATATAGATGTTTCATTTAGTATAAATTTTTCCGTTATATAGTCAGTTCATTTAGGTGGTTTTACCAACAATCACAAAATTTATTTAGTTTTTCAATTCAATGATTACTAACACATTACAGAGTAAAAAATATGTTATATTTATCTAATTATCATAATTTTTATCCATAATATTATATTTACAATTAATCTTGAAAGATGTGGATATAAATAATGCTTTTTGTTTATGGATGTGGTGAACCCCCTATAATTTGAAACACATTTCCAATTTTATAATGAGAATAATATAATAAGATGAAAGAAAGAATAGTATTACATTATCCAAATAAAATAAAATATATATATTAGAGTATATTAATTATTTAATCTATATATAAATTATTTATAACATTATGGAGGAATGATACTTAAAAGTATTATTTGCTGGAATTTATTACTCTATTGGAATTCTCATCTTATGATACAATGTAGGTGATTTGGATTGGTGTTTTTATGACTAAAAAGATTATATAAACATGGGGAAGAGGATAATTGAGTTGGGTAGTGTTTTTGTTACTCTATGTATTAGATGGGTTGAAGATAATGGGTGTTGAAGGTTAATATTTACAAGGACAAGATTAATTTGTTTTTTTAAATATTTTAATTAATGGATTATTATTTTTGTTAGAGACTACCAAAAATGAAAAATCTTATTACTGTATAATGAAAATTTTCCTTTTGAAATTAAAAAATTGGTATCCTACCACACCACTTTTAAAATTAATTATCTATTTCACTTACAATGTTACATATCATATGTTTTTGTATATCACTATCCCGTAAAAATTAAAAAATATTTAAAAAACACCCTATCCATTTTTTAAAATGTAGAATAAAAAAATTAATCCATTTTATATATTAAATTTTTAAATATGAAAAATTTAATTATTAAATAATGTCCAAATGTATTTTAGAAATACAAAATTTAGTATTATGAAGATTTTTTTATGACATTAAGAAATTATTTATGGTCTCATGTAATTACATTATTATTGTAATTTAGCTTGATATAATTTTATTAAAACATTTCATGAAAATATATTCAAATTAATAAAATTATATTTTTTATAGAAATTAAAATAATTTTTTTTTCAAAATATAGATTCTTATTTCATATATTTTAATACATCTATTTTCATTTACCATAAAATAAATATGTCATATTTTCATGTAATAATATGTCTAAAATTATTATACACATCCATTTTATATGATACTATTCTAATGGTTATGTCACTCTTCTTAATGTTCATATTAGTATTTGAATGGTCATATTACTATACCAACAATCATATTTGTAATAGTCATATAGGTTTAATACATTCTATTAATAAAAAACATTTAATTCATTATTCATTAACTTATATTTTCTATCATATCTATTTTTATTTTAAATTTAATTCTGAATATTTCATTACCAATATTTTTTTTATCATTTATATAGTTCTATTTGTGTGTGCACTCATTTTGGGGGATCAACCATATCCAAATTTTCATCTTATAGTTATCTTATTTTGGATTTATTATACTAATGTTATATATTCAATTATTATTTCTATATTTATTTTCTAACTATAATTATAAAATAAATATGACAACATTTTATTGTTTTATGATGTTTTGTGTGGACATTATATAATACTACAATGATAAATATGAAGCATTTATATAATACAAACCGAAATTCTCTGATCAAGTTTTGGGTCATTATAAATTTCCCTATTTTGTATTAAAAATGATAATTTATCATCAAATATAAGCTCATTAAAATATTATTTAACAAATTTATTTTTGTAGAGATGAGTCAAATAAAAAAGAAGAAATTAATGAAAATATATTCAAAAATAAAATTTTTTAGTGTCTTAACCTAAAAATTATAAATAAAAAAATATTCGTATAAAACTATATTCATTTACATTCATAAATAATAAAATTTAATTTGTTATCACAAACAAGATGTTTGAATAGTTTAATAGTAGAATGTTTTTGATTTCATAATATTTTTAATTATTGTTCCCTTATATAACACCATGAGTATTTAGAAATAAGATTGGGTTCGGTATCATATGTCACATGCATAAGTGAACTTAAATAAACAATAAATATTAATATTTTTATATGAAAATAATAACCTATATATTGAATTGGTGGGTATGAATTAAATTAAAGGAAATATGAATTATATATATATTTATATATGTTTATACATATAAAATACAATCTTCATGAATAATTCTATGAAAAAATTCACTCAATTTTCAATAAAGTCAATTTATTTCACAATTTTATTACATAATTTTTTTTCACATATATTTTAGAATGATATTACAATTAATTTCATAAAATTTTATTATACTATTTTGATAACAATATATTATTTTTGAAATAATTAGGCCAATATTTTTTAAGAGTGTGTTTTTTATAATTTTTTTAATTTTATAATGTCTTCCATTGATTTGTGATAAATTCATTTTTCTAAGAAAAAAACATTTCATTGATTTTTTCATTTTAAAAATAAATTAGTTTCTAAAAAATAATAAAAATTAAACCATAATTATGATTTTCATATTTTTTATCATGTTTTTCCAATTATTTAAACTATTCCAATTTATTTTTGGTCTTTATAAATAGTAGCAACAATAAATAGGTGTCACTACTGTAAGGATATATCATGAAGTAATGGTTAGAAAATAATATTATTATGACTAAAAAATGACATTGACATTTCCTTTTTCATAATTTATAATTCTAAATTAGCCATTTCTATCCATTCATGGAAAATATGGATACAATGTGTAATATTATAATGAGTTTGGCCCTTACAATGTTAAAGTAAATGGTAATGTCTAAAATGAAACTTTCATACTTTTAATATAAATTATATATTGTGACATGAATGAAACTGACTTCTATTTTCTTCTACATGGTACTTTTAAAGATAAAATTTATACCACGAAAATTTACAATGAATATTTACTTATATAAAATTTACCTCAATTGAATACACAATAATGAAAAAATATTTCTTAAATTAGTAGAATGATATTAATTTATTGTTTTAAAAAAAAAACTAAAATTAGTAAAATTTGAGTATTTTTTTAATTCCATATTAAATTTTTTATGTATGAAATAATTTGGGTTTTTATATGTTTCATATACATATTACATCTTTTTCATTGTGTTTTAAATGTAAAATTAAATAAACAGTACGAAAATGACTTTGATGATTTTTTTATAAAATAATATATTATTAAATGATTTAAAATTCCTAAAATAAATATATTGTGCCAATTTAATGGGATTTGGTTTTAAGTATCATCAATGATATATTTAAGTTATCTTTTCTATTTATTATATCATTATGGACCCTTAAATAGTAAACAAATTATTATTAATGTATTTATTAGAATTCATAGTGGGATGGTACAATAAAAATATAAAGGTCAAAAAAGTACAAACATTTAACATCCCACCATCTTAACTTGATTCTGATAGAGGAACAATGTTACATGGCATTAGAATATATACCTAAGATTCCAATGGTCGGAAATAAATGTTAATGGCTTCATTTACAATTGGGCGATGATTTTTTCCTTTCAAATTAAAAAAACCAACCAAACATGTCGTAACCAAATAAAAAACTACATGATGTATGATTTACATGTAATAGAACTCAAAGAATAACATTAACATTAGAATCCAAATACATAAGAGTACAACATTATACGACAACAAAAATATAGAAAATCAAAAAGTGGATGACTACAATCAAAATAACGGTCAAATGCTAAAAATAATACATCTATGTGCCATAAAATATAGTCTCCAACACCAAAAAAATCCCTAGTATCATTAATAACCACTAAAGAAATATGATACCTTAACATTTACCATACCCTTCTAAATGATATCTATAAAAGAACCAACGATGCAACGTACGTACGTATGAAGAAACTCAATATGTTTTCCACAAATTAATTCCCATCTCATGACACTATGATAGGACATGAGAGAATATTTAACTAAGAATGATTATTTAAAAATAAATATAAATAATTTATATCAAAATATAAACAGATTCGATTGTAAATTAGATTTCATAAAGCAATATCATGTTCCAAGGAATAAAACAAACAGTTCTCTACAACTATTTCCCAAATTACGTGTTGGCATAAAACATTTCATTCCACACATCCATCTATTCATGCATCCTAGAACACCATATACTCATGAATGGAGAGTCATCATATAAATATGTCATAAATTATTTTACCATTTTGAAAAGGGTGCATCATGCCCATATCCAAACCAACATTTTTATAGCGGCTGTTCACACCCTTGTTCTTCATAATGCATATTAACCCATGCCACACAACCATGAAAACCCCATTCAAAACGAAAGTGTTCCAAATCCATTTAATTGAAGAAACATTTATATTAAAAAATATTCCATTATTAATTTTTCAAAAATTGAACCAAGAAACTGATTTTAGAATAATTATTTTAAAATAAAACCAAAAAAAATTTCCTACAATAATTCAACAGTTTTCACAATATATAAAAAACATCAATAAAGATGATTTCTTAAATTATTTTCACAAATATATCAAAAAGAAAAAGAAATTAAAAAAAAATTTAAAATCATGATTTCATGTTCTAAATAGAGGATTTCATAGGTAAGAAACCACCTATGGTTATATGGAAACAGAAATGTACAACACTAAAATTTCACTAAAAATGGTCAAATCTCCAAAACGTTCCATAAATATCTTTACCTAACCAAAAAAACAAATATAATTGAAATTTTAATCAAAAACCATAGATAAATCAACAGTATAAGTATATGTGTGAAGCCAAGAGAGTTAGAGAATAATATCTAAGTAAACCCATCCAAAAAACCGTACACTAGGAGAAAATTTGATATCCAAGCTTCAATGCAAAATGAAATGCCTCTCAATTGCTTCCCAATAGTGGGAGAAGGGTTTCCCAATCTTTTAAGAGGATGAAATTACATGTTAGGGTTGGTAATGAGAAAAAATGGGTTGAAACATAATATAAACATAGATCCACATTATTATCTAATTTTTAACCAATGCACGATTATTCTCTTATTTAATGAAACTTTGTTCTTGCCTTATTTCAGCTAGTTAATTAAGGGAGATACTTACGTGGCTGGCTAGCTTGGTTTCCCAACTATGCCCCAACCTTACTGAATCCAATTGTCCAATTTTCAATGTTTTTTTATTGGGTGGCCTTATAGTTTGGCAAAACTATTCTCCTCAATCGTGTGCTTACCGAAAACCCTCAGTCTCATTTTTGACGGTTTGATGGGGAACATTCATGGCTACCATTAACTGTGTACCAACTAAGCACCATTATAAAATCCACAAAAAACATTCCAAAACGTCTTAAAACCCTTCCAAACATCACCCACAAACTATATATACTTATAATAAGGGATATATAATTAAAGAAAATTGTGCTACATTATCCCAAACATTGGCATTTTAATCTATAGAAATTGGATAACTATAATTTCTCAAAAATATTACCAACCATTTATCATTCACTCCCTTCTCCCATTCCCATGTATCCTTGAATTTGATAATTCTTCCACTAATCCCACACTAGACAGATGATTTTTATAAGAAAGATATTATCTTGTCTAACCAAATTATACACTGGAATGTGTACCTCAAATGTATCTAGATTTAGGGGAATGTGATCCCATATAATCACATGGTCAAGATCATGCTGATACTTTTTCAATAAAGGTACATGAAACATAGTATGTACAAAAATGAACTATGGGGAAAATTCCACTGATATTCCCCCACACCAAATCATTAAAGTATCCTAAAAGGCCTATTTCATTAGGGGATATCTTCCCTTGATTAAGAAAAGGACAATTTACAATCATGGGAGAGAATCTCAAGGACACATGAATACTCAACTAGAACAGAAACACCTTGGATGATGATCCAAATAATATTTCAGATTACTATAATCCATATCTTCAGGTTTTTGATTAACTAGTTCTTCTCTATTATTATTTTGATGAGGTGTGTCCTAACTAGTGAAGTCTCAAATATTTCCACCAAAAAAGGTATCTAATGATAAGGAATCCCATACAATTCTTCAAAAAATCATATGCATCTATTCCTCATATTTGTTTTTATATTATAACTCCACTAAGGGCATGTGATCTTACCATGAGTGCCTAAAATCCATTATAAAAGCCCATAACATTTCATCCAATATTTGTAACATTAATTTAGAAATACCATCATTCTATGGATGATACTCTATAAAAATTGACAAATGATTCCATTGGGATTTTCAAAAGGTTTTCCATAAAAGATATGCAATCATCGGTTATCTGTTAAACACTATTGAAATTTGTATGATATTCCTCTTTACCACTAATTTGATATGTAATTTTCACAAGTCCTCCACCATATGAGATTCATGAAAATGAATTAAATTCACCATCATAGTGAGATTTTCTATAATCAACCATATGGACTCATTATTTTGAACCATTCTTGGGAGACCTATTAAAAAATAAATAGTAACATGATCCCATTTTTAATCTAGAATAGGTAATGACTGCAACAATCATGAATATTTGGTATGTGCATCCTTAACATTATGAAAATTTAAAAATATTGAAACAAACTCATCCAACATCTTTTTAATACTGATTCACAAAAACCATTATTTCTATACATTATACATATTTTTATTTCCATGATGAATAACCCATCATGAATAGTGGTATGAATGTGGAATTTGTTCCTGACAATCCATATGTTCAACCACCTAATTCTGAAACCATGGGACTGACCTCTATCCAACATCTATCACTCAATAATTTCCCCAAATTTAAGTTTTGTCCTCAATGTGACAAAGTGTACATTAGATATATTTGACTCCATAGTTATGAACAAAAATTTAAGAAAATTTAATGTGGAAATAAAACATCAATAACACCTCCGTCATCACATTCTAAGAAAATGGCGTCTAGGACTAAAATCAACGGCCACTCCTATAAATCTTATTTTTTCCAACTGGAAATATTACTTTTTTCTTAAGGAAAATGCCACTAAATTTCCATTACCTAGTGAATAGATAATGGAAAATTTAAAAATATAGATATAATTCATCCATCATTATTGTCTTAGAATTATATCATGTTTTGAGAAAATATTATTTATGCTACTATGATCCCAAAACATAGAAAATTTATAATAAAAGATATATTAAGGCCACATGTTTAAAATGAACAACAGAACCTAGTTCCAAATAATGTGGTGATTAGTTTTTCTCATGATCCCACAACATCATAGATACATATGCAACAACATGGTCTCTTTTCATGAAGACACATCCCAAATTATATCCCAAAATAGCACAATGTACCATGTACCCTAATAATGATTTTGGTTAGATAAAAAATTGGTTCTATTATAAAGAGAATGTTCATCTCATGAAAATAATTATGGAATTTCGAATAATAATTTAATGGAACATTATTATATATAAAATCTATAATTGGAGATTATTTTCATGAGAATTATTGAAAAAATAATGGATTATAACCATCTAGACCAATGAATATATATATATCGATGACATTATTTGGTGGTTCCAAAGAGATAACGACCTTTATCTTCTGTATATATAAAGAGACACGTTTTTTTAAAAATTACTTGGTCATGTAAACATAACTCGTATATCAAAAAATTATACTTTGATGTTTTTTCATACAAATGTTGAACGCTCAAGATTCCCAACACATCAAAAAATGGTTCACATGATATGTCTTGGTCTATGAAGTCCCCAATACGTCATCCACAATCACTACCAAAAAAATAATTCAGATATCTATAAAATTAATAATATATCAATTCCATAAATACAAATAGTGCAATCATAAGACCAAAGTTATTAAAACATTTTCATAATGGCCAAATATACTCCTAAAGGTTTTTTTTAGGAATATCATCTTTCTGGACATAGAGTTCATGATATCCTGTTCACAATTCAATATAGGATAACAATTATGCTCCAATAAATTTACCGAATAGATCATCAATGTGTTGATGTGAATACTTGTTCATTCACATAACATGATTATACTTATGATA
Source organism: Viscum album (assembly GCA_963277665.1). Classification (NCBI taxonomy): domain Eukaryota; kingdom Viridiplantae; phylum Streptophyta; class Magnoliopsida; order Santalales; family Viscaceae; genus Viscum; species Viscum album. The sequence goes on along the minus strand of OY728146.1, from coordinate 1,771,678,644 downwards.
ATCCACACATAGACAAAGAGTTACGTCAACCTTTATAACAAACAAGACAGTTGATTCCAACATAGATGTTCTCGGCCAAAAGAATACTTGTATTTATAGCTCATCCAAATGAACATTCATCTACCGTAATTATATTAGTTACATATGATAAGATTGAATAGAAAAAGTATTAGTCTATGGAAGGATATCATTAATAAACACAACTTCTCTCATTGGTGGAACCCTAATAAATTAGCTTGAAGTGCACATTGGAACTAATAAACCACTAATGAAAAACTATTATTTTCATTGTAGTCCATTTATTCTAATGAATATACTAAAAAAGAATAGATGACCATCTCAACTATTTGATCCAATAATACCATTACAACTACCATCTCATTTGGGTCCCCTCAAAAGTGATTCTCAACTCCTTCTCTAGTATTAAAACCGACTATTCAGGAATATAATTCGATATTATCCTTGAATGATTTTAACCAATTCATACCCATTATTATTTCAAATAAATTCATCAATATAATTTTGAAATCTCATTTAACCATCTCCAAAAAATGTTATAGAACATGTTATAGAAAAAAAATCTAGGAATTCTCTCTGAACAAGACGATATTGATGTTTTATAACTAAATGCATCATCTCAAATTATAAATATAGAAATATTAATTGTATTGGAAGTAATAAAATAATGGTATGAAATTTTATTAAAAATTATTTCTTAAGGGTAAAATTTAAATGTTTCATACCTCAAACAATAGATGGTCCAAATAGACCACCATAATAACTTGCTCAGCTCCATATAATTGTTTTCTTGCTACACTTTGTTCATTATTTTCCTATTGAGATTGAACTTCTTAACGAGTCATGGAATTCCTATATTCACCATTTCTAGATCTATCATACAAAATACGGTTCATTTCAACCATTATCCTACAAATAATTATGATGATTTCACCACATGAGATGTGTCCGTAACACAAGAAATATTAGAATTGTGACAATAGAGCTGAAGATGAGGCATATGATGACATTTTTTTCTATCACTTGGTTGAGTCATAAAATATATATTTATGTTTTCTTGTTAAAAAAATTTATATCCTATTTATTTTCTCTTGGGCCAGGGAGGATGGCATTCTGATCCAACCAACTTATTTTCATTCAAGCTCTCACCATGAATATATGTGACCCTCTTACACTTTATCCCAGCATTGGAGTTCCCGCAATTTACCATAGGTATCAACATACATCCTTTAGTCATAGATCATAAAATGACCATTTAAACCACCATTTTACTATTCAAAATCACTATGTAGCTTGTTACATGGAACACATCAATATTTGCTAGAATATCCTAACTTATCCCCGATTAAAATATCCATGTCTTCATTGATGCACCTGCAACAAGTTTTGATACAAAGTGGAGTACATTAAAAAAAATTCTATACATACAATCTTGAAGAAATAATTTCTTACTAAATCTATATAATTCCATTATTATCTGAATTATGAACGTAAAGGATATAATTTTTTTTCAAAAAATTCTTAAAAATCCTCTCATGGAAGGTTGTTGTCTAATTTTTAATGAACAACCAAATCCCACTACTAACAGGAATGATCTTCTAGGATATATTTCACCATATTGATATTCATCTCTATTGGTGTGATAAAGAAATTAGTGATATGATTCATTCATTTCAGATACACCTCGTCTTTTTTTATTCAGAATAACCGTGTAAAATGGTTTATTCTACATCTGGAATTAGAATGAATGATCCACATTCAATGGTTCATCCCTACTATTTTTGCTATCCACAACAAAAAATGCATTGAAAATACTCAAAAACAACTTTTCATTATCATGTGGCTCAAGTGAAAAATCATTCTCATTAGCTTCATCTAGTTTATTCCAACGACGCCTAATGGGATATATTTTCATAAACACAAAAAATACATAAGTCAAACTCTCTATAAATATATGGCATATCATTTCATGTTATACAACATCATCATATCATAATAGTGCTTTCAAAAATAAATATTTACCACATTCAAACATTTTTAAAAAATTATTACACTCCTTTAATAATAAATATACATTCAAAATAAAATCAATGATGCTCATTCAAAAAATCAAACATTTGGAAAAAATTAAACATTTTTAAAATAAAATATTTTCATCAATTCATTAATCCAATTTAGATATACACTCCTAGTGGTAAATCATTTCCATAAAAAATATCATGATCATATCATTCAAAAAACCAATGTCAATGACAATCCAAAACATTTAACTTTCTCCATATCACTTATGTTTCAACATTTTTGGTAATTAGAATTTCAATATAAAAATGATCACTACATCGTTATATTCTATACATTTCTAGTCCCAAAAATCCCACTCCATTCAATATACTCTAAATAAAAAATAGAATAGAATGCATTTCAACAATGATACTGAAATAACTAATGAATAAATTTTTAGAAATATATTTTTATGTACCAATACCGATACCACATGTAACATCTCAACCCATATCACTATCTTGAGAAGGAGAAAAGACATTACATGGCCTTCAACGACATCCCCAACAAGTGAATGTCTGGATATAAATGCCAATGGATTCATTCAAAATGGGGGTATTATTTTCTCTTTTATAATAAAATAAAAAAAACATTCCATGTTTAAATAAACAACTACATGATTTGGGGTACATCTGTCCCATTTCAATCCCATCATTTTTAGGGGACAACATCACACCCTTTTCCATCCCAATGTATATGAACACAAACCACACAACAATTATAAATCAATGCCAAACCCAATAGTGCAATTTCCATTTCAATAAAAAATTGTTTTTTTGAATTCCAACTCATAAATCCTTTTTCAAAAATTAAACCAAACTACTGATTTTAAAATAATAATTTTAAAATCAATCCACGGTGCATATCTCACAACAATTCAAAATCTATTTAAAAAACTCAAAAAAATATATGGGTTATAACCATACTTTTAAAACAATTTTACAAATAATTTCAATATGAATATCCAATTTGAATTAAGGACATCATGATATAAATATTAGATTGGAGAGTGAAGCCACATACCTCGGGGTTTTTGGGTAAAATGAAGAACAACACTAACATTCCATCAAAAGAGGGTCGAAAATCCAAAGATCTATATTTAATCTCTCTCCTAAAAAAATCCAAATATAGTCATATTTTTCATTATAACCCTCATATAAATCCACAATGGAACAATATTTATGAAAAAAGATACGGAGAGAAGAATATCTAAGGGAAACCATAAAAACAAAAAAAAATTGACCTAATATGATATTTAGGCTTCAAGACACCTTGAAATGCCTCTGGATTGCATATAAATTGATATGTAAGGTTCTCGAGCCTTATAGAGGAATCAATCATGTGGTTTTGATTGGTGTAATGCAAAAATGGGTTATAAAATTGTCCCGACCTAGATACACATTTGTGGACCTAGTTTTTAACTCTAACATGATAAGTCACATAGTATGAATAAATATGTGCTGTCCATGCACCCGCTACGATTTATGGGTGACCCACACATGGCTAACTCACAAATTTTCCAAACTCTATGTAAACCATTCCAAAGCTCACTGTCTAACTATGAAATGTTTGTACTATGTGCCAACACATTTTATCAAAATTGCGATCCTTTACCATGAACCTACCTCGAGCCCTTTGTCTCACTATACACTGCTTCGGGTGGATGTTAATCGATTTCAACTAACTCTTATCCAACAATGAAACAGTATAAAATCCCAAAAAATATTTCAAAATTTCTTAAACCCTTCTAAAACATCACACAAGAAATTTATATAATTAAAATACAAAAACTACGTGTTACATACATGAAACTAAGGGTTCTATAAAACTAGATAAATATTGTTTGAAAACAAGATTTTGATACATACTCAAAATATTTTATAAATATATATTTTCTCTACCATTTTCATATCGAAATTAATTTATATTAATTTAATATTCTATGTAATTCCATTTGTTCCCATCCCTTACCTTATAGAAGGGAACCTCTTTTTTACATTTATGTACATATCAAAAGAGTTTTTTATTTAGTATATTTTTGAAAACATCAATCTGAAGAATCCATGACCTCTTTCTATATTCATTTTTAAGAAAAATTATATATTTATAGTGATTAAAGATTAATGAAATTTTGATTATCTAAATAAGATGTATAACTTTTAAATAAATTTTTTAATAATATTTAATCCCCCATCCTAAATATTATTTAACAATGTTAACATAGTAAAATTAGTATATACCAAATATTTATATGTTATCATTTTAATTTAAAACCTTATATCCATCTCCCTCTTCCATAAAAATGAAAAAAAACAAATGTTTTTATGTAATGTTGACTATCGCCTCATGAACAGATGTAAATTGTTGTCCCTGAATTATTTTAAAAGTTATATATAGTTAGGGTTTTAATTATTTTATACAATATTCAGGAATTTATTATCACAATTTAATGATAATATATAATTAATTTTTATTCCAATTCATTCATTGATAAATTATATGGTACTTCAACATTACATACAGACTACCACCTTCATGAAGTGGTGTGATTAATTTTCCAACACCTCATCTCATGTATGACATATATAAGAATATTTTAAAAATATAATATGGTATTTATGATATTATATTCATTATATAATGTAAAAATAATAACTACCTAATTTCCACCATGATCCAAAAAAATGGGAATGTTACTCTTGCGTACATCCGACCTCCAATCTCAATTATTGAAATGTTTTTCATTTTTTAATTTTTTATTTCTGGAATGATTTAAAATATATATTTCATTTAAAAAATTATTATTATTTAGTCATTATTATTCACAATATTATATAATATTGAACAGTTTTAGCATATTAATCCTTCAAAAGTGATATTGGATTTATGTATCAATTATCATGAAAACACCCGAAGTAAATTTAATTGATTATGTAATAAAAAATTACAAGGTAATAAATAAATAATAAGGTAATATTATTGAAAGGGTTGTTAATATATAAAATAATTCACATAATTCTGTTATTTTAGAAGATAAATAACATACGAGAATATTTTTATTCGAGGTAAGGGACATAGAAACTATGTTTCATGTCTTCAATTATTTTAATGAATTATTTTCCATTATTTTCTTAAACAAACAAATTATATACATAATTTTATGTATATACTTATATGAAAAGATAATAATTATAAAGTAATAATACATCTATTTTCACACTCATTTAATACTTTTCATAATGAATCCTTTTATGAAATGTTTGGACATTCATTAAAATATTGTAAAAGGAATGTTAAATTTCTATATATATAGTGTCGCATCCCACCTTCACCAAAATGAAAGATGGGACAATAGATTTCCAAACCCTTCCTTCCTCTTGTAGAAGTAGATTTAATGACCCCAGAGACCTGCCTTCAAAAGGCCCCAGAGTGGCGACTAGCACTATTCTTTTAGTATCACATGTAAAATGGAAGGGATTAACCTTTTTTTTATTAGGATCCAGCAATAAGATTGTAAATTCAAAACAACACAAAATCTCTTTGTAAAAGTAAAACGAAAAACATCCATTCCCATATGCATGTTCCAATAATAATGTACTATAATGTACAAGAAAAACTCCAATGGGGTGTACCAAAAAAAAAGAAAAAACATGAACATCAATGGTCCGGGAATTCGAGATAATATCATTTGGATGGTCCTCAAAGTCCTCATGGAAACTTGAATGCTCTTTTATATACATAGGTTGAGTATACAAGTATACTCAGTAGGAAAAACTAATGCTCTCTTGCATAGGTTGGGAGGCATTCTAATGCATCGTAAAAAATGAGATAACCAAAGCACCTAGTATGGAAACTATCCACCCAAACGTCACCAAGGAACACTTCCCAAATAATGCAAGTAAAGTAGAGTAATAGTAATAACACATCGATGTTTGGGTTCCCCACAACACTTACCCACTTGTAATTGAAGACATCATATGGGTCAGACCTCTCCCGCCATTCTCACCGCAGTCCCACTTCCATTCCCCACCCACACACACCTTGTCTACCACAGCCACACATCCGACCCACCGAAAACTAGGCCACGAAAACCAAACATAACCACACCCCAGACACCTGGGCTAGAAAAACTACCACCACACTAGAAGATACATGAGCCTCATCTCGAAGACACTTGGGAAACAACCGACCCGCAAGCACATGGGCCAACCACTACAACAACCCTACCTAGAGAATCTTAGGCTAAAATAGACCTCATCCCATCACATCCTACCTAGTGCATCTTGGGATAATCGAGAAAGGAATAATACATGAGATAATAACCAGAAACCTAAATTAGCATTGGTAAAAATATCATCCCCCATGAAATGGGGGATTTTAGAATGAGGATATTAACATGGGTGTGGTGGGAATAAGGAACATAAGACCTAAATAATACATATAGGTAAATACACACTCATCCCAATCTAGTGGTTCCAAACCCGGCCTATACAGAAACACCCTCTTTCTTATTCATTCTTAAAAAAGAAAAAACACTCGCATCCAAGCAATAACTCATTCTTAGAAACTAATTCATCTTTGAATTTGTTCTAGTTATCACATTCGAGTTGTTCCATTTTAAATAATTCTTCACTACTGGGAAACTAACAGGCATAACCACAATCCATGGAAGGAAAAGCAGACAAGCATAAATTTAAGCATTCAAACACAATTATCTTGTAATGTCACAACAAAAAAAGGATTTTCAAGATCGCTCGAAGTACTGGAACCAAACCAAGCCCCAACATATGGCCCAACACTGCTACTATTCCAAAAACCAACTACTACACCGCAGCAAGGGATCACATCCCCATTCATGTCACACCATTAGAATGTTGCACAACAACCACACATATTACCAAGGTAGTTAAAGGGTGTTTCAGGACTCTAACAAACCATTCATTAATTTTCGTATTTTCGTTTGTTTAACAGGGGAGATCACTCAAGGATTCTTGTTCGCAGGACTTTCATTTAATCAACCTAGTTTATGTGATTAACCAATTTCCATGTTAAAACCATTCAATCATCAAAAAATCTATTGGTCTATTAGTGCGCAAGGAAATACCCCAATTGCTCATGATTTTCAGTGGATAGAATCCCACATAATTCACAACATATAAGCAGGGGTAAAAGTATACAACAACATCATCAAACACACCCCTTCATTCATTAAAAGTCTTGTTATTATCTTCATTATGGTTTGGATTCATCCATCCCCATAGAAACATTATAATTCATGCCCCACATAATATATAGAAAATAGAGATGAAGGAATAACCCTTCTTGGATTATCAACGATTTATGTTTCCGTCATTGCTCCATGAATTGGGGTTGCACAAAATTTAGGGGAGGAACTCTGAGTACTCCAAGAGTGAGTATAAAATCATCATCATGGGTACACCACTTTCCTCAGGAAGGGGTGCTCTAAACACACCAAGGAGAAGAATGAAACCATCAATAAATAAGAAAGAAATAATTCTATTGTGGTATGATGGTATGATCCTGACATTACGAGATACGAAAATCTGAAACAACTTCAATGGATGATGGTGGTTTTACAACACGGTTGAGTGGTTTCACATGATGGAATTAATTTTCATTTAATAATTCTCATTAGAGAGGTAGCCATAATGATAATGAGTTTAATGATTTCTTTTAAACAGAGGAAAAGACACATAACATGGGAAGAACATTAAGTATAGTAAAAAGGGTTTGGCACTGAGGGAAAATCCACATGTTTTGGAAAGTAATGGTTCACCCTTCTCTTGGTAGATTTTTTAAATAATTTATTAGATTTTAATGGATTTAAATAGGGTATTAAAACACACTTATGTCAAATGATACATTGTGAGGGAGAAACTATATAAATAAATTATGGTGGGACACTGTTTGGTGAGGCACCGTAAGTGGTTCCACAGTTATAGTGGATTTTGATACTCCTGAATCAAAAAAGAGGCATGAAATAATTCTAAACAAGTTGATCGTGCCACGTACGACTTCTAGACCTACTGGAATGACTACCTCTAAGGTGTGAAACTTCCCATGCCCAACTCCCTTACCCCTATGCTATTGTCCACCTCCCCGGCCATGCCCTAGTTGAGGTCCCTAAGGATGGATCAGATGTCAGCATCCTCATGTGTGGTTTTTCCTCAGTGGAGAAGGATCTTATTGTCCTTACTACTACATATAAAAGGGCTTATCTAGAAACTGATGTTGTCGAGGTGGGTGCTGAACCTGCTCATCCCCACTATATTGCACTTGGTCTAGGAAATGATTCTGAAGATTCCAATGGCTTCCACAGATAAAGTATCTCGATCTTACGCCCATAATGATAGGGCGAGGACCGTGAGATCAAAATTAGAACTAATGGGGCATGATGTGAACGGATCGAAACCTAGAAGGCCCAGACACTAGAGGCCTTCTACTGACGACTTTCCCCTTTGGTGAGCCGAACTAAATCTCATCTTAGGGACACATCACAGCATGTGCATCCTCACTACCACTTCTTCCTGCTGCTAGACCTTCTTGTACATCAGCAGAGTGAAGGGAATAACATCATACTAGAGAAAAGGTCGAAGTACCCCCTCTAAACATCTCACCCGAGACTCCTCAACCGGAAAGTGGTATGGGGAAAATAGAAGGATATCCTTAAAGATGGTCCCCAACTCCCTCAGTTACATGATCCCCTACAAAAGGGAGAGTATCTCCTGCCTCTTCTTCGCCTTCATCATGGAAGAGAGGAATTACGCCCAGAACTCTCTCTTGATGTTAGCCCATGAAACCTCAGCTCCACTCTTCTCCCCAAGAGAAAGCATCCACCACAAACACACCACTCCCCAAATTTTTCATAAAACGAGAGGAACCCAGTACACTATCAGAGACCAGATCATACTAAAAGCTATCACCAGATCCTCAAGCCAACTCTATATATCAATGTCTGAGAGGCTTATTTTGTAATTCCCAAGTGTCTGCTGCTGAAAGGCATGAAGCATCCTCTGCCATAGGTCTTCCTCCTCCTCTAGATCATCCCTCTACTGATCAGTCAAATCAGCCTCATAGGAATGCCTATGCCTGAGTAGTTTCAAATTTTTCTTTTCAAATTTTCTTAAAAGTTTCATCTATTTTAGTTCCCCAAAGTACTTAGGACACAAAAGTACACAATTCATTATGATTCATGTACCTTTCTTAGGGTATGTACCCTACAATCAGTGTAACCTCACTTGCTTGTGCGGTAGGTCCAATGTCCTTACATCAGATCACGAGGGGCCCTAAAATCCTGTATCCAAACTGGTCTTCCCTAGCCTATTTCACATGCCATGATTTCCAAATGATTTTTCCCTAACATCCCATCCAATACTTAGTTCCTAACTCCAAACTCTATCTTATCTCTCAACCTACCTCTGATACCATTCTATCGCAACCTGCCTTAACCAATATGATGGAAGGGATAACATATTACCAAACACATCCTTCCTTTTGTTTAAGAAGAGATAATTTCCCCCATGACCCAAATTAAATAGGCCCGAATGTGGAGACTAGTACAAAGGGTATAGAATATAACGTAATATAGAAGTAATTACCCTTTTTATTTAGTTTCATTGAGAGATAAGATGGTAAATTCCAAAAAAACACCAATGTTGTATGAAAAATTAAATCCAAAACAATCCATTCCCATATTCATGATCCAATAATAATGTACTACAAATTACAAGAAAAACTCTAAAGGGATGTACCAAAAGAAACCAAAAAACAACAACTTCAAGAGTCCTGAAGTTCATGCTAATAGGGTCCAACAAGACCCTTGATGTCCTCCTAGAAACCTGAATGCAGTTTCATATGTGTAGGGTCTGTATACAGGTATACTTAGTAGGGAAAAATAAATCTATCTTGCATAGGTGGGGAGACATTCTAATGCCCCGTGAAAAAGGAGATAACAAAAGAAACTAGTAAAGAAACTATTATCCCAATCCCCACCGAGGCACACTTCCAAAATAACGCAAAGTAAGTATAGTAATACAAAGAACACATCAATGTTTGGGTACCCCACACAACTTTCCCACATTGTATTGAAGAAATAAAACACACCAATCCACTCCTGCAATTCTCACTATAGTACCACTTCCATAACCCACCCACACACTCTTGGGCTACCCCAACCACAAATCACTCCAGAAAAATCATGGGCCACAAAAACCACATGTAACCATGACTGAAGACACCTAGGCCACAACAACTACCACCATGCCTGAAGACACCTTGGCCTCATCCTAATGATAGATGGGAGAAAACCTACCCACACACACCTGGCCCAACCACTACAGCAACCCTGCCTGAAGAATGATGGGTTCAAATGGACATCAGGCCATCATAGTCTTCCCAAATACTGTTGGTCTACTCGTGAAAGGTGTCATAACGGAGCTAATAAACAACCAGTCATAAATGATGTGAAAAAGGACACTCTCCTCCATGAAATGGGTGTGTTCGGAAGGAGGTTTTAATCCTGGGTGGGCTTGGATAAAAAAACATAAGAACTAAATTATTTATAAAGGTAAAAAAGAACTCATACTAGCATCGTGCTTCGAAGACCAGCCTATACACAAACACCCTTGTCACTATTCATTTATAAAAATCACAACACCCCCAGCCAATTCACTACTCATTCCCAGAAAAAAATTTCATCATTGAACCTATTCTTGTTATCACATTACAGTGGTTCCATTTTAAATAATTCCTCAGTACTATGAAAATAAAAACCATTGTCACAAGCCAATGAATGTAAAATATAAAAGCATCAATTTAATCATTTTATACCGGTTCTCTTGTTATGTCACAATAGAAAAAGGGATCAGTGAGATCCCTTGAAGTACTGGAACCAATCCAGGCACCAATATACATCCCCACACAACCTCATATCCAAAACCAAAAACTGCACTGCGACAGTGGATCCCATCCATATCCAGGACAACCCAAAAAAATCAAGCAGAACAACCACTCGTATTACCAAGACAGGGCAGGGGAGTTTCTAGATTCTACCACCCTATTCACTAAGTTCATTTTTTTTCATTTGATTATTTGGGGTGATCACATAAGGATTCATGTTCACTGGAAATTCATTTAATCCATCGAATTTACATGATTAACCAATTTCCATGTTATATCCATTCAATCATCATAGAATATTGGGGTCCATTAGTGCACAGGAAAGACAAAAAATGGCCAATATTTTCAGTGGATCGAATCCCACACAATTAAAAACATAGAAGCATACATAAAAGAGTACAACAACATCATTAAACACACCCCTTGATTCATTAATAGTCAGGTTATTATCTTTGTTATGGTTTGGATTCATCCATCCCTATAGAAACAATATAATACCCACCCCACATGATACATTTTAAAGAGTGAAAAAGGAAGTACCCTACCAGGATGATCACTGATCAATGTTTCTATCCACATGCTTAGAATAATGGAAGCATGACTTGAAGGGAAGGTACTATGAGGAATATATGAGTGAGTAGAAAAGGTCTAGCATAGGCGTACCACATTCCTCTGGAAGGGAGGATCCAAACACAATAAAAATGAGAGATCCTAGAGTTACAGGATATGAAATTACTGAACATCTTTGGAGGAGGATCATGGTTTCACCAGACAGTTTGGTGGTAACAAACGATTGATTTAATTTTCATTTAATAATTCTCATCAGAGAGGTGGCAATAACGGTAGTGAATCAAATAATTTTATTTAACCTAAGGAAAAAAGTGTATCAATGGTGGAACATGATGTTTGGGGAAAAAGGGCATGGAATTGAGAAAAAAGGAAAATGTTTTGGTATGTCAAGGGTCACTCGGCTCTTGAACGATTATTGATAAAGATTGTCAGTTTTTAATGGATTTAAAAGGGGTATTAAACCACTCTAATGTCAAATGATTCATTATAGGGGAATAAATAGAAAATGAAACATGGGTGGGACACCATTTGGTGATACACTATAAGTGGTACCACCGTCACGGTGCCATTGTCCCGGAGCCATGGTAAGCGCACCACTGTTTCTGTGTGAAATCATGATGCTGTGACCATTAGACTACCACCATCATAGTGCCACAATCACTAGTGCCATAATTTCAGGGTGCGCCCGTGATGGGGCAACCGTCATGGTGCCACCCTCATGGTGCCACCGTCACAGTTCCACTATCAGTGGTTCCACCGTCAGCGGTGCCAACGTTTCAGTGTGTGACTATGATAGATGCCACTATTTCTGTGGCACCTATTGATAGAACCAAGATTTTACAAACTCTATAAGGAGTCACTGTCTGAGCTATTACATATGGTAACAATGAAAATTTATATTTACAAAATCATTATTTGATATTATTATTCATTTATAATCATACAATATTTGTTAAATAGAATCCTACATTATAATTTATTATGTTATTTTCTGTTATGAAATTTTTTTTCGGTAAGGGTATTTCGATATCCAAATTTTTTTTCACATGGGATTTGAATATTTTATGAAATGGTTTTATGAAGAAAAGATACAAGAATAAAAATTTTTTTCCTGATTTCATAATCGAGAATTATATATGATATGAAAGCAACTTGATACAGCATATAAAATGGGTGATCATGATACATCTTATAATATAGGTTATCCCAATACAAGGTATAAGACAAGTGATCCCAATTAGAATTTTACATTTGAATAGATTGATATAGTTTATATGAGGGTTGATTGTCGTTGTAATTATCTAATGCATTGGATAATGTTCAAAGTATTTTTTGGAAATCATGGTGGAGTAAATAAGTTTGGGTTTTATTATGTATTTATCCAGACACTAGTTATTTCTAAATAAGATTGCGAATATGATTTTCTAATTCAACTCAAAGATTTTACTATTAGAATTATATGAGTCCAAATGGTTTTATATTTTATAATATTATGACTTTCATTTGGAAATAATTCACTTCATATGCTAACAGAATTTTGTAATAATGGTGTGATTTTATGTAAATATATATTCTTTAGTGGACTAAAATATTTCTTCTTTTTTATGTCCCTTACTTATAAGTTTTTTGTCTTTACTAAATTTATCTATTTTTGTAGAAATTAATAATTGGTTAGAATAATCCATAATTCAGATTTAATTTCATGATGATTTTCTATGTAATGAAAATGTGAATCTTTATGAATGTTTTATATTGTGTAAAAATTGATACTAAAAAAGTGTACAGTTTGTAATATATAGGATCGGAAATTAGGTTTTTTGAATTAATTATATAAAACTCTAAAAATTAATGATCATTGATAAAGAATGAAGGGGATTTCATGAATAAAAATAAAAATTAGGTACAATTTTAATTATTATTACGTAATGTTTTTATCATAGGAAATTTTTATATAACTTTATAGACGACGTTTTCATTCTAAGAGTTCAATTTAAGAGTTATAGATACTATAAGGGGTTTATATTTTTTATGTTAAATCATGATTCCAATGGAATAAACACACTCTTTCAGTTTTTAGTGACAATTTTAATTTGATAATTAAAGTTTTTTGGGGAGACACATATGGATATATAAGGCTTTTCATTAGTTTGTATTTTAGTAAGAATGTTACAAAAGGCAAAATGCCTTTAAATTTTGAGGATATATATTTAAATGTATTGATAAAAATTGTGGATTATTTAAACCATGAGGTTGAGGTAATTATTTGTTATTAAAATTTGAGAACATATCTGTTATCGTATATATCTCGATTGTATTAATATAATATTCAGTTATTAAGTGATTAATTATATTTCAAAATATCACTACATATATTTTCTAAAAAATATTTTAATAATGTCAATTGAACATTATTATATAATACATGATTATATTAGAATAATAAATGTTAAACTATTATTTAAAAGGAAAATGATTTTAATTTGGATTTTTGATAATTATAGTTATTCATATAAATGAGTAAAATATTTTTCATACTATATGTTTTAAGTATATGAATTTTTGGGTATATGGTTTTATGTGTCAATAATGTTTACTGGAGATAAATATAAAATTAATCCTTATTTAATATGTGAACAAATTCATTTGATTTCTTGGTTATGGAATTTATAGGGACTATTTTAACAAATATTAAGGTCACATAATTATAAAATGATATATATAGAACTTTGGTTGATACTAATGATACATTGAATAATAAGGTTATATTTCTTCTTATGAAGTTTTGCGAGTTTTTTGAATTATAATACCATCTGATAACCATTTTATTTTCGGAATATATTTCAATATTACATTAATATATTATTTTCCATTTATATAATTGGTTGATGAGTTATTAGTTTGTTATAGTGCTTAAGGCAATAAATAATTCATCTTCAATACTCATCATTTAGAGAAAAATTAATTATTATAGTCAAAATTGATTAAAAGATGAAATTATATTATTCAGGTAAATATATTTACATAGGTTCTATATATAGATTGTAAACTACTTTTTAAACATTAGTAAAATAATGTTTATTAAAATAAATTTTCTTATTAGCTTCTTTTCTGAATAAAACATGGTCTTTGCCAGACATTATTATTTATGGTTTTTTTCTATGAACATTATCACGATAATTCAATTTATTGGGATCATTAATCTCAATCACTCTATGTTATTAGTTTGAAATTAAGTGTTTCTTCTATTTCTGTATATTTACTTCTCACTATGGTTCTCTAATTTCTAAACCAATTATTTGTTATTTGACAAGACCTTCTTATTTATCATTCCCACATTTCGATATGATGTTTTACTGACTGTTTATATGAGGTCATATTTCAAATAATTTTTTTATAATGTATATATAATTATAAAAAAATTTACATTTTGGTGATTATCTATATTATGGAGGATCTATGCAACAATTGTAAGTAAGAAAGGATAACACTATATTCGATAGCATATACAACATTCAATAGAGTTTTTAAATGAACCATTAAAATTTTATTATATAAATACGGTTGTTAAAATATAATCATTGATTTAGCGATTATTAAAATTATTATCTAAAATATGTAATATATATATATATATATAATAAAAATTTATTGAATAATTTTAAGGAAATAATCACTCAATTTCTTATGGATGAAATTTTATTTTTAAACAATATATTTTTCCTTTATATTTTTTATCTCAATTTGTGAGTGAATATTAAAATTAATTTCTAGAGAATTTAAAATATATTTTTTAAAAAAATTATATTATTTTTAAAATAATAATTCAAAAATTGGAATATTGTGATTTTTTTTGATTTTTTCTAAAAATAGAAAAAACTTCCATTAAAATGTGGTAAATGGTTATTTTTAATATGTTTTTTATTTAAATAATTGATATATATATATATATATATTAAAAATAGATTAAAATTAAAATTAAAATTTATTATATTATTAATAGTCATGTTAAACACATTTGAATAAATATTATTATAGAGTGTGGTGTAAAACATTTTATACTGAAAATGGCATTTTACAGAAAGATTATTCTGCATGTATTTTTCTACTCATAAATTAAATTATCATAATTTTATAAATTAGATCATTAAAAATGGATCTTATATTTATTATAATGTTTTCAAAAATTGGATAATTTTCCCCTTTTATTTTTTTCATTACAAATTGTATCTGTAGTAGATAATTTTCCCTAATGTAAGGGTAAATCATGTAATTAATGATAGAAGTAATATTATAAAGACACAAAAATGACCATAACAATTGAAAGTATCATAATTTATAATTTTATTTCATCCATATGTATTCTTTTTAGAAGAAAATATTTCATTTTTTTCAATATGTTATTGATTTTTACATTTATTATTATTATTAAAAGATAAATTCAACAATATCACTTTCTTTATTTTAATATCTATAACCTTTTTTGATAGGGATGAAAAAACATTATTATATTTTAATTAGATTTAATTTTAAGATTAATGGTTTTTTTCCTTTTAATTTACTTATAATTTTAAATAAGAAAATATTTACAATAAATTTTTATAAAATGATGACATAATATATTTTCAAATAATGAAATAATAGAATAAATAAATTTAAAAAATCTAAAAGAAGTCAAATTAGTGTGATTTATAGATTACCATGAATTTATAAGATAAATATTACATATTTGGGGTGTTTTAAAAGAAAATATTCTAATTCCAACATTTTCTTTCTGTTTATAAAGACAAATTTAAAAAATAGTGTCAAAATTGATAATAATGATATTTTCTGTAAAATAATATTTTATTAAATGATTTAAAAATAAAAAATAATATATTATTCAGAGTGAGTTGAATATGATTTAAAATATCATCCATGATCTATTTATGGTTAACATTGCCTTTTATAGTAACTTTCATAACACTTAT
Organism: Viscum album; assembly: GCA_963277665.1. Classification (NCBI taxonomy): domain Eukaryota; kingdom Viridiplantae; phylum Streptophyta; class Magnoliopsida; order Santalales; family Viscaceae; genus Viscum; species Viscum album. Next base: position 1,771,662,109 of record OY728146.1, on the reverse strand, counting down.
GGTGTGTGAAAATGTTATCAGTACATATTCCAAAATAGTTAATGGGAGAATATTGAAAAAAATATGGGTACAAACGTAATCAAAATAGAAAAATATTTATTTAATGAGATTATTCTTACTCATTTTCAACATTTATTTGTAATATTTAATTTTTGGGTCATTTTTGAATTAATATTATTTAATATTATTTTTATAAATGAGCGCCCATGTCTTCTTATTTGTTTACACATTAAATCGATTTTTTCTACCCAAACCCAACCCAAATAGACATATATAATCCCTACAATTATAATATATGTCATTTATTAGGAACAATAAAAACCTTACAGGGTTTAATTTTTAATGAAATGGAGAATAATAGAAGAAGATGTAAAAGTATTTACCAAATATTTTGGTTTTATTTCATCCTCTACCTCATTCAAATTTTCTTCAAACATGATGAATTAATTTAATTAGTACATATAATATTTTAATATATTAATATATTAATTATTACAAATATTATACTTCTACTTATTCAAACAAATATGAAGCAAATCTATTGTTTATTTTTATGGTGAAAAATCACGCCGCGAACAGACATAATTCGATTTCAACAATTTCCTTTCTTGGATTGATAAAATGATAGAAATAGTGTATATATCTTACATAAATGAAATATTTTACAAAATATAAGTGATAAATATCATATATATTTTCTTATATTTATATTAATTAAAAATTGTTAGTGTCATTTGTGAGTATGTGTGGATTACTACCTCCACGAAGAAATGTGACTCGTTTTAATAACCACATCACATGAATGATATATATAAGTATAATTAATGAAAAAAATTGTTTATTTATGATATAATATTCATTATAGAATTATTAAATAAAACTTGTGTTCTTTACATAATGATAATTCAAAAATAAAAATTCTACTAATCCTTTCGTACCGCAAATTGTTTCCATAATTGCGCCATAGTGCATTTTTCATCACACAGTTCAGAATTTGTATTAAAAGAAAAATTGACAAACAATTATTTTAATTATTTCAATTTTATTATTATATAGGTAATTTTATAATAACAACTTTGACTATATCCCACCCACTAATGTCAAATCAGACATATTAGTTGAATATCATCAAAATCTCTCACCTGAACATATTTGATCGAGTAAATATATATATCATGGTATTAAAAAACATAAAACGTTTCATAAAATATTAAAAGATTAAAAATCATGTAAATAATAATCATTATTTTATTATGTAGGATAATAACAAATGTGTGTTAATAGTCAGACAAGAGAGGAGGGAAAGTTTAACATAAAACATTGTTTTTAAATGTTTTAATGAGTTTTTTTTAAGATATTAGTTATTTTATTTCCATATTATAAAAAATATTTTAGGGGTGTATTTATATATGAAAAATTATTTGTAAATAAAATTTCATATATCATTGCAATTGAATTCAATGGTTTTCATAATGAATATTTTTATATACTTTTTCAAATTTATTTACAAAAAAAATTGAATGTTTTATTTTAGACTATACAATGAAAAATATGTTTCCACCATCAGAAATATGTTTAGATTTTTGGACTCCTTCATGAGCTTCAATTTCATATTCACTAAAAAAATTGAATTTCAATTATTTTGTTAATATTATTTTCCATAATAGGGATTTATAAAAGAAATGGTATTTCAATATTGGAAATTAATTCATATATGCATATAATGAGTTTATCAAGGGGTTTTAAAGTTAAATTTCAACAAGAAAATGGTTTAATAATTATTTTATAATTAATAAATATATTTAAAAAATGGGTGTTCCTAATACATCTTTTATCATTTTTTATCCTAATACATATTATACGACATGTGTTATTAATATATTTTATATGATGGGTAATTGCAACAAATATCATAAGACATGTGAGCCCAATAGAGTTTTTATGATATGTGAGACCAATTTGAGCACTCAAGGGAAGTGATTATTTTTCCAAATCATTAAAAGAACAAAGGAGGGTTTTCACTACTACAGTTTCTCATCTAGATTTTACTAGTCTATGTTCATTGTTTACACAGCTTATAAAAATGATGTTTTATATAACCTAAAATTGGATTATTTTTTTAAAATATATTTTTAATGTTTTTATTTTAAAAAGGAATGTTATTTTCCTGTTTAAATTATTTATTTCATTTTATTATGTGAAAATAGGTTAAAGTTAACCATTTAATGGTTTTCCTACAATGATCTGTCAAATATAATCTCTTTATTCCAGTTATTGAGATTTTGGTTATAATAACATGATTTAAATTTTTTTTCAAATGTATTAAGCATGGGTAGAAACATAAAATAATTCATGAATACATTCATGAATATTTTTCATTAAATTATAAGGTTTATCATATAAATGTTTTTTATTGTGAGAAAATTGGATATTAAATAGAAGTGTCCACATTCTAATATATCGTATTGATATATAGGTTTAATACCCGATTATCTGAATCTCAATACTATAATGATACTAGGGACTTAAGAATATTTAATTCCTCACTAGAAAAAAAAAATTATATAATATATTATGGTCAAATCCATAAATGTTTTATCAAAGGAACGGTTTTGGTAACAATTAAGATTATGATGTTTTCAAAAGAGCCTAATTTGAGAGTTATTGACAACATCATGGTTTTATATAATAATGGTGGAATAAATGTATAAAGAAGTAGACACACTTTTTATGTTTTAATTAATATATTTCTCATATTTTTTACATTATTTTGGGAGACTTCTTTTTTAATAAAAAAATGTCAATTCTGGGTTTTAGTAAAATATATTTTTTGTGGAATAATAAATTTAAATTTTGTTGACATATCTCTAAAGGTGTTGATATAATTTATGGTTTGTATTATCTTTTATAATTTAGTAATTATGGTTTATTATTATTTTGGAACATATGTCTTCTCTAACAGATAACCATGGGAATTAAAGGATATTTTTTGATAAAGTGATTAATGTAATTTTAGAATAAGATAACAATATATTTTATTAGAGCATTATATCATAAATGTAAATAAAATAATATTTGATAATATGGTATTCAATTTGAATAATAATATTGGAATTAAATTTTCATGTGAATTTAATTTCAATTTTCCATTATAATGATTCTCATTCTTCATAATGTAATTAAATTATTTTGGTGATTTTAATTTAGGGAATATTCATTTTTTGGTAGATGACTTTATGAGTGACTCATTTTTATTTTTGATATATGATAAATATATATTAGAGAAATATATTTTATATTCAATATTATTTAGGGTATTCAAACATACATGTGAATATTTTAAAAAATTATAATGATTGTTATTTATAAGATAAAAAATTATAAACATGGGGTATTATTTTTGAATCTTCGGATATTAATGTTTAATTTTATTATGATTGTTTATTTGTTTTGAAAATTACCAAGCCTTGTGATGATCATTTTTCCTTTAGTTTATTTCAATAAATATAATGAGTTAGTAATTATATTTGGTTGAATTATGTGATCCTTTGTATGTTAATTTTAGTGCTTCACACATCAAAAATAATCATCAATTGTTTATGTATATATAAAAATATGAGATATGTGGTAAAAATTGACTAATGTATGACAAAATAAATTCTAAATAAGTATATTACCATATATGCATAGTACATATATTAAATTACACACTCAATATAATAAAAAGAAACTTATAAAAATGTTATCCTATTATATCTATTTAGATGAATGGACTCATTTTTTCTTCGATTTTTGGATTATTGGTTTGTGGTCATGAACAACCTCATGATTATTCAATCTATTTTGATTCATGAAATATATCACTACACATTATTATTTACATATTATGATTTTATTCCATTTTCATATTTTTACTTAAAACTATATTTCTACAATTTAGAGTCCCAGTATCATATATTGAATATGACGTTAATATTTTTATTTTCCTCTTTTTAATAGGATGTTTCATTAGCACTTTATGTTGTGGGATTTCCATAATGAACTTTTAAATTTTCCAAATATTTTTTTATCGATCTTAATATAATATTTATAGGATTAAAATTTTAAAGGTTTGGGGGAATGTAAAAACATTATATTTAGAAATTAATATATTTGATCACATATATAACATGAAATAGTAAACAGAAACAAAAAATTAAATATTATAATTTGAATATGACCATTTAAACATAGACATTATAATTGAAAATATGAAAAAGATTCAATTAATTATGAAATATATATATAATTAAAAAAAATTATTGGTTATTTCTTTTGAAATATTATGTCAATTGATAATAAATTTATTTTATTCTTGGACCACATTATTTTGTAAATAATGTTTTTTTAATATTTTAGAGAGAATTTTATAAATAATTTTTTTGGTACCAATAGAAAATATTTATTATATTAGTGAAATAATTTTTGAAATCATCATCTTAAAATTTTCTTAGATATGTGTTTTGTAAGTTTTCAATATGTATTTACTAATCTAGTGAATAGTTAAATATAATGATTTAAATTTAAAAATATGTTTTTTCAATAATATATATAGTCCTGAATTCTTTTAAAATAGTTTGAAAGTAAAATTACTTCTAAAATATATTATTAAAAAACATTATATCATTGTAATTAATTTTATAACTTAATATGGTATGAAAATATTGTTTTATTTTAATGGCATTTTTTGGGAAATAAATTTTCATTGAATTTTACTTCTATATTTATATTAATTCCTTCATTTTAAAGAAATTTATTCCAAAATATTGTATTAATTTATTATAATAAGTATGTCCACAAAATTTTATATAAGTCTTTTTTAGTTGATGATATTATGGATAGTAATATTAGCAAATAATTATCACAATAGTATGGGTAAATCACATAATTAAGGTTAAAAATGAAACGATGTTGACTAAAAAATAAACCACAAAGATTACTTTATCAAATTTGATGAGTGTAGTTTGTCAATTTCAATACATGTTTTCTAAAATATGGTAAGATGAAGCCATATTTCTTTTATTTTTTACTTTATAATATTTTAGTACAAGATATTGTTAAAAATATCACTTTCAATCTTTTAAGATATATAATATTATGTCAAATTTATGACAAAAACATATATTCAGTGATAAATAGTTATTTGATGTACAATTGTTTTTCTATCATGTTAATTTATTATTAAAATTTAGTGATGAAAGATTCAGCACAAATTATAATAAAATGTTGACATAATATTTATTGAATCATTAAAATAAATAAATAAGGATGTCCAAAATATGAAAAGTTTTAGAATTTCAGTAGTTATTTTTTATCATGAATTTTATCTATAATTATTACATTTTTAATGGTTTATATTCTACTCCAAAAAATTCCCTGATTTTTATGAACTCTAACTAAAAAAATAGAATCCAAATGATATTATTAGTATTTTATATAAAATAATATTTCTTTAGATAATTTAAAATTCCTAAAAAATTGAAATTTTAGTCCATGTAAGCCATATTATATTTATGTGTCACTTTTTATTTTATTGTAATTTTTTAAACCATAATGATTAAAAAAATTGTTATCATTGTATATTTCAAAATGGTTACCACACATTAAAAATAAATGATAGGATTAAAAATATATTTTAAGGTCGTATAAATTATATTGGATGAGATTTTTTATATACATAAAAATAATATCATATAAAATCATAAATTATGATCCAATTTTGAGGAATATTATTTTACATTAATATAAAACATAATCTAATTCAATGACCTCACCTCCCCTCTCTCGAAAATGAGATCCTCCTCTCATATTTTCATCATACATAACATTTCATTTATTTTCATATATACCTAAACAATTACCATCCTATAATATATCCCCTCACTTTCTAAGTCTTGTCTTAGTCATGTAAATATACATTGAGGGTTAATGTGTAAATAATATGAGATTGATCAAAGAAGTGGTATATCCTTTAATTGAATGTTTCACTTTAATTTATTCTTCCACCTCATTAAAAAATTATTATATCATGATCATATAATAACATTAGAATACCCCATATACAATGATGTTATTATTTTCATTACATCACTTATATTTGTCTCCATATTCAATAAAATAGGAAACAACCCATTATTCGTGTGTAAGTTAGGATAATGTCTCCTCAACTGTTGTAATTACTTTTCAATCCTCATATTTTAATAAAGTATATAATAATTCTTTTACTGTATATATATTATATTAGTAACATTTTTATAATCATGAAAGAATAATATATCATTTATTTTATTACTTTTCGATGTATTGGAAAAAGACATTATTTGTTTGTATATACGTGGGGACTACATCCTCCATAAAGCGATGTGATTCCTTTTAATCACAACATTTCATAGATGATTAATATATTATTATTTAAATAAATACTATGGTATTTTTGATATAATGATCATTCCTAAATCTTAAAATAATATTTAAGTTTATTCAACCGTATTCATTGAAAAATGGATATGTTGAACAAGAGCGCATACAACCCACCATATCTAATATTGTTCCATGGATAATGTTTCATAAATATTTCCAAATTGATTTTTAAATTGTAATTGATTAATATAAATGATAATTATTTTATTATTTTTATTCTATATATTATGGAAAAATGACCACTTTTCCATATTAATCCTAAAAATGTTATTTTTTACAAATAAAAAACATTTCATCAAAATGGATAAAATGTAATTTATTGAATATGTATTTTAATGTAACATTTTAATGAATATAATAAATGGAATAATAAATGTTAAATGTGTACATATGAATGAATAAAATAAACATGTGATATTATTTAGGAATATTAATAAAATCTATAATGAAACAAAATTAGGTTATGTATATTTTAAATTATAATCAAGTTTTGAAGTGTATTAATGAATTATTTACATATTTAATTTCATCTATATCCATATCCTGTAAATAATTTTATTAATTAATTTATATGGATATAAAAAATTATAAAATAAAAATTACTTTTCTTTTTTATTTTTTCCACAGTTTTCAAAATTAATAAATTTAGAGATTATTTTATCTTTCGTTAAAAAACTCGAATGAAATGGTGTAGTTTTCGATATAAAAAATAAGGAAATTTACGTCCAATAAACCTATTATTTGATGATATGATTATATAATATGATTCAATATATAATTCAATGACATACACACTTTCCATTTTTTGGAAAATGTTTATTTGAAAAAAAACCTAAAGTAAATTGTATTTAGATATCCCAAATGTTTTTCCATATGTGATTAAAAGTGGTTCTCTTGGGGTTCATAATTAGTAGGAAAAAGAATAAAATGTCTTCCTCATTATTTAGAAAATGTGGACTATATATAATGAATGGGTGAACCCTCTGTATTGTATGTGATGGGTGATCATGATACATCGTTTACAATATATGATCCTCATACAACTTATCATATCATTGACACCAATACTGATTAAATAACAGGGTATCCCGATACATCCTATAGAATAGGTGATCCTGATACAACATATATAATGGGTGATACCCATTATATATCTATAATATCTTTGTTAATGATCCATGTTATTTATGTCAAGAAGGATGGATTTAATATGTTTTATTTCTCTTATGTATTTACTTGGGCTGCAATAATTTTTGACATGAGTTATGAATTTGATGCTCCAAGACACCTAGAATGGGTTACCATTTTATTGATATGCAATTTAATGATTTTCATTTAAAAATAGTTTGATTTATCAAGTGGGAATGATTTATTTCATATTATCAAGGATTAATTGAATATAAATAACCATTTTAGGTTTTTTAATTTATTTCATTGTACTCATATATATCTTATTTTCATATCCCATACTGAACTTTTTGTGCTCATACAACTTTCCAAAATCATATTAGGTTTGAAGGATGGGAATTAAAATATATGAAATTAGAATTTAATTCCAAATGGTTTTTCATGAAATGAAAATGGGCTTCATTAAAATTTTGTATACTATGGGAAATTTGATACTGAATAAAATAGTCCAAAATGTAATAATTGTTATTGATGTGTAACATTTATCACCTAATTATAAAATAGTTTAAATTATAATGATATTAAAGTGTGATATAATGTGCATTCCTAACTAAAACTCATGATTTCATTATATTTTAATCTTGGGTATTTATAACCCAGTTCAGCAGGTTCCATGCAGTTCTTACATGATTTCAGTCCAAGATATAATATGATATATATCCCTCTAATTAAATTGTGTTCATCTATATCTGAGAAACCTACATTAAGTGTGTATAATAGTATAATACAATAGTATATTTATATTATAATATTCAAATTAATGTACATGATTTCCTATTTTTTAATAAATTGATAATAATTCATAAAGTACATGTGAACGCATTATATCATGCTCATTATTTATAAATATATTTTACATGCCTATTGAGATAGTTGTAGGAAAATTGTAGAACATTCAAACCCAAAAAATAAATCACACATGAGATAATAAATTGGTTTCCAGGATAATGAGAATAATACCAATAATTTCATTCATAATTATTTTTATGAATAGGTAATAACATTATTTTAAAATATTAAATATATATTCATGATTATAAAAACCAACTATAGAATAATACCATATAGAAAACATATATTAAAGGAATTTTGATTTTATTGTTTTATTCATTTCTTTAATAAATTAATCTATTTAACTAAAAGTAATTTGGGTTTTTTTGGGAATAAATACCAAATTCAACAGATTATTTATCATCCAACAAAATTTAAACAATGAAAAATTTGAAATAATTAATTCACACAACCAAAGTTAAAAAATCTCATATGATTTATATGAATGGATTATGTGGCCAACAAATCATGATTTGAACTGTGGACATACATGAGGATTGAGGAAACACCAACTAAGTTCTTACCATTTACCACCACACATTTTAAAAGAATCCTCATCACCATATCCAATTCCTTATATAAGAATAAAATTCATTTAATATTTTCAAATTAGTAATCACACGATATCATATGTTTCATAGATGAAAAAAATCCACCAATATTGATAAATCACATTAAAAAGGACATAAAAATGATATCATTAGAAATTAGAACCAATAGTGACATAGAATTCTATAGAGAAGAAATACCTATTGGTCAAGAAACATTATTAATTCCCATACCAACACTAATATCCTAAAATATCTTTTTCAAAAAGAGTTAGGCACTATACATAATGTCTTCCCTTAAAAATGTATTGACAATAACTCCTTTATAACTAATCATCGGTGACGACCCCAATAAGGATCACTATTTATTGGCTATAATAAATATAAATTTTGGATATTTTAGTGATGAAAGAATGATTATGCTTCCTAATGGGATATGAATGGTGTGATTAGGAAAACATAACCAATCCTTAGTAGAACATATATGAAACAAAAAATAAATAAACATATTCCAATTGAAACTACATTAATAATTCAAGAACACCTATAACAAAAACATATAAAAAACCTATTTGATCTTTCACTGTGATTTAGGAGAAAATGGAAAATGCAGACAGAAATAGAGGTGTTGGAGGAAAGAAAACTATGATTGTAGATGATAAAAAATGGGAATCACATGATATCCTCTTAATAACTCCCCACCATCATGTCCCAGTCCCACTATAAACACCACTAATCTTAATAATGGTTTGTTTCATCATTCATAGGTTTTTTAGAACGAGAAGAAGTAGAGTAAAAATTAAGTATCTAACGATTTTTTTCGCACACCATGTAGAAAATGAAAAATGTCAGGGAACTACCAATAAATAATACATTGAAATAAAATTAGAGTAAAAAAAAAAGAAAAAAGAAATATTATAAAATAAAATAAAACACAATAAGAAAAATAAAGGTTTCATTGAGGAAGAAACAAAGTGATAATGATATAAAAAGGAAGGGTGATAGGGATGATAAAATTAATGAGAGAACATCAAACATCACTATATAGAATTTCATTAACATAAACTAGAGGTTGCCACATTTATGAGTATATTGGAGATCCTAATAAAGTGAAAATCTATTCATATTGTAACATTATCATGTTTGATTACATTAATATCTTTTTTGAGTTTTAGTATTATAAAATTTAAAAAATACAAAATGATGTGAAAGATGTATTGAATTATTATTTTAGTAAAAATTAAATATAATCCACAACTTGATGAACTTAAAACACTCAATATATGAACTAAAATAATTTAACAAACATGGAATTACAATAGAGTGAAATATGATTTTAAATCTAGTGATTAAGGCATATTCATGTGAATTTTTTAAAGTATATATTCAAATTAAATTCAATTAAAAGAATAATATTTAACATATAATTATGTAATAATATTTTGAAATAAAAATTGTTAGTGGATATGGGAAAAATTTGTGGCGAATAAATTTTAGTTTAACAAATAAATATACAAAATAATTCAAACATTTTTCTCCAAAACATTCTAGAATTTCAAAAAAATGTTTTATAAAATATTATTCTAAAATTTGACTGATATGAAAATCATTGAAGTGATTTTAGATAAACGATTTATAATATTTGTAAAACAATAAGATTCATAATAAAAAATTGAATTTCCTACTATTTAAACTCAACCATGACACCACTAATGAATCATTATATAAACAATATTTATGTGTGGCTCATGGACTTCTATTTCAATGAATATTAGGTTTGGGGTTGAAAACCATTATAAAATGTAATTAATACTATATGAAATGATAATTATCTACCTTATTAAAAACTAAAATAGTTTCGGTAAATATATAAATCTTAATATACATGTGGTTCACAATGTGGTTTGATGAAAACATATCAATGTTTTCGATCTCCACCCTCGTCAAAAAATAGATGGAACATGAGATAAAAGGAATTAAGTGAGAAATATAATTTCAGGTTAATTTATTTATATTAATAAATATATAAAAAATTTATACTCAATAATGGTATCCAAAAAATATACATTATTTAGTAATGCTCAACAATATAAAAAAATGAAATAACAATTTTTACGGAATTTCCAGAGAACCCATTGAAAAAAATATACTCTCATTAATATAAAATATGTTTTATTAAAAATATAAATATAATGGTAGATATATTATAGGCCAAATATAATAATCATTTATAGGGTCAAATACACATAAAAATAACATTTCTATGATTTAATGAGTCACATGATCGTTTTAAAGCACCTAAAATTACATGATTTGTACTACCATAAACAAAAAATAATATAACCTTTAGAGTAATTGAACTAAATTTTTTTTCGAGAAATACAAATATGAAAAATCTAAAATTTAATCCAATTATATAATTACATAAATAAAATAACAAATTTTATAAAACTCAATTAAATTTTATCCAAATCCATGAAAAGCATTGGAGAAATCATACCTCAATCTTTTCACAAGAGATCAAAAACAAACTAGTCAAAAAAGATCTACACAAGTGTAAATTAATATAGAGAAGTAAAATTCCTATTTTTTTGAATTAATTATACCATGAACAAGTATAATTCACCATATAATCCTTGATTCAACAAATAAGAATAATATAAAATTTATTAATATGGAAAATGATTAGGGTGGTTAAGGATCCCCTTATATTTTGCATGAAAAACTCCATGTAATTTGCAGGTATCAAGAGTCATGGAAGATATGATGATGGAAACACCACTTATCCGTGAAAGGGGATCCAATGTTTTTGGGGTAGTTATTTTGAATATAAGGGTTGGGGAGAAATATAGTTGTTTAATTAGGTGACCCTAAACAACTTACAAAATTTTTTATGAAAACATGGTTTATTAGATACTCAGTCTAGAACCACAAGTACCCGATGGACCCCTACCCCATGAAACCATATCGTCTTGAATGTCTAGTGGGTAATATGTGGCCTTCCACTGAGTACCCAATGTATCCTAAAGTTATATCTCATCTATAGAACCGATGTTTTTGTCTCACACATATCAAACCTAAAAAATCATCAAAAACACATAATAATTTATAATCAAACACCTAATACAGAAACCAAATCATTAAAAAAAAATTCTACGAAATTGAACATGAAATTTAAAATGAGTTTGTACTAAAATTATAAATTAATCTATCATAGGAATTTGATGTTTTCATTAATCCGTTTAATCAATACATTTTCTTGTAAAGCCTCATGACCATTTAGTTTCCCAAACACATGAAGAATCAATAGATGTTTTTTCAAAAATATTTACTACTCTGATATCTAAAATACATAAATCTAGACATCTATTAATCCCATGACGACCAAAATCCAAATACATCACTGTTCCCCAAATTTCAATATTTCCATGTATTTAATCATTGATTGTAGATCATCATGAACTAGAACATCCTTCAAATAATATTCGAAATTATACATACTATTTCCAATTAATATCTCTAATGTTTGGGAAAAAAGAAGTAAAAATATCAGTTTCTTGATTTATAACTACCACAAAAATATCCTACCACATTCTAACATATCCTTCATATTAAAAACACTTAAAATATAATAAAATCTGATCCACTATAAAAATTAACATTCGAAGAATGTAACATTATCCATATCACTTAAAAAATATCATCAACCAATTAGATGACTATCTAAGATACTGCCACCATAGTATTCTATAAGGTATATCTATTTTTGGGAATCCATTTTTTTCAAAAAATATAAAGAGAATCATTCATGGTGAAATATAATGAATTAAAATATATATATTCTTTAATTTTTAAAATAATATAGTTTTATAAAATAACCCCATCATAGTGATCTATGAAGAAATATTATATCCATATTTACCAATTAAAAGCTCATACAATTTTAGAGACGAATTATAAAATAGTAAAACATTGTGTTTAATATGTTTTCAAAATTGAAATTAAATTAAAATTATAAATTACATTCCCATTTGAGTTCCTAATTTTACCATTTTATTCTAAATTTAGCCTCCTAAATTCAGCTCAAGAAATATTTGAACATCTTTTTATATAGACTATTACCTATCCCGGATATGTTCATATAACTATAATTTAAGAAAACTATGTTTTTTTAAAACATTTGAAAATATTACAATTTCTTTTTTAATAAAAATTATAATTTGGATAAAAATAAGATAATTTATAATTAATTAATATTTAATCATTTTCTATACATTATGAAATGTATCAATATATAATATATTCTTTTACTCATAAAAAATAACACACTCGTCATAGTTACTTTTAAAAAATGATACATGTTCCACTCAATTATTACCATAAATAAGTGAATAGAATATGTTGTTGCATCATTTGAAAAATAAAACTTATTGATATTTATACATAGAAATAAATAAAATGATCACTAGAGTAATATCAACATTATCATGAGAAAAAAAATCTAAAGGAAAAATACATTCCAAAAATTAATAAATCTAAAAGATATAAATTAATTGAATTATTGGAGTTAGAATATAAAAATAAAATATAGTATTATTCAGTTATTAATAATAAATAAGAAGATACATTATAAATAATAATATATAATTGAGAAAATATTTAGATTTCTCTATATTGAAGATTATACATGGAATACTGTCTCAATTAAAACGGTCCATTTTAGATTTTTTTCCCTAGTTATCAAATATATATATATATATGAGAAAATATTTACAAATATTATTGATTTCTTCACTAATATAAACCACTGATTGATATTCGACGGAAGATAAAATCCCAGAACAAATTGTGTAATACAAAATAACAATCATTGTGTGTCTTCTAACTAATGCATAGAATGGTGCATAAATCAGAATAATTGTTGAATACAGATCAAGTCACACAAACATGTGTGAAGTTCAATTCTTTTAGGCCTAAAAATGGTGAAAAAAACATCATGTTAAAATATATTTTTAACATTGTATCTAGATATCCCTAGGTAAAATAATATTCTTCAATAAAGAGGAGAATGATTCAATTTTTTGTTACTTCTTAACATCAGACTATCTTAGAATTTATTTACGGGAAATAAAAAATCATTAATCCTAATATTTACAGGATATCAAATTGAAGTATCCATTTATTGATTTACTTTAGAAAATTTTCAACTAACTTAAGTGCATTATCTGGTCCCCAAGTGATTTGAACAAGTACTATAAGACTCAAAGAGGTGTTTGATAAGATTCTACCTTCCTATTTTAAGATCAAAACCCATGAATGGATTATACCACAAATATGATATGCTTATTAATATATTAAACAAAACTAAACTAATTCTTAAAACAAATTGTGTCTAATAAAATAAATATTATAGTAAAAATGAAGTAAATATCTGTAAATGGATTCATACAAAATGTATCAATATAAAGTCTAAACATAATAATTAAATTAATGAGTATGTAAAATCTATGTTTAGATTAAATTAGTGGTGGACAAAAAAAGAATATGATATTTTTCAAACATGACCTCTGACCACAAAAAAATAGAAAATAATATGATTATCAGATTAATACCTCCTTACTGGATGCATTTAGAACTATCCATGGGGATTCAGGGAAATTATTGTACCTCTGGGTACTTGAGAGTGAAGAATGTGAGATACATGTTCAATGGAGTTCCTATTTATGATATGAGTGTAAATACAAAGTAGGAAACCACTAATTATATATCTGCACAATTTTTATATAAATATTTATTCGTAAAGATGCGTACATAGATGTACACAGAGACATATATATGTATGTGTGTGTGTGTGTGAAACAGAATAATTTTTTTATTAGAAACAAATGATTTTTAGTAAATTAATTGGGATGTGATTTATCAATGGATATTGACAATAATTTGTATCTCCTAACACAGAGAGGTTTCGACATAATACTAGCTACATTCAGACCAACCCGAGATTTATGATGATTCCTTAAGGTCATCGGTATATTAAGGAATAAGACTTATCCATTAATTATTATTTATTGAGAAATGGTATGACCGTTAGAAATTGAAATGTGTATAGTAGTCTACGGAATATTTACAGCTCAACACATGGAATGGGGGTTAGGAATACAATAATAAGTTTCAAAACACATCCCCAAACACCAAATATGTAAATGTTTTGTAGATGAAATTATATAACTAATATGTATGTTTTAATAGTCAAAGTAATGAACATACTCTATGTTAAATAGTTAACATACTTTGTAAGAAATAAAAAGTTATGCACCCCATTTATCATTCTCAATAACTATAAAATTTGTATCAATTCTCATGGTATAATGACTTGGAATATAAGATAACACGCTTAGATGACAATGAAATAACACAATAATGATAATATAATTGTATGAATGAATTATAATAAAATTAATAATATTTTAATTCATCATTATTTATACAGTTGGAAAAAAATTCTTTTCATAACATTAAATATATATCAATAAATAATAAAATACAAAATTAAATTGACTATGATTTCTGGAATCCAACATTAGATTACAGGAATATAAAGTGTATTATAATATTTTATAAATAGAAAATGACATAAAAACACTCAAACATGATAGGTTAAATCAAAATGAATCCCATGGTATGGAAAAAATATTTCAATAAAGTATTGTTAAATTTCAAAAAGGAATCAATCAAATAATTACCGTGGAAACATATATGGCATGAACAAACCATACAAGGAACATGATTATGTAAACTATCAGTATCACTCTAATTCAATGAAGTTAGGAATAATAAATTGATGTTAGAAAACTATATATATTCCCTTAAAAATAAATTAAATAATTCAAAAATTTACATGTACTCATGTAAAATTATTTTCATATATTAATTATTTATGTCCTTTGAAATCATGAATTTTTATGGTATATTAATGAAAGTATAAATATCAAAATTTATATATGGGGAATTTTATAAATCGTTTCATTCCTAGAAATATTAATTTATATAATATTCTTCTCACTTTTTATTCATATAAAAATTTAATTAAATTTCAATAAAATATTTATTCTTTTAATTAATCGTCTTTATTAATTTTTAGAATCAGTAATTTCCCTTATTTTATCACAAGCACCACTTTATTAGGTTGATACTCACATATATGGAGTTGTGTGTGGTTCAGTGACTTATAATTAATTAATTAATATTTGAGAGTGAAGGTTCCCATAATAATGTATATAAAAAACTGAAGAAAATTTACTTTATCATCCTTATTAATACCTACGGTAGTTAAGGTCCTAATAAGTATCCTAAATTACAAGTGGTCCTCAATATAGAGTGAATAAAAAAAATACATTCCATATCCATCCATGTTAATATAAATAAGAACATCTGTGACACTAGATCTAAAATTTATTATATTATATAACTTATTATAGGCCACATGTTTTGTATTTTTAGAAAAACACTATAAATTAAATAAACGGACATGAATGGGATCATAAGGATTCATCAAGTAATGTAAGGTTCACTATGATAAATAAAATACGTAAATTTGAAAAAATAAAACATAAAAATAGTGAAATAATTTCAATCAATCTTTTATTATTATCATTTATTGATAATTCCATTATATTTCATAAAATATAATGTGGAATTTATTAATATTATCAAAAAAAGATTGTAGCAATTTGAAAATAATAGTCTATGAGACTATGATATGATTCAAACATCCACAAATACACTGTGTATATTTTATAGAATCCAATGATCATCTATAAACAGTTAAAATATATTAATCCCTAATTCCATAACTAAATTATTCCACATTGTAACTTACTTAGTAAATAAAACATATTTTATTAATAGAAAAAAATGATATCAACATTTAAAAGTACCCCAAAAATTGAATGACCAAGAGATATAACAATCACCCTTAAAACATACATTTTATATATTCCCATGATATGAAGCCACTAATGATAATAATAACATAGTAACATTAAAATTTAATATTGAAAACCTAGTGACAGAACACCCACAAATTATTACTTAATGAAAGAGAATATAAATCCATAACATTATATAGTAATTACAACAGACTATAGTGGGATTCACTCAAGTATCCCAAATCCAAAATGTGAGGATAGAAGAAATAATATTTAGTGATCATTGGAGAATATATTAGTGTCAAATAATATTTCTGATTCAAAATGAAAAATATCTCTTAATATCCATGAATTGATATTGTAAAACTAGAGCATTAAAGATACCTCAAAGTGACATTATAGGTGCTCTGAAGCAGCTTAGATTAAGTGAAATCAAATGGGAGAGGTGGGGGGAAAGTAAATGTATTGTGGGAAATTACAATAACTTACTTAAAATAAAATACAAAGGATATTGGGTTCCTTGTATGGGAACATAAAGTACTCTATCTCACACAAAAGACACCCAAGCCTATGTCCAGTGCATCAGTTCTTCGATAAGATTCCACTAGGTATAATGTGTCACCTTCTATTATATAATTTTTTTGCATCCACATATTAAGTACTCCTAAACTATAATACCTAAACCAAACATTGATTCTCATTAAAAATACCCCATAATTCAACCTCAAACCCATAATTCCAAACTAAATCTTTTTATGAAAAAATATCCCATAAATTTAAAAACTAAATTTATCTCACATGTATTTTATACAGGATTCCCACAAAAGAATTTAATGTTATATTATTTTAAGTAATCAAGTGAGAGGTCATTATAATTGGGTTACTCTAGGGAAATATTTTGATCATTAGATAATGGTTATAAAAATTAAAATATTTCATTTCACAATAATTGTAGATCTTGTTGTTTATATTTGGACCTGTTTGTGACTAATGAGTCACACATATTGGAAGCAATATATTTTGGAGTAAGGGTAAATATATTATATAATGGTATGGGAAAATTCATTTGATTCTCTAAATATAGTTTCACAATAGGGACTCCTTGGGAAAATAGTTCATGGTGATTTAATTTCACTTTAACGAAGGACATGGTTTTGTAGGATTATATTCAAAAGAAAAGTGATGTGATATAATAGATTTGTATAACATGGTTTGAGTAACTAGGTAAAGGGTTTTTTGGTATTTAATAACCATTTTTAAATATAATATTAGTAATTAGAATCCAAGTATTAAAATTATTACCACAAATAACATTATAAATATGTATTATCTAACAATTAATTACATCAGTATACCATTAACCATTTGATTCCACCACCATTATCTTTAATTTGTTACAATATGAATATCCCTTATAATAAACTAATATATTCCCAACTATAGGCTATATACATGATCCGAAATGGATGATGTGATGCTTAGGCGAGATTCGCCTACCTTCTAGGATATTCCAGTGTCTCTCTAAAGTAAAGGAATGATAATTATGAGTGATAAAGAATAGAGAATTTACAATATGACGACACTATAGAACATAATCCCCATGGACACTAGATCTTTTATATATATCTCATTTCATTCTCAATATATCTATGTAATATACTCAAATGTTCCCAAATTTTTAAGTATTTACATGAATTTAGAATTTTTTTTTAATTGTTTGAATATTTTTGAATTAATTTGTCACATAAATTCATTTGATTCTCTATTAATATAATTATATTAAATATTATCATCACTTATAACTTTATAATAATTATTTGTATTAGCACTAAATGTTTCTTCCATTGACAATCATGAAAACCATTTGAATCATACACTATGATTATCTCAACATTATAAAACCAATATATCAAGAAATATAATATGTGTTTCAAGTAGTATGGTTAGAGAATATCTAAAAATTATGATGTACCTCTGTTCCATAGGTAGTATCATTCAACATATCCAATATATATTAAATAATATAGACAAAAATTCCTCAAACATGGACATGAACTAATATATCTACCAATATGATATTTACAAAAAACTATCAAATTATTTATGTTTCTTAAACATATATTGTATCATATACAATAAATTTTGAAGCATAATACTAAAAATTTATATGATATTTCAAAAAAAGTGATTGAAATCCGTATATTTTACATTGTATCATATTTCACAAAAATCCTTTTAACTATCCAAAAATTATTATTGATAAACATTGAAACACTAATAGAGTGTTTCGTTTTGGTTCCTAAAAATAAATCCTCATTCAAAAAACCATCAATTATGACCCAGTTGGTCAATGTAGTATTATAAACATTTGGGAAACTTTTCTCAAGGTAACATTGTGCTGTGTTTTGGTTGATTGTGTTTTGTTGAAAATTTATGTTTTCATTATAATTTATTGAGTTCTAGAGATATTTTAAATGTTATATATAGTAAATGATTTATGAAAAAGGAATGTAAGCATTTAGGGTGGAAAAAATGATTGTATATGATAGGGATCCATTTCATTGTGTTTTATAAATATTTGGGACCAAAATCTAGAGAGTGGATAAATAGCTATTTGGAAAAGGGAGTTGCAATGAATATTGAATGATGTTATGAACGTTTCATGCAAGAAATATTCAGAAATCACCACATACAAATATTGAAAAGGAATGAAGGGCATGAAATATTATGAATTCAAGTAAAATATTAGTTTGGGAAGAAGTGGTCTATACACTCAATACGACATAAAAATAGTTTTTCATTCTTGGAGGAAATCATATGTGAACAATAGAAGATGCATAATCATTTTAAAAATAAGGGCACCAGAGTCTATAAATAAGTGGATACCCCTTCATGTCAATAAATTTACCTTTAGAGTAAACTGGGGATCTGAATCTCATAAGGTTTTCACGCAAATGGATTTTTTTTGGAATGATAGTTTTTTGAAAAATGTGTTGTGCGTAAAGGGAGTTGAGTGAAAATTATAAATTTATCATGGAATTCAATTGAATTATGTGCATGAAAGCTACAGGGACTTTGGATGATAGTGAAACTCAATGACACACAAAATGAGGTGTAAAACATATTGATTTAGATGATTAATTTTGATTATTTTGAAGAATAATTGGGAGCACATCATTTGATATAGTAGTGAGATTTCATATAGTGATTGGTATATAACCTAGAAGGATTTTCAGTCCCATATGAACATTTTAGATAGTATTTTTATTTTAGTGGATATGGTAAATAGACAAATTTATATTGTATGCCCCTTCGACATAGTTCGCTGAGGGTGATCCAAGTAAAATTTCCTTTCCTTTTTCATACATTAATTTTTTTCCAAATATATCCATGGGAAATTGATAGAATATCCTTCTGATTATACATGATACAATATCCAATGGTTTAGTCACTCTAATCTATCATTCAATGATTCACCTCCCTATCTTATGGTATTTAACTAGTCACGATAACAATTCATAATAGAGAAACAATTAATTTATCTATTTCTATCATTGTGGTTGTTATTCAAAAATATATTCCAATATTCAATGGAAAAAAATTAAATTATAGAATAGTCAAGTGTCTCACTATTTTTTATCGTTAGGTATGGATTTATATATAGTAACAACACATGAAATTATGACTATTGTGGAATGTTGTGGTTTTTAGAGTATTTTTTTAGGAAATTAGATGTTGATTGTACATGAATAAATGCTCTAGGGGGAGCCGCGTCAAATCGAATCTATGAAAATGTGATTTTATGTATGTATACTCATGCTATCTGGGAAAAGATACATAATATTTATGAAGTAGCTTAAAATGTATGAGATGAAAAATTTTAGGATATCGAGAACAAATATATAGATTTAAGAATGAACCCCAATGAATTTATTAATGTATTATTTGACAGGTTTATAGTTTTCGGAGAATACATACACACTCATGGGGAAATTAGTGGGGATGTAATGATTTTAAATCCTATATTGTGAAAACATACAACACTATTAAAAAAATGTTTTTGTGTCAAATGATAAAAATCCAAAGTATAATTAATTACATAGCATTTATAGTAATCTTGTCACATATGTTATGAGAAATGATGACATTGAGAATGGGGAGAATTATAATTCCAAATATGTGGCATTAAAGGAAATGAATAGTATCAGTATTTAATGTTTTGAGGATGAAAAAGATAGATATGAGGTGATTCAATTCCATTCAGCAAATAGAAAATGAGGAAAAGAAATTTTAGAGGGAGAATAAAACATGTATTATTTTTAAGTGAAACAGTTGGTCATCATACATCAATGTTCTCAAAGATATTCTAAGATGATGATAAGGATGATGTTGGAATTTCCATGATGAAGTGTTCAACTTATTTGAAAGTAATAAAGATAATTAATACAAATTACTTCTAAAAGAATGAACTTTTTCACATTAAATGGACAGTTTAGATGAATTTGTGGTTTAATATGTGGAGAAATAAAATGACCGTATAGATAATGTTATGGTTGTAGTAACCACTTGAAAGGGAATATGGTTGAATTGGGGAAGAAGAGGTTAAAGGAAGTGTTGATATGAATCCTTAATTGTAATAAAATATTGAATATATAGATGTTTAGAGAGAAAAAACAAATAAAACCAAAACAGTAGTTTGTGATGCCAATATCTCTATAAATCAGTATAAAGAATAGATGTTTAAGATAATGGATCAAATTGAGAATATTAATAAATCATTTCTATAGGACTCAGAAACTATTAGTTGGAATAAAATCAATGTTTAATAATGGAAAAGAATGATCAATGGTTTGAATAACACTATGAATGAAAAAATCAATGGCATTGAAGAACATATATAAAAAATTTTCATCCTGCTTGAAAAGTTAACAAGAAGGAAAACACATGAATAATGGTATGAAATCATGAGGGAAGATCTTTTAGGAAATAGAAATATTGAATGTGGATCACATAGTTCCAATAGAATAGAAGATAAAATGAAATCCTAATGATAACATTTGTAACGTTCATGATAAAAAATACAAACCGATAATATTGATGACTGATTTTCATATGAATTGGAATATGAATATTTAGCAAAACCAAGGGATAATAAGTTTGTAGAAGTGTCATGGAGGAATATACCCCACCTCAGGTGTTATTGCTATGTAAAGACGGGACCCTCATAAAATGTATGTTCTGTATCCAAGAGATACCATTGGGCAGACAGACAATATAAGATATGAAAAAAAGATCAATACTAAATGATATATTTTTAGTTATATAGTATTTGGTGTAGATTATTTTGAAAAATAGACAAATATTGTTCACAGTCCATGAAGTGGAATGTGTTGAAGCATAAATAAATTTTTTATGAATTGATAATCAATGAATCATCAAGTGAGATGAAAATGAAAATCTAATTTTTAGATCCCCAACATGATAATACTCCTTCACACTCTAGGAATGATCTTGACTATCAATCTATACTGAGTACACTATCAAAATTAAGGATAAGAATAACAGAATTTGACTCGAGGAATGTTATTTGATTTACTAAGAAGATGTTCAACATGAAATGAATAGAGTATACAATTTCTCTATGGGGAAAAAGAAAAATGATGAATGTATGCCGTATAATTAGAGTGGAGGATATGTGTTTTCTACCTAAGGAGAAAGAAAATAGGATGTTGAATAAATTACATGGTTTATAAGGTCCTCCATTCCCATAACATCTGGTAAAATGTGATGCCACTCGGGACCTCCATAATCTATCACATGAGTTCCCTTATACATGTGATTCTTACAAATAAGTGAATATCATCATAAATATATACATTTAGATAGAAATAAAGTCAACCGGAGTGATTTAATTGTGCATGATGTTGTATGTGGTCATATATCACCAAATCCCATTAATGAAAATAGGTATTAAATTCTTTTAATTGATGGTTTCAGTAGAATGGTAGGGGAATTTTTTATTTCCCACAAAATCAATGTGTTTAGATGCATAAAAATTTATTGAGGCAATCTAAAAGGATTCATGGGAAAAAAATTCTAAATATTCATATTGATAATCGTTTGGAAATTACAAAAATCATAGTGGATGGATAACTTGATAAACATGAGATACATAATCATGTTTCATTAGTGAGAACTCCTTATCAAAATACAGTGTTTCAGAATTTAAATTGAAATAATAATAATATGGTTAGAATAATGATTTTTAAAAATTACATTTGAGAGAAATTATTGAATGAAGTAGTTTTGACACTGGCCAACATATCTATCATGGCTATATTGTGTCAAAAGTAATAAAATACATTGTATGAGATGTGGTATGGAATTAATCCAACATTGAAATTATTTTAAATCATGGAATTTATGTGATTTATTCTCAATAATTACAAATATGGGAAATTTTTTTATATATGGAGATGAAGGGATATTTCTAGCGTAATCAGGAAAAATACAATTATATAAATTATTCAAAAAGATTATGGGAAATGTAATTGAAAGCTATGATATAACTTTATTGGGAAATGAAAATAATCATTAACATCATAATGCACATTTCCCAAATGAAGGTGACAGAGAGGTTAGTAGCATTGAAGGAGAAGAAGTAGAAAATACTGACTGAGAAGAAAATATTGTCCATGAGAAAGAGGAAGTCAAATATGAATCTGTGGGGAAGACAATTAGTCATGCCCAGTTTTGAAATTAAAATATCTTGGGATATCAGAGAGTTCTAGATGAAACAATAATAATAAATACATTATAAAAGACATCATTCATATCTTAGGTTAAACATAAATTCATTTATTATGTAGCTATATATATGGAATGGGATTGTGAAATGAATTAATGTATAGGGAAAATTGAGAAGAATTAAAATTGATAGATTGTTTTGAGACTTGTAGATAATAATTTCATTAAAAATAAATTTATATTTTTTTTATTAAGATTAGTGAAGATGGTTTAGTGATATGAAAAAATAATGACTAGTGTATAAAGGGTACTCATCGATATAGGGTAACTATTTAAATGAAATATTTACACATGTTTTATGGATATAGAAAATCATATTATTCATTCCCATAGATATTCAAAGAATGTTCAATGTTTTTTAGATTTATGTGAATTTATCCTTTCTGAATGGGGTTCTGAATAAAGAATTTCATATTAAGAATCCAATTAGTTTTTCGTTTATGAAGATGAAAACGGAGTTAGCCAGCTAATAAAGGCACTCTATGGGTACAAACAAGCACAAAGAGCATGGTGTTCAAGGCTCAATTAGTTTTTAATGAATCTTTTATTTGGTGTGGTAGATTTTATTTCCATATGTATATCAACATTGACAATAATGGAAGGATTATGTTGATATTATATGTTAATGGTATAATATTTTGTGGATCAGATGAAACAAAAAGTATTTAGTTTCAAGAATTCATGAAATATTAATTTGAATAGTCAATTATTGGTGAAATGAAATATTTTATTATTTTATAGTTGTCACAAGGAAGTATTAGCACATTAATTTCTCAATATAAAAATAACTAGGAGGTTTTGAGAGATTTTTTAAGGGTTAATTCAAAGGAGATGATGAATTGAGTGGCTACCCATATAAATGTATCCTAATATTAATAATTAAATGAAATTAATATCACATAATAAAGTGAAATAATTTCATTCTACTATACATGATTGAGAAAGCACATAACACTGTTTTTTCAACATGTCAAGCTACACAGTATCATCATAATCCCAATGAAGTCCATATTCTTAAAGTTAATAGAATTATTTTATATGTTATGTCCAAGGTGGATTTTGGATTACTGTACAATGTGAAATCATAGAAAGCGTAATTGGTCTATACAGAAGAATATGGGGCAATTCATCATATGATATAAAATAAACATTATGTGACGAATTTTATTTGGGTGGATTGATTATTTCTCCACTAAAGAAGACATATATTTTCAGTTCATTTAGCACTGTAGAAGATGAATATATTAATGTTACTCAAGCATGAACATAATTATTAAGGTTGATGTAACAAATTTATGTTATGAGAGGTTATGTTATTAATTTTATTGTAATCTAGTGAGACATTTTCTGTTCTATTTATCTTAGAAAAACCATTTTCCATCACTCATTGACAAGGAAAATTGAAATAATATATAATTTATCAAGGTTAATGTGGTGAATTTGATTCAGATGTTAGGGTATGTTCCTAAATAACTATATGTATAGATATTATTTCAAAGGCCTAACCCAAAGAATATTTTGAATGAACACAGCCAGCTTTGGAAGTTCAGCTAAAATCACACACATAAAAAATTATAGATATGGGACCCCCTCTACATATTGTCTGTCTTATTTATTTCAATAGTATTGATATAATGTCTTTATCCTTTTGTAGACCACAATAGAGTGACCATCTGGCCCGTTGACAAAGGGGTAGAAATTGTTGATATTGAATCAGAGTAATTTTCTAAAAAGGATATAGGTGAACCTGATTAGGGGAGAAGTGATTTAAGGGGAATGTGGTGTTTTTATGACATGATGGTAATTCTATTTTATAAGTAATCTTTTCATGGTCATGACCATCCAATCTTATATTGAACATTTTTAACCATTCCAAAGATTACATGAACTCAAGTAGTCAAGTAGTGGGTGTTTTAAATTTGACGTTGCTAAAAGTGAGTTATCAAATGAAATATATCGTGAATATGATGTTCATGACGAAAGTAGCAGACTTGTTTGGGAATTATGTGATTCATTGATGATCCTTTCATGCTATTTTTGTTTTTCTTGCCGAGATTTCCTCGTGTGTTATTATATTATGTTTTGTGTAAATCTTTGACCAATACCTAAATCATAATAAATTATTGGTGTTAGATGACATACGAAAATTTAATGTTTTAACAAAACATGAAGAGTTCTAAACAAACCCAGAGGGGAGATTTTTGGAAAAAATCCCTAAATGTAACATTGCATTGTTTTTCGGTCAATTATGTTTCTTGAAAAATAATTATTTAATTTAAATTTGTTGAGTTATAGATATATTATTGACAATATATATATAAAAAGATCGAAGATAGGGGAATGGATACCCAGGAGGTGATACAAAATGTTCGTATATAATATGGAATTTTATCCCAGTGTTTTCCCAATATTTTAGTCTAATATTTGGATAACAGGGAAAAGTATTTTTCGGAAAATGATGTTGTGTGCATGATTGAATATGGTTTATAATGTTCTATGCAAGACATGATTTGGGATCACAATTTGAATGTTTGTAAAAGGAATGAAGAGCAGAAATATTTGTATTTGCTAGAATGATTATTTTGTGAAGAAATGGTTAATGTGTTCAATGCGACATCAAAATGGTTTTATGAGAATATAGGAAATATTTCACACAAAATAAAAGATGTGTATGTATTTTACAAGAAAGGTCAGCCGAGTATATAAATAATTGGGGACCAGTCATTTTAGTCGATAGAACCTTAGTAAAATATAGGGATCTGAATCACATAACAGTTACATGAAAAAGGATTTAGGCATAAAGAGAGTTTCATACAAAAGTTGTCACACATAAAGAGAGTTTGGTGAAAATCATAAATGATTTATGAATGTCTATCTGTTTTGAGAAATTCACACAACGGTTTGTGTAATATTTATGATGCCTTGTAATTCTGTGATATTGGGTATCCATCAATAGAATGAATATGGGACATAATGACATACTTAATGAGGTTTAAAACATACTGATTCTAGAGATTAATATTGATTATTTTGAATTGGTGAGAAAAATTTAGTTGAGAGAGCAGTGAGCATTTATATTGTAATTGGTTGTAAACCATGATGGACACTGAGTCTCCTCTAACTATTTTAAACAGTAGTGTTCTTTTAGTGGGATTGGAATATAAGAACATTTACATGGTATGCTCATTATGTGTATCACACAAAGGTTGAACTAAGTAAAAATGATTTTTCTAAAGGGTTATTTCATTACTGTTCTTACATTTCTAATATAAATATATAGAAGACTGTTTCATTTTATTATGAATCATGATTTGAAGGGGAGGTAGTTTTAATCTATAATACTTTGATTTCCCCCCACCCCTTCTCAATCTCTTTAACCTATTTGGGCTTAAAAAATAAATATATAATATTGATTTCTTAATTTTAAACTTATATCGGACTATAGTAAATAATCTATTCCTTATGGGATATAAAGGGATCATGAGTGATCATTATCATACGCATTTAAAGTGATACATTTTTCCACTGGTTTCCTCATCTAATTGTATGTGTTTTCATCAGATCCACCATTCAATAAAATTGAGTAACTATATTTAATTAATTATATTAATCATGTATAAATAATAAAATCATCAAATTTATAATTATAGACTACCGAGGTGAACAATAAATCACATAATGTACATTTATGTTGATGGGTAGTTCACATTACCCTAAAAACAATATATAACAACATCACAATATTATATTTTTATGTCCATGAATTCCTTAAATAATTATCAATAGATTTTTCTGATGTCATACAAATTGTAAAGGGAAAAAATCCTTGTTGGTCATCCTCTAACCAATAACATGATCAGAGATATACCCAACATCTCTACAATTAGCTAACCCCAAAGGCTTGTAAAATAATGGTATAAATGTTTTATGTTTCCCCATAAATGTATCTTAGGATCATTGGGAATTTGAAAAAAAATATATGAAACATAAACTCATAGTATACCCAAGACATAGGATATGACACCCAATGTGGTATATAGGAACTGTAATGCATAATAAAAAATCGTTTTCAAGCATCATGATTATATTTTTCATCACTATATGTAATCATGTGCATATAAACCATAAACAATTACCAAAACCTAAAATACTCTATAATGAACATAAGATAGGGAAAACATAAAGTCATTATATGAGATGATAATTATCAATTCAGTTCATGTAATATCTACATCCAATATATAAACTGTTAAAATAGTGAATTTTTATTTTATAACATGATATTATTTATATTATTAGTGTTGAAATTTTATGAAATAACACTTGATTTTACATATATATTTGATGGATGGATTTGTGTTTTTTATTTATTATATGTTGAAGATAATTTTTTTTATAAATGTTAATGTGATGTTTATTAAATTGTATTATGGATTAATTAATAATGGAGTTGTTGAAGAAAGCCTTTCATGTTATTTATCTAGAAGTAGTGTCCTAGTTTTTTATGTAATAAAAAATTAAAAAATGACAGAGTATTGTATCATTATTGAAAAAGTATAAATGAATTTTATAGAATATATTATACCTATATTTGATTCATTTCCATGTAATAAATTGAGTTAGAATCATGTAAATACAAGTCATTAGACTCCCTATGAATGAATAGATATATATATATAATACTCCACACATTTTTTTAATTATTTAATTCATAGTGTGTATTATCCCAACATATTATAATAAAATAAAAATGATACCAACCTTATTATCTCTCACATAAGCATACAACCTACCAAATGAAAATAGAAAAACATAATAGACACATGGATAGGGTTGAAAATGAGTAGTGTAGGTCAATGATCAAGATTAAAGAATTATGTGGTTTTTAGGGTGACCCATCGAGCATGTTGTACTCAATGGGATTTATTTGATTGGTTTGTAGAAAATTATTTTTTATATATACATTTAATGTAGATTATTTTTTTATATGTGATTAATTGAAATAGTAATGGGTCAAAATTAAGACTTTGAGAATAAATCAGGTAGAGTGTCACCATTATCATCAAAATCTCCATCAAGTGGTGGATTGCTTCTTGTATAGAGATTGATGTACATTTTATTTTTGAATTGAAATGATTATGAAATCACTTCACACATTATAAAAATACTAATGTGAATGAAAACTATAAATTATATAATCCATTTCACTTTTAAATTATTTGTTAATATGTAGTATTTGAAAAGTGTAATGGTTTAAAAAATTTAAGCATCAGTTAAAATGGGAGACAAATGTTCATAAATATGTGTGTTTAATTGTGTTTTGATGAATGATGAACAATTAATGCTATATAATAGCAGGTCTCCTCATATAGATAAATGATTTAAAAAATGAATGTGTGAATGTGACACCATTTATGAGTTATTTTTGGTTCTATGTGTGAGTGGTAATATATAAGTTCAAAAATGTTAATAATTTTGTGATCAATGTAGAAGTAAACTTGTATTGTGTAAGAATCACGTGATCATGAGGTAGAATTTATGTGAATCATTCTATGATCAATGTAGATGTAAACTCGTATTTTGTAGGATTCACATGATCATGAGGTAGAATTTATTTCACGGGTTTTCCAATATTGTTATTATGATAGAGATAACATATGATTCCAATGTGACCCAATACATATATAATTAAACACAATATGGGTGAACAAATATTTCTTATCAAATTATTAATATATTATTTTTTTATAGTAGTGTGAAATAGAGAGATGTAAAAGGTAGTGATGCATGGATAATAGTGAGTAATACCCAAACCATTGTAAGGGGATTGACCATATATAGTAGTTACCAAGGAAAAATCTAACAA
Organism: Viscum album; assembly: GCA_963277665.1. Lineage (NCBI taxonomy): Eukaryota > Viridiplantae > Streptophyta > Magnoliopsida > Santalales > Viscaceae > Viscum > Viscum album. The sequence goes on along the minus strand of OY728146.1, from coordinate 1,771,632,482 downwards.
TTTACTAATGAGTTTAGTAGTTAATTAGGGAATCACCACAGTATAAGTTAGATGAAACATTGATTATCATATATCGATGAACTAAAAAAATCTTTATATCCTTATGTATGAATGTTTATATTTTTCTTAGAGACCAGATGATATTGGTAAGGAAATTCAAGCACAATATTAAAAATTTTATAGGTAATGAAATGTGGAAAATATTCATATTAATAAAAAATAATAAAAATAGAATGACCCTAATAATTATATAGATAGTATCTAGTTTACGAATCAAATATTTATTTTGGGAAATAATCCATACCTAGATTCACCACCTCCCCTCGTGGTATCTCATAAAAAAATATATTTTGGAACAATAAGTGGTATTATATATTGATTATCCCATTATAAGTTTTCTCACCCAGTTTATATGTTTATTCCTCAATGTTAATGTTTTTTTGTCAGTATATTGTTTTGAGAAACAAAAAAATAATAACAATATAAAAATTACAAATGTTATAATTTTATCTTCCATTATAGATTATTATACAAAAATTGTGTTATATAAATATATGAATCTGTTTTCCACAAATATAATGCTATGAATTAATAAGATTAATAAAATTTTCATTCATTTCATTTTTCATTCATAATGATTAGGGATCATTAACTTCAATGAGAGGATGAATCCAATTATTTTTATGTGTCCCAAATTTTGAATTATTTTTCACACATATCATATTTGTTTGATCAGAATCTAAAAGAAAAAACCATGAAACTGAAAGAGAAGAACAAGGTTTAAGAGTTCTAAAAAAACTACAAAAAATTGAAAATGAATAGATATAAGGTTTGATAAAAAAAATTGCATTTCATGCCATCCAAAGGCATAAATTTTTTTCATAACCCAAACTATATAAGTGGAAATCTTATAAGGTGAAAAAAAAAGTTTATTTAAATGGGATGATTGAAAACACAAATGATGTTCAAAACATGTATAATAATAAGGATAAGAATAATATATATAAAAACACTAGTAAACTAGTGCTGGTATCAAATTTATTACATTGGAAAATAGTATAAGCGAAATCATATTAAAGGAAAAAATAATTTAGTGTTAATTAAAACCCAAAAATATATCTGATTACTACTATAAATTGATAAAATGAAATACATTTCGTAAGAATCATTGTTTCAGCCATGATATTATTCCAAATACCATTAATCTGAATATGATAAAGATAAATAAATAATGGTTAATCTAAAATTCTCAGAGATAGTTTAATTAATTTTTTGGAATATACCTAAACCCCATTTAATAATTTTGTGAAAATAATTTTTATTATGAGACATATTAATGCATCAAGGGGCAATTTATAATTGGGTACTACCCACCATTTCATGTCCAATACATTCCTCATGTATTAATTTATCATATTTAAAACACATGAATTTTTCTTTATTCGCATAATATTTTATATATTAAGGATTACATATTATAAGGATTTCCCTAGTAAATAAAAGAACATTTAATGTAAACAATTATATATAGATAAAATTTACAGTTTGAAAGCAAATCAAATCCATGATACAAAAATATTGATATTTAAGAGAAATATATTTCCCAACCATCAAAATAATTTAATGTTTTATGATAATTTTTATAACCACAAAATTTAATAGATATGAGTTCTGAGAATTAGTTCATCAAAAATATAAGTTTCAAGATAAAATAATTCCCGTTGTAGAAATATAGAAAGTGGTAAGAAAAAGATAAAAGAAACATTTATTAAATATTAACCTTTTTAGAAACATTGAAAATATCTTAAAGAAGATAAATATAATAAAACAATTATTGTATAGGTAAAATACATTAACTCTATATATGTTAAAAATAAACATTCCATTTAACATATTTTAAAACAAATACGAAGACTAACCTTTAGAAAATAGGATAAATATTCCTTTGAAGCCCAATAAAAATTATACCCTAATATAAAATATCCATGGTAAATTTTTGAAATAAATAGAAAATATTCTTTTCATTTTTTTGAATCTTTTGGATAGGAATGGAACATATACCTGTTCAAAAAGGGAAATAAGATCATAATTTATTTAACCAATTTAATTGTTATATTTATGTTTCAAATAGAAGAAATTTATAATTAAAACATGTAAAATACACACACCTATATATATATATATATAATTTTTACAATAATATTTAGATTATATGAGGGATATATTATAATATTAAAACAAAAAAATAATGTTAATCAAAATAATGAGTTCGTAAAATAAATTATACCTATTTGGAAACATATAAATTGAAAACCAATAAAATTTTAAAAACAATTAATAATTAATAATAATTTAAAAAATTTCAGATTTAATACATCAAATGGTAAATATATAATCCATATAAAAGTAAATATGTCTATAATACCAAATCATTCTCAATAGAATGGAAATTTAGATGAAATATCTCACCTCAACATTGACCAAAATCATAAGTGTTATAACCCCTTATATAAAATATTTTAATTATTTATACTTATATAAAAGAGTCATTTTTATGATTATAAAATCTTATTTGATCCACTTATAAAATTTCAAAACCCATTTATTAGTAATTCATTGTTTAAATCATCATTTTTGTTTGTTAAATTATCCATTTTTATAAGAATATTTCGTTTCTAGTTATTGTCCTTATGAATTTATTATTGTTCCATACTCTCAAATATATTAATCATTATATAAATATAATGTTTATTTAATATATACATATTTATATTCATCTATAAGTGGTAGTTATTAAAAATTGAATTATACTCTTCATGGAGGATAGAGTTTATACATTTATATGAACATTGTTTTCACATTTTGATGAATGTAAAAAACGTTGAATAATAATTATGCATTAAATTTTTTTATTATATCATATATATTCATTAAATATTTATTTATTACCATCCGTGTAATGTGGAAATGAAAATTTGTCACGTTACTTTGAGAATGTGATACTCTACATGTACGCATGATCGACCTTATCATTTTCTAATGGATTATAGTGTATAAAGGTATAAATGATATAATAATTCCATAAAAATATTTATGTAATATATATAATATATTTATTCCAACAATATTTACAACCATCATTGTAAATTGGGGAGGGGAAAACTATTTACACCACTACATGGTGATGGTAAATAAAATGGGTTCATGAGTGATGTTTTCGATTTTGATAAGATTAAAAAGTGATGTAAATTTTTTATACCATATTCATAATAACATCAAAAAAAATTTATAACATATTTTTTATTTTGGGATGTCTACAGTGAAATTATACAGTGTAGATGGAAAATATAACATAAAATAGTAATTATAGAGGATCACATCTTCTTCATAATACTTTCTTTCGATTACATATTATGTACCCTGTGAATTTTCTTTTATGAACAGAAGAAACTATAAATTATTGATATAGATGTTTATAAGAGAATTGGTATGGCTGAGTTGAAATAAATAGATCTATATAGTGTAAAAAGGAGAAAAGGTGTATCCTTTTATAAATGAGGGGAGGATCCCTTTAAGAAATTCAGGAAATATTATAAAATAATATCTGTCTTACTCATGTAAAATGGTAACAAAATGGAACATATTAAATTATAATTAGTAAATGTTCATAAAACTTCATCCAATCATATTTGGAATGATTTAAATTTCATTTTAGTCCTTATACTTTATGTTATCCTCTTTAGAAAACAATTTAAAACACTACCAAGGTAATGAATTTTTATATAATAAATTGTTTTCATTTTACATATACGGTGAAAATTCACTCATATATGAAATAATGATGACATTTGTTAAAATATTTTATCTTCTTGTACTCTATAATGTGTTTTTTGTATTATAATAATTTAGTAGAATATTATTTTTATAAAATATCATTACTGTAATTTTAACATTATTCATTTAATATTTCATTGTAGCCACTATTAAAAAAATTGAATTCAGATCTAATAATTTCAGAAACCCTAATATTAGCTATTCATATAAAAAATTGGTAGAACATAATAATTCAACTAAATTGTATTACTTTTAAAATATTTTAAATGATTTATTTTTTCTGTTAAGAAAATAAATAGTATTTCAATACTAAACAATTATTTATGTTAACTATTCGATAACAAAAAAATAAAAATAAAAATGATAATGAAAATTAATTTATATTTAAAATTATCATTTAATAGTAAAGATCTAATTTTTCCTCTAGGTAAAATATTATAGATACCAATTTCAAGAGTTTGATGTTTTGATTTAATTTTTTTCATGAAGTAATATAGGGGCCAATATAAAGGAAATTTTTTCCAAATATTCCTTATTTTCAAGAAATGGATGTAAATGGAAAAATGGAAAATCTCTAAAATATGAGAAAGGAAATTTTTATTTAAATTTTTAATCCATAACTTATGGATTTAGAAAGGCCATTTCCATTTTACCTTTACTTAGGTGACCAATATCTAGCATGGTTACAAATCATAATGACCATACAAAATGAAATATTTTGAAAATTTAAATCTATTAATTAAATATATGTAACTCATATTATCATATACAATTAATTAAATTGGTGTTAATTGGTTTTACATAAAATTAAAATTTTTAGGGATACAACTTTTAAAGTAAAATTTGATTTGAAGCCCAAAAAATGAACATATTATAAAATCAGGATAAAAATGATCAATATGAAATTAATTATATAATTTATAATTAATTTTTTAGTTTGTTAATTTTGGATTAATTTAAAAACAATGTGTGTCCTTTTCTATGAAAAAGAACTAATATTTTTATCAAAATCTCAATTATTCATTATTCACTAAAAAATACATTTTCATAAAAATTCCAAAAAAAATTGTCATAAGGTAATTATATATTGATAAATTTAAAAATTATATAATTTTCACATAATTATTTTTATAGGATTTATTTATTTTTTCATCCTAAGTGTTACATGTTAATCAATGTACCAAAAATATTATTTTAAGCCAAATAAATAATATAATCATGGGTTATTACAATATACCCTTATGTGAATTTCTCCCTCAAAATTATGTTACATTATAAAATAGACTATTGATAGTTTTTCATGATAAAATCATATATTGTACATATAAATTTCTCAACATTATGATTTTACTCAAAACATTAACCATGCGAGTACTCTTGTTTCATAGCACTAAATCACTACAATAAAGAATGTCCATGCGTTGTTTCAAATAAGATCCATCTTTCAGCATTAGTATTAATTATGAGTTCAATACATCAATAAGTATATGTGTGATCTTCCTCGATGGTGATAAATTGAACACATCGTTAACATTATATTCATTTTTGGAATCTTGAAGGGATAAGCTACGATCCTGATATATTCAAGAATTTTGAATGGGCAGATATATCTTAGCCTCATATTTCCCATTTTTATAAATATTATCACCTTATTCTAAGTAATTCTTCATATAAATATAGTTTTCACAACATAGAACTCTATATGTCACCGATGATTTCCATGGATTTTTTTTCAACTATGTGATTCCCTTATGTTATATTGAATGGATCTAACACTTTATATGATTTCCTCATCTATATCATGTCCCAATATCTATAATGTTTTATCTTCATCCCATGATATTATAGTTCTACACCTACATTCATTAATGGATACATGAAGACCCATATAAATTCCCAATGGAAATATATTATTGTAATAAATTTGTACGTAATGGTATTTTTGATATCAAACACCTTTTAAATACATAAGGAAAACTATTAAAATTTATTATTGTGTTTTAATGGTCCTATAAAGTGAACATAAATCTAACTATGACAATAATTATTAAAACAAAAATTTGGACCCAAATCATACTAATGGATTCCCCACAACTATCTTAGAAACCCTCATATGTAATGCATATAATATCAGGAGTGGTAATCCCAGAAATGTTACAAAATTTTTATTTATGAACATGCTATCTGATCAAGATATAAATATTCACTAAAAGTGAAAAAATGATTTGATTTCTTATTATGATCAAATATAACCAAAATATCATTTTTTCAATTAGATTTTATGTAGAGTTTGATAATGAAATCCATGGTAGTTTTCTTATATGTATATTTTTATAGTTAATCATTGTAACATTCCACTATAATTTGATCTCATAGAATTAAATTTCCAAAACACCATTCACCAAGATATATACACAATAATATCCCTATTTATGTTATAGAATCCAATATTTTTTTATGATCTCTACATATTATTCTAAAATTAGGATTATTCAAGATTATAGAACTATGGTCTTCCTTAAATATCATTTTTAACTATAGTTTTTATAGAACACATACTAGGTTCCTAAACGATGTCATTCCAATGTGATCATAGTTGCGCTCAGAAACATTCCTCAGATTCTGCTATAATTTCACCTCTTTATTCCACACCTACATCATCATACCCTAAAAGGATGGTTGAATATTTATATATGAATGATAATATATTCTTCTTTTCGTATGTTTTCAATTTCTTATATCTAAAAATCCCAAAACAATAGCCTTATTTCAATCATTGTCATGAAATAGCTACCTTGATTTTTCCAACATATGGCATCAACCACTGTGTTTTCCTTCCCAGGGTGGTAATATATATTAATATTTATAATCATTTATCAACTCCAAAAATATTTTTTATCCTTATTAAATATTCTTTTTATATATCAACTTCAATATGTTATAATTAGTATGCATATCTCATTTTTTATAATATAGACAAATCCACCATATAAATAATAAAAATTTATAACAAAAAACTTAAAATCATCTTTCTAGTTACTTATCTCACTAATTATAAATTAATAAGAGTAATCTATCCCCATAAATTTTACATGAGGATACATCAGAGTTCCTTCAATGTCGGATCACTATTTATCAGAAACCATTCACCTCTATTGGGTATTATATTCATAGGTGTTCCGACTAACCTTCACTTAAGATACTTGAAATTATCCTCCCATTTATCAGTCCACATGAACATGTCCCACTTTTTAGTAAATATGGTTAATTTATTAGATAGACATGTAAATTATCTAATAAATATTCAGTAGTATTCATCCAATCAAAAACACTATACAAATTGATTACAATGATTTTTCCTGGTTGTTACTGAATAACAACTGTCATTCAAGGATACACTAATATACTCACACATCAGACTATATGACTCTATAATAAAACTATATGAATCCAAAAGTTAATCTTTTTAAAAATAGATTATATGTTTTCCTTCATCAAAGACTTCAGCAAAATCCTCAAATGTTATACTGAATCTTTCTAGCTATATAAATATTTTAAAAAATAATATATAAAGACAATCATGAAATTATTGAGGTAATCTGTATAGAATATATTAATTAAATATATAATAATTTCATGAGAAATTCTGGGTCCAAATGGAATTACTATAAATTCAAAATGATAATATCTCATGTGGAATGATTCGTTTGGTACTTTCTCTTTCTTTACCCATAGTTGATAATATATAAAACAAAGATCAATCATAAAGAAATATTGATCTCCTAATAAATGAAAAAACAGAACATCGATACTAGTAGAAGATACTTGTTCATAATATTGATATTTTTATGTTCATGTTAATCAATGAAAGGACACATTGACCCTTCACACTTCTTTACAAAATGAAAAATTTCACGCTATAGACAAGGAAAAGGCGAAATAAGTATATAATATAAAATATTAAGATTACCTAATTGAATCAAATTACATTCAAGTAAAACACCATACATATAAATTTTATTGTTAGGTAGTAATAATACAAATATAACAAAATAGGTTGTGAATAGTGTCCTTTTTATTATCTTCGAGAATTATGGCTTTAAATTCCCTATATGATTTATTCAGATTTGTAATATTTTCTTTTTAATTTTTAATAATAAGTACATAATAGATAGAATGAACACAACAAATTTATAGTGGTTTGAGGAAAAAGATATCCTAATACTCTCTACTAATGCTCTTTCTATGATCTTGGTTAATTTCTCTAGAAATGTCTTGTTATCACAAAACCTCCAATTCCACAACTAAGTACATGTAGTTGATACCATTACAATATTGATAAAATATTGTCTCCAAGTTCATTAATAGGGAACCGACTATCCATCTCTTAATAAATGAAGTTAACACATCACCACAACTTTGTACGTTCATTTTATACTCTATCCAATCAAAAGAGATTTATATGATGATGGTTTGGGTTGATCTTCACATTTATAGAAGTATGAATGAACAGTACATGGATATTATTCTTTATAAATTATAGTCTTTAAGAATGAATAAATTAGATGCACTCCTAGTTTCAGATGATCTTAAATATGTATATCCACTAACAATGGAAGTTATCTTATAACATCATGAGATTATAATATGTTAGTCTCTAAAGTGTACAATCTTCTATAAATAATAGGGTTGATCATTTTTTAAAGAAGATCTATACATGATATTAATGGATATGCAGGCATATTTTTATTAATATTATATCACATGTATCACATGTATATATGATTCGAAAACACTCCATTCATTTAAATAACATTATTTCACCCAAACCGATCAAAGCAAAATTCCTCATAGATCATGAATATTATAATTTTAAAAAATTAAGGTAATTTTTAACATCTATTACGAATTGGAGTGAATTTATCCATTTGGATATTTATCATTAATTTGATCATGATGAGGTTTGAATCATTCATAAAAAATATTTGAATCATTCTATAATCCTAGAAAGACCATTTACAAATTAATTGATATTATTTTCAATTTAAATCACCAATTTTGAATTGGAAAACATAGGGTTCCATCACAAAATAGTGAAATACCAAATGTAGTGTTCAAATATATAGCATTCTTTTTATGAACAGAAGGTTTACCGTGTATGGTTGATCATAAAATTATGGCTTATGATCCATATTTTTTTCTCCCAAAAAAATGGTTCCATACTTATGTGGGGTTCATTAACCAAAAATTCATCTCTTTAAAAACGTATGGTTACATTAAAATGCAAGGTTCGTTAATGATACATTTCTAAAAATGTTGGTTTGATGATCCCAATTTATTATTCTGAACATAGGGTTACTTCCTTACATGTTATTCCAAGTGTAAAGTTTCTTCCTTACATTATTTTAATCAATGTAGGGTAGGAACAATGATTCCATAACATATTAAGATAAATTTAAAACACTTTAAATATTATTCTCGATGAATTAAAAGCACAAGTATAATTCATTAATATATATTGCAATGAATATTAATTTACTAAAATAGACATAAATCAATATCATTAGTAAAACAAATGAGGGTATTAACTAGTTTAAATGGAGGTTTTCCCAATACTTTTATGCCAACAGATTGATCAAACTATTGGCATGCTATATTTAAAGAAACATTTCCCAATGTTTAGTTGAAATTGTAGGAATATTGTTCTTATAACGAAGCTGTACCGATGGATTTATCAAACCTTTGGTAAAAGATTAATTTTTCTTATGTATACCAATGGATTTTTAAAATAGTTGGTAATGATTATACTTCCCTATAACTTTATAAAACTGTTGGGAATATTTTTCCCAAAATACACAGCAAATCGAATTCTCCCATCCATACATGTCTAGCCCTAAACTGAATCTATAATAAATCCCTCTCTTTACATTAAGCTATGAAACTCCTTCCACCATATAGATCCACCTTCAATAAACAATTTTTTTAGCCATTAAAATCAAATATGTAATTCCAACAATAGTTTTAATGTTCTGCATCTATTTTTTTTGTTTGGTGTTTTGACATGGCCTAAGACAATGGTCTGTCCATTCTAGGTCATGGTATATTGAACACATTGATTTTTTTCCTATATTTCTTCTAATGTTCATGTGTCATGATTTTGTGAATCACCTTTATTTTATGTCTTCATAGGCACACCATCTGTGTTGATTTTGTTAACCATAGGAACTAATGGAGGTGCGGGTGAGATGTATCCCCACTTCGAGATGGTAAAATTATTGTTCAGTAATATGGTCTCAATGTGGGTAATGGATATGTGTATGGTCCATGTGATGGGATTTGGGATGGTTGGGGGTATTGGTGTAGGTGTTTTCCCCTTTTTTAGTGGGGTGTTATGGTGGTTTCCATGGACATTGTTTTAATTGAAAGCTGTATTTGCATTTTTATTTAAATTTTTGTATTTAAGGAATAATTGGAAGGGTAGTGATATTGACGATGAATTGGCTTTTGGTTGGGTGATGGGTTGGAATTATAATGTTGGCTTGATTGGGTACACGTAATTTTCAAGTTATTATATGGGTTTTGTCTCCCCTAAACACCCCACACTTCCCCCTGGACACCCCCACCCCCTGGACACCCCACCCCCACCACCCTGGACACCCCCTGGACCACACCCTCCCCATTGGACAACCACAGACCACCCCCCAGAACCACCCACCCCCTCATCCCCTAGACACCTCGCAACCACATAGAAACCCCACAAACACACCCACCCACTAGACACCCACCTCCCATGGACACCCCCTGAACATCCCTCCACCACCTGGAAACCCCCACCACTTAGACACCCCCACCCCTAGACACCCCCACAACTTGGAAACCCCTACCTTGTAGACACCCCACCCACTAGGACACCACCACCCACATGAAAACCCCCACGCCCATGGATAGCCACCACCGCTGGACAAACCCACTATATTGGACCACCCCATGGACACCACCCCTTCGCCTAGACACTCCCACCCCTATGACAACCCCAACCCCCTTGGACACCCCATGGTCACCACCATCCCTATTGGACAACCACCCCCACCCACCCACCCATCCACCCTCTGGATAACCCCACCCTCTAGAACCCCCACCCCTACATCCCATAGACACCTCCCACCCCCATGGACACCCCCAGACACCGTCACCTAGAAACCCCACCAACCCTGGACACCCCCTGGACATCCCTCTACCACCTAGAAACCCCCACCCCATGGACACCCCCACCACTTGGAAACCCCTAACTTTTAGACACCCCAACCCCCAAGGACACCACCACCCACCTAGAAAACCCCCACCCCCGTGGATATCCCCCACCCCCTGGACACACCGACTGTATTGGACCACCCCTTGTACACCACCCCGCAGCCTAGACACAACCACCCCCTTGAGAAACCCTCCCCCTTGGACAACCCCCACCCCCTGGACACCCCCACCACATGACACTATCCCTACCCCAACCATAACACCCCCAGAAACTGCCACCCCCTTGGAGAGCCACTGCCCCCAAGACAGCCCCCCATGGACACCACCCCACCACTGGACAACCCCACCCCCTTGGATAGCCCCCGCCCCCGGGACACCCCCCTCAAACACTCCCACCCCCAAGACACCTCCAATCCCTTGGACACCACAACCCTTTGGATATCCCCCCTAGTCACCAGCCCATCCCGTAGACACCACGACCCCCTGGACACCCCACCCCCAAACTCACCCCATGGAGAACCCCCCACCCCCTAGACACCCGCACCCCTGGACATCACCCAACAATCTGGACACCCCACAAAAAATTCCCTCTCATATATTTATTTGGTTAAACATTATTTTTCCTTTTATAATTACTTCCACGTCTGTTTTCAAATCTAGTAAATGATTCTAATTAAGAAGAGGTGACAAAAAAAGATGATGGACCACAATCGGTGCATGGATGAGATCGGTGTTCCACCACCATTGTCGGTAGAATGTATTTTATTTCAAATATATATATATCGATATATATATAATGTCATGTGATTATTTTTGTTTTAGATTTTTTTGGATCCGCCACTTACGTAACAATTCTTATATTTTGCACTTAGTAGTGGTCCCAGTACCCATGATGTTCATATGAGGCGACGATACGAGAGGTTGGCGATGTAGTCGGCGTACCTGATTACACCCTACCCCTCCCATTGAAAAACCGTCTATACCAGAGTCTAATCCAAATGTGTCGTTAGGGACAAAATGGATATTTATTCCCACAATGTTTTCACCACCCTTTACATAGGAGTATCCTCACCCATCTTTACCATATCTGATGATGATTCCCACCCCCATCTTGCATTTGGCCATCCTTCAAGGCAATATTTATTTAATTCCACTTCTTTCTTTCAGAGCTTCTATATTCCATATTATTCATCTCCTTATCTTCCATGGTCTAACCCTATGTAGAAAAAATTGGGACCCACTATACCTATATAGAGTCTTCCATCAGTTTTTGTAGATCCAACATCACCCATTAATCTGACTGCTACATGTATATTTATAGAACCCCATAAAATTATTATACCATTATTTATATTCAATATATCATGTACAGATAAAATATTTTCATCATTCATATCAGTTAAATATAATAATGGGAGGTGGGGGAGGGGTGTAAAAGCATGCGTGTGGTGTGAAACCGCTGCACACAATTGATAGTGGACCACAATGAAGACAATCAAATGACTGAAAAATGGCAGCAATGTCATAGTTTTTTAGATATTCTTTCCAAATAATCTGATATCATTCCTGTTAGCCTTATCACATATAAAAATTTCCAAATAAGGTGAGGGAGAACACTTGGGAAGAGATATGGGATAAAAATATTCTCTAGTTAATGAAAAATATTACACTTTTTATTCATAATAATGAATATTCTGGTTTCAGTTTTAGTGTAATTTCGTCAATGTTGAGGGTGCATATCCCTCACGTCACTTAAATTTACGTGTGATTTGGAAAGACTATAAGCACGAGTTGTACATTGGCTGACATTGTTGAGTTGGAACACAGTTATATGTGGTGCCTATCATGGATGAATTTTTGAATGAATATTATCAAAAGATGACTACTCTTTAAACAAAAATCCATTTTAAGGTATTAATCACAGTCGATGTACTTAAATGAAAATTTTAATGTTTGGCATTAATGATACCTTTTGTCTTATTGCATTTTATTGAGGAATCATCCAGAATAAAAAAACATTGATGCTAACAAATTCCTCCACATATTGGGATGTACTACAATGTTAGATCATGAGAGGAAGCATGTATGACGGTGGTATATATATTTTCCTTATGACTTTCACTTTCTATTGTTTACTCCATAATTGTTTTATTGATAAAGTTGTCAAATAATTTGAGTTTTGAAATTAATTTTTGGTAACCAATTTTTAATTATGGTTTCTTATATTCAATTTTATTTTAGAGTCTCACATTGAATATTGAAGGACATGTTCCTCATGAAAAATAGTTTTCTTCGAGTATAAGGAAGAAAGAATGAAGTGTAGATAATGAACTGACTCAGCAGCATATTGTAAGTGTTACATTGTTTATTTCAAATTTTTATATCTATTTTATAAATTAATATTTTATTTATAGTTGTAACATTTTTCTTTTAAGGACCTTGATTCCTAAGAACCTGCCAAACTTGGAAAAAATGATTAATTGCATCTAGTGTTGGGTAATGAGAACCATAGTAGAGTACACTGCCGACCTCGGAAGAGTATTTTCCCGAAAAGGTATTGGCCCTCCTCATGTATGAGTTATAGTAATGCAAGGTTCTAGAAGGTTACAGAACATGATGAAAATGATGAAAAATGGTAACAGAGATGGCAGAATTTTCTGTTAGAGAAATCGTTGCATTTATGAAACTACTAGAATGTTTATATACAAAACATACACTAATGTCTAGAATAGATTGTGAGAAATATATGTCATTTATTATTTAAATACATAATGCATAGTTATATGTTCTATTAGTGGTATAAAATATGGAGAGGATGTGGTTGAGGCAGAGGATGAGGGTGAGGAGAAAGCCGATGTAGGGGAAGAGGGAGGGGAAGAGTCTGAGGTGGAGGAGGAGGGAGAGGAGGTGGACGAGGAGGTGGTCGAGGTAGAGTAAGGTGATGATGATGATGGATTTGAGGAGGGGAAGGATGATTCAACCCTACCCTGGACACCCCCACACCCTTGGAAAAACCCCACCCCTAGACACCCCTACCCCTAGACCCTCCACCCACTCAGCAACCCCCAACCCCCTAGACAACCCACACCCTATTAAACATCCCCCTCCCCCTGACTAGACCCCACTTCCCCCTAGACACCCCACACCCCCGGGGAAATATCCACCATCCGCTGGAAAAAACCAACCCCTTGGACACCCCCACACATAGATATCCCCCACATCCCATGGACAACCCCACCCCCTCATCCCCTAGACACCTCGCAACCACATGGACACCCCACAGACACACACACCCACTAGACACCCACCTCCACTGGACACCCCATGAACATCCCTCCACAACCTGGAAACCCCCACCACCTAGAGACCACCACCCCTAGACACCCCCACAACTTGGAAACCCCTACCTTGTAGACACCCCACCCACTAGGACACCACCACCCACATGAAAACCCACACGCCCATGGATAGCCACCACCGATGGACAAACCCACTATATTGGACCACCCCATGGACACCACCCCTTCGCCTAGACACTCCCACCCCCATGACAACCCCAACCCTCTTGGACACCCCCATGGTCACCACCATCCCTATTGGACAACCACCCCCACCCACCCACCCATACACCCTCTGGATAACCCCACCCTCTAGAACCCCCACCCCTACATCCCATAGACACCTCCCACCCCCATGGACACCCCGCAGACACCGACACCACCTAGAAACCCCACCACCCCTGGACACCCCCCTGGACATCCCTCTACCACCTAGAAACCCCCACCCCATGGACACCCCCACCACTTGGAAACCCCTACCTTGTAGACACCCCAATCCCCAAGGACACCACCACCCACATAGAAAACCCCCACCCCCATGGATATCCCCCACCCCTTGGACACACCCACTGTATTTGACCACCCCTTGTACACCACCCCACAACATAGACACAACCACACCCTTGAGAAACCCTCCCCCTTGGACACCCCCACCCCACTCCCTGGATACCACCCCACCCATTAGAAACCCCCACCACATGACACTATCCTTACCCCAACCTTAACACCCCCAGACACTGCCACCCCCTTGGAGAGCCAATGCCCCCATGACAGCCCCCCATGGACACCACCCCACCCCCTTGGATAGCCCCCGCCCCCTGGACACCCCCCCTCGAACACTCCCACCCCCAAGACACACCCAATCCCTTGGAAACCACATCCCCCTAGGATATCCCCCCTAGTCACCAGCCCATCTCGTAGACACCACGACCCCCTGGACACCCCACCCCCAACCCCACCCCATGGAGAACCCCCCACCCCTAGACACCCACACCCCTAGACATCACCCAAAAATCTGGACACCCCCACAAAAAATTCCCTCTCATATATTTATTTGGTTAAACAGTATTCTTCTATTTATAATTACTTCCACAGTTGTTTTCAAATCTAGTAAATGATTCTAATTAAGAAGATGTGACAAAAAAAGATGATGGACCACAATCGGCGCATGGATGAGATCGATGTTCCACCACCATTGTCGGTAGCATGTATTTTATTTCAAATATATATATATATATATATATATAATTTCATGTGATTATTTTTGTTTTAGATTTTTTTTGGATCCGCCACTTAGGTAACAATTCTTATATTTTCCACTTAATAGTGGTCCCAGTACCCATGATGTTCATATGAGGCGACGGTACGAGAGGTTGGCGATGTAGTCGGCGTACCTGATTACACCCTACCCCTCCCATTGAAAAACCATCTATACCAGAGTCTAATCCAAATGTGTCGTTAGGTACACAATGGATATTTATTCCCACAATGTTTTCACAACCCTTTACATAGGAGTCTCCTCATCCATCTTTACCATATCTGATGATGATTCCCACCCCCTTCTTACATTTGGACGTCCTTCAAGGCCATCTTTATTTAATTCCACTTCTTTCTTTCAGAGCTTCTATATTCCATATTATTCATCTCCTTCTCTTCCATGGTCTAACCCTATGGAGAAAACATTGGGACCCACTATACCTATATAGAGTCTTCCATCAGTTTTTGCAGATCCAACATCACACATTGATCTGACTGATACATGTATATTTATAAAACCCCATAAAATTATTATACCATTATTTATATTCAATATATCATGTACAGATAAAATATTTTCATCATTCATATCAGATAAATCTAAAAATGGGAGGTGGGAGAGGGGCGTAAAATCATGCATGTGGTGTGAAACCGCTGCACACAATTGATAGTGGACCATAATAAAGACAATAAAATGACGGAAAAATGGCAGCAATGTCATAGTTTTTTAGAGATTCTTTCCAAATAATCTGATACCATTCCTGTTAGCCTTATCACATATAAAAATTTCCAAATAAGTTGAGGGAGAACACTTGGGAAGAGATATGGGATAAAAATCTTTTCTAGTTAATGAAAAATATTACACTTTTTATTCATATTAATAAATATTCTGGTTTCAGCTTTAGTGTAATTTCTTCAATGTTGAGGGTGCATATCCCTCGCGTCACATAAATTTACGTGTGATTTTGAAAGCTTATAAGCACGAGATGTACATTGGCTGACATTGTTGAGTTGGAACACAATTATATGTGGTGCCTATCATGGATGAATTTTTGAATGAATATTATCAAAAGATGATTACTCTTTAAACAAAAATCCATTTTAAGGTATTAATCATAGTTGATGTATTTAAAGGAAAATTTTCATGTTTGGCATTAATGATACATTTTGTCTTATTTCATTTTATTTAGGAATCATCCAGAATAAATAAAAAAAACATTGATGCTAATAAATTCCTCCACATATTGGGATGTACTACAATGTTAGATCATGAGAGGAAGCATGTATGACGGTGGTATATATATTTTCCTTATGACTTTCACTTTCTATTGTTTACTCCATAATTGTTTTATTGATAATGTTGTCAAATAATTTGAGTTTTGAAAATTAATTTTTGGTAACCAATTTTTAATTATGGTTTCTTATATTCAATTTTATATTAGAGTCTAACATTGAATATTGAAGGACATGTTCCTCATGAAAAATAGTTTTCTTCGAGTATAAGGAAGAAAGAATGAAGTGTAGATAATGAACTGACTCAGTAGCAGATTGTATGTGTTACATTGTTTATTTGAAATTTTTATATCTATTTTATAACTTAATATTTTATTTATAGTTGTAACATTTTTCTTTTAAGGACCTTGATTCCTATGAACCTGACAAACTTGGGAAAAATGATTAATTACATCTAGTGTTGGGTAATGAGAACCACAGTAGAGTACACTGCCGACCTCCGATGAGTATTTTCCCGACGAGGTATTGTCCATCCTCATGTATGATTTGTAGTAATGCAAGGTTCTATAAGGTTAAAGAACATGATGAAAATGATGAAAAATGGAAACAGAGATGGCATAATTGTCTGTTAGGGAAATCGTTGCATTTATGAAACTACTAGAATGTTTATATACAACACATCCACTAATGTCCAGAATAGATTGTGAGAAATATATGACATTGATTATTTAAATATATAATGCATAGTTGTATGTTCTATTGGTGGTATAGAAGATGGAGAGGAGGTGGTTGAGGTAGAGGATGAGGGCGAGGAGAAGGCCGATGCAGGGGAAGAGGGAGGGGAAGAGTCTGAGGTGGAGGAGCAGGGCGAGGAGGTGGACGAGGAGGTGGTCGAGGCAGAGTAAGGTGATGATGATGATGGATTTGAGGAGGGGAAGGATGATTCACCCCTACCCTGGACACCCCCACACCCTTGGAAAACCCCCACCCCTAGACACCCCTACCCCTAGACCCTCCACCCACTCAGCAACCCCCAACCCCCTAGACAACCCACACCTTATTAAACATCCCCCTCCCCCCCCCCCCCGACTAGACCCCACTTCCCCCTAGACACCCCATACCCCCCGGGAAATATCCACCATCCCCTGGAAAAAACCAACCCTTGGACACCCCCACCCATAGATAGCCCCCCCATCCCATGGACAACCCCACCCCCTTCGACAACCCCCTACCCCTATACATCCCACAACCCCCTAGAATCCCCCACCCCTAGTCACCCCCACCCACATGGACACCCCACCCCCTTGGATAGCCCCACGCCCACCTAGACATGACCACCCCCTTAGAAATCCCCCACCCCAAGACACCCCACCCCCATTTAAATCACCCATGGACACCCCCGCACACCCTAGACTCCCACACTATGTGGGACCCCCCCCCCCCCCCTCCCCCATATAGCCCCCACCCCCTGGACACCCGCCACTCGCTTAGATAGCCCATACCCATGGACACCCCCACATATTTGGACACCCCCACACCCCCTATACACCAACACCACATTGGACAACCACACCCCCCTGAACACCTCTCACACTATTAGACACCCCACCCCCTTGGACACCGCCAACCCCTGTAAACCCCCACCCCCTAGACACCCCCACCCCATTGGAAAAAAACTAACCCTAGACAACCCCTGGTAAACCTCACCCCCTGGACACCCTCCACCCACATTGGATAGCCATCACACCCCCGGATATCCCCTTAAACACCCACATCCCGATGGACAGCCCCCCACACCTGGACACCACAACCCCATGGAAACCCCCACACCCTGGACACCTCCACCCCCTAAAAAACCCACCACCATAGACATCCCACCCTCCCACATCACCCTTTACATTCCCTACACCCTAGACACCCCACCCTTAGACACCCCACCCCCTAGGACATCCCAATACCCCATGGACACCCCTCCCCCATAGAAGGCCCCCACCCCTTGGATGCACCCACACCCTAGACACCCCCACCCCCTAGTCACCCCCACCCCCTTGAACAACCCCCACACACCTCAACACCACCTAAACAACCCTACCCCTTGGACATCTCCATATCCCCCACCCATGGCTACACCCCCCCCCCCCCCCCCACAACAGCCACCACCCCTGGACTCCCCCACACCCCTAGACACCCCCACCCCTAGAAACCCCCTGGACCACCCCCATCCCCCCCCCCCCCCCCCCCCGTAGAAATCCCCCACCCCTTGGACACCCCTACCCTCTTGGGCAACCCCGCAACCCCTTGGACAGTCCCCCACACACCTGGAGACCCTCGTCCCATTGGTGACCCCCCACCCTCAGGCACCACACCACCCCTCTAACACCCCTCACCCCCAAGACACCCCCACACCTATGGACATCCCCCACCACCCATGGACACCCCCTTACCACCCCACCCCCATGTACCTACCCCTTGGACAACCCTAGACACCCCCAACCAATTTTGACAACTCCCCTCCCCAACTCTAACCCCTTGGACAGCCACCCCACACGATGGATCAAATTTTCACATGTTTTGTTTATAGAGATCTTGGTTTTAAGTGGGTTCTAGTTTCAATTTGTGTATTTGTTTGGGTGTATTGGTGTTATAATGAATTCTGTATAGTGTATTATAATTTCATTTCTTTAATTCTGATGAAATACTATTTAGATCATATTTCTATTCATTGGTGTTATTTTTAATTATGTATAGATAATTAAAATTATTGGTAATTTCACACATATTTGGCGGTAATTAATTATGAATTTTTTATAGGGTTTTTATTATTGTATTTAATTTCACAAGGGGTGGTGGTACTTCCACCTATTGTAGATTTAGTAACTATTTTCCAACATTTTCATAGTCGTTGGTATAGATGTGAAAATTGAATCTATACTAATGGTTTCGTCAAAATGTTGGTATTGGTATATAAAAATGGATTATAAACCATTGGTATAGACCTATTAAATAAATTGTTACCAAGAGATTCTATAAACTGTTGGTAAATGTATTTACCAATGGTTCAAAAAACTATTGGAATTTATATGAATGGAGTTACATTGCAATAGTGTAAACCCATTGGTAAAATTTTCTTCCAACAGTTAAATAAAATTATTGTTCTATTGTGATATAAAATTTAATATCCCAACAGTTTGTGAATATCCATTGGGATATGTCTATCCCGACAGATTATTTTCCTATTGTTTGGAAACCAATTATTATATATTATAGCAACAGTTGTCAAGCTTATTCCCATAGTTTAAAACCATTATTATATCATAGATTTCGAGTAGTGATTTGTGAGCATGAAAATAAATAATATTTATATATTATTATTGAGACAATATAAGTCCAAAATTATCCCCCTTTTATAAGAAATAATAACACAAAAAATAACTAATAGAAAATATATAATTTTTTAAACACATAAAAATTATAATTTTGATTTAAAAGTAATATTTCGATTAATAATACATTTGAAGGATATGTTGAGCAATTTTTTTGTCTTTAGACAATTTTCCCCCTATTTCTAATATCAAAATGATAATATATGAAAAGGACTATGACACTTTCAATTTTTCTCAGTGCAATAAATGAATGTTCATATTGGAATATTTGGATAAATTTGACTTAGGTTCTTGTAGTATAGTTAAACATATAAGAAAATATATAAATAAAGTGATCAAATGAATATTTATTTGAAAAAAATTTAAAAATATATTTTAGGATTCGGATTAAGGAAATAGGTTAGGTTGCCAGTCTGGTAGTATGTGATAGGGTGTGGTTAGAGGTGGTTTTTGGTGCTGGTTCTAATGAATCTTAAGCTGCATGAAAAAAACTATTTCAAATCTATTATTTGAGCAAGGAATCCATCTATTATAATTTTTCCCATCATTCGTAACAAAATTCATGAATATTTTCTAACATTCAAAATTTAAATCAAACTGCATTTCAAAAAGTCAAAAAAATCTATTCTAATGGCAAGAAATGTGCTAGTTTATCATTGAACTTATTCTGTAGATTCCTAATGCTCGGTCCACTTAATGTTAGTTTCATTAAAAAAATTTCTGGATTGTATTTAAATAATCACAATGTTTTAATTTTTCACTAATGATTTTTACTCATGACATTCATTTCTTCTATTGTATATTTGATAGCTTGAATCATTGTGATCATATTTTGTGAATCTAGAGGGGTAAAAGATGAATCTTTTGACTATTTGATAATTCAATTAATAGATTCAAATTGACTTCCCATGTACAATTTCAAATCTAAAAATATATTTTCAAAAAATATTATGATTATATATTGGCAGATTTATCCAACATTTATTTTTTAAATTCATCAAAATAACTTTTTGAAATAAGAATCTCTCAAATTTTTAGAAGCTAAATCTAAACAGACTCTAATTCCATCCTTAGAATAAATGAATTTCACAAATCATAAAAAATAATTCTATTCTTACATCTCTGGTAGGATACTATAATTCCCTTCTAGATCCATGTTAAATTCAACTTCAAGATCATGAATTTTATTAGTAAGTCAATATGATGTCCCTTCATCTGGATTCATTGACTGATTAGAAACCCCCATAATAAAAAAAACAATTAGCATGAAATTTTATGTAGACTTCTCACTTGAACAGTAAATACCATCAAGGTCCATTGTCCTACCTCCAGAAATCCATGTAGTGCATTCTGTATAAAGACCAAGGACATAGATCGATTGATTCTTATTGATCTTACTGGTCTGAGAGACTGATTTTTTAAATGTTAATCACTTTGAGAAACTTATTCTTTTCAAGTTTGATGAATAATATCCTAAAGATCTTTTTACTGGCTCCCTACATGTTGATCATTAGCATGATAAGGTTCAACCAAATTAACTGAATGAGTTTCCTCTCTATATCATAACACTAGATCATCATGATGGGGTTCTTATTTGTTCTAGGTTTTAAAACATGTTCCTCCTGAAATTTTTTTTCTTATGACACTTCTTTAGTTAAATCATTATCATCATATAGAAACATTCTCTTGGTCGCCTGAGCAACAATAGATTATTCAACATCTTAATCTCCAAAATTTCTTTTCCACCCATAAGAAAAATATCCTTATTTCTATTTGTTATCAGCACTAATTGGAATTATTTTTCCATTCACTAAACTCAAAATGAAACTAAATATCCAAATATTACCATCATTCAATACATTTATGTGATGTCATTTCACTTGGGAATAAAAAATTCGAATAATGTATTTCTAAAAAATATTAATAGAATGTATCATTCTAGAAGGATAAAATTATATTCTTGCATTTGATTTTAAGAAATAACTATGATATCTTATCTTATTTTTAGGAAAATTAAACATTATTAAATTGATATACAAAACCATAATATACATGTCTGGGTATAAAAGATTATTCATCTCAACATCCCTTTGAGAAATAACAACTTGAATGAGCTTAACTAATATAATTTGGTTTTCCTCAAGATCCTTAACTTAAATAATCATTATTTTTTTAACAAAAAATAAAATAAATTATATATTATGATTTGTGATCATGATTTATAATGTATTGATGATTAAATTAGAAAAATACATCATGAGGTCATTTTAAAATTTGAGAAATTTCGACTAAGGATATCTGAAAATCCTTATCTTCTATTAGATAGGATATTGTATCTTGTAATTTACCACAACTAAATTTAAGAATTATAAACATATTAATTATTTATACCTCATAAATAAAATCTATATTTTTTTAATTGAATAGAAATTCCAATCCTTGTAATTCTAGATCCATCTTGAGTAGATTGTTCATGTCATAAAAATAATCATAATTGAAAAACATCCCTTGATGAATCATTCAACATGGAACATGTAGATTCATTTGATCACTTGGTTAACCTTCGTCAGTTATCTTGGTAATCATCATTTAGAGAATCTTATGGTTGAAGGATTTGGATTCTATGTTTTTGGGAAAATATGAGGGTTTTGGGAGGCCAAACAGTTCAAAACCGAAAAAGTAAGGAATGTTGAAGGGTTTCTTGATGGATGATGACATGTTATGGTTTCCCAAGCCGATTGCATAGAGTGATACATAAATTTTAATATTTTTAAAACACGTGATTTAAAACTGAAATTTGAAGATAAATTATTTAAACAAATAAAAAATACAAATAAACATTAAATGAAATAATATTAAAAGAGAATAAACAGAAAAAATAACAAAAAATTTAAATGAATAAAAATGATAAATAAATTAATTTAAAACATTTATCTAAAATTATATAACCCTAACTCAACAATAAAAAAATGAAAACATGTATTGGGAAGGGTATTAGTGAAAATATTAGCTAATTGATTTTCTGTATTAATAATTTCTAAAGATATAACATTTTAATAAATACGGTATCTTAGAATATAATGCATTATATCAATATTCATTGTTTAAGATTAAAATATAATATTTTTTGAAATATTTATAGTACTATTTTTGTCACATAAAAGAGGTATATTATTAAAATTTAGTACATATCCATGTGTAGTGATTGTTATGCACAATACATGTGCCCAAAAACTGCCAGCTTAAATTTATTCTGCCTCATTTATTGAAAGGGAAAATTTGGGATGTCTCAAAATTGACCATGATACTAAATATTTCCATGAAAAGTTATAGGTTCATGAGGATATTTTTTTATCCAATCTACATCCTCCAAAAAATGTATCAGAATATGAAATTAAATTAAAATCAAATGTTATGAGGTTAATGTGATATTAAGAATTAGTTCCTCTTAAATATCTAAAAATTATTTTAATAGATGTAAGATGAGATTATTTTGGATTTGACTAAAATCTATCACATAAGCATTCAAATAACATAATGAATTTCCTTATAGAAATTAGATATAACAAAAAACAGTCATTCCTTTTTAAAACATATAACTGGTTTTCGGGATTCATTCAAATCATGTTTTATATGTTAAGCATGGAAGTTTTATATATATTTCAATTATCAAATCTAATCTTTTTCAATAAATCAATAATATATTTTCTATAATTTAAAAATGTTCAAAAATATTTTTGGTATTTTTTAAAATCATAAAAAGAAAATATACCCTTCCATCTGACTCATTTAATATTATTTTTGCTTTTATTTTTTAGAAATTATTTCATTGATTTTAATTTGTGGAACTAAAAATAACATCATCAATAAAAATTTTTTTGTAATAAAATATTATAACAAATTAATTTCATAAAAAGATTTAAATCTTCTAATCCAACAGTAAATATAATTTTCATGTGAAATGAAATTAATCATTTGTACCATGCTTTAGGTGCTTCTTTAAGACCATATAGATCTTTAGTATATTAAAAATACACTTTGGATTTTGAGAAATATTCGATCTAGGAGGTTGTTCAACATAAACCTAATACATTAAATATACATTTAAAAGGGATGATTAAACTTCAATTTGATATAATATAAAATTCATATGGGTCTTTATTTTCAAGGACTTTCAACTGAATCCCATACTTTTTTTCATTTGAAATCAATTATTCTTAATAAATTTCTATCATCCAAGATTCTTTTTCGAAGGATTCATTAGTAGATATATGATCTACCTAATATAGAAAGAATGAAAATTTGGTATATATTCTAACAGATATTTTAGTTATATTTACCCTATCCAGGTTCCCTATAATAGTTTCTAATAGATTGTTCTTTATGCTTCGTAACATTCTTGGAAAGATAGTTTTCTGATATTTATTTTTATGTTCTTATGAAAAGAACTAAATTTTATTTATATGTTTATCATATTTTTCTTTACAGTTTTAGGGTCTCAGGTTTTCTATGGTTTCTTTAATTTCATTAGTTTGATCATTCTATTTAATAAATTGTCCAGTTTCATCAAACATTATATGAACTAATTCTTCCACAATCCTTGAATTTCAATTAAACACTATATAGGATTTATAGATAGAATAATATAATATAAATATTTTTCATCAGCTTTTGGATTGAACTTTCCATGGTTTCCTATATTATTCATGAAACGAACTTTCAATCCCAAAACATTAAAGTTTTTCACTTTTCAGTTTTTGTTATTCTAAAGCTCATAGGGGTTCTATTTTTAAAATATGCCTTATTAAAACAATTTTTATTATATTGAAAGATATTTCTATAATTTCTTATCAAATATAGTTATTAAAATTATATTCATTTGTCATAGTATATTCCATTTCAGGAATTTTTATATTTCTCGTATATATAATTCTATTTTATTGTTGTGTTCTTGGTGGGGTGCCATGTGTTGAATCCTAGGTTTGAGGTAAAATAATTAAATTCATGATTCTAAAATTCTCCACCATGATCATTTCCCAATTAAATTAATTTGAAAACATCTTCATATTGAAGAATCTTTTAAAAATATTCAAAAATCTTGAATACATCAATTTTTTGTTTTTAGAAATTATACACAAGTAAATTTAGAATAACACTCAACTGAAAAATGTACATATATTTTAACAGCTAAAAATTCTACACTATAAGGTCCAAAAAAATCCATATGGATATGTTATAAAGGTTTAGATGTCGAATTCTTGGTCATATAATTGAAGGAAAATATGTTATGTTCTCTAATTTGGAATGCATCATAGAATATATCAATATCAAATTAATGAAAAAAATAAGAAACTAATTGTATCTAAGATTATTTATCTAAAAAATATATATTACAATAAAAAAGCATCATATTATAGATCCTTGACTCAATTGTCATAGAGGATAAAAATTTGCATTATTTTTATACATGAAATTTAAATCCAAAGTATAAGCATTTGCAGTTCTTCTAGAAATTATTTTAAGCAATTTATATATATATAAAGGGCAAGAATTGTTAACAAACTAAACACATTGTCGATCATCAAAAAGTTGAAATATAATTATATGTTTTTGTATAATCCCTTACACATATAGTTTTTTTTTATTGATATTGTTTTTAGATCTCCAACAGTTCCAACTGAAACTATCCATTATTTTCATTATAAAAAAGTGACTATACCTCAATCTATTAGAGTTAATGCATTGAAATTTGATGAGTCTCTAATTGTGTGTGTGGAACATTGAATATCCATATATGATATAGCATTATTAATAATATGTCCCTTATCATTCTAAATAATTTAACCTTTGATTTTGTTTTGGTACCCAAATTTTCTTGGGTACAGTACTGTCTACAAACTGGGATCTGGGAATACAATTTTGCATATTTTTTAAATGATTTACAGCACATCTTAAGAAAACATTTAGAAAAAAATAATTAATACCATTAATATAATTATTATTTAAATTATAGTTTCCATTGAAATGAAAATTTTTTGTACAAAAATAATAGGTAGAACTTTTTTAATCGAGAACAAACTAATTCTTATCATTTTTTGATTTTTCACCTTTTCTTATTATTCCATATTATTCAATTTTAATTATAATAATTCTATGAATTTAATTTAAATATTGTTTACTTTAGTTCAAATAGAAGAAGTAATTTTATAATAATCTACCTCATCTAGAAATTATTTAATCATTTTTTCATGACCAATACTATTTGTTGATGAAAAATATAATTTTTCAACTAGCTCTTTATGATGTTTTATAATAGTATTAGTTTCACTTAAAAAAATTGTGAGTATTTTTAATTTTTTTTATTATTATTTAATAAGGAACAATATCTCTCTTATAACATTGAATACTGATAAACCAATTTATCATTAGATTAACTATTAGAGTCAATGGTCGTGGAATAAAAAGATTGTACCTATTCTTCCACAATATTTATAAAGCACATATTGGTTTTGAGATTTTTTTTTCTCTTTCCCTAAATCATATTTTTAAGAGTTTCTAGAGATAGAAGATACACTCCATTTAGCTTTCTTTACTATTTTTCATTTATTCTCATAGTCATCATCTATCAAATATTTTTTTTATCCATCTTATTTCATCTTTCAGTTAATGGAAATCATGTTTTATGTGACCCAATATTTTCATTCACATAATCATACTTCTCTAAGTTATTTTTCTCCTTCCTAATTATTTTTCTGAATCCTTGATTCTTATTGTAGAGTTTTTTGAACATTCTGGACCCCTGAGCCAGTTCTATTTTACAAATTGAGGAATATTAAAAAAAGAATTTGTCTTCTATTATTATGAGATGTTACTTTCATTGAAATGTTTTTTCATTTCAATAAAATATTATTATTTAGAATTTATGCATCCATTTATACTTCATACGTTATCAATGTTCCAATCAGTTCCTTTATAGTCAATTTTCATGACAGGTGTTGATTTCCGAATAACATCAGATATTACATTCCACATAGTGGGAAGTACTTTTAGTACATTTATACATGATATAATTGGCTTATGGGATCTCCAATTTCAATCATATTTCTAATAAACATGGATTACCATAAATTAATTTGTGTCAATATTTCACCATAAAACATTCTAATGGTTTTAAACATTATCTTAGCAATATCATATATCATTTATCATAAATTTTCCATTCTTTCATAAGAAAAAATAATATTTATCCACATCTCAAATGTTGTATGACATTGTGAAACATTGTTAAACTCATTAGGATAATGTTCATAATTGATATCATTCATTTCATTTGAATTGATTTCATATTCAGGTAATATTTCAGAATTCCACATCTCTATTTCTCTAAGTATCAAATATATATTGATTATCATTGAATAAAAATTGAATCCAATATTCTTCACATATATAATCATTCTAGATTACCAAGAACCATAATTGATTATATGAAAGTATGAAGTATGAATTATAGACATTCCTTTATTCAGATCATCCATTGACATCTAATTTTTATAGACCAAATACAATTGAACATGTTATTGATTAATTAAAAAAATCTATCCTATAAAAGAAATTGTTTATTCAAAGAATAAAAATATAACACAAGAAGGGATTAATTGATCTTTCTATATAATCTACCAAATTTACTGATTTAAAATACCTTTTTGAATTATTCAAATGTCAACCATTTTATTTTGTAATATGAATGTGTAGAGGATAACATAAAGAAATAAAATATCATATTTATAGTGGTTTAGGTAAAAAAGATCCCCATGTCCACTCCAACAATTCTCTCTTTGCGATCCTAGTGAATTTCACTTGAATGGTCCTCTTATCACATGACCTTAAAATATAAAATGGTGTAAATGTATGTGAATCCATTGAAATATATATAAAATAGGGTCTTCTGGATCATTAACAATAAACTAATTATCAAAAAATTAATATAATAAGTAATCACATCACACTCAACTGAGTGCGTGATGTTGTGTCTCTAATGAATAACAAGTGATTGATTTTTTGATGGTTCGTGTTGACCTTTAATGATGTAGTTGTTGTAACTAATATTATATTGATATTTTTCTTCATAAATGAATGTCTTCATGAAATAATAATTCTGAATTGTTCATGGATAGAAGTAATCTTAAATATGAATATCAACTAATAGTAGTAGTAATCATACCCAATCATGATGTTAAAATATGTATTTCTCTAATGTGTAGCCTATTTTAAAAATAACAGAGTGGATCATTATTTTGTCACAGATGTGTAAAAGATATTCACTAGAATATAGTCATATTTTTATAAATATTTTTCTACCCATATCACATGTATATATTATTTGATAATACTCTATTCATATAGAAATCATTCTTTTGTCCAAAAAGTTCCAATGAAAATACATGATATATCCCCAATATTTAAATTAAAAATTACTCTAGGGGATTCCTAACATGACTTAAGAATATGAGTGAATTACTCTATATAACTATTGTTTTTAATCGATCATAATTAGTATTGAATCCGTAATAAAAGTTATTTTAATCATCCTATAATTCATACAAAACTTTTGTTGAAATATTGGATAAATTATTGAATTTAAATATCTGATATTGAATTATCAAACACAGGGTTCCTGCAAAAAAATACCAAATGTAAGGATTAACAATATTGCATTCATTTTCTTAATGTGAGGTTGACAATGTGATTTTGACCGTAAAATTAAGGTTGATAATACTTATATTTTCCTCTCAAATGTATCCTTCCAAAATTACATAGGTTTTTTTAACAATAAATTATTCTATTAAAAATGATATGGTTATTTAAACATACATTTTTTATAGCATTGGATTTATGATCCATACATATTGATCTAAACATATTGTTCAGTCCTTACACATTATTCTAATCATAGGCTATATTCTTTATGTTATGTTTATAAATATATGGTATGAATAGTGTTTCCATAATATGTTCAGACACATTACGAACACTGTAAGAAATATTTATTGGGATGTAAAAGCTTTAGTATAATAATAGAATAAACATAATAATTAATATTAATTTTTTGAAATACACTTAATGTAATGACATTAGTAAAACAAACAAGGGTATTTATTGGCCTCAAAATCAATATAATTTTTAATGTATTATTGAGACAATACATGTCCAACGGGTATATGAGTAATGAAATAATTAAATCCATGATTAAAATAAAATGAATTTCTAAGAGAAATGTAAATTATAGTGATCATACTAATGTGATTTTTTGAAGTGAAATATAAGGATATCAAAATTAACTAGAGAAAATATATGATCTTTGGTTTGTAAATAATAAATATTGTTATAGAAAATAATATTTTTTAGATAAATAATGAAAATGGATGTGAAATAATAAAATAATATTTTGGTAATGAATATTTTTAAATGAATTTAATATTTATTGTAAAATATGATGTACATAAAATGGTAATTGAAACAGGAAAATATAATAACATCATATATGTTCATAATAAACATTTCTTTAGTCTTTTTACATATGAATATAAAAGCTACCCATTTCAAAAAAGATAATAAATACTCATTTATGCCCTAGAAAATTTTTAGGTAAATAATTAAATATGTTTTTATAACCCAATTGAGTATTTAATAAAGAATTTGGTAAAACAAGTTCGAAAAACATGGAAATAAAAGAAAAATATACCAAATAAATAATTTAAATAAGATGTAATTTTCTTATAAACACTTATTTAGATGAATAAAATAAAAAAGAGAGGAAATTATAGAAAAAAAATGTAGAAACTTCTCTAATATCTATAGGATAACAAAAATAAATATACTACATGTAGTGTATATTTTATGAGTTATTTATAAAAAATTCAATCATAATGAGAATATAAAATAAATCTTATCCTATTTAATAACAGTTAAATTGAAACCCTATGAAATATTAAAATTTAATCAAAAAATAAATAATAATGATTAGGTAGACATTAATTTTAAATTCAACAAAATAGAAATATTTAAAACACATAATTTTAATTAGTTTGTAATACATAATATTACACAATCGAGTGGAAATTCAGATGATATCTATTACCTCAGGTTTTACCTTCCTCAAGGGTAGTCTAAAATCTTGTATAATACATTTTAATTTATAATACTTATATAAATTATTCAGTTACATACTTATAATCTCATATATGATGAACATATAACATTTCAATAACCATTAATTAAAAATAACTTGTTAAATATGCAATTTTGGGTCTTAACTAATTAATTTTTAATGAGATTTTTTTATTTTTAATACATTAAATAATTATATATTTTTGTAAAATAATCTACATAATGTTATGAATAATTTAAATTTCATATATTTTCATTATATACATATTTAAATTCCACCATGAAATATATAGTCAAAAAAAATTTATACTATTCATTGACACATTAGACCACACATACACATGAATGTTATTTTGACATATCGATGAATGGAATAAAAAAATGAAAATAATAATTCACAATTAAATAAAAATTATTATATCATATAAAAATTTTATATACATTAAATTATTCATTATTACCATCTATGTAAATCAGAAATGAAAAACATACCCCATCCCTTCCTGGATGTGTTAATCCTTGCATACACATGAAAAGTGTTTACATCTTAAAAATGATTTTAAATTAAAAAGGTATATATATAATTTTATAATTATATATGAAAAATTATTTCATAATATAAAAAATCATCATTATTTTAATCATTATAAACTACCATGTAAAATCGTGAGGAAAATTAACTACACCGCCACACAGAGTAGGTGAGACTTACATATGTGTGGGAGATGTTTTCAATTATCATGGGATTAAAAAGAAGTATAAATTGGTTGTACCATAATATTTATTATATCATAAAATATTTTATAAAATAGATTTATTATTTCAAGATTATTTCCAGTAATTTTTATTAAATATAAAAGAAATATACTTGTAATAGTTTGTAAACATTAATAACCATTATTATATAGACTTATATTTTATTACATTTATGAACCCATGTAATGGTGTTTAAAGAACAACTAAAACCAAAAATCATCGATAGATAAGTGGATATGATAATTTAGAATATTTATTTCAATATAGAATGCTCAATTTATTTTAATAAAAAGATAAATGGGGTTTCATTTTATAAGTGACAGGAGGGGAACATTTGAAAATTCATGATATATTATATAGTAATGTGTCCAAATAATTTGAAATGGTTCAATAATAGATTGTATTTATTAAAAAATTTTATGATCTTATAATAACCGTCCACTGAAATATTCATATGTTTATATGTCATTTTAAATTTGATCCATCAGAATAACCATTGGTTATTAAATTTAAACCTTAACCTTGGTAGTGACTTTTCAAATAATTATTAGCTATAATTTCACTTATAAAATGAAAATTGGAGTATGAATGTCCAAGATATGAATATTTTGATGATATATTATCCCATTGGTCATCAATTATTAATTATTAAGATTTTATATTATTTATTTAATATTTATTCAAAAAATAACATTAACGTAAATGTTGACACTATTAACTTTATGTGAAATCATATACGGAATGATAAAGATATAATTCAAAGAAAATATATTAAATCATCTCAAATTGGATATATTCACCTATAGAGTTTTTCAAAAAAAATCACTAAAATTATCATAGTTTTAATATTTAGAAAAATAATTTTTTATTATTCTATTAATTGAATAAATTTTTTCTCATCATTTCATAAGAATATAATGTAATTATTAATTAACTAAAATTTAAAATTAAATTTCCATGATAATAAAATAACACTTCTTTCAATTGAATATATAAAAATAAACATTCCCTGGTTTTATCCAAATAAAAAAATATTAAATATATTATTGTCAAGAATGTGGTAATTTTTACTTAAATTATTCCAGTAATAAAAATTTCAATATCAAATAAAAATGGAACATTCTATCCATATTTTCTAGAAATGGGTAAAAATTTATTTAATTTATTATTCCAAAGGGATATAGTCGGGTGTTATATAAATTTTCAGGCCTTGCCCTAATTTTTAACCCAATTTCATATGATGTATACTTACTGAGTCAATAAATATACGCCATTGTTTCTATAATGATAAAATCATAATGTTAAACTATTTACCTACTTTCTAATTCCTAATTAAAATTATTTAATAATTCTTATGAAAACGGATTCTTAAAATTTGTATAATTAAATTTATAAAAAACAGAAAAATGCAAAGAAGATTTGTTTTTTTTTTAAATTATGTTTTTAATATAGAAATAGGCTTACATAAAAATATAGTATGATTATAAATCTAATATAATTAATTAGATTATTTTAAACAAAATTGTTCATATTTTAATGTTGATTTATATTCCAAAATTTATGTAGGTTTCCGAATAAAATAAATGATTATTTTAGATAACTCTATATTTTTCACTATTCCATAAAAATAAAACATCTTGGAAAAATCCAAAAACATTTAAAAAAGATTATATTTAGAGGATAAACTAAGAAAAATGATATAATTTCAAATAATAATATTTTAATTAGTTTCTAGGGGTTTTTTATATTCATTGTTGTGTTTGAAGTATGCTGTCAAAAAAGTATTTAAAGATAAATATATCATATAATCTTATGTTATTACAAAATAACATATAATAAAACTAGTGGTGGAAATTTAATTGGTTAAATAAGAATGGTATGCCATTAAATAATATATTTCTCAACGAGGACAATAATATGAAATATTGAGGTTTTATGATGAAGAAACCTTCTGATGCATTAATGGATTGGATGATTATTAGGATGAATCACTTGAATGTTATGGATGATAAATATGAAAGTAAAACAAAATACATCCATAAATTTAATGAGGACATGATCTAATATATTTATTAATTTGATTCATCATTATTTAGTCATAAACCAAAACATTCTTATTCTACACTTATATAATTTTATTATCCTCATATAAGAGATAATGAAATGATAAAAAAATATGTTCAATTTAGAATAAACTATGAAAATATTATCATTTCAAATAATCTTTATTTTAAGGTAAAATATCATATTTTCCATAATTAAAACCCTTTGATGAATATAAGTAATATAATCCTTAAAATTCTATATAAGATGGGAAAATTTTCATGTGATATAAAGACACCAAGTAAGTATTCAACCAATGGTAAAATCTAAAAGATAATTCACAAATAAAAATTATTGAGTCATGTTATACTATTTTGTGATGTGTAGATATAAATACCAATTTTTTAACTATATAAGAATAAATTAACTATGAAGCTAGTGTATTGTTTAAACTTATTAGTTAACATGAACAACAAAGATGAAATATTTGTAATTCAAAAAATTTCAATAATCCTACTCATGCATTCAGTGAAAATATCATAACGGTGTTTTCTAGAATCAATGGATATAATAGGAATAAAACCAAATGATTTTTTATTTACTAGAGAATAAAATTTTAGAATACAAATTATGAAATATTTTGTGCGAAAATATTTGATAATATGAATTCAAACTACTTTTTCTTCAAAAATTGTATATGGAAGAAACAAAAAATATTTAGAGGTCATAGATGGATTCCAATTACCCATGAACTAAAAATATATGGTGAAAGGAGTGTGAAAATTCTTGGTATTATTAATAAATCAAAAAACATCCAATATATATATTCAAAGAGGTAATTATTTTTTATAAATAATGACAGTACAATAATAATTAGGGAAATCTAGTTTATAATTCCAATAAATAGAATTAAGGTTTTTTGAGATATATATATAATATAATTCCCTAAGAAGATAATCTGGTATAGGTTAACATTAAAATACAATATATTTGAATATTAATTCTAAATTCATATACCAAATAAGTTATATACCATTATGAAAAATGACCTTTCTCAACATTAATAATAATTGAATGTATCTTTTTCCCATAATCCCTAAATATTTAAAAAATATACATAAATAGTATAGTCTTTAGAGGGATAAATAATCCAAGGGATTGAATTTCTAGTAATTTAAATGATATTGATATGAAAAAAAATCTATATGGAACTAATAATGATCTTTCAACACATGTAAAATTTTAAATAATAGTAATCTAGAAACAATATATGAATGTTTCAGGAATTAACAGATATCCATACTAAAACTAATGAATAAATGACAAATATATAAGAAATCTGGTGCATTAGTTTACATATAGCATAATCATTAATATTAGGATATAGTTGGACGTATGAAGGTTATTATAAGCCATATTCCAAGTTTAAATAGTCCAATGAAAGAGTAAACCATGTTCTAGAATTTGTGAAATATAATTTTTTCTTTATCAATTTATATTATAATAATTAGTGTATTATTTTAAAAAATATAGAATCTTAGAATTTATTTAATATGATAATTTATCATTTAACAAATTCGTCCCCTAAAATTGAATAAAACATTATGGAATAAGATGTTTTCATTTAAATATATTTTATAGGGAATATTTAATGATTGTTATGCCTGGTATGGACAACCAAATTTTTCTTCATTAATATTGGAACAAGGAATACAACTTTCATTAAATGTTTCATTACATTGGATATTAAGTTTTATAGGACTTAAATTATTTCTATCTCAATGTTAAAATATCAATCCAAATAGAATTTAAATAAAATTCTAATTTTGTTATTTTTGTGTTGTTCAAGATAAATGTATAAAATTTGTTTATATCAATCCACAAATGGTGTAACTTGTGGGAATTTGTATGACACTGAGATTAGATTGAATTATCTATTTGGAATTAAAAAGTTGATTATATTTAATCCAAAAGTGGTATGTATCATATATTTTTTAGTACAGAAAAAAAATTTATTAGTTTTTTGTGAGTATTTTTTAGATAATAGGATTTATTTCTAATATATGAATTTAATGATACTATTTGATTGATGGATCACTTGACTAAGATGGTTATCTTTTACTATCTTAGATACTAAATTCCAAAATTTCACTTCATATCAATAGTCATAGAATGTTTATTGAAACATTATATTCTATGATGAAAGATGAACATATATATTTCTAGTAGTTATTCTATATATTTGAGATAATTTTTTTATAACATGTAAAAAAGTATCTATAAGTTTATATTCCCACAAAAAATATATGATGATTAGTTCGAATTGTCTATGGATAAACAGAATGGTTTAAAATGTGGGATAAATTTGAAATCACCAAAATATAATTACTTATATGGGTCATCGATATTATAAATCATATATCATTGGAAAAATGATAGCATGTAGAATATTGACCCACTTGTATTTGATTTATAGATGGTGAAATACTATGATGTTTTATCATCTTTTAATTTGTGAATAAATCATGATAAAATATCGATATTTCTCCATTAGAGATTATTATTTTCACATTTTTGAAAAATGGTAATACCATCAACATAAAATATATTTTTATATCTTAAAATATTTTGTATACATTTTATGGCCATAATATCGTTATATTTAAGGAGATAATGTCATCAAAATCAAAAGGGGGTTATTAAATCCATTAGGGGTTGATATTGGATTTATTTATTATAATATTTGATTATTGAAAATGTGGTCTTAGATTAAATATGTGTTGGTGTTTTTATTGATGAAAATTATGTTCCATGGATGAGTGTTATGGAATAATACTTGAAAGAGATTTTGAAAAAAATTCTTTCTATTTTGAAATGTATTGATTTGAGGAAGAAATAAAAATGGATATGATGGATATATTCCATATTAAATGTAGTAAATGATCAAATCCATATTATTAAATATGTATTACTTGTATTTTATTCATTTTGATGTGAAATTATGTGTTCATTTCATGTTTATATGAGTCACAATTCAAAATGTGGAATCCCTAATTTTAAAATGTTCTTACATATATATGTTCCTTATTTTCATGTTCATTATGGGACCATCATATTATACTGATATAAAAAAGATTAAATACTATGTATATTACAATGATGTGGTGATCCACTCATATGGTAGTATCCTAGCATGTTAATGTCTTACCCTGGTTGAAAAAGAGTAATGTGGGTTAGATGTCATGAGTGAAACACAGTGTGGGGTTGTTTATTCATCTACCTAGTATCTGAAGTCCTATGTAATTTTCATGGTTGGTTGTAGATTGCTTTGTTTGATATTCCATTTTTTGGTTTTTGGGATTTTATGATATGGACTGATGCCATTTAAGAAGTATTCATTGTTAAATTCCTGTATTCAAATAAGCTAAAACATCTCTATTTGAATCGTCCTCAACATCCAACCATGGATTCCTACAAGATTGTATATTTAAATGTCACATTTATCCCACTACAAATGACCATATAATCATCTCTTCTTCACAAAAAAAATTCCATTTTAAATACATTCATGATGAATAAAAGATATGGAACCCATATCATATAAAAATGAGTTCTGCTACTGTAATCTAAGAAACTGTAAGGCATTCGTCAAAATTGATGCACTTAGTGAAATGGAAAATTGATGATCATAAAGACAAGTGGTTGGTTTCATAAAGATAAATAAAAACCATTAAATGATTGACAACTATAAGCATCATCATAATATTAAATGATTAAATAAATGTATTTAAATAATATTCATCATGTGTAAATTATTTAGGGACCCACATAAGAGTGGAAATTTCATAATAATCATATATGACTCATTATAGGATCACCTTATAATTAAATTTATGTTTTTTATAAATCTTCTTTGTATGAATAATTATTTCTATGAAGGGTAATATTTTTTATCATCAATATTCCTAAAAGTTTATTTTTGGTCAAATGATTATTTGATATATTATTCACACAAACTATAATTTTTAATGTTATTATATTTATGGAATTGTCAAGAATGTGTATTAGAAAATAATGATTATTTATTGGGTATTTTCTATATCAAATAACACAATTTAATTTGATGAAAAAAATCAGAGAGATTTTGCTGAGATAAAAGGTATATATACTCTGATAAATTTGATATATGAGGATGAAGGAGGTCTCTGTATTAAAATATATGAAATGAATATCTTGTAATATTATTAATCTGATCTAAGATAAATTTGGAAAAAAAGGGGGATGAAAAATAATACAATAAATTTGAATAATATATCTATTTACTAAATAAAGAGGATAGTTTTAATAAATTGTTTGTAAAACAGAGATGCATTAAATCATCTATAATATTGAAAAATATATATTTTTGGTACTTAATCATGTTTAAGGAATTCATGTTCCCAAAAATGAATGTTATGGATCTGCATTAATGATAAAAAAGTATTCTGAGGGGAAATAAGACTCATGAAATCATAGTCATGATGACGTGGAAAAAGTGTTTCAAAAAAAATACATATGGAAGAGAATATTTAACATATTCATGAACTCCAACACAACCCTAGTGGGACACAAATTTAATGAATTATTTTTTGGAATATATGAAACTAAAATTATCATTTCATAATTTTAATTATGATAAATATAGGTGTGTGTTATTGCAATCATTTGATGATAGTGAGTAAATAAAAAACCATTGTATGGGGAGTTACCCCAGGAAAGGGATTCCTAGCCTAAATCCTACATCTTATAATTGTGGATAGAAATTAATTGATTTATCAACAAAATATAGATTTCATACTATATAGAGTGTCCCATATGTTTGAAACAAGAAAAAATCCGTATGTACACATGAATGTATATTTCTATTTTTGTTATAAAATATTTTATAATGTTTGGAATTATTATTCATAATATATTTCACACTATGATGCATTGGTCCAGACATAAAAAATATTTCAATTGTATAAATAAAATCATAAAAAATAACATTCCACATTATATCAAATATCATACACTATCATATATAACGTGTGTTTGGTGTTTTTTTTAAATTTTTTTAACTCATTACACATTTATGTATTTCCTACCACATCTCTATATGATCATATAATTAAATCCATCCAACAAACCATTTTTTATTAACATAATTGATGTAATTTGGATTGAATAATGATGAGAAATAGAGATTTAATTTCTAATGTTTCATTCATTGAATTTGTATTATATATTCTTAACCTCACAACATCAAATTTTAGAATATTAATAAATTATATTGTCTACATACAAAAAATATATTTTGATCATCATAATCATAATTTTTGGAACCCTTATATCATATATTTTCCTTGAATTCATTTTCATAATATTTCACTCCTATTAATATTCATTTCCAACACCACTGAATTTTTTTAGGTAATTTTATATTCAATTCTATAAAATAAGTAAATAAAAAAAATTATATTTCTTAGTACTTTTGATATTATGTTATATTTAGTTTGATTTTGGACAATCACATTCATTTCTATGTTATTAATTAAATATAAAAAATTCTATCTTTCCTATTATGAAATATATCCTTAATTATATATTTAGTTAATAAAAAACATCATTTTCATAAAAAAAATATTTTATTTCATCATTGTGGTGAATATTACAACATAAAAAATATATCCCTATCTGATATGGTGTTCTATGAGTTTAGAGAATAATTCATAAAATAAAATTTTATTATTTAATATATGAAACTCATGGGTGGTGGGTTCTTATTCTTCATATTTTAAAATGATTGCGGGGTAATCAATTTATCCCAAATAATACTAACATTATAATTAACGTATGTTTAGAAATGTCATAGAATTTGATGGATCATAAACTATGTGTAATAAAATTGTAATATCCTATTGTTCATGACCACATTATTTTGATAAAATATTCAATTATCAAATTACTAGATGGTATTATTTATAAAAATTTGTTACTAAGATTTATATAAACATGATATATTATTTTTGGATAAAATATTTGAAATAAAAAATCATTTTTAATTTATATGAATGAAAAATACATTGTTCATAAATGTGTATCTTTATATTGAACTCCTAAATATTTGTAACACATCTAAATTATATAATTGGTATCATATACAATATAATATTTATTAAATTAAGTATACAACATCAAAACATGACATGTAAATTCCATGATCTTTATCAAACCCTTCAATGTATTTTGGACAATTCCATCATTTGGAAAACATACATTTCTTTTGAAAATTAACTTTATATTTCAATTATCTTTCCATTTTAATTGTGAAAATTTTTTCCTTACAACTAATATTTAATTATATAGTTTAAAATTATATCTACTTGTACTATTAAAACAAAACTATTTCCTTTTTATGTCATTCTCTAATCAATTATAATAAATAAATTGATGAAATGGGAAAAAAATTTCTCATACCAATTTATATTATTAGAATATTTCAAATAATGATTATATATTTTATTTTATACATGGATCATGAATTAATGAAATCCCTAGTATATTAAGTAGGAAACCTACTACATCATATTGAATATATTTTTATATAAAACGAGTTATTAAATCATTATGCATGTAATGATATTGGGTCCTAATGAGAATGTTTATATTATTATCATAAGAATATTGATTCAATTTATCAAAAGGTTAACTAGTTGGGTACTTGAGGAGGTTTTTCTCAAACAGAAATAATTTTTTTTATACAAAAAATATTCTTATTAATTCAGTATTATAAGAGGTTAATTACTATAATCTTATCATATTTAATAAAACATATACAATTGTTGTTGGGTGATAATGTTTTCATCTTATCCAAAACAGTATATTGAATCATGTGAGTATCCAGTTTTTAATTCATTTAATATTGATATTTTTCTAAATATACCCATATAAAAATTAAAACCCCTCTTAATATACAACATACTAATTAATAATCCAAGATCTGTATTTCATCATCACATATCCTATCAAATATTGTTAAATAATCCAATATTACATATGATATAATATAATTTCAATCATAAACTATATTACTCTAAAATAATTTAGTGGATAACTCATTACCCTAAAACCTCATATAAATTTACTCAACTCCATTCCACTGATATGTAAATAGTAAGGGGATTTGAGATAAGAATATCAAAAATCACACATGATGAATTGGGAAGTTATTGGATTATGTTTCTTCATTAATTGTTTTCATTAATAATCATAATTCATGGAATGATGACAATAATAGTAAATAATAAACAATTATCACAGTCATGACATGTTATTTCTCTAATAAGAGTATTAGACATAGTATTATTGAAAGGGTATCTGATCACTCTATCTTATCAAATGATTTATATATACATATATTCATACATCTAACAATATTTTTTAGAAGCCCTATTCATTCCAAAAAATTATTATTTTTTCTATATTAACGGGTAAAAATTTCACAAACTCATATCTATTGTTACATAGGTGAATTGAAATCCAAATGTGTTCATTAACATCCAAATGAATCCCAAGCATACAGTTCAGAAAAAACATTCATGTAAAGGAATAGAATCATATAACGTTCACAATATCCTTAAGAGTAATCATGGAGGGATATATGGTCAACATCAAC
Organism: Viscum album; assembly: GCA_963277665.1. Lineage (NCBI taxonomy): Eukaryota > Viridiplantae > Streptophyta > Magnoliopsida > Santalales > Viscaceae > Viscum > Viscum album. Next base: position 1,771,591,524 of record OY728146.1, on the reverse strand, counting down.
TTTTTTATGTAAGGATTCATCCTCTTGGTTACAGAGTAGTCCATCCCAATGTCCATATAACCCCCGCCATAGTACCAATGAGATATATTAATCTCATCAAAACTATAACATCATATATATAATTTTAGGTAACTACTTTAACAAACCATATAACATTGTATAAGAAAAATTCATGGTACATAAAACAAAATCAACTACCATAACTAGAACTTAACTCATTATTTGATTTTATGAATATTCAGTAAGGTAGTTTAACACTTTTAGATTAATATTTACATTATTAATAATATAATACTACTATTCATGAATAATAAACGATAGAATCAAATATATAAATGACCATTTTAAACATTTAAACATGCTATAAGAAAATTATGAACATTTCTTAAATAATTAAATTATAAACACTATATAATTTCACCATAAATTATTGAAATTACATAATTAATTAACCATAATTCTTTTTTTAATATGAACTCTATAAAATAATAAATTTATATGGAATTCATAATAAATGAATATTAATAAATCAAATATAAACATTTTATAATCCAATTCTATTAGGTAAATAATTTATATAAATTAAATTTAACATTTTAACATAATATAAACCTCAATCATTTTAAAAACAATATTAAATTGGATATGGTTTAAATTATTTATAAAATAAATCCTTTCACTTGAACATTTCAAATCATATATTGTGCACAATTCAAAATATTAAATATAACCAATTTTATAATTTTCCATTTTCCTTTTAATTTAAAAAAATTATAAAAACATTCACTATTTTCATATAAAAATGTTATGTACAAATTCATATTTCATGATATATAATTTCAACAGTTATTTAATATTCATCCTTAATATTAAAAATGTCTAATTAATTATAGTTTCATTGATATTTTATATTTAATTATAATCATTTCAAAATTAATTATTTTTAAAAACAATTATTAGATAAATATCCTAATATACCATTTTCATCATTTTTAAACAATTTCTATTTTATATTAATCAATTAAAGATTTCAAATTTATTAAAAAATATTCCACGGTAAAATATTTATACAATATGTTTTATATCATAACTAGTGGTTTATATCATTATTGATTATATTTAGTGATATATATTCACTCTGTCATAATATAACTTTAATCATTATCGAAAATAGTTGTTCATGATTATTGTTATATAATATTGATGGTACATTATTTTGTTAATTTGCGTGAAATTAACACCACCTCTACAATGTGTTATTCCATATAAAATTGTTTTATATTTCAAAAACTGATATATTTCAATAGGGTCATGGACATTGGTGTAAAACATCATATAGAATGAATATATCAAAGACTATGATAATAAATTTCATAGAATAATCAATTGAATAAAATAAATACTATATCTTATGATTATGAAGAATTTAGTAATATAATATGAGGAAATTACAATTCACAACAGGATTTTTATATAAAATCCTTAGAAATCATTGATAATATTGATGTTTTTCTATAATTAATGTAATATTTCAATCAATTAAACTAAGGTAATTTGAAACTAAATATTACAAAGATTTCCATTCATATAATTGAAACCATATAAAATATAAAATAATGTGATCAAGTGCACCATTCAATTTTTGAATCAATTTCCAATTTCCATTACCATGTGCTTGATGATTATCGCATTGAGGTATCCAATAGACTCCCTCATATATGGTGTTTCCATGGGATAATAAAAAAAATGATTCTCTAGATTGTTTATCCTCACTTCTATAATATGATACTTTCTTTTGGTTTAATGGAAATATAATAATGATATATTAAGTATCTTGTATCAACGATAAGATAAAATGATATATAAAATTATATGTGTCATTTAAATTGTTTATATAGGTCCTTGTGTATTCCTAATCCATCAATTATATTTACTCAGAGGTTAATGATCAATTGAGTAATGAAATTATTTAGAAATTGTTTTGTAAACATTTGGTCATGGATGAATGCACTTATTAAAAAAATAAATTTTATTCTATCTATGTCTCATCATATGAAATTTTTTTAATAAATGATTGTAGTGTAATAAATATAAATTTTTACAATTTATTATCCTGATCTAGCTAATAATAAAACACCCATGAAGCATAATCTATTATTTTGACAACATTGAAAAATAAATATATGATAAAATATAATATTTTATATATTCAATCACCTCCAAAATTTATGATATTCTTTTAACGAGAAATTAAATACACCTTGGTCCCATATGACCTAATATATGACATATCGTTATCATATATAATTATATACCCAATCATTACATGCCAGTGGCCTTAAGGAATATCTATATCACTATTTAGTATAATTTTTTATTTATTTTGGCATGCATGAAGTATTCATTAATACTCAATTTGATAGATTCTGATCATGATTGGGAATTCATCATGGTTGGGGAAATACTGGGGATTGTTTTGTCCTAGAATGGATGTTAGATAGAAACTATGTAAACTACCATTCATGTGAAAAAATCATAATGTTTTGGAGACAAATAATACAATAATTTTTTAGTAATATTTTAATGATTGGTTGCGATTAATTTTTTATACTAAAAAATGATTTAATATGGAATAATTGTAACATACATATTTTGAAAAAGAGTTGAAATTATTTTTTTAGTGAGCAAATATTTTTTTGGTGTGGAATATATTGATTTTTTTTAAAAAAAATTAGTTTTTGGAGAAGTTAATAATGTTTCAGAAAATGATATAGGCGCTTGGGGTGGATTTTTTTGTCTCTATGGTTGGATAAATGATCACATGCTACCATATAGTTTGGTTTTTTATTCTGGAATAGGAACATAAAGAATGATATAAAATTTTTATGCATATGAAAACATGGATATAAACATGGGTAATGAATCTATGGTTCTTTTGTGAAGGGACCACATTATGGATGAATGATCCCTAATGAAGAATTTATAAGGAGTTATTATGAATGATCACAACATTAAAATAATTTAAAACCATAAAATCAAGAACATAATGATTTTGAAACTAAAATCATGTACAAAATAAATGAATATTTTGTACCATACAACATTGTATTAAACTATATTTCAATTTATCAAAAGAATGGCGAAGATTAATAAGGATCAAATAAAATGATCTTCCCTCTATGGTGTATCAATGTGTTTTATTATAATCACCTAAACTATATGATCTACCCATATTAACATTCATGATATGGTAGTATCTCATGGCTCTAATAAACATGGAAGAAACAATTTGTGGGATGGAAACGTTTATGATAGAATATATTTATGAATAAGAGATATATAAAAATCAATTTCATATATTTTCATAGTTCAGGGAATGCATCAGGACATGTAAATGTTCTTCTTATTTTTACATTCACTCCTTATTTCCAAAGGGGGCTGACCTCTATTTCAATAGTGGACAACGTTAGTACTTTGATCAAAATAGGATTAAGGGATGTCTCTTCCACCTCTATTGATTCCTCATTGGAGTTCTAATTCTAGACCAATTGTCCCTCAATTCTTTACGTCCTGTTCATGAAACTCATCCTCTATTCCATCTTTAGGAGGATGCAGGTAAATTACCCTACTTATATCACAGTAGGGAAGTGACATATGGTTATATTTGGGGGTAAAATTTGACATATCTGGGTATCTATGGATGTTGATGGTGTTGAGATCTTATAATTTATTCCTCATTTTAGATGATTTAATATCATATATGAGGATTAATAGGTTTTGTAAACTAAGGAATCCATTTTTGGTTGTGGGGTAATTGAATGTATCAGAGTATGGCATCCCAGATATTCCGCCTCATGAATCCAATATTCATTGTATGCGTTAGTTTTCGGTATATATTGTGAGTTCATATGTTTAGGTTATTGAAGGTACATGTAGGTCATCAGTATAATCTATCATTAATAAAGGTAGTTCATATGGTCTAATATAATTTTAGGACAAGTATATCATGTCTTTAATGTCTTATGGGGAAAATTATATCACGTGTTAAATGTCTTGTTTGGACAAGAAGGACCAATGATTAATGTATTTTTGGGATAGGTAGGTGACATGTTTAATTTATTTTCGGGATACATATAATGTAGGTTTAATTTATTTTGTGAAAAGGTAGGTTTCTATTATAATGGGTAATATGACTATAGATTGGTGGTTCTTCCCTTTAAGGAGAAGACATCAAAATTTGTTGGGAATACTGGGGGATTGGGAGTTAACCTCATTAAGGTATAACATTTCTATTTTAATATTTGAGGAATGAACCTTATAGAGGATTCCTAGAAACCCATCATAGAGAATGGGATTTAAAACCACATATATCTATATAATATTTTATGGTCATGTGACAGGATTGGTCCATGAATTTTATCATATGGTGGTGATCGTTCCACGATTCATTGTTTTATTCCAACCTTACACCGTTGTTTTAAACTAGTTTTGTAATGAATATTCAAAATATAAAAATAAATTTAACATTATGTTTCAATCAATAATTTAATGTTATTCAATATTATAATGGTCAATGTTACTTGTTTTTATTGTTTCAATGTAGGTGGAGGTGATTTGGAGGGCCCTTGATGAAGTGGAAGAAAAATGGGCCAAAATTGCATGGATCCATGGACATCTATCCACTGTATTGAATATTACAAAAAATACGTGCATCCAAATGGGATGAACTTTTGTGGGCCTGTCTATAATTTAATAGGATACATTTCATATAAAGGGACCCAATCATGATTCGGCTTCTATGGGGCCCCTCCGAACTGATCTGTCCATGCCACCAAATTTGGACCATGTAAAATGAGGTGTTCTGTATTTTATCAATATCATGAGTTTTATTTGTAAAAACGGTTCCAAACTTTCGGTGGAGACATTCAAGAGGTAGGGCTACAACATTCCTATTTCCTACAAAGCGAGATAAGACTGTACGAAGGACGAAACATGTCATGCAAGTGGGTTGATGAAATCTATGTGCCTAAAATCACCTTCCAATTTTCCTATAAAAGGGAACAAAGGGAACCTCATTTACATGTTAGGCCAAGGAGTGAAGTGCTGCCAATTTGGAGTCCTATAGGAGTCTTCTAATCACCTTGGAGGTTATGGAGGCCCCTATCATCATAGGGGAATCAAGGATGAAGAAGGAGTTCCACCTGAGCTTCCTCCTCCTCCCGATGTCGAGCTAAAAGTTGGTGTTCGTTGTGAGGGAGATACACACATGTCAAGGGAGTTCCAATGCATACACTAGCTACTGGTTTGGAGTAATTAGGGTGTTTAAAAATTTTATTCCATGTATCTTATTTTATTTCAGATTTGAATGCTTTATTTGATACATGTGAGTGTAATGCTCTTAATTTCTAACTGATCGGTGTGAGGTTTTGAGTGCGTGACTTCTATTATTCCGATTGGACATCACAAGAATCCTTTTCATACCCAACTTATTGAGAGTTCAATATGATTTTGAAGTTCTTAATCCATGAATATGTACTGGACCTTGACAATACGATTGTTATGTCAAGGTTTGGTCCTTAATGCATTGAAATAAAAGCTTAGGAATTAATTGGGATTCCAATAAATTCCAACCAATGATTTACTCTAAACCTAAGATGAATCTCTATGAACAATGAACTTGATATATGTGTAGTGAAATCACATCGACAATTTTCTCTCATATTTCCCAAAATCCACTTGGTCTCTCATCTTTTAAGCTATTTCAACTAAGTCATTGTTTTAAACTGTTTTCAAAACCACCCCCTCTCTTAGTCATTTTTATTAAAAATACACACTCTAAACCTACCAACGCTCCGTGAGAGATGACCTAGGGTTTACCTTAGACTATAAATCAACCTTAAAAATATAATAAATTAGACGTGTCATGACAACACGGTCAAATTTTGGCGCCGTTTCCGGGGAGCGCTTTGGTTTTTTGTGCGTGTTTTTGATAAAATTTTTTGTACTTTTTGTGAATATGTGTTTGTTTTATCTTCTACCTTTGCATTTGTTTTTTCTGTTCTAATTTATTTATTGTGTAGGTTCTTTGTATGAAGTGTTATACTCCGGGAGACCTACAAACATTCGAACCTGAACCGGAGAGGATCCTACATCAATGAAACTGAGACATACAAGACCACACTTGGAAGGAGGAGACATCAAATCTTAAAATTCTTCTTGATCCTTCTTCTTCTTCTGAAAAAAAAGATAAAACAAAACATAACTTGTATATCATGTCTGAAAATAATCGAACATTAAAATAATTAACCTCACCCGTTGTTGATATCCAACCCACTAACATTCAAATTCAAGGCAAGGCACCTAATTTTGAATTAAAATCTGGTTTAATCCATTTATTACCAAGATTTCATGGACTGCCTGGAGAAGACCCTCATAAGCACTTAAAAGAATTTCATACTGTTTATTCAACATTAAAACCTGCTAATGTTGATGAGGAATAATTAAAGCTTAGAGCATTCCCATTTTCTTTAGAAGACACTGCGAAAGATTGGTTGTACTATGTTAATTCACCAACAAGAGGTTGGGTGGACATGAAGCGCCTTTTTCTTGAAAAATAATTCCCTACCTCTCGAACTACAACTATAAGGAAAGAAATATGTGGTATAGTCAATATCAAGGGGAAACACTTCATGAATCTTGGGAAAGATTTAAAAGGCTTTTTTCAATTTGCCCACACCACCAAATAAGTGATCAACTATTAATTCAGTATTTTTATGAAGGTTTAATTCCACATTATCGTAATATGATTGATGCTGCTGTAGGTGGTGAACTGGTAGTTAAGACCCCAATTGCTGCAAGAACACTCATTGAGAACATGGCACAAAACACTCAAAAATTTGGTACACGGTCCAGTGTTCCCATTCGAGGTGTCCATGAGGTGCAAAGTACTGAGTTTGAGAAGAAGGTGGACATGAAGTTCGAAGAGGTAAGTACCCTTATACGACAACATGCTCTCTCCCAAGGAAAATCTCAATCTCCTCCTCCCATCCATTGTGGAATCTTCTCTTCTGACACCCTCTATCCTGACCAATGTCCTCAATTGAGAGAAACTTCTGAAAGTTGGGAGGCAATATTTCCAGGACGCCACTTTAACCAACCTTTTAGGCAAAAACCACACTATCCATCCAACGAAGGGTGGAAGGACAACCAAGCCTATAGGAAATGGGGGGTATTCAATCCAACCTCAACAGCAATAGAACCAACAGGTTCAGAGTAGTCATCCACCACCACCCAGAAATCCTCAACCACCATAGAGGCCATTCCAACCACCCCCTCAAAAAACTGAGCCTAGCCTAGAAGATATGATAAAGAAAATGGTTGACAGTAATATACAATTCCAAAAAACCACCCAAGTAGTCATACAATTCCTCAAGACCCAACTAGGCCAACTTTCCAACTTAGTGGGGGAAATCCAATGTCATGGGTTGGGTAAACTACCATATCAAACAGTAGTAAACCCTAGGGATAAAGGAAATGTAAGTGAAATCACCCTTAGGAGTGGGACACAACTCAAAATCCAAATGACCCCTCCATTAGAGTCATCCCATCCAAAGGAAAACACCATCCCAACTACTGAAAATGGTTCATGATAAGAAAACCCTTTTCCTGAGAGAAGCCCTTCCAAAGGAAAGACTGTGGCTGTTGATGAGTCACCTATCCCAAACATTCCTCTTCCATTTCCTCAAAGGGATTTCCAACCTAGGAAACAAAAAGAAAATGATCTTTATAAACAAATATTGGAAACATTCATGAAAGTACAGGTTAACATTCCTTTGATTGATGTTGTGAAGAAAATTACAAGATATGCCATGTTTCTGAAGGAGATGTGTACACACCGAAGGAGGCTTTGTGTTGATGAGAAGGTGAGCCTGGGGAAGAATGTTTCAGCATTGGTAGAGCCATCACTTCCCACCAAGTGCAATGATCCTGGGACTTTCTCGATTCTGTGCACCATACTGGAGTATTCATGTTCCAACGCTATGCTTGATTTGGGTGCTTCTATTAATGTGATGCCTCACTCTATTTACACTTCATTGCAGGTCAGTGAACTGAAGCCCACTGGTATTGTCGTTCATCTAGAAAATCGGAGTACAGCACACCCCTCTGGTGTGTTAGAGGATGTTCTTGTGAGGGTGAAAATTTTAATTTTTCCTGCTGATTTTTATGTGCTTAAAATGGAAGATGAGAGGATGAATGGACATGCCCCAATTATATTGGAGAGAACATTCTTGAAAACCACCAAAACCATAATTAATGTCCATAATGGAACATTATCTATGGAGTTTGGGGGTAATACTGTCCACTTCAATATCCTTGATGCTATGAATCACCCCTCAGAAGAACACTCCTCTCTCTCTGTCAATTCAATTGATGTTCTCCCTTCCCATGAAACAACTTATTTTCAATCCCCTGATCCACTTTCTGAGTTTTCTTCATTGATTGAAATGTTAGGTAATGAATCATGCATTTATTGTTGTAGAGGTCTAGAGAAATGTCATGCATGTTTGTTAATTGATGATTCCTTGAACACAGAGGATCACATGAACATCGATGATACTGCTAAGCTTGTAAAAGATCATTCCTCATCTGAGGATCTTACCATTGAGCAGTTAGATGAGATCAGTGACTTCTCACTATCACACATCATATTTTTTTAAATGATGAGGCTAAACCAGTGAGGCAGTCACAACGTCGACTAAATACAAACCTACTTGATGTTGTTAAAAAGGAAGTAACAAATCTATTGGCTGCTAGAATCATTTACCCAATCTCTAACAGCCAATGGGTCAGTCCCATTCAAGTAGTTCCAAAAAAAATCGGCCTTACTATAATTAAAAATGAACACAACGAATTGGTTCCAACTCGTGTACAGAATAGTTGGTGTGTCTGTATAGACTATCTTCGACTAAACCAACACACTAGGAAGGACCATTTCCCACTACCATTCATTGATCAGATGCTAGAGAGGCTAGTAGGGAGGTCCCATTACTATTTCCTTGATGGGTATTCTGGATACATTCATATCCATATTTCCCCTGAGGATCAGGAAAAGGAAACCTTTACTTGCCCCTTCAGTACATTTTCTTATAGAAGGATGCCATTTGGTCTGTGCAATGCTCCTGGTACTTTCCAACGATGTATGGTTAGTATTTTTTTGGATTACCTGGAGAATTTCATGGAAGGTTTTATGGATGATTTTACTATTTATGGATCCTCTTTCGATGAATGTTTGAGTAGTCTTTCTTTTGTCCTACGTCGTTTTATTGAAAAGAATCTAATATTAAATTATGATAAATTTCATTTCATGGTGCGACAAGGCATAGTTTTGGGACATGCCATTTCAGGGGATGGTATCCAAGTGGACAAATAAAAAGTAGATATCATTTCCTCCATACCATTCCCTAAAAATGTTCAGGTTGTGCGGTCTTTCCTGGGACATGATGGATTTTATCATCGTTTCATTCGTGACTTTTGTAAAATTGCACTCTCCCCTCCCGATTACTCCAAAAAGAAAAAGAATTTGATTTTGATAAAAAAAATGTGAGGAAGAATTCAATAAGTTAAAATGGAGTCTCACGTCACCCCCGATAATCCAACCACCTCGGTGGGATCTACCATTTGAGCTCATGTGTGATGCCTCTAACTATGCAGTTGGGGCAGTCTTATCACAAAGGGTCAACCGAGCTCCACATGTCATATCTTATGCCTCATGTACTCTGGACCCTGCCTAAGGAAACTATAGCACAACTAAAAAAAAATTTCCATTGTGTTTTCCTTGGATAAATTTAGGTCATATCTTCTAGGGTCCAAAGTTGTTGTGTTCTCAGACCATGCAGCCCTCCGATATCTCCTAAAGAAACCAGAAGTCAAACCATGTCTTACTCGCTGGATGCTCCTCCTTCAGGAATTTGATCTAGAAATTATGGATAAAATAGGAGCAGAGAATGTGGTTGCTGACAATATCAGTAGGATTCTCCCATCCTCGGACATTGACTCATCCCCCTGTATTCCTATAAATTAATTTTTTCCTGACGAGCAATTGTACCGAGTACAAGATACTATTCCTTGTTATGCTGAAATTGTAAATTATTTGGTAGCGTCTTGCATTCCTCCTGATTTCACCAAAAACCTGGCCGACCGTCTAAAACATGAGTCTCTTTGGTACATTTGGGATTACCCCTACCTCTGGCACACATGTAGTGATCATGTTATTAGGCGTTGTGTTCCCGATAGTGAGTTTCAGTCTGTCCTTAGGTTTTGCCACACACCTACATGTGGATGCCACTTTGGTCCCCAACGGACTGCTCGCAAGGTCTTAGATTCTGGTCCCTTTTGGCCCACATTGTTTCAAGATGCCCACATATATTATAAATCATTTCCTCGCTGTCAAATAATTTGGAATGTCTCTAAAAAATGAGATGCCCCAACAACCCTTACTCTTCAATGACATTTTTGATGTTTGGGGCATTGACTTTATGGGACCATTCCCCAATTCATTTGGGAACCTTTACATTCTTCTAGAAGTGGATTATTTTTCAACGTGGGTAGAGGCATGAGCCACGGGGACAGATGATTCCAAGAAAGTTGTGGAATTTTTGAGAACCCAAATATTCTGTAGGTTTGGATTACCAAGGTTTTATCATCAGTGATTAGGTTTCTCATTTCTGCAATCGGACAATGCAATCTATTTTGCGCATGTATGGGGTTGGGCATCGAGTGTCTATTGCTTATCACCCACAAACAAATGGTCAAGATGAAGTATCAAATATATAGGTAAAATAGATTCTTGACAAAATGGTTCATCCAAACAGAAAAGACTGGAGTCTTACACTCGATGATTCATTATGGGATTACCGTACTTCATTCAAAACTCCAATTGGCATGTCACCATATCAGCTAGTTTTTGGGAAGAGTTTTCACCTCACTGTTGAGGTAGAGAACCGGGCCTACTGGGCTATTAAACAATGTAATTCTAATCATTCTGGTGCAGGTATTCAAAGGATGTTGCAGATTCCGGAGTTGGAGGAAATGAGAAGATATTTATATGAGAACTCCATAATTTATAAGGAGTGAACCAAGGCCTCCCACGACCATCTCATCCTTCATCGTCAATTCCATATCGGGAAGAAGGTCCTCCTCTACAATTCAAGGCTGAAGTTGCACCCTGGTAAGCTTCATTCCCATTGGTTTGGACCTTACATTGTTACTAATGTCTCTCCATTTGGTGTTGTCCAGGTTCAAAATGAAGACACCAAGCAAACCTTCACTGTCAATGGGCAACGTCTGAAGCACTTCCATGAAGCCATTCCAGAGTCCCCAATGGAGGAACTACATGTTCAAGAAGCGGTCTATGAATAAGACTCACCAGGATTTATCCTTCCTTCCCACAGTCTCTTTTATTACAGTTAGGACACTACATTCTCTAGGTGTGGGGGGGGGGTGGATACATTCCTGGGATAGTTAGGAATTGTCATTGTTTTCTCCTTTTGTTTTCTCTTTTTGGCCTTCTTTATGGTATTTTCATTTTTCCGCATCAACAATTTCAATGTTCCATGATTTGGAGACCATAATGTGGGGAAAGTAAAAATACCATAACGAAGGCTAAAAATAGTATTTGTATGAATTTAATATCAGGGAGTGATTTTTAGTGAATTAGTTTTCTGTCAATGATACAAATGGTCGTATCTATGTGAACCCTTTGAGATTATTGATGCCCATTGTCTGAGTAGTTTTTGGGAAAATTGTGTCACTAATATCTCCATAAATATTTGCTCCAAACTACAATGTGTGATTATTTCTTACTTAATATAAGGTAAATATATGTTGGGTTATTGTTTTTAAGCTTTAAATGATATTTCCATACGTTCGTTCCTTATCCGATTTGTTTCATTACTATACCAGATTGACCTACGCGTGTATACCTAATTTCCGACTGTTGTACGCCCTAAAATTTTTTTTTGTGTCTTTGGAAGATCAAAAACCACTCCTCCTCAACCTTTGATCTTGTTATAACTATTTTAATTAGTGTCATGAGGAGATCAAACAAGGGTTGAGAGATGAGTGTGAGATTTGTTCCAATTGCAACTTCAAAAAAATATAATAAATGAGGGGAGTGATGAAATGTGCAAAAAATGGGGATATATTGGTCGGGAGATTCTGTTTTGACTTCTGGTAATGCATAAATGAGTGGGTCTTGAAATATGATTGCAAAGGATGTAGGACAGGCTCGGTGACAAAATCATTTAAGCTGAAAAATGTTAAAATAACATATATTTATTGGATAACAAGTGGAAAGAATAGCATGGAATGTTTTCCACACACACACATGGAGAGTTAGTGCCACGGTTTACTTCTGAATTCCTTTCTCAATTGGTTATCATGAATCTTTTTGTATTTCTCTATGATATGATTTATGAGACTTCTTTTTCTATTTTCACTAGGAAGAACTCCTTGGTGTGATTCGTGCGTTGATTAATTTACTTTAAATAAAATTTCCTCAAATGATACATCTTCAGGATGTTGGAAATATATATATATATATGCATCAATGTATTTGGATATATGACTTTTCCAAGGAGTGAAAATGTTTAGGTGTGGGGGTGTGATTGTACCACGATTCACTATTTTATTCCACCCTTACACCGCAGTTTTAAACTAGTTTTGTAATGAATATTAAAAATATAATAATAAATTTCAAATTATGTTTTAATCAATAAATTAATGTTAATCAATATTATAATGGTCAATTTTACTTGTTTTTATTGTTTCAATGTAGGTGGAGGTGATTCGGAGGGCCCTTGATGAAGTGGAAGAAAAATGGGCCAAACTTGCATGGATCCATGGACATCTGTCCATTGTTTTGAATAGTACGCAAATTCCGTACAACCAAATGCAGTGCAATTTTGTGGGCCTGCCCAATATTAAATAGGATACATTTTATATTAAGAAACCAATCCTGATTCGGCCTCTATGGGGCACATCCTAACTGATCTGTCCAAGACATCAAATTTGGACCAAGTCAAATGCGGTGTTCTGTATTTTATCAATATCTTGAGTTGTAGTTGTCCAAACGGTGCCACTCATTCAGTGGAGACATTCAAGAGGTAGTTCTACAACTTTTCTATTTTCTCCAAAGCAAGATAAGACTGTTGGAAGGCCGAAACGCGTCGTGCAACTGGATTGATGAAATATGTGTGCCTAAAACCACCTTCCAATTTTCCTATAAAAGCCCACCAAGGGAACCTCATTTGCAAGTTCGGCCAAGGAGTGACATGCTGCCAATTTGGAGTCCTAGAGGTCTCTCTTAATCACCTTGGAGGTTCTGGATTCCCCTATCCTCATAGGGGAATCAAGGATGAAGAAGGAGTTCCACCCGAGCTTTCTCCTCGTCCCGATGTTGAGATAAAAGTTGGGTGTTCGTTGTGAGGGATCTACACACATGTCAAGGGAGTTCCGATGCATACACAAGATACTGGTTTGGAGTAATTTGGGTTTTTAAATATTTCATTCAATTTATCTTATTTTATTTCAGATTTTAATGCTTTATTTGAAACATGTGAGTGTTATGCTCTTAATTTCTAACCGATCGGTGTGAGGTTTTGAGTGCGTGACTTGTGTTGTTCCGATTGTACATCACAAGAATACTTTTCATACACAAATTATTGAGATTTCAATATGCTTTGGAAGCTAATATTCCATGTATAAGTTCTGGACCTTGACAATATGATTGTTATGTCAAGTTTTGGTCCTTAAACCATTGAAATAAAAGCTTAGGAATTAATCAGGATTCCAATTAATTCCAACCAAAGAATTACTCTAAACCTAAGATGAATCTCTATGAACAATGAACTTGATATGTTTGTAGTGAAATAACATCGACACTTTTATCTCATATTTCTCAAAATCCACTTGGTCACTCATCTTTTAAGCTATTTCAACAAAGTCATTGTTTTAAACTATTTTCAAAACCACCCCCTCTCTTAGTCATTTTTATTAAAAATACACACTCTAAACCTACCAAAGATCCTTGATAGATGACATAGGGTTTACCCTAGACTATAAATCAAACATAAAAATATAATCAATTTCACGTGTCACAAAAACGCAGTCATGTGGTAGGACACTCATGTCATAGAAGAAGATATAGCATGGGATGGTGTGGGTATTACAAAAAAAAAGTTTCCAAAATCATTATGATAATACCATGGTTTGTATGGAGGTTCACCCAATATTAATCTCACATAGGTAATCTTCTGTTCATGACACTATGTTGTGATATAATTTTACATCACGTGTTGAGGCTATTATTGTGTTGTTTGTAGTTTAATGTCGTAAAACTATGACCTAGGGGTAGGTAGTTTTACATTATGAAACTTGGTTATGGTGTGGATCAACACTTAGGGATAGCATTTCCATGTACTAGGGTTGTATATGACTATATCCCTCCATACCATGACTGGGGGGATGTATCCCTTTATGGTTTTACCCTTAGGGATTTCATGTATACTACACAACTACATCAGGGTGGTGCATGGTGTAATCATTAGCATAATAGGGTGGAATATGGGGATGTTGACTCTTGGATTATTATTATTAATAAAAAAAGGAGATACAACTTTTCATGCAATGATTTCCATTTATGGTTGATGTACAGATGAACTGGTTATGAATAGGTATAGGGTATCTTTGCACTCGACATTTTCAATGGTGTAGAAGATGAAAGGAATCATGAAGGAGTGTCATAGTGGTTTTTTATTATGAAGTATTGTGGATTTTTAAATGGTATCAGTTTCATGAACTCCATTGGCTTCTTGAAATGGAATGGGATTTGGAATATATTAATTTCATGAAAATGGTCGCCCCTCCAATGGTAAATTATTGGTTTCAAAGATGAATGATTCATGAATGATATTAAACACGAACACCCCCCCCCCCAATCTTGTGAGGGGTTTTCCTCTATCATGAATCCCAATTACCTTTATAATATTATTTATTATTATGGGATTTTTATTTCAAGAACCCTTTGGAGGATTCTTGTAAAATAAGGTTAGATGTAGTAATAAATATCATCTTTTTATCATTAAGGATGAATATTCATTAATTTAATGACTATTTGGAAGACCAAAGGTAATTTCCCCACATTAACGTCATGTTGAGGGAGGTGTTTACAGTTATGACCATGTATAAGAGTTATTTTTCATAAATTCTAACATCTATAGGATACAGTTCATGATGTTTTGGGTCCTGATAGTGAGTTCTATGATGCAAATAAACATCATGGAGGTTAATACATTAGACTTCTATGGTAGACACCTGCTTTTTAGAATCACCAATTATTCTCAAGGTTTTAAACATCCTAAATCTAGACACATTTGTGGGTTTTTTAGATTTTATCAGAATGAATTTTCCATGAAGTTGATATTCTTTTATTGGTATCTCATATCACATATATTTTTTTGATTCTTAAAATTTCTACATCCTATGAATAGATGTCAAAATGAGATAGTAGAGTCAGATCTTGTGGTGAAAATGTTGAGAACTAGTGATAAATGATCCATCTTCTAGTAAATTGTTTTTAGTCTTCACTGGTATATAGGATTGGGGGGCCATGGGGATAATGAAATTTTCTTCAAAAACAATTCCTGCATTATAATTCTATGATATCAATCATTACCTCTAGTGAATATTTTCTAATTTTGTGGAAATAATTGATTAATTACTAAACTATAATCAATTAACTCCTTTACAAACCCCACTTTCATCATCCTAAATATCAAAAACTAGCATCTAAAAAATATCAAAGTTCTAATTATTATTGTTAATGTCGTCGAAGCTTTCTCTGATTGATGAATGGATATGGATAGAAAACATATGATGGGGTATTTATTTAGAAAAAAAATTATATTGAAATATACTCACCATATTGTTGAAAATATCATAGTAGGAATATCCACTTTTCATGAGGAAACAACAAAATTTATTAGGGGTTCATGATGGAGTGATCATCCCCATTACCTAAAATGATGAGCTATATGACATGTTCATAAGTCCTCATTGGTTTTCTAACTAGACAATGTCTAACATGAGTTATTTCACGAAAGAATAGGAATAAAATATTTCCCCTAATCTTTGGAAGACTATTAATAGCACCAATGGCTATGATCTTTTTGTAGAGGATTCTCCCCCTAACAATGAAATCTTCTTCAATATTTACAAGAGATTAGTCTCTATGGAAAGAAACGAAAGTTAGATTTATGAAAGGTAATTAATTTTATTGATGATTTGTCTATGGAATACTTAGAATTATTTTATTTTGATTAGTTTGAGATATCTCTATGTAATATTATTTATAAGATGTGTCATGGACCTTAAAATTCTATGATTAACTCTAACATACATTATGGTGGACCTCCTGAATAGTTGGTCACCACAGACCAACACATTTCATTTACACCATGGGGTGGATTTTATTAACCTATGAGACCATAATCATAAAGTAGGGATTTTTATTTATGGGGTATATGTATGAATAGTTTATCCCGAATAGTTTTTCTGGGTATTACACTGATTATATTCATGAAATAGCATGGGATTTACTATGTCTGGTGTAAGGGGAGGATAAAAAATAAAGGGATGAATGATGAAAATTCATGACGTTATACAACAATTTTATGAATGAAACCATATATATGCTACCAAATAGGCCCCAACAATTCCCAAAGTTTTTATTTTGATGGAAGTAATACTTATAATAGAGGAATCTAGAGGTTCTCCAATGGCATATGTGGGGGTAAAACATAATGTCTGAGGTCCCTATAGTAATAATATAGGTTTTCATGATGGAAATCATATTTGGTTGGATTATCATATTCCAGGATTATCCCATATTGGTGAGTAATGGTGTTTTAATAATGTTTGTAGTGATTTCCGTAGGGAGGCACATCAATCTGGATGTTTTGGTACATTATAATTTATAGATGTTTTTCTAGAGAATCATCAAAGAGGATGAAATCTATTTGTGTGTGTATCTAATTTATCATCAACATGCCTAGGTCATTATACACATGTAGGGGGAGGTAAAAATACCCAAACCCCATCTCTCCTCCTTGAACTAACTTATGAACATCTATGTTGGGCATCTTAGGGATTTTTCCTCTTACGCTTGGTCATGTTGGTGTGTTATTGAGGATTGGGATGATAGACCACTTCATATTCCTCCCATTCTCCCTTTGAAGAAGGGTATTCAAATATGATGAGTTAGGGAATCTTTAATCTAGGTCATAACGAATTGAGTTTAGAGGAGAGGTGGTTGTAGAAAGGTTGGATTGAATTCTGATAAAAAAACATATTCTCCACATATATTTTTAATAAATATTTTGTGTTTTAATATTCCCAATAGAATGCCTCAGACATTAACATTACATAATATTGTTTTTTGATGATTAATTTAAATTCTTTAACATTGATGATCTTTACAAGGTTAATGTTTTAGGGAATTAGGTCATAACTGTTACATTACATCTCAAATGATAAAATGAAGAGACTTCTACTCAATAGGTTATGTTCCCAAAAATTAAAATTTTTAAATAAAAAAGAAATGTTTTCTCGGTAAATATATTAATGAACACTTCCTTTCACTTACCATTCCTAATAACCTGTGAAAAAAATTCAATAACATAGGAAGAGCATAAAAACTTTACTGAGTGATATAAAATAAATAAATAAAACTTTACTCCTTGAATACATACAAATCATTGAAATCATATTTTTCAATAACAAAACATAATCTATTTAACATAACTTATGATATCAGAATATTTATGAATATCACATAGAAATCATAAATCATAAATGTATCTAGGGGAATCCACAACATAATTACGTTGTATATTTGAGAGCTATATAGGTAGTTGCATTTGGAATACCCATCACAGTATATTCCCAAAATCTCTGAGGAAAAATATTAACGTTTTCATCTTTATGTAACCCAATACATTAGGGAGCTATATTGGGATCACCCATACTTGAAAATTCATGTATCCACTTATATATGTAAACAATTCCCACGAATCATAACATAATCATGACACATAAAACATGTATAAAAGAAAGATTAAATTTCCACATTGAAATCACAATATATAATTTCAATATATTGACATAATAAATAGTTTATGAAAGAAAATAAATTCCAAAATATGTAAAAAAGAAATATTGATTTTATTTTCCATTTTAAAACATTACAGCTGGTTAAGGTAGCCAAATATCAAATAATACCTACGGTTCCTGAAAGGTCATTGTAACGGTGTATGATAAAAAACATACCATTTTTCATTTAGTAATATTCTTCGTAAAATAAAATATTCTATTTGATAAACCTTGACTAAAATTAATATAAAAAATTATAATTATACATCGTATAAAAGAAGGTCATGTATAAACCAAAATATGCCTCAATGATAGGATATTAAGATGAAGTACATTACAATGATCACATCCCTAGATTAAAGATAAATAAATTAAATAATTATGCATTAAAAAAATAAATAAACCTAATATAAGAGGATATTTACTATAAAACAATCATAGTTCATTGACACATATTCTTGTTAAAACCCCAATGACATTTATATTTAACTCAATGAATTGAAATTGAGTTATAATTTCCCATACAAAGTTAGTATAAGTGACGTATGAATTTATAAATCAGGTGATTATGTATAGCAACAGTATATCCACAAAATGTGATATTTAATTTACAACATATGTAAATAAACAGTTATTCAACACATATTATTGGCTCAATATAATAATCGAATTATGTGTATTACCCCGTGAGATGAAATTGAGTTTAGAAATTACCTTATAAAGATCATTTTGTTAGTAAAATATATTGATTTTGTTTATTCACTATCAATCCACAAACATCATGTATAAATACTATATAATATATGAAAATTTTATTCTCATATAATCATATAACAAAATAATTAAATAGTAGAAGATCAACAAGAAGAATGAAAATTGGGTTATGAAGTTCCCTTACTTGAGTTTGACTTGTCTCGTTCATTCATTATATTCCTAAAAAATAAACATTGGATAATTTTTAATTTCATTACAACCAATTTTAATTTTTTATTCATTTAATATTAATTATCCCCGTGATATAGAAATTACATAATTTTTTAAGTACATATCAGTCAATTTTATGATATTCAGTACTTAGTCAAAAATGAACTTGTTTGATGGAAAGTTTCCATGTTGTTAAAATTAAATCATCTATAGAATATTATACATGATTTAGATATCATATATATAATATATATTCTATATATATATGTTTTTATAATATTTTTTAACATTTGAATTTATGAAATGAAATGAACCGTTCATGGAGATGATAGGTCATACATACTCATAAACGTTAGTTTAATTTCATTTTTCATAATTTAAGGAATGAAAACTAATTGATAAATTGGTATATTATAATTACATTATAATATAATATTATATATATGTTCCTTAATTTCATAAATTCCATCCTTTACAGGTTCTCTGAATAGCATGAATGAGTCATATTACATTAAGGGTGCAGTTGTCCGTACTTCATGAAATGATATAATCTTCTTTACACATTATGGAAGGAATGAAGGTATGTATTAAATAAAAATTACATATTAGTATAGGCAATATAAATTTAATATATATCATATATAAATATATTTACACCATAATGGCCACAATTAGAGGTGGTAAGTGAAAATTGAACAATCATAGTTTTGTGAGGTAGTAGTTCGCCATCCCTAGAAACATAATGTTCATATCTATTAAATTGTGGTGTGTCTAACTGTATTTCAAATCCTTCAGATAAAAATTTATAGTATATTAAGGATACTATTTTGGTTACATAATTATTAAATAATAATATAATTGGTAGGGGATAAGGAAAATAATATAAAAGAACTTGAGAGAAGACAATGCCTCTAAATCAGGTAACTTCAATAGATTTGAGAAAAAAAGATTTCTTTGCATTACCTCTTAACATGTTAAGAATTATAAGATAAATTTAGGGATTTGAGGATATTATTTGAGAATAATTTGGATAATTCAAGGTGCTTGAGAGTGTGAGTAAGTGGGTAGAGGTGGTGGCCTTTTATAAGAGGGAGGATGTGCACTGTAGGAAAGTCTTGGAATATTATAATATTGTAAAATGATTTTATATTTCAAATGTTCCAAACTCATTTATTTAAAAAATGAGTTTTTTTTGTCAGTAGACTCTCATCCAATATGTTTTAGACTAGTTTAGGTCACAATGTTTAATTTATCTCTTATCCTTAACCATTAGTTAAAAACATTAACTCTTACCATGCATTCTAACATTTCCATAATATTTGGTAACTATATTTAGAATAAAATCACAAAAGAACCATAAGTGGATCAATAACTATATTTTAACCATTATATAATTCATTCAGATTATTAATATATATTTTTGACTATTATAAGACTTAATAAAAACTTATTTGTTTTAAAAACTCATATCTGCCTATTTTTACACTATAATGTACCTGATTTTTGTTATAGTCATAAAAAGTTTATTACATCAATACAAAAGAATTAAATATAATATAATATGTCAATGTCATCTAGAAATTTTTTTAACGAATCAAAATAATCAAATTTTATTTATTTTAATATCCACACTATTATTTATATGAATCCTTTATTAATGATTAAATCAATGTATCATCAATTTGTCACAAATAATTTTTTTATATATTTCTACAAATTATAAAGAAAATATATTGATGAATGAAATGTTTTTATATTTTTAATGAATATATATATTTTAATAGGTCACATATATAACCTCATACAAATATTGTTTTAGTAAGTGATACATGTTTATGTTATATTTCTCTTTACTTTAATTAAATTATTATAAAAATGTAATTTTCATATCAATGTGGATCCATGGGGTCTCAAAATAGACCCAATGATTATTATTGTTAGAAATATATCATACAATAGCATAAGAATGTTTTTTTGGATGTTTTAATATTATTGTAATATTATTTTATACCATTTTTTACCAGATTTAACCTTTAACATTGTTAAATAAAATAATTACATAAGTAACAATTCATAATATTTAAAAATAAAAGCTACATATTCACCCAATTTTAATCATATGATTCCAAATATGGAATCTATTTTTGCAAATTCAAAATAGTGAATTTTCAGTAATTATTTTAATATTAACCCTCTTGTCAAAACCAAAAATTGGGTTTCTCAGAAATAATAAGTATCAAAATATTGACATGTATTTATATCTGATTTCAATGTGAAATTAATTCCAATAACCACAATATTATTAAATAATAAATATATATTCCGTTTATATTTTATAGCATTAAATAATATTATTTTACCAAATAACTTATATTGATGGAAAAAAGTTTTTTTCAATTAAAAGTTGGTTTATTTTACTATTAATCAAAACATGATATTTTTCCGGAAAATATTGAAAGATAATGAAAAGTAAATGTTGATTCGCTGAATATAAATAATAATTTTTTTAAAAAATATATCATATAAAAGTGAAAAAAATGAGATTTGAAAAGTGTTCACTATCTGAAGTCTATAAAACTATATTTTTAGAAAAATACTTCTTTTATCCAAAAAATAAAATTTGTTATTATATGTTTTCTATAATACATATAAGATGAATTTAAAACATTAAATTGAATATATAACATGAATTTTTCATTGAATAAAAATCCATAAAGTGTTATATGATTTTATAAACATAATTAACCTCTTTGAAATATGATTTTATAAAAACACATCCTTTATATTCAATTATGTTTTATTTTCATTTGGAAAGAGGTGAATAGTTATTTTAACATTTGTATAAAATATTTCAAAATTTTGTATATACTATTCATTCCATCCATTCCATTGGCTAGGCATTAACTACCTTATAAAATAATACTATTATTATATTATTTTTTTTCTGTATAACTCAATGTTTTCTGAAATGTATGATTTAGGAGAAACTGATTGTTTCCTGTAAGAAAAAATATTTGAAAAAACGTCCCATTTAATTTAAAATTATTATGTTATTCGTAAATAAAAATTGGAAAGAAAAAAAATATTATTTTATAAATACCTCGGTCATTATACTCACCCTGATGGTGAACAATGAGGTGGATATTGAGATCCATCCTTCAGTTCTCTAGATGATTTGTATGATATTTTGATGAGAATATATATGTGTGAAGAATTAGTTTCTATTAGGAAATTTTAGTTTTATGATCTTACATGGTTGTGTGCATATATAGTTAATCACATATCCTAGGTAGATGTTTAGGTGTTGGGTCATCCAGATGGACAATAAAGATGGAGTCACACAACTATGGTGTTAGTGTCATGCAGTGATAGGTATGTCATTCTATGTGGGAAGGGACATGCTATCAAGGTGGTTATTGGATATAGCTCATTCACCTCTGAAGGTATTAGTGACAAAAAGACCAACAATTTTATAATAGTAAACTCGAGAGAACTTTACACCTTTCATTTTGGTTCTCAGGGCTCAAATTGAGGCTCTAGGGAAGATGTTTTGAAATTCATATATCACAAATGATTTTTTCCATGATTGTTGGGATATATAGGGATCCTATAAAAAAAATAAAATATCTTTCATAGGTTTGGGTCATAATTTATTATTAGTGGAAAAACCATTCCAGATTATGATATGAATGCGAATGAATGCATCCTATGTAGCCTATAGAGGTGTAACATCATGATAGACTTCAAGAACTGGTCTAATATCACACTATCATGTATCCCTAACCATATAATTTAACGTTTTTTTATAATTACTTCCCCATATAACCTTCCTAATGGATAATTTGTTGCACATATGGCTAGTCTAATGAAGTTAGATTGGGAACAATGTTTTGAAAGTTATTCCTACTTCAAATCCTCTATAGAAAGAGATCATAACATTAAATATCCTTAACCATCATTTAATCAAAAACTAGTATTTTATAAATTCTAATTAGTTGTGTAATAATTTGGAAGCATTGATATATGGGATGTTCTTAATGAACATATCAAGGAGTAAGAGAGAGTCCCAACCCTTGTGAGGGTTCAAATAAATCCCATTTCTTATTTTTATGTAAATGAAGTCCAACCCTCTATTATCAAGGGGGTGATCATTATTCAGGTGATAGATCAGAAACCCCATGTGATACTTTGTAACTATTCCTTTCACTACATTGTTCAATGATTTCCATTTTTATGTTTTGATAACTTTTTTATTTCCATTATTCTATAAATAGCCACCACATCCAGTCATAGGGTTGATTATGATGAATATGGCATAAAATATCATAGATATTTTTTTCGGATCACATTTTGCATGATTATAAACTTCAATCCAACAAGCACAGTGATGTTAAACCGAAAATGGTTTCATATGATCAACAATATCAATAAATAACGATCCAAGGCTGTAGTACTCTTTCTTCCTATATCTTCAAATTAATGATAATTTTAACAAAAAAAATTATCCTCTTTGTTTTTTATGATTCATTATCAATAATCCATGCAAGACTTTGTGGGGTCATAAATTTAATTTATATTACAATGTGTGAATGATATATCAAATAAAATAATTTTCTTTGTTGGTATTAAGCTTCATATGCAATTTAGTTGTCATCATAAGCATCAAATATTTATTCAATTAAAAAAGGGAATCATTATAATTATACATCTAGATAAATAATTTGATGTTATATTTATATAATAGTCCCAATTACACATGAAATTCCATAATGTGATTTAATATAAATTCAATTATCCTTAATAATGTAAATATAATATATTTTGGAAAAATATGATGTATAATTTTCTTTTAAAAAGATTTTAAATTAAAAATTCCTATAATAATGGTAAAATTATTTTTTGAAATTCCATTAAAATAAGTAATGGAAATGTGAATATGAATAATAAATATGAAATCTAATAAAGGGGATTATTTTGTAAATGTTAACAAATATTTTTTTCCTATTATTCTGAAGAGTCAAAAAATATTAATTATAGACAAAATAAAAAAGGATCCTTTTAAATTATTTGTAAAAAATTTAATAATTGAATAAATTTACACATAATAATCATTTTAATTTATATAATAACTATTATGGAAACATATATATATTATTGAAACGGAAGAAATTAACCACTGTAAGAAATTATGTTGAAATTTTTATGTAAATATTATTTAAGTAGATTTTTAAAACTATGTATGTGAAAATAATTTATTTATATATAAACCACAAGAATTAACATATTAGTATAAAATATATTATTATTTATATAGAAAGATAATATAATTCACCAAATGGAAATATAAATATTATTTGTATTGAATAACAACGAGAGTGTAAAATAAACCCTTTGTATGTATTTTTCATGGTCAAACATATTCCAACCTCAGTTATAATAAATATATAATTATTTTTCTGTATTATATTAATATTTTTATACATAATCCTAAATATAAATTATTTGTACCTGAATTTTACATGTTAACCAATAATTTTTTGTTCAAATAAACTATTTCAATGTTGCCAATTTTGTGTCACATACATGTTTTGAATATGTAGTTCTATTCCATAAACCAGAGTCATGGATTTATAACCATAATAATGATAACAATATAATGTAGAATATATTTATATATAAAATAAAATTTTAAAATCAAAAAAAATATGTCGTTATCAAATATATGTTATAATTATTTGTGGATATTGTAGTCAACATGTACTCATGTGTGAAATTTCAACTTTCCAATGGATGGGCAGGAGGGAAATTAGGAAACTTTTTATTCATAAAAAATAAAAATTAAGTTATAAATATTATAAATTGTATTAATTCATTAAATATCAAAATACATTTGTGGTTTTATGAAAAATTAACTGCATTGCTTCTTAGAAGTGGTAGTCTTCCCTTAAGAATGAGAATTGTTTTAAATTTCAATTTGATAGTGATGATTTAGGAATTGGTTATACCCATAACATAAAATTATGTATTTTAAATATAGTGATTTAATTATGATAATATGGTCATGTATTAATTTTTGTATTTTTATTTTGAATGACTCATGAGGGGGTATTTTTTAAATATGTATATCTTCCTTGGATAATTTCCGCTCAAAATAACCTTATGAATTCGTGGATTTTACTTTTTTGGAAGAAAAAATTCTCTATATGAATGGTTTGGTTTTTGGAAAAGTATTTGAGAAATTTCTGTTCAAGATAAGTTTCTCATGGTGTAAATAATATTGAGTATAAGAGGAACCAATTTATTTGTGAGAGTATTATCACCCTTATAAATATTAAATACGTTAATGTAAAAAAGGGTTTTTTTTAAAATGTTTCTCAAGTTCTCTACAATATACAAGAATCAATATTTTAAGTTAAAAACACACAGATCAACTATGTTTATACTAGATTTATATTTATTTTCAGCATTTCCTCCCAGTTTACCCTCATCTTCCAACCCTTATTACCCTTAACCATAGTGATAATATTTTTGCATTCATTATGAAAAAAATAATTATGTTCAAATTATTTCCAAATATTTATTATTTGTATTCTAATTATGGAATAAATTTTATAATATTCAATTAATTTATTTGGTGGAAAATAATTTTAATATAATCATGAATGAGGATATAAACACACTTATTTTGGAAAATTCATTTTTAAATATAAATTTTTTCAACAAAATGACTGTTTATGAATGAAATTTAAAAAAAATATATGTTTATGAAAATTTAATTTGGATTTTTGTTACATTAAAAACAATACAAAAACAAATATAATAATGTAATTACTAGATTCAATAGAAGGACTAGAAATATTTCTTTTATTATAATGCTACGTGACATTGGTTTTAAAATTTAATATATATGTTTATAAATAATATAAAATATTTTAAACCCCATTATTTGTATTCATAAATATATATTTGGTTAATATAAATATTAATATAAACTATAAATTCATTGATGAAACAAAAAACTATTATAAATTTCGTATATTTATTAAAAGAGTTGTTTTCTCACTATTATCCCAAAAATTAATAATTTAAAAAAACATAAAATTTCAACTAAAGTTGTATTCACCATTATTAAATTAAGTTGATACCAATTTATCATGTTTTAATTATAATATTCATAAATTATAATTTTAAATATGACCATGAACTATTTCTATTTCAATGAACAAATAATACGATGTGTGTTGAGAAATAGTTTAGAGACACGGTATGTACATGTAACAATAGAATCGGAGGAATTAAATCATATGATATCATAAATATATGTAGGTGATGCGAATCGTATCATACGATTCAATGGAATGTCCTAAAATATTATTTACACATATATTACCCTCCCTCCTATATTTATTTTTTTTATAACTCTTATTCATCTGTAAAATTTAACATGTGTTAAATAATATTTAAAATATTGTTTTATTATATTTAAAATTATCATTTTTACTTATTTAAAATTTATAAAATCATAGAATTATAAAATTTTATTTTCCATCACAATATTAACTATAAATTTTTCATAATAGTTTCCCATTTTTTTGAAAATTAAAAAGTGATAATTTATTAATATATTAATTCATATTGTTTTTCTATATAAATATTATAAAGAATATAAAAAAATTATGGTGAAATATATTCTATAAATTATTTCTGGGATATAGTAATTTATTATATTCTATATATTAGTCTATAAAATTTGGTTATCTTCTATAATAACATTGGGTTTTTTAAAATTATAATCATATTAATTGACATTAAACATATTTTTTCAATTTTAGTTGTATTAAATATCATGAATCTAATTCTACCTTGAGTAATGTATCCCATAAAACAATTAAACACAAACTATCCATTGGCCTTACATCTTATACCTTTTTAACAAAGGTTCCGGGTGGCTATATGTCACTTTAGACATACACATGTAAAGATTATCAACATCATATTTTCATATAACATTAAATTAATGGCTTTATACAATATTAATTATAAGAATATTGATATGAATAATAATATTTAGATTCTATTTTTTGGTTCATAACACAAAATTTGGTGTCTTTTAAAGAGTTACTCATTAACGTGTTGTTAACATATTACTATTTTGTATGGAATGGGGAATACAAAAATAATGTTTTAGAGGCATCGATTGTGAAATGTATAAAATATAATATGTAATGTTTTCATGAAATATAAATGGTTTAAAATTCAGAACATGTATGATAATAAAATTATTTTTAAATGGAAATCCTTTTATAAATTAATTGTGAGATTCATTTCAATGAGTCATTTTCATGAAAATGATCATCTAAATGATTTGGTTATTCAGATGTAGACTGAAAATATATTATATTTTATAATGAATGAATGTAATGAATGATACTAGGTCATAAATATATACATTTTGATAAATCTTAGATCCCATGAGTTTACATTTATTATATTTCTATTAAAATTTTATTTGGGATACACTTACATGGGAAATAATAAGAGTTTGCTACTGGTTAAATATAATTCTGTATTTCTATTAATATATCCTTGAAATTCAAGTCTTGTTGAAATAACTAGGAATCAAAACTACATTGATTGATATGTTTCCCTACCTAAATATCAATGTTGTGGGGGGTATTTCCATGGAAGACACATTTGTTATTGAATATGAATATAGCCACACCAAATATATAAGATGTATGAGGTAAAAAAATTTAGTATGATAAATTGAATTAAATTTATTTAATGGATAGTAAAAAAATTATACTCCCCATGCATATTTCTATGTTATAGGTAATAAAATATGTCATGATAATCATATTCTGATCCCTTATATGTATGTACAAAAAATTATTTATGGATTTAGAAATTTGAAAGATAAGTGTTCTCCATGTGAATAATTCTGAGAAAATGAATGTTAATGTTATTGATACTCACTACAAAAAAATTAAATCTTTGGTATTTTATAACTATTTTTCAACACATATTTGTGCTAATAAATGTATACTCAGTGAGATGAAGGAAATTATGATGTGTGAAATAGATCATCATATTGTTAATGGAGTAATAAATAATACATTTGTAGTTAGACCTTATGATATGATTGAACCATGTGTATTACTAATATATGTAGATTATTCATATTACGTTTCCTCTAAATTTAAATTTTATTTCACAATATTATTTAGACATTAGTGGATTATCTTTCCCTATTATAAAAAATAGTTTATATATATATATGTATATATAGATATTATACGACTTATACAATTAAGAATTAAATAAATAGTTTGTATAATAAATTTATTGATAATTCTATTTATACAATTTTTATTAAGAAGATTACATTTGATTCATATCCCACCTATGATGGTAATTTTCACCTTGGGAATATAAAGGAGAATTGTATCCAAAGGCACTAATATTCTTGGTTATTAGAACAACTCAATTATGAATCTATTGAAAATTTTAAATCTCATTTATTATTAAAATGAGAATATAACATTTAATGGAAACAATGATATTTATATTTGAATATTGGATCTTATACATTATTATATATGTAGGCTAACAAGTACAACAGAAACCAGTGGTCTTATGTACTTAGATTCCTTTACAAATGACTTTACTCAATATTCATGTGTGTTTTTGAGGAAGCACAAGTATGACACTCTCAATATGAATAATGAGTTTCACAATAATCTATAAAATCTAAAATTAAATAGTATTAAGATCTCTTTATCAGATAATGTTTGTTAATACTTTATTAAATATTTCACTTATCATCTAATGTATTGTGGAATTATTTAATAACTCATTCTTTTTAGAACACAATTATCAAATTGTGAGTCTATTATTAATGTTTGTACCATTTAAAACATAGTTTGATTTTTGATGCCTCAATTATACCATAATATTTCATTATATGGTCACGATATAAAGAAACTAATATTAAATCAAAAATATGTTATACTTATAGAAATTGTTAAGTCTCTATAAGAGATATATAATATGAAAAATCACATTGTGTATTTTATAAATATTGGTGAATGTAAAACATTAATATAATATTTAGATTATGATATTCTAGAATATTAACCTTATATTTATTATTTTTTATATCAAGGAAATAGTTATACACTATTCTTTTAATACTATGGAGATGATTTTTTTATATTCATCACTTTTTTTATCCCAATTGGATGAATTAAATAATATTGGGGTTTGTGGGAGGAATATTGAACATAGAGTGGTTAAGGACTATAAAATAGAAAGGGGTCCTATGATTTATATTTAGTTGATTACATAATAATTTATAAAAGTTGAAATGAATCAAGTCACATAAAATCATTTAAGGACATATAGGATTCATCATGAGCTCTCTAAAAATGGATTTCTCATAGATAATGATGATGAGGTAATGTTCATTGATTACGGACCAACTACACAATGAGATATAATGAGAGTTCCTATTATATGAAATTTTAAAATTACATTTAATCTAAAATGGACTTATAAACATGTCATGTTTGATATATGGTGGATGAAAATAAAAGGGTATGATCCATATGATGAAAATGGTTTTTATACTTGAAATATAACATAGATTGTATATTTTCCACATAGTATGCATTCATGGTAGAAAAATTTTATAATGAAATTACTTTTATTGACTATGATGTAACACTTATTATTTTTTTAATGATAATTTCTTTACATATATTTCATCCATAGAAAATTATTTTCATTATGATATCAACAAAATAGATTTAAAAATATATTTTCGTAATCAGAATTTATTAATGAAAATTTATATGATAAATCCTAAAAGTTATTATGTGTTAAATTTTTTATATATTATGAAAGATTCAATTGTTTATTAATAAATTAAAAAAATTATCTTAGATTAGGAATACATTTTTTGAAGATGTAGTTGAAGAGTAGGGTTTTTGATTTTTTGTGGAAATTCATATACAAACAAGTGAATTATTTTTAGTGTTTTAGTATTTATAATATTTATCTGGATGATGTAATAATTATTCTAAATTATATCACAATAAATCAATATATATTTATTCATGATATCATACTTCGTAATGAAAGACATGGGTGAATAAATACACAAACATTGTTTGAAGATCTATAAATATAGATCTAAGTGGATACTTAGACACAGTCCTGACACATACATTAGTATGTGTTATAGTAATTTATTATATATGACTCCATAAAATGTTGTTTTCAAAAAAAATATGTTAATAATATTTGTAATATTAATGATCATTCTACATAGTTTGTAAGGATTAATTTATTATCACTTTATTCCACCTATGGTTTGGACTTCTATTCCTTGTTGGATTCTTATCCCAATGTCTTCAGTGCTCTAA
Organism: Viscum album; assembly: GCA_963277665.1. Lineage (NCBI taxonomy): Eukaryota > Viridiplantae > Streptophyta > Magnoliopsida > Santalales > Viscaceae > Viscum > Viscum album. The sequence goes on along the minus strand of OY728146.1, from coordinate 1,771,560,967 downwards.
TTATATAAATTAGATACCTATCCAATAATAGTGAGAGTCGCTGTATTTCCATAAAAATTATTATTATATATATTATAAGGACTGTGGATATGATTATGGTTTTTTGAGTAGATGGTGACATATTTTAAAAGTATAAATAGTTGAATTTTTTAATCTAATAGAGATAATAAAAATTTTCAATTTTCTATTTATTTTTCATGAATATTTGAGCTATCCCATGTAACAGTTTCATATAAGATACCAAAAAAGTAGAAAAAATATTGGAAGATTACATAAAAGTATTAAATTATATGATTTAATCTATTCATATTAAGATGGTAATCACTATATCGGATGTTGTCCTAGCATTGATGGGGTTTTTGAGCTTTACTATCATAATAATCGATCCATAACATAAGAAATTAACCATAAACACATAGAATGACCAAAAAATCATTAAAAAATAATACTCATATGTTTTATTTGTTATAGGATCAATGTTAAGATCTATTAGGTTTCTATAGATCTAAATGTAACATATATTTGGTTGAAGCCTTTACTAGAGATACAACAAGAGAATATGGTGGATTCTCTTGGTGTTAAACACATGATATATTGGTAGTAATGTTTATGAATTTATTATTTTATTATAATAAAATTATTCTTCCCTTTAACAATCATTCATGAGTACTGCATTTTAAATTGTGTATTCACTTGATTGATTATATCCCTTAAAAGATTAACTTTGAGTTGTCCCTAACGGATGACAATACTTACGTATAATCGGATGTGTTGATATGACAGGGTTATCATGAATAAAATATAATTAGCATTATGAAGTATTATATATTATTAAAAAGGAATATATTCATGAGTTATTCGGTAATTAAATAGTATGTTTACCGGCCCATTAAATTATATCTTAGGGAATATCATATAGGCATGAAAAAACAAAAGGATGTATTGATAATATAAATATATGTTGCATGAGTTTTGAGAGATATCTATAATGATAAATTTCATACTTTTATAAATTTTATTCAAAATTCAATTTTCATAAAGTTAATCAGAGGTGGTTGTTTATTTTGAGATCATGTTGTAGTTTGGAGTGTTACCAAGATAACATTATCGCACTTGTAGGATTAGTAATTACATTTTTCTACTGAATGAAAATGATTAGTTCAATAACTATTCCTGCTTAATAAATTAAAATATAATGTTTCCATCTAGTTAGATTAGTTACATGTGATATATTCATCCCTTAGTGAAAGGAAGGTGATAAAATAGTTGGCATGGTTAACCTTTTTTGGAGAATCATTAAATTATGAGATAGCCTATAACTATTTGAAATTGTTCTGTGACTAGTTGTAATATGATAATATGGTTAAAGTTATTGAATATTAATGCATGGTATATGTGTGATATATATTTTTGGAGAAATTCATTTATAGATATATGAGTCTGTTCTGTAGAGATCAATAATGATCCCTTAGAATCATGAGTAACAATAAGTATTTTCTAAAAGCTATTCTTGATTACATATCTAGAATATTAATTACATATTTATTTATAATTAAAATAATTTCTGTAGGGTCATATAGTATGTACTATGAATATAGAGTACGCTTCATTGGAATTTTTTATTCCAAAACAATGTGAGTTTTATGAAAATTTATCGAAAACTTTTTTTAGACAGAATTATAAGAACTTGTGATGTTTCACATTAATATAATATGAGATTCATTCCAATAAGTATATTTTTGAAATTTAAAACAATATAAATTGATAAAATATTTAATTATATCATTATATTATAATTTGATAATTTTTAATATTGATAAATATATCACAACTCATGATAAATTTAATTATAGTGTTTGATGGGGGAAATAATTTACGTTAATCCAAGAATTTATTTTTCTATTCCTCCAATGTGAATCCATTTAATGATTAATAAATTATGGATAGAATAATATTATTTGGTATACGTATATTTATCGAGTATAATGGTTACTCAAATGGTATATAATTCATAGGAAACTTTTTATGACACATGATGTGGGATTTAGTGTCATAAACGATATATTGGTATATTATAATCTATGTGAATTACAATAAGTAATTATTTTGTGAAATTTATTATTACATATATTTCATTGATCTATTTGAATTTGATATTCAATGTTCCCAAAGTAACAATCATATTTAAAAGGTTATATTATTTCCCTGTTATAATGAGAACCTCAAAATTATATGGTTATATTCATAAAACATCATCAATGGTGACATAAAATTATATAATTAGAAACATAGTTAGTTGACTATTATCTTCTAGTACTCAAAATAATATGATAATTAAAATCAATATTGTAATACAATATAATCTTTATGGATGTATATTATGAAAAAACATTCTGGTATGAATTCCACATGTTTATATTTCATTGAAAATTCATATCTACCATCTAGTATAATTATCCTTATAATTTGTGATTATTGTTAATGAATTTCATGAATCATGGATGTTTGAAATTTTAATAAAAGAAGAGAACATGTGATCATGATAAAGTTGGGTACATTAATATAATCATGAATAATGTGTTATTAATGAAAATGTCGAGCAAGGATTTTCCCCATCCATTATTATGGATATTGACAAATGAGTCATATGATTACACTGAAACCCAAAAAATAAATTCTATCACCTTGGTGATGTATTGAAGATAATTCATCATAAATAATTATTGATATTCCATGTATTAAATTGGAGGTAATAATTTTTTATCATTCTTGATGAGTTATCTTGAAAAGGTATTATATTAAATAATGATAATCAATATGTTGTTTTGTTGTGGTTACATATCATCAACCTCTGTGGGATCCTCGACCCATTTATAGAGAGTAAAATTTTAAATCAAAAAATCCCACCTAATTTACCCGAGGAAGAGGCCTAGAGGTCCAGACAAAATGTGTTTCCATTAATAGTAGTTGGATCATTATTCATATTTAACAACTTTAATAAATATTAATCTATTGAATGATAAGTTATACATACAGGGGATATATTAATTGATCATTCAAATCCAATATATTGTTGTAAATCCATTAAAAATACTATTTCACTATATATAGAACTATCATGTGGAATCAAATCAGTCACTTTAAAATTTATAATTATTTATTTTACTGTTGGCCATTATGTATTTAATTATAAAAATTCTTTTCAAATTTTATTTTTAGTTTATTAAATCATGGATATATCTTATTCTTCCTTGTTTTTTATCACCAAAATAAATATGATAAATTAATATTTAACTAATTTAAAAAATAAATAACTGATCCAGAGGTGAAAATAACTCTACCAGGATATTGTACGATTATATGGTGTGTACTTATTTTTCAAACACTATTTATCAATGTTCATTGTTACTCAAAATCCATATGAAATCATGGTCATCATTTAATGAATACTATGAACATGAATTAAATACACCATGTGTTGAATATATATATGGCGGCACATGAATTTTCCGAACCAAACACCATATAAAAATTCTAGATATTTTTCCATGTCTTTTTAATGGATGAATGTATGGGTCATGCTGAATCACGTAATTAACAGACCATGTGTATTTAGTACATATGGGATATAGGCTAATAGTTGTGAAACGTTATGTAATTTTCATGTAAATTTTCTACATGTCTTGTAACACATAATTGATTATAAGATGTGAACAATGATTTCATAGGAATGTATTGCAAACAACATGTGATGAAATATACACCTCTGGTAACCAACATGTATATTCCATATAGATTACCTATTCAGATTGAAATATTACATTAATAACTCCATTAAAAATCATCGACCTAATTTCGATGAGTCATTATATTGATAATCCGTATCTTGTTTTAGGTGTTATGTTATATTTAATTATTAATTTTTTAACATAATATTTGGAAATACAAGTCATATATGGTTATTGCATACTAATGTATCATCCTACATTAAGTCATTCGAGAAAATAAAAAATACATATTTACTCACATCATATTATTTATTGAAAATAATATGAAATTTTAGCACATTTAACAAATACAATTTGTGTTTGATTACAGTATATACAATAAGTAATATTTTATGTAGTTTTGGTAGATACTCATCATGTTTTTCCATGAACCATCTTGTGTACTATATTATCTAATTTTAAATAACATTAAATTATTTATTTTTCTTATTTTATTTAAAATCACAGTGGAAGGGAATCTTCATAAAAGTTTTATGGAATGATATAAATTAATTAATTTGGTAAATATGGTAATTAAATAGATTAATTCATGTTTGTTTTTTCTTATAAATTAATGAATTAAAATGAAACCTTGATTAATGTTTTAAATGTTTATTCATTTCTTATGTCTATCCAATCTTAATATTTGAGTATAAATTAGTATATATTGGTTTAATTTTATATAATTTAAATTCATTGGTATGTAATTATTTTTAATTAAAATAATATAATGGCATCTGTGTCATCACTCCCTCCATTAATTTGATGGAACATTGTGTCCATTGTTGGCTTATGTAATTCCCCCAAAAAAACTTCTAGTTCCCCTCAACATAACTTTTGATAAAAAAATATACATAATTTATGGAGTATTGGATGGTCTATGGAGTATGTTCAGAGAAAAGATAAAGTGTATGTGGTTCAATATGGAACTATGATGAAACTAACATAGGGGATACATAGGTGGGTAGGTGGGATACTAAAACATATTCTAATACAGGTATATATTGTTCCCGCTTAGGATATAGACTGATATATTTTCCACTTAATAAATTGATCTTTATATAATCTCTTGATGGCATCATTTTTTTCTTAATTTATTTCTATCTATCCTTGTTTTTATTTTTTAATCAATGCCACTATTCCATAAATAAATAGTTTAATATGAAATGACAATATTATGTAAAAGCATTATATAAAATAAATTATCATTAAATAGATAATAACTTAAGTAAAATCCATATAATATAAAAATGTAATTTAATGAATTAAATGAAAAAAATTTGGCTTAAATAACAAAATCACTAAAGTTAATATTTTGTATTATGAATTCTGTTATATAATTTATGACATAAATTAGTTTAAGTTCCATATGAGACCATATTTTTGGGAATGTTTCATTAATGTGGAGTCTTAAAAAATGATTGTTTAACTTAACATAACATGTATTGAATTTTTCGACCATAATTTACTCAATAAAAATAAATATGCTGTAGTTGGGGAAATATGGGTCAGAATTTATGAATTTGTGATTCCACTCAATATAACTGGGAGATAGATGTGCACATTTTGTGATGCAACATCTTTAATGATATTTTTATTGCTTCCATGTCCATAGTGAAGATATTGAATAGGAATATATGAATACTTGACATAATAAAATCTAAAGTGATTTGATAATCTGAAATCAATGGTGTGGTTCGTTGAGACATGATAAAATTGATAGAGGCATAATAAACATAAAATACTAATTATTATTTTTTAAATAAATTTTAATCACATGAATTATTAATTATATGTTCTTTTATTGAATAATAATGGTATGATCATGAAAAAGGTATCCTTATGATGAATTGTATAGAAATACTGTCTCTTATAATGTAATAATTTCACTTAATAGTTAGGATTCTTATAGGTTATTATAAACCATGAATATAAATATTACATGATGAAATCCTTAAACCATGATCCACCTTTAACTGAGGGGAATGATGTTGAGTTCACTAAAACTGAAAAATAACTAAATGATGTACTAGATGTGTAGTTTCATATATTTTCATTCATGTCTATAAAACTTATGTTGTTGGATGAGACAATAGACACCTATATCTTAATCTATTATCTCTATGATCATCATAAGTGTATATCATGACATGAATATTTTAAGATCTGTATCGAAAAATAAAAAAATTATTCTAATTTAATGTGTGCCATTTATGCATCATTCAGTTAGACTTATTGGCCACATTGAAAACATAGAGGTTCTAGGGTATAATCAACATTTTAATTTTTATCCCAATATCATTATTTCATCACTCTAACATAATTTATAATGTTTTTTTATTTCAAGATGAAAAAATGGATAAATATCTCCTATATCTTATCACTCTACTTCACCATGATGATACGGATATTAATAACCAATATCATTATATCCTTATGTTTATTAAAAGGATAGGGCCAATAATACATCTCGAAGAATATTCCCATGTCTACGGATCTTTCAAAACAACCATCCCCGAAGTGGATGATCAAGGGAAAAGTACATGAATAATATTCTATGAATATTTCATATATCATTATGGGGAAATAAAATAAAAATTTCACCATGATATTTATGTAAGGGGAATACTATGGAATATTCATTATTTATTATGGTCTATATATTACTACAAATTAGTAATATTATGTAGAAAATTGTTGTTACATATATATTAAAATATTTGACCAATTATATTTTAGTATATTTATAGATGTGAGGTTGAACTAAAATAATCCAATGGAGCTAGGCATGATGTTGTGGAATTAAGGAATTCCACCTCACATTGCCAAATAAAATAATAATTCTTCTAAATGATTGAAATTATTTTCCTTCTATCATCAAAAAAATTATTTATATGTCCAAACATTATAACGAAATATTTATATACAAAATTTGAAATATGTATATCTTATTTAATAAATTATGAATAATTTATTGTAATGAATATTTAAATAATAGTATTTAAATGATTTATTCAGAAAACTATATAATGGTAATTGATAATAGAGATAGTTCACATGACTCATACAAAATATTTATATGGAATAACTATCTAGGTATTGTAAATGAAAATCCATTAACTATATTAATCCCTGAATTATATTTGGATTTTTTTTTCTAAATAGCATGGGGTGTTTCATAATTGATTACATGGAAAATAACCCAAACATTATTTAGTGGTAAAGGTCAAAGGGATATTGAATTTCTTAAGATGGTTTATAGTAATGTTTTTGGATAATTTCTAGTGTATGTTATGTGTGGGTACTCATACTTCCTAAATTTTACAGTTGGATTTAATAGAAAATGATATGTATACACAATGGACAATAATTATATTCCTTCGAAAAAAACAATGATCAAAATATTGATATTGAGATCTATCATGTTAACAAGAATAGGAAACTCAACATAGAATGTGATGGATAATATATAAATCAATACATAATTTATTGTCTATGGGGGTTTTGGATTCTATCTCAACCCACTATTTCTTATACATCCTAATGGAATGATGTACAAAAAATGATAAACAACACTAGTTAAACATGGTTAGTTAAATGAAGTTTCATGTGAGTCTTACATTATAATTTTAGGGATAAAAATTATATAATTAAGCATTCATAATAAAATGACTGTCAAGAAATGATGAAACTAGAATATAATAAAAGATGTTGTATAGAAGTAAACCAAATATTTCACATTGATGAGTTTTTAATTGTGAAGTGTATGTTAAGTCCATTTTTTAAAAAACAAATTCACCATAATATAGTAAATTTATTATTATATGGTATCATATGGAAAATAATGAGTATAACATATATGAACCTTTATATGTGAATTTTTTCATAAAAAGACATCCCACTTTGATAATGGTGAAAATTTCACCAAAGATGATAGTTGGAGTAAAATATAATTTGATGAATTATATGATCAATATATGAAATATTTTACATATGTTAAGAGTAATAAAATCCTAAATGAAGATGATATTCTTGAGATAAAAATATAACACTGGATTTTGAGTGAGCTAAGAAAACAATAATTATATGGTTTTCTAGCTATCAATGATGGTTACTAATTATTAGTTGATAAAAATTATCATTCATCCAACAAGGAAGTTGTAAGTGCATAGAAGATGCAAAATGGAATGAATTTTCGAATATAAAAATTGATTCCATGTAACAAAGAATGATAGGAATTGGTATATGATTTATTGAATGTAAATTCTATTAGATTATATTTTCATGCAAGAATAAACTGTATAATGATGGAGAAGAAAATAACTACAAGGAGTAACATATTAGATATGGTTACAAACAACATAAAACAATAGACTATAGAAAAATATTTTCCAAAATTTTCTATTTAATAAAATAATTAAAAATTCTATATCATATTACCATGATAATGTGATTTAGAAGATTGATATCAAAACCTATTTCCATAATAAAAATATTCCAGAAGATTCTTATATGACACAACATTATTGTTTTGTTACTCCAAAAGATTCAAAAAATATTATACATGTTTTCAGAAGCCATTTTTTAAATAACTAATCTATCTAGGTAATGGATAATTTGATCTTATGAATCTATAATATATTTTATTCATAAACACTAAATGTGATTATTATGTCTATAGGTAATTTAAAATATGTGTAATAATTTTCATTATAAATATTAATAAAATACAACATATTTTAAATTAAATACTAGAGTCAATAACTATTAAAGACATGTTAAACACAAGTTTATTCATGAAGGATTTAGGTGAAGTAGTGTATATTCTCTGGATAGAGATTCATTTGGATAAATCGAAGATGCCTCTTGGACTAGGTCAAAGTACAAATATTGAAAACATAATATTGAGATTCATTATAGAAAATCCATGAAGTGGTTTTTTCTATGGGAATTTTAATTCTTCACTCTAGGAACATGTGATATAATGCACATGTGGAAAGATATAGGATGGTGAAGACTCAATATGTATCATTTGATTTTTTAGTGATATATGTTATAATATGTGCAAGGCCAAATATTTCTTCTGATTAATAATTGGTTTGAACATTTCAAGATTTTATAGTTCATCATAATGGATTGAAATTAAAGGCTACCCTTAAGTATTTTTTTGTAATAAGGATATATTTTTTGTGTATGTAGGCTATAATGAAATATTAATTAGGGTGTATAGATGTTATTATTTTTAAATATACCAAAAAAATTTGAAACCATAATTGGGATATATAATTAAACTCAACATAAGTGTTATGATCTATAATTGATTAATGAAGGCCATAATTAAAGATTTTACAATATATTCTATGTATATTATGGATTCTATGGAAACTAAAAAAGATATTTGGGTTCTTAACGTCATCATAGATCTTGATATTGTGGATGGAAGTAAACAACATATGACACTCTATTATAATGGTAAAACTACAATGGTTATTATAAATTATCCAAGACTAAATCAGTAGAGAAATCACTTACATTAAAAATATGAACCCTTGAGGAATATTTCTCAAAGAGATAACATAACTATTATTATATTCTAAATGGAAGGAAATGTAGATGAAACCATATATAAATCCTTAACATAATAGAAATATTCTCATCATATGTGAGATAATATAGTGAAATTAATTTGTAGTTGGCTATAATCTATATGGTAGTGTATCGAATTAAAATTCTTAGAAACCCATGCTAATACATTAGATTTTTAAAATATTAGTACAATTGAATATTAATTAATATATCTTATAACATATTTTTATACATCAATGATACTTTAATTTATTAATGTTCTATAGTATCTGTTGCATTAAAAAGTACATATCAGTTACCCCCTATGATGAGAACCCTAAAATGACATTGTCATATACAAAGACTGAATTCAATGGTAAGATAAAATTTTATGATGGGGCACAAAATATTATGAAACTAACGTTTCAGTACTCTTATGTAGATGAGACTTCTAATCATGATTTTCACAACTTATAATCTCTTTTATGGGAGACTATGAGAACAAACCCACCTATATGAATTCAAAATGTCTTTTTGTCATTATATATTTTATCATAGACTATTTGTGATGATATATATACATTATTATTATTGTTTACCTGTAAAATTACTGACACACTATGTTTTATTTTTGTAGAATATGGTGGTATATGATCACGATAAAAATTTTATATTGTTTGCATCATTAAGGATATGTTTTTAATCAACCGATCGATTAAATACTTGTCCCATACATATATAAAAAATTTATATATTAGAATATTAATTGGAATAGAACCATAGAAATAAATTTCCTGGTTATGGTGGTGTATATATGTTCAATATGGATAATCAGAGACTGATATTTCAATCATTAATGTTGATGAAACAAGTATGAAACCCTATTGGTGAGATATTGTGACAAAATATTTATATCAAAAAATTAACAATAATATTATTTTCATTGCAACATGTCTTCTTGTATTGTGGGTTCTCAAACTCATTACAGGACATCAATCAATGAATTTAGGGAGGACCTTCGAATTCTAATTGGGAATGTTATTTCTGGGTCACACATAATTGCTTTCCATTGAACGTAGATAATTATTATTAACTTCTAAATTTTTTAATATAAATTATTCATCATACTGGGATTTTATTTTTACTCAAGATATATTAATTTCTGAAAACTATATTAAATTTTTTTCCTCATAATTCAGTTGTTTAATTACGTATATATACAATATTTATTTATATCTTTTTACTCAAAACCAATAAAAAATTTAATAAATAAATAACATATTTAATTATTGGAATATGAAATTAAGATTTATTCACTAGTATATTAATATAAGATTTATTTATTTGTGGAATTAATAAATAAAAAATTACTATATTAGTATTAGAGTATGGTGAATTACAATATACAAGAGTGGATTAATATTTGGTCGAATGATAAAAATAAATTTTAAAGATAATAAATCAATATTTATCATTGTGAATGTTTTTCATCATGATAGAAAAATAATATTATTATTATTTTATTACATGGAATAGGATTCCATATAAGGTTAAAATTATAATGTGAACTCATGTAATTAATTAAATGTTAAAATCTAACCCTAGATCTATACATAGCCTTCTATCAGATTCTATATGAGGTTAATTATTAGGGAAAGTGAATTCTGATTAGAATCATTTTTATCCTCTAATCTTTTTAATAATTTGAAAAAATAGAGATCCCTTAAGAAAAAATAAACAATACATGACGTAAGGGAAATAATATTAGATGATCGATCAATTTGGGTAGCACCCAATGATTCACTGATGTTTTTTAGAGACCAGAAGTCATTTTTTGTATCATCAATATGTTTTATCGACGATTGGTTCTTCCATGAAATGATTCTATAAAAATTGGTTTTAAAATATCAAAACACCTAAGGAATAATGATCTCATCATTGAGGTTATTTTTTTTCTTCCTTTAAAAATTTTAAAATTTATTTGAAAGTGTCATCAAATAGTTCTAGTTTTTAACCATCCAATATTCATCGTTTAAATTTTATGTGAAATGACATTTTCATTTTTTACATTATTAATGGCCCATAAAATCTGAAAAAATTTGAGTTCCTCATTTTCTGAATACACACATTCACTAAATTTTGAGCCACTATTTGGTTAAGTAAAATTTTTTATCATTTATTGAGAGGTTATAGGGAAGACTACAATATGGAATTGTTTCCTTTTCTACATGTATTTTATTATCATTATTTTCATCAAAATATGAATAAAATTCATTCCATACCAAAATGTAATTCATCATACATGGTGATCTAATTGTCACACCATTATCATTTCTGGAATGATCATGTTTTGATCATTGATTCATGAGGTGGTTTAATCCATCTATGGTAAGAAGCATAACATTTTTTCTTTATATGATCACCATCAAAAAACTCTAATGATATGTAGGTTTATAAAATCATAATCCAAATAAATTTTCCATTCATATTTTTATTACATTATATAAATCAAGATATACTAGGATATTATATGGGTTATTTCAAAATTTTAAGATTATAACATCATCCTTTAATCCCCATATGTTTACACTCAATCACAACTATGAAAATTTCACAATATACATAATATTTACTAAATAAATATAATTGATTCTTGTCATTAAAAAAGAAAATATCCTAAAAATATCTCGATATAGGGATTATAATATAATTATTTGGATTAAAAGATCTTGTTTCACTCAGATAGTTTATAAACAATTTCTAGGATCCATAAACTGGGTAATAACTTAATTGGAACTTTTATTTTTCTTTTTTACTTCTCCAATATCATTTTTCAAAAAAAAAACAAATATGCATGATGGGGTGAGTCTATTTGTCCAATATTTATTTATCTAAATCAATAGGGGGAGATTGAAGATGTGAATCACATGAGGAGTCCTATAAGATTCAGATAGTAATTAAACCACGAACTTTGAAACACGATTTCAAAAAAGAAAATATTATTCATGAGGATGTTGGTCGAATTATTTCCATTTCCACTTCATCATTGTATTATAGTAGTTTTAATTTTTTTTATTTATTCTACAATTGATATCCTATGGACCATATATGATTTATTTGGGAAAAAATATGTGAAATTGGATACCTCAATGTTTTATTGTATCTTAATTTCCCAATCAGAAGACATGTATTATTATAGTTATTATTGTGTATATCATTTTTGTAATGAATGATAAAAAAGAAATCATATAGATTTTTCCCCATACATACATGTAATGAATCATCATGGGCCACATGGCATGTGTTCTTTCTAAGAACATATGCAGAACTTTCCAATGTGTTTTATAATTAGAGCCCCATATGGCTTAAATGGTAGTGTACTTAGTTTTTAGGGTTCGTGGGATTAAATTTATGATATATCATATTACATTGTTTCCCTTAAGATGGTTTTATATTTTAAAAAGTTGTTTATTTATAGAATGTATATTTTGGAAGTTGTAATGGGATATTTAGTGGATTAATAAGGGCATTCACCCCATCAGTGGGATTCAATAATCTTTTGGAGGTCATAGAAGTGGGACCTATAGAAATTAGTGTCCCATTAATCAAATGGTATGAATTCACTATCTCACTTGTCACCATTGTAGAATTCACATAATTTATTGAGGCACATCATGCCATCAATAAGGTCTAATATCTTGATATTAGTACACATATTTTGGCCTCATTAAGGGGGATTCTTTCAGTTTTTCTCTAATTAATTTTTAGGTTAATAATCACCCTAACGAAACCCATTTATTACCATAACCACTTGGAGATCTCTCCCTTTATTATCTTGTATTTAACTTCCTCTCCTCTTAGACTCTTGAAAACTGGATCTCTCTCAAACATAAATTGATGATAGATATATCTCTATTGAGTTTAATTCTCCTCCTTTATTTAGATTTGTTAAAATATCTAATCTATATAAATTAGATATATGTGTCATGGACTAGATATTGCGAAAAATTCAACATCCATTGAAAGGAATATATTAGATCTCATATATTGGTGTCTACTATTTGATTCATCAGAGATTTTCCATTTTAAATGTTCAACATTTCTTATATTTTTGGGAATTCATCGAGTATCTTCAATTAAAAACCTAGTGAATAAATTATTTATTATTGGATATTGTTCTAGTGAACTTTATTTTGAATCTATATTTTGGATATCACTATGTGGTGGATCTAGTGTTTTGTATTGGTTGTGATAAATATTGGATGATCATACCATTATGGGACTTTTTTATTGAATTTCCTTATTGGTTGGTTTGTGGATGTATCTACATTAGATAACAAATAATGGAGGTATTTTTTTTGGAAATCATAGGGTGTCCAGTCAAATATTTTTTAGTTATAGTTCCTCTGACATTTTATATATCATTTATTTATTCTGTGATATTTCTTAGACGATGGATTTACTTATTGTTATATACTATTCCTTAGTGTTTTTTTATTATATGTGATTTTATCATAACATGTGGAATATTTTATTAGTGTATAGGTTGAAAGTTGGGACTAACCAACATATAAGTCTCCTTCGTGGTGGGGTAGGGATGACATGACTCATCGATGGTGGAACATCACAGGATGGTTGACACCATATATAAGAAAAGCCCATTGGATTTCAAAATATCCATTGGAGGAGTGTACATTGATTTTAGTTTTATAGATAAATGGGGAACATCCATTAATATTATAGAGTTTGATATTTAATTGTTCAGGTGTGTCGAGCATGTGTATCATCCCAGGTGAGAAGCTAACTAATAGTCATGGTTAAGAAATCAACCTAATGATGACCATGGAGAAGTTCCATAAAGGAATAATTTTAATATTTCGTTAATGGTGAAAAGAGTTACATAGAATGATCTGGGATGGGTTATTAACTACATGTGGTATGCATTTGTTATTTCATTGAAGCATCTACTATCATGGTTTATAGAAACCTGGTTTGTGCATGGTCTCATGGATGATTATTGGTTGTATAATTGTGTTTTAATTACTTTTTATTCATTTAGTGAAAATATATATTTATATAAAAATTATAATGATTCATTGGTCATATCATATTGGGTTTATACTCACACCATAAGTGGGAATCATATTGGGTTTGAAGACATCATTATCAAGGATTTGGGGATGGGAAAGGGCCATGTGGTATGACGTTAAGGGGAGTTTAGTTATGAGAAAGATTTTATTCTAGTATATACTTTTGATGGTTCAAGTTATTTAATTTTTATTAAGATTATTTTGATTGTTATAATTATTGACCATGAATGCAAGAGGATCCTTCGATTACACTTGTATGAATTTTTGTGACATATGTTAGAGAATTTTTTATCTTATCCATGGTTGTACTTTTTATTTTTTTTACTTGTGTTTTTATAATATAATGAATGATAAAATTAATAGGGGTATATTCTCCCCATGTTACAGTATACCCTTTCTAGTTATCAATATCTCTTGGGTATATAGAGGAAGAAATGATTTTATATAGATATTTGACTCATACATAGTGATTAATGTTATATAGTTAAAAAATTTAATTACTCCCTTAAGGTTTCCATTCAAATATTTTATTGTTATTATAGAAACGAAAGAGGTTCTTTGAATGTGAATCATGGGATTCTCCATGTGCCTGACCAACTCTTGTGTAACAAACCTCTAATTTTCTAGTGATTTGATTTTTCTAACTATTTTATTTGATTTATGGGTGTTCATGAATCGTGAATACGAATATTGGATCATATTTTATACATAAAAACATATATATGTGTATGTATTTACTATTGGTTTGTACCTCATTAATTTAATCATCAGATTTTGATATCAGTTGAGTGGTATATCTATGTTCTCTACTAATGTGATAAATC
The DNA here is from genome assembly GCA_963277665.1 of Viscum album. Classification (NCBI taxonomy): domain Eukaryota; kingdom Viridiplantae; phylum Streptophyta; class Magnoliopsida; order Santalales; family Viscaceae; genus Viscum; species Viscum album. Next base: position 1,771,545,721 of record OY728146.1, on the reverse strand, counting down.
TGTAATGGTATTGGATAATTAGAGTTGGGAATTTTGTAATGAATATAATATATATTTTAATGATTCACGTGATGGAACATAGACTTAGGAATGAGAATTGGGTAAAACTAGGAGTTTCATACCTTGTGATTGGATATCTCTTATGATAGGTATTCCTATAGAATTATATTATGTGTAACATGTATCGTCTTATGTTCTTCTGGTATGAAATTTAATTATATATGTTTTAAATTCTTATATGGAATTCAAATGAACTGATACTTAATTTTTACCAAAATCCTCATACAACGGATAATTCATCAGTTCTTAAAAAATCATTACAATAGTATATAATTGAGAGTTATATTATATCATCTCGAGTGGTATATGGGGAAAACAAACCCTATCCTAGAGTCATGCTAAAAATACAGGCTTATGGTGTAGTTGTGTAAATTGTGATGATTTATTTTTACTAAGAAATTCTATAACACCCTATGTTTTTAGGAATTATATTTTCTTGAATAAATTTTATTTAATTGATATACGATGTTTAATGGAAAACCATTTTATACAATTTTTACATTCTTCACTATGTTTTGTTGTGTTAGACATGAGATTGATTTTTATCAAAAAAACATGAAATATAATTAATATACTTATTTAAATGTGACTGTTATAACCTAGATTTTATAAAAAAATATATTTGAATAATAAAAACAACCTTTAAAATGTTTTTTATATTTTTATTATATAATTTAAAAATATTGATAATGATATTACTCAATTTTTAGTAGAATCATTATATGCTATAAAAATTGTAATTTCTCACTTTTTTTACCTTTTTTTGAAAAATATTAAATTTATTTTCACAGTATTTAAGATTATTAATTCTATAAAAATAATTTCCATTTTTAAAAAAATATATTTAAATTTTCTTACGTTTAATTTTTTATAATTTTCTACAAAAATAATTTTTTTATTTATTGTTAAAAGTAATGAATTTTAATTAGAAACTGCATTTTTGGTAAATTTATATATATTGTTAATTTTTTTTATTTTTTTAAAAATAAAATTAGATCAATTATACATCCAAAATCCCAATTTTGTTCACTGCAATGAATTTTGTTTTGAATTTCCTTATAAAAGTTGTGTATCTTTTGGACAATTTCACATTAAAAACTTCCATTCTCATCACATCTACGAGTCAAATTCTATATAAAATTTTTTGACTTATATGAAATGAATTTAGTAAAGAAGATTACATATTTTGAATCTATATAATTTATATTATCCAATAAAAAAACAATAAAATTCACCAAAATTAAAATAAAAACATCAAAATTGATTTTTTTTTATGGTATGAACTGTTTTACAACTGTTAAAATGAAAAGATAAGGTGTTGAAATAACACAAAACAAATACAAAACCATTTTAATGGAATATTTCTACATTATATATTCTAATTAATAGAATATTATTTAATGATTTTAACATGAAAAAATAGGGGTGGAATTATTTCTATCAAAAAAATTATAAATGTGCCACTCACGTCATATATAAAATGCCACCTCATATTCCCTCATCTTCAAATGATCAAAATATATCTGATTATAAATATCCTACCCAAATAACTTCTAAAATTCCATCATCTATTCCTAAAATATTTATTTTTGATATAAATACATCATAAGAATAATTTTGGTGTAATCCTTTGCATGACATCATAAGAAGAGTCAATATTCAACGACGAGTTTTTTATATTATTTCTTCCTCAAAATACATATATTTTATTTATACCATGATTATATAATATCCATACTATATAACATATAATTACTATATTTTATTTTAATGTACTCACCTAAAATAATCATCAATTCATTTTAATGGGTGATGAAATCATTGAACAAGTGTATGGTGGACTACCACCTCACCAACTGATGTCATTATTTTTTACATCACCATTCCTCAAAGCAAGAAATAATTATGAATTTAATATTAAAACATTATAGTTATGATATTATTATAATGTTTGGTTAATTTTACCATGCATACCTTCATACATTCCATTTTATGGGAATAGAATAATGTTGTTCATGGGTGTGGTCGTCTAATGCCTAGTGAAGCTGTGTGAATCATTATGGTTTTACAAAAATTGTAATTGTGATAGTGTTTATGAAAATATGTAATATATATGAAATTTAAATTAATCTAAAATTATGATATAACATTAAAAATTATTTTAATCAATCACATAAGAAAATGGAAGTTGTGTTCATGTTTTCTTACAAACTACCGTCTCCGGGAATGGTATATTTAATTATTAATTACTATATTTCATAAATTAATCTAAATATATATAATGAATATATATGATATTTTTATCATGTTTAACATTATTTTTATGAAAATATAATTTTAAATGTAAGAGGAAAAATATTAAATATCAAAACATATATGAAAAATAAAACAATTATTATCTGAAACATAGCATGAAAATTGAATTTTTTATAAATGAGTAAAAAATCATATAAAAATCATATAAGATATGATATATATATATATTACATTAACAAAAACATAATAAACTAATATTTATTATTCATTATGTATGAACATGTATAATGGATGTCAAGAGTTAATGTAATGGATTTCTAGTCTCTCATCTATTTCTGGGAGACTATTGGAAAATAGTAACTCATTTATTTTTATAGAGCTTATATATCCCCAGGAAAATTTAATTTCATGCATAAATTAATTTTACTCATATTTAATGTTTAATTATTTTTAATTTATTTTTCGGGTCTTAATATTTAATACAATACTGAAGAGGATAAGTATTTGTTTCTCATATTTTACATCGGTGAGACACATTCCATTATCACCACCTATTAATTTTTTATTTTGTACGTAATGTATTTGACCAAGATTCTAATAAAATGTTCCCTAATATTGGTTAGCCACAACGCCTCAAGAACATCTCCCCAAATTCCACAGGTTACCGACTTGCAGAAATGACCTATTGTGTGTCTGTGGAGAGACTATACCCTTTAACCAGGGTGTAACATAGTATAATATCAATAAAATAAAAATGACCGAATTAGTAAAATATGAAAACAATATATGATAACTGGAATAGATAAAAAATAATTCAGTCAGTGTCTCATATACAATTATTTGGTTACGTATTTCTACAAGGAAGACAAAATAGGTACACAAGTGTACAACACAATATATTCCTTAAAATACCAAAAATACCAAAAGATATATCTCCAAATTTAATGAAAATCCCTCGAATGGTCCCATGATACAGTGATCCTAATCATGGAATGAAATAATAAATCAAATTGTGGTAGCATTCCACATTCTATAACTACATCCAAATCATTTATTCATGTACCCAACGGTGGCCCATCAAAGGTGTGAGATATATCCTAGCATTTAACCACCCAAATAACTACACAATTCATCGATACAATATATTACAAGATAATTTGTGTTCTCTATCAGGACCCATCCCCCAGGGCCTATGTGGTGAATCCCCTAAGACCGCCTCTAGAATAAAAGATATTTGGAGACTATATAGATGTTCTCAACCTACAAGTGGGGATAATTATTTTGAGTTCATGTAGAAACACAACCATGTACTAAAAATAACAAAAGAGAACATGCATTCCAATTAACAAACACTAAGTAATGGTATAAGGTGTTGGTCAAATGTGCTGGAAAATAAACCCATCCAAAGAAAACATAAAATGATAATGTAAATAATATCTCTAAAAAGTCATCCACATTAAACCCCCACCTCATTGGTAATTTTGGAGTAGATTACGGAAGCTGTAGAAGTATGACCATCCTGCCTGATCTCACTAGGAACAATTGGGTCCTAGGCCACCACATCCTCAATCGAATCATCGATCGTCTACATTGGACACAAAACGTGTGGGTAAAGAATGTGTAGGGGTGGGTAACAAAATACTCAGTAGGGACCCCAAAACACAAAGTAAGTACCACAGTGAAAACCTCAAATCATGATCACGAAGAAAGACAACTCACACAGGTATAATCTAATGTATGGATAGAAAGACTATTAGTCATAACCTTGAACACCTTGGACTGTAAAGTTACTCATCCTCGATTAGTATCATGGTTATACTGTATCAAAAGGATCCACTTGTCACTTTGTCCCTCATAACCGGTCAACAGAGGGATTATTTTAGATGATCTTCACTGGGTTGCATGGATCTAGTCACCATATAGTCACTTGTAGTTGATCAAAATAGGGTCACTTGTTGGTGACCAACACAGGGTCCCTTGTATCTGATCCACATAGGGTCACTTGTTAGTAGTATTTGAGTCCAATCCTGCCACATGATTTATACATGTAGCCCCATTGATTCATGTAGAATCCACTCCTCCAGCCATTCTTCATATATAAACATCCATGAAAATATTTTTAGATCATTAATAATGAAAATACTCATCATGAGGATTCCAACACAACAAACTTATCTTCAATTAGAAGCCCAATCAGAACGATATTGGAATTTTAGTAAATAGGGGTCAGTTTGTTGTAGTCCCAGTCCAACCCCACTAAACCAACCTTACTAAAACAACATGAGGGTCCCACATGACCCAACCTAGTTATTCTGACCCGACCAAACTCAGTTGGGTCTCAGTTATCTCGGTTTGGACATTCTACTAGGATAGGCCCATTGGGCCATGCTATACCAATCGTGGTTCCATCATGGGTCATGCACGCCTGGTCGCCCTGCGACCCAGATTTATCTGCCCTGGCCCACAATGGGATGTTGGTCTCCTCGAGCACCAACATTTGGAGGGTTTTCCCTTTGTGTGCCTCGTGGACAAAAATCTCACCTACCCCTTGATTCCACATGAGGTCCCCGCTGGATAGCATCCCTGGGTCCCAGCCACTGGCCTATTGTCGGCAGCTCCTACTGCACCTCCACGACCCACCTTAACTAACCATCATGGGGAACCTCTACCTGCCCACAGATTCCATTGTCGATCGCTTGGTCTATCGTCTGTGAGCCATCATGATATTCTTCAGACAACCGGGCCTACTCTGGTGGTCCATTCATCAAACCATCTACACATTTAGCCTCAAATGGGTGTGTCATCTACACTGATACATCCTTGAAAATTCATCACCGTCAACCCAGAGGATCTACCAGAAAGAATAGAAAAGAAAAACCACGATTGAGGGGATTGGGACTTGTTCTTGTCGGCCCACACCCTTCATGCTAGAGATTAAAACAGGGAAGATGATGAATATTTAGATTCTATCAAAACATAAATCCCATTATAAAACCCTAAGAATATGCACCCTCTAGCATGAAAAAGAAATCCATGGATCAATCTTTTCATAAGTAGATCAGCGTTCATTGTTATATAATGAAGAATGGGGAACCTCAAAAAATATAAAGTAATGCCCTAAATGGTATAGAGTTGTTTCTAGAGTGATCTATCTTTGGGGATTCACATTCTATTCAAAGCGATTGGTGCTCTTTGCTCCCTGGCCCCATTCATCGAGGTGAGGTTTTTTTCCAGTTATTTTAAGTCATCCTTTATTGGAGAGTATTTTCTCATCGTCCTTCATAGACATTATATATCATATTCTCTAACCCATTATCTCAATAAATGTGAAATGTGTCCCAAAATTTCTATTATGTTGCGTCGTCATGTGGTTATGGTGTTTCATTTAGAAAAAATTGTATCTGTTACACTTCAATTAATGCACCGCAGTAAATTAATTAATTTAATTATTTTCATCATTTCCTTGTTTTCATACCGAAATGCTGATGTTGCACTGCTCAATGATGAGGGAAAAGATAATATCAATTTTTTTATTTTATTTATCTATATAAATGTATGAAAATTATGTTTTCCATTCAACCATAACCGGTCAAAGTTAGGTCTTTTCTAGGAGAGTCCATTTATTATGAGTTCATAAGTTCCCTCAAATTTTTTATCCAAGGACTAGTTTAAATGTTTGTAAAATGCTGTCACACATTATTTTAAATGAACTAAAATTTTAAAATTCTATTTAGGGATCACTGGTCATTCATATAAAGTTCCTTCAAAGTGTCATGTCTCAAAATAATCTCATAAAATAAAAAAAATTACATGGAATTTATGGGACATTACATTAGCCCCACCATTAGAGCTTCACATCCCTTGAATCCAAAACAGCACTAAACAAACAAATTAGGGTAGTGTGCAGGCATCTAAGCCTCCCTCTTCCATGGTATCCTCTAGAGATTCTCATGTTACCACCAAACATGCACTCGAGGAATCAACCATCCATGAAGGACCCACTCCTATCGATCCTCTATCTCTATTAGGAACTCCGCAAACATATCCCAATCGCCAATGTCAAGCTCACCCTAGTCGATGAAGTGATGTGGATCATGCACATACCTTCTTATCTAAGACAAGGGAAAACATTGTGCACTAAGTGCATCAATGGGGACCGAGCTAGGCATTTTTCCACCTTCACAACTCTTCTCAGAATCTGGAAAGGGATGATACTTATGGGATATAACTTTCCGCCCCAGCCAAATTTTTTTCATCCCCATCAGGGTGACAACTGAAAGAGAATGTGGTTTTCCTCATAGATCTCTGAGGGGCCTCCATATCCTAGTATTAGAAGGTTATTTTTACCCCATGAATTTATCATTGGCTGCTGGATGATCTTCACCTTCTCTATGGTAACCCATATCAACTTCAGACCCATGAGTGTGGACACCCCTTGGTCTGTCCATTATAGACATGATATGCATGGAGACCCATAAAAAGCCTGTAATTTTTCCATGAGAATGATCGAGTTATATTTTTTTGTATATAAACTCCAAAAGAGGTAGGTGGTTTGCCCAACTGTGGTCAAAATCAAGACCGCATGAACGAAGAATGTCCTACAAGGTCTGTATGGTCCGCACGGTCTCACCATCAGTCTGTGGGTGAATGGTTAAGCTCTTATGAAGTAGAGCCCTGAATGCCTCTTGTAATCTCTTCCATAGATGGGATGTGAAATGAGAATCATGGTATGAGAAGATCGTATAATGAACCCCATGTAGCCTTAATATCTCTTGGACGTAGTGTCATCCCAATACCTATATCAATCCCTTCCCCTGGATGAGTACGAAGTGAGATGACTTCGTGATTCGATCAATAATTATCTAGTTAAAATCGTAACACCTATATGTGCATTATAATACCATAACACAGTACATCTATATACCATCCAAATTCCACTATAATTCCTGAAGTGGTTAGGCTAAGCCTTCTTGAACATGATGCATAGCCTTCACTTACTGACAAGAGAGGCTATGTGAAACGAACTCAGACACCTATTTCTTCATCCCTGGACACTAGTATTGACGTCGGAGATCCATTCACAGATTCTCCTCTCAAGTGTGTACCTCCATTGGGGAGTTATGGAACACCCTCAAAATCTCCTCTCACAAAACAATGGGTACAACTGTGTTCACACTAAAATGGATGATGTGATCCCCACCGATCAAAAATCTATCAGGAGCCTATAATGAGTATAACTGAGCACGTCATCCCTCATAATCAATATCAAAAACATGTGCCTCCCTAACTCACTATCAGGTTGGGGGAGTGACCACCATCTACTGAAGGTATGCTGCTCCATCATCATCCAAGAAGGATATCTGCATCACTTCTAGCTGCTCTTTTGCCTCACATAGTAGCTACAAACACAACCTCCTGCTAAGCAAGTATGCCACCATATTTCCCTTTCCAAAAATATATACTATCTCAAAGTAATAATATTGAAGGAACTCTAGACATCACTGCTAACTCGTGTTCAAGTTCTTCTGGGAGAAGATATCTATTATACATTTTTGTTCAGATTAGTTGGTAAATAGCTATCCCATCAAGTAGTGATGCCCCATATTCATAGAAAAGTCCATTGTGGATAACCCCTTTCCATGGTTCCCATAGTGTTTCTCATTTTTACTCAACTTCCATGATGTGTAACAACATAATTCTTGCTCTTGAATTAGGACACAACTTATTGTGGTCCCAGATGTGTCGAAGAAAACTGCTTACCCAACGACCTCCATTAGTAGTCTCAATATGGGGGAACTCTTCATTCATCACCTCAAATCCATGAAACACAGTTGGCACTCTGTAACTCTCGAGACTTGTATGAGAAATATTTTGTTTTTTATGTTATATAAATCATCAAATCAATCGTTCACTACACACAACACTAGCTTGACTTCCTTTACACGCAATCGCGACCTTCCTCGATAGCTTGCATCGTACGCAATACCGAGTTTCAGTAAACAATGATATGTTATTAAAATATTATTAAAACTAGCCGTTATGAATAGTGATACCCACTTTTTGAAAATTTTTAAATTTTATTTTTCAAAATGGACTTCATTTTTTGGATTCGGAATATCGAAATTAGCCTAGGGTGATATTTTGGTATTTTTCTGAAAACATTCAATTTTTGATGAATAGTGAAAAACGTGGGTTACTATTTAAAAACCGACTTTTTATTTAAATAATTATTTATTTTATTTAATTTTATTTTAGGTAAAAATTGATACATAATACATATATAATTTCAATTTAATTAATTGGAATAATTTTATAATAAATTTAGATATATAAAAATTTTATTGAACTTTTCACCGTCTTTTACCCACCTCCTAGGAGAATTTGAAAATTTACATAAAACATAATTTTACTGCTTCTGTGAGTGGAATTTCAAAAATCCGCGAGACACATTTGATTTCAGTAAGTAAAATGTGGTTCAATGAGATGAAAATAATTTTTGGTGAATAGTAACTTTTTACTTTTATTTACCACGGTTAAAAGTAAATAGGGTAATTAAGAGTAAAAATGTTATTATTATTACCCTAACACATGTCCTAATTCTATTGAATAAGTTAAATTCTACGAAAATAAAACTTTGGAATAAAATATGACCATTTAGGCCCACTTGGATTAGATTAGGACATTTATTATTAATTTCTTTAAAGAAGGGTTTATATAGTTCAAATCAAAGTTTAAAAAGTAAATACTTTTTAGTATAGAGATATACATAAGATAAATTCTATTATAAATATTCATTAGAAAGATATAAATATTTCCTACATAATCGTATTTTATTTTTATTTTTTGAATATTACATAATTTAATTTATTTATGACACATTGATGATGCAGTAATTATCTAATTAATGAAATATTGACATAATTGATTTTATAAATACCCAAATAAATGTAATTTCAGTATTTTTATGAATTCCACTAACTTTAAAGGTTAATTTGACATTTTAGTATTGATTTAATTAACTTTTTCTCGAATTAATCATTCTGTTATGATTTTCACAAAAAATCAATTACTAAATAGTGTCAAAATTGACATAAAATAGTTATTAAATCAAATATCATATTATTAATTGTTATATTATTCCTAAAAATCTATGGTTTGGAAAAATGACTCAGAAAAGGTTATATATATTAATAATAAACAACTTGGGGTTCGTTTGGCTTGTTATCGTATGTTTGTTAACCTTATAGTGTAAGAACACAAAACGACACGGTAAAAGTAAAATTATTTAACTTAATGTTAAATATAAATGGTAAGGTTAAAATAGGAACCTAAACTTGTCTAAATTATATTGGATGAGATGATTTCAACCCTTCCCCACCTTAGCTCAGGAATAAATCAATTTGGAGCTATTTAATACCGAATATGACTTTATAATAAAATAATTTTTTTAGTTTTTCCAAAGGTTCCCCTCTCCTCCCTTATAAAAGAGCACCTCCTCCCTCTCATCCTCACACAACTTTGAGCCTTCATGCTCGGCCAAAACCTACCAAATTCTCTTCTCTAATTCCCTAGAATCATCCTAGAGGTCTTGGTCCTCTTCAAAGGCCTATTTTAGTGCCCAAAAAGGACGTCTCAATGAGGCGCTTCAAAGAAGAGGTAATGTCCGTAACCGATTCTTTCAACTTTATTTATTTTTCCACTTCTTCATATTTAGTTTTTTCATTAAGAATTAATAACATAATTATCACTTATATACTTATATTTTATTATAAGTATGAAACAAACCTATTTAACAATATATCCATCCTACGGAAAATGAAATCATCGCGCGTGCGTACGTACAGAATACCGTCTCCACGCCGTGGTGTAATCTATTTTCCACCACCACCTTACATGGATGGGTATAATGGTGTAAATAAGATTTATAAATTATTATTGTAAAGTGATATTGATTCTTAAATAGTATACATACACTCCATTACAATTTCACGATCATGGGAATGATATCATCGCTCGTGCGTACGTACGGAATACCATCTCCATGATGTGATTACACTCGTTCTACATGATCTTCATTGTATAATGATTATATAAATAAAATGAATGAATGAATATGATATATATTACACTAATACCATTCTGAAAATGTGGTATCTATGACCCAAAATGAATAATAAGAGTTTATTCCACAAAACACGCATAAGAACAAAATACCATAAACACACGAATAACAAGTAACAATGAAATATTACTAATAGGAAGATAATAATATGACCATATATTAAATCATAACAATGAGTATGACTTTTTAATAATTCAATGACATTATTTAAATCATTATACAGGAGGTTCGGACACTAATGAAGCAAATCAAACCTAAGGTAAGCGAAAGTCTCGCAATCTCAATTTTTACCCGAGATTGTTTATACATCAGAATTTACTAGGGAATATTTATCATCCACATACATGTTTCCTCAATATGTAATATTTATATCCTTATAAAATAGTTTATATCCAATTTTACCCTTCAGTGAGTATTTAGAAAATGATATGAATGGAATCTTTTGTCGTTTTTCGTACGAGGCACTTTTTGACTTATCTGACAAAAGTATGAGAAGAATGTTTTTTTAACTTATACGGAATGAATGTATTTTTAAAAAGTTATTTCCAAGAAACTTCATGTCCAAGTTTTCAAGTTTATTTTTAATCATCCTCTTTTAGTTTAAAATTTAATGACATGTCAAGAAAGGAAATATGTTTTTGAGGTAGAAAGGATATTTTCCTCAAGAATGGAGTTCAAGTGTTTTATCAAAATTATATTCCATCTAAGATAATAATGGGTTCTGTTTCTATCCCTATTATTACATTGATTTGATTATGTTTTGATGGAATTATTTTTATGAATTTTTTTATCTTATATGAATTGTTTTATGATGTCACGATATTTATGAATCCCATTTTTATTACATGGGTTATGTTATGATGTATGGTTTATGATTTTGTGGAACACATAAGCATGGTATCATTATGAGATGGGTGGGACATATATCTCCCTCCAATGCATTGGGTAAAGATTTTATATCTCATGAGATAGACATGGCTGGAACGATAGGTTAAACCGGTTCAGTGAAACAGGACTGAAACGAGGAATGAACTCGGTTCAGAAATGGACTTTGTCCACCAAGATAGTCCTGGGAATGAGTCTTGAATAATAATAAGTGATTATCTATGATTATTTTTGTATGCCAAAAAGCTTTATTTTTTATGTTTTGATTATTGTGATTACATTTCACTACCATGATTTATCCCATGTTATCAAATTATGATCCCTTTTGTAGGGTAAGATTTCCAAATTGTTATGTTCTTATGAATATTATGTGATTGATTTTTCATTTGTTTACCCTTACTGAGCATTTGAGCTCACCCTTTTGTATGTTTTCTTTCCCCCAGGTCAGGAAGAAGGTTATTAAGTAGGATATTCCAAAAGGGACTGTAGATATAATGAAATAAATGGGAGACAATGTAGAATCTTTATGAACCAGTTGTTTATGATTCCCAGTTTCTAAAGACACTATACCTATACAGTCCATTCATGGTTTTGTTATATGTTGTAATAAGTGTGCTTTAATTTTGAATTATTAACAATGTATGTAGAGTATGGGACGTTATTGTTGGTATCAGAGGGAGGTTATAGTCAACCATTGGAAACTAGGATGTGAAAGCCTTGGTAAGAATCATAAGGATGAGTCTAAGCATAGAACAAAATCTTAGTATTTTAGAAATTACCATGAATATCCTAGGATAAGACCTTATATGTGAAATTTTATTCTTGATTGTGTGGTTTTCTATTATAATTATTGTTTCTCACACTATTCTTCTTTGATTTTAGTCAATGGTTAGAACCTGAAGGAACCGTGTAAATGTGGAATGTGACGGGTAATGCAATGATTGTCCCCATGAGTAACCAAACATTATGGGAGCTGGAATGAAATATCTTGTAGCCATTCTCACACAAATTTCTCAATCTATGAATCATGCAAGACTTCCAAACGAGCAAAGGAAGGAGCAACATTCTGTTGAATCCTTCATGAGGCAGCGTCTACCTTCATTCAGCGGGTCTACTGATCCATTAGTTGCTGTACAATGTATTCGTACTACTAAAAAGATATTTTCAGTTCTTTAATGTTCATAACATGATAAAGTCATCTTAGCAGGGTATCGTTTGGAAGGTGATGCTGATCAATGGTGGAATCTTATCAAGAATACGAGGCAAAGAGATGAAATTGAGTCCATGGAATGGGACGAGTTCAAGAACTTATTTTTCAATAAGTACATCCCTCGTATTCTTCGAATAAAGATGTAGAATGAGTTTGTTGAACTAATGCAAAAGGATTATGAATATGTTGGTACCTACGAAGAAAATTTTACAAGACTTTCATGGTATGCTTCTTGTATTTTTATCCAACTTGAGAGTAAGAACGATCGATTCTTTAGTGGCTTAAAACCAAGTCTTCGAATGGCGTTATCCATTGGGGAATTCAATAGCTACGAGTAAATCGTTTGATGTGCTCTCAAAGCTGAGATGTAGATTGGAGTAACCCATCAGTCATATGGGTTTTATAAGAAGAGGAAAATTGAATTCAAAGGAAAATATAAATAGCCCACTGAAAAAAGATGAGTTTTCCCTTATGCTCAAAGTGTGGAAAGAAACATGGAGGTAGTATTCTTAAAGGGACAAGTAAATGTTTCAAATGTGGAAAATAAGGTCATCAAGAATTTGAATGCCGCAATGATGGGAAGAAGATTACTAGTGATGCGAACAAAGAAAAGGCTACACAGAGTGCACCTCCTACAAATCAATGTTATAAGTGCAAGGAGATGGGGCATTATTCCAATCAATGACTAAATCCAAGGGTTGATGATGATGGTCGACGTCAGCAAACTCTTAAGGCTAAAGATAAAGGAAAGTCACATGAAATTTCTATCAGCAATGTGGAGTACGATAACAAAGTGGTGAAAGGTACACTTCCCATCCACTCTAATGTAGAAAATGTTTTATTTGATTCTGGATCCACCCACTATTTTATTTCTGACGAATTTTCTAAGGGTATCACCGTATTACCATATTAATTAGATGTTGAGTTAGCTATGAAAACCCCTAATGACACTATAGTCGCATTAAAAAATTATAATTCTTCTTCGATTGAAGTTTGTTGGGAAGTGCTTCCTTCAAATCATGTGATCCTCCCTATAGTAGAATTTTATGAGATTCTTGGCATGGATTGGCTTTCTCTATATGGAGCTCATATCATTTTCCAAAGAAGGGAAGTCACATTTCATATTCCAGATCAATCTATGATCTTCTATCGATGCAAGGATGAGCATAACCTTACAGTGGAAATTTATTCCATATTATGGGTCTTGATTCCACTAATTAAAGGTTATTTAACTCAAATGGTTGGTGAGAAACTCACGATTAAGAATATTCCCTTTGTACGGGAGTTTGATGATTTCTTCCCAGAGGAATTGCTGGGTCTTCTACCAAATCGTGAAGTTGAGTTTTCAATATAACTCGTACCGGGTGCTTTACCTATTTCAAAGAAACCTTATAACATTGCCCCAATTGAGTTGCAGGAATTGAAGAAGCAACTCCAAGAAAATATTGATAAGGGATTCATACACCCTAGTGCGTCACCTTGGGGAGCACCTGTTCTGTTTGTTAAGAAGAAATATGGATCAATGAGACTCTGGATTGATTATCGAGAACATAACAAGATCACTATCAATAAAAAATATCCTCTCCCGCGCATTGATGACTTATTTGACCAACTACGCGGAGCTCAATACTTTTCCAAGATTGATCTTCATTCAGGGTATCATCGATTAAGGGTCAAAAGGGAGGATATACCAAAGATGTCTTTCCGTACAAGGTATAGAAAATATGAATTTATAGTGATTCCATTTGGCCTTACTAATGCCCTTTCTATCTTCATGGATCTGATGAATAAAGTCTTTAGAGACTATCTTGATCCATTTGTGGTATTATTTATAGAAAATATTCTTGTATATTCTAGGAGTAAGGAAGAACATGAAGATCACTTGAGAATTATATTGAAGACCCTGAGAAAGGAGAAGCTTTATGCCAAATTTACAAAGTGTGAGTTTTGGCTTCAAAAAGTTTCATTTTTCTGTTACAAAATCTCAAAATAGGGGATATTTGTGGATCCGTCAAAAACAGAGGTTATCGAAAGATGGTCGAGACCAACAATAGTAACTAAGATATGAAGTTTTCTTGGTTTGGCTGGATGTTATCGATGTTTTGTGAAAGATTTATCACGATTATCTAATCCACTCCCAAAGTTGACTCGGAAAGGAGTTAATTTTGTTTGGACGTAGGAATGTGAAGATAATTTCAAGGAGTTGAAAATAAGGTTATCCAGTGCACCTGTACTCACACTTCCTTGTAGTGGTGAAAGGATTGTGATATAGAGTGATGCATCAAAGAAGGGATTGGGGTGTGTTATCATGAAAAATGATATGGTGATAGCTTATGCCTCATGAGAGTTGAAAATTCATTAGAAAAATTACCCAACTCATGATTTGGAGTTAGCTGCGGAAATATTTTCATTAATGATTTGGAGGCATTATCTTTATGGAGAAAGGTGTGAAATTTATATTGATCATAAAAGTTTAAAGTATATTATCACAAAAAACGAGCTGAATATGCGCCAAAGAAGATGGTTGGAGCTGATTAAGTATTACGACTGCATAATGCATTACCACCCTGGGAAAGCAAATAAGGTGGCAGATGCATTAAGTCGACAAGACCATGCCAGTTTATCCGTGATGAAGATCACAAAAGATCCAATATTTATGGATTTACAAACGATTGATCTTGGAATTATAATAGAAGGGGAAAATGTTATCTTTCTCAAATGAATGCTCAACCATCTATACATGTGAAGATTAAGGAGGCACAAAAAGAAGATGTAGAGTTACAAAAGAAGGTGAGAAATGTTCCTATATTCAACCTTGATTGTGATGGGATAATAAAGTTCAGGAAACGGGTTTGTGTTCCTCCCAACCCCGAATTAAAGAAGGAGCTGCTGGATGAGGCTCATAGTTCTTCATTCTCTATTCATCCTAGAATCATGAAGACGTATAGGGACCTGAAAGAGTAGTTCTGGTGGGATTGCATGAAAAAGGATGTTGCTGAATAAGTCTCTCGATGCTTGGTTTGTTAGTAAGCTAAAGCTGGGAGACAGAAGTCTAAGGGAATGTTACAACCATTACCCATACCAGTATGGAAATGGGAAAACATCACTATGGACATTGTCAATGGACTTCCTAAAACATCCAAAGGAAATAATTCTATCTGGGTCTTAGTTGATCGTCTTACAAAGTCAGCACACTTCAATGCTATTATAGAGGATTTCTCTCTGGATCAGCTTGCCATGATATATGTAATGGAAGTGGTAAGATTGCATGGAGTACCACATTCTATTATATATGATCAGGATCCGAGGTTTACCTCAAAGTTCTGGCGAAGTCTTCAGCATACTCTGGATATAGAGTTGAGTTTCAGCACTGTTTATCATCCTCAGACAGACAGTCAGTCTGAGAGGACGATTCATACTCTAGAATATATGTTGAGAGCTTCCTCTATGGATATAAAAGTTGGTTGGGATCAACACCTACCTTTAGTGGAATATTCTTATAATAATAGCTTTCACTCCAGTATTCAGATGGCTCCTTATGAAGGACTCTATGGATTGAAATGTAGGACTCCAACTTGTTGGGATGATGTTGGGGAATGAAATCTATTAGGTCCTAATCATGTGGATGAGATGGCAGAAAACGTCTGATCTATTCAACAACAAATAAGAGAAGCTCCGAGTTGTCAAAAAAGTTATTTCGACAACCAATGAAAAGCCTTAGAGTTTGAAGTGGGTGATAATGTGTTCTTACAAATCTCTCCCTGGAAGAGAGTTATGAGATTTGGAAAGAAGGGAAAGTTGAGCCCTAGATATATCGATCCTTTCGAAATACTGGATCGTGTTGGGAAGGTAGCTTACTGATTGGAGCTTCCACCAAATCTCTCTCAAGTTCACGATGTGTTCCATGTATCTCTCCTGAGAAAGAACATACCTGATCCTTCACATGTACTCAGTTAAGAAGTTTTATTGTCGGAACAAGATCATTCTTATGAAGAACAACCGATAGAGATTCTCGATCATAGTGAAAAAGTCCTATGGAACAAGACCACTCTCTTGGTGAATGTTTTATGGAGGAACCACCAATTAGAAGAATCTACATGGGAGCATTAGGATATGATGAGGGAGAGGTATCCTCATCGGTTTGTTACAAAGTGACGAATTTCGAGTGCGAAATTCATTTTAAGGGGGGTATAATGTAACACCCGAGACTTTTATGAGAAATATTTTGTTTTTTATGTTATATAAATCATCAATGGAATCTTTCACTACGTGAAACACTATCTTTGCTTTATTTACACTCAATCGCGACCTTCCTCGATAGCTTGCGTCGTACGGAATACCGAGTTTCACTAAACAACGATATGCTATTACAATATTATTAAAACTAGCCGTTATGAATTGTAATAACCAATTTTTGAAATTTTTGAAATTTTATTTTTCAAAATGGACTTCATTTTTGGATTCGGAATATCGAAATTAGCCTATGGTGAATTTTTGGTATTTTTCTAAAAACATTCAATTTTTTATGAATAGTGAAAACACTGGGTTACTATTTAAAAACCCACTTTTTATTTAAATAAATATTTATTTTATTTAAAATAATTTTAGGTAAAAATTGATACATAATACCTATATCAGTTCAATGTAATTCGTTGGAGGAATTTTATAATAATTTTAGATATATAAAAATTTTATTGAACATTTCACCATCTTGTACCCACCTCCTATGAGAATTTGCAAATTTACATAAAACTTAATTTTACCACTTCTGTGAGTGGAATTTCAAAAATCCGAGAGACATGGTTGATGTCAGTAAGTAAAATGTGGTTCAATGAGATGAAAATAATTTTTTGTGAGTAGTAACTTTTTACTTTTATTTACCACGGTTAAAAGTAAATAAGGTAATTAAGAGTACACATGATATTATTATTACCCTAAAACATTTCCTAATTCTATTGTATAAGTGTAATTAGACCAAACACAACCTTAGGAATAAAATATGACCATTTAGTCCCACTTGGATTAGATTATGTCATTTATTATTAATTTATTTAATGAAGGGTTAAAATAGTTAAAATCAATGTTTAATAAGTAAATAATTTTTATTATAGGGATATACATAAGATAAATACTACTATAAATATTCATTAGAAAGATAAAATTATTTCCTACATTATGTTATTTTATTTGTAATTTTTAGACATTAATAATTTAATTTATTTATGACACAATGATGATGGAGTAATTATCTTATTAATGAAATATTGACATAATTGATGTTATAAATACCCAAATAAATGTAATTTGATACTTTTTATGAATTATGCTAATTTTCTAGGTTAATATGAAATGTTTTTATTTATTTAATTAACTTTTATTGAATTAATAAATCTGTTATAATTTTCACAAAAATCAATTACTAAATAGTGTGAAAATTGACATAAAATAGTATGTAAAACAAATATTATATTATTAATTGTTATTTTATTCATAAAAATCTATGGATCAGCCAAATGACTTAGATAAGGTTATATATATTAATAATAAACAACTTGGGGTTCGTTTGGCTTGTTATAGTATGTTTATTAACCTTATAGTGTAAGAACGCAAAAAGACATGGTAAAAGTAAAATTATTTAACTTAAAGTTAAATCTAAATGATAAGGTTAAAATAGGAACCTAAACTTGTCTAAATTATATTGGATGAGCGTATTTAGACCCCTCCCCACCTTAGATTCGAAATAAATCAATTTGGAGCTATTTAATATCGAATATGACTTTATAATAAAATAATATTCTTAGTTTTTCCAAAGGTGCCCCTCTCCTCCCTTATAAAAGGGAACCTCCTCCCTCTCTTCCTCACACCACTTTGAGTCTTCAAGATCGTCCATCCCCTGAAAAATTCTCTTCTCCATTTCCCTAGAAGCATACTAGAGGTCCTGGTCTTCTTCAAAGAGCAATTTTAGTGCCCTAAATGGAGGTCTCAAAGAGGCACTTCAAAGAAGAGGTAATGTTCGTTACCGATTCTTTCAACATTATTTCTTCTTCCACTTCTTCTTCATTAGTTGTTTAATTAAGAAGTAATAACATCAGTATCACTCATATAAGGATATGTTATTATAATTATTAAACAACATTATTTCACCATATATCCATCCTACGGAAAATGAAATCATCGCTTGTGCGGACGTACAGAATACCGTCTCCACGCTGTGGTGTAATCTATTTTCCACCACCACCTTACTTGGATGGGTATAATGGTTTAAATAACAACTATAAATTATTATTTTAAAGTTATATTGATTCTGAAATAGTATACATACACTCCATTACAATTTCATGATCATGGAATGATATCATCGCTCGTGCGTACGTACAGAATACTGTCTCCACGATGTGATGCGACTCGTTCAGCATGATCTTCATTGCATAATGATTATATAAATAAATTTAACGAATTAATATGATATATATTACACTAATAACATTCTGTCAATGAGGTATCTATAACCCAAAAAGAAGAATCAGAATTTATTCGACAAAACACGCATACGAACAAAAAGCAATAAACACCCGAATAACAAGTAACAATGAAATATTACTAATAAAAAGCTAAGAATATGACCATATATGATATCATAACAATGCTTATGATTCTGGAATAAGTCAATGACATTATTTAAATAATTATACAGGAGTTTCGAACACTTACGAAGCAAATCAGACCTAAGATAAGGGAAAATCTCACAATCTCAATTTTTACCCGAGATTGTTTATACTTCAGAATTTACTGGGGAATATTTATCATCCACATCCATGTTTCCTAAATATGTAACATTTATATCCTTATAAAATAGTTTATATCCAATATTACCCTTCAATGAGTTTTTAGTAAAAGATATGAAAGGAATCTTTTGTCTTTTTTCGTACGAGGTACTTTTTGACTTCTCCGACAAAAGTATGAGAAGAATGTTTTTTTAACTTATACGGAATGAATCGATTTTTAAAAAATTATTTCCAAGAAGATTCCTTTAATAGTTTTCAAGTTTATTTTTAATCAACTTTTTTCAGTTTAAAATTGTATGACATGTTATGAAAGGAAAAAAAATTTTGAGGCAGAAAGGATATTTTCCTCAAGAATGGAGTTCATGTGTTTTATCAAAATTATTTTCTATCTATGATAATAAAGTGTTCTGTTTCTATCCCTATTATTACATTGATTTGATTATGTTGTGATGGAATTATTTTTATGAATTCTTTTATCTTATATGAATTGTTTTATGATGTCATTATGTTTAAGAATCCCATTTTTATTACAAGGGTTATGATATGATGTATGGTTTATGATTTTGTTTCACACATAAGAATGGTATCATTATGAGATGGGTGGGACCTATATCTCCCTTCAATGCATTGGGTAAAGATTATATATCTCATGAGATAGACATGGATAGAATGGCAGGTTAAACCAGTTCAGTGAAACAGGACTGAAACGAGGAAAGAACTCGGTTCAAAAATGGACTTTGTCCACTAAGATAGTCTTGGAAATGAGTCTTGACTAATAAGAAATGATTCTATATGATTATGTGTGTATGCCACAACGCTTCATGTTTTATGTTATGATTATTGTGATTACATTTCACTAATATTATTTATCCCATGTTATGAAATCATGATCTCTTTTGCAGGGTAAGATTTCAAAATTGTTAAGTTCTTATGAATATGATGTGATTTATTTTTCTTTTGTTTACTCTTACTGACCATTTGAGCTCACCCTTTTGTATGTTTTCTTTCCCTCAGGTCAGGAAAAAGGTTATTAAGTAGGATATACCAAAAGGGACACTAGATATGATGAAATAAATGAGAGACAATGTAGACGCTTTATGAACCATTTGTTTATGTTTCCCAGTTTCTAACGACACTATACCTATACAGTCTTATCATGGTTTTGTAATATGTTGTAATAAGTGTCATTCAATCATACCTAAGAAACTTCACACATCAGTCATGATCCTGTGTGGACAAAATAAATCATTGTCTCTATATTCTCGTGAACCAGTACAACCCCAGCCTTTGAGAAGATGTGTCCTATAAATTGGAAGTCCTAAATCCAGAATAGGTACTATGAGAGCTTCCCATAAATCCGGTTCTCTCAGAGCACATAAATGACGGTCCATAGGTGTGTATCATGCTTCTATTCTAACACCAAATACACCAAGATTTCATCAATGATGACCACCATGAAACTATTGAGGTATGGTTGGAATATCCTATTCATGAGTCCCAAGAACACTGCCGGATCATTGGACATGATTAAGGGACTCAAAAAAACATGTAGTGGCCACATCAGCATCTGTAGGAAATCTTAATGACAACATCATCCCATACTCGAAGTAGATTATATCCAGACCTGAGGTATATATTTGGGAATATGCTCGCTCCCTTTAGCTGGTCGAAGAGGCCATCAATTCTCATAAGTGGATATTTGTTCATTATGGTCTCCTGTTTAATGTGTCAGAAGTCCACACATAACCAAAAGCTTCTATTTTCCTTAATGGAAAACAACACTAGGACTAGACATGGTGAAATAATGGTCCTCACGAAACCCTTCTCTGGCATGACCTCTAGCTATACTATCAACTCACAAAACATCAGGGGAGGCATCCTATTTTTCTGTGTGGATATTAGGGACCTCACGAAGAATAGTTCGATGCAGAATTCTACCTCCTAATGAGGAGGTAGCCCCAGAACAACCTCATGAAAGTCATCATCATACTCATCCACCACTATAGGAATGCTTGGACTCTTATCATCCACCACACTGATGGTGATGCTATCCAACTAGTGATTAGTCATATGCGCCCCCTCCGGGAGAGTGTGTCATGTGTTATATGATCACTCTTCTCACCAATGAATGTAAAACGACTCCCATACTCATAGACACACCACAATCCATTCCTAATATAGTCAATTTGGGCATGAACTGTGGATAACCATTCCATAACCACAATGACATTGTAAGACCTCAACGACGCTACGAGGAGATCACAGCTGAAGCTCTCACCTCCAAGAGTAAGCACACACTATCGGAACCCGTGTGTAATCATCAAATCTCCACACATAAAAGTCTCTAACAATATGGATCGAGATAATGGAACCCCCATAATCCTCGATCCTCGAATGAGGTTTGTGGAAGGGAAAGAGTGACTAGAACCTGTGTCAATAAATACAAAAACTATGGTGAAGAAGATATATAACTTATCTCTAATCATATCTAGATCTTTGTGGTATTCAGACTTTACTACCGGAAGTTGGGCCCACCCCTGTCCACCTACTCACTAAGGCCGTAGTGGATAATGTGTGGGATGGTTGTGGTAGTACCTCAAACCGTCACCCACTACCTACTGCTCTGGAAACTAATCTTCCATGTATTTTTCCCTATAGAGCTCATTGGTTGATCTACTGCCTCTACCTCAACATTCCCCGGACTTTCCACTGATCATCTATGTGGAGGTTCGTGAAGTCACGTGCCATGTGTCCATGTCCCCCACATAAGTAGCACAATATACTCATCTGCTGAATCATGCAGCCTTGGTGGCCTCGAACCACTGATCCAGAGTCATGGGTTCATCCTATCAATGGTCTGTATCACATGGACCTCTACGTCAATTGTCAGCTTCTAGTCAAGGATGACTAAGGCACCTATCTCTTAGTGGTAGCTCCAACCATCAGTACATGCTCTGTGAGAAATTTATCTATTATTAGAGCTATCGCCATTACTCTAGCATGCATAGAGTAGATGAGGAAACCATTGACGCCGTAATCTCATATCACATTCCTTACTCAAATGTATGACCCTTGAATAAAGGGCCACATACCTTATTTTTAGAGTAGATTGAGAGGTTTGTAAACCTCACTGAGTACTCATCCACTAACATGCTTCTCTGTTGTTGGTGAAGGAGATTGTATATGTGCACCAAGTGAAAGGTCATGGGGAAGAACCCCCCCTAAAAAATCCAATTGAGTTTATCCCAGGAGAGGGTAGCCTCATCATGAGTCCAAATCAGCATGCTCCACAATCTCCCTATCGTAGCCTAATAAAGGCTCGTGGTTAAAATATCCCTCAACTCTAGTGGCGTCCTCACTAACTAGAAGACCCATGTCACTATATCCAACCAATCTTTAGAGACCTAAGGATATTTTTATCCACAAAAACTAAGAGTTCTCAATCTCTATAACATGGGAAAGGAACTATGCCTATTTGCTTCCTCCACCAGTAGCATCATTAGTAAATGATGATCAACGGGTGGTGGTAGCACTAGCTCACCACCAAACAAGAACATCTCTTGAATGGGTGCCTAAACCGATGTCACATCACTAGGTGGGATGTCCTCACAGTCACCTATCATAATCAGTGATGGATGTCTATGTGGAGGCATCCTAAAATAAATATAGATGTACCAAAGTCTATAGATTATACCTAGTGATATGAATCTGCTTCAAGAAGAACATAGGGAAACACATAATTACTATATGATGCATGCAACCAGTGGTTTCCTATAACTAGTTGAAATAGATAATTTAGAGACCTTGTGTATGGATATGTCGACTGCTGCAACAACACTGGACTCCCAAAAACCTGGAAATCAAACTGAAAACATTCGACATTTTTTCACAAAATAAAACCACATTCTCCCTATCAATGAGGTAAACATGACCACATCTTATCTTACTTTTCCATGAACCATCCCCGGGGCATGAGCTATGACTCCCCCAATCCCACCACCCGAAGGAATGGGGTTGGCGACTAGCATTAAAGGAATAAACCTACAAGTGGGGGGAATTTCTCTGAGTACCAATACAGACACACACAAAACCGAGTCCCAAAAATAGGATAGCTAAACATGCCTTCCAACAAAAATACACTGATTAAATATACAATATGGAGTTACTATAGGATATAATACATTCCCCAAAAATGTCAAACTGAAAATGGGAACATACAAATGATCTCTAAAAATACACCAAATGAAAAAACCACTTGATGGGTAAGTTTAGTGTAGCTTCTAGAAGCCCTAAAATTAAGCCCTTCCTGACTGATCTCAATGGTAACCACCGAGTCCTAGTCCACCAAGTCCTACATCAAGTCATCAGTCTACTGCACCAGACACAACACGTGAGGGTGAAGTGCATACAAAGGTGAGTAACAAAATACTAATTAGGGACCCCAAACCACAATGGAAGGACCACAAATCAATCCACAATGAAAACCCAAAATCATGATCATGAAGAAAAATAACATAAAAAGGTGTAATATAATGTAAATAAATAAATACTATCAGTCATAGAACTGAACACGTTGGAATGTTGAGGTACTCATCCCTGCTTAGACATGTGGGTCTGGTGGGTCACATGGATTTTTTTCCCACTAAGGCCATCATAGCTGGTCCACACAGGGCCACATGTAGCTGATCCAACCATGGTTTCTTAGAGATGATACACATAATGTCACATAGAAATGATCCACATAGTCTTTCTGGTAGATGATCCACATAAGGACTCTTGTATATGATCAATATAGGGTCTCTTGTAGCAGATCCACATAGGGTCTCTGGTCAACAGTAATCAGGTACTATCCACCTGTAGGATTTTCAAATGTAAAACACATAATTCCAGGAGAATCCACTACAAAATCCATATTTATTATTTGAACGTCCATGAACACTACATTTTAGTATCCCAAAAGATCCCCCTAGTTGTGAGGGTTCAAACCCTTCAAATGGCTCATCAATCATACATTCCATTGAATTCCTAACATGGTAAGCCTAGTGGCCATACTTTATCACACTGTCCCTACCCACTAAAAAGGGCCGGCTTACTCTAGCCTGGGCCAATCAATCACCTGGTACACACCACCCAGAATAGATAGCATGACTGGACAGTCTCATCTAGCTAAGATTCCTGGAGGGTGTTCGGTTCTGCACCCGTAGCGGACTTAGACGGTTGCAACCTGATTCCGCTCATGGTCTCCACTAAACTATGTGCCAACACACTACACCAAGGCCCCTGCCGCAGACCCCTCCCCCGACGTGGTGAGCTATGCACCACTCTATCCACCAGGAACTGGCCCTCTTCCAGTGGCTCCTACCACACAGAGTTGGTCTGAGCCAGCTAAGGCCTGCCTCAACACACATACAAGATTTTCCTTGAACCACCGGGTTTGCTCTAGTGCTCCATTCTTCGGACCGTCTATGCCGCAGGTATCCATGGGGCATCAGATGCCCTTATTCGACATAAAAAATGATTTTCTCTCAACATCGAGGTTCTTCCAAGAAGAATTATCATGAGCATTCAAGATTAAATGGCCTGTTCTTTTTTTATGTTGGCCCACACCCTCTGTGTTAGAGTTTTAAACATGGGGGAAGAATATTTTTGTTTTATCAATAAAATACTTCAGATTCAAAACCCAATGAATAACCAAACTCTTATTAGAAAAGTGATCCATAGATAAACCTATTCATGGGCTAATCAACATTCATTGTTTTAGAATAAATAATTCGGAAACTCAAAACACAAAAATTAATCCCCTACCTTGGATAGATTCATTATTGAAGTGATTAGACCACAGGGACTCAAGTTCTCTTTGAAGCTCTTGGTGTTTGTTGGTCTTTGGTCTCATTCATTGAGTGGTTCCTTTTTATAAAAATTATTTTCCGACCTTCATCGTTGGGGAATATTTTCCCACCATCTATTAGATAAATTCTTTCTCTGATTCTCCAAATCGTTATATCATTAAACGAGAAATGTTTCATAGCATTTCTGTTACGCTACATCATTTCATCCTTACACTATTACATTTATTGAAACATCATATCTATTTTTCTTTAATTTGTGAGCCTCTTTAATTGGATTATTTAATGAGATTTTTCATCACCTCATCACCTTACTATAGTGTGGACATTCCACCTATCAACAATAAGGAAAATCAAATAAAATAACTTTTTAATTTATTTTATTTTTCACTTAGTGTTTGGAAAATTGTATTTTCTTATCAACCCTCAATGGTTGAGGTTATGTACTTTCTTGGAAAATCCATTTATTCTGATTTCAATGGTGCCCTCATTTTTTAATCTATGAACCCGTTTAAATGTAAGAAAAATCTGCTCACATGTTTATTTAAGTAAACTAAAAACACTTCCGAATTGTATTTTGGGATCAACTAGCCTTTAAATATAGTGTTTTCAAAGCATCTAGTCTTGTAATAATCCCATTTAATTTAAAAATACTCATGGAATTTTTGGGACATTACAATCATGTAATATAGGTAAGTGATAAATAAATTTAAATATTCACATGGCATGTATCAACTAAGATGTTAACATAAAAATAGACTCCCAAGGACCCCTATAAATGTTGTCAACATCCTCTAACAAGAAAGATAAAATCAGTTCATATACACCTAATACAACCTTTCCATTCATCAACACATGTCACATAAATGATGTCCATTCTATAAAACTCAAAGTTCCAAAAAATCAATGTTCGTGCAGTTTAACCAAGAATATCATATTTCTCATGAAATTGTAATATAATAAAATTGTTGGACCATGAATGGTCGGATATAAGGTTTAGAATACCAATGAATCTTCAACGAGTCAAAGGAAAATCTCTATGGAAACAATGTTATGAATTAGTTGGATTCCAATGAGAATTTCATACTGAACATTTCCTATGCGAGTGCAAGAAAGATAGATAAATGGTGTAGAAATTCCCAAGTAATCTCACATAATAAATATATAAAAACCATACTCTATCCCAGCCATCCACTATTATATTTAATATCCATGAAGCATCATCCAATTCATATAAGGATTCCTTAAAAAATTAATACCATTAATCAATTCCTAGTTTATGTGTATACCAACTCCTATAACCATTAACATTCAACCTCTTCTCATGAGTATACATACTAATATAGCATAATTCAAATTCAAAAGAATCTAATGAGTATAACAATTCACTTATGTAATTTCTAATAAAACCCGATAATCAATTCCAATTCCAAATAAATGATATACTTTATATAATCAACATTCAAGATAGTAAACCCATATCTTCTCTTGGAAATTATATTTAATTTTATCAGTACTATAATTCCTTTATCTAGTAATGACTATATCATATCCATTTGGAGGATAAAAAAGTGTCATTGGCAAACGGAACACCACATTGGTGTCCTTGGTTGCGTAAACAACCACCAAATCATCTCAAGGGTACCAAAGGTATTCCCAAACATGTACAATTTCATTTAATTCAGTTGTTAATTGAAATTTTAGGGTTGTGCCTAAAATTATTGTTAGAGGCACAATAGAATATATGTCAATAAATCACCAAAACCAATGGTATAGTATAAACTACATATCGTAGATCTGTAGTATAGTTATCATCTAGTATCAACACCTGATTTGACATAGATCTATAGAAAAATGACTTACATAAAATGAACCTAAAATTTGGGTACATTACCTTGCACCAAAATGGAGCAGCTGATACTAAGAAGAATGAATAAGAACTAAAAATTTATTGGTCACCCTACAATTTGTATCCAATGAGATGAGTGGTGCTTGAATTGGAGGTTAGATGGATGATTGGAAGAAAATACAATAACATTCATCAAAATGCCACATATGTCGAGGCTCTAATATGAATTAGAGGAAAAGAAAATTGGGTTTCATTTAATATATCAAAAATAGTAAAAATAAAAATTTCACTCTAATTTGGGAATCTCATGTTCTGGACACATTATTTTTTCAATATGTGCACCAATATTTCAATCATAGTTATATGTATGGTGATCTATCATGGTTTTTCAGAATAGTTTGACTAACTATTTGTAAACCATGAAGAAACCCACATTCAAAATTATATAAATTTCATCATATCTATATAGCTCAAATAACAGAGTTTTCTCTAATTGTGCGGCCTGCTTCACCACACTATCTAGACGCATATTGTTTTATCTAACTATATGGCCTACACCTCACCATTTGACCGACCATGAGACATGCCATTATTAACCCAAATTATTGGTTCTGAGCTCCGAACAAGCCACAAACACCCCCAAAACACCCATGCTCAAATTATGTACTCCCATTATGCCATTATTAAACATCTAGAACATATTATTATGGATATTTATATTATAAAAAAAATCCAGGTTCATATAATATTCCCCCATTATATGAAAATTTATATGATTTTTCCTCTTATGGGTGTTCATGATTATTAAGAGAATAAATACGGAAACTGAGAACTTACATTTACTGCCCACTCCCAATTCCCATCCTATAAACATTCATGATTCCATTTAAATCCTACAAGAATAACATTATATCATTGTATTAACATTATGATCTTTTCAATAATACGAATCAGATTCTCCTCAGTGGAAACATCTGCATTTATATCAATCTCCTAAGGATGAAAACCATACGTTACAAATGAGTAAAAGCAGCATATATAAGATAAATGTAAGACATAATTCATGGATTTATAAAACGTAGGTAACTACAACCAATATACTACCAACCTAACACAGCCCAGAATCTCAAATGTCCCATCATTTCATGGTTAATGATTACCCTTACTCCTGATCAATCTATTTCCCTCCCTCATTGAAACATGTAGAAAGACTCAATCCCCAACATAAAACTACAAAAGGTCATTTGTGGTGATTAGTTTATAATTTCCACTCATATTGTGAAGTATCCATCGATGACCACAAAATATAGGAAACATGCCCATATATTTTACTCAAAAACCATTATTTTATTCTTTTAATGAATATCAATCAGTTGAAAGTAGGATGTTCTTAGAATCACATGTGTACCGATAACCTTCTATAAACTCTCTAGGAAATGATATGTAAACCTATAATCCCAAACTAAAATGTCAACATTTCGCACTCCATGAAGTATTAATATATCATTGATATAAAACCACCCAATCACATCTACATGGAAGGCCTCTATGATTGGAAATAAATTAGTAATCTTTAAATTCCTTTCAACTACAACCCACAAAACATCATTACCTCAATGTGACCTCAGTAAACAAGTCGATAAATCCATCAAGACATCAACTCATTTACACTCATGAATATGTCTCTATTTTAAAATTATGATTATTCTATTATGTTATACCCCCACCTTCTGAGGGATGTGATAACTTGTAACAGAACTAGGTAACTCACGCTTCATACCTAACCATGGGTACTGAAGATGAATGTCACGAAAAATCATGGTGACTATAGGGTTCACTGCCCTAGTCGATGCATGAAACTCTCACATCATCTCTTCATGTATGTCCACTACAAAAATAATGTGATCATGGATATGTCAGATATTATCCTCACCTATGATCCAACTATGTGGTGTATCCTCACCTTCCACACTCTCCTGTATAACTATGCCATTTGAATCAAACAACAACAACATCTTCATTATGTCTATTAGGATTGAGGTCATGGATAAGGATGATATAAAATTATTCCACGGACTTTTCTACACCTTGATGTTCATCCAATAGAACAAATCCATATGTTTAAACACCCTACTAGCCTACATCACAACATGTATCTATGTCCTACTACCAAGTGCATCAACAACTTCATTTCATTTACCAGGCATGTAGGCATGCTCTAAGTCAAAAGACTACAGGTACTCAAAAAAATTTCATTGACACAGAATATGATCATTTTGTGTAAATATATACTTGAGGTATTTTTGATCTATTTACCATAATAAATTCTCTCCCTATATGTAATCTCTTCAACAATGTAAAGTGTGAATACTTACATCCTTCTTGATATCATTTTTTGGGTAATTCATCTCCTTTGGACCCAGCTACTAAGACCCATAATCCAAAACTCTATCACTCTACATCATAAATTCTTCATCATCAAAACCCTATACATCCCAATACACAGGGTACATTATTCCCTACTCTTTCTGAATCTGGACTATTGATAAATTCATTCTCCCTTTCATCCCCAAGAATGTTGTCTCAGTGGTATCTGACCATGAAAACTTCATGAAGATTATATTAAAGACCTTCAATGACACAGATAAATGTGATATGTTCTATATAAAAAACACATAAAATATAACTTTCCAAAAGAAAATATATATGTCATAAATGTTCATGGGATTCTCAAAGTAAAACATAGCTCTAAACTTCTCTGGTTGAACAATTACTCCTTTCTCAGAGACAATGTGACCTAGGAAGTGAAATTGATCCATCCAAAAGTGGAACATTCTAATATTAGAATATAATTTATATTATCACAGTAAATCCAAAATGATCTCAATGTGTTTGGCATGGTCCTATTTATTTTGAGAATACACCAGGATATCATCCACAAAAACCACTACAAACAAATCCGATTAAGGAAGAAAGAATTGGTTCATTAGCGCAATATAAACTGTTGGCACACTCCTAAAACCAAATGACAGAAAAATATAATCATATACACCATACCTATTATGAATGGATATAGATGATATATTTTTGTGTCAAAATTATACTAGGAATATCCCATCCTCAAATCAAATGTTCAAGAACACATGATCTCCTTGAAACAAATCAAACAGGTAATCTATCCGTGGAAAGGGATTTCATTCTTAACCACTAGCTAGTTCAATTTTTTATAATACCTATAGAAAATATGGGTACCATCCTTATTTTCAAAAATGTAATGGGAACCCCTGAGAGACGTATTGGGTCAAATAAACTACTATGACTCCAAATCTTCTAGCTATCTCTTGGGGTCCTGCAAATCTGCCATATCCCTCCAATAAAGAGGAATGGATACCAGTGTAGCTCTTAGAACTATCTTAATGGAGAACTAAACCTGTCTATTTGGAGGTAAGACATAAATTTCATCCTGGAAGACATCCTTGAAACCTTCAACCATTATAGTAATTTCCTCCTAACATTACCCATGTTCATCCATAGGTAAACTACTGATCTAGGTTGGAACCTCACCCATCCTAGGATGCTTGGGTCCTTCTCATCTATCCCTGGCATTTCATTCATCATTTTGTGTATAAAATAAACCATATTATGATGTTGTAGACAGAATACAATGATAGAATTCAGTATAATATCGACAAGATATTATCCAATACTTACTAATATTGACGCCAAACATAGTCATATCAAGGAAAACAATATTTCATTAGAAGAGAAACCCACAAAAAAAATGGATCACTCACAGCCCTAGTGTAAAATCTCTATTAGGATTCCCAACATAGTATCTAGATTTAATACACCCTCAATAAACCATTTAAAAATAGCAAATATTTTCATCACTTGTGAATATGTAAAACTACGAAATTCACCTTTTTCACAATGAGAAGCTAAAATAATAGAATCCAGTGTGATTATACTACTCAACATATATGTTATGGAACCCTGATAGTGGGGGGTAGGTTATACATAATACATATGTCTTGAGCCACATCCCAATGACACCACATGACTACCCATAGTAGTCCCACTCTAATGTATCAGTGTGAAATGATTTTGTCTACCTCAACCATAACCACAAATACATCAGCATGATCAATAGTCACTACTTTAACTACCTAATGGATGTGGAGGTGAGAAAACTTCTTGCATAGATGGAGTTGGAGAGAAGCCCCAACAACTCATTACTAGAGTGACGTTCCTCCAAAAATACCGCATATAACCCATCTTTTACCAAGCTACCATTCGAATGGGTCATGATTGAACTAATCCTTATTGTGTCCCCATCATCCCCACCAATGATATAAAACCAAGAAACAATTACTCACAATCTAACTGGTGCACATCTCATGTGAATCCTCAAGATTTTACTTCCTTCCATTGGTAATTAAACTACTATCTCGAGAGATGGTATCACTCTTCCCTACACCCCCATCATTCCACAGGTTTTTCTCATTAATAAGAAAAATCATTCAAAAAATTTCGTTTATAGTTCATTCTGAACATGTTTACCATAGATATGACAGCATATCATAGACCTTGTAAGATGTTTCTCTCCCTCTATAGCTCGTCATTAAGGTACATTGGCACAAAACACAACAACACAATAAAGCGAGATGAGTACTCTATAACCATTATCTCTCCCTAGACTAGAAGTGTAAATTCACTATTCCTCTCTAACATCATAGTCTAGTCATATAAATATTCATTGCATGTACATTGGAAATCATCCCAATCCATGTATCACATCCGATCAGCCAAGTTACAAAAATACCACTAGCGCATTAATGTTCCATAAGGCTTGTAAGTCACGAGCTTCACTATTCCCTATTTCAGTGTCTCCATATTTTCAAAGATCAATAGTGTAGTATCAAGCCACATTTCAGTATCCTATAGACCACCATCCCCAAAATATGTGGGTGGTTGTTGCTACAGAGAAACCTACACCAGCTAGTTCATATACATGGAAGGTTGTTGGGCTTCCTAAAAAGTATACATGAAGGGATAGAACCCCTCAAAGAACTATGTCTCACAACTCATGTCTGGAACATCATATGGTGTGGTATATGGAACTAAAGGAGGGTCCATCATTATCCAATAGACCACCACCTCTAGACCGTGGTCATATCCACCTTCCTAGCATAGGACCAGAGTACCTCATGGTGGCATGCCTCTATAATTATGAATACATACCATAGAAAAAAAATATTAAAATTTTCATCTCATAAATATAGGATATTTCAAAAACCGTCTAAAAAATTTTCATACAACATTTTCTGATCTTATATATTGGATATTAAGAAGAATGTTCCTCCAAAAACACCAGATTAGATCCCTCTTTGCCACTCAAAGGAAGAGTATGTGATAAGTCCTTATTTATCATTTGAATTTTCCATTTCAATTCAAATTTATTTTACATTTAATTCACCTAATTAATTTATTCAATAGGTTTAACCGATGTTTCAACAAGTTCTAATCCATGAGGGCCCATAACACCCCATGAACCAAAATTTGGTACACATATAATCTATACCATATCTAATTCAATTGAAATAATTGAATAAAATTGTGTGTCACATCATAATAAATAATGAAACATACTCTCTGTTATCTGAAATATGGAATCAAATTCTTTATCCACAACTCAAAATGTATCACAATAGTATGTAAATCTATCAAATCACCTATCATAACAACATGCCAACAGGAAATGCATCATATATGCCATGGAATAGTGCCTGGCATGTTATTCCTTTAAAGTTACAATATGATGTATGAGATGTAATAAACTCATCTCGTCACGTTGAAATGAAATATAACCCATTGAAATATCAATAAAAACATGAAAATACATGTGCATCACCTAGTGATGGAAACCAATAAACTATAATATTCAAATTATAGAAAACAATTTAATTTGAGGAAATTTGTTTTTTCGTAAATACAATGTAGCTACTTCTATGAACTACACATTACTATACTACTATTCCTTCTTATCCATTTTTATTATCTCCAAATAATAGTTAGAACAAGAAAAAAACCCTATTATCCTTCCTTGTAACATCCGAGACCCAGATGTCACTCAACTGTTCCCTGAGCATTGTAGTACACATTTTCTCAACCGCATCTCCCCAAACGCATGAGGGTTATGACTAGAAGTGAGGTCCTATATTGTGTATATGGGGAGACTATTATCTCGAATCATATTTTAATATAATTGAATATCAATAGCTGATAAACAGTTGAAACCATAAAACATGGAGACAATAGATTACAACATGAAAAGATAACAACATTTCATAAGTATCTCACATTAAATGATGATATTAAATGTTTTTAAAAAAATATTGAAACAGGTAAAATATATTACAACATAATGAAATAATCAGAATTCTAAATATACTAGATTTTATATCTTAAAATATCATCATGAGCCTCAGTTTGATCTCATGCTCCCTAGAACCTATGCATGAAGAAAAATCAAACATCAAAATTTGGGTGATTTCCAAGGTCCCAACCTGCTTTCAAATTGTCAGTTGGGGTACCCAATAGTGTGTCAAACAATTTTTCATATACAATCCCAAGATGTAACAACAAAAATTTCAATACAATTAAATGTTGCGAAATATAACATTATAAGAAATGTGTTGGGAAAATTCATAAGTTGTAAATATAATTAAATATGTACATTGAATGTTATAAATAAACTGATAACTTGGAAAATACCTTTAAAGATCCTCTACAAAATTTGTTCAATCAAATTATGAAGTAATGTACAAGAAATGAAAAAAAATAACACATCCTTGTTGTTCATCTACTCCTAATACATCAAACACAACCTTTTCTTACAACCCAAAGTTATTTAACATTGATGGCCAATATTTTCAATCATGAATATCATATTTATCATCTTCGTGAAAAAATAATTTCATTTTCATACCAAGAATATCCGAATTGATGTTGTAGAAGAACAAGTAATCCTCATCGAGCCCTAGGAAAATTCTGATGTAAATTTGATTAGTCACTTGTTATAGTCATGTAAGCATGTCAAATCGAACATTCCTATGTGAGTATAAGAAGTATATATCCAAGGCATCCAAAAAAACAATACCTATGGGTCATAGTCTATCCAAGGTGTCTAATACCATGTTCACGATCCAATGAGCATAGTCCTAGGAATCAATGGAATCATTCAAAGACTCATTTAATTAATCAATTAATACCATATGAATGTACCCAATCATATAACCATTAACATTCAAAATCATCTAATTAATATACCCACTCATGTACCAAAATTCAAATTCTAATTAATCCAATGAACAGAGCAACCCATTTATACAAATTCTAATAATTTTATATTAGAAATGCCAATTCCAAATAAATCATTTAATTGAATGCATTAAGATGCAAAAGATGAAAACCATATCCTTTCAATGTAATTTATTTTAAATTAAATATAAATAACATTGCATTATATAATAAATCCTTGATCAAAACCCAGTTTTGTTTCATCATGTGGTATATGAAAAGGTAAAAACTTATGGCTGGTCTTGATTGGGAATCAACCACCGACACATATGAAGGGTGCCTAAAAAATTCCCTAACAGGTACCATTTCATTTAATTTAGCTGTTCAATGTAAATATTATTGACATGATTAAATTTTCAACATGTGGAAAAATGAAATATCATTGTATAAACCACTAAAACACACAAAAACATATATAAACCCATTCGTAGATCTGTAGTAGAGTGCTAATCCAATATCACCTCCAGATTCTGATAAGATCACTAGAAAAATGATTAATGAATGAAGAAACTAAAATTAAATCATATTATCATCTAACAAAATAGTGTATTAGATTCAAAGAAGAATGAGGAACAGATAAAAAGCAATTTTTTACCCACTAATGATGAACCAAGAGTTCATCTATTGCTTGAATCATAGGTCAGATAGATGATCAATGGAATTTAAAAGAAAATTATTCATTTGGTTTAAAAAGGGTAGAGATTTATGTACATAATTGTAAATGATAAATAGGTTTCTTTTAATATATTAAAAATTTGAAAAATTGGAATTTCAATCAAATTTGGTTATCACATGATTTGGCCTCATGGTTTGGCCAAACAATCATCCAATCATGTATGCTTAGCTATAGTAAGGGGTCACCCAAATGGTTTTTCTGAATGGGTTTACCAAACATATGAACTAACTGAAAAAACACACTTCAAAAATTATAGTCATGTATGAGTGGATGTGCATCCCAAATATATTGGTTTTCACAAATATATTGGCATGTAACTCCACATTGTCGAACATCACATTGTTTTCTCTAACTGTGAGGCATGGCCTACATAGTTTGAATGAAAATTGTGTTATTACATCTTCAACCCAAAATTTTGGTTTTGGGATCAGAACAAGCCATGAATGCACTAGAAACCCCTGTGATCAAATTGGTTTGTCATATTAGGCCATATTTAAACATTTAATCAAAAATAAAATGTATTTTTACCTCATACGAAAACATAGCTTCTTGGAGTGTATATACTACCCATGAATGGATTTTATTATTATAATCCAAAAAAAATTGGGTATTTACTTGTAAATTTTATTATCAATAATTCATAGTGTTTATTTTAGAAAATCTACAAAATAGGTAATTTATTTCTAAAAATATATTTTTTCATTGACATAAAAGATTATTCCAAGCACCAATAATTTTTATGAGGTGTATATACAAACACATTGAAATATAATATTTTTAATTTAATTGTTGTCTTTATATTTTAGGTTTCATAAAATTATATTCCCTCCTAGGTCATACATGAAATTATTTCCAAAGTGGTAAAGAGTTTATGTCACTATCTCATAATTTATTGGGATTTCTTTTTATTATGTGTCCCATGATAAACCATTTTGATTCATATAACACTAAAATCATAATCTTATTTAACTTATGGTTATTATTAATATTATTAGTTCCATTTGAAAAATTTGGTACTTAAAATAATTATGAAAATGATTTTATGTAAATATGAATGTATTTCTCTCTTCAGTTGGAAATCAGTTTTCTGCTATAGTGATGATTTTTAAAATGTTCCAATAGTATTCATTGATTAATAAAACATGTTTGTACTATTGATTCGTTTTTAAAAATTTATTGATAGAAATTTATATATCATTTTATAAAAATTTAACATTTGTATTTTACCAATATAATGAAAAAATATTTGTATTTTACTTAAATAATGGGAACAATACGTCCCACAATCATGACTGCTTAATGGTTTCATTCTTATATTGCATTTTTTTCAATATTCATTTAAAAGAAATTTTTTTCCATATTTGGTTTTATTTTTTAAAATTAAAAATATTGTATTTCAAAGTTATAAGTATATTAAAAGTGTTTTATTTTTGCAGAATAATTATTCAGATCAAAAGGCATATTTTTCTCAAGGTTGGTTTGGAATTATTTTATAGGTCCCTTTAAAATATTTCAATAATATTTATGAAGTAATTTTTTTTTAAATAATTGATATTTTAATTTTTTTTCAAATATGAATTGATATTCTCCCTAAACTATTTATAAATTATCTATCAAAATTTTTTTCAATAAAATATGATACCAATTACTTACATGGGATATATTCCAAAGATACCATTCTTAATATTTCAAGGAATGTTTTATTATTAGGATGTCATCATGTCTATGAAACTAATTTCTATTACATGGTTTTAACCATGGTACAATTATTTTAAAACCCACATATTTACATTGGGTATGCTACAATGAAATGATTAGGAAACATGCAGCTTTTCCACCTATTATGATAAAATAGAATGTTTTTAAAGAAAATTTAATTGCATGTTCTATGACATAATGACTGTTTTATGATCTTATAACTCACATAAATATTGTTTTGATTATGAGATGGGTGGAACATATATCACCATCTAATGCATTGGGTAATTATTATTATCTATTCAGATATATAAGAAAGGGACATTTGGTGAAACCAATTCAGTAAGGGACTTATCCTACTATGATTGTATTTAGAGTGATCATTGATGCCTATGATGGTTTTTGCAGGGAACCCATTCCACTATGATAGTATTAGAAATGATCTATTACTACTATTCAGTTGATTTTATATTTTTTATGTATTCCACAAATATATGTCTTTTGATATGTTATACTTTAATGGAACATGTTATTGGTAACCCTTCTAATTCATCTCTTATGAACTATGAATTAGTGTTCCATAACTCGCAATTATGTTCTTGAATATATAGGGAATAGTTCTCAGTTGTTATAGTAATGATATCATACACTTTTATACATTTTATTCTTACATTTCTCTCATGTTTACACTTACCAGGTATCTGAGTTATCCCTTTAATATTCTTCCTTTCCATATTTTATGAATAAATATACTATGCATGATATGTCTAAGAAGTGTTACGGATTTGAATTTTTTTCTAGGGGATGATTTAATTTTAATACAAACCAGTTTTGTTTGTTTAGAAGTTCATGAAGACACTAAAATACTATGGTCCTCAGGAGCGTGTCTGAGTAATGTATTTAATATTCATCTAAAATGTTGTATTATCCTTATTTGAAAACCATAAACACTGTTGTTGGTTTCAGAGAATATATTAAGTTAATATTTGGAAACGAGGCTAATAAAAACTTATTGGGATCCCTGTTGAAATTTATAATGATATGTTTAATAATTAATCAAATTATGGGATGATTTCATGGAAGATTGGTAAAGGATGTAGTGAATTGTTTCCAAAAAATTACATTCATATTAGGATACAACATGTTGATGTTTATTAAGAACAATGTTAACTAGGTGTAATAACTCTAATAAGGGTTCCTTAAGATGGAATCGATCATTTACTAGTGAATGACAACGAGTGTAGCTCCACACCAATTTTAAGAATCTTTGTGGTCATACGGTGGAATTAAAAATGTATTTATGAACCATCAAAATGGATTTAAATATATGATTACAATTAATTAACTAGTATAAAACTATGGTTTCATATATTAAGGATGGTTTCATATATTAAGGATGGTTTCATTATTAAGATATCATATTACTGATTTTTCTCGATATTGTGGTTCCCCATCATAATTTTAGTTTATTACGCATTGGTTTTTGGTTTTATTCAATGTATAGAACCTTGATGAATTATGTTAATATTGAGTGTGATGGACAGTGAAACAACATTCCTCCTAGGAATCCGAATTTAATAGGATATGGAATTAAAAATATCATTGGTATTTAAACCCATATTTAATAACGAATGAATCATTGTGGAATTTAAAAAAATAGATGGAAAACAATATATCAAGTAATCTATGAGGAAATGACCACTTTATTTCTGAGGGACTTCAGATTCATTAAATGTGGGTTAATGCATCAGCACCACTGAAATGATATTTTCTACAATCTAGTGTTTGGTATGGGAAAATGTCATTTTTTTATTCCTGGAATTGGATAGAGAAGAAGAAAAATGGTGGACTCCTATGATGTATAATAAGAAAAATTATGTCATTGGATTTATGGATTAGTATGAGTTCAAGAAATAATTTTTCAATAAATAAATTCCTCATATTCAATTTTATGAAGATGGAGAAGGAGTTCCTTGAGATTACGAAAAAATGGATGAATAATCTATTGATAACTATGAGGAGAATGTTAAATTTAATCTAAGGTTTGTTTCTGGTATTATCACCCCACCTGAATGAATGTTTGGCCAATTATTCAAATGAATAAAACTTGTCCTCTAAAGTGTGTTATCCATAAAATAATTTTTTGTCCATGGAGATATTTTTTGATTTGTTTTCATGATATAAATTGATATTGGGGTTATGTATCAATATTATGGTTTTGATAAGAAGTGAAAAATAAAATTCAATTTAAAATATAAGAACCATAGATATAAGTATATGATCTGTCCTTCATAATCAATGTATGGTAAGTAGCATGGAGGAAATTTTATTCAGAATACGAGTAAAATTTCTATGTCTGGAATGGAATATAATTAATAAATTGATTTAAAATGTGATGATAATATGTTATCTAATTATTTTTATAGAGTGAAAGCTGTAAATAAATCAACAACAATAGTTCAATGTTTCAAAAGAATGGAATATGTTAATTAAGTAAAAAAAAATTAATAAATCAAAAATTCAATTATCTTGATCAACCTAGTAAACATCTTAATATGAGTGAAAAAGGTAAATCTATTTGGATCAATATTTCTAATGACGGTTTTGATAACGAAATTTTTAATGGTTAAATATACATCCACATTAATGCTTCTAAATTCTTACATTACATAAAATCTACCAATTCTATTATATCTAAATAATTAGTAAGGGTATAAATTTTCCAACCAAAAAAATAAGGTCCAGAATTTGCAATGAAAACAACTATTGTTACAAATATCACATCCCACTTATAAGATGCCACTCTAGTAGATGTTGGCTAGAATATGCATCATACAAATCTTGTCATTCTTCCTCTGGTTGAATTCTATATTTTCATATGAAACAATAATCATTATATATAAAATACCAAATAAACATTAGAATATGGTAAGTTACTTTTGATATTATATATAGACCTATTATCATATTAGTTCATGATGTGTTTGTTTAAATCCAAACAGTTGGGAACTATATAATTTACCTCTTTGAAGGGAGTATTTTTTCTGAATTTGTGATTGGGCCTTTGAGGATACTTACTTTCTATCTCTTATAAGAGAATCAAAACCCACGTATTTTAGTTTCTCAAAATCAAACACATCATACATTTAAATGTCATGTGAAAAAAGATTAATATAGTTAATTTATAGTCATTTATCCATATCCAAAGGAATATACCTATAATTTTATGTGTTCGTGAATACTTGAAATAAATTAAATGTTAAATGGAGTTTACTAATTTATGAAATGTGTAAAATAATTTCTGGTATAGGCTCACTCATGAAGAGAATAGTACGTTTATTTTTTTGATGGAAATCAAATAGTGAGTAGTTTTAGAACTTATATTTCTAGTAAAAAGATTCATCCCCAACTCTTGAATAAATAAATATGATTCTAGATTTTATC
Source organism: Viscum album (assembly GCA_963277665.1). Classification (NCBI taxonomy): domain Eukaryota; kingdom Viridiplantae; phylum Streptophyta; class Magnoliopsida; order Santalales; family Viscaceae; genus Viscum; species Viscum album. Next base: position 1,771,505,531 of record OY728146.1, on the reverse strand, counting down.
CTTATCATTAGAAGGATATATAATCATCACATAGGTTGTAATAAGCTTAATTTAGGGCCTCAACATATAGTAGGCTGATATATATGACCCTAGAAGAACTTATTTACTCCATGTATATTTAGGATACATTCGGATAATGTCGGGTCATTGTATATAATTGGAAAACCAAAAGGATATTCTCGATTAAATCAATCAAAGAAGAGTGAGTAATCATGTTCTCATTACATTGGAGGAAAAAATATGTTTTCTAAAATTTGGATTAACCATAAATAACAAATCTTTTTTATCTAGTAATAATAAGAATCAAATTTGATATTTCTGTTGTTTCAAATTTTATATCCAATTAATTGTATTATTTCATACATTTTTACAGTGGGTTGTGTTTATAAGTGTTAACCATTTTTGATTCATGTATCTATAAGTAGTACAATATTCATGTGAAAATCTTAATTATTCCTAATAAAATGATGAAATGCCTCTAATATCCTGAGATTTATTCTTTATGTAAAAAATAAGTGATAATAAATGATCAAGTACCTAGAAAGATTGTTCTTTAAAAAAGATTATATTGGGCATTCATTTTTGTTTTTCCCAACTAGGGTGCCTATGATGTGAATGGGGAAACAACAAGATACTATGTGGGTATTAAACATTGATACTTCCCATTAAGGTATATATGAGGAATACACATTACATTAGGCACATGATGTTTCTAAATTTCTTGTTATTATTAAATAGGATGTTAATATATGGTTATTTATTATAAAAATTAGGTTTCTGGAATGAGGGATGAATGAATTAGTGATAGAGGTATATGGGGAATTTAAACAATGAATATTCCAAGAGAATTATCTCCAATGAAGGCATATAAATAAACCAATACGATAAAATAGACACAATTTATATTATTGAACTATGATTTGTTTCTCAATTTATGTCATATAAAGTGTATTTCAACATAAATTATATTTGACCTATCTAGAAATGTTCAGGGGATGGAACTCAATTGTTCATGGTTGGTAGTGAATAAATAAAGGTTACCATGTCATATTCTTGAGATCATATACCTTTATTGTTCTCGACTAGGGGTATAGGGGAAGATCTACCATAGCTTGGGAATAATGACATTGTTGTGGGGGGAGAAATCTCATAAAATTTTCCTCATATATGGATCAAAATATAGTTTTCTCATAGGGGGAATACGATTGGATGTGCTATGATGATGAAATGTATTGAGGATAATTAACATGGTATGTGGTGTAAAACTCAAGGGTTTACATTTTAGGTAGACACATTATGTGATAAAATATGTTGGAACATTCTGTATGAAGTGAGATCTCATGGTTTGATCAATATTGGTGGGTTACACTACCTATCGGTGCATGGAAAAGGGGATTATGCATGTATTTTTATTACGAGATTCACGTTTCCACCCAAGATATGTAAAAACAATGGTCTCATAATGGAGTTACAAAGTGTTTGTGATCATGTTATTGGGGGCGTAAAACATTTTACAGTATGGTTGGAAAACGTAGGAGGTGTGCATATCATGAGAACATACATTATTCTCATGTGGTCTAAGAATGCGAATTATGCTCATGAAGTAGGCTCTATATAGAGGTGTTCACACATTAAGATTATGTGTAACTATTTGAGAAATTTTATCATGAGGTCAGATCCCTAGGGGGTGAACACACATTTGGACCTTGCATTAGATGTGTGCATTATGGGACTTAATGGTTTTCTTATGTGATATGTATTCATTTTATGGGCCCGCACGACAGTCTTTCACAATAGGATCATATTAATTAGATTCTTATAGGATGTGTGTCTGTGTCATTATCATACATAGTACTCTTGTGTAGAATGAAAGCATGTTATATTCCAATTCGGTATGCATGAAATAAAGGATCACAAAAGTCAAGATAATGTTGGATGTGTTTGTAATGTAGTCCAATGTGATAGTATCATGTGTACGGTATCCATTAATTAGTCTCACATGGTAGGCACACACAACATTGTCTTATGTGTTATGACCATATATATGTTATGTGGGATGTTCATGAGAAGGATTACACACATATACTATTTAATATCCACGTCACTAATTGAAATATCATGTAATACCTCTTATATAAATGGGTTTATATATTTATTGGGAAACTCTAATAACATCCTCCTAGGAATATTTTTCTCAGGAAGAATAATACCTCCGAACTAGATGGTATATGGGTGATTTCACCATGAAATCAAATAGAAACTAAATATTCAGTATGAGATTATATGGCGCTTCTCCCCATTAGAAACACATGGAAGTTGTGAATCCATGAAATTTTTCTCTGTCTTAGAACATCATAGAAGATGGGTTTCTATGAAATGTTGCTCAGTCTGGAAACTATTGGGTAGATCATAGGAGGTGGGGGTTAACTTATCAAATCCATGAAGGACTGTAACACCCCAAGCTTCTATGGTACGCTTCTCTTTGAATAATGCGATAGCGTGTGTTGTACGTAACATCGAGTTCTAACACACCAAATCCAATCAAACTAGCCTTTGTGAATAGTAATACCTAATTTTTGAAATTATATATATTTTATATATCAAAATGGATTTAATTTTTGGTTTCTTTATATCTAAATTATCCTAAGATGAATTTTTGGTATTTTTCTGAGAACTTCTAATTTTTTTGAATAGTGAAAAATACTTAAAACCCACTTTTTTAATCAATATAATTAATAGTGATAAATTATATTATTGATTGGTTTTAAAGTATAAATAGAATATATTTTTACCATTTTATCCAATGGTGTTCATTAAAATTAATTTCACTTTGAATTTGGACCTAAACAATTGTCAATCTTTTGGTATATATTGTTTCTTAAAAACATGCTATTTGTTTTGACAGCAGAAATTAATTATAAAATTAATTAATGCAACTTATATTTTTGGAATTTTTTAAAATAGAAATCATTTGTGAATTTGGAATATCAATTATAGATTACGGTGAAATATTGGCATTGTTTTGAAAAACATCAATTTTTTTATGAATAGTGAAACTACTAAGTGGTAGTTAAAAAAGTGAATTTTTCATAAAACATAATTTTACCGCTTCTGTGAATGGAATTTGTAAAATATGAGAGACACGGTTGATATCAAGAAGTAAAATGTGGTTCAATGAGATGAAAATATTTTTTTTGTGAATAGTAACTTTTTACTTTTATTTACCACAGTTAAAAGTAAATAGGGTAATTAAGGGTAAAAATGATATTAATATTACCCTAACACATGTCCTAATTCTATTGGTCAAGTGTATCTCAACCAGAAACAACCTTAGGAATAAAATATTATCATTTAGGTCCACTTTCAATAGATTAGGGCATTTATTATTATTTAAATCAAAGAAGAGTTAAAAGAGTTAAAATCAAAGTTTATTTAATAAAAAAATTTAATATACTGTTATACATAAGAAAAATTCGATTGTAAATATTCATTATAAAGATAAAAAGATTTCCTAAATAATTATATTTTATTTATAATTTTTAGACATTTAATAATTTAATTTATTTATGACACAATGTTGATGCAGTAATTACCATAATAGTGAAAAATTAAAATAATTGATATTATAAATACCCAAATAAATATAATTTCAGACTTTTAATGAATTAAACTAATTTTTTGAGATACTATGACATATTAGGATTGATTTAATTAACTTTTTTTGAAGTAATCATTCTGTTATAAGTTTCAAAAAAATAAACTATTGAATAGTGTAAAAATTGACATAAAAGAGTTTTTAAAAAAATATTTTATTATTAATTGATATTAAATTCCTAAGAATCTAAGGGTCAGCCAAGAGACTTATATCATGATATGTGTATTGTTAATGGAATACTTGGGGGTATCTTTGATGTATATAGTAGGTTTATTAACTATACAATATAAAAATACAAAGTGACATGGTAAATGCCATACTAATTAACTAACAGTTAAAACTAAAAGATAAGGTTAATATAGTAACCCAAACCTGTCTAAATTATATTGGTTAAATTTTTTTCGACCTATCCCCACCTTAAAAATTGAATAATGAACTTTGGAGCCATTAAAAACAGAATATGAATTTGTTATAAATTAATATTTCTAGCTTTTCCAAAGGTGCCCCGCACCCCTCTTATAAAAGGTCACTCCCCCTTCCCATTACTTAACGCCTTCAAAGTCTCTTGGTTTGACCAAACTCTGACCAAATACTCTCTCAAATTCCCTCACCACAACCTAGAGGCCTTAGTTTGATCCAAAATCCAACCTAAGGAGCCCTTTTGATCAAATTAAAAGGAAGAACCTGAAGAAGAGGTAATGTTTTCACCACCCTTTTTCAAATTCATTTCTTCTTCCACTTATTATTTCTTTTTTATTACCATTAAAACATAATAACTCATGTATCTTATATATACTGTGATGTTATTATAAATATGGTACAACCATATTCAGTATTATGTCCACCCTTTGAATAACATTTCACCATACGTGCGTACGTACGGCTTACCGTCTCCACGTTGTGGTGTAATTGTTATACAATATATTATTATTTGGATGGGTATAATTGTGATGTGTAACTCATGTAAATAATAAATATAACATGATAATGATTCTTTATATATAATATACTACAAAATTATATATTATATTAATATCATAAGAATGATACTGTCGCTCGTGCGTACGTACGGACTACCGTCTCCACGAACGTGATGAGATTCATTCTCAATCATATCCATTCAATTATAATTATCATTTTATGATTTAAAAATATATTTTAAGGACATTATATCATTCTGGATATGAATAAGATACAACCTATCCATGAAAAACATGGCTTACGTAACAAAACATATAATAGAAAATCCGTAAGTTAACACCCGAAACGACGATAATACTATGATATTATTAACAAAGCAATGTTAAAAGATCATATATGATATAATATTAATATATATGATTATTTTATAATTTGATAACAATTATTCCACCATTATACATGAGGTTAACCTACCCTCAACCAAGGAAAATTACAAGGTAAGGGTTTATTTCACAATCTCTTCATTTTCCGAGGTTGTTTATACGTAATAATCTACTGGTATTTCATTATCATCCACATCCATGTTTCCCCAAAATTTATTTCAAAACATTTTTACCATTTATAAGAATATGGGTTAAAGTAATTTATACCCTTTTTTGACTTTTATAAGAGGTTTATAAAGGAATCTTTCCGTCATTTTCTAAACAAGGTGCATTTTAACCTTTTGACAGAATTAAGGTAAGACTGTTTTTTTAACTTATACGACGGGTGCGGCTATTTTCCGCCATTATAAAATCGTCGAAGATTCCCTTACAAGATTATAAGAATACTTTAAAAGAAAATGTTTCATTTTATAAGACTCTTAAATAATTTCAAAATAACTAGAGATATTTCTCTTAAAAGAGTTTTGATTTCATCTATGTCAACATCCTTTGATGGATTTTAAGCTTATTTGGAAAAGATTTATTATGAAACAAAACTTCCATATTGTATTGAAGGCTTTGTGATATGTTTGACTATGGATATGTTATTTTCATGGTTTATGGATGAAGTATTTACATTTCTTATGCTAGTATTAATGCATATGTTTATGTTATGTTTAAACCTTTTCATATGGGAATGCATTGGACTCAATATGTGACGGGTGGAGCCCGCTATAGCTCCTCAATGCATTGGTAGGTCACATGAGACAAACTACTATCTTGGCACAAGGAAATGTCAAAATATTATTTGTATTCTTGGCACGAGGCCTTGGCTATGTGGTTATGATAGTATGGCATGATGCATTCCATCATTATGAAAGTGGTTATTGATATTGCATGTGATTATTCGATTAGTAGAATATCCATGTGAATAAGCAAATGGAATTATTTCATTTTACTTTCTCCATACTATGTTGATGTTCAATTTTAAAAGTATTTTGTTTTAGTTATACATTGCCTTAAATGTTTATTCTTATTTATGAAAGTTTCCTCTATATTGTTATCCTTACTCGCCATTTGATCTCACCCCTTTTCTATGTTTTATTTTTCCTAGAATGTGAAGAAGTAATTTATGAATGACCTGCAGGGATAGTGTGACGGGATAAGAGTGTGGACTATGGAGACTATGTTGTTGTAGTTTTCATTTTATGATGTAATGTAAACCTTATGAATATATCTAGTGTTTCCAAGGATACTAAACCAATTGGTCTTTCGAGATTTGATCTTTCTTGTGATCATGCCAATGTCATGTAATAATGCACCGACTCTGGGTAATTGGGGTCGCAGCGTTACAGTTGGTATCATAGGAAGATTAGTACAAACCTTGGAAGCTAGATTTAGATAAACTATGATTAGAGCACATAGATTTAAGATGGACTATGAGGATTAGTATAGAATAACTTCCTAGAATTTTTGTATTGTAGAGATTTTGTGAGTTTTATGAGCAATAAATCCCTATCTGAATACGAGCAGGTAGAGGCGGCTCTGGTACAGATGTACCTAGGGGTAAAACCCGAAAACACCTCTTTGAGCTAAACTCGAACGGGAACTGGTGCACGAAAACGGGACTTGCTGCATTCTTGGTTACGACACTGCCGGGGGATATGCTTAGGATAACTCTCATTTTCATTATAAAACATTATGAAGGGTTTATGAGTACATACTTCCTGAAAGAAAACATTCATATGATTATGGAGTATATCCATAAATAGTTCAATTTATGTTAACTATTTTGTAAGTATGGGATTATGAAATTTGATTCGTAAACTGATCTAGTTTATACCATTGATTAGAAATGGAGCCTAGTGGAAGAAATGGAAACAGTATCAATGCACCCACTACATGTAGGGATTTCCCTCCTGATCAAGATAATTATAGTGGAGCTGGTGATGCAACTGGTGCCGATCAGCTAATCACCATACTGGGACAACTTACTCAGGTTATGAATAATAACCTTACCCGTATGGAGCACCCTGATCCACAGCGTGGAGGATCAATGTTAGATTGCTTCATGAGGAAACAACCACCAATGTTCAATGGGAGTACAAATCCCTTAGTAGCTGAGCAATGGATATTTTCCCAAGAGAAAATATTTCAGGCTTTGGGGAGTAGTGAAAGGGAAAAAGTTATCATGGCAGTTTACCGCCTGACTAGAGATGCTGATCAATGGTGGTCATTGATTCAAAATATGAAGGAAGATGATGAAGTATCAAATATGGAATGGAGGGAGTTCAAATATCTGTTTTTAGAAAAATACTTTCCTCGTGTCCATCGAGCAGATATGGAAAGGCAGTTTCTGAGTCTGAGACAAAAGGAGGATGAGAATGTCACAATGTATGAGGCTACCTTTACATGGTTAGCAAGGTATGATGAAGATTATATACATATCCCAAGAAGTAAGATTGATCATTTCTTTGATGGGTTAAAACCATTTCTCCGTCAAGCATTAGTATCACAATCCTTCTCGTCGCACGAAGACATTGTCTCATGTGCTATCAAGAACGAAAAGGAATTCTCTATGTCTTATGGCTTTAAAGAAAAGCAAGAGAAGAAGAGATCTACTGATCAATCTGGTAATGGAAATAAGTGGAAGAAAGGAAATGTTGAATATCCATCATGTGATAAATGTGGGAAGAAACACCCCGGTACTTGCTTGAAGGTAACGGGAGTCTGTTATAAGTTTGGTGAAAAAGGCCACCAAGCTTATGATTGCAAAGGGAATAAGGAAGCTACCAATGTTTAGTGCTACCATTGCAGGGAGATGGGGCATTATGAAAATGAATGTCCTAAGAGTCAGGAGAACTTACCTTAGAAAATTCCAAGGGATCAAAGCCAAGCTTATGCTATCACTACTGCTAAGGTAGAAGCTCTAAAAGATGTGTTAGCAGGTAATTTAATAGTTTCCTCAATTTTAGAAAATGCATTATTTGATTCTATATCATCGCATTGTTTCATATCTTCTGAGTTTTCTAAGAAAATTAGATATTTACAATTTGATTTAACAAGGGAGTTGTCAGTTAAAACTCATAAGGGAAGTATCATTGCAACAATGTTTTGTGAGTCAGTCACCATTAGAGCACATAAATATTCCTTATCTGCTGATCTCATCGTCATACCTATGATTGAGTTTGATATAATCCTCGGTATGGACTGGATTTCAGACTATGATGCGAAGATTTATTGTAAGAAGAAAAAGGTTACGATTCGTGATGATGCTGATAAGGAACACCTTATCTTTAGAGCAGAATCATCACAGGCTAATTCTTATCTAGATCCACCAACAGTAGCTCAACTAAATTCAATTATTGAGGAGGAAGAGAATTAAATAATTGTGGGTGAGGAAAGGAATGTTCAAATATAGGATGTACCTGTTGTGAAAGAATATGTAGATGTATTTCCAGAAGATTTACCTGGACATCCTCCAGAACGAGAAGTTGAGTTTTCCATTGATTTAATTCCTGGATGAAGGCCTATATCGAATACCCCTTATAGAATTTCCACTGTATAATTAGTAAAACTAAAGAAAAAACTAGAGGAATTGAGTAATAAAGGATTTATTCTCCCTAGTGTTTCTCTATGGGGAGCCACTGTTATTTTTGTTAAAAATAAAGATGGATCCATGAGGTTATGTATCGACTAAAGGGAGATCAATGCTTTAACAATAAAGAACAAGTACCCCCTTCCTTGAATTGATGATTTATTTTACCAACTGCATGGAGCTCAATACTTTTCAAAGATTGACCTTCGATCTGGATACCATCAGTTGTGTGTGAAGAATGAAGACATTCCGAAGACAGCTTTTCAAACCAGGTACGAGCATTATGAGTTTATAGTAATGCCTTTTGGATTGTCTAATGCACCCTCTGTATTCTTGGATCTGATGAATAGAGTTTTCATGGAATATCTTGATGAATTTGTGGTTGTATTTATTGATGATATCTTGGTATACTCAAAAATTTACGAAGATCATGAAAATCACTTGCGCATTATCTTGAAGACTCTGAGAAGTCATGAATTATATGTGATGTTTAGAATGTGTGAATTCTGGCTTCAGGAGATTTCTTTTCATGTCCATATTGTCTCAAAATATGGAATCTCAGTTGATCCTTCTAAGACCAATGCAATCCAAGAATGTCCAGCACCTACAAATATTACTAAGTTATATAGTTTTATTGGTTTAGCAGGTTATTATCGACGTTTCATCCAGAATTTTGCCAGATTGGCTAACACATTAACAAAGCTCACACGTAAAGGGGTTAAATTTTTTTGGACAAAAGAGTGTGAAGAATGTTTTGAAGAACTGAAGAGAAGATTAGTCAATGCTCCTATATTGACTCTACCATCGGGGAATGATGGGTTCGTTATTTATAGTGATGCATCGAAGAAAGGACTTGGTTGTGTCCGTATGCAGAATAATAGGGTTATTTCCTATGCATCACGACAGTTGAAAATTAATGAAAAAAATATCCTACTCATGATCTCGAGTTAACTGCTGTGATCTTTTCTTTGAAGATATGGAGTCACTACCTCTATGGTGAAAAATGTGAGATTTATACTGATCACAAGAGTTTGACGTATATTTTCTCACAAAAAGAACTCAACATGAGGCAAAGGAGATGGCTTGAATTACTCAAGGATTATGATTGTACGATACACTACCACCCGGGGAAAGCAAACAAGGTGGTCGATGCTTTGATCAGAAAAGACCATGGAGTTTTGAACGTGATGAGAATTGAAAGGATCCAATTTTCATAGATCTAGTGAATATGGACATGGGAATAACCAGGGAAGGTGAAAAATTAATGCTTTTTCAAACGGTTTCCAAACCATATTTACTAGAAAGGATTAAGAGTTCTCAGAATAATGATGGAGAATTTCAAAAGAAGATTAATGCTGTGAATGATGGCAGATTAAGATATTTTGTGTATGAAAATGGAATTTCAAAATTCGGTAAGAGGCTTTGTGTTCCCGATATACCTGATCTGAAAAGGGAATTATTGGATGATGCTCATAGTTACAATTTCTCTATACACCGTGGGAGCACCAAAATGTATAGATATTTGAATGAACATTTTTTGTGGGACAACATGAAGAGGAAGATTACCGATTTTGTGTCAAGATGTATGGTTTGTCAACAAGTGAAAGCTAGAAGGCAACATCCTGGTGGAGTATTGCAACCTGTTCCCATACATGAGTGGAAAGGGGACTATATTACGATGTACTTTTTCATGGGACTACCAAAGGCTCCTAGAAGGAACGATGCAATATGGGTTATTATTGATCGTCTTACCAAGTCAACACATTTTCTTACTATAATAGAAAATCTACCATTGGAACATCTAGAAAGACTATATATTAATGAGGTTGTGAGACTTCATGGATTACCCCTATCGATTATTTCTGATCGTGATCCCCGTTTTAATTCAAGATTATGGAAGAGTATTCATAAACCACTGGATACTAAACTTCATTTGAGCACTTCCTACCACCCTCAGACAGACGGACAATCAGAACGGACTATTCAAACCTTAGAAGACATATTGAGATCTTGTTCACTTGACTTTCAGGGTATGTGGGGTCAATATTTACCTTTGGTAGAATTTTCCTATATCAATAGCTTCCATTCGAGTATTCAGATGGCACCATATGAAGCGTTATATGGAAAGAGATGTCACAAACCATCATGTTGGGATGACGTTGTTGAAAGAATACTTGTAGGTCCAGAACTGGTGGAGGAAATGATGGAAAAGGTGAAGGTAATCCAAAATCACATAAAAGCATCTCAAAGTAGACAAATGAGCTAGGCCGATAATCGAAGGAAGGATTTGGAATTTCAAGTCGGTGATCTTGTTTTCCTGAAGGTATCTCTATGGAAGGGAGTCATACGTTTTGGTAAGAACGGTAAATTGAGTCCCAGGCACATCAGACCTTTCGAAATTCTAGAACGAATTGGGGCTGTAGATTACCGATTGGAAATGCCTCCAAGTCTCTCCAAAGTTCACGATGTGTTCCACGTATCTCTTTCGAGGAAATACATGCCTAACCTAACGCATGTACTCACCTATGCAGAATAAGAACTGGAACCCGATCTGTCTTCTTGTGAAGATCCTGTCAGGATTCTTGATACAAGAAAACAAGTACTGAGAAACCAGACGACGCGTCTGGTAAATGTTTTGTGGAGAAACTATAAGATGGAAGAGGCAATGTGGGAACCCGAGGAACGTATGATGAAGAACCACCCGATTCTTTTCATGGGGTAGTATTCTGGAAATTTTCAGGATGAAATTATTTGAAGGAGGGGAGAATGTAACACCCCAAGCTTCTAAGGTACGCTTCTCTTTGAATAATGCGATAGAGTGTGTTGTACGCAACAGCGAGTTATAACACACCACAACAAATGAAACTAGCCGTTATAAATAGTAATACCTACTATTCGAAATTATATATATTTTATATTTCAAAATGGACTTCATTTTTGGTTTCGGAATATCGAAATTATCCTAAGATGAATATTTGGTGTTTTTCTGAGAACTTCCAATTTTTATAAATAGTGAAAAATACTTAAAAAAACATTTTGAATCAAAATAATTTATAGTGAAAAATTATATTATTGAGTGGTTTTAAAGTATAATTATAATATATTTTTACCATTTTATCCAATGGTGTTCATTATAATTAATTTCAATTTGAATTTGGACCTAAACAATTGTCAATCTTTTGGTATATATTGTTTCTTAAAAACACGGTATTTATTGTGACAGCGGGAATTAATTATAAAATTAATTAATGAAACATATATGATTGTAATTTTGTAAAATAGACATCATTTTATTATTTCGAATATCAATTATAGCTTAGGGTGAAATTTTGGCATTGTTCTGAAAAACTTCAATTTTTTATGAATAGTGAAACTACTAAGTTGTAGTTGAAAAACTGAATTTTTCATAAAACATAATTTAACCGCTTCTGTGAATGGAATTCTGAAAATCCGAGAGACACAGTTAATATCAAGAAGTAAAATGTGGTTCAATGAGATGAAAATAATTTTTGGTAAATAGTAACTTTTTACTTTTATTTACCACAGTTAAAAGTAAATAGGGTAATTAAGGGTAAAAATGATATTAATATTCCCCTAACACATGTCCTAATTCTATTGTACAAGTGTATCTCGACCAAAAACATCCTTAGGAATAAAATATTATCATTTAGGTCCACTTGGATTAGATTATGACATTTATTATTATTTAATTCAAAGAAGAGTTAAAATCAAAGTGTATTTACTAAAAAAATTTAATATAGGGTTATATATAAGATAAATTCGATTGTAAATATTCATTAGAAAGACAAAAATATTTCCTACATAATGATATTTTATTTATAATTTTTAGACATTAAATAATTTATTTTATTTATGACACAATGATGATGCACTAATTACCATAATAGTGAAAAATTAAAATAATAGATATTATAAATACCCAAATAAATATAATTTGAGACTTTTTATGAATTACACTAATTTTCTAGGATAATTTGACATATTATAATTGATTTAATTAACTGTTTTCTAAGTAATGATTCTATTATAAGTTTCACAAAAATCAACTATTTAATTGTGTCAAAATTGACATAAAAGAGTTTTTAAAACAAATATTATATTATTAATTGATATTATATTCCTAAAAATCTATGGTTCGGCCAAGAGACTGATATCAAGATAGGTGTATCATTAATGGACCACTTGGGGGTCTCGTGGATGTATATAGAAAGTTTATTAACTATATAATATAAAAATACAAAGTGACATGGTAAATGTCAAACTAATTAACTAAGAGTTGAAACTAAAATATAAGGTTAATATAGTAACCCAAACCTGTCTAAATTCAATTGATTGAATGGTTTTCGACCTATCGCCACCATAAACTTTGAATAATCAACTTTTGAGCCATTAAAAACCGAAAATAAATTTATTATAAATTAATATTTCTAGATTTTCCAAAGGTTCCCCTCACCCCTCTTATAAAAGGGAACTCCACCTTATCATTAATTCACACCTTCATAGCCTTTTGGTTCCTCCAAACTCTGCCCAAATACTCTCTCAACATCCATCACTACAACCTAGAGGCCTTAGTTTGTTCAGAAAGCCAACCTAAGGATCCCTTATGATCAAATCATAAGGAAGAACCCGAAGAAGAGGTAATGTTTTCACCACCCTTTTTCAAATTCATTTCATCTTCCACTTCTTCTTTCTTTGTTATTACCATTCTAAAATAATAACTCCAGTATCTTATATATACTGTGATGTTATTATAAATATGGTACAACCATATTCAGTATTCTATCCATCCTTTGAATAACATGTCACCAAACGTGCGTACGTACGACTTAGCGTCTCCACGTCGTGGTGTAATTGTTATTCAATATATTATTATTTGGATGAATATAATAATGATGTGTAACTCATTTAAATAATAAATATAACATGATAATGATTCATTATATATTATATACTATCCAATTATATATTATTTTAATATCAAAAGAATGATATTGTCGCTCGTGCGTACGTAAGGACAACCGTCTCCATGAACGCGATGAGATTCATTCTCCATCGTATCTATTCAAGTATAATTATCATTTGATGATTTAAAAGTATTGTTTAAGGACATGATATCATTCTGGATATGAATAAGATAAAACCTATCCGTGACAAACAAGGATTACATAACCAAACATTTAAAAGAAAACGAGTATGTTAACACTCGAAACGACGATAATACTAAGATATTATTAACCAAACTATGTTAAAAGATCATATATGATATCATATTAATATATATGATTCCTGAATAATTTGATAACAATTATTTCACCATTACATAGGAGTTTAACCTACCCTCAACCAAGGAAAATTACAAGGTAAGGGTTTATTTCGCAATCTCTTAATTATCCGAGGGTGTTAATATGTAATAATCTACTAGGATTTCTTTATCATCCACATCCATGTTTCTCCAAAATGTATTTCAAAACATTTTTACCATTTACAAAAAATATGGGTTAAAGTTATTTATACCCTTGTTTCACATTTATAAGAGGTTTATAAAGTAATATTTCCATCGTTTTCTAAACAAGGTTCATTTTAACCTTTTGACAGAAATAAGGTAAGAATGTTTTTTAACTTATATGGCGGGTGCGGCTATTTTCAGCCATTATAAAATCGTCGAAGCTTCCCTTACAAGATTATAAGAATAATTTCAAGGAAAATGTTTCATTTTATATGACTCTTAAATGATTTCAAAATAAAAATAGATATTTCTCTAAAAATAGTTTTGATTTCATCTATGTCAATATCCATTGATGGATTTTAAGCTTATTTTGAGATGATTTATTATGAAACAAAACTTCCATATTGTATTGAAGGTTTTGCGATATGTTTGACTATGGAAATGTTATTTTCATGGTTTATGGATGAAGTATTTACATTTCGTATGCTAGTTTTAATACAAATGTTTGTGTTATGTTTAAACCTTTTCATATGGGAATGCAGTGGACTTAATATGTGATTGGTGGATCCCGCTATAGCTCTTTCATGCATCGGTAGGTCTCATGAGACAGACTAGTGTCATGGCACAAGGCCTTGACAAAATATTATTTGTAGTCTTGGCACGAGGCCTTGGCTATGTGGTTATGATAGTTTGGCATTATGCATTCCATCATTATCAAAGTGGTTATTGATATTGCATGTGATTATTCGATTAGTAGAATATCAATGTGAATAAGTAAATGGAATTATTTCATTTTAATTTTGTCATAATATGTTGAAGTTCATGTTTAAAAGGCTTTTTTGTTAGTTATAAATTTCCTTAAATGTTTATTCTTATTTATGAATGTTTCCGCTATATTGTCATCCTTACTAGGCATTTGAGCTCACCCCTTTTCTATGTTTTATTTTTCCCAGTATGTGAAGAAGTAATTTATGAATGACCTGCAGGGATAGTGTGAGGGGATAAGAGTGTGGACTATGGAGACTATGTTGTTGTACTTTTCATTTTATGATGTAATTTAAACCTTATTAATATATCTAGTGTTTCCAAGGCTACTAAACCAATCGGTCATTCGAGATTTGATCTTTCTTGTGATCATGCCAATGTCATGTAATAATGCACTGAATCTGGGTAACTGGGGTCGGGGCGTTACAAGGATGTTAAAGATTGGACTGAAATTTTTTTTCAATGAAGGATGTGAATGTTAATTTTTCATTATTTATACACCATTCATACTAAAAATAATATCATCCAAATATAGTCTGAAATTTTTATCTATAAGATCATTTTCACCATAAGGAATCAAATTGAATATTTAAATGTGAGATATGCCACTATATATAGAGATTCCATATAAAAAGTGTCTATTGAATTGAAAAATTTCCATGAAGAAACTCAATATTAGATGAAATATTTTTATTTAAAAAATATTAGGGATTAAATCATTCATTTGAAAATTTGATTAAAACTCCAATCCTTCCCTCAATCATGACTGAATTATTTATTATTTAAAATTTTTTCTATATTTTATTTGAACATAAAATTTTGTAACCATTTTTTTCACTCAATGTGATGCAACAAATATTGAGGGAATCCAAGATAGATCCTTCATTTGATAGTATTAAATGATAAATTAAATGAATATAAGACTACACTGTCCATGTTTAGAACAACTTCACCTTTTAAAACATATATTCAACATAAATACTTGAATTGACATTTGATATAGAAAGTATACAGATGATTCAACGCCTCAAAAAAAAAATATTTTTATATGGAGATTTGGTTTCTGAGTTTGTGAGGTCAAAAATGTTGTGTAATTTGATTTTATATATTTAGTAAATTTCCCATTTCACAATTGAAATATCTTATAAAACTAACCTCCCATACACTGTATAAAATGGGGTTTTTTTAAATTTGTAGAGGATTAGTTGTTTCTTAGTTTATTTGGAGAAGAGGGGAATTGGTTTCTTTCATTAAAACTCTGTATTGGAAGAGGGAAGTTATCACTCTTGGATCTCATCTAAAATCATCATCATTTCATCTTATTTTGGGAATGATTTTTTTATTATGAAAAAAAACATAATTTTACATCTATTTATTATATTTTTCCAAAATTTATTCTTATTTATTTCCCTTATTCAGGCTGGAACTAACGATTTTAAATTATATTGTGTATTACCATTTCTAAATCTTAACAAATGAAAGTTGTTTCTACGATGACTGCACCGCCCATTGAAGTATACTTTTCATTGTAATCGGTATTCTTCTAAACTTATTCATTTATTTACTTCGTATCAAGGGGAATCAATGATTCAATTTATGTTATATATTAATTTTGTTTTAAAAAAATAAACTAATAGATCAATTGAAAAATTAACATAGATTACGTGAGGTTTGGAATTGAGTAAATATTGAGAGAGAGGTCTTAATTGGTAAACAAATAACACATTATCAATTTGCTTAGTTAAACATAAATAAAAATAAATAAATTTATTCTCATTTATGGAATGGATATGTTCACCAATCTTCCACTCCAAATAATTATTCCATGGAAAAATAAACAAATCATTGTTCTAGGATTTTATGTTTTGAAGCTAGCCTAGGGTTTAATTGAATTCATATTTGTGGTAAAGTTTATTATCATATTTTTATGGGATAAAAAATAATAAGATAATAATTGTGTATTATTTAACCTAAATGATAATTATTAATAAGTAATTTAAGGTTAGATATATATATATTATGAATTCAATGAAATTATAAACAAATATATTTTTGTTGAAATTTTTCAGTCTCATTTTTAGGAAAAAATTAAAATCTTATTCCATAAAACACTTCATGTTTTATAAAAGATAAAAACTCCCCAATACAGTTATGTAGTCTGTTTATATATTATTCAAAATATATTTAATATTTTGTTTTAAATCACTTCATCCTTTGAGATATTCCCTTGTTCATCCATTCTGCACCACCTAAATAACCGAAAACTATACATCATTTGAGAGAGCCCCTGAAATTTTCATTATAGTTTTTATTTTGTCTTCATTGAAAATTATTTTATTTAAATAATTAGTGGTAGTTGTTTAATTTTATTTTATCCTATTTTCCCCTTTTCTTCTTCCTTATTTTCCTTTATTAAATTTTTTTATGTTTTTCCTCCTAGATTTTATTCTATTTCACAATAAATTAAAACTTATTCTCATGATATTATGTTATAATATTATTAATTTCTATGATATTTATTGTGATCTCATCCTAAGGATCTATTTGTTGTTGACCCAAATATTTAATGTAGCCTTAGGTCTCGAATCAATCTTGGTCTATGGTAAGTGTCTACATTTACCAAATTGGGGAATTCATCCCCTCTATCTATTTTGGGTTTGAAATATCATATGAAAAAAATATGAAACATGATCTAATAGATGAAAATAATAATTATTAAAACAATATGACCATCCAACAGTTTTTTTGTACATGATATTAATTATTATACTACATGAGCTACATAATCAACTATCAAATCAAACACTTATCTGAAATATTCGTCTATTTTACTTGTCAAAAAATTCTTGGATTATCTGGGGAGGAAAAAAATTACACCTTCATGAATTGCATTTGGTATGATCTATAATTAATCTCTGAAATGTCATTGAATATAAAACCAATTTAATAGAATTACTATTTTCATTGGATAGAACTATGAATTATTAGATGTGTTATTTATAACCTAAATATATAACATATTTGAATGATTTAAAATTCCATTTAATGAAGGAATTATTTCCATTTTTAATGATTTATTAAATTCAAATAGTGATCATTGGAATCTATAAATACAAATGGGTTTTAATATATGGGTACTTGGAGTGATTCAAAAAGTTGATTGAAATATGCATGAATCACCAAATTAGTGAGCTACTCCTCATCAATTAATTCTATGAAGGCATAATTTCTATGAAAGGGAGTATGGTGGAAGAAGTGGATGCTGGAACATTGTTCAACAACAAAGAAGGATCTACACAAGAATTGATCAACATAATGACACAAAATTCCAAACAATTTTGTCATCGTGGTACAACATATTTTAAATGAATCCTTCAAACCAATTTCTAGAACCTCAATAACCACAATCTTTCAAGAATTATGAATCCTTCAAACCAATATACAACCAATGATGGAATTATCTATTAGACATGTGTTTTGGATCTGGACAAAAACAAAGTCCCCCTTTTAAAAAAACTTTTAGTAGCCTCTACCTTTCCTATACGTTTTTGAAACCCCCCCCCCCCCAATGATTTAAAATTGATGAATCAACGAGTCAAAAACATTGTAATTATCAATAAAAGGAAAAACATAATAAAAATTCATTTTTGGGAATAAATTTCGTAATAAAAAGAATGATATGAAGAGTAATGGTTTGGAGTTGAAGGATTCGATTTCACAAATTGGCCCGATTACCACTACCCTCTGCTAACTGGTAACTATGAACACTGGAAACATTACATCACAACCAAATACAAATCCCAAATGTAATGACAATGACTTCATATTGATTAGTGGGAATAAAAGGACCTATATATCTTCACCTACCATTTCATTGAGATTCACCACAACTCGTGAGAAGCCCCATTGAAGACTAATAGATAAGAATCATAAGGATAAAGATAGTGGTAAAAAATATTAATGATTTTCCACTTAAACCCATTTCCATTACAAATATAGTTGATAAATCATTAAAGATGGATGAAAAGGATATTTGAAATGGGTTTTGGATTCATTCATGTGGGTTTAGATAAACATCAGTCTACTTGAAGCCATTATGAAAATACCATGGTATGATAAATAATTTTGATAATTTTTTACTAATCAAAGAGGGAATAAGGGAAATGTGAGGAGAAATCTAGGAAGGAATGTATCATCACTCATTATACCAAAATCACGAAATTTGAAAAAATTGTAAAGATCAGGGGACATTCATCATTCAATGCACTATAGGGTAGTTACATTTTTATTACACTACATGGAATTTTGGGGAATCTATAAATTTTATGCCTCTCTCTATATTATCTATTTTACATATTTTTTAGTGGAATCCAATTATTGTAGAAGAGTAATTGGATAATATATATACAACATATCTAGCGTGTGTCATTGAATATGTACTTGATCGGGTATGATCCAAGATATTTCTAGGAGATTTCAGTGTTCTAAATATGGAGGATGGTCATGTAAACTTTCATGATCCCATTATCATAGGGAGGACATTCCTCAAAACATCAAATGTGATAAAAATATACATGAGGGTACACATTCCAATGGATCCTGGATATGAAGTTGTGATATTAAATCACACGGGCTCCAGAACGTAACCCACAAAGGAAAATTCACCTTTTTTATCTCAAATTTTGAACCACCATGTAAAAAACCCATATATTTTGATTGACATGTTTATAGAGATATTATAAGAATTCATTATATTTTTTTTCTTAATTTACTTCCAAAAATATTTATGATTGACTTTCATGTCTTGTATGTGACCATTATATAGATTCATACTCAAATTTTTATCATTTATGACTTTATTATGGCATGTATGTTGAGTATGATGATGTATTTGATGCATTGTTTGCTAATTATGAATATTTATATTCATATAATAACATTCATCGATTTTTTATTTTAATTTCTTCAATATCTCGATCCATACATCACCCTGCTACATTGGAACTCAATCCATTACCACCAAATCTCAAATACAAATACATGTTGAGTGGTGAGATATTATCTATTATAATTGATAAAAATATTTATTTTAATCCTAAACATAAAAATTTGAATATTTTGAGGTGGGAAATCAGGGATGTTCGGTGGAACTAGGTTTACATATCTAGTATTCGATCCTCTATTTCCATGTATATGGGATTTTTTGAGGATTAGGATAAACTGTTTAGGAATCCACAAAGGTAGCATAATCCAACTCTTCTTGAAGTTGTTAAAATAGAAGTTGAAAAATTTATTCAGGATGTTATCATTGATCCCAGTTCAAAGTCCTAGTGTGGGCGTATTATTCATGTTGTTACTAAGAAAATATGTGGTATTATTGTTAGAAATGTGAGAGATATCACATAATTCCAATTAGGTTGAATCCCAGTTGAAAGGTGTGTATTGATTATAGGAAACAAAACTAATACCCTAGATAATACCATTTCCCCTCCCATTTATTGATCCAATGATTGACTGTCAATCTGGAAAGACAGACTATTATTTCATGCATGGATTTTGGGATATTATAATGTTCTTATAGCTCTAAACAATTAAGAGATGAAATCATTCACATATTCATTTAGAAAAATTTCTTATGTAATGATGATATTTGGAATTCATAATGACCCAGGTACTATCAAGAGGTACATGATGAGTATTGTTTCAGATTTCATTTAGACATTCATGACGGTATTAATGTATTATTTGATAGTGTCTCCATTTTATTAATGTTCCTTTCATTTTAGAAAGGTTCTAAGTTGTTACACTTAGATTAATCATGTTTTTAACTTTTAAAAAAATCCTTTTAGGGTAGAGCATAGAATTTTATTAGGGAGTGTAGGTTTAAAAAATGAATAGATGTTAAAAATTATTATGAATATAGTATTTCATATTTTCCATATCCATTATGTGTGTGTGTTGTTAGATCATTATAAGGGACTGTAGTTTTTTATCAATGATATATCATAGATTACAGAAATATTATTGTAACCAAGCCTTTATTGCATTGAAAATTATTTGAAATCATTTTTTTAGGATTTCTACGTTGTATAATTTTAAGAGATAAAAATGAATCTAACTAATCCACTGATCACAAAACACCCATAGTGGGAGCTTCTTTTCGAGGTTTTAAATGAGGCATCCAACATTGTGGTTGGTTTTATCTTATCTCAATGGGAAGTCCCATGTGATTTATTTTGCATCGAGGATGTTGGATTCTTCCCAATAAAATTCCAAAACCATTGAAATGGAGTTTCCTGACATCATATTTCCTATAGATAAATTCCATTCTTAATTATAAGGCTATAAAGCAGTTATTTTCTCTCACCATATAGCTCTAATGTACCTATTGACATAGCTAGGTAGAAATTATTTAGTTATCTAACTGATTAAACTTCATTAATAATTTGATATTGGGATAATGGAAAGGAAGGGGTCAAAAAACATGGTTGTGGACAACATGATAAGGATTACTCACACACTAGTGTCTAACATCTTTGATCATTTACCACTTTTAGGTTGTTCTCTGATGAGAATCATTACAAACTCTATGGTACACATACTTAATATTCTAATCTATTGAACCTCCTTGATTCCGATGAAATTCTTATCGATTGAAATAATAATCAAGTCTAATTTTTATTTATTGCTTCTTTGATTTGTGTGTGGGGTAAAACATAACTATAAAACTTGTTTGGTGATCATATTATTTGGATTTGAATTATTGATCATATTTTTTAGTCCATTATACCTTTCATCCGTTAAATTTAATGTTGAGGAAAAATTTTACCATAATTGACAGGTAGGAAGGTCTTAGAGTCTGGATTATATTAACCTAGCTTGTTTCATGATACCCATGTGTTTTTTAAGTTATGCTCAAATTTTTAACACACTTGAACCATTTAACAGAGACAATATATGAACTAATACACCATTTTATTTTATGATATTTTTGTGGTACATGGCACTGATTTTGTAGTTAATTCCCCATGTTCATTTTTTCTATTTTTTTTGGGTTTCGTCGATTCAGTTAGAAAATGGGTGGAATTTAAGGACACATGGACAAATGATTCTCATGTTATTATGGATTCTTTATATGGATTTTTTTGAATATTTCAGGTACCAAATTCCATCATTATTTACCAAGTGAAACAATTTGTAACTGGGAATTTGACTTTACATGTTCAGAAAAATGTGGGGAATCACAAAACATCAACATCATACCACCCCAAAATATATGGCTTGGTTGTGGTTTCAAATCCAAATTTGAATAAATTTTTTAAGAAAACCTTGTAGAAAAGTTGGAGGGAATGGAGAAATAACCTCGAGGAAATTCCTTTCACCTATAAGATGTTATAAAAACTCCCATCAGTATGTCTTAATTTATTATTATTTTTGGGAAATCTTATCATCTCTCCATGGAGTTCGAACATCATTAATATTTGAATATATAGAAATTGAAGATGGATTTGGACTATGAATGAATTCAAATGAATCTTAAAAATCAAGAGCATTAGGAGTTCCAATTTTCATTATATGAGAACTCTATGCTATACAATGATATATAAAAATCAACTCATTAAAGAATTTTCAAAAATGGTGTTTCATATATGAGAGACTTTCCAACTATATAGTTCCCAACTGATGTTGATTCATCATACGTTTAATTGCAAATGGTTTTCCCCTTATGATGTTTCAAAAAAAATTCATATGGTTTAAGAACATATTACAAAAGAGGTCATAATAATGATCTTTACAATAGATGGGTTGCGTTTTAATTTACACATTGATGGACTTCCCAGCGATGATGTTGATCTCATCACATTGCTTGACCCTCTCATCACTGGAGAATATCATATTATTCCTATCCCGTCCAATTTTTAATTAATTTTCCTCTTTAAAATTATACATTTCATGGGAATATATCGTCATATATGTTAAAATTAATGAAAATTAAATGTTTTCTGTACGGGGGTTGGGACAAAATTTTGGTGTATCTTCTTTAGGTTTTTCATTTTTTTATCTGTGTTTTTTATGTTAGTTGTTACAAAAATGAGAAAAATTACCATGTAACCTTACCATAATGGTATTTATTATATAGGAAATTAATGTTTTAAAAATTCATTTATACCATGATAATCATAAAAAATATATCATCATCAAGGTTAATTTTAAAAAAAGTATATTTCATCAATGGTATAGTCGGTTGTGTAATTATCAAGCCTTTTATATTTTGATAACATTATTTATTATATTTTTTTTGTATATTAGTTCAATTAATTATCCAAACTAATTTTCATGAAACCATTAATTGTAAAATTTTACATACTTATTGGCATGTACAGATATGTTACGTAAAAAATATGAACCCATATCAATAGGTGATCCAAACATATGTTTTTATTCAGATTATCTTAATTACTATAAGGAATTGAACTGTGAGTTTTTACGTAATATCCAATAGTTTTCACCATAAAAAAAACAAAAACAAAAAAATAAATAAATATATATTATCATAATAAATAGGGGAGTGACATGTTGGGATATCAAGGTCAAGAGATAACAGATTGACTTTTAGAAATGATTAAGTGAGAAAGTCATCAAATTTGAGTATAGTGGAATGAAAAATATGTTCATAGAATTATATGAGGTAGGAATACTTATTTTAAATTACCTGAATATATAGAATAATGTGTGGAGATATGAGCATTAAATGGTTTGCACAAAAAAATGTGGGGAATTAATGGACTAATAGACCAATAAATTATTTTTCTATGATCAGTTTCATTAATATAATTAGATTTTATTTTCATACACATTACGAGACAATTACATTTAAATTTATTGATATTTACTATTTATTAGATTATTATTTGTTGTAAGTTTCCAATGTGGATTAATGAATATGAACATGCATATATTGTCACAATTTTCAGGAAGACATGATATAATGTTTTTCCTAAGAATGAAAAACGTTAAATATGGAGTAGTTGATAAAACATTTATTGAATATTTTATTTACAACAAATTAAAAATATTACTCAAATTTTATAAAATATGTTTATTCATAAAATATTTAGGATTAGATAATTCATTTTAATATTTGATGAATATTCCAATTTTTTTAATTAATATATAATGAAGTATTATTTCCATAAATATTAAACTATGTATCAAATGAATATAATTTTTTTTTAAAAGTATTCTTCACATAAAAAATTAAAACTTTTATTGAGGACATGTGAGTTGTATCATGAATTTTATTGGAGATAATCATATATGAATTAAATCTAGGACCGAGGTCGCCAGATTGGAAACAACGTCACATTTTTGTGTTATATCATTTATATCTTGGTTTGAATTGGTATAAAATTTTGAATGTATAGATATGAACCAATTCCTCCAAAATCATACTTCTTAAAAGAGAGTTTTCATGCATTGTGGATGTCAATAAGGTGTTTTAATTTAGATTAAAATATTTCATCGAATATTCCCATTCACACTTGAAAATGATTATAAATCTAGACTCCCCTCTACTGTATGATTTTTTTTCTCATTTTGATGGATATGGACATGTCATACATTATTGGGATCACTGGATAATTAGTTAATTTTAATTTTAATTTACCATTGGGGGAGGGAGACTATCAAGCTAGTGTCTCCTCAAAAATGATGTTTATTTATTCAAATTTTTTGTAATGAATTTATCTATTGAATAAACTTCTTAGTTAATATTCAATTGATTCTATTTTTTCAAATTTTATTCTTATATATTTCACTTCTTTGTTCTATAACTTATAATTAGAACTGTGATTGGGTACTACCCTTTCTAAATCATTGTAGATGCAATACGTTTCTACGATGACTAAACAACCAATGGAAGAGTCGAATTCTTGGTGATCAATCTTCCTATTAACTTATGAATTTATATATTTTTAATCAATAAAATAATTTAGTTAACATAATTTGATATATTAATTGGTTTAAATTTAAAATAAACTGGAAAAAAATTCAATAATTAGCACAGGATCTAGGAGGCCGAGAATTGTGTAAATTGTGAGACTGTGGTCTTAATCGATAAAACAAATGATAGTAGATCAATATTTAAAGTTAAAAAACTATACATAAACACAAATCACTATAACTTCCTGAATTTATTTATTCTATAATTTACCAATTAAAATAATCTATATTTATAACAACAATCAAAAAAGGGTGATATGGTTTCATATTCTGAAGAAAACCTACGGTTTAATTCATTTGGTCTTTCTGTAAATGTTAACTATTATAGATTTTGGGGGTTCAAAATATATGGAATAATATTTATGTTTATAATAATAATAATTATAATGGTTAATAATCAATTTAATATGTATAGATAGATCTATTACACCTTCTAAATTTTCTTCCAATAAATATCTTCTCATTGCGGTTTCTTAATCTCATTTCAATAAAAAAAATTACAATCTTTTAAGAGAATTATTCTACTAGTTTTATAGATGGTAAAAAACACCATCACTGTAGTCAGTGATTTTATTTTATTTTATTTTATTTTCAAAATACCATTAATACATTGTTTTAAAATAATTCCTCTATTGAAATATGACATTGGTCAGTCAATCTATTGCACCTAAATTATCCAAAACTGAACAGTATTTGAGAGTGCCAATGACACCGCCTACCAATGATTTTATCTAGGAACAAATTGATCTCCCTAAGATATTTATATTTTTAAAATATATCCTCATCATTTTTATAATACATTGATGGGGAGTTTTAATAAGTAGGAACTTGGGTTTTTCTCATGTAACCCTTTTTGGGTTCTCAACCTCATATTTTTTTGTTTAATTTTTCCTTTTAAAATAACTTATGATTTTCTAATAGATTTGGGATATAGGTCTGTAATGTAGAGAATCTCTTTTTTCATTGGATGCCCTTTTTGTATTCTCATTTAAGTGATTGATTTTATAGTGAAATATATGAACATAGGCACTAATATTAAAAAATAATTTTACACAATACAGAAGGATGATATTTTACAATTTTCTGTAACTAGTATATGCATTAACTAATCAGGCATATATTTCCATCAAATACATTCATATTCCATGGTACCATTGTTGGAATGTTCATCCGCACTATTATCCCTTTCCTTAAATGTGTACCTGATAATGTAATTCATCTGGGCGAGCCTTTCTAGGCAGTTAATCCATCTACTGATCAGTTTCCAAGAGAGTTGGTACTGGTTCACCCTAACTACTTGCACAAGCACCTCTGAATCACAGTTAAACCATATATTATTCTAATGTTATTGATAAACAATATAAAACCCTATGATAAACGCCAATATTTCAGCATCCAAGGCAGTATCATGTCCACAAGGACCATAATAAATCTCCACCACATCACCATGGGAATCACTGAAAATCACTCTGAAGCATGAGGGTCTTAGATTTTCCTAAGGGGCCCCATCAGTATTACATTTCAACCATGTAGTGAATGATAAAAAAACTAATTTTAATGAGATATTAATGTAACAATTATAGTAAACATCCCAGAATGGTTTCACAGTTCATGGTCTTTATACTTAGACAACTATGTGGTGATGATTATGGGAATAAATAATTGACTAAATACTATTTTAAATTATGTTCATGATGATTTGAGTTAATTTGTCAGATAGACAGCATATAAATGATAATTAAAACCCCAATATGAATAATTGAATAATTTTATATATACACTATTATAGTAATTAAAATTATCTTTTTTTGTTCATCAATCATATATAATTATGTTTTATAGTTTAAGGTCACATGATTTTAACCAAACAACTAATAGGGATGGGTAAAAAGAGAATCAAAACTCAATGATATGGGATTTATAATAAGAATAATCAAGTCAAGTCATTTTGTGTCTCCATGAGAGGTACACATCCAAATAATAATGTTCATAAGAATATGATTCCATAATCATTGATTAATAGAAGAAATTATGGGAAAATGTAAAACATAAAATAGTATTCGAATAAAATTGAATAGTTGTGTTGAGGAATGTGTAAATAAAAAAATTGGTATAGTTAAATTTAATAAGGATAATATTAGGAGTAGGTTTACAATTTTTAATAGTACAAACCTGTTTGGCATCATCAGAAAATAGACTAGGATGTTAATTTAGACATTTTCTCCAACACCAAAATGTCCCTTAAGGGATACATTATAGGCTCATAGGAAAATAAGTTATTAAAAGTAAATTCCTAATGATTTCCTCTAAAATTAATCAAACTATAAAGCAAAAATTTCACTTAAAGGGGGTCAATGATGATTTATCTTTGGAATGTAAGACGTTATAAGAAGAGTGTCTTCAATCATTGATATTTTTTAATGATAATTAAATCATTAAAGACATGAATTAGATATTTAGGGAAATTACTATCTAATAATACCTTAAAAACCCTAATGGTTATGAAACCATGTATGGAAAAAATTATTTGGGGGAATGAATATAATATGAAAATATTGAGTATATAATCACATAAATGGGTGATTTACATAATGTGAAGATATTGTATTATAATGAAAATATATATACACATGGAATACCATAATCCCACTCAACGAGTGTATGAATGATCTTGTCTATATTTTTCCTTAACCATTTGGGTCTGATGGCTATAGAATGAAAATTTATATTTCTTTATAATGTTCCCTACATGTTTTTTTTCAATTTTTTATTTTTTTATGGTTTTTTAAACCGTAAAAGATAATGGATTGATGTGAAGATACATGAATTTTTCTCGGTTGTGTTTTTAATACATCAATTTTTGATGTATTATTTAATTTTTCTAACAAGTTATAATTTTTAACATAGAGGAATTTTTTTAGGTTTATATATCTTTGAATAAAGGGAGAGATAGTCTATCTTGAAAACAAAACATCAAACATGACATGAATAAAGGGCATATTTATAATATAGATTACCTAATATAGAATTACGCACATTTTTAAAGATTTTTGGATCTAGGTCTGGGATAAAATATCAAATCCGCAATAGCTATTCATTGATGATAAGAATCAATATACATAGTTTTCTTTTTGAGAATCTTCAAACATAGTTCTACACTATATATAAGAAATGTGTAATTTATTTATTTAGTGAAAATTCAAATCTAGAGTGTCTGCTTATTCACAGGAAGGAGTATATTATAATAAAAATTTGAGGAATGTGGTCGTATTAGAATTTACGGACTCCCAAAACACTATGTTTTAATTTCTTGACATAGGTTCTTTATTGAGGAATGTATTTATGGGGTTACTCTACATAAAGAACCACACACATAAATTTTTCTCACAAGTATTGAAATTGAGTATTATTCTAAGATATAATATTTTTTATTTATTTCCATCTTTGAGTTTTTCATTTTTCCCTTGCTGAAAATGTATCATTCTGAGGTGGGGAAACTTTTTTGGAGAAATTCATAAAAATGTCTACATATATATTCTATTTTTTTAATGGAGTACATATATTAATCTTTCAAATTGGTTTATGAGGGGTTTCCTTTCTTTTTAGGGATTCGAATCTAGTTCATGTTTTTCTATGGGAATCAAGCTAATGATTTTATATTATGAAAATTCATACGAGGTAATAGAGTCACAGGCAGTGTAAATTTTTCAAAGAAAAAGTCTTTTGTCTGGATCATGACGTTCAATAAATACACACCATCCAGACATTAATCAACATGTAATGTCATGGATGTGATAAAAATAACCCAATATGGATTTTTTGGTATATCTCTTTTAAATGGAATACAAGAAATTTTCTAGAATATCACCCCATGTATTTATCAAGATAAATATAATTTGGTGTATACTGAAATTGATATTTTTAATCATTGATGTATGTTTCTTTCTTTTCTGGATAATAGAGAAGTTTTTAGATTATCATAGTGCGCCTCCATTAATTTCAATTTTAGTAATCATGATTCTATTCCCTGTTATATTTTTTAGAGTTTACATTCCATCCCTTTTTTCTCTATCCATTTCTATGTAATCTATTAACCCTGATTGGTGTTTGTTTTTATATTTATTGGTTGTGGTCGAGGAACCTTCTTCCTGAAATATGGGACTTTTTTCTAATTGGAAAATCATATTGGAAGAATATTTTGATCATTAGTTATATTAAAGTGGTCTAAACATCAACCATTTGGTATTATTATTTTTAATGTATGTGAAATATTTCAATTGCACCAACATAAAGTATGGATAAAAAATTAAATGATGAATTGGATTATCACTTTGAATCCCATTATATCTTTTTGGGTATTGACTAATGGATTAATGTTGTTTATCATGACATGTAATTTGGGTTATTTCTGGATATAAAATCACCATGTAATGGCCTTGTTATTGAAATGACTAGCAGGATGTTGTTTTATAACTAAAGGAAAGTGAAATGATTAGTTGAATTATAATTATTAATTTTCATAATTATCCAATAAGGCTTCTGATCTGATATTGTGAGATCCTTGTTTCATTATCCTGAGTAATGAGTTTATATTTATTAATGGTTATATAGGTAATTGTTCTATATTACATGTTGAAATGATTATATAATGGGCTATAAACTGTGACACATGATGATATTCTTATTTATTAAACTATGCCTAGTTATTAGTGATGAAATACAAATATTTTGAGCTAGTTGTAGTGATTACTATTGATATGATTATATACATGTCATGGAATTTTACAATCTAAAATGATTTTATGTCAGGCATTCCCCTAACACACGATTAATAGATTATATACCAAGATAACCTCTAATTAATTTTCTAAATGCTTTTATGGTGATGTTTTATGAAAATTTTTGTGATGTTTTTTAATGGTTATTTGGTAATGGTTATAATGGATTAGCAAAATTATTTAATACATTACATCAAGGTGTTTATGATGGTTTTTTAATTCCATGGTTATATTGTTATTGATGAATTATCATGAGACATGCAGAGATATATTTCAGAATGGAGCCAAAGATGGGGGGATGTTGTGTTAATATAACTACCTAATTAATCAATACACTTGTTTATTTCATTATTGAATGAACATGTTATTAGTATGATTCTATTAGTAAATTTTGGTTTCACCCTAATGATTTATAGTCACATCATACTCAAGAAACCATTTTGGTTCCAATGTAGATTACATAGATGCAAGATTACACAAGGGAAAGGGAACTTGTTGTTGATTTTGATTACCAATTGAGAGGGTGTTTGGATAAGAGTCCAATATAAGTTCCTAGAGAGATGTATTTGAGCCTCTTTGATTATTATAATATTATATTTTAATTACTTATAGTAAAAAATTTATTTATATGTCCACCTGAAATTCCATTATTTTTTATTATTTATTTGATTATTCGGTTGGATTTTGTTATCAACAATTTTCTCCATTTTTTATTGTTTACATTATTTCCACAACCATAATATTAATATACAATCTAATTGTTTCATTATATTCTAACTCTATATCGAGGGGTAATTGTATACCCATTGTTCCTATCACAATCCCGCTACTAGTTGAAAGTCTCTGCCATATGGGGAGTCCTGCATGATGTTTTGTGACCAACACATTTTGGCCACGTGGTAAAGTGTCTGATATTGGTACATTAGAAAGTGGTATCAAATAACACCATGTTAATTTTATGTTTACATAGTCTTTGCGAAAGGTAAAAAATAAAAGTAGGATATATTTTGACAAGGTAATGAACTTGTTCCAGGGAGTGACAGACCCATTTGTGGGGGAAAAATAGTGCCTAGGGATGGATTAATGTTGGTTCTGTTTGTTTGTTACAATTGGAGTTATTTCCCCATGGGTGATTCATAGGTTACATGGTGTTATAATGTTTTGATTTTATATCACATTTAAATTTACATACATGGATTGATATGCTGTTATATGTGTATTCTTGCATCATAATAGAAATATGGAGATATATATGTTGACATAAATTTTTCAAGATAGGGAAATATTTATTTCATGTTGTATATTCATTCATGTATGAACCATGGTATAATATACTAGTTATATTTGTGAAATGGAAAGAATTTGTATATTATTTCATGATAAAATAGTTTTAATACATTTTTTCATGGATCAAGAGTATTAGTTCCTTTTTTTACCTACTGAGGTTGACCTTGTTGTCTTTAATAAGTTTATAAGGTGTCTATTTTTCTTGTATAGATAATTCCACCTCATTATCTTGTTTTCTAGGGTTAGGATAGTGGAAATCACCATGATTCTAATGTAATGAAACTAGTGGTTCTTGTAGTTCATGTGGATAAAATGGTTTTTTATTTTCATGATAACTTCCTAATGGTCATGAGACCCATGCATAGTGATATATTTCAAATTGTGCCTTTGATGTTTTCGTGATGGAGTTATGGCTATAGAATCCACATACAATCACTATGTAGGGAGGCCCCTAGGATGTCAAGTTCTAGATTTATCTAGAGCAGATGATATTTCAGAATCATGAGAAATTTGTAGATAAGCGAGTGAATCATGCTAGTTATATTTTTTGTGGACCATACAACTGTTTGTGGGAAATTCTATAGAATATTGGGCTACAAGAGAAGATAACATGGATGGAATTCTAGTTAAGGTTCCTAATACATATTTATCTTAATATTTCGAGGGAAGAGATGGATCATAAGATTATTCACCGGATAAAGAGTACATTTCAGTGTTAGACTATGATGAATGTTTTAACCTCCAATAGTGCTTTTCAACATCTTTTATCACTAATTGTATATCTCGGGATAGAATTATTCAGGTGGTACTCTTCTATGGGGTCATGTCACATGTTAACGAGTATTAACTAAGTATTTTATTGGATATGAGGTTTCAGATACTAATCATAGGATGGAATATAAGACAAACCCATGGTGGTGGCCATTCTATTTTAGTGGGGTGAGCTGTGAACACATATTGTAGTGGAAATAAAAATTCTATTCTTATTTTCTCTTGGGAAACATCTAGAAGAGAAGTTAGTTTTGTTGGAATACATCTTAATATGATGTATTTTTGTAGTGCTATCTGTTTGGGAATATAGGATACAAACAACCTCAATGTGTGTACCCTACATTGG
Organism: Viscum album; assembly: GCA_963277665.1. Taxonomy (NCBI): domain Eukaryota; kingdom Viridiplantae; phylum Streptophyta; class Magnoliopsida; order Santalales; family Viscaceae; genus Viscum; species Viscum album. The sequence goes on along the minus strand of OY728146.1, from coordinate 1,771,473,519 downwards.
AGTGTCATTCAATCATAATATTCGGAAACCTAGAGATGTGTTGTATGCTCATGTAATATAATAGAAATGTAATGGGATTGGGGAACATGTCAGAGTCTAGAAATGTCTTAGATTTTCATCATCAAATAGGTAGATAGAGTATTCTTTGATGTTCTAGTCAAGGTAGGGGATGCGATACCATAGTTCATGAATGGATGTACTAGGAAGAGGGAATTTATCAATGGAGTCAGACTAGAGTCCATGGTGGATGAGTTCTTCATCTTTTATCTATGATTATTACATTGTCTATTATGTATGATGTAACATCTTCTATTTGATGTATGATTCTTATAACACATCCTTTCTTTTTTTCTTAGTAGAGGAAAAAATACCTTTTATCTATTATTTAATAAAATGGTTTAGGATTTGATGTAGAAATATTGAATGGTTTTTTGACCAATGAAACACCATTGGGAGTGTAGCCAGAAAATATCAAACATTTCGTGACATGTTCTTTTTTTCAAATTGGCTATAATTAATTATGTGAACCATTAATGTGGGAAATGATATGGTCACATTTGATATTTGTTATGTATTGGTTACTTCTATACCATGATAACATCTATTGTTACTGAATTAGTGTTAAATTTTTTTATCTCAATAAGGAGGAGGCTATTCTCACTATGGAGAGTGGGATCTTTTTTCTAGTAAAGCATGACCAATTCAGTGCTTATTGGATTGTCTCATAGATTAGATATTTGATCATGCTCTATATAATGGTGGAGTGAAACATGATTACTTTCATCTATTAGAATACCACTTTAATTATTTTATTCATGAATATTTCTATGTCTTCTAAGTAGAGACAGTTATATATTTTTCATTCAAATTGGTTTTAGTTGAAGATCTAATTTCTATACCACCTTATTGGTCAGCACAAGAATAGAATTTGGAGATGAATTTTAATTTAAATTATCTAAAAGATTGATGTTTCACACAAACGTGAACATCTATATAGAGATAACTAATTATCTTCTCTAAGAAGGTGGTTGGGACATTGTTATTGTGTATAGATTTTCAGATATTAAACCAGATGATGGTAAAGAACTAGGGTCACCTTCCATGAATTGACTTTCTCTTCAAACCAGTAATATGTACTGTTTTACTATCCAATATTTATTTTTTTATAATGATACCATCAGTTATTTTTGAGACCATTTGATACACCTCATATTTTATTTATGATTAGTTACATATTTTATTTGATCATAATGACTTCATTTGGTTTGAATATCGCACTACAAGTATTCATATCCATGATGAATCAAAAACTTCAACCGTTTTTGGAGCATTTTGATGTGGGTTTTTCAATAATATGATAGTTTTTTCCTATAAATAATTTTATCATGCCCAAAATCTGGAAATCACCTTCATTACATTAATTGAGCACCATCTTTATGTCATGATATCAAAATGTAGTGTTTTGATTTAAAATACTCACATCTTGGGCCATGTCTTCTTAGAGAAAATAATATCAGTAGAAACATAAAATGTTACAGTTGTGGTACCATTGGGAAGACTAAGAATATCTTCTATATTCACGTCTTTTTGGGTTTAACCCATTCTTTTCGGGGCTTTATCCCAGTCCTCTCCAATCTAGAAGCACCAATATCAAGATTTTCCATGATGGGTGTGATGTTCTTTTGGTTATATGATTATTGGTTATCATTTTAGTAAAATAAATAATGGATAACATCAACACCTATCTTTATTGAACATTTTTTGGTTAAATCTTATACAGTGTATTTTAACTCATCCTATTTTGGACATGAAGTATTCTTGATATCAGAGGATCTAGTGGTTTCTTTGAGCATGATAAAGCTGAGAATACATGAGGGTAATTACCCTAATCATGATTTGGAGTTATTATAACAGGTAGATGCACTGAGATTATAGAGGTATTATATCTTGGTTGAGGGGTTTATGGTATAAAAAGACCACAAGAGCCTCATTTTCATATTTTCTCATCAAGATCTGATCCTCGGTATATGATGTGGGTTGAGTATCTAATGACTTTGAAAAACAATTATTCTTAAACGTAGGATATGGGAAAAAATTAAATTATTTGAGAATGAACATGAAGGCATAAGAATAGAGAGTGTCTTGAAATGAGTGGAAGATAATGTAAATATTTAATAACTCATATCTGAATTTGAAAGTGTCTCAGTGATGAGTAGCATTGACTTCGTTATCAATTGAACCCATCATATTAGACCATATCATGATTGATTAGTTTTCTTATCTATAGGGAATAGTTCTGATATATATCGAATATGGGGGGGATACACCATTACAATTATCCATTGGTAGTTGAAATTATATTCAATTTTTAAGTGGATGTGTATTAATTTTTAGGGATTAATACTAGAACATGATAAGATTGTTTCATGCTTCTAGGCGGGTGGTACATCTTGGTTGGAAAAATATGTATTGGGATATCTATATAAAATACTGGTGGTGTGGAATGAAGAAGGAGGTGGAAGGTTTTGTGGAAATACTTTTCACTTGTTATTAGGTGATATCTAATAATTAGAGTATTTCTTGGATTTTACATCCTTTTATCATTGCTAAGTAGAAATGGGATGATGTAAATCCAGTTTTATGATAGTAATACCTAGGAAAACACATAAGAATAATTCATAAAGGGTGATTTCATATTAACTGACGAAGGTGGCCAACACTTTTTCATTGAGGAAGACCTTCATAGTTTATGATCTTTTAAGTCATTGTTTTCTTGAGGTAGTCTAGTTTCTTGGTCATTTTAGGAGTACCATTTTAGATAATGATACTTTTCTGACATCACATTTCCATATTAGTATTTTTAATGATTTATGATCATCAGTTATTCATTTATAACCTATCATCATTAGACTAGTAGCTAATCTAATTTAACTATTTAGGTTTTAGAGGATATGTTGCAATCTTGGGTATTAGATTTATGTGGTTCAATGGAGAATCATATGGAACTAATGGAGATAGAATATAAAAATAACTTCCATGAATCTAACAAGACGAAACCTTTGATACCATGTTTTGAAGGTTGTACTATTTTCCTCTTTGTTAGTTGTAGGTAGGTGAGTCAACACATTTTGGGCCTTGTATCGAGGAAAGGAAGGCTGAATATTTTTTGTTGATCATATATTGGTTTATGACCTCACAGAGTAGGCATAACTCATATGCTAATCACTAGGGAAGTCCAATGATGTTTGAGGTTTGTAATAATGTTTTACAATAGTTGTGGATGAGGATGGAGAATTTTTTGTTAGGAATCATGAAAATCAATCACATAGGATTTCCAGGACATTTCTTATTATGGAAATGGTAAGTTCAGTGGCATAAAAATTTTCCCCTCCAAAGTTCTATAGTTCCATGGATGAAATTTACCACATTTTGAAACTTCATATTTATCATCCAAACCCTACTCATGTGATATGCAATGTAGATGATGAGCATAGGGAAGATGTGCAATTTGAGATGATTCTAATTTTGATTTCGCACTGTAGTGATAATTATCATTGATGTATACTGATAGCATTAGTTCGAGTGTTTTGATAGGACAATAATGTTTAAGAGAATAACTAGGATAGGGAGTCTAATATACAAGCATAGTGGCCCGAATTGTCTGTTGGGACCCCATAGTTATTCATAGAGTATCTCAAAGATTAGCTATTTTGTGGTGTGGAGTTTTATAATCCCATATTTTCATTGTATATCCCACTTGGCAATTTTCATTTGACCCTTAGTTTCCAAGTATTTTTTTCAATGATATATATATATTTATGGGTAAAATGACATTAAATACGAACTAATGTATGTTGTTTGAATTAGGTAATTGCGTAAATAAACATGATTAATTAGTTTATGTGGGATTCCTATGCATTGGATGAATTGATAGGTTTTTCTAGTTATTCCTATGGTAAACATGATTCAGGTTATATATTTAGAATTTACATGCACATATAATAGTGTTACATGTATTTTATCATTTTCCAAGAACATGTTGTGATCCAAGTTCATCATCACATGAATCATTCCTTTATCAATCAAAGGGTGATTCCGTAAAATGTTATAGAGCATCTCTTGAGTATGGATATCTAGATCACGTATCAAATAACTCGTATCTAGGTTTGGTTAGGTTTCCATTCACTCTATTTTGGTCTCTATCCATTAATATGTAATACCTTATCCTTGGTCATTAGTGGTTTTTATCATGATAGTTTTTGGACTATGACCCTTCATAAAACCACCTACACAATCATTATTGTTTAGAGAATTATTATAGAATAATTGTTTGATCATTAGTTAAAGGTAGGTGGTCGATGTAATAGACCAATGGAATGATTAATTTAAAATTATGTGCAATATTGAAACATTGAAAACATAAATTATTCCTGAATAAATTAAATAAATAATTAGATTATTACTTGGAATTCATTTAAATGTAATCATTTACTGATTAATGGATTAATGTGTGTTTACCGTGTATTGGAAATTGTGTGATTTTTTTATATAAACTCGCATTTGATTGATGTGATTATTGAATTGATTGGATTGTTGCTAGATTGTGGCCAGGAAATATATTAAAAATGTAATTTAATGATAAATTTTAATTTTCATAATTAATCATTGAGAATTATTTTATGATATTGTTATATCTTTTTTTCTATCAAATGTGTTGGGTTTTTTAGTTCAAAATATCATGTTTGGAATTGTCTTTATTATTAGGATGAAATTATTATATAGAAATACATGAAAAGGGATACACACAAAAAAGATTATAAAGGATGATATGCCTAGTGATTCACGCTTAAATGAATATATAGTGTAATTTACCTAGTGATTCATGTTGTAATGTTTATATAATAGGATTGGCCCTAACACATGATGAAATTTTTATATACCAGGCATGGCCCTGACACATGCTGAAGTGATTAAATACTAGGCTCGAACCTAATTGACTTCTAAAATTCATATATAGTAGGATTTCACTCAGATTTGGGTGATGATTTTCCCTGGTTATCTTTTTATGGTTAGTGTAGATTTGAGGCAAGCAAAGTGGAATTGTATCATGTAACCAAGGAAGATTATATTATTCCTTGGATATAATGTTATGGAATGTATGTTCATGAGACAGGATGAAATATTTTTTGGTGTGAAGCCAACATAATTTTATTTAGTATTAATTTAATTACATAAAAAATTAATTATCATTATTATTGTTTTATTTCATGAACATATTATCATACTAGTTAGGTTTAGACCTGGTAGTGTCGATGTATAGAGTTATACTCACACCCCATCCAAGCTTCTATTTATTATCAATAAGGATCACATCGATGAAGGATTTGATAATGGAAAGGGACCTTTCTATTGATATTTATTTTTACATGGGATGGAGTGTTGGGATGTAAACTATATGGGGATAGATATTGTGGTAGTTGAGTTTTTTTAGACTGATTGTGTTTAATTTAAAATACATCTACCATGAAATATAGTTTTGTTTCATCCTGACATTTAATTTATCATAATTATTTATTAGAATATGATGTTTAATTTTATTGTCCTATTTTTCAATTTTTTTTATTTTTTCCATTATTTCATCTACTATAATATTTAGTTATTTTTGCACTATTCTGTATTTCTATTACCCTATAACTATTGGTTATATTCAACCTATAATACTCATCACACCCATGCTAATAGTCAACAACCTATGGAGTATAGGGTGGCACACTTCAGGTCTCTTATCCTACCCATTTTTCACTTCAGAGAGTGCCAGATCAGGGGAAGCTATAATTTTAATCTGGCCAATCAATGTAGTTCAAAGACATCTATGGAAGACTATATGTCATATATTTTTAAAATTTATTAAAATAACTCTAGTTCCAGCAGTCTAGAGATCTTTGATATGGACCCATATATATTTTCTTTTTAATAGATCTACTCCTACACATAATGATATGGATTTGAATATATTCTGAAACCACTAAAATTAAATCAATGTGAATGAAAGGGTATTGATAAACATATTATGGGGGTGGTTAGATTGGAATATATATTTACTTCAATAAATGATACCTTAGAAAATCTATATATCCTAAAATGACATCACCCCTGAAAAATTTTGTTATATAATGTTATAAAATTAATTATATATTAGGTGAACAAGGAAAATAATGTTATAATATATTCCCTTACCATTTCATACAAAAGTAATGTTAATGGTATGTATAATGATCAACCTCTATTGAATGTTATTTTTTCCATTTGATTATTTTCTCACAGAAAAAACCCTTCCATGTAGTATAGGACTGTAAAAAATTCACCACCTTGAATATTTTATTGTGATATGGGGTCGACTATTATTTTATGTAGTTTAATATCAAAATCATTGATCAAATTTTCTATAAATATAATCTCATTTGTTATGGGGCCACCATAACAAATTCTATAATGTGTATGTTTATCAAACATAGAGATAGATAAAAAAATTTCGAACATGGGGGCCATGGATAATATCCATCTTGTCATAAAATTTCATTGTCGATGATGATAAAATAGGGAATAATAAGAGTAAGTAGACAATTATCAATAGTAAAAGCTAGTAAAATTCAATGTAAGTTATTGGGAGTGGGTTAAACCTTAGTAATATTCTCATGACCCATCCTTGGGGCCCGTTCCGTGACTAACCCAAGCCTGCCTTCCATAGGCTAGGGGCTGGCGACTAGCACCAAGTCATAAATCCCGATAAAAAGGGAAGGCATTGCCTTTATAAAGTAAACAAACACCACAGAGTAAGCAAGCAGAAGTAAACACTAAGTAAAACCGGGTACAATAGTAGTGAGAAAATGTAAGTGGGCCAGAATACAAACCCATACTGAAAGTATAGTACAATTGGAATAAAGTATAGAAATTGAAAAGTAAAGCAGCAACGTCGAGCCATCCACTGGAAGTCCCACCTGAAGGGTGGGTGTAGATAGCCTCCTTAGATCCTCGGGTCCAGCCGTCCGCTCTGAGTACTTCCCGCCCAGTGGTCCACCTCCAGGTACCGAATTGCTCCACAAGCCTCAACCACGATCATCATTGTATGTCTTCTACAACCAACACAACGTAGTGCGGGCATAACCCGTGCAGGGGTGAGTATACGCTACTCAGTACGGACCCCGAGACCCCCGAAGGTCTCCCAAAATCAACAAAGGATAATGAACAAAGGAAAGATACAATCAAGAAGTAACATCCAACACTACTTAGGTATTTGCACATACATATACCTAAGTCAGAAATTACCATTCGGCTCCAACATCCATGCCCAAGTTCGATCACGTCCACATAGGAGTAAAACCCAATCCACACAGGATAACACAACTCAATCCACATAGGAAAGAATATCAATCATATCAATGATATTGATTGAATTCAAGACTCAGCTCACACAATTATAATTCTTCTTAAGATGATAGAGATGATCATATGTAGCAACTGATTCATCTAAGCCGTCGGACCCACACAGGATCGATAGGTACTAAACCCCGCAATGACCCACACAGGATTGATAGGAACTAACCCTTGAAATAACCCCCATAGGATCTGACCCACACAGGATCGGTATGTGCTGGCCTACATAAGACCGCTGAGCGCTAACCCACATAGGATCAGTAAGAACTGATCCACACGGGATCAATGAATGCTGTAGTCGTCGCTGTCAAACCCACGAAGGTTTTTTGTACAGTTTTCATTACCATCATAGTCGCAGCTAGCTCTGGGGTTCTCACACACAGTAAGCTCATTTCAGGAGGGTCTGCTCCACGAGCCGAGGGGCTGATACATCAACTGAAACAAAGTCCAGAGTTGATGTATTCAAAAGTTCCGTATCGTCAAAAGGAACTCAACATGAAAGACGATGCGTCAATCGGACGCTCGGTCTGAGAGTTATTGGTTTTTTCTTTACAGGGGTCCGGTTGGTTTTTAAATCAAAACCAACCTGACCACACTCCATGTGCGTCCAAACCTCGAGCGGAGTAAGACAAATGGTCTGTCTCACTAAGAGTAATCCAATAAAGTCGACGACACGTCAATCGGAGGTCTGGATCTCAAGTTATAAGTGTTTCCTTTCTGAGGGCCCGGATGGTTCGTGTTCGAACCAACTTGGCCAAACCCAAGTTCACTGAAACCATCAGTTTAAGATAACTAAATGGCCATCCCGATCCATGGATCGCATCACAACTAATGGTGCATCGATCGGAGGTCCGTAGCCCATGTTAGGGGCGTTTGAACAGAAATGTCCGAAAGTAGGGGGTTCGGGCCCGGTCTGACCCGGGTCCGGGTCAGGCCCAATATGGCGTGGCCTGGCCCACGTGGCCAGACAGCTCGGCTCGGCCTAGCTATCACGGAAGGGGGGGGGGGAATTCTCCCCTGATTGACAAACTGCAGCCCCCTCAATGTGGGGGCCGCTCTTCCTTCTAGCCGGGGGTTATGACCCCTGGTCTTCCCCCAGTCCCACGCGGCTGTGGGACTGGTCACCTACCGCCGCGGCTTCAGCCGAGGCGGTCCCTCCAGGTGGCACGCTGGGACGCTGTCGCCGCCTCCGGCCGCCCGCACCGGTAGGATATTTCGCGGAGCATTAGACATGCTCAGGTGGTCCGTTTTGACTGCCTTCTTCACCAGTGGTCCTCCCAGGACCCGCTCTTCACTGTGAAGTCTTCAAAATGAATAAGCGGCCCATTCCGTCATTGCCCGTCGATCCGCACGTCAAATAAAAAAACGGCGGCCTCTTCATGGTTTTCTGGCGCAGCGCGACGGCACCGCGGCTTTGTTCGGCTTCCACGGTGCCGTGCTTCTTCGCTCGTTCTTCTTTGTTTCAGCACGGTGTGATGGCACTGCGTCACCTTCATTCGAGCCGCAACGAGTATGACAGCAAGGGGGGAGGAGGGTCGACCGTGTTTGTGTGGTCTAACCTCCTCCCATTATAATGATAGATAGCAGCCAACAATTGTCATCGAAGTTTTTCAAATAAAGCATGAGAGAATATTAAACCCCTCGCTCGATAACGAGTTGATGATCGAAGAGCATCACAGAAACGGAGTCACGAGGTAAAGCTCTGTATGCGCTAAACGGATATCGTCCGAGGTGGATCAGCATCTCACACCTGCTGTGGAGAGGAGTAGAAAGGCACGTCTTCTTTCATTGGTGTCAGCGTTCTTCTTCAGAGAGTGGAATTCTTCGCGTTCTTCAACGATGAAGATAAACATCTTCAGAGGAAAGATCACTCCCTCTCTCAAAAACCCAACAGAACAATACAACCCCCAAAATAAAATAAGTGTTATCCTTATTTTATTATTACATTCCATGCATTTAAATTTTTAAAATTCAAACGCATAACTCTCAATTAATTTAAGTATTGGCAAGATTTAATGTGAAAGGATGTCACATCATTTAATACAATGAGGTTTTAAGGGGAAGAGTTGAAGGGGTTAGGGAATTTGAAGGGGTGGGGTTCATGTGTGCCCCACCTCACCTTTATTCATTTAAAGGGAAGTTAGAACATCAGTGGGTACCACCCCAATGAACTTTCTTAGGTTATACTACTTAAAAAAATAAAACTAAAATTAGTTGCACTATTTTATTTTATTCAATACTAAACCCATTATTTTTAATAACCTCACCCGAGCAGACACAACTTCGGGAGAGGTGTTCCTAAGAAATTACTGGCGATGTGATTCCATCGGTGTCCTCGGATTTTGATTCTGAGCATCAGTTTAAAAGATAGAATAACCTTCTCGTTTTTTCACTAAATGTACCCGAGCTAAACTTCAGAAATTGATTCCGGGCACACTGGGCCTTAGAATCAGGTGCTGTCAGAAACTAAGTTCTTGTAAAATCTCAATGAAAATTAAGAAAAAATTTCCTTTTAATTTAACTGGTCTTTAAATTACTCCAACCAAGGGGATTTACGTCCCTGTAAAGTTACATCATAAAATAGGGGAACAAATGTGGGTACTGAGCACGCATCTGAGCCTCCCGCTCCCAAGTGCCATCCTGGAGGTTCCTGTGCTTCCATCTGATGCACACAAGAGGTATCGACCATCCATGTAGGACCCTCTCCTGTTGATCCTCAATCTCCATTGGGACCTCCGCAAAAGTCGCCCCATCATCATTGTCCAACTCCCCATGGTCGATGATATGCATCGGGTCATTCACGTATCTCATCAGCTGAGATATGTGGAAGACATCATGCACCCGGTGCAACTGAGGAGATAGAGCCATGCGATAAGCCACCTCGCCTATCCAGCTGAGGACATGGAATGGTCTGATGAAGTGTGAAGATAACTTGACGCCCCATCCAAATCTCCGTAATCCACGTCGAGGTGAGACCCGCAAGAAGGCTTGTTCGCCATCCTCGAACTCCAGTGGCCTTCGCGTCCAGTCAACATAAGACTTCTGCCGGCTCTGAGTTGTCCTCATCTGCTCCTGGATTACATGGACCTTCTCTGTCATGGCATGGACTATTTCCGGTCCCACCAGTGCTGACTCCCCAAGGTCTGTCCAGTACAGAGGTGATCTGCAAGGTCGGTCGTACAATGCCTCGTATGGTGCCATCCTGATGGTGGAGTGGTAGAAATTGTTGAACATGAACTCCACCAAGGGAAGCTGGTCCTCCCAGCTGCGACCAAAGTCGAGGACAAATGCACAGAGCATGTCCTCAAGAGTCTGAATGGTCTTCTCCGTCTGACCATCCATCTGAGGGTGAAAGGCAGTGCTCCGACGTAGTTGTGTCCCGAATGCCTCTTGCAACCCCTTCCAAAGTCTGGAAGTATATCGAGCATCTCAATCTGAGATGATATATGATGGAACACCATGAAGACGTATGATCTCATGAACGTAGAGGCATACCATTCTCTCCACTGAGCCATGCTCTCTGATGGGTAAGAAGTGAGCCGACTTGGTGAGTCGGTCGACAATCACCCAAATGGTGTCGTGACCTCTGAAGTACATGAAAGTCCAGTCACGAAATCCATATATATCCTGTCCCACTTCTACTCCGGGACCTCCAAAGTCTATACCAGGGCTACTGGTACCTGGTGCTCTGCCGTCACCTGTTGGCAGGTGAGGCATCGAGAAGCAAACTCTGCCACAGCCTTCTTCATACCCAGACACCAGTGCTATCATCTGAGATCATGGTACATATTCGACACTCCTGGATGTACCACTAAAGGGGAAGTGTGAAATTACCTCAGCACCTCCTCCTATAAAGAAGCTGGTACCATGGTATGTCCTCTAAAGAGGACGGCGTGCTCTCCTCTTACAGAGAATCCATCAGGTGCCTGCCCTAAGGATATCTGCACACGCTGCATCTCCCAGTTAGTGTCCCCATGTTGTGCCTCTCTCACCCGCTGTATTAGTGGAGGAGTGACTATGAGTGACTGAAGAAATGTGGGTCCATCTCTATCCACGAAGGATATCTTCAAAGTGGCTAGATTCTATGTCACCTCCCCGAGTAGTTGAATGCCCATCCTCCTGCTGAGAGCATCAGATACTACGTTTCCCTTTCCAGGAGTATAGACTATCTCAAGGTCATAGTCCTGGAGGAACTAGATCCATCGCCACTGTCTCAGATTCAGGTCTTTCTGTGAGATGATGTAACTGAGACTCTAGTGGTCAGAGTAGACTGTAAAGTGCTCGCCCATCAGATAGTGTCACAAAATCATCAGAGCGAAGACCACTGTTTCTAACTCCAGGTCATGGGTAGCATAGTTCTACTCATACTGCCTCAACTAACGTGTCCCATAGGTGATCACGACCCGCTCCTTCATCAGGACAAATGCGATTCAGGTCCCTGATGCATCACAGTAGACTACGTACCCTACTCCCTCCTCCAGTAGCCTTAAGATAAGTGTGCTGGTCAATCTCTATCTCAGCTTCTGGATGCTCTGCTGACATCTTCCTGACCACACGACGGGTTTCCCCTTCTTTTTCAAAGCTGAGAGTGGTGCCACAAATCTGGAGAAGTCTTTCAAAAATGTCCTATAGTACCCAGCTAGACCCAAGAAACCCCGAACCTCCGTCACACCTCTGGGTGGCTCCGAAGCTAGCACTGCCTCGATCATCACAGGATACACTGCAAATCCCTCCTCAGAGATGAAGTGTCCCAAGAAGTGGAACTCTTGTAACCAGAATTGACACTTTCAGAGCTTACCGTAAAGATAGTGCACTCAGATTTAGTCTAGTACAACTCGCAAGTGGTAGGCGTGCTCCTCCACAGTGGTCGAGTATATCAATATGTCGTCGATGAAGACCACGAAAAATTAATCAATTTATGTCTAAAAGATCATTTTCATGAGACCCATGAACACTTCTGGAGCGTTGGTTATACCGAAAGGCATAACCATGAACTCATAGTGGACATACCGACATCTGAAGGCCATATTTTTCATGACCTCGTCTCGAACTTTGAGCTGATGATAGCCTGATCAATGGTCTATCTTCGAGAACCACCGTTATCCCTTGAGCTGATCGAAGTGGTCGTCAATCCTCGGTAGCAGATACTTGTTCCTCACATTCAACTGGTTCAGGTGACGATAGTCGACACCAAGTCGCAAGCTCTTGTCCTCCTTCTTGGTGAACAATATCGGGGAAGCCCAGGGTGAAATACTGGGTCGGATGAATCCCTTTCTCTACAAGTCCTCCAGCTGTTCCCGTAGATCTCGAAGCTCAGCGGGAGCCATCAGATATTATGGAGTAGATATCGGGGTTGTCCCGTGGTATAGGTCAATATAAAATTCTACCTCTCTGCGAGGAGGTAGTCCTGGAACGTCGTCAGGGAAAACGTCCGCATACAGATCCACCACTACAGGAAATCTAGGACTCTGCACGTCAACTACTCCTAGGATGAGGCTAACCAACTGATGAGTGATGGGCTGTCCTCTCCTCAGCGTGAGTCCATCTTGCGCTGCAAAGGCTCCCTTCTCACCAGTGAAGGTGAACCTGCTCCCGTTGGTGCGTACACACCACACCTTATGCCTAATAAAGTCGATCTGAGCATGGAATGTAGATAACCAATCCATGCCTAAGATGAAATCGTAAGGCCCCAACGCAGCTACATGAAGATCCCAACCAAATCTCTCGCCTCCTAGAGTAAGCTCACACTTCCGGCACTAGTGCATAATCATCGAGTGTGCTCCCGTAGAGTATCAACCCGTAAGGATCGAGCCAATGGCTCCGTCAGAATCTCAGAGCTCCGAACAAGGGCAGTGGTAATAAAGGAATGTCTCTCCCCTGTGTCTATAAGAACTGAAACAAGGGTGGAGTAGACATAGATAGTACCTCGAATCATCTATGGCGTGCCGTGGTCGTACGCCTCCGCTGCCTGAAGCTGAGCATCTCTTTGCCCGCCAGATCCCTGTGTTCGGGGTGGACCTCCTGGTGGTGGTGGTGGTAAAGCCTCAAAGTGTCTCACACCTCATGCTGCTCAGCCAGCTCCTCTGCCGCATTTGCCTGCTCCCTGTGGACTGCCACGGTCGACCCTCTGCCTCTGCCTGGGTGGTCCCTCAACCGTCTGCTGCTCCTCTGCACGGTGGGTCGGGCAGTCACAAGCCTTGTGGTCCTGCCCACCGTATGCGTAGCATTGTCTGCCCCTCGTAAGACTGGCTCTGCACTGTGTTCCCCACACCTCTGAGTCAGTTTTCGGAGGTCGTCTGCCTAATGGTTCGGTCCGCCTGGACCCCTGTGACATCAGTCGACTTCCAGCTACAGATGACCCTGCTAAGTGCCGTCATGTGGTAGGTCTCGCTGCTGGCGTAGGGTCAGCAAGAAATCTCTATATGAGAAAATCTAGCTCCAGTACTCCATCTTGTGTCGAAATGCTGAGGGAGATCATCGACTCCCTGATCTCATGCCTTAGTCCCTGCTCGATGGTCCAGGACCAGAAAAATGGGTCTCATACCATATCTTTCGAATAGTGCGATAGATGGGTTAATATTTCCGAGTACTGGGTGACCACCATGCTACCCTGTCGCAGCTGTAGAAGCTCAGAGATGCGCACCGCTGGGAGGGTTCCTGGGACGAACTCCGAGCGGAAGAGGCTCTCAGAGTCCATCCAAAGGAGTGATGCCTCGTCGTGCACCTGGAGTATCAAGCACCACCATCTATCTATTGTTGCGTGCAGGAGGCTCGCTGCGAGGATCACCATGAGGTCAGCTGGTGTCCCCTCTAACCTGAAAACTTGCACAACTGCCTCCAGCCAATCCTCGGCTGCCTGGGGGTCCGTCTCCCCATGGAACCTGGGTGGTCTCTCACATTGAAACTCGTGTAGTGCACTAAGGTGACGTGCACTATCAGCAGCTGGGGATGGTAGTATCGGTGGATCGCCAAGTAGAGGTATCATCGGTGCCTCCGTTGTCAAAGGGCCCTACACCGAGGCTGCGTAGCTCAGTGGGCTTTCGTCTCGCACAACGCTCAGAACCCTAGATGGCTGCCGTCATGGGGGCATCGTGAAATGAAACAGGTTCAAGATGGTCAATACAGTATACCTGGTGAGATGACACAATGTAATCACAAAGAAAACTTTTGAAACACACATGCAATCAATGTTTTCATGCATTGAATCGGAAATCAGAATTCAGGGTCCTAGTGTACGGATATGCCGACCATCACACCAACACTGGACTCCATGGACTGATAACCACACTCAATACCCTTAACACTATTGATTCACAAAGAATAAAGATCAGAGTCCTGAGTTCTGCGGTAGAACCGAACTCCTCTGATACCAATTTGTCACGACCCGTCCTCGGGGCCCGTTTCGTGACTACCCCATGCCCTCCATCCATAGGCCAGGGGCTGGCGACCAGCACCAAGGCATAAATCCCGATAAAAATTGAAGGCATTGCCTTTATAAAGTAAAAAAACACCACAGAGTAACCAAGTAGAAGTAAACACTAAGTAAAACTAGGTACAATAGTAGTGCGGAAAAGTAAGTGGGCCAGAATACCAACCCAAACTGAAAGTTAAGTACAACTGGAAGAACATAAAACAACTAAAAAGTAAAGTAGTAGCGTCGAGCTGTCCAGTGTAAGCCCCACCTAAAGGGTTGGTATAGATAGCCTCTTCAGCTCTTCGGGTCCAGCCGTCCGATCCGAGTACGTCACGCCCAGTGGTCCACCTCCAGGTACCAACTTGCTCCACAAGCCTCAACCACGATCAGCGATGTCCTTCATCTGTATCCAACACAACGTATTGCGGGCATAGCCCATGGAGGGGTGAGTATACGCTACTCAGTAGGGACCACGAGACCCCTAAAGGTCTCCCAAAATCCACAAAGGATAATCCACAAAGTCAATATACAATCACGAAGTAACATCCAACACTACTTAGGTATATGCCCATACATATACCTAATTCAGCAATTTATGTTCGGCTTCAGCATCCATGCCCAAGTTCGATCACGTCCACATAGGAGTAAAACCCAATCCACACAGGATAACACAACTCAATCCACAAAGGAAAGAAAGTAAATCATATCGAAGATATTGATTGATGTCAAGACACAGCTCACACAAGTATACTTCTTCGTAAGACGATAGAGAGGATCAGATGTAGCCACTGATTCATCTAAGCCGTCAGACCCACACAGGATCGATAGGTACAAACCCCCGCAATGACCCACACATGATCGATAGGTACTAACCCCCTCAATGAACCAAACAGGATCTGACCCACACAGGATCGGTATGCGCTGGCCCACACAGCACCACTGAGCGCTGACCCACTTAGTATCGGTAAGCACTGATCCACACCGGATCACTAAGTGATGTATTCGTCGCTGTTGAACCCACGGAGGATTCCTTTACAGTCTTCATCATCATCGTAGTCGCAACCTGCTCTAGGTTTCCCGCACACAGGAAGCTCGTTTTGGGAGGGTCTGCTCCACGTGCCAAGGGGCTGATACATCAAATGACATGACTTCCAGAGTTCATGGATCCCAATGTTCCATATCATAAAAAGGAACTCAACGTGGCAGACGGCGCGTCAATCGGACGCCCGGTCTGTGAGTTATTGGCATTTTCGTTCTAGGGGTCCTGTTGGTTTTTATGTCAAAACCAACCCGACCGCACTCCATCGGCGTCCAAACCTCGAGCGGAGTAATCTAAAAGGTCCATCTCACTAAGAGGAATCCCACAAAGATGATGACATGTCAATAAGACGTTCAGAGCTCATGTTATAAGCGTTTCCGCTCCGAGGGCCCAGTTGGTTTCGTGTTCGAACCAACCCGGCCGACCTAAAGTTCTCCGAAACCATGAGTGTAATATACTGAAATGACCTTCTCAATTCAAGGATCACATCGCAACTGACGGTGCATCGATTGGAGGTCATTATCCCATGTTGTGGGTGTTTGAACGGATCTGTCCGAAAGATGGGGATTCGGGCCTGGCCCGTCCTGGGTGGCCCGCGTGGCCGGACAGCTCGGCTCGGCTGAGCTATCGCGGAAGGGGGGGGGGGGTGGTGGGAGCAACCCCCTAATTGAAAATCCGTGGCCCCCTCCATGTGGGGGACGCTCTTCCTTCTAGCCGGGGGTTACGACCCCCGGTCTCCCCCGGATCCCGCGCGGTCGCGGGACCGGACGCCTGCCGCCGCGACTTCAGTCGCGACGGTCCCTCTGGGAGGCGCACCGGGATTCTGCCGCCTCCGGTGGCCGGTAGGGTCTTCTGCGGACCACTGGACGCGCTCCGGTGGTCCGTTTTTCCTACCGTCTTCACCAGTGGTCCTCCCGGGGCGATCTCTTCACTATGAAGTCTTCAAAACAACCCAGCGGCCCGTTTCGTCATCACCTCTCGATCCACATGTCAAATGAACAAACTGTGGCCTCTTCGAGGTTTTCCAGCGTGGCGCGACGGCGCCGCGACTTTGTTTGGCCTCCACGGCACGGCGCGACGGCGCCGCACTTCTTCACCCGTTCTTCTTTGTTTCCACGTGGTGTGATGGCACTACGTCAACTTCGTTTGAGCCGCAAAGAGTATGACAGCAAGGGGGGAGGAGGGCCGGCTGTGTTTGAGCGGTCCAACCTCCTCCCGTTATAATGATAGAAAGCGTCCAACAATTATCAATGAAGTTCGTTAAATAAATCTTGAGCAAAGATTAAACCCCTACATCGAATATGAGTTGACGATCGAAGAGCATCGCGGAAAAGGCATCGTGAGGTAAAGCTCTGTATGCGCTAGACAGAGATCATCTGAGGTGGAGAGGCGTCTCAAACCAGATGTAGAGAGGAGAATAAAGAAACATCGTCTTTCTTTTGTGTCGGCGTTCTTCATCGGAGAGTGGCGTTCTTCGCA
Source organism: Viscum album (assembly GCA_963277665.1). Classification (NCBI taxonomy): domain Eukaryota; kingdom Viridiplantae; phylum Streptophyta; class Magnoliopsida; order Santalales; family Viscaceae; genus Viscum; species Viscum album. The sequence goes on along the minus strand of OY728146.1, from coordinate 1,771,456,153 downwards.
TTCTTCAATGAGGAAGATGAACTTATTCAGACGAAAGATCGCTCCCTATCTCAAAAACCCAACACAACAAAACAACCCCCAAAATAAAATATCTATTATTATAATTTTATTATAACATGCCATGCATTTATGTTTTTAAAATTCAAATGCATAACTCTCAATTAATTTAAGCATTGGCATGATTTAATGTGAAAGGAAGTCACATCATTTAATACAAGGGGGTTTTGAGGGGAAGAGTTAAGGGGGTTAGGGAATTTGAAGGGGTGGGGTTCGTGTGGGCACCACCTCACCTTTATTCATCTTAAGGGAAGTTAGAACATCAGTGGGTCCCACCCCAACAACCTATCTTAGGTTACACTACTTAAAAAAATTAAAATAAATTTTTTTGCACCATTTTTTTTATTCAATACTTAACCCATTATTTTTAATAACCTCACCTGAGCAAACGCAACTCCGGAAAAGGTGTTCCTAAGAAATTTCTGGCGCAGCGATTCCATTGCTGTCCTCAGACGTCGATTCTGAGCATCGGTTTAAAAGTTAGAAAGACCCGCTCATTTGTTCACTGAACTTACCCGAGCTAAACTTCGGAAATTGATTCTGGGAACATCGGGCCTCGGAATCAGGTACCGTCAGAAACTGCATTCTTGTAAAATCTCAAAGAAAATTAAGAAAAAATTTCCATTGAATTTTACGGGTCTTTAAAAATATATATACCATTGTCTCACTGTGAGGGAATCTTACATGGGGCTAAGGAGTACATTTCTTGCAAAATCAAAACATCTCCTATGGGATACTACAAAGACTAATGTAAACTGATTTATTCACTCTAAATTCTTATGTGGGTCTTCTTAGGTCAATCAATCCTTTTTATGAAAACTTATATGAATGTGTAAATATATAGGAATACACAAACATGAGGTTATGGGAAGATAACTTTTTAGCCATCATATTAACGAAGTATGTTGGCTAGAATAGGGGAGTTAAAATGGCATTTAAAATACTTCGATGATATACCATACTATGTAAAAAATTCCATATGGGTTTGGGTAAGATACCTTGGATGAAGATTATGGAAATCTAAATTCACAATGAACATTTTAAAGACTCAGTATATAATGGGAGATATCTAGGACATTATATATTATTATATTTTACTACAATATCAATAAATTTAATGGTAATGTGTGATGAATCATGCAACATGAAATTTAATCTCATTTGGATAATGCCTCATGTCATATTGTTTAGGTTCATATGACTAAGACCCCATCATTTACATTTTAATATCATATGATAAAGACATGGATTCAATCTAGTTCAGGGGAAAATATCTTGAACCAAGATAGGGTATTTTAAATCATTAATCATATTGTAGAGTCTATTTTAGGAAGACACGGAATTAATGGGATGTCACAAACACTTAAATTTTATCCATGAAAATTTGGGCATTTTTTTAGTATAATGTTATATGTTATGAAACACCAATGTGGGTAAATACAAATATGAAATTAAAAATTATTAGAGAAATATTATAGTCAGCTAGGGTGAAGTTAAGCCTATTTAAAATTACATCCTAACTTAGGGTCATGAACAAAGAAAAATATTTCATATAGTTTTTATAAAATCATATATTTTATGTGGTGGGTGTGAAATGGTTGTTTCTTAGAATGATGCCATGAATGGATTCACATATCCTTACTACAGATGAAAATAATAAATAAATATTTATATTATTCCAATGGATTATAAATGATTCCAATGAGTTTATTTATGTTAGTAAATTCTGGGACTACTATATAAATACTAGGCCATGTAGTGCTTTATATTCAATTTATATTACGGTCTTATAGGATATTCCCTATGTTTTTCAACATTAACACCACACATTTAGGGAAAAACATTATCATGATTAATTACAGGTGATAATGACACCATTTTATATATATTAATGTTATTTGATAAGGAATATTGGATTTTTATAGTAACAGAACTAGTATGTTGGTATCTATTCTTATTATCTTGATTGTTTCAATGTAATTGATCAAAAAAATAAACAAGGATCGCATGAGTAATTATAATTATAAAAAAAGGAGAAATTTTAAGAAAACTAATATTCCATGTGATGATATAAGGGGTAGATAGGATTACAATAAATATTAACATCATATAGAGAGAATAAATAAATACCTATTCCACATGAGTGAAGGGTCATGAACTATGTTTTGGTGGGGAGATTTTTAATTATTTTGTGGTTAGACCATGTTTATGAATTTTGAAATCTATGTGATTCCCATGGTATGGGAATCAAACTATAAAAAGTTTTGATAAAAATTCCATTGTTGATATCAAACTCATATACATGGAAAAGTAATTTTTATATTTTAATTGATCATCCAATTAAGGATACTTCTACATGGTTCAATATGAAACCATAAAATTAGAATCAAAAACATTCTATGATCTTGTCAAAAATGTTGTCTATATTTTACTATGTATCTTGTATTTATATAAATTATGTAAAAGATGGTTATTCAATCAATGTGGGGTAACATCAATTCCTAATAAAATATGTAACACGATCATGTTCCATTGAAATAGATATTTTTAGAGTAAAGAGAAAGAAATAAACCTAATGTGAGTGGAATCTTAGTTCTAGGATACTGTAATATGGCTTCTTCATATTGTGGGTATATTGAATAAAATTCTACACATGATTTTAAATCCATATAATATAATCCTTATATCTCTATCCAGTTTGTACATGAAAATAGTATCAAATTGTAACTCTCAACTATGTACACTATTACAAGATGAACCAATGTGTATTTGTTTTTTTACCTCCATCTAGTTGGATGGAACTGTTCTATAGTTCCAGGTTGTTAGGTCTACTAGGTCGAATACCTAAGAGGTGGAGAGGGGTGAATTAGGGTATGGTCGATTAAAACTATATCCATTTTATATATTTGTTTTTTTTTGATAAAAATCATTTATCTCTTCCTACCATTAAAATATACAGACTGATATGAAATCATACACAAGAATCAATGATTTTTACTTGGAACACCCTCACTGGGATACGTCCAAGGAGAATACAATGGAAATTCTGTGATATACCATATTCACTAAGGATCATGGCCAATATCGAGTAAAATGTTTGGGCTAGCTCATTTATACCCAGGCTCACATACTTTAAAAGATTTAGGGTATGATCACTTCATTCTCAAGGGTCACTCCCTATGAATCTTTCTCTGCCTCATTGGCAGCGGAAAGGGTTACCATTTTCCCCTTCCTTCACTCACTTCTCTTGGAAAGGATTCCACTCATAGTTTATAGACTTTTATGTCAAAAATATTTTATTGACCTTTAGGTCCCTTCAATTAAATGAATTCATGCATCCTCAACTATAGGAATATTCTTTCTTGAAGTTATGTTTTCACCCACGGATCAAGTCCACAATCCCTGGTACCGATTCGTACCATAAAATACATTCACAAACAGATTTGATGCATTTAAAAGCATCCAATTGAAAATATTGAACCGCCTAGTCTATCCCACGTACTTAGTACCAAGTATGGTATTCGGAACACCTCCTTAGTTTACTATTTTTGCTGCTACGAACCACCCTTCATCCAAGGACTGCCTCTGCCTTCGTGATGGCGTACCGCTACCGCGTACCAACTCCACGAACCTCCTCTTCTAAAAACCCTCTCTATGTGAACAATTCTATGACCACAGATTTCTTTTGATTCCTCGTACTGGGGCTATACATCCACATACCACTTACAAAATTCACTCTCTCATGTACCGAAGACTACTCCTCCGCTAACCGAGACATAAGCATATACAAATTTCCACTTAAATCCTTCAGCATAAATTCTTATGCACGAACCACTCGTACCTTTTCATGATTGTCTCCTATGGAATCCCTTCAGACTTCGCCAAATTCCCATATGAAAAACTTGTTGTCTAATGATATTAAATAACCGCATTAATTGGTGGGATTCCCATTTCATATATAGGAAAAGATACCCCCAAAAACTGTTATTCCATGATTTATCAAATCATCGATTCAGCCTCCTCCACTTGTCGATTCGTCTATCATAACGAACTGCAATCCACCCACGAACCATTTTTGCTCAACATCCACATACTATGCTTGATCTTACTCTGTTGATTTCCACTACCGACATCAAGACATTCGTGTACCACACCTCCGCTCAGCTTCGAACCATTTTTGGTTTTTCAGACTGCAACCGCGTACCATTGTTGCTGCTTCGCATTCCGTTCATGGAACATGGTACACGTCCCATGAATTTTGGTACACAGTTCTCACCATATTCCAACATTCATCAATGTTCTTCATAAAACTCACTCATATGAAGAAATCCATCCATTTCCAACATCAAGCTCAAGATTTGGAGGCCCAAAAATTTGGGAAACACTGGAAAATTGAACCACCTTTAAAACATGTCTTCTGAAATCACCAAACATTCTCATTTGTGGTTATCTAGTTTGGTAAACAAAAAAATCACTCATAAAACATCCTAATAGAAAACCATGTTGGATATCTCCCCAACAATCTTCCCATTTTGGTTTTTTGAAAACTCTTTTCAAAATAATTCATTGATTTTTGACATCATGTTAATACTCATTTAAACTTCAACCATCATTCACTTCATATGATTAAGATAGCGATCATGAATTTTTTGAACACATACTCTAATCCCACATGAGAATTGCTCGGTGTTAGAAACAAGTGTATGAATAAAAGTTCACCAATGAATCACTTTATTGCTAATAAAAAATTACTAATACCAATGAACATCATTCTTCATGATCCTCAGACGCCGTGATATAAAACAATTGATTGATTGCTTCTATAATAATCATATTTAATGATCCCCCTATATTATATCTATTCCTAATAACTTTAGATCAGATAAAAATCCCCATATCTCCCTGATCAACAAAACATCTTCTCTGCATGTCTTTTCTATCTTTTCTCCCCATAGATGTCACATTTTCTACCCCCTTTTCAATGAAACTGAATGGAACATCATGTTTATTTGTAACAGGGTAAAAATCACATATATGCATATTAGGTAAAGACATGTTGTTCCTTGAGGAGAGGGGAACCAATATCGACACTTTTTTAAATGCGAGAAGTTGACTGGGCTCCAAAATCAAGTCGATGCCTTTCAAATGATTTTTTATGTAAGGCCTTTGTCAGAATATCTGCATCCTATTGTTCTGTAGGCACATAATCTAACATTACAAGCCCTTACTCCACCATCTACTTGATAAAATCATATATTATTTCAACGAGCTTAGTACTAGAGTGAAGGAATATATTTTTGCTCAGATTTATAGCACATCAATTGTCACAATGAATTCTGATTGAAGATTTCACATCAATTCCCATATATTCAAGTTATTTCATTGTCCACAATATTTGGGTGAATGCTTGAGTAGCTGTGATGTATTTAGCTTCTGTAGTTTGTAATGAAATACAATGTTGTATATTTTTTAACCATTATATAAACAACCATTTAAAATAAAAGGAACCTCATGATGTTGATTTTCTATTATCTGTTGAACTAGCCTAGTCTACATCTGTATATTCAAATAACTCTGGATCATATTTTTCAGTATACATTAACTCAAAAACCATTGTCCCTTGATATATAAAATATTTATTTTTACTGTATTCATGTGGATCTACGTGGGATTGTTTTGTTACCTCACTTCTTGGAAATTGGGAAATACAATATCTGGCCTTGACATTGTCACGTAAAACATACTTCCAATGATTTTCGAGTATTTTTTGATATTAACTGGCTTTCATTCATCATCTTGTGAAAATTTCAACCGGGTAGCAACCATATTCTTCATCTCTTTGGAATTATCCATTCTATTCCTTCTCAAAACATTCATGGAATATTTAGAATGAGAAATAAATGTGCCATCCCTTCTTTATTTCACCTATAATCGAAGGAAAAATGTAAGGTCTCCCATTATCGACATTTCAAACTCACTTTCCATGAATAATGAAATTTGTTTGCATTGTGCTTCATCTGATCCACCAATGATTATTCCATAAACTTAAACCAACACCACCATCCATTTACTATTTCAATTGCGGTAATAAAAATTCTAATCATCTCCACCACATTAACAACCGAGATTCTTAAGACACTGATCATGAATTGAATACCATGCTCTTGGTTCTTGCTTCAAACCATATAAATCCTTCTTCAGTTGGAAAACTCTTTTCTCATTTTCTTTAATAAAAAACCATCTGTTTTCTCAATTTAGAATTTTTCTTCCATAACTCTATTTAGAAATGATGACTTGTCATCCATCTGGAAAACAGTAAATATTTGTCTCACAACTATGACCAAGAATATTCTAGTTTTCTACATTATTGCAATAGGTTTGAATGTATTATCAACATCTATACCCTCTACGAGGGAGTACCCTTTTCACACATGTTGTTCTTTGATACAAATCACAAAACTATATTCATTAATTTTTTTGTGAAAGAAAAATTTTTTCACGATGAAATTTTTGTCTTCTGGTCTTGTAACTATTTCCCATGTTTGATTCTTCTCAATTTTGTCAGTAATTACATTCATTACCCGAACCCAATTCTCGTCTCCATTTTATTCATCAAATAAATTATGCTCCACATGTGATAATTATGATTATTGCTATAAAGACTTCATCCTTCTTGTCTGTACTAGAGATGTATGATCATCAATTTTGTTCAATATATCAATTTTAACTCTTAATGGTATTCTTTGGGAAAAAACTGATTTATTCTCATCATATGAGTCTTCTTCTAATACAATCTCTGGAGCTAGAGTGTCTCCTAATCTAATCATCTCTTAATTTCTATCCTCCTTAGTATGGTCATTTTTTTGAATAATCTATTCATTTTCTACGATAGTCACATCATGAATTTCAAATATCCCTCCCAGACACTTATTGAAGCATATGTATGCTTTTCATTTCATTAATTAGCAAAGAAATATCCCATCATCACCACTTGACTCAAACATACTATGTTTCTACTTAGTGTGAATGAAACATTTACTTCTGAATATTCAAGTGTACTTTACTGACAACTTCTTTCCATACTATAACTTATATGGATTCTTATCCATGTTTGGAAAAAGTAATTCTAAATTTGAATTCATTGCTGCTGACATCACCACTTTTTTCCAAAATGAATCCAGAAGTCCATTCTCAATGAGCATTATTTTGGCCATATTTCTAATAATCAAATTTCATTTCTCAACTAATCTATTTTATTGTGGATTCCTTACTGCTGAAATCTGATTATTTAACCCATGTTTTTCTATCAATCCTCCACATGGAAATTTGTGAACTCTGTTTTATTATCTGTTTGAATCATTTGGATATTTTGAAAAAGCAACTTTTTTCATTCTCGTCGATATCTTATAATACAACTGAACACTTAATATTTGGGTCTAGTTATTAAAACCCATGACATTATACAGTAATCATCAATTAATAAAACATTATATCTCATCCCATAATTTTCCATTCAGAAAATTGGCCCACACAAATCAATAAGATCCATCTCAAGCATCATTTTTGAATTTTTCTCCTTTTTCTTATATGCCATTCCAATGATATTCCCCCATTGGATGGGATCGCACAGTTGAGTACAGTCACGGGATAATCTAGAGTGATTTATAGCAACATAATATCTTACTAGATCTTCCAAGGAACCATGTATAATATTCCCTAGATGCTTATTCCATAACATGTTTTCTTCATCCTTAGAGAGAAATCACATATCTTCTTTTCTACTAACATGGTAGATATTCCCTTTCATATGCTTTCCTTGAAACACAACATCACAATCCTTTTCCTTGATGATAAATAATTTCTTGTAAAAACATATGGAATGTACTGAGTCAAAAAAATTGACTAATACTAAGAACGTTGTGACAATGCCCATCAAAAACCAAGACATTTTCTCGTCTCATGTATTTTCGTCCAAACTTCTCTTTTCCAGAACCAATAGTTTTCTACCCATCATCCTTTCTAAATCGTACAATAACATATTTATCAAACTAGATTCCAATAACTATATTCTTATTTCCCATCATATGTGATGTCCATCAACTTTCAATTATCTATATCCTCGTGTGATCTAATGCATCAAACACGATTTCTTCAACCACAACCAGCTCGACCCATTTCATTTTTATAGAATTTTTTGAATCCATAACTGAAATAGAATGATAATAATTATCTTCCTCAGTAAATTATGGGTTATATTTAAACTATATATATGAAAATAATTTTTTAATTTTCATCTCACTTGAAGATAATTTTGGCTCCATCTTTGGAACAAATTCAGTTTGCCTCGGCACATTCCTATACATTATTGGTTTGAAATCTCATTCCATATGTATGAGACCATTACACCTAAAACAATGACCATAAAATGATGACCTAAAATTTTGAACTCTGTACAACCACCTATGTTGGTCTTGTTCTCAATGGTACCTCTTTCCATGGAACAATCATTTTGAGAGTGTTCCATCAAAACAATGCAATATCATCTTTTGTGAGGTACACTCATATGTGGTAATGATCCACTATTAATTAGGTCTTTGGTTCTCTGAATCTTCTTATTCTTCTTTATAACCAAATTAGTTTTCAATCGTAGAGTGGGTGCCAGTGGTCTGACTCGAACCCTAAATTCTTCCTTATTTAGATCAAGACCCTTTTGTTCTGATGGACCATTCCGATCAAATATCATCTTATATGTTGCATGTATGATCTTCTTTCCTAATGTCAAATGTAGATTTAGTAGATTCTCTGGATCATCAATTGTTCATCATAGAATTAAGACCCTTTCATCTAGATGATCGAAACGTTGGATTTGATCTTTTTTAGTTTTAGTTATACTATCAATTTCAATATTCTATTTTTTAATTTTGAGTTTGTACTCAACCACCTTTTTGGATCCTTCTATCAGTTAAGAAATAATATATTAATTTTCTTGATTCATCAAATAATGAAATTCTTCCTACTTTTTCATAAAGAGTTTGGATTCACATGCAACTTTGTTACCTTTTTTAATTTTGGATCCCAAAATATCAACCTCTTCAAGGGATTCTTCTAATTTAGCATCAAGATCAACACTTCCTTGAATTTCCCCTTCATCATTGTCAATTTATTCTCTTGTTAATGAATTTCTTGAAACATCAAAGAAAGCATATACATTATGATACGTGCATTCCTTATACACTTTTTAATTAGATTCTTAAGAACATTCATACTCTCTTGAAAGTATATTCTTCTTTTTTATGAACTTTCTCCTCGTACTTATCCCCCCTTTTTCATTAGATGAATACTTTTTGGGTAATTTATTCATTTTCTTCATTTTCATCATCAAACTTCTTAGTACACTTTGATGCAAAATGCCCAATATTTCTACAACGAAATCTTACAAAAGGATGTTTTCCTTTGATCTATCCTTTTACTCTTTGTAAATTAGATGATATAAATGACGTGACACCATACATATTGTATTCCTCCAAACTATCTTTATTTGAGAGTTTCTTTATGGACTTGAAAGCCACTTCCTTTTATTTCCCCTTTTCCACCGTATCATTACCATCATTTCTCATTTCATATTCCTCAAGGGTACGATGCAGGTTATCTAGTGTCAACACTTTTTTTTCTTTGTCTTCCAATATTAAATCTTTCATCTTGAACCTTGGTGGATGTTTCCACCTGAATCCTTTCACAATATTTATATCTTCAATGTCTTCTCTAAAACACCACATGTCTTCTAGTATAATATTAATACCATTGAAGAATGCATTGATAGTCTCATTCATATTCATTCCGTGATCATCATACTTATTCCATGTAACCTACAACTTTGCTTCTCATACTTTTGTGTCATCCTCATAAATGATTAAGAAAAATTTCACACATTGAAGGTGATGTTTATAAGACATCACCTTAATCTAAATATCATTTTACTGGGCTTCCCCAAAATCATTGTCCCCATTAGAATCAGCATCCAATTCCCAAAATTCAGCTTTCGATAAAGCTTGACTTTAATGTCAGTTGATATTCCATGCATAGCTGTAGTGAAGACATCCATACCAACTGATGAGAACTAGTGATGCATTCAATTATTCCACAGTTGAAAATTATTTCCATTGAAGATAATAATTCCATTATGATTGACCATTTAAATTTATTCTTTGGAGAGATAACTACTGACTTTCAACCATTATCTCTGATACAAACTGTTAATTACACTAGGTTGAATACCCTAGGGGGGGTGAATCAGGTTACGGTAGATAAAAAAAATTTCCCTTTTGGATCTTGTTTTTTGTTAGACATATCTGAATTCACTCTTACTCTCATGGAAGTATACAGACTGATATGAAACCATGCATAGGACACAATGATTTTACATGGTTCACCCTTATGGGATATATCCAAGGAGCACACAATGGAAATGTACTGATGTACCAAATTCACTAAGGCTCACAACCAATAATTTGTACAATGTTCGGGCTTGATCTTCTATACCCAGGATAACTACCTTTAATAGGTTTAGGGTATAATCACTACATTCCAAGGGGTCACTACTTATATCTCTTCCTCTGGATCACTAACAGTGGAAGGGCTCATTATCTTCTTCTTCCTTTTCACACTGATCTTGTAATGGTATCCACTCATAGTTTAATGACATGTTGGTCAATTACAGTTTATAATCATTTCGGTCCCATAATTTTCATGAAATACTGCATCCTGAACTATAGGTAGATGCTTTGTTGAAGTAATTTTTTCACCTGTAGATGATGTCCACCATCCCACGTAATGATATGTACTAGAAAATACTTTCAAAAACTGATTTGAATCTTTTACAAGATTCTTTATGAAAATAATGAACCACATTGTCTCTCCCACATACTGAGTACCAAGTTTGGTACCTGGAACACATCATCTACGTAATTCTGATGCTATTGCGAACCACCCTATGTCTGTGGACTACCTACGCCTTTGAGATTGTTTTCTACTACCATATATTGACCCCACAAACCTCCTCTACAAAAAACCCATTGTTCACGAGCTGTTCATTGTTTGTGAACTACCTTAAATTCCGTGTACCTAAGATCTCTCGTCGTATACCACCTACGGAATTCACACTCTCACATACTAGATACTCCTCCCCATGTATCAAGTCTTAAATGGATATAATTTTCATCTTAAATCCTTCAGTTGAAATTCATCTATGCCAACCACTCTAGCCTTCGTAGGATTTTCCCTCGTGGACTTCCATCAGACATATAAGAATTACCAAAGAAAAAACATGGTCCCTAATGATATTCAATCTCCAAAGTAATCAATTGGATTATCATTTTAAATATATGCAATGATACCCGCAAATACAACTAATCCAATATTTATCAATTTTTCAATTCAGACTCCACCGCATACTGATTCTTCTGCCGTCGTGAACCGCATGCCATTAGAAAACTATTTTTCCATGCCTTCTGTGTACTTCATTTCCTCTTATGCGGTTGATTTCATCAGCTTATATAAAAACATATGTGTACACCACCAACACTCAGCCTTGAAAAAATTTCGGATTCGTGAACCGCATCCGCGTACTGTTACTCCTGCTCCACGTACAGTTCCCAGAATATGTTACCTGGTCCATGAATTATGGTACACGATTCTCACCATTTGAAAATTTTCTTCAATGATATTCATAAAGTTCACTCCTATTATGATATCCTTTCATTTCTGCAAGAAACATCTGATTTTGTGACACAAAAATTTAACAATCACTCAGAAATCGCACCACCTTAAAAACATGTGCTCTGTAATCACCAACCGTTCTCAATTACGTTTATCTGGACTTGTAAAAATTCACAATCACACTCAAAATATCCAGACAGAACACCTTAAGGGATTTTCCCAACATCGGTTGTATGATGAGGACATATATCATGTATTTAAATTTCATTTGAAACTGACATAATTTCATGAAATAATGAATAAGTATGCGTTTTTTTAAATCCTACATTAAGGAAATCATTGTGTAATTTTATATTCTGAAGAGAGGATGATGCCATATAGTTTTATGTCTTCTGATATAGAAATTATACTCTATCAATTTATGTTATTATATCCTTGAAATTCATTATCCAACAAAATATCAAATTATAGGGATTTTGTGAGTTGATATGTAATTAATCAAAGTATTAATTGATTAGACATTTCATTAATTTTATGGTATTGTGACGATGAAAATGAATTTTTTATTTAGTGTTATACAGTTATGATATTTGTGGTCCCAATTTTAATTTATTAGGAACTTGTATAGCATGAGTAAAATTGAAAGGTTTTGTAGCTGGGTAGAGATTATGAACATTAAGATTCATTGCATATCACATGCTTTAAAAAACATATTTGTTTCTAGATGGGTTTAAGTGTTATAAGACATTATATTAAACCCAATATGAGTGAATAAGAATAATACACATCGATGAGAGAATTTTTCTACTTCTTGATTCAATGATGGACCTACAATGGAGGATCCTTTGTAGATCTCATACAAAGATTATAGTGGTTAAATTTTTATTCATACATGGAATTATAGATAAGAATCATGGTACTAGTGGGTATTTTACACACAACTTGTTCTTATTTAAGGAAATTAGACTCTAAAGGGTATACCGCTCCAATTATTATACTGTCTTGGTGGAAGGACCATATTCCTTGGAGAATAACTTTTTCCCCTAAATTAATTTATTTAATTGTAGAAATTTTTGTATCTAGGATAGATATTCACTACCATTAAAAAGGTGACATCTCTATCTAGATAATTATATGAATTATTTAATAACAAAATGATTATATTAATCATGATAAATTTAATAAACAATTAATAACATGGAAAAAATCTAAATAAAATAACGGAGTATAGAAGGGGACAGTTGGGGGAAATTAAATCTTAATGCAAGAAATAATTGTTTCACTGATTTGTCTCTAATTTATGGAGTAAAGGTTTAGAGTTATTAAAAGTTGTGTTTTATTATATGATGAGAGATTTAGTGATCACTATACATATTATATGAAAACAAATCAAAAAAAATATAGTTCTAACAATATAGGATCCATTCAATGATTAGTAAGTCATGTTTGTAAAGGATGAATTTTATTGTCATATAGTTCCCAACATAGGTCATATCATCATTAATGGAAATCTAGAAATGTATATTGGAAACTGTGAGTACTTTAACAACATTAATTAATTATATATAATCTATAATTTAATCTTCATGTTGGATGTATGTTTATGATATACATTTTAAGGTCATGCAACATAGACATACCCTGTGTTTTTAACATCATCAAGAATACAAATGTACATTAAATGTTTTTCATGAAATAATGAGCCTTATTTCAAAAAGTCTATGTTCATTAAATAATAACAGTTTATAATCAATTTATGTTCATTTTAAATTGACTTTCTTGGGATGATAGTTTATGTTCTCATTATTTGGTCCGATGTATCATTTTGAAAATGGTTTTATGGAAATGATCACGAATTTTTTGTGTAACATATTATATTGAGGTAATAAGTGTCCTACATGATTAATAATAAAGTATTACTCCCTTTTTGACTGTACATGACCTACATAAATGTTACATACTTCTCAAAATCCTATAACTCTGTCAATCCATCATCAATCTTCTTCTAAAGACAATATTTTCAGATTATGTAACCTTGAATTTTATATCCCAAATGTTTGTAGTAGAAAAAAATAATTCAGATGATCCTTCATGGTTTCCTTTTCAGTTCTCTCGATAATATGGAGCTCAAAGAGAATAATCTCAAATTAAAATGTCATATTTTTAGCCCCATGATCAGGGGTAATGGAATATTTTTGGGTATCTTATTCAGAGATAGTTGATCCTAATGCCAACATTAAATTTTTTGTGCTTTAATTTTGAATCCATATTGTTTATATAGTTAACCTATATAAACATATAATTATTTAACATCATCTCAATAATCTAAACATTACATATCAAAAATAAACACAAAATACCAATAAAATAGGGTTTGGTGTCGTCGATGATTTGTTACATAGGAAATTGTTTTCACAAAACCTATGAAAATTTATCCATAATAGAATGACACTAGATATATGTTTTAGAATTCCAATAAATTTCCCTCATTTTTTTAACCTGGGGTATGGAAACATAATAGAGGGATGAGATTAGATTCTATGAAATGATAAACATAATAGGTCATAATAGAGTTTCATAATATGTAAATATGGTTATAGACAATATAGATAAGAAAATCATACCCAAAAAACATTTACCTTAAATAATGAGTCATGGAATAATGATTATCATAACAGAAGGAATAAATTAAAAGATTATTGATACATTAATTAATAAACATGAATTTTTAGAGCATAACCATTTGATAATAATATACAAAATATTGGGGAATAAACATGGGGATATGAAATTGTATCATTTAGATCATATATTGAACCCGATTATGTCCACAAAATTTATTTTGAATATAGATAAATAGAAATTAAACTCATGAACAAACTATAAAGAATTTATTAACCAAAATTATATCCATACATAACCTTTTGGAAAAGATAAATTGAAATTAAAACCAAAAATAACATTGGGATCATATTGAAACCATAATTATACCAACACTCAACATTGAGTGCATTATATAAATTTATTTACACCCACACACATCCTTGTGAGCATAGCCAAAACTAAATTATACCCAAAAAAACCATGTGACCATATCTAAACAAAATGTATACTAAAGCACAAAATATTTATCTCATGAGATATAAAAACATAACTACTTCATTGGATAATAATATAGAACTCCACCCATAATTCATCCAGATATTTAGGTTCAAATTAATATTCATTAAAATTTCACATTATAGTGAACCCATAGAAATGAAGATGGAATTTATTGAATATTAAAGATTAAATAATTAAAATTTCTTCAAATCCCCATGGACAAAAAATGGGATTCATAATACATTCAAATAATTTTTAATAATATAATGAATGAATCAGTTGATGACGATGAATTGATTACCTGAAATGATAACATTATAAAAAAAATAGATAAGGTGAAATATGAATCATAAATCCATTGTATGTAAATAATTTTTAATATTGAGAGTAACATGATATCCATGTTAAAAGAAAATTTTCAACTAATATTGTGAAATCATTTATGTAAAATTCATTGTCAATAGTCTATTTTCAAAAATTATCATCTATTTCGAAAACATTAGATAAATATAAGACTTCAAGGATGTGGATTTGAATTTAAAAAATAATTTTACCTAATGAAATAATATATTATACCACTAAAAATGGAATTCCTAATTATCATTGTGGAATGAAATTTGTGAATAAAATTTATAACTCAATTGAAGAAATTTGGGTTACCAAAATAATTAACTTTTTTCAATCATTGAGGAAATAAGGTCAAACCTCCTATGAAAAATGGAATTTATCTTAATATAATATCTTATATCAGTTCATATATCTATAAAATTTTTAATAAATTATTTTTAAATATTATCTATATGTACATTAAATAGTTATTATATATATTTCATATCAACAGTGGGAAATCGTGATCATTTCAAACTAGATTCAAACTAGCATTTGAGTTCATTAATATTATCAACAATTTATTCATTCCAAGATCACATAATGTATCATTATTTTCATTTTTAAATTTTTATTCATTTTATAATTTCATTATATGAGATATTTGCTTTCGATAAATAATGATCAATTTGGAGAAGAACATTTTTTTATGATTCTTTGTAAATTAAAGGTGTTTCACTAAATAATGAGATAAAATATTATATTACTATTATAAAAAAATCATAGTTTACTTATTTATATGATATACTATTTTAATATAAATTTTCATAGCCATCCAGGGAATAAATTTTTTTAATTTTTCAATTCGATCCTTAAATTAACCCGAAAATGAAAATAAAATATCTGATTGAAGAGTTTGTAGTGATTTAGTTATTTTATCATTATACTAGGAGCATTATTATCATACTTATATTATATTAGATATTTTTATCTGATTTTTTACAATTGGAAGATGAATATAAATGTATGGAGATATTTCATAGTAATATATAATCATTTTCCACTAATAGAATTCTCTTTTGGATAATTGAATTTACCATATTCATTTATTATTTCATAAGGTAAATGAACTTGTTGTTGATTTTGATTGTGAATTGAGATGTAGTTTGGATTAGAGGCCAACAAAAGTACCAATATTGAGGACTTTAATCTTTTCTGAGTCTGATAATATTATATTTTAATTATAAATAATAAGTAATCTTATTATATTTCAACATGACATTCAATTATTTTTTAAAATTTTGGTAGATTATTCAGTTGGATTTTATTATCTATATTTTACAGCTTTTTTTAAAGATTATATTATTTCCACTACCATATGGATTATATATATTTTTATTATTTAATTATATTTAAACACTATAAGTAGGAGTAATAGTCTGCCCACTATACTCATCACACTCTTGACACTAGTTTGATGTCTCTGGTATTTGAGGATTCATGCTTGAGGTCTCATAACCAATGCAATTCAGCCACATGATATAGTGTTTGATTTTGGAACATTACAACATGGTATCAAATCACACCATGTTACTTTTATGTTTACATACAATTTGGGAAAGCTAAAGAGAAGAGTATGATATTTTGTGACATGGTAATCAGCTTGTTCAAGGGAGTGGCTAACCTATTTGCTGGGGAAAATCAGAGTGTCTAGGGATGGATCATTGTTTGTGGTGTTTGTTTGTTATAGATGGAGTTATTTCACCTTTGGTGAGTCATAGGTTATGTGTTGTTATAATTTTATGATGTTATTGATCCGTTAAATTTATAATCACGTCTTTGAATGGTGTTCTATGTGTATTATTTCATCGTGATGGGAATATAGAAATATATATCGACATTAATTTTCCCTGATAGGTACATATTTATTTCATGCGGTATATACATTTGAATTAAAAATATTATATAAAATACTAGTTATATCTATGAAATGGAATGAAATCATTTGTTATTTCTTGATAAAATAGTTATAATGCATGTTTTGAGAGTTCATGATTAGTATTTATTTGGTTTCGTCACTTACAGAGGGTGAACATCCTGTTATAAAATGTGTTATAAGGAGTATATTCATCTTGTATAGAAAATTCCACCTCATTGGCTTCATTTTCAGTGTTAAGAGAGTGGAAATAATCATGCTTCTAATGTAACAAAACAAGAGGTTTATATAGTTCATGTGGATAAGATGGGTTTTTAGCTTCATGATATCATCGTGATGGTGATGAGACCCATGGATAGAGATATTTTTCATAACAAGCCATTGATGTTTACACTGATGATATGTTATGACTAAAACATACACATAACCTTATTAAGTATGGAGGCCCGTATGATGTCTACTTCTAGACCAAGTTAGTGAAAATGATATTTCCAAAGAATGATACATCAATAGATATGTGAGTGATGAATTCTTCTTGTATTATGTGTGGACCATCCAACTGTTCGTAAGACATTCATGAGCAATCAAGGATATGAGATGAGATATTATGGATGGAATTCCAGTTAATGTTCCTAATCAATTATGATTTCGAGATGTTGATGGATGAGAGCTATCTTGAGTTCATGCACATAACAAATAGGACATTTCATTGTTAGACTACACTAAATGTTTCACCATCCTATATTGCTTTTCACCATCTATTGTCACATATGAGATATCTAGGAAGAGAACTTGTTAGTATGTACTCTTCTATGATGTCATGTTATAAGTGAACGTGTTTTGACTAAGTAGTTTTTTGGATATGAGGAGACAAATACTCATCATAGACTAGAATCTAGGAAAATCACTAGGGTGTATCCAGAATATATTAGTTGGGAGAACTGTGAACATATATTCTAGTAGATATAAAAATTCCTATTATAGTATTCTCTTGTGAAACATCAAGAAGAAAAGTCTAAGATGTGGGAAGTCATCTCAATATGATATTTTGTTGTAGTGCTACCAGTTTGGGAATATGGGATATAATCACCCTTACTATTTTCTCACTTCTTTGAAATGTCAAGCATTCATATTATAGGGACACCTAAAAAAGGGTCTGTAATCACATGTAGAAAAATAGAACTAGAAGGGGATCAAGGAATGTGTCAGAGTATGGAAACTTTTTAGGTTCTCCTTATATAATAGGTAGCTAGAATTTTGTAGGATTTTTTTGAGGATGGAGATATGAATCTTATTTAATGAAGGGAAGTACCTGGAATAGGGAATTTTTCCAGGGTGTTAGGATAGAGTCCAGGGAAGATGGTATATTCATCATTATTCTATGAATACTACTTTGTCTCTTCTATATACAGTAACATCTAAAATTTGATGTATGATTCTTATATCACATACCCCTTATGATTGTTTTCATGGTAGAGGATAATAAAATAATTTTTATGTACTATTTTTCTAAACGGTTTAGAATTCTATCTAGAAATATTGGATTAATTTTTGAATACTAAGACACTAATGGTAGTGTTGACAGAGAATATAAAACATTTCATGTAATGTTCTTCTTTGATAATTGGTTACCATTTCTTTCCAGAACCATTTTTGGGGGATATGATAGGGTCACATTTTATTTCTGTTATGTGTTGGTTAGTACTATAACATGATTATATCTATTGTTACATGAGGAGATTTAACAATTTTATCTCTATAAGGAGGAGGCTAGTCTCACCATCGTGAGTGGGATCTTATGGATAGTCATGCATAACCAATTTAGTGCTGATTGGATTGTCTAATGGAATAGATAGCTGGTCTTGCACTATATAATGGTGGAGTTCAACATGACACTTTTCTTATATGAGTATAGAATTTTCATCATTTTATTCTTTTACATTTTTTAGTCTTACAAGTAGAGAAATATATTTATTTTTCATTCAAATTGGTTTTAGGAGAACATCTAATTTCTATTCCACCATATTGGTTTGCCCAAGAATAGAATTTGGAGTTGAATGTCAATTTAATTGATTTGGAAGATAGATGTTTTATACAAACCTGTACATCCCTTTGCGGATCTCTAATTCAATTCTCCATAAAGGCTGATGGGACATTTCCCTTGTGTCTAGATTATCATATATTAAACCTGATGATGGTCATGAACCGGTGTTACCTTCCATTATTTTAAATTCTCTTCGAAAAAATAAGAGTTACTAAGTTATAATCTAATAATTATTTGAGATTCGGATACCATCAGTTATTTTTGTCACCATTGTTCATACTTCTTTAAACATTTAAGATTAGTTACATATTTTATTTATTTATATTGAATTCACTTGATTCGCTAATTCACTATATGTATTCGTGGCCTTGATGAATCGAATTGTTAACCCTTTAATATAACAGTTTTTGTGGTTTTTTCAATAATATCATACTCTTAATATTGTTACTATTTTATTTTTCCCAAAATCTGGTAATCATCTCCAATACATTGATTGAGTACCGGCATTATTCCAAGATTTAAAAATTTATTTATGGATTAAAAATTTTCACATCTTGGGCCATGCCATATTAGAGAAAATAGTGTTAGTAGACCAAAAAAAATTACAGTTTTGGTACCTTTGGGTAGAGAAATATCTATTCTATATTAAGATCTTTCTGGGTTTTATCTGGTTTTTATCAGGGCTATATCAATGGATTCTCCAATCTAAAATAGCCATTGTCACAATTTACCATGATGGGTGTGAAGATTTTTGGGTCAGATGATTTTGAGGTATCATTCCAGGAGATGAAATAAAGGCTAACATCAATACCTATACTCATTAATGCTTTGGTGCGTAAAGCATATACAGTTTATTAAAAGGCATCCTGTTTTGGAATTGAAGTTGTTCTAATGTAGGAGGATATAGTGGTTTCTTTGGCTCGAGATAGATGACAATACATGAGTTGAATTACACTACCCATGATGTGGAGTTAGTATAAGAGGTACATGAACTTATATTACAGAGGCATTATATAATGGGTCATGTTTTTTGGTATATATGGAACACAAAAGACTCGTTTTCATATTTTTCATCGAGACCTGATCATTAGTAGATGATGTTGGTCGAGTATCTAATGACATTTAGAATCTATTTTTATTAAACATATGGAAAGGGAATTTTTTTCCAATTATTTGAGAAAGTACATGAAGACATTATAATTTAGAGTGACTTGAGACATGTAGCGGATAATGTAGAGATTTACTGACATGTATCTGGATGATCAATTTTCTTGATGATGAGTAGCTATGACTTTTGTATCTAATAATCCAGTGATATTTGACCATATCAATATAGAATATTTTTCGCATCTCAAGGGAATATTATTGAGACACATCTTATATAGTGGGGAGACACCATTACGATTTTACCGTGGTATTTTTAATTACATTACTTTTTTGATGAGTATAGATTATTATGCGCATACACAAGGAGATGATGAGAGATTTTAATGATTCCTTGTGGGTGGTACATCATGAATTGGCAAGGATTTTTTATAATCTCTATATAAAATACTGGGGTTGATGAATGTAGAAGTAGGTGGTAGGTTTTGTGGAAATATTTTTTACCTATTAGTAGGTGATAGCAATGAATTAGAATCTATCTAGGTCATTACAACAATTGACATTACGAAGATCAAATGTGATAATGTAAATAAGGTTTTTCTGATAGGAATAACTAGGACAACCCATAAGAATGATTCATAGTGGGTGATTGTGGATTGATAGATGATGGTAGATGACACTTTTTCATTGAGGGAGACCTTTATATTTGATGATCGTTGATATAATTATTTTCATGAGGCTGTTCAGTTTCAAGGTGTTTCATGGTGTATCATTTTAGATAAAGACACATGTTTCAAATCAAATATTGGGAAGAGTATTTTTAATTCATTAAGATCATGAGTTCTTTCATTTATGACCTATTATTATTAGACTGATGGTTAATCTAATTGGAAAATTCTGGTTGTGGATGATATGTTGCAAGCCTTGGTATTCAATTTATATGGGTTAAGGGATCATCACATGGCACTAATGGAGTTGGATTATAAAAATAACTTCCAGGAATCTGTCCATATGTTCCTATTGAGACCATGTTGGTATTTTTTTACCGTTCGCCTCTTTGTTTGTTTGAGTTAGGTGAGTTAGCACATGCTGGGACTAGTATTAAGAAAGAGAATTCAAAATAGGTACAATTGATCATATATTGGTTGGTGACCTCACAAGGAAGGAATAATTCATATTCTATTCATCAGAGATGACCAATGAATTTTGTGGTTGGTAATCATGTTTTAAATTATTTATTGGTGAGGACGGGGAAACGATCTATTAAGAATAATGAAAATCAATCACATAGGATTATTGGGCCATTTAATATTGTGGTTAGGGTTGGTCCAATGTCAAAACCAATTTCACTTCCAAAGATCTATATTTTCATGGATGAAGTTTTTTACATGTCACAACTTTAGATATATCATCCAGACCCTTCTCATGTGATTGGAATTTTAGATGTCGAGAAAAGTGATGATGTGCTATTTGAGAATATTCTGATGCGGATTGCACCTTGTAGTGAGAAGTATTTTCAATGTAGACTAATACCTTTAGTTAGATTTTTCATATAGGATAGTCTTGTATTGGAGGAGACCTAGGAGATGGAGTCTGATATACAAGCATAATGGCCAAAATTGTTTGTTGGGTCCCCATAGTGATTATTGGTGTAGCTCTAGGATGAGATATTTTGTGGTGTGAAGTTTCTAAGATGTCGTCTCTTAATGGTACATCCCTCTTGGAGTTTTTCATTTTATCATTAGTGTTTGAGTATTTTTTAGAGCTAGATATCCCTTCTTTGGTAAAGTGACTTAAAATATCCCAGGATGTGTGTTTTTTTAATTAAAGGAGTGTGTACAAAAACAAGATTAGTTTTTATAAGGGTTTTCTATGATTTAGAGGAATTCATAGGTTGTTCTTGTTCTTTCAATGGAATACAATATAGAGTATATATGTATAGAAATTTCCAAAACATTAAATATAGTAACATGTCATTTAACAGTTTCCAAGAATAGGTTCTGATCCCTGTTCATCTTCATATGGACATTTACTCTATCGAACATAGGGTGGCTTTCATTAAATTTTGTAGAAACTATCTTCATTATGGAAATCCCAATCACACATCAAATAACATGTATGTGGGTTTGATTAGGTTATCCCTTCTCGTTATTTTAATCTCCTGCCGTTATTGAGTAATATCATGCTCCTAGTCATTAATGGTTTCGATCATGATAGATTTTGGACTATGACCCTTCTTGAAACCATCTGGACCACTATTATTATGGGATAATCTTATGGGATGCATTGTGTGATCATTAGTTAAATGCAAGTGGTAAAAAAATAGACTTATGGTATGGTTAATTCAAAATTATGTGCCATATGAAACTATGGAAACAAAATTTATGCATGAATAAATTAAATGAGGATTTTTATTATTACATGGAATTAACATGGATCCAATTGGCTACTGACTAATGGATTAATGTGTTCTTATCAAGACTTGTAAATTGTGTGATTTCATTATATAAACTCACCTTGTATTGACCTAATTATTGAATTGATTGGATTTTAGTTTTGTTTACCATGGGATAAATTAAATGTTTAATTTAATGATAAAGATTAATTTTCATAATTATCCACTGAGAATTATAATGTGATATTGCTTAATCATTTTTTCTATTACCCGTGTTGTGTTTTTTATGTTCAAATTTGCATATTGGGCATTATATGAGTTTTTATGATGAAATTATTATATAGAAGGCCATGCAATGTGATACAAACAAAAATTCTTATGTAACAGGATATGTCAGTTGATTCATGCTAAAATGATTATATAGTGTTCTATACCAAGTGATTCATGTTCTAATGCCTACATACCAATATTTTACCTAACACATGATGCAGTTATTATATTCTGAGCATGGACCTTACACATACTCCAGGGATTTTATAAAAGGATTAGACCTAATTCATTGAAAAAACTCATATATATCAATTTTTCACTTAGATTTTGGTAATGATTTTCCATGGTAATCTTATTATGGATGGAATAGTACTAAGTCATACTTAGATGAATTATAGAATGGAACCTAGGATGGTAATATTATTCCTCAATTATAATTTTTTGTTATGTTTGGTCTTAAGACATGAATTATGATATTTGGGTGTGAATCCAACATAGTTTGATATGGTATTAATTTAATTACTTAATAAATAAATAAATTTATTTATTGTATTATTTCATGGACTTATTATCATACTGGTTATGTTTAGAAACGGTGGTTTCCTCCTATAGAGTCATACTCACACCCTATTCGGGGAGCTATTTATTACCCATGATGATTACATCGATGTAGGATAAGAAAATGGAGAGGGACCTTTGCTATTGATTTTTATTACTATATGGGATCGAGTCGAGAGATGAGAATGATATGGGGATTGAGATTGGGGTATTTGAGTTTATTTTTGTTTAATAGTGTTTAATTTATATTACTTCTACCATGAAATATAGTTACATTTTATCCTTACATTACATTAATTTTTTATTTATTAGAATATTATGTTTACATTTATTTTCTAGTTTTTCCATTTTTTTATATTATATCCATTATTTCATCTACTCTTAAATTTATTTACATTTTCATTATTCTATTTTGTAAAACACTATATCTACGGTGTTTGTTTTCCCTATTATACTCATCACACCCCTGCTGTAAGTTGACAACCTCTGGAGTATAGTAAGGAATGCTTCAGGTCTAATACCATACCCGTTTTGCGGATTTTAGAGAGTTCCGTATTGGGGGATGCTATACTTTTAAGCATGCCACTCAAAGAAGTTTAAGGTCATCTATGGTAGGCTATAAGTTATACAATTAAAACTTATTTGAAAATAACTGTGGTTCCATGATTTTTAATGTTCTATGATATTGACCCTTATATATTACCTTATCATAGATCTACTCACGCACAAAATGATATGGATTTTCATATATTCTGAACCCACTGAGAATAAATCAATGTGAATGAAAGGTACATACTAAAAATATTATTGTGTGGTATGGTTGGAATTTATAGTTAGATCAATAATATTACATCTTGTGATATATTCATATACAATAATGATAGAACCCAAGTGATATGTTGTTCTTAAATAAACTCATAAAATTAAATATAGATAAGGTAAACAATGAAAATAAGGATATCTAATATGGAATTAAACATTTAATCAAAATGAAAATTTAATGGTATTCATATTGATCATCCTCCATCGAATGTTCTTCGTTCCCATGTATTATTTTCACATGGAACTAACCCTTGCGAGTATATTAGGACCTCACAAAATACACCACCATGAATATTTTATTTTGATATGTGCTCGACTATTAGTTTATGTAGTTTATGGTCAAAATCATTGACTAAATTGTCTATAAATTTATTCACATGTTTTTGGGGCCTCCTCAATGGTTTTTATAATGAGTATGTTTATAAAACATAGAGATACATAAAAAAATTTAACATGGGGGACATGGATAATATCCATCATGTTATAAAATTTTGAATTGAAAGATGTTAAAATTGTGTATACTAAGATTAAGTAAACAATAAGAAATAGTATATGACATTGCAATGATATCTAGTATATTGAGAGGGGGATAACCATTATTAATATTGAGACCATTGTCTTGCTATGGGGGAATGAAACATGGGGTTATGGAGGACCATTCCACCAAAATCAAAACATCCCCTAGAGGTTACTACAAAGCCTAATGTCAACTAATTTATTTCCAATAAATTATTTTTTGGGTCTATTAAGATCAATCATTATTTTTTGAGAATACTAACATTTATATGGAAATATATTAAAAAATTACAATATTGAGGTTATGGAATGATAAATTCCTTGTCATCATATTTATGAAGTAGGTTGGATGGAATAGGGGGTGTCAAAAATTGTTTTTAAAATACATTGAGGCTATAGCATAATGTGTTAAAAAGCCCATATGTGAATGGGTAATATACCCTAGTTGAATTGTTTGGTAATCTAACATCACAAGGAATATTTTATAGACTCTGTATAAAATGGAGGAAATCTAGGTCATTATATATTATCATATTTAAATAAAATATATTTTATGTTTCAGGTAATGAGGGATAAATCATGGACCATAAAATTTAATTTCATGTGGTAAAGGCCACTGGTAATATAGTATAGGTTTTAATGACTAAGACCTCATGGTTTACATTTTGACATCATATGATGAGGACATACAATTCTCGTAGTTTGGGGTCTAATAAATCAGACCAATACGGGGTATATTAATATAATAATTATTGTGTTGAGTCTATTTTGGTAAGACCGACCGTGAATAAGAAGTCACAAACACTTGGATTATATGCAAAAAAATTAGTGAATTGTTTTAATAATGTTTTATATGACATAATACCCCAATGTGGGTAAATAAAAATATAGATATAAAAATATGGTGAAATATTATAGTTATCTAAAATGAGGTTAAGCGTGTGGAAAAATTTAATCATAGCATGGGATGACAAAAAAACATTATACCATAGAATTTTCATAAAGATGTGTATTTTATGTGGTATTTGTGAAGTGGTTGTCTCTTCAAATGAGTTCATGAATGGATGATATTATCATCACCAAGGAAGAATATAATAAAGTGAATTTTGATATTGTTCCATGATATTATAAATAATACCTATTTGTTCTTTTAGATTTTACTCAATCCTGGCTCTGGTGTAAAAAAACTAGTCCATTCAGTGCTTTTCCCTCAAATAATATTACGCTCATATATGATATACTCTATTTGTTTTGACTTTAATATCGTAAATCTACTACAAAACATTATCCAGATTAATTACATGTGATAAAGAAACTATTTTAAATTGTTTAATGTTATGTGATAAGGAAATATTGGATTTCTATTGTTATAGAACCAGAATGTTTGTATAACTTCTTATTATCATTATTGTTCTAATATAATTGGTCAAAAAAATCCACATGGATCGCCTAAGTTATTCTAATTATAGGAAACAAGGAGAAATTATAAGAAAACGCATATTTTAGGAGAGGATAAAAGGAGGAGAGAGGTTAACAATATAAATTAACAACATATATAGAGAATAAATGAAATACTGATTTTAAAAGAAATAGGGGTCTTGAACAATGTTTTGGTGGGGTATTTTTAATCCGTTAGTGGTTAGATCATGTTTACTAATTTTTGGAATCTCCATGATTTCCTTGGTATGGGAATCAAAATAAAAAGTTACATGAAAATTACCCTGTTGATATCAAACTCATATTCAAGGAAATGTAATTTTGTTTATTTTTATAGATCATCCAAATAATGATAGTTCTCCATGGATCCATCTTAAACCAAAACATTAGAATAAATAAAAAATATATGATCTCACAAGGCTTGTAGTCTATATTGTTCTAAGTATCTTGTATGTAATGAAATGATGTTATACATAGTACTTGAAACCATGTTGGGAAATATCATTTTCAACTCAAATTTTGTATATGATAATATTACATTATAATAGATATTTTTCTATGAATGATAATTAATGAAACCTAACGTGAATGAAATATTTGTTCTATGATAATGTGATACGACATCATCATAGTGTTGGTATATTTAATGAAATTACATATATGATTTTAAACACATTATATAAACCTTTTATCTTTATATAGGTTGTACATGAAAGTGGAATCAAATCATTACTCTCAACTATGTAAAATCATTCATGATGAACCAACTTGTCTTTATATTTTACCTCCAACTAGATGGATGAAACTGTTCTATATTTTAAGGTTGTATGATGAGAAAATATACCATGTATTTAAATGTCATTAGAAATTGAAATAATTTCATAAAATAATGATTAAGTCTAGAATTTTAAAAATCATGCATTAAAGACTTCATTGTGTTGTTTTATATTGTGAAGAGGGGATAATTTCATGTTGTTTTCGGTCTTCTTATATAAAAATTTTATTTTATCAATTTATGTTATTATATCCTTGATGTTCATTGTTCTATTAAACATCAAATTACTAGAATGTTGTGTGTTGATATGTAGTAATTAAATGTATTAATTTAGTATACATTTCATTTAGTTTAATGACTTGTGACAAGGAAAATGATTTTTCTATTTAGGGTTATACTGTGAGGAAATTTGTGATCCCAATTTGATTTTATTAGGATCTTGCGCAATATAAGTAAAATAGAAAGGTTTTGTATCTCGGTCGAGTATACGAATATTACGAGTCAATACATGTCTTATGTTATGAAAATCATTACATACTTATTTCAAGATGTGTTTTAATGCATATGATATTAGAAAAAATCCAATATGAATCAAGAGGTGTAACACCCAGACCCTAGTTACCTAGAGTCGGTGCATTATTTCATAACATTGGCCTGATCACAAGGAAATCATGTCTCGAAAGACCGATAAGTTTAGTATTATTGGAAAAAACATTCAAACAAAAGTAAACCTTTAAAACTTGAAGTGAAATAAAACACAAATATATTTCATTAGAAACATCCTATCCTCCTAGATTACGCCTGCAGGTCCCTCATAACTAACTTCATCATATCCTGGGAAAATGAAACATATGACAGGGCTGAGCTCAAACGCTCAGTAAGGGTAAGTAATACATTGGAAAATGAAATAAATATTAAGCATGGAAAATAATTAAAACCATATTCTTTTACCAATAATAAACAAGAATACATATATGGAAAGAATATGAGCTGTGTAAATAATTCCATAATAAACCATATTCATGGGTATTCTACTAGTGAAATGACCACATGAACCGTCAATATTATTTCAATAATGATTGAATTTATAAGGCCATACATTCTGAAACATTTTGTCAAGGCCTCGGCAAAGACGTCTAAAAATAATTAAGGCTTTGGCCAAAACCATAAATCAAATTGGGAAAGGGCCTTGGCCAATTATACATATAGTTATCTCATTAGACCTACTGATGTATCTAGGATCTATAGCGGGCTCCACCCGTCACTTACCATGTTCAATAAATTCCACATATGAAAAGTTTTAAACATATCATAAACATTTATATTAAAACAAGCATACGAAATTTAAATTCTTTAACCATAAATCATGAATGGTAAAAAAATAGCACATCCATAGTCAAACATATCACAAAACATTCAATACAATATGTAAGTTTTGTATCCTAATAAATCTACTCCAAATAAACATAAAATCCATCAATGGATGTTGACAAAGATGAAATCAAAACTCTTTTTAGAGAAATATCTCTTTCTATTTTGAAATCATTTAAGAGTCACTTAATTATAAAATAAAACAATTATTTTGAAAATATTCTTATAATCTTGTAAGGGAAGATTCTATGAGTTTATAAAGGTATAAAATAGCCTCACCCATCGTATAATTTAAAAAATTCATTATTACCTAAATTTTGGCGAAAAGGTTAAAAAGGACCTTTTTTGGAAAATGACAGAAAGATTAACTTATAAACATATTATAAAAGGTCAAAAATGGTATAAAATGAATTGAACCCATAGTCTATAAAATAGTAAGAATGATTCGAAATTCATTTTTAATAAATATGGATGTGGATGATAAAGAGGTCCTAGTAGATAATTACGTATAAACAACCTCAGATAATGAAGATATTGTGAAATAAAGCCTTACCTTTTACTTTTCATTGGTTTAGGGTTGGTTAACCTCCAGTATAATGGTGAAATAATTGTTATTAAATTATAGAAGAATAATATACATTAATATTATATCATATATGATCTTTTAGCATTTCTTTATTAATAATATCTTAGTATTATCATTGTTTTGGGTTTTAACTTACTCATTTTCTTGTATATGTTTTGTTACATAAGCCGTGTTTGGTATGTGTATTGTATATATTATTCATATCCATAATGATATAAAGTCCTTAAAAATTATTTTTAATCATCAAATGAATATTATTCTAGAATAGATACGATGGGGAATGATTCTCATCGCGTTCATGGAGACAGTAGTCCATACGTACGCACGAGCGAAAATATCATTATTTTGATATTAAAATAAAATATAATTGGATATTATATCATATATAAATAATAATTATCATGTTATATATATTATTTACATGAATTACATATCATTATTATATCCATTAAAATAATAATATATTAAATAACAATTACACCACAACATGGAGATGGTAGGCCGTACGTATGCACGTATGGTGAAATGTCATTCAAAGGATGGATAGAATAATGAATATGGTCATACCATATTTATAATAAAATAAAATTATATAGAATATAATGGATTTATTATTTTATAATGGAATAAACAAAGAATGAAGAAGTTGAAGAATAAAGAAACTTGAAAAATGGTTGTGAAAACATTACCTCTTCTTTGGTTTCTTCATTTTGATTTGATCAAAAGGGATCCATAGGTTGGACATCTGACTAAAATAAGGCCTCTAATATTAAGGTAGTATAGTTGAGATGGTATTTGGGCAGAGGTCGTCTGATCCAATATGCTTTTATGTTATGAAGAATTGTTTAGAATTGGTGTCCTTTTATAAGGGGGAGGAGGGGATCTTTAGAAAAAACCTAAAGTATCAATTTATAATAAATTAATATTTGATTTCTAATGGCTCAAAAGTAGATTATTCAAAGTCTAAATTGGTGATGGGTCGAAATAATTTCAACCAATATATTTTAGATAGGTTTGGGTCACTATATTGACATTATATTTTAGATTAAATCTTAGTTAATTAGTCTGACATTTACCATGTCACATTGTATTTTTTATATTATATAGTTAATAAACATACAATATACATACAAGATACCCCCAAGTGGTCCATTAAGAATAAAAATACCATTATATATGTCTTTTGTCCTAACCTTAGAATTTTATGAATAGAATATCAAAATTTAAGATAATATTTGTTTTAAAAACTCATTTATGTCGATTTTTAAACTATTTAATAATTGATTTTTGTTAACGTCCTAACAACATTATTAAGTCGAATAAAATTCATTTATGAAATCCTAACATGTAGTATTAACCAATTAAATTCGTGAATTTCATCAAAAAATTCAAATTATATTTATTTTGACATTTATAATACTAATTATTTGATTCTTTTATTAATAAGGAAAATACTACATCATTATTGTGTCATAAATAAATTTAATTCTTCAATGTATAGAAATTTTAAATAAAATACCATTATTTAGGAAATCTTTTTATATTTATAATTAATATTTATATTCAAAAATATAACATATATAACCCTATGATAAAATTGACTTTGTAAAAGATATATGATTTTGTCAATTTTGTATTTACATTAACGTAATTAATAAAATGTGTCATTGTCACTTACAGGTGGATCCATGAGGTCCCAAAATCGACCCATATATGACCATGGTCTGACATTTATCAATAAATAGAATTATAACACGATTTAGGGTAATTTATTATTATTATAATATTAATTTTTACCCTTATTTACCGTATTTAACTTTTAACCATTGTAAATAAAATATTTACCTAAGTAATTATTCAATAATGTCTAAAAATAAAAGTTAAATCTTTACAAAATTTATACCATCTGATTATAAATATGGAATCCATATTTCTAAATTCAAAACACAGAATTGGCAGAAATTAATTTAAAATTTATTCTCGTTGATAAAACAATAAGCGTGTATTTAAAAAATAATAACTATGAAAAGATTGACACTTGTTTATGTCCGGTTTAAATGTGAAAGTATGTACAATGAAAAAAATTGAATTAAATGGTAAAAATATATTCTAAATATACATTAAACCACTCAAATTCAAAATTTATCTCTATTAATTATTTTGAATAAAAAAAAATTTTAATTAAAATTTAGTGATTTTCACTATTCATCAAAATTTGAATGTTTTGAGAAAAATACAAAAAATTCACCCTAAGCTAATTTCGATATTCTGAATCCAAAAATTATTTCCATTTTAGGAGATAAAATTTATAAAATTTCAAATAGTGGGTATTACTATTAATAATGCTAGTTTGATTGGTTGTGGTGTGTTAGAACTCGAAGTTACGTAAACACGTTGTATTGTATTATTCAAAGATAAGCGTATCGGGGAAGCTTGGGGTGTTATATTCTCCCCTCCTTAAAATAATTTCATCCCCAAAATTTCTAGAATACTAACACATGAAAAGACTCAGGTTTTTCTTCATCATAAGTTCCTCGAGTTCCCATGTTGCCTCTTCCATCTTATTGTTTCTCTATAAAACTTTTACCAGACTACTTGTCTGGTTTCTCAGTAATTGTTCTCTCGTATCAAGAATTATGATGGGATCTTCATAATAAGATAGAACGGGTTCCAGTTATAATTCCTCATAGGTGAGTACATGCGTTGTGTCAGGATTGTAATTCCTCAACAGTGATATGTGGAACACATTGTGAACTTTGGAGAGACTTGGCAGCATTTCCAAACAGTATGCTACAGACCTAATTCGTTATAGAATATTGAATGGTCCAATGTACCTAGGACTCAATTAACCTTTCTTACCGAAATGTATAACTCCATTCCATGGATATACCTTCAATAAAACATGATCTCCTACCTGAAATCCAATATCCTTCCTTCGGTTATCGATATAGCTCTTCTGCCTACTTTGAGCCGTGTTGATGAGGTTTTCGATTACGTTCACCTTTTCCATCATTTCCACCACCAGTTCTGGGCCAATGAGTTTTCTCTCACCAACGTCATCCCAAAAGGTCGGTGTGCAATATCTCTTTCTGTATAACGTTTTATTTGGTGCCATATGAATACTTGAATGGATGCTATTGTTATTGGAAAATTCCACCAAAGGTAAATATTTATCCCACATACCCAAAAAGTCAAGTGTGCACGATCTCAACATGTCTTCTAAGGTTTTAATAGTCCATTTTGATTGTCCATCAGTTTGGGGGTGGTAGGCAGTTCTCAAATGGATTTCAGTATCTAGGGATTTCTGATGAATTTTCCAGAATCGTGATGTAAAATGGGGATCACGATATGAAACAATTGATTGGGTTACTCCATGATGCCTCACAACTTCATTAATATTTATTCTTTCTATAATTTCAAGTGTTAAATCTTCCCTTATAGCATGAAAATGCGCTGACCTTGTAAGATGATCAACAATGACTCATATTGCATCGTTCCTTCTAGAAGTCTTTGGTAGTCCCATGACAAAGTCCATCATGATATTATCTCATTTCCACAGAGGAATGGGAAGAGGTTTCAATACACCCCTAGGCCGTTTCCATCCATCTTTCACTTGTTGAAAAACCATACATATTTTCACAAAATTAGAAATCTCCCTCTTCATTTTGTTCCACCAAAAATTTTCATTCAAATATATATACATTTTGGTGCTCCCAGGTTGTATAGAGAAATTGGAACTATGAGCATCATCCAAAAATTCATTTTTTATATCAGGTAGATCGGGAACACACAGTCTCTTCCCAAATTTCAAAATTCCATCTTCATACACAAGGCCAATTTATCTCCCATCATTCATAGCATTAATCTTCTTTTGAAACTCTTCATCATCGGTGTGATAACTCTTTATCTTTTCTATTAAATATGGTTTGGAAACCATTTGAAAAAGCATTGATGTTTCACCTTACATGGTGATTCCCATATCCATCATTAATAGATCCATGTATATAGGATCCTTTTTAACTCTCATCTTTTTAAAAACTCCATGATCCTTTCTACTCCAAGCATTGACCACCTTATTTGCCTTCCCTGGGTGGTAGTGTACTATGAAACCATAATCCAGGAGTAGTTCAAGCCATCTCCTTTTCTTAATGTGGAGTTATTTCTGTGAGAAAAATATACCTCAAAATATTGTGATTAGTATAAATCTCCCATTTTTCCCCATAGAGATAATGTCTCCATATATTCAAAGCTAAGATTGCAGCAGCTAACTCAAGATCCTGAGTAGGATACTTTTGCTCATGAATTTTCAACTGTCGTGATGCATATGAAATAACTCTATCATTCTTCATAAGGATACAACCAAGTCATTTCTTTGATGCATCACTATAAATAATGAACCCATCATTCCCCGATGGTATATTCAATATAGGAGCATTAAATAATCTTTTATTTCGTTCTACAAAACCTTCTTCACACTATTTTTTCCAAACAAATTTAACCCATTTACATGTGAGCTTTGTCAATGGGTTAGCCAATCGGAAAAAATTCTGGATGAAACATCGATAATAACATTCTAAACCAATAAAACTATGTACCTTAGTTATATTCATCGGTGATGGCCATTCATGGATTACCTTGGTCTTAGAAAGATCAACAGATATTCCATTCTTAAAGAAAATATGGCTAAGAAAAGATATCCCCTAGAACCATAGTTCACACTTGCTAAACATCCAATATAATTCATGTATTTTAAGATTCTACAGGATAATGCGCAAGTGATTATCATGGTCTTCGTAGCTTTTGGAATATACCATGACATCATCAATAAATACCACTAAAAAATCATAGAGATATTACTTGAAAACTCTGTTCATTAGATCCATGAAAACAGAGGGTGAATTAGTCAATCCAAAAGGCATGAATGTAAACTCATAATGCCTGTACCTGGTTCAAAATGCTATCTTCAGAATGTCTTCCTTCTTCACACTCAACTGATGGGAACCAGATCCAAGGTCAATCATTGAAAAGTATTAAGCTCCATGAAGTTGGTCAAATAAATCATCAATGCAAGGTAGGGGACACTTGTTTTTTATTGTTATAGAATTGATTTTTCTGTAGTCAATACATAACCTCATAGATCCTTCTTTCTTTTTAACAAAAAGGACAGGGGATCCCCATGGAGAAACACTAGGGCGAATAAATCCCGTATTACTCAATTCCTCTAGTTGTTTCTTTTGTTCAACTAATTCCTCAGTGGCCATTCGATAAGGGGTCTTCGATATAGGCCTTGAACAAGGAATTAAATCAATAGAAAACTCAAT
Source organism: Viscum album (assembly GCA_963277665.1). Lineage (NCBI taxonomy): Eukaryota > Viridiplantae > Streptophyta > Magnoliopsida > Santalales > Viscaceae > Viscum > Viscum album. The sequence goes on along the minus strand of OY728146.1, from coordinate 1,771,421,817 downwards.
TTCTTGTTTTGGAGGATGTCCAGGTAATCTTCCGGAAGAAAATCAACATATTCTCTCACAATAGGTACATCCTCTATTTGGACATTCTTTTCCTCACCCACACTTATTTCATTCTCTTCCTCCCTGATAATTGAATTTAGTTGAGCTACTGGGGTTGGATCTAGATAAGAAATAGGTGTTGATGATTCTTCTCTAAACAAATGGTGTTCTTTATCATCATCATCAAAATTCGTAACCTCCTTCTTCTTACTGTAAATTTTTGCATCATGGTATGAAAGACAATCCATGCTGTGGATTATATCCAATTACGTAATGGGTATAACGATGATATCAGCAGATAAAGATCATTTATATGACCTAATGGGAACAAATCCACATAACTATGTAGAAATGATGCTTCCCTTAGGAGTTTTAACTGACAACACCCATGTTAAATCAAATTTTAAATATCTAATTTTCTTAGAAAACTAGGAAGATATGAAACAATGCAATGATCCAGAATCAAATAAAGAATTTTCTAAAATTGATGAAACAATTAAATTACCTACCACCATGTCTTTCGGGGCTTCAACCGCAACACTAGTGATTGCATATGCTTTCCCTTGATCCTTTGGGTTTTTCTGAGGTATGTTTCCTTGACACATAGGAAATTCATTTTCTTAATGTCCCATCTCTCTACAATTGTAGCATTGAACATTGGTAGCGTCTTTCTTTCCATTACAATCACCACCTAGATGACCTTTCTTTCCACATTTGTAGAATAATACTTTTCCATTTAGATAGGCACCAGGGTGCTTCCTTCTACAATTATTACTAGGTGGAAATTCAATTCTTCCCTTCTTCCCTGTTTTTTTATTTCCTTTCCCAGAGAGTTCAGCAGATATCTTCTTCACTTGCTTTGATTTAGAGTCATAAGACTTAGAGAATTCTATTTCTATCTTGATAGCTCATGAGACAATATCTTCATATGATGAGAAGGATTGTGATGCTAATTCACGATGGAGAAATGATTTTAACCCATAAAAGAAAATATCAATCTTACTTCTTGGGTTACGTATATAATTTTCAGCATGCCTCACTAACCTTGTATAGATAGCCTAATACTTTGGGAAATTCTCATACTCCTTTTTGCCTCAGACTCAGAAATTTCTTTTCCATATCAGCTCAATGGTCATGAGGAAAGTATTTTTCTAAGAAAATCTCTTTGAACTCCCTCCATTCTATATTTGATACTTCTTCATCTTCCCTTGTGTTTTGAATCTATGCCCACCATTGATTAGAATCTCAAATGAGGTGGTAAAATGTCGTGATAACTTTTTCCCTTTCACTACTCCCCAAGGCATGGAATATTTTATCTATGGAATTTATCCATTGCTCAGATACTAAGTGATTTGTACTCCCATTGAATGTTTGTGGTTGTTTCCTCATTAAGCGATATAACATTGATCTGCCACGCTGTGGATCTAGGTGCTCCATACGGGTAAAGTTATTATTCATAAACCAAGTGAGTTTTCCTAGTATGGTGATTAGCTGATCAGCCCCAGTTGCATCACCAGCTCTACTATAATTATCTTTAGCAGGAGGGAATCCCTATATGCAGTTCATTCATTGATATGGTTTCCTTTTCTTCTACTAGGCATCATTTCTAAACAATGGCATCCACTAGATTAGTTTATGAATCGCAACACATAAATCCACACTTGGAAAACACTTAAAATAAATTGAACAGTGTAAGGATATAATCCATAATCATAAAAATGTTTTCTTTGAGAAGTATATACTCATAACTCCTTCATAATGTTTTGTAAATAAAATGAGAATTATCCTAAATATATCCCCCGGGAGTGTCGTAACCAAGAGTACAGCAAGGCCCGTTGTCGTGCACCAGTTCCAGTTCAAGTCTAGCTCAAAGCGGTGTTTTCAGGATTTACACCTAGGTACATCTGTTCAAGAGCCGCCTCTACATTATCATATCTAGAAAAGGATGTATTTCTTGGAAAACACAAATAAAATCTACAATACCAAAATTCTAGTATGTTTATCAATACTAATCCTCAATGTCCATCTTAGGTCTATGTGCTCTAATCAGAGTTTATCTAAATCTAGTTTCGAAGGTTTGTAATAAACTTTCGCTGATACCAAATGTAACTCCTTGACCCTAGTTACCTAGAGTTGGTGCATTATTACATATCATTGGCATGATCAAAAGGAAATTAGGTCTCTAAAGACTGATCAGTTTAGTATTATTGGAAACAAGATTTATACATAAGTTCAACTTTACAGCTTGACGAGAAATACAACACAATTATATTTCATTAGAAACATCCATGCCTGCTAGATTATGCCTGCAGGTCACTCATAACTAACTTCTTCATATCCTTGGAAAATGAAACATAAGAATGGGGTGAACTCAAATTCTCATTAAGGTTATGTAATAATGTGTAAAATGACATAAATATTAAGCATGGTATATAATTGAAACCACATGGCTTTACCAATAATAAACAAGTATACCATTATGGAATGAATATGAGATGAGTATATAATGCCATAATGAAACATAATCATGGGTATTCTACTATTCTAATGACCACATGAACCATCAATATTATTTCTTAATTATGGAATGTATAATGTTGGACATTATGAAACATTTTGTCAAGGCCTTGGCCAAAACGTCTAAAAATGATTAAGGCCTCAGCCAAAACCATAAATCAATTTCAGAAAAGGCCGCGGCCAATTCCGCATCTAGTTGTCTCATGAGACCTATCAATGCATCGAGGAGCTATAGTGGGCTCCACCTATCACTTACTAAGTCCAATACATTCCTCATATGAAAAGGTTTAAACATATCATAAACATTTGTATTAAAACAATCATACTAAATGTCAATACTTTAACCAAAAATCATGAACGGTATAAAAATAGTACATCCACAGTCAAACATATCACAAAACCTTCCATTCAACATGGAATTTTTGTATCATAATAAATCAACTCCAAATAAACTTAAAATCCATCAAAGGATGTTGACATAGATGAAATCAAAACTCTTTTTAGAAAAATATCTCTTTCTATTTTGAAATTATTTAAGAGTCAAATAATTATAAAATAAAACATTAATTTTTGAAATATTATTATAAGATTTTAAGGGAAGCTTCTATAGTTTATAACTGTAGAAAATAGCTACACCAGCTGTATAAGTTAAAAAAGACATTCTTACCTTGGTTTTTTCGAAATGGTTAAAAAGGACCTTGTTTGGAAAATGACAGAAAGATTCCTTTATAAGCATATTATAAATAGTCAACAATGGTATAAATAAATTTAACCTGTAGTATATAAAATGGTAAGAATGATTTGAAATACATTTTTATGAATCATGGATGTGGATGATAAAGAGGTCACAGTAGATAATTACGTATAAACAACCTCAGATAATGAAGGGATTGTGAAATAGACCCTTACCTTATACTTTTCCATGGTTGAGTTTAGGTTAAACTCTTGTATAATGGTATAATAATTGTTATGAAATTATACATGAATCATATACAATAATATGATATCATATATGATCATTTAACATTGCTTTGTTAATAATATCTTAGTATTATCGTTGTTTCGGGTGTTAACTTACTCGTTTTCTTTTATATGTTTTGTTACGTAAGCAGTGTTTGATATGGATTTGTTCTATCTTATTCATATCCAGAATGATATCAAGTTCTTAAACATTATTTCTAATCATCAAATGAAAATTATTCTTGAATAGATACGATGGGGAATGAATCTCATCGCGTTCTTGGAGACGGTAGTCCGTACGTACGCACGAGCGACAATATCATTATTTTGATATTAAAATAACATATAATTGGATGTTATATCATATATAAAGAATAATTATCATGTTATATTTATTATTTAAATTAATTACATATATTTATTATACCCATTAAAATAATAATTTATTGAATAACAATTACACCACAACGTGGATACGGTAGGTCGTACGTATACACGTATGGTGACATGTCATTAAAAGGATTGATAGATTAATGAGCATGGTTGTAAAATATTTATAATAACATCATAGTTTATATAAGATACTGGATATATTTTTTTATAATGGCGACAACAATGAAATAATAAGTTTAAGAAGAAAGGAACTTGAAAAAGGTTGGTGAAAACATTACCACTTCTTCTGGTTCTTCCTTTTGATTTGATCAAAATAAATCCTTAGGTTGGCTTTCTGACTATAGTAAGGACTCTAGAATTAAGGGAGGATAGTTTAGAGGGTATTTGGGAAGATTTTTTCCAAACCAAAAAGCTTTTAAGGTATGAAGAATTGGTTAGAAGTGGTGTTCTTTTATAAGTGAGAGGAGGGGCTCTTTAGGAAAAACATAATGTATTAATTTATAATAAATTCATATTCAGTATCTAATGGCACCAAAGTAGATTATTAAATGTATTAGGTTGTGATGGGTCTAAATTATTTCAACCAACATATTTTATACATGTTTGGGTAACTGTATTAACCATATCTTTTAGTTTTAACTCTTAGTTAATTAATTTGACATTTACCATGTCACTTTGTATTTTTATAATATATAGTTAATAAACTAACTATATACATCCATGAAACCCTCATGTGTTCCATTAATAATACAAATAACATTATATAAGTCCTTATGACGGAACTTAGAATTTCATTAAGAGAATATCAATTAAAAATATAATATTTGTTTTAAAAACTCATTTATGTCAATTTTGAAAGTATTCAGTAATTTATTTTTGATAAAGTCATAAAAACTTTATTAATTCGAATAAAATTCATTTAAAATATTATGAAATGTAATATTAACCAATGAAATTCGTGGATGTCATGAAAACTTTAAAATTATATTCATTTTAACATTTATAATACAAATTATTTGATTCATTCATTAATAATGAAAATACTGCATCATTATTATGTCATAAATAAATTTAATTATTCTATGTCTAAAAGTTATAAATAAAATACCATTATTTAGGAAATATTTTTATATTTCTAATGAATTTTTATAATCTAAAATATAACATATATATCCCTATGAAAAAATTGTTTTTCTAAAAGATATATGCTTTTGTCATTTTTGTATTTACTTTAACTTAATTAATATAAAGTTTCATTATCACATACAAGTGGATCCATGGGGTACCAAAATCTACCCAAAGAAGCACATGGTCGGAAATGTTTCAAAAAATATGGTTAGTACATGTTTTAGTGTAATTTATTATTATTATAATATTATTTTTTACCCTTATTTACTGGATTTACCCTTTAACCATGGTAAATAAAATATTTACCGAAGTAATTATTCAAAATGTCAATAAATAAAAGATATATATTAAAACAATTTGGACCTCCTGATTCCAAATATGGAATTCATTTTTCTAAATTCAAAACATTTAAGTGGAAGAAATTAATTTAAAATTAATTCCCGCTGTCAAAACAAAAAGCATGTTTTTAAGAAATAATAACTATCAAATGATTGACAGTTGTTTATGTCCGGTATAAATGGGAAATTACCTCCAATGACAAAAATTGTATTAATAAGTAAAAAAATATTCTAAATATACTTTAAAACCACTCAAATTCATAATTTATCACTACTAATTATTTTGGTTAAAAATGTTTTTTTAATTAAAATATTGTGATTTTCACTATTCATCAAAAATTTAATGTTTTCAGAAAAATACCAAAAATTCATCCTAAGCTAATTTCGATAGCACTAATCCAAAAATGAAGTCAATTTTGAAAGATAAATTTGATAATATTTCAATAAGTGGTTATTACTATTCATAACGGCTAGTTTGATAGGTTGTGGTGTGTAAAAAATCAATGTTGCGTACAACACATTCTATTGTATTAATCAAAGAGAAGAATATTGTGGAAACAAGGGGTGTTACGACAGGAATAAAACACTTGGATGAGACAATTTTTTTTAGTTCTCAATTAATATTTAGACTTATAGTGGAGGATCATTTCTAGATATCATACAAAGATAACACGAGTTAACTTTTTATTCATCTATGGAATCATGGAGAAGAATACTTGTACCGAGGAGATTTTACATAGTTATGGTTCTAATTTAATGAAATTAAACCATAAATGGTAGGCCACTCCAAATATTTTTTATTCATTGTGGATCGAACATATTGAATGAAGATTAACATATTTCCTAAAAATGATTATGTTTTATTGTAGATATTTTTGAATCTAGGATAGAGATTCCCTACCATTATAAAAGTGATATATCTATCAAGATAATTATAGATATTATTTAAGACATAAATGATTATGTGATTCATGATCTATTAAAGAAGATATTATTAACTAGGAAATATTCTAAATCAAATGTTGGTTAATGGAAGTTGGAAGATAGGGGAATTTAAATCATATTGCAAGAAATAATTGTTTCAATAAGTGGTAACTAATTTTGGTAGGATAAGTATACAATGATAAAAATGCATGTTTGTTTATAGGATAAGATATTAAGAAATCACTATAGATCCAATAGGAAATGGAATCAAACCACATATAGTTCAAACAATATAGGATCCCTAAATGATTACTCAGTCATATTGGTAATGGATGAATTTTATTTCCATAGAGTTCCCAACATATGTCTTATTATCATTTAAGGAATCCAAGATATGTATATTGGACACCGTGACCAATTTAACATCATTAAACAATTACTTATCATATAAAATTTAATCTTCATGTTAGAAGTATGTTTATGATTTAATTTTAATGTCATATAGCATATATTCACAATATATATTTTACATCACAAGGAATAGAAACGTATATAAAATTTATTTTATAAAACGAGGACCTATATGTAAAAAATTGTATATTCATTATATAATAACTATTTATAATCCGTTTATGTTCATGAGGAATATACTTATTGGGGAATATTTTTTTATATCGTGTTGCAAGGTTAGTTTGTCATTTTTCAAATGGTCTTATGAAGAGGATGATATGTTTTTTCTGTAACATATTCTCTAGAGTGAATAAGCATCCTACCTGATTCAAAAGGAAAGATTATTTACTTTTCGATTGAGAATTACTTGCATATATGTCACATACTTCTAAAAATCCTATAACACTATCAATACATCTATAATATTCTTCTGAAGCCAATATTTTAAGATTATGTAGCCTTGAATTTTCTATCCCAAAAGTAGAATGTAGGGAAAATTATTTGGATGTTCATTCATGGTTTCCTCTTCAGTTATCTTGATGATGGGGTGCATTGTGATGATAATATCAAATTAACATGTCATATTGTATGCCCCATGATCATGGGTAATGGAATATTGTTTGTGTCTCTTATAGGATATGGATGATCTAAATGCTAATGTAATTTTTGTGTGTTTTTTACATAGGTAATATATATGGTTGATATAGTGACCCAATATAAATATATCATTATTTAATATGATTTCATAAATCTAAATATTACATATCAGAAATATTCACAAAATCCCTTGAAAAATGGGTTTTGTGTCTTTTATGGTTTGTTATATAGGAAAATTATTTTATATTACCAGTGAACATTTATCCATAATAGGACCACTCTAGATATTTTTTACATTTCCTATAAGTTACACTATTTTTTATAACATGGGTTAAGGAAAATTTAGAGAGGGGTGAGATCAGATTCTCTGTAACGGTAAACAAAATATGTAACAATAGAAGATCATAATATGTGCATATCATTATAATGAAGATAAATAAAAAACTCATACCCAAAAAACATTGACTAAAAATCATGAGTCATGGAATAATGACTATTATAACATAAGGCGTCAATTAAAATAATCTGGATACATTAATTAATAAAAATGAATTTTGAGAACATAACACATGAATAATAATTTACAAATGTGTGTGCGGGAAAAACATAAGCATATGAAATTATATCATTTAGAACTTATATTTACCATAATTATATCGGAAAAATTTATTTTGAATTTAGTTGAACCACAATAAAACTCATGATCCATCTATAGTAAATTTATTGACCAAAATTATACAAACGCACAACCTTTTGGGAAATTATAAATTTAAATTAAAAGAAAAAAACACTTTGGGAGCATATTGAAACCATAATTATACAAACTCTCAACATTGAGAGAATAATTAAAATTTATTTATACCAACACACTTCCTTGTGATCATATCCAAACCAAAGTTATCCCCACCAAAAACCATGTGAACATATCTAAAATAATTATACCCATGCAAAAAATATTTATCTCATGATATATAAAAACATAACTAATTAATTGTTTGGAGATATAGGACCCCACCCAAATTCATCCAAACATTTGGGTTCCAATTAAGAATCATTAAATTTTCACATTATAAATGACCCATAGAAATGAATATGGACATTATTAAATATTAAACTCGAAATAATTTACTGTTCATCAAAACCCCATAGATACAAAATGGGTCTCATAAAACAAAAAAATTATATATAATAATATCATGAATGAATCGGTTAATGTTGAAAAATTGTTCAACCAAAATGATCACATGGTAAAAGATACATTTATAGTGAAATATGAAGATTAACTCCATTTGAGGTAGATTATTTTTAATATTTAGAATAAAATTATATCCATGTCAAAAAATAGATTTTAGAATAATATTGTGTAACAGTTTAAGTAAAAGTCATAGTCAATAATCTATATTCAACAATTCCCATTTGTTTTCCAAAAAACAAGACAAATATAACACTTCATGGATGTGGATTTGAATTAAAAACCACATTTTACCTAATGAAATAATATATTAAACCATTAAATATGGAAATCATAATGATCATATGGGAATTAAATAATTTTAATAAAATTTACAACTCAATTGAAGTAATTTGGGATACCTAATTTCATTTTTCATTATTTGATGAAATAAAGTAAATCCTCCTATGAAGAAACAGTAGTTATCTTAATATCATGTTTTATAGTCTTTCATATATCTATAAAATTTTATCTAAATAATTTATAATTATTACATGCATGTATATTAACAAGTTATTATATACTTTTTATATCATTAGTGGGTAATCACGATCATTTTGAACTAGTTTCAAACTAGTAGTGAAGTTTATTAATATTCTCTATAACTTAATCTTTAAAAAATCACAAAATTTAAAATAATTTTGGTTTTTATATTTTTAATCACGTTATATTTTCATTCTATTAAATATTTTCTGTCTATCACTAATGATCGGTTTGGAGATGACAATGTTTTGATGATTAATTATAAACGAGGGGTGTTTTATTTAATAATGAGATAAATTTTTATATCACTATTATAGAAAAAGCACATAGTTTACTTATTTATATGTTATATTATTTTAAGATAAATTTCGATATCCATTTATGGTATAAACTTTTACATTATTCAATTTGGTCAATAAATAAGCCCAAAAATTAAAATACCATAATTTATTAAACATTATTTAATGATATATTTGTATTATAAATATGCTTTAAGAATAATGATCTTATTTTTTTATTTTAATGTTTATTATCAAATTTGTAACAATTGGAAGATGAATATAAATTTATGGAGATATTTCATAGTAATATGTATTCATTTTTTACTCATCAAATTATCTTTTGGATAGTTGAATTTACCATAATAGTTTATTGATCATATTTTTAATATGTTTTAATATTTTCATTAATAGAAAATTTATAATTACGGAGAATAATATTTTTATATTAATACCATTTTTATGTACATCCTTATTAATAAGTGATGAAATTAAAAGTTGAAATCCATAGTTATTAGGAGGCGGTAGTCCACACATATGTTTGGATGTTGATTCTATTTTCTATAGAAATATTTTATATTTTATATTTTTTATCAATTATATATATAATATATTTAATAAATAACATTATTATATATTAAATTATCTATTTATACTAGCCTTGTTATGTGGTCAATTGAAATAAAACACATTGTGTACTGGAGGTGGTAATATACCCAACACATGAATAATGGTTAGGTTTTACATCATACATATTTGAAATATGGTTAGTACTTATAACATCAATATATTAACATAAAAATTTATTTGTTATTCAGATTTTGTAATGCCCTGAAACTAGTTACCCAGAGTCAGTGCATTATTACATAACATTTTCATAATCACAAATGATCGAGTCTCTAAATAAAGATTAGTTTAGTAGCCTTGGAAAACTAAATACATTAATAAGTTTTACGATACATTATAAAATGGAAAACTAAAATAGAATAGTCTCCATAGGCCACATTCATATCCCTTATACTATCCTAGCAGGTCAATCATTATATACTTTTCGCATCCTGGGAAAAATAAAACATAGAAATGGGTAGGCTCAGATGCTCTATAAGGATAAAAATACAGTGGAAACTTTCATAAATAAGAATAAACATTTAAGGCAATGTAAGACTAAAATAAAGGCCATTTGAACATAAACATCATCATAATATGGAAAATATAAAATAAAATAATGCTATTTAATTATTCACATGGGTATTCTACAAGTCAAATAATCATATGCAATATCAATTGCCACTTTCATAATGATGGAATGCATAAAGCCAGACTTCAAAACCACATAGTCAAGGCCTTGTCCCAAGACTAAAAATAAGATTTTTCAAGGCCTTATTCCAAGAGACTAGTCTACCTCATGAGACCTACCTATGCATCGAGGAGCTATTGCGGGCTACACCCATCACTTACCTAGTCCAATACATTCATCATATGAAAAGGTTTAAACATAACATAAACATTCATTTAAAAACTAACATGTGAAATGTAAAATATTTATCCATAATCCATGAATGATATAAAAATAACAAATCCAAAGTCAAAAATATCACAAAAACATCAATATAATATAGAAGATTTGTATCATAATAAATCATCTTCAAATAAGATCACAATCCATCGAAGGATGTTGACATGTATAAAATCAAAACATTTTTAGGGAAATATCTCTCTCTATTCTGAAATCATTTAAAAGTAATATAATTATAAAATAAAAAATTATTTTTTAAATATTCATATAATATTGTAAGGGAATCATTTATGATGTTATAATTGAGGAAAATAGCCGCACCCTATTTATAATTTTAAAAAACATTATTACCATAATTTTGTTGAAAAGTTCATAAGGTACCTTGTTTGGAAAACGACAGAAAGATTACTTTCAAACCATTTTCTAATAAATTCAATCATGTCTATAAATGACATTAAACCATATTCTAGTATATAGTAAAAATGTTTTGTAATACATTTTTATGAAACATGGATGTGGATGATAATGAATTCCTAGTAGATAATTACTTAAAAACAACCTCGGAAAACAGAGAGATTGTGAAATTAACCCTTACATTGTACATTTCCATGGTCTAGGGTTGGTTAAACTACTTTATAATGAGTAAATAATTGTTATTAAATTATACATTAACCATATACATTATCATGATAAAATATATGATATTCTAATGTTGATTTGGAAATTATATTTCAACATTATCATCGTTTCAGGTGATATCTAATTCGTTTTTCTGTATATGCTTTGTTACATAAGTAATGTTATTTTGGATACGATGTATATTATTCATATTAAGAATGATATTAAGACTTTATAAATTGGTTTTGATCATCAAATGAAAATTAGTCATGAATGGATACGGTGGGGAATTAATCTCATCGTGTTCGTGGAGACGGTTATCCGTACTTACGCCAGAGCGACAATATCATTATTTTGATATTATAATCATATATACTTGGATGTTATATCATATATACAAAATAATTACCATGTTATATTTTTTATTTAAATAATTTCTACTCATTATTATACCCATCCATATGATGAAGTGTTTGAATAACAAACTACACCACGATGTGAAGACGGTAATCTGTACATATGCACGTATGGTGACATAATCATTTGTAGGAAGGATCAAATAATGAATATGGTTTTAACATTTTTATAAAAACATCACTGTATATATAAGATACTTGATTTATTATTTTAGATTGTAATAAACAATGAAAGAGGAAGTATAAGAAGAAAAAGGACTTGAAATTGGTGATGAAATATTTACCTCTTCTTCGGGTTCTTCCTTTTGATTTGATCAAAAGGGATCCTTCAGTTGGATTTATGGCAAAATTAATGCATCTAGGATTAAGGGAGGATAGTTTAGATGATATTTGGCCAGGGTTTGGATGATCCAAATGGTTTTGACGATGTGAATTTTAGAGAATGGGAGGTACCTTTTTATAAGAGAGGTGAGGGTCACTTTAGGAAACGCTTGAAATATCATTTTATAATAAAATTATTTTCATTTTCTAATGGATAAAAAATAAATAATTTAAACGATAATGTGGGGATGGAACTAAAACCTCTCTACCAATTGGTTTTAGACAGGTTTAGGCCATCATATTTGTAACACCCCAGGTAAATAAAGAATATGACATTTCTTATTTATCCATATTTGTGAATAAAATATTTAAATGACATTAAAGGAGATGCTATGCTCGATGGCGTACCCAACATGCAACAACGAGTTTCTTGGGAATCTTACGTTGCACACTAATAATAAAATAATATTATTTTAAATGGTAGTTAACATGTAGCCGTTGTAATGGCGGGAATGGATAGAAATAACTAAAATATGATTATATATGTTCTTAAATATTTTTTACATTTATACAATAAAAGATAAAAGCTTAAAATACGGAAAGAATTCAATTTTAGGCGTATATGCCCTAGTTTTCACTAAAGGTTCACTTATCACCTTTTGATGGAGAACCGTCATTAAATATAGTTTTGTTCACTCTTAAACATTCTTTTGGACCAAATAAAACTCTTATTAAGAATCGGGACATCAAAATTTACTTTGTGTAAATTTTTGGTATCTTTCCGATAAAGTTCATTTTTTAATGAATAGTGTAAAATGTTGTATTTTAATTCAAAACCACCTTTTAATCTAATTTATTTATATGATTAGATTATATTTAGAATTGGGTTTAAAGTGAAATTAGAAAATATTTTTACCATTAAATCCAATAGTGGTCGTTGGAATCAATTTCACTTTGAAATCAGACTTAAACTAGTGTCAATCTTTTGATACTTATTGTTTCATAAAACACGCTATTTGTCATGACAGCGGGAATTAATTATTAAATTAATTAATGTGACTTATATGTTTTGAATTTTTTAAAACGGACTTCATTTTTGAATTCAGAATATCAAATATAGCTTAGGGTGAATTTTTGGGATTTTTCTGAAAAACATCAATTTTTGATGAATAGTGAAACCACTAAGTGGTACTTATAAAAACTGATTTTCTGTTTAAATGAAATTTTGCCATCATTGTGTTTTGATTTTCAAAAATCCGACATACATGGTTTTAATTAAGAAGTAAAATGTGGTTCAATGAGATTAAAATAATTTTTTTGGTGAATAGTAACTTATTAAGTTTTTAATCGCGATTAGTGTTAATTAGTGTAGTTTAAGGTAAGAATAATGCTTTAATAAAATGAGATGATCTTGACACATGTATTACCCTCATTGGTTGTATCATGGCCGACCAAGACAAGTCATGGGTCAACTTGGGGACCCCATGGATCCACTTTGGTTGGGAAATGACATAAATAACATTTTATTTAATGTAAAAGTAAAATTGACACAAACATGATATGTTTTACTAAAACAATTTTTAAGTGGGGTTATACAAGTTATATTTTTGATTATAAATATTCATTGGAAATCTAAGACGATTTCCTACATCATAGTATTTTTTTAATAATTTTTAGACATTAAATAAATTAAATTATTTATGACATAATAATGATGCAGCGATGACATCATTATTTGACGATTTAAATAAAATGGAAAGATAATGTAAAATCTATGAACTACACATGTCAAAATTTTATTGGATGAGTGGATTTTGAAGACTCATCACCTTATCCACGAATTATATCAATGTGGGACCTTTTGAAACCGAAACACATTTTTCAAATAAAGTAATATTTCTTTACTTTCCAAAAGTACCCCTCCTCTCCTCTTATAAAAGGCCCCCACCTCTACCTCATTTAACACACTCCTCAAGCCTTTGGCTCGGCCAACCCCTGCCCATTTACTCTCTCCACATCCCTCTCCTCATCCTAGTGTATTCCCTTTGGGCAGAATCATTTCAAAGGAATCCTTTAGGCTCAAATCAAAAGGAGTTACACTTTTAAAGGTAATTCATTCTCTCATGTTCATTTGTTTTATTTTGTTTCTCCAACCCCCTAAACTCTTTTTATTTACTTCTTTTGTAACAAAAAAAGTATCTTAAATATACTTGGATGTTGTTATAAGATTTATTTGAGCTACACTCTCACACAACTACATCAAATGGTTAAATAACATACGGTTTCCGTGGATGGCGAAATTCTGCCTCCCGAAACGATGATTGTTCAATACTCATTTAACACCTTCAAAGGTGGCCATTATGATGTCACTATTTTTATATATGATATATAATATGTTAATGTTTTACTTATTTTTCTGTATTTTTCATTTGTGTCTTACCTTTATGGCTTCCATTATGGGTATACGCGATATCTTCATTTAAGGAAGTGCGGACTACCGCCCCCTCAAAGTGATTTGATTCGTTAAATACCATATGTGGGACGTATAAAGGATGGAACTATGATATTATCTATGATATTATACTGTAATTATAATATACCTTTATATCATTATTATTACATTCTATAAAATACGAAATAGAAATGAAATTAGCGTTCATGCGTACGTACGGCTTACCGTCTACATGAACGGTGCATTTTATTTCATACCTCTAAATGATTATGTAATGTTGTAAATTCATGCATGTATTGGATATATATGACATATATTATATCTAAATCATTAATACAATACTTGATATAATAAACATTTGGCCACATGAACAACATGTAATTGTAAGAAGTCCACTTTCGACTTAAGAACCAAATATTGACAAAACAATCATTATTAAATTAATGATTACATATTGTTTATAACATGGTAATAAGTGATATAAAAGGAATAATGAACTTGAAAAAGGTTCTTAAGGAATTATAAATTAACTCAAGTTTATTATTCGGGAGATTAAAGAACGATCGAGTCAAGTCGGACCCGAGGTAAGGGATCCTACACCTCTCGTTCTTTTTAAGTACACTCTTTTATGTCATTCCTTTAAAGCTCATATTTCTTATGATTGGGATGTTCTTTTATATTACTCCTACTTTACTTATAATTTTCATATGATTAGAGACCCTATTTCCTCTCATCAATCCATTTTGGAAGTTTTGAGTGGCGTCGTTAGGCTGTCGAATTTTCGTAAGGGATTTTTCATCTCACTTTTATTCTCGTGAGATTTATGCTACATTTGCCACAAATTCCATTGAGTGGTGTATGTACTGCCCATTATTCTACTCTTTGTGTAATATACTTTCATTTATGAGTATTTACATCAATGATCTATTGTCCTTCTTTCATGGGGTGTATGTTTTGAAAGATACCCAAGTCAGTAAGGGAACCTTTCACCCTCCTCTTTTTAAAAGACTTATTTTGTTGGGTCATTTAATTTACATATTGTTATGATGGGGTATGTTTTCATATATCCTTATTGATTTATCTTTTATGTCCAAGTGATGAGATACACTTTTTATCTCTCATCAACTCATTTTGATGTGATGCCGTTAGGCTGTCAAGGGAACTTTTTAACCCAATTTTGATTTCTTTGGGTTCAACATGTAGTCATTGAATATGTCATCCATTGAATATGTGTGAATGACCTTTTATTGTTTTACACTTAATATACACTTATATTGGGTGTATTTATATTTGTCACACAAATTTTTGAGATTGATTTGTCCTTAATTTAAGGATACCTTCTTTATAAGGGATTTCATCACATTTTACATCTTTATTGAGACTTCATTGTTGTTATGCACCAATTCACTCTTATATGGTGTATATACTGTCCTTTGGAATATTATATCATGAATCCATTTATTCTCATGATATTATAAAGTTCTGATTAAACGTTATTCCTCAATTATTGTATTCAAGTGTCTCTAATTTTGGTAAAAACCCTTTAACCAAAAATATCACTTTAAATGTTTTAATGATTTGTTCTTATTAATATCCATGTTTTCAAAATGGTTTTAAGGATTAATTTATATGGATATTAATGGTTTAAAATTTTATGCTTCAAGGTGGTATGGGACACTTTGATTCAAAAATCTCTTTATTAAATGTTTTAAATGGTTATGGAAATGGTTTCTTTTTGAATGGATTCAATATTTCAATATACTAAAATGTTATATTGTGATTGAAATGTGGAAATGTTATGTTTCCTTTATGCATGTTTTATGTGACACATTTATGATATGGTTCTTGGGAATTGTTATGAAAATGGGTGGTTTTGTGATAATCTAAGGGCGGGTGAGCCCGTTATAGATCTCCAATGCATTGGGTAACGCGAAGGAGTGAACCGTTAAGGTTTCTCCGAAGAGATTTAGGGAATATACTGTGATGGGTATTCCAAACGTAACCAAGAGGGTTACTCCCCACGTAAGAATGTTATGAATTCCTCAAGTTACCTTTATGTCTATTGATTTCTATGATTTATTCATGATTTGATATGACTATGTTTTATGGGTAAAGTATGATTTCATTCTTATGTATACATATACTCATGTTTCCTTTCCATATCTATATATCCCTTACTGAGCTTTTTATGCTCATCCCAAGTTTTTTGAAATGTTTTTCAAAGGTCAAGGGAAGGGTACATGATGTGATGATAGTGTCAAGGATGTGTCAAGAAGGAATCCATGTTTTATTTTAAATATGTTTCCGTTGATGGGAAGAATGAATAATGTCTTTTATGTAACCACTTTGTTTAAATGTGGAATGTAATGCAAGTTTCATGATCTAATTCTCTAAAACTCTAAACCTGAAAAGATGCTCAACGTGTAATCTTGTAATAACTCAAGATTAAGTAAGGTTTAAGGCTGGGGCCTTATAGTTGGTATCAAAGGTCAGTTTAGATAACATTAGAGGTTAGGGTATTCTTTAAGCATAAGTGACATTACCATAATGGTTAGGATTTCAGAAAGAGTCCTAGTTTTAGATAAAGTGAATGAGTAAGTGTATCTTAGTGTTTACCTTCCTCTTTAGTACATGATGGTTTTGTAGATATACTGACACTGACATTTCTATTTTTAGTGAATGGATGGATCTATCAGGCACCAAAGAGACAACAGGTTTGAAGGAAACTATGGTGGTTCTCTGATCAAGATACTAGATAAAATGGAGGATTCAATGAGGAAACTCATGGTTGTTCTAAACCAAATATGAAGGAGTCATGATCAACCACTTCAACCTTGGTGAGTTCTCTAATGCATCATGTACGAGATGGCCAACTCGATGTGGAAATTCAGGTAATAATTATTAAGGTAACCATTAGGGTTTATATGATACTTAATTTTTAGGTAATTATGGGTTACTCTATGATATGATGGAAAATGAAAGGAATGAGATAAACTTGAGGTTAAAATATGTTATGATTATTCTTGAAGATTTTTTTCTCATTTTGGGGAATTTTTTAAGAATTATATAGTTTTGGAGAAAGGACAACACGCAGACCGTGTGACTACACGTCGCGTCGGACAAAGCTGCGGGAATCGAACCCACAACCAAAGTGCGACCGGTATTAATCAGCTACCACTGGACTACGTGAAGTCCATGGTTAGTTTGACTGATTCCTTTTTGTTATATGATTTTATGAATTAAAAGTATGTTGATTTTGGATTATTTATGAAAATGATTAACCTATCATAGAGGATATGCGATTAGGTTAATTACTTTTCAATATGAGACATTAGGAGCAACTAATGTTGTTTGGAGATAAATGTTACAATTTATCTTGGAAGACTATGTGACTAAAACCTTCAAATATTTGGGTTTCAATCTTAGATTGGTTTACATTGAAGAATTTTATGGACAAATTGATTATAGAATGGTCCTCGTTGAACTTTGGGTTATGTTGGACAAATTTTGGAGGTTAAGAATATATTTTCTTTTTATAAAGGGTTATCCTTTTCCGGATTATCTGATCTTGTACTAACCTTTTGGTTTTGGTTTTGGTTAAATCCTAAAGAAATGGGAAGTATATAGTTCTCTTTTGTGGATTAGGTGATTATATATAAGTTTTTTATAGTACTCTTAATGCGAACAAGTCTCCCTAAATACTCGTCTTTTGGAAAAAAATATGAGTTTGATTAAGGAATCTAGTAAAAGTTGAAAGTCAACATGATAAGTGATTATGTTTCCTTATGAATAAATTCCTCAATAAAAATTAACTTAAAACAAAAATGTTGTCTATTAACTTTTCCTACTGGGGAACCCAACACCGTTTAACCCATCACAAGTTTGTGATTTTCTCATTGTTAACTTTCTCCTAAACATGTTTTCTATCACTCTCCACCAGAACATGACCCTATGTTTTCTCCTACATGTCCATGTTTTCCTACATGGAGTCCTAGTATGGGTTAACTCGGGTGACCTTTGTACTTATCTTTCTTTATTTTAAAGTGGTTGTTTTACCGACTCTGGTTCCGATGTGGGACTTTCAAGGATGTTTCCAAGCGCAATTTTAGAATTGCAAGGACACAATTCCCAAAAGGGGGGAAGGATGTAACACCCCAGGTAAATAAAGAATATGACATTTCATATTTATCCATATTTGTGAATAAAATATTTAAATGACTTTAAAGGAGACGCTATGCTCGATGGAGTACCCAACACGCAACAACGAGTTTCTTGGGAATCTTACGTTGCACTCTAATAATAAAATAATATTATTTTAAATGGTAGTTAACATGTAGCCGTTGTAATGATGGGAATGGATAGAAATAACTAAAATATGATTATATATGTTCTTAAATATTTTTACATTTATACAATAAAAGATAAAGGCTTAAAATACGGAAAGAATTCAATTTTAGGCGTATATGCCCTAGTTTTCACTAAAGGTTCACTTATC
Organism: Viscum album; assembly: GCA_963277665.1. NCBI lineage: Eukaryota > Viridiplantae > Streptophyta > Magnoliopsida > Santalales > Viscaceae > Viscum > Viscum album. Next base: position 1,771,402,661 of record OY728146.1, on the reverse strand, counting down.
ACCTTTTGATGGAGAACCGTCATTAAATATAGTTTTGTTCACTCTTAAAAATTCTTTTGGACCAAATAAAACTCTTATTAATAATCGGGACATCAAAATTTACTTTGTGTAAATTTTTGGTATCTTTCCGATAAAGTTCATTTTTTTAATGAATAGTGTAAAATGTTGTATTTTAATTCAAAACCACTTTTTAATATAATTTATTTATATGATTAGATTATATTTTGAATTGGTTTTAAAGTGAAATTAGAAAATATTTTTACCATTAAATCCAATAGTGGTTGTTGGAATCAATTTCACTTTGGAATCAGACTTAAACTAGTGTCAATCTTTTGATACTTATTGTTTCATAAAACACGCTATTTGTCATGACAGCGTGAATAAATTATTAAATTAATTAATGTGACTTATATGTTTTGAATTTTGTAAAACGGACTTCATTTTTGAATTCAGAATATCAAATATAGCTTAGGGTGAATTTTTGGGATTTTTCTGAAAAACATCAATTTTTGATGAATAGTGAAACCACTAAGTGGTACTTTTAAAAACTGATTTTCCGTTTAAATGAAATTTTTCCATCATTGTGTTTTTATTTTCAAAAAACCGACATACATGGTTTTCATTAAGAAGTAAAATGTGGTTCAATGAGATTAAAATAATTTTTTGGTGAATAGTAACTTATTAAGTTTTTAATCGCGATTAGTGGTAATTAGTGTAGTTTAAGGTAAAAATAATGCTTTAATAAAATGAGATGAGCTTTACACATGTCTTACCCTAATTGGTTGTATCATGGCCGACCAAGACAAGCCATGGGTCAACTTGGGGACCCCATGGATCCACTTTGGTTGGGAAATGACATAAATAACATTTTATTTAATGTAAAAGTTAAATTCACACAAACATGATATGTTTTACTAAAACAATTTTTAAGTGGGGTATAACAAGTTATATTTTTGATTATTAATATTCAATGGAAAGATAAAACTATTTCCTACATCATAGTATTTTTTTTATAATTTTTAGACATTAAATAAATTAAATTATTTATGACATAATAATGATGCAGTGATGACATCATTATTTGACGATTTAAATAAAATGGAAAGATAATGTAAAATCTATGAACTACACATGTCCAAATATTATTGTATGAGTGGATTTCGAAGCCTTATCACCTTATCCACGAATTATATCAATGTGGGACCTTTTGAAACCGAAACACATTTTTCAAATAAAGTAATATTTCTTTACTTTCCAAAAGTACCCCTCCTCTCCTCTTATAAAAGGCCCCCACCTCTACCTCATTTAACACACTCCTCAAGACTTTGGCTCGGCCAACCCCTGCCCATTTACTCTCTCCACATCCCTCTCCTCATCCTAGAGGATTCCCTTTGGGCAGAATCCTTTCAAAGTAAGCCTTTAGGCTCAAATCAAAAGGAGTTACACTTTTAAAGGTAATTCATTCTCTCATGTTCATTTGTTTTATTTTGTTTCTCCAACCCCCTAAACTCTTTTTATTTACTTCTTTTGTAACAGAACCAGTATCTTAAATATACTAGGATGTTGTTATAAGATTTATTCGAGCTACACTCTCTCACAACTACATCAAATGGTTAAAGAACATACGGTTTCCGTGGATGACGAAATTCTGCCTCCCGAAATGATGATTGTTCAATACTCATTTAACACCTTCAAAGGTGGCCATTATGATGTCACTATTTTTATATATGATATATAATATGTTAATGTTTTACTTATGCTTCTGTATTTTTCATTTGTGTCTTACCTTTATAGCTTCCATTATGGGTATACGCGATATCTTCATTTAAGGAAGTGCGGACTACCGCCCCCTCAAAGTGATTTGATTCGTTAAATACCATATGTGGGATGTATAAAGGATGAAACTATGATATTATCTATGATATTATACTGTAATTATAATATACCTTTATATCATTATTATTCCATTCTATAAAATACGAAATAGAAATGAAAGTAGCGTTCATGCGTACGTACGGCTTACCGTCTCCATGAACGGTGCATTTCATTTCTTACCTCTAAATTATTATGTAATGTTGTAAATTCATGCATGTACTGGATATATATGACATATATTATATCTAAATCATGAATACAATACTTTATATAATAAACATTTGGCCACATGAACAACATGTAATTGTAAGAAGTCCACTTTCGACTTAAGAACCAAATATTGACAAAACAATCATTATTAACTTAATGATTACATATTGTTTATAACATGGTAATAAGTGATATAAAAGGAATAGTGAGCTTGAAAAATGTTCTTAAGGAATTAGAAATTAACTCAAGTTTATTATTCAGGAGATTAAAGAACGATCGAGTCAAGTCGGACCCGAGGTAAGGGATCCTACACCTCTCTTTCTTTTTAAGTACACTCTTTTATGTCATTCCTTTTAAGCTCATATTTATTATGATTGGGATGTTCTTTTATATTACTCCTACTGTAATTATTATGTTCATATGATGAGAGACCCTATTTCTTCTCATCAATCCATTTTGAAAGTTTTGAGTGGCGCCGTTAGGCTGCCGAATTTTCGTAAGGGATTTTTCATCTCACTTTTATTCTCGTGAGATTTATGCTACATTTGCCACAAATTCCATTGAATGGTGTATGTACTGCCCATTATTCTACTCTTTGTGTAATATAATTTCATTTATGGGTATTTACATCAATGATCTATTGTCCTTATTTCATGGGGTGTATGTTTTGAAAGATACCCAAGTTAGTAAGGGAACCTTTCACCCTCCTCTTTTTAAAAGACTTATTTTGTTGGGTCTTTTAATTTACATATTGTTATAATGGGATATGTTCTCATATATACTTATTGATGTAACTTTTTTGTCCAAGTGATGAGATACACTTTTTATCTCTCATCAACTCATTTTGATGTGATGCCGTTAGGCTGTTAAGGGAACTTTTTAACCCAATTTCAATTTCTTTGGGTTCAACATGTAGTCATTGAATATGTCATCCATTGAATATGTGTGAATGACCTTTTATTGTTTTACACTTAATATCCACTTATATTGGGTGTATTTATATTTGTCACACATATTCTTGAGATTGATTTGTCCTTAATTTAAGGATACCTTCTTTATAAGGGATTTCATCACATTTTACATCTCTATTGAGACTTCATTGTTGATATGCACCAATTCACTCTTATATGGTGTATATACTGTCCTTTGGAATATTATATCATGAATCCATTTATTCTCATGATATTATAAAGTTCTGATTAAACGTTATTCCTCAATTATTGTATTCAAGTGTCTCTAATTTTGGTAAAAACCCTTTAACCAAAAATATCACTTTAAATGTTTTAATGATTTGTTCTTATTAATATCCATGTTTTCAAAATGGTTTTAAGGATTTATTTATATGGATATTAATGGTTTAAAATTTTAAGCTTGAAGGTGGTATGGGACACTTTGATTCAAAAATCTCTTTATTAAATGTTTTAAATGGTTTTGGAAATGGTTTCTTTTTGAATGGATTCAATATTTCAATATACTAAAATGTTATATTGTGATTGAAATGTGGAAATGTTATGTTTCCTTTATGCATGTTTTATGTGACACATTTATGTTATGGTTCTTGGGAATTGTTATGAAAACGGGTGGTTTCGTGATAAACTAAGGGCGGGTGAGACCGTTATAGCTCTCTAATGCATTGGGTAACGCGAAGGAGTGAACCGTTAAGGTTTTTCCGAAGAGATTTAGGGAATATACTGTGATGGGTATTCCAAACGTAAGCAAGAGGGTTACTCCCTACGTAAGAATGTTATGAATTCCTCAAGTTACCTTTATGTCTTTTGATTTCTATGATTTATTCATGATTTGATATGCCTGTGTTTTATGGGTAATGTATGATTTCATTCTTATGTATACATATACTCATGTTTCTTTTCCATGTCTATATATCCCTTAATGAGCTTTTTATGCTCATCCCAAGTTTTTTGAAATGTTTTTCACAGGTCAAGGGAAGGGTACATGATGTGATGATAGTGTCAAGGATGTGTCAAGAAAGAATCCATGTTTTATTTTAAATATGTTTCCGTTGATGGGAAGAATGAATAATGTCTTTTATGTAACCACTTTGTTTAAATGTGGAATGTAATGCAAGTTTCATGATCTAATTCTCTAAAACTCTAAACCTGAAAAGATCCTCAATGTGTAATCTTGTAATAACTCAAGATTAAGTAAGGATTAAGGCTGGGGCCTTATAATATTAAATTTAGCTTTTAGATTTAACTCTTAGTTAAATAGGTTGACATTTAGCATGTCTCATTGTATTTTTATATTATATGGCTAATAAACATTCTAGAATCATCCATGAGAACCTCAAATCGTTCATTAATTAGATATATAATATTAGTTAAGCCCTTTTTCCGAACCATATATTTTTAGAAATAGAATAAAAATTAATAATATAATATTTGTTTTAAAAACACTTTTATGTCAATTTTCACACTGTTTGTTATTTTGTTTTTTAATCATAACAACATTATTAATTCGAAAAAAATTCATTTAATCAACCATAACAAGTCATATAAACATATAAAATTAATGGAATTCATTAAAAGTCTAAAATTAGATTTATTTGGATTTTTATAATATCATTTATTTTAATCATTCATTAATAAGGTAATTACTACGTCATCATTATGTCATAATTACATTTAATTATTTAAGATATAAATATTATAAATAAAATAAAATTATGTTGGAAATAATTTTATATTTCTAATGAATATATTTAACCGAATTTATCATATATATAACCATATATTAAAAATGGTTTTGTTATTAAACTTTGATTTCAACCCTTTTAACTATTTATAAAATAATATAATAATAAATATCCTAATCTAATCCATGTGGAAAAAAGGGGATCATATTTTATTCCTAAGGTTGTTTTTGGTCTAATTACAATTATCCAATAGAATTAGGACATATGTTTTGGGAATAATGATATCATTTTTACCCTTAATTACCCTATTTTATTTTAACTGTGGTAAATAAAAGTAAAATGTTACTATTCAGAAAAATTATTTTCATATTATTGAACCACATTTTACATAATGGTATGAACCTTGTATCTCAGTTTTTTGAAATTTAACTCACAGAAAAGGTAAAATTAGGTTTTATACAAATTTTCAAATGCCTCTAAGAGGTTGGTAAAACACAGTAAATAGTACGATAAAATTTAATATATGTAAACTTATTATAAAATGACTCCAATGAATTATGTTTAACATATATATGTATTATGTAACTATTTTGACCTAAAATAAATTTATATAAAATAACTAATTATTTAAATAAAATGTCGGTTTTAACAAATACGTATTGTTTTTTCACTATTCCTCAAAAATTGAAATTTTTTAGAAAAATACCAAAAATTCACCTTAAGAAAAATTCGAAATTACAAATCCATAAATAACGTCTATTTTGAAAAGGAAAATTTATAAAATTTCAAATAGTGGTAATTACAATTCATAACACCTAGTTTGATTTTTCGCGATGTGTTAGAATCTCGAAATTGCGTACAATTCAAGATATTTCATTATTCAAAGGTTAACATATCGTGGAATCTTGGGGTGTTACACATTCTATAATATTTATATTTTCATTTTATTTTTGGGAATAAAAATTTCACAGAAAAAAAAATTTAATATAGAAAAAAGTAGATAGATAATTGTACATCACAACATTCAATATTATTTTTAGAAATGATGTAATGAATTTAGTGATTTTGTTTGAATATGAGAAGAACCTTTTTATGGTGGATATGAGATTCTAGTATAAGTCTCATCATTTTTTATATTTAATAGTCAATGTTTTTTTGTGGGATATTTGAGTAGAGCAGGGCTGCGTTAATAAGTAAAATGTGATAACATTCTCAAAAATACCTATTACATTTAAAAAATTTAAAGTCACTATTAAGGAAAGTATATACATAACTAAAAAATAATTTCTATTAGATATTATAAGGTCGATAATGTCCTCAACCAAACATTCCCTATCATTTTCAAAACAGTTTCATGTATTTTACTCTTTTTTAGGTTTTATTGTTTTATCTTTTATCACAGTAAGTAGTTTTTTCAAAAATATATTTTGTTGATTGATTCAATAAAAAATATTATTTTTTAAATATTTTGGACATAATCATTTCAAATTTTAAATTTAATTTAAATTATCCAATTTATAAAAGATCTAAAAATTAATTTCAAAATAGTATGTAAATAATGTATTTAAAAAATACCTAGGAAAAATATTTTATATATTAAAAAAAATTAATTATTTGGTTTTAAAATTGAATATATATTTTATAGTACATTATATAAATCATAAAATTTATATTTTTTCCATAAAATGTTTTCATAACCTTTCTAACCATTATTATAAACTTATGATTAAATACAACGTATGGTATTTGTGGAAATAGTATTTTACATTATTCAAACTGACAAATTATATGTTTTTAAAAATAATAAAAATTAATCATATGATAATAATAACATTTTTAATATATACTTTTAATTATTTTTAACAAATTAAAACTCTAAAATTTATAAATAAAATTACTAATCAAACTATAATGTATATGAAAAAACATATTTTATTAAAAATGCCATTCATTAACATCATGTTTTTTTACTCTAATATAATATAGATTCCAAAATAATAAAATATTGATATATTATATTATTATTATATATATATAAACTAATATAATATTAATTTATGAATGACCATGTTAATTTATTATATTATAATATAATACCCACCATTTTAAAAACACGCACTTTGAAAGGAATATTTTTGAAAATGTTAGCCAATGTATTTAATGATATTTTACCATGTTAATTGATTTTTATCCGTTTACCAAATAATCATAATTCAATTCACCTTATATTAAAATTTCTATGTTTTCATTAGTTTGTAATTGCAAAAGTTTGTTTTTGAGAATGCCATAAGCTATTTAAAATAGTGTTAATTTAAAGGGTCCAAAATCATAAGTTATTCCATTATACCTAAGTAAAATAAATTTCATCACAAATAATTTAATTATCATTCACTGATTATATAAGGTTAGGGTAATCATAACATATCCCTCATTCAAGATATAAAATTTAATATTAATTCTACCTTACTCTCTTAGGCTATATATGGTCACTAATCATTCATCAAAACCCATTAATCATTCATAAAGTAATTTACCCTAGTATGAATATACACTAAACATATTTTTTATTTATATATATTCCATAAAAATATATTAACAATTAATATACTAAACCATAGTGAATTGATATATTCATTGAAAAATTATTACAATATTTGACAATAAAATGCGTTAAACACTACTTTATATAATCACAAGCTAATAATATATATCACAATCCCAAAATGAGAAAAACATCACATAAAAATGTCTTTGATAGTTTTTTTATTAAAATGAAAATCAATTTAAAAAAAATCAACATTATCTTACTCTGATTTTCTCCACATAAATCGACCATTTATTACTACAATACCGATAATATATATAATGTATGAGTTTTCCATATTAAAATAATGTGTTCTCCAATTGATATAAAAATTTCATAGAATTAATTTTCAATGTAATTTATTAACATAGTAAATGTTTCCAAACAATTAAACTATGACTCCATAATAAAAATCCATATATGTTTCACAAAATCCACATAACTTTTATTATATAACTTAATATCCTTGAAAAATATTACTCACTAAGGAATATATCTATCTATATAATGATTTAATTTCTATTTTGATATCAACCTAACCACCATAGGAAAGTCTGGGTTACTATCCTTTTCAATCTAAAAAATAATATTCTATGATTCACAATCATTAAATTATGCTTCTTTATATTGTTATAAGACATATGATTTTCCATATATAAACATTTATATGCTACATATTTTGAGTTCTTATTTATATAAAATATTAATACCCAAAATGTTTATTATAAAATCAATATGATGATATCATCGATGATAAAATCATTTTTTAACATCTACTACTTTACGATTATATTATGAGCCAACATTTTCAATCATTTTTAATCCATTTGGGTTTTCTTATTAGGTTCCCACCCTAATTAGTGAACTTCAAACTCAAATCATTATTAACAGTTCCATATGTTAAATATGAATAAACAATATCATATCCTTTAATAGATCCAAAATAGGAGTGTTTTATGGTATTTTTTTGTTTATGACGTAACAATGTGGATGATATCCAATAATCCCTTTGAATGTTATTACCAATAGTTGTGTCGATTCCAAATCCTACATTATCTTATAGTGTCAAAATATGCTATTTATTTCTAGGAAAGCAACATAATATCAACCTTTATAAAATATACTGATGTTATTCAATGAATAGTAAAATCCAATATACATTTTCGTAGTGTTTTCAATAAGGTTCACTAATTATAATACCAAAAAACCATAAATATGTTCGATAAAAAAACCCTTCCATGATTCCAAAATATAGTTATCCAAGCTAAAGATAAATTAATTTTACATTATATTCAAAATTTAATCATTGAATACCAAATAGAATCACTAAATCTTCATAACATAAGGCTTAATAGATTTTAGGAACAATTATATTAAAAACATATTTTACACCACTTGTGAACATTTCTCTAAAATATAGCAAGACTAGAAACCTTCTAAACTTCACGTAAGTTACACTCATAATTATAACCAGGGGGTTAAAACCGAAGAGAGAAGTAATATTAGTTTCATAGAATGATTAAACATAAGTGATAATAATAAAATATCTAAAATGATCATAAGACAATCAGATGGGAAAAATCATAATACATAAGAAAACCATACCTGTCAAACCATATAACATAAATCATGGGCTATTGAAAATATCTTGGAATAAAATAAGAGATGGATCAAAAGGTTGTATAATCCTTAGAAAATATATATAACCTATGAGAGTATGAAATATGCATAATAATATGGTAGGGTGTGTCAAATAAATATAGTTGTAAGAATATATATCTTTTTGATAATAACTTATTAAAAATTATATTTAAGAACAGTCTTATGAGGATTGATTAAACCCAATTATACTTATAAACACATATGGATCACAAAATATCATCAATTATACCCTCACATAACATCACGAAAAATGGTAATATCAATTTATAACTACATACAACCAGAAGAGAATTAATAAAATGTAATTATACTGACACACAATGTTATGCAAATAACTAAACCTTATTTACACCATTACACAACATTGTGAACATAGCTAAACTACTATTTTTTCCTTCCAAAAAAGAAATGTGATTGAGATTTATATCACAATTATACCCAAACATAATATCATAATCTTGTGACATATAAATCATTAAATTGATTATTAGAGGGTGATATAATACCCCTCTCATAATTCATTCCAACATAGGAGTGTCACATAAAAATAATTCACTTTTCACATCATAAAGAACCCGTGGAAATAAAAATGGGACTAATAAAACGTCCAAATAGAATTAAAAATATTATAATAATGAACCCAATAAAATAAAAAGGGTTTCATAAAATAAATATAGGGTCAGATATAATATCATGAGTTATATCAGTTGAAACTAAAATCATTATCACTTGACAAAACCACAAGAAAAAAAGGATATTTTGGCTGAAACACGAATCACAATAACATTGGTGGTAAATAGTTTTGAATATATAGATATAATTAAAAACAAATTAGTATATCTTTATCTCAAAAGCATTTAATAATCATCAATGTATCATTAATAAACCTGATTTACTTTTCAAAAAGAATCATTTTTTTCATAAAAAATATTTAAAGAAAAAACATTATGAAAGTGGATTTGAAAGAAAAAAAATTCACATAGACATAGAATCTGAAACATTATTTAAAATGTAAAATATTTTTCTAATTAGTAATGAAATTAAAAATATAAAATATATCTCAAAGTAAGAAGTTTGAGTTAAGAAAACCCTTATATTAATTTATAATAAGTTGAAATGTTATTTAACCTTAAGTATAACGGAATTAATTATCATCATAGCTGAAATGAACCACATTTTTAGTGTATAAAAATATGTGAACATAATTACTATTTATTCACTAAAGGAATATTAGTCATATATAATATTTTTTATATCTGTTGTGAGTAAAATTGATCATTTTGAACTCAATTAATACTAGTGTCATATTCCTTTATTAATCATGAGAATTTCATCATTTAAAGATCATTTATGGTACTATAATGAATGTTTTATAAATACTTATAATGTTATTATTTTATTTAATAGGGTATTTTGTTTTAATAATTAAATATGAGGTTTTTTATTAGCTTTTTTAGATTAGTAATAACGAATGAATGGTATTTTATTAAATAATGAGAAAAAATTTAGTATTTAAATTCCAAAACCCGAAAAAAATAATTACTTATTTATGTCATATGATACATGAAATTAAATTAATATTGTCATCTAGGACTTAAACTTGTAGAATTGTTCCATTATGTGGATAAACTGATCGAATGAAGAATATATCCTAATTAGTGGATGATTATTAATTTATTCAGTTATACTACCATTATAATGGAAGAATAATTATCTTATGTCAGTTATTGTTATATATTAGAGTTTCTAAGAAGTATAAGAATAATATAATCTACAAAAATATATTTCAGAGATAAGGAAAAAATTTTGTTTCTTCACAGAACACACTTTTGAATGGTTGAATTTATCACATTTGATTACAGTTTATATTTTCAACAGTTGTCCAATTTTTTCTTTTAAAAAATCATAATATCATAAACATAATATTTATCAATTTAACAAGTTATCTTGAGAAGAATGTAATTATTTGATGAAAATAATAATTCAAATCATTCATTTAATGGGGGTGGTAGTCCAAAATTACACAAGAATTTTATTCTATTTTCTATAGAATGTTTATATTGATTAACATTTTTTGTCATACAAAAATATAAAATATGTAATCAATTTAGTAATAATATGTTAAATTCTTTTTTGTTACTATTACCTATGTTATGGTGAAATTAATCAAAACATGGTACATTCTGTAGGCATTAGCCCTTAAAATGCACAAACAGTAGTTTTTTTCATTATTGATAATGTAAAGGTGGTTATTTTACGTAAAAAATTAATAATATAATAAATTCATAAAAATAATATTTTTTTATAATATCTATATAGTTTAATGTAATTCCACTAAGAATACATGAACATAAAAAAATTGAAACGAGAAAAAAGTTTTAATAATCTTGTACATCAATACTTGGAATATACCATTTTTGAAGGGGATGAAACATTATATAGATTGTATATTGAGAATACCAATACCACCTTATGGTTTTAAGAAATTTTTAGGGTTTTTAATTCCATTTTTTGGTAAAAAAATAATGAGTTTTTGTTGTGAAGGGATTTGAGGATTGAATCCCCCCTTTAGAAGTGAAAAGGGAGGTAGTTTTTGTAAATTCCAATAACTTTTTGATGACGGAAAGTACCTCTCAATGTGAGTGCATCAAAATTAATAAATAATTTATATAAAAGTTTATATGATTGGTCAGGCCCCCTAAAACATATCCCCAATTATTTTGAAAAAAAATTGAATCATTTTCTCTTAGATTTTTACTTTTACCATTTTTTACCATTGTAACTAGATTTTACCTAAATAAACAGTCCTCATAGAATAAAATGATCCTTTGTATATTGATTTAAAACAAGGATTCTAAATTTTATATTAAAGAAATAATTTTATATTTATAAAATTAATCAATATTATTTTCTAAATAATAATTATATATTGTATTAATAATCGTTTCTTTAGAAAAATAATAAACAAGTTCCTAAAAAATAAATATAAGTTTTAATGATAGAATAAATATTTTAAATATTTAAAATAACTCACAATATTTATATTTTTCCTATAAAATATTTTCATTCATTCTATAGAATTATTATAAAAAATTATACCATAAAATTATTGATATTTATCCAAATAATTCATTACAATAATCATAAAAAATCATTTTTTTAAAAATATTAAAAACACATCAGAAGTTAAGATTAACTTGTTTAGTAGATTATGAATAAATTTTTCCGAATATAAGTAATAAAATTCCAAAATTATAATTTAAAGGATAATATAAAATATAATGAAAATTTCATTTTATTAAAAATTACATTTTGAACATTACTAATTTATAGTATTATTGAATGTATATTTATAAATAAATTAATATTTTATTTTATTTTATAAAAACTAAAAATTATATATTATAAAAAACATACTATATTCAATTTGGTTTATTATAATAAATAACAATACCCCTTTTTAAATGGCCCTTTAAATGGAGTTATTTTTAAAAAAATTAATCAATGAAATTATTAATATATACTTATTTTAATTTATTATTATATTTTTATCTTGTAATTATATTAATATTAATGTAATTAAACTATTTTTTATTAGTTTTACCCATGTGTTCTGTTAGATTTGTGTTGGATGTGACAATAAAAATTGATGATAATTAACGAAATGGTTCTAAAATATCATGTCATCATAGTAGAATTATATACTTGGGTGTTACACGATCAAATATCCAATCATCTATCAAGTTTAGAATATAATAATTAAAGAAAAATTACATCCTAATTTTTTACCTTATCAATCGATTTCACGGTAATGGATTTGAATGGGCTTTCAACTCTTATGTAATTAATCTCATGATCCTTGGGAGATTAATGCGATTATTCTGTATGTAATTGTGAAAATACTCAAATAAAATTTCACATAGGAATGAATAATAAAATACGTTCCTATTAATAAGAGAGGAATGAAAACATTTCCATCCCCACATTCTATATATGTTTTTATAAATAAGGGGACATGGTCTGTTTTTTATCTAGGAGGTAGTGCCTCAATCTCAATAATTTCATGGTTAAATGTTAAAAAATTTAATGAATGAGACTATAATCATACCACCACTATAAAGGGGATCTATTGATATTTGTAGTACTATGTGGAGGTCACTAAGGTCACATAGTGTCTCATATGATCTTTTTTATTTTACTAATAATATAAATAATAACTTATCCTTATGGGATGGGATTAGGTGGTGTAGTGTTCAGAACACTCCCAGTGGTGGGTAGGAAGTGTAAAAATTATCCCATACCTTTCGTATGGGGTACTTCATTATATAGACAACCACTGATGAGGGATGTTGGAATTTTAAATTGGGAAAATATCCCTAATGATACTCTATAATTATATACTATAACTTTTTTTTACGGCAGATTAGTGATTTACTCCTTAGTAGATATATCCTTCTAATCTATAGATGGATGATAAGAAACATCTTGAAAAATGGATATTTGAGGAACAACATGGTTTCAGCCGGGGAAGATCATCCCAAACCACAATCTCTATTTCACATGAAATGATTAGTGACATTAATAATAAGGTTTTTTGGAAAATAATTTTTATCATATATCATATATAAAATAACCTGATAAGATGGAGTGGAGTTTCATCATAAAATTTATGATGAGTTTGGAGTTCTCAAAACATATTTTCAACCTCCTCTACAGGTTCAATAGTTCCCCCTAATTCTATATTACATTCATTGGGATATGTTACGGTTTATTCAAGTTGGAATTTAGTTTAAGAAAGGATTATCTCTTTTCCTATCGAATCATTATTTTTGTTAAGGACTCATTCAGTAGATACCTTTACAAAATAATTTATGAGGGCCACATGACTCTATTCTAGTGCAAGCCTAACATCAATGTCCCCTACCACCTTTTCATTATGTTTGATAAGTTTCTCTTATGAATGTAAATTGTTGGTCTATTTAAGAGATTTACTATATCAATGTGTGAATTTAAAATGGAGCATCAAATCCTTTAACTAGCTAACGAGTAGTGTTTACCTTCTCAAATCATGTCCTGAAGAAAAGGTAAAGAGTATTATTGACGGGCTTGGAGTAAAAAAGTATTCCTTCACATGGAGTATTTATGATCTCTTATATATCAATTTATTATTTGGATTCATCATTTTTATGGTCTTATTGATATAATTTCCAACAAAATTCAGAATTGAAAAAACTACTTCTTCTCATTTGGAGGATTCACTATCCTAGTTAATAGAATACTTCCCCCACTACCATTGATGTCTCATAAATTCTCATTTCTCCTATATATGTTATCCAGAGTATTGGGAATATTATATCTCCATTTATGTAGGAAAATCATTTCAAAGGTTTACATCATTGATAATTTTATCGTATGATGGATTAGGATGTGGTGAGCAGATAAACTAGTCTAAAAAATTTCGCTGATTCAATAAATTCTCATAATTTGAGGATTTCATTGGATTTAATAGTGTGAACATCATTATAAGAAAATATTATTTCAAAAAACTATGGATTGTTTCTAGTTGGACTAGGGATAGGAACTCCATGTTGTTAGAATAAATCGTGAAAATCATACCTATCCTCTTCAACCACTAATTATAAATCTATGGGTGAGGTTCAATCAACTACAATGTTACCAAATGTTTTGGGAAATGGTTTTGATTTTCCTAGTTGTTAAATGATGGATACTTCCATCACAAAAGTCCTGAAATACCCTTTATTTCTTCAGTCGACAATAAACCATAAATAGCAGGAAGTCTATAATAGTATTTGAATCAAATTGAAAAAAATATAGACTTGTTTTTATGGTATCATCAACTATTCTCTTATCAATTAAAGACTACTAGTGGATTTACCAAGGTAAAATGATCAATATTCCTTGGGACAATAACTATGGTGTAATTAAATTTGCATTAAACATATATTAACCAAGTTATTTTTATGTAATAAATACTTTCCTACTGAGGGGAGGATGTAATAGAGGGGTGTTTAAATTACATGCCAGTGAAACTATTTATGTTGACCTAAAGAGGCTTCCATTGACCACATCCCTTTTAAAGGGGAATGAGATTCCTTTTTATGGATTGGACAAGGATAATATAGTTTAGAGATTATACATGAGGTCCCTAAAAATAATTTTCTTCATTCTTGGTTCGAAAACATATGTTGAAACATCCATGAAATAATAATGATTAAACTGCTAATGATTGTTCGATGTTGGGGAATCTGGATGATGCACAATAGGGTTCATTCCAACGGGCTTCAAAGTTTGAGGGTAGTGGTTTTAGTTCAATACCACTCTATAAGAGTTGAAATGGTCCCTCTTTTTATGCATTAGGATTCCTTTATATCCATATGATCACTCTTGGATACTAAGGGTTCTAAAATATCCATCAAAAGTCACTCTCGGATAGAAAGTTGGTTCGATGGATTCCTCCTAAATGTGCTCTCAAAATGATTATAGAAGGATCATTTATCTATGGGAACATTAAGGGTTAGTGGTCTATAGATTGAAAAACTATTTAATCATACCAATAGCGCTTCTTTTGCACATGGTGACTCTCTCATAGAAGAATCATCAACCATGCTCCCTATGATGTAATTATATATTTATAACAATATCTTACTAGATGGGTGGAAACATATTCCTCACTACATCATAGATCAATCAAGGAGACTATCTCAATTCCTTGGTATATCACATAATTATTATCCATATATAATATTATTATCTCTAATCACAACAATATTACTCAAACATAGTTGGATGGTAATATGGTCACATACATTATGGCCTCATAAGACACCCCTAACAACTCATTTGATATATTTAATACCACTTGATCCCTCCCTCTGATGTGTGGTAATATTGTGGAAAAATGTTCTCTTTGATTCCATTATTTTAGACCCCCATGACTTTTTGGTTCTTCAACCCCCTTAAATAAAAAATTGTTATTTTCATATGAAAAGATGATAGAGAAAATATTTAAGGAAAAAATTTCCCTAAATGGATAGATAGTTTTATGATGATGTAATTTATTGTGTCAATCTAGGTGATAGTATTTCTTTCTCACGTTGGCTGAATTCTCAATAAAAATCACCACTTGAGGAATCAATAGTGTTCTTAATGCCTTCCTTAGAGGTCGGTGGTTTCTCACTAAGATATTAATCTCAAACTGTATGAGTAGTGGTTAGGGAAATGTGTTGAGTCTAATATGCTTATATTGAAGAGGAATCATCTCTGTGAAGTTATCACTCAATAGAACTATGATAAATTCCTCAAAAATAGTTGATATCCTTTTGTTGGATTTAGAATATAATTGTTTCTCCTCAATAAAAAAGGATCTCATTAAGTGTTATGTTTTTTGATAGTAGGTTTTGGGGAATAACGCCCATTGTACTATTTGATGGGTAGGTGTTAGTGAACACATTTAGTGGGTCCTACTTGATATACCAATTTTGGGAGAATCAAAACGATGAAATTTCACTCTCGTTAAAGAATATCTGGGTATTCCACCATATATTTATCTTGTATTCCCTAATAATAAAACATAGTAGGATTCATAGAAGTAGAAACAATGAGAGTCAAACTAGTCTCGATAATTAATCTCATTATTGATTGATACACTCTTGCACCGATGATTTAATATTCATTATACATTAATTCATAGATGAGCCACTCATTAAACATCTATGCGTACTAATATGAAAAATTTTACCATTCTACCTCCACTTATTAGTGGATAATAGAGAACAAAATTACAATATATAACTTGATATTGTCTCATTTAACCTGACCACCATCAAACATTTTTTTCTATATATGTATAATGATTAATCATTAATGGATCATGTGTCCTTAAACATAATGTTATGTGTAGTACATTAGGAGACTGTTCTTTCCTTTTTCATCTAGAATCTCAATTTTTAAAAAATTGATCTTTTTAAGGGAAAATATGCTTTACATTATAACATGATAATAACAAAATGAATATATATTTTCATCCTAGTATTTTGGAAACATCACCTAAACATTTTTTATTGAGGTTTATAGTTTATTTTTCTACCATCCATATGTTTGACATCATTGATAGTAGTTTTATATGAGCCATTTATAATATTTGATGAATATAATCCTCTATTTATTTTTCTACAGGCACAATCTCACTTAATCCGTAGGTATAATTTATTAAGATAAATTTAGTTGACAACTAATTGTGTAGGTCCCCAATAGAGACCTCCAATAATTATTCCTAGGGAAACTATCTTACAGGGATTATGTATTTTTATTCCTTCTTGAAATGAAATACATGAAACTCTGATCATTTTTAGTCTCATATATTTATGTTCATGGATACTGTTCTTCTTCAATATAGATATGGATTGGAATGGGAATCATTGTTGGTGACTTTAATAACATGTGATAGATTTAGTAACAGGTTTATTATACCCAAAAAGGTGGTTTCCTTCTATGGTATTCATATTGAAGATAACATTAAAACCCAATACTTGTTATGGGGATCCCATTGTTAATCCACGATAGGAAAATAAATGGGTGAGATTCTTCTCTCAATCTCTCATTCCATAAAATGTTGACAAATTGGGTATCATGATGTTTGTTGGATGTTAAGTGAAATGCACTCCCAAACGATATGGCATCCTCCATTGATTCCCAAATGTAATCCTATCATCTTGAGAATTAAATCAAGAGTATATATCATCAAATAATTCCACATATATCACTAGAAATGATAATATTTGAGTCCAAATATTTTCTTGTAATATAGTATGATATTTTCCAAGTGGTGGGAACTACATACAATGAATCGATGTAGAAATTATTTGGGATAATTGGAATGATGTCATGTTGATTTGGTAGCTTGATACATACTACGTGGCCCCTCAAATATTCCATTTTTAAGTGTTTCAACTAATGTGGGAACAACATATTCATGTTGATGATCGTACTTACTTTGTATAATTCCTTTAGGAAACTCGATTTTAATCTACTCAAGATACATTATTCTGAATGTGAGGACATAAATCAAATCTTTTAAACTGATTTCACACCATTTTTAGGTGTTAGGTTTGTGATGAGTATAGACACACATATTTTATGTTCAACATTATCATGGGTTGTAATATTAGTTATTCCAACATTGATTACATTTACAGATGGTAAATTATTAAGGAGAAGTGATGATTATGTTAGTGGAGATGCATCATCCATAATGACCTACATTTGATCACTTGTTGATACTTGAGATGATGTGATGCTTTAAAATGCTACAAAATATAGTTATCATGTGGTATGGTATTCTCCCAAGGATAATTTTTAAAGCAATCCTGTTAATGATGGTGTTTAATGCGTCAAGATTGTGATCATATGGATTTGACCACTTCTCATGATCATGATGCCTTGATGAAACTAATTTTTTTTGGAAGAAGTAATAATTTAAGACTTATAATAAATTATACTCATTGAATTCCCCTAATGTGATAACATTTGGATTCTATATTGTAGATGATGGGAAGTGTCATAATATCCCCTCCATCTTCTTATAGAATTGGTGTCACATGTTGGTTATCATGACCATGAGGAATATGATCTTTCTTAGGTAGTATCTAGGTATTATTCTGGAAATTATGGATACTCACAACTAACTCTATAAGGTATGTTTGGAATGTATTATTCTATTCTTTCGTGAATCTCCCAAAGAATATGCATGCACAAATAGAATCCACATTCCTTTTTATAGCACATTTTTGGTATGACATAATATGGGACTACACCCTCTAGAGGTTCTCATGAACTACATTGAAATTCATTACAGATCCATTGAAATTATATTACTAAACTATAGAATTCAGTAACCTATGAAAGATGTGTTGGGTTGTGGAGAATATATGTCTATTCCATGAGGCTATGGTATTCATGGTATTCATGCTATATGATTGGCCTACTGGATGGGTTTTCATATTAGAATGGGGTTTCTCATAGGTAACAAAAAAATTTATAACGATAATGTAATTAATTGTTATAATATATAATTCTATTTGGATATTTTAGTAGTCTTGAAGGCACTGAAAAGGAAACACTGCACAATAAAATCATAAATGGAGCTTCACATTTTCAGGTTCATGCTTGGGAAATCATTATCATATTGAAGGGAATCTCATTTGGATTTCCATTTTTTCCAAGATAAACAATGAAATAATAAAACTCAAAAGCCAATTAATTTATTAGTACTTTTCTATATATGAAATTCATGGCATAGATAAATGACACAAATTGGGTTCAAAATTTATATTTATGAATGTATCATAAGAAACCAAATAGCCTAGATTCTATAGTAACTCAATTATCTATGCATCACATAAATTTAAATTTAGTCTCAACATTTTTATAACAAATGGAATATCAAAAAAAATTCCATGTAGCAATGGTAACTAAACAATTGGGTTATCACATAGATTTCATGTTGGGTTTTCCATTTCTGTTTCCCATTGAATCATTCATTATTGTTAAAAATATAAAAGTCAATTG
The DNA here is from genome assembly GCA_963277665.1 of Viscum album. Classification (NCBI taxonomy): domain Eukaryota; kingdom Viridiplantae; phylum Streptophyta; class Magnoliopsida; order Santalales; family Viscaceae; genus Viscum; species Viscum album. Next base: position 1,771,383,090 of record OY728146.1, on the reverse strand, counting down.
TAATTTGAATTTCATGTTTTCAAATATATTTTCAGAGGGGATTAATCAATTTTTATAATAAAAACACATTATGTTCATATAAAATAGTCATGGTTTGGCATGTGCATTATTATGGACTTCTTTTCTAAAGACCAGACAACACATTAACATATTGACTGGGATGCTTCAAAATATGAAATGATCAAATTGATGGGATATTTGTATTATCTCATCCTTTAAGGGGAATTATTTCCTACCACATAATACTTATAGGGTTAAAAAATATTCATGAATTGTTCAAAAATTCTAAGACATGAAATTTTACTCCCACAATTGGAATGAAGAAAAATCATGAGTTTATATAAACATTAATATGTATAACATACTCCCCTCCATTGTCAGTTCATTATGTGATATCCAATTTTAAATATTTATTATTGGTATCTCCAGATTAACTTCCATACATGGAGGGAATTGATTTTTCTGATTTGGTATTGAGCCATAGAGAGGGAATCCAACTTATCTATGTAAAGTGAACTAAAATACACATTGTATTGTGTTTCTTAATGGTACATGATGTAACTTATCTATCTATTTGGGAAAGTCAAATGTGGTTACGATTAGGTTCATGTATCTATTATCAAGTGAAATGTGTTGTATGTTCATTGATACAGGATCACATAAAAGTACATTAAGGTTATATTGAGTATACTATTATGTGATAGATTCCTAGAAGTGGTTTAGATGAGGATTACACATAAGAAACAACTTCAACTTAATTATTTTAATAGAAATAAAATAAAAAAAGGTATGTATTATCTTTGTCTCATCCCTAGATGCATCGCTGGTTATTTTTTAGAGAAATATGATTCTCCCTTATCTGAGAAACATAAAGAGGTCATATGCTCATCACATAAGAGTTCACTTGATGAATTCCAGGATTACACCAAATAGGAGGCCCGTATGTGGGATCCAATAGGATAACTTCAACATGAGACATATTAGGGATCCAATAAGAGATATTTTACACAGGTTACATAATGGGAAACCAAGATGATAATCTTGAATGATGTTTTCTATGTATAGTGTATTCAATTTTACTAATCTTGTAATATAATTGGTATATTTTGTGGTATAGTATTTGAACATTGATGGGGAATACTACATATCCTAGATAAAAAAATAAAATCCCACATAGTTTGAGTTTCACAGTTTATGGTTGAGTGATTGCACCAGTCTGTACTATTCACAATTTCACGTGTTAATGATTTTTTCCATATATTTTATAGTCATGAGGAAAGGATGTGTCTGTTATTACTATGATGCAACATAGATATACTAAATTAAATGTTCACATAAACCACTAGGTTATTAGTTTGGAAAAAAATGAAAAATAAATGATCAACCATATTATATGAGAGAGAACTATAATATTTTGAGTAGGGATAATATATAAATTACACGCAAGTGCATTACGACCAAGTAATTTTAAATTATTGTTAATATATGGATATAGAAGGCGGAACGAAGTAATTTTTGTGGAGTTATATTTTTATTTCAACAAATATAATACCCTTGAAAATGTAGAGGTATTTATTTGAATTGTATGGACGAAACATTCCAAATAGAGATAAATAAATTAGTTGAGTGAATAATGTTAAGTTAATAGACTGAGATGATTGGATGGAGAGTTTGACCAATGTTTTTTTCAATTGTATTCATTGTTCTATCAAATAGTGTTTTTGTGAAAAATAATATATGAATTTTCCTTATTGATCCTAAAATTACCAACTTTCATGTTTATTTCAATGAATTAAGAAAATAAATAAATGTTTCATCAATGAAAGTAAATTATGAAATGTGGAGTTTTCCAAAAATAACTTGTTTGATTTTGATATGTATGAAGTCTTCCAGATCATATTTATGAGTCTACCAGATTAATTATATTTGTTGAGGCAACTGATAGAGGTGTCTAATTGAAGTCATTGGATAATGGTTTCCAAAAATATATATCCAAGAAAGTTACATTCTAATCAAAAATAATTCAATAGAAGGATAATATTGAGAAGTATATTGGATGAAATTTTTGTATTTTGATTCATCGAATAAGGAATAAGGAATGATGGATGAATATTTGTAGCTTCATCATTTGAGGAAGTTTCTGTAAATAAGTACTAGATAGCGGGTTTAGTATCATAACACTGTATAGATCAATATCATAGAGAGTAATTCTTACAAATTAGTATCAAAAAATTATTTAGGAACATTAATAGTTTTTTTTCAAAGTCGTTAATTTTGATGATGCTAATATAGTCATTAAATGATCCAAAATCTCAAGAGAAGGAATGTGATTCCAATAATGATATATCAAACATTTAATAATAATGATAATGATGAGTATAAAAAAACATTTGTTTGATGTTGGTTGACCCTAATATTTTTAGATGTTTTATGGAAATAAAATAACGAATTTATTTGTTGGGATATATAATGATCAACCAGGAACAATAAATTGTAGGTTTCTACATCACCATTAATTTTGAAACAAAAATTACTATATAATGGAGATACGAGTTTTTGGATTAGGTTTGTGATGTTTTTGGATTTGATGAAGAAGTGACGTGTCCAATGAAGAGTTTGAGAGACATCTCATTGAATCATCATACCTAGATAAACCAACTAGATGGTATGGAATATTTGACCAAGATGAAAAGCTAAAAAAGTATAATAAACCGAGTATTTAAAATATAACGGGTACTATACATAGTCTGTTATTAATATTTTTCAATATTGAAACAATCTTATAGATAGGTAACAAATAAAAAAGTTATTTCATATTACTGGGAAAGAAATTTGAGATAACTAGAATTTGTCAGGAATGTTCTGGAAACATAGTGACAACATTGAATCATCTTAGTGAAGGTTTATATTATTATTCAAAAAATTGTTTTTTCATACTATTTATTGGATAATAACATGCGCTATCAATGGAATATTGTGTTATACAAGTTCTGGATTTTCCCTAGTTACTATTAAAACAATATAACATTCTAGTGGATGTGTGGTATTATATTTACCCATACCATGCCAGGAACTACTTACTCTTACTGAGTATTATTGTTTTAAATTCTTGGGCACTTATGGGTGTCGTTCAGTGTTTCATTTTCAAAATATATCTTCACTCTTATTAGATGTGTAAATTTTTTAAACCAAAAAAATGTAATATCTGAGATACACCCTCCCATATTTGTGATCACATAGATTGTGATTGGTTCTTCTAAATGATATAAGATATGTTTCTTTAATAGACTTTTTGTGTGTGTTAATTTTGAAGAAATGGGTGTTTGTCATTGATTTTCTCCAAATACCTAATAGAAAGGTTGTAACATGACTGTTCCAGGTTCCTCCCAGAGGTTCCCAGTACCCGATTGGTCACATTGCCTAATGTGTATTCCCCAAATGCCAGATGCATCTGACTAGCAGCAAGGGACTTTGGTGTGATAGTGGGAAACATTTTCCCTCATTAAAAGAGTAACATAGCAAAAAAAATAGATATAGAATAGAGAAAACTGTGATAACATGCAAGCTGTAAACAAAAGAATACGGAAATAAATAAACAACTAGAGCATAATAATAAATGATGAATGATACATATGAATAGGAAAGAATATAGTCAAGTCACAATGATAGAATAGAGTACTATACCAATTTACAAGAAGGAAGATAAACTCCACAGCATCGCAAGCATTATCATTGTCCCATGCTCTCTATCTCCACAAAAATCATGTACCTGAATTATAAAGGGTGTTTACCTTAACTATTCCTGCATTAATATAATCTGTTCGGGGCCAAAATCATGACCCAAATATGGTGTAATATGAATCCCAGTAGGAAACCAACCAATGAACTTTGACTAACAGTTAGTGAATTTATATGGCAGGTAAGAAGAAAAATGATGTAGTAATTAAAGAAGTACTCATAAATAATCAAACCTACCATTTCAATTGTATTAATTTTCATATATCAATTATGAAAATAATAAAAAACAATTAACCCCATCTAAAATATTCATAAACCATCCCCTCTAGTTCAACCAAACAATTTTAAGTAACACTATGGATAAGTTCTCACAGGCTAAACCCTCTCGTTCAACATATTAAACATAAGAAGCCCTATAATATGTACTCACAATCTATCCACACATGTTCATCTTTAGCAAAGAAACTCTGAGGAAGAAATCAACATCAATTCCCCCTATGGTCTTTTATCCGTATACTAAAGACACTTTGGGGAAGCACTAAACATCCATTTCCCCCTATGGTATCACAACGCGGAGCTACAGACACTCTGAGTTACCACTCTCGTCCATCCCCCCTATGGTCTCATTGTGAGAAAAGTAAATAGTCATTTCAGGGAAGCCCTCAATGTACATTCCCCCTACGGTATACTACACTAGGCTCCCACAACATTGTGTATGTCAACATGCACAATGATGTTCAAAACCCAAGTAAACATAAGATTACTACATGTCTAAACAACTATAAATCATGTCACATCATTAGTTAAATTCACTTTATCCGAACAATACTTGAAATGGATATAAAGTATCCTATTATGAAAAACTAGACCACATAGTCAATATCAAATAAAACATGGGAAAAAAACTCCATATCATGGAAAAGTAGTTCTATTTACAAAAATAAGCCCAATCTCAAGAAAACAGGAATAACATGGATCAACAAGGTAAAATTTCCTAAACACGCAATACCCTGTCATAGGGTATTGGGATTTTTTGCATATAATATTTAATGAATAACTGTAAGATGTCCCAAACAACTTACCTTGGAATTATATGATAGATATACTCTAGTGTCTTACCTTGAATCAACCTAGAACATAGTAGATATACGAAAATGTCAAATACATTCAACCTAAGATATCTCACGAGAGAAGAGAAATCAATAGATATGGTTCTATAATAATGAATAACACATTGTGGTGATTACAACACAATTGATAGCGGATGAAAGAGATAACAAACTATGGGTTGAGGGCTCAGAGAAGATCCATCGGTCTCGTTCACTCCCTGACGAGGAGATTTCAGAAGATGGCATTTCTTCCAATTATACATGACCCCAATATGTTTATTGAAATCAAAACAAAGGTACATGATATATTCATTAAAGTTACCCAGTGTGTACATTCCATTTTAGGGCTTCGCATTAGGTGGTATCTAGGTCACCCCACGCGACCATGTACTCAACTTTTACACAGCTAGTACACGATCACCTGTGGCAGCCGAGTACATGGTGTGTATCTATAAGTACACGGTGTGTACTCCTCAAATTTATAGAAACTCTACTTTTTCTAAAAAACAACCAAAAAAGAAATACATACCTGAAAAGATGATCTGGGTTTTTACAAAATTTCCCCCTTAAAGAAACTAGTCGTTGAATTTCGTTAATAATGTGGTGTAAACGATGAAACCTCAAAGAGCTCCATCCACTATGATCGCTCATCAACCCCCCTCTCCAAAGTCTCATCTTGTACTCACCCATTCTTCCAAAACACCAATACAAAAGGAATAAACTGAACACGTAGAACCTTTACGATGTGATAAAAAATAGAGATAGGATGCTCCTCAAAAGAAGTGTTCACCAAAAGCTCAACCTCATTGGGTAGAAAAAAAATGAGATGGGTCTGAGAAGTAATGTTGTAGGTGGAAAACATGAAAGACATTGTGCATATCTCAATACCTGTAGGGTAACTGAAAATGATAGGCCACTGGACCAACCCTCTCCAAAATCATAAATGGCCCAACATATCTCGGTGAATGATTTCCCTATCTCCTAATCATCCTATGTCCCAAAATTACTTTGACACATAGAAAAATATAATCTTTGACCTCAAACACCATAGGTCATCTACGTCAATTTTCATAAGACATCAATCATGAAAGTGCAGTAGCCATCCACTTCTAAATCAACTCCACCAGATCTATTGTTTCCATAACAAGGAAAGGTTCCAATATAGCTACATCTCCTCCCTCTAGCCATCGTAGTGGTGATTTTCATGGCCTACCATACAAATCCTCAAAAGGTTCCATCTAACTAGTTTTTTAAAAACTATTATTGTAGGAAAAACCCACTGTAAGTATGTGTTTCTCCCAAGATCCTAAAAAATTGACTACACATGCTCTCAAGATGTCCACTATCTCCTGAATCGTATGCTTGGATGAGCCATCTGTCTGGAGATGGTAATAATTACTCATTAGTACCTCTGTACCCAAATCCCTCTGTAGTCCCTACCAGACCCGATAAGTAAAATGAGCATCCCTGTCTAAAATGATGGAGTGCAGAACCCTATGAAAATATATAATATATATGATATACATATATCTCATATCATCAAAATTGAAGGTTTCATTGATCTGAAATATGTGAGAATCATTTGTGAGTCTATGAATGACAACAAAAACTGCATCATTCCCTCAAGATGACCTCTTCAACCATGTCTCGATGACCATCGCATCATCATTCCACTTCCAATCGGGAATGGGTAACTGTTGTAAAAGCCCTGATGGTCACTGATGTTCTGCCATCACCTACTGATATGTGGAAAACCTGATCCCAAAACTAGAAACATAACACTTCATACATGGACAACAATACTGACGGTGTGGATCATGATACATTTTGGTGACATCGGGATGAACTTTCCAAACTAAGGAATGAAAGTACTACATCAGCTCCTCATGCATGTCTGCTGACACCCATACATGTCCATGAAAACACAAGATCTCATCCAATCGTATGGTCTATCAAGGAATAATCTCCTCTCCTGATACACTCTATTGTATGACGAGGCCTTTAGAATATGATTGACACTTCATTCACACTTGATCATGTAGAGTATATGTAAGAACTACAAATAAATGAAATGTCTACCCATGTCTATCATGCACCTATAAATGTATATCATAGAACAGAGCTATATGATTCCACTTCGTACTAGAATCCTGAACTGAATGTATCATTGTCCTCCAGCTCAACGTTTTAGCTACTACATTTCCCTTCCATGGTGAATAGGAAAACTCAATGTCAAAAGACTGAAGGTACTCAACCCACCTTCGCTGTCTCAAATAGAGATTGTTTTGTGTAAATATATACTTGAGATTTTTGCGATCAGTGAAAACTAAAAAATTCTCTCCAATAAGATAATGTCTCTAACAACACATAGCATGAACAATTACATCCAACTTGAGATCATGTGTCGGGTAATTCCTCTCATGTGGAATCAACATCCAAGACTCGTACGCAATTACTCCCTCCCCCTACATAATAACTAATCCAAGATGGATACCTAATTCATCATTGTAAATATTATATCTTTATATCGTTTATAGAAATACTAGTATCAGTGAGGATGTCAACCTCCCTTTTAGCTACTAAAAGGCTGACTGAATAATATCTGACCAAAAGTACTTCGCACCCTCCATAGTTAGACCCTTCAGTGGCACTACTATGCATGAAAAGTATTATATGAATTTTTGTAGTATCCATCCAGCCTTAAAAAACATTGTCCCGCAAATACGTTCTTCAGATACTCCCAAGAAACTACTTCTCTCACTTTCTCTGTGTCTACAAACACCCATATCTCTATGATGAAATGTCCCAATAAGTGAATCTAGTCAATCCAAAAGTTGCATTTTGAGATCTTATAACACAACTGATGTTCTCTCAGTGTTCCAAAAATGATCTCAATATGTCGGGCATGGTAGTGTCGAGTGTGAGAGTACACAAACATATCATCCATGAAGACTACCACAAATGAATCCAGGTATGGATGGAACACTCTATTCATCAATACCATGAAAACTACAGGCTCATTCGTGAGTCCGAACATAACAACCACATAATCATATATACCATACCTACTTCGAAAGGCTATATCAGGTATATATAATGGTCTAACAAGAAAATGATGTTAACCAGATCTCAATTAAATCTTCTAGAACACACATGCTTCTCAAACCTGATCAAAGAGATAATCAAACCATAGCAAAGTTTATCAATTCTTGACAGTCAACATGTTGAAATTCTGATAACTCACAAAATGTCTCGGGGTACTCTCCGCATTCATCACAAACAGGACTGGTGATCCCCAAGGAGAAGTGTTGGGTTAGATGAAACCCTTCATCTATAACTCTTCTAAATTCTTCTTAAGCTCCTCTAACTCAGGTGTAGCAATCCTATAAGGCGGAATGGACCCCGTTGCCACTCCTCAAACATGCTAAATTGAAAAGTCTACCTCTCACTAAGGAGGAAAACCTGAAATTTCCTATGGAAAGACATCCCTAAAACGATCCACCATAGGGGGAATGTTCTTCTGTGAGTTCCCCTAGTCATCCAGATATAAACTAGAAATATGTGATGTATCTCTTCTAAACCCATGATGCTCGGGTCCTGCTCTTCTCACTTGGACATCCCATTCACCATTATTTAAGAACAAACCACCCTCTGGTGATGTGAAACTCACCCTATAGTGAAAACAGTCGATAAATTCCTGGAAGGAAACTAACCTTTCCTTCTTGAGAATGACATCATAACATGTCATCTATAATACATAAAGGTCCCATACATAGTGACACACACCAACCTCAAGAGGAAACTCCTTCCACTGATGTACAATAGCCATTATTGTCCCCAATAGAGTGTCCAACATCATGAAATCTGTAGAAGATAAGATATAGATCCCAAAGCTCTCCATAACAGCAACTTATATTAAACATTGATAATCCCCTTTATCAAAAAATTGAAGAAGCTAAAAATGAGGCAACTAGAATCATACCATGAACTGTAAAGGGTCTGGGATCTGGCACTTGCTGGGTCTGCTCTCTTGTAAAACCCTATCCTGTACGACGACCCTGTGACCTTGCCTGAACACCCTTATATGATCCCCCATGAAGCCAATAAAAGCCTCCTGACTGGCTAACCCAGTCGCAACCTCCACCTCGGCCTGAATTGATAGAAGAAATCTAGATCCCATAATGATGAGAAACTGATGGTGCTCCTTCGGAATGTTGAGCCATTAAAGAACTCTCATCATCGGTTATTAGTAAGAAGAACTGAAAAACCCACTAAATATTACCCATATTGTAGCATGATTGAAACTCCACTGGGTCTCTTGGGCAATGTGGCCTCGTATGCCCTCTTTTGCTAAACTGGTTTCACACCACCTGGACACCAGAAGAAGCATCATGTCACGTAGGATCTCCGTGAATAGACTCCCTGTGGCGCTTCCTAGTGTCCGTAAGAGGGTTTCCAACTCTAGATGTCATGCTCCCCTAGATCAGAGATCTGGAATCCCCTATATTGGGCTCCCTGATCAGTTCTTTCTTGTCTATAGATGTGATCGAAGTAAACTGGAATATTTTCAACTAAGATAGGATGTCATTCTTGAGACCATCCTTAATCTTCTTTTCAAGGAATAACTCATCACTTCTTGGGATGGGTGTAAATTTTTGTAGCTCTGTGAAGAGGGAAGAATACTCCATGTATGATAGAGTACCCAGCTCCAAACTCAAGAACACATGGGCTCGATTGGCCCTCAAAATCTCCGGGTAGAAGTAATCATTGAAGGAATGCTAGAACTCCACCATAGACATAACCTGCAAGAATTCCTCCATTAAGATCTCTTCTCAACATCTCTTGGTCAAATATAATATCATGTGCGTAGAGATCTTCACCCTCCACTCTAGAGGCATCTTTAGATTCTCTATGGTCAAAAGCATGGCCATTAAACAAGATTCTCCAGCCTAAGGTCCTCCATCCCCGGTAAAGGTGGGATGATGTTGCTGTTGAAAGACCCAAACTAACTCTACCATAGTAAGGGAAGGAGGCAGTACTCTTCTAAAGGTCTCCATGAACCTCATAGAAACTTCTCCAATTTTTTCATCAGAACTTGTATATGGGATAATGGCAGATGCCAAGATGGGCACAACTGGAAGATCTGTTGGTAGTCCCTGGTCTACCATGTCTAGTATTTTCATGTTGTCTAGAATCTTGCATACTCCTGGAGGACATCTTGGTGTAATGACTCTTCAAGGTCAAGTGCACACCTTAGACCAAGATGAAAATGGACTAAAACATATAATTTTAATAAGGCAATGGGAGAAATAAAGCATTCAATGTTTCAAAAAGGTGGATGCATGGCATGTGCAACTAATACATGGAATGTTCTCTTAAACATTCATATGAACATGTACATTTTCTAGCACATGATATGAAACACCAAAAACACATGGAATTTTTTCTTAACAAAAAACATGTACTTGAATCCTCTTCCCTTGTGTGAGTTCTTCCGGAAACAAAACCGACATGGTTCTCCTAGAACAAGACTACACGGCGTGTTTGTTCCATACACAGTGTGTACTAATATCCCATAATTCCTATGTGTCGTTAGTCACAGGGCCAATATCATAACCGACCCTACATGGCATCTTCCATATGGACACATCGTGTACTTACCCGAGTTCCATCCATCCACGTCGTTGGTCACACAGCTGGACAAATAGTCCTTACAAGATGGCCTATACATCCAGTAAACGATGTGTTCCTCCTAGGATTTCCCAACCCCATGTCTCTTCCCACAAAGTCAGTGACACGATCAAGGACTACATCGACTGTACATACATTACACGATGTGTACTAACGAAAAACAATTCCTTCTTTAATAGAATGAAACATGGTGTGTATTCTGCAATTAATAGTATGTATTATGGGTTCTTTAGGATTGTAAGACTTTGAAACTACTCAAGATTCCCATAAAAACACATAAATGAACATTTATGTTCCAAATTCATATCTAGAAGGTCCCATACTCCCCGCGAATCAAATCTTGGCATCATATACATGTCATATAAAAACATAATAGTGTAATGATTCAAAAAATTCTGATCTTTGTGGGCCCATAACACCTCAAGAACCAATGTTTGGAGTTCATTCAAATGAAACCATACACAATCCAATACCCTAAAAAAGTATATATTCTATCAATCCATCTATCCCAACCGAATGCATATATAGCACAACAACTTTCACAAAAACATGAAATCATTAGTGCACACAAAATGGCATGGAATGAATGCATGAAATATGATCTCTAGCCAGTGCCTCTATGATTTATGAGATGGCATACCCTCATCTCATTAGGTTGAAACATAAATATATCCTATATAATATCAATGACAACAACTAAAAAATGTGAATTTCCCAATGGTGAAGTCAAATAAACTTTAATAATTACATCACCATAAAAATTGCAATAATCCAGGTAAATTGAATTTCCTTGTACACGGGTTAGCTACTTCAGAGAAATGCTTGTCCCAAACAACCTATTCCTTCCTATCCCTGTCTATAGGCTCCAAAATGTAAGCTAATAATAACATAATTCCTCTGATACCACATTGTAACGTCTCGGTTCTGGGTGCCTCCTAGGGTTTCCCCGTACCCAATTGGTCAAATGGCCTCAAGTACATTTCCTCAAATGGATGAGGTTACCGACTAACAGTTAGGGACATGGCTGAGATAGTGGAGAAACTATTCCCTCATTGGCAGAGAAACACAGCTAAAACAAATGGATATACAATAAAGGATATAGTATTAACATACAGTAAGTAAATATTTGAAGACTAAAAGAAATAAATAATTGGGGAAAGATAATACATGATTAATGATATATATGTATAAGAAAAAAGCGAAACAAGTCACAATGTTGGAATAAAGGACTAAACAAATGTACACAAAAAATAAATAAACTCTAACTATATTGCAAGACTCAAATATTTCACACACTCTCTAGGTCCATTGAAATCGTTTACCTAAAGTATAAGTACGCTCTCACTTATCTTTACCTGCCAAAATATAAATTGTTTGGGCCCAAAAGCATGACCCTGACAGGGTGTGAGATGAATCCCATTAGGAAACCTCCAACAAATCAGTTCTTAACTGTCAGTGAATATATAGGTCATGCAAAAAAGAAAAATGAAGCAGTAAACAAGGAAGTACATAGAAGTAAACATTCCTAAACATTCAATTGCATTCTTTTTCATTTATCAAGTAAGTAGATAATCAAAACCAAGAAACACTTTGAGAAGTACTAACATACCATTCCTTCTAGTTCAATCATACAATATTAATAACCCGCTGTGTATTTTTTAATTTCATAACACCTCTTGTTAAACATATCAATCACAAGAAACCCTCTAAGAATTACTCATTTTCTAACCCCTTTGGTTAGACTTTACCGAAGACACTCTTAGGAAGCACTTGTTGACAATTACCCATGTGGTCTTTTGTTGGTAAACTAGAGACACTATGGGAATGCACTAAACATCAAATTCTACATGTGGTCTTGCAACGTGGAACTAGAAAACATTAAGGGAGAACCCACATCCTTCCCCCATATGGTCTCGCAACATGAAATGTTAACAGACACTCTAGGGAAGACCTCAGCTTCCATTCCCCCTATGGTCAAATACACCAGGTTCCCATAGCCCTATGTATGTAAAACATGAACAACGATGTTCAAAAACCCAAGTAATTCTAAAAGTACTACTAGGATAAACAACTACAATGCATTTCACAAAATTAGATAAAATCACTACATCTTAACAATAATTATCATGAAAAGAAAGTATCCTAATAGGAAAAACTAGACCACATAGTAAATATCAATTCAAAAATCGGAAAAATATCTCCATATCATGGAAATGTAACCCTATTTAGAAACAATAGCCATATTTTATGAAAACAAGCACAATGGGCATCAACTAGGTTAAAATCCATATACATGAAATCCCCTTTTCTAGAGTATTGGGAAATTTTCCACATTATATTAAAAAACAAACTATGGAAAGGCACAAACCACCTACCTCCATATTGTACGATCTATATACTCCAGTGTCGGCCCTTTATTCAACCTAGAATGTAGTAGATCTATGAAAACATGAAAAAAATTTGTCCAATGATATCTCATGAGAGAAGATAAATCAAGATATGAGGTTATAGAATAAAGAAGAAATCACCATGGATATTCGAACACAATCAAAAATGGTTTAAACAGATAAAGGATGGTGAGTCAGGGTCTCGAAAAAGATTCATTGGCCTTGTTTGATCATGGATGAGGCCAGTTGAGAAGAAAAAATTTCTGGCAAGTAGACGCGACCATGGTCCATTGAATGAAATAAAAAAAGTAAACAGTGTGTTCTATAAATGTACACGGCTTGTACATTTAATTTCTGGGCCCCGATGTTGGTGGTCACCATATGACCCCACACATCCATGTACTCAACCGTTACATGACCGGTACATGGTCACCTGTGAAAATTGGGTACATGACGTGTACTCCAGAAATTTCCCAAAACTCATCTTTTTCTAAAAAACAACCAAAAAAGAAAGAAATACCTAAAAATATTATTTGGGATCTTACAATTTCGGATTCTTATCTTTTATTAAAAAAATTATCAACTCTGTATAGATATTATATTATCATATCTATTATACATTGGGTATAAAATTTATAAAAATTATATATATGTTTTATATAATCCCATTAATTGGTATTAATCAACAGTAATAAATAAAAATAATCTAGAGAATGATTTAGGATATATAAATGTTCCACTTTCCTCAAAAACTAGAATTAAATTTGTAAGGGTTAATGGAATGGGAGAAATTGAATGATTTGTAAAAAAAATCGGAATATTTTGGAAATAAATAAAAAACAAAAAAAAGAAAATTTTTGGTTTTATATATTAAAGTATAAATATATTTAAATAGGACATTATGATTCATCTATCGAATTATTTAAAATGGAATATTTATTACAAGAACAATGAAATATTATATTAAGATGTTATAATATTCTACTGCCATTGATATGATATTAATATTTATTATTAATAAATATTTTTATAAGGTATCATCCTTAAAATATTGAGATCAAAAAATTAACTGTAGAATATATCCATATTATTATCATTCCATATGAGTTGGTTATATAATAGGATATCAAAATAATTGAAAATATTGATTAGGAAATGTTTTTTAATAGTGATAATCCTATATAGTTTGAAAATTTTCATCAAGAAGAAATCATTGACCCAAACAGTGAATACAGAGTAAGTAAATATTTTGATTCATTCATGTACTTGTTTTCTATAAGTGTTTAAATTTGAATAGGGAAGTATGGAGGTAATTTAACATTGAAGATCTTCAAATATTCATCCATTGGACATATCAATGTAAACTATCATTATATAACAAAATATGAACATAGATATGAAAATGTTTGAATGTGATGAAGATCTATGAAAAAATAGCTAAAAACTAAATTTCATTTTCAAATGCAATGAATATAAATTAATACGAATAATAAAAGAATATTTTTCTTCTAAATTTGAGGAAGATGATGATTTTGGAGTGAAATCTAATAACTCCGATTTTGATAGTGTTGAGATGTTCCATATTTTAAAGTTGAATGATGAAAGTATTTCTAATGATGAAATAATCATCAATAAATATCATGATATTGTGTATCATATGGATTTATTCTAAAAATATAGTACATAAAATTTCTCTATGTAATTTTTAAACATGAAAAATGGAATAATAATGAAGGAAATATCTAAATATGAAACCAATCAATAATTAGTAGATAATGAAAAATTATGCTTGTTTAAATAGATTTATGAGCTAAAAAGGATAATAATATAGAGAATAACCATTCAATGAAAGTTTATGACACAATCAATTCGAATGAGAAATAATTTTCCATAGTTCAATATAATATTTTTCTATCTAAATAATGAGTATCAAACATCAAAAACACAATTTTTGTTTTTTTCACTTATATGATGTTTAAACTGTATAAAGAAGAACCAAGACATTCTTAGAGGGTTGTTATATGGTGGAAAATGTTTCAGAAATGCATAAAGTCAGGGGGGCCTTATATGTCTCTAAAATTTACAACGTCAAAATTTCTAAAATTCTTGAGTATCCAAAGCTTAATTAAAAAATGGTTACAAAAAGGGACTCTTTTAAGGATGATCATTCTGTGATGAAGAATAAAATTTAAAAATACTAAAAAAATTGTGTTTCAAATATGGATCTAGAATTGATGGTAAGTATAATTATTATGAAAAGAAATACATGAAGGTAACATTGAATTATTTTTGTATTGATTGTGTTTTCTGTTAAACAGGGCTGACAAGGTAAATTTTGGATTTCCAGTTTTACTGCTAAACAATTATATTTAAAAAATTCATGATAGAATAATAAAATATCTATGAGTGGTTTAATAAATAACATGTATAAGGGGAAATTATTTCCTAGTGTTTTCTATTTTTTTGGTGGTCGACATTTTAAGGATGTATCAGGTTTCGTTAAAGTATGATTTCCATATCTTCCCCTTGAATATATTGAAACGAAATAAAATTCATGAATTTTTTATGTCTTTAGAAAGACTGGTGGCATGATGATTTGTTTTGGGAAATAGAAGGTTTCACAAATGATTTTGGAGATTCAAAATAATTACGTTAAGTTACATCATTATTACATGACTCAAAAACATGAATTTCTCATGAAATATGGCTGAGGCATGAAGGAAATATCGTAAGTTATAGGATTATCAGATGCATTAAAAATGTAAAATTACATTCATATTTCAGGAAGATATGTATTTTGATTAACATGTATGCTGATTTTAATGAAAAGTAATTAGTCATCGTGATTTTTTTTATGAAGGGGAGAAAATGTCTATAAATATTTGATTACCCTCCCCCAGTCATTTTAGGAGAGGAATCCATTATGAAAATCCTAAGGCATTTAATAATTGAATTAATTTCATGAATATTTTTTTTCATGATTGATTCATAATAATGTTATTTTTTTGAATATTGACTATTTCAAAATAGTGAATGTTTCATGAACAATTTTGTGTTTATTGAAATTATAGGATTTTTTTAGGAAGCTTTTCACTTGGGAGGTTGGAACAGTTTTGTGATGGCTTTAAAATGTTTCTCAAATGATTGTGTAGTTTCGTAAATGTTGACAAATGGGTTTCATGAAATTGAATTGTCTATGTTTTAAATTGGATTTTTTGGTAATTCTATAGTAATGTGTTACTTATAATGTGTTAGAATTTTGAACATAATGAAACACTTAATTAGGCGTAAGATATAGTTATTAAAGTTATAGAAATATGAATCTTTTAATGGACTTGTGAGAAGACTTCCTAGATAGAGCAATGATCTTTTGTATTGTGATTGGCTATAAACTAAGACGGATACGTGTCTACTCCAGAAATTGTAATACAGATGTGAATTAGTGGATATTGTACATAATAAATTTCCCATTTTCTTCTCTTAAATTGTATCCTAGTGCATGTAAACCAAGTAAATTCTTTATGTCTCATGAATTCGTTCATTTATATTCATATATTAGTACTGGATACATACATAATATTATATCATCTAATGATGAAATTGGATATATTGGTGAATATGTTTTAATATTTTTCACCCTATTAACCCCCCAATCATATAGTGTTTAATATCATTGGGATGAAAAATATGATTGAAAAAAGATACATAGTTTTAGAAAACTATAATGTTACATAGAAAATTATAATATCTATAGATAAGACTGGTATAAGGGAGTAATTGGAAATATTGAGATTATGTTCTAGTTTAATAATTTATACTGAAATGAATCAAGGAAGTACTATAGGTGAACTTTTATGGGGATTCAACCTACTCAATGAGGATATAATTGAAAACCAAGTATAAAAATATAAAATAGATTTCAAACTATGGATTTTTGTTAAAAAAATTCAATTTCAAAAAAAAAATTCCAATGGATATTTTTCATTGTAACCAATAAAATAATGTTTATATTATAAATTTCAAAATATATATGTGATTGAAAATTGTAATTCAAACTACCATTAATAATGTAAAATGGTAATTAACATGGATATTAGATAGTAGGTTTTCTTCAAATAAGATTGGTGATTTGAAGTTGTGGAAAATTATAAAATATGAAAAATAAGTATTTTTGATTTTTAAAGATGATATGTTTCTATGAATAAACGGAATTGAATTTTCAATCATTGGAAATGAATGATTGAAATAAATAATTTCCTTATTTATTATGTACTAAAAATATGTTTAATGTTATGAAGTTCTTTTGTGATGGTAAATATGTATTTTTACAAATATATGGATCTATTGGAAAAATGTCTAAATATGGGATGTTTTAACAGTAAGACATTGAACAAATGGCAATCTATTTTAGTTTAGAGATACAAAAAGTTCATGTCATCTAAGAATGAAGGAATAATATCATCTATGGAATACAGGTCATAGTAATATATATCTGTGGAATATAAATAATATAAAAAATATAGATAGTATTGGTGATCAGTATTATAATATTAGTTAACGTTGTTAGCGATTTTCAATATTTAAGAAATTAAATATGTAAAATTCATTTCATAAGATGGTGGATACCTATACAACCAATATATTAGAACATATTCATTTAACATATATGGGCCCAAAATAATGTGATCAAATGATGATTATATGTACTTTATTTCAAATATAGATGATATTAATAATATAACATGTATTATGTTTTTTAAACATAAATAAAATCCTCTAAAAATGTTTAGTTATTTTAAAAAAAGGGATAGTTTTTTTAATATCTCCCGAAGTTGGTTCGATCTGATAAAGGATATTAATAAACCAATTGGATGTTTAAATATTATCCTGAAAATATTGGAAAATATTTTGAAATTGGTACACAATACACACAATAACAGATTTTTTTATAGAAATAATCAAATTTTGGTTAATATTTCTCAAACTACAATGACATTACATTATACTTCATAAATATATTAATGAATAACTCTTGGATATGTAGTTAAAATTCAGATTTATTTCTTCTTTGTTGAAAAAAACTAAAATTAATCCCTATGAGATATATTATAATAAAATCACATTATTTTAATACTTTAGAGTGTTTGGAAATCCCTGAAATATTAAATCCATAGTTTAATGTGTTTTTAATTTATTTCAAATATATATTGATATTATTTTGGTTGGATCTGCTCTTAAAGGTAAATGATACACTTGTTATAACCAGAAATGTGGAATGATTTTCTACATTACTCATGTAAGAGTATTATAACATTCATAGAGAAATAATTAAAATTTCACTATAGATATAAGATAAAGTGAAGATAATGTTATTATTGGTAACAACCATAATAAAGTACCTACCAGATGTGATGACATAAATGATTCATAAATTAAAGTTATTTATTATTCCAATTCAGTTGTTGAGTAATAAATTTGTTTATATCATCCAATAATAACAAAGAAAGTGGAATTTAAAAAGGTTAATAGAGATCAAAGAAATCATTTTTAAACCACAAAAACATCAAATATTGTTTCACATACCTCTTTATATTAATAGGTTTATCCAAGTGTTTTGGAATAATATTTATAGAATCAAGAGTGGATTGATGTACTCATTATAAATTAGATTATGTTGAATAATCTGAACCATTATAAAATTTACCCAACCCAAAAGATACGAATTTGATTTGATAATAGTGGGTTTTCTAGAAAATTATGAATGGAAAATGAGAGGAGATAAAAAACGAAGAATTACTATTTTTTATAAAGTTATAAGGGGTTATAGGAACTAACTCTGATGATAACTTTTCTATAGTAGTAAGAATTTAAACAATTTGAATTATTCTATATATTTTTTACAAATGGTATATAAGATTTTCCATATGGATGTCAAACCAGATTCTCTCAATGGATATCTGGATAAATATATATATATTATGTTTCCATGTGGAATCTTGCTTTGTAAAGTTAAAATAATTGATTTCATGTTAAATAAGTATTAATATGTGATGAAGAAATCCCCAAGATCTTGGTCTAATAAATTTAATTCATTCTTGGTGAATATTAATTTCCAAAATTGGGTATTTTATTACCACATCTACATAAAATGTTATTTGAAGGTTTCATAATGTTGATTCTTCATGTTGATGATATCATATTAAAAAAGAATGATAATGAAATGTGTGAAATGTTTTCTAAGATATAAAAATGTAATTTAAATTTTATATTCTATATGAATAAAATTATTTTATTAGATTAAAAATATTCCAATTGAAATCGTATATTTTTATTTCGCGATAGATGTTTACTGAGGATCTTAAAATGAAATTTGTAATTGAAGATTCAAAGCTGGATTCAACACACAATTATGTGGGAATTATGTTGTAAAAAGATGTTCACTAAAAAATGGTTTATCTTAATGAATTTATGATGTTAATGGGAAACCTATTATGTTTAAATGTTTGAAGGGCATATTTTCAATATATTTTTACTCTTTATGAAAGATATCGATGTTTTCTTAATGACTATATTCATGAATATGTAAACCGAATTCTAAGATATATTAATGTTATAATTGATTTCGGGTCAAAATATGATAGAATGGGACTAACTAAATATTTTTGTTACATAGATATTGATTGGGAAGGGAACTTCGATGATAGATAATTCAAATCATATGATTTTTTCATTTAGGGGAAATATGTGCATGTTTGATTAAAAATAAAATAATCGACTCTTAGCATTGACGAAACTCAATATGTATCTATAATTAATTTTTCAAAATAATAAATATAAATAATGAAGAAGATGTAAGATTTTTGTGTTTATTTAATTATTCCATATAAATTACGTAGTGGTAATAAATTTTATTTCAATCTCATTTAGAATCCAAATGAAAACATCATATTTAATAACATTAATATTAAATATTACATCATTCAATATGATGGTAGAATTTTAACTAATGTTTTGGATTTTTCTTAGAACAGAAGAGGTAGAAAATATCGTCCATAATTCATTACATAATGAATCATTTAATAAGTTATGGTTCGGTTTTCAACCAAAATTTATGTATGGATAATTTATGTTTTTAGACACCCCTATAAACTATTATTTGAATCATATTGTAAAAGATGCAGAAAATAAGTGAAATAAATATGTCTATTGATATGTGATTTAGCATTAATAGGATAATATATATTTGTGACGAGTTATTCAATGGATTTGGTTGTGATGGAACTATATGTGAACTATTTTAATAGTTTTTACAATTGGATTTTTGAACTTTATCTTTACCTGTTTAACATTTTTTTATGATGTTTTTTTAGTTGTGGGATAAGATTAAAAAAACAAAATCAGTGATTCGATGGATTTTTTGGTTCATTAAATAATAATTACTAATACATGTTTCCAAAAACAATATTAAAATTATTATATAGTTATCTATTTACTGAGTTTTAGCATTTAAAATATTTTTTAAATTGTGTATAATAACATGAAAGGGGAAATTATAGTGATAAACTGGTTTTTCATTTTTACTAATATAATGAATAAGTTGGATGAAAGAATAATTTTTAATAGAGTTGTTTTTTATTGATATTATATTAAAATCCCTTAATTGATTTTTGATTTATTTAGGAGTTTTCTATATAGAATATTCTATATACCTATGGATTAATCCAATGGATGGATAATTTTGAGTTCCTTGGACCGAGATAATTAGATAGAATGTTGGAAAAAAATATTCTAATTTATTCATTTTTCCATCATACAAATTTGATCATATAAATAAAATTAATTAATAATTTTATAATCCATACAGTTCTAAATATATTGTACAATTCATGTTATTCACTATTTATGCTATATTTTTTAAATGGAAGGTATTGAAGGCTTGTGGATTTTCTTGATATAGTCTTCTAGAAAAAGGTAACTATAAATCGTGTTGGTTGAAAATGATTATCACATTGAAAATTGAATGTGTAAGATTACATGGTAATACATATCTAATTAATTTCATTGGATATATTTTTCATGAAGGGGAATCGAATAGTCAATTCCAAGTGATTCCATAAAAAATGTTCTGGGAGAAGTAATAAGTATAGGAAAAATATAGTGTGTTTTTAGAACAAAAATAGTTAATTTTTAGGAATGATTTATAGTTTTATAAAATAAATAGGTTACTACTTATATGATAAATAAAAAGGTTTGATATTCTTCTTGTTAGACGAACCATTACTAGATAGAGCAGTTCCAACAAAGAATAATTAGATAAACAGTAGATATTAGTTATGTTGTTTTTTAAAAGACATTAATTGTTATAATGGTAAATTTTTTGTCCATAAGACCAATAATAATTAAATATAATTCCTGTTTCTATACGAGATATTAGGGAGTTCAAAGTAGAATTTAGATTCTATGTTTTTAGAAAATTATTTACAATGTTTGTTTACATAGGCCAGTGGATGTTTAAAGGCTATTAAATGATGAATGTGTTAAGAATACTATTATAAATTTGAGAAGGATAGTTGAATTGATGATCACCCTCATCCCATGGTTATTGAATATGAAATTCATATATTAAGTGGAGCTTAGTGTTTCCTTCATGTTGATGGTATTGTGTGTGGTTTTTAAAAATTAATGTGTTGACTGAGGAGTAAATGATATCACAAATCAATCATTAGTTGCAGTGACACTAGAAATATGGTTTTAGATAGAGATAACTAATGAAGAGTATCAAAAATATATAATATAATATAGAGAATCATATAGATAAGTAACTAGACCTAGGTTCCTATCTAGATTTTATGGAATGGAGTGGAGTAGATATACAGGTATCAGAGAGGGAATTTCATTATTATTGTTGTATATGAAATTAAAGGTAATATGAATGTGTGGAAAAAGATAAAATAGAATATAGAAATTATTAAAACCTATTGGTGTAGGTTATTATTATTATTTTGAAAATTATATTATGAAATTATCTATGTGAGGATTAAATGAACTGAAAAAATACTATAGTCTTGTGCATGTGAAGGGTTTTCATGGCATATTGTAACCAAAAATGATTATTTTCTTGTAGATGTTTGGTCACTGTTTATCTCTGAACCATTTAGTTGATTGGAAACAATTATTGAGTAGTAAACATTTTAAATTATTGTATTTTTTAGGACATAACCATGAGTTACATTTTATTTAGAGTCATTTTCTCAATAACCATAGGTAATGACTGTTTTAAATTAGAAAACATAAAAAATCATATATATATAATTAACCCTTATTGATGAAAAAAATTATAACATATGCTTTACATTTTGGGATGAAAATTGCATTAAAGGGGAAGTAGTAAGAGACAAAGTGAGGCTTATACATAAGTTCTTCCTTTTACTACCCTGAATAAATACTCCAAAATCTAGGGGAAAAATAATATTTAAATTTATAGATTTAATATTGATAAATGTTACTTGATATTGTCCATATAAAACCTATGAAAAAAAACTAAATATTTGGATCACTTACATACCCAATGACCTTTTATGTTTAGACACTACTACAACTTGTCCTTTTATCAACACAAAAAACAGACATTAGCAGTGCTAGAAAAGAACTGTTAATGTCGGCGTAGATAAAGGGGGGGGGGGTCCCCTCTATCAGCACTCCAAGAAGAGGTGATAATGGAAACCTTTATCAGCCTTAAAAAAAGCGTTGATAAAGGACCCCCTTTATCAGTGCTTTTTTTAATGCTGATAATGGTAGCCTATAAGAGCGCTTTTAGGAGCACTGATAAAGGGGGTCCTTTATGAGCACTCTTTTATCATGGTTAAAGGTGTCCATTATTATGTCTCAAAAAAGAACTGATAAAGGCACATTCCCCTACACCTGTAAAATAGAACCTACGCATCTCCACACCTGTACAAACTAGAATACCTTCACAAAATAGCACATGCACCCCTGCACAAAATAGCACCCGCACACAATATTTTTACAGACAATGGTATATAAATTTACTTAACATCATGAATACAAAAAACACACTGCTATATACATTTCAAACATTGTTTTACATGGTTACAATTAAAATTATTCAACAATAGTTATGAAAATTCATGTGACATCCACTGATATCCGTGATCCACTCTCAAAAATTGTCGTCCATGGTATTTATTTCCCAACAAAGCATCCGAACTCAAAGAAAAAAAATAACCTATATAAGAGAACAAATATTATGTTAGTAATACAGTAATGAAATAAATAAAATCATTAATATGAAAGAATACATTAATATGGAATTGTGAAACTAAAATATGAAATTTTAAACTCAAATGTTTTCAATCTGATAACAATGATTGGGAATAACATAAAATCAATTTGTTTTTGGATGATTTATCTCATTTAATAAATACTGATTCTTTATCTAATAAAAAGATTTATTGCTCACACCGTGAATTGGATTGAGGTGAGGTCTATTTGTACACGTCAAAAATGACTAATTCATCGTTTCCCTAAAGTATCAAAACAATCCGAATGCATTTGCTCGGTTTGTCGTATGTCACTTGTGTTGTTTTCTAACGTTTCTGTCAATTTGAAAATGATATCAGACACTTTTAGTCATTCCGGTCACACCGTACATCGAATTGAGGTGCTTTCAATTCGTACACATAACAAATGACTCATGAATCGTTGTCCTAAGGTATCAAAACAATCCGAACACGTTTTCTTGGTTTTTCATATGTCACTTGTGTTGTTTTATTAAGTTTATGTCAATTTGAAACTGATATCAAACACTTTTAGCCATTCCGGTCACACCGTGCATCGGATTGAGGTGTGGTCTATTAGTACACATCAAAAATGACACATGGATCATTGTAATAAAGTATCAAAACAATAATAATGTGTTTGATCTGCATTCCGTGTTTCAGTTGTGTTGTTTTCTAAAGTTTATGTCAATTTCAAGCTGATATCAGACACTTTTATCCATACCGATCCCACTGTGCGTCGGATTGTGGTGAGGTCAATTCGTACATGTCACAAATGACTCATGGATCATTGTAATAAATTATCAAAACAATCCAAATGCATTAACTTGGTATTCCTCATGTCATTTGTGCTGTTTTCTAATGTTAATGTCAATTTCAAACTGATATTAGACACTTTTAGCCACGTCAGTCGCACTGTGCGTCAGATTGAGGTGAGTTCGATTCTTACACGTCAAAAATGACACATGGATCATTTTCCTAAAATATGAATACAATCCGAAAATGTTTTCTCAGTTTTTCATATGTCACTTCTGTTGTTTTCTAATGTTTATGTCAATTTGAAACTGATATCAGACACTTTTAGCCATACTGGTCACACCGTGCATCAGATTGAGGTGAGGTCAATTTTTACACGTCACAAATGACTCATGGATCGTTTTTCTAAAGTATCAAAACTATAAGAACACGTTTTTTGGTTTTTCATATGTCAGTTGTGTTGTTTTCTAAAGTTTATGTCAATTTTAAACTAATATCAGACACTTTTAGCCATAGCAGTCACACCGTGCGTCAGATTGAGGTTCGGTCAATTTTTACACGTCAAGAATGACTCATGGATCACATTCATAAAGTATCAAAAAAATCTGAACGTGATTTCACATTATTCTATATGCCAGTAGTGTTGTTTTCAAATCTTTATGTCAATTTCAAACTAATATCAAACACTTTTAGCAATACCAGTCACACCGTGCGTCGGATTGAGGTACGGTCGACTCATACATGACACAAATGACGCATGGATCATTTTCCTAAAGTATCATAACAATCCTGAAGCATTTTCAAAGTATTCTGTATGCCATTTGGGTTGTTTTCTAATGTTAATGTCAATTTCAAAATGATATCAGGCACTTTTAGCCATGCTAGTCACACCCTATGTCGGATTGTGGAATGTTCAATTCGTACACAACCCAAATGACTCATAGATCGTTGTCCTAAAGTATCAACACAATACGAATGTGTTTTATCAGTTTTCCATATGTCAATTGTGTTTTTTTCAAAAGATTATGTCAATTTGAAACTGATATCCGGCACTTTTAGCCATATCAGTCACACCGTGCATCGGATTGAGGTGTGTTCTATTCGTACACATCACAAATGACTCATGGATCGTTTTCCTAAAGTATCAAAACAATCTGAATGCGTTTTCTCAGTTCTTTTATGTCACTTGTGTGGTTTTCTAAAGTATATGTCAATTTGAAATTGATATCAGACACTTTTCGCCATACCGTTCACACCGTGAGTCGGATTGTGGTGCGGTCAATTCTTACACGTCACAAATGAATCATGGATCGGTTTACTAAAGTATCAAAACAACTTGAAGGCGTTTTATTAGTATTCCATATGTCAATACTATTGTTTTCTAATGTTTATGCCAATTTCAACCTGATATTAGACACTTTTAGCCATACCGGTCACACCGTGCATCAGATTGAGGTTTTGTCGATTCTTACATGTCACAAATGACTCATTGGTTGTTGTCTGAAAGTATCAAAACAATCCGAATGCATTTTCTTAATATTCTGTATGTCAATCTCAAACTGATATCAGACACTTTTAGCCATACTGGTCACACCGTGCGTCGGATTGAGGTGCAGTCGATTCGTACTTGTCAAAAATGACTCAATGGTCATTTTCCTAATGTATCAAAACAATCCAAACACATTTTCTCAGTCTTCTATATGTCAGTAGTTTTTTTTCTAAAGTTTATGTCAATTTCAAACTGATATCAGACACTTTTAGACATACTGGTCACACTGTGTGTCAGATTGAGGTGTGGTCGATTCGTACACGTCACTAATGACTCATGGATCATTTTCCTTATGTATAAAAATAATCCGAATGATTTTTATTGGTTTTTCGTATGTCACTTGTGTTGTTCTATAAAGTTTATGTCAATTTGAAACTGATATCAGACACTTTTAGCCATACCTATCACACTGTGCATCAGATTGTGGTGAGGTCAATTCATACGCATCACAAATGACTCATGGATCGTTTTACTAATGTATAATAACAATCCTAATGCGTTTTCTCAGTATTCCGTATGTTAGTAGTGTTGTTTTCTAACTTTTATGTCAACTTCAAACTCATATTAGACAGTTTTAGCTATAACGGTCACACCGTACATCTGATTGAGTTGTGATCGATTCGTACATGTCTCAAATGACTCATGTATCGTTTTCCTAATGTATCAGAACAATACGAATGTGTTTTCTCAGTATTCCATATGTCAGTAGTGTTGTTTTCTAATGTTTATGTCAATTTCAAACTTATATCAGAAAATTTAAGCCATACTGGTCACACTGTGCGTCGGATTGAGGTGCAGAAAATTCATACACATCAAAAATGACTCATGGATCGTTTTCCTAAAGTATCAAAACAATAATAATGTTTTTTCTTAGTATTCTGTATGTCATTTGTGTTGTTTTCTAACGTTACTGTCAATTTCAAACTGATATCAGACACATTTAGCCATGTCGGTCACACCGTGCGTCGGATTGAGGTGAGGTCAATTCATACACGTCACAAATTACTCATGGATCGTTTTCCTAAAGTATCAAAACAATCCGAATGCGTTTTCTTGGTTTTTCGTATGTCACTTGTGATGTTTTCTTAAGTTTATGTCAATTTGAAACTGATATCTAACACTTTTATCCATACCAGTCACACTGTGCATTGGATTGAAGTGTGGTCAATTTTTACACGTAAAAAATGACTCACAGATCGTTTTCCTAAAGTATCAAAACAATCCAAATGCATTTTCATGGTATTCCATATGTCATTTTTGTTGTTTTCTAAATTTAATGTCAATTTCAAACTCATATCAGATACTTTTAGCCATGTCTGTCACACCGTGTGTCAGATTGAGGTGCGGTCAATTCGTACACGTCAAAAATGACTCATGGATCATTGTAATAAAGTATCAAAACAATATGAACGTGTTTTCATAGATTTCTGTATGTCACTTGTGTTGTTTTCTAAATTTTATGTCAATTTGAAAATGATATTAGACACTTTTAGCCATACTGGTCACACCGTGCATCTGATTGAGGTGCGGTCAATTCTTACACGTCAAAAATGACTCATAGATCATTTTCCTAAAGTATGAACACGTTTTCATTGTTTTCCATATGTCACTTGTGTTGTTTTCTAAAGTTAATGTCAATTTGAAACTGATATAAGACACTTTTAGCCATTCTGGTCACACTATGTGTCGGATTGAGGTGTGGTCAATTCTTACACGTCCTAAATGACACATTGATCATTGTCCTAAAGTATCTAAACAATACGAATGCATTTTCTCAGTATTCTGTATGTCATTAATGTTGTTTTCTAAAGTTTATGTCAATTTCAAACTGATATCAGACACTTTTAGCCATATCGGTCACACCGTGCGTCAGATTGAGGTGTGGTCGAATCCTACATGTCAAAAATAACTCATGGATCATTTTACTAAAGTATCAAAACAATATGAATGAATTTTCTCAGCATTCTGTATTTCATTTTTGATGTTTTCTAATGTTAATGTCAATTTCAAACTAATATCAGACACTTTTATCCATGTTGGTCACACTGTGCGTCGGATTGAGGGGAAGCCAATTCATAAACATCACAAATGACTAATGTATTGTTTTCCTACAGTATCAAAACAATACTAATGCATTTTATCATTTTTGCATATGTCACTTCATGTTTTTTTTCTGAAGTTTATGTCAATATGTAACTAATATCAGACACTTTTATCCATACCCGTCACATCGTGCCTCATAATGAGGTGTGGTCAATTCATACACATCAAAAATGACTCATATATCTTTGTACTAAAGTGTCAAAATAATTCGAACATGTTTTCTTGGTTTTATGTATGTCAGTTGTGTTGTTTTCTAATGTTTATGTCAATTTGAAACTAATATCAGACACTTTTATCCATACTGGTCACACCATTTGTCAGATTGAGGTAATGTATATTTGTAGACATAAAAAATGACTCGTGGATTGTTGTCGTAATGTATCAGATCAATCCGAACATGTTTGCTCAGTATTCCGTATGTCAGTAGTGTTTTTTTCTAAAGTTTTGGTCAATTTAAAACTGATATCAGACAGTTTTAGCCATACCAGTCACACTATGTGTCGGATTTATGTGAGGTCGATTCGTACACTTCACAAATGACTCATGGATCATTTTCCTAAAGTATCAAACCAATCTGAACATGTTTTCTTGGTATTAAATATGTCATTTGTGTTGTTTTCTAATGTTTTTTCAATTTCAAACTAATATCTGACACTTTTAGCCATGTCGGTCACACTGTGTGTCGGATTAAGGTGCAGTCGATTTTTAAACGTCACAAATGACTCATGGACCGTTTTTATAAAGTATAAAAACAATCTGAATTCATTTTCTTGGTATTATGTATGTTAGTTTTGTTGTTTTCTAAAGTTTAGGTCAATTTGAAACTGATATCAGACTCTTTTAGCCATGCTGGTCACACTGTGCATCAGATTGAGGTCTGGTCAATTCTTAAATGTCACAAATGACTCATGGTTCATTGTCCTAGAGTAAGAAAATAATCTGAACGAATTTGCTCGGTTTCTGTATGTCTCTTGTATTGTTATCTAAAGTGAATGTTAATTTCAAACTAAGTTGTAGGAATTCTTTAATCTAAGGATATGAACCATAAGAAAGGGTGATCATAGATGTTCAATAAGAGTAATAAAGGGCGATATCAATGACCATATAAAGATAACATAATTATTAGGAAATCACCTTCACTGTCCTATTTGAATACATTCTTCCATCAGGTACGCAGCCCATTCCTTTCTAAACACATTTATATCATCTTCTGAATAGTATTTTTTGTGATAGTAATAGTAGTACTGAAAATATATAAATACACAAAGGATTTATAATTATTTTAAATGACATAGTAATTAATTTTAAAAATACCACTTCAGGGATGCTAGTTTTTTCGTGAAATATGATCTCTTTCATAAATTTACAAACATAATAATTACAGTCCATGTTGTTTGTTTGTTTTGAACACTGCAGAAACATCGAGAAAAATAAGTAATTTATTTTGATATGTATTTCGATTGTGATATATAATTATATATACCCATATACTTCTCTATTTTTAGATCTTGTGCTCATTTTCTTCCTTAAGACTGGGATTCATTCTAGGCTTTAGAAGATATTCATACACCGCCCTGTCATAACTGAATCCTCATTTAAAGATAATATAAATTATATAACTACATATTTAGTTATAAAATATTAGATCTAGTGTATTATGAATTGAAAATCTCCGTCATGTGTGGTGGGTTTGTTGGATATCCATGCAGTGAATCCAGAAAATAAATATTTGGAGTATCCAAATTGACTGCAATGAGCATCTAATGGTCAATAAAAACACAAAAAGGAATAAGTACTGATAGAAATGAAAATATAATTGATATGATTAAAATTTAAAGATTTACCCCTGCACCGTTGGTATTAAAAAGAGTCTTTTAGACTTAATTCTATTCTGAAATGTTTTGAGCGGATTTGACATTAATTCAGCCTGAAAATCAGAATCTATTTCTTATCGTTGTGTAGAAATGGTGCGAGGAATAACGAGTCCAAATTTTTATTCATGGGGAAATCCCTTCAATTATTTTTCATATATACTCATATGGAAAATATGAAATGTATTTATCCATAACTATCATAGTATATCAACTTCTGTAAAATCAAATTCTGAAAACATACCTCATATATACATTTATAACTGAGGTGCCTAGCCAATCGTATGTGATGATTTCAGCAACAACAATAACACAAACGAAATCTAATGTTTCCTCTCCGTACATATATTTTTCACAAATAATTTTCTGACTCTTGATGCCTTTCATTTTCGTATCCACATGAGCTTGCAAAGATATTAAATGTGGATATAGAACAGGTGGGGTGAACGTGCTCTCAGTAGATTGTTTTGCTTGGATGGATGATCCTTTTGAGCCGCTCTATCATTTTAGCTCCTCCATTTTATCCTTCTATAATAAAATTCACCGGCTCAATCATTTTCTAATTTAATGTTAATGGTTCTGCTTGAAAAATGAATTGGAAATGAATACCTGTTGGTCGACACGTTTTTTTACAAGATTCAATAGCCATGCAACGAATGTTACAACTTTTTCCACTGTATGAATGTCGTCATCATTATTTGGCACGAGTAGCTCGACGCTCAGCTCATGAGATACATTAATCGACACATTGAAATGACCTGTTGGAAGTGGTCTAGAGTGTATCGTTTCATTCTACATATTGAACACCATAGCCCTCTCTACAAGGTGATGGGTGGGAGTTGATAGATATAAATCAAAATCATTTTCACCCTGTAGAATAACATTAAAAGAAAGGTATCACTGTCTACGTGATTTAACGTTCACAGAAACGAATATTATAACATTGATTACCTCAGTTAAGTCATGTCTTTGAGGGGAATGTCTCACCTCAAAGATGGTGGGGGGGAATCTTCTCGTCTGGGTTGTTCTTGAGTTGTTTGTTCCCTTCGCCTCTCCTCCATCAATGTTTCTAGCATCTCTCCCTGACATTGGAATTTTTATTCAAGGGTAGCTACTATATCTCTCCTTACATGCAATTCTTTAGTTTGTTGATCCTCTTGGTTTCTTCTGAAAAAATTCCTGGGGTGTCACCCCAAAACCCACACCTCTGACGCGGCCATACTGTTCTCACTGTTTCAAGGCCACTAAATGTATGTCTGCATCTAGTGCGGGTGTTGTATATTCATGTGACCATGTCAAATAAAAATTGTGGAAAAACAAGTAATCAAAGTTATGTAATAGTGTTTTAAATAAATAAAAGTTTATATTATGTCATACATACACATGTTTCCCACAATTTTTGTGTGTTTTTGTCTACCAGTTTCCCATCTTTATTAACACGAGCCTCATTTCATAGAACATGGCGTGGAATGGAAGTGGCTTGAGATTTTTATTCATCAATCTGCATATAAACAAGGAAACATGGTTATAGTGTTGTTTTATGTTACATAAAAGTATTATAGTACTTTTAAAATAAGTACCAATTGTTTTTCAATTGAAGTGTACCTTAGCCTTGCTTTATGGTAGGGGTATGCTGGTTTTTCTGCCCATTCTTTATTTTCAGCACTCGGTTGATGTTTCATAAATAAAAAACTATCAATCAACGTGATGAATAAAAGAAACATTAAACAAATTGTAACCAAACACAATGTACCTGAAAAGTCTGTTCTGCACGACGGTTTCAAAACTCATCCCACGCTCCTTGGGATATCAAGTGTGCATAAGGAGGAGGTGGGTGCAGCTTGATTTTTCCTTCAAAATCTTTCAGATGATGTTTCGTTAAAATGGTGTGAAAAACTCTATAAACCCTTACTTCCTGTCTTAATACATATAATTTGTGCGAAACATCTACAATAAATGCACTCTGTAAGAGATGGTGAAGAGTCAATCAATATTTCAATATTTTATTATATTTTATTTTAATAAATTAAATAAATGATATCATAATATAACTTTAATATCTTCCCATATTAATGTTTTTAGCCGGATGACAACATGGTGCCCCGACTCTACATCAATCGGCACACGTTGTTGAGTGACAATTCCAATGTAGTTACGAAACATAGCATTGTTGGGGTTTACATACTAGCCTCATTTATTCCATCCCACAATGCCTTTTTCTTTTACCATAAGTATTTTGGCTAAAATATTCAATCTACGACTCACCTGTTTTTTTTTGTGTCGTTGAGGTTTCATCCCCTACAATTTCTTGGTTTCTGAATCATCATTATATTTCTCTGAAGCACTAGCATCAGCACTGGGACATGCAACAATATGTTGAGAAACCTGTTGTACCTCAGCAGTGGGACCAACTGCACTAGGATGAGAGAGCTATTTTACCTTAGCAGTGGGACCAGCTGCAATAGGTTGAGAGACCTGTTGTTTCTCGGGATTGGGTGCATCAGCAGATGAAGAATTCATTATCTGCAGAACTGGATTAACATTTAATTTAGATCACATAAAAGCAAAAATGAATAGATAATAACATAATGTAACACAATCTATATTACAATAAGAAGATAAACTGATTATTGAACTCTATTTTTCCTAAAGACTGAAGGTAGTTGACCCCTCTATCATCTATCCATATCCCTTCATTGTGGTCTCCTCTGAAAAACAAAACGTCATCTATATTGGGACCACTGTGAAATGCTTGCGAAGTCCCAATTAAAGGGTCATATTTCATTGAATTTATATCTGATCCTTCAGCTGTTTTGGTCAATAACATAACGATTGACCAGTTTTGATTTGCAGGATCTGAAACATAAAATACTTGCACTAGATGTGATGCCATTATAAATGGTTCCTCTTTCTCCCCTTCCTTACTAAAATAAACTTTCACAAATCCCAA
Organism: Viscum album; assembly: GCA_963277665.1. NCBI lineage: Eukaryota > Viridiplantae > Streptophyta > Magnoliopsida > Santalales > Viscaceae > Viscum > Viscum album. The sequence continues at coordinate 1,771,350,638 of OY728146.1, read as the reverse complement.
ATCATCTATTTTAACATCATTTCTATTATCAACCCACTTGTATTAAAATATCAGAACTTGAAATTCAGTATAATCTAAATCCCATATTTGTTTGATGATGCCAAAGTATGGCATATTCTAAAAATTGGATTTCTGTCCTTAGCACCGGAAACGTGCATCACTTTAGCCACAAGTGTAACCCCACTACTCTACATGGTACTGTCTTCATTGTATAAAATTTATAACCATTAACTACATAAGCATTGTAAGATAATGCATACACACTTGGTCCTCTGGTTATCCATCGATGTCATTCTGAAATTGATTCTGTATTTTTATCTGACTTCTTAAAAATATGATCTCGAAACCATTGTATAAATTGTCTATTATGTATATTTGATATCCATTTTTCATCCCTAGATGGATTAAAATTCCTAATAATTTCTTTGTGGATTTCAACTTGTGGGTCATCGTCAAAACTGTTATTCAAAACATAAAGGTGGGCTTGATCCCCATCTGTAATATTGATTGTAACAACTTGCCTTCCAGAAATTCCTTCACCCTCATGCCACCTAGTGTGTCGAGAATTTATTAGGCCAATGATTTCCACACCAGAAAAGTATTAGGTACATAATTCAACAGCTTCTTCAACAATATATCGCTCTGCAACACAACCCTTTGGCCGACTTCAATTTTTGACATACCCTTTCAAAATATTCATATACCATTCAATGTGGTACATCCATCTGTAATGTATAGGGCCAAATAGTCAAATATCTCTCACCAAGTGGACCATCAAATAATCAATCATATCAAAAAATTAAGGTGGGAAGAACATTTCTAATTCACACAATATGATGGAAGTTTCTCTTTTCATAGTCAGAAATTTCTCCAGGTTTATAACTTTGATGCTTATAGCTTTGATGAAGAAACACAGTATCGTTAATGTATTGAAGACATTCTTGGGAAAAATGCAATGTAATGCAATTGGAATGAGATCCTTCATCAAAACATGATAGTCATGTTATTTCAGACCTAATAACTTCAAGGCTCTCAATGACACGAGGTTACTGATATATGAAGAATACCCCTATGGAAAACTTAAGTCATTCAAGACATTTCAAAACTGATATCTCTCCTGCGTGGAAAGATTGTAAGCCATAGGAGGATGAAATGTTCGTTTTTCACCCTTCACTGGTGCCAACTCTTCTCGTTTTCCCATCTCAAACATGTCTAACCTAGCCTTAAATTCATCTTTTATTTTGCCAGATGTATTTAGTAATGTGATGATTACACTATCAAATACATTTTTTTCTACATGCATAACATCAAGAAAATGTCTGACATACAGAAAATTCCAGTATTGTAATTAAAAAAACTGATCTCTTTTTACAAAAGATTTTCGTAAGGTTTTTAAAGATGTTTTACCAAAGTTGTGTCCACATTTTTAACTTTCTCAAACAATTGATCGACTGTTAGTGGAGACAGTTTTGTACGTTCTTCTGAACTTCTATTGAATGATGTCGTCCGAGAACGGTACTTATGTCGTTGTGTTATAAGTCTACGATGTCCTAGAAACACTATTTTTATGAATGTTTAAACCTAATTGATTGTGTACCTTGTTCGCAAACGGTACACCGTTAAGTTCCTTTAATGCTATATCCTGACAAATTTCCACAAGCAGGGATGTCATTTATCGTCCCGTACAACATGGCTCTCAATGTGAAATATTTATTTCAATAACCATATATAATGTAACACCTAAATCCCATAATAATTTCAAATCATCGATCAATGGATCTAAATAAACATCAATATCATTACCTGGTTGTTTTGGGCCTGATATAAGTATGGAAAATATGATGTGTTTTCGTTTGATGCATAACCACGGTGGTATGTAATAATTCATCAACGTAACCAGCCACTGTGACTGTTGCTTTGAAAACCAAACAGATTCACTCCATCTGTAGATAATGCAAGATGAAGGTTTCTCGACTCGTTTACAAATTCAGGATACTGATGATCAATTCTCTTCCACTGAGGAGAGTATGCCTGGGGACGTAGTATCCCATCATTAATTCTTGTATCTGCATTCAATTTTAATTGTTTTGTAGTCTCCTCACTTCAATATAGGTGCCTAAACCTTGGAATTATTGGAAAGTACCATACAACGTTAGTAGGGCTGGATTCATCTTTCCGTTATCGAGAAGCACCACACTTTGGTCATTCTTTATGTTATTTTTGGTCCTTGTGAAATAGTATACAGTCATTCGGGCAGGCGTGTATTCTTTCAGAGATCATACCCATCGAGCGTATCATTCCTTTGGAATCGTATATTTGGATCGGGAGCTCATTGTCTTCCGAGAGCATGTCATTCATGAGAGCAAGTAGTTTTGTAAAACTGGCGTCCCTCCACCCATTGTATGATTTCAAATTATATAGCTTCAGTACGGCTGACAATTCTGTATATTTAGTGCTACCATCATACAATGGCATCTTTGCACAACTTTTTAACTTCTCAAACAATTTTGGGAAATCACGAAGTTCATCTTCAATGGTCCTTGTCATTTCCCCAATACGATCTTCATCATCATTCACATCTGTAATCACATCCTCCATATGGTCATATTTCATTTTTCATGTTTGTAATCATATCAGATAATCCATAAAATGCAGTGTCATCCCATCCACTACCTATATTCATTGTTTCCCCGTGTTTATTCCAACATGTATAACTCTGATCTATTCCATGATAGATCAAGTGTTCTTCCAACTCCTCTGGACTAATTTGTTTTTAATAGCAACATCTTAATCAAGGACAAAGGATTTGAGAAGGGTCACATGCATGATCTTTCTCATACTTGATAAACTCTTTCACGCCTTCTGCATACTCTTTTTTCAACTGATTGGCATTCATCCATTCTTTATTTATATTCATCCTATTAGGAACCCATAGGATGAGTATATAGGTTAGGGGAGAAAGAATATAATTATAATTTAGATAAAAAACATGATAATTCAAAAATGGTGGGGGGCCTGCTCATTAATAGAAAATCTTGGGTGGTTCTTGGGATTCATCCAATCACTTCCACTCTTCAATCCCCCGGATGAGGGGTGGTTCTTTGAAGTCATTTATAGTTCGTTAGTGAGTTCTTACATCATTCTTCATCCAATACTATTAACCTTTATTTTCCTATGATTTTGGAAGTTTTTAGCTAGGATTTATGTGATGATTTCTCTATATCATTTTCAAATCAATTCAGATGATGTAGATTTTGATTGTATTGGCTAGAGGATATCCTCGTATGATGAACACACCATGTTTTGTGGGGTTTAGTTGGTGGTGTGTTTCCCCATGAGTTGTTAAAAGATTATTCCTAATTATATTAATGTGAATAATAAATTATAAGTTTATATAATTAATTATTTTGGAATTGTGCCTTGAGATTGGGTCACAATCATTGGTACAAGATTAGATAAGGAATGTGTAGTCTTGGTTGAGGATGAGTTGTTCATGGTGAGGGGGTTACACCATTTTTTGAGGTAGGTGGACCCTATAATAAAAAAACATGTTCCAATTTATGCATGATTGTGCATTCATGCATGAGTATATGTGTTTTAGTGAAAGCGATAGAAATAAAGAGCAACCAAGGTAAATAAATAGAGTGTTTTTAATCCACCAAGAGAGAGAGTGAGGGTTCTATTGAGTGTATGTGATTTTATGATAATCCAAAGATTATGTACCCATGGAGTAGTTGTGTTTATGAGAGGATCAGGTTTTGTATGAGATTTTTATAGCCCAGTTAGGTTTTCAAAGGCTATTTGAGTAGGTATTAGAGTCTTAGGCCTAAAGAATATGGATCATATTGTTTTATATATCACGTATGATGAGGAAAACCATATTAAGGATATATAAGAGTCATGGTGTGATAATATCAGGTGAGATATAGAAATGGGGATATATATATAAACCAAATAGAGCACACAACAAAACAATGAGGATCTATATGCATAAAACATAAAGAATACATAAACATGATCCATATACAACGTCAACTGAACAAAATAGAAAATAAAAATAGAGATAGAATAAATCAGAACCTGACCAGATATCCTTGTTTCCTTGGGGTTACCACAAACTATAAGACAAAGCTTCTTTAAAGGAAAACTAAACAAGAAACCCAAACCTAAAAATAACTTGGGTCTACTGATGGTAAGTGTCCCATGTAGGGTGTGAGCATAAAACAAATTAGTAGGTAAGCACCACAAAATCAATACATTACCTTTCCTGAAATAATACAAAAATCGAAGTTTGAAATACATTTATAAAATAGTTTTTTATCACTTTAAAAAACAGACACATTTTTTTAGAAAATCCATTTTCAAAACAAATCATGACTTCCCTTTTTTAAATAGATATGTAGTTTAAAAATAGAATTCAAAATTCAATATAAGAATCCAAGCAAGGTGATCACAGAGCCATGATGAAATTAATTTAAATAATAAATGTTGAAAAATATGGGAAAATTAGATAACCAAAGTGCAGAAAAATAAAGAAGAACATATAGATAGGTAATCATTAGAATTACCAAAACATACCTAGAAGAAATCCCTAGACTTACTAGGTTCAGACTCACCTGCCGACATATGGTGTACCTCTATAGTAAAAAACCAACATTGATGCTCCATTATAGTAGTATACCAGATAATGAAGAGGCCATAAAATGCATGGTATAAACCAATAACACACATATGACTCTATGGATGTCTTTATCAAGCTACAACACCAACTATGTGGAAAACCTCTCCACAGAGGGACTACCATAGAGGTTGCCATCACATATGAAGTCACACACAAGTTCGAAACCAGGACAATACACCACATGAGCTTCAAAAGAAATTTCCAAAACACCACAAAATACCAATAGATCTTTAAAATTTACAAATCAAACTCCATTTTAAAAACCATGGGGAAAACACCATGTAAGCTCTAAAGATTCCAAATGGGCCTTTACGCCATTTAGAAAACAAACCACACCTCAAGAAGCAAAACATTCCTAGATTTAGTGTACACATTTTAAACTAAATTTGAAATTTGGGATACAAGGATCCATTTTTGAAACATTGGGGTTTTATAAGAACCATTTGAAAGGAGGAGGGATAAGGAAAATAAGAAGGAAAAGAGGGAAATTATTTGAAATCTAGGGTTTAAAGTGATAATCGTTTTATAAATCCATTATCATTTGTGTACGAATCCATATTTTCACCCTATCATATATTAATATTCCTACATCCAATAGTTAACTTATGGAGGCCAAAATAATACAAAAAATTCTAATTAAATAAATGTAAGGGGAATTATTATTGACCACAAGGGTTCACACAATGAACCAAAGCATAAAAGGCACCAAAACACATTCAAAAAGAACAATTCACTTGTAAACCAACAGTAAGTGGGGAGAGCTAATAAACATCAAACAAGTAACCAACCACATATACAACTGTCACACACACAATAATCACACACTAGAATCACGCAAAATCATAATTAATATCAATATTGACAATAAATTCAATCATAATTAATTCATGAAAATTCTATTTTAATAACCTTATGAAGAAGGTCCCGATGGCGGAGGTGAAGGAGGAATCGACAACAGAGGCACCAGAGGCAGCAGAGGCAGCAGAGGCAACTCGGAGGCAGCACGGAGGCTATAGAGGCATCAGAGGTAGCTAAGAGGCAGCAGAGGCAGTGGAGGCAGCGGAGGAGGAGTAAGAGGAGGAAGAGGAGGAGGATGAGGAGTCCACTGTGGAAGACATGGAGCAGGAGGAGCCAAGGTGGATATGAGGCATCAGAGTAGGTGGAGAAGGAGGAGGAGGAAGAGGCGCCAGTGGAGGAGGAGTAGGAGGAGGCCGTTGTTGAGGAGGAAGAGCAGCGACAGACAGGAGGTCGCGATGTAGGAGGATGAGGAAGAGGAGAAGCAGTGATGGAGGAGGAGGAGGAGGAGGATATTTAGGCACTGGAGGGGGAGGGGGAGGTGGCGGCTTCTATGGTGGAGGAGGACAAGGAGGCGGCAGCAGTGGCGGAGAGGCGGCAGCAGCGCAGAGGAGGGCTTCCGCGAAATCTTGATAGGGTGCGGGGAGGAGGAGGAGGGCCCGTTGGATTTTATAAATCCCGTGTGAAACATTATTAGAACTAGTAAAAAGCACTGATAAAGGGGGTATTTATCAGGGCTAAAATGAAAATTTCTGATAAATACCACCTTTATCAGTGCTTTTTAGCGCTGATAAAGGATGGACTTTATCCGCACTTTTATAGTGATGATAAAGAGTGACTTTATCAGCACTAAAAAATGTATAAACTTAAGAATTTCATTATATTTTTATATATTTATTTAAAACTAAATATATATATCTCTATTTATACTTATAAAATTATTTGAATGGTATATATATATATCATTGAAAATATAATAAAATATAAGTTTATTTTTTAAATATAATTTATTTTTAATTATAAGGGTACATTTTTTATAACATATATATTATATGGGTAACATAATGAATTATAATCTATAAATGAACATTATTCAATATGCACATATATATACACGTGTATGATACATTCATTGACCCCAATTCAATGGAAAACACATATATATATGCATGTATGATATTTTCGCTGACCCAAATTCATTGGAAAACACACACATATTCAATAATTTTAATTAAACATATATATTAAAACATATTATATATTTATAAATAAAACTAATAAATTAAATGTAAAGAAATATAATAAATAAATATATTAAATATAATAAATTAATAAATCAAATAAATATAATTAATTCATAAATCTAATAAATATATAATGAATTAATAAATATAATAAATCTTATAAATCTAATAAATATATTTATTATTAATCTTATAATTATTTAATTATATATATATAAATTTATTTATAACTTCTGTTTTTTATTTAAAGTATACAATAAATATTATCAGTGCTATGAAATGTACTGATAAATGTTTCATTTATCAGCACTAAGAAAAGCGCTGATAAAGGGATATTTAAGGAGCTGATAAATGGTTCCTTTAGCAGCGCTAAAAAAGAGCTGATAAAGGTTACACCTTCATTAGTGCTTGTTGTAGCACTGATAAAGGGAACCATTATGGGTGCTTTTTTTTGCACTGATAATGTCCTACACCTTTATCAGTGCTTTTCCATTAGTACGGATAAAGGCAGGCACATTCCTCACCTAGTTTTGTGGTAGTGAGAGTATTATATAATTATAAAAACTCTTATATGATAATACTCATGACTTCAAGTGATCATTTATTTATTATACCATCATTTCCTATTTAATAATAATTCATCAATATACACCATAAACTTATTCACACATGAAACCTTTCTAAACATTGTTCCTTCAACATCATTTTACTTATCAAATGGAAAATGAGCCCTAATAAGGGTGACATCAAATATTTATTATGGGTACTCATATGAATTAACAATTGAATTACATCATTTATCATAAGATGAGAATAAGGACTTGATGACACAATCAAACTGCATGATAGTAACATTACTAAATTCAAACCCATCAAAATGTTGATTGTAAATAAAAAAATGAATAATTATTTTCCATAAGACAAGATTCATATAATTCATCGATCATGATCCATGTGGAAAAAATACTGGAATAATTTATCCATTCTAATCACTTCATAAGCACATTGAAAACATGTGGGTATCTTGGAACATGATTAACATATCACAATTCAAATAAATCTAAAAAATGGAATAAATAGAATTAAATTTTCAAAAATATCATTTCAGATAATTTTAATTTGTTAACTCTACATCTATATCTAATTCATTTGAGATATATTTCATCCCCCCCAGTTATATAATCTATATCTGGATCTCCCTAAATCATTAGATAACTCGATCTCACCCATCATCATATATGTAAATCCCTAAACCTGTAGTTACAGATTCTGTATTAAAACATATTATTAATTTTTTGGTACAAAGGAGAAGAGATAAATACACAGAACAATATACAATTGAGGACCCTTTCTAGTCTAGTTTATGGAGGATTAATGAAAACATAAATTTAAAATTATGACATAAAATATAAATATTTATTTAATTATTCTTGTTTATCTTCTAATTGGCTCTTAAATTATTGTTAGTTATATAGTCACTTGAGTTTATACATCATCAAGGGGTGATCTAAAATCCCAGAAAAATGATGGATAAGAATATGAAACAATGTAACATAGGGTGACTATAATCATATCATCATGACATAGTCACATGATCATAATCATGAGAGGAAATAGTATGAAAAGACTTGGAAAGTGGAAATACATAAAAAACAAACAACTTGTCATTGTTGTTATCTACCACACATAGTTGTGTACAATACTAGAATCTTGATCACACATTATTTCACATTACCTCATGAGATTAATCACATTACCCAATCAATGAGAGTACTGTATAATTCCAGTTTCACCTGTCACGTCATAAGATTCATTTGGAAGTATATTATTCAGGGTGCACCCATCACATCATAACATTTACATTATCTTCCATGCCTTATAGAACATATGGCATACATTAACAAAAAATAACCCATGGAATGACATGGGTTTCACATAATAAAGAATAAATTCAGAAAAATTTGGTTATGATAATAATGGGGGAATAAATTATTTAAATAGAATAATCAATGAAGATTAAAGAAGAAACAATATATGAGAAGTAAAAAAGAGTGCGTTTATTTGAAAGAAGAGTTCTTTTAGAAAACATTTTTTTTTTCATGTACATAATCAGAAAATATTAATATCCCAGAAAAGGTAAAATATTGATGAATAATTAAATTTTAAGTCATATATATATATACTAAAGATTGGGTTGAATGTGTGAAAACCCAAATAAAGAGGGTTGGGTTTGAGATTCCCCCATACCTTGTATCTGAACACATTCTACACTTTAATGACCTATATAATAACATTAGATATTATTAATTAATAATTAAATAATCGTTTATAAATTTATATGGCCCATTATGGTTTCATTATGTTCTTTTATGGGCCTTTAGATGAGTTATAGAGCTTAAAATCAGTGTTCAGGTGTTTTATATTTCATAGTTTTCATAAATGGTTCACTTGTACACATGAATGGTAGTTAATGAAGAAAATGGATAAACACCCAAAACTGATATTACATGTTATTAATGATCTTAAGAGAGTTTAAATTATCTTGTAATGAATTATGTTATGTACCATGTGGATAAATCATTAGTTAAAATTTTATGACGAATGTTTTAGGTTAATTTGGGCGGTTTTTTGGATCCCAGTGTACATGTTTTAGTTTATCAATTCGTATTACAAATAAATGTTTTTACAGAACATAAAAGCAGATAAAAAATAAATATTACAGTCTATTATCAACAATTTAATGATTTCATTGATATATTTGATAGGGTTGAAAGAAAATCGATGTGCATTACACATTATTTGGGTAAATTAACACATCAAGAGAAACAATTTCATTTTTATTAACAAAGGGAGAGCTGGGGAGTATAATGAATAATCTTCCATTACAATGATATCATACCAATATATCAATTGTACTATATTTATAATTTTATTTGAATAATATATGTTGAGGATATGAGATGAAAATAAATGAAATTTGGAAGGTAACTGAATGAAGAGAGAGAGATGAATTACCTCTTTAATCCTCCTATTGTGATCCTCCTTAAGAAACCTTGGTTTGGTATTTTGATGTGAAAAATATATCTCATAAATGGGGGATGGCTACAGAAGAGGTTTTGGAAGAATATGGACATGTCTTGAAGCTTGAGAGGTGTGATGAAATGAGGATGTGAGGGGTGGTATTTAAAGTTGAGGGCATGAAGATTTTCTTAATATTTTAATCATTAGTTTATTAATTTTAGTTAACACATGAAATATTGGTGATTCCATTTCAATGAATATTAATAATATCATGTGACATCTAGAGTTGTGTTCTTACATAACTTATGATGTTAGTAATAGATGATTTAAATTACAATTTATTAATACAGTAAATTAATATAATTTAATATTCACAAAAAAAAAGTATTTCAAAAAAATATAAAAAATTATCATTAACCATATTTCAATGTGGGGTATCCAACAATGAACACCATTTTTGGAATATAGATTTCTAAATATGATAATTTGGTTCATTAAAATCTTCATTTACTTGTAAAATACCGATTTTAAAATATAACTGATTTTATAATACTTTCAATAATCACATAAGGTCTTATAAAATTATTATAAAACCAGAAGAAATAGAATTTTTTATTTATGAGAACATATTTGGAAAATAATTTTTCTTTTAAATCAAATGATTAATTATAATTAATTATTTATGACCAAAAAATACTAATACTTTTACAATGATCATATGTTCACTTATACTATATCTAAATTTTCATTAATCATTCATGGGCTAGGTTATTATTCATAAGCATATTTACTATTCATAGGGTCAAGTTACTCATCACAAGGGTAAACTTCTATTCCTAAGGGTCAAGATACAATTCATAATATAATTTTACTAATCACCAAAACTTATGTTCATCCCATGAGACTCCAAAATAACATAATGAATTCAACCGTGTATATTGATTTTTTGAAATTCAAAACACAGAAGCAGAAAAATTATGTATAATGTTTATGTTATAAAGTTCATAATATATATAGCATGTCATTTAAACACATATTGTTTTCTTTCAAATAAAATTCAGGATTTCAGATTCTCCTCCCTTGAATGAATTTCCACATTGCCTTTCGTTCATTTTTATTATAATTATAAATTTACATATTGATAAATAAGAAAAAATATATTGTTATGTGTAATTATTTAACCAGAATATTCAATGTAAAAAATATCTCAAAAATTTTTCTACAAAATGAAAATGTCATATCTCCAAATTTGTCTAGACCATTTCTCCAAATTGACCATTAATGCCCTGAACCTGTACATTCGGATACAGTACTAAAATATGTTATGTATTTATTTTATATAAAGGATAAAAGACAAATAAATAGTTCATTACACAATTGATGACCTTTTCCAGTATAGGTTTTAGTAAATTATAAAACCCATTGATAAACACTTACAACATAAAACATAAAAATTTATTTAATTCATTTTTCACTTCATTCATATTGGTTCTTGTCTTCTCCATAGAACAAGGAGTCACCTGAGGATATAGATAATAAATATGTGATATTAAATCCCAATAAGAGGATAGACAAGAAAATGAAATAATGCGACATTTTGTGATCATAATAATTATCATCATAAAATTGTCACATGATCATAATTATGAGAGGAAACATTAAGAAATTACATGTAATGTGGCAAGGCATAGAAATCAAACATGATGTCTTAGTAGTTAACTACCTCTCATAGTTGTGAAAGATGCTACCATCATGTTCACACATCATTTCACATTAACTAATGAGATAAATAACTTTAACTAATTCATTAGATCACTATATTATTCTGGGAACACCCAGCACATCATAAAATTGGTATTGCTCTATATAATTCCTAGAACACCATTACATCCTTACATTTACATTATCATGTATTCAACCTAGAACATATATCAAACATGAACGTCAGAAAACCCATGGAATGAAATGGTTTTCAAATAATAAAGAATACGTTCATAAATATTTGGTCCCCAAAATAAATTGAGAATATCATTCTTGACATAGAATAATCAATGATATGTAATGAAGAATGATTTTTTGAGAAGTAAAAGATTGTATGTTTGTTTAAAAGAAATGTTATTTTGGAATACATTAGGTTTGTCATGAACATAAGATGAGGAACATTATACTCCAGAAAAGGTATGATACTGATGAATTTTTTATGGTATATCCATGAAGAGAATGTGGTTGAATGTGTGAAAACCCCAAGAAAGAGGGTTGGGTTTGAGATTTCCCTTTACCTTGTATATCAAACGCTTTCTTCACTTTAATGGATTACATAATCATGTTAGATATTATTAAATAACAATAAAAGAAACTTTAATAAATGGATATGGTTAATTGTAGTTTCATTACGATATTTTATGGTTCTTTGGATGAGTTATTGATTTTAAATTCATTGTTCTGTATTTTTCTTATTCAAAGAATTATGGAATTATTCACTTGTATACATGATTTGATGTTCCTGTAGATTGTGTAAAAAAATTAAAAACTAATATTACATTTTATTAATGATCATACAAGAGTTTAAATTATCTCTTAATGAATTTTGTTATATACCATGTGTATGAATCATTAGATAAAATTTAATGCTTATCGTTTTAGGTTAATTTGGGAGGTTTTTGATCACAAAGAGCATGTATTATTTTATCAATTAGTTTTATGGATAAAACTTGTTTCCCGAACATAAGAGGAGTTACAACATAAATATCACAATATGTTTTCATCTATTTAATTTTTTCAATAACAGACTTGAATCCTTTGAATTTAAATGGATGTGCATCATGCATGATGTAGATAAATTAACACATCACATACCACGATTTCATTTTTATTAACAAAGAGACAAGGGGAGTATTATTTATATGATTCCATAAACATGACATAATACTAGTTTTTAAATCATACTATAGTAATCATGACATTTGTATGAGATAATTTGAGGATAAGGGAATAAAATAAAAGAAATTAGAAAGGAAATTGAATGAAAAGGGAGAGAAGAATTACCACTTGAATCCCCCTATTGAGATACTCCTTAAGGGTCCTAGGAATGGACTTTTAAGGAGACCATGTTCTCTTGAAAGTGTAATAGTCATATGGAAGAGATTTTGGGAGAATTTGGAAAGGTCATTAAGCTTGAGAGGTGTGATAAAATGATGGTGTGAGCGGTGGTATTTATAGTGGGGGGAGGTTTTTCTTAATATTTTAATAATTAATTTATTATTTCTCTACAAGACAAAAAATATTGATGATTCCATGGCCAAGAATAGTATTAAGGGTATGTGAGTTCTAGATTTGGGTTAGTACATCACTAATGATGTCAAAAACAGTAAATTTAAATTATATTGTATTTATTTGGTAAATAAATGTATTTTAAAATTCACCAAAATAATCAAGTATTTCAGAATAATATGAAAAAAACATCCTTCCATTATTCAATGTGGGGAATCCAAAAATGAACTCCATTTTATGAAAATAATTTTTTAATTATTATTTAACTTATTTTTAAATAATATTATAATTTTCTTCAGAAATACAGAATATAAAATTAAAACTAATTTTAAAATTCTTTAAATATTAAATTAGATCATAAAAAATATCTTAAAACATGAAAAAATATAATTGTTAACTGTTAACATATTTTATGAAATTTATTTATCTTTTAAATTATTTAATTAATTATAGTAAATTTTTTATGACTTACAAAAATAAAAATACTTTTACTATGGTCATACTGTAACTTATAAGATGCCTACCTTTTATTTAATCATTCTTGGGTAAGGATACTATTCATAAGTTTACATTACTACTCGTATGGATAAAGTTATTATTCACTAAGGTATATTACTATTCATAAGTGTTTGGTTACTATTCATAATTTTATGTTACTATTCACAAAAGAATTAAGTTTATCTTATCAAACTCCAAATAACATACTGAATGCAACTTTGAATGTCCATTTTTCAAAATTGAAAATACAGAAGTGGAAATTTTGATTAATTTGTTGGATATATAGGTCACATGGTATATAATATTTCATTTATGATCATAGTGTTTCCATTATAAAAACATTGGGATGTTACATTTTCTCCCCTCCACACCTTAAATGAAATGCTCCCTCACAATTCGTTCATTGTACTTATAATTATAAATTTGCATACTGAAAAATAATAATTTTTTTGTTATGTGTATTTAATTAATATAATTATAAACGTCAACCCTATTTGTATAATTTTTCTATAAAATTACAACATCTAATCTGTTATGATTACATGGTCATTCCTCTGATACCAACTATAAATCCATGAACCCGCACTTCCCGATTTAGTACAAAAAAATGATATATATATTTTTTGTATAAAGGATAATAGAAAAATAAAAAGTACATTATAAAACAATGGACCTTTTCCAGTCAAGGTATTGGAGAATTAGAAAAACCATACATTAACATTAAAACATAAAACATAAATATTTATTTAAATCCTTTTTCTCAAGCTTCTTAATGTCTTTTGACTTCTTTGTAGTACATGTAGTCACTAGAGGATATAAATCAAAAAGGGGTGAGATGAAAGACCAGTAAGATGGTAGAAATGAACATGAAAAAATATTCCATGGGGTGATAATAATAAATATCATTATAATATAGGCACATGATCATAATCATGTGTGAAAACATTATGAAAAGTCTTTGAATGTGGCAATACATAAAAATGAAACATCATGTCTATGTTGTTGACTACTACACATGTTTATGAACAATGATAACATCATTATCATGAATCATTTTATGTTAACTCATTATATCAATAACTCAACCCAAATTTATTGTAGAGAATTATAATATTGGGTTCACTCATCACATCAAAACATTCATATTTCACTACTTAATTGCAGTTCGATCTATCACATCATAAAATTTTCATTATCATGAATGCCACATAAAACACAATTAATAATTGAACTTAAAATAAACCATAGAATGAAATGGGTTTCACATCATAATGAATAAATTCATAAACATTTGGGTCCCAATGTAAATGGGGAATAACATTGTTGACATAGAATAATCAATGATGAGTACAGAAGAACCAATCTTTGAGATGATAAAAGATTGAGTTTCTTAGAAAGAATTGTTATTTATGAAAACATTGGGTTTGACATTAACATATGTAGAAAAACATTATATCCCATAAATGGTATGATATTTATGAATAAATTATTTTTAATTAATATCCATATTGAAAATTGGTATGAAATTGTGAAAAAAAAATGATAGAAGGATTGATTTGATATTTCACCTTACCTTGTATCAGGATGATTTCTTCACTTTAATGGCATGTACAATCACATTAGATATTATTAATTAAAGATTAAAGAACCATTAAGATATTAATATGGTTCTTTATGGTTTCATTGAGTTATTTTATGGTCCTTTGAATTAGTTCTTGTGTTTAAATTCATTGTTCGAGAATGTTCTTTTTCTTAGTATTCATGAACAATACACTTGTACACATGAATGGATGTTCTTGTAGAACATGGATAAACATTAAAAAATTATATTACATGTTATTAATGATATTTATAGAGTTTAAATGATATTTTAATGAATTATTTTATATACCATGTGGATTAATCATTAGTTAAAATTTAAAGAAAACCATTTTTGGGCGGGTTTTGGATCCCAACAAACATAATTTGTTTTATCAATTAGTATTATAAATAAATATATTTCTAGAAAAGAGTTGTTACAAACTAAATATTAAAATATTTTTTTTCAAAATTATATTTTTTTACTGATATCCTTGATGGAGTTGATAAAAAATTAAAGTACATCCCACACGATGTAGGTAAATTAATATATCACTGGCAATAAATTCAATTTTATTAACAAAGGGAGAGAGATGGAGGAGTATAATGAATAATATTCCTTTTACATGAAATAATTATAGTAGATAAGTTGATGATAAAGGAATAAATTAATTGAAATTTGAATGGAAATAGAAAGAATAGAGGGAGATAGAAATTTCTTTTTGAATCCCCCTCTGGAGATCCTTCATACAGAACCTAGCATTGGTCATATGATGAGAATAATATCTCTTGGACATGGGGGAGGGCTAGGGAAGATCATTTGGCTGAATGTGGACATGTCTTGAAGCTAGAGAGGTGTGATTCGATGGGTCTGGTAGTGGTGGTATTAATAATGGTGGAGAGGGGTGGTTTTCATAATATTTTAATCATTAGATTATTATTTTTCCACAAGACAAGCAATAGTTATGATATCATGACCAAGAAAAGTAATATGTTCATTTGAGTTTGAGATTTGGGTTCTTACATCTCTTATGATGGGAGTAATAGTGGATTTAAATTATAATGTATTTATACAGTAAATTAATGTATTTTACTATTCAACAACAAATTCAAGAATATCATAAATATGATAAAAAATAACCCTAACAATTTTTTAATGGGTGGTATCCAAAAATGTACTCCATTTTATGAAAATAATTTACTCATTAAAATTAATTAAAATTTTAATTATAATCAAAATTTACATAAAAATACATATTTTCATATTAAAATAGATTTTATATTGCATTCAAAATTGCATTAGTTCTTATTAAAATTTATTAAAACCAGAAGAAATTGAATTGTTAATTTATGAACACATTTTTGGAATATATGATTTCTTTTAAATTAATTAATAAATGATAATTAATTATTTATGGCTTAAAGAAATTCCATTATTTTTAATATTCTCATATTGCCATTTATAAGATTCCTAAATCTTATTTAATCATTCATTGGTGAGGATACTATTTAGAAGGGTGAATTACTATTCATATGGGTCACATAACTATATAAATTATTAAATAACTATTCATAAGGGTTTTGATAATATTCATAAGGGTATGTTACTATTCAGAAAATAATAATTTTATCCTATCAGACTCCAAATAATTTACTAAACTCAACAGTGTATGTCTGTTTTTCCAAACTGAAAACAGAGAAGTTGAAAAATTATGTTTAATTGCTCAGTTATAAATTCACATAGTATATAGTAGTTCATTTATAGAAATAGTTTTTCCATTAAAAAAATATTTGGATGTTACAATAAAAAATTATTGAGTAGTGTATAATAATAAAAATGTATTATTTCACTTTTCAGGGAAACAATAAACATTTTTCAATTGTAGCATTTATTAAAATTGGAAATGATATTAGTGACACGAAAATCCCATTGTATCAATAATAATACATATATAAAAATAATAAGGATGAAATAATTAAAACACATCAAAAATAGATAATTTTTAAAACTAAGGGTTATTTTCATTGAAAAAAATAAGTTCCAATAAATATTAATTAAAACAATTGTTTACAAAAAAAACATTCATCTAAAAATATAGACTTAAAAAACAATACATTTCCATAATATGATGAAAAAAATATTTGAAATGTGCCTTATCGTCATTAAAATTAATATTCAATGAGGAAATATTTATTATGGCACAAAAAGGTGGTAACGATGTATATGATAAAATAAAAAATAATTTTCAATCTTTGGTAAAGAATGTCAAATGTTTTCAGGGGAAAATTTCGAAAAATAATATTTTCTAAAACCATTTTAAATAATGTAAAATATACATGAAAATATACATAATAAATAATTTTACAGTAAATACTAATATTCTAAAAAAATTAAAAACCAAAGATACGAAGAAATTGATTCCTGGCTTAAAATCTAACTCAAGATCAGTGTCAAATACAGTCAATATTCATAATTATTATTTAATTAGTAAATAATAAATTTGAAAATGAACAATTAATCAACACTAAAAATCATATTAGAAAGAAATGGATATGGTACATGAAATTAATAGTACATTATCCATCCTTATAAAACATTGAACATAGATAATCGAAAAATAAGTTGAGGTGATATCACAAAAAACCATTATAATTTAGTACATTTGGAATTATAAGCTCATTAATTAAAGTACATAAAATTAAATATTAAATATCATGAATATAATAAATCCATTTTATAACATGTAAAAAAGATAGTATATATAACTCATAACATATGATAGGTTCAAAATATAAACATATGTCCCAATGAAACAAAAATTGATAGTAATATTCCTTACAACCATCAAATCATTGAATTAATAATTAATCTAGAGAGAAAACATTTGTAATATATTTGAGTCTACTCGACCAAATTAAAATTATAGAATAAATAAAAAATGTCTAATTTCACCCATAATATTTACATTATATAATCAATTAAGCAGTAGTACAACCCATTGAAGAGAAATTAATTTATGAAACCCAGTTCCTCATGTCCATATTCTCTATGTGAGTATTTAAAACCAGTATAATAAGCATAAATTAATTATTTAAATCCTTAATATCCATTCCTATATTTATTATTTTACCATTAAAATTTTTATTTAATTCATTTAGATGATAAGTTTCATTATATAACTGATTATATTAACATCATGTATTTTGAGGATGTTCTGCTTATTCTTTTGAAATGATGTTTTCAGGTTGACCATAGTAAAAGTGGTGATTATTACATAATCCATAATAATAATAATCATTTGATTATAATCATTATTAAAAATTGAATATAATATAATAACCATCTATGTAGGGAGGTTATAAAAAATGAATTACATTACAACATGTGGATGGTAGTGTTTATGTATCCATTAGTAAAGTTTCCATGATTTAATGATTTTTAGGGAAATAAATAAAGTAAAATTATATATATATAGATTTTATTTTATATCATAAATTTAATGTTTTTTATTTAAATACAATTAAATATACTATCAATGTTAGGTAGTGATAAAAATTACATATAATACATCTTGGATGTGGTCATCCACATGTATGTGTGAAAGATGTTATAATTTATCAATGGTTAGGAATGTAAGAAAATAAATTAAACATTATATTAATAAAATTTTAATTATATAAGGAATATAAAAATAATTATTAAATCTATCATCATAAAGACATGTGAGATGTGTCTATGCAGAATGAATTACACAAGTTTACCATGTGGTAGTCTACTATAGATAGGAACAATGGTTTTATTTCCCATTTGAGGAAAGATGAGGTAGATAATGGTTATTACATCAATATAATAAAAAAGCTTTATATGTGACGTAATTAAATTTTTATTTGTAATTTCTTAAGGAATATGGAATGAAATAAGAGGAAAAAAAGACTTATTTAAGTACATTATCTCTTCTTCGAACAACTTCCTTGGGTTTACACCCAAGCCAATATAAACATGGTATTTAGGAAAAAAAGGACTTATGGTTGTGGGGTGGGATTTTATTATAGGATTTATTCTTTGATATTTTGAGATAGAGTTTTTGAATGTATTTAGAACCATAGTTTAGGATTCCACATATTATAATTCATGGAACTCAATGAATTTTTATAAAATAGAAGATATTATAATGCCAAACTCATGATAAAGTTGTTACAAATATTGTAATATATAATTTAAGACTACATAAGATTTAAATAAACTCATAAAATAGGATTTAAATGTTTTTTTATAATGTTAAACCTTATCTCTTTATTTTAACCCCAATATAACCCTTTTTATTTTCAATGACTGGAATTCATTTTTCAATAATTGAGTATAATAATTATAAATAAAATTAATAAATTGGATCATAAATGGTCCATTGATGAACTTTTATACCATTTCCTATTATATGTGTCTTAATTCAATATTTTTATGATTTTTATGTGATTCAATATAATATAATATAACATAAAATTTCATAAATAATATTTTTGGTAATATTCATTTAATTTGACAATAATGTTTGAATGGGACAAATTTAATTCTAATATAAAGACTTTAACCATAACATATATATTATATTTACCAATAATTTATTGGACCACAATAATTAATCTGAAAAAAATTACATTTTCTGTTTTTACAAAAAACAACATTGATTTTTCTAGTACTTTCACATATACAATGTTACTACTGTTTAATAATTTAAGGTAATTTATAATCATTAAAAAATAAATAAAATAAAAATAGTATTTTAATATTGATTATAATCATTTATAAATGATCATTAAAAATATTAATTACCATTGAAATATTATATGTTTTAAAAGAATAGAGTGTGACAGTTTGTAATTTTCTTTACTTGAAATATTTTTTATAATACAAAATAGAAAATGGAAACAAATTTAAATAATATGAAATTGTAGATTAGGATGGTTAAATAATACTCATTAAATATATTAACTTCAAGATCCTTGGATATTTTTTTGGCCTTATAAAAGTATTTTTAACCATCGATTACTAATTAACCCATATATTTGGGAAAAATATCTACTATAGTTACTATTAAAAATGTATAAAAATATAAGGGAATTATTTTATAAATATTTACCACATGATTTTAAATAAGAAATCTACATATCATTATTGTTTTCTCTCTATTTTGATAAAATTTATATATTATCGAAACACAAAATGCAGTTAGAACGTTTCTTTTAGAATAATTCCTTTTTATCACAAAAATGACCTTATAAAAAATTTATCTATAATAATGATTCTAATTTAAATAATTAGATTATTTATTAGAAAATGGGACTTATGTTATTATGAGATCAAATATAAATTTTAAATTTCTATATTTAATGAAATGAAATAAATGATATATAAAATTTATTATTTTTAACTATTCATTGAAAAAATAAAAGTTTCTGATTATTTCAAAAACATCCTATTAAATTAATCGTTATATACTGGTTAAAAAATTATATAATTTTTATCAAATAATATTTATAAAAAATAACAAATTAATAATAATATTTTATCATTACAGTAAACAAAAACCATTTTTGAATATGAATTATTTTATGAAGCACATGATGACATTTGTAAAAATTGAGTTTTTTAAAATCATAATAGTTAATAAATATATTTATTTATATGTATGAACAATTTATATATAGTTCATAATTAATTTACTCATTGTCATTTATGAAAAATCATTAATTGTGTTACAATGTTCGTATATAAAAAATAATATTTTTTGTTCATTTACACTTTCTTTTTTATGTCATAAACATTATAGAACAAAATTTATATTCAAATATTAGATTTCTACATTATCCCATAATTAAAAAAATTTCATAGATGAAATTTTAACATCAGATGAGAAATCAAGGGATTTACATTTGAAAATACCATTTATTAAATTCCCCATTTTAAAAAAGGGTTTATAAAACATATATTTAAAAATATGGAAATGGAAATATAAATTTCCTATGGAATAACTCATAACAAGGCATTAAAATAAGATAAAAATAGTTGTAATTGAAATTATGAGCGTTATTGGGAAATAATTTTCCAAATAAATTATTTAGTGGAACTTGATCTTAATAATGTTAATGATCTTGAGAAAGTGAATGACCACAAAACTATAAAAAAATTGTTGTGTTAAAAATATCATCCATTCATAAAAAATGAAAAAAATAGGATATCATTTTTCTTTTAACATCATTTTACTATATTTGAGGAATTCAATATCCAAATAGACTAAAAACATAATGAAATATAAATAATTGATTTTATTTATATCTATAATGTCAATTTCAGCATTCAGTTGCTTGTTTCAATCAGTTTCCACATTTTTCTCAACTTTTAGTCCAAAAAAAGAATATTTATGATAGATTTTTCATGAAAATCACTAAATTCAACTACTACTTGATCAAATGATCTACAAAAGGATAAAAATACATTCCACTAGTGTATATATATTAACCAAAACAAAAAATTTAATCATTGCGTAAAGTAATACTCGAAATGAATAATGATTCAAATAAATAAATAATACATTAACATCCAAGGTTGTTATAATTACATCATCAATTAAAAATATTTAATTTCTTAAATAATAACACTTATATACTAATTAACATCAATAATATAAACAATGATGAATTTTATTTTGCATCAACAACCATCTCATATAATATAACATATAACCTAAAAATTATAATAAAATTATTTCACAATAATCTTTCACATTAAACCTAGTGGTTAAATATTCCACTTCTCAATAACAGGTCTCCCAAAATACCATTAATCACTCCAAAATATCATCAATTAAAAAACATAAATTGTTTTTATATTCATTTTATCTTATAAACAACATTGAACATCAAAAAATATAATCCTATAACTTTCTCATAACATAACCTCACATGAAACCATCATAATCTCCATAGTTATCTAAACCATGCACTTATACCATCTATAATGTCAGAGAACTCATACTCTCAGATATAGTACAAAAATCATAATCCTTAAATTTCTATATTTGATAATGATAAACATGATCCAATTTATTCATTTATGAAAAATAAAATAAAATGGAAATATTGTATATGTTACATACCCATGAACATTTAGTTATATAGATTAAATGAATTAAGATAAACTCTTACACAAGAATTCCCATGTGTTCAAGTGATCATTTTTCTACTATCAATATTTATTATCATAATAAGACATTACAATTTCCAATATACATATTTACATAAAAATCCTTTCTAGACACAAAACATTTAATGTCATTATTCATTACTATGGGAAAAGGAAACATACAAATGGTGAGTTGAAATTCATAGTAAATGTAAATATGAGAATTAAAAAATGACATCAGTGAGAATTATTTTTTCATAAGGGTATGGTGACATAATAAATTGCAGGAGAATAAAATGAAATAATTCCTAAATATAAAATTTCAGATCATAAATCGTGAAGCATGTCATCAATATTTAACTTAATATAATAGTAATATTAGTCATCCATCAGAGCCCTGAGAAAACAATCCTTCAATAAAATATCCTCTTGATACTAATAGATATAATAGATATAATTTGTGGTTATCATGGATAATAATTATCATCTCACACATACAATAACTCTTAAAAATGGAATAAACTACCCATTAAATTTTGACAATCTCTTAAGATAAGTTTATAACATGTTAACTCAGAATGTTTATCCAATTCATCAGATCAATATATCGTTCTCACAAATAATTTAATATATATCAATATCTCTTATAATCTTTAGATATACCATGATCACCCATCATCAGGAATAATGTGTATGAACCATTGAATGACTAAAATAAATTATAATAATCAACTTTTTAACCTAATAATAAACCATTTCCCATTCATAGAATATTGTAATCCTGGAAAAGAAGTCCATTATATGATAATGACTTTGACACAATCACAATCATTCTAGATAAATAAGAAATATTGTATGATTAAAACATATCCCAAATGCATAAAATGTAAATTAATGTGTTGTTATTAATGATGAGTACAAATACGGTAAAAAGACCATTAAATATGTTCTTGGTGAAAATAATCCTCCCTCATTGAAAATAAAATTTAAAACATAATGATATATTAGTATTAGAAAATAATTATAAATGATAATAACATTATAAAATTCCATATTAAGTCCACTCAAGATGTATATGTTAAAATAAAACATCAAAATCACTTTTTTGTTAAGAAAATAAAAATGTGTGAAAATAAAATTTTTAAAATGTATAATTTTAAAAAACATTTTAATTCTATCAAATATTATTTAAAATTAACATATTAAATAATTAAACTATAATTAATAATCTTTTTATATTTTTTTTAAAACAAATAGATGTATACCTAATGATTCATGATTTAAAATAAGATACAAGATCGGTGTGACTTAAAAAACATTGATGATGATTCGTTGGTAAATAATTGATTAAATGAAAACTAATCATGTAAAACAAATGACTAACTATAGTGGAATAAAAACCATCTGGTTTAAGAAAACAAGAAAAAATTATACCCTCAAAGGAAATTTTAATGTAGAGAATTAGTAAGTAATATGATATTGTATCATTAATATCTTTACTGTTCAGAAACATATAAATATGAATATTACGAAATAAATAACTTAAAATAAAACATTATATACCCTAAATATAAGGGAAGGTAGGATATAATATTTCAATGGATCATTTATAAACCTCATAAAATTGAGTGGAGTTAAAAGTAATAATATTCCACAAAGAAATATAATTTAAGATGAATAACAATAAAATTATTACAACATTAAATTGAGAATTAATTAATGGAGAGAACATGTGTGACAAATGTAAATAAACATAAAAAACTGAGAAATAAATCAAATGTAAAAAATACAATTGGACACATATCATTGGGAAAATATAATAAATTATATATATTTATAACCAATGAATGTAAATAGTGTTTAGAATCCCCTTACCTTGAGGACATATTTTTTATATTTGTCCTTTAAAACCCCTATATTAAACTTATATTAATTATTTAATTACTTAACAAAATTTTATAGTTTAATTACCTAATCTTTAAACCATTCGATTCATTTACATATATTGTATATTTAATTACTTAACTAGTTGTGTCCTACTCATGTTTTTTAGGGTGTTTAGTTCATAATTTCCAAACAATTTTTTTAGGTTGATCATGGTCAAATGGGTCATTATTACATCATCTACTTAATAACAATATCTCAATAATCCTTTTTTATGTTAATTATAATTTTATAAACATATATTCATGTTTTCTGTGAAAATTGAATTATGGAGCTTCACGTTGTGAAAAAATCCATCCATGGAATCCCTTTGGTTCAAACCAAAATGAGTTTCCTGTGTGAGAGGTAACTTCATTCTTCAATATCATTTTTTTTCATTTTATTCTACCCCACAAAAAATATTATTATTATATGATAAAATAATAATACAAATATCCCCAATATACTGATATGTTTTAATTCAAAAGTTTATACCTACAACTACACACACATCTATAAAATTGTCAACAAAATTGTTGTTTTTGTGTTTGATGCACTATCGCCTCATAAAACAATTCCATTCATTTTTCAAGAACCACTTCTCATTATTGGAAATTATGATGGGAGAATTTTTTATTTATTATATTTATTATATTTAAAATTTCTTTATTCTTAATTAATTTTCATATAACACTTACCCTTATGATTTCTATATTTGGTAAATACAATAACATCATTTGTGGATGTGTGGACTAATACATACTCAAAGTGATGTGATTCATTCACAAAATATATAAAACATATAAAGTGATGTCTTAATTAATCATATGTAACAAATATTTCATATATTTTATATTAATTTCATAATTACCATTCAGGAACCATAAAAAATAATTTCATTTATTACCCTTTCTACACACTAATAAGTGATAACGTTGGTCATGGATGTGTAGACTACCTCCTACCTGACATAAAGTGAATCCTTTTACATCATAAGAATTATAAATATAAGTATTATTATTATTAACAATATATTAATTAGATAATTACTATCTTGTAAAGATATATTTTTTCTTACTTTCTTTCAATAATGATCACTAAAAAATGGGAACATCACTCACACGTATGTATATCCTACCATCTCCATGATTATAAATTACGTTCATTTTTCATAACCATAATTAATTATTAGTATTAAAATTATAATTTATGTATAAATATTATAATTATGTCAAGATTAATATTGTGAATATGTTTACAAAATTAACCATCGACCATTGTGGACCTACTGAAGTTATTTTGGACACATAAACTGAATATGGTCAGAAAAACCTAACATAAAATTAATAGTTCAAGTAGTTGTATACAACAATGTAATAATTAAATAAAAATTAATAATAAACAGGTAAAAATCTATAATTTAATTAAATAATTAACTAATGATTATTATTTAGGAATATAATGATATGCAAGATAATGAGGACATAAGGTAAGGGATTTTGTCTCAATTTTTGTTCGATTGAGTTTTATTTTTTGTTATGCACCAATTACTATTTATATGGGGTATATAATTATTTTTGACATGTTTAATATTGAATCCACTCATTCTCATGATATTCTATGTCAGGTTTAATTTTATTATTTCATGGGGTTTATGAATCAAATGTTTCAATGTGGTATGGGACACATTAAAGTGTTTAAAGATTATGTTCCTCAAGAATGGTTTAGTGGTATTTCAACTATATTTCCATTCAAAAACATCAAAACCCTTATTTTTACTTATAATACACTGAGTAATTATTGGTAAATATGTATCTTTTTTTCAATATAGATATTCCAGAAGTCACATTGTCCGTGAATTAAATTTACTACTAGTATATGGGAAATGATTCAGATAGTTACGAAACAAGTGGGATTTAGTTATAAATATCCCCTAAATTCATTAGTAGTCTCATGAGATGAATCATTTGGCTAAATTTTATAGACTCTTACCTGATATGATAAACATTCTTTTGAATGGTATTGAAGGTAAATGCAACATACACCTAGGTGCCATGACATTTGATAATTAATCATTTCTCACATTAGGAATCTGTTTTTATTTATCTATGATATTTTTTCATTAACAAGTCTATATATTAATTTTATTGTCAGTTTAATGATCCAATAGAATGTGTTTCAATTTATTTCCTTCCCATATTTATTTTTAAATATCTCGTAATATTAATTGAATTTTTTATCTGTTATTTACCTTTCCTTTTTTATTATAATCATTAATTTATTATTAAATCTATTGTACATATCATTAATGATTATTTGATATCACTATTATGTTTCTTCATTTCCCTGAGTAATTAAGAATACATCATTGAATAAAATTTCAATGATGTTTTTTATTTCATTTAATTAAATATAATTTTTAAATTTTTATTTCCCAATACAGTATGGGTATCATGTATATAATCTAGTTTTCCAAAACAATTATAATATTTTGTTATTTATGATTTTATTTCTTGTTATCATGATAATGTAACAAAATAATTCACTAGATATGTGCTTTGAGGGTTAGGGTATTGTAATTAGTATTAGAGGAACATTATAAGAAACATTAGAAACTGGATTTATAAATTAATAATTATGGAACATAATCCTAAAATATAAATTAAAAATAACTATATAATAACACTCTAGAACATTTTTAACAAATAAATTATGTGGGTATTAATAGAAATGCATCCCTCGTTGGATTATATAAATTTAGGTGGTTCTAGAATAGATATCCCAACATGTAACAACTATGAAAAGGGGTGTCTGTGTACAACTCAGTATAACCTAGAACATGAAAATTGGTCTTATATTGCACATGGTTTGACACTACTCTAGTATATGATCTAGATAATTCACATTTACATTTTAAATAATTAAATTGGATTTAAAAGTAACAATTTCTAAAAAGAAAAAAAATTATTCTATGATTTATAATGAAAATGTTATTTATTGTGTGCAATTTCAAATTATGCATTATGATTTTATGAGATGGTATAGTATATTTCATTGTTTATATGTATTTTATGAAAGTAATTATTGTATCAATACCCATAGAAAATGAAGGTATTTCTGTGCTATGGCATACCAATACAACTTGTATTAGAATAAAAACAATCGTGGAATCATTAGGTCAACTAAATCATGTTATGTCACATAACCTTGCATGATTGAAGGAAACTATTATATAGAGAGTATATCATATGTTGGAAATCTTTATGAAATCGATAACACCATCATTTAGTAGGAAAATTGACCCAAAGACGACTGTGCAATGGATTATGTCTTTGGAGGAGACATTAATTGAATTTGGATATTGTGAAATGGAAAATGATACACCTATAATATATTGTTTGAATTTTGATGTGTATCAATGGTGGTTGTTGATACCAAATTTTAGGGATGAAGAAGGAATGTAAAACATGGAATGTATAACATTTATCTACATTTTACTTGATAAATACATCTCTCATGGGAAAAAACAATGATGAATAGATATTTTCTTAATTTAATGAAAAATTAAAATGAAATTGTTGTGGAGTATAATGTTACCTTTACTAGGATACCATGGTATTCTATTTATTTTATAAAAAAAATTGAATTCATGATTGATAATTTAAAAAATGGACACAAGAGAAGTCTCTAAAAGGTTTTAGTGAATCAAATATTTTCTTTTTACGATGAAATGGTATATTGTAAAATCAAGATAGATAAAGAATTATCTAGGTCTAATGGATTCAAAAAAAATTAATAGTAAAATATAAAGGATAAAAAATGATAAAAATAGGGAATAAGTATAAAATCATTGTACCATATGTGTTATCTATGGAATGAATCACTATGCTAGACACTTGAAAATATTGGCAGTATTTTATAGGTGCATATAAACGGGTTATAAAGAAAAATAATGAAATTTGGGGAAGGAAAAAATATATATTTAGTGTTACAACTACAATGAGATGAGGAACTATAAAAAATAATTCCACAATCATCATGATAATATAAATTATATGAATATAAGGTCTGAAGGTCTTGAATATGATATTGAAAAAACAAAAGTTGAATATTTAATGTACATCTTTACTTTGTTTTATGGAATTTTCCGTTAAAGTATATTATTTATGATGTTATCATCATATGATTTATGAATTATATAATTATTGTATTGTAGTACATTTTTAATATGCATCAGAGATCATATGTTTAAGGTTACCATTAGAAGAAATTCGGTAGATATTTTTTTTGAAAACACATGTTTGAGTGAAAGATAATAATTATTATATTCTCAATGTTAAGACAATGATGTTTCTATAAATAAATGATTTTTTGGAAAATATAAATCATATTACTGACAAACTTGGTAGCGAGTAATTATTTATTGATATATAGGGTAATTCTATCATTGATGGAGATAAATGAATTTTAGATTGAAAGGATATATCTTGTATTCTATTTTCTACTTAAGGAATAAAAAATTCATGTTTTCAATGTGTTTTTTTGGTAATTCAAGTTATTACAATATTCACATGTTGTGTATGTGATTATTACAATCCATCACATATTTTTTGAGAATTTTTTTTTGTAAATTTAGAGACCTTATTTCTGAAGTGTTGGATCATAATCCTTTTGGAATGTTATCCATATATGAATGGTTTAAGTTTATATTTTGATGAGATTTTATAGGTTAATGCATTAATTCATCATATTCATCTTTTCCTAATAAGATATATAGAAATAGTAAAATACACAACCAGTGGATTGGATTTTTTTTAAAAAAATAAAAACATGTATTTACTTATATTATTATAGAGTGAATGGATTAATATACTACTATAAAAATTGTCTTCAAACAAAAAATAGTATCATACTATCATCATTTTTTATTATATTAATGACCTTTTTCATAGTTCTATTTTACGGATTTATAGACATCAACTTCTAGTTGAGCTTGTTATCTAACACTCTCTAACAAAACATGTTTGATATATATTTCATCTGTTTCCAACATTCTATTACCCACCTATGCTCTCCTACTAGATAACCTAGTTATGTGGCCATTGTAATTCAGTCCATCTATTACAAAGAAGTTTTGTTATAAATCCTAATCATGATATGATGTTTACAACAACAGTTTATTTACAAATTTCAATCCCTATTTTACCAATATTAATTTTTAAAAATGAGGATGCAATTTATTTAAGGTGGGGAGAATGTAATATCCCAAGACATAAAAATATTTTTCTTTCAAAATCAATTTAAAGGTTGTTATTATATTTAATTATTTTAAATACATTTTAGTATTATGTAAAATGAAACATAAAACCTTCATTTCTCTAATGGAACACCATGGTTAGCTTGTGTTATGAGTATGACTGGATTACCATTATGGATTGTGTAATATGCTCGACCGAGTTTTACTAGACAATAATTTATTATTAAAAATTTATTATTTACCATGATATAATATAACCTAGATATTAATTTTATTGTTATTTAATTTATTAACTTACATGTGAAAATAAATGTTTGAATTTTTGGGTTTTAAATTAATTATTAATGAATATAAGAAAAAATTGAATATAAAGAAAATGCTTTCTATAAAAAAACAATTTTTATGCTCATGAAGTTGTTTTATCCTAAAAAAATAAATTATTTTAGATTATTGAAATATATTTATATAATATACATAAACATATATTCAATAAAATAATTTTTACATTTATCTAATAGATTTCATATGCATAAGAAAAAAGAAAACTTAATATAACACATAAAAGAATTTATTATTATAAATGAAATTTAACTTCCTTTTAATGGTGGATCTATATTAAATATTAATTTTGAGACATTTATTAATTTAACATATCTAAATAATGTTAATTTGTTAATTATAAATGTTATAATTATGATAGGGTTATATGTTTTTATTTTTCTGTGATCCTTCATGTTTTGATGAATAACGAAAAATACAATATTTTTATTCCATCATTTTTTTCTAATTTAATTATAAGGTGAAATTAATTTTCTTATTGGATATAAATATTAATTAGATTAATTTTACATATAAATAATAAATCTTATTAGTTTTAATCAATTTTAAATTGAAATTGTATATAAAAACATAGTAATCTTTTGAAAAAAAATTACTTTTGAAATATACATTATCGTACCATCTTCATGATTAATTTTAAATTAATCTATTTAAATTCGATGAATTGAATTTGAAAAAATTGATTCCATATTTTGAGTATGTATAATTTATAATATCTAATATGATCAACTTAGTTTTTGAAAAAAATGATTGTGATATTGATTAAAATTAATTATATTGATTTGGAGGAAAATTAGAATGACAATGTACAAAACATTTAACAAAGGGGAAACAATTCCATAGACATATTGTAACATTTTTTACATAGTCTCCACTTAAAAAATGGCTAGACCAGTGGGTTACATGGCCTAAAGTGCATCCATATATACAGTAGAGGCCACTGGCTAGTAATTAGGGTCTTATGAGTTAATAGTAGGGAGACTATACACTTATATCCGAGTAACATAGTGGTATAAAAAAATAAGAAACAACAATAAAAATAGGATGTAGTAATAAATTAAATATGTTTAAGAGGAAGATTAAGATACATTTTACACAAAATATGGACATCAAAAATATAAAAGAGATATATGCATGTCCTGATAGTAATATATAACAAAAATAGTAACAAACTATATGAAATTATTATGTAAAGTAAAATATAATCAAAAGAATAATAATCCCCAAGGGAGACCGCCCTCAGTATCCCTACATCTTTCTCAGTCATGTGATCCAATGTCCCATATACAATCAATAAAAAAAAGAAATAATCCAGTATCATGAAAACATAAGGTCTACTCAGGTACCCCATTATAATGGTGTCCCAAGGACGGTGTGTTATGTAAATCCTAGAATGTTAACACCAAAAATTTCTTCAACAAAATACAATCCAAGAATATAAAATAATTCAGTTTCTAGGTAATATGAATCAATCATATATTCAAAATAATTAAATAAACCATAGTCAACACATGTTATAATAGAACACATATTCACCTTTATGTACATCATCTCACATTTGAATTTAATGTATGATCTGTAAGTATATATTATTAGTAATATTATATTTAGATATAAAGTATCGTTCTATATTGAACCCACCTATATGAACCACTTACATGCTCACATAAGTGGACAAATACCTGATGTAATAGTTTTGGTTTGGAACATGGCATGATATAGATATCCATAACCAGACGGAATAAACTAATAAGATCCAACCGAGGGTACATGCACTACATGTCATAATGAATGGGGTATATTATGATCGTCACTCTACATAGTGAGTGTTCCATCATGTCAGTGCTCATTTAAAATGGGGATTTATATCACGTTAACACTCCCAAGGGACATGAAACATAAATCTCATCATCCAAACAATGTCAATGGTGTGAGACACCTTGAATCAACACCAAGTGTAAGGGGGTTGGATTTCGGAAATTCTCAATAGAATCCATACCATCATTCCACACCCTATATCATGGCGTATTCATATTTACTATGCAAATTGAATCCATGAGGAATTTCCTCTCTTGCATTATTTTTATCAAGACATTATAATAAATGATTCAAAATTTTAACAATTTACATCAGTTTGGATTTTTTACTTATAAAAAATGCATGCTCATACCACATTATTAAATTGCATTTCAAAAATTTAATTATTATGTTCAATGAAAACATGTCATCATAAAATGTTAATCAAAGTGATATGTGATATTTAAATCACTAAAGAAAGAAAATCCATCACATCAAGACATACCCTTTTTTAAATAAAATAACCATCAGAAATAAAAGCCTCATTTAATAACATTCCATTGAATCACTAAAAAAATGTAAATTCGTTTATCAAGGCTCTAGGAGGTATATAGAATGTACCACAGTCAAATTGTGAAATTACAAAAATAGAAATTCCATTTACTATGTTAATAAATACCTTAGAAGGAGATTGTTCTATCACATGTTTATATACATATTAAGGAAATTCATTTTAAAAAATCATTTATTGTTGTGTCCTGATCAAGCCATATATCCAAGATGAAATCAAATAATGCAGAAGGGAAGAAGAAAAAAAGGTGAAGAACTCAACCAAACACTACTCAATACTTTGTAATTATATATAAATCAAACCTTATTCAATGTGTATTGTTAAAAAAATAACATTTTTTCTAAAAAAAATCTTTTATCACAATTAAACATAACATTTAAAAAAATAACCCAATTCAATGTAATGGATAATTTTATAATAACTACCCAATATTAAATCTTAATTCATAAACGATCAAATTTTTTTTGGATATTCTCTCCTTATTTGGGACATTTCATATAATGAAAATTCCATATATAGCCTAATATGAATGATTAATGGATGTTCAATGATTTTAATCAAGTAATTATAATAGGGTAATATAATCCATCATAGCCAAGGATTTTTTTGATTATGGTTAACAAACTCTCTATATTAAATGTTGATAATGAGGAGTGTATCTAGTTGCATTATCCATTTGTTATGATGAACACTTAAAAAATATGATGCTTGGAAAAATATGATTCTAGAAATAATTGAAACATTCATATTTCAATGTAAATTTATAGAATACGGCATATACCACCTTCCTTATTCTAAAGATATTCTACTAATCAAATATCATGGTCTGATTCAATCTAGTTTGAATGGAATATGCAAACTATATATCTAACTTAAAAATAGGGAAAATGAGCCTTCACATTGAAAAAATCTTCAATAGACGCATATTCATAGAAATATTAAATATGAATCGATACATATTGATACAGATCTATAGAGACCAATAACCATCAATTCAAAAAAAAATAGAGAAGTTATCATAATACATTGAATAGGATTAAGGGGGAGAAACCCAAGAAGGATATGAGCACTCACATTGACAAATGGATAATACTCAATGAAAAAGGATGATTTATTCACAATAAGGGAATTTTGGTCATTTTTCCTTTAAATAAAATTTTTCACTACATTGACACATGGTTTGGAATGAAATTTACACCAACCGTATGTTTCTCCATTCTCAGTAAACAATTTTACATTGTTTTCCCACATGGTTAACTAAAAAGTGCACCATCCATGTGATTCATAATAATTAGATGCTTCCTATGTGGAAAAACTATGTTGTCTAGATTCATTGTTTGGGAAACACATGTGCAACACGTTTAGTTTACATCTTTTCCTCTAAAGCAGGTGGTACGATTATCTATTGGGGCCTGCATTGTTTCAAAAAAACCATGCACCCTATTAAGATAACAAAAACATGAGATTTTGGATCTGGTCACTCCTAAAACCCAATGACACACATGTCATTATAACCTACTCACATTAGAAATTCTCATCCTCAAGAATCCTTTGGGAACAAAAAAACATCCCCCAACAAATAAGGGTTTTGAGGTCTCGTTCAAATGGTCATGTTTAATTTGCAATTTCTCAATGCACATCCCAGAATTACTTTAGAATACAACAATTAAGGTTTAAAAACTCAATCCAACTGTCATTTTCCATATGAAAATCTGAAAAGGTTCTCATAAAAGAATGTTTAGCTAGATAAATTCTCAATTATTCAGCTATTTATAGATATAACTGATAGTGCTTCCCAACATAGGTATTAACATTAAAATAGGTCTAATTTTGATCCATAGAACCTCAACCATATTAATTACCTTAGAAAACAAGGCACTATGTGTTATAGTGATTCCCCTAGTGTTATTTCATTAATAGGGTATACTAGATTACGTTGTAGGTCATAAAAAAAACCTCACCATAAATAAATGGAAAAATATAGATTGATAATTTTTAATAAGATATTTTTAGGAAAGGCACCATATGAAAGGTACAACCATTATCTCCAATGGATGAAATGCAATAAACAGTTCCCTTCCGACCTTAAATGATGAACCAGAAGCATAAAAATTCAATCAAATCTGACCAAATATTCTAAATAATTCCCATCATATATAGTGATGATATTACAAAATTAACTATAGAACCATTCTCCAAAAATTCTTCAATTTTCAATGAGATCATTCACGAATGTTTATACCTGACTCCCAATAAAGTTACATGATCAAACCAACACCTAACCATTTAAACCTCCATACCTTATTACAAACAACAGTGTAATCCATATCTACCAAATTAGAATGTTTACCCTTAATGCATTACTTCTGAACCTAATTTCAAGTCTAATTTAACCTCAAGTTCAAGTAATTGGAGTTCATGGAACTATTCTATGGTAGTCCATACTCCATAGTTACATGACAGGTGATGGTACAAGGTAGAGATGTCCAAATTGAATCATTTACTAGTCCCATAATAGCCTCTTCTGAACTATGAATTAAAAGATGATCGGATGGTGTCCAAGAGTATATCCAGTGAATTCAAACATTGGAACCCCAGTATGAAATGGGGATGACCAATAATCTATAAAAAACAACACATATAATGAAAAACAAGATAATGAAAAAAACCAGTATTGTGGCCATTAAACTATAATGAATCGAAAAAACCTAAGCACTATTAGTTCATAAAATATGTCATCAATATAGGTGACATCACCTTCTCTTCTCAAACAGTACACAAAAATGATTTTAAATGATTCTAAAAAAACTATAAAATAAAAATATGAATACTGGCACCACTACTGATTGACTTATTGAAAAAAGATAGGCTTCACCTATCGATGCATCGATATTAAATGATCATAATCCAATACCACCCTAATGCATCCCATGATCACTCAATATTAACCCTCAATGACCATCCATGACAAAAAATGTTTCTCATGGTTTTCATACACATCCAATCTCATCAAAATTGTGTTGCTGAGAAAGAACTGATATGATTGGGAACATGCAAGGAAACAATTAATTCATGAATGAGTCACCATTTATAAATAGTCCTCTTGGTTTTATTCCTTATACATGGAATTAAATTCATTAACTAAAACCAACAATATTCTTCCCACTATAAGAGTTTCATATTCATCCAAAGGATTTATATACTTGCTACTCAGAAACACAATAGGTCGAATTTTCCTAAAATTATAACACTAATGCATATCGCATGAAGTCTAATACCATGTTAATAGTGTGTCAAAACACCCAATTCAATTAAACCCATCCCATGAATTTGGATTAATTGATTAAAATAATTCCTAGGTCACTATATTCTGGAGATGACCCGAGAACATACTCATCATCACATGTCTCGATTATTTCACCTAACTCATCCAATTTGTTACATCATTTAATAATATGATGTGAATCGCCTATATCAATAAATATTAACCTGAGATATAAAATGTAGAATTAAACATATTTGAAATTATCCATATCATGTACCCCATATGAATTAAAGTATCTAATATAAAATACAATATTTTTTACCGAGATTCATATTTCCTTGTACGACCATTATCCCGAATGACGAAACACATAGTTATCTAATGCAAAGAGTAATGGTCCAAAAGGCCTACAAGGTGGCTGACCATTACCATGGCAGGTTTAATATAATGAAACATACAACTTTATGATGCTCTTTCCCATTCAATTTTTCAAGAATACAACAACCACCCATCAAAACAAGGGTTTCATTTAAGCAAAAAATCCTACTAGGGACCAAATCTCCCAAATGACACCAGATGAAAAACAAATAACATAATTTAATAGGCATTAAATATTTGAGGCTTTAACATACCTTAGGAAATCCACTAACCCAAGAATAATAATGATTTAAAATTATAATTTTTTATTAAAGAATAACTTTTAAGGAAAAATTGAGAAACATTGAAAAATGAATTCAATGATAAAAACAATGAACCATGTACCAAAGGTCCAAAATCCAAAATACCAGATCAAAAAACAATGAAATGACCCACCCATAATATTCAAAATTAATTCAAGTTCCCACCATGCCAACACTGCATGGAAATCTGTCTCGTACAATGATGGGACGATACCAATTTCCAAGGCCATAACCTCTCAAATATCCAAAACCAAATCACATTAGTATGGTGAAAACATTCATATCTTCCACAACTAGAGAAGTATCTAAATATAATATGCAATCAGGAACAATGAACAATACGTCGTAGGTTACCAACATTCACTGTGACAAAATACATAACGGTAAGAAAACAAACTTTCAAAATCAATCTAAAAAACAAATTTTTCCATCCCTACTATCCAATATCAGAAAAAAGCACCAATGAAATATATTCCCAAGATTCATGTATGTAACAAAAACATAAACCAAGTAAACCATCACTATATGCAAATCATCTTCATCCTCTGGATCAGAACAACCAAATTCATACTAGACTACAATAATCTTTTTATAATTCACCATTTATCCATTTGTGTCTTCCAGAAAACACTGCAGAACCAATATTCCATCACAAATTAGAATTATTGAAGAACTACTCTCCCAACCAAAAGCAAATACTGAAATAATACAAAAACTTAATCGAAGAACAAATTCGAAATCAAACACTGATTCATGAACTCAACTACACAAAGAGAAAAGGCATCCCAAACCAGAAATAAACAATTACAGAAAATAAATCATTAAAATGACACCAGCTCACTGGGGAGTAGAACTACTGTAAAAAAGATCATGT
This sequence comes from Viscum album, assembly GCA_963277665.1. Classification (NCBI taxonomy): domain Eukaryota; kingdom Viridiplantae; phylum Streptophyta; class Magnoliopsida; order Santalales; family Viscaceae; genus Viscum; species Viscum album. The sequence goes on along the minus strand of OY728146.1, from coordinate 1,771,313,665 downwards.
CTTCATAGTCCATGTTTCACATAAAGGTCATAGAAAACCACCGAATGCACACACCAGGGATGTAGAATCAATTATAAACCCATTAATGCTAGATCTTGGATGTGGACTGGCACTACATTTCCATGAGAAACCTAATCTGAAGAATAAGGATTAGCATGTGGAGAGGCCAACCATGGTGCAAGTAGCTATGACGACTGAGTCAACAAAGTCAACGACGTCGATGCAACCGATGATCTGCCACAATGATCTCACTAATCAAGTGGAGGTGTGTCTCCCCATCCCAGATGGGGATGGAGGAAGAAAATTATGGAAACCCTAGCTTACAGTGTCCCTTACGGGCTCATCCTCCATCCTCCTACAAAAAAATAAGACATATACCAATAATGAGGTCAGGTCAAACCGATTTTAATGGGCCATAGAACTATTGTTAATACATTTTTAGAAATTAGAAAGGTCTACATAAAATGATAATGTCTCCACTTTTGAGGAAACTTATAAAGATATTTAACTACCATTCAACAAAATTTTAAATAGAATACACAATTTCATGATCTGTTTTGAACGAAATTACATTAATTTATATTCAATATATAAACATTTAAAGGATTAGAAAATAGAACATCATCTGCTAATTATTATATAAACCTACAAGGTATCTTTTTTAAATAATGTAATGTTGAAAAATAGGAAATTTTCATAAACATCCATATTTGTACATTATTATTTTATTGAAATCACATCGTAATTTATGAAATTTATCATATAAAATATTTTTAATATATATGGAACCCTTTAAGGGTTCCATTAAACCCACTGGGGATGATCAGAATGAATGGAAATAATAGTTGTTTAATATCAATGTTTTAAAAATCCCATAGCAAGTTGTCTCATAAGAATGATTCCACGACAGACCTAATTTTGTTCAATTTTGCATTTAATGTTTTAATCAAAATATATTAATTACCATTTAGAAGAAATCAATTCATTTTAGTTCAGAATTAAAAAGCATTTACTTTTTTACCATTTCAAAATAAAAAATGAGTTAGATATATATCAATTCAATCATATGTGTTTCTATCCCCTAGCCTATAAGATTCTGATTCACCTTACAACTGAGATCAGTTTCATTTTTAATCCTAACAAATAAATGTTTCTCATGAAACCATTTACATGTAACAAAATAAAATTAAATAATTTTATCATAAGTATGATCCACAATATGCATTCTAAAAAGCACAAAAGCATGATAGAAAAGAAATACATGCAATGAAATAAAAAAAATGGAATCGAATCACCTAAACATAGAAGAAGATCAACATTATAAATAAATCAATAATGCACATTATCTAAACAAAGTATTCAAAATATTACCAAGGCATAAAATAGCATTCGAGGCACACAATACAAATCTGAAATGGGCTCTAAAATGCAACTTATGGAATAACATGGTCATGGAATTTGTATCTATATATTCTTATACTGATTCATGGAATGATTTATCTCTTCCATAAAAATAAAAAGGAAAAGTACAATAAAATTAATAAATAAATATTTATTTAAACATCAACCAATCAACCAAAGTGAAATCACAATATACTGTAATAGTAAAAAACACAAATAACAAGTCCTTATCTGGTCTCATGGAATTTTCCCAATGGGTGGGGTGATCATTACCAGACACGACTACATTCAATATTCCCAAACAGTACTAGTATCTTGTCTACCAATTACCAAAATAGTAAAATGATTGAAACAGATACCATTGATACCACTTTGTAACATTTGAGACATACTAACATCTAAAATAATGGACAAACTATTTTTTAACATGTAATAAGTTGTGACTTCCCATATTCTAGAGTCTTATGACAAGCAGCGATGTCCTCATGAGGTAATTGTGGTGGATAATAGGTCTTCATATTAGAGTATCACAATGGTATAATAGAAAATAAATATCAACATACAATAATGGAAGCAGTAACAAATGAATGTTGAATTAATATCAGATTAATATAATATTCCTAAAAATGATTTCCAACTCCAATATAAAATAGATGCTTTCTTTTCCTAATGATAATATAAAACCAAAATAAGAGACATATAGTAGGTAATGAAACATTGCAGTAAAAAATAATCAATAGAAATAAAATACCCATTGGAAATCTCCAAAATCAACAAGACCCCTAGCTCAGTCTTGTGCACCTAACGTCCCATTTAGAAGAAATTCATCAAAAGATAAAATCCACCATCCAAAGAACACAATGTCTACTTGGGTACCCTCATTTTATTACATCCCAAGTAGGGTGAGAGATATAAATCTTAATGGGTTACCTCCCACATAGCCTAAAACTAAATCCATTCCATGAATATAAAGTAAAGAAGTGTGCAATTAGTATGAAAAATTGGAAGTGTATAATAAATAAATAAATTCACATTGACTCGTGTTCCAATAAAAAAACCTAGCTTACTCTAACTATTTCAGATAATGGTCAAAATAAATTTATTGATAGTAAAAATATATATTTAGTAGTATATATATATATATAATTATATATTTAATCCACCTATATGAGACAAGTACCTAATGAAATAAGTGTCTATATACCTTGAATACTACATTCTACTTGGACCGGGGCATATCTCATTCATCCATAACTAGTATGAATGATCTTACAAGCTCCAATGAGGGTACATATAAAAATATCATTATTAGTGGGAGACATGATGATCTTGACTCAATATTGTGAATGTTACATCAGGTCAAAATTCGATCATTAGTGAGTGAACCTTCATGTAAATATAGAAATTGGAAGTGGCACATAAATCACCCCATACAAACAATGTATATTTCGTGAGATGCCCTGACTCAACACCCAATGTAAGGATTCTTGATGTATGCCATGGTCATAAAAACCATTATCATATATCCACATCTAATATCATGGAATAATCATATTTACAATAATAATTGAATCCATGTGGTGTTACCTCTGATTCATTAAATATATCACACCGTTATAATCAAGGTATCACAGTTATACCAATTCACATAAAATGTGATTATTTAGTTATAACATGACGTGTTTTCATAGCACACAATTAAATTTGATTTATATAAATTATTTTAATCTGTTTATGGAAAACAACTTGTCTAGAACAAGATAATAAAATTAAAGCATGTTGTTGAAATCACTCAATAAAGGAAATACCTCAAGACAATCCATACCATTTATTTAATGAAAACGACCATAATGAATATACAAATCCATTAATAAAATTCCATTGAATCTATAAAATAATTGAAATTCATTTATCAAAGATGAAGGAAGTACATAGAAGGGATTGTGGTCTTATTGGGAAATTGTCTAAATGGGAATTCCCATTTATTAAGAAATCCAAGCCCATTAAAACATCATGGTACAATACACATTTGTATATATAAGGTGGCTCAATTACTTTTAAAACATTAATATTTCCCATTTCATGAATAATAAACATACAAAAAAATAAATTTAATAATATTTGGAGGGCCAAATACATAATTCTATGCATGCTATAAACAACTACTTATCAAGTTATAATTTCATAGACAACCCACCTCATTTGAGGGGTTTTCTTACAAAAACATGAATCTTTTAATGAAGAAATTCATTTATCACAATTAAACATCACATTTAAGAATAATAACCCCTTTAAAATTACAATTGAATTTTATTGAAACTTCTCCATAAGAAAATTCAATTCATAATGGTTTAACATGGAATTTTGGAGATACTATCATTATTTATGTAATAGAGTTCAACAAAAATTCCAATTATAGAATATTCAAAAATCTAAGAGGGAGTTCCAGGTTTTTAGAAAAATAATAATATTAGGAAAATATGTGTTTTCATACCCATGGGGTGTTTTTGATCAAGGTTAACAACCTCTATATAACAAACATGGATCATAAAGTCTTTATTTATGTGTGTTGATCCATTTGATATTAAGAAATCAACTAAATGAAGGCCCTCAAAAATGGTAGATGTGTAGAACTATGAAAACTATAATATTAAAGTTAGAAATTTAAGATAAATCCAAATACTACCTACCTGATTCTTAAGAAATTCCACAAATCTTATGACAAGGAATGATTCGGTCTAGTTTTGAAGAATAATATTAAATGTAAATTCCCTCTAAAATTAGTGAAATTGAGCATTCACCTCGATAATTTTGTTGATATAATATCAAAAAGATAAAAATTTATAATTAATTGAGATCTAATTGATGTTCATCCATTGAAACAGACAGTGTTCGGTTAGGATTATGTATTGAGGACCTATCACCATGCTGAGAATAGGCTTGAGGGGGAAACCCCCATGAAGGAGAGGATGAATCGCATGGATGGAGGGAGAAGAAGTAGAAAACATGAGATTTAATCTCATTAAAAGAATTTCAGTGATTTATTCCTTAGTAATAGGTCACTCGATTTTTCATCACATTTTGTTCAAACCATGTATCGACTGTACATATCCGACTCTATATGAAGGAACCATAAATGGTATGTCATGCATGGTTACCATAACCGTGTGCCTATTGTGCGATGCGTATTACTTAGGTAATTCCTATATGTCACTATCCATATTGTCCAGGAGCATGGTTTGGGTGAATAGTTTGAACACCATGTCTTCACATTTGTGCCTCTTAAATATTCCACACAGTTTTCAACTAGTGGTCACACAGTTTTAGACCAACCATGTGCCCAAATAGGAGCACCGAAACATGATATTTTAGAGCCCTTTTCTCCTTAAACCCAATCAAAAACTCAAAGGACCCATTTGGGATTTATCCATTTATAAAAAAAATTATTTTTTCCATCTCTTTTAATTATGTTCCCTATCTTGGTTCAAATAATGGTTCTTCCATTACACAGCAAAATTAAAATTCTATTGAAATTTTAAATTGGCTCAAAAAACACGGGTCATTACAAACATTTCCCAATTTCCTTTTTAGGAAATACATTTTCCCTATAAAATCTTGGAAATAATTTTTATCATTATTGGATCCTTGTTACATAGTAAATACATGGTTGGAATTCTCTTTTCAATAATTTAAAAAAAAATTACACTCCTCCACTATGAAAAGGCACTCCGACCCACAAATTCACACCTCCCAAGACACATTGGGTAGTCCAACATCTACCAAAATTGTTCATAAAAAACCCCTCCCCTCAACTAATATTCTTATCCTTTGGAATAAATCCATCCAAGAAATCCATTTTGCGAAAACCAAGATTTTTACGGGAATAAGTGGTATCATCCTTCATCAAGATATTTGGTATTATTTCCATTCACCACCCTGCTCAAATATTTTTGTCATAGATTATATAAAAATTTATCCTAAATATACTTAGATGATTTTATTCTTTAATATCAACAAAAACATTCACATGGATTCATTTAATGGGTAATGAACTCACCATTTAGGTTTACCGTGAATTATTGCCTCACAAAACGATGTGATTCTTTTTTCCATTACCACCACTCATTGTTTGACATTATTATGGAAAATATATAAATATATGATATATATGATATTAATAATTTATTTATTATAACGAAATTTTTATATAATAAATTACCATATTCTTTCCATTTTGTGCAAAAATAACAGCATAAATTGTCGATGTGTGGACAATTGTCTCTTCAATGTGATGGGATTCATTCACGCTATAAATGAAACATATAAGGTAATGTTTTAGTTAAAAAATATATAACAAAAATGAAATATATTTGATATTCATGACATAATTATCTATCTTTATACCTAATATATCATTTTTATTATTACCCTTCTCACACACACAAAAGTGAAAACCCAAGGCATAGAAGTGTGGATTACCTCCACCCCGACAAGATGTGATTCCTTTTACTTCACAAGAGTTATATATATTATATATATGATTAAATAACATGGTATTCATCATATAATGGTCATTTTTTAATGATAATGTTTTACTTACCTTCTTTCCATAATAATCACTAAAAAATGGGAATGTTAGTCATGCATAGTACGACCAACAATCTCTATGATTGTGAGGTTGTATCATTCTTCATAAAAATCAATCATGTTTGATTTTAGAAGTAATATTCACCTATAAATATGATTTTTATTTCATGATTATTATTCCATATATGTGTATATAAAGAACAACTTGCCATATTTGGCTACGAAGGTCATCTTTGACACACAAACTGAATACAATCAAAATAACCAATATAACATTAATTGATTAAGTTTTTCTATAAAAAAATTAATTAGTGAAGTAAATGTATTAATATACGCAAAATTTAGTTTTGAAGAAATTAAATAATTAACAAATGTTTATTATTTAGTAATATAAATACACATGTTATAAGATGAACTCATTTTACGTGTTTTCATTTCAATTTAAATACCATTGAGACTTATTTGTTGTTATGCACAATTTAACCATTATTGGGTGTATATAATTTCGTTTTACATGTCATATCATGTAACCCATTATTCCCATATTACTATTATTTCAATTTAATGTTATTAATTCATATGGATTATGATTCAAATATTTCAAATTGACATGGGACACTTGAAATTTTTTAGGGATTAATATCCTCAAAAATTTCTTAATGAACATTCAATGGTTTTTCCATTCATCAATGTCAACAAACCATATTTTTCCTATCCACCACCATGGAATTATAGATAAATAAATATATTTTATTAAATATATATATATTTAAATTAAAAATTTTCATGGATGAAATATATTAATCGATATAATAAGAATTAATTTGACATGTACGACACATGTGTGGCCTAGCTATAGATACCACTTTGATGCATTGTTATTCTTATAAGATAAATCAATTGATAATATTAGATGTTTATTTTAAATATATGTTAAAATATATTTTTAAATATCTTGATGTTAAAAATATAAAGTACCAAGGATACATGGAATCCAATAATTAAGAATTTACATCATTTAGAATCAGTTTTTATTTATCCATTAGATTTTTTCATTAAAATTTATATGGATGGATTAAATAATCATTTAATTGATTAATTGGAATGGGATTAAGTTTATAACCTTTAAATTTTTATTATTCCTTATATAATTCTTTGAATTAAATATATTATTATTTATTTACTATTCAATATTGATTATTCACATCAATTCATTATTTATATTACTATACATACCCATACTAGTCATTTAAGATGGACCGTATTTTTCATTTTTCATTCATTGTTATAAAGAACAAGTCCTAAAATAAGATTTCAAGGATGTGGTTTGTTTCATTTTATTATGTATCATGTTTTATTTTTTTTTTCCAATGTAATATAGGTATCATGTATGTACACTAGTTTTCCAGAACCACTAAAAATAATGTCTCATCGTGAATTTATTCATTCTAACAATTCCAATATAATAAAATAATGTTCCAACTTTGGGATTTTGGGTTCAAGGTATTACAAATGACTAATGTGATATGATGAAGCATATTAGGCTGGTGGGGATCGTGTGTATAGAATAGTCCATCAACATAAGCGTCAGTGCGAGTTGATTGTGGAACTAACCTATATGGTAGGCTCACAATAGAGGTCACTGTGAATTAGGATGTTATGGTATGTGCATGAATCGTGAGCAAATATGGTAGTTTTACATTAAAGGGGAATGTGGTTTGGGTGTAAAATATTGTTAAAAGGGTCTCTAAAATACTCGAATTTCCTAATAAATATTTCAATTTGACATTTTTATAAAAATTGTTCTTATTATATGTATTAACTATCCTATAATTTATTTCTTAAATTTTTATCCATAGTGTTTTTTTACCTCATAACTACATAGAATTTTTGGGATCACGTGGTGAATTAATCTAGAAACCACAGAATAAGTAGTTGACCATGTGGTGTTGATCCATCATGGAACCACATTGTATATGGGAAATAATGTTGTATTTTTCATCTAATAACTCTATAGTGGATATTTTACCTTGATGAATCATTTTTAAAAAATTTTATGGAATTGTAATGTCCCTTTAAAAAGTGTTATGATATTGAGGGAAATAAATAAGAAATATCCATTTTCCAAATTTATTTCATGAAAAAATGAATATCTATTTAAAATAGTCATATTTTTTGTATGTAATTATTTATGTCTTGTGGATAGGTTAATATATGTTTTCCCATCTAAAAAATGAGAAGGAAGTATGCAGTCCCTCTAGAAAGTGTGTTCATATAAAAAGAACTATACATGAAATTTCACTTTACAAATTTCCTTCATGATGAAATTAATCTCAAATTGAAATATACTTACATGTTGATCTATAATCCCATCAAGGATCTATGATAAGTCAACTTAAAAATCATCAAGAAAAATATTCCATTTCTATTTTTAATCCCATAGAAAAAAAAATTTTAACACAAAAATGTAACAAGAATACTCTAATAATGATTTTACTCTTCAATTCATTTTTAATTATAAATTTTTTAGATACATCACAAACTAATAGATGGAGATTCTAATCAACATATTTTCAGACTATGAAATTATTGTGAGAAATATAAATCACTCAGTGTTTGAAAAATCAAGTGAAACGTGTAAATATCGGTAACTTATTAGTTGGGAATGTAGATAAATTTCTATCAAACTAAACTAGTATTTTTAGCCTGATAATTGTTCCCTGGATTCTTTGAAATGTACATCTCATGAATCTTCAGTTCCTATAGTCCCAATGTGATTACATTTTTATTATTTATATATTCTTATAAAAACTAAGTCTTTCTATCCATATTTTATTTTCTTTTGAAAAAGATCATATATTTTAAGAAATTATTGGGTGTAATATTCTACTTGGATAAGTTCAAGACAAAAAATAGAAAGTGTTTCTGAGATGGGAGTTATAAAAATTCCAATAATATTTATGAAAAAATAACCATACCATGTTATAGTAGAGCTAATATTATATGGTAGTATGTGGTAGGGGATAACAGGATTTGAACATTTTGTATAAATCGATGATGAGGTTGTTCTTATATAATATGTTTCTATCACATTCCTAATAACATGTTGAGAATTATAATTTATAGTAAGGATCAAAATATATAGAATAAAAAATGGACTATATATACAGAAACCAATTTTTGAACTTAGTGAATTCATCTGATTGGTTGAAACACAATGCGCGTGATTGATATTTCTACATGAAAACAAACTTGGATGATAGATAGTTCACCAATAATGAAATATTAGTGGGAAATGATATAAGAACGTTAATTGAATAGGTTGTGATGAATCATTTTCCAAAATATTAATGATAATAAACATTCAAATATTAATTTTAATAATAGTTTATTTTGATTTTAAGATATATAAAATATATAACAAAACCACTTTTAATAATGGTATTCAATCAATTTCCATTTATATGAAACATAGTTAAGGTATGGAAATTCATAATGAAATAGTTACAGTATGAAAGATATAATGATCCATTTATGGATTTAAACTATAAACATAGAGATAAAATATATATTTTTATATGTAATAAATTGTTAATTTTATGAAAAAAATAAATAATTCATGTTTTTACAATGAATATTAGTGGGATAATAGTATTATTTATATTATTTTATGAAGATTAAATAACAATTATAAATTATGAAATCCTAAAAATTTTCTATTTGAATAATTCTCAAAGTTAGTTCATTTGAATGATTGAAATGGGTCAAGTAGTATACAAACTAGGAGTGATTATATATAAAGATATATCTAATAGGTTTTATAGATAGAGCCTAAACAAATAGGTGTTAAATAGATATATCAAGGAGGACTCTAATAAGGGGTCATTACCAGTATTTCAAGGCATGTATCGTAGGTTGATTACGAATCATTCCATAGAGATAGAAAGGATAGAGAAAATGACCTCTATATTACCCAAGTGATATATTATAAATTATTTGTTGTTATCACAAATAGATGAATATTATTTTCTAATTATAGAAATTAATATACGATTTAATTTAATGAGAGTTATTGTATTTATATTGAGAATATTCACAACTTAATTATATGCAATAAGGTTATGTCCTTGGATTAGGAGGAGAGAATGATATCTGTGTAAATTGATATATAAATTCAAGTTTCCAGAACAATAAATATGGAATGATATATCATTATTGATTCATTATTTCATTAATGGAAGAGTTATGTCATTGTTCTTATAAAAACAACCACAATGGAAGACTAAGAAAATATGTAGAGTATGTTAGTAAATAAGATTCTTCCAAGGAAGTTATTTAAATCTAGATCATAATTTTGGAAATAAATGTGGTTGTTAATATAATGGTTGAAATTGAGAATTTTATTTAAAATAATGCATCTATTTCTTATGAGTAGTAACATCCATCTAACAAAATGACTAAACATTGTTTTCACGAGTGTCATATCATAAGATAGATCATTGATAACGAAGATATGAAGTTTTTCAATTTTGATACATTGAAAAATGTAGGAGAATCATTGAATAAAACATTTCTATATAAATAACATGAGGTTTATATACTGTTTGTGGGTTTTAATGCCTGCGAGATTGGTTATATGTTTTTTAAATTTATGATGATTTTATAATAATGATAATGTCTATTTATCAGTAAGTCATGTGTTATTTAATATAAATTCAATAAATTTTTGAATGATTTTATCTTTTAAAAGAATAACCTTTAGCATTCCATAATTGATAATGAATATGGTGTATAACAGGTGGTGATTATATGTTTGGTTCAAAAAGAACATAATCCTATAATCATTAAAAAAGGATTGTATTTGATATATGAAGAAGAGATTCATGATGTAATATATAGAGACATATTAGAAGATTTATCATTTTATATATATCTCAAGGATTTTCATACAATTACCTTTATACATAGGGGAATATTCTTATTTTAAATCTTACTTGCCTATGTATGGCTAGGTAACTAGAATATAAAAACATCATTCATTGAAACATTTATTAATCAACTCAAAATCAACTTATATAATACTGGGTTTTTGGGTTTGTTATTGATTATATCATCTGTCATAGAACAATATAAATTAGAATCATCTAATTTTATTTAGAGAAAGGAAATTTATCCCTTTATTGGATTAGACTTATAAAATTCATAGCCATGCTTAGTTGGGATTCATATGATTTAATCAACTATATTGAATAGTGACATGTGATGCACTAATCTTCTAGATGATTTGCATATTATTCATCCATATATCTAGTCATTATTTTATAAAGAATCAAAAAAATTGTGTTCTACTGTACACTAATGATCTTTTATATGTCTAGACGTCACACATTATCAAATATTATGGTATTATATAAGAATAAAAATGATGTATATGATACATATTTTGGTGGGAATGTTTTTTTATAGATATGACTTTGTTTAATATAGATAACACTTTCCCACATCATATATTGAGTAGCACAAATACATTTCTAAAGGCCATTTTTTGAATAAATAATTGAAATATATATATATATATATGTTAATTTAAATATACAAAGGCCCATTGGGTTAAATACAAATTTCATTCCATAAGGATTATGTTTTGGACAATGGGACTGTTAAAAAATGAAGAGATGTCGATATAATGAAATTTAAATATTGTATTTTAGAAATTTACAATGAGTTTTGATGTATATTGGAATGTTTTAATGAGATTTTAGTGTATTTGAAAGGATTTTGGAGGTGTAATAAAACTACACGAATATGGTGTATATATATTACATATACAATAGCTCCAATGAAAGCTAAAGCATAAACACATCGTTAAATTGATCCCAGCATAGTCTTGTGTTATTATATGTAACCTAAGGGTGCATATATCATCCACCAACCAAACATGTGGTGTTTATAAAATGGATTAATGTATTTGTATACTATTTCACTGTATTCTTTAATTAGGCATTATTCAAGGGTAGAGTTCAATGACACCCAACATGTGGACATGTTCTTAATTCAACCATGACTGTTTAGAATCACTTATATTATTTTATTTATCTAAATATCACATTATATAAACAATAAATGGTTTTATATATATTAGATTACTACTTTCATGTTATGATTCATATTTGTCCCTACATCTAAAACACTATTCATTATACAATAATGAATTCAATATTACCCCTTCAACTTTTGGGGGTAATCAACATACAATCATTAAACCATAGACTAATGGATCTCAAGTTAGGTAATGGAAACTATTTTTGTTTCTCGTGTAATCATAATCAATCCAAATCCCCATAAGAATATGATTGATGTTGTTACTTTATATTTTTTCTGTTTCCACTAGTCATTTTTTCATATATTGGTTTTCATAGATATTTTCATTCTAATAAGGGTAGATCATTCAATTTTGTTCTTCCAAATACTATGATCATTATATGATAACCTATTAGAAATAATATAAGTAATTTATTGTTTAATATTGTTGAGTAGGTCAATTCCTTATATAGAGGTCAGTGAATTGTTGATTTCATGGTATGGAATCGTACATTCTATGGTGTGACTATGAAATGAAGATGATAATTTATTATACAAAAAATTAATTTATATGAGGTTTGTAATGAACCTTCCACAAAATATGGATGATATGATACTGCTCAGAGACATGTGATCTTCTAGTGTAGTGTTCCAGATAACCAAGTGTGTTAGTACAAATACATTTTTCTCACTATAAAGGTACCATATGTAAAGGGATACTAATGATATGGTTGATTTTTCTTCATGTGGTCTGTAACCCCTAGGGGATATTTGGATTATTGTATTTGGGTATCCCATATTATAATTGTTTTTTTCGTATATAACTATGGATAAATGGGTTTTAATAAGAATTCAGACAGATTGATTCCTCCAATTTGGCATGGGATTCTATTCTTCAATTATATCGATGAGGAATATGTACCCTATACTATTGAAGTTAGTTGGCCCCTCCTTTTGTGTCACAGTTTAGTTCCTATATCTATAGTTTTTATTTATCATTATGATATAGGAAATTATTATTTATATCGTGATAATTTATACTCATCCATCAAATGGGGAATATGTCCCCCATGATATGGGTTAGTGCGCCCTCTATTTTGGTAAGTTTCATTAAGGAATGTGGTTAGTACTCCCTAAATAATTACATTCTTGTAGTACATATTATATTTTAGAGTTGTTTACCCTAATGGTTGGGCATAAGTTTTCAAATAAATAAGGGTAAATATGGTGATGAAACAACCCCAGTGAGGTCAGTTACTTCGTCAATCAATTTTTAGAATCTTAAAATTGAGTGGGTCCCACATTATAATTTAGATGTAGATGGGAGTTTTACTATTTCATGGAGTTTTATTGAAATATCCTTTTTAGTAGTTTTTCATTATGATTATTCACTAATAAAATTTGAGGCAGCTATCAAGCTCTCACATGCACAAGAAAATGAGTATGATAAGGTTGATTCTAAGATTTAGAGACATTCCTTGATGAAATGCTTATACTCATACATATGAGTAAACCATTGTACGTAGATTATTCCTTGTAATAAAAAATCTATTACGAATGATAATCACTATAAAAATTTTCACATTGATTGACATTATGATAGATTTCATTTGGAATCACCTTATGTGGCCTCAGATGTGATCTATTACCTTTTTCCATGATGCTCATATTTGGTCAGTTCCATTTATTTATATTATTTCATTATTAAAATATATTTGTTGAAATATAGAAATCTTATTAGATTATTTATAAAAATTTCTTATGAATAGAGACACCTATTAGTGGTAACCATTTACAAAAAATTATTCCATTGATGTGAGAAAAAATTGGAGGATCAATTTGTGATATTCTAGAGTTAGAACCGATTGAGATATCATTGGAGATGAATGATCACCCACACCAACATTTTTAGTGGAAATATTTCATTATATGTTTTTATCGATCAATTAGGTTGTATTCCATTTTTATTGTGAAGATAGTCCTATGAAATGAGTATGGAGACCCCTCAAAATATATAACCAATTAATTCCCATGTTAGTGAGATTTATATCATACAACAAGGATGTTTCATAGGATCAATATTATAGTTATTGTTCATGGAATATTCCTTGAAATGATTCTTTTGATTTTATGTATGTGAAATAGGAGTCAGAATATTATGTCAATCTATGTTTACTATTGATATATCCTTGTTCATTATTCCCTATGTAATTTTTATCCATGTTCTTAAATATGTTAAAATGTATAAAAGGATTAAATTTATGTGTTGTGCTATTATGAGTATCCCACTGAGTAGTAGTAAGTTATCTAACCAATGTTGCTAACTATATAGTATATAGAGAGTTTCAACTGGGTGCCTTTTATAGTACATCAGGATGCTCAATAAAGAATACTGATATATGATATTCATGAGGTATATGTTTATGTATTTGTAATATGTAGTCCTTGGGGTTTAAAGAGATAAATCAATCGATTTATGGTGGATGATAACCTTACTAATGTTTGTGGTGTGATCATTCTACCCACAAAAAATGAAATAAAAAGTCAATGAATGGATTTTTATTATCTTACTTCTGATTGATAGAAATCTTCAATGTTAAAACATTTCTGTTGTTGGTGATGAGTTGTGTCATGCTATCCCATTTTTGTGTGACAATAGTAATGATGAACCTATGAGAAAATCCCATTATTATTAGATAGACTTTGTGTCATAATATTTAGGTTATCTATTTTCTAAGGTGTGGAGTAATATTATACAATGTTAAATTCCATGGTAAATAATCATATAGACAGTTTATACTATCATTAATGGGAATCCTACAGTTACAATATAAAGTGTTTGGGTGGAAATTTTTCATAATATTCATAATAGTGGATTCATGATTTTTTTGGGAACATCTGCTAGGGTTGCATATATATGTTTATAATTCATCATGGAATGTGAATCATTGATGTAGGAATCTGAATTTGATGAATATTTTATGGAAATATTCCCTAGTAATATTTTACTATAGGTCTTGATATATTTACAAATCAAAAGAAGATATATAAGCTCATTCATATGTGTGTTATCTTCCCAAATGTGGATTTTTAATGTATTATAATACAAATTATTGGGTGATTTTATTTTCAAGAATAGAAAGTCTTGAATATGGGGACAATGTGGTGACCATAGTTTTAAAATTGAAAATACGTAGCTCATTTCTGAATTTAGAGCCTTTGGCCCTTCAGAAAGAGAAATTTTTAATTTATCCTAGAAATAAACACATATTATTTTATTATTGTTTCATTGTATCAAGATGTAGAAGTTACCCTTAGGATTGAATTAGATGGATGTCCAAAAATAGAATATTTTTTATTATACTTATAATCAATTAAATAAATATTATTTTTCTTGTGTATGTGAATATCTATATATTTTAAAATAATTACTAGATATTAATAATAATTTTACATTTTAGTATATAATAGCCAATTCTACCCATATGATGTATAATATCTATTATTGATATGGATGTTAAGGTAGGCCTTAATGAGTTCACTTATTCTATTGTGTTTTTTATTCTCCCCATAACATTATTCTCTTCCCATTATTCACAATGGGGTGGATACTCCTCATCACTCATTAACACTGTATAACATAGTGGAGAAAAATTGATAAGAAGGAGGTGTGTCACTTAGTGAGTCTAATTAGTCTATAATCATAGAATTTGTACCTCAGAAAATAGTGATTGTCATTAGTGATTTAGTGATTATCCATATGGAATGGATCATTATTTTTTTTTCTATATAATCTATATTTTCATGTAATTTTCATTTGTTATTTGTGTATTTTTACTATGTGGAAGAAATAAGTACTATATAGCTGAATTTTTTTGGTAAAATGGAATCTTATTCACTTCTATATAGTTCCTAAATTTGAAATTTCTGATCACATGATGTGTATTAAAGGAAAAAATGTCATGTATACATTTGTTTTAGATATTATTGACAATGATTTTCATAATGTGTGCTGGCCATATTGACATGCTTATTAGGATTATAACGTACATGATTTGGGTTGTATCCAAGTACAATGTAAGACACCCCATGTGAGGTGTATTGCTTGTAAAATTTCCCACACTGTCATGTTTCTTGACATTACATGATCTATAGAACAGAAATTGATACCCCAAATGGATTTCATGACATGTACTCTTTGATTCATTTGAGGTATTTGGGAATTAAGCATTTATTTTGGTAGTGGTATGTTCCCAATGTGGGTTTTTAGGTGTACATATCTTATATTAATGGTATATTCCCTGATCCATCCCAAAAGATGAGAATTGAATGTTTTATCAACCGTGATAAGGTTTTACAGAAGTAAATATTTAAAAAAATCTTCCTAAATATAATATTATAGGGGGTTCCACATCACTATTTTAGGTTATTTGTTAGATTATTCATGACTTTTTGTTGATTTTATCACCATATATATATTAAGGGAATAGAAGTGATAATGTAGAGTAAAAATGATGTTTTTAGTCCCCTTGGATGAATTATTTTGATGAGTAAATGTATGGTCTCGTATATTTTTTATATTAATATTATCCAACAATTTTGTGGTAGTTATCTATCCTTAAGGGGTGGATAATCACAAGTAATGGATTTTGTGTTGGAGTGTAGGGAATTGGTTATTCACTCCAATTTTTTATTTCCCCTCAAGGAAATCCAAAATTTCAATTTATATATATGTTCAATTTCACATTCTTCACATTGGGTTGTGTTTGAGGAAAATTTACATTACATATTCTAGAGTATTCTCTGTTTCACCTTCTTTTATATATTATTTATAATAATTTTGGGGGGAGGGAGGTATAGATAATGGATCTAGTAACTCCATTGGGATTTTTTTCATATAACTATGTGCATAATGTCCTTTTTTCTAGGTCCTCCATGATCAATATCTGTTTTTAATATTTCCGTTTGAGTTATATGATAACTAATACACGCCTGGAGACTTTATACACCATAATTCAAATTTTCTAATTGTAGGGTCTAATGTCCCTTGTGGGGTTTGTACCCCCTCTATTTAGTTGAAGGCTCTGGAATGACATGTGTTCTAGATATGTTTCTAGTCGTAATATTATTGTTATGATGTGGAGTTTATAGGATTGTACATATAATCTGTTTTGGAAACTCCCTCATCCAGTCAATAAACATTAATGAGGCATATTTCCACTACTTACGAACTCTGGTTAGTAATGTGATGGGGGATTTATTCATTCTTAATGAATAGGTTTTGGTATTTTGAGACATATAGTGAATGTGACAGAATAGCTTCACCTTATGAAAGATACTCTAGTGATACATAGATTTTTAAGAGGGGTGCTGCCTTATGGTTGGTCGATTTCCCTATTCTATGAATAGTTATGTTTCAAGACTCACCCCTCAGGTCCTATAGTGTAAAAAATGTTCTCCCTTTATGAAATATTTGGTAGAGGAACTCCCCCATTGAACAGAGTGTGGGATAACTATATATAGGGCCGGTACCCCCCCCCCCCAAGTGTCATTTCATTCTATCGGTTTGGAACCCAATTTTATTAGAATATGATGTTTGGAAATCATAAATAAGATATGTTGTTGACAGTTATAAGGAATTATTAATTTATTATTATAATTTTAATAAACATAAGTTTTCATATGGAAACCCTCATTGTTATGTGAGTGATCTTATTAGTGAATGTTGTGTAACATGTAGTTTAGGGGGATCCACTTCTTTATAAAAAATTCCAAACCAGGTTCACATAGTTCAATGTGGTGCTTTTGGTTATGGTACCATCATGTGTATGAATTACATTTGAAATATTGTTATTCCAATTAGTATGGAGGTATTTACCACTAATGGATTTGTAGTTTATATCACTGGATGGTGAAGAGGTGTTTTCCTATGAGGTTGATTAGCACAAAGGTGATTTCCCTTAAGGAATTGGATTGATTCCTTATTACACATTATGAGTAAAAATATGAATTTATACCATGTATTTTTCCATTATATAGCTTTGGGGTTATATTTGGATGTGACTTCTTATATTCTTATATACCTAGTGGTTTCCCCCTTGATTTAGTTGGGTGCTTTTACATTCTGACCATTGGTTTTCCGCTATAATGTATTTTTATTTCCCTTTATATTTTTTTGGCCCTACCAAGAAATTTCATACTCACCAATATATAGTATTTATTCCCAAGAATATTATATATTTGTTAATTGAATATAGGTTTGTTGTGATTTCACTAGGAATACAGATAGAAGGGCTTATGATCTGTAGAAGCTTATGGGATTCATGGATGGTTTTGCTAAATATTAGATATGGAATGATGTAGAATTTTCCATTCCAATCCCTTGTTTCCAATGTTTTATAATATTCGTTAGCCCATAAATTTCATCCCTATTATATCATTTTTATTGTATGGTCATATGTATATTAGTAAATATAATAATTAATATATTCATTTCAATTATACTTAAATATTATCAGTTGCTATGGATATTTTATTCATTGATAGTGAGATATATGTGTTATATGCTATTTAGGAAAAGGACTCTCGTATGTGTTGTATGACTTCTCGACACTGTCCTCTATCCCATGTCCTATTGCATGTGGGTTTGGCATGGAAGAATTATATTTTCGTTGATCCACGTGGGGACCTTGTGGGTTGAGTTGTGTCGTAATAGGAATTTTTTGGTTGAACTCTCCCTCTATATCTCTTCTCTTTGTAATTTATATGTTTGGGTGTCAAATATAATCATTTCCACTCCTTTCTCTTTCTCTCTCTCTCCCTCTTCTTTTTCTCTTCGTATATTTGGGTTTTTACATCAGGGTTTCATCATGTTATACAATACAATTTTGATTGATGGGGATCATATTTTTAGGGGTTATAAGATTCTATGATGACCATATATATTCTATTTATTCCATGACTTTAAATAATCATCATGGTTGAGTTTGGTGTATTATGACCAATATTGTTGGGTTTCAAAAGTCAAGAGAATATTTACTGGTGTTTATATTAAATATTTTTTAGATATAATTTTATTTATGTTTATTAATTCATCTTGGAATAAATGGTTATGTTATTTTATGAAGATTACTGATAAAAATTGGTGTTTTTATTTTTGTGGAGATGGTTTATATAAAATTTGATGATTTAACCACTGTGATTTTAATATTGGAAGTTACTTGAATGATATATTATATTAGGATTTTTTATTTATGATCTATTACATAATGTATTAGTATTAGTGGTCATTATTTCTTTATGCAAGGATTTTCTTAGAAAAATATATTCTGTGAGTAACACATTGGGTTTCATAGTAGATGTTATTTGGTTTTGAATATTGTTCCATAATGGATGTTTTTTGGTTTCTTCATTTGGATTCATGGAGTGGATATTTTTTTTGATTAGTACATTGAGATTCATAGGATTTTTATATTTTTACTAATTTCACTATTACTTTTTAGTGAGGTCGTAGACATGTGCCTAGTAATATAGCACTTTATTATGGTGATCTTTAAATTTATGATAATGTAATTTTATATTTAATACAACCTTTTTTGGTTTACCGTGTAAATAAATGTGGGGATGTGTAGGGTAAAACATTTAATTGAGTTTTTCATCACTATTATTAATAAAAATGTGAGTTTTATGTGTATTCGATCCACTAATGAGATATTGAAACACATTTTTTGGTATTACAAATGTTATAAAGGTTCCCTTGGGGTTGTTTGTGAAATTGGGAGTGTGGGTGTGAAATTTCAATGGGATTGTTTTGATACTAAATATGTTTTTTATAGTACGATTATAGCTAGTTTAGGAATTCAGTATTTGGTTGCTAAATGTTATGTTGAATAATGAATGATAATATATTATTAAAGATATTTTAACTAGTTTTATGAATTATATTTTTAATGTGTTTTATAAAATAAATTATTATATTTGTTGTATTTCACATGAGTATGGTGCAACAAATGTTTTAGGAAATCTTATTAGGTGTTGTAATAATCCCTAATAGGGGATTATAAGTTCCTATCAATATAATTTTTTAAGTGTTATTGGTCACTGTGTTTCTTTCATTACATAAGGGGTGGTGTGTTTAGGGATTTCTAGTTGGGACTAGTGCAGGATCTATTATGTTGGATATAAAGACTGTTATTGGAATCTCAGAAATAATTATATTGGTATTCGGGTAAGATCATAATATTAATATATGAATTTTTATTCACGGTATTTCTATTCTGTAATTTTTTACAAGGATGTGGATTTTGGGTTTCATGATTATACTATCATTACCTTTAGTAAATCTGGATATTTTATATTTACTACTAACCCTTTTATAGTTGAAAAAGATAGTTCCCTAGACCTCATCAAATTTCAATCATTTCATAAGGTTAGTTACGATTAGATGAACTTGATCAAGATTGTATATAACTCATGCTTTAATGAGTCATATCCCATAACTCCTATCCTTACATGCCTAACTGATCAATTTCTATGGACTCTAGCACATTTGAATCACAATTCTTCTATTAAACCCACATTATACCTTCACACACACACAAATATATATATATATATACCTAAGGTGGTCCCCATTCAAGTTAACGTCACATCACCATATTTTACACATGTGAAATTCTAATCGCACAATTAATTTCCCCGATTTATATCCCAAATACACTATTGTTCCCTGAAAAATAATATATTCAATGTATACCTTAAATATAACTACCCATCTCACGAATTAAAAAATAAAATTCAATATTTATTTACTAATTCAATTGACACATTATTATCTTGATTCATACATCATCAAATTTATTCATCTATATGTGGTTTACATTTCTTATACATTTATAGGACACATCCCATAAAGTATCAATTATTATTCAATCTCAATATCTCTATTGAACACATTTGATATCACCCTTATCCAAGAAATCATATATATATATATATTTGAGGTATTACTACATAAATACTTCCAACAATAATTTTTTCATTGCATCTGTGTGTATCTCAATAGTATAATAATCTGATGCTCTGTATGTAAAAAAGTCATCACAATTGGTCCTGGTAATGAAGATATCCACAAATAACATATTTTGAAAAGAAATAAAAAGTACTAATTTATTCATCAAGTAATGAAAATCTATTTTATCAAAAAAATATAGTTTAATATAATAATTATCATTTCCCGTAACCCTTTGTGCCTAGTATAATGCATTAATGCTCACCACTTACCCCCAAGCCCCAAAATAAACAAAACAATAACAAAAAGTATCATGACATTTCAAAAAAAAACAATTAAAAAAACCTAAATCATAGTTCCATGGAAGCAACGATTCAAGTTCAATCATGTGCAAGCTAGTACAAAACTAAACATTCATCCAAAGTTTATATATATACTATCTTCATTTACCATATCTAAACCCATAAAAATTTATATGTTGATCTAATAAAAAATTTAATATAATCTGATTTTTCACTATTTTTATGAATTGAACTCAATTTATACATGTCATTATATTCTACCCAATATTTTAGAGTAGACTTACTTGTTTAAAGGGTAATTTAATGTCCTATGGGGAGATTATGACCTTTATATCATCATATAATATAGTGTGATGTAAAATTATTATCAATAGTTAGTATAGACTTATAGATAAAATGCATGGAATTATTGTGGAAAGATAATATTAATACTTATTCCACACCATAAAATAACCAAACTATCTCATTTATATCAAAGATTCATACATCCTAGAAAGAACTAATTGAGGGGTTTTTCCTTTTCATGATACAAAGAAAAAAATAAATTATAATTTATTATGGGAATCCCATTTTATCCCTCAACCTCATCTCAAACCTTTTTTAATTCCCTTTCAAGATCTCATAAATTGCCTACTTTTTCTAAGAACCATTATATAACCACTATTCCAAACATAAGTTACACATATCTAATAAGGTGAAAATTATTGTGTTAAAATAAAACATGGTATTATATCAAAAAAATCCATTAACAACAACGAATAAGTATATGAAAACATGTGAATCATAACAAAAAGTAGTAAACATCACATATATTACACTATTAATTCTATCTAGTTCTTATGTGGTCACCCTAACAATCGACTAATGCATACTACATACAATTTTTAACATGGGATATATTAACCAATGGTTTATTTTGTGTCATATTCATGGTAGGATGACTAATCATCCACCCTAATATTAATATCCAATGTTGGACCCCATATTGTAATCATATTTTAAATGGATAATACTCATAGTTAATAAATAACATATTGGAAATATCACAATGATATTACATTTTTATCAATGATAATAATGGGTTCAAATACCACAAAAAAATCATAATGTTTAAATGTTCTGGGTTGGAACAATTCCTATCTATATCATAATTACTTAGTGTCTTAGTTGGTACTGGTTGGCACCACACCCAAGAAATTATTAATATTTAAAATAGATTATTGTAAATACACCAAACCATTTTGTGAATATGTTATCCAACAGGTTAGAATAAGGCCCCTTACCAGAATAATCAATAAAACCACTATTGATTATCTTAATATGTCCTATGGAAAGATTATCATAAAAATCTATAAAGAGTAATCAAGTCTACGATATCCTATATAATCCCAAAAACTGGAAAATAATTTACTATATATAATAATATAACCTAACATTGATTTTTGAACTATGAAATGCAAAGAATCATTTATCTAACCATTTAAGGAGAAGCACCTAATCGAGGTGATTTTTATATTATAAAATAGATAATAAGTTTAATGGGCTCAACTATCACTTCATTATCATCATTCTTAATGAAGTGTTTACAACACTTAAACTATAAACCATTAATGGATGATCATCCCCCAAAATATCTCATCAATACTATAAAAACACAAAAATAATTATCAAAATAATAATCTAAATCATATCATTACTCTACGTATTTTTATCAATCATGTAATTGATCATAAAACATGGTTCATCATGCATACTTACTTACTCATGATTCTATCCTCTCACCCATAACTCACAATTCCCATTCAAAATAAAATCAATTAGTCTGTACCTCTAAAACAATCTTCCAATATATCCTGTGGAAGGTGAACACAAATTATTAATTTTATTCCACAGTTGATATAAAGTAGTTACCCAATTTATATCTCATAAGTCACAACACTTATTTTCAAATAGATAACTTGAAAATTACTAATTATAACAGCACACTATCCCATCAATGAAACATTATTCCATGGTAATCTCTCTATTCCACCCTAGGTGGAAGTCAATTAACAATTCAATCATAGAAACTAATTCTAATTTTTATAAAACTAATTAAATCCTAGAGGTTTCATATTTGGGATAACTCAAATATTATTTGAATTATAAATAAACATATTATTGGATAATTTATTGAACATCATGTTCAATCAATCATATTATCCCCATAAAAAACATCTTAAGGTCAAATAATCCATTATTCTATGACATACAAATTTCATTGGTTACTCCTTCCATATCATCCCAATGGTATTACCCAATAAAAATAACTATGAAACTAAAACTTTTAGGGACCATCTGTGGAATCCTTCCACATCCCTCTTTAGTTCATTCCCAATACTCATACTTTCAATCTAGAGACTTCTTGTCTCTAATTTGGTTTAGTAACACCTACTAACCTAAATTTCTCCTAATATATTATAATAAACTATATATCAACATGTTATTTTTGTGTGATACAAAATTCATAAAAAATTTATCACCATAATTAACCCTAATCAATCCACAAATAATCTATATCGATCATCATCACATCCCTTACGACCCTATCTCTTCAAATATAGTTTAAAAATATTTTATAAATCATGATATAACACTATTTTTCACTTAACAACCCCAAAACCTATATAGATGTAATGTATTAAATTTTACCTAAAACCCATCATTGATAAATTATAAAATGGGTTTGATGACATTATGGTGTGGTTCATAATCCCATGATGTGTTGACGCAAAATTTCGACCATTGAAGGGCCCAAATAAATGTATATTAATGAAAAAAAATATTAATTTTATCACATTTATATATATTAATGAATTTCAAACTTCCTAAAAAATATATTATTAATTTAAAATCCAAGACTGTAGTGGAATTTGGAACATGGATTTTACTCTTGTAGTGTAAATTTTGTTCACACTGTGACCCTCAAGTGTTCACCATCATAGGAGTAATATTTGTTTAATTAATTGAATAATAATTTTATATGATAGTTCTTTAGTTTTCACTATTAATATGATTATTTATCTCGTATTTTCTAAATCCTTTATTTAGCCACAAAATCCCCATGAATTTTTAGTTTTATTTTTAGTGAGTCCTTAAGGTTTGGTAATCATTGATGATTCAAAATATTTGATGAATGATCTTGGTATGGGATCCAAATGATGACAATGTAGATTAATTATTATGTGGTGGCCAAACTATTAGATATGTAGGGATTTACCAATATACATTTCTCTATTCCTTTTATAATTATATAATTTAATATATTACCCTTTAAATATCATTTTCATTGAAAAGTTTGATGGGATTTTGTGTTTATTGTTATTATGATATTTCTATGGATCATGGAATTTTCATTCCCAAATTCTGAAACATCATGTTGTGGAATTTTTTATTATTAATAGGATTATCTTTAATATTTTTCTATTTTTTATATAGTTTAAATACATGATCGATTAATAGATGTATTAAAATTAATCTTTCTCTATAGTCTATCTATTCACACTGTAACTTCCCACTTTCTCACATTCCAACATGAAATCGAAGGAAATATGGCCTTAACATTGGTATAAATATTGATTTTGGGAAATATCCAAGTGTTGTAAGAGTTTAATGGGATGGATAAATGGGAAATATGCACAAGATTTTCAATCCAAGGGAAACGTGACCAAGTGATATAGAATGAGAAACTACTGTTTCAGGAGAAACGACGATGACCAAAAGCCCCCCAAGTTTGACACCTGATCAACCCGTCATTTGATTGGTAGCCATATATATGTGGGTAAATTGTATATATGTGTTATCAAGACACACATATCATTTTGGGTGGTGGAATTTCATATTTTTAACCATAATCCCCCAAATAAGTCAAAAAAATTTAAAAAGTAAAAAAATAATTTAATAAATCCCAAAGATAGTGTTGATCGAATGATGTAATAAAGGTGTCCATTGTATGATTTTTTTAACCCTAGAATTAATAACAATATAAAGGTTTATATAAATAGAAAATATATTATTATTATTAACACATTTTCTAGCTGTATCATCTTATTATGATCTCATATTGATGTTACATCTTCTATATCACCATCTACACATTGAGATCAAATAATCAATCCCAATATATGAATTATAAATCATACATAGGGAACAAAACTTTGTCACCATCATGAAATATCCCTCATATAAGATACAATAATTATTATTTTCTCCTTTGATACTCATTTGTAATAAATTAATATCATGTGATGGATATTTTTATATATAGAATGAAATTGTATCGTCTATTCATCCATAAAAGGTATTCTGGAAGGAAATATTGGATCACCATAAATTTTATGTCTATGTGGGATCATATTAGAAATTGTGCATGAAAACCTAATCATTTATTATATCGATAATATATTATTCTATTCTAGGTTATTCAATGAATAATATCATTTCCCCTATATTTGTAAAATATTTATGTTTTTTTACTCTAACCTATAGTTTACTACCTCTATTGATTTTGTTCTTATTATGTTCTACTCTTGGATCTGTTCATCTATCAATGAGTTCAGATACATTCACCAACTACTAAGTGTTACTCATGTTACCGAGCTTAAACTAGGTATGGATAATATCCTATGATGATACCATTCCATTTTTGAGTCATGGATCACCAACTATAGTTATCCTTGAGGTAACATTAATTCTCTAATTGTATGGTGGTTATGGTTTAAGGGGTCATTTTTCCCATTGATGAAATCTATCATTGATATAGGTTCCACAAAGGTTTTTTATAAAGATAAAATAATTAGTGTTTACATATGATATGTTATTATATCCCCTTGTTATATGCTCACACTATAGATTGGAGAATATCTTTCATTATAGTTTCTATTAATTTTTATGAAAGGATAAATATGAATATTGGATACATCAAGCAATGTTACTCTTATAGCACTATAGGGATAATTTAGAAGTGTTATTTTTAACTTCAACATCAGAATCAGATTATTTTGGCTCATTGTAACTCTAAAAAAATCCTACGTCTCTTTCAAAAAAACATATTTTGTAATGAATTTTTTGATTTATACCTCTATATGTCCCCGTGTATTAATATTGATAATGTATTGTTATAATTTTCATAACATTCTTTGGTTACTCCTTAGTAATAAAAGGATTTGACTAATTTTGTTATTCCTTTTCATTTTAGGGTTATATAAACCCTATCCATTTACATAAATTATTTTATTATTTTTAAAATTAATAACCTAAAAATAAAAACAATATATTGAGAGGCCCAACTATATTGAGAGACTATGTGCATAAAACAAATACATGAAAATTAAATAGAATATCTTTATTTTAATCTCCATATTGGGATCATAAAATATCATAGGATGTGAAGGTAAATAAAATAACATAGTTTGGGTAATATAAATTATAATAAAATAATAAATAGGATAACAAAGTATAACACATGAGTCAAAAGGCATAATATGATATAATGAAAAAAAATATTGAATAATAATAAAATAGAATAATATAACGAACTTGGAATCCCAATGTCATATAAAAATATATATTTGAAAACAATATAAAACATTAGTGACACATATTTTAGGGCCAACTGTAAAGATGTAATCATACAGTGGATAAATTCCCTTTTTTGATTAGTTTTACATGGTAATATCATACATATAATAAAATTTGAAATTAAATCATCCCAACTATTTAGTTATATATCTTGGTCTACCCATCATAAAATTTTCATGTATATGTGTTCCACCAAAGTAATCAATTTTCAGACCATACAAAAAATTACACATGGTCTCCTAAAAATATATTATCATTATAATGAATTAAATTATTAATTTATAAACCCATTTTATGAAAATAAAAATTCATTTCAATCATTATATTTTATTATAAAAATCAGAATAAAACATATATGGTTTTCAAATTACAAACACTTATTTTATCAATTTAAAAACATTATTTTACAAGAATATTCATATAAAATGTAATATTTTTATTTTATAAGATACCTAAATATTATTGTAAACATATGTAAATGTGTAAACTATTGTAATATTCATTTTTCTATTCATAATGGTCATATTACTATTCTATTGGTCTAATACCAACCGTCGGATTACTATTACAACAATTTCATTTTTAATGTTCATATTAATTACCTTTTTCCTATAAATTACTCATATTCAATTTATTATTCATACACATCTACTTTTGGAAAATATAATATATATTTTTCCATCCATGATCAATTGTTTTTTATTAATTGTTTCTAAATTTCTATAATATTATTTAGGAGTGCAGTTATTTTAGTGGATCGAGCATATGAAAATTTTCAAATTTTGGTTATCTTACATTCTTTTTCTAATCCCATTGTAATATTTTAATTTCATATATAATTTTTTTTTTAAATGTGATACTATATTTATTATTATATTATCTGTTTAGTATGAAAATGATTTTCAAGTTTTATATATAATATTACGTAACTATTTATGAAAAAATTATCTAAAAAGATCACAAATTCCTTTGATGATATTCAAAATTGTTATATTCATCCAATATTATATATTCCTCCATAGATTTTTATTTTATTTACTAAGGAGATAACATTTGAGGGTTATTCTAGTTTATTTCTTCTTCTAGTTCTTACGTAACCTACTACAACATCTTTTCATGACATCATACATTGACTAGGGGAGTTTTTTTCTTGGAGAGAACATTATCGCTATGGTCCAAGATATTCACCAATTACTCCTCATAATAACAAACATTTTTTATTTACTCCACCTCTAAATTCCATATATGTGAGGGGTCTATAATTTTCATACTTTACGTGTATAATAGAATTGATTATACACTTTATATAGTGTTATTAGGAGTGATAGTAAATAATCTGTCACTCTAATGTGATCAAGAATCTTAAAGGGGATGATATACTTGGTGTGAGCTTTCGCACCTTCAAAAAACAAATGACCCTATTCAATGAAGATATATTTTGGAACACAATTTCACCAAAATCAATCTTTAGGCATCATAAATGATTTTTGGTATAGATCTTCTGTCAACATTGAGCATCCCTGATATTATGCGGAATAGTCTTGACCTTTTATACTATTTCCTAAACAGTTTTAGTTTTCATTATATTATTATAAAAATACTCATCTTAGTACATAGTTATTTTATAATCTTCCCACAATGAGATCTGTATAGATCTTTTTTGACTCTGTAATGAATGATATAATAGAATGAGAACTATTCTAGATGAATATTCTAATAGCATTCTCCTTTAATGTTCATCGAGAATGCTCTAAACATTTTGATCATTGTATAGATAATCTACATAAATTGGAGTTAAATTAGGGTGTGATATATTTTACCAATGTTCAACTAAATTTTTAGAAAATGTTAGAGACTCTTCCATTACAAAGAGTTAAATCACATATCTCAATTGGATAAGATAGATAGTGGAGCTCGAAGTATCATCTTCACTTATATAATGTATATCCATTCATATTGATCAAGTGAGAAGTAATCATGAACTAAAATCAATTTAGTTTCCGTGAAAAATGTTCCACCGTAACCCATATATCATTATTTCACTTTCCCTTCTTTGGGATACATGTTAAAACATCTATAGTGTTTTCTACCATTTACATATGTATATAAGTAAAGGTTATATCACCCCCTTTGAAATTTTTCCTTCAACATTCACATGATTACATATCATGAACCTTAATATATATCATATGATCTGATTAATTTTAATCTTCTTCCTATGGTTCTCTCTAATAAGTCAATACATATTCATTATCCATAGGGGGAAGGAGAAGGTTGAGCTAGGTGAATCATTATACATCACCCTCTATATCTCATCATTTTATGGAACACATGTTCGAGACCTAAATATTAAAATCCCTTATTCATTAATTTTATACTACAAGGATTTTAATTTTTCACATAGAATCTATCTTCTTTTTAATTTTTACTTCATCACTTCTATAATACTTTATATTCTCTAGAATGTATGATTGAGAAATAAATTTAGTAAGTTCTGGCTTAATGTTTTAATTCGTTGTATTATTTTTCAATATGTTATTTGTGTTATATGGATGAGGTGATAAAGATAACTATGATTATTTTTATGTTACATTTTAATGTCATAGTCATGTTATTAGGTGTGAAACTTGAGTAAAATAGTTGGAATATCATGAAAGTGACAATTTTCATGTTGTTAAGAAGAATAATTATAGTATATTCATTATTTTATTATTTAATAATGAATTAAGATAAGGGTATATAAAACATATTTAAAATTTACAAGAATAATAATTTAAGAGGAATAGGTCATGCTTAAAATGTGTGTTGACATATTATTTGAGAATGGAATATTTTTATTAAGGGATTAATTAAAAATTATTAATCCCAACCCATCCAGACAATAAGGATATTCCTCAATAAATCTTAGATGAAACTAGGGTATTCCATGTGGGAGATATATCAAAATGATTCGGATGAGATAAAAAGTTATTATATACCCCAAATATTAACATTATGAGAGAGTTCACTCATGGAGAACATGGGAGTAATAGTGGTTCCATAGTGTAAGATGAATGAATCTAGGCTGATCTAGAACCGATCGGTGCCAGTGGGGGTTTGGTAATAGACCCCAGTACTAGATTTCTACAAGATCAAGGAATAGTGAATCATATGAGTAATTTCAAAACAGAGTTTCCGTTTTGTGTAAAATTCCATAGAGTGTATACTATTCTTCCCCATTAAAAATTATAAACATAATCTTGGAAACATGAGGGGGATGATCAGAGTCATTCGGTCAAACATGGAATGCTTATCTACCACATTCCAAATTTGAGGATGTTTACAGAAATTTATTTCTACCATTTTTTATTCTTATTTGATCAAACTATGGATTCATTGACAAATAATATGTCTACACCACTCTCCTATGATACAATAATGTTTGAGATACAAATTTCACATTTTTTTCTTTCTTGCATTCATGGATCAATAGGAAAACTCATGTCATGTCATCTCTACATTTATTAGTGTTATTCGGGAGAAGTTAGCATTAATAAATGTATAATGTATTTTTTATTTAATTTTAAAATCATATACTTTCACTTTTATTCATATAGATTGAGTGAAGAATGGAAGAAATTAATATCCATGGTTATCATCTTCAAGATTTTTATTAATCTGTTTCATGAATAATAAATATAGAAAAAATTCCCTTTGCTGATTTCTATGATTTAATAGATGGGTGATATGGAATTAATAACCCACATGAATAATAAAGGATTTCCATAGATTTTAGTTGATGTTAATAATCCATTGTAATTCTAAAACGAATAAATCATGTGGATTTTTTAACCATTACTCAAAAAGTGGGTGAGTTTCATGTTTTTATATGAATTCATGCATGCATGAGGATAGGGGAGCCATGTGTGTTTAAATAATTTTGTTCTATAAAGAATAATGTAGTCACAAAAACTATTTTTATTCTTAATGAGTTTCATTCATTATTTTATGTTCATTCATGTGGATGGTGAGATGTAGAGATTCATCTAGTTAACAAGATATAATCCCAAATACATTGGTTGTTTTGGATAGCCTCTATACAGTAACTCATACAAAAAACCTTTGAGTATTTCATATATGATAATTAAAATACCCAAAATTAACATGGAATAAAAAATTAGTAATATAATACTTAAGAACCTTCGAGTATTAATATTTCAATGATGAATAATAATTTTTTTATTTATAAACAAATCTAAATTTGTATTTAAAGGAAAATTTATATTGTGTTATTAATTAAGACCGCATTCACTATATGTTTTTGTACAAATATGTCTTTTTAGGTGATGAGAACAATTAAAATAAATATTTTAATGTCATTATAGAACCTAGAACGTCAATATATCTGACAGAGAATAAGAATTTTAATTAATCTCTTACACGCATCTAAGGAAGTTTTGGACATTCTCAAAAGGAGTAATAAACTTGAATAATGTTTCACTCCGGATACCGATCAACAAAATATGATCACACATGTTAGAGAAATATAACAAAGTATATTGGGTTCTAAAAGAATAAATTGGAATGTTTTTTAATGAATTTCTTGGAATAATATCAAAATATCATCCTACATTGGATGAAGCCTTAATGAAAAGTGAACTCTTTAGTTGGAGATGGGGAAAAACTAGTCTCTCAGTTAGATCTGAAGAGAGGATACAGTTTGGGTGTATAAAAATGAACGTAATAAGACTTGGGTTACATGGGGGTATAATCAAAATCAAATAGATAAATGATTAATAAGATGTATAAAATGTTTCATTCTAAACAATTATTATCTCAAAAATATGATTTTAGTGGATAATCAATGTTTAGGATATGACCAACATGAAAATCGTATGCCTACTTAGCTGAACCTTGAAAATACTTTGTAATGTTATCAATATTATTAATATTTAATAAGATTTAAAATTGAGTAATATATCACATTAAAGACTGTGTATCTTACTAATTTACGGTGTCCAATTTAAAGAAAACGAATTTATAAAAACCGAGGGAACCACTAATTTACCCTCCCCTATAGATCCTAACCTGGATTCAGACTCTATAAGTGGTATAAATGGGTAGGTCACCTCCAAATATCCATGCGAGTATTTAAGAATTAAATAATTCTTTAAATGATTGAGAAACATCAGATCTATATTTCTATGAAGACTCAAAAAAATAGAAATAAATAATTGGAAATTAATTTGAAAAAGGATATTATAGTAATTATTCCTCAAATCAGATGTAATTTTAATGGTACAATAAGAAATTATCGTTTATTTTATTATTATTGTAATAAATCCTATTCAATCTTGGATGGTGATGTGTCTCATGGTGATATACATTATGTATACAAATCACATAAGGTGAAGGCTTCCAAAGTGGTAAAACGTATTTTTAAAGCCATTGCACAACTTATTTCGGATAAAGATAAAGTATAATAAGAAGTAAAAGAACATTAATATTCATTGATAAAGACGATTAGAAATTAAATAATTCTCACAAACTTGGTAGAACTATTGGAGAAATATATTCACTATAATGAATAATAAATACAATGGTATGCATGTGAGAAATTTATTTATATAACTATTCTTGAAGAGAATTTACATGTTCTTGAATGAATGAACAATGTTTCCAAGGATTTCAAACATTCTCAATAAAAGGATCTTGATAAATATTTTCCTGAATATATAAAATTGAATGAATATTAGATGGAAAAAAAATTAAATATTGGGAGTATGTGGTGAGATTAATTGGGGGTGATAAAAACATCCTCCACATGAAGTGTTTAGAACTGGATAAGAGATTAATGAATTAGAAGCCACCTTAAGAAGTAACATCCAAAATATATCTAAGAATATATATATCCACGCAATTTTTCCATAATGTTCACAATTACAAAAAAAAATATAGAAATGATATTCTTTATCTAATTTTAAATTCCTTAAACAGGAAGGTATCTCATAACATAGAAACAATCATTTGTACTAAATTTATATCCATCCCTTAACCAGGTTTAGAAATAAACCTCTAGGAAAATGTAGATGGTTAAAAATGATTATAATATCAAAAAATGGTGCATAAGAAAATATTTTTGATAAACTATTTCCCAAGACAAGATTAAATGATTTACATTTCAAATCAATATAGTAAAGGCCCCCAATATATTAAACTATTAGAGACTACTCCAAAATATAAGAGAAGATATCTTGTTGGCTATTGTTATTATAGACTAAAATTTCAAAAAAAAGTAATTGGAATTATGAAACAACATGAAAAATCATTATATTAAAATAATTCATGCATATATTGGGAGAAAACATGAATACAAGAGAACAAATACACACGAAAAGATAAATGTATAGAAAATTAAATGATTTGATGATTTTTATAAGTATTGAAATAGTAGTAGTTCCTATTATGAATGGTGATGTTATGAATCAATCATGATAAAATCATCTAATAACATAAATATAATGACATAACAAGTTCTATGGTGTGTAATAAAATAAGGTGACATTTTAGTCATTAAATGTTCACAAAAGAACAATATTGGTAATAAATTTATCACTGACTTAATATATGTCCTAACAATAAATAAATTCAATCTAAGAAAACCAAATGTATAGTAATTCGTAAAAGAAATTTGACAAATTTTTATAAATAAGGGTTAAGAACATTTGAAATGAATGATTGGACTTCCATGAGATATTCCCAATGTTGTGAAATAGATGAAGCTTCAATATAAAAAATGTTTCATTTCATGTAATTATTCTAGGTCAAATAAGAAAAAGTTCACATTGGGAGGAGACTCTCAGTATGAATTTTTCTTATAAAGGAAATTATGGTTCCTACATATTCCCTATTAGTTTATCTATTATGATATAACATACATGTAATTGATAGATAATATTTTGAATCATGGATTTTATTAATTTCAATGATGATAAATATGAGTGCATCTATTAAGGGGTTATTTTATGAGACATAATGTATTCCAATAACACTACAATTCCTTTTTCCTTAATTTTATTCATTAGTGTATTGTTTTGGGTAAATGGGAAAATAAAAGAATATGAGTTATTTTTTTGAACCTGAACTTCATGATATTTTTGTTAAAGTGTGTGCATTATTTTTCTTATGTTTTCTTGATATAAAGATCTCTTATAATGAAAATTTTGAAATTATAATTTCATTTTCACCTATGATTCATTTTATGGAAATAATAGACAATATTATTTATATCACTCTTTTTTTCTACACTGGGTAGTCCAACATTGACTTATAGTTGATTAGAAAATGTCTCTATTCTATGTATCATGTTATATCATATATTACTTTTAAAGTATGTGAATATATTATTGAGAGGTAATATTATATGGGTGTAAACCCACATATCCTTAACATTATATTATCAAAGGTGGAAAAAGTTTTTATCTAACATATTTAATTTTAAATATGTGTGGATACATTGATAGAAAAATACAAAGGGGGGATTTTTTTCCTACTGATGAATTTATTTTCTATGATGTTTCAATATGTGTTTTGTGTGATAAGAAAAAGTGATGCGGAAAAATTATAAATATTTTGGATTAATATTTAACCTTCAAGTCCATTTCATTTTGAGATAAAATTACATTAAACATGTGCAAGACCCTGAAAATGATTATATTCATAAAGTGAATAGTAATAATAAAAGGCACTACCAGGTTTAATTATTTCATGAGGAATTAAGATAAGGACATGTAAAATGAATTTATATTTTTTTCATAATTTATAATTGTGGAGTATGATTATATGGTTGAAAATTGTATTGAAATATTTTTTGAGAAATTATTAGTTTTATTAAGGGTTTAATATATAAATTTTGGAACCAACCAAACAATCCACCAAGGCTATCCCTCAACCACTCTTAAGGGTCCCAAGGGACATCCCTATGTAAGAACCTACAAAAATAGAACCATGGGAGGAAGAGGTATATATGTACCAATATATTTCTCAAATGAGTGTGCTCCCACATGGAGTGCATCAGATCGGTGATAGTGAAACTCTAAGGGGATGTGCGATGAGAGTGATTGACATAACAAGTAAGTGCTTGCATGGTTTTGGGAGTGGAAATACAAACTCACATATAATGAGATTTTGGAAAGACAAAGATTAAAAATAATAGGAAAATCAATCAATGGATCAATGTGGGAATCTGAAGAGTTTTTACTTTTCATCTCCCTCAAAAAAAATTATATAACCAAGACGGGATGATGTAGAAGATCTGAGTTTTCTGCTGAAGAAGAACATGTTTAGCTTCTTCATGTCATTTCTAAAGATGTATAGTGGATGGATATACATAAACTGATGAAAATGACAAGATATAAATTAATCCACATCATGATAAATAAATTCCTTTTCAATATCATCTTATCCGAGACAACTCACTATCCATGTTTCATAAGGCTTTCATTAAAATGTTATCCATGAATAATAGATTTGAGCTATGTCATCGACTAATAATGCAATGTTACCTAGAAAAAATTGAATCTGATAAATTCATGATGTATGTCTAAAATAATTGTACATGGATGTATATACACATTCAATCATGTTGATCAAGTAATAATTGGATGGAATTAATTTATAGGATTCTCTTGAGCCTACTATACACCATGATGTGATAAACAAGGTGGTCATGACTTCAAAAAAAATTATAACATGTGAATATTAAGAAAATTATACCCAATTATCCTAAGTGATTATCATGAGTTAATATACTGTGATTTCAGAATGAATTTCCCACAAAAAGAATAAGTGAGGACCCTAAGAAATTTTTTGATGAATAGAATTCATGGGTATTCTAAAATGACTATACAGCATATGATAGTTAAGACTAAATCATTAGGTCTAGGGGTTTTATGATACATTATTCATGCATGAATTATTATTGTGGTAAGTGATAGTATTTAAATATTGATTTTACATGTAGAAGAAGGTTGAACTAACACCTTTGGGAATTTCTCATTAGTTGCATACCATGATTGTGATGAATGCATGTGTAATGTGTGTTTTTTAGGTTTTTCCACATTATGATATGTGAGCATAGATCATGTGGTTGTTTTTTATGACCTCCAAGTTGTAACTAATACCAAAAAAATTTGGGTCATTAAAATATGGCAAATATAATACCCCAAAATAATGGGCGATTAAAAAATGAGTAATATAATACCATTGATACTTCCTGCCAAAATATATTATAGAGAAATAAATAAACGTAATTAATTAAGAAAAACATAAATGATTATTTAAATTGAGAATTAAAACACTTTCAATAGTTCATTCTATAATATGTATATTGATTATGAATGATTATTTTCATGAATGTGAAAAGAAATATGACACATAAAATATAATTATAATTTGAGAAGTATATACGTCATTGTATCAAATATAGAAGAATAATTTTTTGGCATCTCTTGAACACATATAATTGAGTATAGGACATTATCAATGTGAAGAATATTTTAGAGAGTTGTTTCACTATGGCTATTAATAAATAACATGTGATCCGAATAATTTGATTTATACCTGATATCTATAAAATTTCTTTGATCTTTATGCAAACATGTGTGATCTAGAAGGCTAATAGAGGAAGATAAATTTATCATCCTATATTGTACTAGGAAATTTATAAAGGAGAATAAAATATTTGTATTTGGTGTAGAAAAATTCTCTTTGTTAGAACTATGAGAAAATTATGGCTGGGTGTATATCCAACCGAGATATAAGAGTTGAATTTTTGGGGTGTGGAAATAGAATCAAATGGATGATTGATTATTATAGGGTAAACAAATTTTCATCCTAAACCATTTTAATCACAAAAATATGATTATAGTAAAGAATCCATGTTAGGTGTATAACCAACATGGTAAATATTAGTAATTTTTAGCTAACCCATGCAAATACTTTGTGAATATATCCATATTAGTATTACTGCATATGATTTTATATTGAGTGATATCTCATATTGGATGAATAGAATTATCAATTTCAACATTTTGAGTTCAATGAATCATAGTTCATAAAATGGTATTGAACCACTGATTCACCCCCAACCCATCAGTGGAACCTATAATGACTTAGGGCACTAAAAAACATAATGATAATATTTTTTCATTTATGAATCCCATTTAAATCTATTGCGTTAATAATATGATCACATGCCTATTAATTATTATCATTTATAAGGCAATAAGATCATTTCTACTTAGATAAACATCCACATTATTTACTTTCTCAAGATGGTAGTGGATTTAGAAGTTGATTGCATGAGAATGTATAACTATTTTTGTTTGGATATATTAATTTATTCTATTTGAATATATATTTTTGGATTTGGTTCATTATATATATATATTTAAAAATTATACCCATATAGATAATGCCTCCAAATATTCATTGTGAAGAAAAATAACGACAACTCCTGGTCATGTATGATATAGCTCTACTCATAAACATTCAATTATGTTAATGAATAGATTGTCAGTTTATCGTTATTTGTCATTATATATCCCAAGCCCCTCATAGAAGCATCACTATATAATCATAAGAGTTCCCCACTTATGGGCAGCTTACATATTAGTGTTGTGATTAGTCTTTTTTAATAATTAAATAATGCTCGCTTTACTATCATTGGTCAACCAACTTTTTAAAGCCTTCCATGTCCGCTTGCGTAGTGTAACAGCCCAAGATTTTATAAAAAATATTCTTTTTAATTTTATTAATGTCTTGTGTTATACGCTACACCAAAAGGATCTTGCACAACACGCATCCTTGACTTGCCTTGCATTACACGCAATCGCAACCTTCCTCGATAGCGTGTGTGGTACGTAATCCTGAGTTTCACGAAACAATGATATGCTATTAAAATATTATTAAAACTAGCCGTTATGAATAGTAATAAACACTTTTTAAATTTTAGAAATTTTAACTCTCAAAATGGACTTCATTTTTGGATTCGGAGTATCGAATTTAGCCTAAGGTGAAATTTTGGTACTTTTCGGATAACTTTCATATTCTGATGAATAGTGAAAATTAATAAATTATAATTAAAAACAACTTTTTTAATCGAAATAATTAATAGTGATAAATCATTAATTTGAGTGGTTTTAAATTATATTTAGAATATATTTTTACAATTTAATACAGTGTTGGTCATTGGAGGTAATTTCACATTTAAACTAGACATAAACAAGTGTCAATCTTTTGATAGATATTGTTTCTTAAAAACACGCTATTTGTTTTAACAGCGGGATTTAATTATAAAATTAATTAATGCAACTTTTATGTTATGAATTTGGTAAAATAGACTTCATTTTTGAATTCGGAATATGAAATATATCTTGGGATGAAATTTTGGCATTGTTCTGAAAAACATCAATTTTTGATGAATAGTGAAACTACTAAGTGTTAGGTTAAAAACTGAATTTTGCATAAAACTTAATTTTACCGCTTCTGTGAATGGAATTTCGAAAATACGAGAGACATGGTTAATATCAAGGACTAAAATGTGGTTCAATGAGATGAAAATAATTTTTTGGTGAATAGTAACTTTTTACTTTTTTTACCACGGTTAATAGTAAATAGGGTAACTAAGGGTAAATATGATATTAATATTACCCTAACACATGTCCTAATTCTATTGGACAAGAGTAATTCGACCAAAAACAAACTTAGGAATAAAATATGACCATTTAGGCCCACTTGGATTAGATTAGGACATTTATTATTAATTTATTTAAAGAAGGGTTAAAATAGATAAAATCAAAGTTTAATAAGTAAGTCATTTTTAATATGGGGTTATACATAAGATAAATTCGACTATAAATATTCATTAGAAAGCTAAAAAGATTTCCTACATTATGGTATTTTATTTGTAATTTTTAGACATCAAATAATATAATTTAATTATGACACAAAGATGATGCAGTAATTATCTTATTAATGAAATATTGACATAATTGATAATATAAATACCAAAATAAATGTAATTTAAGGCTTTTTATGAATTCCACTAATTTTCTAGGTTACTATGATATATTAATGTTGATTTAATCAACTTGGATCGAACATTTAATTTTGTTATGACTTTCACAAAAATCATATATCAAATAGTGTCAAAATTGACACAAAATAGTTTTTAAATCAAATGTTATATTATTAATTGTTATTGTATTCCTAAAAATCTAAGGTTCGGCCAAATGACTTAGATAAGGATATATATATTAATAATAAACAATTTGGGGTTCGTTTGGCATGTTATAGTAAGTTTATTAACCATATAGTGAAAGAAAACAAAAAGACATGGTAAAAGTTAAATTATTTAACTTAGAGTTAAATTTAATTGATAAGGTTAAAATAATACTCTAAACTTGTCTAAATCCTATTGGTTGATAGGATTTCGACCCATCCCCACTTTATCTTCGAAATAAGACCCTTTGGAACCATTATAAACCGATTTTGACTTTAATATAAAATAATATTTTGAGATATTCCTAAGGTGCCCCTCTCCTCCCTTATAAAAGGACACCTCCTCCCCCTCCCCCTCACACCAATTTGAGCACTCAAGATCGGCCAACCCCTGCCGAAATCTCTCCTCCACTTCCCTAGAAACATCCTAGAGGTTCTGGTCTTCCTCAAAGACCAATTTTAGTGCCCTAAGAGGAGGTCTCAAAGAGGCACTTCAAAGAAGAGGTAATTACCGTTACCAATTCTTTCATTTTTATTTCTTCTTCCACTTCTTCTTCTTAGGTTGTTTCATTATGAAGTAATAACATCAGTATCACTCATATACTGATATGTTATTATAAGTATGAAACAACCCTATTTCACCATCTATCCATCCTATGGAAAAAGAAATCACCGCGCGTGCATACGTACGGAATACTGTCTCCACGCCATGGTGTAATCTATTTTTCACCACCACCTTACATGGATGGGTATAATGGTGTAAAGAATAACTATACATAGTTATTAAAACATCATATTGATTCTTATATATTGTATAATCCACTCCAATTCAATTCAATATTTATAGAAATGATATCATCGCTCGTGCGTACGTACGGACTACCGTCTCCACGACGCGATGAGATTCATTCTCCATGTTAACCATTTAAGAATGATTATAATGTATATATAAGAAATAATAATGAAATATATGACATTATAAAGCTACTGGATTTATGTATATATATACATATGTATTTCATCTACTTACTTCCATTTCAAGACAATAAGGAAAGGAAAACAGTGTTCATGCGTACGTACGGACTACCGTCTCCATGAACGGTGTTTTTTATTTTATTTATCTACCTATTATATATATATATATAATGAATATATATGATATATAAATCATATTTTATATTCTTGAAGTGAGTAAATCATGATATAAGTAATAATGATGTCAAGAACAACAAGTCAAAACACCTACGATAAATGAAACGATTTTACCCAAAACGCTTCTTTAACATGGAATTTACAAAAGAACGGGTAATATAATGTCATAAGTGAACCATATATGATATCATAACAATTAATATGATTCTGTAATAAGTCAATAACATGATTTAAATCATTATACAGGAGGTTCGGACACTTATAAAGCAAGTCGGACCTAAGGTAAGGGAAATATCACAATCTCATTTTTATCCGAGATTGTTTATTCGTAAGTATTTACTGGGGTGTATTTTATCATCCACATCCATGTTCCTTCAATATGTAATATTGTTTCCATCCACTTACAATAGTTTAAACCCAATTTTACTCTTCGGTGAGTTTTTAGTAAAGAATATGAAAGGAATCTTTTGTCGCTTTTTCATACGAGGTACTTTTTGACTTTTCCGACAAAAGTACGAAGAATGTTTTTTTTTAACTTAAACGGCATGAACGGATTTTTACGGTTTTATAAAGCCTTATTTTCATGAAGCTTCCTCCTAAAGATTTCATGACTATTTTTAATAAAATCTCTTTCTTTTAAAATTGCATGATGTTTTGTGAAAAGAAATTGATTTTGAAGAAGAAAGGATATTTTCCTCAAGAATTCATTTCAAGTGTTTTATCAAAATTATTTTCCATCTGAGATAATAAAGGGTTCTGTTTCTATCCATATTTTTACATTGATTTGACTATGTTGTGATGGAATTATGTTTATGAATTCCTTTATCTTATATGAATGGTTTTATGATGTCATGTTGTTTTAAGAATCCCATTTTTATTA
The DNA here is from genome assembly GCA_963277665.1 of Viscum album. Taxonomy (NCBI): domain Eukaryota; kingdom Viridiplantae; phylum Streptophyta; class Magnoliopsida; order Santalales; family Viscaceae; genus Viscum; species Viscum album. The sequence goes on along the minus strand of OY728146.1, from coordinate 1,771,272,372 downwards.
CATGGGTTATGAAATGATGTATGATTTATGATTTTGTGGCACACATAAGAATGGTATCATTATGAGATGGGTGGGACCTATATCTCCCTCCAATGCATTGGGTAAAAATTTTATATCTCATGAGATAGACATGGCTGAAATGGTAGGTTATACCGGTTCAGTGAAACAGGACTGAAACGAGGGTTACTCGATTCAGAAAGGGACTTTGTCCACTAAGATAGTCTTGGCAATGAGTCTTGACTAACAAGAAATGATTTTCTATGATTATGTGTGTATGACACAAAGTTTCATGTTTTAAGTTATGATTATTGGGATTACATTTCACTTCTATGATATATCCCATGTTATGATATTATGAGCTCTTTTGCAGGTAAAGATTTCCAAAAGCTATGTATATGATGTGATTGATTTTTCTTTTGTTTACCCTTACTGAGCATTTGAGCTCACCCATTTATGTTTTCTTTTCCCCAGGATATAAAGAAAGGTTTTAGGTAGAAAAAAGGGATGACCTTTATGGGAGATATTGAAGAACATTCACCACGATTAGAAGATTACGTTCCGAGTTTCCAAAGACACTAAACTATTACGATCCTTTAGTGTGTGTTTTTGTTATGTACTAAGTATTCCGCAAATGTAATTTAATGTCCATGTACGTCAAGCTTCGGGTCTCTACAGTTGGTATCAGAGGAAAGGTTTAGTCAACCTTTGGAAACTAGGATGCGAAAACGTTAGTGAGATCCCTAGAGATATTTCTAAGGTATGTCTAGGGATGTCCCTAAGGATAAGTATACGTATAGGATATAATCCTAGAACTACGATAACGATCTTATAATTTAACCTAAGATGTTAGATATTAAGGGTACTCCCCCTTTACTATGCTGTTTTCCCTAGCATGATTTTTGCCTCTCACACTATTCTTTTTGGGTTTTAGAAAATGGCTGGAAACAAGATGATTCACGATAATGGAGGATATGATAAACAATGGAATGATATTCTTCATAGTGAAATGGGATTTGGTAGTCCAAACATCATTATTATGCCGAATCAGCAATCTCATAATATGATCAATAAAGTAAAATTTGGTAAGTTTCCTGACTCGGCTAACAAGAGAAAGATGGAGTTTTATGATGATCATAGAGGAAAGAAAGTTCAATTTACCCTATGTAAATCATGTGGGAAGAGGCATCAAGGATAATGTTTCAAAGGAACTGGAAGATGCTTTGGGTGTGGAAAAGAAGGACACAAAGCAAGTAAGTGCAAAGGAAAAGGTTCAGTTAACACCATGGATGAGGATAATGGTATTGCTACGACATCAACAATGGTTAAATGTTTTAAATGTGGAATGTACGGGCATTATGCAAACCAATGCCCTAAGGGAAAGTCTCATTAAGATAACCAGTATGGTCATATGGGAAGTATTTATGTTGATGATGATGAAGAGACTACAAATGATATGTGAGATGAAAGAATTATTGAAGCTCGGTCAATGGTTTAAGAATGTAGTGGAATGATTACATGTTTATCATGTGTAATGTTGTATAAGTAATCTCATGGTACTATGGAATAAAGAGACATGTAAGGATTGTTACATTGTTGTCTGATTAATGTTACCAGTAACCATGAAAGGTTATTCAGATACTTTTGGAAAGTAGAAAGGAAAAGAAGATAATGAGATGTTTGATTGTATTCATGAGCTCATGATTGATATAAGGACTAAGTGATATCATGGTTTGAGTATAAATAATTTTGAGGATTTTGGTATGTGTAAAGTGTTAACTTTTAACTGCATTCAAGTTTTCACTAAGGTTCAATGGGTATTCAAGAGTATACATGATTAAGGACTTTGAATGTTTGGAATGTGACCAACAAAACATATCTTATGATATATGGGGATCAACGATGATATTAAATCTATGGTAATTGTTTTCACTATGTTATGAGAGTGGACTGCAGTATTATGGATAAGCCTAAAGATTGGAATGGATTGTGTTGGACGTAAGTTAGTATTGTTTAAGGATAGAAATTTTTTTTTCAATATTATTGATTGGATGTTATAGTAATATAGTTTTGGAAGAAGGAAAACCTGCAGGACGGGCGACAGCCCATCGCTTCGGACAAGGCTGTGGGAATCGAACCCACAACCGAAGTGCGACTGGCCTTTATCGCCTACCACTGGCCTACAGGAAGTCCCTGTTTAGTAGAAACTAGTTTTATTATATTAAGCAGTATGATATATGAACTATAAGTTCATTTTAGGAACCATATATGATTAATCTCACTATAGATCGATTTATGCATATAATTTTTGCTAACCTTTTGTTTGAGACAGATGGAATGACCCGTCATTCTATCACATGATCTGCTAACACTTCACGAATAACAAATTCAACTTCATTTATTTAAGAGATGAAGTGGAAATTGTTCAAGGCACGAACAACAGTGATATTGTACCAAAATAATGTAAGTATTTATTCTAATTCAAATTTTCAACTTTAGGGGAAATGATCTTGAAAACCAAAAATGTTGTCCTAGTGATCTTATACCTGATGAATCAGATGGTACCTTATATCATCACAAATCTATGGATTTGTGATTACTGGCTTTTCCATAGCCATGTTCTCTACCACTCTCCATCAGAACATGATGGTTAGATTTCTCTTCCATATCCATATTTTCACCTACGTGGAAACCCAATGATTAGTTTATTTGGGTAACCGTTACGTTCCATAATTTTGTTTTTAAAGATTGGTTTTGATATTCCTTTTTACGATGTGGGTTTCTATTAAAGAAACTTTCGAATAGTAATCCATTTATAACCCCGACGAATTTCGAGGGCGAAATTCATTTTAATGGGGGTAGAATGTAACAGCCCAAGATTTTATAAAAATATATTCTTTTAAATTTTATTAATGTCTTGTGTTATACGCTACACCAAAAGGAGCTTTCACAACACGCATCCTTGACTTGCCTTGCATTACACGCAATCGCAACCTTCCTCGATAGCGTATGTGGTACGTAATCCTGAGTTTCACGAAACAATGATATGCTATTAAAATATTATTAAAACTAGCCGTTATGAATAGTAATAAACACTTTTTAAATTTTAGAAATTTTAACTCTCAAAATGGACTTCATTTTTGGATTCGGAGTATCGAATTTAGCCTAAGGTGAAATTTTGGTACTTTTCGGATAACTTTCATATTCTGATGAATAGTGAAAATTACTAAATTATAATTAAAAACAACTTTTTTAATCGAAATAATTAATAGTGATAAATCATTAATTTGAGTGGTTTTAAAGTATATTTAGAATATATTTTTACAATTTAATACAATGTTGGTCATTGGAGGTAATTTCACATTTAAACTAGACATAAACAAGTGTCAATCTTTTGATAGATATTGTTTCTTAAAAACACGCTATTTGTTTTAACAGCGGGATTTAATTATAAAATTAATTAATGCAACTTTTATGTTATGAATTTGGTAAAATAGACTTCATTTTTGAATTCGGAATATGAAATATAGCTTGGGATGAAATTTTGGCATTGTTCTGAAAAACATCAATTTTTGATGAATAGTGAAACTACTAAGTGGTAGGTTAAAAACTGAATTTTGCATAAAACATAATTTTACCGCTTCTGTGAATGGAATTTCGAAAATCCGAGAGACACGGTTAATATCAAGGACTAAAATGTGGTTCAATGAGATGAAAATATTTTTTTGGTGAATAGTAACTTTTTACTTTTTTTACCACGGTTAATAGTAAATAGGGTAACTAAGGGTAAATATGATAGTAATATTCCCCTAACACATGTCCTAATTCTATTGGACAAGAGTAATTCGACCAAAAACAAACTTAGGAATAAAATATGACCATTTAGGCCCACTTGGATTAGATTAGGACATTTATTATTAATTTATTTAAAGAAGGGTTAAAATAGTTAAAATCAAAGTTTAATAAGTAAATCATTTTTAATATGGGGTTATACATAAGATAAATTCGACTATAAATATTCATTAGAAAGCTAAAAAGATTTCTTACATGATGGTATTTTATTTGTAATTTTTAGACATCAAATAATATAATTTATTTATGACACAAAGATGATGCAGTAATTATCTTATTAATGAAATATTGACATAATTGATAATATAAATACCAACATAAATGTAATTTAAGACTTTTTATGAATTCCACTAATTTTATAGGTTACTATGATATATTAATGTTGATTTAATCAACTTGGATCGAACATTTAATTCTGTTATGACTTTCACAAAAATCATATATCAAATAGTGTCAAAATTGACACAAAATAGTTTTTAAATCAAATATTATATTATTAATTGTTATTGTATTCCTAAAAATCTAAGGTTCGGCCAAATGACTTAGATAAGGATATATATATTAATAATAAACAATTTGGGGTTCGTTTGGAATGTTATAGTAAGTTTATTAACCATATAGTGAAAGAAAACAAAAAGACATGGTAAAAGTTAAATTATTTAACTTATAGTTAAATTTAATTGATAAGGTTAAAATAATACTCTAAACTTGCCTAAATCCTATTGGTTGATAGGATTTCGACCCATCCCCACTTTAGCTTCGAAATAAGACCCTTTGGAACCATTATAAACCAATTTTGACTTTAATATAAAATAATATTTTGAGATATTCCTAAGGTGCCCCTCTCCTCCCTTATAAAAGGACACCTCCTCCCCCTCCCCCTCACACCAATTTGAGCACTCAAGCTCGGCCAACCCCTGCCAAAATCTCTCCTCCACTTCCCTAGAAGCATCCTAGAGGTTCTGGTCTTCCTCAAAGACCAATTTTTGTTCCCTAAGAGGAGGTCTCAATGAGGCACTTCAAAGAAGAGGTAATTACCGTTACCAATTCTTTCATTTTTATTTCTTCTTCCACTTCTTCTTCTTAGGTTGTTTCATTATGAAGTAATAACATCAGTATCACTCATATACTGATATTTTATTATAAGTATGAAACAACCCTATTTCACCATCTATCCATCCTATGGAAAAAGAAATCACCGCGCGTGCGTACGTACGGAATACCGTCTCCACGCCGTGGTGTAATCTATTTTTCACCACCACCTTACATGGATGGGTATAATGGTGTAAAGAATAACTATACATAGTTATTAAAACATCATATTGATTCTGATATATTGTATAATCCACTCCAATTCAATTCAATATTTATAGAAATGATATCATCGCTCGTGCGTACGTACGGACTACCGTCTCCACGACGCGATGAGATTCATTCTCCATATTAACCATTTAAGAATGATTATAATGTATATATAAGAAATAATAATGAAATATATGACATTATAAAGCTACTGGATTTATGTATATATATACATATGTATGTCATCTACTTACTTCCATTTCAAGACAATAAGGAAAGGAAAACAGCGTTCATGCGTACGTACGGACTACCATCTCCATGAACGGTGTTTTTCATTTTATTTATCTACCTATTATATATATATATATATACTGAATATATATGATATATAAATCATATTTTATATTCTGGAAGTGAGTAAATCATGATATAAGTAATAATGATGTCAAGAACAACAAGTCAAAACACCTACAATAAATGAAACGATTTTACCCAAAACGCTTCTTTAACATGGAATTTACAAAAGAACGGGTAATATAATGTCATAAGTGAACCATATATGATATCATAACAATTAATATGATTCTGTAATAAGTCAATAACATGATTTAAATCATTATACAGTAGGTTCGGACACTTACAAAGCAAGTCGGACCTAAGGTAAGGGAAATATCACAATCTCATTTTTATCCGAGATTGTTTATTCGTAAGTATTTACTGGGGTGTATTTTATCATCCACATCCATGTTCCTTCAATATGTAATGTTGTTTCCATCCACTTACAATAGTTTAAATCCAATTTTACTCTTCGGTGAGTTTTTAGTAAAGAATATGAAAGGAATCTTTTGTCGCTTTTTCATACGAGGTACTTTTTGACTTTTCCGACAAAAGTACGAAGAATGTTTTTTTTAAACTTAAACGGCATGAATGGATTTTTACGGTTTTATAAAGCCTTATTTTCATGAAGCTTCCTCCAAAAGATTTCATGACTATTTTTAATAAAATCTCTTTCTTTTAAAATTTCATGATGTTTTGTGAAAAGAAATTGATTTTGAAGAAGAAAGCATATTTTCCTCAAGAATTCATTTCAAGTGTTTTATCAAAATTATTTTCCATCTGAGATAATAAAGGGTTCTGTTTCTATCCATATTTTTACATTGATTTGACTATGTTGTGATGGAATTATGTTTATGAATTCCTTTATCTTATATGAATGGTTTTATGATGTCATGTTGTTTTAAGAATCCCATTTTTATTACATGGGTTATGAAATGATGTATGATTTATGATTTTGTGGCACACTTAAGAATGGTATCATTATGAGATGGGTGGGACCTATATCTCCCTCCAATGCATTGGGTAAAGATTTTATATCTCATGAGATAGACATGGCTGAAATGGTAGGTTATATCGGTTCAGTGAAACAGGACTGAAACGAGGGTTACTCGATTCAGAAAGGGACTTTGTCCACTAAGATAGTCTTGGCAATGAGTCTTGACTAACAAGAAATGATTTTCTATGATTATGTGTGTATGCCACAAAGTTTCATGTTTTAAGTTATGATTATTGGGATTACATTTCACTTCTATGATATATCCCATGTTATGATATTATGAGCTCTTTTGCAGGTAAAGATTTCCAAAAGCTATGTATATGATGTGATTGATTTTTCTTTTGTTTACCCTTACTGAGCATTTGAGCTCACCCTTTTATGTTTTCTTTTCCCCAGGATATAAAGAAAGGTTTTAGGTAGAAAAAAGGGATGACCTTTATGGGAGATATTGAAGATCTTTCACCACGATTAGAAGATTACGTTCCGAGTTTCCAAAGACACTAAACTATTACGATCCTTTAGTGTGTGTTTTTGTTATGTACTAAGTATTCCACAAATGTAATTTAATGTCCATGTACGTCAAGCTTCGGGTCTCTACACGTAGCGTGTTTCAAAATTGAGGAAAATTTCTCACAAATAATTATTAATGTATAGAATGACTATGGAAAAAAATAAACTCCATCATATATATATTTCTAATCAAATTCAAAATTTAGATTATCATTGAAGGGTGTCTATATATCTTTTTTTCGTGTGAGACAATTCCTCCAATAATGGTACATTATATATACATAAATCAAATTTAATGTATTTTTCATATAAAACCACATGTTGAAATGTCTTTATAAAAATATTCAAATTCTTCCCACACAACTCCTTCATTTTTTATTATATTATAATTCATTTAAAATTACTATAATAAATGATTGGAGGTAATATAAAAATATTTTGTTCATGAAGACCATGGATATTTATAGATAATTAGTGAACCTAAAGGGTATGCATATGAACTCATAGTATCCAAACCTCATTATAAATATAATGTGGTAAATATGAACCTTCCTATTCATTAATTAGGGATATCCGGACTCAAGATATAACATAGTGAAACATTAGGACCCACATAGTTGATCCATTAACTTAACAGTCCATGGTTACAAGATACTAATTCTTTATAATTATATTTTGTGTTCATGATATTAAAGGAATATGTGAACTAACTCATCATGTATCTTGATGAACATGATTGGTATACACCACAGTGATGTACATAGTCATATAAAAATGTTGTTTAGATTCTCATGTGACTTATTCATATGTTAATCCAACTCAGTGATGGTTATTCTATATGGAGTCTTTGATATTGGAAGAGATATTGGTGTATTTTGAATGAAATAATAATTATATCATTATATATGTATAACATGAAACTCATTATTTAATAAATCTTTATATTTTCTCATAATGTGAATTTCATGAGGCATTATTCTCTCCATTTAATTGATCATTTGATCTAGATACTCTTTTTCATAAGTCAATAATTTCCACACTTGATATCAATATTACTAAGGAGATTAATCCTCCAATTTACACTAGTATATTATTAAGGGGTGATTTTGGTTGTGGTGAGTGATCTGACTCTCCCATAAATTTATTTTTTCTTTAAATAATGATCAAAAATTTTCACCTCATATAGTATCAATTCAAAAAAAATCGCGTGAAAACATTTTTTGGGATATTTATTCATCAAAACATTATTGGTGATGAGTTATATACATGTGACGAAATGATATCATTATTTTCTTTTACCACATATAGCTCAATCCCCATGTTTTCATATGTTATTTTATTAGTTTTTATAAACATGAATAATATTAAATATTGTCTACAAATATAATCAAATATATTAAATTTATCATTCAAGAATGGATAAAGAGCACACATTTCACTATTTTATTGTGGTTCATATCATTAAAAATATCATAAATGACCATATAAAAGAGAATACTCAAACTAAAAACCATATAAGAAAGTAAACTATACATATAAAAATAATAACTTATTTAGGATACGTAAATCCTAACATTATAATATCTAGTTTAAAGAATTGGATACACATTGTAATTTCTCTATTATGTGTTTTAACCTAACAATATTTCCAATTACATCATAATAGGTTGTATTGATTTGAACTGTTTTCCAATAAAACCACACATGAGGGTTAAGCCATTTGTTCATGAAGTCCACTTTTCCATGCACTAAGTGACAATCAATTTAACACCCAATCGACCAATTTAGGCATTATTACGACTAAGTAAAACTAGGATGGATCCACAACCACCTATATTATCTAAATGGGGTTGCAATTTCGTGGAATCCAAGAAGTCTATACATCACAAATATTTTTGGATATTCTCTTGGGATTTGATTTATCCCTAGGGCCTCAAGTAAAGTATTATTTTCATGTTCCAAAAAAAATAATTATACCTTCCTTTGATACAAACTATAATAACACAATATTTTCTTAAAAAAATAAAGAATTATTTTGGGCATAGATATTGGATAAATAAAAACAATGGATTAATTGTCTTAGCATCTGAAGAAGGCAAGGTATGTAAATCAAATAAATGAAACTAAACTATAAAATTTTCATTTTAATATAGATAATGAGATACAAATTAATCATGAACTCTTAAAACTGAATTTGATAATCTATCAAATATATAAACAAAAGGGTGAGCTAAAAATTCAAATATTGGATTAATCAACATGATAGGGCACACCATATGAGTCAAAATGAATAATATAAGATCATGAAACACAACTATCATGAATAATCATATTAGAACTTAACATAATGATACATGAATCATAAAATCATGTAAACATAAGAAAATTGAAACAACATAAAACATGGAATAAGAATACGTAAAGGCCAGAAACCAAGAAAAATAACACAGTGAAAAGAGACAAAATGCAAAGTAGGATTACTCTACAAACCCATAAATATCTAGTTATGAGACATAACCATTACACAATTGAATGGATTAATATTTTGGTACTCTCATAATAACATGTAAATTCATCTGAATTCCATATAAGGAATCAAAGATAAGACATAGACATAAATATTAAACATGTAAGGAAATGGGTTTCATAATCATATATTATATATTTTCTAGATGGAATACCATAATTTTATCCATGAAATCATTGATTAATACATTGTTGGATGTTTATGATTCCAGATAATGGTTATCCAAGTTATGTTAAGATATGAATAACAATGTATAGGTTTCTTAATAAATTCAATACATTAGTGGGGTTTTAGGTAAATTGTGACCTTCTTTATAAAGGAAAATATCATAATTATTTTTAAAAAACTAAAACTGAACTAAAAAGGGGTTTCCATAATCATATGATATATTATAGATACTAATGATGGTTTAGCATATTATATATCACGATAGTTGAATTTTTATAAGAAAAATTGAAGTTCACATCCATCATGTTTGCATAATGAATGAAATTTATAGTTGAACATTGAAAACATGTATTTAATATAAAATAAAACTGAATTAAACTAGTTAAATATATGTTCGCTAACCTGAAGATAATTGTGGTGATTTTGGTCAGATGATACTATAACTCTATATGTGAACAGATATGATATTTGTACCATATAAAAATATTTAATAGTCTTTAAAACGTAGAATTTTTCCAATATATAGATGATTAATTTATTAAAAAAAATTAATAGTATATGGTTTGTTTATTATTAGAGAAAAATTTACCATTAAGAACTATTTATGTTTTATTTAATTTTATAGCATTATATTCATTCTAGAATGTGAGAAAAATATAATATATATATATATATATATTTAAGTCATGTTAGTCCGATATTAATGAATTTTAGCCTTTAATGAATGTGTTAATGGAAAAATAAAATCTAATTAACCAAAAAGGTGGTTTTAAAACATAATATAGATAATGGATTCATTTTTAAAATAATAAGATAATATATAGGGTTGGATATAAGATATTACATTAGAGATAAAATATATATATATATATATATGAATATATATTTATTATTCATTTTTGGATTGGTTATGTGATAATAATATTGTAGAAGAAAAGTATCTATAATAGGTAGTTTGAAAATATTACATCCTGAATGTCATTTCCTTGAAACACTTGTTAATGTACTTGGAATTTGTATTTTGGTGTGACCAATTGTTGTAGGACATGGAAGAATAGATTAGGAAGTGAATTGAGTAAAATTTGGAAATATTCAATGATTAGAATATGTGATGATAATGTAAGGTGAGGGGTCGTCTTTATTAAGGGATATGGGTTTTTAGTGTTTTCATCAGTATTATATTATTATGACTAAAGCATGTAAATAATGTTGATTATTGGAAAAATTTATAGTAAATGTTGAATGTAATTTTGAACTACTGGGTTCATACATCAATCCTCTTATAATTAATCTTATATTTAACATATAATAATAAATAGATTAATTTATCATATTTTACTATTCACTAATAATTCATGTATTTTATAAAAAAATTCAACCAATAAATTTTTCAATTCCATTATTAAAAAAATCCATTTTATGAAAATATTTTTCTAAATATAGTAAAAAAATTATAAATAAATATTTATTTATTTAAAAAACTAAAATTTTCAATATTATGATCAATTTTCAGACCCGTTAGAAATTTACATATAGTATCATAAACATATAGAATTATTATAAATGGAAATAATATTAATTTATAAAAACTTTGTATAAATATTATACTTCTGTAAAATTATAATATTTAGTAAAAATAAAAATATATCATATATTATTTTCCAAAAATAGAAACACTTATTTTCTCAAATATAAATATTTTATTTACAAGTATCATGATATAAATTAGTCATATTTTCATTTTTCAATATAACTATATTTTAATTTATTCCTCTATATGTCATGATACTATTACAATGGATAGGTTACTATTTCTAATTGTCATATTACTATTTCAATGGTTAGATTCATACATTGATATTACTTTTACAACAATCATATTTATAACGTTATTATGGGTTCACCGCATCATATAAATATAAAATTTTTAATTATTTATTCAATTAAATATATTTTATCTAAGAGTCAAATTTTATTTCATTTCCAAGATGAATATTTTATTGACAATAATTTTTCATTTCGATAGTGTTGTTTGTGAGTGTAATTATTCTACTGGAGTGATCTAATGCATATTTTTACTAATTTAGATATCTTATTTTCTATTTTAAATATCATTAAAATATTTTCAAATTCATATGTCAATGTGTATACTAAAAATATTTTCATCAAATTATTATAAATGAATACATTTTGTTATATCATGTGGTGTTACTGCTTTACATTGTACAACATTACTATGTATGAATCCATTATATAATTATAGGTGATATTCAGCTGATTTAATTGTAGGTCATTACAAGGGCGACCTACTATGTATGTTTATACTCTCCCCAACATGGGATTTTTCCCTACGCTTGTTTTTTATATATAGATGATGCATATGTCGTATATGGTCTTTCTGAACATAAGAGTGGGGGTGGATTTTTTAGATTTAATGTTTTGAGTCTACCTTAAGGGATGTAGTGTTAGGAGAGATTATTAGTATCAGAAGATTGTATTAGTGAGAGATTTTCATTTTTAAATCCATCTTTTAGTGGGGACTATTTGATCAAATCTATATTTTGGTTTCTCTCTTTTTTATTGGGTGAGTATCATGACATATTTAACTTATGTAGCCTGTAGAGGTTTTATAGGTTTGGATATGATCGTTTTTAATGTATTTTTTCAATTTAATTTATATTTATATATAATATTTACATTATTATAACATATGGGGGTAGTGTAAAGGTACATTAGGATAATGCCTCCCATAAATTGTGATATGCCTACTTAGAGCTAGTCACTATCCTAAAACAAAATATTTGTGGTTTTGTGCTCCTAAAATCATCTTAACAACACCATGGAAGAGACTCAACAGAACACGATGTATCCAAGACAAATCAGAGAGTTTTTATCCTAAGGATATAGTTTTTATTAATGATTCAGGTGAGAATTTACGGTAATATTGAAAAACAATATTATTGTGAAATATATCTTGATTTTAGGTCAAAAAACAAAGTAATGTTATAAAATCTATCATATTTAATCATTTCTACTCTAATTACGATAATGTAATCTAATTATATGATGGAACAAATTATGGTAAAGAGTAACTATGTATTCCTCACCTGAATGTGATTCATTGATTTAATCATAATTCATGTTGTCTTCATATATAAAATTTCATTAACACGGTTCATTTTATTAATTACAAGGACCCACAAAATATGAATCTAGCTCAGATTTGGAGGTAGGTTTTTGGTGTTCATGTACCTATAATTGAGTGACTTTTTAATTACCAATTGAGTAATGAGTCTTTAATTTAGGGGTTATGTTCCTCTTTCCCACTCTTGTAAAATATTTTCTATACCCCACTATGTGCTTCCATAGGTTATGTGCTCCCATATGTTTTGTGCTACAATATATTTTTGTGTGTCTTCATCTTCTCTTGTATAGTTCTGGAAAAAATTTTGGTTCACATTTGTTCATACCTCTATTATTTTTTCCTTTGCACATTTACTATTTCTTATTCAAAATGGTATGTTTTCAATCTTATGATTATATAGTGTAATTGAGGAATTGTTTTTACACATAGTTATGAGATATTATATTCCCATAATGTAAAGTAGATCCAATGAAATTTTATGTTATTATAAGAATTTTCTCTGAAGATAATTATAGATTTATATGATTTATTAAAGACCACGACAAGAATAATTATGAAACATCTATTCTTATATTAGATAACATATGGTTTTAGGATTTGATACTAACCCACGATCGATAATTGATTAACTAGATTTTAAATATCATTTATATATAGATCATACAATTACTAACCCTTAATTGATTCATGTAATGATCTTACAACATGTAATGGGGATCCATTAGAGACATAAATTTCATAGAAATCATAACATGATTGTTTAACCATGGTTATAATTTGAAGAATTATCATTGACAATGTTACATAGGGATGTTGGGCCCTAAACTAGGTTTCATAACCATAAAGAGTACACATTATGGCCTAAAACTAAGTAAAGACTTCCTTAGACATTCTTTGTGAAGGAAATATCTGATGAAAGTGTCTCTCATAAAGACTCTATAAGATTATTTATTAAAATGAGTTCATTATTTCCTACAATAATGCCTATGTCAGAAACATCAGTATAATGTTTAGCAGTTTTGTACTCTTGATAAAGAAGCATCATATTTATAGGGAAGGTGATCATTTCCCATAAAGATAGAACAACAACTATTCAGGATAGAAAACAATAAATTGGAGATCACTAAAAAATATCTTCATATTAAATAAAGTGACTAGAAATGTGTTGTTTTGATTAGAAATATGTTTTTTAGATCATATGACCTGAGAAAAATCATTTATGGGTTATCTATGAATCCACTAATAAAAAACCACGCATATTTAGTTCTTATAATATGTGTAGTACCAATAATCATATATATCATAATATTAAAACTATGTATATTGATTCTATGGACAATGTAGGTTCAATTCAATGTGCAATGATTTCCATTTCTTATTGTATTCTCATACAATATTGTGTAGATATATGATATTCCTCAAATTTCATATTTTCTATAGTTGAGATTTCTTGTAAACTTTATTAAGACAAAAATGAAAACCTGTCATAGGACGTGTAAAAAAGAAAACTATTTTCCCAGTTCATCATAGTGATTGACCATGGAAATCTCACATTGGGAGCCTCTCAGTTTGTTCACTCTCTTAATCTAATTCACATAAACTGATTCTTTGTTATATTTTTGTTATTTTATGAAAAAATGGAAACAAATTTCCCTTTTATTTATAATTTTTTAACTGAGAAAATGACATGAAATATTTGGATTCAAACTAACATAAATTGCTAAAAATGACTTAAGGATAAAATGACTAAATATTTGGATTTTTTGGGTTCAATCATTATTCTACATTGTTTGGTTGATTTTATTTGGATAATCTAAATATGAAATATCATGATGAATTATTTTTATTTTTTTATAAAAAATAAAATATTAAATACTTTATAAATTTCAATTCCACCTCCTCCTATAATCTAGATCAATGACACACCTTTGCTGACGGTCTTCCCTATTCTTGACCCCCACTCAATCAAGGTCATTTTTCCATTAACTTAAAAAACTTCATCATTTGAATTGATAACTAGTTAATATATGGAAATGATTTTATAAAAGAATAAAAATACTTTATTTTAATGTAATGGGGAGATTTTCCACACCGGTGACAATCACTAGGCCCATGAATGTAACTCATTTTTTTCCACAAACATAAAATAAACATTATGAAAAACTAATGAACAATTTGACCTCAATTGGGCCAAGCCATAGGTCATCCTCCCATTATTACGAGAAAGAAGAACCAATGGAGGATAGTTGAGAGTGAAGAAAAAATAGAAATAAAATAAATAATAATAATAGAGATGAAGATATATGAATAAAATAAAAGAAGAAAATAAAAGAAAATAAATTAATAATTATATGTAATAAATTTAATATATATAAAATGCTAAAATAACAATAAAATATGAAATAATAATAATAACAATAAGAAGAACCTACGAAACATATTGAGGAAACAAGTTGATTATAATTTGAGAAATAATTCATGGTTTTCATTTAAATAAAATAACATTTCACTTAATATAAAAATAAAATTAAATAAATAGCGGATAGGAGAATTGAAAAAATAAAGAAGATAGACAAATTCATGCCCCATGAGCTTCTCTTTATTAGGGTTTTGTACTCTCCTTCAGCATTATTGAAATATTACTTATATAAAGTAGGGGGATCCATCCATTGGTATTAAAAATTTAGATCCTCAAAATATCTCTTCAATATATCTTCTAGATTATATCAAATGAATGTTTTATCTTATAAGGCCAATTCACATAACAATTTTGGGAAGGAAATATTTGTGAATGTTTTTAATAAATATAAATATATTTTTACAACAAAATTTATGCTTCATCTGATATTTTTATGAATATTTATGTCCTCATAACTCCAAAAATTTATTCATTCTTGGATGAAATGTTGAATTTCCAAAATTAGATTTTTCCCATCTAGTTATGGCCATCATATAGGTATAATAAATTGGGACCATATTTATGAAAGTTCTTATATAGGATATTATCCTTATCCATGTATAATTTTATCACCTTTGAAGAATAAAATAATGTGATATGGGTACAACTTCATAAATATCAATACCCTATCATAGATTTTGAGGTTTTACTTATGAGTATATTTTCAGCCCCCAAATGTTGTATTCAGATCTTGGTCCAAAATATGAAATGAATCCCAGCATTTTTTGAGATAAAAAATGAATATAAGAAATTAAACTTTTTTATAGATGGTTATGGATGTAATACTTAAATAATTTAAAACATTTAAATTCCAAAATTAGGATGTTTTCCTATTAAGACAAAAAATCTGCTAAAATCATAAAATTAGACACTTAGCCATAAAATAACATTTATTCGTATTAAAAACATTGCAATTAAAATTAAAATAATTGTAAAACATTTCAATATCAATCCCCCCACACATAAACATCACTTTTCTAAATCATAGTATCTCAACATTAAAATCAGGGGGCACCAATTCTACAGTTATTCAAATTTAGTGGGAAGAAATTAAAGAATCATCAATATCAAATAAAATTATCAAATTTAATATAAAATACCACTTCAATTATCTACTTTACAATGAATCAATTATATCACCTATAAAATTTTTAGCCTTTGGAATGTGTTCTCACTTATGCATTCATTCATTCATGCTCATTAATTAATTATTATTAATCATGAAAAATCGCGGTCTAACAATCTTTAGAATTTGTCTCTCATCACTCATGATAAAATTATTGTGGATTTATGTTAATATAATGAGAATTTCGTCCAAATCCCTATCCCTATAAAGGAACTATTTTTTCCTCTTTCTAAATACAAAATACACATGAAATCAGGATGTCTTGGATTAATGATTCATATGAAATAGAGGCTTAAGGTTGATAATAGTAGATTACATAAAAATTACAGATGAAATATGAGTTTTGTATCATTATTAAAATGCATGATATCAAATTTTGAAGATTAATTACATTATTACCATAAAATGAGAAACTCTTATTTCCCCAAAAACTCAATTTAATGGTTCTTGTAAAAAAACGATAGATTTGTAGATCCTTTGATTTTTTTAACTTTTCTAATTTTCTATAAATGAAATTTTTCAAACATTTTTATTTGAATGTGTCCCTTATAACTAACGTCATATCCCCAACCTAAAGAAATATAATAGAAATCATAGTTATGGTAATAATGACTTTTTCTTCTAATTCACACCCAATTCTTATAATTTTTTTGGTTCTTTTAGTTATTTTATATTCATTCCTAAAGGGAAAATTAACGAATTGTGCAATGCATATAAACCTTTCTCAATCCGCATTTATCACATCCCCAATATTCTTCCATAAAATATATTTCATAACTTAATCCGTGACTCCCTCCACCCCCACACATCAACTATAAAATATCATGAAAATAATAAAAGGAGGGAATAAAGGGATAAAAATGTCTTGAAACATGCCTCATCACAAAAAAGGTCATTCTTATTCTTAATTGGATAAAAAATTCTTGATATAAAGGTGGTATTTTAGGATAATATAATTTCAAAATATTACTATATCATATTCAATGTGCTTTTTTACACTCCCAAATTTACAATGTTAATCTTTATGTTATGTATGGTGACATGTCCAAAGATCAATCAAAATGTAAAATGAATAAGTAATAGCAAGTAATTGGTCTAAAACACATCATAGAATAATTACATTATATTAGAGACAATCACTCATGTAATTATTAATAATAAAAAATCTTTTCACATGAATAATATAAATTAAATCAATGAAAAATAATGGTAAATTTCATTCACATTAATCTATTAATTTCGTCAAATCCACAGTCCTCATTTTTTATTTCATTATTCAAATTTATAATTATATTCTACATATTACTCATTAAATATCAATAACATTTACATATAAAACATGGGATCAATGTAATCCTATAAAAATCATGTATCATATATGATTAAATTAAATATTAAAACCAATTGTGGGTGTGAAATTTTCTAGTTTAAATCTCAAAACAAGTTATTAGAAACAAAATGTGTAGAGTTTATAAGATAAATATTAAATGTAAACTCCCCTTTCCATGATGTATAGATCATTTCGTCCACTACATGGGGGTATCATCTTCTATCATGAACATAAAAAAGTAAATATATCTATTAATAACAATGATGGTGTTATTTATGCTCAAAGTGAATATAGGTAGTTGGTTACATGTTGAAATTATTCTATGGGCTAAATTATAATCCTATAAAGAATGTAAAAATAATTCATTGTATGTTACCATATGTGGGACCTGATTTTTACTTATTCCATAGGGAGGTATCAATTGTTACCCAAACTCATTTGGTGGATCAATCTCTATGATTTTAACCACCACATGTGGATGTTCCTATCCATTTCTTCTTCCTTCATCGTGAGGAATTACCCATGGATATATTATACCAGATCCTTCTCCGTCACAATTAAATATAGATTTCATGGTGGGGTAGTATGGAGTGTGGATCATCCTTATTCTTCATTGTTACATGTATAACTAGTTTCTTCTTATATATTGATGTATCAACCTAGGCACAATGAATTTAATTTTAAAAAGGAATATAAATTTTTACTTTTACATAAATAATATTTAAATTTCATTTTCAAAAAAAAAATTATACCTATAAGTATGATCAGCCTCAATTATAATTTCTTCAGGCTCATGAACATGGATTTTTTATTAATAATCATCGAATTCATGTTCATTGGATTCAATGATCTTCATCTCTTTCTCAACAGGTTCATGTTTTGTTTTTTCATCCCTATATAACTAATAAGAATAATTGAAAAAATCTAAAATTTCAAAAAACAAATAATGTGTGATACTAAAATGAGATAGAATAAAATGAAAAATAAAGGGTTCAATGAAATATCACCCCCTTAGTTGTTTTTTGGTCCAATAAACGCCTCATATTTATGTATCTTTTGATGTGGATCTGAGTTGATGGTTATAGGTAATCAGAAACATTTATCATTACATTAAATTCCACCACATTGATGGTGACTTAATTTAAGAGAGCTATATATTCTTATTTTAATGATATGGTTAGATCATGAAATTATTCACATTAGTATCGAAATTCATCAACATAATTTTTATCTCCCACATGTATCTCACTAGGAGTGTCCTTCTACATGGCCTCTCCAAATGTATTAGTGAAGACATGTGGCTCATATTCTGGTTCAGGTTTAGGTTTCATTAATGATTCTTGGAAATATGTAGTTATCTGGTCCATTTTTCATTTTAGATCATAAACCATCTCTTTAATATCATGAATATCATATTTTATTTTTAGTCACTTTCACCTATAATTCTTCTAGGGGAACATATTCAACAGTTTCGGTTGGAAACTAGAAGAAATATATTGTTTTCAAGGCCAATTATTCTTAAAATTACCATAATTATTAAATGAATTCATATAAATATCAATTCAGTCCTTCAACTACTAGTTTTTCGAGGGTCTCTTTGTGATTCTAGATAAGGTCCTCTAGATCCTTCTATATTATAATTTTGTTTTGGGATCTCATGATTGTACATGACTACAAGGAAACACACCCTTCTATAGACTAATTTCGTTCAGTTGTGGATTGCTTCTCTTATGAGTAATCCCCCCATCTATAATTATAATCATTTAAATATATAATGGATATATTTTTTGGGTTTTAATTATTTTAAAAAATATTTTCTATAAAAAGAAATAAATTAATGAGAACTAGTGATTGTATCCATGTAAATGATGCCTAATTTGAGGAAAAATGGAACGGGAATCTATAAAAGAAAACTATTCTCCTAGTTACGCACAACGGAAAACCTTGGTCATCTCACTTGAGGAGAATTTCATTTAGTTTTATAAAATAATTTAATTCAACTAAAATAATTTTTTATATATGGGTTATTTTATGAAAATAATAATAAATAATTTTGTGTTTTGGTATTTTTTATTACACCATTAAATGATATGAAATATAATAATTTAAAATATCATGAAATAATTTACAAAATCAGCTATAGAATAGAATAGTTATAATTAGTTTTATTTTTGGGTTTAGTCATTATTCTCCATAATTTTTTTAATTATAATTTTATAATCCAAACATGAAATCCAATGAAGAATTTTTATCTTTTTATATTTAAATTTTTAAATCTATACTTCAAAAGACCACTCAATTTCTCCACATTTTATAAAAATTGTTGTTGACACTCCTTGTTCGAGGGTTTAAAATCTTCCTAGACCTAGCCCTATTGATATTGTTTAAACCATTGAAGGGATATAATTCCTCATGTGAATGGAAAACCAATGAAGAGAGGGAAAATAAATTTCAAAAAAAAAGAATAGGAATAGATTGAGTTTCATGTCATGGGGGATAGTCGCCAAACTGAGGACATTCTACAGACCCATGAATGGTACTCATATCTTCCACAAACATCAAAGAATCCTTAATAAAAATTCAATAACACCACGATATCCCCCAGACCAAGCCTCATATTAGATTTCCATTATGAGGAGTAATTTGTATATATAGATAATTTAAAAAATAGTTGAAGAAAAGAGAAAAAAATAAAAAACAAATAAGTGAAATAGAAAAATAAAATAAAATCAAATAAAAAAATTGAAATTAAATAGATTAAGATATAGATAAAATATATAAGGAATATTAAAAAAAATTAAATAAAAAGTAGAATAATTAAATACGAAGAATATTGATTAAGGGGTCACCCTTTGATAAATAACGCATTGTTTTTATTTTAATAATATTAATTATAATGAAACCTAAAAAAATTAAAAAAATTAAATAGATATATTGTAACATGGCCCTTGATCTCCTCTCAATTTGAGGTGTAGAAATATCCTTCATCATGGGTGAAATCCTCATTAAATAGGACAAGGGGGTTCCATCCTTCTGTATTCAAATTCATGATTAACTAAATCACAGAATAATATCTCTTCTAGGGTGAATCAATTTTGTTTTTTATTATGGTATATCGATAAAATTACTTAATTTTAAAAAACATTATACATTGACTATATTAATAACTATATTTTTTGTTTTACTACAAAATTTCACCATCAAAATACATGTATTGGAAACATTATATCCCATTAACACTGAGATGTTAATCCATCATGGTAGATTTTATAAATTTCCAATATCTTATTTTCACATGACATGATGGCCTTGAAAGTAATATACTATGAGGGGAAATTTTATTAAATTTATTTCTCCATATTTTATATATATCTATGTATAATAATATCTAATTTAGACCATCCATTTCAGATAAATAGGCCCAACTATAAAAATATACAAGTCATTGTACATATTTTAAGGCATGAGTTATGAGAATATTTGGGCCTCAAAATTATGGAATTAGCTCTCTGTCCAGAATAATGAATTGAATTTCCTTATGAATATAACCATAAAAAATTTAAATTCATATATTAAATTTATTTATTAAAAAATTGACGAAATAATTAAATAAATAAAATCAGTTAAATTATAAAATAATCCCTTATTTAAAATTAATACTAAATGTTACTAAAACAATAAATTGTGACAATTATACTTAAAATAAAACATTTGTGTTATTAAAAACATTTAAATTAAAATTACAGATAATTAAAATATTTTCTTTGTCTGACCCATATTAAATAGAGATTCTCCACCAGTTGAAAACATTCTTAACATATATCTTTTAATAATGTGATTATATCCTTTGTGATGAAATAGGACACTAATGATGATCATTTTTCATAACTATGAGATTCATTGGTATACATATTGGTATGGGTTGCGTAACCATTATAAAAATATAATGAGGGAAATTGGTGACTAAATGAAGAAATGTTCACCTCAGGAATTGTTTGAGATCTACTCAGGTGTAGCATGTTGATCCCACCGTTATCAATTCATGATTCTTTTATAATTATAAAATGTAAAAAGAATTTATGTGTTCTGTACAAGGATGATACCCTTAATTAATTTGAATGATGATGAGTGTGATGATTATTTTCAAGTGTGGTCCACAGATTCTCATTGTTGAAATACTTAAGTATGCATAAAATTTTAATATTGATATACAATTAAATTATATTTTTTGTAAAATTATAGGAAATCAAGTGAATCTTATAGATCATCAAGATCAAACCCTCTCTTATGATCATCCACTTAAGAGAACGTTCGGAATTCAAGGTATTTGATCTTATTTACCCATTACTGTATTAGGGGGTCATCACCCATAATATTTGGAGTTCATTATTCAGGGGTTAACATAAGAATTAATGAAATTAAATTCATGGAAGTTAATGACATATTCATGATGCAGTAGTTTAGGGGTGGTTGATTCTTCTTGTAATGGAATACATGCCTAATGAAAGTGGATGTATATAATTCAAAATGTTGAAATTAGTTATTTTTTTTTTATAATTGAACATTTATAATAGTTATTACAACTAGGTTAAATATCCTGATATGTGAGATATTTGGGTGTAAAATATTAAAAAAATGTCTGTCCAAATCTGGTTTCACCATTAAATAAAACAGTTTTCTCTCTCATTTCGATAATATAGAACAAAATGTGAAATAAAACTTGTTAGGGTAACAAAAATTAACTTATTTCACCCTTATTGTGATATTTATAAGAAGAATACATAGTTAATGTGCCTATATACCAACTCCACTAATATCACAGCTAATTACAAGGTTTAGAGTGGACTCACTATCCATTCTATGCTACAGGTTTGATCGTTGAATCACAATCTCACATAGTTTTTGCATCCAATAATAATTTTAGATCTCATTACATTTTCAAATAAAGATATCACAATACTCCTTTATATGATTCATCTTTTTATCACATGATTCAGTATGATCTACACATCATTTTGTGAATAAATATGTTCCACTTTCATCCACCTTATAAATAAGACATTACAACAAATTAACCAGGAATTACCATTTAAATAATTTTGTTTCTTTCCTTGGTTATGATCATTGGTTGATCATCTTTATCATCAGTGGATTTAAAAATGCTACTAATTAGATATTCACACTATCATCTTCTCCCCTATCTTTGTTGATCAATATTTTTGATCTGCTTTGTTAATGGACCCAATTGTCACTCTTTACTAAATTTAAACACACACCATATAATGGGAGGGGGTCTCACATCCACACTTTATTAAGAGTGGGGAGTTGAATGGAATCCATGATCCAGTAGATTCATATAAAATTCCGATTTGTATAAGACCTTTTCCATAAGGTATGAAACCTACAATTCTATAGGCATGTACTACAACATTAAAAACAAATGATCTAACTTCTCCTTGTCAAAGTGATGCATGATTTCAATGTTCATTGTTCATGAGTGATAGACTGTATTTTTATCTGTGATTTATAAAAAATTAGTTTTCACAATTGAATCTAATTATAGACATTACATGAACTCCATATCATTATGATTTTGATCCATCTAATATTATTTTGTGCATTCTTGAGTTGTTGTAATATATTCAGGTTTTACGGTGCTCAATGAGTTGAAATATTATTTCTTCCTTGGAAAATAAATACAAAATATAGTGAGATATAATACCCCACCTGACATTGAATTTATACCATCTTGTAAACAATCCCACTCGGTATTTATATAGCCTAAAAACACATATTGATATTTTTTATTTTACAAGAAACTAAAATCATCATCCCCTTAATATATTGATGTATTATTTTATATTTTAATAAGTGGATTTATTTGGGATTGCTTTGATACTTTTATACTTGGATTCTGGAAACAAATATCATGTCTTTACATTTTAATGTATATTAGATTTTCAACAATATACTAGTAATCTCTGATATTTACCACCTTATTATTTTCATCTCATGATAGTTTCTTATAGTTAGCCACCAGATTCATTGTATCCATGGATTTTTCCTTTCAAAATATTCTCAAAATCACCTTTAAATATTTATATTGACTCATAATTGTTCTATTAATTCCTTGTTTTACTTTTGATCTAAATAAAATGAATGTTTCCAAATCACTGACATTTGGATCTCAGATTTCATGAATTTTGTTAATTGTTTTCATTATTATTCAACCTATCGACCAAAAGTGATATTCTTCAATAATTGATAAACCCTCTATTTCCAAACTCTCGGTACTTTCTTTAACCAATTTAATTTCATACATAGATTAAAAAACCAGTTCTGATCATTTAGAATGTGAAAACCATATGGATTATCTATCTTAAAATATTCACGCAGAACCACATTCAAAAAGTAGGAATTTACCCTGATCTCGGAAACCTTGAAAATTGTTTTCAATGTTATGGAAAATAATAATCATTTTATTTTTAGACTCACAAAAAGGGAATGTATTTTGTCACCATTGCTACCATCAATCTAGGAGTTTCCTTTACACAAAAGTTGTGATTTTTTTAAATCACTATACTACCTTAATTCATCATTTTGTGAATGAAACCTTTGTCCCCAATGAAATTATTAATGGTTAGTCCTAAAATAATCCCCAATACCTGAATCTTCTCAATTTGTAAAAGCTCATCAATCATGGCCTCAACCCAATTTTCATCTATTGTTGACTACTCAAAACATTTATTCTGTTCCAGAAATATAAAATATGTATTTTTAAATGATTTGATTCTATATGCTTGAATTCGTGCTTCCTAGTCACCAATGATATTTTCCTATCAATTTCATCTCGAATCTTCATCTTCCGTGAAGATAGAGATTTTAATTTCACCTTCTCATCATCTATATCTTCTTCTAAATCACCATTTCCATTTCTTATCACCTTGAGTGTATTACCTATTCCAAACATTCTTCAGAGAAATATAAACTATTTGGTGGAATATTTATTCATTCCCTACTAAAGTGATGTAATTTATCACAAATAATTTTGACATTATATTATTAAAGAATTTATATTCATTTCTTATTCCAATGGAACCATAGAATACCCCTCATATCCAACTAACTCAAGATACATGTATTTCTATTCATTGAGTAAAAATAATTACGTATAAATTTTCTAATGTATAACAATATAGGCCCCTTTCTATACCACTTCCTATACTATGTCTTTTTTTCCTTTAGACAGAACGAAGCCCTGTAAGATATGTTGAAAAATGTAAATATTACTTCCTTCTTATACTTTATTATTTGATTATTTTAAATAAAATTATTTCTAGAAATGTATTTGCTTATCCAATTTAACCTATCAAGAACTCCATTTTTTGGACTTCTCACTGCTGAAACATGATGACATATCCCTTATTCCTATAGATATTTTCCAACAACCCTGTTTGGGAAATTCATACTGTTATCATTACGGAACATCATTATTTTTTATTCAATAAACATTTTATATTCTGTAAAATATTATTTAATGAAGCTAAACACATAATAATCATATTAAATGAAATCTTCTCATGAAATTCTATAAAATTCATTAATTAATAGAACATAATAAATATTTTTGACAATGGATCTTGGTGATATAGGTCGACACACATCTGCAAACACAAATTCAGGCACTCCAATTTAATTTTGTTCTTTTTTACTTGTATATATTTTTGATAATCTTACCTTATTGAAAATCACCACACATGTGAGCTGCAAAACCCCATGTAGTTATAATAGAAGACTATATTTGATAGTGTATACAATAATCAACACTAAACCCAAAGAAATAATTATTATTTTAATATGTATGTTTTGAACCCTATTTTTTTTGAATGAATGGAAAATTAAATACAATATAAAATTTTTATTGTTTTCAAAATATATTGAAAAATACATTTTAAATAATCAACCTCCTTTTTTGTAATGACTTTTCATTCATGAAAATAAATTTTCATTAAAACTTATTTTTATTTAATTTATTAAAATGGTATAATTTTTTATAATATTTAGAAATTTTAATTTATATATTAATAATTTTTGATATAATTGTAAAAAATTAACATAGGTTAAAAATTTACGACTTTTAGAAAACTATATATTTTTCCATGAATAGTGAAATTTCCATTTCTCTATAAAATTGTGATTTATTTTGATAAACGGATTAATTAAAATGTAAAATAATTATTTTAATTACATTTAAATATAACATAATAATAAATTACATATTTTTAATTCAACTAATTTTTTTAATAATATTTGTACTAGTGGTTAGTTTATGTTTTTTTAGGATAAAAATCATTTTTCTAAAACTATTTTAAAAATATTAATCGTTATCCATTTAAATTAAACTAAATTTACACCAATTATAAGTAATATATATGAATCATTTATATTTTTTATTTTTTATTATGAATTGTCATTAATATAATAATCATTACAAGTTATATAGTTAAAGTAAAATCATCTTTTCTTTTGAAAAATGCATATTTGAGAAAACCATTTTATAACTAGCTAGTGAGATTAATATTAAATTAAAATTTTATTCCTAAGAAAAATTTACATTGATAAAATGGATTAAATATTTTAAATCAACATAATTATTATTATTTATTACTTTCAATAATATTTATGAACTATATGAATTGTAACTCCAATAAATATTTATTACCATGGTAAAAGAAAAAAAGGCTAATTAAGTGAAAAATAATATAATATATACTTGAAATAGATAAAATATTGTATGAATATATATATATTTTTTATTTTTAATTTAAATTAAAATTTTATTTATTGCTTCTTATTTTTAATTTATGATAGATTTTGTAATCAGTTTGAAAAAGTATATATTTTGACTAGATAAAACAAAAAATATATTCTTATGTCATATATTTTTTAATGAATATATTCCTTTTTATGAATTAATAGATTTAAAAAATGTATTATATTTTAAGAAAATATTATTACTAAATTATGGTCGATAAATTTATGTTATAATATAAATTTAATGATTTAGAATGTATTTCTTATAACTATTGGAAAATTTTTACTATTAGAAACCCATCATTTAAAAAAAATTATATTCAATTTTAAAAGTGAAAAATAATTTATTTAAAAAAAAATTAGTAATTTATATATTTTTTTGGATTTATAAATGTTAAATTATCTAAATTTTAATTTTTTATAATTTTTTTAGATAGTTGAATTTTCGTATAAGAATTTAATATAAAGTATAAATATACAGTTCTTATTATGACATAATAATGACACAAAAGTGATTTAATAAATACCATATAAGGAATAAATGACCAAATATATGTTTTATTTTTGAAATAATGTTTTATTTTGTTTTTATTTATGTTTTTATAAAGCCCTTAGGTATCCTCCAACCGCATTTATATATTTTATGGTTTTGAAATCTTTTCCTTAAGAGTATGAATCACTTCCAAATTAAAAAGAATGTTATTTTTATTAAGTATTACCCATCGACTAATAAAATAATTCAATACACTCCAATTTGAAAAAACCCATTGAAGAAATCATGGAATGGTTAGTGGTTTTGGTTATTTTACTATACGGAGTCCAAAACATATGTTTGAGAAATAATCAATAATGCCCCTCTCATTTCATATTTAAACCCACCCATTCTTACATTTTACTTCACTAGAAAACCATTTATCTTGACATTATCCTTCAATCCCAAGTCTAAAGTCTTTTTATGGTTCCTAAATATCTCAATAATCTCCTCCTAAGCATTTGGGATCCCAAACTTAGGTATAGAATTCTCACATTCACATCATTATTCGGGTTTCCTTATTATCGTTTTCCATATATTTCTAAATATTTCTATTATAATATGTCATTAAATGTAAATTTTAATTCAAATTTATTGTCTAAGTTATGAGAATTCCCATTCCCTCTCATCAACTCAATTTATAAATTTTAATGTTACCTTTTCTTGTGGCCGAAATTTCACCATGATTTTTGCATTCCAAATTTTTTTTGTTCTGAATACCATACCCATTTCATATTAAGGGTTTTCACCTTTATGTACTTATTTTTATTCGGAAATATATTTATGTATTCCAAAATCATTTATCTTGTAATATATATTATTAGGAGTGACTTCATTTGGTATGACCTATGTGGAACAGTTAACCATGTTAATGAAATGAATGGGATGGGTTGACAAGAATTATATACTGCCCAATGCATTTGTTAATTCTAAGTCCAATTACATGTCATGTAGGGATTGGAAGTGAAGATAATTCAATTATGGTAATTTTTCAATCATTTTTTCTTGGTATTTATCCTTGATGGTTTCTTATGATTCAATGTTTCATGTTGTTTCCTCATTTCCAATTATATAATTCTCATGTAATATCATGGCTTATTATTTATGTTTATGATTAGCACACATTTTATTCCCAAATGATATTCCTACTTTCTACCATGAATCATATAATTCCATGTCTATTCCCTTTTCGGAATTTATAGGTCACCCCTTTCTTATGTAGGTCCCATGGTTAACCCTTAAAATTTTAAAAACCATGGAATTTTAGAATCATAATAGTGATGTTTTCAATAATGTTGTTACATCCCTTATTCAATATATTAATCTATATAGATAATTCTTTAATATAGTAAACATCAATATATTTTGGGTTTTATTATGTGTATTTGATGTAATAAATCTGGTATTAATGTGAAATAAAGAGAAGGGTGGTTATAGTTGGTATTAAAAAAAAGTTTAGTCATATTTTGGATTTGGATTTGAAAACTTTTGTAGAAACCGTAGGGATTAGATGAAGTATATGAAAACAAACCTAAAATTTTGAAGCTATATAGTTTGTGGTGTACTAAAAAATTAATTATATTTTCAGATACTATAAGAATATGTAGATCTCTCACAGATGTAAATATGGGTAAAAACATAAGACACCATGTTGAGCTAGACTCAGTATGGAATTGTTGCCTTACAACATGCCTTACTTCACAACTGGTATGAAACTCTTAGGGGGTATGAATTTATAAATTCATAATCACATCACCAACCAATTTTAATTGAATAAAATATTCACATAATAGCATATTGTAGAAAATATATCATAGAACACATACATTAAAGCATATAAATTCATAAGATAAGAAATAAACGTAATTTATAAGTAAACCCTTTATGAATATTACTGATAAATTGATGGTCATTTTACCAATAATAGATTTATTATTTTCTGTTTATTGATTTTAACCTAGAGATATTCTCAATCACTCGCTCTCATTTCTTTTGAGTTAGTTTTTTGTCATATTCACATGTTTTTACTTCCCATAAATGTTCTCCAACTCAGAAACAAATTTAGGTGAAAACCTTTGTACTGACCATTTTCTCTTATCAATTGGAATTTTTGATAAAACTTTTTATAAAGAGGATTGAAAATAAATATATATTCATGTGTCTAAATTTTTTTTTAACTAGTTGAATTTTGTATTATGATGATAAAATTTATTTAAAGGGCAATGAATATAACACCTTATCTTCTTAAAATTGAATACTATGCCTGATAGCTTATACAATACGCAACATTGATCTAAAAAACACCGATTATTTAAATAAGACTATTTTATCATTTCTGTTATATTGTTCATATATTCAGTATTAACTAATTTATTTAATATTTATAGTGTCAATAATATATTTTAATTATATTACTAAATAATCAAAAAAAAAATTAATTATCTTTTCATTTTTTAAAAACATTTTCTTTAAAACCTATGTTTTTTAAATTTAATAAATATTCAGATTATTTTATATAATATTTATAATATTTATTTGACAAATAAAAATCCATTTTTATATCATCATATTTAAATTATATTAGCTTAAAATATTAGTGTTTTTTAAAATGATTTTTTCAGTAAATAGTGAAAAATACTATTTTTTATAAAATTTTGATTTCTTTTTATAAAATAATTAACATAAAATTAATTTTTTTTAATTTCATTTCAAATTTAAATTATTATACATTAGTAATATTAATTTTAATTAATTTCAATTAAATCATTTTTACACTGGAGTTCAATATATGATTATTTTTAGAATTAAAAATGATATTTCCAGTAACTATTTTAAAATTCATAATGGTCCTCCATTCCAAATAATTAAAATTAATTGTAGTGATATTTAATTTAAATTAATTTTTTAGATTTTATATCTATATTTTATTAATTTTAGATAATATAATACATATTAATAGTTGTACATTTAATGTAAAAGCTTCTTTTCTTTGATAAATGCATGTTTGAGAAAAACGATTTTCAACATGCTTTCGATTTTTATTTTACAATATAATTTTCACATAATTTTTTTAATATAATGGATTAAATATTTAAATCCATCTTAATTAAATATATGATAATAGTTTAACTTAATTTTTGATGAATATGAATAGTAACTATAGTAATTATGTATTAATATGGTCAAATAAAAAATATGTTAATTATGAAAAAAAATTTAATAAAAATTACATAAAAAACAAAATTGTACTAATATTTATATTACAATTTCATTAAAATGATATTATATTTGTTGTTTAATTTTTTTATTTACAATAGAATAAATAATAGATTTGAATAAAATTATATTTTTATATGATAAATAAAAATTACATTTTTAAGATTTATAAATTTTCAAGGAATTCATTCATATTAATGAATTAATAGATTTTTAATTTTTTTATATTTCTATAAATAATTATTATATAATTATAACCGATAAATTCAATTTGTAATATAATTTTTATGATTTAAATGTAATTTCAATAATGATTAGAAAATGTTATTTCCAAAAAACCGGCATTTCTCAAAAATAGTGGTTATATTTTAAATATAAAAATTCATATATTATGAAAAATAATTTTATAAAATGAATATTATTTTTGAAATCAGAACTTTAAAAATTGTCTAAAAGTTAATATTTTATAATGTTTTGAGATAGTAAAATTTTCTAGTAAAGTATTAAATATGGAATAAATATATTATATGAATTATAATATCATAGTAACACAAAATTGATCTAATAAATAATAAAACTGTAACCAAGAACGAATATATGTTTTACTTTCAAAATAATGTGATTTTATGTTAATATGTATTACATTATGAATCCATTATGAATCCTCCAAAACCATTAATATATATTCTGTGATTTAAATAATTTCAATAAGAGTATGAATCACATCCACATAATAAAGGGTATCATTTTGTGAATATTGACCCCTAGACTTATATTATAAGAAAAAATACATACATTTTGTGAAAACCATGGGCAGAAACCATGGATGGTTTGTGGTTTTGGTTATTTTATTATATAGATTCTAAAACTTGTGGTCAAGAAATAATAAATAATTCCCATATCTTTACATAAATAAAACCACTAATGAACCGATTTATATTCACTAAAAACCATATAAAACAACCGTACTATTTCATCCCCTATCTGAAGTCCTCCCAAGGCACCCACAGGCTCCAAGAAGCTCATCCCATGCATTTTGGGTAACATGGTCAAGTAAGGGATCATCAATTTCTCTTTATTATTAATTTTTCATTATTATATTCGGCCTTATATGTCCACTTCATAATTATATAATATGTATTTGAATTTTCCTATTACATACAATTTCATATTTATATTATAAGAGACATATTCCTCTCTCATTATCCCATTTTATGAATTTTTATGTGATGATATTATCCAGAAAAAAAATTCACAATTTTTTTTCCATGACAAAACAATTATGTACTGAATACCATAACCATTTAATGTCAATGGTGACTACCATTATAGACTTAATTGTCCTATAAATTATATTTATATAATCCACAATACTTGATTAGGAAATAAAATACAATGATGAATGAATCTATGTCGTATGACCTATGTCGCACACTTCAAAATAAGAATGAAATGAAAGGGACGAGTGCGACCATAACTATATAATGATCTAATTCATTTGGTAATGTTCAGTCTCATGATACATCATCTGGGGATATGGAGTTAACTTGATTCATTTATGGTACATTCTCCATTATTATGTCCTAGTAGTTATCCCTAACCTATGTTTATGACGCAATGTTTTTAGTTGATGCATCATTTCCCATGTAATGATTTGAATGTTATATCACAACTTATTAATCATGTTTATGATTCTAAATCATTTCCCCTATTTATATTACTTTGGGCTTACATATATACCCTTATTCTTGGATTATTCCCTTACATGGATTTAGTACTCACACCTTTCTTATGTACATCCCATTTCCATCCCTTTCTGTCTAAAAAGGAATGAAATTTTAGAATCATCATAATAAATTATTCAATAATATTTATATTTCACTTGTTTAATTTGTTATTTTATGTAACTAATTCACAAATAAACTATGCTTATCAATCGTCTTGGTTTTATTCTTTGTAATTTTATGTAATATATATAATATTATTGTGAAATATAGAGAAGGGTTTTTTATGAATGTGATAATGTGAAAACATAAAGAGATATAGAGTTACATCACACATCACTATGTCTTCTTGTAATGGATTCAATATATATGCATGTTGTTTATTACAAAACATGTTTTCTTCTTATTTGGATAGAAAAAACACATCTTCGTACCCAACAAAAGTTACATATTCTACTTCATTCATTTCCCTACAAAATAATTGCACCATCTCTTACCTTGACAATACCCATCCTCTTGGTGAGGTTTATGGATTTCCCTCAGTCTCATAGTGGACTATCACTATGTACGTTTTTCTTAAGACCTTCTAGAACAAAGACATCAACATGTCTTATGTATTTAATTCCGAATTTTAATTGTTTTGAGCCAATAATATTCAAGCCTTAATAATTTACAACTTTTAAATCATCGTCATGTTAAAATTAGATAACACTACCTAGATATTAATTTCCCATCATATCAGATATTAATACACTATTATAGATCCATAAAATAGAACAATTTGATGCTTTATGGGAAATATTGTTAAACACTACCATTTCACATTTATTCTTTTTGATTCATTTTTTTCACTTCATATGTGTTATTGGTTGATGATATTGATACTCAATATTTGATGAAAAAATTTAATCTTTGTGATATGAAAATCTATTTTTCATTTTGAACTCATTCAAAGATGCATTTAGCATATACTTATAAAAAAATTCACTTTTATTTGTAATATTCCTTTTTATTGATGAAAAACAATTTCTGACCTGGTGTTCAAATCCTCCCCACCAAAGAAAATTACCATAAAAATTATTCCCTAAATATTTATATTTATTTTGAATCCTTTGTTTCCTTATACCATATCTAACATTACATGTATTTTTAGATATTATATGGCCCAATTTATCAACCAGGGAATAAGAATATGTGCGATTCTTGAGGCATGGTGTTCCCATAAAAAATTTTTGAATCTATTATACAATTTTATATCACAGAGGAATTATTTTTTGGAAAAAAGATGAATAACTCTAAAAAAATATACCCTTTAAAAATATGAGGGCGCCATTGAGATGAGAATGGTGGTTTTACACTTGGAGTGACTAAACATTATTCAGCATGAGTCTCCTGTATAAAAGTGATGGTGGACATAACCGTCAATAAAAGAACATTACAATGAAAATATATTTACACAACGACTTTCTTTTTAGTATCTAATTATTATAAATTTTGGGTTAGCATCATCACCAAATAATTCATTTAGAGTCATGAAGAATGAACCTATCGTGAAAAATTTGGTGGGTGATGAAAGACCACTTGAATGACCCACATCAGATTTGATGAACCTTTCCAATGAAGAGAAATACACCTTGAACTTGTTTAGAGATTGAACCAAATATATGTTGGGTGTTAGGTTTTTAATAGTGTCCTTCTTTTTTAAATTTGATGATGAATATAGACTAATCAACTTATAAATTTTCCTATTAATCGATCAATGTTGCAGGATGGGAAATTATCTTTGGGATTATTAGTCGATGGATATTTATTCATCTTCATTTATCATTATAACAGAATTGGATTGAGGCCTACACGATCAAAGGCCTCGGTTCATTCCTCATGGTTGATCATTGTTCATTACTACCTTAGTAATTTGCATTATTCACTATTGGATCCTCAAGACCATGGCTCTTCCTTGACTGGTGTCTCTCAAAGCGATCAACACCCCAAATTTGAGAAAAATCAACAACAGAGGTCAGATAAGTGTAGATTGGGACTCACTGAACCTATGTATATGATAGTTTCAAATTCTATTCATCAGATGATTATTTGGGTATTATGAAGTATGACTCAGTGGCCACAGGGGAAGGCGGTGATACACGATGGCGTGGTGCGACATACAGAGGTGGCTAGTTCCAAATGTGGCGGAACCACAAGGACACAATGGCAGGTGCATGGGAAATAGACGGATAGATATATGTGGAGCATGGTGGAAGACAAATGGGACATAGTTAGCGGAAATTGGATTGCGTCAAGCACAAGAGGGTGCATCAGACATAGT
Source organism: Viscum album (assembly GCA_963277665.1). NCBI lineage: Eukaryota > Viridiplantae > Streptophyta > Magnoliopsida > Santalales > Viscaceae > Viscum > Viscum album. The sequence goes on along the minus strand of OY728146.1, from coordinate 1,771,238,015 downwards.
TAGGTAGGCCGCATGTGGAATCCTAGATAGCTCGACAATTAGAGAGATAAGCTAGGTGTTTTAGGACGAACTAGAGCTATACCAGCATTGACCAGGGTGGATACCTTCAACGGTTGACCATCATGGTCGACCGTCAGCTGCAGAAGCTCCAGATACCACTAGCACAGTTCTTGTGCAGCAGGTCGTCCACATCAAGTCTATAGACTACCATAGTTGGTCCAATGAGTCCAGTCGAAGGGGTGGTTGAGTTTCATAACCGGTGGACCGACCATGTGGTTAATCCATAGACCTTGTGACCCTAATTAAAACTTTAATTGACTTAAACTCCTGAATAGACCATCCAATAAATGAGCCAACTAAGATGTTGAAACCATGACATTAAGATGGCCATTTTGAGAGAGGTGGTTAGTTTGTTGTTTGGACTAGTATAGGTCTAAAGAATTATATTGGTCCATTCTTCAAAGGTTTTGTATGGAATTACATCCACATGAAGGGATTTTTATACCCTATGGAGGTCGAGTCCTAGATAGAGTATGGTATCCCATTTTGGGACTAGAGTGTGGTCTGCTATCACCCCTAAGGGATTGTTTTCGCATCGATGTAACCACCAATAAAATGGTGGTGTCCCTCCATCTATTAGTCCACATCGGTAAGGGTAGTGGTATTCCTAGTGTGTTTGTTAAGGATCATATACATTGTGGGTTAATCTCCATTGGGTAGATGGGGTTCCCTAGTGTTCCTATATAGTATCCCCTATATATGTATCATAATATTCCATGACTAATGACTTCTCTTCACGTGGGGCCCAAATGAGATTGATCTCTCCATGAATGTCTCCAATGTAATCATACTTCAAGGGATACATTATCCTAGAAGGATAATTATTGGAGTAGAATCTTATGTATGGTCATTTTTTGTTGCTAGTAATTGGTTGTGGCATACCTCTATACTTTTTTTCTTGGATTGAGAATATCTAGATGTTATATTTATATTTGTTATATATGTATAGAATTTTAGAGTTGACTATAAATTGTTTTACTACATTGTGTTATTCAATTTCCATTTTGGGGGGTCCTATTGAGTAGTTTTATACTCACCAATGAACATGCATTTCAAACATGTATCATGTCTTGTGTAGATGATCATCCTTTCAATGGATTCATAGGTTGACCTAGTCTAGGATGATCATTATGATACTAGAAACATTGAGGTGTGTTCCAACATCTTTTTATACAGTCGTCCTAGTACCAATTTTCATATAGGTTGGACATGTTGTTACAGAATCTTTTGGTGTGCTTGTATTTTTCCCTGTTTACTTCCAAGTACATAAAGTATTGTACTGTAGTTATGGTATATATAATTTTTCATGCATTTTTTACATAGGTTTTTTACATTTATTCATTACAGGATGGGAGATGTGTGAGTGAATACAAGTATGTTATTCTAGTACCTCCCATTTTTGGTATATTCTTACTTAATTCTAGTCACCTACCCATGGACCATTGGAGGTGGGCCTGGTGTGATCACCGCATGATTCTCTCTATGAGGGGTCATGATATAGTTGTATCATAGGGGTTTGTTCTATTTTAGGACTAGGAGTCAATGAGATTGTTTTCAGTCAACAATGTTAAGTGTTTATGTTCATCTATCAGGCTAGGGAATCAAGTGTTTGTGTCGCATCTAATGCATCCATACATTTGGATTCTAAGCACCTTCTATTGGACGTGGTTCATGGAAAATGGTTTTTAGGAAAAATTATAGTACATCCATCATATAGTAATGGTTTTTTTCATGTAATTCTTGATTTATGTCTCCAGATATGCAATATTAAATATGTTACATCATGATTTCTTTCAGGATTCCACCACATTGATAGCCAGCTAGGATTCTACCATCTGATCCCCAGGATGATCTCCTTAGTCGTGAGGAATATGAATAGGTCCATGTACAAGGGATAGTACCTCCATGTTGTTTACCCGTTATATTGCCACCCGTCGAGTACCACCTACAACCAACACTAATAGACGAGGATGCACGTAGTATTACTGTGTTGCACATGTTTTTGAGGTAGTGACCTCCCATGATGTGCGGTGATCCCAACCCCCCATATGCCCGAGTATTGGCTAGATGCAATCACCCATGTTTTGGGCCTTTGGGGAAGCCAGCTGATCATATGACATTCATTTCTGTGTGTCTTGTTTAGGGATATTCATGGTGATGGTGGTGCCTATTGACTTAGACACATGATGAGACAAATATCTGTTAGATAGAATTTGATCATCCCTTCAGGGAAGAGTTTAATCTAGGAGAATTATGATCTGTGCGCATAAAGGAGATTCAATTTCTACAGCATAGTATTATGACCATGATAGAGTATACAATGATTTTTATTGAAATTTTGTACCTCTCCATGGGTATGGAGTGAGACGATTAGGTGAATGCGAGACACCAAAGAAAAATACTGGTTACTTTGTGAGAGAGAGAACTTTACGGGAAGCTCTCGATGTTTCAGTTCTGGATTCGAGAGGTATAGTTTTTTGGAAATATCATTTTAGAGACTATAGTTGTCGTTAATTCAGGGATTATAGATGAGTTTATTTCTTGGGATATTCCCAATAATTTTACTTATGTGATGAGTTTACGTGGTATCAGAAGGTACTATCATTGGTATGTACCTAACTTCTCCTGGGTTGCATCGTCCTTGACACTTATAACATGAAAGGGGAAGAATTTTGTATTGATGGAAATGTTCCTAGAGATATTTCACCATTTTAGGTAGATATTTATGAGCACCCCATGTATGTGCTGAGGGCAGTTGAATTTTGTTGGTGGGTCTACCCAACATTAATTTTTCTGTTAACAACCATCAATCTGAGATCCGTTATGATAATAAAACACCAGATCGTTATAGTTGAATGAATAATGAAAGAAAGTAAGGGAGTCCTGAAATCAAGGATTGGATCATCATATGTTTTTTATAATCAATTTAATTAAATGAAAAGAATTATATTGATGGAATTATCTCTCCGTTGATGTTTTCGTTCATGATCTATTGTGATCAGTCATTTCATCATAGAATCCATGTGTAGGATCCCTTTAGTAGTGATACGCACGTGATCCACGTATCTTTAGACATCGCCAATGGGATATTCGGGTAATAACAAGAAATAGCCTTCACTTGTGATGTCCTCCTTCGATCCCATTGAGAGCCGCTTGCAAATAACTCTCCATGATCTAGTGGAGGAGGATCTCTCTCATACATTGAGAGCATTCTTGGATGAAAATAATTCACTCTTCCCTTGAGATAATTCCATAGATCCATTGTGCACAACCACCAAAAATGGTTATGCTAATGAGAATTATATATTTGGGATTTTAAATACGTATAATAATATTTTGAATTAATTTCCCAAAAGAATTTATGCATATAATTTAATTCTTAGTAAGACCCCATACCTAATAATATGAGTTGACTATTATTTTTACTCTACATGCACAAAGTAAGTTACACTAAATACTAAATAATAAAATAAATAATATTCTTTCTCCCAAACCCTATAAAATTTCCTTGTCGTGTACATTTTTTCAATTTTTTTCATCCACCACATTTATTAGGAAAGGAATAAAGGATTTTTATTTATCAAATAAATATCACTTCAATACTCACTAATAAATATATTAATTCACCCACTATACATTCTCTCGAATAACTAGTGTCGAAATTAATGCGATCATTAATCCATGAATAATTATTAAACCAAAAATAGGAATAATCTTTATTCAACATGTTAAATTAATATTAAACTAAGAAACATGGACACACTTAGTGTGTTACCCTCTAGGTATTTCTATCAGTGGCATAAGGTGGAGCCTACCTAAAGTCTATTGATAGTGGCTAGCAACATGCTAAGGCACCCATATTGAATGATGTTAATACTGAAATGATTTGTCCCCTCCTAAGAGCGCTTACTGTGTAATATAATCCCTCTATCTCGATATCTCAAATCAAATGTGTTGCATACTAGTGCTATCAGCCCATGTGCTATATTATTCTTTCATTGAGTTTCTGGAATTGAACTCTTCTAGTCTTTACCATGGACGTGGATATATTTATACTATATCAATTTCCATCAAATTGCCTACGATATCTACATTCATTATGGAACATAAGGGACAAATCCATTCTCACGTTATCTATTAATGTTGTATTACCCATACTGCACCCAAAATAAATTACCACGCTGAGAATAGTGGGTTTTTAGAGTTTTCATCAATACATTTAAGTGAAATAGTTTTAATACCAATTAATAATAATCATGAAGTATAAGGACCAATACACCTGTTCACATATTGGAACATCGAATGACACTATGAAATGTGGATTTCTTGCTAGTGGGACGTGTTCTCATAATATCATCCAAGATATTACTGAGGTCACACACCATGAGAAGATGCATCAATGTTTTATGATTCATTGCCACTACTTGAATGTCTTATTTGGGTTCCTAAAATGACATCATATGGCTATAGAACATATATATTCAAGAACAATGTTATGATGCTTCAGGGTTATCATCATAGCAGAGATCCGCTATGAAATTTTAATGCATCAGCTATCCTTTTTACATTATCACATTAATTGTCCTGATGAAGAAAAAATCAAAATGAGATAAGGTATTTATTAATGAATAACGTAGAATGTAGTTGGCTCTAGTCCACCAACTCCAACAGACTCCCACATGGACTAGATCCAACTCCTAACAACCTTTATCCCACTAGATATCAAATGTTATTCATGTTTCTGTTGAGAAAGGCATTTAGTCATGGGGTCCATGAAATTTTCTTCCATAGACACTCTTTTCACTTCAACTACACCCATTTGAAAGAAATTCCTCAAAAGGTCATACATTCAGAGAATGTGCTTTGTCTGTTTATGTGACCTTGGATCTTTTTCAAGAGGCACCACTACTGTATTATCACAATACGATATGATAAGATCTTTACTGCTAGGCACCACATCATGCTCCGGGACTATGTTACAAATCCAGATGGATTCCTTGGGTACATTAAATGTCTCTATATATTCAGAATACATAGTTGAATTAGTGAAAACCAGCATTGTTGAACTCTTCCAGCTCACTACTCCTATGTTGAGATAGAAAACATATCCGGATTGTAGTATCAGATCATTCCACTCTGTCTGAAAACCAGCAGCAGTGTACCCTATTATGGAAATCTCCACGTCTCCTCCATACAATAGGAACATATCGTTAGTTCTTCTTAGATATGTAAGGATCATCTTATGAGTCATCCGATGTAGTTCTCTAAGTTATTTTTAATATATGCCTCTCATCATCAGCACATTGGAAACATCAATAATGGTACATAACATGGCATACATGATGAATTATATAGCGGATGCATATGCGATCTTACTCATCATATCATTCTCTTGTTGTGTCTGAGGATGCATTATTTTAGAATGATGTAGGCCATGTGAAACTGGAACCAATAACACATTGGATTGTTCCATAGTAAATCCCTTTAGTATTTTTTCAACGTATGTACCCTGTAATAGTCCAAAAAACATGTTGGATCTATCACGAATGGTCTTGGTACATATAATTTAAGATGCTTCACCAATTTTCTTCATGGAGAAACACCTATTCAACTAGTCCTTAGTTGATAGTAAGACCAGTACATCATTTCCATTAAGTAATATGACATAAAAATATGCTACAAGGATAAATACCACATTCACATTAAACCGATTATAAACACATGGATCATATTTGTTCTTAATGAATCCAAATTCCTTTATGGCATCATCAACATGAATATTCCATGACGTGGAAGCTTGAATTAATCCAATAATGAATTTATGCAACTTGAAAACCCATTTCGATTTAATATGTGTCAAAAACCCTTCAGGTTGTCTAATATAGACATCTTCTCGAAGGTTCCCAATAAGGAATGTTGTTTTGACATCCATCTGCCAACTATCGTAGTCTTGGAACGATGTTAAGGAAAGTATGATTACTGTGGATTTAAACATGGAAACTGAAGGTAAGGGTTCATCATAGACAATTCCTTGAAATTTTCTAAATACTTTAGCCACTAACACTGCTTTATAGGTTCTAACATGACCTTCCATGTCCATCTTTCTCTTTAATACCCATTTACATCCAACTGGTTTTACATCAATTGGCTCATCGACCAAAACCCAGACTTCCTTCTGATACATGTAATCCATCTCAGAATTCATATCTTTTAGCCATCTTATAGCCTCAGATCTTTTTACTTATTACTCATAGGAGAGAGTTTCATCATTTATCATCAATAATGTTTCAGCATCCTCGGTGAATAAGAAACGAAATCTCTCTAGTTCCCATATCTCTCTTCAGATACTACACACGACATATGTTTTTCGAACGTCTTCCATGGGGACCTGTGGAACTTGTTCCTGTACTAACTCATGTGTATCTTGAGCATCAACTTTTTTTAAGTCAAATTATCTCCCACTATCCTTTTTTAGGATGCGCTCTTTCTCAATAATTTTTCCTTGTTTGGAAACAATCACTTTTTTTGTAAAGAGTTATATATGAAATATGCTTTCATTTCGATAGGATATCCCATAAATATACACATCAATCCATGGGGTTCTAGTTTTTTTCTGAGAAGGCCTTAACAAATGCCATTCACCCCAATATATGTTTGTGTTACAAAATTTATGTACATGGATCTTCATTTCAGCTATGTTTATCCCATTTCTGGTATTTTATAGAAAAAATGGTATTTTCATTAAATTATTGAAGTACACACCATGTACTCTTTTGTTGCATGAAGTCGTGTACTGGCTGTGTGACAGCAGAGCACATAGCCATGTGTGGTGACCTAGAGGCCGCCTTATACGGGGGCCAGTAAGTGCATGTACACAACGTGTACTTCTAAAGTACAGGTCGTGAACTTTATTTTTTAATTAAACGGACCGGGGTCACGTCTTATTAGATGAAGTGTCATCTTCTTCATCTTCTTCGACCGAGATCATTTTCCCGACATCAATCCTTCCATGAGCACCCAATCGAGCATCTGTTCTCCAAATTGAAATCTGTCAGTTTTGTTGGAATCAAATTAATGGTTTCTCCCTTCTTTTTGAACCTCATTTCTTGATTTCCCTTCTCTTGTGAGTTATCCTCGGTTGAAAATTTTATATGTTTTTGAAGATCTACGGTGTTCTAGGTTGATTCGAGGCATGAGGTTCACGTATACCGATCTCACGAAGACAAGGTAGATGGTTTGTGCCTTTCTGTATATATTCTTTGAGTTATATGTGCAAAGGTTTCCAATACTCTTGATCGAGGTATTGCATGATAATGGCTTTAAACCTATTATTTCTTACTATGAAATACATGCTTGAGTAAAGGTCAATTATATGTGATTAAGGATAATTTCTATGCTATAGATTTTTTCCCATGCTTGTATTGTTTATGACTCTTTGGTCTTGCTTATCCTGTTAAGCTACTTTCTTTCCATTCCTAGTGCTGATTAGATGGAGTTATATTATTTATCTGACATGATATTATGATGTAGACTGTTTATCCTAGTAGATCATGATGTATTCTTTGGCTGTTATATATCGATGTGCTAGATTGACTTATACATGGCTGTGAGAACCTGATGTAGTAGACAATAGGGGGATTGGACATTGAGGGATTCTCCAAAGTGTCGGTTTACTGTTACGATGATAGACTATAGGGGAAGGGTTGTAAGTGGTTCCTTAGAGTGTTTGTAGTTCCTCGATGTGGGCCAAAAGGGGAATTGTACATTTAGTGTATCCCAATATCACCCTTTTGTTATAGATAATTGACTATACGGGGACTTGATAGTGAGTGTTTCTTCAGAGAGTCTGTGCAAAAGCTGAATCCAGAGGGGGTAGACATTGTGTACTTCCTAGAGGATTGCTTGGGTTTTATTGGGTCGGACCGGAGGGGTTAGGCTGGGTGTACTTCTTATAGGGTTCCCTGCACATTATTATCTACTTTCGTGATATCTGATAATTGAATGCATTTGAAATTGTTGGATTTTTTACATTTGATAACTTCATTGTTTACTGCTTCATTTGGATTATAGACTGCCATATATATTCATGGATATTAAGGCATATATATTTGGGTTGGTTTACAACTGGGATTTAGTCTTACACCTTGTTCAGGTCATGATTTTGGGGCCAAACAGATTATATTGATGCAGTTGTAGATAAAGGAAAGTGCCCTTCTACATCAAGTACTTGATTGCTGCAGATATAGGAATCTTGGGACCAAGCTGAGGCTTGCAATGCTGTGGAGAATTTTATCTATTCTCTTATAGTACATTGTTTTAGTTTTGTATTCCATTATTTTGTCTTGTTTGGATGTATTCCTATAAATATTTATCATGCATATATATATATATATATATATATATATATATATATATCTGTGTGGGTGTGGGCGTGTGTGCTCCAGTTGTTTATTACTTCTGTTGTTTACTTGTTGCATGTTTTACTGCATCCAATATTGCAATCTGTTTTACTTCTATTATTTTACTCTTCCAATAAGGGCATAGTTTTCCCACTATCACACCCATGTCTCTCGCTGCTAGTCAGCATCCTCAAATGTTTAGGGAAATGCGCATGAGGCCATGTGTCTAACCTGCTACGGGGCACCTTTGGGCAGCTTTCGAAACAAGGATGATATAATGTGTTATAAAATGAATTGTTTTCTTTTTGAATTACTATTTGTAGGCTATATCTAGGGATAGGAAGGAATAAGTACTTGGTAATGAATTGTGCACATGAGTAGCAAACCCGTTTATAGGGAAAGTCCAATCTACCTCAATATTTCAATTTCTATGGTTTTTCAATTTTACAGTTGATTTGATTTCACCATTGGGTGATTCACATGTTCTGTAATATTATTATTAATATTATTGAGGTTCTATTTCTATTGAAAACTGATGAGATGAGGGTATGTCATATCATGCATCTTATATGAACTTTCTAGAAATCACATGGCATGCATTCATTCCTTCGCATTTAGGATGAATTAGTGATTTCATGTTGTTTTGATAGAGATTGTGTCATATATGCATGATTTTGTGATAGATTCCATGATAGAATACCTATTTTTTATAAGGTATTTGTTGTGTATGTTTTTTTAATGAATTCCAATATTTGGTTCTTAAGGTGTTATGGGCCCTCATGGACCGGAATTTGGTGGATAATTTCATTGTTATCCTTGTTTATGACCTGTATGAGATGAAAAACATTGATTCGCAGGGAGTATGGGCCCTCAGAGATATGAATTTGTCTCTTTAATGTTCATTTTAGTGTTTTTTGGGGTTCTAGAGTAGTTTCTGATGATTACTCTCTGGAAGAACTCAGAAAACATAGTGTATAAGGATGAATAAATGCCATGTTTCCTTATTTTTAGGAATGAATTATTCTTCTTGAGTACACACCTTGTACTATATGTACATGCCGTGTAGTCTTTAAATGTGTCACTGACTATATAGGTAGAGCCACAATGTTGATACATCTTTGGGGGAACACATCGTTTACCGGTTGTACACGCCTTGTTGTGTAGCCCTTGTGTCCACCCATGTGACTAATGACACAGAGGGATGAAAGCTTAAGTTATACACGTTGTGTCATGTTTTGACAAGCCATGTAGTGAATCCCAGGTAACAGGTCGTGTGACTAACAACATGGGATGGTGATGTTTGTCTAGAAAACACCGTGTCTGGAACTAACACCTCGTGTAGTCTTGTTCTAGGAGAAATGTGTGGATTAACCATATAGAAGAACTTTAGAAGGGTAAGAGGATTCATGTACATGACTGGTGTTAGGACAGCATGCCATGTGTATGGGGTGTTAAATGACTTGGGTTTGAAAATGTACACACCCATGTGAATGATTAAGGGTTTACATCTTGTAGTCATTATACACATCATGTATCCATCTTTTGGAAAACTTGAATTCTTTCTTTTTAATGTTTCCTGCTCACACATCTATGTTTCTACCCTTGTTAATACTGATCTAAGGTGTGCACTTGGACTTGAAGAGTCACACCACAGAGACGTCCTCTGGTTTTCTACCAGTTATAGTGCAGTGATAAAACACCAAATATGGTTGATCAGGGACTTCCAGAAGATCCTCCAGTTGTTCCAATCAAGGCACCATCCATCATTCTAGACAAAGGAACAGGAACATAGTTTTTAGAGGGCATTATGAGGTTTTTCCAGACAATCTGAGGAGTACCGCATCCTGCCCCCTCTATGGAAGAACTGATTTGGGGCTTTCAACAGCAGCATCCTCCAACTTTCTTATGGGATAGAGGACCCTAGGTTTTAGAGCCATGGCTAGTAGCCATGCTGACAATCATTGAGCATCTAGAAATGCCTACATAGATAAGGGTGAAGCGTGCTAGGTATATGCTTTGGGACTCTGCCAAGATATGGGGGGATGTGATCTTACTAGTGGGACGTGAGCTAGTTATGCCGTGGGATGAGTTTTAGTGTTCCTTCTATGAATAATTCTACCCGGAGACCTTGAGGACCGATCGAGCCTGAGAGTTCCTGAGTTTTGAGTAGGGTACTATTTCTGTTATGGACTTTTCTTCTCGCTTCACAAAACATCAGTGCTTCACGCCTATTCAATTAGGTGATGAGTTAATTCTGGAAGGAATGTTTTAGTATGGTATTAGGAATGACATCTGAGCATAGTTGAACATCTTTAGGTTGAATTCAATCACTTCTATAGTCAACATGACGCTAATCAGGAAGCACAATCTGAGTGATTCTGGAGTTGTGAGCTACGGAAGCTCGACAACCAGAGTTGGTATCCCTCCTACTTACATCAGGAAGCACAGTAGTGAGTCTAAGAGTGGAGATCCGATGAGGCGGGGCACTTATTTCAGTAGCCAAGTGGTGTGCTACCTGTGTGGAATGAGCACTAAATCAAGGATTCATTACCCAAAAGATCCAATGGAGTGATGATCATGTTCAATGATGGTCCATATTCCGCACTTCTGTCAGTTCTTCTCACCAGCACCTAGTGACATGGGTTCTTCTTTGACTCTATATTCAGGTGAAACACAACCAATTTCTCATCAGTCATGAAATTAGAGTTATTCCAACTGTTCAGGAAGAGGTGGATGTCATGGTCGTGGTCTCTAGATGCCAGGATTTCAGTCACATCATGGTGGATTATCTTATAGTGGTTAGGAAGGGTCGCAGGGTTGCGGTGCTAGTCAATCTTTTGTGATGGAGCAGAACCAGCAGTAGCTGGTTCCCATATTTTCAAGAGTAAAAGGTAACATACTAGTTTCCATAGTTTTAGCTTCTGCACTTTTCAATTTAGGGGCTTTCCATAGATTTATATCTATTGTTTTTATGGATAATCTTGGACTCTATATCATTTCTTCTTCTTATATCTTTATACTAGACACTCCATTGGGGAAAATAATGACTACTGCACGACAGTTCAAGGAGTTCCCTATAGAGGTTGGTGGGTGTCACTTATTATGGGACCTTTATGTCTTAGAGATGACAAGATATGATATCATTCTTGGAATGCACTGGTTAGTTAACTTCCAGGCAGTTGTCAATTCCTATCGTCATAGGGTGAGTTTCAAATCACCTTTGGGAAGATCATTTCTTCACATGGGGGAATGGGATGTCTAAGTGAGTAGAGCGGGACACGAGCATCATGGGTTGGGAGGAGTTAAAACCCAAATTGCAAGCCTATATCTGGATGACCAGTGGACTTCACATATGGACTTTACTTGAGTGATGGATCATTTCAGGGATGTCTTTCTAGAGGATTTTTAAGTTTGCCTCCAGAGTGAGAGGTGGAATTTTCTATCGAGCTTGTGTCAAGAGAGGCACCGATGTCCATTTCTCCTTATAGGATGGCTACAACAGAGTTGCAGGAGCTCAAGAGTCTGTTGGAGGAGTTATAGAAAAAGGGTTTCATCTGACCAAGTACTTATCCTTGGGGATCTCTTGCCTTGTTTGTGATGAATGTAGACGGTTCCCTAAAACATTTTGTGTATTATCATATGTTAAACAATTTGATGGTCAATAACTGATATCTCTTGCTTAGTATTGATGATCTATTTGGTCAACTTCACGGAGCCTGATTGTTCTCGAAGATTAACATGAGATCTGGTTACCAACCGATGCACGTTAGACCCCTAGATGTACCTCTTACAACACATCAGAGTAGGTATGGCCAATACTATTATATGGTTATGATTTTCGGTCTCACAAACGCCCCTTCAGTTTTCATGGAACTGATGATCTGAGTGTTCCATCCTTACATGGATTATTTTGTGGTAGTCTTCATGTACGATAACTTGGTGTACTCTCACACTCAACACAACCATGACTCACATATTGAGATTGTTTTTAGTTCACTTAGAGAGCATCTTTTATATGATAAGATATCAAAATTCCACATTTCGATGGACCAGATTCACTTCATGGGTCTTGTTAGCTCAGAGATAGAAGTATAAGTAGACCTAGAGAATATGAGAGCAGTAGTCTCCGGGGAGCACCTGAAGAATTTCTTTGAGGTATATAGTTTTCAAGGTCTAGCTAGATACTACAGTCATTTCATGAAGGAAATTTCATGCTTAGAAGCACCACATACAAGCCTGATTAAGAAATGCACAATGTTCTTGTGATCAGACTCTAGCGAGTCTGCCTTTCAGGAGCTGAATGGGAGGTTGACTTTAGAACCGATACTAGTATTTCTAGATTTGGTCAAGCTTTATACTATTTATTGTGATGAATTAGTTATCAGGCAGAGAGATGTTCTTATGCAAGGGTATGAGGTTTTGTGTATAGGTCTCAGCAGTTTAGGCCACATGAGAGGAACTACCCAACACATGATCTCGAGTTGTCTGTAGTTGTTCATGAATTATGTTGTTTGAGACATTATCTTCTGGGGGAGGATTTTGTGGTTTTCACTGAACACAACTGTCTCAACTATATCTTTACTCAGCACGTTCTGAATTTGAGACAGTGAAGGTGGGTTAAGTACCATGAGTCCTTTAACCTTGATCTTTCCAATATGCTTGGGAAGTGAAATTCTATGGTTGATGCGTTGAGTAAGAGGAATCAAATTCTGGAAGTTCAGGAGGCCAGATGTGTGTCACAACATGTGGATATATTCTCTGAGATGCATCTAAAGGTGCATGAAAGGAAGGGGAAAACCTACCATTCTTCTTAGTTGTTACCTCGACTCTACTTGATCAAGTGTGAATGAGAAAACTATCTGATTCAGAAGGCCTGGTCTCAGGGAAATGTGTGTCAGGAGAGGACCCTATTCATGGATATACCATAGGTGAGGATGAGATCTTGCATCTTAATGGATGTGTATGGGTGCCAGTGGACATATGTGGGGTGCTAATGCGAGAATTTCATTCCTCGGTTTTGGAAGTTCATCCTGGCGTTACTAAGATGTATCGTGATCTACACCATCATTATTGGTGGCCAGGTATGAAGAGGGTTGTTTCTATAATAATCATGAGGTGTTTCACTTGACAATAGGTGAAGGTAGAGCATCAGCGACTAGTAGGGATTTTGCAGTAGTTTCCCATTCCCGAGTTGAATTTGAACGATGTCCCGATGGGTTTTTTGACAAGTTTATGGAGGAAGCCTCAAGGGAACGATGCAGTGTGGGTTTTCATTGAAAGACTCACCAAGGTTCCTCACTTCTTTATGATCAGTGAGACCTTCCGTTTTGATGAGTTTGGAAGGTTGTACATCCGATATATTGTATGTTTACATTGAGTTCCACACTCCATTGTTTCTGAAAGAGTTGCATGTTTTACTTCTTGGTTCAGGAAACTATACGTAAGGCTTTGGGTATACAGATACTGCTGAGTATGACATACCATCCCCAGATAGATGGCCAGTCCGAGCATAGGATTCAGTTGCTGGAGGACATGCTTCGAGCATGCATGCTATATTTTAGAGGTTTATGGGATAATAACATACCTCTTATGAGGTTTTCGTACAACAAATGATTTCAAGAAACTATTCAGATGGAACCATCTGAGGATTTTCATGGAAGGACATGCAGATCACCCTTATGATAAGTGGAGGTAGGAGAGACATTTTTTATTGGACCTCTTCTAGTTAAGGAGACCTCATAGCTGATAGAGTTGATTCCGAAGAGGATGGCTACTGAATATTCTTGACATATGTCTTATTCTGATCGATGGAGATGACCTCTAAAATTCGAGGTCAAGGATCAGGTTTTCGTATGTGTCAAACCGAGGTAGGGACTCAAAAAGATTAGGAGACTAGGAATGATTTCACCGAGGTACGTCAGGCCATTTTAGGTTTTGGAGAGAGTTGGTTCGGTTTCCTATCGGTTGCAGTTACCTCAGAGGTATCGGGCTATGCACGACGTCTTCTACGTTTCTCAGATTTGACATTACTTCTCAAACGCTTCTCATGTTTTTCAACCTAAGGAGGTTGAGTTAAAGGTGGGTGACTCATTTTAGGAGAATCCTTTCTATATTTTTAATCGATATATGGAAATACTCAGTGGTCGGTCTGTTCCTTTGGTACGAGTGCTATGACAGCACGTCCGAGTATTGGACAAGACCTGGGAGAGGGAGGTCGATATACGATCACAATGGAAGGAGATTTTTTATGATTATTTTTCTTCTCTTCCTTACTAGGAAAATTAGAGGATGAATTTCTTTATGGAGGAATGTTTGTAAGAAACCAGTTCTTCTTTTTGTGTATATTATTATCTTTTCAAGTGTTTTTTCGAAAAAGAGAAGATTATTGAAATTTTTGAAGTACATGCCATGTACTTATATATACACGTTGTGTACTCTATTTCCACATGTAGCTATCTACTGGAAAAGTAATGGTCAAGCACCCAGCCATGTGTGGCGACCTGGAGACCGCCTTATGTGGGGGCTGGTAAGGGCAAGTACACACCGTGTACATTTTTCTATTAAACGGTCTGGGGTCACATCTAATTGGAAAAAGTGTCTTCTTCTTCACCTTCATTGACCGAGAGCATTCGTATGACACTGATCCTTCCCTGATATCTAATCAGGAATCCTTTATCTAAATTGAACTCCTTCTGTTGAGTTGGAATTGAAACGGTGAGTTCTATCTTCTTTGTGAACCTTGTTTCCTTATTTATCTTCTCTCATGAGTTATCCTCAGTTGAACATGATAGATGTTGTTTTAGATTTATATAATTCTAGGTCGATTAAAGGAATGAGGTTCATGTATATCAATCTCACAATGCTGAGGTAGGTGGTTTGTGCCTTTTCATATATTGTCTTTGAGTTATATGTGCAAAAGTGCCCAATACCCTTCATCGGGTTGTTGCGTGTTTATGGTTTTAACACTATTTTTGCCTGCAATGATTTATATACATGAGTAGAGGTCAATTGAATGTGAATAAGGTTAATTTATATACTATGGATTTCTGTCCCATGTTTTTATTTTTATGACTGTTTGGTCTTGATTATCCTGTTAGGCGGCTTTCTTTCCATTCCCAGTACTGATAGGATGGAGTGACATTATTTATCATACCTGTTGCTATGCAATAAACTGTTCAGTAATGTTGTTCTTGAGGTATAATTTTCCCATTATATATCATTGTGCTAAATTGACTTACACAGGTACATGAGAACCTGGTGTAGTATATCATATGGATAATGGATGTTGAGGGCTTCTCCAGAGTGTTTGTTTACTATTAAAATGTGAGACCATATATGGGAATAAACGTAAGTGCTTCCTCAGAGTGTCTTTACTTCCTAGATGCGGGCCATAGGAGTAATTGGATGTTGAGTGCTTCCCCGGATCACCTTTTTGTTATCAATACAAGACTATATGGGTAATTGATGGTGTGTAATTCCTCAGAGAGTCTGTTAGAAAGATGAACTAGAGGGGTTAGACTATGTGTACTTCCCAGGGGCTTGCCTGTGTTTGTTTTGGATAGACCAGAGGGGTTATGCTATGAGTAATTTTAAGAGGGTTTCCTTATTATGAGTAGCTGATTATTTGATATCTATTTATTTAATGCATTTGAATCTATATGATCGTTTACTTTTGAGTAATTCCTTGTTTACTAATTCATTTTTATTTTAGACTACCATATATATTCTATGTCTATTTGGAATTGATCATTGGGGTTGTGGCCTTCTGGGATTTAATTTCACATCATGTTTGGGTCATGATTTTGGGCCCAAATAGATTATATTGTTTCTATTAATGAAAAAGGAAAGTTTCCTTCTACTCCAGTTGTTTATTACATCTGTTGTTTACTTATTGCATGTTTTACTACTTCCAGTATTTCTATTTGTTTTACTTCCACTTTTTACTCTTCCAATGAGGGCATAGTTTCACCACTCTCACACCAAAGGCCCTCACTATTAGTTAGAAGCCTCTGGTGTTGGGGGGAAATGCGCTTGAGGCCATGTGACCAACTGGGAATGTGTCACCTCTGGGAAGCTTCCAGAATTAGGATGTTACACAAAATGGGTTTCATTCCATTCCCTAACTCAGAGAGAATTCCATTTTCACCCTTATTTTGTACAAAGTTTAATGTTTATTCTATAGTTTGTAATGAAAATCCCCAAAATAATAACGGTTGACCTATATGATTCATCATCAACCACACCATTTCTTACAAGGTGTGGTTCCTCCTTTAACTAATTCCATTCCACTATGGTGTATAAGGAGGGTGTTGGGAAATAATCCCAAACTATTTTAAAAGGTCGATGAAGTCTTGGTTTAGATATTCTCCACCTATATCCGATTAAATTTTCTTTCGCTTATTACCATGATGATTCTCTACTTAATTATTTAATTCCTTAGAATCATCTAAGGACCATAACATATACCTCATTAAGTAGACATATCCATATACCCTCCAATCATCTATAAAATTAATGAAGTAAAAATATCCACCTCCAATTTCTACTAGAAATTTTCCATGCACATCCATGTGCACCAATCCTAGATGCTTTGTGGCTCTTTCACCCGATCCACCTAAATGCTTCTTGGTCATTTTACCTTGTAAACAAGTGTGACGCCTATAAAGTGGTTTGAGATTAGTAGAGACTAAATAACCATCTTGGTAGATCTTTTTCAAGCCTTTCTCATTTACATGACCAATATGGTGACTCCACAACATTGTAATGTATGGGTCATGTGAGTTTGTTTCATTATCGATTAACATCACTTGATTTTTGTAATTTAATACATTGAAACCATTATTTAAATGCACCATATGATATCACACATTGTTCTTATAAAAGAAACAACCCTTATTTACAAACATGAAAATAAATCCATCCATATGAAAACATGATACATAAATTATATTCTTAGTAACACTAGGAACATAATAACAGTTATGTAAATCCAAAAGCATCCTAGTTGGCAATGAGAGATGGTAATCGCCAATGGCCAGTGCAGACATATTTATTCCATTAGCAGCTAAAAGATCCACCTCTCCTCTCGAAATTCTTCTAAATATCCTTGGTTCCTGAATTAGAATATAGATGTGATTCCCAAATGAGTTTTCTAAGACCAATGTGTAGAAATGGAAATATTACACTTGATAATGAACACACCTTTAGGTTTCCCACACTTCTGGGCGCAGATCCTCTTCTAGTGTCCTAGCTTGCCACATAAAAAACATACCCCCACCCATTTCTTTCCCTGCCTCTAGATCTTCCCCATCTTGGAGGGAGGGTTCTTAGGGGCCTCAGACTATTTATTAATCCTTGTCCCCTTTTCCTTGTCATTCCATTTCATATTCAGCATATGAACTACATCTTTTTCAAGCCCCGTGTCCATATCAACCTAGAGAATTGAGGTGAAACGTTCTGATAGACTCTTAAAATTGTTTCTCATGTTTTAGTGGAAAATAAATCTAGAAGAGGTATTGGGCGATAATAATAGGATGTGATCTGTAGGAAGATCATCTAGGAACATTATCCCTATGATGTCCGGTCAATCAATGTAGGCAAAATTCATGACTACATGTGGCCCAACTGGAAGAGAATCTCCAAGCTTGGTTGCAAAAAATTATTGTAGATCTCATATCTCTCTTGTCTCTCAATCTATTAATTGATATCATTATGGTGAGACATCATTCTATAATCATCCTTGTTTACATATTACTTTTACATCTCATTAGACATGAAGGATGGCATGAAAAATTTGATATCTGTGGAATCATACATATATTTTATATATAGATTTAGTTCGTCATCACATGTCTTTTTTACAGGTTAAACTACAATAGGGTCCTCCATCAAAAATAATTTATTCTTTGTGGAGAAGGATGTGGGGTAAATGCCTCTGTCATTCCTGGAAGTTGGTGTCAATGAGAAGGTTTTCCTTCTTGAGTATGGTTCACAATGATATGGTTGGAGTAATTTTTCATGCCATTTATTCAAATTAATATGAGAAATATTTTAGTACATTATCATGAAAAAATTAGAATGATAAATTATTTAATACTTATTAGTCTTGCACTATTTTATCGAAATACAACAGCTCTCACCATTGACATCAGAATATTCAATTTCCATAATATTCTAGTGGCAATGATCCATATTTCACTTAGCTTAACCCCAACTAGGGTTAGTAAAGAAACATGAAGGGATTAAGGTAGGAATTCTAAATTCCTTCTACATTAACTCATAGGTCCTTGATCCACTAAGTGGACTTCCCAATCCTGAAATCATTATATTTTGGATTTCTTGAACCATTGCCTCTTGGCCACACCAAGTACTACTGTGGAAGTCAACCCTTGATGAAAACCAAGTCAAGCCAATCCAATCACTTTAATTATAATTCCTCAATATTATAAATCACCCCAACTTGGGTTGTTCAAGAACTTTTAACCGTGGTTCGATTCTAACCATTGTTATAGAAGGCTATACCAACTAAATATTTTTTGAGGGATTTTATCCTTATACATAAATTGACATTTTTTTATCATTGATTACATGAATTTTAATTTTATGTGTGATATAAATAAGTGATTAACCATGTGTATGATAATATTTATGCATAATATGGTCTTATTTTCGTTCCATCTATCATTCTTGTTTAATTCATTAATTGTTTGACAGTGACTAAATACCAACAATAAATAAACCATGCCACTGATATAAATAAAATAAATTGTATTATCATAATATTTTTCTGTTGTTTATTTTTTCTAGTGGTTGATAAACTAACCCAAGACATATGTGGAAAACACCATGAACAATTTGGGTTCAGTTTTATACCTTTCCACGTTTCTACCTCTATATCTCCTTGGTTGTGTTTCACCTTGGCTTCTAACATGAGTCACCTCCACTAGCTTGGGAGCACCATATATTACATATACTTGTTTCTCAATTGTGGGTAAGGGTTAAAATGAGGTTTTACATAAAATAATCCTTGGTAATGCAATCCCTACATGTTAATGAAGTGAAGGCTCGTAGGCCAACAAATTTAATTTAAATAAATAAATTAAATGAAATGGATCACATACAAAGGTCTCGGTCTACCTCATGATCATCCATACATGCAATGATGTTTACACATAAATAAAACTAGAATTCAATTATCTAATCATTCTAGTTTATGGTAAACCATGCTAGAATCATTTAATTATCCTTAATTAGTCAATCCTTTTATCTTAAAACCTTTTTCTGAATTTTATTGAGATTCTCATCCATCATATTTTTAAACAATGAAATTCATTTAAAATTATTTTTGTAAGTAACTTGTACCTTGGAGGAAAAATGTTGAATTCTCATTCATAACAACCCAATTTGTAGATATAAACATTACAGAGATGTTAAATTAAACACATATATATATAACATTTATCCTGTGTTGTGCCTCAGATTTACGCCCACTCTTTGGTACAACTCTCAAGGGTTTGTATAATATAATAATAAATTTTAATATATCTATGTAATTTTGATTAGTACACGATGTGTAGTTCTGACTACATGGTGTGTACTTTTGTTCACCATCCATCTGATGTACATTCCCGAGCACATAGAGTATAGATATTATTTGGAAATCATTGGAGTACACGATGTGTTCAGTGAGACACATTCTGTGTTGTACCCATGTTACATGATTTTCAGCCAGGCAAGCCATCAATGGGTTACATAGTCTAACCCTAACCTGAATGGACTACATGATGTGTTCAGTGGGCCACAAGGTGTGTAATCTAGAAATAGTGTTCCACTTATTCCTAATCACACAAAAATTCTTAAATACATAGATAGAATCCAATGATATGGCCTGGTTTGGTAGACCGTCCCAGTGCATGGAACTAATACTACGTGTCATGTACTCTATAATACATGTCGTGTGTTCTGGTATTGTATGGTTAGGATGCTTTGGAACCTACGAATTGGATCCTCTATTTTATTTTAATCAAATCAAAAAAAGTAATCATTTTTCCAAGGTAAATGAGAAACGAAAGAGGAGGAATATATATCGAGATTCAGATTTATTGAATGGATAACATGATTTGAAAGAACTAAATTATAAAATTTATAAATCACCAAAAAAACAATATAACTATAATCAACGATATGACCCCTATGATACCACTTTTTGGTTTGAGACAGAGTGGAAGTGTGTTGGTGGTTGTACCTAACGTTAATTTTCCCATTAACAACGATCAGTCAAAGATTAGTTACGATTAAAAAATATAGGATCATAAAAATAGATAGAAAAAAAATATAATGGAATGGAGTCTTGGAACCATATAGAGGATCATCATATGATATTTATAATTAAGTTAAATGAAAGAAAATAATTACCTTGATAGAATTTTCTCTCTGTTGATGTTTTTGGTCATGATCTAATGTGATACTTTATTTCTTCAAAGAATCCATGTTTAGGATTCCACTAGTAGTGATCCACACATGGTACATGTATCTCTAGATGTTGCCGAAGGGATTTTTGGGATCTAGCGCATATAGCCTTTGATTGTGATGTATGCCCCCGATCGCCTTGAGAGCCTCTTGGAAAGTGTTCTCCTTGATCTGGAGGAGGAGGATCTATCTCGTACCTTGAGTGAATTCTTGGAATAAAATAATTATCTCTTGTCTTGAGAGAATTCTCTCGATATTTTGTGCACAACAACAATAAAATGGCTAGTAAAATAAGAATTATATAATTTGGATTTTAATTATATGGAATAATAAAATGAATTAATTACCCGAAATAATTTATTTAATTCATTTAATTCTTTTTAAGACCCCATGTATAATAATAACAATTGACTATTATTGTTATGTGACATCTGACCAATTAATTACACTTAATATCATTTAATTAAATAAATAATAATATTTCCCAAAAATCACAATAAAAATTACACAGTGTGTATATTAATATACCTGGCGTGTTCTTTTTTTCCCATTTTCGTTATTTCCTACACTAAATTTATTAGACATTGAATAATGGATATTTATTTCACAAAAAAATATCACTACATTAATCAGTAATAAATATATTATTTCCCCCACAATATATTCTCTTGAATAACTACCGTAGAAATAAATGCAATTAGGAATCCTTGAATAATTAATAAACCTTAATCAAGAATAATATTTATTAAACTAGTTAAATTAATATTTAACTGAGATACTGTACACACTTAGTGTGTGGATCTATAAGCCTCCATCTTAGTTCCATTAGGTGGGTCCTAGATAAAGTGTATGGTTAGCTTCCAATAACACACCAAGTCACCCATAGATATATATGATAACACCGAAAAGACTTGTCACCTTTTTCAAATGCATACCATGTAATGTAATCCCTTTTTCTTGATATCTCGAATATAGTGGGTTTCATGCTAGTTCCATCAACCCATGTGCTTGATTATTCATTCTTTGAATTTTCAGAATTGAACTCACCAATTCCTTACCATGTCCATGTGTTTATTTAGTATATCTCAATTTCATCAAAGGGCATGAGATATCTACTTCTGTTATGGAACCAAAGGGACAAATTCTTTCTCGCATTATCTATTAATATAGTATTACTCATTATGCACCCAACATATCCTACCTTGATATGAATAGTGGATCGTCACAATTTTCATCAATACATCAAAGTGTGTGAGTTGTAATACCCATTAATAATAATCATAAAGTCTGAGAACCAATACATATATCCACATATAAGATAATCTAATGACACTATGATATGTGGATTTCTACTGGCAGGTCCCGTTCTCATAATATTCTCCAAGATATACCAAGGGTGCACACCGTGATAAGATTCCTCAATGTTTTATGAGTCCTCACCCCTAATGTTATGTATAATTTGTGTCCCTCAAATAACATCATCTTACCATAGAACATATATATTCAAGAACAATGTTATAGAACATTTGTGTTCTCATCGTAGTAGGGATCCACTATGACCCTTTAATGTGACAAATATCCTTACGAAATTATCACATTCATTGTCACACAGAAGAACAATCATGATTTGATAAGTATTTATTAATGAATAAAGTACAATGTAGTTGGTTCTAGGCCACCAACTCCAACACCACAATCATGAGATTTCTAGATGATGGATTCGAGTATGTAGTGGTCGGTGATGCATCATAAACTAGGCATGGTTGTGTCTTGATGTACAGGAATGAATTGATTGCCTATGGTTCAAATCTACTGATACCACACGAGGAGAAATATGTAACCCATGATCATTAATTAGTTGTTGTAGCCTTTGCATTGAAGATGTGGTGACACTGCCGACAGGAGAGTGGTTTCTCATATACTCCAATCATAAGAGTCTCATGTATATATTACCTCATAAGGATTTAATAATTAGAGAGTGTTGATGGATACATTTAATCAAGAACTATGAATATTGTATTTTCAATACTCTTGGTAAGGATAACATGGTTGTTGATTACCAATGTAGTAGATCTAATTCATAGTTGTTAAATGAGGTGTTATATAGGTTATCCTAATTTCAATTATCCTTTTTGGATGGATATCTATTATCTTACCACTAGTTTATGGTTTTTATCCCTCCACTCATACCACAGGTTAAGGAGGCACAACTTAGGGATACTGACTGTGAGTCCTTACATACTCAGATTTTTATAGGGAATATTCTTAATCGATATTCAAATGGTGGGGTGCATGTAGTTGTTTTTCAGAGGATGTATAGTAGTACAAGTGGCATTATGAGAGGAAATTATAAGGTTTTGTCACACATCCCCTTTGGTAGTACATCGAGGTGTTTAGAAGATGTACCAGTTCCTCTGACATCGATTTTGGTGGCCATGATTGTAGATGGGATTTGCAAAGTTTGTTTATTGATGCCAAAAATTATCATTGGGACCACTTTGTGTGTGAAGATTGTATTTGTTGTCAACAATTGTCAATGTTGGTCAATATGAAGAAGGATATAAATAAGGATTCCAAAGTTAATGGAGATTGGCCGAAGTGAGGTTGCCTTGAGAATTGTTATGGAATCATAGCACTGGATTTCATACATGAGCAATTCTCTTAGACAATTAATTCAGATGATTGTTGAACTGATCCTAAGTTCAAAGAACTTGTGTCAAGGGTGAAACATTTTTTACAACAATGAATAATGGAGAAGTATCATCCATTTGAGGATGATTGGAGCAGAATAGTGAAGTATCATCTATCTAAGGATGGTTGAAGAAGAATGAGGATTTGAAGAAGACAATGCAATTATTCATGATTGCATGTGAACCATGCAAGATCTTACTTGAAGAATAGAATCACATGATTTGTATAATGATGGTTATAAAGACGAGAGAATGTGGAAGGGCTTGACATTCTGAGGTAACCATACATTTCGCATCATATTCTAAATCAGACGATGCATTGCTGGTATGTATCTCACACATATCATGAGTTAGGAGGACTTGTGATGCAAGCCTTATGAAGGAAAGGGGGAGAAATGATGGTTCCAGTCATATAATGTTATGATTGGAAGGAATGATGCTGCTGGGAGATAGGGATGTTTCAGTTCCCATTGCAACTCTAACGATGCTAAAGCTGATCTATCAATGCATAAATATCACGATAGTGGGATTCATGATAGGAGCAGAAGAATGGTTATGGGAAGTAGTGAAGAGAGAAAATGAAAAAGAAATGAAAAATTTGGGGACAGCAGAATAGCATAGTTTAAGGTGGCGCCGTTGTCCAGTGGCTGCCAAATTTTAGGGACTGAAAATCGGGGGATAAAGATGTGTTTTTGGCAATGGATGAAGCATGAAATATTTAATATGGTTTAGATTTTTGCGTGAAAGGCATGATTCAAGATCAGAACATCGAAAAATGACAAAGGCATGGAGTGCGTGGAAATTTAAGCATGTTGCGCGCAAAAATAAAGAGGTGCGCACAATATATGCGGTTTGCGCGAAATAGTAGCGGGTTGCGTGAAAAATTGGACCATTGCACGAAATATCTGCGGGATGCGCGAAATAGAAGAATGATGGTCTTCGCGCAAAAGGTGTTTCAAGATCAGAAGCTCAAAACATTTCAAAGGTATGAGCTGCCCGAAAAATTGGATCATTGCGCGAAATACGATGTCGCGTAAAAGGATGAATTTGCGCGCAATATGGAATGTGGTTTAGAATTTTGTGTGCAAGTGGAGCTCCGACTCCGGCAAAGGAAAATATGGCCAAGGCATGGCCTGCGCGAAAAATTGGTCCGTGTGCGCGGAAAAGAGGTTGCGTGAAATTTTGGTTTTGCGCGCAATATGGAATGTGATGTGGAATTTTGCATGCAATTGGTGCTTCATGCTTAGAATGATGAAAATTGGAAAATGCATGAAATGTGCGAAATATTGGAGCAGTGCGCAAAATATGATGTCACGGGAATGATTGAGTTTGCGCGCAATATGGAATAGAGTGTGGAATTTTGCGCGCAATTGGTGTATTTTGATTGGATAATCGAAAAACGCAAAAGTCCTGAGGTGCGTGAAAAATCCAGGATGGTCCGCATAATCTCAAGAATTGAGAGGCAGTTTTACGCATAGAAAGGGGTTTTATGCACAGGGTCCAAACTGCCTATAAATATGAGGTGACCCCCTCTCATTTTGTAGAGACTCAACACTCAGACAAATCCTGAGCTCTGGCGCGCGGAAAAATTGATGTATAGAGTATTGCGCGAATAGAAGAAGTGTTGTGCGGAAAAATAATTGTTGCGTGAAAAAGGGAAGTTCTGCGTGAAAAATAAGAGTTGCGCAAAAATGGTTTTTCATGCCAAAAGGTGTTTTTACGCGTAAGGCTTGAATTTTATGCGCAAGCCACCTAGAACGGTGCGTGAAAAATTTGAGGGTCCCGCAAGCCTTCGATAGGTTCATAGAACTCTCGAAGAATCTTTGAGAAGAAGAAAGAACTGTGAACCATTCGGTTTCACATAGGGAAGTTGAACCGCACCCACACGACTGGTGTTTAACACTATCATTGTGCATTGTGAAGTGAAGAATAACAAGATGTGCAACTGAATTCATATCTGCACCAAGGAAGAAGTTAGTATACCAATACACTCCTGTGTTGGTATTGATAATTAAATAAAGAGATTGCGACACTGTAAGTAATATTGTGTCAAAGATAAAGAAGAGAAGAAGAAGAATAGAGTATGCCCAACTGACGGCGGAAAATTATTCAGGGCAGTTTAATTCTGATGATGCTAAGATGAGCTGGTATTCATTATTCTGATAATCACAACGGGAGTTTGTGATTCCAGCAGATTAAAGCAGAAGTGATCTTAGTGTATCTGGTTTTGCACTGAAGAAGAAGGGGAAGAAGATTGTGCCGCTTTCAGGTTTGCAGCAGAGAAAGAAGTGGTTGTTTATCTGCATGCTGCTAGGCAGGTAATAATTGAATAGAGGAAGAACAAAGTAGCACTGTGACATCCAATAGGTCTCAACAGGTGAAATACTCTTTTGGTGTTGCAAACTATTTTAACAGAGAGAAGACTGTCTTTAAAGGAAGTATAAAGAACCAGCAAGAGGCTGCAAGACACTGTCTCTATAGGCAGTATAAAGAACCAGCTAGAGGCTGCAAGACACTGTCTCTATAGGCAGTATAAAGAACCAGCTAGAGGCTGCAAGTTGGACTAGGCTTTCACCAGTCCAGGGAAGAGGATTGTTTCCCACCCCCCTCCAAAGTGTAGGGACTCACACTGGCTAGAGGACTGTTTTCCTAGCCACTCCATTGTAACAACATTTTACATTATAGTGGAGAATCCATGCACTGGTCATCCCCACGCATGGCAAGGATGTAGCTACTCTTATTGAGTGGTGAACCTTGTAAAAATATCGTGTGCATTTCTTTATCGCATTCTATTCTTTCATGTGACAAGGAAAAGAGAATAAGAGAATCAAGATTCTAAAAGGTCTAGAGGTACATGGATAAAAGTTGGAATTGGTTTAAAAAGTCCCCAACACTTATTCACCCCCCTCTTAGTGTTAGGTATATCCCAAACTGGTCCTCCCAATTGGTATCAGAGGGACAGGTTCACCTCTGTTGGATTATCTACAGTGAAGTTATTCTCTGTTGGTGATTTAAGTTCCTTTCCTGAGTAAAAAATGAAGAGCAGTGTTTCTAAAGATTAAACTATCTCTGAGCAGAAAGATATATCTACCAAGACCATGATAAATGGGAGAAATATAGAGAAGGAGAAGCAACATCCACTGATCCAGAAACATCTGTATACTGCAAACAGATTTGGAATGTTAGATAACATTTGTGATGTATGCAATAGGAGTGGTCATATGAATGGTGCATGTTCATATAAGAAAAGAAGACCACAGAAGCTGGGAAAGAATGAAGAAGCATCCTTGGGATGAAATCAGACCAACAATGTGAAAACAAAATATCCCAAGAATATTTCAAGAAGTAAAGTTGAGAAGCCCTTGGATTTAGAATCCAAGAAGTTGAAGAGTGGTGAATCCAAAAGAACTGCTAAGAAAGAAGCCACTCAGAAGAATCCATGTAGAAGATCCAATCTTGATGCCTCAGTCCCTAATGATATTTTTGGTGATTTGTCCAGAAGATTTGGAAAGAATGAGAAATATGGAAGATGCACAAGCTAAGTCTTGTGCTAAAAACATAAAGAAGATTCTACATGAAGACAAAGAAGTTCTGTGTGTGAGGTGCAACAAGGCTGGTCACACTATCAGAAAGTGCTTTCAGTTTATTCTAGCCCAACAAGAATTCATGAAGAGGATGAATGTTGCACCGAGAGATTCTAGTTCTTGGAAATCTTTTGAAGAGAGGAGATTCACACACAAAGAGATGGAAGAAGTATTGAGATCCACACAGACACATTCATAATTAAAGATCAAATGTAAAAATGTAAGGAGTGGAGAAAATGGAGCATCTTGGTTGAGAAAATCATCTCATTCATTCAGCTCACATTGAAGAAGCATGGAGGATCCACCTTATTCCCTTAAATCATTGTGTATTGTATTTGTTCTGATTATACAGGGAATTGAAGGTGAAGCAGGATCTCAGGGGGAGAACTTGAGATTCAGTGACGAGAAGTGTTCCCTTGAGGGGGAGACATGTGAATAAGTTGCCAGAGTCATTATCTCAATAAGTATCAACTTCAATTTGTACTAAATTCTACTACTCTGAAGATTGTATGAAGATCACGTCATTGGAAATGGTATGTTATTTCTAAATCTTTCATCCTTGGTTACTCAAAAAAAAGATAATTCTACAAAGGGGGGGTAATGAAAATAATCAATGACATCAGAAGAGAGAA
This sequence comes from Viscum album, assembly GCA_963277665.1. Taxonomy (NCBI): domain Eukaryota; kingdom Viridiplantae; phylum Streptophyta; class Magnoliopsida; order Santalales; family Viscaceae; genus Viscum; species Viscum album. The sequence continues at coordinate 1,771,210,182 of OY728146.1, read as the reverse complement.
AGCACCCCAAGGCAACTTATCCTGCCAATTGCACTTGAATGTTTTTGATCTGTTTTTGTAGTGTGTGCAGGAATTTCAGGTTGATTATTTCTTATAACATTAAATATATTCGTCCTAGAATTAAAGTGGAGAACCCTTGAAGAAAAGTTTATAAGCTCTCATTTCATGAGCTGTCATATTCAGTGGGTAATGGATAGCTTTGTTGTCTAAATCAAATCCTCTTGTTTTCTACACCGATCATTGATCAAGTAGACTTAGAGTGAAATGATTGATGGCACATTGCTTATGTATGGAATGATACCCTCTCTACCATGAACTTTGTATTTCTTGTCAATAAGGGGGAGATAAATGAAATGAATGATAGATGAAAAAGAAGTAAAGGGGAGAGATAAGATTCTCATTTTGACATTGACACATTCATTTGAGGAGACTTTAAGGTATTGACAAAAAAATACAAAGGGGGAGATTGTCGGGACCACTTTGTGTGTTAAGATTGTATTTGCTGTCAACAGTTGTCAATGCTGGTCAAAATGAAGAAGGAGATAAATAAGGATTCCAAAGTTAATGGAGATTGGCCGAAGTGAGGTTGCCTTGAGAATTGTTATGGAATCATAGCATTGGATTTCATACATGAGCAGTTCTCTTAGACGATTAATTCAGACGATTTTTGAACTGATCCTAAGTTCAAAGAACTTGTGTCAAGGGTGACACATTGTTTACAACAATGAATAATGGAGAAGTATCATCCATTTGAGGATGATTGGAGCAGAATGGTGAAGTGTCATCTATCTAAGTATGGTTGAAGAAGAATGAGGATTTGAAGAAGAAAATGCAATGATTCATGATTTCATGTGAACCATTCAAGATCTTACTTGAAGAATAGAATCACATGATTTGCATAATGATGGTTATAAAGACGAGAGAATGTGGAAGGGCTAGACATTCTGAGGTAACTATGCATTTCGCATCATATTCTAAATCAGACGATGCATTGCTGGTATGTATTTAACACATATCATGAGTTAGGAGAACTTGTGATGCAAGCCTTATGAAGGAAAGTGGGAGAAATGATGATTCCAGACATATAATGTTTTGATTGGAAGGAATGATGCTACTGGGAGATAGGGATGTTTCAGTTCCCATTGCAACTCTGATGATGCTAAAGCTGATCTATCAATGCATAAATATCACGATAGTGGGATTCGTGATAAGAGCAGAAGAATGGTTATGGGAAGCACTGAAAAGAGAAAATGACAAAGCAAGGGAAAATCTGGGGACAACAGAAAAGCACAGTTTAAGGTGGCGCCGTTTTCTAGTGTTTGCCAAATTTTAGGGCCTGAAAATCGGGGGATGAAGATGTGTTTTTGGCAATGGATGAAGCATGAAATATTGAATATAGTTTAGATTTTTGCATGCAAGGCATGATTAAAGATCAAAACATCGAAAAATTACAAAGGAATGGAGTGCGTGGAAATTTAAGCATGTTGCGCGCAAAAATAAAGAGGTGCACGCAATATATGTGGCTTGCGTGAAATAGTAGCGGGTTGCGAGAAAAATTGGATCATTGCGCGAAATATCTGCAGGATGCGCGAAATAGAGTAATGATGGTTTTTGCGCAAAAGGTGTTTCAAGATCAGAAGCTCAAAAAGTTTCAAAGGTATGAGCTGCGCGAAAAATTGGATCATTGCGTGAAATACGATGTCGCGTAAAAGGATGAATTTGTGCGCAATATGGAATGTGGTTTAGAATTTTGTGCGCAAGTGGAGCCCCGACTTCGGAAAAGGAAAACATGGCCAAGGCATGGCCTGCGCGAAAAATTGGTCCGCGTGCGCGAAAAAGAGGTTGCGCGAAATATTGGTTTTGCGCGCAATATGGAACGCGATGTATAATTTTGCGCGCAATTGGTGATTCATGCTTAGAATGATGAAAATTGTAAAAGTCATGGAATGTGCGAAAGATTGGAGCAGTGTGAAAAATATGATGTCACGAGAAAGATTGAGTTTGCGCGCAATATGGAATACATTGTGGAATTTTGTGCGCAATTGGTGTATTTTGATTGGATAGTCGAAAAATGGCAATGTCCTGAGGTGCACGAAAAATCCAGGATGGTCTGTGTAATCTCATGAATTGAGAGACAGTTTTACGCACAGAAAGGGGTTTTATGCACAGGGTCCAAACTGCCTATAAATATGAGGTGACCCCCTCTCATTTTGTAGAGACTCGACACTTAGAAAAATCCCGAGCTCTGGTGCGCAGAAAAATTGAAGTATAGAGTATTGCTCGAAAAGAAGAAGCGTTGCACGGAAAAAGAATTGTTGCGCGAAAAAGGGTAGTTCTGGGCGAAAAAGAAGAGTTGCGCGAAAAGGGTTTTTTGTACCAAATGGTGTTTTTACGTGTAAGGCATGAATTTTACACGCAAGACACCTAGAAGGGTGCGCAGAAAATTTGAGGGTCCCGCAGGCCTTTGATAGGTGCATAGCACTCTCGAAGCAGCTTTGCGAAGAAGAAAGAACTGGGAACCATTCGGTTTCACATAGAGAAGTTGAACCGCACTCACACGACCAGTGTTTAACTCTATCGTTGTGCATTGTGAAGTGAAGAATAACAAGATGTGCAACTAAATTCATATCTATAATAAGGAAGAAGTTAGTATACCAATACACTCCTGTGTTGGTATTGAGAATTGAAGAAAGAGATTGAGACACTGTAAGTAATACTGCTTCAAAGAGAAAGAAGAGAAGAAGAAGAACAGAGTATGCCCAACTGAAGGCTGATAATTATTTAGGGAACTTTAATTCTGATGATACTAAGATGAGCTGGTCTTCATTATTCTGATAATCACAATGGGAGTTTGTGATTCCAGCAGATTAAAGCAGAAGTGATCTCAGTGTAGCTGATTTTGCACTAAAGAAGAAGGGGAAGAAGATTGTGCAGCTTTCAGGTTTTCTACAGAGAAAGAAGTTGTTGTTTATCTGCATGCTGCTTTGCAGGTAATAATTGAACAGAGGAAGAACAAAGTAACACTGTGACATCCAATAGGTCTCAACAGTTGAAAGACTCTTTTGGTGTTTCATACACTTTTAACAGAGAGAAGACTGTCTTCAGAGGCAGTATAAAGAACCAGCTAGAGGCTGCAAGACATTGTCTCTATAGGCAGTATAAAGAACCAGCTAGAGGCTGCAAGTTGGACTAGGCATTCACCAGTCCAGGGAAGAGGATTGTTTCCCACCCCCTCCAAACTGTAGGGACTCACACTGTCTAGAGGACTGTTTTCCTAGCCACTCCATTGTAACAACATTTTACATTATAGTGGAGAATCCATGCACTGGTCATCCCCATGCATGGCAAGGACATAGCTACTCTTATTGAGTGGTGAACCTTATAAAATATCGTGTGCATATCTTTATCACTTTCTATTATTGCATGCGAAAGGGAAAATAGAATAAGAGAATCAAGATTCTAACATGTCTAGAGGTATAGGGATAAAATTTGGAATTGGTTTAAAAAGTCCCCAACACTGATTCACCCCCCTCTCAGTGTTTGGTATATCCCAAACTGGCCCTCTCAATTATCAATAAGGGAAGGTTGAGTACCAGGTTCTAATGGGTTTGGCTCAAACCCTCTAGGTGCTAGCATAGAAGAGGAATTGTATATAGATGGAATTCATGATGGTTTTTTCACATACATCAGGGGGACACAATTCCTTTGATGTGATCCTTGACCAACACACCTAGTCTACCCACTTCATAATTATTTAATAGCAGCCTTTAGTAGAAATCCTAGGAAGCTTCAATGAATATGAGACAGTTTTACTCGATGGAGGTAAATTGATGATAGTTTCAAATCGCGATACATTATTTATATGTCGATTGTGGAGGGTATTTTAGGAGTCGTTTGGGACCCATTTATGCTTGTGAACAACATTCAACGCATTGACATACGACCCGATTGAGCAGACCATTCTGGTTCTGGAGGATATGTTTTTGAATTTCATGTTACACATTTTTCATAGTTGGGAGGATCAATGACAACTGTTGGACTTTTCATTAAACAATAGCTGTCATTCCACCATTATTATGGAAACATTCAAAGCATTTTATGGGAGACCTTTTAGGATACCCCTTTTCTGAACTATCCTAGGTGGGTCAGCACTCTAGGGCCGAAAATTGCTGAAAAATACTACAGAGAAGGTGTAGATCATCAAGGAGTAGATGAAAACCACAAAGAGACATCAAAAGGCTTAAGAAAATTGGTGATAGAGGCATTTGGGGTTTGAGGAATTTGACCATCTGTTAATTTGGGTTTCATCTAGATGGAGATTTGATAGATTTGGTTCGGGTAGAAAGCTATCTCCAATGTTCATTAACCCTTTCAAGCAACTACGTAGAGTCAGATAGTTGTCAAACAACTTATATCTACAACCATAGTTAGAGTAGGTATAGTACATCTTATGCTTGTCGTAGATTAGGAGGTACGTAAACGGCCCATCACATATCATCAACTCAGGCGAGCTGAAAATCATGGATGGAGAGACATTTGCTATGTACCATGTGTAGATGGAGGATCAGAAAGAGAGTATCCTTAATGGTTAATTTATTCCTCTATTGTGTATATGGTTGTCATGACCTGCCTTCACCGAAATGAGGGAAGGGGCAGCAGATTGCCAGGCCCTTTCTTCTTTAACTTTAAGGAGAGATAATGACCCCTGAGTCCCGCCTCTAGTAGGCCCCGTAGTGGCGACTATCACCAAGGGTATAACACTTCCACAATATGGGAGGCATTACCCTTTTTAGTTAACCATGATTGGGAGAAAGAATAAGTCAACACCAAACACCGCCAAGTATCGAAAAATCATGGTGAAAAACCAAACTACATGCATGTTTGAATAATAAAACGGAACAAAGTACAAGGACTCCAATGTACAATACCCAACACAAAAGGAAAAAGGCTAAGAAGAATACAAAAACGACCAACCCAACTCCAACATCCATACTAGTAAGGTATTGCACGGCCTCTGAAGCCCTACTGGATACCTGAAAGTAAACGTAGGGTGATCATACAATGTATAATCTGTACGAAAACTTAAATCTCTCATGCACAAGTGAGGAGACGTCCTAAAGTCCTACGAGAAGCAGAAGAAACATCATCTATCAAGGAATATATCCATCCCACCTCATCGGCCACACTCACAAAATAACACAAGCAGTAAGATAACAGTGAAGAACAATGAAATTGGGTTCCCCACACCACTATTTCCCCCACTAGCTAGCTTCTCATCCCAAACGGAAAACGTCCTAATGCTACCACACTCTTCCTCCCTGCAAAGACCTGGGATTCACAACCATCCACATCCCTACCCGCACACACTTGGGCATCCCAAACAGAACATCCCTACCAACATACACCTGGGACCCATCCCAAAGACACCTCGGAAAATGAACCGTAACCAGAACCCCTGCCCGAAAACACCTGGGCCTTATCCCAAAGATTCTAGGGAAAACCACCTGCCCGAGGAGTCATGGGCTAACAACACACCCAAAAAAACCTCCTCGAAGTGCCTTGGGTGTAAGGTCACCTCCATCCATCACAGACTACGGAAGAGGGAGTAGGAAGGAGAGTAACTTGGGGGAAACACCCTTCCCCAGGAGATGGGGTGTCGGACACTAAGTTCCCAATGCGGGTGGGGTGCCACTAAACACAAAATATACAGTTACACATACATATATCTACACACAGCCCCACCTATGGCTCCTCAAACAGATACAAGAATGTTCCCAAGCACTGCAGCCTCCGAAAAATAGGCACACAACAAACATTTCCCAGTTTCCCTATTCAAGTACCATTTTATAATAGTTCAAAAAGAGTTCATCCTTTTACTACTAGGAAACTAATAGGAACAACCACAGATGAAAAAACAATTAAAGCAGGAAGAAAACTATGAGAAAAGAATTAATCATTCACTCCTGGTTCTCTTGTAAAGTCACAACAACTAGGGATGAAGTGAGATCCCTTGAAGTACTGTAACCAAAACAAACCCCGAGACACAACCCCAGGTCCCCAAAATCCATGAGTCAATGGTTTCACAACAACAGCGGATCCCACCTGAATTTTTGTCATAGTAGAGAAAACACACGACCTCATATTCACAACCAGTGAATGTATAACAACATGTGATCCCATCCCCACCCATATCACCCCTACAATCGACGTGAAGGTATTTTCAGATTTAATATATTTAACACACTCCATGGTTTCAATTCCACTGGGCATTAACCGGAGTTATCATAGAAAAGGGTTGATCCTAGTGCTTTCAATTTATTTAACCGAGTATACGTAATTAACCAATTCTATGTTATGTTTATTTAAAAATCCAGGAGCACCGAGAATCATTAGTGCATAGAGAAATACCACCAATAGCCATGATTTTTAGTGAACATAGGACCGTATAATTCATACCACATATCAACACAAAAGAGTATAGTAGAACATTGATCACACCCCCCCCCCTTCTTTAGAGGTCCATTAATCTTCTTCATTATGTTTGGTTTCATCAATTTCTACAGAGACAAAAGCATACCCACCATGCATGACGCACATAAAGGAGAGATGAAGGAGAAAAATCCCTAAATGATTGATCAAGGATCGACGCTAAGTACTCACGTGGAAACTGGAAATCAGGAGTAGCAGGAACTCCACGGAACGCAATCAAGGAAAACTTCACGGGGGTACAATTCATCCAGAGGAAAGGTATTCCGAGCGCAAGGTGATAGAGAAAAAGGAACCAATGGAGAAGAGAAGACTTTTGGTTATAAAGATTGAGATACAGCATCCACGGGATGGTTAGGAAATAGAGAAAAAAAACTCAAAACTGCGGATGAGGCAAGATCGTGGGTTGACCACATGGCCGGGCCACCCCACATGTCCAACATAAAATGTCCCCGCCCTTGGGGGTGGTTAAAACCGACACACACCTTCTTAACCAAGGAAGGACTCCTCACTGGATGCGGTAGAGGCATTCCTGAAAATGTGGTTAAAGGCATGACAAAAATGCATGATTTTCCATTTAAGGAGGGTACCTAACTATTCATTTAATTAAAAAACATTTATGGTATTTAAAAGAGAGGGGTAAAAACATGGTTTAGAAACCAAAGGAGGCACTACTGGAAAACCCGTGGAGAGGTCACCGGTAGGCTAGGTGTACCGGTAGACCATGATACAGGTTGGTCGAGACTACTGGTAGGCCGATCTACCGGTAGGCCGAGGCTACCTGTAGGCCAAGGCTAACGGTAGGCTGAGGCTACGGGTAGGTCAAGGCTACCAGTTGGCCGAGATACGGGTAGGCCGAGGCTACCGGTAGGCCGAGGCGACCAGTACATCAGGGCGACCGGTAGGCTGAGGCCATCGGTAGGCCAGGGCCACCGGTATGCCGAGCCAGCGGAAGGCCGCGGCCACCGGTAGGCTGACCGACCGGCCGGCTGCGGCCTCCGATAGGCCGAGGCGAACGGTTGGCCGAGGTGAGCGGTAGGCCGAGTCCAGCTATAGGCTGAGTAACAGGTAGGCCTAGGCGACCGGTAGGCTGAGGAAACTGGTAGGACGAGGCCACCGGTAGGCCGAGCTACCGTTAGAAGTTTAAAGCTTCACCGAGAAGCTGGGATGTCCTTCCAAGTCACCCAAAACACCCAAAACATCTGTTTTTCAACACGTAATAGACCCCAAAACCGCGGGACATTAAATCAGATACATATCAAACTATTCTCATCCCCGAGAATATAAGAACAAAACAGAAAAGAGAAATGTGGTGTCCAAACAACTACCCTCTAAAGATACTTCTTAGGGGAAAACCCCTGAGTTGTTCGAAACCAGGAACATAACCCCCTACATCTAGGAATACTCCCCCAAGATTTATCAACAACAAACATCCAAACCCAACACAAGGATCACACTGTCCAACAACTAAGTCAGGGTGTCCCTTCCTTTATGTCTGGATATTATCCGCTTTGGGTGGCACTGACTTGCCCGCATGGGTTTAATCACATCCACATTAATGTTCCTTGATTAGAAGTCAGGTTTTCCCATCATCACACATTCTGACACAATACAAGAAGAACAAGAATTTATTATATTATATCACAAGGTAAAAAATCTCATCAAAACTCAGAACAAAACAAAAAGGAAGTCAAAACAGCTCTTGGTACTGAACACGTAATCGGGCCTCCCACTCCCAAGTGCTCTCCTCCAGCCCGCCAAATCTCCACAACACATGATCCAAGGGGATGTTTCATCCATGAATCACTTCCTCCATACAATCCTCAATCTTGATCGGTCGTTCTATGAAGGTCGCATTGTTTTCAACATCTAACTCTCCCCAATCGATGTTGTGGGAGTCATCGTGTAGATATCGACGAAGCTGGGTGACGTGAAAGACGTTGTGATCTTTCTCCAACTAAGGTGGCAACACCAGCTGATAGGCCACCTCACAAACTTGTCCCAACACCTTGAAAGGTTCGATGAACCTAGGGGAGAGCTTACTCCCCTTCTCAAAACTTCGATGCCCACGTCGAGGGGAAACCTTCAAGAACACATGATTTTCAACCTCGAACCCCAAGGGCCTCCTCTTACAATCATCATAAGACTTCTCCCGGTCCTGGGATGCCTTAATCCTCTCACGCACAAGTGGAACCTTCTCAGTGGTGCCCTGCACCACTTCTGTCCCAAGAACAGCTGCTTCCCCAATCTCTATCCGACAAACGGTTGAACCACACGACCTTCCATAAAAGTCCTCAAACGGTTCCATGCCAATTGTGAAGTGGAATCTATTGTTATAAGAAAACTATACCAGAGGAAAGTTTCATACCCATGATCGCCCAAAATCCAGAACACATGCCTGCAACACGTCTTCCAATGTCTGGATCGTTCGTTCTGTTTTCCCATCTGTCTGAGGGTGGAAAGCAGTGCTAAGGCATAGCTGGATGCCAAAGGCATGCTGTAATCCCCTCCAGACTAATGAGGTAAACCGAATGTCTCGATCGGAGACAATAGATCATGGAAACCCGTGCAACTACACCACCTCATCAACGTACCTCTGGGCTAAGGTGCTCACCGGGCTCGACTCCTAAATCTCCAAGATGTGTGTTGATTTTGTCAACTGATCCACCACTACAAAGATGGCATCATAGCCTCCCTGAGCCCTCAGTAGCCCTCTGACAAATTCCATCGAGATGTCATCCCACCTCCACTCGGGAACATCAAATGACAGTAACAACCCTCTAGGAAAACGGTGTTCAACCTTCACTTGCTGACACACTAGGCACTTAGCCATAAACTCTGCCACTGCCCGCTTTACCCCGGGCCACCAAAACAGTCCCCTCATGCCTTGGTACATCATTGAAACACTAGTATGTAACACTAAAGCCGAGCCATGGAACTCATGGATAACACCTTTACACATCATCTCCGGAACAAAAATCCATCCACAAAAAAGCATCGGATGCGGACAATCCTCCGACCATCCCTGAGGATCATTTCCCTAATAAACATGATCTCGCATCACTTCCACCTCCGAGTCACCCCACATAGACTCTTCCACCTACACCACTAAAGAGGAAACTACCTTCATCTAAAATAGACAACCTCTTACACCTTAAACCATTGCATCCAAATGAAAGGCCTCAAACTCTTCCATTGATCTCCACACATCTCCAGATTCCCGAACTACTTCCTTCTGCGATTTCATTCTGAGGGAATCAGGCACAACATTACACATTCCCTCATTATAAGAGATCTCGATGTCGTAGTCTTGAAGGAACTCAAACCATCTCTGCTACTGCAAGTTAAGATCACGGTGGGAAAAGACATAACACAAGCACTTATGATCTGAGAAGACCACAACGTGCTCTCTGATGAGATAATGCTGCCACAACTTCGATGAGAACCCCACGGCCGCAAGCTCCAGATTGTGGGTGGCACGGTTACGTTCATGAGGAATTAACTTCCTAGATCCATAAGAGATCACTCCTCACTACTGCATCGGCACACATCCCAGCCCAAGGCCAGAAGCAACACCGAACACTTCAAACAACACCCCTTCCTCGGGTAATCTATGCACTAGATCACTAAACAGCTTCTCCTTTAGGTAGCCAAAAGCTGTCTGGCATTGGTCGCTCCACACAAAGGCATAGTCCTTCCTTGTCAAAGCTATCAATGGAGCTGAAAATCGAGAGAAGTTGGGCACAAAACTCATGTAATTGTTGGACAAACCCAGGAAACTATGAACTTCTACAACATTCTTGGGTGCTGCCCATGAAACGACTACCTCGTCCTTCGATGAGTCCACTTCTATTCTCTTATGAGACACTATGTGTCCAAGGAAATGTACTTCTTGCATTAATAACTTGCACTTAGACAGTTTTCCATAAAGATGGTGGTGTCGAAGGACTCCCAAAACTGCCCTAAGATGCTCAACATGCACTTCCTCAGATCATGAGTAGATAAGGATGTCGTCGATGATCACCACAAAGAACTGGTCAAAAACTCTCGGAAGACAAATTTCATGAGGTTCATGAACATATCTGGTGCATTCATAATGCCAAACGGCATGACCACGAACTCAAAGTGGCCATATCTGCATCTAGAAGAAGTCTTTGAGATATCACTTTACTTCACTCTCAACAGGTGGTATCCAGACTGTAGATCGATCTTAGAGAACCAACATGCTCCCCTCACCTATTTGAAAAGATTTTCTATCCTCGGGAGGGGGTAACGATTCTTGAACATCACCTGATTCAACCTATGGAAGTCTGTGCACAGTCGTATAATACAATATTCCTTCTTTACGAGCAAAACTGGAGCACCCCACAGCAACACGCTTGGTCGAACAAATCCCTTCTCCATCAGATCGTCAATCTGAATCGACAACTCCTGCAACTCAGAAGGTTCCATCAGATAAGGAGCCATCGAGATCAGGTGGGAACTAGGATGTAAGTCTATCCCAAACTGAATGTCGTGTTGAGGGGGTAGAGTCACAACCTCATTGGGAAAGACATTAGGGAATTATCTTACGACCTCTGGGAAATCCATCATTCCTACGTCCACTGACCCCACTGACACCCCGTACTACATAGAAAGGAGTGGATCCATGTGTCGAATCCCCACCTGATAAATCTGCTCCCCAACAAAAGCCACACACCGTCCATCCTCATTGGAGAATTTGATCCTTCGCTGATAGCAGTCGATGATGGCATGTATGTAGAATAACCAGTTGATGACTAGAATGACATCATATTGTTGTATCTGCAATGAAAGAAGGTCCCAATTGGACTGATGCGGTCCCACCATCAGTCTATATCCCCGGATAAAGTACGATACACTGGTCTGACCCCCCAACTGCAGTTCTCAACACTAGGGGCACAAAAAGTATCTCGAAATCCAGACCCAGAGCATGGTCTAATTCGGGCGTAACGAAGGAGTGTGAATCTCCTGAATCAAACAAGGCAGAAACAAGAGTGCTGAATAAACTCATCATACCTCGAATGACCTATGGTCCCGCCGAAGCTACTAACTCTATAGCATGCAACTATCCACACCTAGCTCCTCTGCCTCACTGCTGTCGACCACCTCCCCGACCACGCCCTGGTCGGGGTCCCTGAGGAGCACCCTGGTGTCGGTCTCCTCCAGCAAGGTCGTCCCTCGGAGGGCCAAGGGCTTGTTGCTGCTACTGGAAAGGCCTCACTGGAAATGAATTCTGTAGAGGTGATTGCTGAAACTGCACATCTCCACCATATCGAGCTCGAGTCGGACACCTTCTCTGGATGTGCCCGAAAACTCGGAAAGAGAAACACTTCGGTCTTGGCCCAGTGTAAAAGGGGTGACGGCATGAAGCTTAGGACTAGAACTGATTATGCATAAACCCTGCTTGTCGAAACCTGGAAGTCTCTGTCACTGGAGACCTGCTGTTGAACGCCTTCTATTTTGATGAACTCAGCATGTTCCCATGTCGTGGTGTGCCTCCCTTCGAGTACATCCTCTGTTATATCTCAGCCTTCTTCTGTACTGCTAGGTACATCAGAAGAGGTAATGGAGTGACATCGTACTGAAGAGATAGACGGAGTTCCTCCTCTAACCGTCTAGCTCGAGACTCCCCATCCGGAAAGAGATCTAGGGAAAATCTCAAGAGAGCTTTGAACTTGATCCCCAACTCCCTCACTGACTTGGTTACCTACTGAAGGGAGAGAAACTCCTATATCTTCTTATCCATCGCTAGAGAGGAGAAGAACTCCTCACAAAATTCCTTCTCGAAACTGCCCCATGAAACCTCTTCCTCTGTCTTGTCTCCTAGAAAAAGAGTCCACCACAGATCTGCTGCTCCTCTCACCTGACTGACGGCCAACGAAACCCAGTACTCCCTCAGAGCACGGATCAAAGAGAAGGTGATGTCTAGATACTCGAGCCGTCCCTCCATTACTGAGTCAGAAATGCTTCCCTCGTACTTCTCGAGGGTTTGTCACTGGAAGGAGCGCAGATTCCTTTGCCACAAGTCATCCTCCTCATCTCAAACTACCCTCTGTTGTTCAAATGCCTCGATCCACTTGGCCTCACCCGCCCGAGTCGCTCATGGATAATGGCTGGGTGCCATCACTCCATCACTCCATCACTCCCTCACTTGGTCGTTTGATAGGATCAAAGTCCTTCCATGTGATCACGGAGGGCCCAAAAATCATGTGTCCTAGCAGGTCCTTCCTGGTCTATTTCATGAACCAAGATCACCTAACATTGTTTCCCTACCATCCCATGCAATCCTCACTATCCCTAACTACAGACTCCATCCTATCCCTCAACCTCTACCTTAGATACCATTCTGTCATGACCCGCCATCACTGAAAATAGGGAAGGGGTAGAAGATTGCCTAGCCCTTCCTTTTTTACGTTGAAGGAGAGATAATGACCCCCAAGTCCCGCCTCCAGTAGGCCCCGGAGTGGCGACTAGCACCAGGGGTATAAAATTTCAACATTATGGGAGGAATTCCCCTATTTAGTTTACCACGATTGGAAGAAATAATGAGTCAACACCTAACACCACCAAGTATAGAATACTCAAGGTAAAAAAACAAAACTACATCCATGTTTGAATAATAAAACAGAACGATGTACAAGGACTCCAAAGTACAATACCGAACAAGAATGAAAAAAGGCTAAGCAGAATTCAATAGTAACCAACCCAACTCCAATGTCCAGACTAGTAAGGTCTCACACGGCCTCTGAAGCCCTCTTGGATACCTGAAAGTAAATTTTGGGTGATCATACAAAGTATACTCAGTCGGAAAACCTAAATCTCTCATTCACAAGTGGGGAGACATCCAAAAGTCCCGTGATAAGCAGAAGAAACATCATCTATTAAGGAATCTATCCATCCCACCTCCCCGGCCACGCTCACCAAATAACAGAAGCAATAAGACAATAGTAAAGAACAAAGCATTTGGGTACCCCGCACCACTGTTTCCCCCACTAGCTAGCTGCTAATCCATAATGGAAAATATCCTGATGCTACCACGCTCTTCCTGCCCGCACACACATGGGCCTCACAACCATCTACATCCCTGCCCGCACACACCTGGGCCTCACAACCACAACATCCTTATCCGCACACACCTGGGCCTCATCCTGAAGACACCTGGGAAAACAAACTGTAACCAGAACCCTTTCCTGAAGACAAATGGGCCTCATCCCGAAGATTCTTGGGAAAACCACATGTCCAAAGAGTCCTGGGCTAACAACACACCAAATGAAACCTACCCGAAGTGTCTTGGGTGTAAGGTGGCCTCCAGCCATCATAGCCTAGGGAAGAGGGAGCAGAAAGGAGAGTAACTAGGGGGAAACACCCTTCCCCACGAGATGGGGTATCCAACACTAAGTGCCTTACGCAGGTGGGGTGTGTTAAACATAAAACATACAATTACACATAAATATATCCACACACCGCCCAACTGATGGATCCTCAAATAGATATAATCAATTTCCCAAGCACTGCGGCCTCAGAAAAATAGGCACACAACAAACAGTTCCCAGTTTCCCTATTCAAGTATCATATTATAACATCTCAAAAAGAGTTCATCCCTTCACTACTGGGAAAATAACATGCACAACCTCAAATGAAACAACAATTATAGTAGGAAGAAAACTTTTGGAAAAGAATTAATAATTCACTCCCTATTCTCTTGTAAAGTGACAAAAACTATGGATTAAGTGAGATCCCTCGAATTACTGGAAACAAAACAAACCCCGAGACACAGCCCCATGTCCCCTAAATCTAGGAGCCAATGGTTTCACAACAACGGATGATCCCACCAAAATTTGTGTCACAGAAGAGCAACCACACAACCTCAGATTCACAACTAGTGAAAGTATAACAACAGAGGATCTCATCCCCACCCATATCACCCTAGAAATCGATGTGCAGTTATTTTCAGAATTAAGATATTTAACACACTCCATGGTTTCAATTCCACTGGGCTTTAATCAGAGTTATCATAGAAAAGAGTTGATCCCGGTGCTTTCAATTTATTTAACTAAGTATACATAATTAACCAATTCCATGTTACATTTAATTAAACTTCCAATATCACTGAGGTTCATTAGTGCACAGATAAACACCACCAATGACCATGATTTTCAGTGAGCATAGGTTCATATAATTCACAAAACATATCAACACAAAAGAGTACAACAGAACATCGATCACCACCACATATATTTAGAGGTCCGTTAATTATCGTCATTAATTTTGGATTCATCAAATTCCACAGAGACAAAAACATACCCACCTAGCATGACGTAGGGAATGGAGAGTCTAAGGAGAAAAATCCCTACCTGATTGATCAAGGATCGACATTATGTCCTCGCGTGGAAACTATATATTGGGAGTAGCAGGAACTCCACAGAATGCAATCAAGGAAACCTTCGTGGGGGTACAACTCATCTGGAGGAATGGTATTCCGAGCGTAGGGTGATAGAGAAAAAAGAAACTAGGGAGAAGAGAAGTGTTTTGGTTATAAAGGCGGAGATACATCATCCTCGGGATGGTTAAGATATAGAGAAAAAAAACTCAAAACCACAGAAGAAGCAGGATCGTGGGTTGACCATGTGGCTGGGCCACCCCACACATCCAACTTCAAAAGTCCCCACTATTCTGGGTGGTTAAAACCGATGCACACCTCCTTAACCAAGGAATTACTCCTCACGGGATGTGGTAGAGGAATTTCTGAAAACGTTGCTAAAGGCATGACCAAAACACATGGTTTTCCATTTAAGGAGGGTACCTCACCAATTATTTAATTAAAAACCATTTATGGTCTTTAAAATAGAGGGGTAAAACATGGTTTAAAAACCAATGGAGACGCTACTAGAAAACCCATGGAGAGTTCACCGGTAGGCTTGGTCTATCGGTAGACCAAGCTACCAGTAGGCTGAGGCTACAGGTAGGCCGAGCTACCTGTAGGCTAAGCCTACCGGTAGACCGAGCTACTGGTTGGCCGAGGCTACCAGTAGGCCGAGCTTCCTACCGGTAAGTCGAGGCCACCGGTAGGCTAAGCCACCGGTAGGCCGAGGCGACTGATAGGCCGGGGCTACCGGTAGGCCGCGACAACCGGTAGGCCGAGGCCACCGGTAGGCCTGGGCAACTAGTAGGCCGAGCAACCAGTAGGTCGAGGCCACTGGTAGGCTGAGAGACTGGTAGGACGAGGTCATCGGTAGGCTGAGGCCACCAGTAGGGTGAGCTACCATTATAAGTATTAAGCTTCACCGAGATGTTTGGATGGCCTTCCAGACCACCCAGAACACCCCAAACATCAGATTTGAACCATGTAATGGACCCAAAAACCTCGTTTCATTAGAATGGTGGTAGGATATGAATCTAAAAGACATCATAAGGGAGTAGGAGGGTCAGATTTTTTCTATGTACACTCATTGATTTGAGTATACCTAGTTTGTTTCAAGGACATAAATCCCCATTGTAGAGATAACATAGCATCTCATATATCTCATGTTTTATTTTTACAAATTATATGGGTTTATTTAGATATCAGGAGATGAGAAGGTGTGTGATGCTTAAGATCGATTTTCCTAGAACAAATGTTTGAAAAATATTATACAACTTAATTTCACACACATGTTATTTTTTTGAAAAAGTGGAATAACTATTAAAAATTTCACTAGATTAGAAATATAATGGAATCCTTGAGTTCGTAAAGGTTGATTTACCCTACATAAAACATAACATTAGTTGGCATGAATGTTCTCTAGATAAAGATATAGAGAACACATCTATAAATAAAATACATTAATAAAGATATTAGTTTGGCATAGTGAAGGTATATTTATTAAGAAAATTTTAGAAGTTAAGGGATATAATCATAACCCTAGAATTTCTCTAGAGGTTAGGAGAAAGAACCACTATAGAAACTGTTGTCGGATGATGACATATCAATTGAATGATGCACCTCAGATTTTGAAAACCTTGCAAATGATAACAACGATGCTCCATTCAACATCAGTGATCACATCAAATCGATGTAAGGCATGTTGTTTTGATTTATTTTCCATATTATTTAATTATAATATGTACACAAACTAATAAAAAATATATTATCATGTGGATAAATATTTTTGTGGGTTTGGATATTATCTTCAAGTTTATAAGGAGATTGATATTTATTCCACTTCTTTGGTAATTCTAACAGAAATCAATTGAGGATAACAAGAACACTGATCGAGGTTCGTTCCTCAGGGGTTTCCTTTTTGATTTTCACCCTCCATTCATCGCATTAATCACCATTGGATCCATGTGTTCATGTATCAGCCTTTTTGGTTGACTCTGAATGTGATCAGACCCCAAATTTGATGAAAATCAACAATAGAGGTCGTATCTATGTATATTGGGACCTGAGGAACCCATACTTACAACTATTTTGAATTCATGGAATTAGAGGAGGATTTTGGCTCATGGAAGTCGAAAAATTAGTGTCCATCATAAGAGAGTGACATAGCTACACATTGTGACTGGTAGATGTGGTTGGTGACGGGGGTGGCGGAGCCGTGTGGACACAGTGGTGATCGCATGGGATCCGATGAAAGTGAAAAGTCGTAGTGACCCCATCATCTGACACTGGGAAACCATGGTGGATGTGGGAGGTCGTATGGTTTGTGGCCAGGTGGGATATGAAAAATGTATTTGGTGGACCTTATGCATGTGAGTTCGGACGAGTGGGATATGCCGAGTGAGATTGGATAAACGGGCCAAGCTTGATGGGTTGGACCTGACAAAGGGAGACAGGGGCGAAGCCATGCCACAATCGACTATATGTCACTATATCTCCCTCTACCATGAACTCATCAGCTATGCGGCCAAATCCACTGAGGTATTACCATCATGGTTGATCACCATGGACGATCTACTACAGATGGTGGACAAACCACCATTGTAATTCCCCGACGGTCGTTCACGGGGCGATCGACCGCCACAGTAGGTCCACAAGACCAGTGAAAACCTTTAAATATTTAATAAACCATAAAATCTAAACAAAGTTTCCAATCACCGAGTCTTCTATTGTATTGATATCTTGACATTCAGATGGTCCATTTTAGACAAGTGGTTATTTTTTAATTTGGACCAGTGTAGGTTGAGATAGTTCCCTTCATACTTTCCATGAGGGTTTGGTATGACATTACATCCACATCACTTGATTGTAATCCCCTATATAGGATAATCTCATTATAGATTATGAAATCGCACCATTAGACTGGAGTTAAATCTTCTATCAACCCTAGTGGAGTATTTTATAATCAAATTAACCACCAATAGAGGGTGCATGTCCCCCATCCAACAGGCTGTAGTAGTAGGGTCAGTGGTATACGAAAGTGTGTCTGTGCAGAATCCTCTACATTGTGGGTTTCCCAATTTAGATAAATGGTATTCACTAGTATTTATAATAATTATAACATAAATCAACAACATATTGTTCCTTGACAAGTACTTTTACATTGGGAATGTCCCAAATGAGATAGACTTCTTCGTGAGTGTCTTTGATGATATCATGAATTCAGGAGTGTGTTATTTGAGATCGAACATGCCTTGACCAGAATTCTGTGGCTGTTAATATATTGTATATCATAATTTGTTGTGTCATACATCTAGAATTTTTATCTTGGATTGAGAATATCTGGATTTTATGGATATATGTGTTGTAGACATATAACTGTGTAGATATTACTATACATTACATTGTGGTATTTCATTATGGTATTATTTTTTGGTTTTAGGGTATCTTACTAAGTAGTGTAATACTCAACCCTTCATAGCCCTTACCCACATGTTTCATGTATTGTGTAGACAATATGACTTTCAAAAAAGTCCTAGGATTACTAGGACCAAGAAGTTTTTTGAGATAACAGATAGACAGAGGTGTGTTTCTATGACTTTTCTCATAGCATCCCCATCACCACATTTCATAAAGGTCAGTTTTTTTGGTTACATACTATTTTTTGTGGGATATTATTCAGAACTATTTAATTCCAATTACTTTCACAGATTTACTCTATTTTTGGGATATAGTGGTTGGTGTCTATTTTTACATATTGTTTTTAAATTTTAGAATTTGTGGCTGGGAGATGTGTGTGTGAATACTATAAATTTTGGATAATACCTCCTATTTGTGGTATATGCTTACTCGGTACCAGTCACCATCCCCTGACATATCAGAGGTGAGCATGGGGTAGTCATGACATGGTCTCATTTGGGATTTTTTACGATATACTTTTTTAACTTTGGTACCTTTTTTCTATGGAACACACATTTTTTGAGTGTCCCATTTATCTATAGCAATAACATATAATGTGGGATGAATTATTATGTGTCACTACTACACCATTGGTTATCTCATAGGATATCTAGACCCTTTGGATTTTATGCATACCCAAAAAAATCATCTTTCTTGGCAACAGATCTTGTGGTCTAACATCAACAGTTACATCATTCAGTTTGCGATTGAACCCCATTCTAGATGTATCATTCTGATCTATAATTTTATTCTCCTAACACTCGTTTTTTGTTTCACATGAACTTTATATTACACTGTTCCTTTTTCTATTACCTTTGTACCCTTATTTAATGTAGTCAATCAAATTTCTCCTAATATTTTACCTTTCTTCATAGATTGACATCCTCCTCCTTAATCTATTCAATGCGTTTAATTTAATATTTTACAGTGTAAGTCAATGATTTATTCCTCTTATATATTCTATGATTTTGAGTCTGCACTAAAACTACTTTTATTTATCCTCTAGAATTAAAGAATCATGCTTTTCATTTTCTTCAATTAGATTAAACACATATTCTCTATAATGCTTAATATAATGTTTGGCATCATGAACCACTATATTTTATTTTTTTCTTTTTCATCTCTCCAGACATCTATCTCTTCAACGTAGTCTTCTAAGTCATCATAGAGATCATCTAATACTTCAATATCTTCTTTGTCATTGTCTATTTTTTCATTATCTGGGATATACCTATATCATATACCATAGAATTTAATTAGGATCCTTGATGTTCCACATCTCATCAACCTTATATTCTTCTAAAATTCTTTTCTCCTATTAAAGATGATTTTTCTTTTTGAATAAATATTTTATTAAAATTTGTTATAAATTTTAGAAAGGTTGAATAGATATTGATTGGAATTTCAACTTCATCCTCATAATCATCATGAATATTCTAGGAAAAACATACTAAAATATTCCCAAATGTTTCGCATCAAATAATGAGAGTAGAATTTTTCCTTTGAATTTTCATTTTCCACATTATAAATTTGATTAAAAGAATGACATGACTACATTTGTATCTTCTTCTGGATGCACATATTCAATATTAATGTACTTCATTGACATTAATTCCACTTATTTATACTACCCTTTTTACATTTATAAATTATCAATATTTCTCATCTCATATGAAATAGTGTTACTATGAAATATAACCAATGTTTACACCACCGGATCTCTATCTTACTATACAAGAAATATAGGATTGAATCGAGGAGGATGTATTCAAAAGATAAACATCGAAATATTTACATGATCAATAATTTTTACAAGAACAAACATGTATTCCAAAAAAATATTCACTCAATATAATAATTCATAAATGTACACATTAAGATGAATTCTCATATCCACATACTTGTTCTATAGAACATGATGATTTTATTCTCTGAATTTTGATTCCTCTATATATATTTATCATCTTTTCTCATATTTAATGTGTTGAATTAATTAAAATCAAATTTATATATATTACATTGGATAGGGATCCCCCAAATCATTGTTTCCTTTTGCGTCAACATGTAATTACCTATGGTCATCTTTAAATAATGTACCAACGTCTGTGCTGGAGAAAATACAATAGATTGAATATGTAAGGAAATCCATTTCTAAATATTGGAATTAGTATTGCATCATATTCTTATATAATATAAAATAGTTTCCATCAATGATCAGAATCCTATTGTGAATGAATACATCCATTGAAACCCATGAGAGAGAAATGATGATATTAAAAATTCACTTTAATACAATTTATTAGACCCACTAGATTAAATACCCTTAGAGGGGGTGAATCAGGGTATGGCAGATTAAAACAAATACATATTTTTATCTTGTTTCTCTATTAATGAACACCATTATCATTATTCCTAATAGTAGAGAACAATATGTGAATTTATTCATAAATAGGACACAAAAAAATTATTTGATTCTCCCTTACTGACCTATGTCCAAGGAGCATAAGAGGGGAATTCACCTATGTACTTTATATGCTAAATATCGCCAAAAATTATAAGGTTTGATGATGACTCATTATCCCTTCAATTTTATAAACAATCAGAATTTTAAATTTCACTAGTATATCAACAAAATAGAGGTTAATACTTCTTTATATTATTATACTTTTGATCACATGAATCAATATTCCCTATCACCTCATTAAATAAGTCATTATGTTCCACATTAATCAACTAGATGAATTAAAAATTAACATAGATTCATCGGTAAATCCACTTTTATTACTATTGGGATGCCCACTACATTTGGGAAGCCCACAAATACTTTGTGAAACTTCCCTATTAGTCACAATGATTAAATGATTTTGTGAACCACATTACTTTTGAAAAGATCTCCACATTTTTGTAGACCATAAAACTTTTACGAATATAACCCATTTTTGAGGATAACTTAACCTTAATGAATCTAGACACTTTCATGAATAAAAAATTGTTATAATTAATATCCTTTACCAAAATAAATAATTTCACTATGCATTCAACTTTATGTAAGCTTTTATAGCCATCATAATCTTCATTAAATTTATTAATCTTAAAAATTTTGGTCATTTTTCATATCCTCCAAAATCATACTTTATTAGTGAAATATTTTTCAATAACATCCTTTACGAATTACTTTAATGATAGTATATACTATGTATTTCCATTAATGATTTCCCTAATAAAATAGGGGTTTATGGGCCTATTAATTGAAATTTACTCCCCATCCAAAAGCATCCAATCCCACATTGGTTTTTTTGTAAATCAATAAAATTTATTTTTATAGTCTCTAAAATTCTATGGAATCAGTAAGTAATATTATCTATTCTCAAAGAGACTCATCATCACATAGATTTACCATCTATTCATTGCGCAATTACCGACCATCAATACATCATGACACAGTGGCATTAACAAATCATAACATCATCAGGAATCACTAATGTTCATGAAACTAATTCATTTTCTACATATTTATGAGGAATTAATGAAAATATAGTATTCTCCATAATTTAGTAATCTTCCAAAATTTGGACCACAAAAATATGGAAAAAATTAGGATGTGATTGCACCTTATATAATAAATTTTATATAACACCTCAAGATAATCCATTCCTTTTCCCTATGTGTTTTTAAGAATAACTAGTAAAAAACGATGATATTAATCCAAATGTAATCTTTTAAACCTTATTTTTTAACAAACAAAATCAACCAAAATACACAACAATGATTATTTTTGGGATTTTTTCCAACATAATCCCTTAGTTAGATGTTGTCTCCCCACACCCTTCCATTGTGTGCAAGGGGGCCACAATGATGTTTTAAAATTAGTAGTCTTACATGGAATGATGTTGAATGTTAATAAATAACATTGGTTTTTTCTGAAAGTGGGGATCAAGTCAACAAGTTACCCAAGCTTATAATAATTTTCAATTATTTTTCATTATTAGTAATTTGGTAAAAATGCAGAGTGGTTGACCTATGTGCTATAGTAAAATCATCAATATGTAATATCCAATGGATCCTTATGGGGTAACTATCTCATGGAAACTCGTTTAATTTGGTGGAGAATGAGTTTATATAGAATATTTTAAAATAATTTTATTCTATTTTCTAGTAATCATAGGGAATGAATATGAAAATGCAGGGTCATCTGAATGGTCTGGTCCACCATCTATAGATTGTTATGGATTGGTAAATGTAATATTTAGTTCTTTTTGATATTGAATATTGATGTTTTAGGAGTTTAATCAAATGTTATTGATGTATTATTCTCTAAAAGAGTGCTATAAAAAACAAGGAAGTTTTGAACATTGAATTTAAACCTATTTTAGATTTAGATGTGGATATTTAATTTCCACAAAGGGTTACAATGATATATTTGAATGAAGGCATGTATTCCTCTTGGGAAATGTGCAAATTATTCTATTGATATTGACATATGGGAAGATGATTACAGAGATTTTGAGATTATACCTAGGCACTATAATGTCATGAAACTCATATAGTTTCAGTATGAAATATTTTTTTATGACTAGTGGAGTAACAATTAATGGGGATTTCTCATATGAAAACCATATAGAAATATCTGGATATATGAGGATGAAAACCGTATTTATAGTGATAAAAATGGAAAATAATTAATCTATTTTTGAATTTGTGGGTTGATGTATTCTTCCTATATTATGTGAACTGATGAAATATATATTAATAAATTATAATTATAATCAATGATTTTCAAGACTCACCTATAATTGATACAAGATTCTATATATGTTGTGCTTAATGGATTGGAGCTAATATATTTTTTGAATGAAAGAGGATACTCCCCTCTTGGTTGGTTTGATACTAGTTTTGTGTATAGAATAGTTCTATGAGTTAATTGAGTTGTGTGTTGAAGTGGTAGTTTTCTACGAGATTTTATTTTATGAAATATAAAGTAATGGATTCCAGTTGATTATTTTTTAGGATGAAAACATCTTTTGGAAAGGATGATGTAGTTAATGAGGTTCTTCTTGAGTGTGGACTAATTCAATTTTGTGTTTTAGATCCCCATGACCATCCTAGTGGTAAAATAGAAAATTGACTCCATCCGACCACCTCTAAAAAATTATAAAATGATTCTATTTATGTAATGGTGTTTTTATTACTCAAAGGATAATGCAATATTAAATTTCAACCCTGATAGTGCTTAAATATAAATCAATTTCTTTTAAAACATAATATCAAATTAAAAGTAAGTGCCCTAATTAAATTTATTTCAATCATACCATATAAGTGGTACACATATTATTCTCAGCAAGAAAAATTAGAGGTTATTATATAAATTTAGTGATTGGTTGTATTAATTAATTAAATTTTTACTATTTATTTAATTCTTTTGACTAAGTAATATTTTTTCTAAACATATGATATTCCAAATACAATGGCTAGTTACAAAAAATAGTAATATATAGTTCCATTATTATTATATATCACATGGTTTCAGGATAGAAAAATCCTTAAGAGATTAGTGAACACAGTTGACCAAGGATTTTTAATGATCCCCATGAAAATTAATATATAAGTAAAGATAGAACCATTATTGAGGTATGTTTTTATATAGGCATTGCTTTGTTCCCAATGAAATTTGACATTGGAATATATTATATTCTGATTTTTTTTCAAATTCACGATTCACTATAGTATGTTTTCCTTGTTATTATTCTAAAATTTCCATTGTGATCACTAAATTTCATATTTGTATTTCTATAACCACATGATGGGGAATTATTAATCATTTTTTGAAGATTCAAATACAATTCCCATGTTTTTATGTTCTATTAATATAGAATATATATTGAATAGAGATTAAATTATCCCCTATCTCTTCTATAAATTCTCATTAAAATTACCACTTTTCTCACAATCCCTCCTCCAAACGAATTACAATTTCCCTACATAGTGGCTGAAGAAAGTGATGTTTTTTGATGACTTGATTAGGTAGTGATATTGGTTGATAACTATAAGAATATACTGTATGCGGTAATTGGATTAGGGAAGTGTTTTTCAGTGAGAAAGTAGGAGAAGAAAGTTCATGGGTTGTATTTGTAATTATGGTCAAGTATCTATGTAATAGTGGAGATCAAACAAAAATTTGGTTATCTGTCTTAGTGATGTGGGCTTGTGTCCAAATCAGATGTTAAAATATACTTACACTTTGAGAGGATCACTGTGATCCCCAAAAATAATTATTTATATTAAATAATAAATAATAATAATTAAATAAAAATATGTTTCTATTGTGCTCAATGGGTGGGTTATGTAGAGTTATTTTATTTTCCACCAATCATTATTATAAAAATATATTTTTTAATTTTTAATACCAATAATAAAATTATTAATAAAATTAAAAACTACTTTTATATTGAATCATCTTATTAGATAAACAAAATGACGATCCATCTAAAATGTCATGATCTATATGTTGAGTTGAAATAATCAAGAACAAAATATGATACAAACCATTTTCATCATGGCATATTCCCCAGGCCACATCATCAATTGTCTCTTTATTATGATGTAATAAATTGTATGATTTTTTATATTCTCATTTTTTGCAATTAAATATCCTATTCAGAATAGTTTTCAATATAAATTTTAATATTTTAGTCCATTCTTCTATATGAGGTTTTTAGAAGTAAATATAGATATATATTAAGTTTACTTTTCTATTACATATAACAAACTAACAACCCTTCACTTTATTATAGATTAAATCCAGATATGATACTTAATATTACAAATAAT
This sequence comes from Viscum album, assembly GCA_963277665.1. Lineage (NCBI taxonomy): Eukaryota > Viridiplantae > Streptophyta > Magnoliopsida > Santalales > Viscaceae > Viscum > Viscum album. The sequence goes on along the minus strand of OY728146.1, from coordinate 1,771,185,029 downwards.
ACAATATAGAATATATATAAATTTTTGGTTATTGGGAGTTAATTACATTACATAACAAATTAAAAAATGAAAAAACATCATCATTATTGAAATAATTCTTTACGTACTCGCACTTAAAACTGCATGGGATAACCTGGGGACATACATGAGAAATGGGTGACCTATAAACCTAGTAATGGAATAACCATAGAATAAAATGGATAAAATAATATGTGTTATAAAAATATAGATATAAATTTTGTAATAATTGGTCTATGAATGATTAACGTGAACAATTATACATGATATAGATTTATAATCATAAATAAAACATGGGATATGTTGAAACAACATAAAAACCACATCATCAATATAGGTCAAGTATAACTGCAATGACATCAGGATGGAAAAAGAACCATAAAATAATCAGGTTAACCCTATTTCCCAACATGAAGTCCCATGTGACTATGCATTACCAAATTCATTGGAGTGCTATATAATTATAGGATACGCCATCACTTTCATTTCATTATCATTAATCAAAGTTCCATATTGATCATAGATCATGGAATCATTTATCATCACAATTTCTTCTACAATCATGGAGTTTTGAAAATATACATGTAATTCCCCACTAAAAAATTATATGTTCATAAAGGTTAACTCCATTGATAGGAAATGGGTACTGGAATTAGTACATAATTAATTGGCATGGAAAATCATGTTATATGTTTGGAAACATAATGGCATCACATAAAAATTCATAAAATGGGTTGGTGGAAGTGGAATGGGTATCGTATCATTTCAAAATAAAATATAATGTAAAATGGATATGTAAAATCATATCATAACTATATGTATTTGAAATAAAAGGCATGTTATAAGAAAATGACGTGAATAAAATAGTGGAGAAAATGATCCATTTCTTGAGAGTGAGGCTCCTAATACTTGGGAGGGGATTATAGAGAGCATTGGGAACCTTGCAAGAACTTCATAGTAGGGAGGAAATAATGAAAAAGTGTTCTATGTATTTCTATTATTGTGAAATGGGTGAATGAGTGGGGTTATATATGAAATGATTAGTGAATTATTACTCATTTTTTAAACAGATATTTTGGAATCAATATTAAAAATTACCAAAAACCATAGTCTTCCCCTTGTTTTTGAACACGGTTTCTAAAAAATGGGATTGGTTTTCATTATTTTATTATATTAATGTAAAAACTTAATAAAATAAAATTATTGATTTTGTGGAAGTTAGTCATACACTTAATGAAAGGATTTTAATATAAAAATATATATATTAATGGGTTTTGAGGATTTTTAAAGGATTTATAAAATTTATAAAATAAAAATAAAATCCCATTATTTTAAAATGTAAAAATATGTTTTTTCTTGGATACATTTTATATTATTTATAACATTATTTTGGGCCATTATTATTTAATAATACACACTATATATTTATACAATATTTAATTTTTACCCATAAAATATAGTTTCACATAAAATTATGAAAAATTCCAAATTAGAATATTTTAATGTTCTAATTATGAAACAAAATTATATATATATAATTTTTCATGTATGTTTATTTTCACATTAAAATTATTAATCAACATTTATTGAGATATGCTAGGGTTTTGAAAATAATTTTTTTTGAAACCTTATAAAAATTACAATTGAAATCATAAAAATATTTGAATATTAATATTTGATTAATATTATTCAATTGTATAATTTATAAATATACTATTTTTTCATAAAATCCATTAATTATAAAAAAAAATTTCCATAATTAAATTTTAATAATACCCAAAAATACTATTTGTGTTTTATTTTATCAAAATAAAAATCAATTATAATGTAACAATAATTGGATGAAAATGCATTTATAATTATATATGAAAAAATTTACCTACTCATATTTCTAGGTTCAGATACATACCCCATTAATAAACTAGAAAACACCATAAGATTAATGTGTGTGATATTGATAAATTTATGGGGTGGTTTCACATACATGGATTCCATTTTGATCTCAATGAGAATGAACTTCTCCCATTATTTTTTTCTCAAGATTTTGTTGATGGAGAAAATCTTGGGACACATCAAGGGAAAATCCCATCGATTCTATCTCACAATGATGCTATGATAAATGGGAATCATTGGGTATGATCCAATTTGTTGGTCTCATCACTGCCTTTTCTGATGTCAATTAGATTTTATAAAACACTATGTGTATACTAACCAAACAATCATTGTTCATTGGATATATTATCAATGGTAATGATGAAAAATGGCCTTTTAAATGTGATATAACAAAATAAATCCATATTAGATCATGTGCTTTTTATAACCATAATAAATAATATGAAATTTAATTAAATTAAATGGGTAATTTTAGTTATAATTTTTTGGGTCATTACAACAGAGATATTTTATGTCATATAGAGCATTCAAGGGGTTACGTTAACCAAATCATCAACAATGTGTTTTTCAAGAAATTGTGTGCCCCCTGTGATTAATGATATTATGTTTTCTCTCTTTATATTATTGTGTTCATTATATAATCTTTTTGTACATTCTATGTTCTATATAGGGTAATGGTTCTTTATTTATGAAGTGAGATCCTTCTTCTCTATGATGAGTATTACTTCATGTGTGGTTCATCCATTAGGTTCAGTTTACCCCATTGACTGATAATTTGTTCCATATAAGGAGTCAGCCCCCTACTTTTCTTAATTATTATAGGATGTGAGTTTTCACATAGTGTTATTTGTTATAGTGATAGGGTTATTTTCCCCCTAGATAAATTATATCATTGGTGTTGGTTCAGCAATGTGTTACCAGAAAAAGTAAAATATGTATGGTTGTGGAAGATATGGTGTGATACCCCATCAACCATAAATCATAATTTAAAAATGAGTGGGTCAAAATTCATAGTTTATAATTACTATATAAAATAATGGAACGGTAGATAAGAAACAAAAATAATTGTTACACCTTATAAATCCAAAGCATACCTACATTATTGAATGTACGAAAAAATTGTTCAATAAAGACTTTGTGGTATTATTTGTGCTTCAAGATTTCCAATACGATTTTAAAAAATTGAACAATGGTTAAAATAGAGATTATTGATACATACCAGAGTCCCAATTCATGATTATAATGAATAATGTGATTTATTTGCCTCATCATTTAGTGGGCACTCCCAAACGTTGAGTGTATATGATGATTTTTTTTGTTTATCTTCCTTTTGGATTAGGGGTGTGTTTATGAGTATGTTTATAATCACCCATGAATAGAAATTGTGCCCACTCATGTTTGGTAGTTTTACATTGCATTTAGTTTATAGATGGTATTTTTTATATAAGTGTGGTAGTGGTATATTTGGAGATATTTACAAGAGGTGACCCTAGGGGTGTATTGTTGGAAAAGTGCAGTCCAATTTGTTGATGGTTTTTACAGGAAGTGATCATGTTTGGATCCATATTTCTATGAAGACCCATTAATTCATTATTATTAGTTTAATTTATATTTTTTATATTTTTTATGTATGTTTATCCATTTACATTGTTAGTTATGTAATAATTTTAACATTATAGTTCTCAGTTTCTATCACAAAAATTTTATCTACTAGAGTTTTATTTAATTTTTTTTCTATAAATTACTATGTCCTATGTATGGGTTTGTGTTGTTTAAATATGTATTATGGTATTTCCTATAATTATATGTGTTATGAAAATAGTGTTATATTCATCATTTCTTGGAATACTATAGTTTTACTTGAAATGGTGAATTTATAAAACAACTACCCTTAAAAAGGCTTCGTGGGTCAGCTCATGACATCTAGTGAATGAAGTTAATTATTTTTCAACCATATATAATGAATCTATATATTTAATTCATAATGGAATAATCATAATAATAATAAGTGGATGGAATCTTTTAAAAAAAATTCATGTCACCCAATGAAAGAGGCGCATATGTGACTCTCAATATATTACTGAAAAAAACTGATTTCCCAAAAAAAATGCTCAAATAATTTATTCCTAATTGAATGAATTTAAAATGAATTATTGTAACCTCACCTATATAAAATAAAATCACCATCTCAAACCCATAATACTAACTAAAAAATCATATGATAGTTAAGGAAGGTAAAGGTAGAGATAATATGATAACATCTTATCTAAATTTTGGAACCAACAATATCACATTCACAAAGGATGAAGTCGGTCATTAATGGTAGATATGAGATAATGGTGTTACAATTTCCCCCCATCCCAGCTGGTAATATGACCAAACCATGAATCGGGTATAAGGGAAATGAAAGGATACGCATGAACAACCATCCCCTCATATTATGTGGTGGTTGGATAAATACACTAGAAGACTAATATCCTCAAGTGAAACCCCTACGGGATGTTCTAGAGATATTTATTTTCAATATAATGTTTTGTGGCCTCATAACTTATTTCTAGTTTCGTATAACTATAACTACACAGGTAACTCCATATATATATGATGCTGTAAATTTCACTTCAGCTAATTTATTCCAAATAAATCACCATAAAAAATATTGTTATCACCCTAAGTATGTCTAAAGTGTAATAATACCATTCTAATTTTATGGATTAGAAATCACTTCAACAAAAATTCCACTGCATTCTAGAATATCCTTCAATTACCATGACATATGATTTTTTTTGTTTTAATTCATGTATCCCGCTACCACCATTAATACCACATAAATAAGAACATATAACATTTAAAAAATTAAATAATGGGATAATTTAATATCATATTTTAGCATGTCATTACATATATAAAACATTTCTATAACATATTATCACCTTAAAATATCTTAGATTAATAATATTTAATTAAATTTTCTCATTTACTCTTAACATAATATATTACATTATATAATGATACATATTAGACAACATCAGAAGATCATATTAATTAAACTTGGTTGAATCTAAATAGTGTCCAACAATGTGAATATTTTGTACTGTAATCCATTCCATATATTATTTTTTAAATACTTTAACTTGTGTATCATTCAATTAAAAAATACAATTGTTTATATCAAATATTTTATCCAGTTAAATCTATACACATTATGGATTTTAATCCACATCTACATATTTATTCAGTTTGACCACTTCATACCTTAATAAAGTCAACAATGATTATAAATATGTATTCTTAATCCTAAATAATGAATTGTGTCTTTCAAAATCATATTATTAACAATTTTATAAGGGGTTTTATGTAACCAAATAAATCACATGTCATAATATATTATTCTTTTTTAAGGTCATCGATTATGTGAACATGAAATGAAAGATCAAAACCCATTATGTATTACCTCATACATTTAAAATTGTTGATGTGAAATAAATTAATGTATAATGAAATCTAATTTCATGTATTTAATAACCAGTATGCACATTCTATGTCCTTCTTAATAAGTAATGATTATCCTATCTCTTGATTAAGAGGATAAAAAATTTAATTTTATCGAAAACAAGTATAATCTCATTTTTAACTATATAATTAACCAAAATATAATTATGTATTCAATTGATTTTTGTAATAAAAATTACCAAGTATTAAATTTTTCACACATTATATTCTAATGTCAAAATATAGAACATTCATATCCAAATAGGAACAATAAATTGTATATATATTAATTATTTAGAAATTTCGTAATGGGATTAATCAATTATATATGTTTCCTAATTTTTAGGTCATGAGTGAAATATATATATCTACATTACTTATTTATCATGTTAGTGCTGACATATTATCATAATTATTTATTTTTATGATGATCCTAATAATGGAAAAACATGATATTCATTATACACATGACTATTTTCATTTAAACTAACATGCTATTTTTATGATAGATGTATAGACACACACTCAAAAAATATATCATGATTTTCAATTTGAATAATATATAAAATAGAAAAAAATGTTAAATTTAGGAATCCAATGAAGTTAATGTATGCAGATAAGTGAGAAAGTAGTGTAGCTTTAATGGGAGTCAAATTAAGGGTATTAATTTAGAAATTACATTCCATACATTATTATAAAATATTTGTCAGTGTAATTATTTAGAAAAAAATACTAATTAAAAATCATTTAAGGAACATTTAAACTATTTTAATAAATATTAAAATGAATTATTTAACTAAAATATATATATTGGTGGAAGGCAATTATTTTGGAACATTAATCATAACTGAACAAATCAATGGATATTGAAATTATTAATTTGAAAATATAATTACATATTATGTTAATTTTTGAATATTCAAGATATATAAAAAATATTTTTTAAAAATATTCTTAGAATAATTTACTAAAATAAAATATAACTTTATCAAATTAAAATCAATCATTATACCATTTAATGAAGTAAATGGATTAGGTTTTTAAAATCAAATACAATGTTTCAAACTATTAATTTTTAGTCGGTTTTAAAAAACAAAAATTTTAATATAATTTTTGTTATAATCATTATATTATTTAAAATACATAAAACGTTTATCATCAAGAAACAATTGTTCGTTATAACATTAAAATACATATTTCTAAAATGAGTATATATCAACTGAGTATAATCCCCTCAAATTAATCATGATTCCAAAATTTTCTTCCATAATAGTAATAGGAGGGAAAAATAATTTGGTGTCAAAAGAAATAATTTTATTAATATTTGACATTATAATCAAAATATATAAAAAAAATTTAATGTTACATATAAGACATTAATAGTATGTTGAAAATGATAATAAAATTTTCAAAAGTGTAATCATGGTAGATTGAGTCCACGTCCTCTTAGATAAATCATTGATGGAACTGTTATTGTATTCAGTGATGTTTATACATCTAATTAAATTAAATATATAAAATAATAAATTATTTAATGAAAAAAAATTAACAATTATGTTATTTTTTGAGATGTAATATGTTAAATTATGTTTTAAATTTATATATTAAGAAATATTATTTCACATATTAATTTTACCCTCCATTTAAATAGAAAAAATATTACATTTTTTATTCTAATTGTTTTCCATATTTAATACTACTTTTTTATATATAATTTGAGAATGATTATTAACATTCACATAATAATATTGGACATTTTGAAAAATGATTTATAAATATCCAAACCTTAATATTTTAAAAAATATATTCTGTCAATTCATGTCAAATTTCAAAATGACATTTCATTTATTTTAATATAAGGATGAAATTTTAACAACCTAAAATTTTAACTAATCTCCCTAAGAGATTTTGTAGGTTTGATCTAAATCCCATTAAATCGTGGGTATATAACCCTATATATTAAAGGCTACTGATTAATGACAAAAAACTATAATATATAATGGGATATTATTCCCCTAATATTAAAATTATAAAATAAAGATAAATTGATAAATTGATAATAAACTGAACATTAGAATACACATATGGAATTTAGAGAAACACATAATCTTTATTTATAGATAATATATTATAAAATACTAATTTTTAATATATTTTAAAAACACAAACATGAATACCTCAATTGTCTAGTTTCATTGGAGATTATATACACAATCTTCCTATTTCATGAAAGAACACTGATATATCCCATAAATATCTTACCTCGATGTACTCTACTAAGACATAACTCACATAAAAACATTATTTATATACTGGTGAAATGAAAGATAAGAAAAGTTGAGGTTATATTCATATTGTGGGTAAATATGGGAGCTATCAATGATCACAGAAGAAAAACATGTGAATTTCACCAACCGAATCTGGTCACCATCAAAACTAGCACCCAAAACATCTTGTGATAAGTTCCAAAGGGCGTTCCCAATCCTTCTGGTAGGTAAAAAGTTCCTAGATATCATAAAATGAAAATTTAGAATAATATACCCATGTTTATAAATATACAACAATAAATAAATCCAATAAACCAAATCTGGGTTTTTCGAACCAAACCATATTTTAAAAAATTTCAAAAGTGAGTTACATAATTTAAAACAATGTTAAAAGGACATTAAAAGGTACAAAATAAAAAAAAGTTAGACCATGAACTTCCACATGGCATGAGGAACAACCCTAAAGCAATCTCCAAAACACTTCATCACGATGGACTGCTAAAAACCCAAACTGTTGGCACAAAAGTTGTACCCAAACCTTGGACAAAAATAACTAATTCTACATAAAAACAAATGAATAAGTAGGGGGTAAAATAAATTCATGTAAGACCCCACCAAAAATATTTTTCTTGAGGTAAATATTCAAATAAAAAAATAATGCAAGTTTTCATGACAAGAAGTGCTTGTAATAATTTTCTAAAATGATGCAACTTTAAATAAAACAGTTTTCAAGTGGGATTTTAAAAAAAATCACTTTTAAAAATAATTCCAACACAACATTAATCTTGGAGGAAACCATAATGTATGTTGATAGTAAGAAAAAAGTAACTTATGAGCACATGCAAAGTGAAAATAACCCCTAGGCACTAGCTCATTGTTGGTTCCATGTAACTCGTATCTCAGTAAAAGTAAACATACAAAATGTTTGTTCCCAGGCATACGACACTAATAGTGAACATACCCATAACCATGTGTTCCCCAATAATCATCATCATAGTTTAGTTACTGCTGAAATCTTCAAACTTTCTATGTGATGCTGAGGTCATGCACCATGGGATCACTAGAAAACTAGTAGACGTCCATCCACCTAGATACCAGGGTTTCCCTATTGTGATAAAACAAGTTCAAGAAGCCATGAAATATATTATTCACATGAAGATACCACATTCTCTTCACACATTAACCAAAAATCCCCCATGTATATCACACAGGTCACATAATCCACATTTCCATTCAAATTCATTTTGAAATCATACTCACTCCAAAATAGCCCACGCTAATTTTCACATATCATTAACACTAACGAAAATCCATTAAAAAATTTTATAAAACCTTTCTGAGAAATTAAAACTCACATATAATCTCACACACATATCACATAATACCCTTATCCCCTTCAAAATTCATTTTATCATCACACTCACATGAAATAGTTTATAAACATGTTTCACACCCACATCACAATTTAGTAAAACATTTCAACAATTTATAAATAATTATAAACATGATTGACATCTTAAATCACCACTTTGAATTTAAAAAACAAATATTAGGTGAACACACTCACCCAAACACCACATACACAACATTTTCCAACATTTTTTACCCAAATAAAACACTTATAATTATTACAAAACAAACCCATGGGGTGTAACTATGTCTTACACACGAAACTCATTTCAAAACCCTTATTCAATGTTAAAAGCATACCATATGAATACAAAATAGTATTGTAAACCCTATAAAAATTTATTAAACAACCACCATGTGTTATAATTTTTACTTAAATAATACTACAAAATACACACATGAAAATCATACATTTCCATAAATCACTTTCCAATAGTATAACATAGTTTTACACATAAAACCCATTCAAAAACCTTATTTTGAGGCTCACATAACACCAAATAATTATAAAACCATAATGTTAATCCCCTTTAAACACAAATAAATCACTTTTTACTGTTATAAAATACAACCAAACAATACCTCAAGTGTCACACATGAAAAGCACCCAATTTCATGCTAAGATTATACTATAAAATTAAATGCTTAACCAAATCCATCAAAATTGATTTTTCCCCACAAAAAACATATAAGGAACATGAAAAATACATAAATGAAGCATTATAACTCATAAATTAATGTCTATATATGTAATCACCTACCTTTTGTGTTGAAACCCACAAATATTGGTTGGAAAAATCAAGAACACCACAGCTGCACCATAAGGAAGTGAAGAGAAACCTAAAATATCATGATTACACCAAATCAAACCCTATATTGGAATCCATACCTCTTTACATTTTGGAACATCTTGAATGAAGGAAGAAACCTAAAGGGAATTAATGAAATCAAAGAAAGTAACAATTACATGAAAAATTCTTCGAGTTTCCCCACCAAAACCCCATCAATGATTGGTTCCAAAAGAGATTGAGGGATCCTGGAGGCCTCCCATGGATGCTGGGGTCAAATGGGGTAATATTGGAGAGAATTAGATTTATTTTCAAGAGGGAAAATTCGAGTTATATAATTATTTTAATGAACTAGACACCCCTATACGGTTTATCAGCAGAGTTTAGTAAACTATGCGGCCTAACCATGTGACATGTTCTATCCACCCATAACTAAGAAATTCTCTTTCAATATCATGGGGTTCGAAGGGAAAAACCATGGGGGATATTTAGTCGATGTATAGGGGAGAAAAATACTCAAAATAAAGCATTGTTTTCAACCCAAAACTAATCCAACTCATTGGTACATACCACCTCAACAACTTACCACGCAAGTGGTTCCACTAGGAGTGTCACAAATCCAAATCCAAAACACGACAACCTAATACAAAACATATTAAAAAACAAGAGAAAAAGTATCATAAAATACCCACAGTACCCATATTATAGATCATCAACACATGAGGAACCAAAATTTTAAAACTGTAACACTTGGAAACCAAGAGAATGCAAAGATCCAAAAAATGATTTTAATCAAAGCAACGAATTGAAAATCCTTGTTTGAAAATTATCCCCCCATGAAGCTTTCATCCAACATAATTCCATTGTTAGGCTAATTCAATAACCAAACTCAATAGATAATCCAAGATAGACACTCTTTCCTTGCTTCGTCGCCCTAGGTCAAAACAACCCGAATGATTAATTGTGGAAGGAAAACCCTCACAAACCAAAACATACATCACATTACTAAAATTATCAACCACATTACGATTTTATCCCAAAATAAAGCTCCTCATACCCCATTCTAAATGGATTCCAAAAATTTACCAAAATTAAAAACTACAACAAACATGTTTACACTTACCTTTCTTTAACCAGACCATTGGGCATTCTCCAATCCCAACATTTTCCCACGGAAAATGTATGTAGTTAGATAGCTCCGAACAATACTACCTACATAGAAGCCAAAGCCTAGGACCAATATGTGTTACTAGTATGAGGAGAAACAAAAGGGCTCCCCACTATAAGAAAAAACTCATTTTTTTCTAAGACAAGATCAGGACACTAACTGGGGGAGGCCCAAATAGAATCCCCACAATAAGAAGTATAATCTCATTAGATATTTTCAAAAGAACTTAAGTGAAAGAAATAGTGGGTATCCTCACTATAAAACTAACCATTTAAACCAAATAGCATGGTTCAAAATGAAAGGACACCCAAATTTAAAGAGTTGTCACGGTCGTAGGGTTAGTCCGCACGATTTCAAAAACCATGTGCTAACCCTTTCAAGCATTCTGTCCAAAGGGGAAACATCACATGGTTACATGGGTGAAGAAACACATCTGTGTGGAGGCAATTCGATAGCTACTATATCTTATCGCACAGTTCCCTAGGTTGGGGCATAATTACTACTAATCATGTATAAACTGTGTGCTTTAATAATCCTTGCTCGTATTTTAAAATTTTCTCCAAAAACTCAAAGGAAACTAAATAGTGAATGTATACACTCATGTTATAACATGGAAACAAGGTCCTCCAACCTCTACCACCTAATGGGAACAACTAGAAAAAGATTTTGACACCATCGGATTAAATTTTTCCCATCATTCATACTGAGGAAATCAATTAATCCAATGGTTTCAATGACTCGATGATTTCCATGACTACATTATAGCATCACTCTAGGACCTATGGTAGGAGGTCAAAATATAGAAGCATCATCAGTTCATAGTTAGGCTTTTGAAAAACAAAAAACGAATTTATTCTTTCGGTGCCGCAAACAACTACAACAAGATCCCATATGGGTCCAATGAGACACAACACACTCAAAAATCACTTTACCATCTCCATACACATCACCCAGACAAGTGTTTTGAAGACGCGCACACATCACCACTTTTTTCTTCTGATGAGAAATGGAAAAAAGGAAAGGATATATAGAATCTCATTCCTCTAAACAAAGGATGTTGAGATCTCCTATGAGACACACTTCTAACAATACCAAGACTCATAGAAGATTATAAATCCTTACCATTATATTCCAACAAGAACATGAGATAACGAGGAATTACCGAACATGAACATTGAGAATGATAAATACAATACACGGAGTGGGACCTTATGCAATGTTCCCAAATATCACACAATTCTAGAATGTGTCCATAATTGCATCTCATGCCCAGATTTCCAACACTAGTGGTTTAAAGTGAAATACTACTTTAAAGAAGTTAAGAAGCACCAAATGGACATCTTAGAAACCATCCACACTATCAACCCCAGACTACTTCCACTTTCAATGAATTAGGTAACAGAAGAAACTACGGTCTCATTCAACCATCAACAAGAATTCTCCTGCCAAAAGAGGATATTTAAAACCAAAAATTAATGGGTGTAGACTCATTCTACAATTCCTGGAAATATATTCTTATATTTATCAACTGGAGGATTTTCCACTAGCGAAAAAATATGGGATCCACCTCATTTGTGAACTAACCCTTAATGGGGGGCGTACCTTTTCCATAGAGAGAACCCAATGACCCAACCGAGATGGTCCATTGGTCAAAAAATCCCAAAAACCAGATACAAACACACTAGTATAACGATCATATGGGCCTTCTAAAAACATTTCTCAGAATAGATAAATAACCAGCCCTTTGTCCCAACTTACTTACTGAACACAAACCCAAAACATCATTCAAACAGTAGGGGTTCTTGTACTCAAAACATCCCACAACATCAACATTTTCAAAACACATAATACTCACCACCCAAAACTAGTCATCAATATATCTTGTTTTCTATTGAAACATTTCATTGAAATCAAACTGTTTAGAGATTAGCTTATCCACCAATGGTAACTCATGGGCCTCACACAAACATGTTTTTGTGCCACCCCGAGAACCCTCCCCACACCAATCCCGGCACTCATCCAACCATTAAATAAACTATAAATCATCAAATATATCCCTATGCATGTGGTTTCTCATGTATATTCTGAAGGTTAAAACAAAAATTCATTCCAATTTTCAAAACCAAAAGGTCAACCAGTACATCCTTCTTATCAAGACCGCTATCCACGAGTTCAAAATCCTAGTTTATAGCATAAAAAACATTTCATAAAGTCCCAACGATTCAGAAACGAATTACCATTCAAGTTATTAACATTATTTTCAAAATATGTCATATCATTAAAACACATTTCAATATTTTGGAAAACTCTACTGGAACACATTTTCAAAACCAACATTAACATCATTTCATGAAATCAAAAGAGTGGAAAACACACCATTTAATTTTCCCAAACCATTTTGAAAATTCAGTTCTACCATTTCACAAATAAAACCATTACCTCATTATTAAAAAATAATTTCACAAAAATTTCACACTTCTTAAAACCATGTAATTTTATTTAAAAACTAACATCCAAGATATCAAAACTAAATGACACAAGATAATGAGAGGGGAAACTTGTTTTGGGGGATGACTTGGACATATGGTTGGAGGCCATATTCCAATCACATCATCGTTATAGTGATTGTTCTAGGAAAATACCCTTGTCTCCACTTTCCTTTCCATGCCCTGTGAGCTCACTGATTCCATTAACCCAAATCACTTTTCATTTCTTCAATTAATCATCAAACCAAGAAAACCCAATGACTCAAGAAAATCATGGCTTCCTCTAGCAACTCGAATCCCTTCATGGGCTATGCTGGCCAAGCATAGTACCCAAAACTATATTGTCATGTCCCGACAATCCTAGCTCCAGTCTATCCGAAATGTTTGTTGAATCACGGTCTAAATATTGGTTGTTTGTAATTAATTATTTGTTATGTAATAAATGACCAGAATTTGTGAGAGTAAAACATTTTCATAAGAAATATTTTTTTACACATATGAATAAAAATAATAATTTCGTTATATAAGTATCAAATACAATAAAATCATTATGGATTGTGTCCACTCATCAATCCATCAATGCTTACTCACGGTTCACTCCCATGGATATCATAGGGGAATATATTCCTTACTAAACTAAGTTCACTCCTCATTTTATTCCTTGTTATCCCATTAGAATGAAATATTTATCCAATTCATTATAAGGTTATATAATTTTGGTCTCACCCATCACATAAGGGAAATCATAAAAATTAATTACATAGGATCATGAAACATTCATCATAACATAAAACATGAAATGGAAATAGGTTTCAGTAAATTTTATTAATTCCAATATTGTATAAAATAAATAAAATAAATGAGTATCATAATAGTCACATAATAACATTTTTAACACATGGGAATGAAATCGGTTTCCTAGAAGCATCTGTAAACTATCAGCATCATATTCCATCGAAATAATGATTTTGGATTGTATTATTAGGTCATAATACAATTAAAGAACATTTTATATCAATGTATGTAATCTTAGAACAAAAATTTCATTAAAATAAATTTATAATATTTCTTGAGAAAAATTAATTTTTTTACATTAAAATTATTTCTTTAAAATATATAAAAATATATATTAAGGAAAACATTTCTTCAAAAATAAACATGTAAACATTTAATGGAATATTAAAAACATTTATTTTTCATTAGTGTGGGAAATTCTATTAATGGTGTGTTTTTAAAATGAATCATTCCATTCACATTTTTAGTAAATATTAAAAGTACATCACTTAGAAAATGACATCATTACTTCATTAAAACCATTTATTAAAAAATTAAAACATTGTTAAAAATGACATCAAATATTTACTGGATATTAGTCAAATCATTTTAAAAACATTCTAGAAAACATTTATTTGGTTGTTAAAGGATTTTTGGTCAAAGAGAGAAATAAAGATTGGTTTTCTCGAAAGTTTTATTATAATATATTGAATAACAATATATAAAAATAAAAGGAAGAAAATAAATATATTGAATTAAATAATTGGGATTATTGTTAATTGGATTCTATAGATATTATTTTTTAAAATTATACCACAAAAATATGTAGATAAATAATCCTAATTAATAATGATATTGTACGAAAATCCACTTTACAATATGGTTACTTTTTAATCATAAGTGATATGAAAGCATAACTTTATATGAAACATAAACCATGATAAACCTAGGGATTAAAATGATATCTCTTTTAAAAGTGGTAGTATTCAATGGCCCAGACCTCTCCAACCCATTCATTTGTTTAATTATGGTTTTGAGGTGTTTTGGGTGGGTAGGGTGTCTTTTTCCCAAAAAATTTCAAATTTTTTCAATTATGTGAACAGTGTTTTCAGAACGGTAACCTTCTAAGGGTGACCTTCTAACGGTTGACTTGAATAGTGTTTATAGAATGCTATCCTTATATCGGAGACATTCTAATGGTGACCATGAACAGTGTTTCCAGAACGGCAACCTTCTAACAGTGACCTTCTAACGGTATACTTGAACAATGTTTCCTGAATAGTGAGTTCTATCAGTAACCTCTATCAGTAACCATGAACAGTGTTTCCAGAATTGTATCCTTCTAATGTTAACCTTCTAACGGTGACCATGAATAATGATTCTAGAACAGTGATGTAATAATCAAGACCTTCTAACGGTAGACTTGAATAGTGTTTCCAGAATGGTGAGGTCTATTAATAACCTCTATAGGTAACCTCTAATGGTAGGTGTACAGAAATGGTAGGTTTATAGTGTTTCCATAATGGTAGGTGTACAATGTTCCCATAACGGCGAGTTTTATCGGTAACCTCTAATGGTGAGGCCTACCAGTAACCTCTAATAGTGAGGTCTATGGTAACCTCTAATAGTGAGGTCTATCAGTAACCTCTAACAGTGAGGTATATTGGTAACCTCTAACGGTGAGGTCTAACGGTGACCTTTTCTTTCCTTTTCCAAATTTTGATTACGTGAACAGTGTTTCCAGCTTCCTATAGTTTCACCCCTTTGACATTACCTTTGACGTAAAAAACATTTAAAGCCTCATTTTAAGGAATCTACGGCCGATTCAAAGTCCATAACTCCTATATTAATTATTCCTATGGCTCAGGATGTTTTTATACGGTCAAACCCTATAGGTTAATACTGTAGAACCCCCAGTTTGAGTTATGTATCCTTTTAATGCTTTTTATGTATTTAAAGTGCAAGGGATGAGTTGGGAAGAGGTTCGGAGAGTTTGGAATGGTTTTGGATGAGTTTGGAGGCTTTTAAAGGGCTGCACAGTTTGAGCACGATTAGTGTAAACTGTGTGGATGTTCAAGGAACCATGCAAGGGAGGCAGTGGGCTTCGCATGGCATGTTCATGGTTTTCCAAACCGTGGGAGGAAACCATGGGGACCCTGGATCTCGAGGCAGTGGCGTGTGCACGGTTAGCGCATAGTTTTCCAAACTGTGAAGGCTAACCATGCGGCCACTTAAAATTTGGGTTATAAAACCCGGGCTCACTCGGTATTCCTTCATTTTACTCCTTTCTTCCTCCCACTCGAGCCTCACTCAGTTTTTTGGGTTCTCATGGGTTTAGGGTTCCCTCCCACTTGCTTTGGAAGGATTTTCAAGAGGATTCAAGGTGGTTTAATGTGATTGATTCGGGTAAGTCTATCCTCTTGATTCTCTTATGTTCTCCTCTAGATCTATATCCCTATCTTTATTGGTTTTCTATATCTATGATGTGACATGTAGATCTAGGTATGGGGATTCCTTGGATGATGTTTATAAGACTTGTGAATGGTATGGGAAGGGAACTAGAGAGGTTCGGGTAGTGCATTAACCGAATTGGAGGTGAGGTTGGTTGTGGGTCAAGTTTGCCCGAACCCTAAAGGTAGGTGGCTTCTCTCCTGAATCCCCTCGGTTTTAACTAGTGGTTACATGTTATAATTAATCAATTTTGATTGAAATTAATTGTGTGATGATGTTTTATTTTGGTTGAAAATCCATTTGGGAGTTTTTGGAAAAAATGGGGTTCCACGGTGAAATGTTATTGTGGTGGATTTAAAAATGGAGATTTTGAAATGGTTCGTTGAGATTGATTTTGAAAATGGTGATGTAAAATGGTTTTCAATAAAGAGGTTGTTTTATTGAAATGGGGTTTCGGCATGGAAAATGATTTTTAATAAATTTGTGATTTTATTGAAGGGGATTGTTATGCAATGGAAATTGGTTGATTGCATGTTGTTGTTACCTTGATGCATTTTATGCTAGGTTGAAATGTTTTGTTGAAGTGGGTGGGAAGTCCCCCTATAAACAAGTGATGAATAGTGGTCGAAAGAGCCACTATGTGGGTAGTGGTTGGAAGTTCTGATACTCGTGAATGGGTGAACGAGTTGGGAGGAAGTCCCACCGTTTTGATTGCATTGTTGTGAATGGGTGAATGAGTTGGGCATAATTCCCACCATTTTGATTTAATTTTTCTAAATGGGCGAATGAATTGGGGGGAATTCCCTCCGTTTTGATTGCATTGTGGTGAATGGGTGAACGGGTTGGGCAGAAGTCTCACTGTTTTGATTGTTTGTTGTGCATTTATTTACAAGTTGGAATTGTTGTGCAAATGTGTAATGATGAAATAGCTTGGGTCATGCTTGTTTGGTTTTCCCTTGGTTACCTGGTTTGGGTGAGATGACCTGGTAAGGATGTGTTGTTATTGTAATGTTTTCAATTGTGATTATTTTAAATAAATTATTTTATATAAATGTTCCAACGGTTTTATTCTAGTGTCATGTGTAGGGAAGTCATTGGCGAAAACCTATGGAGTTTTAGTACTCACCCCCTGCTTTTCCACATTGGTGTCATTACAGATGTCGTGTATCATGATGTGGGCAAAGAGAAATCATCTTCCTCCATTAGTGGTGCTTTGTGAGGTTGTGGTGGAGATTGGAGCTTGGATCTTGGTGTGGAGCTGTGGTGGTGTCATGGCTTGGGGTGTTTAGTTGTTTAGTTTCTACTTGTACTCTGATGTGTTGTGGACATGTCTACTTGTTTTGGGTCTTGATTGTTTTGTGAAACAACATTGTTGTTAGTGGATGGTTTGTTTAGGTCTATTGACATGTATCATATAGTTGTGATTTGTTTGTTGGTTTTGACGTATGGGCAAACCGTTACCCAATTTGTTCTCGAAGCCCTCGGCATTTATTGCCTTCCTTTGGCGCCGTGGTAACATTGCTTAAGGCCATGTAACTCTCACCGCCTCCTCAATCCAATGAGGTAGGGGCGGGGTGTTACAAGTGTTGTCATCATGTTCGGTCCTTGTCTTTTAAGTGACAGCAGGTGTTCGATCATTGGTGTTGATATTTGGTTTTGGAGTTGACATTTCTTGTGATATATTCCATGAGTCGGGATGGTTGCATGGAATAGGATTGTCGAAACTTGGAGTGTATAATATAAAAGGACGTAGCTAACCCTTTTATGTTGAACTTCATGTTAACAGAGAGTTGGGTGCATAAGTGTTTTAGAGACACTTATAGGCATTGGATATCTCATTGTCGTGGGTGTAGACAATGAGATAAGCATGGCATGCATGGTAGAAATGACTCCCAACTAGGATTCATATTTCGTTGGGCATAATGATTTATGAGATGAATTTAGAAATGGTTGTTCAAATGTATGAAATTGTTATATGAATAAATTTTGTATTTTGAAAATGGTTTAGTTTTCAAAAATGGTGAAACATGGTTACTACTACAAGGTGGAAAGCCTCGTTGTGATAGTGTTGTGTAATGAGATTGGACATGAGAATTCATACTATCTATGGGAGTGATACTCAAGGTAGTTATTTCCTATTTATAGAAATTTAATCGGGTAGACATCGTAGAGACCAATCAAAGAAAGCTACTGAAAATGTGGTACCACATGAGCCCCAGGTGAACTAGCAGTTGGCCCAAAGCATCGTTCAAGATTTTCAAACAGTTCAATCAGGACTGCAATTAGATACACCTGTTGCGATATCTATCATGGTCCGAAATCTAGGTAATGGAAGCACGGATGTCCTCACAAGAGGAGGTGTGAACCCCAACACTGAGAGAAAGAACAATACAGAAACCTTTTTTCAACGACATAGAGTACATCAAAATCAAACCACTAGTTTGTTAAAACATCCTTCGAGACCCAAGTGTAATCCATGATTCTTTTAGTGTGGTTCTATAGGACACCTTAAATGGGATTGTAAGGAACAACATCGAGAATATCATAACTGCAAGCGGATGGGGAATCTTCAGTGGTATTGCTGTAATTCTCTGAGGATTGGTGTTCATGACACTCCTCACCAAGGGAAGTTTCAGCTAGGTAATAAAGAGCAGAGCATGGAAAGCACACATATGTTTGGAGATGATCAAGTTGTTGTGGATGATCAAATGGGACCATCCATGGTGAGAGGTAGAGTTCTTTTAAATTCTATGTTGATGCAAGATTTGTTTGATACGGCTGCATCCCATTCTTTTCTTGCTTCTCATACTGTTTTTTTCCTAGGTTTAACTCTGGATATAATGCCTTAATTTTTGGAAACTTCAAACTCATCTGGGTCAAAGAGAGTGACGATCCTTTTTGTGTAGTGCATGATGTATCATTTTGGGTGAGGTTGGGCTAGTGTGAAATTTCTCTATTCTTGAGAGGGATGAGTATGATGTAATCCTCGGAATGGATTGGCTGGTGGTGTTTAAGACACACATCGATTTTGATGCACGAAAAGTGGCTTTTATGACACACGATGGAATTAGACATCTCATTATAGGATAGAGGCATGAAGGGCAGAGTGAAATAGGTTTGTTGAAAGCAGCAGTGAGGACGTTGTCGTATCCGTTGGTGGTGTTGTCATTGGAATCGATTGAGGGTGTCAGGAATAGTGTTTTTCCAACAGCGGCCGATCAATTCATGGACATTTTTCCCAAAAAATTCTCCGGGTTACCTCCTGTAAGAGAACTGGAGTTTATGATTGATCTTCTTCCAGGGACTATTCCTATCTAACTTCCATCTTACGAGATGGAACCTGCATAATTGAGGGAGTTGAAAGTCCAGTTCGAGGAGTTAGAAAATAAAGGCTTTATTCGGCCTAGCACATCTCCATGGGTAGCACCAGTGTTCTTTGGGAAAAGGCGGATGGAACATTGAGCCTATGGGTTGATTATTGTAGACATAACCAAGTGACAATAATGAATAGATATCCACTTCCACGAATTGATGATTTGTTCGACCAGTTGAGCGGAGCCCAGTGGTTCTCCAAGATCGACCTGAGGTCGGGATATCATCAATTGCGGGTGATAAATGGGGATATTCCCAAAAAAACATTCAAAACTAGATATGGCCATTATGAATATGTGGTTATGCATTTTGGTCTAACGAATGCGCTAGCGGTGTTTATGGCTTTGATGAATCAGATATTTCAGAAATATCTGGATTCATTCGTGGTGGTGTTTGTGGATAATATTCTGGTGTATTCAAAGACAAGGGTGGAGCATGAGCAGCACTTGGCGACAGTGTTGGGGATCTTGAGGGAACATTGGTTGTATGCCAAGTTGTCAAAGTGTGTCTTTTGGTTACAAAAAGTACATTTCTTGGCCATGTGATTTCTGAAAGGGGCGTTTCGATGGATCTACAAAAGGTAGAGGCTGTTGTTTCGTGGCCACCGCCAAAGAATGTGTTTGAGATACGGAGTTTTATTGGTCTAGTTGGGTATTATCGGCATTTTGTTCGTGATATTTCACGGTTGTCTTCTCTGATGATAGCTTTGTCAAGAATGAATTATTTATTCTAGTGGAATGAATAGTGTTAGCAGTGTTTATAAGAGCTAAAGGGTCGTCTTACATCTACACCAATCATGGTTTTTTCAGAACCAGGAAAAGGGTACGTGGTGTATTGTGATGCATCGGTATCAGGGTTGTGGTGCTTTCTCATCCAAGAGAATCATGTGGTTTCATATGGCTCACGGCAGTTGAGAGTGAATGATAAGAACTACCCAACTCATGATTTGGAATTGGAAGCAGTGGTCTATGCGTTGATATTGTGGCGTCATTATCTCTTCGGTGAGAAGTTCACAGTCTACACGGATCATAAAAGTTTGATGCACATTTTCTCACAATGGGATCTGAACATGAGGCAAAGGAGATGGATGGAATATCTCCAGATGTTTGATTTTGACTTAATGTACACACTGGTTAAGGGAAACTCGGTGGAAAATGCATTAAGTAGGAAATCATATGCTCGGGTGGTGAAGCAGGAATCAGGCCAGTGGTAGTTGATGTCGGTTATAGCCATTATGTGGTTAGAATGTAAAGACCAGGGCGATAGAGTGGTCTTCTTTCCGGTCTCATTGATTCTTGACATGGTTGGCCTGGTTAGAGAGGCATTAATATTTGATCATGAATGTGTGACCATGGGGTCAACACTCGGTGGTGGGGAGACCATTGTGGGTTGGAAACTAAATAAAGAATCAATTTTTTGTTTCTGGAATCGGATAGTGGTAACAGTGGCCAGTCAGGAGGACCTTATCAGGGCGTACCATCACTCGAGGTGGGCTGTTCATCCTGGAATTTAGAAAATGTATAAAGCATTGAAAGCACAGTTCTAGTGGGTTGGTATGAAAAGAAGGGTGGTTGAGTTTCTTTCGAGATGCTTGACTTGTCTGCAGGTCAAGGAAGAACATCAGAAGCTAGAAGGAATGTTTCAGTCCTTACTAATCCCTATTTGGAGGTGGGAGAATATAACAATGGATTTTGTCACATGTATCCCAAGAATGGTCAGGAAGCACAATTATATTTTGATGATAGTGGATCGGCTAACGATGTCGGACTATTTTATTCCAATTCATGAATCTCATACGGTGGAGGATCTGTCCAAAATCTATATGATGGAGGTGGTAAAGAGTCATGGTGTTCCAGTTTCGATCGTATTTTATAGAGATCCGAGGTTTACATCTCATTTTAATAAATCCTTACAGAAATCCCTTGGGACACAATTGACCATGAGTACGACATATCACCCTCAGACGAATGGTTAATCCGAGAGGATGATACAAACTCTGTAATAAATGTTACGGTCTTGTGTTATGGACTTTGGTGGCTCGTGGGAGGATCACTTGTCATTGGTTGAGTTTTCATACAATAAAAGTTATCAGACATCCATACAGATGACTCCGTTTGAAGCATTTTATGGGCCGTCGTGTCGTTCTCCACTATGTTAGGTGGAAATGGGTGAGTCCTAGATAGTTGGACCAAGCCTTGTCCAAGAGACGATGGAGAAGATCATGTTTATCAAGAAGAGAAAGGGGATGACTCAGATTCGTCATAAACCATATGCAGATCATCGTCAATGGACGTTTTCATTCGAGATGAGTGATCATGTCTTCATGAGGATCTCTCCTAGGTTGGGACATCATCGGGTTGTGAAGCATGTAAAGTTATCTCTAAGGTATATTGGGCCTTTTGAGATTCTTGAGCGGGTTGCTGAGGTGGCTAATTTTTTGGCATTTCCACCACAGTTTAGTGCGGTGCACTATCTGTTTCATGTGTCATAGTTGAAAAAGTATGAGCCAGATCGTGACCATGTGATTCGATGGGATCATGTTGAGATAGAACCAGATGCTTCGTTGGTGCACGTGCCAGTGCGAGTTGTATATAAGAAAGAGAAGGCCTTTCATGGTAAAAGCATCAGTTTAATTTGTGTTTTGTGGTAACATGTTTAGATTCAATAGGATACTTGGGAGAATGAGAAAGAGATGGTTGAGCAGTGGCCCGAGCTCTTTCAGCAAAGAGGGGGTTCACTACATTCTGAGGACAGAAATTCCAATGGTGGGGAGAATGTAGCACCCCCCAGTTTGAGGTAAGTATCCTTTGCTTATGGTTTTTTATGTGTTTAAAGTGCAAGGGTTGAGTTGGGAAGAGGTTGGGAGAGTTTTGAATGGTTTTGGATGAGTTTGGAGGCTTTTAAAGGGGTGCATGGTTTGATCACGGTTATTGTAAACCATGCTGACGTTCTAAGAACCGTGCAAGGGAGGAAGTGGGCTTTGTAAGGCCTGCACACGGTATGCCAAACAGTGCGAGGAAACCATGTGGACCCTGGCTCTCGAGGCAGTGGCATGTGCACGGTTGGCACACAGTTTTCCAAACCGTGCAGGCTAACCCTGCCCCCACTTAAAATTAGGGTTATAAAACCCGGGCTCACTCAGGATTTCCTCATTTCACTCCGCTCTTCCTCCCACTCGAGCCTCACTTGAGTATTTGGGATCTCAGGGGTTTAGGGAGATCTCCTAATCGATTTGGAAGGATTTTGAAGAAGATTCAAGGTTGTTTGAAGGTGATTGCTCTGGGTAAGTATCTCCTCTTGTTTCTCTTATGTTCTTCTCTAGATCTACACTTGTGACGTGTAGATCAATGGTGGGGGTTCCGTTGGATGAAGTTTTTAAGACATGTGAATAGTAGGGGAAGGGATCTAGAGAGGTTTTGGTGGTGCGTTCAACGGATTGGAGGTGCAGTTGGTTGTGGGTCAAGTTCGCCAGAACCCTGAAGGTAGGTGGATTCTCTCTCGACTCCACTCAGTTTTAACTGGTGGTTACATGTTACAATTAATTTTTTTTGATTGAAATTAATCGTGCGATGATGTGGGATTTTTGTTGAAAATCCATTTGGGGGTTTTTGGGAAAAAGGAGGTTCCGTTGAGAAATGTGATTGTTGTAGGTTTTAAAAAGGAGATTTTAAAATGGCTAGTTGAGATTGGTTTGGAAAATGGTTTATGGAAAATGGATTTAAATAAAGAGGTTATTTTATTAAAATGTCGTTTTGGCATGGAAAATGATTTTTAATAAATGGGTTATTTTATTGAAGGGGATTGCTATGCAGTGGAAATTGGTTGATTGCATGTTGTTGTGACCTTGTTGGGTTTTATTCATGGTTGAAATGTTATGTTGAAATGTTGTGTTGAAGTGGGCGGGAATTCCCACTATTAAAGGGTGATGGATAGTGGTCGGAATAGCCACTATGTGGGTAGTGTCCGGAAGTGCTGCTACTCATTAATGGGTGAATGAGTTGGGTGGAAGTCCCACCTTTTTGATTGATTTGTTTTGAATGGGTGAATGAGTTGGGAGGAAGTCCCACCGTTTTGATTGCATTGTCTTGAGTGGGTGAACGGGTTGGGCGGAAGTCCCATAGTTTGGATTGTTTATTGTGCATTTCTTTACAAGTTGTAATTGTTGTGCAAGTGTTTAATGATGAAATTGCTTGCGGTATGTTTGTTTGGTTTTCCATTGGTTACATGGTTTGGGTGAGATGACCTGGTAAGGATGTGTTGGTATGGTAATGTTTACCATTGTGATTATTTTATATAAATTGTTTTATATAAATGCGCCAACGGTTTTATCCTAGTGGCATGTGTAGGGAATTCATTTAGGAAAACCTATTGAGCTTTAGTACTCACCCCCTACTTTGTCACGTTTGTGTCATTGTAGATGTCGTGTATCGTGACGTGGGGAAAGGGAAAGCATCTCCCTCCATTAGTGTAGCTTTGTGAGGTCATGGTGGAGCTTGGAGCTTGGAGCATGGTGTGGAGATGTGGTGGTTTCATGGCTTGTGGTGTTTGGTTGTTTAGTATCCTCTTGTACTCTGATGTGTTGTGGAAATGTATACTTGTTTTGGGTCTGGGTTGTTTTGTGAAACAACTTGGTTGTTAGTGGATGTTTTGGATGGGTCTATTGATATGCATCATATAGTTGTCGTTTGTTGGTTGGTTTTTTCTTAAGGGAAAATTGTTCCCCAATTTTTTCTCGAAGCCCTCTGCATTTATTTCTAGCCTTTGGCGCCTTGAAAATGTCTATCAAGGCCAAGTAACCCTCACCGCCTCCTCAAACCAATGAGGTAGGGGCATGGTGTTTCAAATGTGATCTGATTTTAATGGGGAATTAATCGTATCTTAAACCATCGCCCCATTGAATCTAAAAAAGGGAACAGATATTATCCTCTCTTGTTCATCCTCTTTGTTCATGTCTATAAGATGCTAGTGCCTTTCAATCCTTCCTGTATTATTTTCCCAATCAAAATTTACTCCATAGACTGGTTCTGACTTGTTTTGATGCAACCAACCTATATCGATCAATCTTCGATATAAGGTATGTTTTATCATCATTCATTTGGGGATCATCTTCTCATGATTCTCCAGTCCATGTTATATCATGTAATATTCATGATTCTAATGGGGTTTTCATGGGGTTTAGATGGTGCTGTGGTACCGTGGCACCCTTAGGTGGATGTAGTTGTCACGAGAGGAGGATCATGACCCGTTGTGTTGATAAAGAACATGATGAACTGTTTGAGGTAGGGGATTCATTACTTATCTTTCTTTTACATACAACTGTATTGTTAGCATCACTAATACCTCTAGATAACAATGTAATTGATATAATAATTTTTTAAACTGGATAAATAATTTGATATCGATCGTATGTTATTACCTCATATTTTTCTAGATAGTGTGATATCTATTCATTTTCTGATTAGTTGTTCATTCATATTGTAAATCAGTAAAGAACATAAACCTGGATTAATTGATAATTGTTGGGTAAAGATAAAGAGGCATGAAAACGAATCTGGTTCTTGTTGTAATTTGAGTTTAATAAAATTAGTTTTGTAAGCATGTTTATTTATTTTGTATAACATACTGATTAGGTTCCCTGAATTACGAACCTGTGAATTACAAATCTGTTAATTCAATATGGATTAAAGAACTGATTGTTTGATAATTCCTTAAGGGGTTCTGTGTTACCCTCTTGATTGTTAAAGGTCCTAGAGCCCTATTGATGTGATGTTGTTTTCCTGCTTCTTGTGCTGTGATGTGATCCTGGATGTCTGTTGTGATATGTGGGGGTATGGAGTCCTTTTTTTTGTGGCATCAGATGATGCCTAGAGTGGCAAGATGCATCGGTTATGCATGTCTGTGTTGGGGAGGACACCGGGGATGATGGAATGGCATGGATGTGATTATTGGATGCTTGTTTTTTCCTATTTTTTGTTTATCTTTTTTACATTCCCCGCAGCTCAAGGCAGCTGGTCTAGCTTACCATTCTTCAGAAAGAGGGGAAGACCCATGGGGTATGCCACATGCTTTCCGTCATTAGCTTCTCAGGGAGGATGGTTCTATGCTCTTGCTATAGGCGGCAGAGACTCGATGGGTAGTGCATATACTCACCATGATGGAACCCTTGTGTTTAGTATCTTATAATGTTTTTCTAGAATGCCCGGGAAAGTGGTAATGTAATTTCAATAATGAATAATTGAATAAATGGTGTTAATCCTAGGGGATGGAGTTGCTGGAACAAAACGAGGATGTTGTAATTTTTGAAGCAATAATTGACTTTGGGTGTGATACTAATGAAATTTAATGTGTAATTGTTCATGGTTAATTAATGTTTAAAGAATAAATTAATGTACACTGGAACTGATGAAAATGAAATGAAGTAATCCAATAAACCTCTTTAAATGGTTGTGTTCTTATAGGATACCTAGTCTTAGAAGTAGCACCCCGGAGTCTGACAGACGTTAGCAGCAGTTGTGTCTACGAATAGGTAATGCCTATAGTGTGGTTGTGATATATAATATATCCTGTACATTTTGTGTTCCAATATGCTACTCCACCCTTTTAGTAAGGGAAACTGACACCCCAGGGATTTTGAGCCCTGGGGGTGTTTTCCCCAACATTCTGGTGGGAGGATGGATGGCTAAATACCCCCTTTGGCCTCGCTCTCTTCTCTTGGTAGATAATGGTGCTGGAAGTCACATTCGTAATTTTTCCACATATATGTGTGTAGAGGGCTGTAATGGCTTGTGGTTATTCACCAACATATATTATGGATATAGTTTTCCATGTACTACTATAGTTGTAACATGTATAGGCTGTGATGGAATGGGGATCCTTACTTGGTGTATGGGCTATAATGGCTTGAGGTATAATACCTGACATATGATACATGTTATAAAAGCTGTGGTGGAACCCAGAAACTACCTGGTAACATGGGTGTGTGGATGTGGTGGGTTTGTTGCACGAGGAGCATATTGCGGTGCTTCACCTAGGTGTCTATGGGAAAGCCTTTTTGAAGAAGGATGCTCACGACGTGCAATGTTGGGGCAGAGTGGAAAACCAGTTGGGAAGTAGTAGTGGGATACCCTTGATATTCTTTACTATACGATATATTCTTGTATGCTTTACTTGGAGAGAGTATCCAGGGTGAGGTCGGGAACATAGTATACCTGTTTAGGTGACGAGTTAGTTTCACTTCTTGTTCACTGTGCATTATCATGCTTTCTATACTTTTGCACGAGTGGATTCGGGGAGGATCCTACTAAGTATACTGTTATACTCAATCTATGTATATATAAACTATTTTTCAGGTCACATGAAGCAGGTTGGAGATCATGCTGGTTTCTACTAGCTTGGGGTTGCAGGAGTTGTTCGGGTTGGTGGTTGCTACTGATTTAACTTTTTTTTGGGTACATGTAGTTTTTCCCTTTCAGTTGTAGTATTTTTTCATGGAATATCCTATGTGTACCTGGGTTTCTTTTATATTTCAGTTCTGAATTTTATTTGGTTGGTTTCTAACTTATCTCTCTCTTCCGCATGTGTTCTCTTAGAGGGCAATGCCTCCAATTTGTGTGTTTATTAACCCTCGGTGCTAGTCTCCAACCCAGGGCCTACTAGAGGTGGGACTCTATATTCATTATATCCCTTCTCACATTTCTGGACCTGGAAGGGTACACTTGTGGGGGGTGGGGTCGTGAAAGAGTGGTATCAAAGGTCTATTTGATGGATAGGATGGATTTTTGATTTAGGAACTGGTGAGGTTGCATGAGTTGGTAGGGAAACAGTTTCATTCATGTTCAGCAGGTGAGGCAAACACTGGAGACCTACTGAGACATAGGTGTTTAGGGCCCCCCTTTGATCTGATGTATAGACTATTAAGTTTACAATGGCTACTAAACAACGTGATACTAGTTGTAGGTTAGAGACCTAGGAAAGGATCATGCATCATTCTTCCTTGTGCCTATGATTGAATTGGTAGACCTTGGAATAGGTTGACCTAAAATGAATGAATGAAAAAAAATTAATTAATGTTGAGTCTTCCATATTCGAGGTTTAGGAACTCTGACAGTTGTTATTTTATAGGTATGTCTCTAGGTCGACGTCCTCATCAGGTTTGCATAGAAAATGTCCTGCAGGCTGTTCCAGAAGATCGCCACAGGGAAGAGGTTGACGAGGACGAAACTTGGAGGAAGAAACTCTGAGAGTTTCAGCGCTAGAGTCTGAATAAGTATGAGGGCTCCGTTTCAGATGTAGTCAAGGAAGACTGGTTAGAGGGGGTCGAGACCGGATTCAGTTCGATTCAAGCTTGGAAGGAGCACCGGGTGTCCATGGTTGTGACAATGCTACATGGAGCAGTGAGGCGGTGGTGGTTCCTGTTCCTTGGGGATCATGAGGAGTCAGTGATCTCATGGGAGGAGTTCAGAGACAGGTTTAGAGTCGAGTTTCTTTCTTCGATTGCAAAGGTGTCTAGTCTCCTAGAGCTTCAACCCCTTCGACAGGGGAGCTCATGTGTTCGAGAGTTTGGAATCTGTTTCAGGAACCATTTACGATATGCTTCGGACCTATTACCAGATGAGGAGGCCAGGGAAAGGAATTTTGAGGAGGCTTTGCATCATGAGATCCAGCACCAGGTCACCCCATTTTTTCTAAATACATATCTTGAGGTTCTGGCGAGGGCATAGGTTGTTGAGAGAACTTTGGCCAGGACTTGATCATCATGAGAGGGGAATCGTCCTGATTCCTCATGAAGCAGAGATGTGGTCCAGGGTTCCCGGTTTTTAGGGCATAAGAGTTTCTGTTCATCCAGGGGTAGGTCCCAACATTCATATCTCGTTTCTCGAGAGGCAACAACTCTCAAGCCTATTCTATGGGATTAGGCACTTGTTTTTCTTGTGGTGGTCATGATCATCAGTAGTGGGAGTGCCCGACCATTCATATCAATAATCATGCACCAGGTGCTGCACTCCAGGTTCCTCCTTTGAGGTAGTTCCAGCTTAGGCAGTAGAAGCCAGTTGCACCAGCATTAGATTAGTAGAGGGTAGATGGGGTAGGTAGAGGAAAACCCCATGACACACCCCACCCACAGAGAGTAGAGAGCGGCCATGGTGGTGGTCGTCATCAGGGTCAGAGAGGCTGTGGAGGAGGTGGTGGTCATCTTCATGCTCTAGCATTGCCCGCTCCAGACGAGCCAAATGTTGTTTGAGGTACCCTTTGCTTGTTTTCTACCATGGTGTATTCCTTGTTTGATTCTGTAGAGACACTCTTTCATATCACCTACCCTTGTCCATTCTTTTGGACTTTAGGTAGAGAGGCTTCTAGTTCCCTTGGCATTGACTACGCCAGTTGGAGGTCGAGATGACTTGTTTGAAGTATGTAGAGACAGTGATCTAGTGTTGGGGTAACACCTCACTTGGGGATATTTCCTATGTTTACGAATACAACTATATGATGTCACACTTGACAAGGATTGGTTGTATTCGGTGTAGGCTATCGTGGACTGCTTCAGGAAGAAGGTCATCTTCATTGGAGAGGATGGAGAGAAAGTGTTGTTTGTTGGTGAGCGATATCCTCAGATGGATCGTAGGCGCGTTCCATGCTTATCATCCATGATGGCTGAGATTATGTCAAGTTCATTAGAGGTTCAACAGTAGTCATTTCCTAGGGTCATAGAGGAGTACCCTGATGTCTTACTAGGAGAGGTTGTAATTTTACCCCCCTCGAAGAGAGATCGATTTTGGGATAGAGCTATAGATAGAAGCGTCTTCTATCACTATGTATCCATATTAGATGTCCCCTTCTGAGTTACGAGAGCTAAATATAAATCTTGATGGCATGTTACAGTGTATTTTTGTTTGGAAAAGTGTTTCACCTTGGGGTGAACCAGTTTTGTTAGTGAAGAAGGCTGACAACAGTTTGGGGTTTTGTGTCAATTATCATCACTTAAACAAAGTGACAATAAAGAATAGATATCCTCTTCTGCGGATTGATGATTTATTCGATCAACTAGATGGTGAATGTTGGTTCTCAATGATCGAATTATGGTCACGATATCATCAGATGCGTGTAATGGATGCGGATATCCTGAAGACTGATTTCTATTGTCCTCATGGGCATTATGAGTTTGTTGTAATGTCGTTCAGCATGACGAATGCTCATGTTGTGTTCATGGGATTGATGAATACAGAGTTCTATGAGTTCGTGGACATGTTTGTGGTGGTTTTCATCGATGGAATCCTTATGTACTTAACATCTGAAGAGGAGCATGCAAAGCATCTACATGATGTTTTGGAAGTTCTTTGTAACCATAAGCTCTTTGAGAAGTTTTCAAAGTGTGAGTTTTGGGCTTGATAAGTCCATTTCATAGGGCATGTTGTGTCCCAACAAGGAGTACCAGTGGATCCATCGAAGATAGAAGCAGTTGTGTGTTGGGCAGCCCCCAAGACAGTTTCATAGGTGCAAAGTTTCCTTGGTCTCACGGGCTACTATAGGAGGTTCATAGCCAATTTCATAGGAGTTGCGACTCCATTGAAAACTTTGACTAGGAAGGATCATGAATTCATATGGACTGATTAGTGTTAGGAATATTTCGAGTATCTAAATGAGAAGTTAGTAAGTGCTCTAGTCCTTTGTCATTCAGCTGAGGGAGTTCAGTTTGATGTTTTCTATGATGCCTCCCATATGGGGTTAGGCTGTGTTCTCTTGCTGCAGAGGTCAATATTTTCTTATGGATATCAGCAGCTATGTCCCCATGAATCCAACTATGCCACCCATGATATTGTGTTGGCGGTTGTGGTGTTTGATCTGAAGTTGTATAGACATTACCTCATTAGTGATCACTTTGTAGTTTTCAGTGATCATAAGAGTTTGAGGTATGTTTTCTCCCAGCGTGACTTCAACTTATGGCAACGTCAGTGGATGGTGTTCTTAAAGGAATACGACTTATAAATATTATATACACCAGGAAAAGGGAATGTTGTAGCTAATGCGCTGATCCCAAAGTCACATATTGATGATATGCGTGAATCTGGTGATTCATGGAGAGTAAGGGAAGAATCGACAGCATTGCATCTTAATATTGAAGAAGCTGGGGGTATAGGTTTTATTTTTCAGATGATGGTACAGAAATCCCTATTGTAGAATGTGGAAGAGTCCAAGTTGGGAGATCATTAGGTGGAGGTCTGGAGAGACCGAGTTGTTTGTGGAAAGACCCAAGGTGGTTAGACTGAGGATGAACAACACTGAGTGTTGTATCATGGAAGGCTTTTTGTTCCCATGTTGATGCATGAGATGGTTCTCAGAGAGTTCTATAGTTTTCCTCTACCAGTACATATCAGAGTGAAAATTATGTACCGTTCCTTGAAGATTTAGGTTTGGTGGCCTGGGCTGAAGTGTGCGGCTACAGAGTTTGTGTCTCAATGTTTAGTTTTCCAGAAGGTGAAGGTCGAACACCGTGCTCCTGGTGGTCTTCTCCAGCCATTAGAGATTCCTTAGTTGAAGTGGGATGACATCTCAATGGACGTTATTACTAGTTTACCTTGATCTCCAGGAGGAAATGATGCTATTTGAGTGGTAGTGGATCGTTTAACAAAATCAGCCCACTTCATAGCGATCAAGGAGTCGAGTTCAGTGGAAGTTTTGTCAAGGCAGTATCTAGATGAGGTGGTGAGAATTCATGGAGTCCATAGGATGATCATTTCTGATCGAGATCCTCATTTTACTTCCAGGGTGTGGAGAGGTCTTCAATATGATTTCGGTTCTCAACAATGCCTTAGCACTGCTTTTCTTCCTCAAACGGATGGTCAGACATTGGGAACCGTCTAGACTCTTGAAGGCATGTTATTCTCTTGTGTTCATGATTTTGGAGGTTCATGGATGAGGAACTTAGATTGGTTTAGTTCTCTTACAATAATAGTTTTCACTCCACCATTGATATGGCGCTGTTTTAATCCTTATATGGTTGGCCTTGTCGTTCTTCATTGTGCTGGACTGGGGTCGGAGAGTTAGCAATTCTCAGACCAGAACTATTGTAGAAAACAGCAGAGATGGTCCAGGTGATTCGTGATAGGATAAAGACATCACAGGTTTGACAGAAATCATATTTTGATCAAATGAGGAGACCCTTGGAGTTTAATGATGGGGATCATGTGTTTCTAAAGGTGACTCCCCGTCGTGGGCAGCAAAGGTTTGGTCGTGGTACTAAGATTTCTCCCCGGTTTGTTGGGACTTTCGAGGTGTTAGCTCATGTTGGAGTTGTGTAGTATCAAGTAGCAGTTACCCCACATATGAGCCAGATACATGATGTTTTCCACGTATCACAGCTCTGTCATTATCTTCGTGATGACTCCAACAACATCGATTGGGGATAGATCGATTTTTATGATCATGCATCCTTTGAGGAATGACCTTTTGAGATCCAAGTCTGAAAGGAGATGGTGTTTCATGGACGTTTTATTCCCTTGTCTCGTGTATTTTGGTGACATTTTAGTGTCGAGGAGATTACATGGGAGCAGGTGTCCCAGATGCGTGTCCAGTACCCAAAGCTGTTTTAAGTTGATGTGCTAAGTTTTATTTGATCCTTTATTTTATGTACCTTTGATGTGATGTTATGCTTTAATTTTTTGAATATGGAATGTTTGTACCCTTTCTCTTAGATGTCGTGGTTTTGTTTCATCTTTCGAACTACTCTGGGTGGTTTTCCCCTAAGAGGTATCTTACGGGGTGGTTGTTTGGGCCCATCTTTTCTTCTGGGTTGGTTTTGATTTCTTGAGGATGAGAATGTTTTGAGAGGTATATAATGTAATGGCCTAGACCTCACTATCACATTCCATATTTTAATTATGGTTTTCAGGTGTTCTAGGAGATTAGGGTGTCTTTTTCCAACAGGTTTGTCAATTTTTTCAGTTCTTGTGAACAATGTTTCCAGAAAGGTATCCATCCAATGGTGACCTTCTTAGACAGACGTGAATAGTGATTCCAGAATGGTAAACAACTATCGGTGACCTTCTATTGTTGACCATGAACTATGTTTCTAGAACAGTAACATTCTAACAGTGACCTTAAAACGGTAGACTTGAACAGTGTTTCCAGAACGGTGAGGTCTATCGGTAACCTCTATCGGTAACCATGAACAGTGTTTCCAGAATGGAAACCTTCTAAAGGTGACCTTCTAATGCTGACCATGAATAGTGTTTCCAGAATGTTGAGTCTCCAACAGTGACCTTATAAAGGTATACTTGAACAGTGATTCCCGAAGGGTGAGGTCTATTGGTAACCTCTGTCGGTAACCTCTAACAATTGGTGTAAAATAACGGTAGGTGTATAGTGTTTCCAGAATAGTAGGTGTACAGTGTTTCTAGAATGGTGAGGTCTATCAGTAACTTTTAACATTGAGGTCTATCGGTATCCTATAATGGTGAGGTATATGGTAATCTCTAACGGTGAGGTCTATCGATAACATCTAACAGCGAGGTCTATCAGTAACCTCTAACTGTGAGATCTAACGGTGACCTTTTCTTTCTTTTTTCCAAATTTTGAGTATGTGAACAGTGTTTCCAACTTCCTATAGCTTCACCCCATTGATGTTTCCATTGACGTAAAATACATTTAAAGCCTCATTTTAAGGACTCTGAGACCGATTCAAAGGTCATAACTCCTATATTAATTATTCCTATTGCTCGGGGTGTGTTTACTTGGTCAAACCGCATGGGTTAATGTGATCTGATTTTAATGGGGAATTAAGCATATCTTAAACCATCGTCCCATTAAATCTACAAAAGGGAAAAGATATCATCATCCATTTTTCTTCCTCACTGTTATTGGTAACGAGACCCTAGAACCTCTTAATCCTTCCCTTAAGAGTTTCCCAGTCAAACATTACTCCTCAGATTGGTTCTGACCTATTTTGATGTTGTCACGCTATATCGATCAATCTTCGATATAAGGTATGTCTTATTGTCGTTCCTTTGGGGATCATCTTCTCCTGTTTCCCCTTTCCATGTTATATCATGTAATCTTTATGATTCTAATGGGGTTTTCTTGTGTATTGGTTGTTTTTGTCGTATCTTGGCACCCTTGGGTGGATGAAGTTATCACGAGAGGAGGATCGTGACCCGTGGTGTGGATAAAGAACGCGAGGAACTGTTTGAGGTAGGGGATTAGTTGCTTCTTGTTCTTTTACCTACAACTATATTATTGTCATGTTAAATCCCACTAAATAAAAATCGAATTGAAATGATAAATATTTTAACCGGATAAATAAATTGATATCGATCGTTTGTTATTGCCTCAGGTTTTGCTAGATAGTGTGATATCTATGCTTGATTTGATTAGTTGTTCGTTCTTGATGGAAATCGGTAAAGATTGTAAACTGGGATTAATTTATAATTGTTGACTAAATATAAAGAGGCATGAAAACTTATATGGTTCTTGTTGTAATTTGTTGTTAATCAAATTAGTAAAGTAATCGTGTTTATTTATTTGGGATAACATACTGATTAGGTTTCCCGAATTTGGAACCTAGGAATAACAAATGTGTTAATTCAATATGGAATAAAGAACTGAATATTTGTTAAATCCTTAACGGGTTCTGAGTTAACCTATTTGTTGTTAAAGAGACAAGATCCCAATTAATGTGATGTTTTTTTCCTACTGCTTGTGCTATGATGTGATCATGGATGGAAATTGTGATATGTTAGGGCTTGGAGGCCTTTTGGTTGTGGCAGCAAATGACTCCTAGAGCGGCAAGATTCATCGGTAATGCATGTCAGTGTCGGGGACGACACCAGGGATGGAGGAATGGGATGGATGTGATTATTAGATTATTTTTGTTTCTTATTTGTTGTTTATCTGCTTTACCTTTCCCCAAATTTCAAGGCAGCTAGTATTACTTTCCATTTTTTCGAAAGAGTCGAAGACGCGCGATATATGACACATGCTTTACGTGTTTATCTTCTCAAGGGGGGATGAGTCTATTCTCTTGTTAATGGTGGCAAAGACTCGACGGGTAGTACATCTACTCACCGTGTTGATCCCCTTATGTTTAGTATCTTAGAATCTTTTTTTAGAATTCCTAGAAATGTGGGAATATAATTTATCTAATGAATAATTCAATAAATGTTGTCAAACCATGGGAATGGAGTTTCTGGAACATAATGATGAGGTTTTAATTTTTGAAGGAAAAATTGACTTTTGGTGTGATGCTAATGAAATTTAATGTGGAATTGTTCATGGTTAATTAATGATTAAAGAATTAATTAACGTACAATGGAAATGATAAGGAGGAAATGAAGTAATATAATAAATCTCTTTAAATGGTAGTGTTCTTATAGGATACCTAGTCTTAGAAGTAGTAACCCGGAGCCTGAGAGATGATAGCCACAGTTTTGTATAAGACTAGGTAATTCCCATAGTGTGGTTGTAAGATGTAATATATCCTATTCTTTTTGGGTTTCTATACACTACTCCACCCTATAAGTATGGGAAACGGAAACCCCGGGGATTCTGATCATTGGGGGGGGGGGGGGTGTTTTCCCCAACATTCCGGTGGGAGGATGGATGGCTGACTACCCCCTTCAGCCCCGCTCTCTTCCCTTGGTAGTTATGGGTGCTGCCAGGAAAATTGGTTAGTTTTCCCCATATATGTTTGTAGTGGGATGTAATGGCTTGGGGTTATTCACACACATATATTTTGGATATTGTTTTCTATGTAATACTATAGGTGTAATGTTTATAGGCTGTGGTGTCTTGAGGATCCTTACTTAGTGTATGGGCTGTAATGGATTGAGGTACAATACCCAACGTACGATACATGTTATGCTAGCTGTGGTGGCTCCCGGAAACTACCTGGTTACATTGGTGTGTGGATGTGGTGGTTTTGTTACACAGGGTGTATATTTTAGTGCTTCTCCCATGTGTTTGTGGGAAAGACTTTTTGGAGAGAGACGTTCCAGACGTGCGACGTTGGGGTAGAGCGGAAAACCATCAGGGAAGTAGTGGTGGGGTACCCTTCAAATTCATTACTATATGATATATTCTTGTATGAGTTACATGGTGAGAGTAGCCATGCTGTGGTTGAAAACATTATATACCTGTTTTGGTGATGAGTTAGTTCACTTGTTGTTCAATGTGCTTCAGCATTCTTTCTATACTTTTGCACGAGGGGCTTTAGGGAGGATCCTACTAAGTATACTGTTATAATCACCCTATGTATATATACACTGTTTTCCAGATCACTTGGAGAAGGTTGGAGATCATGCTGGTTTCTACTTTCTTGGGGTTGCATGAGCTATTCAGACCAATGGTTGCTGCCGTTTTTACTTTATTTTGGGTACATGCAGTTTTTTCATTTCAGTTGTAGTAATTTTTCATGAAACATCATTTGTGTAATTGGGTTTCTTTTATTTTTCAGTTCTGAGTTGGATTTGGTTGGTGTCTATCTTAGCTCTCTCTTCCTCATGTGTTCTCTTAGAGGGTAATGCCTCATATTTGTGAGTTTATTATACCTTTGGTGATAGTCTCCAACACGGGGCCTACTAGAGGTGGGACTCGGGGGTCATTATCTCTCTTCTCACATTGCCGGCCCCAGAAGGGTACACTTTGTGAGGATGGGGTCGTGACATAGTATATACATCTCATAAACATAAATTGTTTTATTACATAAAACATGCCACAGAAGAATATTAAGAAAAGTAACTCATACAATAATGGTAATATCTAAATCAAAACCCTCTGAATGAGAAAACCTAATATGGGTTTCAAACACTCCGTATAATTCAACAAAATAATTATAAAATACATTCATATTGATTATATAAACAACATAAAAAATTGTGGAATATGCCATGTTTCTCACAATAATAAATGTGCAATGAAAATACCATACCTAGAGTTTCACTTATGTTGAAGGTTCTCTAACCACAAGAATAATAAATTTAAATTTATTATAATAATATGAATAAATAATTCTTTCAATATTATATATGATCCACTTACAAATTTTCAATGCAAATTTATTAAAATTTTCCTTATTAAAATCATTATATTTAAATGTTTCATATTTTTTAGAAAATTCATGGTTTATTAGATCTAATATCTGTACATTGATCATGGTTATATAATATATATAAACGTATTAATAATATAATTATAATTTATTTAAATTTTATAAAAATATATTGTCATATATAATTGTATATATCTGAAATTTAGTTACGACCTCTATGGAGATGGTGGATCATAATTAAACATGAATGTTGAATCAATTATGTATAAAATTGATTGAATTAAAGATAAATTATAAATTAACTTCTCTAGAATTACAATAATATCATTTATATTAATTATAAATATCCTTATAACCATCCAATTAAAATAGTCATTAAAAACAATTGACATTTATGTAGAGACGGTAAGTCGTGTATACACACAGTTGAGGATTTTTGTTTTCCTATGATTGAAAAACTGGATATTGGTTTTTTGAATCATCATAATCACAATTTAATATATAAAATATACATAAATAATTATTTTATAATGGATACAAATAATTTAGAGTAGTTATAATAATAAATAAAATTATAAATTCTTGGTTAAGATGTAATCTCCTTCATTGATAAACCTATTTTGTCTTGAACATTATAACTTGAATGGGTGGTATATTAGAAATAAAAAATCATCTAGAATGTCTAGAAGAAAATTATTAAATTATTATTATAGTTTTAATCCAATTTATATGTCTCAATAAATATGAATTTTTAAGGATAGGGGGTTCCCCTTTATAAGTGAGGCAATTAGAACTCATGGAATTACATCTAGTACTGTATTAATATAAATAAATTTTCATATAAAATTTGAATATATATATAATTTGAATATAATATTAGTATAATTTTAAATAATCTCAAACAATAAAAATTCAATAATATTTTGTTATTTTTTCTCCCTAATCACTACTTTTTAAACCCTGCAAAACATTTCAGGAAATTATTGTGATAACAAATTATTCTAGTTATAGATGTCATGAATGTTACATTGAAATGAAATGTTACTAATAAATGTAATAGGGTCTATATATTAAACCATATATCATTAACATATATTGATAGAGGATTTATTTAATTTAAAATATTTTAATAGAATATTTTTTATTATAAAAGAATAGCAATGTCATTTTTGGAAGAATTTGTTTACATTAAATTTGAAAACAAAATTACTTGCAATAAATTTGAATATAAACATTAAAAATTTATATAATATGTTATATGTATTTATGAAATATCTTTACCATAATAATTACTCCAATTGTTTTAAATTTTTATAATTTTATAATCATATATTTTATATTTCGAATGAATTAAAAAAATATTTTTCCATCATTGTGAAAATGAATTAGGTAATTATTTAATCAATAAATATTATAAGTGTTTTACAATGATATATAAATATTTTATATTTATAGTCAAAATTTATAACAAAACATAAAAAATATTAACATTTTGTTGAATATTTGAGGATATTACTGTGAGGAGAGTGAGATTTTCTGTTTATTATTTTATTTAAATAATACAATGGTCAAAATCCTTGAAAAAAATGTTACCAAGTGGCCATGTTTTCAAGAGATGAATAATAATGGATGAGACAAACTAATAAAATATGAAAAAATAAAGTTGTAGATAAATTTTAAATCTATATTCATATTTTTTACCCATGATTAACATGTGCTGTTATTGTGAGGAGATAAATATTTACCAAATCTTGTTGTTCAAAAATGATAAAAATAGAATAAAATGGTATATTTATCAAATATAAAATTCTTAATTCAAAATACTATATCCATTTTTTGATTCACTCTATATAGGATTCATTAAAAAAAATTAATATAGATTTTCAATACTAAATAACAATCATTTTTAACAAAAATGTGTTCTTTAAGCATTAAATTTAACTTATATCAAAACCATGAATATTTTTTATTCAAAGGGAATTAAAAAAATTAAAAACAAAATAGTATTTATTTAAATAAATGAAAACATACGAATATAATTTAACATTTAAATTACTATATCTAATGAAAAGAAATGATATTATTTGAAAAAAATGTTACTTTTACTATTAAATAAAAAATCAAAAGTTTCAGAATAAACAAAACAATTATAATCAACAAAATATTTATACTATTATTTCAAAAATATTTTTTATTTTATACAATATTTTTCCAAAAATAATTATAAATTAATTATAATATCCATGGAAAAAATACAATAAAAATCACATTTGAACAAATGAATTTTTGAAGCGTAAAATGAATTCAAAAACATGATTTCATATTTAGTAGTAATTAAAAAATTATTTCTTAATGAGTAGGAAAACTATAAACAATCATCTTGAGGTTATTCATATTCATACCCACAAATTGAATCGCTTTATTATAATTGAACATAATAATAATAATATTTTTATAATATATATCAATTTACTCAATGGTCTATATTGTTTGTTATGAAATATATTGAGATTATATTTATTTTAAACATAATATCGGAGGTGTTTCATACACCCCCCAGTATTAAATATATTTTTCTCATTAAATTTTATCCTTTCCGTAAATATTTTAATATTTGATGATAAATATTATTAAACCTCACATCATACAGAGGTATAATATAACTTATTTTAGAAATGGAATGTTATAAACATAAAGGATACCTGAAAATTCATATAATCACACACCTAGATAAGGATATATTTTTTGGAAAGTTAAATTTAAAACATGGGGGAGAAAAATAGAATCTAGGAACAAGTAATGAGTGAGTGATAATACAGTTATGAGAATGTTAACAACACTAAAAACGTAAATCTATGTGGGGTAAAAAGACCATAAATTCATTTGAAATGATAGTAAAAGTATAAAAGTTTTATTTCAATATCGTTTTCCAATATTTTATGTATTCTTTTAATATGGTGAAAATGAACATAGGTGTATTTAATTACATAACTAATTTAAATTTCTAATTCACAATTTCATCTTTTTATCATGATTTGATTAATTTTTACATAATCTCTTACCCCAAGCAATTAATTTTGAGGATGTATTTTAGATGGTTGATGAATTAATTCTAACATTTAATGCACAATAATAAATATTAAATAATGAATGTCCATTACTTATATCTTTAGTTATCATCATAAACATCTTTTTTTTGGAAATTATTTCTCATATGAATAAATTACTATAATATCATATAATAAGTTAATATCTCAAACCCCAATAGTGAATGTAATAACCCGAGATTTTATAAGATATACTATTTTTAATATCTTTCATATCTTCTGTTGTACAATACACCATGATTATCTTGCGCTATACGCATTACCGTATTAGCTTCCAGTATATACAACACTATTCTTAGATTGTGTTACACACAATTTCAAGTTCGTTTGATAATAGTCATTCTATCCAACATTGTGTATATATATATATATTCAATGTATAAATGAAAAAATGGTTATATTCCGTTATAACGAAACAAAAAAAGATTCTTGCACTATATGCAACCCTGACTTTGCTTGCATTACACGCAATCACGACCTTCTTCGATAGTGTGTGTTGTACGTAATATCGGGTTTTACTAAAAAACAATATGTCATTATAATATTATTATGAACTAGCCGTTATGAATATTATTAACTAAAGTTTCAGTTTTATAACATTATTATTCATCTTACACATTTTCTAGAACATGGTATAAGAACAAAATAATTTTTTCGGGTAAAATAAGAATTTTTCAAAAAATGCTGTGTTTCCGCCTTTTGATGGCGCACCCACTTTAAATCTAGTTTTTGAAAGTTTATAAGTTAAACTTTACAAATAAAATTATTCCTTGTAATAAGGATATAAAATTTTACCTTGGATAAATTTTTCATATTATTCTGGTAACTTTAATATTTTAATGAATAGTAAAAACACGATATATTTTAATTAAAAACAACTTTTTTCATCGTAATAACTTATGCGGTTAAATTATAATATTTAATGTTTTAAAATTATAAATAGAATATATTTTTACCATTTAATATAATTTATGTCATTATCCATGATTTTAGATTGAATTCGTAGGTTAAATAAATTCAATCTTTTGCGATGTTTTAAACAAAACCTCGTTTTCTTTCGACAACGGGATTAATTTTAATTTAATTTATGCAACTTATGTTTATTGAATTTGGAAAAATGGATTCTGTATTTGGAATCAGTGGGTC
Source organism: Viscum album (assembly GCA_963277665.1). Classification (NCBI taxonomy): domain Eukaryota; kingdom Viridiplantae; phylum Streptophyta; class Magnoliopsida; order Santalales; family Viscaceae; genus Viscum; species Viscum album. Next base: position 1,771,143,622 of record OY728146.1, on the reverse strand, counting down.
CAAATTATATTAATAGACTACTTTTTATTTTTGGGCACTATGAATAGTAACTACGGTAAATTTTATTTACAATTAAGGTAAATCGGGTAATTAAGGGTAAATATATGATTATAAAATTAACCTAACAGCTTCCAAAATCCTATTGGATGACTAAAATTCGACCCAGAGCACCTAAGGGTCAGATTAGAATCGGTTAATGGACTTTGTTCCATGAAAATAACTTAATTATTATTAAAACCAAAGAAAGTGACAACATGTCACTCACTTAAATCTAATAAGTATAATAATTTTAATTTAGTAGTAAACATCATAACACTTAAAACATGGATAGTCTCCAGAAAGATAATAAAATTATCTACATCATGATAATTTATTTATAATTTTTAGGGATTATATATTTGTCATTAATGGTGATTCATTAATGATGCAGAAATTATTTATTAAGTGAAAAATCAGTAATATAGTTTTTATTGAAATAATAATACCCATTAAAAGGCCCAAAAACCTGACCAAAACGTATTTTTAGTGTATATATATACCATAATCATCCAATTACTTAATATATAACCATTTGGAGTCTTATAAAAGTGATTATGACACTTATATTATTTTATTTTAAATGATGTCAAAGTTGTCACCTTCATAATATAATAAATATAACAATTTAAATATTGTGATTTTAAGATGATAAATTCGAGTAAAAGTATTATTGTGAACTTTTATAGATTTATATTCATCATAGGATTTTATTTTTAATTTTTATTCAACAAATAAGTATATTAAATAATTATACAAAAATGTTGTAGTAATTATTTTATTAAGAGATAAACTAAATAAATGGTTTTAAAAATAATAAATTAAATATTATATGAACTATTTAATGTGCTTCAATAATTTTATAGATACATATGGACTTTTATGAATCTATTAAAGCTTTTATTTTGAACATAACTTCTTTATATATTTTATTTAAATTCAAATAAATGAATAGTGTCAAAATTCACACTATTGTTATTTTATAAAAATAACATATTATAAAATTTTTTAAAAATCAAAAAAATATTTAAAAATTATAAATTTAAATTTATATGGTCTAAAATGTTATAAAGTATCCAATTATGGAAAATTCACAACAAATAAGTAATTTTTTTTATAATTTAATATTTTGAATGTTATTACCACAAATAAAATTAGATTGATTAAGTAAGGATAAATCAAGTTGATAATGTTTAAAATAATTTCCTAACATGTATAAATTTTATTGGTTGATGTTATTACAGACCTATATCATCTTATATTCGAATATGTGTCATTTTTTAAGGTTTTTATGTGTGGTTAGATTTATTATAAATTAATATTTTTGAGAATTCCAAAGGTGCCCCTCTCATCCCTTATAAAAGGGCACCTCCTCCCTCTCTTCCTCATACCACATTGAGCCTTCATGCTCGGCCAACCCCTGCCAAATTCTTTTCTCCACTTCCCTAGAAACATACTAGAAGTCCTGGTCTTTTTCAAAGACCAATTTTAGTTCCCTAAGGGGAGGTCTCAAAGAGGCGCTTCAAAGAAGAGGTAATGTCCATTACCGATTCTTTCAACTTTATTTCTTCTTCCATTTCTTTTTTTTTTTGGTTTTTTCATTATGAGGTAACAAAATGAGTATAAATAATATACTGTTATGTTGATATAAGTATGAAACAACCATATTTCACCATCTATCCATCCAATGGAAAACGAAATCACCGTGCGTGCGTACGTACGGAATACCATCTCCACACCGTGGTATAATCTAATTTCCACCACCACCTTACTTGGATGGGTATAAGGGTGAATGTAATGAATATATATGATTATTGTAAAGTGATATTGATTCTGTAATATTATAAATACAATTTAATATAATTCCACGATCATGGTACTGATATCATCGATCATGCGTACGTACGGACTACCATCTCCACGACGCGATGAGATTCACTCTCCATGTTAACCATTCATAAATGATTATAAAGTATATATAATGAATAATAATGAAATATATGACATAATAATGATACTGGATTCATGTATATATATATGTATGTATGTCATTTACTTAATTCCATTCAATTCAAAAGGGAAATGAAAATAGTGTTCATTGTACGTACGACTTACCGTCTCCATGAATGGTGTATTTCATTCCTTTTATCGATCTATAATATTTATATGTATATGATGAATATATATTATATGTAAATCATGTTTTAAATTCAGGAATTATTTAAATGTGGATATAAGTAATAATATCATGAACGACATGTCGAAACTCATACGATAAATAAAATGATTTTACCCAAAACGCTGCTTTAACATGGAATTTATAAAAGAACGGGTAATATAAAGTCATAATTGAAACATATATGATATCATAAAAATGAATATTATTCTATATTAAGTCAATGAAATTATTTAAATCAATATACAGGAGGTTCGGATACGTACGAAGCATATCAGACCTAAGGTAAGGGATAATTGTACGAATCTCATTTTTATCTGAGATTTCTTATTCGTAAGTATTTACTAGGTTTATTGATATCATTCATGTCCATGTTTTATTAAATTGTATTCATGTATTATTAACGTACTTTTTAACCATTTTACTTTTACCCCATGGTATGAGAGGAATCGTTCTTTTATTTACCCTACAAGGTACTTTTTGACTTTTCCGACAAAAGTACGAGGAGAATGTTATTTTTAACTTATATGGCGTGAACGGATATTTACGGTTTCATAACGCCTCATTTTCAAGAAGATTCCTCTACAAGATTGCATGATTATTTTCAAAAAAACCCTTTTCTTTTAAAATTGCATGGAATTTTGTGAAAAGAAAACGATTTTAAAGAAGAAATGATATTTTCCTCAAGAATTCATTTCAAGTGTTTTGCCAAAACTATTTTCCATATAAGATGACATTATTTCATATGTGTATGTTTCAAGTAATATGTCTCTATGATTTAAATGATTTCAATTTTCTTATGATGAAATGATATCAAACTTTTATGGATTATGTTATGATGGCATGATGTTTAAGAATCCTATTTTTTTACATGGGTTATGCTATGATGTATGATTTATGATTTTGTGGCACACAAAATAATGATTTCATTATGAGATGGGTGGGACCTATATATCCCTCAAATTCATTGGGTAAAGATTTAATATCTCATGAGATAGACATGGATGGAATGGTATGTTAATCCGGTTCAGTGTTACAGGATTGAAATGAGGAGTGAACTTGATTCAGAATGGGACTTTGTCCACTAAGATAGTCTTGGCAGCAATTCCATGGCTACTATGGAAATCATTACATGTGCTTAATGGATGCCACAATTACATGTTTTATTACCATGCTATTTTATCATGGTTTATGTTCCATTATGATCTATGCCTTATGTACTTCCATGATTTATGTCGTTGCTCAAGATTTTGATGTATAAACATTATGTTCATGTTTTAAAGTTCAAATGTATATAGTATGTTTTATTTTACACATGATTAACCTTACTGAGCATTTGAGCTCACCCTTTTTATGTTTTATTTTCCCCCAGGATCAAAAGAATGGTTTTAGGTAAGGAAACAAAACGTGGAAGATCTTTATGGGAGATGTTGAAGATCTTTCACCATGATTAGAAGATTACGTTCCATGTTTCCAAAGACACTAAACTATTATTGTCCTTGTGTGTTTATTTTTGTTATGTATTAAGTATTCCGTAAAAGTAATGTAATGTCCATGTATGTCAATCTTCAGGTCTCTACAGTTGGTATCAGAGGAAAGGTTTAGTCAACCATTGGAAACTAGGATGCGAGAACTTTATTGAGATACCTAGAGATATTTTTATGGTATGTCTAGGGATTTCCCTAAAGATAAGTATACGTATAGGATATAGTCCTAGAACTATGCTAACAATCTTAGAATTAAACCTAATATGTTAGATGTCGAAGGTACTCCCCCGTGATTATGTTATTTTCCTTGTATGATTTTTGCCTCTCACAGAATTCTATTTGTGTTTTAGTCAAGGGAGGGAACCAGAAGGAATTAGGTTAACAATGAATCCAATGGACAAATTGATGACTATGAGCAACAAAATTGTGTAATGCCTAGAGAGAAAGATATTGTGATTATGCCGAATCAGTCATCACGATATATGATTAACACGGTAAAATTTAGGGGTATTCCTAATTCATCAAATAAGAGGAAGATAGACTATTATGAATGTTCACATGTTGAGGGGCATAAAGAAAGGAAGATTGAGATTTCTAAAGAAGTGAAGAAAAACCTTGAGGAATACCACAAATGGAGGGACAGATGTTATCTGTGTGGAGAAAAGGGTCATAGAGTGACAAACTGTTATAGAGTTCAATGTCTTATTTGTGGAGAACATGGGCATTATCCAACTCAATGCCCTGACATAAAAAGTTACTTCTAAATCAAGGAAGAACTTATTCCAGGACAATCTTTGAAGAGGATGGATTAAAGTGTTTATGTATTGGTAATCAAGAATAATGTTGTTGAGGTAATTTTATGGTGTATTAGAATATTTTTGTATTAGTCTATTGTGGTTTTCAAAAATTTTATGGTACCGGTAACCATGAAAAGTGATTCAAATATTTTGGAAAGCAGATGATATGCGCATAACGAAGGGATAAGGAGAAAATGAAATGTTTGACCGTATTCATGAGCTCATGCTTGATATAAGGACTAATTGATATCATTATTTGAGTATATAGAATTTTGAGGATTTTGGTATGTGGAAAGAGTTAACTTTTGACAGCACTCATGTTTTCACTAAGATTCAATGGGTATTCATTTTTCAAGAGAATACAATATTAAGGTATTCACATGACTGGAATGTGACCAACAAGATATATGAGGGATAAGTGATGGTATTCACGTGCCTGTTATATGACCTTTTTAGTAATCGTTCTCTTTATATAATGAGTTTGGAAAGAAGTATTGTGGATAAGCCTACAGATTGGAATGGATTATGTTGGAAATAAGTTAGTATTGTTTAAGGATATAACTTTTTTCGATATTATTGATGGGATGTTATAGTAATGTAGTTTTAGAAAAAGGACTACCTGCGGGACTGGCGATAGCCCATCGCGTCAGACAAGGCTATGGGAATCGAACCCACAACCGAAGTGCGACTGGCCTTTATCACCTACCACTACCCTACAGGAAGTCCCTATTTAGTAGAAACTAGTTTTATTATATTAAGTAGTTTGATATATGATGTATAAGTCCATTTTAGGAACCATATATGATTATTCTCACTATAGATCGACTTATGTATATTTAATAACTATTTCTAACCTTTTGTTTGAGATAGATTGAATGACCCGTCATTCTATCACATGATCTGCTAACACTTCACGAATAACAAATTAAACATCATTTCTTTAAGAGATGAAGTGGAAATTGTTCATGGAACGAACAACAGTGAGATTGTACCAAAATAAAGTAATTATTTATTCTAATTCAAATTCCTCATCTTTAGTGAAATGATCTTGAAAACCAAAAATTTTTTCCTCGTGCCCTTATATCTGATGAATCAGATGGTACCCTAGATCATCACAAATCTATGGCTTTGTGATTGTTGGATTTTCCATAGCCATGTTCTCTACCACTCTCTCTTAGAACATGATGGTTATATTTGTCTTCCATATCCATATTTTCACTTATGTTCTCCTATGTGGAAACCCAATGATTAGTTTATTTTGGCAACCATTACATTCAATACTTTAGTTTTTAAAGATAATTTTTGGTATTTCTTTTTACGATGTGGGTTTCAATTAAAGAAACATTCAAGTAGAAAACCATTTATAACCCCGACGAATTTTGAGGGAGAAATTCATTTTAAGGGGGGTAGAATGTAATAACCTGATATTTTATATGATATATTCTTTTTAATTTCTTTCATATCATCTGTTGTATGATACACCAAGAATATCTTGTTCTATACACAACACCGTGTTAGCTTGCAGTATACGCAACACTATTCTTAGATGGTGTTACACACAATTTCAAGTTCGTTTGATAATAGTCAATCTACGCAACATTGAGTATATATATATATTCAATGTATAAATGAAAAAATGGTTGGATTATGTAATAACGAAACAACAAAGGAGTCTTGCACTATACACAACCATGACTGGGCTTGCATTACACGCAATCGCGACCTTCTTCGATAGGGTGTGTTGTATGCAATGCCAGGTTTTACTAAACAACGATATGTTATTATAATATTATTATGAACTAGACATTATGAATAGTAATAACTAAATTTGGAATTTTATAACATTATTATTAATCTTACACATTTTCTAGAACATGGTACAAGAACAAAATGAATTTTTCGGGTAAAATAAGTATTTTTCAAAAAATGCAGTTTTGCTGCCTTTTGATGGCACACCCACTTTAAATCTAGTTTTTTGAAAAGTTTATAAGTTCAATTTTACAAAAAAAACTTATTCTCTGGAATAAGGATATATAATTTTACCTTGGATAAAATTTTGATATTATTCTGATAACTTTCATATTTTAAGGATTAGTAATAACACGCTATATTTTAATTAAAAACAAATTTTTTCATCGTAATAACTTATGTGGTTAAATTATAATATTAAATGGTTTAAAAGTATAAATAGAATATATTTTTACCATTTAATATAATTTATGTCATTATCCTTGATTTTACATTGAATTCGTAGGTTAAATAAATTCAATCTTTTACAATGTTTTAAACAAAAACCTGTTTTCTTTCGACAACGAGATTAATTTTAATTTAATTTTTGAAACTTCTATGAATTGAATTTGGAAAAATGGATTACATATTTGGAATCAGTGAGTCCAAATTATATTAATAGAATACATTTTATTTTTGGGCATTATGAATAGTAACTACGGTAAATTTTATTTACCTTAGTTAAAGGTAAATCGGCTAATTAAGGGTAAATATAAGATTATAAAATTACCCTAACACCTGTCAAAATCCTATTGGATGACTAAAATTCGACCCATATCACCTAAGGGTCGGATTAAAATAATTTAATGGACTTTTGTCCATGAAAATAACTTAATTAATATTAAATCCAAAGAAAGTGACAACATGTCACTCTCTTAAATATTATAAGTATAATAATTTTAATTTAGTGATAAATATCATAAAATGTAGAACATGAATAGTCTCCAGAAATCTAATTAAATTTTCTACATCATTATAATTTATTTATAATTTTTAGGTATTATATAATTGTCATTAATGGTGATACATTAATGATGCAGAAATTATTTATTAAGTGAAAAATCAGTAATATAGTTTTTATTGAAATAATAATACCCATTAAAAGGCCCAAAAACAAGAACAAAACATATTGTTAGTGTATATATATACCATTATCCTCCAATGACTTTATATATAACCGTTTGGAGTCTTATAAAAGTGATTATGACACTTATATTATTTTATTTTAAATGATTCCAAAGTTTTCACCTTCATAATTTAATAAATATAACAATTTAAATATTGTGATTTTAAGATGATAAATTCGAGTAAAATTATTACTGTGAAAGTTAATAGATTTATCTTTATCATAGGATTTTATTGTTAATTGTTATGCATCAAATAAGTATGTTAAATAATTATACAAAAATGTTGTAGTAATTATTTTATTAAGAGATAAACCAAATAAATGGTTTTAAAAATAAAAAATAAATATTATATGAACTATTTAATGTTCTCCACTAATTTACTAGATACATATGGAGTTTTATGAATCTATTAAAGCTTTTAGTTTGAACATATCTTATTTATATATTTTATTTCAATTCATATAAATGAATAGTGTCAAAATTGACACTATTGTTATTTTATAAAAATAACATATTATAAAATTGTTTAAAAATCAAAAAAATATTTAAAAATTATAAATATAAAATTATATGGTCTATAATGTTATAAATTATCCAATTATGGACAATTAAAAAAAATATGTAATTTTTTGTTATAATTTTAAATTTAGAGTGTTATTACCACAAATAAAATAAAATTGATTAAGTAAGGATAAATCAAGTTGCTAATGTTTAAAATAATTTCCTAACATGTCTAAATTTTATTTGTTGATTTTATTACAACCCTATCTCATCTTATATTCGTATATGAGTCATTTTTGGAGTTTTTTAATTGGGGTTATATTTATTATAAATTAATATTTTTAAGAATTCCAAAGGTGCCCCTCTCCTCCCTTATAAAAGGGCACCTCCTCTCTCTCTTCCTCATACAACATTTAGACTTCAAACACAGCCAAACCTAGAAAAATTCTTTTTTCCACTTCCCTAGAAACATACTAGAGGTCTTGGTCTTGTTCAAAGACCAATTTTAGTGCCCTAAGTGGAGGTCTCAAAGAGGTGCTTCAAAGAAGAGGTAATGTCCATTTCCGATTCTTTGAACTTTATTTCTTCAAACACATCTTTTTTTAGTTGTTTCATTATGAGGTAATAACATCAGTATCAATAATATACTGATATGTTATTATAAGTATGAAACAACAATATTTCACCCTCTATCCATCCAATGGATAACGAAATCACCGTGCTTGCATACGTACGGAATACCGTCTCCACGCCGTGGTGTAATCTATTTTCCACCACCACCTTACTTGGATGGGTATAAGGGTGAATGTAATGAATATAGATGATTATTGTGAAGTTATATTGATTATATAATATTATACATACACTTTAATATAATTCCACTTTCTTGGGAATGATATCATCACTCGTGGGTATGTACGGACTACCGTCTCCACGACACGATGAGATTCGCTCTCCATGTTAACCATTCATGAATGATTATAAAGTATATATAATGAATAATATTTAAATATATGACATAATAATGATACTGGATTTATGTATATATATATATGTACGTCATTTACTTAATTCCATTCAATTCAAAAGGGAAACGAAAACAGCGTTCATGTGTACGTACGGCCTACCGTCTCCATGAATGGTGTATTTCATTCCTTTTATCGATCGATAATATATATATATGTATATGATGAATATATATTATATATAAATCATGTTTTACATTATGGAATTATGTAAATCCGGATATAAGTAATAATATCAAGAACGACAAGTCGAAACACATACGATAAATAAAATGATTTTACCCAAAACGCTGCTTTAACATGACATTTAGAAAAGAACGGGTGATATAAAGTCATAAGTGAAACATATAAGATATCATAAAAATGAATATGATTATGTAATAAGTCAATGACATTATTTAAATAATTATACAGGAGGTTCGGATACGTACGAAGCATATCAGACCTAAGGTAAGGGATGATTGTGCAAATCTCATTTTTATCCGAGATTGCTTATTCATAAGTATTTACTGGGGTTATTGATATCATTCATGTCCATGTTTTATAAAATTGTATTAATGTATGTTTAAAGTACTTCTTAACCATTTTACTTTTACCCCATGGTATGGAAGGAATCTTTCTTTTATTTACCCTACAAGGTACTTTTTGACTTTTCTGACAAAAGTATGAGGAGAATGTTATTTTTAACTTATACGGCGTGAACGGAATTTTACGGTTTCATAACGCCTTATTTTCAAGAAGATTACCCTATAATATTTCATGATTGTTTTCAAAAAAACCATTTTCTTTTAAAATTGCATGGAATTATGTGAAAAGAAAATGATTTTAAAGAAGAAAGGTTATTTTCCTCATTAATTCATTTCAAGTGTTTTGCGAAAACTATTTTCCATCTAAGATGACATTATTTCATATGTGTATGTTTCAAGTAATATGTCTCTATGATTTAAATGGTTTCAATTTTCTTATGATGAAATGATATCAAACTTTTATGGATTATGTTATGATGGCATGATGTTTAAGAATCTCATTTTATTACATGGGTTATGCTATGATGTATGATTTATGATTTTGTGGCACACGAAAGAATGATTTCATTATGAGATGGGTGGGACCTATATCTCCCTCCAATGCATTGGGTAAAGATTTTATATCTCATGATATAGACATGGCTGGAATGGTAAGTTAATCTGGTTCAGTGTTACAGGACTGAAACGAGGAGTGAACTCGATTCAGAGTGGGACCTTGTCCACTAAGATTGTCTTGGTAGCAATGCCTTAGCTACTATGGAAATCATTACATGTGCTTAATGGATGCCACAATTACATGTTTTATTCCCATGCTATTTTATTATGTTTTATGTTCCATTATTATATATGCCTTATGTACTTCCATGTTTTATGTCATTGCACAATATTTTGATGTTTAAACATTATGATCATATTTTTAAGTTCAAATGTATATGGTATGTTTTATTTTATCCATGCTTACCCTTACTGAGAATTTGAGCTCACCCTTTTTATGTTTTACTTTCCCCCAGGATCAAAAGAAAGGTATTAGGTAAGGAAACAAAAAGTGGAAGATCTTTATGGGAGATGTTGAAGATCATTCACCACGATCAGAAGATTACGTTCCCAGTTTCCAAAGACACTAAGCTATTATGGTCCTTGTTTGTCTATTTTTGTTATATATTAAGTATTCTGCAAAAGTAATGTAATGTCCTTGTATGTCAATCTTCGGGTCTCTACAGTGAAACCCATAGTTAAGCCTAATTAATTCCATAATGATTTAACCTTAAACTCCTCCAAAATATGTATTCCTAAATCAAAACCCAGAAATGTCACATCCAAGATTTTTTAGAGGTATTTTTTATTTATTTATGGTTTTGTATTTATTAGATGGGTTTGTCATGAGTTTCAAGAGAAAAAATGATTTTCTTGTACTCGGTATCAGGTGGCACATCGTTGGATCCAACTTAGTGGAAATTGTGTACCATCTTATAGGAAATCATTTTCCCTCATTTCTCTTACATGGTCAGGAACATATGCTTGGAACAAGGTTTGGAAATTTGTGTCGGCTAAATGTGTGGAATGTTCCTCTTGGGAAATGAGGGATGCACATTTGTTGTGTAGTTAGGAAAAAATGTGTGGGGTAACTGGGATACTTTTCTAGGTCATTGAAAATGGGAAATTTAGAATTTTTTCCTCTTTATATTTATCCCTAAATCACCTATTATCCGATCATTATGGGATTTTCTGTCCAAGAATCTCCCTCTACACCTTCTTGTTCATATTTATTATTAATCCTTTTGTTGTTTCAACCATTGATCTTCTTGGAAACATGACGTAAGTGTCATTCATATTGATTTATTCCTTCTTCTAGGGTTTCTATTCTTTAATTCATGTGTTTTTCTTTTCCAACATACTATTTGATCAAATGTTGGGTCTATCATGTGTTTTTGGGTGAAATCGTAATCTTTTTCATTTATCTTTCCATAAAATTGTATTGATATTGTGTGGTTGTGGTTTTCAATAGGATTACAAAGGTTTCAAAGATTGAGGTAGGTGGTTCTATGATATTACTTTATTTGAAGATTTTAGATATCTTATTTGGTTGTTTAAATATATCATATGAATATATTTTTTGATTTGAAATTTTATTTTACAAAGATTTTACATTCCCATGTAATAAATGTTGTTTTTATAAGGAAAATGGTATTGTATGGAATTTGATTCTTTATCGTGTTACATAAAAGTGTTTAAATATTGCTGTGAAATGTGATAAATGTGGTTTCAAATTGATTTTATGGGGACAATGTGTTGAAAGATAGTTTGGAAAAATAAATGTATTTTTTGAATGATGGATTCTTTTTGTACAACATAATTGTTTTTTCAAATTGTGAAAGTGATGTAAAGTATGTTATAAAATGGTTTACTTATGAGAATTAATTTGAAAAGTGATTCAGACATATAAATGGATTAATTTCATTTTTACTCATAATGTTGTGTTTTCAAATGGGTTTCTTGAACTATTCATGTTATGTGAAATTTATATCCAAGTATTTTGGTTTTGCGTGAGAAAAATTAGGTTGTTTTGTTTATATAAAATGGTGCGTACCATGTTATTTTTTATCTTTAGATCAATGTGAATGGTGAAATTGGTGGTTTCTTAATATTATTATGATGCTTGGGATTTTCATATTAATGCGATGACATATATGAACTACGAAATGGTATTTCGAAACAAAGGAAATCTTAGATATCCAGGTTCAAGATTTAGCACTAGAACATTAGTTGATTTGGAAGGGAAGATGATTTAATTTTTTTAGTAGGATTGATGCCAAAAACTCTAAATAACATATGATGTGATTAGTGAGGACTATAAATTTGTATGGGTTTACCTCTAGTGCATCATTCTACAACTAGAATATAAGCCTTTAATATAACTAAAAATGGCCTTTATTATCACTATAGAACAACTGAATACTGGAGACATATCAAAATCCTGGGAATTTTTTCAGTGCTTATAGATGAACTGATAAAGGATACATTAATCAGTTCTTTTTAAAGTACTGATAAAAGGGAATACTATAGTGTGATGAAACAGAACATTATAACATCAGTACAATGTGCTTTAATAACACACTACTGCACCCAAAACACCATAAAATAATAAAAATAAAGTATGAATAAATAATTTAAATGAAGATAAAACAATCTAAGATCATTTACTCAGTTTTTGAAATGTGATTCTCATTTTAAAATAAAATAATACTTATATATTCAAAAAACACACTTTGAATCATACCGATCACACCAAGAATCATGTTCAGGCGAGGTTGATTAATATACATATTAAATGAATTATGGATCATTTTCCTAATATATCAAATCAATCTGATTGAGTTTTCTTAGTTTTGAGTACATTTCATAACTATTTTATAAAATGTCATTTTAAACCGAAAACATGCACTTTGACTCATATTGGTCACATCATTTGTCATTTTTATGTGATACTGATTCATACATGTCACAAATGACTTGGTAATCATTCTAATAGATAATAAAGTCAATCTGATCATGTTTTCTTTGTTTTTAGTGAGTGATAGATTTTGAACTAAAATGATTATTTTAAACTAATAAAGGAGCCATTGATCCATAACAGAAAAACCTTGTATCAAATTGAGTTATAGCTGCTTCTTACATGTAGAAAATTACTAATAGATAAATTTTTCCCATATTACCCAAATAATCTGATTGTGTTTTCTATGTTTTGAGTAGGTAAGTTCCCCTTTTTAATAGAATTATTTCCAATTTTAAATAAAAAGGCACACTTTGGGTCATATTAGTAACAAAATGCATCATATTGAGGTAAGTATAATTATTTCACATCCCAAATAGCTTATTGATCATTTTTAAACGGTATAAAAACAATAAAAATCAATTTAGTCGATTTTGAGTATGTCATTTTTCTTTTTAACTAAAATGTCATTTTAAATTGAAAACATGAACATTTACTCATCCTGATCACAGTAGGTACCAGTTTGATGTTATCCAAGTTCATACAAGTCAAAAATGAATAATGATCCTAATTTTGAAATTATGAAGAATATCAAAGTGTTTTTCCTCAATTTTTATTTATTGATATTTTTGAACTAATGTATCGATACGAAACTAATTACGGAATTATAGAGCCATATCAGTCACATAATGTATTAGATTAAGGTGAATCTAATTCTAATAAGTCAAAAAATAACTATGGATTTTTTACCTAAAGTATCAAAACATTATAAATAAATTTTCATAGTTTTTAGGTGTTTGGTTGTACATTTTATTAAAATTAAATTTATTTTAAAAAAATGAATTTTGAGTCATATCAGTCGTACCTTGTGTTGGATTTATGTATGACTAATTACAACACATATAAAATTACTTATGGATCATTTTACCAATATATCAAAACAATCCAATTTTTTCCTCGTTTTTGGCTATGTTTCTTGTTTATTTTTACTAAAATGTAATTTTAAAATATTGGAACATAATTTGAAACATACTGATCACAATGGGTATCAGTTTGACCAAATATTTATTAATATGTGTTATGAATGAAATATTATTCAATTTCCTAAATTATCTAGAAAATTAGAGAATGTTTTCTTCATTGAGTGCTATTTTTTAAACTAAAATGTCTATTTTAATCTAATAATGGACAAATTAGGTCATAAAGGTCACACAATGTGTCAAATTGAGGTGCAGCTGATTCCTACACATCAAAAATGACTTATGAATCATTTCACTATTTTTTAAAAATAATTGGAATATGTTTCCATAGTTTTTAGTATATCATTTTTCCTTTTAACTAAAATTCATGTCAATTTTAAATGAAATGAAGAACACAGAATCATACCTGTCACTCCATGTGTATAATTGAGGTGTGGTTGATTATTAAATGTCCTAAAGTCTCAAAAAAAATTAATTTCATTGTAACCATGTTTTCAGTTTCATTCAATAAGTAACTGCCAACACTGCATATTGACTCGGTATTCATAACTAAAAATTGTTTCTCTTTGATGAAATTTAGAAGAGTATAAGAAGCTCATGTGCCCGTTATATAATGAAAATTCACAAAATTGGAAGCATTATCTTCCTCTACCATCATGTCCTTAAATAATAAGATGTTTTTTGTCTACTAACATCCAATAATTATTTGTGTTGGTAGTTCGACAATAAAAACCAATGAATATGAAAAAATGGTTACAATGGTAGAAAAAATCAGTTTATATATTTTTATCTTGTTACATATAGTTGAAAAAATCATTTGTAATCCCAAAACATCTATAAAAATACTAAACAAGTATCAGGTAAAATTTATAAGGAAACTAGCATAAATTTTTTATATAAAATGATGAAAAGATTAATTAAATATATCATAGAATTAACCATTTCATAATGGTTGTATTTATTATTGATTCATTTCCTTGTTGCTTTTATCATAATTGTATGCTCAAATTTCAATATACTACAAGCAATAAAAGCTTCGAAAAACCCACCCCAACTCAAATAAAAGAATTTATATGTATAGGAACACAATTTTTAAATGACTGATATAAAAAAAAATAAACAATGAACTTGAAAAAAAAATTAAATATATGGATATTGATTTTTATTTAGAAACATTTTGAGCATAGAGATATGACATTAGAAAAGTAATAATGATGGTAAAATATGAAAATATATCTCACCCAAAATCAATTAATGAGTGGGGGAGATGATTGGAAAATAAGATACATTGGATTGATGCTTTGAATCGTCTGACAGAATGTAGAATATCATATTGGGTTCATAAAATATTCATTTTCTACAATATATAAATAAATACACATATGATATCCATTATCAAAGGAGAATTACTCCCATTTTAGAGAATTACAAGGATGGTAATCAGATATTTCTAAGGGTGTAAGATAAGTGAAATGTTACAGAATGTCTGTTTTTATATGTATTAATATAAAATATAAATATTTTTTATTAGAAGTGAGATACAATAATTAAATTAATTTTTTAAAACTGTTAATGAGTGGGTTATCATTTCAATGATGTAAATATTTTTATCAACTATAATAAATACATGCAAAGATTAAATCAATGAATAAATTATTATTGGTTGTCAGAATGTATCGGTGAAAACTCAAAGGAGTTAGAATCTACAAAAACCATCATTTTTTAACATGAAGAGATTATATTATTTGGAGATGCTGATATGGATGACTATGGGATCAAGTTTATGCTTGGGTATCTTGATCCGAATAAGAATAATGTGACCTGAGGAAATTTATTCAAATAATAACAATGAAGGGTTCTTGTAGATCAATTTTTTAAATATATTGTTCCTAAAAATGTCCATTACATTCAAAATATAGTAACTTTTATGCTACTTTTCTGTCCAAATTATGCAAAACTCTTAACATAATTTTTCATGGTTGAATATTGTAATGAGAAACTTATTAATTCCTTGTAATTGAGATGGTAACATTTATGGGGAATCATTTTACAACTATAATACATTTAAAAATGGATTTATAATTTTGTTATTAAACCATATAATTCAATAGAACTAATAATCTATAGGTAACATAGAATTTCATTAAATTATTCAATACAAACTAATAAAGTAGACTGGAAGTGGAATTTTAAATGTGTGGTGATTTTATCCTTGAGAAATAATGTTTACTTCAACATAATAGATTCTATTAAAACATATATATTAACTTTTAAAAAATCAATGTTAATATTTTATTTTATCAAAATTATTTAAATCTAGTGGTTTAAGATTTATTATTGATTGATTTAAAATATTCTTAAAATTTATATATAAGAAAACATTTCTCACTTAATAAGTTACATTTCAAATATAATATTAAATTTTAGAATTTTTTTATCAAACCTAAATGATTTATATCATTAAATTCCCTCGGTATTATAATATTCTTCAACACCACATAATTAAAAACTAATTTTATAAAACACCATTATGATGAGGTTTTTTTCTAGAAAATGACTCATTCGAATTGTTTATTTCCTTACAATAGTTCGACAACAAAAATCAAAATATATATTAACATTTTACTCAAAATAAGTTTCTATTGAATAATATAGTCAAAGGATAGTAGAACCCTATCCATCCCTGTAAATTATTTTTATTACATTAAATTAACACTATTTAAATTCAAATCGAAATATCTCATAAATAAAAAAATGAAAACAATATATATTTTCAAGAAGTTGTTAAATAAATAAGAAAAAAAATTAAACATACATAATTTTTTTATCATATGATTTTACAGATTCTTTAGAATCATATAATTGTTACATTTCATAACTGAACCCTTAATATATCCCAAGCCTCATTAAATATATCACAACCATCCTAAATTAATACAATAATTTTACTCCATATTTCATTTTTAAATATCTTAGGAGAAATTTTCTTTAAAAATTCAGTTTATATTTGTTCATATGTGTAACATATTTCATCATCTATATTTTTGGAAACCACGTCTATAATTAACATTAAAATAATAGGAGAAAACCATATATTTATGTTCCTCCTCACTCAACCCTCGAAGTTCCAAATGTTTAATTATAAAATATATGTCCCCAATGATGTCATATATTTCATCATGCAATTGATTTGTAATATAATATTACAAACCAGTAACAAAATAGACTATTATACGGATGAATTTTTCTAAATTTTATTATTTTCTAAGATGTAAATGTCATAGAAAATATGTATTGGGAGCCTATTATACCTCACAACAACATAACCCAATATTTAGATTAATATATTCCAAGTCTTTAGTGAAAATTTTTCCCTGTTAGGATGCACATTATATCGGGGAAGACGATACTTCAATATATCTAAAAATAACAAATTTTGCATTTTTTATTAATATGATAGTTAATCATGACTTGTGGGGATACATGTATGTGATATGATAAGGTTTAGTGGGTAATCAAGGGTAATCATAGACTAAAGGATTTGATGTCTTCTCAAAGGTATGGTTGAATCCTTCTAAGACTTGTGATTATTAAGAATTCATTATGTTCTCGGCTGCTGGAGGACAATGGTTTGTTTGGTTCTATATTTTGTGTACAAATTATATAATAATCATATTTAATGTATTAATCTACTCAACAACTTTGTGGTAATCCTTTATTTAAGGTGACTGTATAATTGAATTAATGCTTCACACTGCTCAACTCAGATGGATTTTTTAGTTATTATAGTCATTTTTAATGTGTTCTTTAATATCATTTCAATAATGCTCTATGCTCTATTAGTTGATTCTTTCCATCTTTACCTGTATATATTTTATCATTATATTATAATGGACATGTTGGCCTGTTTACTTATGTTTATCTTTAGGAATATCATTTTATCCTTGTAATTTAATCTTTTTATCCAGTTCTACTTCATTTTTTCTCATTTCAATCTTTCATAGCATGGTAGATTTTCTTATCTACAGATACGTCACTGCTTCCTCTAGAGGTAAATTTTATTGAAATTAATCAAATTCATATGTGTGAGATATTGTTTTGACGTATTCCAACATGTTTTTTAAATGTCATTGCAACTTCTAGGATGTCAACCCTCCCTCCTAGAAATTACTGAAGTTGTAGGTGTACTTTTAGGGACTGTTTTCTATGCATAGGGTCTCTTCTGAATGTAAGATGTCATTACTGGATAAGAGTGTTTTTTTCTCTCATGTGGCATAAATCACAATGGATTATCATGCTTCTGGGTTGTGAGTCAATGGAAATGAAATATCGACTTGTGCTAGCAGGTCCCTGAGGTCTTTACAGGTTTTTCTATGAACTCAATTTATTCTTGTCATTCAAGACATCTAGATTTTTACCTCCATGATGATGTCTTACATGAATTCATTGTTTTTATGGTTTTCTGGATATATTATCTTGCTTGTGTTGGATAGTGGCTTTTTAACCCTGTTCACTGATCTCCTTTGAGGACTTGATGCTATCCTAGACTTGAAGCCCTGTTTGTTTGATGGTAGGTATTTTGTTTCCACTTTCCTAGGCTGATTTCACCACTGGAATTCCATCTATTTTCTGATTACAAATTTGACAGATTTCTGGCAGTCTATCGATGTCTTCTTGATGATTCAGTTTTGAACATAGCATATGCCTGGCATGGTCGACCAGCTCCTGTACAGCACCCCATGCACCTGTTGAAGAATGGGCAGGCTTCGCATGTAATTCCCTGTATTTTTCATCAGTTTTTTGGGCTGGAAAATATCTAGACAACAACCCATCAATCTATTGATATTCATTTCCTACTATTCTTGGTAGCATAAACAAACATCTTTGTTCGTATGTTTTTAAATTAAGTTCTCATGATGCACTACCGTTTTCAAAAATCACATGATGCACTACTTTGTTTTCAAGTAAAAAACCATGCACTAATTTCTCATTGAAACATTCACTACTTTCTCAAATATGAAAACATGCACTACATACTCAATTGGGAAAACATGAACTACTTTTTCAAACATGCAATACTATCTCATTCCAAACAATGTACAACATCTAGGTTCGTATGTTTTGAAATGTATTGCAGCATGATTTGAATAACATTTTCCACTATTGTCAATTTTTTTAATGTTTTCCACTTTTTATGGCCAGATTCTCTCCATATCATTTAATTCACATGATGGACTACTGTTTTTTTATGTTCTCCAGGTCGATTACTTCTCATGATGCAGTACTGTTTTTTTTTCATTGACAAATGATGCGGATCCTATTGGTGGGATAAATGGGATATGTAAAATCAACCAGCCTTCAATCTTACCTACCATCAAAGGTAGTGGATTACCTATATTTTCACATACTGAACATATCAGTCGAAAAATGAGATACATTGAACATGTTGATTTCTCATTTGTTTCCATCATTCATTGCACAGGTTGTGTAGAATGAAACATGTCAAATTTTTTGAGAATATATGTCATATGTATAATGAAGACGGTTACAAATAGAAGGTACATGTATGTTTACCCCGTATACATGCATGAATGACAACAAAATATTCCCTTTTTTAGTATACTTTTTTTAATGTTGGTGATTTTTCAGAATATATGAAGTCTGTTTACATCCCTATTAACATCACCTATTCCACCTTATGTTGTATGGAATTCTTGAAATATATCATTTTGTCTAATAAATAACCCCTTGAAAAGCTTCTAAAGCATGTATTACATTCTGTTTGACTATCTATTTTTTCAATTCCAACCATTACCCATCCATGGCACATGAAATAGGTCCAATTAGACTGTGTGCATTTTATATTGGATTCCTTTTGTATATGAGTTCGAATCCATTTTCATTTTTTATTTATTCTCCTTTTTCCAATCTTGGTGATTTGAAATCACAATTATAGAAACATTATTAACATAATCTTCTATTGACTATTATGTGTTTATATTCACTTTCATTACATTGAACCAGTTAATGGTGGCTTTATGAATTATATATCTTCCCAATTATGTGGGAAGACAATGTATATGTGTTTTAACTATATATATGTTTTAATAGTTATTGACATAAAACGCCATTTTATATCTTGAGAATGTTGTCAAGGCCCATAGTGGGACATTTATGGATCTCTATGCCTTTGAAACCCCATATGGTGTAACATGGGATTCCAATTTCTTAAGTCAGGTGCATACTCACGAGACTGATTGGTAAAAAAGAGAAGAGCTTGAATATTTGGGTTTTCATTTTATTTGTTTTTCAAATACTTCAATCTTATGATTTTTTAGAAGTCTATTTCTTAAGGTCCCCTTCTCTCTGGAAGCAGGTGAAACCAAGGGGGGTCTCAATATTTTTCATAGAATAAGGGATACTGGTAACTATTACTATATTGTAGAATGTCCACCTTTGATTTAAAATACTATATGGGGAGAGGATGCAAATATTGTATTCCTTGAGTGGGTGATATATATGACACTCTACCTACACTACTTTGATTTTAAGTAAAAAACCATGCACTACATTCTCATTGAAACATTCCATGCTTTCTCAATTAGGAAAACATGCACTACTTACTCAAGTGGGAAAATATGCACTACTTTTTCAAACATGCCATACTATATCATTCAAAACAAAGTACAACATCCAGGTTCATATGTTTTGAAATGTATTGCATCATGTTTTTAATAACATTTTCCACTTTTGTCAATGTTTTTTATGTTTTCCACTTTTTTATGGCCAGATTCTCTCCCTGTCATTTAATTCACATGATGCACTGCTGTTTTTTTATGTTCTCCAGGTCGATTACTTCTCATGATGCAGTACTGTTTTTTTTCATTAAAAAATGATGTTCATCCTATTGGTGGAATAAATTGGCTATGTAAAATCAACCATCCTTTGATCTTACCAGCCATCACAGGTAGTGTATTACCTATATTTTCACATGTTGATCAAATCAGTCGAAAAATAAGATACATTGAACATGTTGATTTCTCATATATTTTCCATCATTCATTGCACAAGTTGTGTTGAACAAAACCTGGCAATATTTTTAGAAGATATGTTATATGTAAAATGAAGAAGGTTAAAAATAGAAGATACATGTATGTTTACTCTTTATACATGCTTGCATGACAAAAAAATATGCCCTTTTTTAGTATACAAACTAATTTTGTATGGAATTCTTGAAATATATTATTTTTTCTAATAAATAACTCCTTGAACAAATTCTAAAGCATGTATTACTTTCCCTTTGATTGTCTATTTTTTCAATAACAACCATTACTCACCCATGGAATATGAAAGAGGTCTAATTAGAATGTTAGATGCAGGAACTGTGAAATGAGTAATATATTTTTCCAATTCATAATAACTTGGAACTACCAATGCTGTCGAACCTGGGGAAGCAGTAGTAGGGTTTCACAGGTCAACATAACTAGGAACAATCATTACTGGAGGAATAAATAAGCCAAAATCAAAACACACATAATCAAAAACATAAGCAAGCAAAAAAATGGAACTTCCTGGGAACCTGAAATATAACATTATCCCCTTTTCCGGAATTGAATACATCTATAGTGGATAGTGACAAAAAATCCCTCACCATATCCATGTCCTAATAACCAAAATGACAAATAGGCTTCATACAAATAGGCTCCATCCTCATAATTTATGATCCACTAATGGAATATTAGACAAGGTTTTAGTTCCTAAATCCACATTAGACATAGTAGAATTGGTTCCCTGTACAGTATAAATTATCTAAGAAAAATACTTAATACAATATACTAAACTTGAATAATGATGTCTCATCAGAGAAATGATCATATCAATAATGGGTTTTGAAATATAGGACACCAGATCCTGTGATTTCTTTACCCAAGACATGAATTTTTAAATAAATCAAATTACTCAGATTCTATGATTATTTTTCTGTATAATATCCAAAGAACATATACTTAAATATCTTAATTCTTCATAGATAGTTCCTTTATATTATTAATATGATCTGTTAACATTATATAACAATGTTTGTTTTTTTAGGTTCATTGGAAGGATTATGAGGCACTCGAATAGGCATCTAGTGCCTGATTTTCAAGGGTGGTTAATTAACCTTTCTGGCATTCTGGGAGTAGACATTCTTGTTCTGTTTTTAGTGTTTAATTAACCATTATAGAATTTTCATTATACCTTCTTCCACAAATCTCCACAGAATGTGTGATGTATTATCTTCCCATTTTTCTTCATTTGGTTATTCATTTTAAAAATCCATTAGTATATCAAAAATTATAATCTATAGAGTATGTTTTGGTTATTTCTATTCTTTAAACTATATATTTTCACATGAATATTTCATATCTTGCACATGCATATTACAATCATCTTTGAAAATATAGCCCTTTTAACTTTTATCAATATCCTAATTAAAATAGAATGTTATTTGATACAGTTTCTTTACATAAAATGTATTCTAGCACCCTCAATCCTTCAACGCATTATTTTGGATTGGTTCTACTCATTGAAAACATTTTCTATTGGAGTGTTTAGGGAAAGGTTTCTTCTTTTGACAACAAAATTTATGAAGTTATCCTTTTCTAATCTCCCATGGTAAGTATAGTGAATAAATTTTACACATTTGATGGACTGTCACATTTGTTTTGTTTTTTTGGTAAACATGTCATATGTTCATCCAATTGATGAATATGGGCATAAAGACATTATTTTTTACAGTTTTTTTATAAATTTACTCTTCTAATATATAAATTTCCAATTCTATTGCTATGAAATGTATTTATCCCATTCATCTTGTGTGCTTTATCAAATGAATTATCATCCGTCTTCTTTATAAATGAATTTCTCATTGTTGTTTTGACATGTCTATTTGATATATCTACATACTGATTTCATTCACTTTGTTTATGCCTTTTTCGTGAAAGATTCAACTTATAAATCATATTTTTTGAATAAATAGATTCCTTGATAATGTTACCTCACTAAAATCTTGATTCTATGATGTAGATTTCTGTTTTTATCATTTATTTAAATGTTTTTGTTATAGAGGTGTGCATGAATATGTGTGATGGGTCATGGTTTTTGGATTGTTGGGAGTGGGAAATTGCAACCAGATGCCACAATTTTGTGATTTTCTATATATTTGACTTTACAGCTACCGAGGCCGGTGGAGGTTTTTGTTAGGCCTGCGATGCTGATAGGGAAGAGCAGGGGAGAGTGGTATGAGTATAGGGGGCTGACGGAGCTGATTTCTATGTAGTTAAAATTCATGTTTATTATTAATATTTAAATATTGTATTGTCTTTTTAAAAGTATGCGTTGAAGCATTTTTTTCGGATATATAACAGGAGAATTGTGTTGTATCTAGGTTAAATAGTAGCTATATTTTCATGAACTGTCTTTAATTTTATCTTGAATATTTATATATCCATATGTTAAAAAAATGAAATAATTAACAATTCCCAGGATTCTTTGATTCTGTTCAGATCTACTTAATGCGTCAAGATAATCGAGAACACCTCTATACTATTTTTGGTCGAAATAAGGTACTGTTTCTTTTTCACATCCACAATTGTCAAGGTCATGTTACTTATGTCGTACCTCAAAGGAGGATACAGTGGCCGTATTGATACCCTGACCAACATTTATATGATGGTGACGGTGTACTCTCATGTAATTGAACATGCTGGATTTTTTTACAGTCATTTGTCAAGGCTATATTTTCACAAGTAGGTCTAATTTGTATAAAGTATTACTTATCTACATACTCATCTTTACTTCCATGTAAGTTGTCGTGCAATTTTGTTCATTCTTTAGATTACTGTTTTCAATATTTTCATCCAGTTATATGTATTCTATTTTACTATAACATAATATGTCATTCAATCTAATTAATTATTCCATGTTTTGTTTTTTACATTACAATGAACTCAATTACAACGTTATTTATTATTTTTAACATAATTACAAATGTCAATGTCAATATTCTTTTCATTCATTTAAATAAAATTTCAATACTGAATATAATTTCTTATTTCTTATAGATTCTTCTTCACCATTTAAATTGTATCCAAAATGTTATTCTACATTCATAATAAAGTTATCATATTTTGTTCAATTGTATTCTAATAATAAGAATCATAATATTGTGATTTCAAATAATTCAATATTCATTTTCATTAGTAACATTGAAATGTAGTATTTTTCTTAAAAAAAATCATTGAACCATGTCACCTTGCGAATTCATAACCAATGAATTTTGTTATATCACCATGCAAATGCACGGGCGAGTACTAGTTACTCCCATTTTAGAGAATTACAAGGATTGTAATCAGATATTTCTAAGGGTGTAAGAAAAGTGAAATGTTACAGAATGTCTGTTTTTATATGTACTAATATAAAACATAAATATTTTTTATTAGAAGTGAGATAAAATAATTAAATTAATTTTTTAAAACTATTAATGAGTGGGTTATCATTTCAATGATGGAAATATTTTTATCAACTATAATAAATACATGCAAATATTAAATCAATGAATAAATTATTATTGGTGGTCAGAATGTATCGGTGAAAACTCAAAGGAGTTAGAATCTACAAAAACCATCATTTTTTTACATGAAGAGATTATATTATTTGGAGATGCTGATATGGATGACTATGGGATCATGTTTATGCTTGGGTATCTTGATCCGAATAAGAATAATGTGACCTGAGGAAATTTATTCGAATAATAACAATGAAGGGTTCTTGTAGATCAATTTTTTAAATATATTGTTCCAAGAAATGTCCATTACATTCAAAATATAGTAACTTTTTTGCTACTTTTCTGTCCAAATTATGTAAAACTCTTAACGTAATTTTTCATGGTTTAATATTGTAATGAGAAACTTATTAATTCCCTGTAATTGAGATGGTAACATTTATGGGGAATCATATTACAACTATAATACATTTAAAAATGGATTTATAATTTTGTTAGTAAACCATATAATTCAATAGAACTAATAATCTATAGGTAACATAGAATGTCATTAAATTATTCAATAAAAACTAAAAAAGTAGACTGGAAGTGGAATTTTAAATGTGTGGTGATTTTATCCTTGAGAAATAATGTTTACTTCATCATAATAGATTCTATTAAAACATATAGATTAACTTTTAAAAAATCAATGTTAATATTTTATTTTATCAAAATTATTTTAATCTAGTGGTTTAATATTTATTATTGATTGATTTAAAATATTATTAAAATTTATATATAAGAAAAAATTTCTCACTTAATAAGTTACATTTCAAATATAATATTAAATTTTAGAAATTTTTTATCAATCCTAAATGATTTATATCATTAAATTCCATCAATATTATACTATTCTTCAACACCTCATAATTAAAAACTAATTTTATAAAACACCATTATGATGAGGTTTTTTTCTAGAAAATGACTCATTCGAATTGTTTATTTCCTTACAATATTTTGACAACAAAAATCAAAATATATATTAACATTTTACTCAAAATAAGTTTCTATTGAATAATATAGTCAAAGGATAGTAGAACCCTATCCATCCCTGAACATTATTTTTATTACATTAAATTAACACTATTTAAATTCAAATTGAAATATCTCATAAATAAAAAAATGAAAACAATATATATTTTCAAGAAGTTGTTAAATAAATAAGAAAAAAAATTAAACATACATAATTTTTTATCATATGATTTTACAGATTCCTTAGAATCATATAATTTTTACATTTCATAACTGAACCCTTAATATATCCCAAGCCTCATTAAATATTTCACAACCATCCTAAATAAATCCACTAATTTTACTCCATATTTCATTTTTAAATATCTTAGTAGAAATTTTCGTTAAAAATTCAGTTTATATTTGTTCCTATGTGTAACATATTTCATCATCTATATTTTTGGAAACCACGTCTATAATTAACATTAAGATAATAGGGGAAAACTATATATTTATGTTCCTCCTTACTCAACCCTCGAAGTTCCGAATGTTTAATTATAAAATATATGTCCCCAATGATGTCATATATTTCATCATGCAATTGATTTGTAATATAATATTACAAAACCAGTAACAAAATAGACTATTATACAGATGAATTTTTCCAAATTGTATTATTTTCTAAGATGTATATGTCATTGAAAATATGTATTGGGATCCTATTATACCTCACAACAACATAACCCAATATTTAGATTAATATATTCCAAGTCTTTAGTGCAAATGTTTCCCTATTAGGATGCACATTATATCGAGGAAGACGATACTTCAATATATCTAAAAACAACAAATTTTGCATTTTTTATTAATATGATAGTTAATCTTGAATTGTGGGGATACATCTATGTGATATGATAAGGTTTTGTGGGCAATCAAGGGTAATCATAGATATCAAATACCTTGAATTTCGTTCCAGTCGTGGTACTGTTCGACCCTTAAATCACTCAATACATGGATTCCAGACTTGGAATATTTGGAGCCTTTATTATATCTTGGATCTAAAGATGGATTTGATTACAAGGAGAATTAGAAATATGTCACTTCCATAGGGATCATTGGATATCGCGAAATGGTTTGTGATGGTAAGGGTTCCTAATATAGATCATGATACTTTTATTAGTGATTTAAAAAAAGAGCTGATGATGATACCTTTTATCATTCATATGTTAGTATGCGCTGGAAAAATATATCATTACCAGCACATTTTTGTGTTGATAATGATAGAGATTTATCAGCGATAATAAAGCACTAAAGTAATCGACCTTTATCAATGATGGTGTTTTAGAGATGACAATTTTTTATTTTATCAACGAATTTTTAGTGCTGATAAATCATTTTTTTATCAGTTCTATTAATGGGATAATAAATAATTATAGTAATTTTTTAAATAAAAATTAAAAAAGTATAATTATTATATATAATTATAAAACATATAATAAACAAAATTATAAAAATTAAATTTTATAATTATTTAAAAAAAATTATATCATTGTATATATTTATATTATTATATATACATAAAATAGTGAAATTATTAACAATTTAAATAACTTTATTATAATTTTATAATTATTTATTTATATTTGTTCTATTAATTTTTTTACAAAATATTATTAAATTATTTAGAAATTAAAATTTATAAAAACTGTAGATATACAATTAAAAATATTTTAATTTATATATATTACTTTAGAAATGTATTTATAACATTATTGAGGAATATTTAATCTTAATTTCATGCATGTTAAAAATATATAAAATTTATTGATCAAAAATGAGTACAATAATGAAAATTTTAATAAGTTTCATAAATATAATCCATAAAAATGCATATATATTTAATTAACTATGAATACATAATGAAAATATTTAAAAATTGATAATTATTATATATAAAATAAATATTATTAATTGATTAAATTATTAATTAATATTAGTGCTTGTGCTTATATATATAAAAATTAATTAATTATTAATATACGAAATCAACATAATATGTTTGATATTTTATATAAATTTTAAAATAAAATGACATTCATCTACGATAATTACTAAATGCAACTACTTAGTATTTTTAATTCATAATAATTTTTAATTATACACCATTAATCATTAAGTATATGAAAATTTATAATTTAATGAACATAAATATTTTGTAATATATAAATCATATTTATATTCATTAATATATATATATATATATCTATGATATACTATTTATTATCAATTTCAATAATTGTCTAATTAATAAACTTTTCAATATTTTTCTTAAATTACTTATGATAAATTTAATTAGTTCCATTTCCATTTTTCAAATTTCTGTATATTTGATATAATCTATTTATTAGTATTTAAAATTTATATATATTTTAATCAATATAATAATTTTTTTTCAATAAATATTTAATTGATTAAATATATAGTATTTTTTTAATAAACTAAATTTTTTCATTTTCTTTTTATAATTATTTAATTGTATTTATTTAGACGTTTATCAGTTCTAAAAAAGTGCTCATAAAGGGTATCCGTTATCAAATCTAAAAAAACTCATAAAGGGTTATATTTTTCCTTGCATTCTTAACACTCATAAAGATTCCGTTTATCAATGATTTTATCTAGCATGGATAAATACTAAGACTTTTAAATTTTATTTTTGTAGTAGTGTTTCTGGGAAAGCCATTATAGTTTGCTTATCATATGAATACCATTGTACCGTGGGATACATTCCCCTGTAGAGGCTTGTGCAAGAGGATGATGTGGGTTTTATTGTAGGAATTTTATTACTGAGGTACGAGGTTCATTGGGTCCCACATATGCCATCTACCTATAAGAATTCACAATGGTGATCTCTTGTTACAAGTTTCTTATGTGATGTGGTGCCAACCATCGATATATTGTGGACCTTTTATATGTTTCATTTCAAATAATGACTCTTCTGTGAAATGATTTTCCATAAAGTTGTTTTCTTGAAAATAAATTCAATGAATTGTTCCCAGAAAATGAGTTCAATGTTTTTATAAAAATGTGCATTTTTATTTATCTTCTAATTTTATAGAATGGATGCTTTATTTTTTGAGTCATCCTACTATGATTTCGATCAAATCCTATATACGTAATTGGATGTATACATACTTGGTTATGTGTGACCCATGAAATGGAAACATGTTTCATGGTGGGGATAATGGATTAGGATTCTATTGTTCTAATTCTTATATGTGTTAGTGGTGGGGGCTGAAGGGTGATGGCCCTCTGGTTACATGGTGGTTTTTGGGATTTTTATTTTGTCCCTTATATTGTGGTATTTTGTATTTTTGGTAAAGTTTTAAGACATTAAATTGTGAAATTATTGTATCTATTTTTGTTAAAATTATCAGTTATGTGATGATTTATTCTCTTGGTATGTTTATTGTTATATTTATAGCTAAAATCAGTCTCATTGTTAATTTTTGATACCAAGGCACATGTTTTTTGACAACAGGGACTGGTAAAGCCGTTTAGGCCTTATCCTGGATTAGGTTGGATGGCATCTGGGCTAGGTTTATGAAAACATGGTATCAAATACAAATTCTCTTTTTGATTGGTTTATGATATTTTTCAGGAGTATAGATATACTAGATCTAGTTTTTTCGGGTCATGAGGCTTTGGTTGGGTGTGGCCTATTTTTCCAGCACATCTTGTGATAGATCATTAGTCTCCTTGGTATTTTTGGATATGTTGTTTGACTTCTCCCCAAGGTGAGTCATACAGGATGAATAATTTATATGGGCACTTGGTGGAGGTGGAGTGGTTTGGATTCACTTGTTATTGAGTTGGATATAGTTTTATATTTATAGAAGTGTTTAATAATTTTTTTGTGTCTAAAATGATTATGAGTTCTATGTTGGTAGTTTTATTTATGGTATCTTCTATGTGGCTATTTCTTGTTGTAGAAAAATTCCTCTTTCCGGCCTCTTATGCAGCCACATGACGTGGCCAAAGAGAGTTACCCCTCAAAAATTGATCAGGGATGAAAAAAATACAATCTTAATGTTGTCCAATAATTGGGTCAGGGATAGGGATCTATACCTTCTCATGTTAGATAATATTAACTATGTCCTAGTTAGAAAAAATATCATGATATTTCTAAGAACATGATTCCTTCATTATGGTGTATTACATAAACAAAATATTCATTAGAGTGTGTTGGGATGATAGAAAGGATGTTTTAGTTTCATGAAACTCATTAAGAGGTTATGGTCTATTGTGATTCATTCATGTTTGATTGTCTCAATTAGAAGTGGTTGAGTTAGTCGTGAAAGGGTGAAACAATGAGAAGATGAGTTGGAAGGATTTCATGTTTTATTCAATTAGCAACATTTTACTGATATTTTTTAATTCATCAAGTATTGTGTTTTTTGGATCATCACATAGGAGATAGGACTATAATGAAATATGATAACCACTTTTAGGAGTTATTTAGTTCCAACATGGGGTGGTTCCAATGAGATGTTAATGACTCAAGAGATCACGATGGATGCGCGATCAGAAAACCGATGATAGATTATATTTTTAAAACGGAAAACCTATGTTGAGTTGATTGATCATGCCATGGTGGTAAAAACTGATCATATATGAAATTATGATTTCTATAGATATGTGGTAATAGTGGGAACTATTAGTTCATCTAATAAAAAGATGGTGTGGGATGAGCAAGAGAAAATGGGTGGTGTTAGATCAAGCCATTCTCTCCGACTCTCATAACCTATTGATTTAGGTGATTTCTTAGTTTTATTCAGTTAGTTTGGGAAGGCAAGACAAATATTATCTACATTGACATCCCCACCCATACCTTGAAATCAATTTGTAGATATGGGGTACTTTCAATTTTTTAACTATGTGATACCCCTATCAGAGTGGTGATAGTTTTATAGGCTTCAAAGGTATGTAAACCTGATCAAAACATTCATGGGCAGTCAGTTCAAGGTTTTGTGGTCATGTAAGTAAAGCTATATCTTCTTAGAGAAATTTTCAAATCATGTAAGAAATGTTGGTCTGTTTTTATCCTTATGGTTAGGTGGATATGTGGTAGATTCATGATTTGGGTTGAGCACCAGTGGAATCGGATGTTTGGAATACGCTAGTTAGAGGCACCCTTCTTATTGAATCATCATTTTTTGTTCTATTTGATAATGTTTCCATAGTTTATTTTATTTCTACAAACATTTTGGTTGTATAAATTATCAACAAAGGTAATGTTTTATGTGATGGATTTGGTGATTCCACAAGGTAAGAAAAGAGAGTGGGGTTTCAGGTGTAAGTCTTGCAGTGTCACTATGTAAGGGGTCAAGAAAAAATGGGATTTACTAGTTTTAGAAATAGACCAAATTGATGTAATTCATTGCATGGATTGGATGGAGAAATTTCAGCATCACATTGACAGTTATCATTTGAAAGTGTGTTTTCTGGTACATGGTGGAAGTAAAATTAATTTTTTACATAATGGTATCCTCATTCATGACGTGATGGACCTCCACATCTAGAAATGGAAAACATAATTTATCATATTTCATCGCTCTCATTGGAGGACTATGACAATGATCCTGGGGGTAGATTACATCCTATAGTGGATGAGTTACTAAATTTATTACAAAATAATTTATTATGTTTTTTTCCAAAGAGGGATATAGAGTTCACCATAAATTTAAAACATAAAACACAACAAGTACCCATTCCATCCTATAGTATACCCCCACTGAGTAGAGGGAATTAATGCTATACTTATAAGTTTAGTAATCCAAAGGATTCATTCTCCCGAGTGTGTCACCTTTTGCTACCTGAGTATTATTTTTTAAAAAGGATGAAATATCTATCTTGTTATAGTTTTAATACCAAACTATGAATATAGTGTTGATCCTGAATAATAATTACATTCCCTATATTGATTATTTGGTAACGAATTTTTGATAGACGAATGTTCTAGGGGTAATTATGTAACTTATGAATCTCTTGATCTATATGTGTCTTTTCTCCTTCTTTTCAGTATTCATGGATCATATCTTAGTCTCTTCAAGTACTGAGGAGTTTAATGATCAGTATTTTTGGATTATGCTTGGCACCCTTTGGGATCATCCCATCTATGTGAATAATTATATTTTCTCTATTTGGATCAAGGGAGTGAATTATATAGTTCATGTGGTGTTCGAACATGTGGATACCATATACCTAGATAATATTATTGTACTTAATTCATGGGAGCAGATAGATAATTTTACTGAGATTAGGATATTTTGGGTTGCGCATGTAATTATAGGTGAATTTTTTAGGATTTCCCCCATCATTCTTCACCCATGATGATGATCACCCTAAAAGGGGTGATGTTTTAATAGATTATAATGTGTCAATAATTCATTAATATGATTAAGAAGATATTGAACGCATTCAATATTTTAATCATTTGGGAGTTTAGAAATGGATATGTGATCTCCTTCGATTCTTTAGGTATGGGTATTGGGTGTGGGATGATGTCGAAAAACCGTGTGGTGGTATATAGTTCTCAAAAACATCTACCACATGAAGTTAATTACCCTACACATGACATGGAGTTATCATCATTGATTTATTCCATGAATACATGGAGTCACTTTATTTTTTGGGAGAAGTTTTTTTATTCTGATTATAAGATCCTAGCCAATATATTCTCTTATAAAGATTTATATTTGAGGTAGTTTTTTTAGTTTAAGTACCTCCAATGGTTAAATTGGGATATCATGTATACCCCATGAAAAGGAAATGAAGATGAAGATTTCATAATCATGAAATTTTCGGTGTAAGTATTTATGGAGTCTAATGATGGGGAAACATTAATGGTGTTTTTCATAGATACATATAGAGAACAAGGATCATAGTGGTGGTGCAATTTTGGAGAAGGTTATGTTGAAATATTCCCTTTTGTAGTTGATTCAGTAAGAGTTTTCATGTAATGAGTTTTGTTAGTGTTTCATGTCATTCCAAAATAGTGGGGAGGTTTCTTTTATGTAGTTATTCTCTCTTAAGGGGGTCTATCTCTTTAAAGATTTCATTAGGGAGAAATTTTTATTAAGAAAGGTGGTGATTTAGGATATAAACTGGTCATAGTGGTTCATTCATTCAGGTAAAACCAAGAGGTCTAATGATGTGCATCATAAATTCTAGTGGCTTGATATGAGAAGAGACAAAGATCACTTTATGTCGTAGTGTAATACATGTTAGAAGGTTAAAACATATCACTAATGGCCCTCCAAATTTATCATGAAACTAACTATACCTACAAGGAATTAGAATGAGATCCCTATGTATTTTATTATTGATTTACGCCATACACATAGGGGAAGGAATTACAATTGGGTTGTGACTAAAAATCGATTCTAGTCAGCACATTTCATTGGAAATGTAATTTATCCCAGGTGGATGATTTGGGAAAATTATATATTCAATAAATAGTTTGGATTTATGGTGTTTTATTATTTATGTTCTCACATAATAACCCTATCTTAAACTCATGGTATTGGTAAGGTATTCAGAAATTGATGGGGTTACGGGTCATGTTGAGTATGGAATACCACCCTCAAATAGCTGGTCTGATAGAGCCGGGAAATCTGATTTTGGAAGACAAGATATGGGAATGTGTTTTGGATATTGAAGGCTTATGGGATATCAATTTCGGATTGGTGGAGTTATCATAAAATAAAATAGATTAATGATATATTTTAATGCCACCTTTTGAGGTTCATTATTGTTTGCTATGTCGGCCCCCATTGTGTAGATCTGAGGTAGGTGATACATTGTTGTTGGGACTGATCCTTATCAAGGAAACATATGATAAAATTTATTTGATCAGGTATGGTTTTTTAATAGAAATGATCTATAATATGACTTATGTTTATAATAGGCACCGATCATTGTATTTTCAATGGATGACTGGATGTTACCAAATGTGGCTCCTCACATGGGACATAAGGTGTTTTTGAGGTCACCAAAATAGTCAGTATGGTGGAATACTAACAAGATTTACCCTCATGGTTGACATTAATACATGAAATATTCCATGATTCTAAGTTGAGAATTTATAATCTGGATCCTTTTGATTTGATGAATTGGGAAGATATGGAGTTAGAGTCAAACATGTAAATGTTTGAGAGGGTGGTGTAGATTTTGGATTATTAAGAAAATTTAAATAGTGGGATGTCAATTATATTGTTCTTTGTTATTTGGTAACATGATAGTGAAAAATATAAGGCATGGTAATGGATGTCTTAGGTTTATGATGAGTATCTATTTTTGTATTCTAATGTGACTATGGAATGGCTTTAGGGGGTGGAATGTTTTATGGAGGATATAATATTCACATCTAAGATTTAATTTTTAATTTTCATTTATTTATTTGTTCTTGTAATTTCCCCTTGTTTTTTACCATGAGTTTCTGGAGAAAATGGTGTTTTCTGTCTTGGATCACTAAGGTACATGGTTGGTGTATAGTTACATAAAATCATTGGTCATCCTCATAGAAACTGTGGGGCCTCTTTCCTCTCGGATTGTGAGGAACAGATAGTTGTATCACAGTATAGGAAAACAAACAAGTTAATTATAGGGATTGTTCTTCTGGAAATGTGAGGGATTCATGGTAATCACCTGGTGTGTAAAACACTGTGGGATAACTATGTGATTTTTCTAGGTCCATAATAATGGAAAACATAATATTTATCACTCTATTGAGTTAACACTAAATCACTACTAATTTGACCTTGATGGGATTTACATCTCTAGGAGCTCCCACTACTCCTTATTAGACCTCTTTATAATCAATCCTTTGGTGGTTTTTCTATTTTATATTTAAAAAAACATCAATTAAGTCTCTATTCCTAAATTTTATTCTTCCTTTAGAGTTTCTCATCCTTTCTTCCAAGGTTTTTATTTTCTAGTATGTTTTTTGACCTATTGATGGGTCGATCATTGGTTTTTGTGTGAGATCATGATGGTTTTTCATTGATCATGACTTTATAGTGTCTTGGTGAGTTAATATTTCATTCTACCATTTAAGTCCAAACGTTTCCATGTGTGATATAGGTGGTACTAAGATTTTACTTTATTAGTTTACTTTGGATTTATTATTTGGCTATTTAAATGTGTTATAGGGATTATTTTTGTGGCATAAAATATGTTGGAAAAGGGTTTTAAGATTCATATGTGGTCAAATTTATAGTATAATAAAAATGGTAATGTTTCTTTTATGATTTATTATGGAGTATCCTGAATACATTTTATTATTACTGTGAAAGGTTTAAAATGTGTTTTCAAAATGATTTAAATGTTTGAATGTGTTGAATTTTGGTTTACAAAAGTGGATTTAAATTGAATGTTGGTTTTTTTATTGTGAACCGTAAATGTGTTTTGTGAATTGTGAAAATGATTTGAAGTATGTAAACAAATGGATTTTGTGGGATTATAAATTTGAATGTTTTTCCTATTGAAGTGGTAAAATTTAAAATGTACACTTCTTGATTGGATTCCAAATGGGTTTCTGGAATTATTGTTGTTGTAAAAATTTTATTTTCAAATGGTTATTATGTGCATGTGAAATGGAATGTGATTTTGTTTATGAAAGTTACTGGTTTCCATGTGATTTTTGATCATTGGATAAATCTGAATTTTGAAACCATGGTTTCCTTATGTGTTTATGATGAATGTATTTCTTTGTGAATGAGATGATTTATGTGACTTGTGAACTGGAATTTGATCATCAATTTCATCCTGTGTATCTATGTGTGAATAATATAATTAGTATTCTATTTGATTCGAAAGGTATTTGGTAAATATTATTCTATAATGATTGATTCTACAACACTAAATACACATGTGATATAACCGTAGACCACTAGTAATAGGGAGGGTATCCCCTCTCATAGATCATTCAAGGACTCACTGTTGGTATTGGATTATGATATAGACACAACTAGAACACAGGAGAAGTTCCCCTTTAGTGGTTCATGTATAAGGATGTTTTGGGTTTTGGTTAGAGAATTTTGATCAACGATGAGGTTTATAAGGTCCCACATGTTCAATATATATATATAAATTTCCCATGATTCTCTCTTGTGGAAATTTGCTTATGTGATGTGGTTTAAGAATTGGTATTCGAGTGATCTTGTGTATTTTCAATTTAAAAGAAATATTATTTTGATAAATAGTTTCCCTTAACAGTGATTTATAGATTTTTTTACATGATATGTTCTTCAAAAGTGGTTTCAATGTTCTTATGAAAATTTTTATGTTGATTTATCTTATGATTTTATGGCATGGAACCATTATTTTGGGTGTCAAACTTTTGGGATTTGGATCAAACCATGCATAAACCTTTGGGTGTTTGTAGACGACGTTATGTATGACCTTGATAAAGTAACTAGGTTGTGTGGTTGTGA
This sequence comes from Viscum album, assembly GCA_963277665.1. NCBI lineage: Eukaryota > Viridiplantae > Streptophyta > Magnoliopsida > Santalales > Viscaceae > Viscum > Viscum album. The sequence continues at coordinate 1,771,107,662 of OY728146.1, read as the reverse complement.
TGGTGGATCTAGATACTAGTTTCCCATTTCATGAAGGTGTTGGTGCTGGTGGCCTGAGGATGATGGCCTTAGAGTGACATAGAGGTTTTTTGGACTGTTTTGATGTCCCATTTCAACTATGGTATTTTATTTTTTTGATGTAGTTGTAAAATCATAAATCTCAAAATTTGTTTTATTATTGTGGGGTTTTTATTTTTATATTAAATGATGAAATCATTCAAAAAATGTATTATTGATACATATGAACTATTTTCCAGCTTATGGGGATTGGGAACACCATTTGGTTCTAATTTTAAACTAGGCCAGCTGTTAGGTTGGATGGAATCCTTGCTTTGTTCATGACACAAGAGTCAAAAAAAATGATCTCTTATTTTCTCAAATATCAACATTCGCATTTACCCCCAGACATAATGAAGTGACAAAAAATTTCACATACAGAGAATTAGAATTACATGACCAAATATTCTCCTTAATCAAGCTATTTTTTCCAAAATTAATTTTAATCAACATAAAAAAATTTAAATATACATTATTACATAAATTTACTCTATCAAATTTAATTTAAAATTTAAAAAATGATAAAAATTTCATTAATGATGTTTGAATTCACTTTTTCATCAAATAACTAACCAATTTTAGGGTCTCCAGTACAATCCCATTTATTATATAAATGTAATTTATCTATTTATATCAAATCTACATTATTATCTCAACATTTTACACATATTATGGGCTATCTTTACCATAATCATGTGTTTTCCAAAAAAAACATTGATATTCCACTATGTCACTTTTTAGTCTATTAGTAAAATTCAACAAGATCATGAAAATTCATTATGTAAATACACCTCACAAAACCCTTTTATGTTTTATGATCCTTAACAGTATAAATCCATTGATATAAATACTTCTATATAATAATTATCTACTATAACTACATAAAAAATTTATTCTTTTCACTTTGTTATTAAACAACTAATTATGATTCATCATCTTATTCCTTAATACATCCATAAATTTATATATTATTTACAATGTATTCATAATAAATATAAAACCATTACTTATACATACTTATTGATACAATTATTGAGATTTTCCCCGAGGACATAAATTTACATATTTCCCATACTTAACATATTATAAACATTCAAAATTCAATAATACCTTAGAGAAACCATAATTCCCATCAATTAAATTAACCAAACATTTTTTAGAGGATGTTACTTTGTCTGTGACCTTATTTTCACACCCAAAACATGTTCACATTCCTCTAACACATTCTCTTGAGTTTTTCTTCCCACATTCCAGACATATATGAATCTTGGTCTTCTTTTCTTCATGTTCATCATGAAACTCCTAATTTATCTTCTTATATGTGTTAGGAAACTCACCAATATTGAGATTAATAATCAAGTAATTATATATATGATCAAGAATAATCATATGTTTTTTCTAACTAAATCATGTTTATTAATATTATTGTTGGTATAATTAATCATTTGTTTGAAACATCCAATACAGAAAAACAATCCACATAGTATTAAACGTTGACTAAAATAAAATATGAATATGTTAGAAATGTTTATCATATCGAGTGATAATGTAATTATTAAAAACTATTATAAGCTTGTATTAATCTGTTCAAATTATTGTCAATATATGAAACCTTATTTTTCCCCTAGAATATTATTTATAATAATATATTTAAATCATTAATAATGGTTAGTTAATAAAATGTGAATTAACCCAAGAATATCCCATGGTAGTGTCAAACCATGTGTATAGTAAGGGAACCCTCATCATGTACTGATTTTGTAGTCAATATATACTGAACAAAGTGATTCCATTGTTTTTACCTCTGGATGTATCTACACTAATAGTTCATCCAATTTTGGTATCGCTAAAGAATTTTATTGTAATGAAATCTACATAGTTTCTACATTACTAAAAAATTTGGTTGTTATACTGTACAAGAAAATATTACCATGTTTATAGAAAACTGTCACTATTCCTAATCTCTAGTGATTGAATAAACCATTCCTCTAGTACAATAAATATCAACCCTATACATTTCAAACATATATAATAAATTTTAATAGATAAATATTCAATATATATTAAAACTACTTGTTTAATGACTTAAATTATTTTGTGTCTTTTGAAACAAGAATAATAATCATCTTATTTGATAAAATAACATCAAAATACTTACAATTATTTCCCCAAATGAAAATATTCATAGATATTTCATAATATAAACCATTCATTATATCCTGGGAAAATAAAACATGAGAAAGGGTGACCTCACTGGTTAGTATGGGTAAAAAGGAGATATCAATGATCACATAATCATACCATGAGAATGTGGTTATAAAGAAGATGATAATTATATTTTAAAATCCATAACTATATTATCCTAGATCATAGTCATACATCATAGAATAAATAATGGTAGTTCATAAGACCTAAAGAAAAATTTAATTGAAGAACATGAGCCATGAGTTCATTATATTGGCATAAGAAATAATTTTTTACATTCAGATAAGAATATATAAAAATTTATATATTCAATGATCAGTAAATGAAATATCATAGTGGATAGGTTTCACCAACTATTTCATCATATCATATGATATGGTTCACACCCAAGACTATCACTATGGATAATGGCCCTTACTGAACTTGGTTCACTTTCCATTCAAATCTTCATTATCTCATGATATATCCATATTTAAACAATTAATTGGATGAATATATAACAGTGTAATTTCCTATCACACATTGATTATAATAAATATTTCTTCCATAATATCAAAAAATATTTATCATAAAATACTACGGAAATGGAATATTTTTCAAAAACATTTCATTATTTCATAACAGCATAACCCATGGAAAATAAATTCATTTGATTAAGGATTCATCAACACATAACTAACCCATGGGAAAGAAACATGTTTAGTAGATCCATCAATAAATAATCATCCTCATAAATCAGCCAAATATTTAATGTTAGTGGGATAATTGTATAATAACCCTACAAACTCTATGTAAATTCAAATGATGTTTTCATAGTTGAAAATTTACTATAAAATAATACGATAACATTTCATGAGAAAAATATTTTTTTCTCATTAAAATAACTCATATTAAATTATAGAAAAATAAAATAATATTAAGTAAAATATTTTATTTAAAAATAAATGCTAAAATTTTTAATTTAATTTTCAAATCATTTATTAATCATGATAGAGAGAAATTCCAGTCATTTCATGTATATTAAAAAACAATTTATTTCAAATATTAAGTAAATAGACAATAGTATATCATTCCAAAAATGAAAATATGATATGATTTTAACCATTTTGTGAAATGTCATAAATGATAATAAATTAAATTAAAAAATCACATCATATTTTTAAAAATATTATTCATAACAATTTAAATTACATTATTATGGAGTTGAAGGGATTTTTGACTAAAGATGAAATAAAGATAGATTAACTTAAAAATATGTTTTCAGCCACTAAAATATTTAAAGAGAGGAAAATGAAAGGAAAAAAACTTAATTATATATAAATAAATATAATAGAATTAAAAAACTTGACTCTTTATAGATAACTAATAAATAATCAACATCAAAAAACATGATCATAAACAATCCCAGAAATCAATGATATTGTTACAAAAATCCCTTACCACTTCATGTTAACATTTGAATCGTAAGTACCATAAGAGAATAACAAGAAATGAAAATTTAAATTTAATTTACTAGATTTTAATCATAATTTAACTTTTAAATGGGTAATTATATACCCCTCATTATCATAAATAGTTTCATAACATAAAAAATGTCTCATCGAATCAATATTGAGATGGAGAACTCTTATAACATTAGTAATCAATGAATCAAATATTTTTGAAAGTTATGACAGTATATTTATTTGTAAATAGAAATAATATTCTTTAGAGGAATAATATTCATTGTAATTATATATAAAAATAAAATAAACAAATGGTCAATATGTCATGTGTCTCCCAAAAATAATAGTTAGATGAAAATCTATTACTTAACATTTCACTTGTTGTGAAGGATATATTTCCTCAAGTATAATAAATTTAAATTTAGTATTATTATTTTATATAATCTTGTAAAAACTTTTAATATCATATATAATCTACTTATAAAACTTCATCACTATTTTATTAGTAATTTTTTAATCAAACTTTTCATTTTTAGGTGTTAATTATTTCTGTTTTCATGAGAATTTCTATTTCATAGTTTTGTTTCTTGTACATTGATATTTTTTCCCTAATCACCAGAATATTAACCCGGTTACACGGTAATATATATTTATTATATATATCTATATTTATATTCATCCATAAAATGTATAAAGTGAAAAATTAATTACTCTGTTAATTGGGAAGGTAGGTCGTACATACACATAAACATTGTTTCCATTTTTCGTACAAGGAATGAAAGAATGGTAAATAATAATTTGACATTATATAATATATTTTTAATAATATATATTTCATGTATATTATTTAAATATATCCTTATAAATATTCAATTAAAATGGTGATGAAAACTGTATTTCATCACTAGATGGTGATAGTAAGCCTTATAAACACACAAGTAATATTACCATTTTTATTAGGAAAAAAGAAGATAGATAACAGTTATTCCATCATAATAGTAAAAAATTAATTATATTTAATATAATTAATTAATTAATATATTATGGATAACATCAATTTAGGGGAATTATAAGAAGAATTAAAATTGAAAACACTCGATTAAGTGGTATACCCCTTAATTGAGAATCTTTTTTTGGATCGCACCATAAACCTTGAAAGGATTTTATTTTTATATACCATCATCAACAAGATATATGGAAGATATATTAGAGGGAAACATGATAGTATCTCAGTACTCAGTAAGGATAACAAACCATCACGCTACTCCATGGATATGGTACGAGACACATTTTTCAGGGACTAGACCTTCGAGCAGGTACTGAGGCATGAGATCAGGGCCTCGACGATTCCACTCAGCATCCCAATGCAGGCGGGGGTGCTGGAGCGAGCCCTTCTAGTGGAGAGGTTTCTCGTTGAGTAGTCACTAGCGGTGAGACCCACCGCAAGGCGACATGTAGTAGAGTCTTCTGTAGCCAGCAGTAGACAGATGTCGCAGGGGTCCAAGCTGACCTGGCCATCAGGTGGGAGACCATAGGATACAGGTTTGGTTGTGCGGGGCACACAAAATAGAGCTAGTATTACGAGGAGCAGGCAGTGTTATGCATGCAGCGGGTAAGGACACATGGCTCTTGACTACCCGACCCTCCCTGATGACGAGTAGCAGACAGTAGAGGGACCTCCTAGGAAGAGGCAGAGGTTTGACTGTGGTGGTCTGCTAGGAGTAGGAGGATGAGGCAGAGGATCTGGCTAAGCAGCGGGTGGTGGACGACGTTTCATGGCTCTACCACCACCACCACCAGGAGTTCCAACCCGACCAGAGGGAGCTGGAGGACAGAGGTGGGCTCCGCTCTAGGCAGTCGAGGCCTATGACCAAGGCGCACCTGAGATGATTCGAGGTACTATCTGTGTCTACTCCACCCTTTCTGCAGTACTTATAGACACAGGTGCGAGTCATTATTTTATTACAGGTGCCCTTGTTCGAAGCTCAGAGATTCTGACGAGCTATTGGATCGATCTTTATTGATATGGACTCCAATGGGAGCTGACTCGACAATTACACACTGCTGCTGGAAGTGTGATCTTAATCTAGGAGGCAAGAGTTTCGGCTAGGATCTTCTTGTTGCGGTGTTGAGGCCTTACGATATCATCTTGGGTATGGACTGGTTATCTACAGTCCATTCTCAGATCGATAGTTTTAGGTGAAATGTGTTGTCTGTCCGCACAGATGGGGCCAGGTTCACCTTCACCGGCGAGAAGGGAGCCTTTTCAGTGCCTGATGGACTTACTCAGAGGAGAGGGCAGCTGATCACACATAAGTTGTCTAGTCTCATCCTCTGGGCGGATGGTGTGTGATGCCCTAGTTTTCCTGTTGTGGTGATTCAGTATGCGGTCATTTTTCCTGAAGACGTTACAGGACTACCTCCTCACATAGAGGTAGACTTATACATTGACATGTACCCCGAGACAACACTGATATCTACTCCATAATATCGGATGTCTCCCATAGATCTTCGTCAGCTATGGGTAAAACTATAGGAATTGTAGGGGAAGGGATTTATCCGACCTAGTTTTTCACCCTGGGATTCTCCGTTTTTGTTCACCTAGAAGAAGGATGAGTGCTTTCGACTTTGAATCAACTACCATTTCTAGAATTAGGTGATCATAAATTAAATGTACCCACTACCAAGTATTAAAGACCTCTTCGATCAGCTCATGGGAGCGCGATGGTTCTCGAAGATAGACCCCATGTCAGGCTGTCACCAACTCAGAGTTCGAGACGAGGATGTGTATAAGACGACCCTCAGGTGTCGGTATGGCCAATACGAGTTCTTGGTTTTTCCCTTCGGCATAAACAACGCTCCAGCAGTGTTCATGAGTCTCAGGAACATGATCTTCCATCCTTACCTCAATCGATTTGTCATAGTCTTCATCGACGACATACTAATTTACTCGACTACTGAGGAGGAACACGCCTACCACTTGTGGGTTGTATTGGAAACACTTTTAGAGCACAAGTATTATGGTAAGCTCTTGAAGTGCTAGTTATGTATTCGATAGGTTCACTTCTTGGGACACATCATCTTGAAGTCGGGGGTAGTAGTAGATCCATAGAAGATCGAGGAAGTTCATGCTTAGGAGTCACCTAGGAGCGTGACGGAGGTGAGGAGTTTCTTGGGTCTGGCTGGGTACTTTCAGAGATTTGTTTTAGACTTCTTTAGAGATTTAGAACCACTTTCAACTTTCATAAAGAAGGGAAGACCCTTCATGTGGTCAGATAGATGCTAGCATAACTTTTAGGAGCTGAGGTAATGATTTACCAGTGCACCTATCTTGAGGATACCAGAGGTGGGTGTTGGATACGTAGTTTACTGTGACGCATCAGGGACTGAACTCAGGTGTGTTCTGATACAGGAGTGATCAGTGATCACATATGGTTCGCAGTAGTTGAGAAATTATGAGTAGAACTACGCTACCCATGACATGGAGTTAGCAGTAGTGGTCTTCTCCTTGAAGATGTAGTGGCACTATTTGATGGGTGAGGACTTTATAGTCTACTCAGACCACCAGAGTCTCAGGTACATCTTCTCACAGAAGAAACTAAAATTGAGACAGCGACGATGGAATGAGTTCCTCCTGTTCAATGACTTTGAGATTGTCTATACTCCTGGGAAGTGGAACATTGTAGCTGATGATCTCAGTAGGAGATCAGAGATTCAGCTGCTAGGAGAGGTGATAGAGCATCTAGCCGCGTTGCAGATATCGATTGTGGATATAAATGGAGAAGACTTTCTTTCATCTCTCACAGTCACTCCTCCACCTCTTTAGTGAGTTAGAGAGGCACATCGTGGGGACGTTGACTGTGAGACGTGACGTGGTTAGATATCCACAGGGTAGGTGCCTGATGGATTTTATGGTGGGGAGCACATAATCCTCTGTAGGGGACAAACCATGGAACTGGTTGCACTACAGGAGGATGTGCTGAGCGATTTCCACACATCCCCTCTAGTGGTACATCAAGGAGTGGTGAAGATGTATTATGACCTTAAATGATAGCACCTGTGGTCGGGTATGAAGAAGGTTGTAGCAGAGTTCGTTTCATGATGCCTCACTTGTCTGCAGGTAAAGGCGGAGCACCGGGTACCATCGGGCTTGGTATAGCTCTTAGAGGTCCCAGAGTGGAAGTCAGACGAGATATACATGGATTTCTTGATGGGGAATCCACATAAATCTAGAGGACACAACTCTATCTGGGTGATTGACGACCGACTCACCAAATCATCCCACTTCCTACCGATCAGAGAGCAGGACTCAGTAGAGATCTTGGGATGCCTCTGCATACAGGATATCATTTTGCTTCATGGTGTTCCATCGATGATCGTCTCCGATCGGGACACTCACTTTATTTCCCGGCATTGGAAGGGTTTTCAAGAGGCATTAAGGGATGAAGCTATGTCTGAGCACCGCCTTCCATCCTAAGACGGATGGTCATACCGAGTGGAACATTCAGACTCTCGAGGACATGATTTGTGCATGCGTCCTTGACTTTGGTTGTAGCTGGGAGGATCACCTACCCTTGGTGGAGTTTGCGTACAACAATTGCTACCACTCCACCATCGGGATGGCCCCTTATGAGTCACTGTACGACAGGCCTTGCAGATCACCTCTGTGTTGGACTGACCTAGGGGAGTTCACACTTCTACTACCAGAGATGGTTTAAGCTATGACATAAAAGGTGCAGATCATCTAGGAGAGGATGAAGACTGCATAGAGCAGATGGAAGTCCTATGCTGATAGGATATGGAGACCACTAGAGTTCGATGATGGAGACCATGTTTTCCTATGGGTCTCATCTCGATGAGGTATATAGAGATTTGGTCGGGGCGGAAAGTTATCTCCACGATTCATCGGAACTCTCCAGGTCCTCATCAGAGTAGGCGAGGTGGTTTACCGCGTGAACCTTCCACCTCAGTTGCCCTGGGTGCATGACGTCTTCCGCGTATCTCAGCTGATGAGATACATGCACGACCCATCCCACATCATTGATCATGGGCAGATGGACATTGATTATTGGGCGACATTCATGCATTTCCCGATGGAGATCAAGGATCGACATGAGCGTGTCCTATGTGGACGGTCGATTCATCTTGTGTACATTCGCTGGCAGCATAGGAATCTCCAAGATAGCTCTTGGGAGCTGGGGGCTCATATTTGAGCTCAGTACCCCCATTTGTTCCCCTAGTGTGTGTTGTAGCTTTACGGGGACGTAAAGCCCTGATGTGAGGGTAATGTAGAGACCGGGAAATTTCAAGCAATTTTTTTTCTAAATACTATCGAATTATACGAGTCCACCGTTTCTGACGATGCCTGATTCCGAGGTCCAGTGTGCCCGGAATCAATTTCTGAAGTTTTGTTCGGGTACGTTCAGTAATCCTACGTCCGGGTTTTTCTATATTTTAAACCAGTTCTTGGAATTGAAATCTGGGGACACCGGTGAACTCGGAGCACTGGTAATCTCTTAAAGGAACCTTTACAACAGTTACATTTTATGCGAGCCAAAATATATAATTTGTGGATTTATCTTAAATTAAAAAAAAAATTGGTGATGCACAATATTATTTTAAGAGGTGGTTATTTCAACCAAGAGGAAGTTAGGGGTGTGGCCCACACCCCACATAACCTCCCATGAGTGGATTTAGTGTGGTGGGGCCAACACAAACCCAAACCCTTTCACCTCCCCTCAATTCCCCATTAATACCCCTTATTTATTTTTATTGACAACGCCTCTTATTTATTATGGTGGAGCCTCTCCACGCCCACCCATTGAATGTTCCAACCTATCTAATTAATTTCTACATTGATTATTTGAAACCTCTTTTAAATCAATTTTAATTGCATGGATATTATTTTAAATTATGGGAAGCCTTATTTATAATATTTTCCAATGAAAATATTTTGGTGGGGAACCATTAGAGTAATAGAGGAGCTTCATTCTTCCACGAAGAACATCATCCTCTCTCGGCGAAGAACGCTCCATGACTTCTCCTACCTTCTTCTTCCTTTGCATCAAGGGAGAAGACACCGCTCATGAGAAGCATCACCTACGTCAACGACACTTCTCTAAAGTTGACAGGATGACACCATTCTCCATGATGCCATCTTCTGCGATGCCCAACTACTACGATTCTCATCTTCCACGTCTTGTCTACGTGCAACGTCAATTACAAGGTAGGGGATGTGCTTTAATTCTAACTGAATAAAATTGTGATTCGTTCTTCGTAGAAACTATGTTTTATATTAGGAAAAATGATACCGCCTAACATGGAGGGTGCGGGACGAACGAAAATCGATGACCCTTCGTTGATCCTCGTTTGATTTCGATGGAGTCGGTGACGGATCAGGTGGCGGAGACCGGAGGAATCAGCTGCCATATGCCAGCCACGTGGAGAGGAACTGCGGCCTGCATCCACGGGCCGCTCGGCCAAAGAAGAACCGGCTGGTTGGCCGAGCCGTAGACACCAGCTGGCTAGGTCGCGCCGACCAGGTCGCGCCGCACCAGTCAACCAAGGCCACGCCCCGTCGGACTGGGCCACGCCCAGCCGGGTCGGGTCGCGCAATTGCGTGGGTCGTGCCACCTACCACGGGTTGGACCGTGCCCCACCAGGCCAGGCCAATCATTATCGTGATGAGCCATCCCCTTAGCTGGGTCGTACCCTCTGAGCCAGAACGGGCCGAGCAGCCAGCCCACCGGGCTGGACATGCCGAGCCCTTTTCGCTTAAATGCGAATAACATCACGACTGTGTGTCCGAACGACGCGCTGTCTGCTGCACTGAGACCCTTATGACGATGTGGTCCTTTTGCGATACTCTAAGTGAGTTTGAGACAACTTTGGAAGGCGGACGGGTTTGGAACGAGTGTATTTCCATCCAGGCCCTTAGAATTGAAAAGCCAATAACTCTCAGACATGGTGTCCGATTGACGTGCCGTCTATCACGTTGGGTTTCTTTTGACGAGACAGAACTTCGGGATACATCAACTCAGGACATTGTGACTTTTGATTTATCGAACCACTTTTTTCTCAAGGGGAGGTCCCTCCTGGAATCAATCATGATGTGTTCAGGAACCCCATATATGGTTGTTACTACGTCAAATACTGTACTAGAATCCTCTATGGCTTCGAAAGCAACGACTACTGTACTGAGATCCTCTGTGGGTTCGACATCAATGACTACCATACTAGAATCCTCCATGGGTTCGATGGCGATGACAAATGTTAATGTATCTTGTGTGGATCTAGAAATTTGACCTCTGTACTTGTATCCTATGTGGGTTCGGCAGAGTAGCTGGTCTTGTATCTGGTGTGGGTCTGACAGCTTAGCTGGTCTTGAATCCTAGGTGGGTCCGATGACATAGAGGAATCATTGACTAAATCTGATCATCAATATCGCTATTTGAAAGATTTATATCAGTGTGAGCCGAGAAATGACTTTCAATCATTATCATAAATGTGATTGACTTCATTCCTGTGTGAACTGGGTTGTGCTTGGGCTCAAGAGTTGGAGCTGAACTGTGATTGAAAACTTAGGTATATGTATGGAAATACCTAAGTAGAGTTGGTTGGTACATCGTGATTGTAACCTTATTTTTTGGTTTATCCTAAGTATATTATAGGAGACCTTCAGAGGTATCGGGGACCCTACTAAGAATCATATACTCACCCATGCACAGGCTATGCCCACACTATGTTCTGTTGGATGCAGACGACAGACAACACTAATGGAGGTGGAGACTTATGGAGCAGGACAGTACCCAGAGGTGGACCACTCTGTGAGACATTCACGGAGCGGACGGTCGTAGCTGAGGTGTAGTGTAGGCCAGTGGTACCAACCCTTCAGGTGGGATTTTTAGAGGATGACTCGGAGGTTACTATTTTACTTTACTACAGTTGTACTAGTTTTTCAGTTGTACTGTACTTTCTGTTGGGCTTGTATTTCCGACCCCTTTCCTTTTAGCACTTACTGTTTGTATACAATATTTACTTAGTGTTTAATACTATTGCATACTTGCTTGTGTTTTTTTACATTCATAATGGAAATTCCTTCCCAACTTTGGGATTTACGCCTTCAGTGCTAGTCGTCAGCCCCTCGCCTATAGAAGGCGGGCTTGGGGTAGTCACGACACGAGCCCTGAGGATGGGTCGTGACAATAAGTATGAATAATTCATAAATATAATATCTATAAATTAGAAAAAAAATTATTCATCATAATACCTACCCAACTGTGGTGGTAAATGAATAATGACAGACATCATTTTCTGAGGATATATGCCATTGTACACACGAACGTTGATTTCATTATCCATTTTATGGAAGTGTGTGTATCCTTTTATAGAAACAATAAAATTTAAAAATATACATAATTTTAAATTTATTAATTAATTATATATTAATGTTATAAAAAAATAAGGGAGGGGAGAATGAATCAATATTAATATGCATGTTTATTAAGGTTACATCTTCTTTGGTTACTCTGTTTTGTTTGCACCAAAGGAAATCCTTAATTGAATTTTTTCCCAAAGTTATTCTTATAGGATGAGGTGAGGGATTTTATGAATGTATTGTTTTTGATTTTGTGTGATCCAAATGTATTTTTAGGTGAGAATAAGTGAGGGGGTGATTTCCCTTTTATAGTGGGGGAGTGGCATTCTGGTAAATACAAAAAGATATATAACATTGGGAGTTTTCCCATACATAATTGTCATCCAATAATAAAAATATATATAAAATAAGGTATATGGTATATTTATTACTATAACATGGGTTTTGAAAAAAACATAGGTCATTTTGACACTTAATTTTTTTAACCACCAAGTAAACCCATTATTTCTTTAATCGCCGTAATTAAATTTAATTTCTTTCAAAAATATTATTTCTAAAAAAATAATATTCATGTACTAGAAATAATAAAATAATAATAATAATAATATGGAATCCATTATTCAAAATTCCAAACACATAAGTGGATGAAATTAATTTAAAATTAATCACGCAAATGTGATGACAAAGAAGGATTAAAAGTGAAAACATTCAAAATATTTCAATTTTTTATATTTAATTTTATTATAAAAAATAACCCAATGACCATAGTAAGATTAACTAATTTATTATTTTTCAAATTTAACATAAAAACCAATTGAAAATAAAATTTAAATATCTACAAAAAATAGAAAACAACTTAGTTTTTTTATTAAAACTCATTATTTTATAGTATTAGTCAATAAAATGGATCATCATAGAAAAATACTAAAAACCCATGCAAAGTAAATTTATATATTCCTTTTTCTAAAAATGAAGTTTATTTTTCTATATAAATTTTTATAAAACCTTCAAAATTTATTTTCTAAACAATACATCAATTAAAAGGGGTAAAACTTTTGTGTTCGATAATAATATTAACATTATATTCTTATTCGATATAACTCAATCATGAATGAAATGGAAAATTTTGAAGGAGATTGTGGTTGTGATTCCTATACACTATTGAACTTATATTCAATTTTTGTTTAAAATTACTCTATAATTCAAAATTATTAATAAATATTAAAAAGAAATAAATTATTATTACATGGGCCATTACATCCTTCCACCATTTTGTAATTTCTTCATTAGAATTTTATTTACTTCATAAAAAAGTGGAGATATTTTTCCTTCATTTAATTTTCATATTACCATGTTTCCACTTAAACCATATAGTTCTTCTATAAAAACCTAACATGTTAAATCACATCATTCATTTACACCTAATCTAAGTGGTCAAGAACGTAAAATGTTTGTCACCCATAAGAAATATTAACTTACAACAGTACTACTTTAGGGCTCAAAATATGAGCTTAATCCTATACATAATTCTATAACATTGAAACATCTACAATATTGTGTTCTTGGTATAAAATCTGTGGTTAATCCACTTGGTATAAATCATATCAATCTTTCTCAAGGATTTCATATAGTCTAATGGTCCATGGGCTCACCATCCTATTCATAACAAAACACATCACACTTTTCCATGGATAAAATTTTAGAAATGCATTATTACGTACCTTTAATAAAAAATACTTCTTCCAATTATCTACATAACCATTTATTCTACTCTAATCTATCCTCATGTATTTTTGGATCTCCTGATAATTTTATGTTGTTTCCTCTACTAAATTTGGTACCATCTACTTCATTTATCCTATATCATCCCAAAATGATAGTTTCCAACATATATTTTGATACAAAAACTCAAATAATTCCATTTATATACTACAATAAAATCTATAATTATAATAAAACTCATACAAATAACTATTTTGATCCCAACTTCCCATGTAATACATTGAGTAATAACAAATCATATCTATAAATGTATGAATCATCTATTTAGACTATCCATAAAATAAAAGATGAAAGTTATATTGAAGTATATTTCAGTACCCCTCTACTTTTAAATTACTTTCCCAAAATTGGTTGTGGACCTAAGATCACGATATGATACAATGGTGAGATGAATAATATATAACGAGATAATATCTTTTTGGATAAAGTCTATAAATCTACTCTAAATACATCAAATTTTTATTGGAAAAAAATATTATAGATTTAGTTAATAGATCAAAAATAAAACATATCCTAGAATTACACTGATAAGACATTATAAATCCTTAAATGAAATGTATTGATATATTCTTTTATTCTCACTTCAGTACTCGAGAAGAAAAAATAATCCCATTTGGTAATTTTACATCTTCATTAACCTGCTAATATTTCTAACACTTCATAGTAAGGTCAAAGATTTATATTTTCATTCCATGCCACCAGGTAAACATATAATGGTGTATGTACATAATAGTGATTCCTGGATTAATGGAATATAGAGAACAGTTGGAATAATCTTACAATACATTCCTCAAATAGTACAAAAATGTTCCCACAATCTTTTCACAAATCCTAAAACAAATTTTTCATCAACATAAATATTTTGTAACTTACCTTGGTTAATGGATTACACATTTTTTTGAAAATACATGTCCACCTTTTAAGCTATATTAATTATTTATAACAATGTTGACTGCACAGAAACTTAAAACTAAATAGATGATTTCCCTCGATATACAACTTCTATGCCAAAATACATCAAATAAATAACCAAAGGGTCATGTTCAGAATAAAACAGAATTAATGCAGAATTAATTTTTTACTCATGGAATGAGCTACTTTTTTTTTCTCTTCACAAATTATAATGAATCATGCATGCATATTCTGTGGTTAATTCCAGAAATATTCTTAGTCCCATGTTTAATTATTTATAAATAAATATTTACTTCAAATTTTATTTATCATTATATATTTCAAACATTACATTATAAATATCATGCCTCCAAATGTTTAAATCAAAAAAATATCATATAACTCCAAATCATGTTTAGGGTAATTAAACTCAAAAGGTATCAACTTACATGAGTCATAAGAAATTTCTTGATCATTCATAATTTAAACATAATAAAGTTCATTTAATGATGAATTGCAGTATATTATGAATTAAAAAATTCTATAAGGTAATATTGAAACAAGATAATTAACCAATCTTCCTTTCATTCCAATAAAAAAATCCCATTCTTTTGTACACATGAATACATCTCTATTTTGAGTTAAACTATTCCAGGTTATAGAAAACTAAGTAATGTTTTCATGAAATCACTATTAGAAACCTACTAATCCAATAAAACAAAAAATGATAGTGATATTTGTGGGTCTTAGAAATTCATAAACAAATTCTTTTTTAGAAGTATCAATAGTTTTTCCATCATTAGATAAAATGTGACCAAAGAAAAAAATTGTAACCAAAATTCATAGTTTCATAATTTCCAACATAGTTTCTTTTTGAATGTTTGTCAAACAACACTTAGATTCCATTCATATTCCTTATGAAATTAAGAATACATATGAATTTAATCAGTAAAAACAACCACCAATATATCGAATAAATCCCAAATAATTAAATAAATATGTTACATTAATAAAAAAAAATTAATTATATTACCAAAATGACCCAAATACCCATTCATAGTGTCTATTTCTATTTCAAAACACTGTCTACGGAATGTCATGTATCTTAACATTCAACTAATGGTACTAAGACCTTAGGTCACCATTTTGAAAACTATTATGATCACTAGAGATAATAATAAAATATCATTAAACATAAAGGGATAAATTTTCCTAATAGAGATGTTATTCAAGGCTCTGTAATCAATACAATTTCTCAATAAACCATATTTCATTTTAATTGACAAGACATGTTAACCCCATAGTTGTTTGCTAGGTTGGATATTTCATGACTCACCTTCTTCAATATAAGGGAATGTACCGTGTAGGGCAATTACCATCAATCCTCACTTTTATGGAGAGTTAATGACCCCTTAGTCCCACCGTAAGTAGGCCCTAGTGTGGAGAGTAGCAGTAAGGGTATAGAATATCACACAGAAATGGAAGGCATTACCCTTTTTAAAGAACAATATTGGGAGACCATAGTATAAATCACAAAAACAATATCGAAAAAAAAACTTAATCCAAACCCTATTCTCACATTCATGATCAAAACTAAGGCTAATACAATGTATAACAAATCTCCAATTTAAGGTACCAAATGAAAACATACTAAGAAGAAATAGCAATAAATCATGATTCCTAAGCATATAAAGTTAGTAAGGTCCTCAAAGTACTATCAGAAACATGAAAATAGTTTAATATACAAAGGTTGAATAGAAATTTATACCCAGAAGGAAAATCTAATGACTCATTTTCAGAAGTGTGGGAACATATTGATTTCTCTATTATAAATGTGTAGAACCTCAAAGCACCATCCATGGATCACTAACCAACCCATCCTCAACAAGGAACACACACCAAATAATGAAAGACAAGTTATGAAATATTATAATCACATCGATATTTGGGTACCCCATGCTACTTTCCCACTGGTTAGTTTCCCTTTACAAATTGATAAAGTCTTGATTCAACCACTCTTCCCATATGAATTCCCACTGTCACAACCTGCCTACACAAACATGTGCTGTAAACCACACACAATTCCACCAACAGACACCTGGGCCACAATAACCACAACTCTCGCCAGAAGACACCTGTTCCTCTTCCTATAGAACAAACCTAGCCTGCGAACAACTAAGCCTCTCATCTACAACAACCCATCGCCCGATGAATCATAGACTAATGTATACCTCAATCCGTTAATTCATTCCCAGATATGCTCGATCAGTAAGAAATTGGATGAGGTTTTGAAGAAGAAAGTTCGTAAGTAGTCACCCATCCTCCCCCAAAGATGATGGGAAAGACACCCACCCTCATAAAATGAATGCGTTTAGAAAATAGTGCTGAAAAAGGGTGGTGTGTATGTCAAATAAAAAGAAACTAATATATATATATATATATATGTAAAAAACCACTATCCCCAACCTATTGGTTTCCAAACAAGAAACCAACCCACACAACTACCTTTACAACTACACCTACGCACAACCACACGAACATCCAAAAAAAACACAGGACTAACCAATTTTCATTTAAAAACATTCAATTTATTAATTAATGAGCTCACCTTAATTTTTTCTGGCACAATCTGAGGAAACTATTAAGAACAACATCTACATCCATTCTTAGTAAGATAAAGGCCACTAGATTATACCAACGTAGAACCCAAATGTTGTCCCATTACATGAACGAACAAAAATTGATTTTTTTTAGTCCCAATATATAGCATGTACATATCCATACAGTAGTCCCACTACCCAATGCAATTTAATGATCATAACAGAACAATGGTAGATCAGGTACCTACAAGTTCATCCATTCCATAATCAATCAATCTCTCAAACTGAGAAGCAAACTCACCACTGTTACCACCATAAGAAAAAAAATCCCACATTTACTACCATTAACCCTATCCCCACTACACACTCATAATACACACTTAATACAGAGCCCACTCCTCTACCCAACCTTGTACCAACACCTATACACCCAACAGAAGCACCAAACAACCCACATAAGGATGAAAAACTCCACAGAACACAACATGCTACCACAACTATCAAAAAGATGTATGTAAATTCATATTTGACCACCAGAGGTTATTTAATTTCACTTAATTATAACTAGTGTGATTACAGAATAGTATTGATCCCAGTGCATTCATTTATTTATCAACGTTAATGTGATTAAGCATATTTCATGTTACAGTTATTTATTCTTGAATCATAAAAGAACATAACATTACTACTTCTCATGCAAATAACCCCAACGACCATGCTTTTCAGAAGGCACATAGCTAGGGAATCCATAACAGAATCAAATATAACAAATAAAACATGTGATCAATATCACTCTCTACCTGTTATTTTATTTACCCACATTATCTATTGATCAAGCTTAGTTCTTATCTATTTGTTGTTTTTAAAAAACTTTTTTAGTAATTTCTCACATTAATTCAATAAAAGTACCGTCCTACATGATGCAAAAAAAAGACATGTAAGGGTAATCCTTACTTATATGATCAAAGGATTTATGTTCCTCTTTGATCCAACAATAGGTGTCATGCGAGTAATAGGGAATAACTATATAAAAACTGAGCACGATGAGCTCTAGTAGAGGTTCACGGCTTATAAAGGGAGTTAGGATCTATGCTCACCAAGTGGAAATGAAAAACCCACAAGAATGGGAAGTTCCCAACATTGAAGAGTTAGATGCATTTTTAATTGAAGAAATTTTTTAAATGAAATCATTGTTGGATCGTAGTCATGATCACCCGGTCTGGGAATCTAAAATCACCCATGACATTATGATATTTAATGATATAATCAATACCCTTTGAAACACCCTACGAAACTCTGAAAGATGGATTTAATATTGGTTTCCTTCATATAAAATCTAAGAGGGAAAAATGGAAAAACAAAATGTAAATACTGGGGAAAATGAAAATGGGTCATCGATGGGTGAGTCACCGACACTGATCCACATACGGGTGAGCTACTTACGTGACCTTTCGATGATGAGCCAACGATTCATTGATAATGATGCTGATCTATTGATCCCATGGCCTAATAAAACATCAAATTATTGAAACTTAGACCAACTAATGTGCCGACCTACCAACATGATGACCTAGTGTTGCATGGACCTACCGACTCCCTGACATACTGATGCCGACGCCCTCGACCCACATATGCCAACAATCCTGAATCATCGATTCCAATGCACATAACACACTGATGATAACACACCTAACTCACTGATGTCGATGTCGGTGACTCACTGCTACACTAACATGATGATGCTTGACATGCCAACACACTAACATGCTGACACACTAACATGATGATGCACTGACATGCCGATGGAAAAAATGAAAATTTGGAAAACTATTGATGTAAGCCTCCAATAGCTCCTAGAACACCTCAAACACTGTATTTTCAATAAGATAGGTCCAGGGGGAAATATGCTTTATTACATAAAATACCAATCAAACTATTCTCATCCCTAATAATTTCAATACTAACCCAGAAGAAAATAGTTCTAAAGAGACATATGTTAAGATGCAACTCATAAGTAAACCACGTTTTTTATTCTAAACCTGATGTGAAAAACTCGACATACCGTAACACCTCTCTATCATCCATCTTCTGAACATATTTAGTAACACTAACTCTCCACTTCCTCAAGTAACCACACAAACACCAAAAGTCACCATATCCAGACACATTGATTAGGGTGATCCTTCCTTCATGTCAATATAAAATCCTCTTTGGGTAGAACTATCTATCCCAATCTTATTTAATTGCAACCAAATTAATGTGTCTGGATTAGGGTCAGTTCCTCCCCTCCCCATAGAAATTAATTTTCACAAAAAATAAGTATATGGGGAAGTAATTTATTATACATCAAATGAGGTCAAGAATTACCTCAAAATCAAGGTGCAAGGAAAAAATAGAAGATAAAACTCAGAACAGCTCTGGGTACTGGGCATGTATCTATGCCTCACATTCCCACGTATTCTCCTCAAGGCCACCATGCATCCAGAATACACAAAATAATGGAATGGTCCATCCACACAGCTTCCCCCCCCCCCAAATCCCCGATCCTTACTGGTCTCTCTAGGAATGTCACGTCATCCTCTATATCCTACTCTACCTAATCTAGGATGAGGGAGTTATCATATAGATAATAACAAAGCTGAGAGACATGGAAGACCTCATGGATCATTTCCAATTGTGATGGAATCACCAGCTGATATGCCACCTCACAAATCATCCAAACACCTCGAATGGATTGATGAACCTGGGAGAAATCTTGAATCATCTTCCAAAAATTATTTTTCTATGTCGAGGGGTGACCATTAAGAACATGTGGATCCGAACATAGAACTCAAAAGGCCTTCTTATATGATCTGCATATGGATTTATCCAGCCCTCAACCACCTTCATTCATTCATGCAAAAGATTAACCTTCTCAATTTTTCTCTACACTACCTATGTTCTAAGATGGGATTCTTCCCCTATCTCATTCTAGCAAACTGGTGACTAAAATGGTCTTCCGTAAAAGGGTCAGAACTGTTCCATTCTAATGGTATAGTGATATGTCTTATTGTAAGAGAACTCTATCAGTGGAATGTGTC
The DNA here is from genome assembly GCA_963277665.1 of Viscum album. Classification (NCBI taxonomy): domain Eukaryota; kingdom Viridiplantae; phylum Streptophyta; class Magnoliopsida; order Santalales; family Viscaceae; genus Viscum; species Viscum album. The sequence continues at coordinate 1,771,087,225 of OY728146.1, read as the reverse complement.
CTACTCAGGATCCTCATATGTATAATACACCCGCACACAACATATCCTACCACATATGGATGGTCCTCTATATCTGACAAACCATGTGATGGTGGAAAGTGGTGTTAAGGCATAATTGGGTGCCAAAAGCATGTTGCAATCACCTCTAGACTCTAGATGTAAAACGTGTACCCTATTCCAAGATAATGGATCATGGAAATCCATTTATCCTTACAACCACATCCACATTCCACTTCTCCGATGCATTTATTGTGCAAGACTCCTTGATCGCCCAAAACTGAGATGAATCTGTCAACTGGTCCACTACTACCCAGAGAGCATTGAATCCTCCTGGAGACCTGGGAAATCCTGTGAATAAATAAATCATTATGAAATTTCACATCCACATGGGAATATATAACGGCTAAAACAGTATACTGGGAACAAGGTGCTCAACCTTCACCTTTGAAACACTAGGAACCTTTCCACAAACTCCACCACTTCCTGTTTGCCCCTTGGAAAACAAAACTGATCCCTTGGGAATTTAAATGTATTACATAATCATTGATGCACCACCATGGGTAATCTATGGATCTCAGAGAGAATTCCCTCACTCATTTTCACTGGGACAAACAACATCCCAATAAAAAACCTCTGATTCTCTGTCACGACCCGTCCTCAGGGCCCGTGCCGTGACTACCCCAAGCCCGCCTTCCATAGGCCAGGGGCTGGCGACTAGCACCAAGGCGTAAATCCCGGTAAAAAGGGAAGGCATTGCCTTTGTAATGTAAACAAACACCACATAGTAAGAAAGCGGAGAGTAAATACTAAGCAAAAGCAGAGTACAACTGAAAGTGCAGAAAAGTAAATGGGCCAGTATACAAACCCAAATTGAAAGTAAATTACAACTCGAAAGCGAAAACAACAACTGAAAAGTAAAGTACAACTCGAAAGGGAAAACAGCAACTGAAAAGTAAAGGTCGCTACACCGAGCTGTCCACTGGAAATCCCACCTGAAGGGTGGGTACAGATAGCTCCACTGCTCCACGGGTCCTGCCGTCCGCTCCGAGCACGTCCCGCCCAGTGTTCCACCTCCAGGTACCGTCCTGCTCTGCAATCCTCAGCTAAGATCAACGATGTCCATCGTCTGCAACCAACACAATGTAGTGCAGGAAAAGCCCGTGAAGGGTTGAGTATAAGCTACTCAGTAGGGACCCCGAGACCCATGAAGGTCTCTCAAATCCACAAAGGATAAACCATGAAGAAAGGTACAATCATGAAGTAACAACCGACACTGCTTAGGTATATGCCCATACATATACCTAAGTCATCAAATTCAAATACGCTCCAACCTCCGAGCCCAAGTATAACTCCGTCCACACAGGAAAGTAAACGTATTCCACACAGGAAAGCAAAACGTAATCCACACAAGATATCACAACACAATCCACACAGGAAAGCAACATGATTCATCTCACCCAGGTATACTTCTTCGAAAGACGATAAAGATGATCTCTGGTCCGTCTAAGTCGTCGGACCCACGAAGGATCGATAGGTAACTAACCCCCGCAAAAATACCCACACAGGATCGGGCCCACATAGGACCTGTAGGCGCTGGATCACACAGGACCGCTGAGCGCAAAGACCCACACAGGATCAGACCCACACAGGATCGGGCCCACACAGGACCTGTAGCACTGATCCACGTAGGATCGCTGAGTGCTGTAGTCGTCGTCGTCGAATCCACACAGGATCGGGCCCACATAGGACCTGTAACACTAATCCACGTAGGATCGCTGAGTGCTGTAGTCGTCGTCGTCGAATCCACACAGGATCTCTCTACTGTCGTCGTCGCAGTCACAATAGCAGTAGTAGTCACAGTCGCAGCCAGCACTAGGGTTCCCGCACACAGCAAGCTCGTTCGGGAGGATCTGCTCCACGAGCAGAGAGGCTGATACATCAACTGTCACAAAGTCCAGAGTTGATGTGTCCAAAAGTTCCGTATCATCAACAGGAATTCAACGCAACAGATGGCGCGTCGATCGGACGCCCGGTCTGAGAGTTATCGGCATTTTCGTCCCCGGGGCCCGGTTGGTTTTTAAGGCAAAACCAACCCGACCGTACTCCACCTGTGTCCAAACCTCGGACGGAGTATGCCAAAAGATCCGTCTCACTATGAGGAACTCAACAAAGCTGACGGTACGTCAATCGGACGTTCGTAGCTCAAGATATGAGCGTTTCCGCTCCGAAGGCCCGGTTGGTTTCGTGAACGAACCAACCCGGCTGAACTCAAAGTGTTCCGAAACATTATGTGTGATATACCGAAACGACCGTCTTGATCCAAGGATCGCGTCGCCGTAGACGGTTCGTCAATCGGAGGTCCGTGGCTCAACTTATGACCAAAAGACCAGGGACTTCACGAAAACAGGGGGTCCGGGTCCGGGCCGACCCGGCCCGACCCCCCCTGGGTCGGCCCGAATCGGGTCGACCCGACCCGGGTCCGACCCGGCCCAGCCGGCGGCGGACCGGCGCGGCGGCGCGGCCCGGCCGGCGGCGGCGCGGCCTGGCGCCGCTGAGGTCACGCGCGGGGGGCTAAGCGCCCGCTTCCATCTGGCGGTGCGGCTTAAGAGCCGCGCCTTTTGGATACCCCCCCCCCCCTCGTGGGGGGCCTGATTTGAAGAGAACTGGAGGGTTTAATCCCCCGGAATTCCAGGAAATGGCCGGCCGTTTGGTCGGCCGAAAAAACAATACGCGGGACGCCTAAGGGTCCCGCCCTTGGACTGTCGCGGCCGGCTTTGCCGGCCGCCTGCTGACCACCGCGGCTTAGCCGCGGTGGGTTACTCCGGCGGCGCGCCTCCGCCGTGGGTCGCCGGCACCGGCGCGCCGGAGCGGCGCGCGGCCGCCGTCTTTCGCGGACCACCGGATTCACTCCCGTGGTCCGTTCTTCTTGCGGTCTTCGCCGGTGATTTTCTCGGATCGAGATCTTCGGAACGGATACCGCATCTTCCCATTTCAGATTTGATTCCTCATCACGGTCAAAACCACGCACCAAAAACAAAACTACGGAGGGTTGTCGGGCCGTGTTTGTTCGGCCCGCGCCCTCCGCATTAGATGCTAACAATCGGGAAAAACCAACACCCAAAAGGAACAATTTTTATTTAGTTAAAAATTGAACTTTGATTCAAACGATTCACACGTAAATTAAATAAAAAATTCCCAACAATCCTCATCAAACATTTTTTCCCAATCCCACAATAGATTTAGAAGGGATAAACATGGAAAGTGATAATCATAATGAAGTAAACCCCTACCTTGAAAAATGACGTCGCACGTCGGGTATCGCGGAGAAAGGCATCGTAGCGTCGGACGTAGATTCCGTTGACCTCGGGGTGCGTCCGAGGAGGAAACGACGTCTCTACACTTGTCACTAAGACGAAGAAGGGAGGTACATTGTCGTTGGCGATGATCACCACGGTCAGCGACTTCTCCCTTTGTCGAGGAGGAAGATGAAGACGGAAGAATCCGGGACGCCGAGTCTTGAAGGTCGTGGGGTCGATGTTCTTCGTCGGAGAAGAACTGTTCTTCACGTTCTTCGTCGAAGACGAAGACGATCTTTAAGTCTCTCAACGATTCTCTCAAACCACTCAAGCAACAATGAAACTAACCAAAAATAATTTAAGCTCACACTTAATTTATTAACACAACACCAACCTTTGAAATTCAAGAGTTTGAATTTCAAAACTCAAATTAAACTCACTTATTAATGTCATAAGTTATAACTCAAGTTCACAAAATTAATTGTGAGTTGGGGGGGTTAGAGGAGTTTGGTAGGAGATGAAAAGTTTAGGGTTCTTGTGGGCCCCACCACACTTAATCCTCTCAAGGGAGGTTAAGTGGGTGTGGGTCCCACCCCAAACTTACTTTGAGAGAAGTTAACCAACAAGTTTAAATAAAAATTTGTAATCCCCATTTTTTATTTAACATATTCTAAACTCTCAAAAACTAACTCTCAACCCGAAATAAACCCAACCTCGGAAAAGGTCTCCTTAAGTGAATATCGGCGCTGCGAGTTCATCGGTGTCCTCGGATTTCAATTCCGAGCACCGGATCAAAAGTTAGGAATTCCCGCTCGTTCGTTCACTGAACGTACCCGAGCCAAACTTCAGAAATTGATTCCGGGCACTCCGTGCCTCGGAATCAGGTGTCGTCTGAAACCGCGCTCTTGTAAAATTCCAAAGAAAATTAAGAAAAAATTTCCCTTGAATTTTACGGGTCTTTACATTACTCCCACCTCAGGGCTTTACGTCCCAGTAAAGATACATAAAAACTAGGGAAACAAATGAGGGTACTGAGCACGCATCTGAGCCTCCCGCTCCCATGTGATCTCCTGGAGATTCCTGTGCTGCCATCTGATGCGCACAAGAGGAATCGATCGCCCACGCAGGACCCGCTCCTGTCGATCCTCTATATCCACCGGGACCTCCGTAAAAGTCTCCCCATCGTCAACGTCAAGCTCCCCATGGTCAATGATGTGCGTGGGGTCGTGCACGTATCTCCTCAGCTAAGATACGTGGAAGACGTCGTGCACCCGGTGCAACTGAGGTGGCAGAGCCAGGCGATAGGCCACCTCGCCAACCCTGCTGAGGACCTGGAAGGGTCCGATGAAGCGCGGAGATAACTTGCCGCCTCGGCCAAATCTCCGAATACCACGTCGAGGTGAGACCTGCAAGAAGACGTGGTCGCCATCCTCGAACTCTAGTGGCCTCCGCCTCCTGTCAACGTATGACTTCTGCCGGCTCTGTGCTGTCCTCATCCGCTCCTGGATGACCTGGACCTTCTCTGTCGTGGCATGGACCATCTCCGGTCCCACCAGTGCTGACTCCCCAGGGTCTGTACAGCACAAAGGAGATCTACAAAGTCGGTCATACAACGCCTTGTACGGTGCCATCCCAATGGTGGAGTGGTAGCTGTTGTTGTACGCAAACTCCACCAAGGGTAGGTGGTCCTCCCAGCTATGACCAAAGTCGAGGACACATGCACGGAGCATGTCCTCGAGAGTCTGAATGGTCCTCTCCGTCTGACCATCCGTCTGAGGGTGAAAGGTTGTGCTCAGACGTAGCTGCGTCCCGAACGCCTCCTGCAACCCCTTCCAAAGCCGGGAAGTAATGCAGACATCTCTATCGGAGACGATAGATGATGGCACACCGTGGAGTCGCACAATCTCCTGAACGTAGAGGCGTCCCGAGCTCTCCACTGAGCCCTGCTCTCTGATGGGTAAGAAGTGTGCCGACTTGGTGAGTCGGTCAACAATCACCCATATGGATTCGTGACCTCTGGAAGTGCGTGGAAGTCCAGTCACGAAGTCCATAGATATGTCGTCCCACTTCCACTCCGGGACCTCCAAGGGCTGTACCAAGCCTACTGGTACCTGATGCTCTGCCTTCACCTGCTGGCAGGTGAGGCATCGAGAAACGAACTCTATTATTGCCTTCTTCATGCCAGGCCACCAGTGATGTCGTCTGAGGTCCTGGTACATCTTCGCCACTCCAGGATGTACCACCAAAGGAGAAGTGTGAAACTCTCTCAGCACATCCTCTCGCAAAGCGACTGGTACCATGGTACGTCCTCTTAAAAGGATGTCGTGCTCTGCTGCAAGGGAGAAACCATCAGGTGCATGTCCCGAGGATATATGTGCACGCCGTGTCTCACAGTCAGCGTTCTCACGCTGTGCCTCTCTGACCCGCTGCAGTAGAGGAGGGGTGACTGTAAGAGACTGGAGGAAGGATACTCCATCTCTATCCACGAAGGATATCTGCAAAGAGACTAGCTGCTCCGTCACCTCCTCAAGTAGCTGAATGCCCGTCCTCCTGCTGAGGGCATCGGCTACTAAGTTCCCCTTTCTCCTTAATGTACGGCAAAGCTGCAAAGATTTCTCCTTTGCCGAAAAGTGAAATCTGGTATCATCCCCGGGATGAACCACGTTCCTTTCCTAATACAGTCAATCCCGTCATGATTAGTTAATTCATGGCATGGATGACGTCGTAAGGTCTCGACGCTGCTACGAAGAGATCCAACCGTTACTCTCTCCTCCAAGGGTTGAGTCACATTGTCGGCATCAGTGTGTGGTCACTGGGTTTCCTCCTGTAAGAATCTCGCAAGTGAGGGTCAAGTCAATAGTTTTTAACCGGCACCTCTTAGTAAAAACAAACAAAAGACAAGAAAACAAAAGTCACCAAGGCAAGTATCTTTTATTACTTCAACTTAAAGTACAAGGACATAAGGAAACACAAACTACAAAGCTAGAGGCATTATGGGAAAAGGCCTCTATGCCTGGAGCTAGTCCTGCACTAGTCCACCCGCTTCCGGAGCTCCATGATCGTAAGCTTCAGCTGCCTGAAGCTGTGCTCTTCGCTGAGGTCGGGGTGGACCACCTGGTGGTGGTGGTGGTAGAGCCTCAAAGCATCGCCCACCACCTGCAGCTCGACCAGCTCCTCTGCCTCATCCGCCTCGTCCCTACGGACCGCCACGGTCGAACCTCTGCCTCTGCCTAGGTGGTTCTTCAATCTTCTGCTGCTCCTCTACATGGCGGGTCGGGCAGTCACGAGCCATGTGGCCTTGCCCGCCGCATGCATAGCACTGTCTTCCACTCGAAAGACTGGCTCCGTGCTGTGTGCCCTGCACTGCCGAGCCAGTGCCCTGAGGTTGTCTGCCTGAAGGTCTGGTCTGTCTGGACCCCTGAGTCATCCGTCGACTGCCACCTGCAGATGACTCTGCCACGTGTCGCCCTGCGGTTGGTCGATGCGCTGGTGTAGACTCAGCAAGGAAGCTCTCGATCAGAAGGGCCCGCTCCAGTACTCCTGTCTGAGTCGGTATGCTGAGGGAGATCAGCGATGCCCTGATCTCGTGTATCAAACCCTGCTCGAAGGTCCGGGCCCAAAAGAATGGGTCTCGTACCATGTCGGTCGAGTAGCGTGAGAGATCGGTAAATCTCGCCGAGTACTGAGCGACCGTCATGCTGCCCTGCCGCAGCTGAAGAAGCTCCTGGATACGCACCGCACGAAGGGTGGATGGGACAAACTCCGAGCGGAAGAGGCTCTCAATGTCTGTCCAAAGTAGAGATGCCTCATCGTGCACCTGGAGCATCAATCTCCACCATCGTCCTGCTGCTGTGTGTAGTAGGCTCGCAGCGAGGATCACCATGAGGTCTGCTGGTGTCCTCACTAGCCTAAACACACGTACTACTGCCTCCAGCCAGTCCTCGGCTGCCTGGGGATCCGTCTCCCCTCGAAACCTGGGTGGTCGCTGGCGCTGAAACTCATGCAGTGTGTTGAGGCGACGTGCATCATCAGCGGCTGGCACTGGAAACATCGGGGGCTCGGCGGGTAGTGCTACCGCCGGTGCCACTGCTGACAAAGGGCCCTGCATCGAAGCCTCGATGCTCGGTGGGCTGTCATCACACTCGACTCTCGGAACCCTAGCTGGCTGCCGTCGTGGGGCCATCCTGAATAGGAAACAGGTGCGCCATGGTCAAACAGTATACCTGGTGAGCTGACACAAGGAAATCACAAAGAAATCTTTGAAACACACATGCAATCAATGTTTTCGTGCATTAAGTCAGAAATCAGAAGTCAGGGTCCTGGTGTACGGATACGTCGGCCGCCGCACCAATGCTGGACTCCCTGGACTGATAACCACACTCAATACGCTAAACATTATTGCTTCACATAGAAAAGATCATAGTTCGCGGTAGAACCGAACTCCTCTGATACCAATTTGTCACGACCCGTCCTCGGGGCCCGTGCCATGACTACCCCAAGCCCGCCTTCCATAGGCCAGGGGCTGGCGACTAGCACCAAGGCGTAAATCCCGGTAAAAAGGGAAGGCATTGCATTTGTAAAGTAAACAAACACCACAGAGTAAGCAAGCGGAGAGTAAACACTAAGAAAAAGCAGAGTACAACTGAAAGTGCGGAAAAGTAAATGGGCCAGTATACAAACCCAAACTGAAAGTAAAGTACAACTCGAAAGGGAAAACAACAACTGAAAAGTAATGTACAACTCGAAAGGGAAAACAACAACTGAAAAGTAAAGGTCGCTACACCGAGCTGTCCACTGGAAATCAAACCTGAAGGGTGGGTACAGATAGCCCCACTGCTCCACGGGTCCCGCCGTCCGCTCCGAGCACGTCCCGCCCAGTGGTCCACCTCCAGGTACCGTCCTGCTCTGCAAGCCTCAGCTAACATCAATGCTGGCCGTCGTCTGCAACCAACACAACGTAGTGCGGGCAAGGCCCGTGCAGGGTTGAGTATAAGCTACTCAGTAGGGACCCCGAGACCCCTGAAGGTCTCTCAAATCCACAAAGGATAAACCACGAAGAAAGGTACAATCACGAAGTAACAACCGACACTCCTTAGGTATATGCCCATACATATACCTAATTCATCAAATTCAAATACGCTCCAACCTCCGAGCACAAGTATAACTCAGTCCACACAGGAAAGTAATCGTATTCCACACAGGAAAGCAAAATGTAATCCACATAGGATAGCACAACACAATCCCCACAGGAAAGCAACAGGATTCAGCTCACACAGGTATACTTCTTCGAAAGACGATAAAGATGATCTCTGATCCATCTAAGTCGTCGGACCCACGAAGGATCGATAGGTAACTAACCCCTGCAAAAGACCCACACATGATCGGGCCCACATAAGACCTGTAAGCGCTGGTTCACACAGGACCGCTGAGCACAAAGACCCACACAGGATCGGACCCACACAGGATCAGGCCCACACAGGACCTGTAGCACTGATCCACGTAGGATCGCTGAGTGCTGTAGTCGTCGTCGTCGAATCCACACAGGACCTGTAGCACTAATCCACGTAGGATCGCTGAGTGTTATAGTCATCTTCGTCGAATCCACACAGGATCTCGGTATTGTCGTCGTCGCAGTCACTGTAGTAGTAGTAGTCACAGTCGCAGCCAGCACTAGGGTTCCCGCACATAGCAAGCTCGTTCGGGAGGATCCGCTCCACGAGCCGAGAGGCTGATACATCAACTGTCACAAAGTCCAGAGTTGATGTATCCAAAAGTTCCGTATCATCAACAGGAACTCAACGCAACAGACGGCGCGTCGATCGGACACCCAGTCTGAGAGTTATCGGCATTTTCGTCCCCGGGGCCCAGTTGGTTTTTAAGGCAAAACCAACCCGACCGTACTACACCTGCGTCCAAACCTCAGGCGGAGTATGCCAAAAGATCCTTCTCACTAAGAGGAACTCAACAAAGCTGACGGTATATCAATCGGACGTCTGTAGCTCAAGATATGAGCGTTTCCGCTCCGAAGGCCCGGTTGGTTTCGTGAACGAACCAACCCGGCCGAACTCAAAGTGTTCCGAAACGTTGAGTGCGATATACCGAAACGGCCGTCTCGATCCAAGGATCGCATTTCCGCAGACGGTTCGTCAATCGGAGGTCAGTGGCTCATCTTATGACCAAATGACCGAAGACGTCACGAAAACGGGGGGTCCGGGTCTGGGCCGACCCGGCCCGACCCCCCCTAGGTCGGCCCGAACCGGGTCGACCCGACCCGGGTCCGACCCGGCCCGGCCGGCGGCGGCGCGGCCTGTCGCCACTGAGGTCACGCGCGGGGGGCTAAGCCCCCGCTTCCATCTGGCGGCGCGGCTTAAGAGCCGCGCCTTTTGGATACCCCCCCCCCCCTCGTGGGGGGCCTGCATTGAAGAGAACCAGGGGTTTAATCCCCCGGAATTCTAGGAAACGGCCAGCCGTTTGGCCGGCCGAAAAAACAAAACGCGGGACCCCTAAGGGTCCCGCCCTTGGACCGTCACGGCCGGATTTGTCGGCCGCCTGCTGACCACCACAGATTAGCCGCGGTGGGTTACTCCGGCCGCGCACCTCCGCCGCGGGTCACCGGCGCCGGCGCGCCAGAGCGGCACGCGGCCGCCGTCTTTCGCGGACCACCGGACGCACTCCGGTGGTCCGTTCCTCTTGCGGTCTTCGCCGGCGATTTTCTCGGAACGAGATCTTCGGAACGGATACATCATCTTCCCATTTCAGATTTGATTCCTCATCACGGTCAAAACCACGCACCAAAAACAAAACTACGGAGGGTTTTCGGGCCGTGTTTGTTCGGCCCGCGCCCTCCGCATTAGATGGTAACAATCGGGAAAAACCAACACCCAAAAGGAACAATTTTAAATTAATTAAAAATTGAACTTTGATTCAAACGATTCACACGTAAATTAAATAAAAAATTCCCAACAATCCTCATCAAACATTTTTTCCCAATCCCACAATAGATTTAGAAGGGAAAAACATGGAAAGTGATAATCATAATGAAGTAAACCCATACCTTGAAAAATGACGTCGCACGTCGGGTATCGCGGAGAAAGGCGTCGCGGCGTCGGACGTAGATTCCGTGGACGTCGGTGTGCGTCCAAGGAGGAAACGATGTCTCTTCACTTGTCGCTAAGACGAAGAAGGGAGGTACGTTGTCGTTGGCGATGATCACCACGGTCGGTGACTTCTCCCTTTGTCGAGGAGGAAGATGAAGACGGAAGAATCCAGGACGCCGAGTCTTGAAGGTCGTGGGGTCGATGTTCTTTGTCGGAGAAGAACCGTTCTTCACGTTCTTCGTCGAAGACGAAGAATATCTTCAACTCTCTCAACGATTCTCTCAAACCTCTCAAGAAACAAAGAAACTAACCAAAAATAAATTAACCTCACACTTAATTTATTAACACAACACCAACCTTTGTAATTCAAGAGTTTGAATTTCAAAACTCAAATTAAACTCACTTATTAATGTCATAAGTTATAACTCAAGTTCACATCATTAATTGTGAGTTGGGGGGGTTAGAGTAGTTTGAGAGGAGATGAAAAGTTTAGGGGTCATGTGGGCCCCACCAAACTTAATCCTCTCAAGGGAGGTTAAGTGGGTGTGGGTCCCACCCCTAACTTCCTTTGACAGAAGATAACCAACAAGTTTAAATAAAAATTTCTAATCCACAATTTTTATTTAACTTATTCTAAACTCCCAAAAACTAACTCTCAACCCGAAATAAACGCAACCTCGGAAAAGGTCTCCTTAAGCGAATATTGGAAATTCGAGTTCATCGGTGTCCTTGGATTTCAATTCCGAGCACCAGATCAAAAGTTAGGAATTCCCGCTCGTTCGTTCACTGAACGTACCCGAGCCAAACTTCGGAAATTGATTCCGGGCACTCCGGGCCTCGGAATCAGGTGCCGTCTGAAACCGGGCTCTTGTAAAATTCCAAAGAAAATTAAGAAAAAATTTCCCTTGAATTTTACGGGTCTTTACATTCTCTCTATCCTCTAACCATCCCTATAGAGCATCACCTTAGACAACTTTATCACACATCTCTTCAGTCTCTCAGCCCCTGAACTAAGAAAACGCTTCCTTCTGCACCAAGGAATACTGAATTTTCATCTGAAATTGATATTCTCTACCACCACCCTCCACAATGTCTAGGTGAAAATACACTAACTCCTCCATCTGCATCCAAGCATTCATGGATTCCAAAACTACCTGCATCTGTGCCTTCCTGCTCAAGGCATTGGCCACCGCATTTCCCATCTCTTAGGTATAAGAGAACTCAAATATGTAGTCTTGGAGAAACTCTATAGACCTTCGCTACCACAAGTTTATGTATTTAAGGGAGAAGATATAACTTAGTGTCTTTTGATCTGTGAAGACCACAAAGAACTCCCTTGATAAGGTAATTCACCCATAGCTTTAGCGCAAAAATTAATGTTGAATGATCTAGAATATGGGTGAAATAATTACATTCCCAAGGATATAGTTGTGTATAACCAAAAGAGATTACTCCCCAATATTGCATCTGAACACATCCCAAGCTTACAATGGAAGCATTATAGAACACCATGAACGTCACCCCTTCATCCGAAAACCTATGTACTGGGGCACTGACCATCTTACCCTTCAAATATTTGACGGCTACCTAACACTTCTCACTCCACAAGATGCCCTGGTCCTTTCAAGTCAATGTTTCAAATGGACATGAAACAAGATAGATTTCAACTACGACTCTATAATAATATCCCACCAGAATAAAGAAACTAAAAACCTATTTCACATTCTTGGGTGCTACCCAAGAAACAACTACTTCATCCATGGATGGGTCCACTTATATCCCCTGATGAAATGCTAAGTGTCTAAGGAAGAGAACCTATCATTTCTAGAACAAGCACCTTGACATCTTCCTGTAGATCTGGTGGTCTTGTAGGAAATCCAAGATAGTATCTAGATGCTTAGTGTGATCCTCCTCTAACCTAGAGTAGATCCTGATAACATTGACGAACACAGTGATAAACCGGTCCAGCCACTGATGGATGACAGATTCCATGATCCCCATGAACATGGCTTGTACATTCGTTACACTAAAGGGAATGACCATGAACTCGAATTGACCATGCCTTCACTTAAAATAATTCTTCATGACGTCACCATCCTTTACACTCAATTGTTGATATATAGATCACATATCGATCTTAGAAAACCAAACTGCCCCCTTAACTTGTTGAAAAGATCATTGATTCTTGAAATGGGGTAACAGTTCTTGACCATCTCTTGATTCAGTATCTAATAGTCTATGATCACTATTATACCATTGTATACCTTATTGATGAACAGGACTAGAGCACCCCATGGATAAACACCAAGAAGGATGAAACCCTTATTCATCTGGTCATCAACGTGAATCTATAACTCTCACAACTCAAAAGGCGTCATCCGATAGGGAGACATGGAAATCAAATGGGTAACAGGATGTAAGTCTATTCTATACTCAAAATCACTTCAAGGGGTTATAGTTAAATCCTCTATGGGGTAGATGTAACGACCCGAGAATTCATGTTTTGTGTAATGATATGTTTCCCCTTTAACTGGACCATCTTTCTATAAAAAGAAAATGAAAATGAACGAAAACCGTAACAACAAGCACGAATGAAACACTCCTTTATTAAGAAACATGACGATTACAACTTCTCACAATCAAAACATCACTAACCAAATATTCCAACCAAGAATCCGATTACAACGATAGGAAGACAACTTAGAACTACTAGGAGCCCGAGTATGCGGTAGGGATTTCGAGCATCCATCATAAGGAACATAAGGATTTCTTAAGCCACTGCGACCATGCTCAGCACCAAGGGGATCATGCGAACCATCTTCTTTTTCTCCTTCGGTCACTTAGAGTAAGGGACACCCGAGACCAAACCCTTTTATAAGCACCAAAGATGACCGTTGGACCTCAAACGGCCATAAATCCGACCGTTGGCTCCCCAGAGAATCCAATGTTCATTTTGACCGTTGGAAGTAAAATGAACGGAATAATAATTGTGTAGTTTTGCTTTAATATTTTAAAATGACATCAATGTTAATTATCTCTTGTTTTCCAAAATAAGGATTTTATTTTATGTTTCAAATGGAGAAAAATTAATATTATTGTCTTCTTCTACTATACATTTTGATTTGAACAATTAAACTTTTGTTTTTCTAGTTATATCAAACCTGATGGATTTATTTTATGAGTTATATATATATGCTGCAAAAAATTAGATACATTACTTCTTTAATAATTTTACCTTTATTAATTATTGTGGAAATTATATTAAATTATGGTTTTATCTAAAAATCTTGTGTCTTTAAGTTTAGACAATTCTTTTAAGAAACCAATTTTTTTCCTTCTTAAAAGAGTGTATCCGAATGTTTTTTTTATCAAATTGTATATTGAGGAAAACATTAAGTAAATCAGAAAAGTAAAGATAATTAAATAAATAAACAAATAAATATATTTTGATTCTTTATTTAATTGATTAGATGACCCTTTAAATTTTCCAAAATATAATAATTATGGAATAAAAATAATATACATAATATAATAAAAAAATAATTAATGGTATTTTAAAATAGAATATATATATTTACATATGTTTATATAAATAGATGTTTTAAATGAATTAGTTTATATTTTTATTAACCAATGAATTTTTTTTATATAATAAATGTGGTTTAATAATAGAATTCATTAATAATAATAAGAAATACAAAGAATTAATAAACTAATGTTAACAACGTTTTTTTTAAAATCTGTAGAAAACCATGTTTTAAACCCGCGGCGAACCGAGGACTGTCCGATCCTCTCCCCTTGATCGCAGCCGTCCGAGCGTTTTAAAAACCACATCAACTCCAGCCGCCTGATCATGACGAGTTTAATCCCGGCCGTTCATCGCGTTTCGCGTTTTCTTCTCCGCGGTTTCTTCCTCCTCGCGCCACTGTTTTTTTTCTTCTCACATGTGCGTCGTCGAACCAGTAGCAAAGGGTGTTGTTTTTCTCCTCTAGGCCGGCGAAGAAGACCGCGCTGCTTCCTCCTTTCCATAGGTCGACACCGACCCCGTATGTTTCGGTCAAAGACTCCTCCCGATGTCTCCTTCTCCTTAATCGTTTTTTTTAAAACCCTCTGTTGCACCGAAGGCCGAAGGACCGGCTCTCTCTCCGGCTTCTGGACCTTGCTTGCTGCCTCGTTCTCTCCTCCTCGTCGCCGAGCTAAGGTTAAGGTTGTGTTTTTTTTTCAGTTTTTGTAAACACCGGGCTTGGTATAGAGTTATATATGCTTATATACTTGTTATATATATATATATATATATCTTCTAAGTTTACACCTTAGGTTCCCCCTGATTTCTCCAGTTGCTGGATCGACATCCTCTCCTCCTCCTCATCGAACAGGTAAGGGTCGTTTTTTTCAGTTTGTGTAAAAACCGGGTTGGGTATATAGTTGTATACACATTTATACTTGTTATATATATATATATATATTCTATGTTTATACCTTTGGCTTATGGATTCTGTAGCTGCACCATACTCCTCCTCTATGGGTTGAGGTAAGGGAGAAGCCCTTTTTTTTAGGTTCCTGAGTTTTAGTTTTGTATTTTTTTTATACATATATATATATATGCTATATATATACATATGTATTCACATGATGTTTGTACAACCGGATCCACTGGATCCACTTGCCTCATTTATCAATTCATGTCCTCCTCTTCGAAGTTAAGAGGCATGTTTGTTTGTTTTCTTTTTAGTTATGTATGAGTTTCGGAGTATATATATATATATACATGTTATGTGTTTATATATATTTCGGGTATATGTGAACCGGGTGCGAACCCAGAATTTGAAGATCTCTCTCTCAGTTTGATAAATCGGATAGTGGGTAAAAAGGGAAAACCCATCCTTATGTTTAGTTTCCTCCGGCCTTGGTACACTATAATTTATACACACCTTACATAAATATATATGTGTATATGAATTTGCATCATGGACTTAAGAACCGGTTACCACTGTTTTCATCATCTAGAATTCGACCAAGTTAAGAGTGTTTTCTTTTGGGGTTCATTCTAACTCGGTTTTAATGTTATACACATAAGTAATAGGGGATATATGCAAATATACAATTCTTCTTTCATGTTTATAACCCTGAATTTTATTTCGCCTTTAAACATGGAGGTTTTTGGGTAATTGTACGAACATGCAAAATCTTGCAAGTATACGAAGTATCTTGGTAAATACATACATGCGATTATATCGATGTGTATGCACACCAACGTGTACTTGGCTTTGTTATCCTTTTGTAATGTATTACGGTATAGCATGATGAATTTATGGGTTGGTTGGATTTCAAAATCATTCTCGAAACTGAGAATTTTCATTTATCACTGCTTCGGATAATCGGGATTTTTTTCTTAAAATGGATAGTATGGGCTTCTTGAAATTTCATAAATTCATTCATGTATTAGTAGGTGTGTTCTCATGTGATAATGGAAGAGTTTATACAAATACACATGATGAACTTGATTATGCACTTTGTAACCTCAGCTACCTGCATTAAACGTCTAGGATATCCATTTATCATCACATGTGTAATTAATGAGTGACCATGCTTTAATTGGAAATTTTGATGTATGGAATGTTAAGTGTTATGTTTACTTGCTTAAAACCCTTGTTTTCGAATGTTAACTTTTATATGCACAAAGCATGAGCATGCATGTGTTAATGTTTTTAATGAAAGAACTGTTTTCATGTTATGTATATGTGAGAATGGGGTTAAAGTAAGAATGCATGAAACCCCATGAATGTATGACCATGTCAAGATATGTGAGGGATGTATAGGACTTACATGTGACGGGTGCGCCCGAAATTATATAGAGCAACAAGAATGATATGACGGGTGCGCCCGGAATTATATAGCACTCCAATGCATTGGGTAAAGCAAGAGTCTCATGAGACGAACATGTGCGACGGTCTTGGCAGTTAGCCTTGACTTGTGGTAAAGAAACCGGGCGTGCAGTGAGCCGCGACCTGTTAAGTATGTTATACGGTCAAGATGAAAAGTCATGAAAAAGTCCAGGATTATACATCCCCTCTGCATGTAATGATAAAGGTTACCAGGGGTTAGTTCAACTAACAGGACAACCCCTAGTTGAAAGCTCCTAAGATTATAAAAAATGCACTTTATGTGACAAGAACTGTTTTTCATATGGTAAACTGTTAGATGATCTGCTTTCTACTCATGAACCATGATATGCATGTCTTTCCCTGCTTAAGTCATAGAATTCTTTTAGAATTGAAGTAACCTTGTTTTAACATTATTCATTGTTTATATTGCGCACTCTGATCATGTTTACACTAGAGCTCATTTCAAGTACGTGCTTCATTATGCAAGTGGTTTCAATGAAAGATGATTTCATGTTTTTAAGAAATGATAATGTTTTAGCAATGTATTTTTAATATTTTCGAAAGGGTATTATTTATGAAAGGATTCTCTTAAAAAAAAAATTTTAAAACCCCTTACTAGGCATATTTTTGTTCACCCTACGTTTTGTTTAAAATTTTTCAGGCACGGTTGATACTAATGAAGCTAATAAGAAGCAGCTGGTTTCCCAGAATCCCGAGCCTCGCGATCCTCTATTGTGATGAGACATGATATTTAATTTGTAATGATGTAATGTAGAGTATATCATGTCTCATTAAGAACCCCGATTTTGGGGGTCGTTACAGTTGGTATCAGAGGATGGGTTCGGGAAACTCTGGAAAACCAGGTGATATAAATGTATTGCTAAGACTAACTAAGTAAAAATAATTTTCAGATGGCTGATGTTCCTACTGGCCTTTTGTCACTCCCCACCGAGGCTCTAGAGAACATTATATCTCTAGTCAGCCGTGAAAACTTCCTGAACTATGCTCACATTCGCATGACGTGTAAGCACTTGTACGATGTGTCGAACTCATCTAGGGTGCTTAGTCTCCACCGGGGAATGGGGATGGATTATCTCCTAATGATGATGACCCAGTTTCCCTCGTATGCACGTCGAGGAAGGTATCACGAAGGACTCTTCCGAGTGTTTACGGCTGGAGAGGAATTTGGCACAATGCTAGATAATCCTTTCCAAGAAGCTGCTGCTGCCGGAGATCTTCGAGCAGCTTATCTGTGCCAGGTCCTGCACTATGGCTTCTGGGGCCAGTTAATGGACTTCGGAGCGTTGGAGAATGAGTCCACACGTGTGTCTCTTAGGCAAGAAGTGTACACCGACGTTTCCCAACTTCACACACCTCACGCGAAACTCAAGAGGCGATATAAATGTCCCCATGAGTTTAGTTCTGTATGTTCATCCTGTGTATGGTTTGTTGAGTTAGAGAGTTTCGCCTCTCTTTGTGGTGTCCGTCTGGAAAACTCAGACTTTAATGTGTAAACCTTCTTAATTAAAAAGTTTATGATCTCTTTCTTCTTAGTGTTGTTAAGTGACCTCTCTTGTTTACATTTTCTTCCAGATGGTAAGTCAGATGAACCTCTCGTCTCTACCTGACGAGTTAGTAGAGGTTGTCTTGATCAGAACTTGTATGGTGGATTTTCCCTCTTTTCTCCACCTACGAGGGTCCTGCCAACATTTTCTGGATATAGCGAATAGTCTGGAAATTCTCCGTGCATGTCAGGAGAATGAACATGTGATTCACCTCGTTCCCACCACCCAGCTCCCCTACTATAGGCTAAGGGGGAGATACCATGAAGGGCTTTTTCAGTGTTTCTCTATGGCACGGAACATCTCCGCCAGAGCATGCTTTCTCATAGCAGCTCAGGATGGCCACCTCAGAGCCGCCTACATGTTCCAGATCCTGAACGTCAGCCTTCTCAATCGCGTCGTACCCCTGGACTACCTTGAACGTGATGATGTTCGAAGGGTTACTAGGGGATTCGTCCGCTCGGACATCTCAGAGCTGTTTATTGCACGGGCCTCACTGTGGAAGCCTGTGTGTAGTGCCCATGAGCAGGAGTACAAGTCTTATTGCTCAAAGTGTATCTGGGTCAGGGAAACAGAGGAGCTGTGTACCAGTTTAGAGGTTCCGTTAACCGAGCCAGACCTTCAATTTTGGTAATGTTGTGCGACCAAAGTCTTTTTCTTGTCTTTTTACGAATAGAATTGTGTGGACGCAATTCTTTTAAGGGGGAGATGATGTAACGACCCGAGAATTCATGTTTTGTGTAATGATATGTTTCCCCTTTTACTGGACCATCTTTCTATAAAAATAAAATGAAAATGAACGAAAACCGTAACAACAAGCACGAATGAAACACTCCTTTATTAAGAAACATGACGATTACAACATCCCATAATCAAAACATCACTAACCAAATATTCCAACCAAGAATCCGATTACAACGATAGGAAGACAACTTAGAACTACTAGGAGCCCGAGTATGCGGTAGGGATTTCGAGCATCCATCATAAGGAACATAAGGATTGCTGAAGCCACTGCAACCGTGATCAGCACCAAGGGGATCATGAGAACCATCTTCTTTTTCTCCTTCTGTCACTTGGAGTAAGGGACACCCGAGACCAAACCCTTTTATAAGCACCAAAGATGACCGTTGGACCTCAAACGGCCATAAATCCGACCGTTGGCTCCCCAAAGAATCCAATGTTCATTTTGACCGTTGGAAGTAAAATGAACGGAATAATAATTGTGTATTTTTTCTTTAATATTTTAAAATGACATCAATGTTAATTATCTCTTGTTTTCCAAAATAAGGATTTTATTTTATGTTTCAAATGGAGAAAAATTAATATTATTGTCTTCTTCTACTATACATTTTGATTTGAACAATTAAACTTTTGTTTTTCTAGTTATATCAAACCTGCTGGATTTATTTTATGAGTTATATATATATACTGCAACAAATTAGATACATTACTTCTTTAATAATTTTACCTTTATTAATTATTGTGGAAATTATATTAAATTATGGTTTTATCTACAAATCTTGTGTCTTTAAGTTTACATAATTCTTTTAAGAAACCAATTTTTTTCCTTCTTAAAAGAGTGTATCCGAATGTTTTTTTTATCAAATTGTAAATTGAGGAAAACATTAAGTAAATCAGCAAAGTAAAGATAATTAAATAAATAAACAAATAAAATTATTTTGATTCTTTCTTTAATTGATTAGATGACCCTTTAAATTTTCCAAAATATAATAATTATGGTTTAAAAATAATATACTTAATATAATAAAAATAATTAATGGTATTTTAAAATAGAATATATATATTTACATATGTTTATATAAATATATGTTTTAATTGAATTAGTTTATATTTTTATTAACCAATGAATTTTTTTTATATAATAAATGTGGTTTAATAATAGAATTAATTAATAATAATAAGAAAAACAAAGAATTAATAAACTAATGTTAACAACGTTTTTTTTAAAAATCTGTAGAAAACCGTGTTTTAAACACGCGGCGAACCGAGGACCGTCCGATCCTATCCCCTTGATCGCAGCCATCCGATCGTTTTAAAAACCACATCAACTCCAGCCGCCCGATCATGAAGCGTTTAATCCCGGCCGTTCATCGCGTTTCGCGTTTTCTTCTCCGCGGTTTCTTCCTCCTCGCGCCGCTGTTTTTTTTCTTCTCCCCTGTGCATCGTCGAACCAGTAGCATAGGGTGTTGTTTTTCTCTTCTAGGCCGGCGAAGAAGACCGGGCTGCTTCCTCTTTTCCACAGGTCGACACCGACCCCGGATGCTTCGGCCAAAGACTCCTCCCGAAGTCTCCTTCTCCTTATTCATTTTTTTTAAAACCCTCTGTTGCACCGAAGGCCGAAGGACCGACTCTCTCTCCGGCTTCTGGACCTTGCTTACTGCCTCGTTCTCTCCTCCTCGTCGCCGAGCTAAGGTTAAGGTTGTGTTTTTTTTCAGTTTGTGTAAACACCGGGCTTGGTATAGAGTTATATACGCTTATATACTTGTTATATATATATATATCTTCTAGGTTTGCACCTTCGGTTCCCCTGATTTCTCTAGTTGCTGGATCGACTTCCTCTCCTCCTCCTCATCGAACAGGTAAGGGTCGTTTTTTTCAGTTTGTGTAAAAACCGGGTTGGGTATATAGTTGTATTCACATTTATACTTGTTATATATTTATATATATTCTATGTTTATACCTTTGGCTTCTGGATTCTGTAGTTGCACCATACTCCTCCTCCTCTCCGGGTTGAGGTAAGGGAGAAGCCCTTTTTTGAGGTTCCTGAGTTTCGGTTTTGTATTTTTTTATACATATATATATATATATATATATTATATATATATATACATATGTATTCACATGATGATTGTACAACCGGATCCACTGGATCCACTTGCCTCATTTATCAATTCATGTCCTCCTCTCCGAAGTTAAGAGGCATGTTTGTTTGTTTTCCTTTTAGTTATGTATGAGTTTCGGAGTATATATATATATATACATGTTATGTGTCTATATATATTTCGGGTATATGTGAACCGGGTGCGAACCCAGAATTTGAAGATCTCTCTCTCAGTTTCATAAATCGGATAGTGGGTAAAAAGGGAAAACCCATCCTTATGTTTAGTTTCCTCCGGCCTTGGTACACTATAATTTATACACACCTTACATAAATATATATGTGTATATGAATTTGCATCATGGCCTTAAGAACAGGTTACCACTGTTTTCATCATCTAGAATTCGACCAAGTTAAGAGTGTTTTCTTTTGGGGTTCATTCTAACTCGGTTTTAATGTTATACACATAAGTAATAGAGGATATATGCAAATATACAATTCTTCTTTCGTGTTTATAACCCTAAATTTTATATCGCCTATAAACATGGAGGTTTTTGGGTAATTGTACGAACATGAAAAATCATGCAAGTATACGAAGTATCTTGGTAAATACATACATGCGATTATATCGATGCGTATGCACACCAACGTGTACTTGGCTTTGTTATCCTTTTGTAATGTATTACGGTATAGCATGATGAATTTATGGGTTGGTTGGATTTCAAAATCATTCTCGAAATTGAGAATTTTCATTTATCACTGCTTCGGATAATCCGGATTTTTTCTTAAAATGGATAGTATGGGATTCTTGAACTTTCATAAATTCATTCATGTATTAGTAGGTGTGTTCTCATGTGATAATGGAAGAGTTTATACAAATACACATGATGAACTTGATTATGCACTTTGTAACCTCAGCTACCTGTATTAAACGTCTAGGATATCCATTTATCATCACATGTGTAATTAATGAGTGACCATGTTTTAATTGGAAATTTTGATGTATGGAATGTTAAGTGTTATGTTTACTTTCTTAAAACCCATGTTTTAGAATGTTAACTTTTATATGAACAAAGCATGAGCATGAATGTCTTAATGTTTTTAATGAAAGAACTGTTTTCATGTTATGTATATGTGAGAATGGGGTTAAAGTAAGAATGCATGAAACCCCATGAATGTATGACCATGTAAAGATATGTGAGGGATGTATAGGACTTACATGTGACGGGTGCGCCCGGAATTATATAGCGCAACAAGAATGATGTGACGGGTGCGCCCGGAATTATATGGCGCTCCAATGCATTGGGTAAAGTAAGAGTCTCATGAGACGAACATGTGCGACGGTCTTGGCAGTTAGCCTTGACTTGTTCTAAAGAAACAGGGCGGGCAGTGGGCCTCGACCGGTTAAGTATGTTATACGGTCATGATGAAAAGTCATGACAAAGTCCAGGATTATACATCCCCTCTGCATGTAATGATAAAGGTTACCAGGGGTTAGTTCAACTAACAGGACAACCCCTAGTTGAAAGCTCCTAAGATTATAAAAAATGCACTTTTTGTGACAAGAACTGTTTTTCATATGGTAAACTGTTAGATGATCTGCTTTCTACTCATGAACCATGATGTGCTTGTCTTTCCCTGCTTAAGTAATAGAATTCTTTTAGAATTGAAGTAACCTTGTTTTAACATTATGCATTGTTTATATTGCGCACTCTGATCATGTTTACATTAAAGCTCATTTCAAGTACGTGCTTCTTTGTGCAAGTGGTTTCAAGGAAAGATGATTTCATGTTTTTATGAAATGATAATGTTTTAGCAAAGTATTTTTATTCTTTTCGAAAGGGACTTATTTAAGAAAGTATTCTCTTAAAAAAAATTTTAAACCCCTTACTGGGCATATTTTTGATCACCCTACGTTTTGTTTAAAATTTTTCAGGCACGGTTGATACTAATGAAGCTAATAAGAAGCAGCTGGTTTCCCAGAATCCCGAGCCTCGCGATCCTCTGTTGTGATGAGACATGATATTTAATTTGTAAAGATGTAATGTAGAGTATATCATGTATCATTAAGCACCCCGGTTTTGGGGGTCGCTAAAGTATACATCCAAGAACTCACTAACAACCTCAAAACATATAACATATTTATATCCGGATATTACACTGATTACTTTGATAACAACGAAAGAAGATGCTCTACACACCGGCTGTCCTCTTGAAAACTCCTCTCTCCAATGAAATCTGTTCACTGAATATCCCAATATGAGAACAAGACCCTTAACCAAAATCATTCAATAATTTCTTTCATTGAAATAAACTATTGGATTCCTTTGATGAAATTTTATGGGTACATCTGTTCTAGAAGAAGGTCCCCACTGGACTAGTGTGGCCCTAACATTAGCCAACATCCTCAACAAACATCAAACAGACTGGTCTGACCTCCAACATGTATACTCAATATAGAGGAAAAGGGAAGCCTCTTTATGTCTAGTCCCAGATGATGGATTAGAATGGGTGAACAATGTAGTGTGAGGATCCCAAATTAAACAAAGCACACACAAGATTAATAAAAAAATGGATCATACCTTCAATAATTTATGGTCCTATTGAAACATCCACCACTACTGCAAGAATAAAACGATGCCTAGATCCTATACATCCCTTATATCGATCACATCTTCAACAATGCCTTTGTCTTGGTCATAGAGGAGCACCCTGAGGTTGTCCTTCCCCTAAATTGTCTAACCTTGGTAGAGCAGGAGCTCGCTGCACCTATTGCTGGAAAGGCCTAACTAGAAACTTCTACCGCTGTGGTGGGTGCTAATCCTGACCAACCCCATCGTATCACACTCAAACTAGGAACTTATTATGATGATTCTTGAGGCCTCCACTAAAAAAAACCATGGTCCCCATACCATGTGGAATGAGAGAGGGCCAAGAGATTGAAACTAGAACTGTTGATACCTATTCGTGTTGGCCAAAACCTAGAAGACCCTGATGCCAAAGACCTTTTTTTAAAACCTTTCCCTTTAGAAAAGACGTATGGATTCACTCTAGCTGTATAGCTACAAGTGAGTTCATAATTTCAACTACCTCAACCCTTTTCATAACCACTAATTATGTTGACAGAGTAAAGGGAGTAAAAACATATTGAAGAGAAGTTAAAAGTTCCTCCTCTAAGAGTATAGCACTGGAATCCTCATCTTGGAATAGATCTAGTAAAAAGCGTAGGATATCCCTGAACAAGAGCCCTAGTTCCCTCACTGACATACTCACTTACGGGAGGGAGTGATTCTATGGTCTCTTCTTATCCCTCACTGTTCAAGAAGTGAATTCTGCCAAGAACTCCTTCTCGAATCCATCCCACAGAACATCAGTAACCTTCCATTTCCTAGGTTAGATAATCCACCCCTGAAATGATTCTCCCCTCAAAAGACTCACTACTAGAAGAACCAAGTACTATTTTGGAACATGTACCAAGATGAAGGAATTTAGTAGCTCCTCAAGCCAACTTTTTGTCTCCATGTCGAATATCCTACCCTTGTACATCACCAGAGTCTTCCTCTGGATGGAAAAAAGCATATTCTACCACTAGTCATCCTCCTCCTCCCAATCAGCCCTCTTGTGATCAACTGGGTCAACATGTCGAGCCTCAACTACTCATGCCACATGGGCTGATATTCGAGTTCTATAGATATAAAAGTAAAAACAGAACTCCCAATCACGAGTACTGTGGAAAAATTATTTTAATATGAATTTATCCCTTCATTTATTTTAGATTAACAAAACACCCATGACAAAAAAAAGCGCAAGACATTATGATGCATGTACCTTTCCAATGGTCTCTACCCTTCAATCAATGTAGCCCCACCTTGTTGTTCAGTATGTCAAGAGTCTTTGCATTGGATCATGTGGGCCCTAAAATTCTATATCCTAGCCACTCTTCCTGGTCCGATCTCATGCACCAAGATTGTCTAACGCCTTTTCCGTAAAATCCTATATAATATTCACTATGCATAACTATGAACTACATCCTATATTGAAACTCTTATAATCCAAACCAAACCAAAACTCACCTCTGATACCATTTTTTCATGACCCGCCTATTTCTAGATGAGGGAAGGGACAACAATGATTCACACCCTTCCTTCATCAAGTTTATGTATAGATAATGACCCATGAGTCTCTACTACAATAGTCCCCATAGTGGAAAATAGCACAAAGAGTATATAATCTCACATAGAAATGGAATACATTACACTTTTTATAGAACAAGATTGATGGATAAGAGGTTAAATCCAAAAGAACTCCAAAATACCAAAAGAAAAATTATAGACAAAACCCATTATCAAATGCATGTTCAAAAGCATAGCTAATACAAGGTACAAAAAACGTCAATGTAAAGAACCAAAATAAAAGTGAAAATGAATAAACAACAAAAAATTCCCACACTCAAGCTTGTAAAGTCATACATGGTCCTCAAAGTCCTCGTGGATACCTGAAAAACAAATATATATGTAGGGTGGGTATACAAATATACCCAATAAGAAAATCTAAAGCCACCCCTACATAAGTGAGGGAATACACAAATATTCCTATGAGAAAATAGTAGAACCTCAAAGAACCTACTAAGTAACATTTACCAGCCCAACCTCACCAAGGTACACTCACCAAATGACGAAAGTCATGTAATGTAATAGTATTAGAACATAAATAAATCGGTACCCCACAATATTTTCTCACCTATTAGATACTCATTCCTAACAGATAACATCTAAATGCTATGACTCTTCCCATATGTAGTCGCAACACCACATCCCACCTTCACATATCTAAGTTTCAAACAATTCCCAATCTGACCCACAGAAACCTAAGCCACAACAACCACACCATTCTCCCAAATACACGTAGGCCCCATCCAATAGATATTTGGGGGAAAACCCTATGCAGTAAACACCTAGGCCACTCATCTACAATAATCCCTAGAAAGAAGAATCTTAGATAGTGGTAAGCCTCAAGAAATTACAGCCTGCCTAGATATGGTTGAGTGGTAAGAAACTAGAAGACAATGCGAGAAGAATGTCAGTTATAAACTATCCCTCCTTCCACCATGATGTTGGGAAAGATACCCTCCCACATGAAGTATAGGTGTTCAAAATATTGTTCTCATTAATTGTAGGGTGCATATAGAAATCACTAGAAACTACAATAGAGAGATATATATAAAATATTGGTACACAACCACTTACTCCAACCTATGGGTTTCCAAACAAGAAAAAAACAACACAACAACCATTTCTATTACCTTTATGAAGAACCACATGAATAGCCACAATATAACACAAGCCTAACCCCTTTTCATTTAACATCATTCCATTTATTAATTATCTGTTTCACTTTAATTTGTTCCCGCACTACTTGGGGAAATTAAAAAGAAAAACATCTGCTACTGTTCTCAGAAGTCCAAAGGCCACTAGACTCTACCAAGGTAGAACCCAACTGCAGTCCTTCTACATGATAGCTCAATCCCCGATTTTTTCATTTCAACTAATCAGAAAGCCCATATCAACAAAACAATCCCACTTCCTAATGTCGCTCCACAACCCCAACACAATCAAGGTAGGTCATCTGCCTACCGGTTCATCCATTCCAAAATCAATCAATCTCTCAGACTAAGAAGCTAGGTCAACACATATACCACACCTCGCTTAAAGCCTACATTTAAAACAATTAAACCTATCCTTTTTTCACACCAATTCTTCAAAATTCTCATAGAGACTACTCCTCTACCCAACCTTGTACCCACTACCATTCTCCCAACAGCAGCATCAACCAACTCACATAAGGTTGAAAAACATTACCTAATGTAGCACTCAGCCACACCAATCAACAAGATGTTTATAAATTCATATTTATCAAACAAATGTTCAATAATTCTAATTATTTATAAACTTGGTGAATACACTATTGGATTGATCCATGTGAATTCATTTATTTAACAATGTATAAATTATTTTGTTGATTTATTGTTTCATATATTTATTTAAGCATCCCAATAGAATATAATATTATTTGTGTGTAAGAAAAAACAACAAATGACCATGATTTTCAGAAGAAATATAGCTGGGGTTGCCATAATAGAATTAATGATAAAAAATAAAATAGGTGATCAACATCAAACCACTCTATGCCCGCGATTTTAATTATCCATGTTATCATTTTATCAAACATGGTTCATTTTTATAACTTGTTTTTAATAAAACAAAATTCATTTTTCACGAGGATTCATCAGAATACCTACGTAGCATGAGACAAAAATAAAAATATTCATGATAAATACATACATGAATGATCAAAGGATAAATGTTCCTCCTTGCACCAAGAACATGGGTAAATCAAAAAGTAGGGAAGAAGTCCATAAAACTGAGAAGTTTGGGATCTAGTACAAGCGCACAACTCGTCTAGGGAGGAACTCTCTAGGCGCACCAAGGGGAAACAGAAAAATTACTATAATTTTAATATATCAACTATGAAGAGTTTGATCATGTTTTAATGTATTAATGTTTTAAAAATAATAATCGTGGGATCGTTATCAAGATCACTTGGTTTGGGTGTCTCAAATCAGATGTTACGTTCGGATATTTAGGGATATAATCATTACCATTTGAAAATACCTTAAATACACCTAAAAAGTATTTAAACATGGTTTACATCAAATAAAATGTAATTGGTGTGGAATCCAAAAATTGGGACAAAATTGAAAAAATTCTACTAAGTCGACAGTGGGTGGGTCACCAATGTTGAGCCACCGACGGGTGAGCTACCGATGTGACCTATCAACGGTGAGCCATCGATGCAAAGTAACTGATGCCACTACTTTCCAACACTATAACTTAATGATTCCTCAAAATACCAATGACCCGACATACCGATGCAATGACCTACCGACCCTTTGACCAATTGACGCCATTTCCTACCAACATTGTTTCCCCCGAGCAATCGATGCCGAAAAACCCAGATCACAGATACTAATGCACCAGACTCACCGATGCTGATGCACCTGACTCACCAATATCAATGCACCAGACTCATTGATGTTATGATATGCTGAAGCATTGACATGCCGATTGAAAAACTAGAAATTTGGATAATACTTCATGTAAGACACTAAAAGATACCAAAACACATAAAACACAAAATTTACATAATGAAAGGTCATGGGGGAAATCTATGTTGTTATAGGATAAAAAAATATAACTAATAAGTCATTAAACAATATCAATTATAATATTTTCACTTCACCAATTCCTTAAAGTGGTTTAGAAATATGTATTTCATCAAGTAATAAGTAAATTGTAAAAATTAGCTATATAAAAATAAAAGCACAAGGAAAATCATCCTGAAAACATCGGTATTTTCATTTATTACTAGAGCATCAATTATTTAAAAAAATTCTTAATTTTCAAAAATATGAGTTAGGTAACCTTCATTTCAATTTTGAATCAAATTCTTACATTCTTAGTAAGTTATTAAAGGAATGAAATCATTGAACACAACTTTATTAGAACTGAAATATATCATAGCATGATAAATTGAAATCCAATCAATACGAATAAGGATATAAATCTCTAATATATATAGTTAAGCCATCATTTATAGAAAAACCACCCCACTATTGATATTATGATGATTTCTAGAAATTTTTGTTTCTATTGTACATCCACCTAGAGCTTCTTCCTAATGATTAATCATACATTCCTTAGGTGATATTTTCAATTTACATGGAAAGTTATGAGAATTGATTGAATTAGAATATACATGCTCAGAGAGGGTATTGGAATAATTCAAATACACATTTAATATACTTTTAATTCCTTCCTCTCAGGTCCCAACATCAATTGTAGTAGTATTAAATATCCCTGCTACGCCTTTTTATTTCCAATCATGATGATTTATATCATATGAAATTAACATTAGACTGACATTATTAAAATGAAACAACTCAATATATCTAAAACATATCCCCAAAATATAGTTACAAGTTACCAAATTATTTGATTCATCAAGATAATTTACCTTCCATTCGCGATCAATGTGGCCAGACATTCCACATCGATTACATTTCCCTTCCTTCAAAATACATTATCATGGGTTATTTTTACCACACATACCATATGATTGAGATTTAATTTTATTACATAATGATTTATATATTTATGGTTTCACCATCCCCTTCCATCTTTATTGCCTCTTACATTCATCATCACAAGGCATATAAGAGTTAATAAAATCTATCTCAATTTTTTTTTCAAAATGATGAACTTTCTCATAGTATTTATATTATCATAGGTCTAATTATATTAATATTCCTGGTTTCAATCCTCATTAAAAAAATTAATTTTTTTATCTATTTCCCAAATAAATTTTGGCACATACCTACATAGTCTCATAAGTATCATTTATATGTGGCTAGAAAATTAATATCTTTTTTCTTTAATTCTTGGAATTGTTTTTCCAATCAAATTCAAAAAACCATAAAAAAATATATATCAATAAAAATATCTTTTAATGTGTCTAATTAAAAGCCATAAAGATCATTTTTCACGATGGTATTCATAACCAAAGACCACGATTGATAATATTTACGTTAAAAATGATAAATAGAAAGGGTTACCTTTTGACATTCCAAACAACCCATGAAATATTATTTATTTACATAGAATTGATCCATCCTTTGGATACCACTGATTCATATGATCCACTGAATTATGGGGGATGCTACCTAATGAAATAATAATCAAAATACATGTTTCGTCACGTTATATTAGGTTCCTCTCTATCATGGATACCCCCACCGTTTATCACCAGAATCAAATGAATCATTATAGAAAAAAATATTCTCTTACGATTCCAATCATCTCAAGATGCTTATTCGGAATGATATCTTCCCATAGGTTTCTTCTAACTACAGATTCCACAATTTTTTATGGAACCCCATTCTGAACAATCATTTTTAGAGGAAGTAACATTCTAATCCTCAAATGCTATATAATTTTAACATTCACAGAAGCTAAAATCTTTCAAGGGCATGTTATTAATGTTATCGCAACCACTAGAGATATGTAAAATGGACTCTAATACCAACTATAATTCCCATAAATTAATCATTACATTATATTGAGTTTAATTCAACAATTTAACATTCATTAATATTTAGGATCTCTTCATGTTTATATTTTTTGATAATTATTCCACAACTCATACAAAAAAACCCTAAAATAAAAAATTAAGTCTACATATCAATATCCTATTTTACTATAATATAAATCATTTGAGAATTTTGGAACGAGTCCTATTGGGAAATACTTAATTGTAATGGTAGTTTTTATATGATCGAAGACAAGGATCATAAAGATATGAATGTAAATGTAAAAATGAAAATAGTTTTGTTGACAGTTTTAACTATACTGATATCGGGCACAGTGCAATGTAATTCAACAAGAATTAAGTTAACCTACCACATAGGGGGCCATGTGGAGAAACAAATATTAGTTGATAATTATAGCCGATTTTTATGATCCAAAATGTGTTGGGGAATGTAGTTCAATCCCATATTCAAATTTATTTGATGCCATATTTGATTCTGTATCCTCACACTCTCTAATATCTTACACTCTTTATAGAAAAATTACATATTTACTTATCCCTTTATGAATGGAGTTGTCTGTCAAAACTCAAACTGTAATTATCACTACAACAATGATGTGTGAGGAAGTACCCATTCTAAATAAAAAAACATTATTTTTATAATGTATTATCATATCTATGGTTTAATTTGATAAATCCTTCATATTTGTAGGATTTAAAAACATTATGAAAAAAATATATTGTAGTAAGAAATAAATTATTATTCATAATGAAGGAGTAGAATTTATTATCCTAATTAAGGATTCATCCTATGATACATATCAATATCCACCACTAGTAACTATAAAAAATGATATTCTTATTGAATGAGAGTAGAAAAATATTGGTATGGATATGGTAATCTTAAAATTTATCATATACTTATTTTACATGAATACATGGATGTATTTTCTCAATAATTACATAGTCATCCTCTAGACTGTGAAATTTAGTTTTATATTCATTTTATAACTAATGTAAGACCAATACCTAAAAATCCCTACAGAAATCCTACTTTTGAATTACTGGAGCTGATGAAACAACTAAAAGTGTTATTTATAAGGGAATTATTTAACCTATTGTTTCACCAAGGGGAAAACTTATTCTTTTCTCAAAAATAAATATATATATTTATAATTGTGAATTACTTATAAGGAAATCATTTCTATTACAATAAATAAGAATTATCACTTGTCTCAGATTGATAACTTATCTAATCATCTTAATGGAGCACAGTATCTTTCAAAAATTGATTTTTATTCTGGGTATCATCAATTCTAAATGAAAAGGATGACATTCCAAATATATTATTCCCAGTTAGGTATAGAAATTATGATTTTTCGGTAACTCATGTTGTGTTGAATAATTCACTGTCTAGTTTTATGGACATAATTAATATATTATTCGAGATATTTGTAGATATTTTTTTATATTCATTGATTATATCTTTGTTCATTAAATATGATATTATCACAATGAGAATTAATTTATGATCATTATTTATACTCATAGAAGAAAACAATTATATGGTAAATATATTATGCGGGATTTATAGCTTCAGTAAAAATCCTTTCATGGATATATTATATACAATGGGAGAATCAATGTTGATCCTACAATGACTATGTCATTCTGATAATGTCCTACACCAATTAACAGAACTAATGTAAATTGTCTCATTAGTCTGCTAGGTTACTAATGGATATTTGTTTAGAGTTTTTCTCTTTTGGATGACCAAATAACTAATCATATATATAAATTGGTTGGGTTTATTCGGAAAAAGGAGTGCGAAGAAATACTTTCATGAACTGAAGATGATTTTAATTAGTGATATAATTTTTAGTGTACCATTTGTAAATGATTGGTTTGTGATATATTGATATGTAATGAAGTAGGGAAATGGTTATGTCCATATAAAAATGATTCAATTTTATTATGTGAATCAATTCAATTGAAGAATTTCTATCATAACTATTCAACCCGAGATCCTAAGTCATAAAATATAATAATTTATTTAATGTTATAGAATCTTTATCTATATGGTGAAATATGTGAGGTAAACATGGATTATTAATGTATAAAATGAATATATTCAAATAAAGATACCAATATGATACATAAGAGTTCATTGGATCTACTCAAGGACTATGATTTATTGATACACAACCACCTAGGGATAGAAAATATGGTAACTTATGAATTGATTAAAAATATTAAGGATTTCATAGCTAAATAAGGATTTAGAGTGAACAAATAATAATTGATATGGTTGAGTTAAAAAATGGGAATTATTTTGGAATGAGATGAATTTCTCAATTTTTAAATTATAATGAAACCCTATTTATTATAAATTGTATTATTTTGTCAAATTGTTGTTGGAAAAATTCAGAATTTTTTTGAATGATGGTAATTTTAAAAACATTATTTAAAAGATGGTGTTATGAAATTTAAAAATATATCTTATTTTCCATCTTTACTAGAGCTAAAACTAGAATCTTTTTATGATTCTAAAATATTTAGTTCCTCTCTACACCCTGGTAGCCTCAATGTGTATAGGGATTTTAGGGAAACGTTTTTTTGGGTGAAATGATTATGAAAATTGAAGACTATGTATCAAGATGCTTAGTTTTTCAATAGTACAATTTTGAGAGACAACATCCTAGAATTTTCTAGGAACCACTTCCAATTTTTATATATAAATGGGATAACATTGTGGTATTATTTTTCACATGACTACGAAATACACATAGAAAGAATAAAAAAGTATGGATTGTTGTTTATCACATGATGCAATATATACATTTTCTCTCCATAAGTGAAGAATCACTTTTTAAGGACCTCACAAGGTTCTATATTAATTATTTCATATGACTTCATGGAGCAC
This sequence comes from Viscum album, assembly GCA_963277665.1. NCBI lineage: Eukaryota > Viridiplantae > Streptophyta > Magnoliopsida > Santalales > Viscaceae > Viscum > Viscum album. The sequence continues at coordinate 1,771,054,479 of OY728146.1, read as the reverse complement.
CTCTTTTGATTATGTCCGGTCATGATCCCCATTTTACAATAAAATTCTAAAACTGTGTTTTCAAGCCTCTTCACACTAAGCTTAATTTATGCACCATCTAACATTATTAAACTAATGGATTGTCAAAAAGTGTAATTAAATCAATGGAATTCATGTTGAAGTAAATATAACTTGTATTTTAAGGAATATGGTATTAGTATTTACCTTTGGTAAAGTCTTCCTATAAGAATATTTACATTCATGAATTCACATGTCACCATATTAAGCAATGTATGTAATAAGATGTTGTACTCCACCTTGTTGACATAAAGTTGTTGATATGAAACATAAAGGCACAAATTTATTAAAGTGAAAAAGTAATAACTATTGAGGCTCATATTAATATAACTCAATGAAGGAAGAAATGTTATGTTGGTAATTAGAATATGTATTTGGAATTCTATGTTGGAGATCATGTTTTCTTGCGAATATCTACATTGAAGGGTGTATTAAGGATTTTTAAGAAAATAAAATGTGAACCTAGGTACACGAGACCCATTAAAATCGATGAAAGTTTTGAACCTATTGTTTACTTTTTCAAATAACACCCAGTCTCTCAAAAGATCAAGATGTGTTCAATATATCATTTTTAATGTAGTATATTGTAGACACAAAAAAATTTCACTTATGATGTTATAGAATTGAATCCTAGCATTTATTACTGTAGAAAACTCATCTACTTACTTGATATTATGGATAATTTTTTATGTAATAATATGTATTTAATAGTAATGGTACATTGGAGAAATCACAAAAATGATGAACCAATAGGTGAACAAGATAATGTTATAAAGATGAAATTCCAACATCTATTTAGAAGAAAATATCAATGAAATTTAAAGGATGATATTTTCTTTAGTGGGGAATTACTTAACACCTATATACATCACAATTTATTCCATTTAATATAAATTCAATCTCTATGATTACTATTTTTCTAAACAACACAGAGTTTAAAGAAAAAATGATTTAAAATTAAAAAATTATTTAAACATTACAACTCTATTATTTCTTCTGAATTGGTTTTTAAGAATTGGGCTGGAAAATTTATGAAAATTATATATTTTACACATTTTATTTTGTTATCTATTGTAATGAAATAAAAATTAAAATAATTTGAATGTAAATGAAGTTCTTAATAAAAACTCTAATTTGTTCAAAGATTACCGTTTCATGCTTCATTCACACATATGTTAAATTTTATTTTTTTCATTTCCAAAAACATTATTTTCCAAAATTAAATAAATTTCTGAAATCATAATATTAAAATTATTTTTGGTGGAATTTTATAGATTTGTCTGAATATGTTCATTTTTTAATGAATGGTGAGAAAATAAAATTTTTTATTGAATATCTCGTTTTGTTTTATTTATTGACCAAGTAAAATAATATTTAATATTATATATAAATCATAATTTGATAAATAATCTTATAATAAATAAAAATATTGGACATTTTAATCAATTCTATATTGATTTTTTATATTAAAACAATTTATTTTTTAGATAATATTCTCTTTGGAAACCCGCTTTTTTGCATTGCATTTGCAAGTATGATTTTAAATTGGATTTACACAATTTTTTGAATTGAATTTATAAAATATAATTGCATATATTGAATCATCATAAATTTTATTATATAATACTTTCAACATATCTTTGACCATAAATAATGAAAAAATTAGTAAACCTTAATTATCAAGGTAAAGGTAAAAACTGATTTACTTAGGGGTTTGAACTAAAAAATATAAGGGTTAATATAACCAAGAAACACATTTCATACATATTTTGATCCCATATAATTTCATTATAACATATAAAGGTTGATAATTAACCATTTTTAATGATTTTGTCATGAAACAATTTGTGTCTAATTGATTTATTTCAAAAAAATCCATGTGTGTCCTCTCATTCACTTATAGAATGCGAACTACTATCCTCCCCTCTACTCACTACCAATAAAAAATGGATCAAAAAATACCCACCCAAATCACTTCCTTTATCCACTACCATTATACTGGATCCCTTTTATGGATCAAAAATAAATCATAGGAATGATCATTGTGTTAACCGAAAAAGTTTTTCTGAAGAAGTGGTAACGTTCTTAAATGGTCATTCTTAAATTATTTTTTCTTCTAACTCCATAAAATAATATCTATTCATGATAGATTTATAACACCTATATCTCTTATATATTGATATGTTATTATGTGAATTTAATAAACTATATCCATCTCTTCTTCCAACGAATGGGAAATGAAATTCACAACCCATTATACGGAAGACTACTACATCACAAACCAATATAACTTGTTTTCCATAAACACCTATCACTGTTAGATATAATGATGTATTTAATATATATATATATATAATAATTAATTTATAATTATACTTACGTAATTATTTTATCATATATATAGTCATACATTTTTCCATTTTAAATATTATAACATCACTCGGGTGTATGGCAGATTACCGCCTCAGGAAGAGATCTGATTCATTTTTCAATTATACTTTACATGGATGGTAATAAGGATGAATTTAAGGTATATATATTTTAAATATTATAAATTATATAAATTATTAAAATCTAATATTTCAATCACTTATATAACCTTTTTTGTGTTATTGGAATGATATTGTTACATATGAGTACATATGGCCCACTATTTCCATGGTGAAATGAAACTAATATTCTATGAAAAACATTCAGTAATGGTTATAATAATGTATATAATAATTAAATAGAATATTAATTACGTTATTCTCATTCAATATATGTTTTATTTATTTCCTCTATTAAAAACATGATCTTTATTGTCAAAATACACATGATAAACATAATAATTTACACTCGAATCAATGAAAATAATGAAATAATATCAATAATCTGGTTGTAAAATGTTATTATAAGATCATATATAATATTAAAAATATGTATTTTGTTATGGTATAAAATTATATCAATCTTAAAACCACTGTATATTTGGTTAAATCTTGTATGACCAAAGGAAACCATGTATTAATGGATTTTATCTTGATTTCAATCTCATTGTTCCATATTTGTTAATATACATCTATTCAATTTTATGTATTGTGTACACTTCCTCATTGATATATTTGAAAATAATAAATATTTTTTAATGTTTATTGATGTTTACATCCATGTTTTTTCTACAATTTTTTGATATATTAATATTAATGAATGAGATAAAAAAATTTTTACAACCACTCTTTTATTTGTGATTGTTTTCTTTCTCTTAAAACAATCACTTTTTTATTATCGTTTTTCATTATAATCTACATTTCTAAAAAATATAATTATTCATATATTATGGATATGATGATTTCCTAAACTGTATATCATTTTTATATATAGTTTCAACTCTGAAAGTTATTATCTACATGGGGAAATATTGGTAAATATGTATCCTTTATTACTTAAATATATTTGTTGATGATAAAATTCGATACATAATTGAATAAATCATTTCATATCTAATTAATTAATTAGAAAGGTAGTTATTTGTGGGACATATTTATAGACATCCCCTTGATACTTTAAGTGGCCTCATAAGAAAAATATATTGGCCATCTCAGATGGGTTTTTACCCATACATTAAAACTATATTATTAAAGGTCTTAATGGTAAAAGATTCATTATTCATGAGATCACACAATCATAATTAAGAATTTTATTCATTTTATAATTATATTATTTTTATTATCCATTGTATGTTTTCCTTGATATTATCTAAAGTTTATTTTAATTATAATTTTATTCATTAAATGAATGGGCTGTTTAGTTATTTTCCATGCCACATTGATTATTCCTTTTTTCATTCTCAGGTTATTAAATAAATGGGATGTGTTTCCAGTTATTTACATTTCCTTATCAAATAGTATTTTTTTACTCTAGATAGAATCTAATCAATGTAACCCTTATTGGGTTGTTTAAATCACCCTTCATTTTTACCCTTTCTCTAGTATATAAATAATAATTCTTTGAATGAGTTCAAGGATGCCAAATTTTTTCCTTTATTATGATTTATAAATTATTTACCCAAGTAAAATCGGTATCAATCATATATTTGATTCTACAAAATAGGTAAAGTATTCAGTTTATGAAGATTTTACCCATTATATATATATGACAATCTAGTACATTTGACATTTCCCATATTTTACTATATTGTAGTTTATTACATTTGTGAATAAGGAAACCCATATGTCGAATATAAAAAGAAAAAAATTAATGTTATAATGAAAAATATAGAATAATCTATGAAGGAAATTCTAAAAAACCATCATGGACACTCAAATTCAAATCCCTCATCATTCATCAATTAATAAAATTGCTCTTTGGAAAATCTTGAGAGGCTAATATACCACCCATTATCAATTACAGAGGGGTGAATTAAAGATAACCAACTGTCATTGTATTTTCTTAGGGGTTGTGGAAGACAAATATGATTGTTTTTAGTATTTTATTCATCTTCAATATTTTAGGGAACTTACAGGGGTAGTTCGACATCAAACAATTCCTGAACATCTATTTGGAAGACCTTCTTTCTTCCGACACTAAAATTGTCCAGAATTACTAGTTCTAAATCATGCTACTCAAGGATTCTTCATCTACCATCGCATACAGCTAGGGTTCTTGTAATTCACATTTTCTTAACATCCTAGTCCCCTCCATTAAATTATGAATCAATTCCCTGCTCAAAGAGATCATTTATTCCTATAATTTTTAATGAGGATCAATGGAAATTGTATTAATGAAAATAAAATAGTGTTGTTGCTCAGTGTGAATAGTAAGTAAAGACGACCTCTAATTCTGAAATTCATCTTCTTAATCTCCCCAATCACTCCATGGACCATGTTTATTGTAGACGGTGTGAATTCTAATACATTGGGACCATTTTGGGTGGATGTGTCATATACATTAATCATGGCTTCATCAGAGGCTACTTCTCTCATTATGTGGGAAATGAAATCTCATATGAGGAAAAACATTTGGATTCAAACAATGAAATCAATAATTTCATCCATCATGAATGGACTTTCATATGAATATAGTGGGACTGAAATGATATGGTTTATTATCTAATTCCATTACATGGAATTCTCAATGGAATTGATTCCATTTTAAAATAAAGGTCATTAATTAACTGGTCACCTCACCTTGATAGTATCACATGAATATAGGGATTCTATCAAAACAAAAATCTCTCTCAAGTTGATATATTAAATATATGTTCTCAAAGTGTTATTTTTGGATTTTTAACTACTACTCACCATTATTTGAAGAATATATGTTGTGTGTGATTATCTCTCACCTATATAAAACTTCTTATAATTACAAGTCTTATTTCAATGAATCATTTATAAATATTAATATCATATTTATCCTTATCCTAAATCCTTTTGATTAGTTTTTATTTTCCTATTTAATCAAATTAGGTATTTAGATTTTTGATTATTTATACAAGTTTCATAGGATAACTATTGTTAATTTTCATTCATACAGAGATAATAAATAAAATTTAATTAATAATACTACAATGTACAACATATAATTATTTATTATGTTTACATTTCCTTTAATTACTACTTTGGTATTTATATTAAAATTTATATCACAAACTTACACTTTTATGTGATTTTTAACCCATAAAGAGTAAGTATTAAATTAATGAGTTTAATATTGATGTACATTTTCCAAAAAAAATAATATCATTATTTTCATATATATATATATATAATTTACCACCATTAATTGTTTGTTAATTACCATTCATGATATAATTTCATATCATTGTTCATGTCGGTGGTAAGATAGAACCAAACATGAACATTCCATGACTATCATTGACTATGAGGTGATTTAGATGAAATATCATTACACATTTAGCATGATGATATCATTTATTATTTTTAGTGTGATATATCCGAATTATTGAGGATATAGAAGAATATGTAATGGATATTATAATATTAAATAATTTGAATAGATGATTTTTTATTAGTATGATTATCCATTAAACCCAATCTTATTACCATCCCTTCATGTATGTGGTGAGAAATCAAAAAAGAATCATCACATGAAGGCAGTAGTCCTCACGTACATATTGTAGACAGTTTCACTATCCACGAAATCCAAATAATTGTTTTTTTAACATTTTTGAATCTAAAATATATTATAAATAAATTTTTTATTTATTAAATTAAATTTTATAACTACCTATTTATGATTGTTAAGTAGAATACAAAATTACATTTTGTAGAAGTGAAACTAAGCGTACACAGAATTTTAATTTTCTATTTTCAATGGGAAAAAGTGATAGATAGTTAACGCTTATACCACATTTATAATACCATAAAATTATAATGAATATAATGATTTTATTATTTTGATATAGTAAAAATAAATTTTAATAATAACAAATGCACGTAAGGAAAAAACAAAATATTAATAGTTTCTTAGAACTTATACCTCTATTCAAGATTATCACCTTTGTAAAGGGGTTTGAAAAATTAAAGAATTATATTTTGAGAAAACTGAAACCACATTAATGAGGATAATAGTGTTAAAGATAGGGTTGGTAAGAGGATTGTATAAAATAAGGAGGCTTTTGTGAGGATAAGTGAGGAGTGGATTCCTATTTTATATGCTTAATGGGGTGGTGTTTTTATAGATACCCAAATGATTTTAGTAATCGAAGGACAATCTCAATGAAAATATATCAGAAACTGAGAAATAATACAATGTTTAATATAGTAGGTTTGGAGAAACCTAACACACTCAATTAAAACATATTGAAAACATGTTTTTCCATTAGTATTATAGGTTACTCATTTTTACCATTTCGGTATTCACCCTGTTAACCAGAGTTACCTATGTAATCTATCCTTTATGCCTAAAATTAAATAGATCTTATTATATAATTTGTAAAATTTGACCCCAAATTTAATATATATTTATTTTTATCCAATTATTTAAATTGATAAAAAATTATTTCAAAATAATAAATCTATAGTTTATTATTAACAATATTTTTAAAATATGACATAAATTATAAAGTGTAAAATATATGTTGATATATTTTAAAAAACAATATTTATAAATTTAGTTATAAAATATATATAATTTTTTTTAAATTAGTTTCATAAATTTTCAATTCATACTTATAAAATAATAATGTTATAAAAGTCACAATTTTCGGTATACTATAATATTAAACTAAAGTCGATTTCATAAGAATATTCTCAAAATTTTATTATAAGGTAATTTTAACATTTTAAATTGATAAATGAATTTATAATTACATAATTCGTATGATGAAAATATTAATTATTAATTTTTTCTGATAAAAAAATATAAACAAAAACAGTATTTAAAAAAATTAGGTTTTAAAATATGAAGTATTATTATTATTATTTTTACTCAATTTATAATTTATAACCATTAAATATGTTTGTTCATATATGTTAATATTAATTAATTTTTTATTTAATCTATTAAGATAAAATATTATATTCATAAAAAAATACTTATTTGAATAAAAAATATTACTTTTATACTATATAGAGTTAAAAATAGAAATTAATTAGTTATATTCTAAAATTTAATTTTATTAGTCCCGTGATGTTAAAATATTTATTATTTAATTTTTTTTCCAGTATCATATTATAATATTAATATTAATAATTATTATATATAACACATAATTATATATATTTATTAACAATGTTTTAAAACCATGCTTTTATTTTTTTATGAGTTATATTATATTAAAAATAAAACCTAATAATCCATTAATTTAGTACACTTGTTCGATATATGAACAATGACTATATTATTAATAACCATATTTGAAATGATTATATTTATATTGTTCATTTTTCATTGATATATAAGAAATATGTTAATCATTTTTTCATTCAACTCCCACTTTGGAGGCATAATACATTATTCATATTGATTATTTCTCATAATTCATTCTCTAATCATGGTACTATGATTAATTTTACAGGTTTTTTGGTTACTAGTGATCCTCAAGGTTGAAGACGATATATGAGATTTAAAATTCATAACGATTATATTCTTTTATATATATATTTCCTATTACTTTAGGTTATCTTAATGGATGAATCCCATCCATGGTGAGTAATAATCTTCTATATGAAGTACATTGTTTTATGTGATTTTGATGTAATTATCAACTTACTACTGAATAATGTTTCTTTGTTTTAGTTTTTATCATATAGGGGGCATTTTCTAGTAACATTAGAATCCATTTGAAATAAAAGAGAAACGTTCTTCAAAATTATAAAAATAAATTAATAAATAAATAATTGCACTTAAAATTCAGGGCATTGCATTCTCCCAAGTAAGATAATTTATATCCTCACAATTTTAATTATCCCATAACAACAAAAATAACATAGTGATGATAAATTATATTTAAGAATTAGGATGAAATTTTCACAGAGATATCTACCTCAAAAACCTAGGAATCCTTCTAATTTCTTCAAAATAGGCTTATACCTAAAAGTGAATAATTTTTAATCTATTCGTGTTAAGATTCTTCTATTAGTTGGTATAAAATAACTCAATATATAATTTTCACTACATGTTATTCATTATTTTTCAGTCATTGAAACAATATATTTATTTAATATGAATTGTATTTTCCATACTATATATAATTTTTCTTCACTATGGAGGGAACCAGTCCATTACTAAAATCATTAAAAATATTAAAAAATAAAGAAAATATGATTTCCCCCTTAAAAATTCCAATAAGATTCAACTTGAAATAAAATAATTATACCACTATAATATTTCTTCAACAATCAAATCATGAGGTTGTGGGGTCATTGATCATAGAAATCATCTTATACATAGATGATTTCAGAATGAAAATTACAAAAATACATCTATAACTCTAGATTGGGGGTATATATACTTTTGTATCCAGATCATGTTTATGAGTAGTGCTTTCAAATGAATTTTGTTATCCTCTTGGTTGTGGAGGTATGTGATACCCTTAATCTATGTTATTCCTTTTATTATTGAATCGGCATCGATAAATACATTAGTTCCTATCTGTAAGAAATTTAATTATTAATCGTAGAATATGAATAACCCCATCTATTTTCATCATGATAATATAATAGTTTATTTTCTTACAATTGTTCGACGCTCAGTATCACTCTCTTCCAAATGTAAAGAATCTTCTAGTCTCTTTGAGGCTATTCCCATGATGCTTCTTACAAAAAAATTTGCATATAGTAAATTGAATTTTTTTTTCGTCACCATCATCACAAATTCATCTTTAATGATAATCCATAAATTTCTAAGTTTATTGTTCAAGACACTGAACATTATAACATTTTTATTCCTATTTCACAATATCTTTTTTGGAAAATTCACAAGTTTTATCATTCAATATCCAATCTTATGGGTTCTTTGTTGAGTTAATTTTTTCTAGAACTCCCTCTCACCCATAGTATTTTCTAGTTCTAGTAATTATTAAAACCAAAATTTGTTTTCATGATTGATTAAACATTAAATATATGATGAAAATTTGGATATTATATATTAGGTGATTAAGAAAGACAAATGTAGTGATGGATAATTTTCCCAAAAAACAAGAACCTTAAATTGGTTGTATGATGAAAAAACATGATAGGTTACATTATAATAATATCAATGAATAATCATAATGAATATTAGGAGATGTAGATTTAAATGAAGAACATTTTTCTAAAAATTATGGAGAATATATTTAGAAATATATGAAATCTTGGAACATTTTGAAAACAATTATATATAAATAGAAAATAAATAGAATAGTATAATATTTTATTTTTATAAAATATAATTGTTTTAAAAGGATTTATCCGGTAAAATGAATAATTTGAGAAAATTACGTATTCATGTGGAAAACCTTGAAATTTTATTATTATAACATTTTGTTGAAAAGACCCCCATATAGTTATTGATTTACATTTTTTAAAAACATATTGATGAATTTCAAGTAGTATGAAATGTACTCAATCAATTATGTTGGTATTAATATTGAAATATTCAAAATTATACAATTAACGAAGATATAGAAAATGGGAGAATCATGACAGAATATAAGAGACAATGTCGTTTCCACTTATAAGTAACACATCGATCGAGTAAAATATGAATCATTTTGAAATAGAGTATAGAGGGATCATATAAAACCATATGAATATATATTTAAAGTAGTTGGAGGGTTTTAATTTTATACAAATTTCCCATATTTATTGTGTTTCAAAAAATATCATATTTTAATAATAACATAGGAAATTAAAACCCTTCTGATTTGAGTAACATTTTGATCAAAACCGCATTCTTGTTGGGTATATTTCGAATCAATGGAATTTTAAATAAATTTTTAAAAAATTATAATTAAAATTCAATAATATTTAAAAATACAATCCATTGGTATTAATCCCAACATAATAAATGTATCATTGTGAACATTAATAAATATTCCTCAAGAAATTAAATTTAATACAAGGAACCCAATACTGTTTTCCTCACATAGTCAAAAACACTCCAGAATCCCCTAAAAATATTTTTATATTAATATATTCTCATAAAAACATAACAACAGATAAATATATTCATAATTTTAACTTATATTCATTTTATAAAATAATATTATTTATTTTTTCATATTTTCCCATATCGGTTGTTTATAATTTCAATTGTTTGTACTATTTTAAAAATGTGGTGTCAGAATTAATTATTCTTCTAAATTATATAATTAAAATTTAAATAAATTTACTATTATTTTTTACTTTTAATGATTTATTATGCTTAAATTTTCTTTCATGTGTACTTATATCTTCATCTTAAAATTTGAATTCGATAAGAAACTCTTTTTAGTGATCTTCATCCTATGTAGGGTTTTTTTCTTAATTAACGTGCCAAATATGGATTTATCTTTACCAAAAAATATTCAGATAATTATATATTATTATACTTGAAATTAGTTTTCTTACTCATCCATGATATAATTTCAAATAACTGTTCATGTAGGTGGTCAAACAGAACCAAATATGAACAATAAATAATTATTGATTATTGTGTGGGGATTTAGTTTCAATATAATTAACTCAATAGCATAATGATATTATTTAATGTTTATCAATTTGATATATAAAACATATATAAGATTTAGAATAATAATTAATGGATATGAGAAGAACACATTATGTTAGTTAATGATTTTTCTCTTAGTATGCATGTTTTAGATGATTGACTTAACAATAGCCATATGTTGATCAAATTATTAATTTGTTATCAAATTTGTTATAATAGAACCATAATAATATAATAATCCTCATATTAATCCATGAAACCTATTCTCATACCCATCCTTGTTTGGTAGTGGTGAAAATAAAAATAAAAATAATCATCCAAGGGAGGTCGAAGTCCACATGTACGCATGGTTGGTTATTTCATTTTACATTGAATGATATAAATGAATAAAATGTTTTATCACATAGGAATCAAAATTTTTAATAAATATAAAAAAACTTATTATATTTAAAATTATTACCATTGATATAAGGTGGCTATATAAAATGAAAGATGATTTTTTATCGAGATGGTACTAAGAGAAAACACATGTGTCATTTTCTCTATACAAAGGGAAACATGGGAGAGTATTTAAATATTTTACCATCGTTATAATCACCTAATAAAATAATATGAATGATTATAAAATAGTTTTATAAATTTATGATCTATATTTATATACTAATAATTTCATAAAAGTCACAATATCATTATATTGCAATATTCTACTCAATGTAATTTTTTATTAAAAAATAACGGTAATATAACATAGAAATTATGATTCCAAAACATATGTACTATTTATATAATTAATATTATAAAATATAAAAATTTATCAACTAATTAATGAATACATAATAAAAATATAAAATTCTTTTATTAAAAAAATTAAAATTTAAACCATTAAGTGTTCTTAATAGAAATTCATATTAATTTTCTGTAAAATAGATTATACTTAGTTATTTAATATTTATAAATATAATTAAGTTTTCAATATAATATATTTGTATTAAATATTAAATAAGTAAATAATTATTCTCTGAAAAAAGTGATAAATTTATTTTATACAAAACCCACATAATCAAATTAAAAATAATTATTTACAATGTGAAAATAAATTTTACTACTCCATTGATATAAGATTATTTATTTTAAATATAAAAAAACATCATAGAATACATTAATATTAATAATATTACTAGTTATATATAACTCACACACAAACACACACACACACACACACATATATATATCATATATAAATATCAAATTTTTATTTCATTATCTGTTAATTAATTTTAAATATAATTTTAAAGATACTTGAATTTGATATACATATTTGATAAATGAGAAATGATTATATTTTTATGAACATAATTATAATGTCAATATTTATAGTGGAAATATTTTAGTCATATACATGGATTTACTAAATCATTTTATAATTCCACTCTTCATTCAATTGGAATAGTTCTTATTTCGTATTATATATTCTTCATAGTGGTTTCCCTTTTCCACATTATATTGTCTATTATTGTTTTTGTTCAATTGGTGATCCTCATGTGTAAAGATAATCTAAGAGATTCTCTAATCAGGAACATTAAATAATTTTTATTTATTTCACAGTATTATTTTATTCAATTTTAATTGGAACACATCATCCATGGTAAGTAATAATAATTTTTGTGGAATACATATTTTAATGTTCATTTTTTGTTGTATCCCACTTAGGAATTAATATAATTTCTTTTGTTTTTTTATGTCCTATAGGGAAAAAATATAATTCTATTTAAATCCATTCGAAAACATAGGGAAATGTTATTTGAAATTATATACATAAATAATAATAATAATAATAACAATAATGGATACTAAATATATCGAGTTTCATTTTTAAATTTTTTTTCAATTGCACAGTTAGCATTCATGATTAATTGCAAACATTGAATGGAGGATTGTATAATGTTTTTCATTAAATATATTCATTGAGTGGTTTGTTTTCCAATAATCACATAGTTGTGTTCAAGCCAATTGAAATCCAATGAATATTGAGTGAGTTGATTTTTGTTTGATATATTTTCTCATTACTTATGTAGGATTAAGAAAAATTAAAATTTTCATTGTTAACATGTTTTAGTTTTTATTAATGTAGTTTTGGATGTTTATTATATGGTTTACTAAACATTTCACACATTCTTTTTAGGTGGGTGGTTATTATCTTGTTTACTCTGCACATCTGATACATGATTTGTTAAACCATGCATCATCATTATATAAACATCTCACATTCCTAAAAAAATTGAAATTCAATTTATCACCCAATATAATTTTAAGATGATATATATCTCCTTTATCCTTGTCTAATTGTTGAATAGCGGTGATTTGGGGCATCACTTCTCTCCCTCTATTCATGATTTCAAGACACCTCTTTTGGATTTCCATCTTATTTCAAGAGTTATTAACCTTTTTCCTCTACCTCCCTCCTCCTCTTCTATTTACCTCTCATATTTTATTTCCTTCATGAACCTTAATATCACTGGGGCTCAAAATTATGTTTTGATGGACCTAATGATTGATTTTTAGTAGTGCAGTTGGTTCTTACGGTTTTTTATTTTTTTGGTTGTGAATTCACTATCAGAGGTGGTATGTTGTGTTATATATCATCTTAATATAAGTAATTTCTTTTATAAATTATCTTTATAATTAAATACATGTAAGTAATTAAAAATTTAATTTAATTATTATAAAATAATAGTTATATATGATTCTATAATGGGATTTCAGTTGATTTTTTATGGTTTTAAAAATTTTCATAGAATGGGTTTCGGTGGTTTTTGAATTATTTTTGTAGATATACTATATATGTCTTCCACATTTTTTAAAATTCTATATCGATATTTTTAATTTAGATAAGTTTATGAATTGGGTTTTATATACCTATTTTGGATTTTAAATTTGTTATTTTAACCTTTTGGTTTTCAATATATTGGATTACTATATTGAAAATGGATGTTTGATAAAGAGGGTTATGGTGGCCATGTAAATTTATTTTATGGCATAGTGGACATAGGATTATTTAAAGTGATTTATCAAAAATAGGATGAATCTGAATAGATCTCAATTTATGTTTTGAAAATATTATTTTAGGGGATTTTTTTTGAAATAATATTTTAAATAATGAAAATTTGATTGAAATTCCGAACATATTTTGAATGAAATTTTTGGTATTCTATTAAAGGGTTTATTTTATGATTCTGAGATCCTTATATGTGGAAATTTAGAAGTTTCATTTGGTTTCATATTTTAATGATGTTAATAGTTTTAAAAAATTAAAATTTGGGTTTATTTGATTTTTTTACCCTTATTGGTTGTTTAAAATGGTAAATAATTTTGAAATTTATTAAAGGGGTTAATTTTTCTGATATTGAAAGGGGATAATATATTAATTGACCTAATTGATTAACTTGGAATTTAAACATTTAATTCGATGTTTGTAAGGTATTAATTTGGTTTCTATAAAATTGTATATTCTTAGAATAGGGGATGGAATATTTTAATGGTTCGATTACATTAATGAAAAATATTGACTGTTTTCCATTAGTTCAATGGATTTTTCTTTTAGTTTTTTTTCCTATAATGAAAATTAAGAAAATTTAAATTATTTTTTTGATATATGAATGGTATGGAATCATGAATCCTGATATTTTAAGTAATCACCATCGATTTTTTGGGATATATATTTTAGTGGTTATATTTTGGGGTTATAACAATTTTTTTCTTGGCTCTACCCAGACAATAAATATAGGATAAATTCTTGTCTTATTCTCTTGATGAGGTATTATTTTATTAATATAATTAGAACCCTACTCCAAAAAATTTATTTCTTTCTCATTTTAACTTTCTCAAAGGGTTAAAAGTTTTTTCATTCAATATTGATGGTATCCCTACTTCTCAAACTATCTTACATCCCTACTCATATATTTTAATATTTTTTCAACTCCCATTTAGGGTTAACCTATCATTTTTTATATTCATATTTTTTGTTTTATTTGGAATTAATTTGTGCATATTTTCATCCAATTATATCAAACTCTTCTTTCCAAAAATTAATTATATTCTAATTATTTAGTTTCCAATGTGTTATTATATGTGTTGTTAGTCTCAATTGGTTTCATATTAATGTTTTATATAATGAAGGATTACTATTAATATGTTTTTCTACCAGACATTAAAGACCCCAACCCCGGTTTCTTGGAGTCAGTGCCTTATTTATTATATTTCAAAATATTCAAGGAATACATGTCTTAAAAGAATGAATAGTTTAGTATATTTTGGAAAACCATGATACATTCATAAGTTTAACATTATAACTTGAAATTAAGTAATCCATAATAATATATATTGGAAAATGCTGTAAAATTATAGATTCTCCTAGTGGGTGATTTATATAAAAAAAAATTCACATCCTTTGGAAAAAAACATAAGAATAGGGTGAGATAAGATGCTATTTATAGGTGTGTAGTACAATGGAAGAATAAAAATAAATCACAATGGAAGGTGAAAAAGAAAAAATTATTTTTATTAAAATAGAAATAGGAGAAAAATATTGTATAAAAAATACATATTAAATAAAAACATAAAATTTATCATATTAAAAGGAAACTTAACCAAAAATATTAAACTAGTTGAATAATCTCATAGAATATAAAATACTAATATCTAAATTTGGGAATACATAATTTAAGGAATTATAGACATTATTTCATGGCTTTTGGAAAGACACCAAACATAATCGGGTAATAGATTAGCTCATACCAAAACTAGTTTGTCTTATGAGACCTACCAATACACTGAGGGGATGTTTGAGGCCCCACCTAAAAATATATAACTACAATAAATTCTTCAAATGAAATGGTTTAAGGGTAATGATAATTTACATTCATATTCGAACTAACATATAAAAGGTAAATAACTTTCCCAAATCCGAAAAAATTATCACCAAGCATTTAGAGTTATATGGTGAATGGTAGCATGGTAACACATCCAGGGTAAAAAAATAAAAATTAAACGTTCAATATAACATGTTTGGCAATATACTAAAATATTAATACCAATTCAACATACGAGTCATAGAGGGCATTGAAATACTTGAAAATGCTCTTATACAATCATCGGGGAACATTTGAGAGAAATACTAATTTATTTTGCGAAGAATTTCTCTTTTTGAAAAATATTTTTATGAAAATAGAAGTAAACCAATTTAGTCCTTCCATAATAAAACTAGTGATTTTTTAAAAATAACTTTTTTATGAAATAGATTATTGATTACTCATAAAAATATATAATAATTTGATGCATTCACTTAAATCAGCCTAGTGTATCAAGAAGTATTGAAAAATGAACCTTGTAAAAGAAGTACTACCCGTAAATGAAATTTTCACTAATTTGGAACAAATACATACATACATATATTTATATATAAAATTTATATTAATTACATAAAAATAATTTTTAATTACATTGGTTTATAGATTGATAATGTACAACAAGAGAGAAATTGTAGGTTTGGGAAGAAAACCCTTTCCTTATGTCTGAATGCGTTCTACACTTAACCTAAATGTCTAAGTAAATAAAATTAAATCCATAATTAATTAATTCATAATATTCAATACATTTATTTTATTTACTATAATTATATTGAGTTCATTTATGGACATTTTTATGAGTTATAGGATACAAATTTATTTATCTTGAGCATTCATTTCCTTAGTTTTAACGATTAGTATACTTGTATATGAGTATCAAAGTTCATACAGAATGTGTATAATTATCCAGAATTGAACCTACATAATTTTAATGAAAATTAATAATTTTACGTGGTTATATATATCATTCGGTTATATGTTATGGGGAAGAATCATTAGATAAGACATTTAGTGACAATTGTTTACTTTATTACGGTGGTTATCGATCACAACGAACTCATTTTACATTATCATTTAGTATTATGTAAATATGATACATCTAGAATATAATAATTTTATTAGAAAAATATTATACTCTATTTTGATGATAAAAATTATTTCATTACCATCTTTAATGGATAAATTGAAGAACGAAAATCAGTTTTCCATGAAGATTGCAAATCACCACCTCATAGAAGATGATTTTTTTAAAAATTAAATTATATGGAGAAATGAGTTTGATGAAGAATATTCCTTTAAAATGATAATACTCAAGTATATAGATGATAGTGGAGTGTTTAGGATTATTTTAATAGTGTATTTGAGGAGAAAATAATAAATTATAAGAACTTGAAAAGAAATAAAAATAGAAAAGGAGGAATATTTTACCTAATGAATACTCTTCCTTGAGAACCTCTTTAGGGGATTGGATTTGTTCATTTAATGAGACTAAGAGCACCTGGATGTGGAAAAGTGTCTTGGGGGAATACTTGGTAGAAATTTCACAAGGACCAAAGCTTCGATGGTTTGAGGGGAAGGGGTGGTGAGGGGTGGTATTTATTGTATAGGAGAGAGGTGATTTATCATTATTTTATTCATTAATTATTTTATTTTTCTCAATAAAAGAAATATTTTTTATTCTTGTGACCCAATATATTATTAATTTCATGTAGGTTCTAGCCAAGGTTACTTAAATAACTCAAAAATCACCTATGAATTAATAAATCATGTATTTATCATTTTTCATAAATTAACATATTTTATTATTCACCAATAGTTCATGTATCTTAGAAAAATCACTATAATAACTCTAACCATTTTCCAATGTGTCGAATTCAGAAATTAAATCCATTTTATGAAAATATTTTTCTAAATAAAATAAATTTAATTACTAATCAAAACAATTATTTACTAAAAAATGAATATTTTAAAACCATATCTAGTTTTAAAATACTTTAAAATGTAAACTACAGTCTAATAAAATAATCGTAAAATAATAAGACAACTAAATATTTAAATATGAATACACATTATGGTAATTAATTTTATTTTAAATTATTTTATTAAATAAAAAATTGTAACTAAATATTTATAACCTTAAAAAATAATGACACTTAATAAATACATTTAAAAAAATTAATTTACTTATACTATGATATAATTTTATAATAATTACATTTATAAGATTCTCAATTTTTTATTTAAACAAACATGGGTGGGGTTACTATTCATTAGAACAATTTACTATTCATAACGGTTATATTACTATTCATATGGTCAATTTACTATTTCATCGGTATAAGTTCCTTAATTATATTATTTTTATTATCCATTGTATGTTTTCCTTGATATTATCTAAAGTTTATTTTAATTATAATTTTATTCATTAAATGAATGGGCTGTTTAGTTATTTTCCATGCCACATTGATTATTCCTTTTTTCATTCTCAGGTTATTAAATAAATGGGATGTGTTTCCAGTTATTTACATTTCCTTATCAAATAGTATTTTTTTACTCTAGATAGAATCTAATCAATGTAACCCTTATTGGGTTGTTTAAATCACCCTTCATTTTTACCCTTTCTCTAGTATATAAATAATAATTCTTTGAATGAGTTCAAGGATGCCAAATTTTTTCCTTTATTATGATTTATAAATTATTTACCCAAGTAAAATCGGTATCAATCATATATTTGATTCTACAAAATAGGTAAAGTATTCAGTTTATGAAGATTTTACCCATTATATATATATGACAATCTAGTACATTTGACATTTCCCATATTTTACTATATTGTAGTTTATTACATTTGTGAATAAGGAAACCCATATGTCGAATATAAAAAGAAAAAAATTAATGTTATAATGAAAAATATAGAATAATCTATGAAGGAAATTCTAAAAAACCATCATGGACACTCAAATTCAAATCCCTCATCATTCATCAATTAATAAAATTGCTCTTTGGAAAATCTTGAGAGGCTAATATACCACCCATTATCAATTACAGAGGGGTGAATTAAAGATAACCAACTGTCATTGTATTTTCTTAGGGGTTGTGGAAGACAAATATGATTGTTTTTAGTATTTTATTCATCTTCAATATTTTAGGGAACTTACAGGGGTAGTTCGACATCAAACAATTCCTGAACATCTATTTGGAAGACCTTCTTTCTTCCGACACTAAAATTGTCCAGAATTACTAGTTCTAAATCATGCTACTCAAGGATTCTTCATCTACCATCGCATACAGCTAGGGTTCTTGTAATTCACATTTTCTTAACATCCTAGTCCCCTCCATTAAATTATGAATCAATTCCCTGCTCAAAGAGATCATTTATTCCTATAATTTTTAATGAGGATCAATGGAAATTGTATTAATGAAAATAAAATAGTGTTGTTGCTCAGTGTGAATAGTAAGTAAAGACGACCTCTAATTCTGAAATTCATCTTCTTAATCTCCCCAATCACTCCATGGACCATGTTTATTGTAGACGGTGTGAATTCTAATACATTGGGACCATTTTGGGTGGATGTGTCATATACATTAATCATGGCTTCATCAGAGGCTACTTCTCTCATTATGTGGGAAATGAAATCTCATATGAGGAAAAACATTTGGATTCAAACAATGAAATCAATAATTTCATCCATCATGAATGGACTTTCATATGAATATAGTGGGACTGAAATGATATGGTTTATTATCTAATTCCATTACATGGAATTCTCAATGGAATTGATTCCATTTTAAAATAAAGGTCATTAATTAACTGGTCACCTCACCTTGATAGTATCACATGAATATAGGGATTCTATCAAAACAAAAATCTCTCTCAAGTTGATATATTAAATATATGTTCTCAAAGTGTTATTTTTGGATTTTTAACTACTACTCACCATTATTTGAAGAATATATGTTGTGTGTGATTATCTCTCACCTATATAAAACTTCTTATAATTACAAGTCTTATTTCAATGAATCATTTATAAATATTAATATCATATTTATCCTTATCCTAAATCCTTTTGATTAGTTTTTATTTTCCTATTTAATCAAATTAGGTATTTAGATTTTTGATTATTTATACAAGTTTCATAGGATAACTATTGTTAATTTTCATTCATACAGAGATAATAAATAAAATTTAATTAATAATACTACAATGTACAACATATAATTATTTATTATGTTTACATTTCCTTTAATTACTACTTTGGTATTTATATTAAAATTTATATCACAAACTTACACTTTTATGTGATTTTTAACCCATAAAGAGTAAGTATTAAATTAATGAGTTTAATATTGATGTACATTTTCCAAAAAAAATAATATCATTATTTTCATATATATATATATATAATTTACCACCATTAATTGTTTGTTAATTACCATTCATGATATAATTTCATATCATTGTTCATGTCGGTGGTAAGATAGAACCAAACATGAACATTCCATGACTATCATTGA
Source organism: Viscum album (assembly GCA_963277665.1). Taxonomy (NCBI): domain Eukaryota; kingdom Viridiplantae; phylum Streptophyta; class Magnoliopsida; order Santalales; family Viscaceae; genus Viscum; species Viscum album. Next base: position 1,771,033,870 of record OY728146.1, on the reverse strand, counting down.
CTATGAGGTGATTTAGATGAAATATCATTACACATTTAGCATGATGATATCATTTATTATTTTTAGTGTGATATATCCGAATTATTGAGGATATAGAAGAATATGTAATGGATATTATAATATTAAATAATTTGAATAGATGATTTTTTATTAGTATGATTATCCATTAAACCCAATCTTATTACCATCCCTTCATGTATGTGGTGAGAAATCAAAAAAGAATCATCACATGAAGGCAGTAGTCCTCACGTACATATTGTAGACAGTTTCACTATCCACGAAATCCAAATAATTGTTTTTTTAACATTTTTGAATCTAAAATATATTATAAATAAATTTTTTATTTATTAAATTAAATTTTATAACTACCTATTTATGATTGTTAAGTAGAATACAAAATTACATTTTGTAGAAGTGAAACTAAGCGTACACAGAATTTTAATTTTCTATTTTCAATGGGAAAAAGTGATAGATAGTTAACGCTTATACCACATTTATAATACCATAAAATTATAATGAATATAATGATTTTATTATTTTGATATAGTAAAAATAAATTTTAATAATAACAAATGCACGTAAGGAAAAAACAAAATATTAATAGTTTCTTAGAACTTATACCTCTATTCAAGATTATCACCTTTGTAAAGGGGTTTGAAAAATTAAAGAATTATATTTTGAGAAAACTGAAACCACATTAATGAGGATAATAGTGTTAAAGATAGGGTTGGTAAGAGGATTGTATAAAATAAGGAGGCTTTTGTGAGGATAAGTGAGGAGTGGATTCCTATTTTATATGCTTAATGGGGTGGTGTTTTTATAGATACCCAAATGATTTTAGTAATCGAAGGACAATCTCAATGAAAATATATCAGAAACTGAGAAATAATACAATGTTTAATATAGTAGGTTTGGAGAAACCTAACACACTCAATTAAAACATATTGAAAACATGTTTTTCCATTAGTATTATAGGTTACTCATTTTTACCATTTCGGTATTCACCCTGTTAACCAGAGTTACCTATGTAATCTATCCTTTATGCCTAAAATTAAATAGATCTTATTATATAATTTGTAAAATTTGACCCCAAATTTAATATATATTTATTTTTATCCAATTATTTAAATTGATAAAAAATTATTTCAAAATAATAAATCTATAGTTTATTATTAACAATATTTTTAAAATATGACATAAATTATAAAGTGTAAAATATATGTTGATATATTTTAAAAAACAATATTTATAAATTTAGTTATAAAATATATATAATTTTTTTTAAATTAGTTTCATAAATTTTCAATTCATACTTATAAAATAATAATGTTATAAAAGTCACAATTTTCGGTATACTATAATATTAAACTAAAGTCGATTTCATAAGAATATTCTCAAAATTTTATTATAAGGTAATTTTAACATTTTAAATTGATAAATGAATTTATAATTACATAATTCGTATGATGAAAATATTAATTATTAATTTTTTCTGATAAAAAAATATAAACAAAAACAGTATTTAAAAAAATTAGGTTTTAAAATATGAAGTATTATTATTATTATTTTTACTCAATTTATAATTTATAACCATTAAATATGTTTGTTCATATATGTTAATATTAATTAATTTTTTATTTAATCTATTAAGATAAAATATTATATTCATAAAAAAATACTTATTTGAATAAAAAATATTACTTTTATACTATATAGAGTTAAAAATAGAAATTAATTAGTTATATTCTAAAATTTAATTTTATTAGTCCCGTGATGTTAAAATATTTATTATTTAATTTTTTTTCCAGTATCATATTATAATATTAATATTAATAATTATTATATATAACACATAATTATATATATTTATTAACAATGTTTTAAAACCATGCTTTTATTTTTTTATGAGTTATATTATATTAAAAATAAAACCTAATAATCCATTAATTTAGTACACTTGTTCGATATATGAACAATGACTATATTATTAATAACCATATTTGAAATGATTATATTTATATTGTTCATTTTTCATTGATATATAAGAAATATGTTAATCATTTTTTCATTCAACTCCCACTTTGGAGGCATAATACATTATTCATATTGATTATTTCTCATAATTCATTCTCTAATCATGGTACTATGATTAATTTTACAGGTTTTTTGGTTACTAGTGATCCTCAAGGTTGAAGACGATATATGAGATTTAAAATTCATAACGATTATATTCTTTTATATATATATTTCCTATTACTTTAGGTTATCTTAATGGATGAATCCCATCCATGGTGAGTAATAATCTTCTATATGAAGTACATTGTTTTATGTGATTTTGATGTAATTATCAACTTACTACTGAATAATGTTTCTTTGTTTTAGTTTTTATCATATAGGGGGCATTTTCTAGTAACATTAGAATCCATTTGAAATAAAAGAGAAACGTTCTTCAAAATTATAAAAATAAATTAATAAATAAATAATTGCACTTAAAATTCAGGGCATTGCATTCTCCCAAGTAAGATAATTTATATCCTCACAATTTTAATTATCCCATAACAACAAAAATAACATAGTGATGATAAATTATATTTAAGAATTAGGATGAAATTTTCACAGAGATATCTACCTCAAAAACCTAGGAATCCTTCTAATTTCTTCAAAATAGGCTTATACCTAAAAGTGAATAATTTTTAATCTATTCGTGTTAAGATTCTTCTATTAGTTGGTATAAAATAACTCAATATATAATTTTCACTACATGTTATTCATTATTTTTCAGTCATTGAAACAATATATTTATTTAATATGAATTGTATTTTCCATACTATATATAATTTTTCTTCACTATGGAGGGAACCAGTCCATTACTAAAATCATTAAAAATATTAAAAAATAAAGAAAATATGATTTCCCCCTTAAAAATTCCAATAAGATTCAACTTGAAATAAAATAATTATACCACTATAATATTTCTTCAACAATCAAATCATGAGGTTGTGGGGTCATTGATCATAGAAATCATCTTATACATAGATGATTTCAGAATGAAAATTACAAAAATACATCTATAACTCTAGATTGGGGGTATATATACTTTTGTATCCAGATCATGTTTATGAGTAGTGCTTTCAAATGAATTTTGTTATCCTCTTGGTTGTGGAGGTATGTGATACCCTTAATCTATGTTATTCCTTTTATTATTGAATCGGCATCGATAAATACATTAGTTCCTATCTGTAAGAAATTTAATTATTAATCGTAGAATATGAATAACCCCATCTATTTTCATCATGATAATATAATAGTTTATTTTCTTACAATTGTTCGACGCTCAGTATCACTCTCTTCCAAATGTAAAGAATCTTCTAGTCTCTTTGAGGCTATTCCCATGATGCTTCTTACAAAAAAATTTGCATATAGTAAATTGAATTTTTTTTTCGTCACCATCATCACAAATTCATCTTTAATGATAATCCATAAATTTCTAAGTTTATTGTTCAAGACACTGAACATTATAACATTTTTATTCCTATTTCACAATATCTTTTTTGGAAAATTCACAAGTTTTATCATTCAATATCCAATCTTATGGGTTCTTTGTTGAGTTAATTTTTTCTAGAACTCCCTCTCACCCATAGTATTTTCTAGTTCTAGTAATTATTAAAACCAAAATTTGTTTTCATGATTGATTAAACATTAAATATATGATGAAAATTTGGATATTATATATTAGGTGATTAAGAAAGACAAATGTAGTGATGGATAATTTTCCCAAAAAACAAGAACCTTAAATTGGTTGTATGATGAAAAAACATGATAGGTTACATTATAATAATATCAATGAATAATCATAATGAATATTAGGAGATGTAGATTTAAATGAAGAACATTTTTCTAAAAATTATGGAGAATATATTTAGAAATATATGAAATCTTGGAACATTTTGAAAACAATTATATATAAATAGAAAATAAATAGAATAGTATAATATTTTATTTTTATAAAATATAATTGTTTTAAAAGGATTTATCCGGTAAAATGAATAATTTGAGAAAATTACGTATTCATGTGGAAAACCTTGAAATTTTATTATTATAACATTTTGTTGAAAAGACCCCCATATAGTTATTGATTTACATTTTTTAAAAACATATTGATGAATTTCAAGTAGTATGAAATGTACTCAATCAATTATGTTGGTATTAATATTGAAATATTCAAAATTATACAATTAACGAAGATATAGAAAATGGGAGAATCATGACAGAATATAAGAGACAATGTCGTTTCCACTTATAAGTAACACATCCACTACTGGAAAACCAGGTATTTGCGACGGGCTATTTGCGACGGGATCCCGTCGCAAATAGCCATTTGCGACGGGGTCCCGTCGCAAATAGCCCGTTGCGGAAAACGCCGTCGCAACTAAACTTATTTGCGACGGGACCGTCGCTAAAGCCCTTTTTTGCGACGGGCATTCTCCCCGTCGCAAATAGTATTCCGTTTTTTGTAAAAAACTTTTTAAACAGTTATTGCGACGGGCCCGTCGCAAATACCTTTTGCGACGGTTCCCGTCGCAAAATGTTTTTGCGACGGGCCCGTCGCAATAACGTTTTTTTTTAAAAAATAAAAAAAATAATAATACTAGTATTTGCGACGGGAACCGGGACCCGTCGCAATTACTATGAATAGTATTTGCGACGGGTCCCGTCGCAAATACTCTTTTTAAAAAAAAATAAAAAAATATTAATAATACTAGTATTTGCGACGGGCATAGTATCCCGTCGCAAATACTATAAAAAAAATAAAAAAAAATTATTAATAAATTATTTTAATTAATATAATAATAGAATTATAATTTACAAATGAAAATAATAAATTATTTTAATTAATATAATAATAGTAGAATTATAATTCAAAAATAAAAATAATAGAATACTAATAAATAATTTAATTAATATAATAATATTATAATTATAATTCATAAATAAAAAAAATATTAATAAGTTATTTTAATTAATATAAAAATAATAGAATTATTTTACATTCAAATATTAAAATAATTCAAGTATTACAAAAAAATAATTAAATTATAATATTATAAAATTTTAATATATATATAAAATTTTAATATATATATAAAATTTAATATTATAAAATATAAATATTATTATTATTCATATTAATATTGTTATTTAAAAATATAATATTATTAATATTTTATAATGAGACAGAAACTACGAATAGAAAAAAAAAATATTTTGATTTCACAAATTTTATAACAGAAATACAAACTCTAATCTGTAGGAGGGGGGGGAGGTGGGGGATCTGCAGATGGTGGTGGAGGAAACTCCATCCCTAAAGCATGAGTGAGTCGGCGCATGTACTCCATCTGCTCCTGATGCTGCTGCTGCCACCGACTCGTCTGCTCCTCGTACAGCTGCTGCTGGCGTCGACGCTCCTCCTCATGCTGCTGACGTATCTGCTCCTGCTCCTGTCGGAGACTCTCTATCTGTGCAGTCTGAGATCGCAACTGCTCCTCATACTGTGTAGAAGAAGATGCACGAGCTCCCCTCGAGCTGGACGCCGACATCGCAGCACTGCCATAATAATCTCCGGGAGTCAGTCGAGAGCCGATACCAACTACCCGGCCCTTCTCGAAGGCATACTGGGTGGCCTGCATCCATGCCGCCTCATCAAACTGACGGGCAGTGGTCTGATCTGATGACTCGGCCTGACTCTCAGGCCGGGCCTGTGCCGCTGCGGCCTCATATGACTCCTACAGTTGCAATTTAAAATTAAAATTGTGAATATATTATATGCAGTTAATTTTTAAACTTGAAAACAAATAATACTGACCACGATGTTAATTATTCCTAATTAATACTAATTATTGTTAATTATTCCTAATTAATACTAATTATTGGTAATTATTACTAATTATTGGTAATTATTACTAATTATTGGTAATTATTACTAATTATTCCTAATTAATACTAATTATTCCTAATTATTGTTAATTAGTCCTAATTATTACTAATTATTGTTAATTATTCCTAATTATTACTAATTATTGTTAATTATTCCTAATTATTACTAATTATTGGTAATTAATACTAATTATTGGTAATTAATACTAATTATTGGTAATTAATACTAATTATTGGTAATTATTACTAATTATTCCTAATTAATACTAATTATTCGTAATTATTCCTAATTATTACTAATTATTGTTAATTATTCCTAATTATTACTAATTATTGGTAATTAATACTAATTATTGGTAATTAATACTAATTATTGGTAATTAATACTAATTATTGGTAATTAATACTAATTATTGGTAATTAATACTAATTATTGGTAATTAATACTAATTATTCCTAATTAATACTAATTATTTGTAATTAATACGAATTATTTGTAATTAAAACTAATTATTGGTAATTATTACTAATTATTCCTAATTAATACTAATTATTCCTAATTATTCCTAATTATTACTAATTATTCCTAATTATTACTAATTATTCCTAATTATTCCTAATTATTACTAATTATTCCTAATTATTGTTAATTATTCCTAATTATTGTTAATTATTGTTAATTATTCCTAATTATTACGAATTATTGGTAATTAATACTAATTATTACGAATTATTGGTAATTAATACTAATTATTGGTAATTAATACTAATTATTGGTAATTAAGACTAATTATTTGTAATTAATACTAATTATTTGTAATTAATATTAATTATTCCTAATTAATACTAATTATTTGTAATTAATACTAATTATTCCTAATTATTCCTAATTATTGGTAATTATTACTAATTATTCCTAATTAATACTAATTATTCCTAATTATTCTTAATTATTACTAATTATTCCTAATTATTCCTAATTATTACTAATTATTGTTAATTATTCGTAATTATTGTTAATTATTCCTAATTATTAGTAATTATTGTTAATTATTCCTAATTATTACGAATTATTGGTAATTAATACTAATTATTGGTAATTAATACTAATTAATGGTAATTAATACTAATTATAGGTAATTAATACTAATTATTGTTAATTATTGGTAATTATTACTAATTATTCTTAATTATTGATAATTATTAGTAATAAAATGAATAATTATCAATAATTAGAAATAATTACCAATAATTACAAATAATAACATTATTAATATATTTTATTATTAATATTAAAATAATATAATTTTCTAATTTATATACAGTTCTTTTTTCATCTGTGCGTTTTCTATCTCCACATACAAATAATACATGTGAAGACAGCAAACACACAGATGAAAAAAGAACTGTATATATATAAAAAATTATATTATTTTAATATTAATAATAAAATAAACTAATAATGTATTAATGTTCTTATTCCTAATTATTGGTATTTATTACTAGTTATTAATATTTATTCTTAATTATTAAAAATTATTACTAATTATTCCTAATTACCATATAAACAATACTAATAATTTAAATTTATTAAGTAATAAAACAATGTAAACATAATTAAATTACAACTAATTAATAATAATAAAAACTAATAAAAAATTAAAAATAAATAAAAAATTAAAATGAAGATAAATACCTTGAAAATTGATCTGTTCTGATCGTTCTTCAAAACTTTAATATCAGCTCCGGAGAAAAAACTTAAACTGGAGAAAAACTAAATTCTAGAAATATGATTCTGAGAGAGAGAGAAGATAAGGAATGAGAATGAAATGAAACAATATATTTATTTAATATGAATTGTATTTTCCATACTATATATAATTTTTCTTCACTATGGAGGGAACCAGTCCATTACTAAAATCATTAAAAATATTAAAAAATAAAGAAAATATGATTTCCCCCTTAAAAATTCCAATAAGATTCAACTTGAAATAAAATAATTATACCACTATAATATTTCTTCAACAATCAAATCATGAGGTTGTGGGGTCATTGATCATAGAAATCATCTTATACATAGATGATTTCAGAATGAAAATTACAAAAATACATCTATAACTCTAGATTGGGGGTATATATACTTTTGTATCCAGATCATGTTTATGAGTAGTGCTTTCAAATGAATTTTGTTATCCTCTTGGTTGTGGAGGTATGTGATACCCTTAATCTATGTTATTCCTTTTATTATTGAATCGGCATCGATAAATACATTAGTTCCTATCTGTAAGAAATTTAATTATTAATCGTAGAATATGAATAACCCCATCTATTTTCATCATGATAATATAATAGTTTATTTTCTTACAATTGTTCGACGCTCAGTATCACTCTCTTCCAAATGTAAAGAATCTTCTAGTCTCTTTGAGGCTATTCCCATGATGCTTCTTACAAAAAAATTTGCATATAGTAAATTGAATTTTTTTTTCGTCACCATCATCACAAATTCATCTTTAATGATAATCCATAAATTTCTAAGTTTATTGTTCAAGACACTGAACATTATAACATTTTTATTCCTATTTCACAATATCTTTTTTGGAAAATTCACAAGTTTTATCATTCAATATCCAATCTTATGGGTTCTTTGTTGAGTTAATTTTTTCTAGAACTCCCTCTCACCCATAGTATTTTCTAGTTCTAGTAATTATTAAAACCAAAATTTGTTTTCATGATTGATTAAACATTAAATATATGATGAAAATTTGGATATTATATATTAGGTGATTAAGAAAGACAAATGTAGTGATGGATAATTTTCCCAAAAAACAAGAACCTTAAATTGGTTGTATGATGAAAAAACATGATAGGTTACATTATAATAATATCAATGAATAATCATAATGAATATTAGGAGATGTAGATTTAAATGAAGAACATTTTTCTAAAAATTATGGAGAATATATTTAGAAATATATGAAATCTTGGAACATTTTGAAAACAATTATATATAAATAGAAAATAAATAGAATAGTATAATATTTTATTTTTATAAAATATAATTGTTTTAAAAGGATTTATCCGGTAAAATGAATAATTTGAGAAAATTACGTATTCATGTGGAAAACCTTGAAATTTTATTATTATAACATTTTGTTGAAAAGACCCCCATATAGTTATTGATTTACATTTTTTAAAAACATATTGATGAATTTCAAGTAGTATGAAATGTACTCAATCAATTATGTTGGTATTAATATTGAAATATTCAAAATTATACAATTAACGAAGATATAGAAAATGGGAGAATCATGACAGAATATAAGAGACAATGTCGTTTCCACTTATAAGTAACACATCGATCGAGTAAAATATGAATCATTTTGAAATAGAGTATAGAGGGATCATATAAAACCATATGAATATATATTTAAAGTAGTTGGAGGGTTTTAATTTTATACAAATTTCCCATATTTATTGTGTTTCAAAAAATATCATATTTTAATAATAACATAGGAAATTAAAACCCTTCTGATTTGAGTAACATTTTGATCAAAACCGCATTCTTGTTGGGTATATTTCGAATCAATGGAATTTTAAATAAATTTTTAAAAAATTATAATTAAAATTCAATAATATTTAAAAATACAATCCATTGGTATTAATCCCAACATAATAAATGTATCATTGTGAACATTAATAAATATTCCTCAAGAAATTAAATTTAATACAAGGAACCCAATACCGTTTTCCTCACATAGTCAAAAACACTCCAGAATCCCCTAAAAATATTTTTATATTAATATATTCTCATAAAAACATAACAACAGATAAATATATTCATAATTTTAACTTATATTCATTTTATAAAATAATATTATTTATTTTTTCATATTTTCCCATATCGGTTGTTTATAATTTCAATTGTTTGTACTATTTTAAAAATGTGGTGTCAGAATTAATTATTCTTCTAAATTATATAATTAAAATTTAAATAAATTTACTATTATTTTTTACTTTTAATGATTTATTATGCTTAAATTTTCTTTCATGTGTACTTATATCTTCATCTTAAAATTTGAATTCGATAAGAAACTCTTTTTAGTGATCTTCATCCTATGTAGGGTTTTTTTCTTAATTAACGTGCCAAATATGGATTTATCTTTACCAAAAAATATTCAGATAATTATATATTATTATACTTGAAATTAGTTTTCTTACTCATCCATGATATAATTTCAAATAACTGTTCATGTAGGTGGTCAAACAGAACCAAATATGAACAATAAATAATTATTGATTATTGTGTGGGGATTTAGTTTCAATATAATTAACTCAATAGCATAATGATATTATTTAATGTTTATCAATTTGATATATAAAACATATATAAGATTTAGAATAATAATTAATGGATATGAGAAGAACACATTATGTTAGTTAATGAGTTTTTCTCTTAGTATGCATGTTTTAGATGATTGACTTAACAATAGCCATATGTTGATCAAATTATTAATTTGTTATCAAATTTGTTATAATAGAACCATAATAATATAATAATCCTCATATTAATCCATGAAACCTATTCTCATACCCATCCTTGTTTGGTAGTGGTGAAAATAAAAATAAAAATAATCATCCAAGGGAGGTCGAAGTCCACATGTACGCATGGTTGGTTATTTCATTTTACATTGAATGATATAAATGAATAAAATGTTTTATCACATAGGAATCAAAATTTTTAATAAATATAAAAAAACTTATTATATTTAAAATTATTACCATTGATATAAGGTGGCTATATAAAATGAAAGATGATTTTTTATCGAGATGGTACTAAGAGAAAACACATGTGTCATTTTCTCTATACAAAGGGAAACATGGGAGAGTATTTAAATATTTTACCATCGTTATAATCACCTAATAAAATAATATGAATGATTATAAAATAGTTTTATAAATTTATGATCTATATTTATATACTAATAATTTCATAAAAGTCACAATATCATTATATTGCAATATTCTACTCAATGTAATTTTTTATTAAAAAATAACGGTAATATAACATAGAAATTATGATTCCAAAACATATGTACTATTTATATAATTAATATTATAAAATATAAAAATTTATCAACTAATTAATGAATACATAATAAAAATATAAAATTCTTTTATTAAAAAAATTAAAATTTAAACCATTAAGTGTTCTTAATAGAAATTCATATTAATTTTCTGTAAAATAGATTATACTTAGTTATTTAATATTTATAAATATAATTAAGTTTTCAATATAATATATTTGTATTAAATATTAAATAAGTAAATAATTATTCTCTGAAAAAAGTGATAAATTTATTTTATACAAAACCCACATAATCAAATTAAAAATAATTATTTACAATGTGAAAATAAATTTTACTACTCCATTGATATAAGATTATTTATTTTAAATATAAAAAAACATCATAGAATACATTAATATTAATAATATTACTAGTTATATATAACTCACACACAAACACACACACACACACACACATATATATATCATATATAAATATCAAATTTTTATTTCATTATCTGTTAATTAATTTTAAATATAATTTTAAAGATACTTGAATTTGATATACATATTTGATAAATGAGAAATGATTATATTTTTATGAACATAATTATAATGTCAATATTTATAGTGGAAATATTTTAGTCATATACATGGATTTACTAAATCATTTTATAATTCCACTCTTCATTCAATTGGAATAGTTCTTATTTCGTATTATATATTCTTCATAGTGGTTTCCCTTTTCCACATTATATTGTCTATTATTGTTTTTGTTCAATTGGTGATCCTCATGTGTAAAGATAATCTAAGAGATTCTCTAATCAGGAACATTAAATAATTTTTATTTATTTCACAGTATTATTTTATTCAATTTTAATTGGAACACATCATCCATGGTAAGTAATAATAATTTTTGTGGAATACATATTTTAATGTTCATTTTTTGTTGTATCCCACTTAGGAATTAATATAATTTCTTTTGTTTTTTTATGTCCTATAGGGAAAAAATATAATTCTATTTAAATCCATTCGAAAACATAGGGAAATGTTATTTGAAATTATATACATAAATAATAATAATAATAATAACAATAATGGATACTAAATATATCGAGTTTCATTTTTAAATTTTTTTTCAATTGCACAGTTAGCATTCATGATTAATTGCAAACATTGAATGGAGGATTGTATAATGTTTTTCATTAAATATATTCATTGAGTGGTTTGTTTTCCAATAATCACATAGTTGTGTTCAAGCCAATTGAAATCCAATGAATATTGAGTGAGTTGATTTTTGTTTGATATATTTTCTCATTACTTATGTAGGATTAAGAAAAATTAAAATTTTCATTGTTAACATGTTTTAGTTTTTATTAATGTAGTTTTGGATGTTTATTATATGGTTTACTAAACATTTCACACATTCTTTTTAGGTGGGTGGTTATTATCTTGTTTACTCTGCACATCTGATACATGATTTGTTAAACCATGCATCATCATTATATAAACATCTCACATTCCTAAAAAAATTGAAATTCAATTTATCACCCAATATAATTTTAAGATGATATATATCTCCTTTATCCTTGTCTAATTGTTGAATAGCGGTGATTTGGGGCATCACTTCTCTCCCTCTATTCATGATTTCAAGACACCTCTTTTGGATTTCCATCTTATTTCAAGAGTTATTAACCTTTTTCCTCTACCTCCCTCCTCCTCTTCTATTTACCTCTCATATTTTATTTCCTTCATGAACCTTAATATCACTGGGGCTCAAAATTATGTTTTGATGGACCTAATGATTGATTTTTAGTAGTGCAGTTGGTTCTTACGGTTTTTTATTTTTTTGGTTGTGAATTCACTATCAGAGGTGGTATGTTGTGTTATATATCATCTTAATATAAGTAATTTCTTTTATAAATTATCTTTATAATTAAATACATGTAAGTAATTAAAAATTTAATTTAATTATTATAAAATAATAGTTATATATGATTCTATAATGGGATTTCAGTTGATTTTTTATGGTTTTAAAAATTTTCATAGAATGGGTTTCGGTGGTTTTTGAATTATTTTTGTAGATATACTATATATGTCTTCCACATTTTTTAAAATTCTATATCGATATTTTTAATTTAGATAAGTTTATGAATTGGGTTTTATATACCTATTTTGGATTTTAAATTTGTTATTTTAACCTTTTGGTTTTCAATATATTGGATTACTATATTGAAAATGGATGTTTGATAAAGAGGGTTATGGTGGCCATGTAAATTTATTTTATGGCATAGTGGACATAGGATTATTTAAAGTGATTTATCAAAAATAGGATGAATCTGAATAGATCTCAATTTATGTTTTGAAAATATTATTTTAGGGGATTTTTTTTGAAATAATATTTTAAATAATGAAAATTTGATTGAAATTCCGAACATATTTTGAATGAAATTTTTGGTATTCTATTAAAGGGTTTATTTTATGATTCTGAGATCCTTATATGTGGAAATTTAGAAGTTTCATTTGGTTTCATATTTTAATGATGTTAATAGTTTTAAAAAATTAAAATTTGGGTTTATTTGATTTTTTTACCCTTATTGGTTGTTTAAAATGGTAAATAATTTTGAAATTTATTAAAGGGGTTAATTTTTCTGATATTGAAAGGGGATAATATATTAATTGACCTAATTGATTAACTTGGAATTTAAACATTTAATTCGATGTTTGTAAGGTATTAATTTGGTTTCTATAAAATTGTATATTCTTAGAATAGGGGATGGAATATTTTAATGGTTCGATTACATTAATGAAAAATATTGACTGTTTTCCATTAGTTCAATGGATTTTTCTTTTAGTTTTTTTTCCTATAATGAAAATTAAGAAAATTTAAATTATTTTTTTGATATATGAATGGTATGGAATCATGAATCCTGATATTTTAAGTAATCACCATCGATTTTTTGGGATATATATTTTAGTGGTTATATTTTGGGGTTATAACAATTTTTTTCTTGGCTCTACCCAGACAATAAATATAGGATAAATTCTTGTCTTATTCTCTTGATGAGGTATTATTTTATTAATATAATTAGAACCCTACTCCAAAAAATTTATTTCTTTCTCATTTTAACTTTCTCAAAGGGTTAAAAGTTTTTTCATTCAATATTGATGGTATCCCTACTTCTCAAACTATCTTACATCCCTACTCATATATTTTAATATTTTTTCAACTCCCATTTAGGGTTAACCTATCATTTTTTATATTCATATTTTTTGTTTTATTTGGAATTAATTTGTGCATATTTTCATCCAATTATATCAAACTCTTCTTTCCAAAAATTAATTATATTCTAATTATTTAGTTTCCAATGTGTTATTATATGTGTTGTTAGTCTCAATTGGTTTCATATTAATGTTTTATATAATGAAGGATTACTATTAATATGTTTTTCTACCAGACATTAAAGACCCCAACCCCGGTTTCTTGGAGTCAGTGCCTTATTTATTATATTTCAAAATATTCAAGGAATACATGTCTTAAAAGAATGAATAGTTTAGTATATTTTGGAAAACCATGATACATTCATAAGTTTAACATTATAACTTGAAATTAAGTAATCCATAATAATATATATTGGAAAATGCTGTAAAATTATAGATTCTCCTAGTGGGTGATTTATATAAAAAAAAATTCACATCCTTTGGAAAAAAACATAAGAATAGGGTGAGATAAGATGCTATTTATAGGTGTGTAGTACAATGGAAGAATAAAAATAAATCACAATGGAAGGTGAAAAAGAAAAAATTATTTTTATTAAAATAGAAATAGGAGAAAAATATTGTATAAAAAATACATATTAAATAAAAACATAAAATTTATCATATTAAAAGGAAACTTAACCAAAAATATTAAACTAGTTGAATAATCTCATAGAATATAAAATACTAATATCTAAATTTGGGAATACATAATTTAAGGAATTATAGACATTATTTCATGGCTTTTGGAAAGACACCAAACATAATCGGGTAATAGATTAGCTCATACCAAAACTAGTTTGTCTTATGAGACCTACCAATACACTGAGGGGATGTTTGAGGCCCCACCTAAAAATATATAACTACAATAAATTCTTCAAATGAAATGGTTTAAGGGTAATGATAATTTACATTCATATTCGAACTAACATATAAAAGGTAAATAACTTTCCCAAATCCGAAAAAATTATCACCAAGCATTTAGAGTTATATGGTGAATGGTAGCATGGTAACACATCCAGGGTAAAAAAATAAAAATTAAACGTTCAATATAACATGTTTGGCAATATACTAAAATATTAATACCAATTCAACATACGAGTCATAGAGGGCATTGAAATACTTGAAAATGCTCTTATACAATCATCGGGGAACATTTGAGAGAAATACTAATTTATTTTGCGAAGAATTTCTCTTTTTGAAAAATATTTTTATGAAAATAGAAGTAAACCAATTTAGTCCTTCCATAATAAAACTAGTGATTTTTTAAAAATAACTTTTTTATGAAATAGATTATTGATTACTCATAAAAATATATAATAATTTGATGCATTCACTTAAATCAGCCTAGTGTATCAAGAAGTATTGAAAAATGAACCTTGTAAAAGAAGTACTACCCGTAAATGAAATTTTCACTAATTTGGAACAAATACATACATACATATATTTATATATAAAATTTATATTAATTACATAAAAATAATTTTTAATTACATTGGTTTATAGATTGATAATGTACAACAAGAGAGAAATTGTAGGTTTGGGAAGAAAACCCTTTCCTTATGTCTGAATGCGTTCTACACTTAACCTAAATGTCTAAGTAAATAAAATTAAATCCATAATTAATTAATTCATAATATTCAATACATTTATTTTATTTACTATAATTATATTGAGTTCATTTATGGACATTTTTATGAGTTATAGGATACAAATTTATTTATCTTGAGCATTCATTTCCTTAGTTTTAACGATTAGTATACTTGTATATGAGTATCAAAGTTCATACAGAATGTGTATAATTATCCAGAATTGAACCTACATAATTTTAATGAAAATTAATAATTTTACGTGGTTATATATATCATTCGGTTATATGTTATGGGGAAGAATCATTAGATAAGACATTTAGTGACAATTGTTTACTTTATTACGGTGGTTATCGATCACAACGAACTCATTTTACATTATCATTTAGTATTATGTAAATATGATACATCTAGAATATAATAATTTTATTAGAAAAATATTATACTCTATTTTGATGATAAAAATTATTTCATTACCATCTTTAATGGATAAATTGAAGAACGAAAATCAGTTTTCCATGAAGATTGCAAATCACCACCTCATAGAAGATGATTTTTTTAAAAATTAAATTATATGGAGAAATGAGTTTGATGAAGAATATTCCTTTAAAATGATAATACTCAAGTATATAGATGATAGTGGAGTGTTTAGGATTATTTTAATAGTGTATTTGAGGAGAAAATAATAAATTATAAGAACTTGAAAAGAAATAAAAATAGAAAAGGAGGAATATTTTACCTAATGAATACTCTTCCTTGAGAACCTCTTTAGGGGATTGGATTTGTTCATTTAATGAGACTAAGAGCACCTGGATGTGGAAAAGTGTCTTGGGGGAATACTTGGTAGAAATTTCACAAGGACCAAAGCTTCGATGGTTTGAGGGGAAGGGGTGGTGAGGGGTGGTATTTATTGTATAGGAGAGAGGTGATTTATCATTATTTTATTCATTAATTATTTTATTTTTCTCAATAAAAGAAATATTTTTTATTCTTGTGACCCAATATATTATTAATTTCATGTAGGTTCTAGCCAAGGTTACTTAAATAACTCAAAAATCACCTATGAATTAATAAATCATGTATTTATCATTTTTCATAAATTAACATATTTTATTATTCACCAATAGTTCATGTATCTTAGAAAAATCACTATAATAACTCTAACCATTTTCCAATGTGTCGAATTCAGAAATTAAATCCATTTTATGAAAATATTTTTCTAAATAAAATAAATTTAATTACTAATCAAAACAATTATTTACTAAAAAATGAATATTTTAAAACCATATCTAGTTTTAAAATACTTTAAAATGTAAACTACAGTCTAATAAAATAATCGTAAAATAATAAGACAACTAAATATTTAAATATGAATACACATTATGGTAATTAATTTTATTTTAAATTATTTTATTAAATAAAAAATTGTAACTAAATATTTATAACCTTAAAAAATAATGACACTTAATAAATACATTTAAAAAAATTAATTTACTTATACTATGATATAATTTTATAATAATTACATTTATAAGATTCTCAATTTTTTATTTAAACAAACATGGGTGGGGTTACTATTCATTAGAACAATTTACTATTCATAACGGTTATATTACTATTCATATGGTCAATTTACTATTTCATCGGTATAAGTTCCTTAACTTCTTAAATAATTCTTATTTAATTAATTATTAATTTGTGGTGTTTTTATAATGTAGTATATGTGATTTTATATGATCTACACTATATGAAATAAAAATAAATGTGAAATTTCATTGATAGAGTTATGGGTCATTGCATTCTTAAACCCCACAAAAAATTCATCCTCGAAACTTCAAGATTAACATCCTACAAAAAGGATTTGGTTAGTTCTTCATCATATTCTCTTAATTATCCCACATCCCCTCTTCCATTTTATGATTTTTGAAAGATATTTTTACCAGCCATGTTTCCTGGTTCCTCAACACCTATTCTTTAGTGCCCAGAATCAAGATAGTCTCTTCATAGTAAGATAAGTCAGGTTCCAATTATATTCCATTACAAGTGAGTACATGTTTTGGGAAGAGCATGTACTTCATTAATAAGGATATATGAAACACATTTTATACCTTTGAAAGGCTAGAAAACATTTTTAAATGATAATCTATATATCCAATTCTGTCAAAAATTTCAAAAGTACCAATGTATAGTGGGATCAATTTCTCTTTCTTCTGATATCTTATAACAGTATTCCTTGGAGATGCGTTCAAGAAAATGTGATCTCCCTCTTAATATTTTAAATACATAATTCAATTGTCATTATTTCTATTTTACCTACATTGATATTCTTTTATTTGGGTTTGAACAATATTTACTGTTGTTGGTGCTTCCTCCACAAGCTCTAGCCCAGAAGCTTCCTTTCACAAACATCATCCCAAAAAGTTTTTATGTGATATATTATTCTATAAAATGATTTATAAGGTGAAATTTTAATACTAGAATGAAAAATATTGTTTAATAAAAACTCCACCAAAGGGAAATACTAATCTCATATACCTTTAATTTCATGTGATCATGATCTAAAAATTCCTTCTAATGTTTTGATTGTTTTTTTACTCGCTGTCAGTTTGATGATCATAAGCACTACTAAAATAAATCATAGTGTCCCAATATTTCTAGAGAAATTTCCAGAATTTTATTGAAAATCATGCCTGAAAATGAGAAAAAAATGATTCTGGTTCTACATGAAGTCTTTCATCTTCATTAATATAGTGATTTTAAAGCCGCACAGCTGAAAAATCCACCAGTATAGCGAGGAAATATATAGATTTGAAAAGTTGATCAACAATAACCCATCATTCATTAGTCTTCCTCAGAGTCTTTGGTAATATAGTAAAAACATCCATATTTATGTCATCTTATTTCCATGTCAAAAAAATAATGGGTTTCATGAAACCTCTATGGTGTTGTCTTCCATCCTTCACTGGTTGAGGGTGAAAACATCTTGATAAATAATCAGAAATTTCCACCTTTATATTTTCCCACCAAAATATTCATTCATATCTCTATACATCACTGTGATACCAGGTTGTATAGAGAAATTTGACATATAGATATCATCCAATAACTCCCTCTTTAGATTGGATATAGAGGTAACTCAAATCATCCTCCCAAATTTCTAAATTCCATCCTAACAAACATAGTCTGGAAACATCCCATCCATCAAAACATTAATTTTATTTTGAATATTCTCATCATTAAACTGATAAATTTTAATTCATTGCAATAAAGATGGTTGGGGAAATAGTTTTAAATGTAATGATGTTTAATCTTTGATGATAAATCTCATATCCATATTTTCTACTTCCATATACATAGGATATTTATTTATCCTCATATTGTTCATAACTCTGTGATCCCTCTTAATCAAAGAAACTACAACCTCATATGCCTTCCATTTGAGTACTGTATTGAACAAGAATACTCCTTGAGTAGCATGAGCCACCTCTTTTGCCTCATGTTGAGTTTATTATTTGAGAAGATATATTTCAAACTATTTTGATCCATATATATCTCACATATTTGACAATAAAGATAGTTCCACAATACCATCAAAGAGATGATTATTGGTGATAACTAAAATTCAAGAGTAGTACAGTTCTTTTCATCAGTTTCTAAGAACCTTGATGCATATGTAATAATAGGTATATTCAGAATAAGGACACATCCAACCACTTTCTTCCACGTGTCACTATATATCGAAAAAATGAAATTTCTCGATGGTAGAGTTTGGATTAGAGAATTCACAAATATCTTCATTAATTATTTAGAACATTCTTCACATTGTTGTTTCCATATGAACATAAACTATTTACGAGTAATATTCCTTAAATGGTTAGATAATCAAGTGATATTCTGAACAAAATTCTCATAATAACCTAATAAACCAAGAAATCTACATACCTATGTTATGTTCATTGGTATAGGTCATTCTTGAACTACCTTTGTCTTTGTAGGATCTACTAGGATTCCATAAATAGAGACAATATGTCAATGAAATTAAATTATTTAAAGACAAAATTCAAACTTCTGAAACATACCAAATAACTCATTTCATCTAACAGTATTACAAATAATGCACAAATTTTTATCATCATCTTCATATATTTTGGAGTATTCCAAGATATCATTAACAAATACCGCAAAAATCCCTCAAGATATCCATTTAAAACACTATTTATTAGATCAATGAAAAAAGAGGGAGCATTAGTCCATCAACAAGGCATTGTTGTAAACTCCTAATGCCCATACCTGGTTAGAAATTATAACATTAGAATATCATCCTTCATAACACTCAACTGATTATACCCTTATAAAATTATAATCGTAACAAAATATTGGGCTCCTTTAAGTTGATAAAGTAATTCATAAATGTGATGAAGAGGAAAATGGAACATTATTGTAATAGCATTGATTTTCTTATAGTTAATACATAACCTCAAGGATTCTTCTTTCTTCCTGATAAAGAGAAAAGGGGATACCCATTTAGAAACATTAGGGAGAATCAATCATTTATTACCCAATTCCTCTTGTGGTTTCTTTAGCACCACTAATTCCATTATTCCAATGTTATAAAGATTCATTGATATAGTCCTCGCCCTATGAATTAAATCAATAAAAAACACAATTTTTAGCACTGTAAGATGTCAAGGTAAATCATATTGAAATACATCAATCTATTCTTTCATAATTGGTAAATCCAAAATTTGATTATTTTTTCCTCACTAATAGATAATGTTTTCCCCTTATTATTATGAATTACATTTATAATAGAAACTTGGTATGGATCTATATAATACAGAGATGTTGGTGTTTCTTCTCTAAAGATAAGGGAATCCATATCATTCTCAAAAATTATTACTTCTTTCTTGAAATAGATTTTTTCTATATAATATGAAAGTAAATCTATACCTATAATTATATCAACTTCAATCATAGGATGGATGATAATATTAGGAACTAAAGAATTTTTATGGTTTATAAAAGAGATTATTGGCACATCTTTTTTCTTAATGATACATCTGTTTGATATTTGATCTCGAAACTCATTTATTAAATAAAATTTAAAATGTGTAATTATCATGCAAAACTGGGAAGATATAATAGAATGTGATGATCCATAGTCAAATAAATCATTTTCTATGTTTTAGGAAACAATTAATGTACCATACCCTACATTATTAATAACTTCAACCTCATTTGTTAAGACAGTATAATCTTGGCCTTTCTCTATTAGCTTTATTGGGTGAATTTTTTCATGATGTATATCAAATTAATTTTCTGAATGTCGCAACTCTTGGAAATTATAGAATAAAAACGTGGAATATTGTTTCATTATATTAGAATAAGGTGGTTGGTGGACTTTTTCTCAACACTTGTAACTGAACCCCATTTCATTCAAACAAGTATTGGAATATTTATTCCCACAATTATTTCATGTTGGGTAGTGAAATTTTCTCTTCTTCCCCATTTTTTTACTTCCATTTCTATAGTGTTCTACATACCACTTCTTATATTTATTAAATTTAATGTCGTAGGAAATAGATAATTATATTTTAATCTCATATCACATGAGATTATATCTTTATATGATGAGAACATTTGGGAGACAAGTACCCTACTGATGAATGGATTGAAACCATCAATGAATCGATCAATATTGCTACCTGGATTACGTATATTTTCTACATTGTGCCTTCCTAACCATGTAAGGTTACATTCTTAAATTCCATAATTTTTATCTTATTTATATCTTAAACTCATTAATTTCCTCCCCATATTTGCTTACTATTCATGATATGAATAATTATTGACCAGCATTAATATTCATATCCCAATAGATGATAAACTTCTATGAAAACCTTCTCCCATTCATTACATCCCAAAGTGAGTAATATATTCCCTATAGAACTTATCCACTACTCTACTAAAAATTTTTCTGTAGTCCCACGGAATGTGGAGATTGTTGTCTCATAAAGGTTTATAACATTTCTCTTCCATGTTTTGGTTCAGGATGCTCCCCATAGGTAAGGTTATTTTTCATAATAAGATTCATTTATCTTAGTATAGTTAAAAAATTCTTAGCACCAATTTCATATCTAATAATAACATCATTATCTTATATAGATGGGAAATCCCTATATGGGATACATACCTTGATATGATTTACATTACTTAAATTAGATTCCATTTATATATAATGGAATACCCAGTATTATGTGATTAATCTTTATTTATAATTTGGAACTAACAGAAAACATAACATAAATTGAAGTTCAGTGCATAGTTATTCTCATAATCCTAAACATTATTTCATTGGGAACATATTTGTTTTTAAATAATTCAAAATGATTTTTTAAAAAATGTGACCTATCTAAATAGTATCCCCTATGAGTGTCAAAAGAAGGGTGTAATAAGGCCTAATTTCATGTTATTAGTTACCTTGAGTCAAGATCAGGACATCTTGTCAGTGTTTTTACCCCTATTATGATTTGTGTCAGAACCACACCAACTTGTATTATTAATAAATGTATGTATTTCTAGGAAGATCTAAATAATATCTACTATACAAAAATTCTAGTATGATACTATATTAATTTTCTCATGTATATATCAGTTTTATGTTCCCTAATCTATATTTTATAAATCTAGTTTCCATAGATTCCACAATAATTCCTCTAATACCAAATCTAAAGTCCCAAAACCCTATTTACTATAGTTATTTCCCTATATAATTACATTGGAATAATAAACAAGGATGTCATATACCAAAATAATGGAAATTTATTATCCATGGAAAACAAGATACATACATAGCTTTGACAGTATATCATTAATTTATGTAAAAAATTGTAATTTTTTTGGAAACATCTATAAACATTTAGATTATCTTTGCAGGTCATTCATAATATAAATATTGTCAAAAAATAGAAAAAATAATGATAATAATGGTTGGATATTAGATTCTCTGCATGGGTATGTAATAAATTGTAAGAATATATATAAACCATAAGGAAAGGTGAAAAACTAAAAACACCAGTTATTAAAACAAAAACATGATCAACATATGGTAGGAATAAAACATTATTAAATAAGTTCATATAAGTGATCATTGGTGAATGAATAGTATCCATGGATATGATATTATTTTAATTATTTCATGGAATATCAAATAATAATCTCATAATGAGTTAATTCATAATGTGGTACATCATAAACATACCATCAAGGCTTCATCCAAGACATTATACATAGTAAGACGTTAGACTAAACCCAAACTGTTTTGTATCATGATACATACTGATGAAATGAGGGGATATTGAAACATAATATGCCTAATAAATTCCTCATATTATTTTGGTTAATCATAATAAAAATAAACATTAATATTGAATGATATATGAAATATAAATAACATTCCGCAATTATTAAACATAATCACTAACCATTCAAAGTAACATGGTGAATGGAATCAAGATTCTATATCTATAGTCAAACTAGTGTAAAATCATTAAATAATATATTCCATTTGATATTATATAATATTTATTCAAATTAAACATAATAATCAACAATTTTGTTGATATATATGAAAAATATCTTCTACAATCAATAGATTTATTTTGTGATAAATAGCCTTTTATTTTGCAAAGAAGAGTTCTTTTGGAAAAATATTTTTATTAAAACAGAATTCAAATAAGATAGTTTTTCATAAAAATGATTTATTTTATTAAAATAATGGTGTCTTAAAACATATTATATAGTCTACATGAAAATATGTAATGATTCGAGTCGTACCCTTAAATTGGGCTTGTGTATCGGGAATAATTTAATTGGGAACCCTGTAAAACAAGTATTACACATAAACCAAAGATAAATTGAGCTAGAAATATGTTTCTAGAACATATATATATATATATATAATATAATTATATAAAAATAATAAATAATCATATTTTTTATAGATGTATAAATCATAACCTGGATGAAAATGGAGGTTTGTGAAAAAAACCCTTATATTATGAAAGAATGTGTTCTACACTTCACCTTAATGTATTTAATAATAAAATAAATTTAATAAACTGTTTAATTAAAAACCTTATCTATATGTTTATGATTTAACATAATTTTTTATTTTAATTTATGGTCTTTTTGAGGAGATATAACATAAAATTTATTTCTAAGGAGACTTCATTTCCTTGGTTTTCATGATTGGTACACTTGTTAATGAGTATAAAAGTTCGTGTGGAATAGGTATAATTCCATAGAATTGAATTTATATGATTTTAATTAATTTAAATATGTGTAAATGGTTACATATGTAAATTTTTTTTATGATGACTAATAATTAGATAAGAAATTTAATGATAATTATTTACATTATTACGACGTTATTTATCATAATGAACTCATTCTGTTTTTTCATTCAGTATTATGTAAGTATGTTACATAAAAAACATAATAAAGGTTTTAATGAATATATTATAGTATTTTTAACTATATAAATGGTTTCATTACTTGACATGAAGGATAAATTGATGAACAAAAACCAATCGTCTGTGATGGTTGTAAATTGGCACCTCACAGATGATGATTTCTTTTCTAAAATAAAAGATATATATATATATATGAGTAAAATGAAGGTTATTCCATTAACATGATACCATTTTAGTATATATATGATTATATAGTTATAATTTTCTTTTGGATATATGAGTTTAGGAGAGAATAAAAAATTAAATGAACTTGAAAAGATATAAAAATAAAAATGAAGATGATTTTACCTCCTGAATACTTCTCCTTGAGAACCACCTTAATGGGATTATTTTTGGTTTTTTATGAAACCAATAGCTCTTGGACGTTTAAGAGAGGTTTGGGGAGAATATTGGGAAATAATTGTTCAAGGCTCCAAGATTTCAATGAGTGAGGATAAGGTGCGGTGATTAGTGGTATTTATAGTGGTGGATAAGGGTGATTTCTCATTATTTTAATATTTAGCTCATGAAAATAAATAGTTTTTATTCTTGAGATAAAATAATGTAATAAGAACATAATATGTCAAACAAAGGGTGCTCATTGAATTCAAACATCACTTATGACTCAAGAATTCATGTATTTAGCATTTGTCGCAAATTATAATATTTTACGATTCCCCTAAAATTCATGAATTATAGAAAAATCCGAAATATTCCACCAAACAATTTTTTGACGATTAGAAAAAAAATGAAATCCTTTAAATGATTTTAATTTTCTAAATAAGATAAAATTAATTTTTAATTAAAACCATTATTTACTAAAAAATTAAGACTTTAAATCTATAAACTATTTTATAATACTTTAAAAAAGTGACTATGGCATCATAAAATTATTATAAAATAATTATACAACAAAATATCTATTTATGAATAAATTATTTGAAAATTGTTTTTATTTTAAATCATTTTCTTATTTATAATATTGTAATTAAAATTTTAGGAATCACAAAAATACCAACACATAATTGTTTTTTCAAATATACATTTACCTATACTAGGATATAATTATATCATACATCGATTTATAAAATGCCTAAAATGTTATTTACAAAAACAAAGGAGAATTTATGATTCATTCATCCGATTTTTTATTCATAAAGGTCATATTACTATTCCTATGTTCATGTTACAATTTCATCAGTATATGTACCCTAGCTTCTAGAAATAACTTATATTTCAAAAACTATTCAATTATGATGTCATATTATGTTTTATAAGTGATTTTATGTGATTTTTACTATATGAAAGAAACATAAGAAGGTAAATTTCACTAATACTTTTCTAGGTCATTACACCAATCTCTACTCTTGATACATGATATATCACATTATTCCCCATTTTATTAGGATTCAATGGTTTTTATATAGATTTTTTGATGTGTTGTATTAGAATTCATCTGTGTTATAAGATGTGTGAATTATATTGTTTTTTTTTCTTCCATAAGGTTTTATTTTCCTTCACTATTAATATTTTATGGTTTTTTGTGGTTATCATCTATTGATGATATCACTTTTAGTGGATTTGGTTTTTTGTTGGTAGTTGAAGTGTTAGTTTATATATTATAAATTTTTTATTTTTTTCCATATAATGATGAGGGCTATAGTGTATTGTTCATCTGAGTAAAATATCATGTTAGGTCTTGAGTGTATTTTTAGTTTTCTGTTGTTGGGGTTTGTAGTGGTGTTTGACACATTTTTTCCATTATTTCATTAGTTAGACGATGGTGTTTCATCATCAATGATAACGAAGAATAACTTTTAATATAGTTATTTAATGAATATTTTTATGTTATGATTTAATATATTTTGATATCAACATGTGGATTTAAGTGTACATCAATGTTCATGTTATCATAAGTGTGTCTTTTGTGGTATTATGAGTTTGGAGTATGGGTTTGCATCTCAAAGAACCAGTTGTGTTATAAGCTCAAGAAAGTAATTTCCCTATGATTGTTCTCTTATTACAGATTTCAGTTTCTAAATAATGATGTGGGAGATTTCAATTAATAGGAGAAACGTTTTAATTTAGAATTTTGCAAACTAATTATATATATTTTTTGGATCCATAGTGGTTGAAAACTTGATTATTTTGATACATGTGTATGTTTTGGTTTTCTAAGTGTCCGCACTTAATATATAAATTATGTCATTAAAATGACAAAAAAATAGGGATTGAATGAGTGTAATTGTGATTCATTGAATTATTTATAATTTTTCTACCTAGAGGGTTTATTTGGATACCATGAAGGTATATCTAGGCAATATATAATGGTGATCTTAGTAAGGATAACTTAATTAATGAGGAATGATATTCATATAATTTTGGATGTATATTCTTTTTTCAGGTGATGATTTGTTTTTATATTCATTCTATATGGTTTTAGATCATTTCTGGTATAATGATGGATTTTTTGGGGTTTCCAAATATGTTTTTATTGTGTGATAATTGTATGATCCAAATACAGATTTAGATTCTTAAATACAAGAGGGTGAGAATTTTATGTTTAAAATATTTTTTTACCGTAAGAAAATATATGATTAACAAAGTCAAACAAGGTAAATTAAAAAACCCTATTTTGTTCTAAAATAAAGAGATAATTGGAAGGGCCCAAGTCCAATTATAAAGAACCTAAAAATAGATATGTTTATCTTAAATAAACATAATAAATATTATCATAGGAAAATATTCTACATTAAAGATCATAGAATCTTACTTATAATAGTATACTTGAATATGTATAAAAGTTATAAATTCTTTCTTTAACAAAATACTATAGAAAATAAAACTTGTAACAAGGATAGGTAAGCAAGTATAAAATATTTTAACCCTATGAGAAAGGTATCCAACAAACATGGATAATGTTCCCTTGATATATACATTAATGAAAGTCTCTCTTACCCACACCAAGTTAATTCTTTGATAAGAGTGTCGAATTTCTCTTATTATCCGGACAAGCCTTAAAACATAATGTTATTCGGCACCTCTACCTTCTTAACCCTGTAAGTCATCTAACATTAATGTGTTCAGCACTTTTTTCTTGTGATCCCCATTAGTCCTCAAAGATTAAGGTATTTGGTACCTCATTAATTCTATCCCCAAAATCACTCTATTGTACATAGAAACAATCGGAGTTGAACTAATATGAAAAAGTTGTTCACAACTGAACAAGATGTTTATAGATCACAGAAGGCACAAGTAACTCTCTCTCTCTCTCAAAAAAAAATCACTTCCAAACATAACAACATGTATTCTATAGATCTATCAATATATTGAAATCATTAAATTGTTGGGGGTATTTGTAAGAAAAAATCCCAACGGTCATCTCCTCATCCAATGGTAATATTTTTCCTTGAATTTTGGAGGAACATATACAAGTTTCACTCATCCAACAGTTAGTTAGACATATATTATATGACCTCATTTCCTATAGTAAAACATTATTAAGTTTATTAAAATTATGTAAAATATAATATGATTAATATAGAAGTAACTTAAACAAGTATGAGTAATTAGATTCTAAATATTGTTTGAAACTGAGTCTAAATTTGTATACAAACAAAATCTGATTTTCTTAGAATGTGGTGTCTGATTTAATGAGAAAACAATGTCTCGTTTTATGATGAAATAATGTCTGATTTTATAAGGAATCAAAGTCTGAATTCTAAGTAATCAGAATACAGAATTCTTAAGGATTCCAAGAATTAATTTTAGAGATTTTGTAGTCTAAATTTAGAGAATTTGAAGTCTGGATTTCATAGAATTTGGAGTCTAATTACTATGAAACACGAAGTCGAAAAAGGAAGAAACATATTATAAAAAAAGGTTCAACATTATAGAAAATCAATCTAAAGCCATTTCATTTTTTAAATACTTTTCAACCAATGTTAAAAAAATAGAAAAGCCTTCTTATTGATAACTATTCATAGTGTTCATAAGGGAGAATTTTAATGTTTTGATTTTGATACTTTTTTGTATTAAGATAGGTATTACTTATAACATTTCTACTCCAAAATATCCTTGAACAAATGGTTTTATTGAAAGAAAAAATTAAATTCTTCAAGAGATAATCACAACTATGTTAATTAAATATACAATTTCAGAACTTTTTTTGTTGAAGCTGTATGTACTAGTTGTTATAATATAAATAAAATTTCAGACATATCTTTTTTTAATAAAACACCTTATGAATTATTGACTAGTCAATAATCTAAATATTCTTACATAAAATAATATGGTTTCAAGAGTTCATCTTGAATACTCATGTTAACATAAAAAAATTGTCACTCAATTCCAATGAAAGGATTTTATTAGGCTACTCCTCTACTTACATGGTTGATTGTGTTTTTAACAAAAAATCATGTTTTTTGTAAGAAATAGTTCATGTTAAATTTGATGAAATTGGTTCTTTTTTTAACTAAAAAAACCTACATCCTCAGATTTGTTTTCAAAAACTGATTATCATCCTTTGATAAGAAATTTTTTTAATATAGAAAATACTCTATAAAGTTATTATGAAGTATTAACCCGAGAAGAGTTTCTACATTATATTGATGAACACGTTTTACAAAATATAAATTCTGTGTTTCTAAAGAATCATCCTAGAAATAGTATCATTGGTGATGTAAATCAACCTATTTGTATTTGAAGTTCATTAATAAATTAAGTAGAGATTCTAGCATATCTTTCCCAATTAGAACCTAAAATCACTGATGAATCTTTAGGTGATTACGATTGGATTAAATCTATGCAAGATTATGTAAATGAAATAGAAAGGAACAATGTCTATACCATTGTTGAAATCCATAAATACACTTCTGTAATTAGAGTAAAATGGGTCTTCAGAAATAAATGTGAAAAAAATGGAAACACTGTAAGAAATAAAGTAAAATTGGTTTCTAAGGTCTATAATAAATAAAAAGGAACATACTATAAATAACCCTACACACCGGTATCTATAAATGAATTAATTTTTATATTAGTAGACTTTACATCATTAATGAATTTAAAACATTTTTAAATGGATGTGATGCTTTCTTTTTAATAGATATGTTCTAAAGGAATTTGATGTGTAAAAAACTATTGTTTTGATTACACAAAACATCATGAACGTGTTTTTAATCATACCAAATCATTATATGGACACAAACACGCCCCTAGAGCTTGGTATTATAGACTTACATGATTTTGGTTGCAAAAATATTGTGTTAAGGGAACTGATGATCAAAATATTTTCATAAAGGAAGATAAGGAAAATGATTTTATTGTTCAAATTTTTGTTGATGACATTATATTATTATCAAAATTTAAATTATTAACTGATATATTTTTGAATCTAGATAAATCAATGTTTGAAATATCTATGATGGTTTGGTTAAAAATTTTCCATGGTTTTCAAATTTCACAAAAACTAGAAGGAAGGAAAATATCTCAACCAAAGTTTGTGAAATATCTTATTAATATCTATGGATATGAAAATACTAAATGTATAAGTACTCTAATTGGTACATCAAAATCTCTAGATCATGATGAAGCAAAAAAAACATGTAGATAAAACATCTTTTAGAGGTATGATCTGAAATTTATTATACTTCATATCTAGTCTTCCCGAATTAATGTTTTTAGTATTCTTATGTTAAAGTTAGCAATCTCATCCAAAAGATTCACATTTAAAAGTAGGGAAAATAATTTTTCACTATTTAAAGATAACCATATATTTAGATTTTTTTTATTCATATGGAAAATATTTTGTTCTATATATTTTTTCAAATGTAGATTTTGGAGGATGTAGAATGGATTTGAAATGTGCATATGAATATTCTCATTTTATAGGAGATAGAATAGTTTCTTTTTCATGTATGAAGAAACATATTTTATCACTTTCAAGTACTAAAGCAGAATATGTGGCTTCTAGAAGTTGTTCTCAAGAATTGTGGATGCAAAACACACTCATTGATTATGGAATGAGATTTAAAAATTCACAGATAATGTGTGATAATAATAGTTCCATTTTCCCATGAAAGAATCATTCACATCACTCTCATCCAAAACACATAAAGATTAGGATCACTTTATTAGGGATCTGACGCATAAAAGACTCTCATTCTAAAATTTATTAGAATTAAATATCAAATTTCTAGTATTTTCATAAAATATTTACCCTATGATAGATTCAAATACATTTAACAATCCATAAGAATGATAACCATAAGTTAATCTTCAATAATTACTATTTTTCTAAAACATATCTACTTACATTAAAATAATATTTTTCTTAGTTGTTTTTTATAGGTTTACACTTTTATATATTTCCTATATGAATTTTCACAACCAAAAATTTTATTTTCATATAAAATTTTTCAGGACCTAAAATTTTCGTTCCTTTTAAAATTTTCCAAAAACAATATTTTTCGTTCCTTGTAAAATTATTCGGATCCAAGAATTTTCTTTCCTTATAAAATTTATCGGGAC
Organism: Viscum album; assembly: GCA_963277665.1. Classification (NCBI taxonomy): domain Eukaryota; kingdom Viridiplantae; phylum Streptophyta; class Magnoliopsida; order Santalales; family Viscaceae; genus Viscum; species Viscum album. Next base: position 1,771,002,983 of record OY728146.1, on the reverse strand, counting down.
AATTTTTTTTTCCCTTATTACATTTTTTTGAATGTAAAATTATCTTTCCCAAATAAAAATTTCTAGAATCTATGTTCTTAATGAATAAGCATATCAATACAGACAATTCATTCTATGTAATCCTGAAGGTATGTTTTCTTACTAAAATATTCAAGATCATATTCTTTTAATTTTTGGAACTTATATCTTGTTTTATGAAATCCTTATCATATTCACAATCCATAAATCATATTTTTTAATATTACCCTAAAATATCATAATCTACAAATCATTGTTTGATATTAATATCAACCATGATATCAAATCAAGTTAATCTCAGCCATTGGATCTATCCAAGACTCTAACCATCGCCGCAAATCCAATTTAAAGGGACCTCGTGTTCTCATCCCAAATTTGTTTTTGTGGTCTTTTGTGTCGAAGCTCTTCTCTTATATAAGTATTCCATTCCAATTTTTTCTAGTTTTTTAACATTTTGAATGTCTCTTTAAGCTTCTACTCAAACTTTGATATAGTCTCAATCCTGCAAGGAACCCAAGGATTGGTCAATGTTCTGAGAGTGTTTAGTGGGTGAGAATTTCATTGTGATGTGTAATTATTTGCTGGAAAATATTATCAAGTTAAACTGATTGAATGGTTTTTATTTTTATAACAAATGAATCAAGATCTGGTCTACTCAGACATTGTAGGGTAATACTCTGATTTAGATAGTTTCTTTGAGCAAGGTGGAAGAGAGATGTCAATGCTCAGAATTTATAGAAAATCATACTATGTATGATTCAATAAGGCCACCATCATCCTAGACATTTTCTATGAAGGTAAAGATATTCTATGCTCATACTGGTTACCTATAAAAGAAGGATATTTTGTGAAGAGAAAATATTATGAATTCCTCGAACACAAGAATGTCAAGAAATACAATATTTCACTTTTCTCAAAAACCCACAGGTTGGTAGCCTTATGGATTCTTGGTTTCCTTTTTCCATGTAAGGGTGCCAAGGATTCACTAATGATGCGTGATCTATTTCTCATAAATTTCATGTTAAAAGTAAAAATGATAAATATGGTGAGATACATTTGTACCAAAATTAGTAACATCAAGAGTGGCATTATAAAGTCATAAATTTTAATGTATTAGGTTATCATTTAAAAGATAATATTTTTTTCAAAAATATTTCAATATCCCATACACATCAAAGTCTATGAATATCAGTATTATATTACTCAGTGAAGATATGCTAAGAAAAATGAAAATAGAATTAACTATGGAATCTTAAAAGATTTATGATATTCTTGATAAGTATGATCAGTCTAAAGATACAAAAGATGAAGTTTCTAAAACATTAATGTATAGGGATGCTATGGAAATGGAATCACGACCAACTTAACCAATTATGGAACCTTAATATTCACCCCCTAAACCGAAGAAGAAAAATAAGTTTTTTTATTATGTAGTTTCTTTTTGGAGTCTGAAGAAGAGGAATGAAAAAGAAGGTGATCATATCTTTTGGATTTTCCATATGAAGGCTAAGGACGTGAATATTCTAAGTGCTAAAAATCATGAAAAACAAGAAATGGAGAAAAAATTAGATATAAAAAGGGTTTCAAGCTGAAGTTGTTGAATTATTGTTAAAATATGTTTAGAATGATTCAAAATAGATTTAGGTACCTGAAACCTTCTTCAGTAAAGATTTATGTCAAGATCAATTTTTTGAAGAAAAATAAATTCCAAAAGAAGAAAAATATGAAGACGATGAAGACCGAATCAGAATGGTGGAAGTGTATTATGAAGATAAGATTCATTCTTATAAACTCTCAATGAGAACATCCTAGGAATCGTCCACCAAAATAGTTCATATAAAGAGAAGGAAAATTTAAAAGGGGAGGAAGTTAATAAAATTTATTCCTTTAAATATATTAATGACAATGATGACACTATTCTGGAATATGATGATGAAGTAATTGTTGATGATAAATATTATGAGATAGCTGGTGTTGTGGGAAATTTTGTTTCTAAAGGAATGTGATTATTTCTTGATACAACTTTGAACAATGTATCCGGTTTATCTAAATCAACATTTGTTGAAGAAGTGAATGATAATCCTCTAGGGAAAGGTGATTCAAATTCATACTCATCATCGGCCTTCAGACATGACTTTTTGGACCAATATTTGAAGAATCTTGATGATTCAATACCGTTTTTACCAATCATTGAATCTCGATGTTATTTTATTCTGTAGTATGTAAACATGAAGATGAATTCTAAAAATTTATTGATGGAAAATATAATCTATCAAGAAATGGATTTCAAAACCATCATGATTAACTATGAATCACATAGAAAGCCTTGTAAGAAGATTACAAATTGGTCAATGTCAATATTTGATGAACTTAATGTTGTTTATGATTGTAGAGGTTCAAAGATTGACATACATATACATTACATTAATTTTGAGGAAAACGTAATACATGACACAAACAGACTCCCAAAGACCATATTAGTTTAGTGTCTTTTGAAACACGGAACATAATCTTATAATCATGGTGAAAGATCTTCAACATCTCCCAAAAATATCTTCCCATTTTTTCTTACCTAAAACCTTTCTTTATACTCTGTGTAAAAGAAAACATAAAAATGGTGAGGTCAAATGCTAAGTAAGGGTAAGAATCGTTAAAATAAAATAAACCATATACATTTGAACTTAAAAACATGATCATAATGTTTAAACAAAAAAATCTAGAGTTGTAAACTGAATATTGGAAGTACGTGGGGAATAGATCATAAAGGAACATTAATCCTGATAAAATAACATGTGAATAAAACATGTAATTGAGTAAAACAATTAAGCATGTGATATGATTTCCATAGTAGCTGATGCATTGCTACCAAGACCATGATAATTGACAAAGTCCATTACTAAACCAGGTTTACCTACCATTCCAAACATGTATTACAGAACTGTATTTACTTCTCATTATATCCATGTTTATCTCATGAGATATAAATAATTACCCATTGCATTTGAGGTAGATATAGGTCCCACCCCCGTCATAATGAAATCATTGTTTCGTGTGCCACAAAATAAACATAAATCATTCAACATAACCCAATGAATAAAATGGGTTTCAAAAACATCATCCCATCATAACATAATCCATAAAAAAATTGATATAATTTCAACATAAACAAAATAAACCCATGTAAATAATTGAAAAATTATTCTTGAAACATAACCATATTAAAGGATCTCATCATTGATGGAAAATAGTTTTGATAAAACACTTAAAATGAATTCTTGAGGAAAATATCCTTTCTTCTTTCAAATCATTTTCTTTTCTCAAAATAAATAGCAATATTAAAATAACTTTTTTTTAAAATAATCATTAAGTATTAAATATAGCGCTTTATTTAAAAAATGTGTTATGAAATCGTAAAAATCCATTCACTCAGTATATGTTAAAAAAATTCTCCTCGTACTTTTGCAAAAAAGTCAAAAAGTACCATGTGTAGTAAACAAAAGAATCATTCCTTCTATACCACATACTAAAAGTCAAAATGAGGTAAACATGACTTTAAACATACATGGAATAATAGTAAAAACTTTTGGAAAACAATTTTTATAAAACATGGACATGGATGATGAATATAACCACAGTGAATACTTACAAATAAACAATCACAGATAAGAATGAGATTGGAATAATTATCCCTTACATTAGGTCCAATTTGTTCTATACGTGTCCGAAACTCCTGTATAATGATTTAAATAATGTCATTGAATTATTCCAGAATCATATTCATTTTTATTATATCATATATGATTCACTTACAACTTTATATTACCCATTTTTTGTCAATTCCATGTTGAAGCAACGTTTTGGATAATAATGTTTCATTTATCGTACGTCTTTGGAAATGTTGTTCATGATATTATCATGATATAAATACTTCCAGAATGTAAAACATGATTTATCTATCATATATAAAATCATTATATATATAATAGATAGATAAATGAAATGAAATACACCATTCATGGAGACGGTAGGTCGTACGTACACATGAACATTGTTTTCCTTTCCATATAGACTTGAATGGAAGTAAGTAGACGACATATATATATATATATACATAAATACAGTATCATTATTATGTCATATATCTCATTATTATTCATTATATATACTTTATAATCATTCTTGAATTATTAACATGGAAAATGAATCTCATCACATCGTGGAGATGGTAATCCATACGTACGCACGAGCGATGATATCATTCCCATAATTATTGAATGGAATTTTAGGGGATAATATAATATATCATAATTATTAACATGTTATAATATTAATATATAGTTATTATTTCCACCATTATACCAATCCATGTAAGGTGGTTTTCGAAAAATAGATTACACCACAGTATAGAGAGAGTAAGTCGTACGTACGCGCGCATTGTTATTTTTTTCAAAGGATGGATAGATGGGGAAATATGGTTTTTTTATTCATAATAAAATATCATTATAAAAGTTATACTGGAGTTTTTAATTAGTAATAAAACATATCTTATAGATGAAGTAGAGGAAGAAATAAGTTCGAAAGAATTAGTAAAGGATATTACCTCTTCTTCGACGCACCTCTTCTAAACCACCTATTAGGGAACTAAAGTTGATCTTTGAAGAACAAAAAGTCATATAGAATGTTTATATATATGTTGATAAGGGAAATGGGTAGGGTTTGGTCAGTATGAAAGATCAAAATGGAGTGAATAGAAGAGGGAGGAGGTACCCTTTTATAAGAGAGTAGAGGGGAACTTTTGGAAACATCCAAAGTATTAATGTATAATAAACTCAATCACCACATAAAAACATCCAAAGTGACTAAAATTGGAATATGTGATGTTATAGGCTTGTAAACTCATCAAAAAATCAAATTTAGACATGTTTAGAGTTTATTTTAAACCTTATCATTTGGATTTATCCTAATTTAATCTATTTAATTTTATTTGTGGTAATAATATTATAAATTTTAAATGTATATAAATACTTACATATGTGTTGTTAATTTTCTATAATTTGATACTTTATAACATTTTCGATCATATAAATTCATATTTTAAATTTTTAAATATTTTTCTGATTTATAAACAATTTAATATTATGTTATTTTTATAAAATATCAATAGTGTCAATTTGAAACTATTCATTTATTTGAATTTAAATACAATCCAGAAAGATTATAGAGTCGAACCAAAATATTTAATAGATTTATGACATGTAATATGCATCTAAAAAATTCATGGATCACATTTATTAGTGCATATAATATTTATTTTAATATTTTCTAAAACCATTTATTTGATATTACTCTTAATAAAATAATTACCACATCATTTTTTAAAAATTATTTAATATACTTATTTATTGCATAAAAATTAAAAATAAAATTCTATGAGGAATAAAAATCTAATATTTTTCATAATAATATATTTATTCAAATTTATCATTTAAAAAATCCATATTTTAAAATGATATGATTATTAAAATATGAAGGTGACAACATTGACATCATTTAAAATAAAATAATATAAATGTCATAATCTATTTTATAAGGATCTAAATGGTCCACCAGTGTACAAATAGATTATTATGATGTAGATATACTCGAAAAGTAATTTTTGGTAAAGATTTTGGGCCTTTGGAAGGGTATTAATATTTTAATAAAAACAATTTAATTGATTTTTCACTAAATAAATAATTTTGGCATCATTAATGTATAAGCTATTAAGGTAATTATATATTTCTAAAAAATTTTAAATAAATTACCATGGTAAAGAAACTAATGTTTTAGTTAAAATTATTATTTATAATCGAATATATATTCCGTTTAACCTTATATTTGAAAAAAATTAATTATTAATGTTTGAGTGAGACATATTTCAGTTTCCATTAAGTAAAATAAATTAAAGCTCTTAATCTCATCCAAGTGGTTTCCAATATTTAAAATGTCAACCTAAGTAAATTTTAAGGAAAAATATAATCATCCAATTATAATAAGACCAGTGTTATGGTAATTTTATAATACTATTTTTACCCTTTATTAACATATTTACTTTTAACTATTGTAAATAAAATTTACCGTAGTTACTATTTATAATGGCCAAAAATAAAAGTATCATATTAACATAATTTTGACCTAATAATTAAAAATTTGGAAACCATTTTTCCAAATTCAAAACACAGAAGTTGCATTAATTAATTTAAAATTAACCCCATTGTTGAGAAAAAAGATTTTAAAAATTAAAACAACGGAAAAGATTGAAATTATTTTACCAATGAATTCAATGTAAAATTAATGCTAATGACATAAATTATATTAAATAGTAAAAATATATTCTATATATACTTTAAACCCATTAAATATTATAATTTGACAATATAAATTATCTCGATGAAAATTGTTTTTTTAATTAAAATTTAACATATTTTCATTATTCATCAAAATATGACGGTTATCAGAATAATGTAAAAAATTTAACCAATAAAATTTATTATATATTGATTCAATGGAAGAAGACTACATTTTCAAATTGAACTTATAAAATTTTAAAAAATTATATTTGTAATGGATGTGCCATCAAAAGACGACCAAACCGCATTTTTTTTAGAAATACTTCTTTTATATGGAAAATTAATTTTTTTCGTGTATAATGTTCTATAAAATATGTAAGATACATGATAATTTTATAAAATTAAAAATGTGGTTAATACTATTTGTAATGGCTAGTTCATAACAATAATATTATAATATATTGTTATTTAGTGAAACTCAGTATTGCGTAACACACAAGCCATCGAGGAAGGTCACTTTTGCGTGCAACACAAGCCAAGGCAGTGTTATGTGAAAGATTCCTTTGTTGTAGTGTATAACATAATCTAATATTATTTAATTGATCAAATTCTATATTCATTGTTGAATTCTATCAAAACAACATGTAATTGTGCATAAAATAAGCCAATAATAGTGTTGTGTATACTGAAAGCTAAAACAGTGTTGGGTATAGCTCAAGCTAATATTGGTGTAGAATACAACACGAGACATCAATAAAATTAAAAAGGATATTTCTCATAAAATCTGATGGTGTTACATTATACCTCCCTTAAAATTAATTTCACCCTCAAAATTTTTCAGGGTTATGAATGGTTTATTACATGACTGCTTCTTTCATAGAAACCCTCATCGTAAAAAGGAATACTAATACTCTATTTTAAAAAGTAAAGTAAGAAACATACTAGTTACCCAAATTAACTCATTACTGGGTTTCCACATTGGAGAACATATGTGAAAACATGGATTTGGTAGAGAAATTTATCAATCATGTTCTGATGTACAGTGTTAGAGAACATGGCTATGAAAAATCCAATAATCACAAATCCATTAATTTGTTATGATTTAAGGTACCATCAGATTCATTGAATATGATGGTACTAGGAAAAAAATTTTGGTTTTCATGATCTTTTCCATAAAGTTGACAAATTTTTTCATAAGGAGAAATACTTAATTGATTTTTGTGTAATATATTTTTTTCATTCTATGAATGATTTCAACTTTATCTCTTATTTAATGAAATGAAGATGATTTTGTCATTCCTGAAGTGCTAGAAAATCATGCGATAAAATAAAATCTCATTCCACCCGTCTCAATAACAAAAAAGTTGAGCACAATATATTAAATATACATAAGTACATATTTAGTGATATTAACTATATACGATTCCAAAAATGGACTTACACTTCATCTATCATACTGCATAATAAAATAAAACTAATTTCTACTAACCAGGGACTTCCTATAGGCCTGTGGTATGCGATAAATTCCTATCACACTATAGTTGTGGGTTCGATTGTCACAACCCTGTCCAACGTGACGGGTTGTCTCTCGTCCTACAGTTTGTCCTTTTTCTAAAACTAAACCATTATAACATACCCAAAATAATATAGAAAATTTTTATAGCCTTGAAAAATACTATTTTAGGTCCAACATAATCCATTCCATCCTTTAGGGTTATCCAAAATACTTCTATCCAAACTAATAGTATAGAGAAAACAATTTCAAGAAAGTTCATATAACAATCATTTGAATACCATCATTTATCCACCATATATCATAATATATATCTTCTATGTCACATTCGAATCATGTGAATACCATAATCATGTATTCCTGAAACACGAATTACAATAGAACATTAGTGAAAACATGAATGCTGTCAAAATTTAACTCTTTCCACATACCAAAATCCAAAAAATTCAATATACTCAAACCATGATATCACTTTGTCCTTATATCATTCACGAGCTCATTAACAATATCCAACATATTATTTTCTCCTTATCCCTTCATTATACACATATAATATACATTAAAATAATATTTCAATCACATTTCATGGTTACGAGTACCATATAATTATTGAAAAACAAAATAGTCCAATACATAGATATTCCAATATTCCACAATACTATAAACGAGATAGCACAACACTATTTTGGAATCCCATTACATAAAAACATAATCATTCCACCACTTCGTTCTAATATTCATCATCGCCAATAGTGATCACATGTGACTTCCCTTTTTTAATTTGCCTTAAGGGGTTATTGATGTCGATCATCATTAACCCATGTGTTAGGTAATTGATTTGTGTAATGACACATTTCCCTGCACATGTATCATTGAAGTGTTGATGGTGCGTTCTTTGTAGTCTTTTCTCTATTCACATCATTAGCTACCTTTTTCAAATTAATTCAGCACTCAGATGCTCGATGACCTTCTTTTCCACACTTAAGATATTTTCTAGTCCCTTTAATACAATCTCCTCCATGCTTCCTTCCACACTTTTTTCATAAACAATCAATTGTCTTCTTTTTCACCATTGTTTTTATATTTTTCCTCGAACTCCATATTTAGTTTCTTGTCAAAACCATGAGATGGATATGTAACACCAATATCCATTTCTATGTTGATAGCACAACACACAATCTCTTAATTGCTACTGATGTCTATTATAGCAAATTCCCATCAAAGACTAGGTTTTAAGTCACTGAAGAATCAATCAAATTTACATTCAGGTTGGATGATAAATCCAAATGCATACCTTTAAATCCTTGTAAAATTAACTTCTTATATACCAAAAGATTCCTAATCATTTTTCATAAGCTCAAGTAACTCCTTTTTTGTATTCTTTTGGATAATACGAGGGATGTAGTTAATGAGAATTTAGTCCTTGAACTCATCCCATTACATGGATTCAATTTCATCTTTGGGACTTTTATTCTTAATTAGAGTCCACCACTGGTCTGCTTCACCTTCTAAACGGTAAACATCTAGAATGCCTTCTTCATGTACCAAACAGTGATGTATCAAACATATCTTTTCAATGGTACTTATCCATTGTTCTGCAACAAGTGTTTCAGAAGACCGACTAAAGGAAGGTGGGTGTTGCATCATGATGGACTCAAAAGAATATTTTTACCTTATATGCTCATTTAGAAGTCAAGAATGATTCATAGAATGTTTAAATATATCAATAAGAGTTTTCAATATATATTCCTTAACATTTGGTTGTTCAGGAAGACAATCATTGCATTTCCCAATGAATTGATCATTAACATGGTTCCTTTGGGTTCCAGCCATTATCTAAAACCCAAAAAGAATAGTGTGAGGGGAAAAATCATACTAGGAAAACAGCCTAATCAAGGGTTAGTACATTCAATATCTAACATCTAAGGTTTAATCCTAAGTTATTCAAGCTCGTTTCCATAATTCTAGGATTGTAACCTATACTTTACACTTAACCTTACAGACATCCCAAGAGATACCATAGAAATATCTCTTGAGATCTCACAAATGTTTTCGCATCCTTGTTTCCAAGTCATAACTAAACCATCGCTTTAAAACCAACTTTAGAGACCCAAATATTAACATAAATAGACATTACATTATTTTTGTTGAAAACATAACACATGAACCAAACAGAGGCCCAAAAAACGTATTGGTTTACTGTCTTTGGAAACTCAGAACATAATCTTCTAATCATGGTGAAAGATCTTCAACATCTCCCATAAATATCTTCCCATTTTTATTTCATACCTAAATCCTTTATTTACATCCTAGTGAAAAGAAAACATAGAAAGGGAGATCACAAATGCTCGGTAAGGGTAAGAATGGAGAAAATAAAACAAACCATATATATTTTAACGATAAAACATTAATATAAAGTTTAAACATCAAAATCATGAGTTGTAAAATATGTCATGGAAATATGTAAGGCATAGATCCTAAAGAAACATTAACCATGATAAAATTACATTGTAAAAAACATGTAATTGTGTAAAACCATTAATCACATGATATGATTTCTATAGTAGCTAAAGAATTGTTGTCAGGACCATCATAGTAGATAAAGTCTATTATTGAACCGGGTTTACCTACCGTTCCAGCCATGTATTTCTGAACTGTATTTATATTCCATTCTAGCCATATCTATCTCATGAGATATAAATAATTACCCAATGCATTAGAGAGGGATATAGGTCCCACAAATATCATAATGAAATCCTTATTTCGTGTGCGAGAAAATTAACATAAATCATTAATCACATCCGATCAAATAAAATGGGATTCATAAACATCGTCCCATCATAAAATAATCCATAAAAATAATGGAGATAATTTCGTCATAAAAAAATCAAACCATGAAAATAATAGAGAAATTATGCCTTAAACATAACCATATTAAATAATTTCATCATAGATGGAAAATAGTTTTGATAAAACACTTGAAATGAATTCATGAAAAAAGTAAACTTTCTTCTTTCAAATCATATTTTTTTCAAAATTATGAGAAATTTTAAAAGAATAATTTTTCATAAAATATTAAAGAAATCTTGTAGAGTTATAGTTATGTAAATAAGGAAATATGATATTGTTAAAATCTATTCGTGCCATATAAGGTAACAAAACAATCTCTTACTTTTTCTGAAAAAAGTCAAAACATACCTCATATGGTAAACAAAAGAATGATTTCTTCCATACCACATATTTAAAGTCAGAAAGTGGTAAACATGGAATTAAACATACATGGAAGAATATTAAAAAAATTATGATTTTTTTTATAAAACATGGTCTTGGATGATAAATATATCCTAGTAAATACTTACAAATAAACAATCTTAGATAAGAACAAGATTGGAATAATTATACCTTACCTTAAGTCCAATTTCTTCTATAAGTGTTCTAAACTCATGTATAATGATTTAAATAATTTCATTGACTTAATCAATAATCATAGTAATTTTTACGATATCACATATGATTCAGTTACGACTTTATATTACTCATTCACTTCTCATTTCCATGTTGAAGCAATGTTTTGGGTAATAAACGTTTCATTTATCGTATGTGATTTGACATGTTGTTCTTGATATTATATTGATTTACTTACTTCCGGATTGTAAACCATGATTTATATATCATATATATATTCATTATATATATATTTATATAATATATATATAAATGAAATTAACTAGACTGTTCATTGAGAATATAGGTCGTACGTACGCAAGAACTTTGTTTCCCTTTCCTTATTGACTTGAATGGAAGTAGATGAAGTATATATATATATACATAAATATACTAGAATTATTATGTAATATATTTTATTATTATTCAATGTATATAGTTTATAATCTTTCTTTAATGGTTAACATGGAATATTAATCTCATCGCGTCGTGGAGGCAGTAATCCGTACGTACACACGAGCGATGATATCATTCCCATAGTTATTGACTGGAATTGAAATGGATGATTTAATATATCATAATTTGTGAAATTTTATAGGAAATATATATATTTATTATTTCAACCATTATACCCATCCATGTAAGGTTGTGGCGGAAAAATAGATTACACCACAGTGTGGAGACGTTAACTTGTACGTACACAAACATGGTGATTTCGTTTTTCGTAGGATGGATAGAAAGTGAAAGATGATTGTTTATTATTCATAATAACATATAAGTATACAAGTGATACTAGATTTATTAATTAATAATTAAACGAATCATATAGAAGAAGTAGAATAAGACATAAATTTGAAAGAATCGGTAATAGATATTACCTCTTCTTCGACACACCTCTTCTAAACCTCCCCATATGGAACTAAATTAGTACATTAAAGAAAACTTGGACCTAGAGTTTGTTTAAATATAAGGTGATAAGGTAAATGGTCCGGGTTTTGCAGAGTTTTAATGCTCAAAATGGAGTGAATAATAGAGGGAGGTGGTTCCCTTTTATAAGAGTGTAGAGGGGCGCTTTTGGAATCCACCAAAATATTAATTTATAATAAACCCATAACCCACATAAAAACATCCAAAGTGACTCAAATTTTAATATGAGATAATATAGGGTCGTAACCTCATCAAACAATCAAATTTATACATTTATTTTGTTTATTTTAAACCTTATCATTTTGATTTATCCTTATTTAATCTATTTAATTTTATTTGTGGCAATAATATTATAAAATTTAAATGGATATAAATACTTACTTATGTGTTGTAAATTGTCTATAATTGGATACTCTATTAAATTTTATACCATATAAATTTAAATTTTTAATTTTTAAATTCTTTTGTTATTTTTAAACAATTTAATAATATGTTATTTTTATAAAATATCAATAGTGTCAATTATGACACTATTAATTTATGTAAATTTGAATGAAATCCATACAGCTGATAAAGTTGAAAATTTTTAAATATATACCAAACATGTCATATGCTTCTAGGAAATTCATGGATTACATTAATTAATTCATATAATATATATTTTAATATTTTTAAAACCATTTATTTGATATATCTTTTAATAAAATAATTACTACAACATTTTTTGTATAATTATTTAATATATGTATTTCTTGCATAAAAATTAAACATAAAATACTATGATAAAGCTAAATCTATCATATTTAAGAATAATACTTTTATCTAATTTATCTTCTAAAACTCCCATCTTTTAAAATGATATGTTTATTAAATTATGAAGGTGATTACTTTGAAATCATTTAAAATAAAATAATAAAAACGTCATAATCTATTTTATGAGGATCCAAATAGTCCACAAGTCGACAATTCAATTTTTATGGTGTATAGAGACTCTACCAATATGTTTTGGTCAAGTTTTTGGGCCTTTTTTATGGGTATTATTATTTTAATAAACTCTATATTTTTTATTTTTCACTAAATAAATATTTTCAGCATCATTAATGTATAAGATATTAAGGTAATTATATATTTATTAAAAATTAAAAATAAATTCCCATGATAAATAAAAACATTTTAGCTTTAAAATAACTATTTATAATCTAATATTATTCTGTTTAACCTTATATTAGAACTAATTTAATTATTAAAGTATGAGTGAGACATATTTCACATTCCTTTAAATAATATAAATTAAAGTTCTTAATCTCATCCATGTGGGTTTCAATAGAAAATATTTTGTCCCAATGTTATTTTATGACGAAATATAATCATTCTAGTATATCTTATACAAGTGTTAGGGTAATTTTATAATTTTATTTTTACCCTTAATTAACCTATTTACCTTTAACTATGGTAAATAAAATTTAACGTAGTTACTATTCATAAAGGAAAAAAATAAAACTATCAGATTAATGTAAATTAGTCCTTATGATTCCAAATTTTGAATCCATTTTTTCAAATTTAAAACACTGCTGTTGGAGTAATAAATTTAAAAATAATCTTTGTTGTTGAGAAAATGATATTTAAAATTTAAAACATTGAAAAAGATTGAAATGTTTTTACCTATGAATTCAATGTAAAATTTATGCTAATGAAATAATTATATTAAATTGTAAAAATATATTCTATTTATAATTTAAAACTATTAATCATTATAATTTAACCATATAAATTATCTCGATGAAAAAAGTTGATTTTAAATAAAATTAAGCGTACTTTTACTATTCATCAGACTATGTAGGTTATCAGAATAATGTCAAAAATTTATCCAATGTAAATTTTGATATGACGATTAAAAGGAAAAAAGTTTATTTTTTCAAATTTAACTTATAAACTTTTCAAAAATTAGATTTAAAAGGGTGCGCCATCAAAAGGTGGTAGAACAGCATTTTTTTAAAAAAATACTTCATTTATCCAAAAAAATAATTTTGTTCTCATACCATGTCCTAGAAAATATGTATGATGAATGATAATGTTTTAAAAATGAAATGTTGGTTAATAATATTCATAAATTCTATTTCATAATAACATTATAATAATATATTGTTCTTTAGTGATACTCGGTATTTCTTACAACGTAAGAAATCGAGGAAGGTCACTTTTGTGTGTAATGAAAGCCAGGTTAGTGTTGTGTGAAATACTCCTTTTGTGTTTCATATAAAATAGTCTAATCACATTTCACTGAACGAAATCTATATTTATTGTTGAATTATATCGAATGAACATGAAATTTTACATAAAATAATCCAATAATAGTGTTGTGTATACTGCAAGCTAATACAGTTTTGCGTATAGAATAAGAAAATCAGGGTGTATCATACAACACAAGACATTAAAAATTTTAAAAATAATTTTTATCGTAAAACCTCATGGTGTTAAAATGATCATATAAATTCAGTCAAAAATGATTTGAACAATTCTGTTGATAAGTTCATGAATTTTTCTGGAAGGAAAAATCATGTGAAACCTGCCCAAATTCCAGAATATAATGATATATATAAAATGATAAACTCTATTATGATTTCCCAGAATAGAGAAGCGAATACCACAAATCAGTTATAATATAATGTAATTTTTCAAGAAGAATATATCTAGTATCAAAAAGAAAGGATTAAGTCTCTTGGGAAGAAGAACCAAGATCCAGAAGAGTTACTCAAGAAGTACCAAGAAGGTCCTAAGGAGATAAGGAAGATTAATACCATCCCTAAGAATATTTTTTCTGAGAATACAAAATTTATTTATTCTCCTAAAACCATTATCTTTTTTGGACTTAAACTTTTTGGTAAAACTTAATTAAATATTATCGTTATTATTAATTTTTGTATGTTTCTTTATTATCCTTTTAGGTACCATCCTTCCCCAACAATAATTTTTTTTAACATCATAATGGGGTGAAATATTTAAATAGAATATCATATTAAGGGGAATTTAACCCAAAACAATAATTTTTTTATGAATGGGGGAGCATAATTGTATTGAAAACAATCTTAAGAAAATGAATGATATTTTCAAGACAATTTCTTATTCCAAAGAGTAAAATCCTATATGTGTTAAAACCTAAATAAAAGTTAGTCATATTCCATAATACACAAATATAATGGAGATATTTATTTATTTTATTTTTTAAAACATAATAATCTTTTTCAAAAAGTAGTACGCACATTCCAAAAAGGTAGATATTGTTAAGTCAATAAGATATCTTATGATTTTTCTATTTTCTTATGTATTGAAAATCAAAAAAAAAATCCCTAAAAATTATTTTTCTTACACTGAGGAAATTTATTTTCTTTAACCTTAACATAATTATCTATGTTATGATTAATGTTCTTTTTCTATGAATAACTGTATTTCTCATTAGACTAAATTACATTGAGAATAATAGAATCCTTATCCAATCCTCCGAACCTTAATTTTTCATAGACACTAAGTCTCAATATTTATTAGACTCGGTATCTAAGAAGTTGTATGGTTTTGAGGTTCAGATAAAGAACTGATTATTCATAATGTAATTTTTTTCTTAAGAGAAATATGGTTATGCATAGATAATGAACATTAAGCTTTCCATTTAAAAATAATTTAAGGTTAAAGAAAATAAATTTCCTTAGAGATTAAAAAATAATCTTTAAAGAAAAATTGTATGTTATTTTCCAAATATAAAGGAATGAAAAAGTCATAAGATAACTTATTAACTTAACATTATTTTCATTCTTTTTTATGTTTACGCATCATTTTTTAGCGTTCCTTGTATGATTGTTTTATATATTCTTTAATACTGTTCAAAGATATTCATTGGATTTTATTTTATTTATTTTGTATGGGTAATCGTGGGGTGAATGCAGGGGTATATGAGGTTTTTGGTTTTTATAATTTGGAATATAAGTTCCATTGAGTTGCTCTATGTTCAGGTGATCAAAAAGTGATTAAAATTTGGAAATATTGGATGAATGATATATTCTCATGATGTTTCATAGCTCAAGGATTGACCTATTCAATTTATTTCTGAATAATGTTTGATGTTCCTGGAATAATGTCTCATATTTGTATTTTAGGGTCTTTTTTTAATTTGAACTAAATATCATTGGATATTCCATTTTTTCATGTTCTCATGGTTGGTATTTTATTTTATATATCCTTTGTCTAATCTTGGTTTGATTATTTAATTTTTCCTCATATCAGTAGAATTTTATTAGTCACTTTATCGATATGTATAATCATTATTATTTTGATAACATTCAATGTATAGATGATACATTTTGTTGATTCACTATTTTGGTGTCACTTAAATAATGGGGAGACGTATATTGGGTCTCCATTTCTAAATTAAATTCTTATGGATTGGATCCCAATTTAGGTCAGTTAACATTTATTGAGGATTTCGAAAATTAATTATTTCAATTAAGTTTGTTTAGTTGTTTTCTCGACTTTAGGATCATATTGAGTTTTTCCATTAACCCACCCACCTCATTCTATAGGGCATGAATAGTTAAATATTATATTTACTTTTACTTTTACCATTGAATTATTGGAGAAATAATCTTCCATCAATTATAGAATTATGACACCCTCATGTAACTATTTTTTTACATTTTATTTATTTTAGGGTAGTTATAATTTTAAAAAAATCCATTCCAAAATTATGAAACATCAATATTTTTTAATTTCTATCCCAGATATCATGCATGGTAAAGTGAATATGTATAGTGTATTGTCGGTGAGTTTCTTATTAATGTTTGTTTATTGAAAAATTTGTTTTCATGGGTGGTTCATGGTTTGGTTCAAACTAAACGACATGGAGATAAAACTATGTGAGTCTTTTAATGTTTGGGGTTTTGAAACCTTGATTGATCATGATTAAAAAAATCTTCATGGGTAGATTAATGTAAGTGTTTTATATTTAAATAGTTTGTATTTTAGTGGATGGAACACATATTAGTATTTTGTTTCTCCAAACAGTGTGTATGGGTGGTGCATTTCTAGTTTAGTCTACATTTTTGGCATATAGTTTCGTGAACAATGCAGACTAACCATGTGAGATGACAAAATTCGTAATGGATATGAAAATTTTCTTATTCCCCAGTCAAATATTAAGGTATTATATCCCTATAATTTCCTCAAATCATTCAATTAGACTTGGGGTTAAATATGAATATATCATTCCCTCTATCGATTCGTGATTTTAAGCCGCCTATTCTTGATTCCTAGAATATTTTTTTTATGTATTCTTATCCTTATCCATCCATCTGAAATTTCATTTAAACTGTGAACTTCAATTCAGTAAAGTTTCAAAATTATGGTTAATGTGTACCAAAGGTTAGTGGCTATGTTTTTTAGGAGTTGTAGATGTTGTTTCACTGTTCATCTGGGAATACTCTATCGAATGTGATACATTGTGATGAGTATCAACTAAAATGAGGTATATGTTTTTATGAAATGACTATTATTATTAATTTCATGAAAATATAATGTTTATTTATTATTTACAATAAAATTATGGGGAAATATGATACCATATTTTTTTTATATTTTCTTAATATTTTTTCATATTTTTTTAAAAAAGTGATACACAGTGGTATTTCAGTGGTGATATTAAATATAATTTTTTTTATTTTACTTTTAATTTATAATACCATTTGTATCTTTCAATTTTATGTATGTATTTTAATAGGGTTATTTATTCATTTTTTTATAAAATAGGTTATTAGAAAAAGATTTACTATAGAAGAAATGTTTCAATTTTTGCATAAGGTTTCTTGATAAGGAGGTGTGTATTGCCCAATTAAATGTGTATTAAGGATTAGTGTCTTTTTGGTTTATTAAAGGTGATTTATCAATAATCGTATGAATTCAAAATGGATTTCAAATTAAATTATGCTAATTTAGTTTTACTGGTGGTTTTGAAATAATATTTTAATTGATGAAAAGTTTCACGAAATTTCAATGCTGTATTGAAATGATGGTTTGTAATTTACAGTGAAACTGTATTATGATTTTTTAACACTTTTTGGAAACATTTTTTTAATTGAAATAATTATGTTATGTGTATATATGGGTTATTATTTTCTATTTTATAATCCATTTTCTTGAATTAAATGAAAGGGGTTGTTTCATATGAGGGTACATGTAGTGAGATAAGGATTATTTAAAACATATTTTATATTTTTGACTCATGTAATGGCCTCATTAATTATTTATTTCTCTCCTTAATTGATTTAAATAATGGGGTCCAATGTAGATATATTTAATCTACAGATGTTTTTTAGACTAGTGTGTTGATCACCCACTTGTTAGTACCATAGGAGTTTTTCACGCACCAATGATTATGTATTTTACTCCATGAACATATGTGTAAATGAATGCGATGTTTCATTTTCACATAGAGGTCACCTAAGGATAGTGAACCAAGAAATCCAGGCCCATTACTGTTAATGTCAGAACAGAGGGAGTTGTTCATGATACATGGTTGCTATTAATGATTACTTATTAAACATTATTTTATATCTTACATACACCTATATGTTTTCACTTAATCTTGTGATTTATATTTTGGTTTCAATTATTTGTACTTCCTGTTAGATTTTATAGTTCCGAGAATTTTTTTATTTGATTATGAGGGTGTTTTAGATTATTCTAAAATCATTTTCAAAATTTTGTGAAATGTGTTACTTATAAAGAATATATATTACCATTTCCTAGAATAGATTTTAAAAAAATAGGAAATCGAAAAATAAAATAATATTGTTTTGGTTATAAATTGGAAAATATTATATTAATTGTTTTAAAATATTCTAAAATTATGAATGATTTATTTCTTGTATTTAAATTTGATGATTTTTAACTAGTTGGGGATTATTTAAGATGGGTTTATTTTAGTGGATTTGAAATTTATAATTAAAAAATATGTATTTTTCCATTTATAGAAGATAATGAAAAACTAAAAACATATTTTTATATATTACGTTCAAAATAATTTAAATGAATAATTCTCTAATGGGCATTTCCAAGACTCTAATGTGAGATTATAAGGTCCCAACATTATAAAATTACATAATATTGAGCTAATTCCGAGATTTTAAATAATCATCCAATGAGGATCCATTTTGGTTTCGTGTTTTAAATAATTGGGTCAAAATGCATTCATAAAACCCATAAAAATATAATGTGGACACTTAGGATCAATATCAATTTTTTCTCCATATAAAATATTTAAAAAATATAACTTGATCGCTTTAATGAAAAATATTTATGACAATCAACATGAATTTTTCAAATCCATTACTCATACACAAGTCTTGTGAAAAGCATGAAAAATGTGGGATGAGCATGAAAATATCAGTAAGGGATATAAAAATAAGGAAACATTTAGTCCATTTATAAACAAAAAACATATGAAAAAATCTACATGAAGTTATAATTTTCACAAGGATTAGTAGTAAAAACATTACATTGATAATAAGATTATTTCATACATTTTTTTATAAAAAAATGATTACCATAAAACCAATAACACGAATAGAAAATACATAAATTTTATATAGAACATAATTATATTTTTCACTTTTATAAATGTAATATCCATATAGTCTTCATCTATACTTGAAACTCTTATAAATGGAGTAAACATACGACCAACTTTCATACCCAATTCTTTAGGGGTCTATTACAGAACCAATTTTCATTGGTTTATCATGAAACCACCATTCAATGATTTATTATGGAACAAACCATCAAATTATTATGTACAATTTGTATATCATAAAACAAAAAATATTGAAATTTTCATTATTTCACTCAGGAAATTTCATTTTCAATGACATGAAAACATATCAAGCTGTTGTAACAATTATTCCATTTTGGAAACCCAATATTAATAAAAAATTCCCAAAATATAAAAAACAGGTTTTTCATTTCTGAAAACATTAATTCTTTCAATGTAATCCAAAAATAAAATAGTTCCCCTGCAATGGAAAAATCATAATCATTGTGTATGTTTATAATAAAACATTCATTTTTCATATGTCGAAAATTCCTTATAAAAATGTACAAAGATTCCCATTAGAGTATATTTTAATGAAATTAAAAATAAAAATAAAATTCCCTTTATTGACCTTTTATATAAATATAAATAAATATGTAAAATAATATCATGAGTATTGGCATCGAGAAAAGATTATAAAGTTAATTATTTAAACAGTAAATGTGACCCATACCACTTTGACCTTTTAAATAATAATTCCCATCAATGAATAATAGTTAAAAAATTATATAAAATTAGATCTGAAAAAATATGGATATATAATGTCAACATGTCATTATATACACCTAATGTTATAATAAAAGTGAATATAATCAAGAAATTTCTAAACGAAAGGATATTGAGATAAAATTCATTACCTTGGGTCTCACATTTATTATGAGTCATTACCTTCATGAATACTAAAAATAAATTAATTATAAACTTTCTTGAAAAAAAATTTAATTATATTACTACTTTTATTTCAGTTAATATTATTTTTATACAACTACTTAAACAATTTAGTTTACATTGGGTGTTTTGGCTAGATTCGGTTTATGTTCCTAAATGACGTCGGTATGTCCACTATGATCAAAGGGGTTATTATATGAACATATCCAGAATATTATTCATGAAATAATTATCATTTATACACATAGATTACACATTTAGTACCAATCATGATATATTGTTTTAAAAAATGAACCATTGTTACATTAATGGAGATGTTAGGCTATATATATATATATATTCATGAGTAACGTTCTCATTTTTTAGGGATCGTTATGGAAAAATGGTAAGTAAAACATTTATATTTATATAAGTATAATTATATAATATATTCCATATTATTTAATCAGATATAATTATGTATATAATTATGGTGTTATGAAAGGTATCACATTTATTTGAGGAGATGTTAGTCCACATTTCCAAGAATGATGTTATCATTTTATCAGTGTGTTGATAAGAGTTTATTAAAATGATTTCTTTTATTTAATAAAACATAATTATTTCCTAAATACCATATATGTCACGACCCGCCTTCACCAAAAGGAGGGAAGGGTCAGCAGGTTGCCAGGCCCTCCCTTCTTTAAGTTAAAGGAGAGATAATGACCCCTAGAGACCCGCCTTCAATAGGTCCCGGGGTGTCGACTAGCACCATGGGTAAAGAAATTTCTCACAAATGGAAGACATTACCCCTTTTTGTTTTATAAGACCGAGAGATGAGATGATGAAACTCAACAACACCCAGGTAAAAGAAAATTAAAGCCAAAAAAATAAACCATTCCCACATGCATGTTCCAAAAGTAAAGCTACAAGGTAAAAAAGGTGACTACAAAGGGAAGTACCAAAGAGGAAAAGAAAAAAACAACTGAAACTGCTCAAAAGGTCTGAGCTAGTAAGGTCCTGCGTGATCCCTGAAGACCTCCTGGAAACCTGAAAGCAGTTTTATATACATAGGGAGATCATACAAGTATACTCAGTAGAGAAAATCAAAGACTCTTGTGCACAAGTGGGGGAACATACTAAAGTCCCATGAGAAAAGAGTAAACCAAACACCTATCAAGGTAAACTATCCACCCCAGGCCTCACCAAGGGACACTCCCCAAATAACAAAAGTCAACTAATATATATAATCAGAGCACATCGATGTTTGGGTACCCCGCACCACTTTCCCACTGGTTATTGAGACATCCTACGCATCTGACCAATCCCGCCATTCTCACCGCAGTCCCACTACCACACCCGCCCACACACACCTGGGCCACAACCACACACAGTCCCACTGCCGAAATCCCACCCACAAACACCTGGGCCACAACTGTCACATGTAACCACGCCTGCAATCACCTATGCCAGAAAAACCACCACCACGCCCGAAGACACCTGGGCTAAAGGATCCACTGCCACACCAGAAGACACATGGGCCTCATCCCGAAGACACTTGGGAAACCACCTGCCGCACACACCTATCCAACCACCACACTACCCTGCCCGAAGGTTCTTGGGCTAATAATGGACCTCAGGCCATCACAGCCTGCCTGAAGACACTTGGGATATCCGGGAAAGGGAGCAGAAAAAGAGCTAATAACCAGCCACTAAGAATAGTGTTGGGAAAAATACCCTCCCCCATGAAATGGTGGTGTTCGGCACTAATTTCTCAAATTGGGTGGGGCGCGAATAAGAAACACAGAGCTACAAGTATATATATATATAGTTTACAGGTACTCACCCAAAGGTAGGTTTTTCTTCAGACATCCTACAAATCACGACAGTACTCAAGTCAGAGTCACGACTCTCGCCAACAAACCCATTTGTCCCATTCGTGTTTCAAGTTCAGTGATAATATTTAATTAAGCACTAATGGGCAACTAGTAGGCATAGGCATAAGTCCCGGAAAGTAAACAATCAAACATCAACCAAAACGTTCACACCCAGTTCTCAACAACAGAGGATTCCACCCCAATTCGTGATATTAACAAGTAACCACAGGGTCTTCAAAAACTCATAAACACCGAAGCCACACCAACAAGGGATCCCATCCCTAGTTTTATAACCACCGAAATCATAAAAGAATAGGGGATCCCATCCCCTCCCACATCTCCAGTAATCGACTCATAAGATAAAACCACCAAAAAACTGCCACCAGTACTAAGCAAGGCCAAACCTATATTTTTCAGATTTAAAATATTGTACACGTTCCATGATTTTCATTCTAGTTCAACCGGGGTTAGCACAGAAGGGATTGATCCTGGTGATTTCAATTTATTCAGCCGTATATACGTGATTAACCAATTACATTTCACAGCACGAGTTTACAACCACAACAATCCATTTAAATCATCAGCAGGGGTTCATTAGTGCACAAACAACGACCACCAACGGCCTCGATTCTTCAGGAGGCATAAGCCGGCACAACTCAATATGATGGTCACAGAAGAAACTTTATCAAAAGAAAATTCAGCATCAACGATCACAGTCCCCCTCATTTGTTTATAGAATTCGTTCATTATCGTTAATTAGGTCTGGTTTATCCAATCCTACAGAATCAAATGCACGCCCACCCCACATGATACACAAAAGAGAGAGGCAAGGAGAAATTCCATACTTGTTGATAGGTGATCGACATCTAGGTCGGGCGTGGAACATTATGGATAACGATGTGCCCGATGCACCAGAAGCTGTTTGTGAAAATCCATGATCGAGGGAAGAGAAACCACGGCTAACCGTTAGTTTATAAGAGACGAGGACGGTTAAGGTGAGAACGCAAAACCTCATAAGGCGTGGGGGTCGTCGGTTGACCACGCGACTCCACTTGTTAGAAAAAAAGGCCAGGTGGTTTAATCCGACTCATAAATTGATTAATTATTTAATTAAAACTCTTATGCGCATTACAGGTCATTACAACATGCTTTAAACGAGTCTGAATAGGGTTTAAAAACTTATTTGCGCAAATGAATTGCCACTGGAAACAACTCGACAAGGCCGAGTGATGTCGATCGGTCTTGCCGATCGGTCTCCCCGATCGGTCTCTCTGATCGGTCTCACCGATTGGTCTCCCCGATTGGTCTTGCCGATCGGTCTCATCGATCGGTCTCACCGATCCATCTCCCCGATTGGTCTCCCCAATCCATTTCGCCGATCGGTCTCGCTGATCCGTCTCGCCGATTGGTCTCACCGAGACGCCACTCCCTTAGGACCCGAATTATGGCAAAGGGAAGGACCAAGAGAGTCTGGGTCATCACATCAGATACCTCTCAAACTATTCTCGTCCTAGAGAATTTAAACAACCCAGAAGGGAAGGGCGAGTCCGAACAACTACTCAGAAAGATACCTCTCAAGAGTGAACCTCATCGTTAACTATGAACACCTTCCTGTCACGAACCAAGCAACATACCATGCCAAACTGCCCGAGCATGTGGGTTGGGGAGTTTCCTCCCCCATGTCAAGATATTATCCGCTTTGGATGGCACTGACTCGCCTGCACGGGTTTAATCGCATCCACCTTAATGCGTCTTGATTAGGGGTCGAGTTCTCTCCTTCCCCATAGCTGGGGATTTTCACACACAAGTAGAGGAAAGAAAACCAGTACATTTTATAGCCAAAAGACAAAACATTTTACCACAATAGGTACAACAAGGAACAAAACTCAAAACAACTCTGGGTACTGGGTACGCATCTGTGCTTCCCTCTCCCACGTACTCTCCACAAGCCCACCATGTCTCCACAACACACGAACCAAGGGGATAGTTCTCCCACGAAGCAACTTCTCCTTGTGATCCTCAATCACCACTGGTCTCTCCACAAAGGTCACATCATCCTCGATGTCCAGCTAACCCCAATCAAGGATGTGTGAATCGTCGTGCAGATACTGACGGATCTGGGACACATGAAAGACATCATGTATCCTTAGTAGCGGCAGTGGAAACGCTAGCTGGTAAGACACTTCGCCGACCCGCTGCAACACTTTGAAGGGTCTGATGAATCTAGGAGAAAGCTCACTCCCTTTGTCGAACCTCCACTACCCACGCTGAGGGGTGACCTTCAAGAACACGTGGTCCCTAACCTCAAACTCCAAGGGCCTCCTCCTAGTATCCGCATATGACTTTTGTCAGTCAAGGGCTGCATTCATTCTTTCACGTATGAGCTGAACCTTTTCTGTCGTGTTCTGCACCACCTACGAGCCAAGGATGCCTGCCTCCCCTACTTCGGTCCAACACACAGGCGAACGGCATGGCCCCCCATACAAAGCTTCAAACGGGGCCATACTGGTGGTAGAGTGGTATCTATTATTGTAGTAAAACTCTACCAGAGGAAAGTATCGCACCCATGATCCTCCCGAGTCTAGAACACATGCCCGTAGCATATCCTCCAAGGTCTAGATGGTGCACTCTGTTTTTCCATCCGTCTGGGGATGGAAGGAAGTGCTAAGGCATAACTGGGTGCCAAATGAGTGATGAAATCCTCTCTAGACTCACGAGGTAAACCGTGCATCCCTATCTGAGACTATAGACCTCATAACTCCATGCAACCGCACCACCTCATCCACGTACTTTCGTGCCAAAGCGTCCACAGCACTCGACTCCCTGATCGCCAGAAAGTGAGCCGATTTTGTCAACCATTCCACTACCACCCAGATGGCGTCGTACCCTCCTTGGACCATGGGGAGTCCCGTGACGAAATCCATCGAGATTTCATCCCACTTCCACTCAGGGACATCTAGAGGCCACAGTAGGCCGCCTGGAACTCGGTGTTCGGCCTTCACTTGCTGACACACTAAGCACTTCGCCACAGACTCTGCCACCGCTCACTTAACTCCGGGCCACCAAAACTGCCTCTTCAAACCCTGGTACATCTTGGAAACTCCTGGGTGTACCTCCAGGGGTGAGTTGTGGAACTCATTGAGAACATTGCCACGCATCGCCTCCGGGACAAACAACCTTTTCAGGAAAAGCATCTGGTTCTGACCATCCTCTGTCCATCCTTCCAGAGCATTGCCCTGGTCAACTTGGTCACGAATCACATCGCACTCTAGGTCTCCCCACTAAGACTCCTCCACTTGCTGAAACAGGGATGACTGCACCGTCATCTGATATAGGCAGCCTCTGCCGCTATCCATCTTCGCGTCCAGGTGTAATGCATCCAACTCCTCCATCGCCTTCCAGTCGTCCGCCGACTCTCGGACCGCATCCTTCTGCATCCTCCTGCTCAAGGCATCGGCCACCACATTACCCTTTCGCCTAGTATAAGAGATCTCCAAGTCGTAATCATGGAGGAACTCCATCTATCTCCGCTGTCGCACGTTTAGGTCCCGCTGGGAGAAGATATACCTCTAGATTTTGTGATCCGTGAAGACGACAAAGCGTTCCCCGATGAGGTAGTGCCGCCTCAACCTTAGCGCAAAAAACAACCGCTGCAAGCTCCAGGTCGTGGGTGGCGTAATTACGCTCATGGGAACGCAGCTGCCTGGACCCATAAGAGATCACCCCTTTTCGCTGCATCAGCACGCATCCCAGACCCTATACTGAAGCATCACAGAACACCTCATAAGTCAGCCCTTCTTCTAGGAATCTCAACACTGGGGCACTGACCAACTTCTCATTCAGATAGCTAAAGGCCGACTGGCACTGCTCACTCCATACAAAAGCCGGGTCCTCCTTCGTCAGAGCTGTCAAAGGGGTTGCTACTCGGGAGAAGTTGGGTATGAATCTCCTGTAGTAACCTGCCAGCCCGAGGAAACTTCGGACTTCCGCCACATTCTTGGGTGCTGCACAAGAAAAAACTGCCTCAACCTTTGATGGGTCGACTGCTACCCCCTGCTCAGACACTACGTGCCCGAGGAAGTGCACTTCTCGTGTCCAGAAAATTCATTTTGACAACCTCCCATAGAGCTGGTGCTATCGGAGGACCTCCAAAACTGTCCTCGGGTGCTCTGCATGGTCCTCCTCTGATTTAGAGTAGGCCAGGATGTCGTCGATGAACACAAATACGAACCGATCCAGGTACTCCTGGAAGATGGAGTTCATAAGCCCCATGAACACAGCCGGGGCGTTCGTAACACCGAAGGGCATGACTACGAACTCGAAGTGTCCATACCTACACCTGGATGTTGTCTTCGGGATGTCGCTCTCTTTCAACCTCATCTGGTGGTACCCAGACTGCAGGTCGATCTTCAAGAACCATATGACCCCCTTCAGCTGGTCAAAAAGATCATCTATCCTCGGAAGAGGGTAGAGATTCTTGATCGTTACCTGATTCAGCCTCCTGTAGTCTATGCACAACCTAAGACCACCATCTGCCTTCTTTGAAAACAAGACCAGAGCACCCCACAGTGACGCACTCGGTCGAACATAACCCCTCTTCATCAGATCGTCAATATGTATCCGCAACTCCCATAGCTCCGAAGGTTCCATCCGGTAAGGAGCCATCGAGATTGGACTAGCGTCGGGCTGCAGGTCTATCCCGAATTCGATATCACGTCGAGGGGTTAGAGTCGTCACCTCCTCAAGAAAGATGTCCATAAACTCACGGACGATCTCTGGCACTTCCACCATTTCAGCATCTACTGATTCCATTGTCAGCTCAATCAACAAGGAGAGGAGAGGTTCATCTCTCATATTTCCCTTCGGACTGCTCCGCTCACCGGTGAAGGTAACACGCCGGCTGTCCAAGTCTGAGAACACCACCCTTCTTCGAAAAATGTCGATGATGGCGCACACAGAAAACAGCCAGTCGCTGCCTAGGATGACATCGTATGGCTGAATCCGTAGAAGAAGAAGATCCTTAACTGACTTATGACGCCCTAACATCATTCTACATCCCCGAAAAATGAACAACAAGTCGGTCTTACCTCTGACTAGCGTGCTCAACACCAGGGGCACTGGAAGTCTCTCGGCATCTAGACCCAAGCCACAGGCTAGAACGGGTGCAACAAAGGAGTGGGAAGCTCCAGTATCGATCAAAGAAAAAGCAAGAGTGCTAAACAGACTAATCGTACCTCGAACAACCTCTAGCCCTGCCAGAAATGCTACCACTGCGGCGTGTAACTGTCCATGCCCAGATCCCCTACCCCTCAGTTTTCGGCCACCTCCCTGACCATGCCCTGGTCGAGGTCCCTGCGGAGTGCCCTGAGGTCGGCCTCCTCCTCCTACGTCTTCCCTCGGAGTAGCGGGAGCTCGCTGTCCCTGCTGCTGCTGCTGGAAAGGTCTGGCTGGAAGCTACTGCTGGGGCTGGTGCTGGGGATGACTGCCACTGCTGTACTACACCCGGTCAGGACACTGACTCCGGAGATTCCCAGGGCTCCCACAGATGAAGCACCGCGGTCCCGAGCCCGAAGGAAAAGGGCGAGGTCTGGGTGATCGAAACTGAAACTGCTGCGGCCTGCTCCCTGCGGGTTGGAACCTAGAGGGTCCTGACGCTTGAGGCCTGGTGCTGATAGCCTTCCCCTTTGATGGTCCCAGCTGAGTCCCCTCTCGCGACACTCCACCTAGGGCATGCATCCTCTCTACCACTTCGGCCTTCTTCTGGACCTCCAAGTACATCAGAAGGGTAAAGGGGGTAACAACATACTGGAGGGAGGGTCAGAACGCCTCCTCCAAACGTCTTGCCTGAGACTCCTCGTCGGGAAAGAGGTCTGGAGCAAAACGTTGGAGGTCCTTGAACTTGATCCCTAGCTCCCTCACAGACATACTCCCCTGCTGGAGGGAGAGTAGTTCTTGCCTCTTCTCTTCCTTCATCGTCAAGGAGAGGAATTCCGCCCGGAACTCCCTCTCAAAATCTTCCCAAGCCACCTCAGACTCTCTCTTCTCCCCCAGGTAAAGAATCCACCAATGACGTGTTGCTCCTCGTATCTGGCTAACGGCCAGAGGAACCCAGTACTCTGTCGGGGCCCGAATCAGGCCGAAGGCTATAACTATCTCCTCTAGCCAGCCTTCTGTCCTCATATCGGAGGTGCTTCCCTCATACTTCTCGAGGGCCTGTCGCTGGAAGGCTCGAAGAGTCTTATGCCACTGGTCATCCTATTCCTCTCGATCAGCTATTTGCCGATCGACCAAAGTGTTCTCCGGGGCCTCGATCGCCTGTACCACACGTGGTCGCCTTCCAGGTGCCATAGCTGCAAGGTAAACAAGGAATGCCTAAGCCCAAGTAGTGCAGAATATCGTCTTTAAGACTTCTTAAAATTTAATTTAACCTTAATTCCAATGACATCCCAAAAACACAAGATCACAAGTCATTATGATGCATGTACCTTCCTAGGGTCTCTACCCTGCAATCAGTGTGGTCTCACATGGACGTTCAGTAGGTCCAGAGTCCTTGCATCGGAACACGGGGGGCCTTAAAATCCCAAGTCGTAGCCGGTCTTCCCTGGCCTAATTCATGTTCCAAGGTCACCCAACACTGTTTCCTTACCATCCCATGCAATCCTCACTGTGACTAACTCCATACTCCATCCTATCTCTCAACCATCACCTCTGATAACATTCTGTCACGGCCCACCTTCACCAAAAGGAGGGAAGGGTCAGCAGGTTGCCAGACCCTTCCTTCTTTATGTTGAAGGAGAGATAATGACCCCCGAGACCCACCTTCAATAGGTCCTGGAGTGGCGACTAGCACCAAGGGTAAAGAAATTTCTCACAAATGGAAGGCATTAACCCTTTTTGATTTATAAGACCGAGAGATGAGATGATGAAACTCAACAACTCCCAGGTAAAAGAAAAGTAAAGCCAAAAAAAATAAACCATTCCCACATGCATGTTCCAAAAGTAAAGCTACAAGGTACAAAAGGTGACTACAAAGGGAGGTACCAAAGAAGAAAAGAAAAACAACAACTGCAACTGCTCCAAAGGTCCGAGCTAGTAAGGTCATGCTTAATCCCCGAAGTCCTCCTGGAAACCTGAAAGCAGTTTTATATACATAGGGTGAGCATACAAGTATACGTTGTAGGGAAAACCAAAGACTCTCGTGCAAAAGTGGGGGAAAGTGCTGAAGTCCCGTGAGAAAAGAGTAATCCAAACACCTATCAAGGTTAACTATCCACCCCAGGCCTCACCAAGGCACACACCCGAAATAACACAAGTCAAGTAATATATATAATCAGAGAACATCAATGTTTGGGTACCCCGCGCCACTTTCCCACTGGTTATTGAGACATCCTACGCATCAGACCAATCTCTCCATTCTCACCGCAGTCCCACTACCACACCCGCCTGCACACACCTAGGCCACAACCACACGTAGTACCATTGCCGAAATCCCGCTTGCACACACCTGGGCCACAACTGTCACATGTAACCACGCCTGCAAACACCTATGCCAGAACAACCACCACCACGCGTGAAGACACCTGGGATAAAGGATCCACTGCCACGCCCGAAGACACCTGGGCCTCATCTCGAAGACACTTGGGAAACCACCTGCCGCACACACCCGGCCAACCACCACACTACGCTTCCCAATGGTTCTTGGGCTAATAATGGACCTCAGGCCATCACAACCTGCCCGAAGAAATTTGGGCTATCCAGGAAAGGGAGCAGAAAAGGAGCTAATAACCATCCACTAAGAATAGTGTTGGAAAAAACACCCTCCCCCATGAAATGGGAGTGTTCGGCACAAAGTGATCAACTTGGGTGGGACGCGAATAAGAAACAGAAAGCTACAAGTATATATATATATATATATAGGTAACAAGCACTCACCCAAAGCTAGGTTTTTATTCAGACAACCTACAGATCACGAAAACACTCATGTCCAAGTCACGACTCTCCCCAACAAACCCATTTGTCCAAATCGTGTTTCAAGTTCAGTGATAATATTTAATTAAGCAGTACTGGAAAACTAGTAGGCATAGGCATATGTCCAGGAATGTAAACAATCAAACATCAACCAAAACGTTCACACTCGGTTCTCAACAACAGAGGATTCAACCCCAATTTGTGATATAAACAAGTAACTACGGGTCTTCGAAAACTCATAAACACCGAAGCCACACCAATAGCGGATCCCATCCATAGTTTCGTAACCACCGAAAGCATAATGGAACTGGGGATCCCATCCCCTCCCACATCTCTAGCAATAGACTCGTAAGAGAAAACCACCAAAACACTGCCACCAGCACTAAGCAAGGTCAAACCTGTATTTTTCAGATTTAAAAGATTTTACACATTCCATGATTTCAATTCTAGTTCAACCGGGGTTAGCACAGAAGGGATTGATCCTAGTGCTTTCAATTTATTCAGCCAGATATACGTGATTAACCAATTACTTTTCACAGCACGAGTTTAAAACCACAACAAGCCATTTAAAACATCAGCATGGGTTCATTAGTGCACAAACAACGACCAACAATGGCCTCGATTTTTCAGGAGGCATAAGCCGGCACAACTCAACAACATGGTCATAGTAGAAACATCATCAAAAA
This sequence comes from Viscum album, assembly GCA_963277665.1. Taxonomy (NCBI): domain Eukaryota; kingdom Viridiplantae; phylum Streptophyta; class Magnoliopsida; order Santalales; family Viscaceae; genus Viscum; species Viscum album. Next base: position 1,770,971,721 of record OY728146.1, on the reverse strand, counting down.
AATTAAGACAGCATCAACGATCACAGCCCCCCTCCTTTCTTTATATAATTCGTTCATTATCTTTAATTAGGTCTGGTTTATCCAATCCTACAGAATCAAAAGCACACCCACCCCGCATGATACACAAAAGAGAAAGGCAATGAGAAATTCTCTACATGTTGATAGGTGATCGGTGTCTAGGCCGGGCGCAGAACTTTACGGATAACGATGCACCCGATGCACCAGAAGCTGTTTGTGAAAAGCCACGATCGAGGGAAGGGAAACAATGGATAACCCTTAGATTATATGATTCGAGTAAGGTTGAGGTGAAAACGCGAAACCGCGTAAGGTGCGGGGGTCGTGGGTTGACCACGCAGCTCCACTCGTCACAAAAAAGGGTCGGGTGGTTTAATCCGACTCATGAATTGATTAAGTATTTATTTAAAACTCTTATGCGCATTACAGGTCGTTAAAACACGCTTTAAACGAGTCAGAATAGGGTTTAAAACACTATTTGCGCAAAAGGAGTGCCACTGGAAACATCTCGACAAGGTCGGGTGATGCTGATCAGTCTCGCTGATCGGTCTCGCCGATCGGTCCCAGCGATCGGTCTCACCGATCGGTCTCACCGATCGGTCTCAGTGATCGGTCTCCCCGATCGGTCTCTGCGATCGGTCTCAGCGATTGGTCTCAGCGATCGGTCTCAGCGATCGGTCTCAGTGATTGGTCGCACCAATCGGTCTCACCGATCGGTCGCACCGATCGGTCTCACCGAGACGCCACTCCCTTAGGTCCCAGATTTTGGCAAAGGGAATGACCAAGAGAGTCCGGGTCATCACAATATATAAGTTATTTATTTCATATATATTTAATTAATTCCATATTTAATATGTTCCATGTATTCTGGGAATGTATCACACCACTTTGAAGATAAATTAGTCCACAATTCCAAAAATAATGTTATTATATTTTACAAATGGAATGTATACTGACATGTGTTATAAAATAATAGAATAATCATAAAGGTATAATCAATATCCAATATAAAATATATAAATTAGTGACTGTATCATAATTCCCAACCATTAAAATTGGTGAAGGAATAATGAACAACATCATTTTATCAGGCGGTAATTCATTATACACATGAATGGTGATTGTGAGGGGTGATGAAGTTTTTATTATGGAGGAGGAGTGGTATTCCTGACAATTTTTTAAAATAGAATTCCACAAACGTTTTCAATTTTAATTGGATGAAATAATGTTCCAAAATATATAAAATTATGTATAATGATGAAATATGTTATGAAATTAGATTGTTTCTAACTTTGTAGGTCATTTTGGAACTTAAGATTGTGGTTTAGTCCCTTGATAAGTAAATGCTTCTCCTAATCATTGTAATTAATATTAATCAAATTCACAAATATTTTTTTTCAAAATCATAGATGACCTTATAATATATTATATATTATTTTGATTAAAACTATGTAATCAATTTTTATTAATTTCTAATCACATAAGTGGAATAAATTAATGTAAATGTAATCCCGCACATTGGAAGACAACGCGGGTTTGTTAAGATCAAATTATAAAACATTTTTCAAGTTTCAATGTCCAATTTCAAAAGTGAAAATGATTCCAATGACCTATATTTATTTAACTGATATTAAAATTATCTAATTATAATTTAAAACTAATTAAATTAATTTTTTAAATATATATGTAAATTGGATGAAAAAGTAATTCTAAACTAAAACTCGGTACTGTTCACTATTCATCAAAATATGAACGTTCATAGAAAATTGCCAAAAATTCAAAAAAAGTAAATTTTTATATATCTATTTCAAAAAATAATTTAGTTTTTTCATATAAAAATTACAAAATATTTTAGAAATTATATTTAAAATATGTCCCCATTTAAAAGAGGTAAAAATTCATATAAAAATATACAAATTTTTATATTTAAAATTGGATTGATTCTTATTTAAAGTCTATAAATTTTTTAGGATGATTTTAAAAACATTTTATATACATGTGAAAACATAATATAGTTATCCATGGTCATTCCTTCTAATAAAATGTCTAGGTCATAACAACCACATAGAATAATAATATTAAGAGTATATTATTTTTTGGTATCACTCAGTCTTCCGTGAAACATAAGATTCAGAAGAAACACATTGATGGGTGTCATGTACACTATTGGATATAACATTCCTTTTTGAGTAAGATTATAATCTAATTTTTAAATACTAATAAACATGACAAATACTTGTACAATCATTACCTTGAAAGTTACGTCGTTCCCTAATTTTTGAAATTACATCATCTAAATTTTATTAACTTATAAAATTAGTGGGGATATTTTTCCCTCATATAATCTTTAGATTAATATTTTTCCTCTTCAACTATATAGTTTATAAAAAGAACCTTAACATATTGAATGACATTACTCTTTAACGCTTTTTCTATATTGTAAAAAATATAAAGTGGTAGTTCCTCGTAAGATTGATTTTATTCCAACTGAACTACTCCAGGGCACAAATCAATAAATGACTCGGGTAAATATTTCCTTAACATTGAAACATGGAATTCATTGTGTACCTTGGATAAACTCTAAGGGGAGTCCACCAAATAGTAAATTGTTCCATCTTTATAGAGGTTTTCATATGTTCCAATGAACTAATGACACATATTCACCTTCTTACCAAAACAAATCACACTTTTCCATGGAGAAACTTCTAAAAAAACATGATCACCTTCCTAAAAAAAATATATTTTATCTAGTTATCTATATAAATCTTAATCCTTCTCTGAGCTTTTCTCATGTGTTGTTTAATTAACTGAACATTAATTATTTTCTCCTATACCAACATCAGTACCATTAACAATATTTCACCTATATAATCCTTAAAATATATTTTTCAAATCCACATTATATATAATGAATCTAATGTTTCAATAAAAATGCATGAATGTATATTTTTATTATATGAAAATCCCACCCAAGAAATATGTTGATCCCAACATCGATTTTAATCCAATGAGAATGATCTAACCATATCTTCCAATGTATGAATCATCCACTTATATTGTCTATTGAATTGAGGATGAAAAATTGTATCGAGATTTAATTTTGTACCGAATGACATTTGAATTCCATTCTTGAAATTGGACATGAACCAATGATCATGGTCTGGTACAAAAGAGAGGAATTATTTGAAAAATTATAATCATTTTTAGATATAGTATTGTAAAATGATTTATTACCATTATATCTAGAATGGGATATATATGTGCATATTTAGTTAGTCGACCATCAATAACCCAAATAAAATTACAAAAATGGGATGTATTTCGAAATCCAACCATAAAATCCATTGATATATTCTCCCACTTCCACTCCAAATCTAGAAAATGTTATTGCATCTACTTCAGTAACAATTTATCTGCATTAAATTTTTTACCGGCTAAACACATCATTTTTGATTCAGCAATATTTCTTTTCATTCCATCCCACAATTAATACTCCAAAAGGTCTTTGTACATTTTATTTTTACTCGTATGAATAGGAAACTAATAACTATGAGCATAAGTCAAAAACTCATTCCTCAACTCTGAATCAAAAGGAAAAAATATTCTTCTCCCATATTTTATAACACATTCTTCACTGAAATTAAAATAAATATTCATATCATTTATAGATTATTCAAACTTTCATTTCAAGGATTGTTCTACCTTATGATCCCTCTCAATTCATTCTAAAAATTTCTATTTCACTTAATCATAAAATAAAAAAGTGGATGTCAATTCATTCAAAATTTCTAAGAAATATTTCATCAAATCATTAAAAAAAGATCACGCTCCAAACATAACATGGTCAATAAATCATTAATTCTTTCACTCATGGAATCATCCACCATGATTTCTATTCAAGGATGATAAAAAATTGTGCAATCATAATCCTTGATTAGTTCCTGTAATCTTCTCTATATCATATTCAAATATTTTTGAGTAAAAATATACATCAAAATTTTTTGATTGATATATATGTTACACTTAACTCCATTCAAATGATGCCTCCATATTTTTAATAAAAAATGACATTAGATAATTTAATATCAGTTGTCGGGTGATTAATTAAATAATTTTCAACTAATGAAAAGAAGAATAAATTAACTTGTGATTTGGAATTAGGACATAACCAAGTCCTTTTAATAAAGCATTACTATCGATGGTTAATTATCCATTTTTACATGGTAGGGATAAATTGGATCATTGAAAAATCTTCATTTTAGTTACTAAAAAACATTACAATACTATGTCTAGATAAACTTAACTCCCATTAATTTTAACGTAGTTAGTGTTCTAGATAACTAAACAAAATTTTAACCAAACCTTAATTAATAAAATGCTAATCCAACAAAACTATGAATATAAATTATATTGGTATTACTTAGAAACATCTCAATGTTATTTTTCATAAAAGGTAAAATATTATTCCATATTTAGAAACAATATATCTATAGAAATTAAATATTTGTGTTGGGCTCCACATGTGTTAATCATATTTTATGTTCACAAATCATATACATTTTGTAAATCTTGTTAATCCTGTTTCATTTATCATAAATCATGTGTAAAGATGATTATTTTCTTTATGCTTTAAATCAACCTATCCAAGATTTTATGTTCTTTTTTAATGATTGTAAACTATTTTCAGTTTGTTTTATAATGGACTTCATTGATAAACGATAAAGTCTAATAAATTCTATGAATATCACTATTAAAGTCTATGTATAGATATTTGGATAAGTCTGAGAAACCGTGAGTCTTCCATTGATTATGTTTTTCTGGAAAAGGACCCAGAAATTGTGAACAGACACCAAGACCATCCAAACACAGTTACCATCCAGACATCGTGGCCAGACACCATGACTATCCAGATATTGTGACTATCTAGACATCGTGACCAGACACCGTGACCATCCAGACATTGTGTCCAAACACAGTTTCAAGGAGACACTGTTTCAATGAGACATTGTTACAAGGAGGCACCATTTCAAGGAGACATCATTTCAAGAAGACACTATATCATGGAGGCAACTTTTCTAGACTGACTGTGAATCTATTTCTTAATTGGTTTTGTCATTTTTCAATGTATTCTATAATAGTCATATTTTAAGCTTTTAAATGAACTGATATAATAAGTGTTTCATTGTATACATGTCACCTGATAGTACGAGGTATGAGTTTCTGAATATAAGCATCCTTTTGGATCCAACACATGCACTCCATGAATAAAAAGAACAATGTGGATAAATGAAAAACATATATAATATAGAATCATGGGTGTGTGTGATAAAAAATAAGCATGATAATTCGTAAAAACTGGCACATGAAACTTGACACTTCAGAAGAACACACGAAGCATACTTGAAATCCTAGAGTCTAGAACATTTTCACACTATCAACTCCACGAAGAACACGATCTAGATCTAGATGACTTTCGATACTCTGTTTTCTATAAGAGGAATCGATTCTTACATATTCTTTATCCTATAAGTCCAGAGAGGACTAGACTAACATTCAGAGCACCTATAACATTATCTCATCATCTTTTCTCTGATGTGTAATGTTTTATAGAGTTTGACCAGTGTGTATTTTTCTTTATAAAAACACACACTATCTCTTATATTAATTTGAAGGATACAATATATCCTTTATAATACATCATTTTAATATTTTTTATTCTCACATATATGTGTGGAAGAGTTCCCTGTGTTACATTACAGTTCATACCCAAAAAGAATTGTGGAAGAGGTTATGTGACCTAGACAGTCATGTGTACTGTTTTTTACCCTGATTCATGATTTGGATCATGTCTATTAATATAACTAGTTGGTGGTAGGTGATCACCAAGTGGAGTGGATTAGATATTGTCTTGAGACTGAACCACTTATTTAATATTTACTATGTTGTTTAATTTATTTTTCTATGTTTTATTGTATAAATCAGAAATCACTAAATTTACATTGATAGTTAATCATAGAATGAAGTTATAATTATTTTTCCTTTTTAGAATAGCTTCAATAGTAATATTGATAACTGATATTAAGATTACAGAGAATTAACAAATCTTATGAGAATTTATTTGAATAGTCAAACTTCTATAATCTTATTAATTTGATTAATAAGGTTGAATTTAAATTTCTTGGGGAACCAATTTAAGAATAATATTTAAATAGAAATTATTACAGATACTCAATTGACCCCCTCTTGAGTACTCTTCTTTGACCAATATTTGGTGTCTATGTTTTTTTGTTATTCTGGTTAAGACTGTTTTTACCGTATTCAACAGTGATTTTAGTTGTAATTTAAACATCTATAAATTTATGTTAATTCTAAATTTATATCACATTCAATGAATTTATTTCTTATGGATAATATAATATAAGGTTCTGCAACAAACAAACCACCATTATTTAATGGAACCAATTATGCTCCAAGGAAAATTAAAATGAAAATGCATTTAGTAAGTGTGAACATTGAAATATGGTCTTCAATTATAGATAAGTATATGATTATTGTTACAGATATAATCACATGGAATGACCCTTCTATGACTTCCTATAATAATAATTGTAAAGACATGAATGCATTATATTTCTCTTTAATAGATGAGGAATTTAACAGGATTTATGGATGTAAAAATACCCTTGAAATTTGGGATATCTTGTCTATTTCAAATGAAGGAACATCTAGTGTGAACTAAATGAGCCTTAATGCTTATAATATTAAATATGATAACATTATAATGAAACCTGATGAACCTATTTCTAAAATGTATATCTGGTTCAATAAATTTGTCAACACAATGGTTTCTCTTTGATGAGAAGTTACATCAAATGAACAAATCATGAGGATTCTCATATGGCTACCTGGAAGATAGAGAGGAACCTCTATCACTATTAGTGAATCCTTCAATCTTAGTAAGATACCTATAAAAAACACATTGGAAAACCAATGATGTATGATGTGGAGCATAATGTCACATGGAAGAAGAGGACGAACTTAAAAGAAAATTAGTTATGGTTAAGACTACCACCTCTATACACAAAGAGAAAAGAAAATTGGATGTATCTGTGGAATGTTCCAGTAGTGAAAAATAATCACATGACAGTGATGAATATATGGCTCAATTAGTCAGAATATTTATGAGACTTTATAATAATAAGAACATTTTTATAAAGCCTATCTTTAAGGGAATATATGAACAAAAAGGTAGATGAATAAAATATTTGAAAATATGTGACAATTCTGATGAGATATTCTATTATGAATGTATGTGAAAGGGACATATAAGGTCTTATTGTCCCATGATCAAGTATAAAAAAAAATATGAGGACATTGTTAGAAAGTATGAAAAGGAAGTGAAAGAAACATGGAGTGATTCTATGGATAGTTCAAGTGACTTAGAATCTTTACATGATGAACATGCTAACAAATCCTATATGTGTTTTATGACAAACACTTCTGAGGTAACACTAGAATATCCTTTATAAAATTTCTTCTATTCTGAAGATGATAGTGAATTTGAAAATATATCTAATTTATAAATGTTTGAATAATTTAATTTTCTTAAAGAGAAAAGTAATGAACTAAAAGATAAAAAAATATTTAAATAAACAACATGCCCCTAGCTCAATTGTTAAAAATGAACTCACTATAGGAAGGGAGAAAAATAATAATTTACACAAGGAAAACAATGAATTAAATATATCTAATGAGTAATTGAAAAGGGTACTTGAAAGTTTTACAAATGGTAAAGATTATTTTGTACAAATTCTAGGTAAACTGATTGCTCATAAATATTCCACTAGCATTGGTAATCAACCTGGTAAAAGAAATTTTGGATGATCTAATTTTGTTTCAAAGTCTTAGACCTACAACTTTACACCTAGTTTTGGAAAACACTCTGCTAGTTCATGTTACGATACACTCTCTCCTATTTCAAGATTTTATCTACCAAATACAATTTATTTTTCAAGTACTTTACATAATGCTTATAGGAAACCTATGAGGTAGATATGGGTACCTAAATCACTTGTCACTATGATTATTGGAGCCAAACTTGTATGGGTACCAAAATATTTTTTTTATCTGACTATTTTATAGGAAATCTGCATAAAGAGCACCTGTAAAATCTTATGGTACTTGGACAATGGGTGTTCATGACACATGATAAGAGATTATTCATTCTTCAAGATTTTAACAAAAATTGATGGAGGACATGTCTTCTTTGGTGACAATGCCAATGGAATGATTATTGTCCTTGGACAAATTTATAACACTTACCCATTTTTAATTTCCAATGTTATTTTTGTTGATGTATTGAAATATAATCTTCTTAGTATTTCTTTACTATGTGATGGTGGATTTCATGTGAAATTTGAAAAGGATTCTTGTAATGTTTTCAATTCTAAAAAAGAATTGGTATTTTATTCATTATGAAATTAAAAAGTATACTCTATTAACTTAGATTCAATAGTTTCTCAAAATACATCATGTTTAAGTGTATTTCACAAAGAATCATGAATTTTTTATAGGATAATAGGACATTGTAATATTCACTCCCTTAGACATTCCACTAGAAATATTTTAGTCAAAGACCTACCCAAACAAGATTTCCCAAATGATAATGTGTGAATCCTTTTCAGAAGAGAATGTAACACAAAATATCATTCAAACCAAATAATGTAGTGTCATCTTCATAACCTATCGAATTGGTTCACAAGGATTTTTTTTCGACCATATAGTGTTTCTACCTTAAATCGAATGAACTATGTTTCTGTTCTCGTAGATGAATTTTCAAGATATAATTGGACTTTCTTTTTGGGTCACAAAATTGAATCTTTCTCTCTTTTTTCCATGTATTCAAAAACTATAGAAAATCATAGTTGACAGAGAAATTAATCCTTAATAAGTGATCATGGCCATGAGTTTGAAAATAAAGAGTTTGAATTCATTTCTCACAAAATTTTTATAGTCATAATTTCTATGCCCCTAGAACACCTCAACGCAATGGAGTTGTAGAAAGAGGAAATAGAACATTGAAATATGTTTCTAGAACCATTCTTCGTGAATATGACATACCTATTTATTTTTGGGCTGAAGCTATAAATACAAAATTCTATATTATCAATAGAGTGTTGATTAGACCTATTCTTAGAATAACTCCATATGAGTTATGGAACAATAGAAAACCCAAAGTACGCTACTTGAATGTTTTTCGTCACAAAGTCTATATCATTAATAATAAGGACAATCTTGAAAAATTTGCATCCAAGAGTGATTAAGGAATATTCGTATGATATTCAATCTGTAGTAAATCCTAAAGAGTGTTAAACAAAAGAACTAAATATGTGGAATAATCTTTCCATGTCAAATTTGATGAAACATATCCACATGAACAAAAGTCCACTCTAGAGAACCTAGAGGATGATGTATCCAATATAGAAATTAGTTCAAAATCCTCTAACCATCATGTCAAGGAATCCGTGGAAACATTTAGTTATATAAATTCATTGGATTCATGTCACAATGAACCTGACCCTGTTGAATAACCTAAAATCACTATTCTATCTTTTTCTAGAGCTGTTGAAACTCTTATGAACAATCCTATAGATGATGCTGTAGGAGACTTAGATAAATGAACTCAAACTATAGCATATAATTAGAATCATGTTGAACTACAAGTCTTCTTGTCAAAACGTGAACCTAAAAACATTATTAATTATTTCAATGATGAATTTTGGCAAATGAATATTCAAGAAGAACATAATCAGTTTTAAAGGAACAATGATTGGAAGCTTGTTGACATACCCAAAGACACATTCACCATAGGAACTAAATGGTTGTTTAGGAATAATTTAGTTTAAGTCGGTAATATATTTTGAAACAATGCTACATTGTTTTCACAATGCTATAGTCAAGAAGAAGTAATTGAGTATAAAGATACCATTGCACAAGTAGTTAGACTTGAAGCCATTTGAATTCTGTTTGATTATTCTACACAACTGAATTTCAAACTATATCAAATGGATGTTAAAAGAGCTTCCCTAAATGGGTATATAGCTGAGGATGCCTTTGTTGAGAAACCCCCTAGTTTTAAAAATCCTCATTTCTCGAATCATATTTTTAGATTTTCAAAAGATTTATATGGTTTAAAATAATATGCAAGATCTCGGTATGATACATTACGTACTTTTGTTATTTCCAAAGGTCTTACAAAATGGAATATATGATCCAAATTTTATTTGTAAAAATAATTTCCAACGATGTTTTAGTAGTTCAAATCTATTTAAAAGACATTATCTTTGGATCTTTAAAAAATTATTTATGTATTGAATTTTATAAAATGATGAAACTTTAATTTTACATGAGTTTAATGGGAGAAGTAAAATTCTTTCATGGATTTAAAATCATTCAATATTATTATTTTATTATTTTAACTCAATTAAAATAAACTAGAGATCTTAGAAAACATTTGGGTTTTGATAGAACAAAAGGTAGTGAAACTACAATGAGTACTACATGTATGATAGATCTTGATGAGGATGGAAAATATACTAATAAAACCACTTACAGAGGGTTGATTGGAAGCTTTCACTATATAATTTCTAGCAGTCCTAATATTATTATTAGTGTGTGTATGTGTGGTCGTTTTCATGAAAACCATATAGAATCCCATTGAAAATTTTTTAAGATAGTTTTCATATACCTCAGACATTCACCGAATCTAGGATTGTTGAATCGCAAAGGACAATCATTTGAGTTAGTGAGTTATTATAAAACTGACATCATGGGTTGTAAGTTATATAGAAAATCACCTCTGGAACATGTCACTTTTTAGGCAGGTCGTTATTATCATGGTGTAGTAAGAAATAAAATTTTGTTGCATTATCTACTGTAGAAGCTGAATACATAGTGGCTGGTAGTTGATGTGAAAAAAAATTATGGATGAAACCCACATTTCTAGATTATGGATATCAATTCAGGAATGTACCTATATATTGTGAAAAAACAAGTGCTATTAACATATCGAAAAATCATGTTTCACACTCTAGGAAAAAACATATTGATGTAAGACATCACTTTTTCAGAGATCATTATCAAAATGTTACATCACATTGAAATTAATTGGAACTGAATATTAGCTCACTGATATATTCACCAATCCATTAAATTCGGAAAGAATAGATTTCATCGTACATGAAATGGGAAGGAACGCACTTATGTAGTAAGTATACTGTTTCACATCTTTCCATTTCACAGTTTCAAGTATATGATGTCACTATCTAACAACTATATAGTTTTTTTATCTAAATAATTGTTGTTTCATGTTTATGATATCTTAGTTACTATTTCTTGATTGCTATTTTTAACTTACTATCTCAAAAAATATCGTCGCATAGTTTAGAAATCACATAGTAAACAAATCACCGTGAATACATGTTATGGTCTCAAAATGAAAGGCTATTGCAGTCTCTCTGTGAAAGTCTGTTGTGGTCTCACTTTAAAAATGATTTATTGTTTAATTTACATATTATAACCCATATCGCGGTAATTAATTATTTTACCCCTTTAATTTCCTACACTTTTGATCCTTCAATTCTTGATATCCCTATATGATTAAATGAAAGATGCTTCACTATTTTCCTTACCTGAGCTATCTTATCTCAAACCATAATCCCTCCTTAAACCTTTCTCTCTGTCTAAACATTATTTAATTAACTAAATTAAATGTTTATCATCAATAATTCTTTATAAGTGCAACTCAATGAAGAAGTTGAAAAGAGCACCAAAGTTAGGACCAGAAGGTCATTTGAATCCGAACTATGTGAACAGAGTAGTCGTCCCTGAAAATGAAATCTTCCCCAAGTGGCTTCTATCAAGTAATTCTCTAGTGTTAAAAGAATACAGAGTGAAAGGATGTCTGGATTAATTTACAATGAAGGATATGATGATTTACAAAAATTAGTTGCATTGTTCTATCAGTATGTTCAATTATCTTTTGATAAAGTAGATTATATTCTTGTGAGAAGATGGATAAATGGCCAGAGATGTATGTTTTATTCGAAGTTTTGAGTTTCATGCCTTAGGATACTTTTGAGGGTATTATTGAGGGATACCAAAGAGGTACTCCACCTTAAGGTGAGATATTTGTTTTGTAATAAACATTGGGATGCTTAACTTGGAATTAAAATAAGAAAAGAACCATAACTGCTGATCTATATGGTGAATCCAGACTTTTGTTTAAGTTTTTTCAGAATCTGATTCGCCCCGAAAAAGGAGATTTTTCTACACTCAAGTATAAGGATGTATTTTTGATACATCTAATGAAAAAAATGTACATAAGATCAACCTATGAAAATATGATATACTCCATATGTGTGAGTTGATCAAAACAACCTCAAAGTTAACCTCACAGTTCTATTCGAGGTTTATCTCATCTATTATTAATGAAAAATGGTTTGTTTAACTAAATGAAGAATCCATCAAAGACTATAAATTATGTCTCAAAAAATTTATAGAAAAGAGAATGAGAATTATTTATATTCCATAGATAAAATTATGGGTAGAAGATAATGACAGGGTTTATGAAATGTTCAATTCAGTGGAACACTCCTCCGGACCAAAGGACATTTCTAATCTTAGTATGGAATTAGATGGAATTATTGAATATTCTGATGAGGATGTACTGGAAGAGGTTGTTGTACCTACCTGGGAAACTATTCTGGATGAGAAAGACAGTGAACCTATTCTACAAGACTTTACTGGGTAGGAAATGCATGTTCCTGAAGAAGATGCTAATCTGGATGAATAAACGTCTTATAAACGAAATTATTTGGCTATGATATGTGAAAAGTATATTTGAGAAGAGCATAAAGAAGAGTATCATTATTTTGTGAAAGAAGCTGCCCATGAGGAACACCCAAAAGATCAAGTTCTTCCTAAAATTATCACATCTACTAAAGAGAGAATATAGCAATAATTTTTGTTGGCTAGAATGGAAATGGGTGAGGATATTGGGGATGAAACCTTGAAATAAATCAAGGATCTATATCTCCCAGTCCTGAGAAAGATGCTACTATGGAGGTGGAGCTTACCCCAAGTCTGTAAATTGTTGAAGTGCCAAATCTAGCTGATCTATGCTTAGTGGAATCCTGGTATAAATTTATTATTAATTTTTCCTTGAATGACTACCAGGAAACCTCAGTGAATGGTATAGATATATCTACTTTGTTTCAATTGAAACTAGTATCTGCTCTTGATCTTATAGTTTCCAAGGAACCTGATCATGTCTCAACTGCTATTTCTGAGCCTTAACTAGAACCATCAAACTTGGTTTGTAAATTATATTTAAACGCTTTTTGAGCTACCATATTGGCTGGTTTTGAAAAGATCATGAAAACCAAACTGGATCATATAACCAATTTTAGTGAAAGATGTGATTCCCTATTATTGGAAAATATTATATGGCATATTCATCCCAAGATTCTTCACAAAATTCAAGATTTCATAGTTGAGAAAAAATAGCTCAATGATGAAGTAAATACTCATAGAGGTAGGGTTAAAGAATTGTAGAGAGTGATGAACTCAAGACTAGAACATATTTATTATGCTATTGAGGATGTCGTAAGTCAGATTCCATAGGTAATTTAATCTTCGATTCAACCTAATCTGACATCGTTAGCTGACAGGGTAGCTGAAAGAAACAAGAAAATTGTCCAAGAGATTTGTAAACAAGTTATTGGTCATAACAAGTTGACTGATGAGTATAAGGGAAGTCTCTAGAAAGTTCTAAATCAACTGATGCCTCTTACATTAGCTGTTACATATTTTAATGCTTCTGGATAATCATCTCAACCCTCTTGGGATAGTGATATGCTCATAATAATTGTCAAAGAAGAACATCGGGCTATGCTCTTGGTTTTTGACAATGATTCCCTATGTAACGTTTTCAAGAACAGTGACCACATTTTGGATTAAGTGATAATTCATTGCAAAATAGCAAATGATGCTTTGGTAGATATTACTAATAAGGTGGAATTCTACTTCAATAGGTTCTTCTCAAAGTATGAAATGACCAACCACTTAAAGTACCTTGTTTAGAATCTGAGAATACCTCATATCACTCAAGATTTCATAACTAAAGTCCAAAATATAAAACATTTCACTCCATTGATGGATAAGTTTATGTTGAATAAAGATGACTCTGAGAAATCCATGCAATATGGTGGCCATATTATTGCTGACTTCATCATGATTTTGATTCCTTATCTTCTTATACAATGTACTACTATTGTGGATCCTACAGCTTCACCCCTTCGATCAGGTGTTCATAACTTCCAAACCTATTACCATGCCTCTACATCATTATCTATCTTTCAGGCTCTAAGTTAGAGATGAAAATTTATCTTTGATCAACAATTTCATTGGTCTACCATTGCACCTACCTTGGCCCCTTCTGTTTTTGATGGACTCCATTTACATTCTCTATCAACTGGTTCCCTCCCTTCTTCCACTTCCACATCTAATTCTAGGTCATACTCTTATGATGTTGCTACCATGGGAAAAGAGAATACAAGCTAGTGATGAAGAAAAGAAACTACAATATTTTTATAGGTATGATTTCCTTATTCTTGTGGCTTACTGTTTGTAATGACACTTTTTTATCTAATGAATTATAAAATAATTTTATCTATACTCTTAATTACTTATTTACTTTTTTTGATAATCCTAAAATGGGGGAAATATGTGTTCTATATGCACACTAAGGAATATGAACATTTACTACAAACAGATATCTCAATTACTTGATTTGTGATCATAAAAATGGGGGTGATTGTTCGACTCCTCATGTGTTAATCATGTTTTAATGATCACAAAACCTATACATTTTTTAAATCTTTTTAATCATGTTTAATATAACATATATCTTGTGTAGAAGTGATTATTTTTATTATTCTTTAAATAAACCTATAAAAAACTTAAGTGATATGTTTAATGATTGTAAAATATTTAGAGTTTATGTTATAATGTATTTACTTGATAAATGTTTAAGTATAATCCATTCTATGAATATCAATGTTCATGTCTATGTACAGATATTTGGATATGTCTGAGAAACCATGAGTCTTCCACTAGTTATGTTTTTTTGGAAAAAGTCCCAGATACTATGACCAGAAATCATGACCATCCAGACATAGTGACCGTCCAGACACTGTGACCAGACAACGTGACGTGACACAGTGACCACCCAGTCATTGTGACCAGACATAATGACCAAACACCATGACCAACCAGACACCATGACTACATAGACACTATGACCATACACTGTGACCATCCAGACAATGTGACCATAAGCTGTTTCAAGGAGACATTATTACATAGAGACACAGTTTCAAGGAGACAATTTTTCAAGGAGACAACATTTCACGAATACACCATTTCATGGAGAAACTATTTCATGCAGACAAAATTTCCAAAGAGACTGTGAAACCATTTCTTAATCTATTTTTTCATTTTTCAATTTAATCTCTTACAATCATATTTGATGATTTTAAATGCACTGAAATAATTAATGAATCTTTTTATACATTTCACCTGACAGTATGAGGTATGAGGTGCATAATACATGCTTCATGTTGGCTCAAACAGATGCACTACCAGAATAAAAAAGAAAATTGTGGCCAGAAGCAAAAAAAGATGATAGAGAAACAAGTGTGTGTGTGATAATGACGTAACGCAAGAATTATTGAAAAATGAAACAGACACCTGGAACCCTACACTTTTTAAGAACACATGAAGCATACTCAAATCCTTGAGTTGATAAAATTTTTGTAGTATCAACCCCATGAAGAACACAATCCAGATCTAGCTAACTTTCCATAAACATTTTTCCACAAGTGGACTCGATTCCTACATCTTCATTATCCTAGAAGTCCATATTTGCATAGACTAACACATAGAGAACTTCTAAACTTATATCATTATCATTTCATGGTTGTGTATTTTTTTTATCTTTTGAGTAGTGTGTTTGTGTGTCTGTATAAAAACACACACTTTCTACTTCATTAATCTTAAGGATACAAAATAACCATTCTCATACATATTTTTTACACTTTTTTCCCACAGATAAGTGTAGAAGTGGTCCTTATCTGACCTGATAGTTAATACCCACAATGAATTGTTGAAGTGGTCCTGTGACCTAGACAGTCCGGTGTAATGTTGTTTACACTGATTCTAGGTGTGGATCAAGATTATTAATATAAACTACTTGGATCTACGTGATCACCAGGTGTAGTGGATTGGGTATCAACATGAGACTGAAACACTTGTTTTATATTCACTTTTTTGTTTAGTTTAGTTATCTTTGTTTCACTATATAATTCAGAAATCACTAAATTTACATTGACAGATAATCTTTAAATGAAGTTATAATTTTATCCCTTATAATTAGAGCTTCAAATGTTATATTGATAACTCATATTAATATTACTGAGAATTAATAAATATTATAAGAGTTATTTAAATAGTCAAACATTCATTACTGTATTACTTTGATTAAATGGGTCGTATTTTTATTTATTGGCGATACTTTTTATGAATACTTTTTAAATATAAATTGTTATAAATACTCTATACACCCCCCTCTTGAGTACTCCACTACAACCAACAATTTGTGACCGTAATTATCTCTTACAAAACGTTGCATATATTTTTCCCCTTTAATGTTTATGAAAAAATACCTATGTGCCATTCATGTCTCTTATGGTTTTTTAAATATTACAAAAATATCATCTTTGAACTCAAAAAAACTGATCCAAAACTAATAGAAGACTATATTCAAATCATATATATATATAAGGTGTATTAGATAGACAAAAGGGAAAAATATAAAAAATAATGTCTATTTCTTGTCTGAAAAACTATATACTGAATGTTATCCTCCTTTGCCTATATTTGATGGTACCCAGAACTCAAATAAATCTTAAAAAACATTGATCATCCCATATCTCATCAAAAAATACTGACATGATATACATGATACAGTTTCTTAATAGTGATTTTATTCAAAGATCCATAAAAAATAAAAATTCACATGGAATGGTATTTTTATTCAAATAAAATAAAATCACAACATGGTGAAGTTCTATGTCAAAAGAAACCAATATCAACTAATTATTTCAACTAGTTCTTATATTCAATTAGTTCTACAAGATCCATTCTATAAGGGAGTTTAGATACAATATTAGTATCTATAACTAAATCAATAATAAAATCATCCTTCCAATAATGAAAAATATTATGTAATTCATTAGAAAATAGATCCATACATTCATTCACTACTAGTATTTCACTAATAAAATATATTTCTTTATTTTAAACACCACTGGAAAGTTATCATTCACTATAATCTATCATCATTTTATTTGATTTTTGTTATTTACAAAATTTTATGAAATATAGAATTAAAATTTCATGGCTTAACAATTTATCATATCATGATAAATGGAAAGACAATCAAAAACCAAAATTATTTAAAACTCCACTATGGCAAGTTCAAAAATATTTTCAAGAAATACCATACTACTAATGATAATATGAGTATTTTTATTAAAAAAAATTCTCTAATACTTCCACCTATACATTTTTCTAACATATATATCAATATTTCATGAAGTGATATTCCCAATTTTCTATCTAATTTTTGATAATTGAATGGATGTGGAAATCCATAATCAACCAAAGTATTGGAATGATTCAAATAGACTTATTACATACCTATCTCCTCTTAATTAGATATCCCAACATCAACTACATTAGTAGAAAATTATTTCTTCCAACCCTATTTCATTCAATATTGGTGGTTTCTACTTTGGTTAATCAACTCTGGACACATATTGTCATGACGGTCAGACTCATTGAAACTAATACATTATATCAATGTCCATTCATTTCTTGTATGATCATCTTCTTTATAGCCACGTACCATATAACCAATCTTGCTACATCAAAAGAACATCCTAGGCATTGAAGTAAATTCTCTAGCCTATTTTATTTATCAAACTTTTCAATAGATTTGTATTTTTTTCATACCTCCAAACATCATTAATTATTACATTCCCATTTCCTTCCTACTAAAACATATCTTTTTCTTTATTTAATGGGACACATGATCATCCGAAGACTCCATTTATACATTCTAGAACATCAAACTAGTTTATCACAGCTCTTAAAATCACAAAATAAACCAACTTTGTTCCATATATTGGCTTCATTCCTAAGTTAAAATAATTTATCATGCTATCTATTTGTTGGATAAATTTTTTTACATACCACTCAATTGTAGTAATGTTTTATTCATGTGTAGTCACTGAATCTACCTACTTTATTCTCAATTGAACGAATTGTTTTTCCATAATAAGAGGAGCATCTATTTGAAAATATTTCTCATGTAAAATATTCTTAAATTCATCCCATTCTGAGAAATAAATTTCTTCAATTCCTTATATATTCTTATCTATTCACTCACACTTATCAGCTTCACCTTCAAAACTGCAAATTTCAAGAGTTTCATTTTGGTGATCCAACCATCTCATAACATCAAATATCATTAATATGGAATTAATACATCCTTCATTTATCACGTTGTTAGATGATCCTCCAAATATTGGGGGATTCTATCGCATAATAATCTCTAGTATTGTTTTGTTCATTTGTGGTAGATATGGTCTCTCTCTTCCAGGGAAACCACCATAGTTCATAGAATTAGTAAATTGATAAATCACTAATAAAACATATCAGTTCATATTCTATCCTTCTAATATATTGATACAAAAGGATATTTTCCTCTTGGTGTGTTCACACTATATCATACATGCTTCCTTTGAAGAAAACGATTCTAAAAAATATATTTTTTATGAAAGAAATATTTTAATCTAAAAATGATAAGTTATTTTAAATTTACCATATTGAGAAATAATATAAGGGCATTCCAATAATATTAACCTATGCTCTATTGGTATCTAGACATTTCCTTTGATAACAAATATAAGAAGATGGCCTTAAACCATCACATATTCTTGAGTTATTTCAATAAATTTACATTATCACTAATTGAAAATATTTTTTAGGTTCATAGATATTATGAATTATGACATTCATATACTTATCCAAACTATAAAATACAATGTGGGAATTTTCGATCGGTAACAATTTTTTTCACCATAAAACCCCATAAAAAATAAAACCTGATATCTTTTATAAAAATACATTATAACTAATATCATGAATTATTCTAATACATTACTCATACTTATATCATATGAACAATATGAAAATCATGGGATGATTATAAAAATCATTGAAGGGGATATAATAATAAGGAAATTGCAATTCCATTTATAATCATTAAAAAAATGTGAAAACTTTTACAGGAAGTAATAATTTTCACCATGATAGGTATTAAATTATTTTATTTGATAATATGCTTCTTAAATAATTGTTTTATAATCAAAATTTTACCATAAACACATAAAAATACATAAAGGTAACTTCGATGATCATTGTTCATGTAATTCTTATAAATTAAATAACTATATAGTCGACTTCTATATATGCCTATCCAAAAAATGGAATTCCCATGCGGTATAATTCTATAACCAATTCATTGTAGGACCCACTTTTCATTTGTTTATCATACAACCACCTATATTTGGTTTATTATATAACCACCCATTAAATTTTTGAATTGAACATGAATGCCATGAAACTATTTGATCTACCCTCCCTCCACCATTGGATTATGTCAGAATGGGATTTGGGATAATATTCAATGATCTCCTTTTCTTTTCTATGGATTTATTTTCAGATGATGATTCATGGATGAGATTCTTAAAGGACTTATTTTATTCTTCTCCAATAAGCAGTTACTCCCTCTACCTTGATGACATACCAAGTTGGTCACGTGGCTTAAAGTGCATTTCCCCAAACTCCAGAGGCTGCCAACTAGCATCGAGGGTCATAGGAGTGATAGTGGGGATACAATGCCCTCATTGGCAGTGTAATGCAGAGGAAATAAATAGATAACAATTGGAGAATCCAAAATAATATCCAATATGTAAATAGCAGAAGACTAGAAGTAATAACCAAATGGATCATATATATATAAATAATGCATGATACATATGTCTAGTAAAGAAGAAAAACAAGTCATAATTATGGAATACAGTCTTAAACAAATTTAAAAAAAGACAAAAATATACTCCAGCAGTATTGAAAGCCCTAGCCTTGTCCTACACACTCTAGATCAACAAAAATCAAGTACCTGAATTTGAAAGTTTCTTTCCCTAATCGATACATGTAGAAATATAATCTGTTTTGGCAAAAAATCATGACCCAATCAGGGTGTTTTATGAATCCAATTAGGAAAACACCCAGATATTTGTGCCTTTTAGTTAGTAAATATATATGGCTGGGAATAAGAAAAATGAAACATTTAACAAGGAAGTACTTAGAAGTAAACAATTATACAGTTTCAATTACATTTATTTACATTCATTAAATTTTCAACGAGAATAAAACAAGAAAACCTCTAGGATATTCTCACAGCCCATCCCCTCTTGTTTATCCAAAATAAAACAATCAACCCTTAGGGAAGTTCTCATACCATATCCCCTCCGGTTCATCTAATACCAGGATATAACAATCTCTTTGGTAGCTCATAAGGTCTAACCCCTTTTGTATCATCAAAATAAAGACTCTCTGACGATGAAATCACCATCAATTCCCTCTATAGTCGTTTAATAATAAAATACAAACAATCTAATGAAGCATAAAACATCAATTCCCCTTGTGTTCTCATAATAGTAACTATAGACACTCTGAGGGAGCCCTCAAGAACAATCCCTCCTTTGATCTCACAGCTTAATAAATATAACATACACTATGGGGAAGAAATCATCGTCAATTTCCCTTATGGTTTCACTAAACCAGGTTCCCACATCCTTTTGTAATAAAATTGAGAAAAAAAATGTTCATCATCCAATGTAAACCTAAAATTAGTACTTGGATAAAGAGCTAAAAGGCATACCATATGTTTAGCTAAAATCACTTCATCCTAAAAATACTAGGCATCAAAAGTAAGTATCCTTATAGAAACAGCTAGACCAAATAGTCAATATCAAATCAAACATGGAGAAACACCTCCATTGCATGTAAAATAACCCTATTCACAATCAAACAACCACGACTCAAGCACATAAGGCATAATTAGCATTAATAGGGCTAAAATCCTTAAACAGACAACAACCCGTTTTACGGTATGGGGAACTTTTGCACATAAAATTCATAGAATAACTACAAAAAGTGCCAAACAACCAACCTCAGTGTTGTATGATTGATATACTCTAGATTATTCCATTTAATCGGTCTAGAATGTGGTAGATCTTCAAAAATGTTTGAAACATTCAACCAAAGATATCTCACCAGAGAGGAGAAATATAGATATGAATATCTAGAAGAAGGAAGAACTCACCGATGCCATTCCATCTCAACTGATGGAGTATGATTTATAAAAGGGTTGGTGATTCGTATACTTGGAGAATATTATTTGGCCCCAGTCGCTCCTAGACGAGACGAGTCGAGAAGACACATTTCTTCTGAACGAGACATGACGACAATCTGACATAACAATTAAAAAGAAATGTAAATGGAATGTTCTTTAAATGTACACAGTGTGTACATGCCTTAACCGACCTCTAATTTAGGTGGTATCTAGGTAACCCCACATTGCAATGTACTTGGCTGTTATACAGTCAGTAAACTATCACCCGTGGAAACTGAGTACACGAAATGTACTCTTTAAATTTCTAGATTCTCCCCTTTTTTATCAAAAACACCTGAAAAGAAGTCTCATACCTGAAAAGATGGTCTAGGTTCTTATAAAGATACTCCCTTAAAAAAAAACGTCCCCAAATTTCCCTAGCAAGGTGGTGTAGAAGAAGATTCCTAAAAAAACTTGGGCCACTAAGATCGTACATCAGTATCCCTTTCCCAAGTCTCATATTATACATACATGTGCTTCCATAACACTCGTAACTGGGGAAAATACTGGCCATAGAGAACCTTTGCACAACAATCAACAATTTGGATAGGATTCTCTTCGAATGATGTGTCAACATCTAGCTCATCCTCCTCATGTTAAAGAACATTACATGGGTATGAGAAGTAACGTCATAGCATAGAAATGTGGAAGACATCGTGCATAGCCTAAAACCTATTAGGTAACTGCAACTGATAAGGAACTAGCCTGAATTTCTCCAAAACCTCAAATTTTTCAAGATATATTGGAGAATGTTTTCCCTGGCTCCTAATCCTCATGTGTCTCAAACTCAGTGTGACATGTAGTAAAACATGATCTCTGACCTCGAACTCCATAGATCGTCGTCGTCGATTAGTATAATACTTCTGTCATGACTGTGAAGTGTCCATCCAATTTTAAATCAACTGTATCTGTTTTGTGGTCTCTTGGACAATACAAGGCCAAAGCAAAACTGCCACTCTTGCCTCCAGAAAACATAAGGGTGATCGGAATGGCCTACTGTAAAATGCCTCATAAGAATCCATCTAAATATTTTCATGAAAGATATTATTGTTTTCAAACTCCACAAGAGGTATTTTATTCTCCCAAGAACATCCAAAATCTGGGACTCATGCTCGAAGCATGTCCTCCAGCGATTGAATCATATGCTTGGACTGGCCATTTTTCTGGGGGTGGTAAGATGTACTCAGAAGTACTAGTGTACCTAAATCCCTCTGTAGTCATTACTGGACATGAGAAGTAAAATGTTTGTCCCTATCTGAAAAAATGGTGTTTGGAAACTCATTAATACGTAAAATCTCCCAGATTTACAACCTTCTCATCTCATATACACTAATGGTATCCATGATTAGAAAGAACTGAGAAACCTTCATGATTCCATCAATGAAATCCCAAAATACATCAGTCCCTTGAGGTGACCTCAGCATCCCTATTACGAAGTCCAACACATCTTCATTCCACATCCACTCGAGGGTGGGTAACTACTACAAAATCACAGGTGGTTTTTATTGATCCGCCTTCTCCTAGTGATAGGTGGAACACCTCATCACAAAACAAGAAACATCTATCTTCATACCTAGCCACCAATACTAACAGTGTATATAATGATACATCTTGGTGACACATGGATAAACTGCCCAAACTGGAGAATTAATTTCTTGGAAAATCTCTTCGTGTATGTCGACTAACACCCAGATGCTTCCATGAAAACCCATTATCTCATTCTCCCCTATGGTCCATCCTGGAATAGGGTCCTCTCCTAACACACTTTGTCATATGACTATACCTTCAGAATTTGATAGCCACCTCATTCCCACTCAATCATGTAGAGTAGAGATAATATCTACAGACGAAAGAAGTGTATGCCCCTATCTATCATGAACCACCAATGCATCTCATTGAACATAGTCATAAGCTTCCACTCACATTTGGCCTCTTGAACTACCTGAATCAACATCCTCCTACTCAACGCATTAGCGACTGCATTGCCTTTTCCAGGTGTGTAGGCAAGATGAATTTCAAAGGACTGAAGGTACTCAAACCACCTTCACTGTCTCAAATTCAGATCAAGCAGAGTGAAGATATACCTGAGACTTTTGAGATTCGTGAAAACCACCAAATTCTCTCTTAGAAGATAATATCTCCAATAGCACGATGCATGAAAAATTGTAGCCAACTTGAGGTCATGCTTCTAGTAAATTCTATCATGTGGCCTCAAATGTCGAGACCCATACACAAAGACTCCTTCTCTCTACATAAGATTTTCTCCCAACTAGATAACTAATGCATCACAGTAAATAGTATAGATCATTCCTGAATCAGTATATACTAGTATCGGTGCTAAAGTAAGCCTCCCTTTGTGCTCCTAAAAGGATAACTCACACGAATCTTTCAACAGGCACTTCGCACCCTTCTTAGTAAGGAATGTCTATGGAACTTCTAAGCATGAAAGGTACTATATGAAATTCCCATAGTATCTATCCAACCCTAGAAAACTCTTTAACTCTATGAAATTCTTCGGTTCCTCCTATGAACCTACTAATCTAACATTCTCTAGGTGTATTGATGCCTCTATCTCCAAGATTACATGACCCAAGAAGTGAATTTGTTCCATCCAAAAGAGGAATTTTGAGAGCTTTGAATACAGCTGATTCTCTCTCAGTATACCCAAAAAAAATCAAGATTTCTTTCATGGTCATGTCGAGGGTGAGAGTACACCAAGATATCATCCAAAAAGACTGTCACAAATGAATCCAAGTATGGATAAAACACTTTGTTCATCGGTTCCATGAAAACAGCATGTGCATTTAGGAGACCAAACGACATAACCATGAACTTGAATAGACCATACCTACACCGAAAGGATGTATGAGGTATATAAGATGGTCTAACGCACAACTGATGATAGTCGGATCTCAAGTCATTCTTCAAGAACACTATGGACCCACAAATCTGATACAAGAGATCATCAATTCTCAGTAAAGAATATAAGTTCATGACCATCAGCTGGTTCTGGTTATGATATTCCACACAATGTCTGAGGGTACCATCCACCGTCTTCCGAAAAAGAACCGAAAAAATCCAACGAGAAGTTATGGGTCAGATGAAACCCTTTTCCTGTAACTCATCCAACAGCTTCATGATCTCCTGTTTCATGGGTGTATCCATCCTATAAAGAGATATGGACACTAGTATTTCTCCTTGAATTACCTCAATTGAAAAATTCCAGCTCTCGCTCTGGAGGAAAACATTAAAATTCCTCTAGAATAACTTCCTTGAAACGATCGACCACTGGAGGAAAGTCTAATTTTGAAGTCCCCGGGACATCTAGATATAGACTAGCAATTTTGGTTCCAACTCCTCTCCACCCATGATGATCGAGTCTTTCCCTTCTCTCCTATACTCCCCATTTTCCCTTGTGTATGAATAAAACTCCCTCTAGTGATGTGAAAGTCACCCTACGACGATAGCAGCCAACAACTGCCTAGAAGGGAACTAACATATCGTTCCCGAGAATTAAATCATATCCTATTTTCACTAGGAGAGAGAGGATCCATATAAACGGACTCCCAAAAACCTTTAGAGGGAACTCAATGCACTGATGTACACTAGATGTTCATGTCCCATGTGGGGTTTCCGGCATCAAGACATCTTCATAAGTAATGATTCAAAGTCCAAGTCTCTCTCGAATATTAAAAGATATGAAACCATGGGAATCCCCTGTATCAAAAAGAACAAATGCTAAAAATGATGAAATAAGGATCGTACCACGACTGTAGAGGGTCCAAGATCCTACTTTTATTGGTTATACTCCACTGGATATGTCTGGAATGTTCTACGACCATGTGACACTGCATGACCACCCTAAACTGATCCACCATGTTTTTGCAGAAATCCTGACGACTAGCTACCACAGTAGCGACCTCCACCTTGGCCTAAAAGTCTCTAAGAACTCTGGCTTACAGATTTATAAGAAATGGGTGGTGCAACTACTGAATGTGGAGTCATAGAAGAACCCATGACACCAGTTTATTGGGAGAAAAACTGACAAAACCACTGAATATGGCTCATCTTTCCACAAGATCGGCACTCGACTGGGTCTCTTGGGCAATGAGGCCTTGTATGCTCACTCATCCGAAACTATTATCATAACACCAAGATACTAAAAGTTGTATCTCTCTTACTTAGATCTCCAAGAGTAGAATTCCTATGGAACTTCCTACAATCACCTGGAGAGGTACGATCTCTGGAAGTGGAACTGCCCTAGACCACAACTCCAGAATCCCTCAGGTGGCTCACTGTGATCAACACCTGGTTGACTATAGAATATATGGTCGTCAACCTAAATATGATCACCTAATATTGGATGTCATTCCTGAGACGATCCTCAAACTTCCTCTCCATGAATAACTCATCACCTCCTTGGATGGGGGTAAAGAGCTCCAGCTCTGTGAATAGAGAAACTACTCTATATCAAAAAGAGTACCATACTACGGACTCATTAACTCTCAGGCGTGATTGGAACTCAAATTATCCGTGTATAATTAATCATATAAGGTACACTAAAACTCATCCCTTACTATACCTTGATGGAAACCTACCTCTGAAATCACATCCCACCATCTCTTGGAGGAATCTCGTAAAATGTACATACAGAGCTTCACCCTTTTATCTGAAGGTGTGTACAGTTTTTCAAAGATATATATCATGGATTCTAACCATGAATCAGAAGCCTGAGGTCTTCTATCCCCTAAGAAAGTTGGAGGATGTCGCTAGTGAAAGACCTGCATCATCTCTTGAATAGATGGGGAAGGGTGTGATGCTCCATGGAAGGTCTGCATAAACCTTATGAAGCCTTATCATAACTGTGCATCGACACTTGTATCTAGAATGATGGATGGTTTGAAGACATGTATGAAGGGAGGTTCATCTGGTAATATCTGATCTACCAAGTCTTGTGATTGATCATTTCCCTTTAAATAGCATAAAATTGGAAGAAGCCTCAGTGGTATGACTCTGCAAGGTCAAACGCACAGCATAGCTCAAGATTATCATTTACTAAAACTTATAAGGGAAGAAGGGAATATTTGAATGAAATAATTCATGATTTCTAAAATGTGGATACTTGGCATGTATAAATGCTTCATAATGTGTTTCTTTAAGATTTCATATAGACGTGTGATTTTTCCAACACAGGTCGTGTAACACCACTTACACATGGCTTGTTGTCCTAACACACGGTGTGTACTTGAATCCTCTTCCCCTGCATGAGTTCATATACAAGACTTAATCCACATGATTATCCTCGGTCAAGACTACATGGCTTGTTCATGCTAGACATGATGTGTACTAGAGGGATTTTACTGACCCATGTGGTAAGTCACGTGACCGACTACATGGCTGATTCTATATGGAATGTTTGTTATAGACGTGTCATATATTAACTTCACATAATCCACCCGTGTTGTTGGTCATGTGGCTGAACACATGGTCTATACACACGACATGTAAGTCCAATTCATCATGTGTTCCAATAATGATTTCCCAAACCTGTGTCTCTGCCCACAAATCCAGTAACACAGTTAGATACTACACAACATATACATACATTACTCGGCATATACTTAAGAAAAATAGTTACCTCTTGAACATAATGAAATGTGAAATGTAATTTTCATTACATGCCGTGTATTCTAGGATTTTTTAGATTGTATTCAACAGAAACTACACGGAAAACCAAAAAACACTAAAACGAACATTAAAGTACCAAATTTCGATATTTGGGTCGCCATACACCCCGCAAATAAAATTTTAGCATCATATACATGTCATAAACAAGAAAAACAATGAAATGATCGCCTAAATTTTGATACATGAGGGCCCATAATAACACAAGAACCATTTTTTGGTGTTCATTCAATAAAAACCTTAAACATTATCAATAACCTATCAAACTGAAGGTATTATATCAAGGCCTCTATCACACATCACACATATCGAGCACAACATCTATCACAAAAACATGCAATCAGAAATGCACACTAAATGGCATGGAAAGCATGCATGACATGTGACCCCTAGTAAGTGACTATATGATCCATGAGATGGAATACCATCATCTCATTAGGTTTTAACAAAAATAGGACCTCAATAATATCAACGATAATAGCACGAAACATGTGAATCACCCAATGGCGAATTAAAATCAACTATAATAATTTCAAAAACATAAAAATTGAAATAATCAAGGTAAATTAGATTTACCCTATACATGGGTTGCCTAATCCTGGGAACATATTATTAATAAAAAAATATTCCTTCTTCTCACTATATATAGGCTCCAAACAGTATGTTGAGAAGAAAAGAATCCCTTTGATACCACTTTGGAACGTCACAGTTTTGGGTGCCGCCTAGAGGTTCCCATACCTAGTTGGTCACATAGACTCAAGCACATTTCCGCACATTCCAGAGGCTACTGACTAGTAGTGAGGTACTTGGGTGTGATTGTGGATAATCAATGCCATCATAGGCAGAGTATCATTGTGGAAAGAAACAGATAATAATAACAGAAGTAGAATAACATGAAATAAGTTAACAATGGAAGACTAGAAGTAATTAACAACTAGAGAACATTTATAAAAATGATGCATGATACATATGTCATGGAAAACATCCAAAATAGTCACAATGCTAGAATAAAGGACTAATCCAAAGTTAAAATCAAAAAAAATAAACTCCAACATCATTGCAACCCTTAGATTAGTCACATACTCTTCAACTCAATTGCAATCAAGTACATGAAGTAGAAGAGTGCTTTCACTTATCTATACCAGTAGAAATA
This sequence comes from Viscum album, assembly GCA_963277665.1. NCBI lineage: Eukaryota > Viridiplantae > Streptophyta > Magnoliopsida > Santalales > Viscaceae > Viscum > Viscum album. Next base: position 1,770,943,225 of record OY728146.1, on the reverse strand, counting down.
TAATCTATTTGGTCACAAAAGCATGACCTAAACAAGGTGTGAGAGTAATACCAATAGGCAACCACCCAATGATATTTCTCTAATAGTCAGTGAATATATATATGGAATCCAATAAGAATAATGAAGCCGAAAACAAGGAATTACTCAGAAGTAAAAAATCCTACAATTGCAATAACTTTCATTTACATTCTTAAATTATTCAACCAAAGGAAAATAAGAGACCCTCTGGGAGGTTCTCAAAGCCAATATCCTTTGGATCAACCAAAAGGAAACAAGAAAACCTCTGGGTTGTTCTCCCAGCCTATCCTCTTTGGTTCAACCAATACAAGGATATAACAACCTTCTGGGTAGCTCACAAGGTCTAACCCCTTTGGTATTATGTAATCAAAGACTCTCTGAGGAAGTACTCACCCTCAATTACCCCTATAGTCATTTAACGAAAAACTACATAAACCCCGAGGAAGCACTCATGGTATATTCTCCATGTGGTCTTGAAAAAGTAACTACAGACACTCCGAGAGAGCACACAAAATCAATACCCAAATTGTCTCAAAGCGTAACAACTATAACATACACTCTGGGTAGGCCTTAAATGTCAATTCCCTCTATGGTATCACTACACTAGGTTCCCACAACATTGTGTAAAGAAATCACGCAAAAAATATGTTCGGTAGAAAATGTAAACCTAAAATTAATAATTGGCTAAAGAGCCACAAGGAATACCACATCGTTAGATAAAATCACTTCATCCTAACAATACTAGGCATGGAAAGAATGGAGTGTAACATGAAAATCTAGGCCAAACTTTCAATATCTAATCAAATAGGGGAAAACACCTCCATAACATGGAAAATGATCTTATTCACAATCAAACAACCTCTACTCAGGAACAAAAGGCATTGAAGGCATTAACAGAGCTAAAATACATAAACACGAAATACTCCATTCTAGGTTATTCGGATGTTTTTCAAATAAAATTTAATGACTAACTATGAAAAGGAATTTACCACCTACCTAAACATTGTACGATCGATGCACTCTGGTGTCGTCCCTTGAATCTGTCTAAAATGCGGTAGATCTACAAAAATGTAAAAAATGTTCAACCATGCATATCTCACAAGAGAAGAGAAATCAAGAGATGAAGCTCTAGATAAAGGATGAACTCAATGATGTTCCTCTAACACAACCAAAATATTTTGATTTTGGTGAACGGATGGTGAGTTAGAGGCTCGGAGAATATTCATCAGCCTCGGTCGCTCCTAGAAAAGGCAAGTTGAGAAGAATCATTTTTTTGTGAAGGAGACGCGACCCCAGTCTGACAAAATAATTAAAAATAAAAGTACACTTCATGTTCATTAAATGTAAACGTCATGTACTTCCCTTTAATAGCCCCCACTTTAGGCAGTCTCTAGGTTATCCCACACGGCCATGTACTCTGCCGTTACACGGTCAGTACACGATAACCCGAGGAAACTGTGTACACAAAGTGCACTTCAAAGTACACTGCGTGTACTCCTTAAATTTCTAGATTCTACTATTTTTCTCAAAAATACCTGAAAAGAAGACTCATACATAAAAAGAAGGACTGGGTTCTTACATCATCAATCATGGAGTCGAGCTCAGTAGTTTCTGTTTTGACCATATGGTCCTCGTGCCAATCCTGTAGTCGTGGGGCCGGTTTATTTTATCTATGGATTTCATTGGAACCTTTCGGGTTACTTCCTAACAGTCATCTGAGCTTGGTATGGTGGAGGTGAGTAGGTTCAGAACCGACTATAGAAGCAGTTTCCAGGTAGGCTTTTTCTGCAGTTGGGATAGTATGATCCAACTCCACCGAGGGGAGACAAAACATTTGGAGGCTGAACTTAGGGTGTACATCAAGGATATTGACTCAGACATGGGTTAGTAGGAGAACATCATCATAGGGGCTGAGGATGAGGGTGTGGTTAGTTTCACAATGTAGAGGAAATAGTTCTTGCGGGGCCAGAGATCGTTCAAGGTATGATTATCTTGTTTCGTACTCTTGATTTCACCTTGTTTGATTCAGGAACTTCTCATTCAATCTTTGTACCATGTCTATCCCATACTCTGGGACTAGACCTAGAATGTCTTTATGTGCCCCTGTTGTTGAGTACACCAGTTGGAGGTCAAACCACCTTGTTGATTGTATTCCAAGGTTATAGACTTATGATGGGGCCGCATCACTCCCATAAGTATCATTTCCTATTAGAGATGAAATTGTATGATGTCATCCATGGCATTGACTGGTTGTACTCTGTGCAAGATGTTATCGACTTCTTCTGGAAAAGTTTGTTTTTTTGAAATGTGGATGGAAAAATTATAGCTTGTGTTGGCGAGTGGAGTTCTTTGATGTGAAGTCGGCATGTGGGGCCTCTTCATTCATTGTTGGTTGAGTTGTTAGATGAATCAGTTGATGCTGAGATGGAGGAGGTTCCTAGTGTTGTTTGGGGAATTCTTGGATCTCTTCCACGAGGAGGGTGTGACTCTACCCCCTTGATGTGATGTTGAGTTCAGGATAGACATGCATCTTGGAGCATCCCCCGCTATAGGGAAATAGTGTTTTAGCAGCAGGTTTCTATTAGCCTTTTAAAAAACCACCACTAAATGTTATTAAAATATTTTCCATAACTGTTTTAAAAAAATCCATGTAATATTTTTACAATTATTTTTAGCTGTGGTTTTTTTAAAATCACCTCAATATTGATGATTTTTTTTGAAAAAAATTATTAATTAATATTTTATATTTATTATTTATAATAAAAAATATATTATTATTTATAATTTTAGTTATTTATAATGTGTTAATTATTAAATATTTACAATAATTTTCTAATAATATTTTTAATCTGAAAATAAATCTTTAATGAGTTGAAAAATATAATTTGGCATCAAAGTTCCATAAAATTTGATCATATAGTCAACTTTAGCTCCACAACCAGTCAAATCAATGATTATGAAATGATCTAAAACAAAGATACATTCTAATAGGGTAAAAACAAATGTAATAATAGTTATTATAGTTTCAAAAAAGATATAAATTGAACTCGAACGTCAAATGGACATAACTTTTAATCTAGGTGTATGTCTGTGTTATCCCAATTTTTTTATCTCTAGAAAGGCCCATAAGGCCACCAAAATGGAGTTTTTATTTGTTGATCTCGATTTCTTAAAATTCAAATAGCTATCACTTCTGATCTAGTTGTTTTCTAGACCTTTACCACAAACTATATCAAAGCCCATTTTATGTTCATTGATTTTACTAATAGTGGCGCGGAAAAAAGAGTCTCGGTTCAGATTTTTGGTTCATTTCACTGTTTTAAGGGTTTCACAGGTTCTTAACATTTTAATATTTATATATTCATTCATTTTAATTTATGTCTTAATTATTTATTTATTTATTTAATATTTATTTATTAAATAATTATTATTACCAACCTAATTATTTTATTATTATTTATTTATCTATTAATTATTAATTATTAGTTATTAATTATTTTTTTATTTTTTATTTCATATTTATTTATTTATTTGTTTGTTTGTTATTTAGTCCTTATGTACTCATTAATTATTAGTTTTTTAAATTATTATTTATTTATTTAGTATTAGTTTAGTATTCTTTTATAATTTATTTATTTATTATTTATCTGTGGAATATTTATTAATTATTTACTATTTATTTATTGATTAATTAATAATTCATAATTAGTTATTTATTATTTGTTTATAAAATATAAAATATTAATCAGTTATTATTAATTGTTAATTAATAATTAATAATTAATATTTATAAATTATCATTTATTAGTTATTATTATTTGCTAATTATTTAGTATTTGTTATTTATTATTTATTTACAAATTTAACTATTTTTTGTATTTTTTATTCAGTCCTTTATTATTTTTTATTTTTTATTTTTTATTTGTTATTAATTTATTTATTTTTCATTAATTTAATATTTAATTATTATTAGTTTATTATTAATAATTTATTTTTTAATTAATTAATTATTTATTCATTCATTTTTATTTATTTATTGATTATTAAATAATTGAATATTAATAATTATTTAAAAATATAATAAATAATTATAATTTTTTTAATATTACTTATTAATTATGAATTAGGAATTCTTAATGATAAATTATTAGTTATTAGTTTTTGTTAATTATTAATTATTAAGTATTTTGTATTTATTATTTGTTATTTATTATTTATCAGTTATTAATTATTATTAATTATTAATTATTTATTATATATTAATTATTTATTTATTTATTATTTTACTATTTATCTATTGATTCTTAAAATCAATTTTTTAATTATTCATTTATTTATTTATAAATTTTATATTTTATATTTTTTTATATTTTTTTCATTAATTTATTATAAATGAATTATTAATTACATAATAATTATATATTCAATATATCTTCATTGTATATTTATTATTTATTTTATCATTGTTTATTATTTATTATTAATAATTTATTACCTATTATTTATTAACTTATAATTAATTTTTTTATTATATACAATTTATTTATTTATTTTTTAATTTTTGTTATTATTTATACATTACTTATGTATTATATGTAAATGTTTTATATTATATATTAAATATTAAAAAATATATATTATACATTATACATTATATGTTATAAATTATATATTATATATTATATATTATATATTATATATTATATATTATATATTATATATTATATATTATATATTATATATTATATATTATATATTATTTGTTATTTGTTATATGTTATATGTTATATGTTATATGTTATTTGTTATATATTATATATAATATGTTATATGTTATATATTATATGTTATATATTATATATTATATATTATATATTATATATTATATATTATATATTATACATTATACATTATATATTATATATTATATATTATATATTATGTATTATATATTATATATTATATATTATATCTTATATCTTATATGTTATATATTATATATTATATATTATATATTATAGATTATATGTTATATGTTATATGTTAAATGTTATATATTATATATTATATTTTATATTTTAGATATTGTATATTGTATATTGTATATTATATATTATATATAATATATAATATATTATATATTATATATCATGTATTATGTATTATGTATTATATATTTTATATTATTAAAATCTAGTATTTAGTATTTATTATTTACAATTAACTCTTAACTGTTTACTTTTTACTATTTAATATTACTATTTACTTTTCTCTATATATTATTTAATTTTTAGTATTTATTATTTAGTATTTTTTTATTAACCAATTTTTTCCATAATATATATTTCATTATTTATTATTCATTTATATACAATTTTTTTATTATTAATTTTTGATTAGAAATTATTAAATATTAAATATTATATATTAACTATTAATTATTTATTATTTATTATTGATTATTTATTAGTTGTTATTGATTAATAATTCTTGATTAATATTTATGTAGTGTCTTTATATTAGTTATATATTATTTATTTATTGTAGTTAATATATATATATAAGTATATTTAATTCAATTTATTAACCACATGAAGGCTTTATTGGAGAGGTAATGTCATTGGAGAATAAAAAAGTGGTAAGAGGTTCAAATCTCACCGAACATCGAATTTCTATATATAGTCTGGGCATGTACATTGATATGTGCTTGTGTAAGGATATGAGAATGAGCATGGAAAAAACAAATTAATTATTTATTTATGAAAATAAATAAATAATAAAAAAATTAATTAAAAATATATAAATAAATACATACATACATAATAAATAAATAAATAGATAAATTAATTAATTAATAAATAAAGAATAAATAACAAAAAATAAAAAGTAAATAAAAATCAATAATAAATAACAAAGAAATAACAAATAAATAATATATAAATTATGAAAATAATTAAAAGTAAATTATTTATTTATTTATCTATTATGAAAATAAAAATATTAAAAAATTTAAAAAATTATAAGAATAAACAATAAAAAAATTTAGCAAAAGTATATATCGCCACCAAAAAACCGCCACTGAATTCTTCTGCGACTTTTTTAAAAAAATAGTCCTAATTGATTATTGAGAAATTATTTAGCGGTAGTTTTCCAAAACTGTCTTAGAATGATTTAGTGGTGGTTTACACAGCTGCTAAATGTAATTTTTTTGTACTGCCCGATTTCGATACTATTATCAAATGGTACCTTTCGAGTTGTGGGAGCTAAGGATTAAAATTGATGGTTTGATGAAGAAGGGATTTATCCGGCCTAGTGTGTCTCCATGCGGTGCACTTTTCTTATTCACAACGAATGCAGATAGTGGTCTTAGACTATGGATAGACTACCTGAGGTTGATTTAGGTAACAATCAAAAATCTTAACCCTCTCCCGAGAATAGATAATCTTGTTGACAAGATGAGAGGAGAAAATTGGTTTTATTATATCAATCTATAGTCTGGGTATAACCATTTTAGAGGGAATGAAGGTAACATCCCCAAGACTTCATTCAGGTTCAGGTATTGGAACTTTGAGTGTATGGTTATTTCATTCGGTGTTATGAATGCATAGGTCATGTTCATGGGAATTATAAACCCCATCTTTCATGAGTTCTTAGAATGGTTCATTGCTATAATAATCGATTTCATTTTGATCTACTCGACATCAGGGGATAAGAATAAAAAACATCTCATGATGGTACTAGTGGTCCTTCAACACCACTAGCTCTACATAATGTTATCCATATGCATCTTTTGGATAGATAAGGTCAACGTTCTGGGACATGTGGTGTATCAACAAGGTGTAGCAGTGGACAAGTCAAAGGCCAAGGCATTTGTTTCATAGGAAGCACTCTAGAATACGGAAGAGGTTCACATTTTTCTCAATTTGACTATCTATTACCCAATAATTATAACTTATTTTTATTGAGTTGCAGCACCATTGAGATCTCTAAAAAAAATGGACAAGGCCTTCATGTGCATTGGGCAGTGTCAGGAAACTTTAGATGCCAAAAAGAACAAGGTCTCCGTTGATATCTCTATCTGAAAAGGAAAAGTCCTTCTTGGTGTTTTGTGATTCTTCTCATCTAGGAATGGGATGTGTGATGATGCATTCACAAGGAGTGATCTTTAATGGGCCTTGTTAGTTTCATCCTCAGGAATGTAACTATAAAACCAATTATTTGGAGCTTGCAGCGGTTGTGATTCCGCTGAAGTCGTGGTGGAATTACCTCGTTGAGGGAGTTCTTTGTGGTCATCACATATTTCAAGATAATGAGGTATATCCTTTCCTAACGAGATATGATCTTTTGACAATGGAGGGGGATGAAGATTATCCAAGACTATAACATTTTTATATCTTGTACCTTGGGGAAGGGGAACATCATGGATGATTCCTTGAGAATAAAGTTGTTGAAGGATGTAGTTTTGGAATATGAAGATGTTTGGAAGGGTTTGGAAGAGTTTATTTGATTTTTAACTAGATGTGAGTATGGATGGTTGCAGAGGTTTTCTATTTCAGATGAAATTTCATTAATCTATAAGTAAATATGTGGAGGAGTCTCAATGGAGAGACTCAGAGGAGGTGGTGATGTGTGATCACATTGACTATGGTAATGTTTTGAAGGGATGATCGAATGATCGTCAAAATCAAATTTTTTCATGGGAATCTATTTTTTCTAATGCAAATGTGTGGGGGGTTCTCTGTGAGTTTTATATCTCCCATTTAGTGGTATTCCCAGGACTTTCAAAGATGTACCATGGCTTATGGGAGAAGTTTCGATGGCCAAGGATGAATTGGGAAATGGCAATGTCTGTGGAGAGATACTTAGTGTGCCAGTATGTGAAGGTTGAGAACTATGTTCTAGGTTGTTAATTACATCCCTTAGATAACTCTCAATGGATATTTGATGACATATTGATGGATTTTTTTAAAGGTCTATCTAGGGCTCATGGAGGTTGTGTCCTAATCTAGGTTGTTGGGTATCAGCTGACAAAATTGGTACTCTTCTTGGAAATAATGTAATAGGTTAAATTAGAAGCCTTGTTCATGTGGTATGTGGATGAGGTGGTGTAGATGCATGGAGTTTGGTGGTCCATTGTGTCGGGCTAGGATACATGCTTTACCTCATGAGTCTGTAAGGTATTATAACTAGATTTTGGCACTCATTTTAATTTTATCAAAACCTTCCACCTAGAGATAGGATGTTAGATAGAGAATACAGTCCAAACATTAGAGGACATGCTATGAGAAAATTTCTTAGAAATTGGTGGGTCTTGGGTGTGACAATTGACCTAAAATGAGTTCTCCTATAATAATAGATATAACTTTCCCATTGGTGTGGATCTTTTCTATGCTTGGAATGGGATATCATGTTGTTTACCATTGTGTTGGAAAGCGGTTCTGATGAATGTTCATGATGGATTTGAGGTAGTTCAATGCATGATAGAGAAGTTTCTCATAGTTTTTGAGAGGATGAGGGAATCACCTGATCAACAGAAATCATATTCTAATCGCCGGAGGAGGCCTTTGTTGTTCAAGTTTGGGGACCACTTGTTCTTAATGGTTTCCCCTTGACATGGGAAGACAATGTTTGGAAGCGGTATTATGCTTTCTCTGATGTTCATTAGACCCTTTAAGGTGTTGGGGAATGTTGAGAATGTGACATACTAGTTATCATTGTCTCCACATTTTGGGAGAATCCCTAGAGACTTTTATATATCCTAGTTTCGTCGGTATCTTCACAATGAGTCACATGTCATTGATAGGGGAGAGTTGGATATTGTGGATGAAGGGACATTCGTGGAATGACAAGTGGGGATCCCAGATCATTAAGAGAAGCTAATGTGTGGATAGACCATTCATTTGTTTAGTGTTTTGTGGAGGCATGGTGGCCTAGAGGAGTGTAATTATGAAAGGTATATGAGGATGTGTACCATGTACCTGAAGATGTTTAGAGTTTTTCTTGTGTGTTTTCATTGTAATTTAATTTCTAATCCTTGTTTTTTGAATATTGGTAGCTTCCTTGTTTCATAATGTGTAATAATGTCCTGACATGTTGAAAGGGGGGACCTGATTCCAAATCGATATGTGATTAGGCCCATGCGTGTGAGCCAGTGCCGCCTAGAGAAAATAGGTTCTCAACATGGAGGAAAGAATTCACTAATTCATGTGTCTAGAGAGTATGGTTTTGGTGATCATTTGTTGCGTCTTCATGTCAGTTGGGGGTAGTATATGTCGGCGAAGGTGTTTATGGATGATGAAGTTTCACACCACCTTTCAAACAAAACATTGTGGTTTATCAATGAGTTTTGAGGATGGTAGTAATGCTTTAGTAAAAATTGTGAGACATATCAAAAAGGCGGTCATATCGACTCCCTTTTTATCGTGGTTTGTTTTTAAATTCTCAAGGGATAGAATTGTTTGAGAGGTATCTGATGTAATGGCCGGGATCCATCAGGTCCATTATATTTTTAAAATCTAGTGATTGGGGTCTTATAGGATGTAACGATAGCCCATTTAAAGAGTATTCCAAGAATCCTTTTTTTCAGTTGGTAGTTCATGCATAAGTAGGTCGGGCATTGATGAGTTATCGTTAGTAGATCACGTTAGTGAACCCAATCAGTAGGTCCCATGGGTGAGTCATGTTGGTTAGTCGCGCCACTGAATTTCTATCGGAAGGTCACATCATTATGTGGCTTCATTATGTAACATTAGTGAGTTGTTTAATAGATTCATGTTGGTTACTCACATTGGTGATTCAACCATCAGTAACTCACATTAATGACTCATCAATCAGCGACTTGTATTGGTGACTCATCTATCGGTGACTAATTTTCAGTTTTTCCTTATTTTTCTAATTTTTCCCCTCTTATGTCTTATTTGATGTTAAATGAATTACATATCATATTTAAGAGTTTTTAAAGTCATTTAAAATTTTATTAATTATATCGTAAATTAATAAGGTTCATGGGAACATCAAAATAGGCATACTGCATAATCTTGATCGTGAACTAACTTTTTTGTACTGCGAAACTGTCTCCCTTCTGTTGATATAGTTTTTTGAATTTTCTAATGCTAAGATCATATATTTTTTAATCCCCATTGTGTGACTAAAAACTTTCTTCCGCGATGTGTCTCATCTATGCTATTGACATGGGTTGAGTTTTTTCATTGTGTTTTTCCTACTTCATGCATGTCCTCTTGTTTTTGAGTAAGGAGGAGTTGGTGATCATTAATTCATTGAGGTGTGGGATCCTTCATCTCACATTAATTCTATATCATGTTGGGTGGAAATAACGATGGTGTCTTAACAATAATGTTGGATATGTTTTAAATGAAGTAATAAATTTTTGGTGGGGAAGATGATTATGTTTTTTGTTTATCAGTTATCTTGGATCCATTCTGTAAATTGTTTTTGTCAATATGACATCAAAAAATAATGGTCATTGGTGGTCTTGGTTTGCGCACTAGACTAATGAATACATGTTCTTAATCTTCTCTTGAATGGATATTAATGTGAAAACATGATTAATCTTTTATATTAGTTTAATGGAATGGATTATACTTGATCAAACTAGTTCTATGATAACACATATTTTATCAAAGTGGAATTGTAGAACGAGTTAGTTAAATTTGAATACACCTAGCCTTTTTTTGTGTTGATGTGTGATATGGGTGGATCTACTATATCATTTTCCGTGTACAATTTGTGTAGTTCTTCTATTGAGATCCTCGCAGTGTGTCGAGATGGTTTTTGGGTGAAATGGTATCTCAGGTTGAGATATTAATTGATTTTGGAATAGATGGGTGGGGGTTGGGTTGTGGGGTAGTAGATTCAGGTTTTTCTATGTTTATTATACTGGTTGTGGTGTTATTATATAGTGGGGATACAATTTTTGATGGTGATGATGTGTAATGTGGGGTTTGGCAGTAAGTTAGGGGTTTTCTTATTGAGAAAATTAATAGGGTGGTATGAATCAGAATAATGATATTGTAAATGGATTGCTTGGGTACTAAGTGGGGAGGAAGTGTGAAATGGGGTGTTTTATCATAGTTTTATTCCTCTTATAGGCTTGGAATTGGGGATGTTTCTGTGTTGTGGTTGTTAGTTTTCTTGGTAGGGATGGAATAAATGGTAAATTCTTAATGAAGTCAAAATTATTTGGTGTTAAGAGGCATTATATTATCAAATTCAGAAGATATTGTCGTTCATTTTGATACATTCATTTGAAGGTATTAGAAATGGTATTAGTGTTATAGGGTGGTTTTTTACTTTAGAAATCATAGGATATGCTATTTTTTTGGTATCTATGTATATTCTTTTACATTCTTGTTAATCTATTTGCAACCCCACCCTATTTGAGCACTATGTGTGGAACACCCCCATTTTTATGGGGGAGGGTTTCATTCCCCAAAATCTCAGTGGTAGGATGGATGTTAGGCCACCTACTCTTCTATGTTCCCTCTTCCAGGTGGTGATAAACCATGAATCTTCACCATAGTTGTTTCTATGAGGCCTAGGAAAGTGCAGGAGAGTCGTTCTTCCCATGTTCCTTTTGGATGAGATGTGTTGTGGTTCCCATGTGTCTATGGGATGCGGTGTGGTTTTTATCTCATGTGTTTATGGCTGGGATAAAATTTAGTTACAAGGCACAGGTGTGTGCGTGTAGGATTTGATGTGGTATGTGGCCCAGGTGTGTGTGGGAAGACTGTGAAGTGGTACTCTCAAAATAGGTTAGAGCACAGATACATTTTCCATTAGGGTGTAAGAGAATCTAATCCATGGTAAAGTTGTGTGGGGTACCATATCATTGATGTGCTTACTATATTACATTAATTGAATTATTTTATTTAGTGATGGTTCCATTGGTGATGTTGGGACACTAGTATACCTTGTTAGGTGCTTTTGGTTTTTTTGTCTCTCATGAGGGAATTATTATGACTCTCCACTTGGGCATGAGGGATTTTGGTTTTCCATTCTCAGTATAATTTTATTCTCAACCAATGTATATAAAATCTATTTTCGGGTTTCAAGGAAAACTATAGGGACCATGTTTTTAATTACCAGCTTGGATTTTGGGAAGGTTATCATGTTTCTTCTTAGATTTAATCATTTGGTATTTACTTTGGAGACTCTATTCAGTTAATTTTGGAAACATGGATGTTGGATGGTTTTTGTTTTCTTTCATATATACATGTCAAGACGTTATATTGTTTACTATGAAAAGGGTAATTCCTCCCATTTGGGGATATTTATATACCCTTTATCATGCTCTACACCTCAGGGCCTATGAGTGGTAGGAATCAGGGGGGCATTATCACTCATTATCAATTGCGAGCTCAGGAGGGGCATGTTTGGAGGGAGGGGTCATAACTTCTCCAATGAACTATGGACTTATCATCCAATTATTATCAAAATAAACACCAATTTTCTCTAGGGAAACTTTTATAAATACATGATATCCTTCCTCAAAATAATGATCTTTCATCTAGTTATCTATATAATTTTTTTTCCTATTCTAAACTGTGAAGTGATAATGAATATTGAAATATTAATCCTTTATATGATCTGTCCATATTCATTTTCCAAACTTCAACTTTTTATAAGTGAATATATTCATTAGTCTTTTATGATTAGTATATATTTTTTAGTTCACTCCATAAAAATGAAGTAACCAAATTGGTTATAAAAAAATATATTTTATTTCAAAATCATGTTTTGTGTAATTTCATTCATGAGTTATCATATTATGGGATGCTTAAGAAATTACAATGTCATTATTCATCTGGACACAACCTAGTTTTTTGAATGAAGAATCATTACAGTTGAGAAAATCACAATTTTGGGAATAAAAGGATACAATTAGAGAATCGACCAGTCTGATTTTGAGTTCATAAAAAATCAAAACATTCTTCTGTCCTGTTAAACCTAACTCTCATTCATGTTAAACTAGATAGTGTGATATATTAATGAGAAATGTTTTCCAGAAATCATCGGTAATAACACACTTATCCAAGAAAATTTCACATCACTTTTCCTTTGGGAGGTATTGTCGACTCATTATAAAATTTTATATTGGATTTTCTAATAGTTATTCCATCATTTGAAATTTTATGATTTGGGAATGAAATATTTTGTAACCAAAATTCACTCTTAATCAAATTTCCCTATAGTTTATTTTCTTTTATGTTATCCAAAACAATTATTATGTTCCTTTCATGTTCCTTGTGGATTTCAGAATTTACTAAAATTGCATCTATAAAAAAACAATAAACTAATCCAAATACTTCTTGAAGACTCTATTAATAAAATTATTTAATATAACTAGTTCATTAGATATCCCAAATTTAATAACTAAACACTCATAATGCCTGTATCTTATTTCAAATATTTTCTTCAAAATCTTATCCTCCATCACCTTCTGTTGATAGTACCCAAACCTATGATCAATCATTGAAAACACTGACCTCCTTAGATTCGATCCAAAAAATAATAAATATGTGGTATAGGATGTATATTTTTAATAGTGATGTTATTAAATAATCTATAATCAATGAAAATTCTAAAAGAAACATCGTTCATTTTCCTAAATAAAATAGGTGAACCCCACGGTAATGTGCTAGATCAAATTGTAACCTTTTCAAAGATTTTATTCAACTAGATTTTAAATTCCATATGTTCTACTTTTTCCATATTTTAAGATGGTTTAGAAATAAGCATTGAATTAGACAATTAATCAATTTTAAATTAATTTTCTAAATAAATAACAAAACCAAAAATATCATCCAGAAAAATATCGATAAATTCATTTACAACCATGATGTCACTAATCAGAACTATTAATTTCTTTTCAAAAACATGATCAATTTTAGTTTCTCACCTTCATAGTTTGTTATCAATTGTATAAAATCCTCTTTTAAAACATTCGTGGGTTTAAAATATATTTTATAATGATAAACTGAAATTCAATCCATATCCAAAATCAGATCAAACTCCTCAATGGCCATTTTGACATGATTTTATAAAAATACCACCCAAATAATGATAATATGAAGATTGATATAAATAATGGTTGCTCTAATACACCCACCAAATGCTTTTACATAAATTTATAGTTTGGTTTCATGAGGTTATATTCCCAATATTTTAGTAAATTTCTAAAAAATGAAATAATTTGAAATCTAGAGTCAAACAGAGTATTGGTATAATTCAAATAAACCAGTAATATAAATTTCACCACCTTATTTTACTTTCCAACATCAACCACAGTACTATAAAATGTTTTTTCCACACCCTCTTTTTAGATATTGATGGTGTCCACCCTAAGTAAACAACTTTTGACACACATTGGAATAATGTCCTAACTGATTGCAATAAAAAAATCTCACTATTGGTTTGTCATTGCTTCCTAGATCATCATCCATAAATTCACAAGCCATATGACTCAATATATAACATTATAATAACTTTCCATACATAGAAATAAATTATCCATGATTCTTTTGAATACATTTCTCACAAGATGGGGATTTTTTTATTTACTATAAACTTCAGTGACGAATTATTTCACATTACCTTGTAACTAGTCCTCTTCTTATTCCATGTTTTCAGGGGACACATGATCATCATAAAACTCCATTTCAACCTTCATAGGTCTTTGAAAAAGTTCCACAAAACTCTATAAATCATTATATTTCAATGCCCTTTGATATCGTTTCATGAATCCTGAGGAAAAATTATTTATCTTATGATAAATAATATAGATAACACTTGGGATGTTCCTCTCTAATTGAGTGAATTTTTATTGATATAAAGAAACATAATCTTCCCCCTTTTTAATCCATTAAATGTTTACCATACTATTTTAAATATCCTTAGGAAACTAATTCTCAAGGAAAATATTTTTAAATCCATCCCATTCCGTGGAACCAATATACTTATATTCCCTTATATTCATAATCATGAACCAATACTGATTTGACTCACCTTCAAAGTGATAAATTGGATGTATTTCCTTATGGGGATCCAAAAAACTTAAGAAATCAAATATATTTTATAGTGACATAATCGATCATTTATTGAGCATGGGGTTAGATGATCATTTGAATGTTGGGAAATATTTCACATAAAAATATCCACTACCATCATTTTCCTCCCTGGTAGATCTCATAACTCTATTTCATGGGCACCGCCATAGTTTATATCATGCATAAATTGATCAATCACAGTAAAAAATACTCATTCTAAATTTGAACCATCACCGGATACTAATTCCGAAGGATATTTTCCTCTCAGTTAATTCCCACTATATTTTTATTATTTCCTCTCAGGAAAACCATTCTGAACAAATATAAATTGAATGAGACAACATTAAAATATTCAAATGATATGTCAATTTACATTAACTTAAAAGTGAAATATTTTAATGGGATGCTACTAATAATAGACTAGAATTGACATTTATCTAAACCACTGGAATGATAAAAACAATAAGACCCCAACATTAAAAATTACTTAATATGGAGTTCTATTCAATAAATTACATTCTTTCACATTAAGGATATTTTTAGGTTTAGATTTTTGGATAATTTTTTCATAAATCAAAAATAAAAAACCAAGAAATACGATATTGACATGTTCAAATATTTTCCATTTTTTCCATAATAAAATGATTTTAAAATAAATCTAGATCACTAATATGAAAACTATTCATGAAATATAACATGAATTCATCCAATTCCCTACCCATCCATAATTATAATGAAAAACATAAAAAAATTAGATGACCAAAAAGAGCTCAGTAAGGTATATAAAAATAATTAATTCTTTCGTACAATGATAATCATTAAAACCCATGAAAATATTATCACAATGTAATAATTGTCACCGTTAAGAAGTAATAAATAATTTCCTTTTAAAATAATAAAATTTATTTCACTTTTTATAATCACAACATTACCATAAAAACAATATAAATAATATAATATAGATAAATTTATCTTGATACATTATAATACATTTTAATATTAGAAATAGAATAACATGTGAATGATATAAATAAATGATAATCATACAAATGGAATAGCCCTACAGCTGACATGCATACCCAATTAATTGGGGGTAATCAGGGACCCACCCATCATTGGTTTATTGTGTAGCCACTAATCATTAGTTTATAACAAAATCACCCATAAAATGTTTGTATACCATTATGTATTCATAACCCATAAAATATTTCAATTTTAAACATGTGACTTGTAGAATTTAGATACAAAATCACAAGAAAACATTTCATGATATTGATATAATCAATCCATTTCCAAAACACATTTTCAATAAAAAAATAACTATAAAAGGGAAAGATGAGTTTCATTTTTCTTTAAAAAATGAAGGGTTATAGAGTAACCCAAATATCAGAATAGGCATATAGTTTTTTTTACGATCATTTTAAAAACTTATAATAAATATGAAAAATAAATACAAGAATATTTACATAGAGAAATGTTGTTGAAATTATATAATTGAAAAGTCAAAGTGTCCCATAATTCACTTAAAATTTAAATAACAAGCCCTATAAAAGAATAAAATTTCTCGAAAACATTAAATAACATGATTTTAAGTAAATTAATGACAGGATAATTCAAAATTGTATTTATATTTACCTTATAAAAATTTGTTTGGTGTATAACAACAAAATATGCCTCAATAATAGGATATTAAGATGAAATCCCACACTGTGAGTCTGGCTTTCCTCATGTGTATTTACCTTCCTGAATAATTAACATATGTTAATTATTAACTTTTTTATAACTATTTTTATGATTTCTATTAATTTTACTTCTCTTAATACATTTTTTATAAACTAAACAAACAATTAATTCTAATTTATTTGTTTTTACCACATTCATCTTATGTATCAAAATGACATTGGTAGATAAATTGTTGTCAAAGGTTCCATTATAAAAACTTATCCTTAATAACAATAATTACATAATTATGTTATGTTAAAGAAATATATAATTTTATAACCAATCGTGAATGAGGGTTATGAAAAATGTAATAATTTTTCTATCTTGATTATGGTAGGTCATTCTTACACATAAGTAACATTCTCATTTTTCAATGATAATTTTGAGAAGAAGGTAATTAACATTTATCATTCCTTAATAATCATTAAAACATTAAGAAAATCGTATTTAATCAATATACTCACATATATATATATATTTAATTCTTCTGATGTAAAATAAATCACATCACGTTGAGGTGGGGGTAGTCCCCACATCCATGAATGAAATTAACAGTTAATTAGTCTGTGAAAATGGAAATAATAAAAATTGTATATTATATTTTGATAAAGGTATTTATTTTTTGAATATAATATATATTTTATTTTTGTCACGCATTTTTTCTAAACCTATCCGTAATAAATTCAATGTAATGTGTGAATGTATCACATCTATTCGTAAAGATGTAGTCCAGAGGTCCACAAATGATGTCATCATAATCCCACATAATAAAAAGAATAATGTTTTGTGTATATAACAATTCAAGAAATATTATAGAATAATATAGATAATATATATATCATATAAATATAGCGTGTCTATTGTAATGCCTATCTGTGAGAGTTGATAATGGAAAAATGAATGACATCATTACAAATGGTGGTTGTCCATCATACACACCAACGGTAATTTTGTTACCCATTTGAGGGATGTGTGTGTAGGTGTAGGTATAACCATAAAAATAAAAACATATTATTGTATTTATTATACTTATATTATTATTTAATCATATAATAATAATATTTAAATGGTTGTATAATGAAATAAAACATAATTTCCTGTTAAATAATTTTTCCACTTTTTAGGTAACTACTTTGGGTTTGCCAAAAGGGCTTCGTTGGTTGTATTTTTTCCCAAAGTTATGAATCTAGGATGAGGTTATGTATTTTTTGAACTTATTTTTAGAAAGGGATTTACATGTGAGAATAAATGGAGTAGTTTTAGCTCATTTTTATAGTGGATGAAGAGTGGAATTCTTGTAAATATAAAAAGGTAAACAATATTAATAGGTCATCCTTATATAATTTCCATCCAAAAATGTTCCAAATATCATAATATAAAGAATATGGTTGAATAATGTCCAAAAATTGGTTTTTTATAGGGATCTAGGTAATTTTTACTTTTATAATTAATGTTTAACCACTACATAAACAAATTTTTACATTAATTGATATAATTAATTTTAATTAATACAACTAATATTTTTAGACATAATATATATTGAAATTATTATTTTCAATTAATTATGATTATTACAAATATGGAATTCATTTTAAAAAATTCAAATCACAAATGTGATATAAATTGATTAAAATTTAATCTCACAGACATTATGATAAAGTGGGTTTTAAAATTGAAAATTTTCAAAAGATTGCTATGTTTTATAGCAAACAAAATATAAAATTGATTATAAATACCCAAATTGGATTAAATTATATAAAATTTATATAATTATAATATAAAAATAATTAAAAAAATATTTTCACAATAAATTATTTAGATGTAAAATATGTCTTGAATTTAAATTATGTATTTTTTACTAATTATTACCATAAAAACTTATAAGAAAAATATAAAAAAATTACCCAATGTTAATTTAAATATTCATATTTCCCATATAAAGATTAATTTCCCAAAATTAAATTATAAAAGTTTAAAAATTTTGTTTTAAAACATGTCATATATAAAAAGGGTATATAATTGCTTTTTTTGTAAAATGGATCTTTTAATCAGAAAACGTTATTTATTATTATCATATGCCAATAAAATATTTTACATGAATGTAAAAAAATTATAAAAATGTATAAAAATAATATATTTTTTCCATTTCATTATGTATATTAAAACAACTATTAAATAATTTCCTTATTACAAAATAATATTATTAGTATATTATTAAATGTTATTACTCATTCATTTTTGAAAAGTGATATTTAGAAGAAACTAAATGTTTTGTGTAATATATGATATTATTAATAGGCTTAATTTTACTAAACAATTACTATTAAATCAATAAGTATTAATAAATATGAGAAATACTTATTTAATCACAACCTAGGTTGTTACACATACCGGGTTGGGTTTCTTATTTGATCAGCTCATGTTGTCTTGTTTCATTTATTTTTTTAAATTAATAATATAATGGGTGACAATAATATAATTGTCCAATAGTTAATTTTTTTTTCTTTCACACTAAGTAGGTACACACAGATGTTATTAGGTATCGAGATAAATATATATTAATATATCCATTTATGGATTGTGTAGTGATTCGTACTCTCTACTGTTGAAGATTAATATATGATATGATTAAGATGAATCCCTACCAAAATAAATGTTTATTGATAAAAATATTTTATAAAACACATTACTCTATGGAATATAAATATTTAACCACTAATTGCTATGATATAATTCTTAAAGTGGTCTACGTCTGGTAGAAGAAATGTTTTCATAACACATTATTAAATTAATGAAAAATATAAAACACACATAATAAAATATTCAATTTTAGATAAATAGTAACATAATAAACAAACATAACATTGAGATAAAAACAACAAAAAAATACATGATTAAAATAATAATATTCTTAGACTCGTATAAATTTTATGAAGTGTCCTTATATAAGAAAAGTTAATTTATTTTAACAATATCTTATATAGTGAAAAATAGTTGAAATAGTTCTAACATATAATCTAGATTCCTACATAATGAATATAATAATTCACTAATAGTATTATTATGTATTTTTTGGGTCATTAAATTCATTTTGTTTTCATCGATGGTTATTAGAATTGATTTTTGGATTTTAAAAAATTTTTTAAAATATTTTCAATGTGTTGAGAAGCATATAACATTGATGGTGATGTCTATATTTTGTTTCTATATTGAGGATAAAAATGGATTAATGTTTAAATTTTATGAATTAAACGATGCATAACCTGCACATCTGGATCCGATGTTGATGAAATAAACATTATAAATGTGGGGAAATTTTTCCATCAAAACATACAACATCAAAAAGTAAATAATAGACCTCATACAAATAGTATGACCTTTTAGTTTTGTATTATTATATAATTAGAAAGAATAATAATAATAATATTGTGTTCATAACTAGCTATTTATAAAATAAACACATTATTTCACATAATTCCAAGATTTTTTTATTTCACAATATGCCATTGACATCATCAAGGTTAAATACTGATAGAAAAAACACATTCAAAATTATTACTCATGAACTATGGAAAGAAAAATATGAAAAGTGTGAGATCATATTTTAGTAAAGATAAAATTTTTACATAAATAAGCATCATCATAAAATATTGGGTTATAAGAACATGGCCATATCACATAGAGATCATACACTGCATATCAAGGATCACATACATGGGTTATGGAAGAAATATTGGCAGTTCATAAGAAATAAATCATGAGGAAATTAATAGAATAATCCATGGAATCATAATACAGTAATAAAATATTATATTTTCGACAGGAATATAAGCATTTAATATCATGACAAATATGTCAAGTCTAGTTTCCCAAAAATATTAGGGAAGTTCATGGAGGATGAACCAAATATCTGGGTTTATAGACCATCCCTAGTTGTAATCTTATACTAATAAGGGATTGTATTTTCCCTTATTACCATATTGGATCATCCCTATTGGCTTTTTTCCTTTCATTTATCATAAGATATAAATCCTTACATAATGCATTGGAGGGAGATATATATCCCACCAATTACATAATGAAAACCATGCATTTATGTTCCACCAGAACATAAATCTTTCAACAGAATCATAAATTATCCATATATATATAATAAGGGTAGTATCTATGAATCATATCCCTAGTAAAGAAAATGTAACATAAAATAATGTAATATTAGAAGGAAAATTAATTTTAAAGATCATTTGAAATAATTATTCATAAAAATAAACATTCCATTTAAAAAATTTACATTTAATTCATAAAATATTTAGAAAACCATTTTCATTGAAAATTAACTTGAAAACACTTAAAGGAAACATTGAAAACTATTTTAAACGTCTTTGATATTCTTTTTCGTTGAAATAATCATAAAATGTCATTTAAAATAAGTAAAACATTTTTATAAAACATTGGCTCATAGTAACCTAGATTTTTGAATGAAGTGATAATAACATTACATAAAACATTTAATATTATGAAAATAATGATATTCATGATAAAACATGTCAAATATGATTATATAAACCTTGTAAAATAATGAATGTGTATAACATAACATGTGTCTAAATTAGAAAAATTAAGGAAAAACATACCTTACCGATTTGGTAACTTTTGAACCTTCAAACCCCATGAATGATAGATTATCAAATTGATATGTAAATAAACATATATTTAATAATAATGATCATATAATTCATTCATGTTATTTATATACACTCAAAAATATACATGTTGAGACTATAGCACACGCCTCCCATAAATAAATGTGAGACTAGAAATCCCCTTACAATTATCATATCATTTAAGTGAGCATTAATAAAATGAATCTATTTTAATTATTAAATGTAAATACACATAAAATATGTGTAAATAAAAATTTAAATAATAAAAATTCATTTTACAAAAAATTTTAGAAGGACATATCAATGAAATATTACTTTAATCCAATTAATATGAATTTTTCTTTGAATTCCCTTACTACTTGAGCACCTTTTGAATCAAGATATCCATGAAGAATAAACATAAATTAAAATATTTAATATATATAAAAATTATGTTCATTAATTATATAACATTTCATAAGTCAGTATATACACCGTAAAATAAGAATATGTGTTGAATATATCACATATCTCACAGAAATAAAAGTTACATGTGAAAACCTTTTCATTATGTCTGGAATATCATCAGACAAAACCATACATATTATATTATAATTGATTGATTATTATAAATAAAAAATCCATATTATTATATATCAATTCATAAATTATATTTGTAAGAATTTATATAAACTATTTATCAACAATTCTTTGTTAAAGATACTTTTCATGTAATTTCCCCTTTCTTTTTCATATATGTTTTGATTTGTTATATTTAATGTCATATTACATATATCATGATGTTAATAATATAAAACATGATATAAATATAATATATATTTATTATCTATTTATTTAAAATAACCTATAAATTAATGAAATATTAAATGGAATACAACGTTCATAAACAATGTATGTCATACGTAATCATGAACATTGTTTTAATTTTGAGATGGATGGTATCAGATAAAAAGAAATAATAATACATATTTTTTAGTATAATTATTATATATATATATATATATTCATTAAACACATCCGAATACCTATCCATTAAATATGGTTATGGAAAATGGATTGTATCACTACGTGGAGACAATAATACGTATGTATGTATGTGAGATATATTCACTACTTGTATGATGGGAAAGAAGATGTATTATGCACATTCCAAAATGATAATAAAATTTTATATTATTAATGATAATTAATTTATTATTTTTTTTATCATAATCATAGATTTAGATGATGTAAGTATGAGTAGAAAATTTATGTGACATGTTTGAGAAATTTGACACTTCTTCAAAACACCTCATTCGAATCTCATCTAAAGCTATCTAGGATTGATATTTTGAAAATTCAATAACCTCTATAATGTTTATAGGAAACTATAGTAGATAATTTGGATGATTATTATAAATATATAAAGCTTAATGTGATGTTAATTTTTTAGGGAGGATGTTCCATTTATAATTAAGGTGTGGATGACTTTTAGAAATTCTCAAAATATTAAAAAAAAATTCAATATCAATCCAAATTATCACATAAAATTCGAGAATTAGAACAATTATATAATAGGTTTATAAAAACATCAACCAATATATTTTATAGATTTTTTTTCATTTTAATCCATATCATTTTAATAAACCCTCAGTTAACTTATTTTAATTTTAAAAAAAGTAACAAATTGTTTAAATTTTAAAACTCTATATTTTTTATTTATCTGGTGTAAATTTCCCACAAGAAATCCATTAATAATTTTTTTACTTATCATAATAACATTCTAGTTATTTTAAATATTTATGCGATTTTTTAATAATTTAATAAAACATTATTTTTATTAAATATCATTATTGTCAATTTTGAGGAATTCATTACATTGAAATTAATAAAATGTAAAATGTAATATTAAATAAAACCAAAAAATATAATAGACATATAATGTATCATATTAACCAATAATATTTTTGGGTAACCTTATTTAATAAAATTTATATTTATTTTAATATTGTTTATACAAAATATTTTATTTTTCCATTTATTGAATAATTATTATACTATCAATGTGTAAATATTTAAAAATTACATATAAATTATCATTAAGTATATAAATATTTTTTTTAAATAATAATTATATTAGAGAATATTTTTTTTGACCTCATATTATATAAACATTACTAATTAAAAAAGTAGAGTCTGATGTGTTTAATTCTTTATAAAATTAAATATTATAAAGCTCATAATCATATTGAACTGGCTCAAAATGTTCATTATTTAGACCACTAGATGATTAATGTCTATATATATGCTATCAGTAATATTTAGTCATGTTTTTTTCATTTTAAATGTTCTTATCATTTTAATTATAATAATTTTATTGATTTATCATCTACTTGCACAAGCACTCCATCAATGTTTCATAATAATTAAAGGTAATTATATAACATATTAAATATTAAAAATAAATTTGTATAAAAAGTAAATAATCTGAACTCAATATATTCTTTTATATTCATTCATATCCTATTTTTGACCCTATTGGGACATACAAGTGATTTTTAAGAGAAATAAAGTGACATTTTTGGACTTTCAATTATTTAAATACTATATAAATAATTTTCATGGAAAAGTTTCCATAAAAACAATTTATATCCTTAGATATTAAGGTTATAATTATATCCATCAAATAAATTTGGGTTAAATGTCAGGTTGGTTATTTTATCCTTATAATTCTATTTTTACTCTAAATTATGCAATTTACGATTTACCATGGTAACAAAATATATCAACCTTACTATTCATATAAATGAAAAATAAAAGAGTACAACTTATGAAATTTTCACCTTCTTAATCCAAATATGGAATCAATTTTTCAAAATTTTAATCCTAAAGTTATTAAAATTTAATTGAAAATAAAATTGTAAAAACCCAACAAAATATAATTATTCATAAAAATGCTAATTTCTAATTTTAAATGTTTTATAGGAAATTAATGTATAAAATACTATTAAGAGACCATTATTTTACTATTTTTTAAATAAATTAGCTAATTAGATTTGAAATTCTTTTAAAAAATAATATCAATCCTAAATACATTAAATAAAATATCGTGTTCAATAAAAATTGAATTTTTAACAATTATTTGAAAAAAATAACTATTCCAAAAATTTATCAAATTTTAATTTTAGAAATTTTTATGTAATTAATATAAAAATTAAGTTATTTTTTTCAAATAAAATTCTTAAAATTTCATGAAATTTATAATATTATTGGTACAAAAAATTCAATAAAAATAATTTTTTGAAGAAAATATGTTTATAGAATAAAATCACTTTACTAAAAATATATTAATTGTTTAAAGAGTATTAATATATTTAAATTTTGTATTAGAAATATATATATATATTGCATAATTCTATTCATTCCTACCAATTTAACTAATAGTATATAACTGTCACATATAGATAGAAATATTTATATATTTATTTAAGCTCAATATTGTGTATCTTGTACACCATCATACATAGACTTTATTTTTTAAAATTATGAAATATTAAATTATCTCAGCTCTACTAAAATGAACCCTCTAAATATAAAATTTTTCACTATAATGAATGATATTGCATTACAAAATAACTTTTGGGAAATCCCGCATTGAAAATAGGGTCAATAAAAAATTTCTTTCAAAAGTGAATGTATACTATAAAGGTCACTTGAGATAACACATACTAGTATTCCATGTAAGAAAAAAAGGAAAATTGGAGAGAAAACTAACTCTCACATTTTGATTTAGAGTAATAGGAAACATGGTCCTTATAAATTAAACCATCTCAAAACATTAAATCAGTTATGGGTTAATAGGTCGTTGATTTCTTAGTAAGAAATGACAACAGATTATTTTTTTATTTAATTTTTTTATTTAAATATAGTGTTTAGGGTGTTAAGGAATTCATTTACGTTCTATTATAACAATATATGGAAATATTCATACTTTAAAATTAGAGTTCAATCAATTAATCTATTTTCACCACCAACTCTTCTTTTTCTCCAAACGAAGAGTATTTGAGATGTATTTTTCACTCGCGAAGCACAATAATTAACTTATAATGAATCAAATTATGCAAAAAATATAAACGAGATGATTATCATATCTTGAATAATTAACTATAACAAAAAACTGATAGTAAATGTTTATGTAATTCATTAAAAATAATAAACTATAAAATGAAAAACAACTATTTTAATCTCCAAAATTCAAAATTAATACTAAAATTTAATCATATACCATTCTAAAAATAACAAACAATAAACTTCCAAAAGAATATTCTAAAATTAGATTTAAAACCAAAAACCCTATGTATTATATCACATAACATTAAATGAGAAATTTTAACATTCATCTCCAAATAAAATTAGTTTCTCTAATGTCTCATACAAAAATTTAATTTCCCAAATAATCATCAAGATATACTATAAATTTTAGTAGGTAACCAAAATCATCATAAATCTATAATAAAACCACATATTCTTCTAAAATATAATTCATACATTGTTCATAAAATTAAATCCCATAGATTTCATTTTACATTAACCATTAATGGTTCCCAAAATATTGGATGTCGTTCGAAATAACTTAAACTATTTAACACGAAATAAATTTGTATTCCCATGTCTATCTATATGATAAAAATAATATTCCAAAAATTTGACTCAAATATATCTATTAAATATTTTAACAAATAAGGAAAATGAAATTATAACCAGGATATCACATAGGATAGGGGTAGAATATACACCCATGTCACCATTCGGTTGTGGTTTCAATCAACACAGCCTTATCAAATGTGATGGTGTCACCAAAAAAATCTGGCCACCATCAAAATCGGAACCAAACCCTCCCCATGAAAGGCCTGAACTGTGTTTCCTATCCCCACATGTTTGATAAAGTCCCCAGGTATCATATATTTTGGGTTTTGAATTATTTACTGGAATATGGAAGCGTAAAACATCAAAACCAATCGATAACAAGAATCTGAAAAATTCATACAAAATGAGTTTTATAAAATATCCATAACGAATAAAATATTTTCAAAAATAATACAAGTGGTCCAAATACACATAACAATAACATAAAAATAGCCCCCAATGACTCCACGCAACAGGGGTTCATCACCCACAATCCATCTCTACAACGTCGCCCCATGGATGGGAACTAACACCCCGATCCGCCATCACGCATTGAATTTCCTTTTACCTGTGTCAAACATGACCACGTATACATACCCCCAATGATTTTATGTAGTGTGTTATTCTAATCCCAATATTATTCCAAAACTATATTCCATATAGTAAACAATACAAGATATAAATCATGTTATTATTTACGTACAAGAGGTAGTGGGAATAATTTTTAATGAATGAAACATTTAAATGTCAATTTTTTTCAAAGGAAACATTCCATTAATGAGAAAATTTAAATAAAACATGTAAGATACTGAATTTTCTATAAAAACCCACTATATTCCCATTGTATATACACATGAGTCAATGAGCACCAATCTTGGGAACACTCCTAGGCACTAGGTAGTCTCGGGCCCCATGTACCTCGTACATCAGTGTAATGTAACGATAATGAAAATAGTTTCTGGTGCACGATCCACTATTAAGGAACATACTAATAACCTAGTGGTTCCCAATCATTATCAATATTGGTTTTTAGTGTTGTCTTTATCCATTGTGCTAAGTGAATCGTAGACAAAACCCATTCGAATCACTATCATACTAGTACATATCTACCCCTAGGTACATGGGCTTCCCCCTTTGTGCTCAAACCATTATATCATGATAAAAAATCAATTATCCCATAAACACATCATTTATGGTCATAATAAACTAAAAACAATAGCTACACATTCTTTTCACCACTTACACCACTCAATTAAACCTTTAGAATTTTAGTAAAACAACTTCAAAAAATCCAGAAAAGAATTACATGCAAAATACCTTTAAAACCCAACTTTGAATAACATGTGAATACACATATTCACCAAAACAGAGGTTACAGCACCTGAAACAATTCTATAAACCCATTATATGTGTTATAAAACAACCCCATTTGACATAACATAAAATTGGAATGTAAAATTTGTAACTAAAAGTCATTTTCATAACCAAAAATACAAAAAATTGATTTCACTGCAAGGATAATGGATGATAAGTGTGATAAAAATTGAAATTCCGCAATGATAACTCATCCATTATTAATGACACATGGAATCACCTACCATAATAATGAAAATCCTTGAATATTTTTGCGAAAATCCATGCACAACAAAACCGCAACACAAGAGACTTAGATCCAGCCAAAAACCAAAATAATATACCAAGTGATCTATGATCAAACCCTAGGAACTAAACCCTAGATTCTGTACATAAGGAACATCAATAATTAATACATAAAACCCTAAAAATTTGAAAGAATAAGGAAAGAGGCCCACTTACTTGAGGGATCTAGAAGAAATAAGCCCAAAATACACTGGTAGCCGAATATGAAGACAACATAAAATTATATTGAGGTTCAAATAAGGAATATAAGGTAAATTGAAAACAAAAATAGGGGTAAAATAGTTAAAATTGAGGTACTTATAAAGGAAATAAATTACCTTTTTAAATCTGGAATAATTGAGAATGGTTGTGAATATTTGACCTAATCTGTGATGAAAATGATATCCAAAAAATGAGACACGAATATGGGGGGTGCGCCTTGGTCTGTTGGATTCTAGTGAAAGGTATAATTAAATAAAAATCATAAAATTTTAATAAGATATCAAATAAAAAATTTGTTTTCTAAAAGGAAATGGTCTTTCGGACAGGCCCAATTCCTAATACAAAAACCCAACTCCACCATTATTATGGATTCTTAAAGGGTAAAAATTGATACGGTGGTGTTAAAAGGTTAGGGAAGGCCATGTTGTAAGTTGAATGGTTTGAAATTGTTGAAAAAATTAAAGAGTTATAAAAGAAATAAAATTTATTTTTAAATCTAGAAAATGGGATCACGGTTTGGCCCAAATTTTGAAAACCCACCGTTTTCACCAAAATGCATGGGAAACCCCAAAAACAATTCACGAATGGAAATTAAATTTAAAATACCTTTAAATTAATTCATGTATGTGAAAATTATACCCACTATTAAAACCATTCATCTCACAAAGTCCGCCTGAAGCTTGATCAAATAAAAGGAATGGGTACTCTTCCTTAACCCATGACTTCTGCTCCCACATCTAATGTTTTTAATTACCATGCTTCCAAAAAACCTGGGCTAGTGGAATATAATTTCCTTGAAGAACCATATCTGGGGAAATTATATTCCACTAGCCCAGATGAGGAGCCACATCCAAGAAAACCCTATCACCCATAGAAAACACTAGGCCTTGATGCCTCCAGCCAGCATAATATTTATGGGGACTCTGAGATGTCAATCAGCATTGCCTGATCTAATTGACCTTCTCAGTTGTCTCCTCTACAAGGCTTTGCCAAAAAGTGAAGTTTCACCCACCTCACTCTAACATAGGGGGATGGAGAATGTTGATCATGTTGCACCTCAAAAGGGGCCATTTGAATCGAGGATTGGTAAATGCTATTATTGGAAAATTCAACCAATCCCAAATGGTTTTCCCAAAAAACCTCCAAAGTAGAAAACACATACATGGATAATTTCCTCTAGAATCTAGTTCTCATGTTCTATCAGACGATCCATTTGAGGATGGTACATCATGATCATCTTGGTCTATAACCCCAATTCCTTTTATAGTCCTTCCTAGTACCGAGAAGTGAAACAAGGTTATCTATCATATATAACTACTGATGGCATGTCAATAAGTATTCCAGCCTCCTAAATATAAAAACGGCCCAACTCATCTACTTTAGTTATATATTTGATTTGGATGAAGTGTTATGATTTGGTTAGATGGTCAATCACCACCCACATGTCATTCATACCCTATGGTTTATGAGAAAAAACTAAAAATTAAGTCCATGGAGACCTCATCTTACTACCAGGTAGGAATGGATAGTGGTTGGAGCAAACTGGAGGGCTTTTCATGCTCCACCATTACTTACTGACATGTGTAGCATCTCAACACAAATTCTTCTATCTCCCATCACATACCAGTCCACTTGAACTCCCAATGAGCATCATAATACATCTTGGTGGCACCCAGATGGACAGCCCACTGAGATTGGATGCTATCCTACATCACCACCTTCCGCAGAGATGATGGAACTACGGAATGGCCCTTGAAGCATAATATTCCCTTTGGAGATAATTAACAATCATGGGACATATCCCCACAATTAAGTAACTTCCTAGACCACTAAAAACAATAATAATTGGACTGTTCTCACTGAATCAACTCTAATAGAGAAGGACACAACTGATAGAATTCCAAGAATGCACCCCCATTTTCCCCCTTGGTCTCCACATGAATCTGAGCAAAGAAGACCATAATTTTCTACTCATCACTAGAGTTCCTCAAGGATTGAACTGCTACCTTTCTTCTAATGGAATCCTCCATCACATTTCCCTTTCTTGGGGTATAAACAATGTCCAAGTCAAACCCCTTCAAGTAATCTATCCAACAGTGTTTCCTTAGAATGAGGTCATTCTATGTGTAGATATATGCCAAGATTTTTTGATCATAGTAGACCGCAAATTTTTCATCAAGGTGGTAGTGTCACCAAGTCATAAAATCATGCATTAACACTGCCAAATTCATGTTGTTGTATTTGTAATTCCTTTCGTGTGGTCGGGGTTTACGAGAGACAAACACCACTACGTGATCTTCCTATGTAAGAATGCACCAAAGGCCCATACCTGAAGCCTCGCAATAGACCACATGCCCCTTTATGGACTTGAGAAAAAATATTATAGGGGGTGGTAGATAACCTCCACATTAGTTCCTCGAAGGATGGATGACATTCTAGGCCCCATACAATCATCACCCATTTCTGGGTGAGCACGGTCACCAGTGAAGCAACCCAAGAGAAATCCTAAACAAATCGCCTATAATAACAAGATAGGCCATGGAATCTCTTGATATCGAACACGTTGTTCGGTTTCCTCCTTTACCTGACCACACTTATCTTCTTGGTGTCCGCTAAAATTCCTTACTATGAGATCACATGACCTAGAAATCTCACTTCTCTGATCCAAAAAGTGCACTTGGAAAAACCTTCATAAAGAAGATGCTATGAAAATGTGCCCAAAATGATTTGAATGTGATGATCATGCTCCTCGTTAGATCCCAAATAAACTAGGATTTCAACCACAAAAACCAAAACAAAAGAATCTAGATATTGATGGAACACCATGTTCATGAGTGGCATAAACACGTCTGGAGAATTGTTTAATCTGAAGGGCACGACCATGTAATCTAGGTGCTTGTTACAACATTAAAAGGCTTTATTTGGGATATATACCTTCTTCAAACAGAGTTTATGATAGATCATATGCAAGACTATATTAAAATAACCTCTTTCCCCCATAAACTGATAAAAAATTCATCTATTCAAGGAATAGGATATGTTTTTTTAGATTGTTAACTTATTCAGCGTTCTATAGTCAATGAACTACTGGAGGGATTCATCACCCTTTTTCATGAACAACATATGAGTGTCCTAAGGAGAGATTATCAGGTGAATAAATCCTTGGGATTATATTTTTTCCAATTGTGTCATTAATTAACTCATCTTTGTGGGGGGCATAAGATATGTGGGAATTGATATCAGATATGTTTCCAGAGCCAAATAAATCGAGAACTCCACATCCTGCTCTAGGGGAAAACCTGAAACATCATCTACAAATACCTAAGGAAACTCTTCAACTACATGAGGTAGTCCACCATCAGAAGAAATACCATATCCCTCTAGCGTGAGCGATGATAACTTAAAGGTAAGGCTTCCTAACTTTGGGAGTGGAGGTCATGCGCTACATGACTAAGGATCCCATTCATCATGAAAACCTTAAGGACTCTCATCAGGTCCCATGAATAGGACCCACCGCCTATAGTAATTGATGTCTTCCTGGTAGTGTACTATCCAATACATTTCATGTATAATGTCAAACAGTTTCATATCTAATACCAACTCATCCCAATCCATCTCAACCACTAATATGCAATGTGCACACAATGGGCACCTGAGACCCTCCTCCTTCTTCATTCCCCACAGAGTCACCAACACCATCGCAAAAGAAAACAACTGAGTGGAGAAATTATGCATGTCCAAAAATTGGCAGAAATTAATGAAATAGAGGCACCCATATTAAAAAGTTATTAAGTTGTAGAAGATACTATCAGAACGGTTCCTCGAACTATCGATGGTCCAGCCTCTGATCCTAATGGGGCATGATCCACTGCATAGAGATGTTAGAACTCTACCTAAGGGTGACCTCTAGTCTGTGAGATTCACCTGAATTAGATCTTTCCATAATTTGACAAATCCCTACCACTACGGACACCAAATCAAGATACCCCCATCCTCAACATTTCTGACTAAGTTGGAACTCATCTAATTGCCAGTGACCGTGCCCCCCTGTGAAGTGGACGTGCCACCTTGAAAAAGTGTTGTAAGTGACCCATACCTCTATATTGGTAGCAGGGATTTGTAAGAAGTGGGCATGCTGGCCGTATGTTCCCTAACCTCCCACAATAGTGTCACAAGGATGATCTCATATCAAAATGCATAGATGAAAACTGCCGGGAAGAGTGTCATGAACAACAACCTCCCTTCTTCCCCTACTCCTCTCACTTACTTTTATTCTCCAAAGATATATCATTTACAACTAATGATATAGTTCTAGATAAAACATCCATGAATTTATGGTAAATCTCCACCATACACACATGGTCGACCACCCTAGCATAGGTCCCCAGCATAAACAATAAAATCTTGGAGTATATCTCTGGTCGCAATCCTTTCTCAAACCATTGGGAGATCTCCTAACAATTAGATAATAATTCAAGAGAATATCGAAGTACCTCAGCAAAATTCTTGGGATACTCCATGATAGGAATATTTCACTGAATTTCGATACATGAACTATTGGGACCTGACATATTCTACGACCTCAGGGTAGTACTATTCATTGAAGACAACCCTGAAATCTACCCAGAGCATCTCCTCATAGTTCCCAGTTTGAAGTAATAATTACCACCACCTGTGACTGATACCCTCTAATAAAAAGGAGTCACATTTCACCCTGAGCTCATTGGGTGTATCACGGAACTCAAACATGTGCTTGATCTTCTCGATCCATTCTCATGCTTCCTGGGGTTCTATGCTGCGTCGAAATGTAGGATGATTTTTTTGAGAAACTCATGAGAATTTTCTTTTCTAGGACCCATCTCTTCTTCCCTAATAGGAATGGGAATAGTATTTGGTCCATATCTAATAGCTTGGACATCCTGGACCATAGCCTCAACTAGCCATTGATCAATCTGTGTTGGAGAACTCTATTCGGCTTCCTCTCATGCGAACATGAGATCTTTCTTGGGAGGAATGTGGCAACAGAATGCAATAGTAAAAAACGTCAATTCCACAAATATGAAAATTTTAATCAAATAAATCAAATATAAATAATCAACCCATATTTCCGTAATAAGTGAAACATCTACTCCACCCTCTCCGGTTTTCCACGTGTGGTCTGTAGCCCACATGTGTCACCTAGAAGTGAAGTCAATCAGACAATTCCAATGTCCTATGATGACTCCGGGTCTGCCACTATAGGTACGGGCTAGTCACCCTACTCTCAACCAAATCCTTGAGCCCCAATAGTTATATCCCCTTTCAATCCCAAATCATCCCAAAATAGCAATATAACAAATAAAACATTGGCCTCCTTTGATACAATTTTTTCATGAACCAAATCTGGCCGCCATCATAACCACCGCCAAACCTAGAACATGACTAGGCCCGCAGGGGATTCCCTATCCCCATGGGTTGAAACACGAGATAGGGTATCATATATTATGGTTTGGGAATGATTTTCCCAAATGTGGAAGCCTAACCCCTCAAAACAAATCGATAATCCGAATTTGGAAAATTCAAACAAAAAAAGTCTTATACAAAATCATGAACTGAATATATGTGTTCATACATAATAAAAGTGGACCAAAGACACATTTGAACCACATAAAAAAATCTCCATGGACTCTACATGACAAGGGGTCATCACCCACAGGCCATCTCCACAACACCACCTCGTGGATGGGAACTAACCCCCTGAACCGCAATCACCCAAAGCCATTCCTTTACATATGTCAAACGTGACCATGTCTATATACAACCATGGAGTGTATTTTGGGTGTGAGAATAATCACAATGAAATTCATAATGATATTCCACAGTGTAAAAAATACAAGATACAAAGAATGTCATTTTTTATGAACAAGGGGAAATGGGAATAATTTCTAAAGAATGAAACATTTAAATAGAAACAGTTTTTAAAAAAAATTCCATGAATGTGAATATTTTTATAAAACATGTAGAATAGTATATTTTGTATAAAAACCCACCATAGTACAAATATAAATACAGAATATTCAATGAGAACCCATCTCAGGAATACCCCTAGGCACTAGGTAGTCTGAGGCCCCTTGTACCATGTACCTCGGTGTAATGTAACCATAGAAAATCTGTTCTCAGGCACGATCCACTATTAGAGAACATACCCATAACCTAGTGATCCCCTATCATCTTAAAAATAGTTTTTTTAGTGTTGTCATTATCCATTTTATCAGTGAAAGTGGGACAAAACCAATACGGATCACTAGTGTACTAGTACATATCATCCCTCCTAGGTTCTTGGGCTTCCCCATTTGTCCTCAAACCATTATCTCATTATACAAAAAAAAATTATATCATAACAACATCCATTAATGTCACAATAAACTCAAAAAAGTATCTACACATGTTTTTTACCACTTACACCACTCAATAAATCCTATATAATTTCCATAAAACAACTTTCCAAAATCTAGCAAATATTTACACACAAAATCCCTTTAAAACCAACATTGAACACCATGTACAAACCCATATTCACGAAAACATATGTTTCAGAACCGAAAACATTTCTACGAACCTATTACAAGGGTTATAAAACAACCACATTTGACATTACATTAAATAGGCATGTAAAACAACCAATTTAAAATAAAACTGATAACTAAAAATAATTTTCTTGACCGACATCACCAAAAAAATAATACCAAGAAAGGATAATGGAAGATAAGTGGGATAAAAATATAAATTCAGTAATGATAAGTCATCTAGAATTGATTACCCATGGAATCACCTGACACAATAAATGAAAATCCTTGAATATTAGTGTGAAAGTAATAAGACACCACCACTGCACCACAAGGGATTTTGATCAAGCCTAAAACAAAAATAATAGACCAAGAGAACCAGGATCAAACCCTGTATTCTAAAACCTACTTTTTGGACATAAGTATCACCATGAATAAATGAAAGAGAACTATGAAAATTGAATTAAACCCTAAGAAAAATTAATAAAGAAGGACCGAGACCAACTTACATGAGGGTTCTTGAATAAAATGCCCCAAATACACCAGTATATGAATTTGAAAATAGAAAAAATGTAATTGAGGTTTGAATAAGGCATGTAAGGTCTATTGAAAACTAAAATTGGTGAAAATTGTAAAAATTAATGATGTTATGGAGGAAACAATTTACCTTTTTAAATCTAGACGAATTGAGAAAGGTTTAGATGCTTCATCCTAATCTACAAATAAAATGTGCTCCAAAGAGGGAGAAATGAATATGGGGTGCTGAACCTAGGGCTATTGTCTTCTATTGGGATGTGGAATCATCAAAAAATCATAAAAATTAAATATGATATTAAATAAACAAATTGTTTTTTTTCTATAAATGGGCTTCCTGGTTGGCTCAATTCCTCATACAAAAACCCAAATCCACCATTATATTGGCTTCCAAAGGGGAAAAAATTTAATATCAGTGTTAATAGATCATGTGAGGCCATTATGGAAGTGGAATGAGTGCAAAATGATGAAAAATGAATGATATATAAAAGAAACAAAATATATCATTAAATATGGGAAATAGGATCAGGGTTATTCCCACATTTTGAAAACCCACTTTTCCGACCAAAATGAATTGGAAACCCCCAAAACAAAGCAATAATGGGAATTAAATGAAAAATAACATTAAAATAATTCATGTATGTGACTGATGGGTTTTTACCCTGCTATAGTTTGTTCTTTTTCTAATACTATATATATAATTATATAAATTAGAGAAAAATACACAAACATTACCTTAATATATTTATACTCAAAGGTTATCTCATAAATTTAATTTTTCATCCCAAAAATATTGTAACTATTCATTAAATAAAAACTAAATGTCTCCAAAATAACATTAGTCATATTATAATATCATAATCGTATCCCTAAAAAGGTGTTTATATGTCACTAAACATATGATCAGACATAAAATTATAAAACCCTTATTATATTCATTATTCTTACGAAAACATCATAATCTATAATATTTTATAATCCCTTCTCTGATACCAAATATAACAGCCCTTCATTCGTACTTTTGAATCCAGTGCTAAATCAATAAAGATTAAAAATTTAACCCAATTTTTACAGTTAAAATTTATAACATCAAAAAGAAATAATTTTGCAGTGACATATCAAAAAAACATTTTGGTTTAGAGTCTTATAAATTTAATTTAAAATCTTAAATACTTGGGTTCATAAACAATGGGTTCATAAAAACCACATTATCTCCCACTATTACTAGCATTTCTTATTTCAGAATAGTTCATAAAAATGATCCATTAGAATTATTTCTTGAAAAAACTCATTATATATATTTCTTAATTACTACACTAAAATAAACATAAGAAAAGTGTGATCTCATATACTCATTAAGGATAAAAATGGGAGATGTGTAAAAAAATCATGAAACATAATAGTATATAAAAATCAGTATATCATTACAGGATCGTACACTATATATCAAAGATAATATACATGAGTCATTGAATAAATACAAGAAGTTCATAAGAAATGAATCATGGGGGAAACAAGATCGTAATCCTTGAAATCATAACATATTTATAAGTCATGAATTTTTTTGAAGAAACATAAACATGTGATATGTTTTCCTATCAAATAAGGATCATTGATAAAACCTAACAATACACATCACAGAGGCTGCACCAACAAGGTGGGACACACCGCATTCTCTATTTACAGTCCTCTCTTTTTAAGGTTTAAGGTTTTCTTTTCTTACCATAGTGGTTCAATCCTATAGACTTGGTTTCCAATATTATCTCAGGATATATAATTCATTACCCAATGCCTTGGAAGGAGATATAGGTCTAATCCATCACATAATGAAAACCATACATATGTGTGACATAATAACATAAATCATTCATCATCAACATAAAATAACCATATAATTAATAATGATAGAATCCATTAATAATAACCCCAGTGAACCTTAATTAACATAAAATAATGTAAACTTAGATTGAAATAGTTCTGAAATATCCTTAGAAATACTTCCTTAGGATAATATCCTTTCCATTTTGAAGAAATTATTATTTACTCCTAAAATATTTATCAGAACAATTAAATTTAAAATTACTTTGAAATATTATAAAGGAATCATTTAAAAAAAATAAACCTCTTTTAAATACTTTTTCCTCCAAAAATGCAGAGGAGATCATTTTAAACACATAAACCATTTAAAAAGTATTTTCCAGGAGCAAAAAATTATGAATGAATAGATAATAACATTAAATAAAACAAATAATATCATTAAAAGAAGTATATTTGGGAAACTAAATTTCATAAGTAATTATATACACCTTGGAAAATAATTATGTCCATAAAAAACATGTGTCTCAATGAAGGAAAATTTAGAAAACATTACATCACCGATTTGGTAAATTTTAAACCACAAACCCCATGAAAGAGAGATCATCTAATTGTTATGTAAATAACCATAAGTTTAAGGATCAAAATAACATAATTAATTAATTATAATTATATAAAAAATGAAAATTATATGTGTGGTGAATATATCAGAGGTCTCATAGAAACAAAATTGAGACTATAAATGCACTTAAAATTGTCGTATCATTAAAGTTAGAATTAATAAAATGAATATATTAGGATAAATTTCTGTAAACATGTATAAAAAGATTAAATAAAACATAAAATAATAAATTTTGATTTCACACATAATCATATAATGACATAATCAATGACATAGTAGTTTAACCCAATGAATGAAAATTGAGTTAATGATTCCCTTACTACATAAGAATATTTTTATCATGATCCCTGAGAAAGTGTACCACAACTTAAGATGACTAATATAATTAAATTTAATAAAATAATTATATAAAATTTCTTAATTCACTATATATGTCACACCCCGCCTTCACCAAAAGGAGGGAAGGGTCAGCAGATTGCCAGGCCCTTCCTTCTTTAAGTTGATGGAGAGATAATGACCCCCGAAACCCGCCTTCAATAGGTCCCGGAGTGGCGACTAGCACCAAGGGTATAGGAAATCCTCGCAAATGGAAGGCATTACCCTTTTTATTTTATAGGATCGAAAGATAAGGAGGAGAAAACCCAACAACACCAAGGTAGAAAGAAAAGTAAAGTCAAAAGTAAACCATTCCCACATGCATGTTTCAAAAGTGAAAGCCACAAAGTGCAAAAAGGTGTCTACCAAGTAAGTACCAAAAGAAAAAGAGAACAACTGCAACTGCTCCAAAAGTCCGAGCTAGTAAGGTCATGCGTGATCCCCGAAGTCCTCCTTGAAACCTGAAAGCAGTTTTATATACGTAGGGTGAGCATACAAGTACACTCAGTAGGGAAAACCAAGACTCTCGTGCACAAGTGGGGGAACGTACTAAAGTCCCGTGAGAAAAGAGTATACCAAACACCTAACAGGAAAACTATCCATCCCAGGCCTCACCAAGGATCGCTCCCCAAATAACGCAAGTCAAGTATTATATAGATAAGAGCACATCGATGTTTGGGTACCCCGCGCCACTTTCCCACTGGTTATTGAGACATCCTACGCATCGGACCAATCCCGCCATTCTCACCACAGTCCCACTACCACACCCGCCCGCACACACCTGGGCCACAACCACACGCAGTCCCACTGCCGTATCCCGCCCGCACACACCTGGGCCGCAACCACACGCAGTCCCACTGTCGTATCCCGCCCGCACACACCTCGGCCTCAACCACACGCAGTCCCACTGCCGTATCCCGCCCGCACACACCTGGGCCACAACTATCACATGTAACCATGCCTGCAAACACCTATGCCAGAACAACCACCGCTACGCCCTAAGACACCTGGGCTAAAGGATCCACTGCCACGCCCGAAGACACCTGGGCCTCATCCCGAAGACACTTGGGAAACCACCTGCCGCACACACCTGGCCAACCACCACAACACCCTGCCCGATGGTTCTTGGGCTAATAATGGACTTCAGGCCATCACAGCCTGCACGAAGATACTTGGGCTATCCGGGAAAGGGAGCAGAAAAGGAGCTAATAACCAGCCACTAAGTATAGTGTTGGGAAAAACACCCTTCCCCCATAAATGGGGGTGTTCGGCACTAAGTGCTCAACTTGGGTGGGGCGCGAATAAGAAACACAAATCTACAAGTATAGATATAGGTAACAAACACTCACCCAAAACATTGGTTTTCCAAGCCAACCTACATAACACAACACCACTGAGTCTGAGTCACAATTCACAACCCTTGCCCACAAAACCATTTGTCCCATTCTTGTTTCACGTTCAGTCAAAATGTTCAATTAAATTTAAGCACTACTGGGAAACTACCATAAGCATAACCAAGGAAAGCGTCAAAAGCATAGATCAACCAAAACACTCACACCAGGTTCTTCCAACAGAGGATCTCTCCCCAATTTGTGATAGAAACTCACAACCACTGAAACCATACCAATAGGAGATCCCATCCCCCAAATTCACACAGCCACCGAGAGTATAAAAGAACAGGGGATCCCATCCCCTCCCACATTTCCAGCAAACGGCCCGAAGGTAAAACAACCAACTACCACTACCAACACAAGTCAGGGATTTTCAGATTTAAAAGATTTAACACACTCCATGATTTCAAATTTCCGTGTGTTCTAACCGGGAGTTATCACAGAAGGGTTGATCCTGGTACTTTCAACTTATTCAGCCGGATATACGTGATTAACCAATTTCACAGCAGGTGTTCACAATTTCAGCAACCCATTTAAAACATCACGAGGGGATTCAAGTGCACACACACGACCACCAACGGCCTCAATTTTCAG
The DNA here is from genome assembly GCA_963277665.1 of Viscum album. NCBI lineage: Eukaryota > Viridiplantae > Streptophyta > Magnoliopsida > Santalales > Viscaceae > Viscum > Viscum album. The sequence continues at coordinate 1,770,903,355 of OY728146.1, read as the reverse complement.
AAAACATAAACCAGTACAACAAAAGGGATGATCACAAGATAAAGCATAAACAACGATCACAACCCCTTCCCCTTCTTTCTTTAGAACATCGTTTATTATCTTCATTAGGGTTCGGTTCAACCAGTTCCATAAGAACAAAAATAACGCCCACCCCGCATGATACACAAAAGTGAGAGACGAAAGAAAATTCCCTACTTGTTGATAGATGATCGACGTTTAGGCCGGGGGCGCGGAACGTTACGGATAACGACGCGGCGGTCCCGATGCACCAGAAGAGCAACGATCGAATAAGGGGAGAAACCACGGCCTAACCCTTAATTTATAAGAGCCGGGAACGGTTGAGATAAAAACGCTGAACCGCGTAAGACGTGGAAGTCGTTGGTTGACCACACGGCTTGACTCATCATTAAAGGTGCTGAGTGGTTTAAACCGACTCATGAGCTGATTCAGTATTTAATTAAACTTTTGTGCGCGTTACTGGAACAACTTGGCAAGGCCGGGTGACGTCGGCCGGTTCCGCCGATCAGTCCCACCGATCGGTCTCACCGATCGGTCTCACCGATCGGTCGCACCGATCCGTACCCCTTAAGAATCCAGATTTTGGCAAAGGAAGGGACCAAGGGGGGTCTGGGTCATCACATCAGATACCTCTTAAACGATTCTCTTCCTCGAGAATCACAACAAACCAGAAGGAAGGAGAGGGTCCGAACAACCATCTTCAAAAGATACCTCTTAGGAGTGAACCTCTGCTAACTAAAAACACTCTCCTGACGAGAACTAAGCAACATACCACGCCAAACAGCCCGGTCATGCGGGTTTGGGGAGTTCCCCTCCCCCGTGTCAAGATATTATCCGCTTTGGGCGGCACTGACTCACCCGCACGAGTTCAATCGCATCCACCTTAATGCGTCTTGATTAGGGGTCGGGTTCCCTCTTCCCTTTAGCCGGGGCTTTTCACACACAACAGAGGAAAGGAACTATTACATTTCATAGCCAAAAAGGTCAAACGTTCTACCACAGCAGGTACAAAAGGAACAAAGCTCAAAACAACTCGGGGTATTGGGCACGCATCTATGCTTCCCTTTCCCACGTACTCTCGTCGAGCCCGCCATGTCTCCACAATACACGAACCAAGGGAATAGCTCGCCCACGAAGCACCTTCTCCTTGTGATCCTCGATCATCACTGGTTTTTCCACAAAGGTTGCGTCGTCCTCGATGTCCAGTTCACCCCAAACAAGGACGTGTGAAACATCGTGCAGATAACGACGGAGCTGGGATACATAAAAGACATCATGTATCCTTAGCAGCGGCGGAGGTAATGCTAGCTAATAAGCCACTTCGCCGACCCGCCGTAACACTTCGAAGGGTCCGAAGAATCTGGGGGAAAGCTTACCCCCCTTGCCGAACCTCCGTTGTCCACGCCGCTGGGAGACCTTCAAGAACACGTGGTCTCCTACCTCAAACTCCATGGGCCTTCTCCTGGTATCAGCATACGACTTCTGTCGATCCTGGGCCACCTTCATCCTTTCCCGTATGATCTGAATCTTCTATGTCGTGTTCTGAACTACCTCCGGGCCAAGGATGCCTGCCTCTCCTACTTCGGTCCAACACACAGGTGAACGGCATGGCCTCCCGTACAGAGCCTCAAACGGGGCCATACAGATGGTAGAGTGGTAGCTATTATTGTAGGAAAACTCTACTAGAGGCAAGTATCACACCCACGACTCTCCTGAGTCCAGAACACATGCTCGTAGCATATCCTCCAAGGTCTGGATGGTTCGCTCCATTTTTCCATCTGTCTGGGGATGAAAAGCAGTGCTAAGGCGTAACTGGGTGCCAAACGCATGCTGCAATCCTCTCCAGATTCGTGAGGTAAACCGTGCATCCCTATCCGAGACTATAGACCTCTGAACTCCATCCAACCGCACCACCTCATTCACGTACATTTGTTCCAAAGCATCCACAGTACTTGACTCCCTGATTGCCAGAAAGTGAGCTGATTTCGTCAACCTGTCCACCACCACCCAAATGGCATCACACCCTCCTTGGACCTTGGGTAGTCCCGTGACGAAATCCATTGAGATGTCATCCCACTTCCACTCGGGAACAGCTAAAGGCTGCAATAGGCCGCCTGGAACCCGGTGTTCAGCCTTCACTTGCTGACATACTAAGCATTTGGCCACGAATTCTGCCACCGCTCGCTTAACTCCGGGCCACCAGAACTGCCTTTTCAGCCCCTGGTACATCTTGGTAACTCCTGGGTGCACTGCTAGGGGTGAGTTGTGGAACTCACTGAGAACCTTGCCACGCATCACTATTGGAACAAACAACCTTTTCTGGAAAAGCATCCGGTGCTGACCATCCTCTGTCCATTCTCTCGGAGCATCGCCCTGGTCAACCCGATCACGCATCACTTCGCACTCGGGGTATCCCCACTGAGACTCTTCCACTTGTCGAAACAGAGACGACTACCCTATCATCTGATATAGGCAGCCTCTGACACTATCCATCTTCGCATCCAGGTGTAAGGAAGCCAACTCCTCCATTTCCTTCTAGGCATTTTCCGACTCCTAGACCGCATCCTTCTGCGTTCTCCTGCTCAAGGCATCGGCCACCACATTGCCCTTACCCTCAGTATAAGAGATTTCAAAGTCGTAGTCCTGGAGGAACTCCACCCATCTCTGTTGTCGCAAGTTCAAGTCCCGCTGGGAGAATATGTACATTAAGCTTTTGTTATCTGTGAAGACCACAAAGCATTCCCCGATGAGGTAGTGCCGCCATAACATTAGCGCAAAAACGACCGCTGCAAGCTCCAGGTCATGGGTGGCGTAGTTACGCTCATGGGGGCGTAGCTGCCTGGACCCGTAAGAGATCACCCCTTGTTGCTGCATCAACACTCATCCTAGACCCTGTCCTGAAGCATCACAAAATACCTCATAGGCCATCCCTTCTTCTGGTAATCTCAACACTGGGGCACTAACCAGCTTTTCTTTTAGGTAGCTGAGGGACGACTCGCATTGCTCGCTCCACCCGAAAACCTGGTCCTTCTTGGTCAAAGCCGTTAAAGGGGCTGCTACTCGGGAGAAGTTGGGTACAAATCTCCGGTAGTAACCTGCCAGTCCGAGGAAACTCCGGACTTCCGCCACATTCTTGGGTGCTGCCCAAGAAACAACTGCCTTAACCTTCGATGGGTCGACTGCTACCCCCTGCTCAGACACTACGTGCCCGAGGAAGTGCACTTCTCGGGTCCAGAACATGCACTTTGACAACTTCCCGTAGAGCTGGTGCTGTCGGAGGACTTCCAAAACTGTCCTCAGGTGCTCTGCATGGTCCTTTTCTGACCTTGAATAGATCAGGATATCATCGATGAATACCACCACAAACCGATCCAGATACTCCTGAAAGATGGAGTTCATAAGCCCCATGAACACGACCAGGGCGTTCGTAAAACCAAAGGGCATGACCACGAACTCGAAGTGCCCACACCTGCACCTGAACGCCGTCTTCGGGATGTCGCTATCCTTTACCCTCAGTTGGTGGTATCCAGATCACAGGTCGATCTTCGAGAACCATCCTGCCCCCTTTAGCTAGTCAAAAAGATCATCTATCCTCGGAAGAGGGTAGCGATTCTTGATCGTTACCTGATTCAGCCTCCTGTAATCGATGCACAACCTGAGGCCACCATCTGCCTTCTTTGCGAACAAGACTGGGGCACCCCACGGTGACACACTAGGACGAACATAACCCCTCTTCATCAGATCGTCAATCTGTATCCGCAACTCCCGTAGCTCCGAAGGTTCCATCCGGTAAGGAGCCATCGAGATTGGTCGAGAGCCGGGATGCAGGTCTATCCCGAACTCGATGTCACGTCGAGGGGGTAGAGTCGTCACCTCCTCAGGAAAGACGTCCATAAATTCACGAACGATATCTGGTACTTCCACCATTTCTGCATCTACTGATTTTATCGTCAGTTCAGTCAACAAGGAGAGGAGAGGTTTCTCCCTCCTGTTTCCCTTCGGACAGCTCCGCTCGCCGGTGAAAGTAACACGCTGGCCGTCCAAACTGGAGAACACCACCCTTCTTCGGAAACAGTCGATGACGGCACACACAGAATATATCCAGTCGATGCCGAGGATGACATCGTACGGCTGAATCTGTAGTAGAAGGAGATCCCTAACCGACTGATGTGGCCCTAACATCAGTCTACATCCCCGACAAACGAACAGCAAGTCGGCCTGACCTCCAACTGGTTGCTCAACACCAGGGGCACTAGAAGTCTCTCGGCATCTAGACCCAAGGCGCGGGCTAGACTGGGTGCAACAAAGGAGTGCGAAGCTCCGGTATCGAACAAAGCATAAGCAAGAGTGCTAAACACACTGATCGTACCTCAAAAAACCTCTGGCCCTGCTAGAACTGTTGCTTCTGCGGCGTGTAATTGTCCACGCCCAGCTCCCCTGCCCCTCGGCTGTCGGCCACCTCCCCGACCACGCCCTGGTCGAGGTCCCTAGGGAGCGCTCTGAGGTCGGCCTCCCCCTCATATGTCTGCCTGCGGAGGAGCGGGAGCTCGGTGTCCCTGCTGCTGCTGCCGGAAGGGTCTGGCTGGAAACTGCTGCTGCGGCGGATGCTGGGGATGACTGCCACTGCTGTACTGCACCCGATCGGGGCACTGACTCCGGAGATGTCCAGGGCTCCCGCAGATGAAGCACCGTGGTCCCGAGCCTGAAAGAAAAGAACGTGGGCCAGGGGATCGAAACTGAAACTGCTGCGGCCTGCTCCCTGTGGGTTGGAACCTGGAGGGTCCCGATGCTGGAGGCCTGGCGCTGACGGCTTTCCCCTTCGATGGTCCTAGCTGGATCCCTTCTCCTGACACTCTGCCCAGAGCGTTCATCCTTTCCACCACTTCGGCCTTCTTCTGAACATCTAATTATGTCGGAAGGGTAAAGGGGGTAACAGTATATTGGAGGGAGGGTCGGAGCGCCTCCTCCAAACGTCTTGCCCGAGACTCCTCATCGGGAAAGAGGTCCGGAGCAAAACGCAGGACGTCCTTGAACTTGATTCCAAGTTCCCTCACAGACATTCTCCCCTGCTGGAGGGAGAGTAGCTCCTCCCTCTTCTCCGCCTTCATTGTCGAGGATAGAAACTCCGCCCGGAACTCCTTCTCGAAATCCGGCCAGGAAACCTCAGACTCTTTCCTACTCCCCAGGTGAAGAATCCACCACTGACGTGCCGCTCCTCGCATCTGGCTAAAAGCCAGAGGAACCCAGTACTCGGTCGGGGCCCAAATCAGGCCGAAGGCTATGACTAGCTCCTCTAGCCAGCCTTCAGTCTTCATATCGGAGGTGCTTCCCTCATACTTCTCGAGGGCCTGTCGCTGGAAGGCTCGAAGAGTCTTCTTCCACTGGTCGTCCTCTTCCTCTCGATCAGCTCTCTGCCGATTGGCCAAAGTAGTCTCAGGAGTCTCGATCGCCTGTACCACACGTGGTCGCCTTCCAGGTGCCATAGCTGCAAGGTAAACAAGGAATGCCTAAGCCCAGTAGTGCAAAGAAAATCATTCTTAAAACTTATTAAGATTTAATTTATTCTTAATTTCCCAAGACATCCCAGAAACACAAGAACACAAGTCATTTATGATGCATGTACCTTTCCTAGGGTCTCTACCCTGCAATCAGTGTGGCCTCACTTGGTCGTTCGGTAGGTCCAGAGTCCTTGCATCGGATCATGGGGGGCCCTAAAATCTCGTGTCCTAGACGGTCCTCCCTAGCCTAATTCACGCACCAAGGTCACCCAACGCTGTTGCCTTACCATCTCATGCAATCCTTACTGTGCCTAACTCCAGACTCCATCCTATCTCTCAACCTTGCCTTTGATACCATTCTGTCACGACCTGCCTTCACCAAAAGGAGGGAAGGGTCAGCAGATTGCCAGGCCCTTCCTTCTTTAAGTTGAAGGAGAGATAATGACCCCCCAAACCCGCCTTCAATAGGTCTCGGAGTGGCGACTAGCACCAAGGGTATAGGAAATCCTTGCAAATGGAAGGAATTACCCTTTTTATTTTATAGGATCGAAAGATAAGGAGGAGAAAACCCAACAACACCAAGGTAGAAAGAAAAGTAAAGCCAAAAGTAAACCATTCCCACATGCATGTTTCAAAAGTGAAAGCCACAAAGTGCAAAAAGTTGTCTACAAAGTAAGTACCAAAAAAAAGAGAACAACCGCAACTGCTCCAAAAGTCCGAGCTAGTAAGGTCCTGCGTGATCCCTGAAGTCCTCCTGGAAACCTGAAAGAAGTTTTATATACGTAGGGTGAGCATACAAGTACACTCAGTAGGGAAAACCAAGAATCTCGTGCACAAGTGGGGGAACGAACTAAAGTCCCATGAGAAAAGAGTAAACCAAACACCTAACAGGCAAACTATCCATCCCAGGCCTCACCAAGGCTCGCTCCCCAAATAACGCAAGTCAAGTATTATATAGATAAGAGCACATCGATGTTTGGGTACCCCACGCCACTTTCCCACTGGTTATTGAGACATCCTACACATCGTACCAATCCCGCCATTCTCACCGCAGTCCCACTGCCACACCCGCCCGCACACACCTGGGCCACAACCACACGCAGTCCCACTGCCGTATCCCGCCCGCACACACCTGGGCCCCAACCACACGCAGTCCCACTGCCGTATCCCGCCCGCACACACCTGGGCCACAACCACACGCAGTACCACTACCGTATCCCGCCCGCACACACCTGGGCCACAACTATCACATGTAACCATGCCTGCAAACACCTAGGCCAGAACAGCCACCGCTACGCCCGAAGACACCTGGGCTAAAGGATCCACTGCCACGCCCGAAGACACCTGGGCCTCATCCCGAAGACACTTGGGAAACCACCTGCCGCACACACCTGGCCAACCACCACAACACCATGCCCGATGGTTCTTGGGCTAATAATGGACTTCAGGCCATCACAGCCTGCCCGAAGATACTTGGGCTATCCGGGAAAGGGAGCAGAAAAGGAGCTAATAACCAGCCACTAAGTATAGTGTTGGGAAAAACACCCTTCCCCCATAAATGGGGGTGTTCGGCACTAAGTGCTCAACTTGGGTGGGGCTCGAATAAGAAACACAAAGCTACAAGTATAGATATAGGTAACAAACACTCACCCAAAACTTAGGTTTTCCTAGCCAACCTACAGAACACAACACCACTTAGTCCGAGTCACAATTCACAACCCTTGCCCACAAAACCATTTGTCCCATTCTTGTTTCACGTTCAGTCAAAATGTTCAATTAATTTTAAGCACTACTGGGCAACTACCATAAGCATAACCAAGGAAAGCGTCAAAAGCATAGATCAACCAAAACACTCACACCCGGTTCTGCCAACATAGGATCTCTCCCCAATTTGTGATAGAAACTCACAACCACTGAAACCATACCAACAGGAGATCCCATCCCCCAAATTCACACAGCCACCGAGAGTATAAAAGAACAGGGGATCCCATCCCCTCCCACATTTCCAGCAAACGGCCCGAAGGGAAAACAACCAACTACCACTACCAACACAAGTCAGGGATTTTCAGATTTAAAAGATTTAACACACTCCATGATTTCAAATTTCCGTGTGTTCTAACCGGGAGTTATCACAGAAGGGTTGATCCTGGTACTTTCAACTTATTCAGCCGGATATACGTGATTAACCAATTTCACAGTAGGAGTTCACAATTTCAGCAACCCATTTAAAACATCACGAGGGGATTCAACTACACACACATGACCACCAACGGCCTCAATTTTCAGAAAACATAAACCAGTACAACAAAAGGGATGATCACAAGATAAAGCATAAACAACGATCACAACCCCTTCCCCTTCTTTCTTTAGAACTTTGTTTATTATCTTCATTAGGGTTCGGTTCAACCAGTTCCATAAGAACAAAAATAACACCCACCCCGCATGATACACAAAAGTGAGAGACAAAATAAAATTCCCTACTTGTTGATAGATGATCGACATTTAGGCCGGGGGCGCGGAACTTTACAGATAACGACATGGCGGTCCTGATGCACCAGAAGAGCCACGATCAAAGAAGGGGAGAAACCACGGCCTAACCCTTAATTTATAAGATCCGGGAACGGTTGAGATAAAAACACCGAACCGCGTAAGACGTGGAAGTCGTGGGTTGGCCACGCGGCTTGACTCATCATTAAAGGTGCTGAGTGGTTTAAACCGACTCATGAGCCGATTCAGTATTTAATTAAACTTTTGTGTGCGTTACTGGAACAACTTGGCAAGGCCGGGTGACGTCGGCCGGTTCCGCCGATCAGTCACACCGATCGGTCTCACCGATTGGTCTCACCGATCGGTCGCACCAATCGGTCTCACCGATCGGTCTCACCGATAGGTCTCACTGATCGGTCTCACCGATCGGTCTCAGCGATCGGTCGCACCGATCCGTACCCCTTAAGGATCCGGATTTTGGCAAAGGAAGGGACCAAGGGGGGTCTGGGTCATCACAATATACACTACACAATATGAATAAGTATTGAATATATTATATATCTCATATAAATAAATGGATACGAGAAAGCCCTTACTTTAAGAATTAACATTCATCGACACATTCAAAACACATGTATGATATGTATTAGTTTTTTATACATTCAAAATAAAAAAATGTTCCTATATATTTATCCATATATTATTTTATTTTAAATTTATATTACATATTTTTTATCAATTTCATGGTAATGGTACATTTTGGGAAATAACATATTTGTTTTTCATATATGTTTTGATGTTTTCTTTTTTATCTTCATACTTATATCATAATCTCATGAATTTATACCATTATTTAAATAATATATATATTTGTTGTATAGGTATTTAAAACACTCCATAAAATATAGATATATGAAATGGAATAATCTTGTCATGGAGACTGTAGTTTGTACATATGCAAGAATGATGTTTTCATTTTTTGGTTGATAAAGTCATAGAAAAGTAAATAATAATTCTCATTTTCCATAATTATTATTATAGAATATATATATATATATATTCATTAAACATTATATAATACCCATCCATAATACAAGGTGATGAAAAATATATTTTACCGCTATATGGAGATGGTATGTCGTACGTACGCATGAACGATACTTTCACTTATTGTCAAATATGAAAGAGTGTGTACGGTGGTGATTTAAGAATCCAAATAAAATTTTATAATATCGAGGATGATAAATTTTATATTTTGTCTTAATTATCAAAATTTAAGAGTCAAATAAGTGTACAAAAACTGATCAATTAGAGTGATTAACTCTTCTTCAAAATGCCACCTTTGGAACTCCTAAAAAGGGATTTATTGTAGTCTTTTGAGAAGACCAGAAACAATAGAATCTCTCTAGGAATCTATAGTATATAATGTGTATTGTTTTTTTTCTTGAAATATATATACGTGTAGTAAATAATTTAGGGAGTATGTTTCCTTTCATAATTTAGGTGAGGGAATCTTTATGAAATTCTCAATAGTTTAAATTATACAAATATCAATCACAATAAAAAATACCTCATAAACATCATAAAATAAAATATAAGATCTTATAGGGTTGTAATATCATCAAAAAATATATTGTAGACAAGTTTTTTTGTTATTTTAAATTTTATCATGTTTCTTAACATTTAGTTACCCTATTTTAATTCTATCTACAATAACAATTGTGTTTAATATTAAATTATTTTCATTTTTACTTATATGGTATAAATTTTCAATAAAATTATACATTTTTCACCTATTATAACTTAGGATGATCAATTTTTGTTTTTCTATAGAATTTAATTATTTTAGAATAATTAAATATAACCCTATTATGTCATAGTAAACTAATCATTTAATGTGTTAACTTAGTAAATTAAAATTATATTTATTTTAATTAATATAATATCATTTATTTTATTTTTTTAATTAGTTGTATAATTACTACATCATCATTTCGTAATTATTTAAGGTAAATATTTAATGTCTGAAAATTAATTAAATATTTAATTATATCTAATAAAAGTTTAACTTTCGAAAAAATATTTATTGTTGAGAATTTTTTATGCTTAACCCCATATTAGGAATATTATACTAATTATAAATAATAGTGTAACATGTTTGAATTTTCATTTAATTAAATAATATATAGGTCAAGATCATATTCTTGTGGCATAAATAGTTATCCATTAGATATTTGGATGATTATGATCGATAAATAATCATCTAATAATATTTTTTATTTTTTTTGTCTTCTAATATTACTTATCATTTTAATTAATATCCTATTATAATTTTTTCATCTTCTTGCACTAGCACTACATCTGTTCTTCATAATCATTAAATATAATTATTTCCAAAAAAAATTAGAAATAAAATAATATCATAAAAATAAATAAACTAACCACAATACAATCCTTTAAATTTATTATTAATATGATTTTGTCCATATTTAGACACATAATATATATTTAAGACAAACGTTTTGGAATTCTATGACTTTAGATTGTTTAAATATTAGATAATTTGTTTTTCATGGATTAGTATCCATTAATTTTTTTTTTTAATTTTGATCATTTGGTTTTCAGGATCGATGTAACTTCATCCAATAAAATTAGGGTGCGTGTTTGGGTCATTTTATTATCCATATAATTTTTTTTTATCCTAAATTATGCAATTTACAATTTTATGTGGTAACAAAATATACCAAGGATAATATTAAAATTGAAAAAAAATATAAGTGTCTTGATTAAAAAATTTGAATTTATTAATCCAAATATGGAATAAATTTATAAAAATTCGATCCAAGATGTTTTTCGAAATCATTTTAAAAAAAAATGAAAAACGCAATGATATATAGATCTTAATATAATATTTTTATATTTAAAATGTTTTTTAAATAATTTCATGAATAAAATGAAATTCTATATGATAATTGTATTATTTAAAATAAAATATAAGTTTATAAATTTTAAAACTGATACAAACCATAATTTTTCTTTTAAATACATAAAGTTAAATATACTTCTCAATAAAAAAATTAACATTTTACCATTCATTGAAAAATCAATCTTTTTATAAAATTATCAAATTTTCACTATATAACGATTTTTATCTAATGATTTCAAATATGAAGTTAATTTTACAAAATAAATTTAATAAAATTTTCAAAATTTATTTATATTATTTTCACATTAATGTAATAATAATAATTTTTTGAGGAAAATATTCTATTGTTGAATAATAGTACTTTACTAAAAACATAGTAATTATCATATAATAATAATATATTATAAATGTGTATGAACATTATATAAATTATATAATAATGTTCATTTCACACATATGTAACTTCTGGTTTATAATGGTCAAATTTATATGGTAATATTTAGTTCTTTGTTTATGTTGAGTGTTGTATATCTTGTACACCATCAAACATAGTCTCTCTATTTAAAATAATAGGATATTACAATGATGAAATGTTAGTGGGATAGTTCAAAAATGTTTCACCTAATATTCAATTGATGTCATTGAAACCTATAGTTATTATAGTGTTGTAGTAAAGTTTCAATATCATGGAATTATCTAGGATATGCAAAATGGTTTAAGAAAATCAAGGGGATTTATATTTAATATATAAATATTATAGAAATTAGTTATTTAGTTATGAATGATATGTGATACAAATGTTATATATTAAAATTTTCATGATAATACAGAATCTCAAAATCAAGTAACGAATTTATAGACCTATGAGTTTTTTTTAAATAATAAGGATTTGGGTTACAAAATTATATAATAGAATTGTTATAAATGAATCATGATTAGATATGTGTTAGTAAAGTGTTAAAACTATTATTTTAATTTTCATATATGATAATAGGAATTATTAATTAAGAAGTTGTTATTATTAACAATGTGATGTAATAGATCTGAAACATTAGTTTTATGATTCAACAAGTTCTACAATTTGTTTTGAAATTGATAAAATGGATAAAAAAATTCATTATAAAAATATTATACAAATTTTTTTTACAATTTGAAAAATCTAGATTCAATAAAAATTTGCAACATATTTTAAAGGATTAAGTTTTATTTTATAAAATTTCCTGAAAGAAAGATAGAATAGGTGATATAATATGAATATACTATTTTATTTTTTGATATTCCTAATAAATGTAAATAATAGTTGTTTCCGAATATAAAGATCATATATATCATGGAATGAAATTTTATAGATAATATAACATATAAGAGGTTATTAGGAGTATTTTTTAGGCAAGTAAATTCAATGTTTACAAAGAAAAAAATACACCAGTCCGAATTCGAAGATAATTTCACTTAAAAATTTAAAACATATTACAGTATATCAAAAAATTGAAATATAAAACAATAAATTTTATTACTATAAAGTAAATAGATAGAATTTTATCCTTAATTATTTTTGGATTTTTTAATAAATTGTAATTTAATGAGTTACATTAGTTTCAAAAATGGTACCAATGGAAAATTTTGATGGAAATATTTGAAAAATGATGTTAAAGATTATCATAAAACATGTTCTAAGTAGATAAACATATTTATTAGTAGCATAACAATTTTTTTATGTTAAGGAATTTGAATATAATTTTAATAACATTTATCATTAGGAACAAGATTCAAAAGTCTCAAAATTATTCATACTATATTTCCCCATATATGTTACTAAATGAATGTTAATGTTAGAGGTTCTTACAAAAAATTTAACAGTGATATGGTATTGGAATTACATAGATGAAATTATTTTAACGAAAATAGAAAAGATTAGAAAAATATTATATGAATCTCATAGCAGATAATATATAAGTTTATTAGTAGGTTCTCACGTTAGGTTGTGTTAGTAATTTTTAAATGTGTTGTATAATAAGAACAATATCATGTAATATTTAATTTCAATCATCCCATTATAATTCATTCACATATAGAACATATATATAAATATATCATGAAATTAAATTATAATTGACAATAAAAAGTATGACATTTAGTTATCACAGACTGATGTTCATCCTAGATTATTATATGATTTCAGGAAATGCTATTGTTCTTATGAGTAAGGTTTAAATATTAAGATATATAATTTTACCATGTGGCCTAAAATGGGTTTTGATCACTAGATGACCTGAAAATTATATACCATATAGAGTTTCATATTATATGTTTTTAGTATAATATGGTTTCATGATTCATATTTAGAGTGCCCACTACATATGGATAATGAGATGCCCAGCATAATAACCCTCATACTTTGAAACATGTTGAGTGTTTTCTTACCACATTGATTTATTTAGATTGATTGATTTGTTTTAATAAATACTACTCACTCATAATATATTTTTTAAAACACTATTACTATTTGTACATATTTTTTGTTGAGGAAATTTTTCTATGTATGGGATATTCTTCATGAAAATTTATCTCTTACAAATTCAGATAGAGATAATAAATAACCCAAGTTTTATACTTTGTCTTACTGTAAATTTTTATATATCTTCTCGAGTTGAAAATTCAAAAGTTAAATGAAAATATACCTACATAAAGAATATCTCATGATTTTAAATATATCATATGTATTAAAAGAGTATCTTACATATTATGTTGAAGAAAATTACTAAGTTCATGACCCATACATATATTCATTGAATGAATATCCTTCTGAGTGATTTTAACCGTTGAATAATAAATAAATATTGGAAGATACCATTATTTTTGGAATGCACCCTTACCTATAGAGGACCCCTATTGTATTACAATATTACCCATGGATATTTTATAATAAATAATATGTCACATATGATATTAATACATTTTGCGTCACAATGTTAAAATACACATACATATTGAATATTTTAAAAAGTATAGACCCTTATATATTAATATCAGATACACTTACTTATAATATGTTTTCAAAATTAAATACACTTAGATATTAAAGTATCACTTTTCATAATTAGTGTTGGATCTTATGTGAGATTAAATCATGGTTTATAATGTTTCATATAGTTTACTAATCTCTTTTAAAATTAATTTTATTGGATTTTTTATTGTATTTCAAAATTGCTAATATTATATGTGTTATCCAATGTATTTAAGGATAATTTTACAATAGGATTTAAAGGATTGTCTTATTGAAATTTTATTGTATATGTATAGAATAATCAATTGTTTTCACTAACTGGTCAATTTATAAGACCATTATGGGTATTATAGGTAACAATATTATTTTTATATTCGAACTATTCTAATAGACATGTTTTATAATATTGAATGAATTTTGGAAAATCACATTTGAAATAATCACAAATCATTAATAAAAAGATCTCAGTGTTTGAGATGAGGGGAACTAGATATTATTGTATTTTCAATATAAATACTCAAGAAAAATAATAATTTGGAATGTAAATTTATATAAAATTGTCCAACATCTAGGTAATGGAGGTGGAATCTGATTCAGAGGTATTGGTGAAAATGCTTTAGGGTATGTTTGTCACTCCTTGGGAGATTGTGTATCTTGTTCGGGGTTATATGAAGGGCCGGTATAACGAGACTTTGGTGTGGCATGTTTTGAGGGAAGGAAACATAGAAATGGATGAATTAGCTTGAGGAGGTTGTGAGGGTAAACATATGATCATCTAAAATGTCATGGGTTCTATTCTGATTTATTGTAAAGTAATTGTTTTATGAGACACCCTCGGTCTTCATCATTTTCATCCTCCATAGTGACTTTGGGTGTTAAGGCCTTTGGGTGGTCCATCTCCCTCTTTTTTGTAATAACTAATTAATTTTCAGTCATATATGATATATCAAAGTTCTATAAAAATTTATATCCCTGTTTTATAAACCTTTTTTTCATTAATAAGCTTGATTTTGTATAGTAATTACTGAATCTAAATTATTCCATTGCATTACTAAATGACTGAATATCATTTTTTCTACACCAGGAACCACATCTATATAATTTGTTGATTTAATTATTTTATAAATATTTAATATATATCATCGATGTATTTTAATGTTTTCTATGATTTTTAATAAAAACAAATAAAAGGAAAAACATTCATTATGATTTTTTTACCACCATACCAAAAAATCACTAGTTAAGACTGGGCCCCAAAAAATATGTATATGTAATGAATTTTTGTGTAATGTCTAGGTTGAGTCCTCCCCTATCAAAAAAATTAATTTTTTCTATACCTATAAAATGAATTTTAGAAATTGTTCCACCAAGAGTGTAAAAATAAGATTTCAGGATTAATCAAACACCTTAAAGTGTTATATAAACAATAGTGGGTGTTTTTGTCCATGGGTGTGAAGGTGAAGAGTGGGAATATGATTTTTTGTAACCAAACAATGATGAAGCCTCTTGTATATTAATTGTTACATTCACTCTCCAAATAGTCACTACATTAATATATTGTAATTTATTTTTATCTTTATTACTTCCATGGAATAATTCATTAATTTATTAACAAGAAATTTTTTGTTAATTCATATAATTAACCACTTACCCCAACCCATATCTATATCCATCCTCATTTGTTACAACACACTTGATATCATAACCTTCCCATTAAAGAATAATTGTCATATTTTTATCTTCTAGATACATAATACTTGGTATCAAAGAATTATATTATTTTGAATACATTTCATTGATTACATATATATTTATTATATCTGTTTTAGTAAAATATATATCCATGTAGTTAAAAAGTCCTATTGAAATATATTTTGTGAAAAGAATTACATGGGGGATTAAAATTTTTTGAATCATACAAATCCAGTATACTTTAATGGTGATACGTATTTTAAGTGGAATATATATATGGAATCTTATCCCACAAGTATTGAAATTTTATAATTGGATATTTTGATAAGTTATTAAGATTTTCCAAAATATAAACCAATTAATATTCGAGTTTTATAGGTTGTTAAACATTAGTATAATATTAATTTTAGGTGTATTCTACATTTCTCATTTGATAGAAATATTTTTATAAGATATGTAAAGGCCCCACTACATATGATATTTGAAAACATCATGAGACAAATACCTTCGAATAATGATTTAATTATAGAATGGATAATACCAAAAAAAGAATACAACAAAGTACCAATGATAAAAAAAATTATATGTTTTATTTTTGTGAATCCTAGATAAGTACAAATAGAATTCAAGAATAAGAATAAGGAAAAGGTTCAAAATCCTTAGGGAAATCATGGTCTTGGAAAATCATGGCGTTTCATTGGAGGTAGTTCAAAATTGAATTTGAGTACTTTAGAACATTATCATTATGATTTATGGATTAATTGTCATATTAATGTTGATTTTTTGGAACTGAAGTAACCATGAAAAATTTTATATTAATAATTTTAGGGAAGAGTGATTTGGACTCCTGGAGTTGTAAAGAGGATTCATATTCTTATTATAAATATATATATGTGTGTATGGAAACTAGTAATCATTTTTATAGATAAGTATGTGAAGGTATCAATTTCATCATCCCACATGTGATCTTCAAGTGAAATTAGAGAGTAATTAAATTGTTATGGAAACTTATGTTTGACGCATAACATGGATGATGTTAGTAAGGAATTTTATGAATCTCATTGTGATTCTAGTATTTATTTTGTATGTACTATGAATAGTGTAAATTATTTAGAAGATAAGATTGATGGAAGAATGATTAATGTAACCACTATTGGTGATTCTTACATGAAATTGAGGAAGGATAATAAATGTGTCATAATAATATATAAAAATATTGATCATTATGAAAATTTCAAAAATGCATAATATAATTAGATAATTATATAATAGAATAAAATGATAATTAAAACTAACTCTAGAACTAATGAAACAGAATTTGATGAATTGGATGTTTTATAGAAAGAGAATGATATGTTGATATATGATATAGAATGTATAAAAGAATAATTGTCAAAATTCACTCTATGAAAAAAAATATGAGTTTAGGAGAATGTAAATGATAATAAAGATTTATAAAAAAATTACTATTTTTTAATATATAAAATTTCCTTTAATGGGTAGAAACTTATTTATAAAAACTAACGGTGAAAGTATTTCTTTAGAAAAATATTTTTAATTATGGTATTTATTAACATTATAGTAGTTATTTTTTTAATTTATATCCAATATCTGGGCCACAAAAATAAATTTCATTCTAAATATTCTTTCAATATTAAATATAAAATCAATTCAACAAAATGGGCTCATAAAGAATCTATTTCATTTTAACTGAACCCAAGGTAGTTTACATTTCCGTGTGAGAATGTTTGGATTTTACACCATACAAACACTACTCGAAATTTGGGCTATAGCCACAGACCTATAGCCACAGTTTTATAGGTCCGTGGCTATAGCCTTTATTTTTCCACGGTTAAATTTTTTGCCCGTGGCTAAATCTGTTTCATCATTTTTTTCTCCTGATATTTTATCAGGCTCCTCCTCCTCCCTGATCCACAGCCCTCCTCCTCCCCCAATTCGCACTCCACGTAGCCCTCCTCCCCAACCACGTCTTCTCCTCCCCACAGCCCTCCTCTCCTCCTCTGATTCGCAGCCCTATCCCGTGAATCCCTCCTCCCCGACGACATCTCCTCCTCCCTACAGCCCTCCTCATCCTCCCCCGGTTCGTAGCCATATCCCTGCACAGCCTCCTCCCCGACAGCGTATCCTTATCCCGACGATTACCCTTTCCTACGTGCTCCCCGACAGCCTCCTCCTCATGCCGAACCTCCACCCTCGCTGGCATCACCTCCTCCTCAAGCCAGACCTCCTCTCTCACTAGCTTCTCCCCTCTTATGTGTGACCCCGTCGACATCATCACCTATCTAGCATGTGGCGTCCCCTTTGGTGAGATTTCTTGGATTTATTTTTGGGGTTTTACTCATCTTGTCCAAACCCTAAGGGTTGAGGTATGATTTTTTTGCTTTATTGGATTCAATGGGGTGCAGTTCATCCATCAGGGTGTACTCATCCATTTATGAGAGTTTCATTGCATCCGTGCATGTTTGAGGTAGGTGTTTTCATTTTTTTTCCTTTTTGATTGAAAAAAATTAGTTCTTGAGTCGATTAAATTATCTTTTAAATATGTTTCAAACCTTTATTATACTTGTGGCTAGTTCATGGTAGTGTTTTCTTGTTGGTAGAATTTTCTAAAAATAGGTTTTGAGATTATTTTCCATTTATGCCTATGTGTATGCCTATCCAAATTGGGTTAGATAAAATGTCATTTTAGTTTAAATATTTAAGTTATCTGATTAGGGTAGTGTTTTCCCAAAAATGTATTTTATTGAAATTGTTTGTCTGGTGTTGGGTTGGATTGATGAAACATATTGGTTTTCATGAAATAAATTTTGGGTTAGTGGAAGGTACGCGTTGTTTTCCTTGAAAAATTGTTTGGGGAAAGACTACATGTTCCATTCCATTTGACACAGGCACATCCATGGGTGATTGGAATGAATTCATGTATGAGACTTCAAATGATAATATTGTTGGAAGGGGTTCTTTTCTTGAAACTTTTTTTAAATAAAGGGATTTATTATCTTCTCCATATCCCCCCCATTATCAAAAGGTTCTATGACTTTTCAAATGGCTTGGGTAAATTTCAAAAGTGGGTGGGAAGTGATAACCTCTTTGGTTTTTTATGAAGTGAATGGTTTCCTAATGGTAAAAATCCCATTTGGAACTTCTCACTTTAAAAATATTGTTTTACTTTAACATTATTTTTCTTAAATGTTTTCTTGGTTTTTGAATCGTATATTGATTACATTGTTTGAATTAATTTTATTTTAGGTATGCATGGTGTTTTTGAGTCTTGGGTAATTATGGTAGGGTGTTGCGATTGGTTTCGAAGGCACGCTCTCATATTCCCAGGTATGGATATGTATGTATGTATATATATATATATATTGTGTGCATGTTTCCTCATGGTATGGGGAACAAATTCATAGGTTTAACGATATATATATATATATATGGAAGTGTGTGAGTGTGAGTGGTCTGCTGGTTGAGTGATAATGGTTTGGATTGACCATCCTTTAAGGTAGGATTTCTCATGCACTTTACTTTGTAATTTAAGATCTATTAGTTTCTTGATTTTTGAACCCTCTTATATTTATAAATATGAATGTATGAGCCTTAGATTAGATTTTTTGGTGTGAAATTTGTGTATTAATCCTTGTTTGTGATAACTAGAATTGTCTCGGTAAATAGCACATACTAAGTGTTTGGTTAAATTCCTGGTTGGATTTTGTGGGAAATTTAGGACGTAAAATGCATGGTTTAGATTTATATATGTATTGGAAAGATACAGAATGGTATTTGGGTATCCTTTAATGGTTTTCCATTGTGTTTTTAATTTTTATAAAAATATGAATGTTGGTTTTCTTCTCTAAAATTTGTCGGGCTCCTCCTCCCTTCTCCTCTGCGATACTGCGCGCGCGGATATCCTCCGGCCCCTGATACTCCCGAACCTTCGGCGGCGCCCTCCTCCCCGATACGTGCGATCCCCACCGACTTCCTCCAGTGCGCTCGTGATCCCCACCCCATTTCTTCCCTACACCCCACTCGCGATCCCCACCGCCTTCCTCCTGTGTGCTTGCTACCATTCCACTCCAACGACGTGGCCACCCAACTTGGGATGATTCTCCTCCGATGATGCGATCACCCCACCTCCCAGCCGGCGTTCCTCTTCCTCTCGGTACGTTCTCTCGCTCCTCTCTCAATCCCATGGCGATCTTCCTTATGCCTGGGCGTTTTGAATCTCATCATTTCACAACGCCGTAGATGACACATTTTCCCCTTATGCACAATCATTCCGTGGCTACGCGAAATGTGGAGACACTCGATGATATCTCCCGCAACCATCCTTTTACCAGTTGAGTCAAAGGGATTTCATTCCTGGATTCTTTAAAAATCTCTAACCAAGGTAATGATTTCATGGAGAAGCCCCCTCTGGTAAAGAGATAGGATGATGGTGGTTATCTAGTTGAAGCGGACCCAGACGCCCTGAAACAGCGCGCACAACTATGAAAATTCTCAGTGATGGGTTGTATCTCTTACCACAAAGGTAACTACCCTTGGCCCCTTACTGAACTTTACTCTCGTATTGCACACTACTAGAATACTGCAAATTGGAAACTAATCCCCATAGGAAAAGGATATTTTCACATACTGTTAAGATCACAAGATGATTTTGAAAGAGTTTGGAAGACTTGTAATCTCAACCTCAAGTCGGGTTTACTTAAAATTTCAGAGTGGGACTCCACATTTAATCCGCACACACACAGAAACACTTTGGAACAAGTCTGGATCAAATTGCATGGACTGAACTAGTTTTTTGGCACCCAAAAATACTGAATGATATTGTCTCATGCATAGTAACCACTCTTAAAATTGATCAAAGGACCTTACATGCTGACTTGGATCTATTCCAAAGAGTTATGGTTGAAATAAACCTTGACTCAAAACTTCCCAGCTCAATTAGCTTCAATTCCAATGAATACAAAACTGAATATATAGTGGAATATGAGCGAAAACCCCCATTTTGTGATCACTATAAAATCATAGGGCATACTATCTTCAACTGTAGGGTGATTAGGAAGCAGGTAATACAACCATCTGAGAATGAATGGAAGGAAATAAGGAGACCTAAAAAAGACAAAGCCCCCATGATAGACATGCCTGAAATATCCAAAAAGAAATATGAAGTTTGGGTCAAAAAAACTCACACTTTGACTCACATAAGAGATATTTCAGGAACCAAATTGTTGGATGAAGTGGAGGAAGAAGAAAACTCTATTAATGATCAAAACCTCTCAATTGAAATTACAAACCTTTTACTAGACACTATTAGAGTATCAAACGAGCAGGAAAATATTTCTAGCTATCAACATGACCTAGAAAAGAATAATCTCTAGCACCCAATATTGGATGGAGGGAATTTTTCTACTAATGAACTGAAGAAACTAACCTGTACTGCTAGTACTTCAATCCATAATAATGATGTTTTCACTAAAGAAAATGATGTGGCTGAAACTCCATACTTAAGCGCCAAGCATACCCTTATTACTTCCACACCTAAATTAGGTATGCAAAAGGAAAATCAGGAAACCCCCTATCCTTCTAGCTCCATGGTGAAACCTGCCTCCATAGACCTAGAAGCTCGAGTAGGCATGAAAAAGATTCCAGCACTTGTTTTACATGACAATTCAGTTTCGGTTCTCGTACCCTAACATATGTAGGTTTTTAATGTTCCCCCGGAGCAGAAGTATAATCTCTCTTAGAACTCTATCGAACAACAATCTGCTCCAGATCCTGTTATTCCAGCTACATCTCCTCCTCTTTCTTATGCTACCAATAACTATTCTATTCTGTCAAAAAAACTGCGTTATGATCAAAATGAATCTTCCTCTGATTTTTTCTCTAAGAACTCTTTTTCTCTACACTAATGCAACCTGACAACTACTATCCCATCCCATATTGCTAAAAAACAATGCATTTTTTATGAATAGTAGCCTAGTTTTAACTACAGGTGACTCCACAATGGGAAAGTACCATGAGACCAAATCACATGTCCATAATCCGACTCCGACTCCCGCGGCTCACACTGCCCACCTTAACAGGGTTGTTCTTCCGAGCCCCAAAATGCTGAGCACACACCTTATGCTAACAAGAGATTTGAGCCTACTACTCATGACAATCCACCCGCTGTTCTGTCATCTGATAGGCAGGAGAAAAAGGACAACCTGGAATAGAAGCATACTACCATGTTGCTATCCATAGTGAATACAAAGTCTCCAGGGGGAGGGGCGTCCGGCAGGGGGGAGGGGCGTCCGGCAGGGGGAGGGGCGTCCAGCAGGGGGAGGGCTGTCCCGCAGGGGGGAGGGGCTATCCAGCAGGGGGGGCTGTCCAGTAGGGGGAGGGGTGTCCAGCAGGGGGAGGGGTGTCCAGCAAGGGGGAGGGGTGTCCAGGCAGGGGGCGGAGCTGTCCAGCAGAAGGGAGGGGTGTCCAGCCGGGGGAGGGGTGTCCAGGCAGGAGGCAGGGCTGTTTAGCAGGGGGGAGGGGTGTCCAGCAGGGGGGGAGGAGTGTCCAGCAGGGGGAGGTGTGTCCAGCAGGGGGAGGACTGTCCATTCATGTCATTTCACGACCCCTTCATTTGGTTGTTTTACATTAAAATTATCATAATGTGTCTGGTTATCTTGAACCATTTCATCTATGATTATAACCTTATGATAGTTACTGCATGCAGAAGTATTGCTAGATCGCCTCTATCCGAGCAATGGAGTCTTGGTTTATCCGAGCATCTCGGTCGGTGTATTTATGACTGAACATCCCCCCTGCTCGCAACACCCCCCTTGTCGCCTTCGAATCAGCCCGCACCATCCCCCCAACATGTGCAACCAGCCCCTTTCCACCAGCATTCCATCCTCCTCCCGCTCCCTTCTCTCCTGGTCTGAAGATGTTGCCCCGCAGATGTCGCTGGATCGGGCCAACACGCTGCGGTCACGATGCGCTCACGCCGCGGTCACGCCGCGGTCAGGCTACGGTCAGGCTGCAGTCACGCCGCGGTCACGCCGCGGTCACGCCGCGGTCACGCCGCAGTCACGCCGTAGTCACGCCGTGATTCGGCCCTACTCCAGCCACATCCATCCCCCTTCCACCTTCATTTCAGCCCGCTTCTATTGGCATTCCAGCCTGCAACAGCCCCCCTGCCACCTTCGAATCTGCACGCACCATCCCCCCAACACATGCAACCAGCCCCCTTCCACCAGCATTCCAGCCTCCTCCCGCTTCCTTCACTCCGAGCCAGAAGATGATGCCCCGCGGATGTCACTGGATCGGGTCAACACGCTTTGGTCATGTCGCGGTCATGCTGCGGTAACGCCGTGGTAATGCCGTGATTTGGCCCTGCTCCAGCCACATCCAGCCCACACCATCCCCCTTCCACCTTCATTTCAGCCCGCTGCCACCGACATTCCAGCCCGCAACAGCCCCCCTTCCACCTTCGAATCAGCCCGCACCATACCCCCAAATCCCGCAACCAGCCCCCTTCTACCAGCATTCCAGCCTCCTTCTGATCCATTCGCTTCTGGATGAAAGATGCTGCCCCGCGGATGTCACTGGATCGGGCCAACACGCTGTGGTAACGCCGCGGTAACGCCGCGGTCACTTCGCGGTCATGTCACCATCACACCGCGGTCACGCCGCGGTCACGCCGCGGTCACACCGTGATTTGGCCCTGCTCCAGGACAACACCCTACGGTGGTTACTCCTCCATAGAGAAACATTGAATGGTTAGCTCTATAATTTTTCGTATTTCCTCATTCATAAACTATATCTCTTCTCAGCGCTGCCTCTCATCCATCTTTCCACAAAACGTGCATATTAGGTGGTACAAAGGCTCAATTCAACTGAAAAAATTGGTTTGGAATTGTCTGGCATATTTTATTGTACATGTATCACATAATATTTGTTCGGTAATTCTTCTTTTTCCTCATCCTCTTCACTTGTTGTCCGAACCAGATCAGCCTGTTGGGATGGAAATTCAATGTCTTCTTTTGGTTATTTTAGATGAAATTCCTTCCATAATTCCCTCATCTCATGTAGCAATCATTGGAGGAGGATGATCACTGCAAAGTTGAGGGGGTGGGTGCGGGGGGTGGGGGGTGGGTGTCCAGATAGGGAGGGTGTCCAGACAGGGGGGGTGTCCAGACAGGGAGGGGGTGTCCAGACAAGGAGGGTGTCCAGAAAGGGGGGAGGTGTGTCCAGACAGGGGGGGGGGGTGTCCAGACAGGGTGGTGTCCAGACCAGGGGGGTGTCCAGACATGGGGGAGGTGTGTCCAGACAGGGGGGGTTTCAAGACATGGGGGGTGTCCAGACGTGGGGGAGGGGACTGGTAGTATACACATACCATATCATTTTATTTGAAACTAAGTTGATGATGTTGCCCCACGAAAGTCGCTGGACCGGGACAACACATTTTGGTCACGCTGCGGTCACGCCGCGGTCACGCCGCCGTCACGCCGCAGTCACGCCGTGATTTGGCCCTGCTCCAGGACGACACCCTGCAGCGGTTACTACTCCTTAGAAAAACATTGAATGGTTAGCTCTATAAATTTTCGTATTTCCTCATTCCTAAACTATATCTCCTCTCAGCGCTGCCTCTCATCCATCTTTCCACAAAATGTGCATAGCAGGTGGTACAAAGGCTCAATTCAGCTAAAAACATTTGTTTGTAATTGTCTGGAATATTTTATTGTACATGTATCACATAATATTTGTTTGGTAATTCTTCTTTTTCCTCATCCTCTTCACATGTTTTCCGAACCAGATCATCCTCATCCTCTGCACATGTCATCTGAACCGGATCAACCTGTTGTGATGGAAATTCAATGTCTTATTTTGGCTGTTTTAGATGAAATTCCTTCCATAATTCCCTCATCTCATGTATCACTCATTGGAGGAGGATGATCACTGCCAAGTTGAGTTTTAAAGGCTGCACACAATCTGTTTGATGCAATTCCAAAGAGGCTGTTCTATTCTGAGGGCCTATTTCATGCTGGAGTTCCCACATTTACTCCACAAGCTGGCAAAGGGAGGTCTGTTTGGGCCTATGCAAACAAGGATTGTTTGTTATGGAAAAAGATTCAACTGGAGACCTGGTTTCCTTGAAGAGTTTCCATGAAAGGTCTTCACTGTAGAGGAGACTAGCTCTGGTCTGTATTTGGTAGTTGCTTCTATGATGGTTCCCACAACCGTTTGACTGAATTTCACACCAAACCAAGCCCTGCTAGTGACTCTTTTTCGATGCACTATAAAAATCCCATGGCCAACCCACCAAAATCAAACCAGCTATTCCAGGGCCATTTCCACTCTCACTAAAAAATCCAAACTCAATCCATACTACAATTCCAAGCTCCCACTTCAATTTAGCCACTATGAAATCCTTCCCAGTCCCCCACCATTTTTCAATTCACCTAGGCAACCCATCCACAACATGACCACCAATCTGGCCTACCCACCTCTCAACTTCTAAGCCACCAACACCACATTTTCCACTAGGCATCCCACTTTATAACCATCCCAAACCTCACCCAATTCTGACCAATTAAACCAGACCCCTTAACATTTGAAGCCCTTGTCTAAATTCCTGTTCCAACTCACTTATTTTAGACCCAATCATCCCTACCACTTCAGAAAAACAAGAGAATCCTACTTAAAATCCAGTCCAAGTTAGTTTCCTTCATGCTTTCCCCCATGAGTCCATAGCCTCACCTCAACCAAATTATTAACCACCTGGACACTTGGAAGCCACAAGAGGAGACAAAAGGTTTATAGATTTTTTTTGTAATATTTTATTCCATTGGAAGTGAATTTGTGGGATGATGCCACTTGTAATGAGGTACTTAATTTCCTCTCCCTCTTTCTTCCATTAAATATTAGACAGATCCTATGTAAAAAATGATTCTCTACCACCGGGGAAGGAACTCTCAGCTACCGTTCTTCTATTCTTCTTCCTGCTGATGAATAAAATTCCCCATGTATACTGGGAAAATTTTATTCATTTTTATTAATTTACCTCTTCTTACATAATACTGATTTCAGCAGCTGGATTCGGTCTTTTAGCAATAGCCCATGACATCAATCTGTTGTCTAGGGGGTCCAGTGGGGGGGCGGTCAGTCCTGGGGTGTCCAGTGTCTAGGGGGGGCTGTCCTGGGGGGTCTGTCCATAGGGTGTATATGGTGTCTAGTGGGGGGGGGGGGTCTGTCCTGGGGTGTCCAGGGTCTGGGGGGGTCTGTCCTTGGGGATCTAGGTTTGTGGGGGGTAGGTTCTGGGGGGTGTCCATGGTCTGGGGGGCTATCCAGGTTCTGGGGGTGTCATGGGTCTGGGGGGGGTCTGTCCTGGGGTGTCCAGGGTCTGGGGGGGCAGGACTGGCAGGGGTGTCCAGGGTCTTGGGGGGTCTGTCCTGGGGTGGGTTCTGTCCTGGGGTGTTAAGGGTCAGGGGGCAGGGGGTAGGGGGAAGGGGTGTCCAGCAGGGGGAGGGGTGTCCAGCAGGGGGAGGGGCTTTCCAGGCAGGGGGAGGTGTGTCCAGCATGGGGGAGGGGTGTCTAGGGGTTTCCAGGGTCTGGGGGGGTGTCCTGGGGTGGGGTCTGTCATGGGGTGTCCAGGGGCAGGGGGAAGGGGTGTCCATCAGGGGGAGGGTTGTCCAGCAGGGGGAGGGGCTGTCCAGGCAGGGGGAGGGGTGTCCAACATGAGGGGGGAGTGTCTAGGGGGGGTGGTCCAGGGGGGTCCAAGGTCTGGGGGGGGGGTATGTCCTGTGGTGGGGTCTTTCCTGGGGTGTCCAGGGTCAGGGGGTAGGGGGGGCAGGGGGCAGGGGTGTCCAGCAGGGGGAGGGGTGTCCAGCAGGGGGAGGGGCTATCCAGGCAGGGGAGGGGTGTCCAGCATGGGGGAGGGGTGTCCAGGGGGTGGTCCAGGGGTTTCCAGGGTCTGGGGGGTCTGTCCTGGGGTGTCCAGGGTTAGGGGGTAGGGGGGTAGGGGTGTCCAGCAGGGGGATGGGTGTCCAACAGGGGGAGGGGCTGTCTAGGCAGGGGGAGGGGTGTCCAGCATGGGGGAGGGGTGTCCAGGGGGGTGGTCTATGGGAGTCCAGGGTCTGGGGGGTCTGTCATGGGGTGGGGTCTGTCCTGGGGTGTCCAGGGTCAGGGGGCAGGGGGTAGGGGGAAGGGGTGTACAGCAGGGCGAGGGGTGTCCAGCAGGGGGAGGGGCTGTCCAGGCAGGGGGAGGGGTGTCCAGCATGCGGGAGGGGTGTCCAGGGGGCGGTCTAGGGGTGTCTAGGGTCTGGGGGTGGGTCTGTCCTAGGGTGGGGTTTGTCCTTGGGTGTCCAGGGTCAGGGGGCAGGGGGACAGGGGGCAGGGGTGTCCAGTAGGGGGTGGGGTGTCCAGCAGGGGGAGGGGCTGTCCAGGCAGGGGGAGGGGTGTCCATGGGGGTGGTCCATGGGTGTCCAGGGGTGTTGGTCCAAGGGGAGGGGTGTCCAGCAGTGGTGTCTATTGCTGGTATTCTTTTTTGGACTTCAACAGATTATGTAAGGACTCGGTGGTGGTGGATAGTGGGGGTGTAGTGGGGGGGAGTGGGACCTGGGTTCAAGGGGTAGTGAGGGGGCTGGGTGTAGGGGGTGGGGGTGGATATAGGGCTGGGTGCAGGGGGGATGGGGTGGGGCTGGGGGCCTGGGGGCCTGGGGGAAGGGGGGCAGTGGGGGTGCGGGTGGGGGTGGATAGTGGGGGTGTAGTGGGGGGGGGGAGGAGGACCTGGGTGCAAGGGGTAGTGAGGGGGCTGGGTGTAGGGGGTGGGGGCTTGATATAGGGCTGGGTGCAGGGGGGATGGGGGGGATGGGGTCCTGGGTGCAGGGGGTAGTGGGGGTGCTGTGGGGGCGGGGGGAGGGGGACCTGGGTGCAAGGGGTAGTGAGGGGGCTGGGTGTAGGGGGGTGGGGGCTGGATATAGGGCTGGGTGCTGGGGGGACTGGGGGCCTGGGTGCAGGGGGCAGTTGGGGTGCAGTGGGGGGGGGGGGAGGGGGACCTAGGTGCAAGGGGTAGTGAGGGGGCTGGGTGCAAGGGTTAGTGAGGGGGATGGGTGTAGGGGGTGGGGCTAGTTATAGGGATGGGTGCAGGGGGGTCTGCAGGAGGTGTCTAGGGGGTGTCTGGGGGGTGTCCAGGGTGTGTCCAGGAGGTGTCCAGGGGGTGTCTAGGGGGTGTCCACGGTGTGTCTAGGGGGGTGTCCAGGGGGTATTTTTTATGGATTTGGACACCCTATAGCCACGGTTTTAAACTGTGGCTATTGGTTCATTACCATGGTTCATAACTGTGGCTATAGACATAATGCCACGGTTCTAAACTGTGGAAATATATTCTGCCCGCCCTTTAGTATAGCCACGGTTTCAACCGTGGCTATAGGTATACAACCACGGTTTGAACAGTGGCTATAGATTTAAATCCACGGGTTGGAACCGTGTCTATAGTTCTAGGCCTATAGCCACGCCAAACTTATCCACGGTTCCTCGAATTGTGGCTATTACCTATAGCCACGGTTTGAGGTCCTATAGCCACGGTTTAGAACCGTGGCTATAGCCCTAATTTCCAGTAGTGAAAACTCATATTATTAAATCTATTTTTATTCTGGTGTGATATTTTCATTGAGTTGTTTCATTTGTCTTGGGAAAATTCATTTCTTTTACTTCTTCTTTTTTTCCTTAAATATTAAATTTTTTATAGTTTTTATAAATAATTATATTAATACGTTTAATATAATTAGAATTTTTATGTAACTTTATAAAATGAATTTTTTACATAGGGAATTTATAAAATATAAATTTAGCTATTATATTATTTCAAGAAGAGGAATAATGGAATAAAGAGGATATTTTAATGTTTTATTGTTTTTTATTACTTTAAAATTTTGGTATATTTAATAATTTTTAATGCATTTAGGGGGATTTGATCCTCTAATATACTGGTATATCATTTCACTATTCTGTGTATTCTATAATTTTTTATTTTTTGTTTATGATCACTTCATTGTGACATTGATTATTTTTATTTATTGTATTTATAGATTTATTTAATGGGATTTTAATATTTCGTATATCATATAACTATTTATTTTTTTTAAAAATCATTAGTTGTTTTTTACCTCGCATTAAATGATCAATATTATGTTTTTTTATTTTTGATAATGGTGGAGACGTTTAGGTTTTTCGAGTATCAAAAATTTGAAAAATGTTTTTTGTATCCTTGTAACATTTATTTATTTACTTTGATTTATATCGTTTGATAATTATCATTTCATCAATGTATTTTTATTATTATATATTATTACCTTATACATATTCTATCATATGTATATTTTTCTAGGTATATGATCATATATATATAAGTATTTATTATGTATTTTGATAATACTAGAAGAGAAATATAACATATTTTCAGATAAGTAAAAAATAAAATGCATCCTACAGAGTTGGAAAAATTAATTATTTGAATTATCACTAATGAAATAGTATTAAATGATCATATATAAATAATACATATTGTTGGAGTATTTTTTATATTAATGGTGTATATCTTCCCTACCAAGGTACCACATAACTATGACACTTTAATGTTTTCCAAAAACCCTCTAGCACCCCTCCCAATATGCGAGAGGATTCAGACTAGAAGTGTGGTCCCATGGTGTGTCTATGGGGAGACGATACTTTCATATCAGTGTAAGAAAAATTGATAAAATATCTAAACACCATCCATATAAATAAATATTCATAGTGTAGAATTTATAAATAAAAATAAGGCTATAAAAAGGATTAAATATAATAATGTCCTAAAATACTATGTCATACAAACAACAATGATTTCCCACTATGTTAATAACATATATGGTAGTACATAAAATAAAATGAAATGAATTCACAATGATATACTATGAACAATGATCTGAACCACGTACTCGATATCCGCAAATATATAGGATCTAAATTACTCAATTAGTCTCAGGTCTCAGCACTACCTATTTCTAAATATAAGTGAAAGTATCATTGAGAACCATAGTAAAACGATATCCCATTATGGGTGTATGTAAAACAAATATATAGGGAACCACTAACATGTTCCCGTATATAGCCAATAATATGTAGTGTGTGTATGTGTGAACAAATAATTATAAAAAATAATAATAACAATCTAATGAAGGTAAACTAAAGGAGTAGATTATATAAGGAATTCTCATGAAAAGACCTCAGCATAGAAGAGACACAACTGAAGATAAGGCATATTCAATCCTTGGATATATGATCCTAATAGAATGTACATATAGTGATTAAGGAATTGTAGTTGATGTCATACCATTCAGTCCAAGTGTAATCTCATCGATCCTTTTATCTGTTATCCTAATAGATGGTACATGCTTCATCAAACATGGGAAATGTCTCTGGACAATAAACCTCAACACTAGGGGATTCATGTTTTAGCCTTATGATCACTTGTACTCCCATCTAATCCCAATAACAAAGATTATATATGATAATTGGTCTACTAGTAAATATGGAACTAGATTCTATGTCATGCCACCCATTCTATGTAAATCATGCCTGATGTGTGATCTCTATGTCCCATTCCTTGGGTTATCAAGACATTCGAACTCAGTTGAACCCTAAGGGGGATGAAGAAATG
This sequence comes from Viscum album, assembly GCA_963277665.1. NCBI lineage: Eukaryota > Viridiplantae > Streptophyta > Magnoliopsida > Santalales > Viscaceae > Viscum > Viscum album. The sequence continues at coordinate 1,770,873,038 of OY728146.1, read as the reverse complement.
GTTATATAAAAAGAATACCCCCAATAATTGAGATAATAAATAATGATCAATAAAATAAATGACTTAACATCGCAATTCCATGGCATGTATTGGAAATGATGTAATGATATTTCCACCCAATCATTGAGAAGTATCCCAGGTATCACTCAGAGATATATTTGTCTATATGATAAAATAGTTAAAGTAGGGGGACTAAAACATTTTTGGAAACCTCTTATGTAATCCTAATGTAGGGGGAATCCCATTGATCATTACAAATCTTTATGGGTTGAAAACTGTTATGTTGGAATCCAAGTAATTAACCCATGAATGAATTCTCCCTCAATTCTGAGTAAAATATATTAGACCCATTTATCAAAAATATATCATAGAGTATCTAGATGTCATATTTCTATGATGAATGAGATAAATAGGTACAAAAAGAGTATAAAAAATTATGATCATAACTAATAAAACAGATTAAACTCACTTGTTTAAACATGTATACATCACCCAAAATAATTTCAAAGTTATGTTTAAAATTTAAATTCTAAAGAAAAAAAATTATATTTTCTAAGGAACATAAATCACCATCCCAAAATAAAATAAATTAAAACTACTCCAATATAAAATTTTATTTCAAAAACCCAATGGATTCTCACCACCTCTCAGCATATTCATAGGAAACTAAAAATTTTATGGCCTACTATAACACAAACAAAAATATATATATAACATAATATTTTCATACACTTACCAATATTCGTATGAAAGGTGAATGATAAAAGTATTAGTAGGATCTCCCCAATTATTTTATTAAATTACATTAAATAAATGTTCATAAATGATAGTTTGGAATATAATATAAATTTAGATTTTATTTTTTAAAAGGTGGAGATTGTTGGAGTTTGTTCCCTAGTACCAACCGTTGTGTACATTATGTCATCCTATATTCATTGTTTTTATAGTTAATAAACTATATATCAAATAAGAGTTTTTCGGATATTTGACATAGTATTTTATAATTTTTTAAGAGTAGTTTTCCAAGAGAAAGGTCATAGATGTTCCCCACATGGACTATAACCCAAATGTTCCATAAAAAAATTATATAAATATATGCTCTATTGTTTTATAAATTCAATTTAGCTAGAAAAATGATATATTATATCCATGACGGGGACTCGTAGGACATTAAGACACCTTATCATATTGTACGCCCAAGGTAATTTCTGGTATAAGAAATTTTGAGGATGAGACATGCCAGTATGAAATCCACATTTGTATGTGTCATTGTATGTTCCAATATACTGAAGCTTATATTTTTCCTTAAAATTTAATATTATTATTGATGGAATTTATGATTCAAGTACTATTATGTATTGATAAAAACCATGATGAAATATTTTTATTATGAGGTTGGATACATTGTGTGAGTCATTAGTAAAAAATCATTAATAACCCAATGATAATATTTTCATAAACCTTAGTTCACACATTTGATATTGTATTAAAAATAATTTCACCCTGAGTATAAATCATAAAGGAAGTTATCATTATTCTACAACTGTATGTATCACACCATAATATGTTCATTCTATAGAATTAGAAATTTCTTTATAAGGTGTTATGAAATTAATGGGATATAGGTACATAGATATATATATATATATATATTTTATGAAGAGATAGCGGATGTTAAAAATACATCCAATTCATTGGGAACCATGATTTAATTTATTTCATTATCATTTTCTAATTTGAGTGTTCATTTTACATATTTTGTATATATATATAAGGTATTTAGAGGTAGTAGAATCATTTTTGATGGCTAAAAGAATATTCCAAAGAACAACATCTCTAATAGTTTTCAATTTTTTATTAAATGGTTCATATATGTATCTATATGATATAGATCAACACATAATTACTGTGAAGCCCAAATAATGGAAACAATAGTACGAGAAGATTGAAAAACCTACCATTCTATAAAAAAGCATTTTTTGATGGATAAGAAGTCCATACCATATAATTCCTATAAAATCCATCCCATTGTGTTATTCACTGGGTAAATGTGTTTATCAGTTGACTTATTCAAGAAAATCGGGATTCAATAATTGACTCTAAAATGATGTATATTTTTAGATATAGTTCAAATTTAAATAGTGTGAGAGATAAAGAAGAAAGTTTATAAGTTTCCTTGGTCTGGACGAATCTGAGTATAATTCATCTAGAGATAAGTGGTAAGGGAAAAAATATTTTATTTTTTGTTTAAAAATATATTATAATTCAATATTTATAAGGGGACCCAAATTTTTATGATATGAGTTTATAGAAAATAATCCTCAATTTAGATGATGATTTTAAAATATTATTCCATAATAAAGTTTATGTTTTAAAAAAATATTATTTTTTATATTAGTTAAAAGAAGGTTAAAATTTATTTGTTATTGTGTAATTTTGACATCCTTTAAACTTATATTTCAATGTTTCAAAAAATTAATTTTATAAGTGCGTTACTATTTCATGTTTTATAAATTTATTTAAACCATGTTATCAATATTATTATATAAAATAAAAAAAATTATATTGGGGAATAATTTTTAATACATGTAAAATTTAAAATTTTGATTAATGATATTTAAATCATATTTTAATATAACTCCAATATCATCACTATCATTTTATGCCTCAAAACAATTCTCATGATTCTATAAGGGGAGTTTTCCACTATGAATTAGTTTCATCAATTTATATTATTAATATTTAATTTATTAGATGTGCATACTATATTTTCATTTTAATCCAATATATGTTTTACAATATTTCATTCCAAATATTTATTAAAAAAAATTGGCTTCTTTATTAAGTAACAATAATTATATAAATTTATTTATTAACATATTTGTATATGTGAATATGTTTGTGTGTGTGTGTGTGTGTTTACGTGTACATTGTGACAATATTAAAATTTGATTAAAATATCAAGTAAAAAGTTATAATGATTAAATTTTTTATTATGATTTAATATTTGGGATTTATAAACATGAGGAGGAATGGTAAGGTAGCCTAATACCATAAGGGATGTAATCCACAATTCTGGTATGTCTTAAACATCCTTAGATGTTAAAAGATTCCTCATATTTTTCTCCAATAATGAGAGGTGTTTTTCTAGATAATCACTCGAATCATTTAATAATAAATTATTTCAACCTATTTAAATAGATATTATTATTTTCATTAAATTCATGGTTTTACTCATGGATTTTTTTTTTCAAAAAAAATCCAATGTTATTTCAATACAAATTTTAGGAAATATTGATTTTAGTTTTAGAAAACTACTTTTGTTTTTTTTATGGGAAAGTATACTTTTTTTTGTTTAAACATTGTCTTAGACATAGTAAATTGTTTATTTTATTATGTAATAGGAATCATGGAATGTTTTTAGGAATCTTCAAAAATTGGTAACTTGATTTTAAAACCCATTAATGAGAAATTGTATCACCACAAATTTAATATTTTATTTTATCGGAATTTTAGATGAGTATAATTTAATTATTAGATGGGTTTCAAATAGGCATATTTAGTTGGAGCCACACAAGAGTTGTTTTGAATGTATTGAATTTCAAATTTAGATTCATATTTGAGTGAGGTAGTTTTGTTTAAATTTCCCGTAATACAAAAAACACTATTTCTAAACAATCCAAAGACTGTATATTTTAAAAATTGTGATTAATTATATGATTAAAAAAAATATTCAATGTTTATAGAATGATATTTGAGAGCATATGTCTGAGGTACCATAGTCATTGATTGATATTTATGTATGGGTGTTGATGCATTGGTTTTCATGTGTGGGATAGTTTGGATTTGTAAGTTAGTATGTTCTTGGAAGTGGGCCACAGGATTTATAATGTGGTGGTTTTTGGGATGGTATTGTAGTGTTTAGTTGATATTTGTTATTATGATAGTGTTGTTATGCAATAGGGTAATATTTTCCTTATCTCAACTAGAAAGAGGAATTAATAGTTTTTCATGGTATAACAACAAGGATGGTTTTTATAGGTTTGTTCATAATTTCCTAAGAGAATAGGAATATTAAAAATTGATAATGATAAAATTTAATTGATAGTGTTTGGAATTAATGTGGGTATAATTTTTAAGTAATTATTTATGGAATTAAATTGATTAATGGCTATATTTTGGATGGTAAATTGTAAATATTTATATTGAATAATGGTATTACTAAAATGTATTTTATGATTGACTGTAGTTGTTTTCTGAATAATATCTGGGTATGATTGTGGTGTCATATTTCATATCGGTGCTTGAATATGGCCATGGTTATATGGTGATGTTCATGGATAGTGTTAATGGATGCGGGTATATACCCTTTATGATTGTATTGTATGTTTCATACATTTATATACATATATGTGTGTGTGTGTGTGATATATTTTTCTTGTTATTTCTATTCGCACCCCACCCAAGTCATATAACCATTCAAATACCCAATATGATTTGTGTACTGGGTGTTTTTATATAATTTTAATGTTGGTGAGAGAATATATAGATTTCAAAAACCTATTCCCTATTTTATCTTCTATATGTAACATGAGATATGATATATAGATGTTGGAACAATCATACTATCACTATATGTGGTGTACTGAAATACCCTTGGCTGTATTATTGTAACGATGAGTACAAGATTTACTAGATTCCCGTATGGGGTAGGGATGATGTGTTATATTTTGTGATGGTATACACAATAAGTTCTACGTGTGGAGGTATATGGGATACGTGAAGTATATATAGGGTATTTATGGGATTCTATGTGGTGACGTTGAGGAGAGAATTTATGGTGGGTGTGGTTCATTATATGATACATGCATAAGGATAATGAATATGATATTCACAATAGACTACAATATTATATATTTTTTGTATGGATGATACATAGAATATGGTTGCGTGTGTGTTTTGGGAGATTGGGATTAGGGACCTCGTTCAATTTTGTCTTTATCGTTTTAATTGTAATGTGTCTTGGGATCAACATTTGTTGGGAGTGATACACCAAATTATTAAATATATAATAGCCAAATTTATTCTTCCATCATATTTAGTGTCAAATAATAAGGTTAGGAGACTAATAGGATACATTTTCATCAATGATAATCTCATGACAGGAACCATCTACTTTCCTAAATAAGTAGAGCTATTAGTAGAGGATATTGGGTATCCAGACCATCGAGGTTTATATTAGTAGTGCATCGACCTTAGAAGTTTCCTTCATATTTTATTAAGTCCAGTAGTTCTTTCATTCATATTGGGAGGTATATTTTGCTGTGAGTATCTTATGGAATATATTATTAATGGATATTTTAGTGACCGACCATCTATTATGATCAATTAGGATAATGTTGTTAGTATTTATTCAAGGAATTGTACTGGTTTTCTCATAGGTAGTATCATCATTAGGTATAGATGGATTATGATCCATTGATATAAGATAGATCTAGTATATAATATCTTCATTATATCACCCTCTCTCAAGGAGTTAGAACATAGGACTACCATCGATCTAGTTTTCAGTATAGAGGTAGAGGATCAAAAATCAGAATATTTATGTTATATATGCTCTAGTACCAATGTCACAACAGATATTTAGAGGCACCATTTTCATATTTTTCAACCACGGATTATCCCTTATTATGTTTTATACAACCACACTTCTTTTTTCAACTTATTTATATTTTTATAGATACTTAAGGTGTAGTGGCTTCTACTTCCCATTATTTCGACTATTTTGGTTCCATGTTAGATAATTCTACATTATATGTGTCAATGATGTGATTTAATGATGGGGGAGAAACCCCTATCTTGGGACATCATTGTATTTCAGATATAGCTATGTGATATCATTTTGTGGAATTAGTTATTTTGTTATATACATGAATATGTTGAATACTTATAGATGAAAATTTTTTTCTTCGATGAGAAAGATCAGTGAGTTATCATCATTGGAATGTTGGGTTATTATATGGGACATTGATGTTTATATTTTTTATTATCTTAGGTATAATCACAATCCGTTGATTTTTTGGGGCATAATAAGTGAGGTAATCTTGAGTCAGGTATAAGATTATTGATATCCTTTTCATGTATATTAAGTGTTTTCTCCCATAATTGAATATCATGTTTGTGATATTGTATATAGATAGTTCCTCTCATGTTTTTAGGCCTCCTTATAAGACAGAACCTTCCATCATACAATATAAAACGTTTTATGTTTATGAACAAATATAGAAGGAATTTATCCATCCCAATGATTCATTATGAGGTGTTCAAATGTTATAAACCAATAAGGTGGAAAATTTTCTTTCTATATTAGATATTCTATTTCATGGTCATGAAATTTTATGTCCCAAATTCCTAAGTTATTTTATTGGGACTTAGGAACACTATGTTCTGTGATATCATGGATCATTTTGTGGTTGTGTTCATTGATTTTATACTCATATACTTGGAGTTAGGGTAGGATGATATAGTGTACCTTAGGGATTTTTAACAAATAATTAATCACCCTCAACGTTATAGGAATACATATTATTTTATGTTCTGGATACATGTGGTGGTCTTCCTCAAGAATGTGTTTTAATGGTATTGATTAATAATGGATATATAAATCATTTCAGGGGTATATTATTAGGTTTATACCTATAATATTATAGGATTCAATGGGTTCCTTACTCATAAGGGTTATTGTTGGAGGTTCATTCCCAAATTCACTTAGGTCACATAACTGTTGATAGCCTTAACTAGGAAGTACTATTTCTTCTAATGAACTGCTTAGTTTTAATATCATTCTTAGTATTTATAGGATATGATGATTATAGACCATGTTATTTTGTATCTCTTGGAGGGGTTTATTTTTTTGGTGATTTGTAGGATCCCTGTGTAGGTGTGGAATGTGTATTAATATATCATAGAGTAGTGATATCATTTAGACTGAGGTAGTACATATCCACGAGTGTAACAATTCCTCCCATGATATCGAAATAGTGGAGGTTACTTTTTTTCTATATATCTAGTAATATTGAATTATTGGTGATCACATTGTTTTATTTATATATCACAATATATTATGGTTTGTTTTATAATAGAGGTATTTTCACCTATAAAAGTATTAGTAGATATATTTTCCCCTAGACTATGACATTATGATCACTAAGACCACTAGGATGTGTATTGTAGTTTCTGATTCAACAAGGAAAAAATTAAGAGGTTTTTCCCAGATTATATTGATTCTATAATGGTGATGGTGTAGTTGGCATCGATACATCTTTATAAAAAAGGAAATTTTACCTGAGAATGCCGATTAAAAATGATATTGTATCCCCCAAATATGCAACGAGTGGAGGACACTCAATAGGGAGACTTGGAGGTTTAATTGATTTCCTATCATACGATCTATGATAAGGTTCCAGATGAATTTTTGAAGGATGGTCAGAATAGGATTATGTTTTTGGGGAGGTTGTCTAATATTATGCTAATGCAAAAAAATTATCTTTGTGAAATCTAAATCTTGATAGTGGTAGTGTATATTTTAGGTATCCAATATGCATCAATCATTCAACGAGATTATTTGGTGGCACAAGATTAAGATATGTTTTTGGCATAGTTCTTATAGGGTTGTTTAGTCTTCCATCAAGTAAAGGTGGAGCTTCATGTCTCATGTGGTTTCTTGTAGCAACAGAATGTACCTGAGATAAAATTGGAGGACATATACATAGATATCATCACCGATCTAACAAAATAATATGGATGATATTTTTATTTTTATTTTATTTTAGATTATTTGATGAATTTATCACACTTTATAAAAAGTACGAATTCAGGTGGAATATAGGTTTTTGGGAGGCATTTTTTGGATGATGGGGGAAATCATTAGAGGGTACTGAGGACTATAATTTATTATTAGGACCCACATTGTAACTTAGGGTTATAGAGAGTATTTTCATTCACTATTCTATTATAGTAGTGCCTTGTCATTTTTTCAAACTTAAAATGGATGGAAATATGTACAAGTACTTTTAGATAGTTTAGGATATGTTAAGAGAATTTTTTATGAATTTTAGTGGATTAGGGGTGAGGGATTTTCTATAGGTTGTTTTTTCATGTAACCAAATATTATACTATTAAATTATAATGGACCTGTATAAACCATTATATGGGAAGAATTTTCAATCTCTGTTATGTTGGTTTGTGGTTGGGGATTCAATAATCCATTGAACATTTGTGGTGAAATTCGTGAAATATGATATTATTATGGTTTAGGAGTAGAAGAATTTTGTGATATACAATCATGAATTACATGTGAATTAGCAGAGGATTCCTTTATAATTTTTTACGGGGGTGAACATGTGTTTTAAGGGTTTACCCTCATAATGGTTAGTGGTGGATTTTATTTGAGAGTAATATATCTCCCTAGTTTTTTCATTATTTTGATGTGTTTTCTCATTTTGAGAAATTATGGTATTATTTTGTTCTACCTCTATAGTTTTAATAGATTCATGACAACTTACATGTTTTGTTTATTTGGTTATTTCATTATGGTGAATATCATGTCACATAATATTGAATGATTTATATTTTAGATGATGATATTTTCATATATTTTATAATTGAGACACTGGATCATCACTAAAAATCACTACATGCATGTGATATTCCTTTCATCCGGAATATATGGATGCATGTTGGTACTGCTAAGAGAATGGGTGAATGCAAGTCCCAAATATTTACTCAATATCTCAAGTGTTATTAAGAATTGTTTTATTTTTATGTTTCTGATGATCTTTTTTATGATTTTTTGAAATTAGTTATTCATTATGCAGGTTTAATTTGATAATTTCGTTTCATGATGTTAAATTTTTTTAATGGATTCATCTCATTTTAGAGGTACCTCTTGGGAAGTAATTAGTTTATGGAGGATGTTGTTTTTCTTTAAATATTCGTAATAATGTTAAAGGTCATGACTCATTTGAGAGGTTTCTAATATTGTGGACCAAAACAACTTGGTGTGTCACTTTTCTTGTTTTGGTTGTTTGAGAACCATGAAGAGGATTGATGAAAGACTTCATGATTTTGAGCTATATTTTTATCAAGGGGATGATTTAATAGGATAGAGGTCTATTATTGTTAAATGATCGTCTAATTAGAACTAATGGTTGTGGCGTGGTGTCAATGATTGTGGCATAGAGCCCTAGGAGGGCATACCTACTATAATAACAATTTTTAGAACCAATTTGATGTACATATTCAAGACAATACTTGGTGTTTAGAGATCTTATCATTATCATTCAACAATTGTGAGTGTTGATAAATCACAATATCTTGTATGTTTTAATTGATAGTTTAAGAGTTTGAATTTTTTATCTTGTAGAGGACCCTCTTTACATGGTTTTCCTCTAGGATTTTAGGATCTTCACATCTTTCATGGTATTAATTTTAATGATGGGTTAGACAAAGATCCATTGTGTCTTAACATAGTAGGTTATTCTATTTGAATTTGGAAGACCCTATGTATTATAGTGTGTAATATACCCTTTAAACATCTTCATTTATATTGATATCCTAGTTATAAATTGGAAGTTCTCCCCAAAATCCATTATATTCCCTCCATATCCCTCAAAATGGGTAGAATCTAAGGTGATTTTGGGAGACCATTGAACCCAGTTTTTTAAATTTAATCCTCATCTTTGACTTTCTACTTATTGGTGACATGAGGAGATCCTTAAATTTTTTTTGAGGTATTCTCTTTCTTAATCATATGTATAAGGCTATCACAACGGGATTTGGTTCAACTTTGTGAATTTTCAATGATTGATCAATGATGGATTTATCCCTTTTGGTTTTTGATGTTTTCTATTATATGATATGGATTATAAGATGAAATCATTCTCATCTTATATCTACACAATGGATTGTGAAGCTCTGTTTATGTAGTGGATTCTAGAACACTAATTTATTTTTTATTCTTTTTAAAATTATTTGGAAACTATAATATTTTTATAAGGATTCTCGATTAGAGTAATAACGGTAATTAACTATGATTAATATAATTAATGGGAATGGGGTGGATAAAGTTTGGTTACTCATTTCTTTGATAGTAAACAACAAAAAAGTTCCCCATTATTAATGTATACAAAAAATCTTTTTTTGATACATTTGTTTTTGTGTCATCATTTTTCTATTTGAATGAAATTTTTAATGGTTATTTACATAAATATTATAAAAAACCAATCATGTAAAGAAATAAATTAACATCATTGTTTGTTTAAAATGTGGGAGAATATGTATGGACTTTAAAATCAATTATTGCATGTTGTTGAATTTATTTTTGTTGTGGAAATAATTTTGTGGTTATATTGGAAGCTGTTATTGTTTGATTGATATAGTTTTGTATCGATGGTTGGGTCTGTATATGTAGGGTATTAGGGATATGTTAGTAGGTATATGTTAGTAAATGGGGATTTGTTTGTCAGAATTGAATGTTTTGTGGGATGGTATTATATTGGTGTGTTGATATTGGTTTGGTTGATAGTGTATTTTCTGTAGTGGGGTTGTGGTACCCCTATTATGGTTTGAACTATTAATGTAGATTTCATCATGAAATGATATATTGGATGATTATTTTTAGTTAGTTTATTATTTTATAGAGGTAGTGGAATGTGATAAATGGTGATGATGAAATTAAATGTGTAACGACTACGACTAATGTGGGTTTTGTCAAGAAGTTTTTTTTCTAAACTAATTTATTATATTTGCTAATAACCAAAAATTTATTGGTTAATGTTAAGTCATACAGTGTCATAATTTTTTCCTTAATTGGTATTGTTTTACGGTTTCAATGGATTTTTTTATAAAATGTAGGCCTTATTTTGGCTTCATAAATGGCAATGGTGTCATTGTGCAGTGATGTTAGTATTGAGATATTTTATGTCTTTGGTTGTTCTATTTTGTATATAACCTTTTTGTTTTCCTTATATATATTATATATATTTTTGTAAAATTATTTTGATTTATTTACCACATAAACATAGTTGAATACTCTTATTAATACCCAACTAGATTAGGGTGTCGGGTTTCTCCCCTTAACATGTAGGTTTATATGGTGATGTTGATGTGAGGATTTATAGTGGTAGTTGTGAATGGTAGGAGGAGGGATTATGTTTTATTCATCAATGATCATAATACCCTACAATATTTTATTAGATATTCAAGGATGAGACATGGTATTTTTTACTGGATTTTGAATTATTTGGTTTTTATGTTTGAAACATGAGGTATGGAGTGTGATATGAGACCCAAAGTGTTGGGGAGAATCTACAAAATGGATTTTGAGATCAATAAATTTAATTTTTTATATGAGATTAATAAACACGTGGGGAAGTTGTTCTGAATTTCGATTATAATATTTTTATTTGATATTATTTTACTATGACTGACTATGATTTTTAGTGAGTGAGACATTATGAGGTTGAGTCGTAGTTGACCAAATAATTTCTTATTCATTCTAATGTTTGTTCAATGATGCATTTGTATAATCATTCCACATTATTCTAAGAGTTCTTGTGTATTATCCAACTGAGTTTAAAACTAATGATCACCCCTATATATAAAATATTAGTCATGTTTTTTGGTGAGTTTGGTGAATAAGTTTTAATGTACTATCTCGAATCATGGGATTGATTATTGAGTTTCTACATAGGAATTTTCCTTGGTATTTGTGGCATGGGATTTTTATTTTTTCATAATATTATTGAATTGTGCTATTATCATGGATTGTTTATTGTTTATACTATTATTTATTTTAGGGGTTTTAATTGTGCATTACTTGAATATATGAGGGTAATTCCCCACATATTTATGTTTTATACCCACTGTATTGGTCATCAACCCAATTCCTATAGGACGCAAGCATTAGGGGCAACCCTAAGTATCGATGTAATCATAGAATGGGTTCCCTATGTATATGTGTTATGACACTTTACATCTTGATTATCTGGTAGAATAAGAAACTCTTTAGTGAATAAATTAATATAATTACATCTAATGTAAATTACTTTAAGGATGATCATCTCTATTTTCTTCAATCATTTTAGGTTGAAATGCTTTCCAATAAGAAAGAAATATCCATTAATGATAAGGATTTTCTCATTTATATTCATAATCCCCCTTTCACATTTATTGAATCATAACATGAATTAGGATATATAAATTTCTTTTTATATATTAGAATTTTATGTTTTCTATATATGAAAATATATATTCCATACTCAGTATAGTAAATAACTCAACTAATTGGAGTATCACAAGGTTTTCTAGGATATTCTTCCCATAATAATTAATTGAGATTATCTTTAAACAATTAATCAACATCGTATTTTCAAAATTATCCCACCCTCCATATCTTGATGACATGTTAAATTATTTATACCAAAAATTAATGTTATAAAATAATTTGTGGAACTGTAATCAAAATAAACAATATTTAATAATGAATTAATAAAAAGTTTACAATTAACCCCATCACTTTCACGATTCAACTCATTAGTAAATATAGTATAATCTTGTACGTGATTTCACAGAATTTGATATTTTTATCATTGGTTTTCCACATTAAACCATTTAATATTACAATGGCCTTCACTGTTTTTATGCTCCATTAAGTTGAGGCATTGAAAAATATTAAAAGGAATGATCACCACCATCATTTATTCCATTATATTATGGTTCTTCTTCAACTACCATCAAAATTCATTAGCATGGTTCTATTCTGATCCATACTAGAAGAGTCTTATTATTCCTTTTATCTAGCCTCCCTTATGATTATTAACACACTTATTACATGTGGGATGTCTTATTTTTATCTCTTTGTTGGATCTATCTATTATTCCTCCGGAATTAGACTTAGTTCGCCTCTTTTTATCTCCAACCCCATGATGAAATTGAGATGTACTAATCACTATCTAAAAAATAAGATAATATAATAACATTTCTTTATATCTATTAAAGCCTCAACATTATAATAATATTATATGAGCAATTTTATTCAATAGAATAAATATTTTGAGAACCATACCGTTGGGGTCAATAAAAATGCCCGATGAATACCTTGAAATTCGTATGAATTTTGTTATTGGACCTGATTGATCTATCCATCCTTTTCATGACTAAGAGGAAATCCTACTCAATTCAATAATAGTGAGTGTGGTGAAATATTCATTTAAAATTATTTTATTCATTTAAAATCAATCAATTTATTTGATTTCTTCTATGGGTTTTATATTATTGGTCAATGTACACCATAAATCAACTTCCCCCTTTAAGTGATATATGGTAAATATAAAACTCTTCTATATGAATCAATGAAGGATAGAAGAAAAAAACTAAATAGAATTGATACATTAGTATGTGATAAAGAATCATGATATCCCTTAGTAATGGGAGGCCTTTTCAATATAAAATAGTCACCCACAACTTTTTTCTCTATTATGAAAATAGTATATTCTAGATTAATCAATATATTATTTATAATGTGAGTTGGTTATGGAAGTACCACCACAAGGCTCTCATCTCTCTCTCCCATAATACTAAACATATCATTTTGGAAAAAATTTATTAGACCATAACATTTGTTACAAAGATAGTTTCTCTTATTTCAATATATTTACTATAAAAATTGTAATTTTTGGAATTATAATAGTTCAATTAATAAGTATATAAAATTTAAATCATTAAACATAGAGTGATTAACTCATAATTGAAATGTATATCCCAACTTTTTAATTTTAAATATTCAAAATATGTTATACATGGTTTATTTACTATTATGTTCTCTAACATAATCCCCAAAAATAACTGCTACATTATATGACACTTCTTATAGAAATATGTGTCTCGTAAATATATTGTTATATGATTTTAATATAAAAACCAATAAAATGCAAACCAAAAATTTGAAGGTCTAGTTTATTTAAGAGATTGAATATTTTAGATATTATTTAATGAATAAGATGCATCATATTATAGTGCTTCTAAAACACTTTTTAACATTAATTAATATGATGGATACACACGGGAAATAAATAATGAAAATGGTGTTACAAAAATCTTAGTAAGGGATCAAACATGGTCATGATGTATAACATTAGAGTCAAGAAGAATACATGATATCAAAAAAGTGAATGATAATATATATATAATTATTTTAATGAATTGATTAAAAATATGACATCATTGGATTATGGAATTCTAGGAATTTTGTAACAACATAAAGTATTCCATCCTAAGAATAAGTCAATGTTAACTACTTGGAAAAATAACATAGTGTGAAAATATTATTTCTCATGCAACATACATGGTAAATAATGATTTTAAATCATTTCCATTACATAATGGGATGCATAATTTTAGGACCACTAATCGCATTAGACTATTATCATGTATATAAGCTTCACATAAGTAAATATTTCATAATTAATAAGAAAAAATCCATAAAAAACAAATAGGATACAAAATATTATTTCAAATCCTAACAAAATTATATATCGCAATGATTCTATGTTAAATAATCAATTGAAGATATATTGATGTTAAATTTTTTAATATAGAATCAATGGTCCTAAATATTTATTTTATTTAAACAAATATTCATAAAAAGGGAAGGATAATTCATTATAAAAATTAATATATTATGTGATGTTTTATGAAATGGGTAAAGATATTTTAGTAAGGTAATAACATGTGGTTATTTATAAAAATAGAGATGATGTAGAATGGTTATAAATAAAATAATATTTTGTAGTAATAATAAAAGATACAATGTTTTAGTAGTGCTATATATGAAATGATATAATAAATTGAGCTTTTCACATTAATTGGGATTGCATAAAAGAAGGAAATGAGAAGGGATCTTGAGAACTTTGTATATCCTCATATAATAGATGACACATATGTTATTTGTATATGTAAAGAACATATATATCCAATATATAATTATAAAATTTAAAAATTAAAAAATGTGAGAAATAAATATATGTTGATAAAAAAATTATAATCCCAAAAAAGAAAAGAGTGGTATTGACATTCTCTTATATTGGGTCCCAGATCTCATAGAACACGAATCTAACATAATAAATAAAAAATTAAATTTATTAATGACTTATTTTATAATATTTTCATATATATTTTACATATTATGATTATTTTATATTCATTTATCCTTATTTTATTATTATAATGATCATTTTAAACTTCATCTTCATGAGTATGTTTTAATAAATTGTTCTATGATCGCATTGGTTTTTTGGTACTTATGAATGTTCATATAACATCAGTCCATAAATTTAAAATCACAATGATATATATATCATGTATTTCCAATATGTAAAAATTGTATAAATATTAAAAAAATTAAATAAACAATGATCTAATATTTATAATTTTTATCATTTAATGGTTATCTAATTTAGGCTATTTTCTATACCATGATAAATGTAATCAGTTTTGTTCAATCATTTTGTTTATTTGTCCATTATAAAATATAAATAAAATTAGAATAGATATATTAAGATCGTATATAAAGTATTCAATTATTATTATGACTAATCATAAAGGAATTGATGAAAATTGGAATATTTCTTCCCTGGATGCGAGACATCCAAAATATTAATGGTATTTTCATTTCAGAATAAATTATAGGAAGTTGGATAATGGTTATTACATTAATATAATAAAATATATTTATTATTATGATACTTATTTCATTATATAATGATAGTTATAATATATTTGGAAGTGCCAGAATAATTAAATAACTAAAAAAGAGCTCAGTTGAGATTGTTACTCCCAAGATACCCTCCTTTAATACACAACATTGGCTATGATTGTTGTCTAAAATGATAAATAAAAGCTAGAAAATGCAGATATGTTTGTTGGAAATATATTTGGATAGGGATTTGGATAGATAAAGATCTTATAGGGTGAGGAGAGGTATAATGGTGAAGGGTTTTATTTATAAGGGGAGGGGAGGTGTGTTTTGAATAATATATTTAAGGGATTGTTATTTTTCCCCAATAATAGCAATAGTGATGATTCTGGTACTATAAACAAAAATTTATATATTTGAGGCTAATGTAATTTTTTATTACATCTCAAAATATGAAAAAATAATTAATTTAACATAAAATATAAAATTATTTATTTTTTTATAAGGCACCATTTAGTAGAAATTAATGTTATTTAAAATATATTAGAAAACAATAACCCTTAGATAGTTTAAATATAAAAATTATATAAAAAATTACATCCATTTTGTGTAAATAATTTCCTAAAAATTCATAATTTAATTTCTCAATAAAATCCTTATTTATTGAATAATAGTAATTTTTTATAGTATTAGTAATGATTTATATTATTCTAGAACAACAAGGTTATATAAATTTCCATATTCTTGTAATTTTAGTATTCTATGTATATTAAACATTTCTATGATATTCAATAATACTAGATAGAGATATTCTACAAATATAAATTTTTATAATATTGATTTATTAATTTTTATTATTTTAATCTTGAGTTTTATACCCTACAACATTACTAAATATAAAACATGTTTGTTAAAATAGAGTCATCTATGTATAATACATACATTATTTTCATACTACATCTAAATTCCCATCAATGAATACAACACTGCACATGAATCACTTAATACACAGTGATATATTTTTTATTCCACTGACCTCTCCAAAAAAATTTAACCTCTCAATTCAAACACATTCAATAACATAAAATATTAGGTATTCCATTTTATATGTCCACGAGCCAATAATATATCCAAATCCTATAATCGGAAAAAGAGAAATATTTATAGTGTAAAATCACTACTAAAATAATTAATAAAAACTCACTAAGAGATGTAGTTCTTCTGAAACTATGAACTATATAATTCAAAGGGTTCAATGATAAATATTTATGATATTATAAGAAAAAACCAAGATTCTTAACCCAATTGTTCATAAATTTATATCAAAATTGAGAAAATCCATTATTTAACTCATTAGTTGATTTCCCTTCATCAATCCTCAATGAAACACCATACATTTATCTCATATAATCATACATTAGATCATACACATGAAACACCCATCTTTTGTGACTCATTACAACTTGATTTGATGATATATGACATAAATCCATTTCCCATAAATTATCCAATCGTAAAAACACTAAATAAAATTAAAGTGATAGATTGATAAGAGATATTACCTCCTTTATATTGAGATAATAATTATGAACTATCCTGGGTCAATAGAGAACCAAAAGATAAAACATATTAGAAAGTGAGAGGCCATATTACCCATTTGGATGTCCCAAAATAATAAACCCAATGTAGTTTATTAAAACCCCTTTCGAAAATAATAACATTTCACCTACAAGAAGAGGAATAGGGGTCCCCCCCGTAACACATAGAGGACCCCCACATGATGTTTGGTGATATAATGAGGACTAAAAGGAAATATAAGTTTTATATGACCACTTCCAATCCCGTTAAACATCATATAGTCTACTACCGAGATCCTAGTAGGCACTGTTTTAGCTTAAAAAAATCAATAAATTAGAAAAACATGAAATGGAATTCTAGGTATTCATTTCCAAGAAATAATTCATTAAAATATCCATATAAACCTCATAAAAGTGATATAAAAACAATACCCCAATCCCAATTTTAAAAAAATAAAAATAACTCCTAATTCAATTACACTGGACAAAAATCTTTTTTTTATTCCACAAAAATGAAATAGTTTGGTTAATTTTAAATTCTAAACTACACGACTACTCGTCCAAAAAAGGTTTCAAAAGAAATCTCTAATGGATAACTCTATAAAATGAGATATAATATTCCACACTATTTCTTAATTTTAAAATGGATTCAACTATTTCATCACAGAAATTGTAATATCTCAAAATATTTTCACCAAATTCATATAACATTAATTCCTTACTCACATTTGTGGTTACTAAAATGAATCATCCATGACTAATTCAATCTCATCACACTCAGTACACTTAAAAATTGTTAGTTATTTCTTTACTAAAAATATTTACCAAAAATATCCATATCCCCACTAACAAAAGATAGAAATTATCTCCACCTATTTAAAAATCAATGTATCATCCTAAATATATATTGATAGAATGAAATGATAATCCATGTAAACCCCCTTTTATTAATATCACATGTCTGTATAATATTTTTCCCTTTGAGGATTACTTATACATATCACTATCAGATGTTCCATCTCCAAAATATCCTAGTCAATAATCAGTCCTCCGGACATCATCTAACCTATAATTCTTCTATCATACTCTCCTCACATGTACAAAAATAATAGTTACCTTGATACTGGTAACACAAAGATGGTGACTTAAATTATTATTTAGAACTGATACAAAAGTAAAATCAGGATGGAAAAAAATAGTAGTCAAAGAGAACCAAATATATACATGATATTCATTTTATATTAGGAGTGTAAAATAAAACATAATATGTAATAGTAGTAAATTATTTTCATCCTTGAAAACTCATTCAATGGGTTCTTCCCCATATCATAGGGAAAGGAAACAAAATAAGGTTTAAATTCTTAGTGGGTGTTACGTATAGAGTAAGATATCTTGAATCCAAAAAATTAATCAATATAGAAATGTAAATGACTAAAAATTCATGTTATTTATATATCTTTAATACATTAATAAGTAATAAATTATAAATATAGAATGCAAAATAACTGAAAACACAATCCATTGAATCAATAAATTGTGAATGAAATGCATCTAAATAAAATATCATAGTGAAAATGACATGGATAATAATAAATGAAATTTCATTGTCCTAAATTCTTAATTATTGGACTTAATGTCCCAGTAACATGATAACTTTATTTTCATAACCATTCAGAATATGATTTAAAGTACAGGTAGAAACCCATTTAATTTTAGCAAATTGACCAGTTTAATGAGACCAATTGATGAAACGAGGGGATATATAATTCCATGATCCACCCATATCTGTTGGAAAATATCATTTTTTTTATATCAAATAATCTATTTAATTCATGAATCAATATTTTTATCACATAATATTTGTACTGAGTAAAGGATTCATATTCAACAAATTTTCCCCAGTTAATCAAATAACTTTGACAGCAAACACCGTATGTATTAACGATATAGGTTTTATGAAATAATCATATTCATTTTACATGAATATTTACATTTAAGGGAATTGTATGTCTAATGAAAAATCATCACAATAAAGTGATTGTTTCCTGAGAATGTTATCAATAACAAAATAGAGTGAGAATTTACAATAACATTTACCACTTGGTAATTATCATGTTCAATACCATTTGAAGAAATAATTTAAAGTGACACATATAAAAAAATTAATTAATTATTATTTATTTTATTACATGTCAAATAGGATTTATATTCACCACATAAAAGTTAATTGGTGATTAATATCAAATAAGTCTCAATAAAATGTAAATTTAGATGAAATCCCTAACCTCACACCAGCTTTTGGATGAACGATATATAGCCTCATATAAAGTGGTTTTAAATATGTTATTAAAATATAATAAAACCAAATTAATATTTATAATATCATATATTATATTTTTATAACACTGTATCAGCTATTCATTTAGAATCATTCATTATTTTTATTGTTTTTTTGTGTAAATTACACTGTTTTCATATTTGTTCATTCTCTTAAAAGTTTATTATATATTTTCATCATATATATAACAATATTACTGATATAATTATAATATTTATACATTTATTATACTTTTAGACAAATAATTATTGATCATTATCATAAATAAATGACGTTATGATCAAGTAGACGGTAGGTTATATGTACGCATGTGTAACATTTCAATTTTCCAATAAAAATTATTGAAAGGGTGGAGTTAATATTGTATTATTATTTAATTATAATAATATCATAAATAACGTATTAATTTAGTAAATATTATTATATATGTCATCCATTTAGTGTGGTGATGAAAATAGTGTAACATCCCCTTGTGAAGGAGATAGTCCACATAAACACAAACGATATCATTATCTTTCCGTGAGTGAAATGAAAATGATATATTATATTTTAATGATGACAAATATTTCATTAATATAATAATTATATTATTTATATCACACTTAATCATTAAATATATCTTTATTACCTTCCATGTAATGAATTATTGTAAGATGAATCACATCTCTTTGTGAGGTGGCATCCACCGTACACATGAGTGATGTTATCATATCCCCTATATAATAGAAATTAAAAAATGGTATTTTTGATATAATTATTAAATAAGTAAAATATGGTCATAAATAAAATATGTATAAATTATTTAAATCATCATTCCCAACCATGAAAAGTGGTAATTGATAAATTAATGACATCAGCTCGTGATGTGGTAGTCTGGCATGCACATGAATGATGATTTCATAAGCCATTCGATGGATGTAGAGATTGTTGGCAGTAATGACATTATTTTAACAAAATATTAGTATATTTAATATAATTCTGTTATTATATAATCATGTTTTAATAATATCTTAGAGTATTTAAGATGTAAGAAAATGGAAATGCTCGTTTAAGAACGTTACCTCTTATTCGGGTATCTTCTTTGGGATTGCACCAAATCCAACTAAATTATGATATATAATAAAATTATGATTATAGGATGATATTATGGTCTTTTATAAGTTATTTTCATATTTCATGAATTGAATAAAATGGTTTGAATATGTTAATAAGAGAGAGGATTGGGAGTCCTCTTATAAGTGAGGTCTCTGGATCCCATGAAATGTTATGAAAAGATTCTTTCATACATACATTTTTATCATGGAAAATCCTCAAAAAAATTTTTTGAACATATTATAAACAATAAATTATTCTAATTCCAAATATAGAATCAATTTTTAGAAATTAAATTTTTAAATTTATCATAATTAAATTTAAAATTATTCTAGAAAATGCCACGATAAATTATGTTTTTAATGATAAACTTTCAAAATGATTTCATTGTTTTTATATCAATATTCAACATAAAAACTATTACAAATAAACTAAATTGTTTTATTGAGATAAAATTAATGAAATATTACATTAAACTCAATTAAAAGTATAATTTAACATTTTAAATTATTTAAACTAAAATAATGTTCTCAATTTAAAATCTATATCTTTCAGAATTCAATAAAAACTGAAACATTTCAAAAAAATCTTGAAAACTTTCCCAAATATAAATCTAGAATTAATATTTCAAAAAAAAAATTTCAAATAAATTTTCAAAAAAGGCTAAAATTAATTTTAAATCATCTGCGCAAAACCCATGTAAGAGTTCTTTTAAGAAACATTACAGTTCCTGAAAAAAAATCATTTTCATTCAAATTAATATAATTTTCCTTTATAAACAATGGATAAATATTTACATGCATAGGAAATATATATTTTTGAATTTATTTACTCCTATTAATACACTAAAATTTAATTGTTGTGTGATAATTATCATAATAATTAATAATATTTTCATAATATGTCACGTATTGTATAAAATCAATGTTGTGTGTAATTTAAGTTGAACTCAATATAGTATGTAATGAAATATAAAATAAATGTTGAATATAATGAAATACAAACTCATTGTTTTGTGTAATTAAAGCTATTATAGTGATTAAATTTATCTAAAAGTAAATATATCATAATTTTTTAGGATTTTATATACCCTACAATGCATGGTCTTTCAAGACATAATTTATATTAAATAAAATGTTAAATATTAAAAATATAAGGGTGTTACATTATACCTTATTATATAAATATAATTCATGCAATTTAATCTTGATCTCTTTAATTAAGTTTATGTCATTTTAAAATACCTTTATAGAAACCCCCATAATAGAAATTTTTAATAATCAAATCTTTCTGAAAAAGATAATGGGGTATGGGAAATTATATGTAATAACACATACTAGGTTTCCAAAATAGGATAAATTATGTGGGAAGTCAAAAAATGAACATATAAGAGAAATATTATACTGAAATGCTAATAGAGAGTGACAGAGAACATTGATTAGATGAAATTGGTGGTTAATAGAAGGTTCATCACAACCCCTCCCTCCAAAGATGCCCCTACCAGCCAAAGAATTATATAAGGGAGATAGTGACCCCTAAGTCCCACCTCCAGTAGGCCCCAGGCTGACAAACAGAACAAGGGTATACAAATCTCAAAATATAGAAGTAATTCCTCATTTCCTTTAAAAAATCACTGGGAATATGAGGTATCGTAATCAGAACAACTCTACAATATATATATATATATAAGAAATCCAAATTACATCCCAAAATGCATGCTTAATGTAGAACTATTATAAGCACAAAAGTCTGCAAATTAAATATGAATAGTAATTCTAAACAACAACTTGGAAACTATCATTATCTGATATTTTATGGTCTAGTAAGGTCCAAAAAATCATCCTAGAAACCTAAAAACAATTTTATATATATATATATGGTGAGAATATAGGTATACTCAGTAGGAAAACTAATGTCTCATGTGCCCATGTGAAAGAGGCATACTACAACACCCCTAAGATAATAACAAAATAAAACAACAGCTAACAAGTACAGTAACCTTCCCAAACTCACCAAGTCATGCTCAACAAATAATAAAATCTATGTAATATAATATAAAGAACAACTTTGATAGGATATCTCACACCATTTTCCCACTAATTAGATGTTTATCCCTATTAGAAAATGACATCGTGCTCATTCCACTTCTGAAAGTATCGTGTCACATCATACCCACACACACCTGGGCCCCACAACACATACCACCCACACACACCTATTATCCACAATAAATATTATCCTGCCCACATTCACATGGGCCACTAACCACATCAAATCCCTGCCATAAACATCGAGGACATAAAACGAATCACATCCTGGCTACAGACTCTAGGGCCACAAACAACATCACCTCAGGCCCATAGACAGATGGGAAATAAAAGAAAACCTCATCACAAAAAAACATGGGAAATCATAACTCATCTCATCCAAAAGAATCCTAGGAAAGAACAACTCACCCACAAACTCTTGGTTTTCACAAGTCACAAACTGCTCGAAGAATCGTGGGATATCATCGCTGTGATGTGGGAGCCATGAAGAGTGGGTGGAGATCCATCTATCCTCCCGCCAGGATGTTTGGGGAAGATACCCTCCCTGATGATGATACAGGTGTTCATCACATAAGGATAAACTTTGGTGGGGTGCATATTGAAATCATATAGAAAATAAAAGTACATACATATAGCACAATAAAAACTAAATCCCAACACATGGGTTCTCAAAAAAACCACAACTCAAAAAAAACTTCAAGCATTACTCCTTTATATAAGTTAACAACACCACAAAACATTCCAAAAACCCCATTTAATATTCCCATCCAATTTAGTTAACTCTTACCATTATTTATTAAATTTTTCATTAATCCATTATATCACTTCCTAAGAAGGTATTAAACATAACATAGCCACATCCCTAGTAAATTAATGCAGTTAACACTGAAGACACATCATTCCAAAACCACTACATTTAACACCCATTCATGATATATCATAAATTTTTCTCTATATATGGGGTAGATCATTCTTCTTGTTATCAATGGGGAATACCCCATACCAACCAATAACAAAATTCTTCAATGTAATACCTCATAATCCATCATATCAACCACTAAAACCCCCAACCTACAACCACATCCAACAAAATAGAAAAACACAACTTGTCTCACTGCCCTACTTCACAAGCATACTCCACGGAGGCTAAAATATTATATATAAAAAACAAATCATTGTTCACATCAATTACCATAACCACATCCAGACATAAAATGTAGGGAAAAAATTAGGATATATCAATGCATACCTCCTTTAATTAGAATTTTTAGTTAAGGGGTTATCATAGAAATAGTAATATCCTTAGGCAACAATTTATTAACTAGATATACACGGTTAACATTCTTCATAATAGTTTTTCAATATAAAACAACAACGTTCATCCCATGCATAATATTGTTCACAAACAAGGACCCCAAATGATCATGATTTTCAGTGATTAGTTATCACATACAAACCATAACATAAAAAAAATTACAAAAAAATATTATTCATTACTTTCGACAGCCCCTATATATTTATCTTAAAAGGGTTTATTTATATTTTTCTATTGGTATTAAACTATTTCACTGCGGTAAAAATTGGTATACCCACCATGAATGATTCACAATTAAGAAGGACGAAGGGAAACCTACCTAGAAGAAAAGGAAATCTTCACCTCTAGGTTTCACCAAGATAGGTACATGTAAGTAGAAGAAAAACACAATGGGAAATATGACGAAAAATCCATAGAATGATCGCAAGACTCCTAGGATTGAAAGGGATTGGGGTCCCTCACACCAAGGGATGGAAAGAAGGAAAATCATTGGGGTGGGGAAGTATATCAACATTCATAAGATCTAAATAGTGCAACGTTTTAGATATTTTTTGATATTCCATTAACAGTGGATCTGGTAGAGACAACAAATTTTGACCAACTAACAGCCCCCGGGTCATAAGGATAATTAATATAGGATTTATTGTCTTTGGATCATACAAAAGTCCATTTAAAAAAGGATTTATGAGGATTTTATGTCAACAAAAATGTAAAAATGCTGAAACTGCAGGAATCTAGAAATATTGTACACATGTCACCATTGGATGAATCACTACTCAACGAGCCACCAATCAAAATTTATCATTATGTGAGCCACCATTCGGCGAGTCACCATTTTATGGGTCACAATTTAGTGATGCAACATTCATGAGATACAATTAAGAAAAGCATAACTCTATGAGGAACTGCCCGTAATCTACTGTTTGGTGAAGCCCTACAGGGTGAGCCACCACCAATGACCCACCACTAGAATGTCACAACCAATAATACACTACTAGTGAGTCTTCGCTTGTGAGACACCTCTAACAAGCCACCACCAGTGAGTTTCCACTAGTGGAAAACCTACAGGGTGAGGAACCATTATAAAATGTGAGAAACTGGTAAATCATGAAATGTATTGAAATGTATCACCATGATTCGTCAAAAAATATCAATCACTATATTCTCACAATGTAGTGGATTATAGATTTCCATGTCATTACAATAGAATCTTCTCAAACTATTCTACCCCTTGAGATTTTAAAACCTACTGGGAAAGAAAAAATATTGGAAGGGTCTAAATAAATATCACAAAAGATACCCCTCAACGACCCTACTACACTTAGAGCACCATTACTGACTAAACACATCAAGGTTCAATGATAAACCCCCATGCGTTTTTTAAAATATGTAATCAAAATTCCTCATCCAGCAACACCTCCTTCATCATATTGTATCCAAACTGACTTCAACGGACACTACATTAGAATAAAAACCATGTCATCCCACACACATGAATCTATGAACCCCTTCATCCATGTCATGATATTATCCGCTCTAGGCGGCACTTATTCCCCTAAATAGGTTTATTCAATTCACAGATAATTCATCTCAATTAAGTTTCAGGTCATCCCGTAATTACATGTCAATAAATTATCATCAATTGCAACACACACATCAAAAACCAAAGGAAAAAAACTCATATTATAAAACAAGGGGATTCAGACATCAGATTATATAGAGGCCCATAAAAACTCAAAACAACTCCATGTACTAAGCATGAAACTACGTTTCTCGCTCCCAAGTTCTCTCCTCCTTACCACCAAGCCTCCACAACACATAAACCAAGGGAATGTTCCATCCTAGAAGCACCAACTACCAATGATAATGGATCTCTACTGGCCACTCCAAAACCATAGAATCATCCACAATATCCAAATTTCCAGAGTCAATGACTTAAGAGTCATAATGATGTTACCAATGATTTTGATAGACATGGATGACGTCATTTATCCTCTCCAACTACTATTGAAACACAAACTATTATTCCACCTCACGGACTAACCTCAACACCTCGAAGGGTCCAAAAATCCGGTTATAAAGCATACACCCTTTTCCAAACCTCTAATACACACATCAAGGGGAAACCATCAAGAACATGTAGTACCTAAAAATGAACTCCATGGGACTACTCATGTGATATTCTTATGAATTTTTCCTATCTTTATCCACTTTTACCCTCTCACAAACAAGATGAACCTCCATGGTCATTCTCTACACCACATATGAACAATGAACAGATGTCTTCCCATCCTCTGTCGATTATAACTGAGAACGGAATGGTCTTTCACCCAATGCATTAAATGGGGATATTCCAGTATAAGAATGAAGGATATTATTATATTAAAATTATAACAAAGTATGGTGCCACACCAAAGATCCCCCAATGTTCACGATGCACTCCGACATCATATCCTACAACGTATGGATAGTTTTTTCTGTATTCCCATATTTCTAAGGTGGAAAGTAGTTATGAGGCCTAAATAAGTGCCAAATCCATGATGTAATCCCCTCTAGAATCATAAGGTAAACCATGCATCCTAATGTGAGATAATAGGACTAGTAACTCCATGAAACTGCACCACTTCATCCATGTTCTTATGGTCCAAAGAATCCATTATGCCCAACTCTGTGATCACAAAGATGAGGGGTGATTTAGTCATCTGATCCTCTATCACCAAAATATCATCACATAATTAGTGAGATATTGGTAACCATATGAATAAGTACATCAATATGTCATCCCAATAATGCTTGGTGACATCCAAAAGCTGAAAACCCCCACTAGTGACGTGCTCTTGTGCCTTTAACTGCTACCAAACCAAACACATCACCACAAACTCATCCACCACCCGGTTCATCCTGGGCCACAAAAACATCAACTTTAAGAAATGGTACATCTTATTGACTCATGGATGTACCAATAAGGGTTATCTATGATACTCATTAAGAACTCCACCATGTTTTTCCACTAGAACAAACAATATCCAATGAAACTACATTCGGTTATAACATTCCTCTGACCATCCCTATGGAGCTTCACCATGGACAAAATGACCTTGGAACACCTCTGCCTCTTAGTCTCCCAACTTTGATTATTCAAAATATTGTATTTGAGAAAAAAGAACTATAATTTAAAAAAATAACATCTACCCCCACCAACTCCTATATCAATGTATGAATCTTCAAACTCATCCATTTATCTCCCATCATTTACAGGTTCTTGAAAAATAACCTTATTCATCACTTTACACAATCCATCATCCATAAAATTTCTCTATCTTAAGATGTGGAAGATCATAATATCAATTTCCCAAAAAAATACATCCACGTATAATGTTGCATATTTAGGTCACTCTGGGAATATATATACCTCAAAATCATGTGATCCATGAAGACCACAAAGCACTCCCCCATGTGGTAATTATTCCACTACATCAGCACGAACACAAATTCAACTAACTCACAATCACAGTTGGAATAGTTAAATTCATGATGACATTGCTTACTAGACCTATAAGAGATCACTTCCCATTACTGTATTACCACACATCCAGAACTGAGATGGGAAGTTTCATAGAACACCTCAAGAATCACCCCTTCCTCAATAAAATGGATCTTTGGAGAACTAACCAACCTCACCATATAGTAACTGAATACTTCCTAAAAATAGTAAGTCCAAAGGAATGATTGGTATTTCCTAATCAAAGATGTTAATAGGGATAAAATTTGAGATAAATCAGTTACAAATATCATATAATAGCCTACGAGACCATGGAATTTATGAACCTTATCCACGTTATATGGTGATTCTGAAGAAAAAACAAATTGATCCTTCAATAGGTCTACTACAAAACCATTCTCGGACACCACATGCCTGAGTAAATGCACCTATCATGTCTAAAATAAACATTTTCCCAACATTATAGGGATTTGGTGGTGTTAAAGAACCTGCAATATTGTTATGAGATGCTCGTCATGCTCCTCCTCTAACTTTGAGTAGATTTAGATATAATTGATAAATGTGATGAATAACCAGTCATGGAACTCATAGAATATTGTGTTCATATGAACCAAGAACACATATGGTTCATTTGTTACAACAAAGGGAATTACAACAAACTTGATGTGCCTATACATGAATCTGAAAGAATTATTCAGGATATCTCCATCCTTCACCCTTAACCGATGATATCTAGACTGTTGATCAATCCCGAAAACTATCTTTACCCTATCATGTAGTCGAAAAGAACGTCTATCCTTGGGAAGGTGTAATAGTTATTGAATTGTTTTGGATTCCACATCCATTATTCTATACATAACATTAGACCATCATCCAACTTCATTGTGAACCACACTGGGGAACCCCACAATTACACACTGGGCTGGATAAAACCTTGTTTCATCAGTTCATAATCTAAATCTGTGGTTCTAACAGTTGAGAAGGTGTCATCCGATAAGGGGCCATCGGCATTGGATAAGAACCAGGATATAAGTATATCCTAAACTCAACATCACATCAAGGTGTATTGTCACAAAATTCTCATAATAATTTCTAGGAACTCCCCACGACCCAAGGTTCCTCTTCCATCGAAGTGTTAGATGATACCACTAATAGATAAGTTAATAAAGAATGGGGGGTATCCAAAAAACTGATTACCCATCTAAAACACCATATCAGCAATGAAAGCCACTTGTGCGCCATCCACATATGAAAAAAATACTCTCTTCCGGAAGGAGTTGATAACATAACACATGGAACACACCTAGTTGATGCCTAGAATGATACCATTTTTAGCATGTGTAGAAAGGTAATATCCCCAGAGGACTGATGCAGTCCCATCATCTATTCCACCCCCCCTGATAAAAATCAAACAAACATTTCCAAACTATGGCTAGCGTACTCAATACCAGTGGAACGACAATCCCATCTACAAGTAGAACAAATTTTTTTGATAGAGCGGGTGAAAAAATAGATTTCAAATTTTCTAAATCAAGTAATGAACAAGAAGGGTACAAAAAACGGATCATACCTCTAAAAACCTCTGACCTTATTTGAAATTCTCCTTATCCACGTGCAACTGACCATTCACATCCACTATGCATCTCTACTAATGACCACCTCCATGAAAATGGTTGAGTTGAGGCCCCTGAACACAGGGAACATCCTGAGGATGTCCTCGACTTGCTCCATCTCCCCTGAGTGGAGGAAAATCCCTTTATCCCTACTATTCAAATAGACTAACTGGAAACTAATACTAAAGGTGACGATGATCCTATCCACCTCCACCAAACTGAGCTTGAATAGCTACTGGAAACTACCTCTGATGATGGTTGGGAACCCCAAAACACATCTCATCCCAAATCCCACAAGAAGGGAATAAGGACCGGATGGTCAAAAATGGATCTATTGACAATGAATCTCTATAGGTAACAACCTCCAAGGTCCTGGTGATTGTGACCATCCACTGGTAACACTACCTCTTAGATAACTCTGAAAGCTCCCGACTTGTGGGATACTTTCTCATGAGTGCTTATGTTTGTTCACTTCTTCCTTCTTTTGATCCTCCATGTACGTTGGAAATGCGAAAGGAGTAATGATATACTTGTTCAAATGATAGATCACCTCATTAAAGAATCACGAATGAGACTCCTCATCTAGGAAGAGATCTAGGGAAAATGAAGGAGGTCCATAAACATGACCCTAAACTCCCAAAATAACATACTTCCATACTGAAGGGAGTGTAGCTCATGCCTATTCTTAGAATTCATGGTCAATGAATTCAACTCTACTCAGAATTCCTTCTGGAAGTTATCCGACCACACGATTTCTTCCTTACTCTCCCCAAGAAAAAGCTTACAACTCTGACACACAACTCATTGTATCTGACTAACTTCTAAAGAGACCCATGAGTTCATCGATATCCTGATTAAACTAAAGGTGATCTCAAGCTCCTTGATCCATCTTTCTGTCTCCTTGTCTGAAACACTACCCTCATATTTTCCCAAATCATACTGGGATAAGTCAAGAAACATCCTCTATTACTGGTCACACTCATCTGTTAGATCAGACCTCTATCGATTAACTGATTTAGCCAATCTAGCTTCAACTGCCTGATCTACTCATAGATGATGAACAAGATCCATATCTAAAAAGTAAACAAAGTTGTCATAAGCCTGAGTAGTATAGAATATTTCTATTGTTTGTGTTAAATTTGTATTATTTATTAATTTTGAACTCATTTTAACAACCCAATTTAAACAATAGTAAAATTAATTATGATGTATGTACCTTTCCTAGGTCTCTACCTTGATAATAGGTTCATCGTTCTTGGTTGGTCAATATACTCAGAGTATGTGCACTGGATCATGTGGGCCCGAGAAATCCTATTTCCTAACTTATTTCCCTAGGCTATGCTGTGAACCAAGGTCAACTGAAACTATTTCCATACCATCCCCTGAAATCATCACTATTCCTAACTCCATACAATATCTTATATATCATCCATCACATCTGATTCCATTCTATCATACCCCTCCCTCAAAAGATGCCCCTCCTAGGATAGAAATAAAGAAAGGTAGACAATGACCCCTGAGTCCCACATCAAGTTGGCCCCCAGTTTGCAACTTGTACCCAGGGTATACAGATATCACAATATGGGTGGAATTACTATTTGTTTAAACAAGGCCGGGATATATGATGGATTGTTTGAAAAAAAACCCCACAACATATATATATATATATATGAATGAAAAAAATCCCGCCCCGATGAATGAATAAATTAGAACTATTATATGTAAAAAAGTCTCCAAAGTATTTACCAAAATTAAATCCATGCATTGACACCATTACATTCAAGATCTAAATTAGTAGGGTCCATCATGGTCAATGAAATGTAGTTGGAAACCTAAAAATATTTTTCTATTCTGGGAGAGCATACCAGTATAATCGGTTGGAAAAACAACATCTCTTATGCACATATAAAATAAGAACACTAATGAAACCATGAGAAAAAAGAATAATAAAATAGTATCTAATTGGTACACTAACCATCCCAACTGCACTATAGGATACTCAAAAAATAACACAATCCAAGTAATATAATATAAAGAACAATGATAATATGGTACATGAAACACTTTCCCATATATTATATGATCGTTCCTAACAGAAATCATCCTCTCCCTCCTACCTATTCTGAATTTACCATTTCAGATCCCACCCATACACACCAAGGCCTCACAATACATACTGCTTGCACACACCTTGTCTAGAAACCACATCCCATCCCGCTCGTAGACACAAGGGCCCAAAAAACATCATATCCCTACCATAAACAACTAGTCTACAAACCACATCACATCTCACCTGTAGACAGCTGGTCTACAAACCGCATCACATCCTACATGAAGACACCATGTAATTAATTACACACCTCGTCGTTAAGACACTCATGAAAGAATAACTCTTCTCTCCTGAAGACACATGGGAAAGAAAAACTCTCCCACACACAGCTTGGTCTCGCAAAACACACCTTCCTAAAATTATCTAGGTAAATTAAAGTATATACATATATGACACCAAAACCTCAAGCCAAACCCATGGGTTCTTAGAAAGCCCACCTACTCACAACACTGCCAACAGTGCTAATATCTATAAATTCACAAAACCACACAACATGCCACAAAACCCATTTCATATTTCCAAATAATTTATTTAACCATTTCCATTAATTATTAAGAATATCAGTAATCCATTCCATCCTTGCCCGAGAACCTACTAAACAGAACAGATCCATATCCATGGTAAATTAATACACTTCACACTAAATAGATATCGTTACATGACCTCCATATTTTACACCCATTCAGGATATATCATAAATCAGTCTCAAGATACAGGGTAGGACACATACCAACCACTAACATAATTCTTCAAATTTGTCCCTTCTAATACAGAATCTCAACCAAAAAAACCCCATAATCACAACTATATCCAACATCACATTTAACCACAAAAATTCCTACTGCCCTACGGGACAAGCATTCGACACAGAGGCTACCAAAACAACAAAACCATTCCCTCAATGAAAATTAATTACTACAACCACATCACCAAATTAACTAAGGAGAAACATGTTTAGGATTTAAAAAAGAATATTTCATTTAATTTCACTTGATAATTCAAGGGTCATAAAAGTATAATCTTCGTTAATCCAATTATTACCCAGATGTATATTGTTAATAGTTTTTGTAACACCCGAGACTTTTATGTTATATAAATCATCAAAGGAATCTTTTTCTACACTTTCTTGGCTTTCTTTACACGAGATCGTGACCTTCCTCGATAGCTTGCGTCGTACGCAATACCAAGTTTCACTAAACAACGATATGCTATTAAAATATTATTAAAACCAGCCGTTATGAATAGTAATAACCACTTTTTGAAATTTTATAAATTTTATTTTTCAAAATGGACTTCATTTTGGGATTCGGAATATCGAAATTAGCCTAGGGTGAAATTTTGGTATTTTTCTGAAAACATTCAATTTTTTATAAATAGTGAAACCACTAAGTGGTAGTTAAAAAACTAAATTTTTCATAAAACTTAATTTTACCGCTTCTATGAGTGTAATTTCAAAAATCCGAGTGACACAGTTGATATCAGTATGTAAAATGTGGTTCAATGAGATGAAAATAATTTTTTTGTGAATAGTAACTTTTTACTTTTTTTACCACGGTAAAAAGTAAATAGGGTAATTAAGGGTAAATATGATATTATTATTATCCTAACACATGTCCTAAATCTATTGGACAAGTGTAATTCGACCAAAAACAAACTTAGGAATAAAATATGACCATTTTGGCCCACTTGGATTAGATTTGGACATTTATTATTAATTTGTTTAAAGAAGGGTTAAAATAGTTAAAATCAATGTTTAATAACTAAATCATTTCTAATATTGGGTTATACATAAGATAAATTCAACTATAAATATTAATTAGAAAGCTAAAGAGATTTCCTACATAATGGTATTTTATTTGTAATTTTTAGACATTAAATAATTTAATTTATTTATGACACAAAGATGATGGAGTAATTATCTTATTAATGAAATATTGACATAATTAATTTTATAAACACAAAAATAAATTTAAGTTGAGACTTTTTATGAATTCCACTAATTTTCTAGGTCAATATGACATGTTATTATTGATTTAATTAACTTGGTTCGAACTAATAATTCTGTTATGAGTTTCACAAAAATCAATTACTAAATAGTGTCAAAATTGACATAAAATAGTTTTTAAAACAAATATTATATTAGTAATTGTTATTTTATTCATAAAAATATAAGGTTCGGCCAAATGACTTAGATAAGGTTATATATATTAATA
Organism: Viscum album; assembly: GCA_963277665.1. NCBI lineage: Eukaryota > Viridiplantae > Streptophyta > Magnoliopsida > Santalales > Viscaceae > Viscum > Viscum album. The sequence continues at coordinate 1,770,839,476 of OY728146.1, read as the reverse complement.
ATAAACAACTTGGGGTTCGTTTGGCTGCTTATAGTATGTTTATTAACCTTATAGTATAAGAACACAAGAAGACACGGTAAAAGTAAAATTATTTAACTTAATGTTAAATCTAAATGATAAGGTTAAAATAAGAACCTAAACTTGTCTAAATTATATTGTATGAGAGGATTTAGACCCATCCCCACCTTACCCACGAAATAAATCAATTTTGAGCTATTTAAAAAAGAACTTGACTTTATAATAAAATAATATTATTAGTTATTCCAAAGGTGCCCCTCTCCTCCCTTATAAAAGGGCACCTCCTCCCTATCTTCCTCACACCACATTGAGCCTTCAAGCTCGGCCAAACCCTGAAAATTCCTCCTCTCCACTTCCCTAGAGACATCCTAGAGGTCCTGGTATTCTTCAAAGACCAATTTTAGTGCCCTAAAAGAAGGTCTCAAAGAAGCACTTCAAAGAAGAGGTAATGTCCGTTACTGATTCGTTCATCTTTATTTCTTCTTCCGCTTCTTCTTCATTAGTTGTTTCATAATGAATTAATAACATTAGTATCACTAATATACTTATATGTTATTATAAGTATGAAACAACCCTATTTCACCATCTATCCATCCTACGGAAAAAGAAATCCCCTCGCGTGCGTACGTACGGAATACTGTCTCCACGCCGTGGTGTAATCTATTTTCCACCACCACCTTACTTGTATGGGTATAATGGTGTAAATAATAACTATATGTTACTATTATAAAGTAATACTAATTCTGAAATAGTATACATACACTCTAATACAATTCCACGATCATAGGAACGATGTCATCACTCGTGCGTACGTACGGAATACCGTCTCCACGATGTGATGCGACTCGTTCTACATGATCTTCATTTCATAATGATTATATAAATGAATTTAATGAATTAATATGATATATATTACACTAATACCATTCTGGAAATAAGGTATCTATAACCTAAAGATAAGAATAATAATATATTCGACAAGACACGAATAATAACAAAAAATTATAAACACCCGAATAACAAGTAGCAATAAAATATTACTACTAAGAAGCTAAGAATATGACCATATATGATATCATAAAAATATGTATGATTCTGGAAGAAGTCAATAACATTATTTAAATCATTATATCGGAGTTTCGGACACTTACGAAGCAAAACGAACCTAAGGTAAGGGAAATATCACAATCTCATTTTTATCCAAGATTGTTTATACCTTGGAATTTACTAGGGTGTATTTTATCATCTACATCCATGTTTCCTCAATATGTAATATTATTTCCATCCACCTAAAATTTTTTAAATCCATTTTTACCCTTTGGTGAGTTTATAGAAAAAGATACGAAAGGAATCTTTTGTCGTTTTTCGTACGAGGTACTTTTTTTACTTTTCCGACAAAAGTACGAGAAGAATGTTTTTTTAACTTATACGGCATGAATGGATTTTTAAAACATTATTTCCAAGAAGCTTACTTTACAAGTTTTCAAGTTTATTTTTAATCAACTTCTTTTAGTTTAAAACGGTATGACATGTTAAGAAAGGAAAAGTATTTTTGAAGTAGAAAGGATATTTTCCTCAAGAATGGAGTTCAAGTGTTTTATCAAAATTATTTTCCATTTGAGATAATATAGGGTTCTGTTTCTATCCCTATTATTACATGGATTTGATTATGTTGTGATGGAAATATTTTTATGAATTCCTTTATCTTATATGAATTGTTTTATGATGTCATGTTGATTAAGAATCCCATTTTTACTACATGGGTTATGCAATGATGTATGATTTATGATTTTGTGGCACACATAAGAATGGTATAATTATGAGATGGGTGGGACCTATATATCCCTCCAATGCATTGGGTAAAGATTTTATATCTCATGAGATAGACATGGATGGAACGGTCGGTTATACCGGTTCAGTGAAACAGGACTGAAACGAGGGTGACTCGGTTCAGAAAGGGACTTTGTCCACTAAGATAGTCTTGGCAATGAGTCTTGAATAACAAGAAATGATTCTCTATTATTATGTGTGTATGCCATAAAGTTTCATGTTTTATGTTATGATTATTGTGATTACATTTCACTGCCATGATTTATACCATGTTATGAAATTATGATCTCTTTTGCAGGTTAAGATTTCCAAAAGTTATGTGCTTATGTATATGATGTGATTGATATTTCATTTGTTTACCCTTACTGAGCATTTGAGCTCACCCTTTTGTATGTTTTATTTCCCCAGGTCAGGAAGAAGGTTATTAAGTAGAATATGCCAAAAGGGGACTCTAGATATGGTGAAATAAATGGGAGGCAAAGTAGATTCTTTATGAACCAGTTGTTTATGTTTCCCAGTTTCTAAAGACACTATACCTATACGGTCCTTTCGTGGTTTTGTTATATCTTGTAATAAGTATGCTTCAATTTTGAAGTATTAACAATGTATGTAAAGTATGGGTCGTTATATTTGGTATCAAAGGAAAGGTATAGTCAACCTTTGGAAACTAGGATGTGAAAGCCTTAGTAAGAACCCTAGGGATAAGTCTAAGCATAGAACACAATATTAGTGTTTTAGAAATGGCCATGAATAACCTAGGATAAGACCTTAAGTGTGAAATTTTATTCTTGATTATGTGGATTTCCTATTATAATTAGTGTTGCTCACACTATTCTTCTTGGTTTTAGTCAATGGCTGGAACCCAAAGGAACCGTGTTAATTCGAAATGCGACGGGCAATGCAATGATTGTCCCCCTGAGCAACCAAACGTTATGGGAGCTGGAATGCAAAATCTTATAGCCATGATCACACAACTTTCTCAAGCTATGAATCATGCAGGACTTCCAAATGAGCAAATGAAGGAGCAACATTCTGTTGAATCCTTCATGAGACAGCGTCCACCTTCATTCAGTGGGTCTACTAATCCATTAGTTGCTGAACAATGGATTAGTACTACTGAAAAGATATTTTCAGTTCTTCAATGTTCTGAGCATGATAAAGTCATCTTAGCTGTGTATCGTTTGGAAGGTGATGCGGATAAATGGTGGAATCTTATTAAGAATACGAGGCAAAGGGATGAAATTGAGTCCATGGAATGGGATGAGTTCAAGAACTTATTTTTCAATAAGTAATTCCCTCGTATTCTCCGAACAAAGATGGAGAAAGAGTTTTTTGAACTGAAGAAAAAGGATGATGAATCTGTTGGTACCTATGAAGCAAATTTTACAAGACTTGCAAGGTACGCTTGTGGTATTATTATCCAACCTGAGAGTAAGATCAATCGATTCTTTAGTGGTTTAAAACCAAGTCTTCGAAGGGAATTAGCCATAAGGGACTTCAATAGCTACGAGGAAATCATTCGATGTGCTCTCAAAGTCGAGATGGATATTGGAGTAACCCATCAGTCATATGGGTTTGATAAGAAGAGGAAAATGGAATTCAATGGAAAATCTAAAGAGTACACTGAAAAGAAGATGAGCTTTCCCTTATGCTAAAAGTTTGGAAAGAAACATGGAGGGAGTTGTCTTAAAGGGACAAGTAAATGTATCAAATGTGGAAAGGAAGGTCATCAGGAATTTGAATGCCATAATGATGGGAAGAAGATGTCTAATGATGCAAGCAAAGGAAGGAATGCACAAAATGAACCTCCTACACTTCAATGTTTCAAGTGTAAGGAGATGGGGCATTATTCCAATTAATTCCCAAATCCAAGGGTTGATGATGATAGTCGACCTCAACAAACTCTTAAGGTTAAAGACAAAGGAAAGTCACATGCAATTTCTATCAGCGATGTGGAGTACGATAACGATGTGGTGAAAGGTACACTTACCATCCACTCTAAAGTAGCAAATGTTTTATTTGATTCTGGATCCACCCACTGTTTTATTTCTGAAGAATTTTCCAAGGGTATCACCGTATTACCTAAACAATTAGATGTTGAGTTAGCTGTGCAACACCTAATGGCACAACAGTCGCATCAAAAGTTTATAATTCTTCTCTGATCGAAGTTTGTGGGAAAGTGCTTCCTGAAAATATTGTGATCCTTCCTATAGTGGAATTTGATGTGATTCTTGGCATGGATTGTCATTCATTATATAGAGCTCATATCAATTTCCAATGAAGGGAAGTCACATTTCATATTCCAGATCAATCTATGATCGTCTATCAGTGCAAGGATGAACATAACCTTCCAGTGGAAATTTATTCCATTTTATGGGTGTTGATTCCACTAAATGAATGTTATTTATCTCAAATGGTTGGTGAGAAACTCACGGTTAAGAATATGCCCATTGTACGTGAGTTTGATGATGTCTTTCTGGAGGAATTATCGGGTCTTCCACTGAATCGTGAAGTTGAGTTTTCAACAGAACTCTTACCGGGTGCTTTGCCTATTTCAAAGACACCTTATAGAATGGCCCCAATTGAGTTGCAGGAATTGAAGAAGCAACTCTAAGATAATCTTGATAAGGGATTCATACGCCCTAGTGTGTCACCTTGGGGAGCACCTGTTCTATTTGTTAAGAAGAAAGATGGATCAATGAGACTCTATATTGATTATCGAGAACTTAACAAGATCACTATCAAGAACAAATATCCTCTCCCGCGCATTGATGACCTATTTGACCAACTACGCGGAGCTCAATAATTTTCTAAGATTGATCTTCGTTCAGGGTATCATCAATTAAGGGTCAAAAGGGAGGATATAAAAAAGATGGCTTTCTGTACAAGGTATGGACACTATGAATTTATAGTGATGCCATTTGGTCTTACTAATGCCCCTGCTATCTTCATGGATCTGATGAATAGAGTCTTTAGAGACTATCTTGATCACTTTGTGGTAGTCTTTATAGACGATATTCTTGTCTATTCAAAGAGCAAGGAAGAACATGAAGATCACTTGAGAATTATATTTAAGTCCCTGAGAAAGGAGAAGCATTATGCCAAATTTACCAAGTGTGAATTTTGGCTTCAAAAAGATGCATTTTTGGGTCACATAATCTCAAAAGAGGGGATATCTGTGGATCCAGCAAAAACAGAGGTCATCGAAAGATGGTCGAGACCAACAACAGTAACTGAGATCCAAAGTTTTCTTGGTTTTGCTGGATATTATCGACATTTTGTGAAAGATTTTTTACGATTATCTAATCCACTCACCAAGTTGACTCGGAATGGAGTTAAGTTTGTCTGGACAGAAGAATGTGAAGAGAATTTCAAGGAGTTGAAAAGAAGGTTATCCATTGCACTAGTGCTCACACTGCCTTGTAGTGGAGAATGGTTTGTGATCTATTGTGATGCATCCAAGAAGGGATTGGGGTGTGTTCTTATGAAAAATGATATGGTGATAGCTTATGCCTCACGAAAGTTGAAAATCCATGAAAAAAATTACCCAACACATGATTTGGAGTTAGCTGCGGTAATCTTTGCATTAATGATTTGGAGGCATTACCTTTATGGTGAAAGGTGTGATATTTATACTGATCATAAAAGATTAAAGTATATTTTCACACAAAAGGAGCTGAATATGCGTCAAAGAAAATGGTTGGAGCTGATTAAGGATTACGATTGCTCAATCCATTACCACCCTGGGAAAGAAAACAAGGTGGTAGATGCATTAAGTCGACAAGACCATGCTAGTTTATCCATGATGAGGATCACAAAAGATCCAATATTTATGGATTTACAAGGTATGGATCTTGGAATTATAATGGAAGGGGAAAAATCTTATCTTTCTCAAATGAATGTTCAACCATCTATACATGTGAAGATTAAAGAGGCACAGAAAGAAGATTTCGAGTTACAAAAGAAGGTGAGAAACGTTCCTGAATTCAACCTTGATTGTGTTGGGATAATAAAGTTCAGGAATCGGGTTTGTGTTATTCCCATCCCCGAATTAAAGAAGGAGCTGCTTGATGAGGCTCATAGTTCTTCATTCGCTATTCATCCTGGAAGCACGAAGATGTATAGGGACCTGAAAGAGTACTTCTGGTGGGATGTCATGAAAAGAGATGTTTCTGAATATGTCTCTCGATGCTTGGTTTGTCAAAAAGTTAAAGCTGAAAGACAGAAGTCTAAGGGGATGTTACAACCATTACCCACAACCGAATGGAAATGGGAAAACATCACTATGAACTTTTCACAGGACTTCCTAAAACATCCAAAGGCAATAATGCTATCTGGGTCATAGTTGATAGTCTTACAAAGTCTGCACACTTCATTGCTGTTAGAGAGGATTTCTCTCTGGATCAGATTTCCAGGACATATGTAAAGGAAGTGGTAAGATTGCATGGAGTGCCACTTTCTATTATATCCGATCGGGATCCGAGATTTACCTTGAAGTTCTGGCGAAGTCTTCAGCATACTCTGGATACAGAGTTGAGTTTCAGCACTGCTTATCATCCTCAGACAGACGGCTAGTCTGAGAGAACAATTCAAACTCTATAAGATATGTTGAGAGATTTCTCTATGGGTTTCAAAGGTGGTTGGTATCAACACCTACCTTTGGTGGAATTTTCTTATAAAAATAGCTTTCACTCCAGTATTCAGATGGCTCCTTATGAAGTTCTTTATGGAAAGAAATGCAGGACTCCAACTTGCTGGGATGAACTTGGGGAAAGAAAGCTATTTGGACCTAATCTCATTGATGAAATGGCAGAAAAGGTCAGATCTATTCAAAAACACATAAGAGCATCTCAGAGTCGATAGAAAAGTTATGCCGACAACCGAAGAAAAGACCGAGAGTTTGAAGTGGGTGATAAAGTGTTCTTATTAATATCTCCCTGGAAGAGGGTTATGAGATTTGGAAAGAAGGGGAAGTTGAGCCCTAGATATATCGGTCCTTTCAAAATACTGGATCGTGTTGGGAAGGTAGCTTACCGATTGGCGCTTCCACCGAATCTCTCTCAAGTCCACAATGTGCTCAATGTATCTCTCCTAAGAAAGTACATGCATGATCCTTCACATGTACTCAGCTCAGAAGTTGTACCGCTGGAGCAAGATCTTTCTTATGAAGAACAACCGATAGAGATTCTGGATCGTAGCGAAAAAGTCCTACTAAACAAGACCACTCGTTTGGTGAAAGTTTTATGGAGGAACCACCAATTAGAAAAAGCTACATGGGAGCTTGAGGATATGATGAGGGAGAGGTATCCTCATCTGTTTGTTACAAAGTGACGAATTTCAAGGGAGAAATTCATTTTAATGGGGGTAGAATGTAACACCCGAGACTTTTTTGTTATATAAATCATCAAAGGAATATTTTTCTACACTTTCTTGGCTTGCTTTACACGAAATCGTGACCTTCCTCAATAGCTTGCTTCATACGCAATACTGAGTTTCACTAAACAATGATATGCTATTAAAATATTATTAAAACTAGCCTTTATGAATAGTAATAACCACTTTTTGAAATTTTATAAATTTTATTTTTCAAGATGGACTTCATTTTTGGATTCGGAATATCGAAATTAGCCTAGGGTGAAATTTTGTATTTTTCTGAAAACATTCAATTTTTGATGAATAGTGAAACCACTAAGTGGTAGTTAAAAAACTGAATTTTTCATAAAACTTGATTTTACCGCTTCTGTGAGTGGAATTTCAAAAATACGAGAGACACGGTTGATGTCAGTTTGTAAAATGTGGTTCAATGAGATGAAAATAATTTTTTGGTGAATAGTAACTTTTTACTTTTTTTACCACGATTAAAAGTAAATAGGGTAATTAAGGGTAAAGATGATATTATTATTATCCTAACACATGTCCTAATTCTATTAGACAAGTGTAATTGGACCAAAAACAAACTTCGGAATAAAATATGACCATTTAGGCCCACTTGGATTAGATTAGGAAATTTATTATTAATTTATTTAGAGAAGGGTTAAAATAGTTAAAATCAAAGTTTAATAACTAAATCATTTTTAATATGGGGTTATACACAAGATAAATTCGACTATAAATATTCATTAGAAAGTTAAAAATATTTCCTACATAATGGTATTTTATTTGTAATTTTTAGACATTAAATAATTTAATTTATTTATGACACAAAGATGATGCAGTAATTATCTTATTACTGAAATATTGACATAATTAATGTTATATACACCAAACTAAAAGTAATTTGAGAGTTTTTATTAATTCCACTAATTTTCTAGGTTAATATGACATGTTAGTAGTGATTTAATTAACTTGGTTCGAACTAATAATTCTGTTATGATTTTCACAAAAATCAATTACTAAATAGTGTCAAAATTGACATAAAATAGTTTTTAAAATAAATATTATATTAGTAATTTTTATTTAATTCCTAAAAATCTAAGGTTCAGACAAATAACTTAGATAAGGTTATATATATTAATTTTAAACAACTTGGGGTTCGTTTGACTGCTTATAGTTTGTTTATTAACCTTATAGTATAAGAACACAAGAAGACACGATAAAAGTATAATTATTTAACTTAATGTTAAATCTAAATGATAAGGTTAAAATAGGAACCTAAACTTGTCTAAATTCTATTGGATGAGAGGATTTCGACCCATACCCACCTTACCATCGAAATAAATCAATTTGGAGCTATTTAAAAAAGAACTTGACTTTATAATAAAATAATATTATTAGTTATTCCAAAGGTGCCCCTCTCCTCCCTTATAAAAGGGCACCTCCTCCCTCTCTTCCTCACACCACATTGAGCCTTTAGGCTCGGACAAACCCTGCCAATTCCTCCTCTCCACTTCCCTAGAGACATCATAGAGGTCCTGGTCTTCTTCAAAGACCACTTTTAGTGCCCTAAAAAAAGGTCTCAAAGAAGCACTTCAAAGAAGAGGTAATGTCTGTTACCGATTCTTTCATCTTTATTTCTTCTTCCACTTATTCTTCTTTAGATGTTTAATTATGAAGTAATAACATCAGTATAACTCATATACTGATATGTTATTATAAGTATGAATCAACTCTATTTCACCATCTATCCATCCTACGGAAAAAAGAAATCACCGCGCGTGCGTACGTACAGAATACCGTCTCCACGCCGTGGTGTAATCTATTTTCCACCACCACCTTACTTGGATGGGTATAATGGTGTAAATAATGACTATATATTACTATTATAAAGTAATACTAATTATTAAATAGTGTACATACACTATAATACAATTCCATGATCATAGGAATGATATCATCACTCGTGCGTACGTATAGAATACCGTCTCCACGATGTGATGTGACTCGTTCTACATGATCTTCATTTATAATGATTATATAAATGAATTTAATGAATGAATATGATATATATTACACAAATACCATTATTTAAATGAGGTATCTATAACCTAAAGAGAAGAATAAGAATTTATTCGACAAGACACACATAAGAACAAAAAATTATAAACACCCGAATAACAAGTAGCAATAAAATATTACTACTAAGAAGCTAAGAATATGACCATATATGATATCATAAAAATAAGTATGATTCTAGAATAAGTCAATAACATTATTTAAATCATTATACAGGAGGTTCGGTCAATTACGAAGCAAAATGGACCTAAGGTAAGGGAAATATCACAATCTCATTTTTATCCGAGATTGTTTATACCTTGGCATTTATTAGGGTGTATCTTATCATCCACATCCATGTTTCCTAAATATGTAATATTATTTCCATCCACCTACAATTTTTTAAATCCATTTTTACCCTTTGGTGAGTTTATAGTAAAAGATATGAAAGGAATATTTTGTCATTTTTCATACGAGGTAGTTTTTTTTACTTTTTCGACAAAAGTACGATAAGAATGTTTTTTAACTTATACGGAATGAATGGATTTTTAAAACAATATTTCCAAAAAGATTACTTTACAAGTTTTAAAGTTTATTTTTAATCAAATTATTTTATTTTAGAACGGTATGACATCTTAAGAAAGGAAATGTATTTTTGAAGTAGAAAGGATATTTTCCTCAAGAATGGAGTTCAAGTGTTTTATCAAAATTATTTTCCATCTAAGATAATATAGGGTTCTGTTTCAATCCCTATTATTACATGGATTTTATTATGTTGTGATGGAAATATTTTTATGAATTCCTTTATCTTATATGAATTGTTTTATGATTGTCATTTTGTTTAAGAATCCCATTTTTACTACATGGGTTTTGCAATGATGTATGATTTATGATTTTGTGGCACACATAAGAATGGTATCATTATGAGATTGGTGGGACATATATATCCCTCCAATGCATTGGGTAAAGATTTTATATCTCATGATATAGACATGGCTGGAATGGTAGGTTATACCGGTTTAGTGAAACAGGACTGAAACGAGGGTGACTCGGTTCAAAAAGGGACTTTTTCCACTAAGATAGTCTTGGCAATGAGTCTTGACTAACAAGAAATGATTCTCTATGATTATGTGTGTATGCCACAAATTTTCATGTTTTAAGTTATGATTATTGTGATTACATTTCACTGCCATGATTTATCCCATGTTATGAAATTATGATCTCTTTTGCAGGTTAAGATTTCCAAAAGTTATGTGCTTATGTATATGATGTGATTGATATTTCTTTTGTTTACCCTTACTGAGCATTTGAGCTCACCCTTTTGTATGTTTTATTTCCCCAGGTCAGGAAGAAGGTTATTAAGAAGAATATACCAAAAAGGGACTCTAGATATGATGAAATAAATGGGAGGCAATGTAGATGCTTTATGAACCAGTTATTTATGTTTCCCAGTTTCTTAAGACACTATACCTATATGGTCCTTTCGTGGTTTTGTTATATGTTGTAATAAGTATGCTTAAATTTTGAAGTATTAACAATGTATGTAAAGTATGGGTCGTCATAGTTTTCATAAAAGTTTTCTAACTGGAAACACAAACATGAATTCCATAAATCATATCAGGGGAAAACAAGGGCCCCCAATGGGTACAATTTTCATTTGGTTGTTTTCCTATACATACCATAATATAAACAAAATAATTAATAATGAAATTTTATTAATTACTTTTCAGAGCCCCTAAATATTGATCATAAAAAGGTTCAATATTCATTCTTAATTGGTATTAAACTATTTCATAGAGGAAAACAATAGTTTAACTAACCCACATGATACACAATTTAGAAATTGGAATGGAAACCTACTTTGATGAAAAGGAAATCTACACCCCCTTGATGCACCAAGATATTTGTGTCCATACTGCAGGAAAACACATGGGGATACACAATCAAAATACACATCATGATCATATGACTCCAACAAGAGGAAGGGTTCAGGGTACCTTGCGCTAAGGGAAATAAATATATAATAACATGCGGGAAAGTATCTCATCCTTCAAAAGATCTAAACATAGTAGCGGTTTAGATATGTTTTAATTTTTTGTTAAAGTTTGATATGGAAAAGACAACGCCTTATGACCATGTAAAATTCTCTAGGTCCTATGGAAAATTAAAATAGGATATATAGACTATGATTTTTCTTAAAAACATTTAAAAAGTCATTAGGATCACAATACATCAATGAAAATATAAATCCTTAAAAATTGGAGAAAGATGGAAACATTGTACATTAATCACTATTAGATGTCTCACCGCTCAATGAGGCACTACTCATGAGTCACTATTTGATGAGTCACTATTCGGTGATTCACCATTTGGTGACTCTCTATTTTGTGAGGAACCACTCAAGAGCTACCATTATGTGAACCACTTCTCAGCAAGGCACTTCTCGCTAACTATCATTATGAGAATAACCACTTGTTGAATGACCCCTAGCGAGCCACCACCAGTAATCCACTACCAACAAACCACCCCAGTTAGTCACCACTAGTGATACCCTACCAACGAGCCACCGCCAGTATTCTACTGCCAGCGAGCGATCTCTTAGATGATCCACCATTTGAATACTTGGAAATGTTGAAATCATGTAAAGTTATGAAATGAGTCTCTTTAATTCCACATATCACCTAAAACACAACATTATAACAATTTAATGGACTTAGGGGTCTGGGATATTAAAATTCTAATGACCATAAATCCATAAATCAAATATGTGTGGAAATTTTCATTAACATCATAAAAATGATGATAATTGGATAAAATTTAATTTCAAGATCATTTTTATAATTTTATGATATTAATTTTCCCTCTAGAATGATAAAATATTATAATATAGTTACCTTATATATATATATATTTCATAGGAAAAATTTTATATTCTTGTTGCGCTTTGATAATTTTTAACTTAATTTCATATTATCATAAATGAATACCAAGATTTAATTTTTAATTCTAGTGTTACTAAAAATATATTTTATTCAATCATAATATCCACAAGAGAACTATAATTTATTCCATTGATCTCTAGTAGTTATTATAACAAACTGGTTTTAATATTTTAATCAGTATGGAAAAACCCTTTTATTGTAATATAAAAAATTAATCTATATAACCTCATCCAATGTTCAACCTAAAACCTATCATAAATGGTTAAAATTTTGAACCTTCCAGAAGATTAAGATAAATATAAATATAAATAATATTACAAAAATTCTAAAATTATCTTATCATTAATATATCAAGTGAAATAAATTAACTCTTAATAGTTATATATTATGCTTTTGAATACCTTCATCTTGTAATCTATTCAAACCTGATAATAACATGAATTATTATAAAACCTTATATAAAAAAATGAATTTTTACTTATTCATTAAATATAACATATAATAATTTGGTATATTATTAAATATAAATATATTTTCAACTCCATCAATGAACACTTTTTGAATGAATCATTTATCAATTCCAAGGTATTGCATACTATCCAATTTACATTATTCCTATCAATCACCTCTTCATCCAAACATAATTATATCCAATAGTTAACATATTAAGGGTTATCATTACCTCAATCAAGTGTTTTCAAAGATGTTTAACTTTCCAATTAAACATATTTTTTGTTACCATTTAAAAAATTCAAATCCCTCTTGAAATAATACTATAGTGAAATCATTATAATTCTTAAGATTTTTATACCAATAATATCATCAATAAAATTATTTTAAGAAATAATTCATGAATCCAAATACAAAAGAGTAATAATCATTCCACTTTGATCATATCAATTTAATTATCATGACCATGATCACTTATCTTTTTCTTAATCAAATTCCCTTGAAGCTTGGGGAACCACTTGTGTAGTGACCCATACCCTTATAGTGGAAGAATTTAACGTTAAAAATTTCATTCCATCCCTTGAAATCTTAAACATGGTGGCATTTCTCTTCAAACATGTAGAAAACTACCATTCCCTTCAATAATTAATCATGATATCTCTTTCCACAATCATAAAATGTACTAAAATACTATTTTCCCTTTTTCCCATTATTTGTATTTTTCCCTATCATCCCATTCAATTCTTGTTTACCTTTGAGTCCATAATACAAGAATAATTATTTCCCTACATTTATATTTCATAAAACAATTTCATCATTTGAAAGAGAGTCGAAAATATATGTTCCCATTAGATACACAGCCCAATAGCATCAAGAAAATATTCTATACATTAAATTTTATTGCAGATCCAATCCATGGAGTATCTAGATAACCTTTTAAAGGTTGATTATTAATCCATAAAACATTATTTTTTCCTTTTCCATTATGATAAGAAACATTTTTTTCATTTGAGTTTTTTTATCAATAGGAAAAAAATTGCCGAATATTAGAACCTTCAAATCAATTCATTACATGAGTTCAAATTCCTATTTCTCCAAAGTATTATGGATCAATGAACACCATTGGTCAACATCAATATTGACATAATACACTAAAAGTGTAACCATTTCATTTTCACCACATCCCATGTCCGTAATGATCTTCTCCATAAGATAAGTACATTTATTTGATACCATAAGATTAGTAGTCAAAAAAACTGAGTGGGACTTATGTCATATAATGTCATCCATCATTAGAAAATATCATTTTAGAATAGGTTTCTCAATCTATGAAAAGAAAATTTGATGACATAATTAATCTGACCAAATATAGCCACAATTTTTTAATTCTGGATATCAAATGTATTGGCTTCCTTAGTCTTGAAATCACCAATTTGGTAATGAGTATTGATACCATTCTTACTCATAGTCTCCATTTATAAATAATATAATATACCATATTATCTCATAAAATTATGAATTTTAAAAAATAATTTATAATTCTAAATATGGTTCAATACGTAGAATAATTTAAAAAATTATGAATTGTAACTCTTGGAGTCATAAATATGATTTCTTTTGGGATATATTTCTTTTCAAATCCATCATAATAATTTGTAATGAAAATATCATATTCCCTATGAATATCCCCATAGAGTGTCATGACATGTTCCTAGAAAGTCTCATTTTCATGCACCATGTAATGATATGGTCTAGAACAATGTTCCACTTTCAGAGTTATTACCCATAGGTAACTCTATTCCAAAAGGAAGTTGACTTATCATATCCAAAATGGGATTTATTTATAAAAAACACATAATTTATTCCTTTCCAACTCATTTTGATATTATTAGATACATATCATCAAATATTGTAATAGTATTATGTTAAATAATATATTTCATTATATAGTTATTAATGTTTATACTAAACATCTCTCTGATACCAACTATAGTGAGCCTGACCCCAATAACATAGAGCCGGTGTATTACTTTACTGAATTTCATACACACAAAAGTCAAATCCCAAATGTCCGATTAGATTAGTAGTTTTGGGAAAAAGTCTAAATACCCTATACCCATTTTATATTGGGTGTACAAAAAAACATAATATATAATAATGGAAAATTAATTACATCCTTGAAAACTCATTCAAATATTTTTTTACATATCCGGGGGAAAAGAAAAAAATCATGGTGAGCCCAAATTCTCGGTAAATGTTAAGTACAAAGGAAGCTATCATGAATACTTAAATAATAACCAATATAGATGGTAAATAAATTAAAAAAAATCCATTTAATTTACATGGACACATTAATAAATAAGGAATAATATATATGGAAAGGTAAATAATTGAAAATATATTTCCCTTAATCAATAATTTTGCAATGAAATTCCTCAAAAGATAATGTCATTGTTAAAAATTCATGAATAATAATAAGTTAATTATTAATGAGGGCTAATATTAATTATTGTACATCATGTCTTAGGAACATGATACCTCTAACTTCATGATCTTTCACAATATTGTATAAACTATAGGAAAAAACCCATTTTACTTGGCCAAAATGAGTTTTCTCATCATACCTATCAATGCGTCAAAGGGATATATAATTTTATGATCCAAAAATCACTATATATCGAATATAGTTCTATATATGTCATGAAATTTATTAATTCCTTGAATAAATATTCCCTATCACCATGTATCTATATTGGAGAAAATAAAAATACAACAATTAATTCATAGTTAATCAAATAACATTAAAAGTACAAACCATCAGTAAAAATGGTACAAAGTTAATGAAATAATGATATCCATTATAAAATAATATATATATTTATGATAAATTTAATGTATAACGATAAATTGTCACAATAAAGTGATTGTTTCTCGTGAAAAAGTTAAGAATCACAAATTAACGTGATATTGTAGAATAACTATTACCACTTTGTAATTTTATATTAAAAAATACTTGGATGAAATGGTTCAAATTGAAACATTAAATACCATGAATTATGAACTAATCATTATATTACATGTCAAAGGGGATGTATATACACAACAAAAAAGTTAATTGGTTCATAATAAGATATAAGGCCATATGGACTATAAATTTACACGAAATCCCACACCACTCACATCCTTTTTGTTGAATGTTGCCTAATATAATGTATGGTTTTTCTAAACATGTTCTTAATTTATTCAAGAATAATATTATTTTTTATGATATCCAATATTATCATTTTATAACACCTAATCTAACATTTTTTTAATAATATTACATTATTTTCATTATTTTGGTTGTTAATTACCTTATTTTTTCATTCGTGTTTTATAATGAATGATCTGTTATTATTCATACTATATACATTAATCATATCTGGAATAATATCCAAGACATAATTTTTATATTTATACATCTATTATACATTTATTCCCAATAATGAAATATGGGTTTGAGAAATTAAGTATGTTATGATGATGGTGATGGTTGGTTATACGTATGAATGAGTAACGTTGTCATTTTCCAATGATCAATATTGAAAGGATTTCAGTAGTATTTTTACTTTATAGATTGATCATAATAACGAAAATAATATATTATATCTTTAAATATATATATATATATATCATCCATGTGTTGTGGTGTTCAAAATAGAGTCACATCACTTTATTAAGGTCGTTGTGCACACGTACACGAATGATGTCATCATCTTAGAGTGATTAAAAATAAAATGATATATTTAATTTATAGAATGATATATATTTTTATTAAAAAATTATTATATCATGTATATCATATATAATAATTGAAATTATATTTTTACCCATCCATTTTATGCGTTATGAAAGATGAATCACATCACATCGTGTGGTTGTAGTCACTCGTACACATGAGTGACATTATCAGACCCCTGCTAAATGGAATTTTACAAAAATGTATATCAAATATAATGACTCTAGAGGTATAATAATGATATAAATTTCATATATATATATATATATAATATACATTATCATAACCATCCTTCAATGTTAGTAAAGTAAAAATCAGTGGCATCGCTTCTTGAGGCGGTATTCTGCCGTACAAATGAACGATTATATCGAATCCCAATTCATATAAGTTCATATGTTTTTACATTGTCACATTATTAAAAAATATATAGACATATTAAATATATTTGTGGTATTATATCTTCATGTTTTAATATGAATTTATGTTGTTAGGGTAAGAAATAATATAACAATTCTCATTGAACAATGATACATGTTCTTGAGTTATCTTCCTTTGGATTTCACCATATCCTTATTAGGATGGATTTCATCCAAAGATAAGGCTAGTAGTACAAGAGGAGAGAATTTGGGATATTATTTTTTTAGGTAAAGGCAATGTAAAACTGGTTGAATTTGTGAATAAGATATGAGATTGATGACCATTTATAAGTGTGATGACGGGAACACTTTTATTTCTTTTTTAATATTGTTTCATACCCCTATTTTTATCTAACATAAAACCTCCAAAATGGATCATAATAAATACCTGAATATATAATATTGAAATACTGTTATAAAATTGGAGTTTTAAAATATTTTCTATCGTTTTTACCATCATATTATTCTTTAATCTTCTGGTAAGTTCATTTTTACCTTAACTATATAAATTAATTTATATTTTTTTCACTGATAATTTTTTTCAAAAAATATTTTGAAATTTTTAGATATTATAACTAATTATATATACTAATATGGAATCCATTTTTGAAAATTAAATTAAGACAATTGTAAAATTTTATTTTAAAATTAATCATATGGACCTGACGAGAATGATGGTTTTTATAGAGAAAAGCCCTAATTTTCAATGTTTTTATATAAAAACTCAATATAAAAATAATTAAAATGAATAAAATTAGATTTATTTATATAAAATTGAACTAATTTTACTCTAAAACAATTCAATATATAATTTATTATTTTAAATTATTTAAATCTTGAGGTAGTCTAAAATTAAAATTTAGTATTTTTAACTTTTCAAAAAAAAATTAAACTTTTTAAAAAAATACTCCAAATTATAATAAGTTAAAATTTTAATTATAATTTAAAAAATTAATAAAAAAGTACCAATACTTTTTCATAAAGTGTTAAAATTATATTTCAAATCATATACGCAAAGGGTGGTAAATCCATATTTTAGAATAAAAAATCATTTTGAGAAAACATATTATTTTTCAAAATGATTATTATATTCACTTATAATCAATAGATAACCAGTGCACATGTAAAATATATATATTTTAATTTTGTATAATTAATAACCTATAATTTAATGGTTTTGTGATAAATATCATATTGAATATAAATTTTTAAATAATATGAAAAATTTCATTTAAACTCGATGTTGGGTGTAAGGTAAGATAAAATTAGTGTTGCGTGTAATGCAAGATAAATCAGTGTTCCAAGTAATTAAACATAAAATAAATTTTGAGTTTAATGAAATCTATTGAATAGATTTAATTTATTTTAAAATAAATAAATCTCAAAGTCTTGGGTTGTTATATTATCTAATGTTTGTGGTGTTGCGTGTCAAACACTCAATTAGATATGATTTTCATATTCAAAATTCTTATGGTATAAAAAATATTCTCTATCAAGAGTCATACATGGATCTCTCACTAAACTCCTACCCCATTATCCATCACATCACTAACTCGACCTAGAAAATACATTCCCATTTCAAATTTTGGTATTTCTAATGAAACTAGACTGAATTTGTTATGTAAAATTTGTTATCCCAAGCAATTATTTAGTCATCAAACTAACAGGTTAACTACACATTCCACACAAATTGACTATCATATTTCACCCATTAAAATATTCATGACAGTAAGGAATTGATAAGGTTATCAACTATACTATATTTCTTATTCTATCATTTTACTAACACTTACATGCCCACTTTTTGACATTATCGAAGAATTTACTATCAGAAAACTAGATTGAAAATTTTTGAACAACTCATTAAATTTGATACAATAAGTCCATAAGTAATCAAAGTGTTTCACATCACTACTATTTATCATTAGAAACCATTAGTCATTATTATAAATCATTACAACATTTTTTTCATTTTGTACAAGTCACATGAAACACATATAGTACAATGTCATAAAACACTTGTCAAAAAATCCATTTATATTACCTATTATCATTGAAATTCCAGTAAAAAATAAATTTCAAAATATAATATAATTATTTATAATTTATTTCATTTATTTTTATTAATACATTGTAAATCCCTACATTAATTTATACACTTTTACAAATACAAGATTTGTTATAGATGAGAAAATCATTCACTTCTCCTTCCAATTTTATAGTTTTTCCATTTATGTATTTTCTACATAAAATGTCACCTATATCTTTTCTAACATTCATATCTACCATAAAACTAATCTTATTGAACTAAAACTGAATATTTTGATATAATTCATTTCATCATGTAATACCTTTATGATTTGGTTGGAATGCCATTGAAATTCATGAAGACCATTGATCAGTATTACTACACCATTCGTTAACCCATGATCAAGAGTTTAATGATAGATTACATGTTAATTATAAATGTTAGTTTTATTGAGGAACTACTCATCAGGAATGTTTCAATATCCCCACTCAACATTAATCAAGAAACTGTATCTTAGACATTTCTGAATAGGATGTACTCACTCATTTGAAGTTCATTCCCTATGATCCATTAATGATATTATTCATATGTATTCAATATAAAAAAACTTACTATTATTTAACAACACCTCAAGGTTAATTTACTATAAATGAACCCCAATTAATATATAAAATTCTATTAGATATGTATAATAAAAATCTCATTCAATCTATGATGTGCTCATAAAGAAATCATATTCCATTCTTCAGTTCTAGGACTTATTTTTGTCCATAAAAGATATATACATAATTCATGGCTAAAAAAGTTTCACTAGAAGTATAATTACCATATCTATTATTTCCAAACATTTATAATATCATGAAACTAATGTATATTTCATAGAAACCCCATAAAAACTATTTTTTCAAGCAATACTCACATTCTAATCCGTATAATTAGAATATTTATCCTCACTAGTGATTCCAAATGACCTTATGATGAACCGTATCATTCATTCACACATTAAATTTCATATAACACCATCCTATATATATCATTCATCACCCATTATCAACATATATTTCACCATTGCAAAAAATAGAACCAACCAAATCCAAAACCACATAACTGGACCACTAATCTCACTCTTGAACTCAAACATGATTTATAATTACAATTGGAATAAACTTTCATATTACATAGTTAAAATACCTAAATTATTCTATAATGAGTCCCAACTCATCAACACTAGGATCCCATAACTAATCATCAAGGTTAGAAATCCAACCAATCATAACCTTTAAATTTCTTGAACATATTTCTTGAAGAACTATTGGTTCTTTTGCTCCCATTTATACAAAAATATAATCCCATATCTCTTTCTATACCCACACTAATGTTTCTAATCCAATAATTCATAAAAGTATTGTACCACTCTATATTAGGGATTTTTATTCCCGTAATATCCACAATAAGGATATCATCTCCCCACACGTGTATATCATAATTTATCATCACAATAAAAAACACCCATAAAATCAATTAGTATCAGCTACATCACATAAAAATTCCCCTAATATGTTATTGAAAAGAACACTAGATAATTTATTTTTACCATTTTAATAAAATTCAACAGCTTTTTCAAAATCCTTTTTCCAATCACTTGTGATAATTTTCTTGTTGTATGGAACTCTGTGTTAGGTATGATGAATGTGTGGACACAATTTTTCATGTCAGATTCAGAGTAAAAAAATTAACACCTAAAAATTATAATTTCATACAAAAAATCATTTTACAATAAAAAATAACATAATAATTTCCATCAACTCTAAAAATGAATAAATCCACACTGAAAATTTTAGAAATGTTCATATAAGGATTATATATAATGTCTCAAACATCTATTTCTATTTCTCGAATACATAAAAGAACCCAAACATGTATCCAATAGATTTTATAATATCTTAGTATAGATTAAATATTCTGATCCATAATTCCACTAAAAATAAATTGTACAATCCCATACATCATTGGAATCTGCAAATAGAGATCATTTAATCCATATAGGTTTCTAATATATCATTGATATCAAAACTGTGCAATAACAGTAAATAGATAAACTGCAAAAAACCATAGAATTAGAGTACACATATGGAATTTTTGTTGAATAAAAAACCAAATCAAATAACATATCATATTCTCACAATAATTCCAACATTGATGTAATCAATTAGTTATACATACAATGGATTTCCCACATTGGGTTTTTCATATACATGGATAAATGATGAAAATGAAAAGCTTGAAACATAATCACTCAAAAGATCCTTGGAATCACATTAAAACCATCTTTTCACCCCTATAATTATACCGCAAGATCCTAACTCATGATATTAATCCCTAGTCATACCAACTTGAATGCATGATGATTACCGGTCTATAAATGTTCATGTGTAAGTTATCTGTAAAAAAGCTCATTAGAACACCAATAATAAACCCCTAAAATATAAAAAAATTATATATGTTTATTTTTAAACAATATTGTATTAAAAACACATATCACCCATTATATTACAGGAATATTGATCCATAGTGTTTTAACCATGACCCATTAATGTTTCACCCTAACTATCTTGACCCATTTTGGTGAAAAGATAAGTCATTCAAGGTGTTTTGACCATAATGGTACCATATAATAAAATTTTATCCATCGATATGGAAAATAGAATATAAACCAATCCAAATGTATAAAATAGATAATCCATAAGGAATTGATCACATGATGTCGTACCCCATCTTGCAACCAGTCCCCTAACATAAAAAATATTTTTTTCGATAGATCAGAATTGAATTTTATGATTGGTATAACATATCCAACAACCATAAAAAGTTATTTTGAATATTGGGAGTGGAATAACATATATATCTACCTTGATAAATACATATGAATTATGTTAGGTGTGTAATATATCCATATCTATAATGAATTATTAATAATGATACACATCATATAAAATCACAATTAGAATAACAAAATAATGTCATGGAATCAGAGAACCCAAAGAATATCCCTCTAATTTAAACAAATTATTCTCATGTATTATAGATTAGGACTTGTCACCTATATCGCTCATCTAAAATCAATTTCATACCATGAATCATATATCCCAATACACTATACTTACTTCTTAGACATTATAAGTGTGACTAGTTTTCCTATAATCTACTATCTGGTAATAAAATTTCTCATATCACATCACTCGTCATTATCAAACTTTTATTCTCATTGTGAGTCTGTATGTAAAACTAACCAGGAATATTGCCCTCATCAGGTCACCATGCTCAATTACATAGGACCACTCCCAATATCATACCATTTTCATGATCCCAACAAAAGTAATTTCCCACCCTTTAGATTTTATATCCACACTATTCACACATTATGACCCTTATGTGACCACACATCGATAGGTAACACACAAGATTGATCCTTAGGGATGATTCCCCCTAGTAACATTCAACCTCACTAGGACACTAAGCTTCCAAACCATCTTATAAAAGATATTCAAATCTATGAATATTTAATAGGACACAGGACCATACCTCATCACCTTCTCAAACAAGATAACATAATTCCAACCTAACAAAAAATTGTTCATCACAAATTTTTATATTAGAAATCCATATTGCGTAGTTGTAAAATACTATACTAGGTCACTCACATTATATCCCACACTAATACAATTATTAAAAGTTCATCACATCTAACTTGGATAAAAATTATAGGAAAACACAACCATCTAAAAACAAAATTTTATTCCACCAAGAGTGAAACATTTATTCCAATACTTTTATTATCTAATGATTCTATCAAACATATACAAACCCTATCAACAATAATTTGAGTATCCCAAACCTAAATTCCCATTCATGCATTGAAATTAAAATTAAAATTCATGATTTATGAATATGTTGTATAGGGATTGGACAGATCTCCAAGATGATTAACCACCTGAATCACACCAATTCATTATTAACCAAGACTAAACCAAATGTCATCCATTACCATGATCCGGTACTAAATCAATACAATAATAATTAGATAATTTAAATTATCTAAAAATAAATCCAAAATTTGGAAAAATTGAAAAGAACACAATATGTGGTATAATGATGTTGAAACTATAACCAGTCAAACAAGAATCTTCCAATTTGTAATCCAGATACACTTATTTGAAAATAAACTACTATTTTACACCTAATCAGTCAAAATTTTGGAATAAAATTAATGAAATCTATAGGATACATCATGAGAAAACTTTTTCTTCCCAAAATAAAGAGAAATATGTTGTGTTTATCAAACCAAGGACTTATATTACTCGTAATAATGTAATCACCCATCATTCAATAATAATTTATGGGTGCTAAGTCTAAATATGAAATCAATATAGAGATTGTAATAGATTAAATAGTATACAAATAGAGAATAAGGGGTAAGGGGAAGAGAAAGATGAATGAAGATTCTACCTCTATCAGAATGAAAAATAAAATAAAGACCATTTGAGATTAAAAATTAAATAAATATGAAGAATACATGTAATAGATATTCTCATAACTCTACTTGAACATCCCCAGTCAATGAAACTCTATAAAGATGTAAAAAATATTCATTGAAAAAATCCCATTTCAAACAGTCGGTAATTTTCATCCACATGACTCCTTGTGTAAGCCCGCGAGTATTCAAGTAGTCCACTAAGGGCATTATAGGATAAAACTAGGTTATTTGTGGAATGGATAGTGGAACTAGAACACTACAAATCCCATTGGATACTCAATGTGCTACTAACAAAATTATGGGGGTCTCTATTGTAGCATAAAAAAAATTAATTTATTGAACACATAAAAACACATTACTAGTATTTTATAGCAAAATTATATTTTTTTTGATACACTAGGGAATTTCAACTTATTATTTATATCTATATGGTTAAACATTCCCTTGAGTTCAAGTTTCCCAAGAGTAAATCATTAAAATTTTTGAACATTTTATTCTATATAATTAAGTACTTGGTTTAGGAAACAATGGAGTAATAAATATTTGATCTGTAATGGTATTGACTATGAAAATCACATGTTTATAACCTTTTTTGTAATTCGTGTTACTTTATCAGATTTTGTACATTTTATTTATTATTTTATGTCTTCTTATTTGGGGATTCTCTTAAACTCTCCCCTCACATTTACCCATCTACCTAGAACCCTCACAAGTCTTATTCTATAATCTCTGCGAACCATAATGGTGGGATTGGTGTGATTTATTGGTTGTTTCTTCCTTCGATAAAAAGTTAACGGATTTTCCTTCCTTATATACCAGTTTTCAGTTAATATTTTCTATATTCGCTAAATGTAGTGTCCATGTTGTTTGATTTTACTCTATAGGATAATACTAACTTTATGATGATTCTCTAAGGAAATGTGTTTACATTATATGAGGTAGGTGTGTACATTCCAATGAATTTTATTTAGGATTTCCCTAAATTATTGATGCTTTAAATGTTATTTTAAACAAAATTAGTCAGATAAGTATTATCTATATTTATTTTATCAATTATTTTCTATAATTTGTTATTTTGTTTTGAAGATATATGTTTAATGAAGCCTTATTTTTAGTTTTTAATTTATACATTCTAAGTGTTTAAAATATAATTAATTTTTTCTTCAATAAAAATGATTTTTCATGGTTTTTAAGCCATGAAAAATATTATAAAGATTGTAGTTACATAGTTTTTATAAGGATTACGTTTTTAAATTGATTCCATATTTTTCTAAAATTCATATTTGTTGATTTAGGTTATCATTTATTGATATTTTTAATTTATTGAGATCATGATTTGCTACTGTGATATATTCCCTTGGATTTAAACCTTTTCATATTAATTTTTTTAAATGTAATTCTAATGGTGTGGTAATTTGTTTTAAAGAAATGGCTCATTTAAAATACTGTGTGAAAGAAGAATTTTATGGATTTATATTTACAACCTAGAAAAGCCTCATGTTAACTGTTGATTTTTCTTGTATGATTTTGATAATTGTTAAATAATTTTTTATTCATTAGAATGTGTTTACTATGGAGGGACTTTATGGAAGGGTGTGTATTGGAGGTGGGATATAATTGATTATTAAGTTATATTTTATATAGGTTATATGGTTTTCTTGTGATTGAAATTATAAGTCCCTAACCTTAAGCATAACATAATAATGAGTTTTAGTCATGAAATTTATTTCTTTCACATTTATGGTCTTTTAAGCTCTACAATTATAGAGAATTATGTCATAACTCATAAATTAGAAAACCATAAAATAAAAATTTTACACCTCTAATAAGTATCTATTTTTTCCAAAATCAGAAAAATTTAAAATACATCATTATCTTTTTTTGGGAATACTCTCATGGACATTCAATAATAATTCATCATATCCCTAACTCATCATTAAGTAATTTGAAAAATAGTGAAAACATGGGATGAGAATAAAAATCTAATTAAGGGATATAATAAGATAGAAAATTTTAGTCCATTGTTAAAAATTAAAACCCAAGATAACATTATCATTAAGTAATACCATTCACCCCTAATATGTATTTTCTACATTCCTTTTAAAATAAACAAATTTATAAAACATATATTTACAACAGATTACCATAAAACCCATAGAAATCATATAAAACACATAAAGCTATATTGGGACATTATTATTTGTGTCACTTTTATAAATAGAATAACCATGTGGTCAACTTCCATAAATGTCACTCTTAGAATGGAAAAATACATAAGGCCAACTTCCATACCCAAGTCATTAGAGTACTATAATAGACCCACCCATCATTGGTTTATTAGAGAACAACCCATCGATTTATTATCATAAAACCACTCGTCTAATGTACAAGCACCATTACATAATCATTACATGGAAATGATATCAATTTTCTACATTTCAATGATAAAATTTCATTTTCAATCACAAGAAAACATTTCAATATATTGAAATAATAATTAAAATCTCAATAAAAAGTACCCTAAAAGGTGATAGATATGATTCTATTTTTAATTTAGAAACATAATGTTTTATAGGGGAATAAAAATTTAAACATATACATTATATTTCCATTATAATCCTCTTAAATGTGTATAATAAATATTTAAAATAATTACCAAACTGATTACATGAAAAAATTATTTTGAAATTAAATCATTACACATTCTATGTGTCCCATAAAACATTGAACGTTTACATAAAAATTCATATGAAAGAATAAAAATTAACCAAAACATTAAATTAAATTAAAATAATTAAATTAATGTTATGATTTTTCAAATGGGGGTGTATAAAAACCTCATAAAAGAATGAAGTTTTATGAAATCAAAATATGCCTCAATGAAAGGATATTTAGATGAAATCTCTTACCTTGAGTTTGAAATGTCATTTGTGTCATTATATTCTTGAATAATAAACATATAGTAACTATTTTATTCCTTAAAAACATGTTTTTGGTTAATCAGAATTTTTTCACATATTAATTTGTTGTATAAATATTTGTAAATAATTAATTCTTTGACAACTATTTTTATCATACTCTATTTCTGTGTCAAAACAACATTAGTAGGTAAAAAGTGGTCATAGGGTTAATTGTTAAAAAAATATCAAGAATAATAATCATGAAATAATTATAATATTTATAAACTATTTATAATTTAAATTCCAATAATTTATTATGGTTATTTAAATTTAACCAACATTATATTCATCGATAAGGTAGGTCGTATGTACGCTTTAATAACATTCTCATTTTTCATTGATCATTATGGAAAGATTGTAAGTAACATTTTACTTTCCATCATGATAATTAAATAATAAATAAAATTTTATTTAATCATTTATACATATATATTTAATTATTTTTATGTAAAAGGAAACACATCCCACATAGGAGGTGATAGTACACACATCCACGAATGTCGTTATCAGATTTTCAATGTGTGAAAAGGTAATAAATAAAGATATATATTAAATTTATCGAAGGCTAATTATTTCATGAATAATATATATAAATATATATGTATATATTTTATATATCACATATTTTAAATTAACTCATACATAATACATTCTTGGTAATGTTTCATCATATCATATAACTTTGTGGAGGTGAAAGTCCACACGTCCACAAACGTTGTTATCGTATTTCCACAAAATTGAAACCATGATAGTTTGTGCTATATAAAAATATTATAAAAATTAATATTACATTAATTTCATATATATCACATAAAATGGTATCATTATCAAAATTGCTGACCATGATTTGCTGTAAAGTAAAAAACTAACAACATCGTTTCACGACGTGGCAGTTCGTCGTACATAAGAATGGTGATTTCTTTACCCATTTTATGGAATTTTGTGTTGGTGTAGGAATAACCCTTGAAAACAAAATATCATTATATTTTAGATACATAATTTATTATATTACCATAGAATAATATGAATTTAACTTGTGGATAAATAAATAATACATAAATTCCTGTTGAAAAATGTTGCCACTTTCTCCGGTAAATCCATTAGTTTTTCACCAAAGGGATTCCTTGGTTGAATTTATTTCCAAATTTAGGAATATTGGTTGAAGGGGAAGGATTTTGGGAGCTTATTGTTAAATTTTTTGGAAAATACAAATTTCTTTGCCAGTCTGGTGAAATGGGGGAGGGTGATATCCATTTTATAGTGTAGGAGGAGTGGACTTCTTATAAATTTGAAAAGGTAAATACTATTGGGGATCTCCCTTAAATCATGTTCATTAAATGATGATAAAAATTAAATACAATATTATATATGGTCAAATAATTTTCATAAAATAGATTTTATAATAGTTTCTCGGTTATTTGGACTCTTAGTATTAATGTTTAACATCAAAGTAAACACATTCATACCTTATTTAAGATAAATAGATTTAATTACATTAAATAATATTTTTTAAAAAAACTAGGACAAACATATTATAAATTATAAATTATTCTGATTCAGAATATGGAATCATTTTTCTATATTCTAAACACATAAGTGCAAGATATTAATTTAAAATTAATCCCACGAACAGGACGACAAAACAGGTTTTCAAACTAAAATGTTCAAATGTTTTCTATGTTTTATATCTAAAATCACTATGAATATCATTACAATATCCTACATTTTATTAATTGATATAAAATTTATCTAATTATACTTTAAAACAAATTCAAAATATAATGTAACTATATAAATAAATTAGATGAAAACACATTTATCAATTAAAATTCAGTATTAATTACTATTCATCAAAATATTAAACATCCCAAAAAATACCAAAAATCCACCCAATGTTAAATTTTATATTTCTAATTCACAAATTAAGTATATGTTTTCTTATAAAAATAATAATTATGAAAATTCAGTTTTAAAATTGTGCACTAGTAAAAGGAAATTAAATTTATTTTTTCAAAAATAGGGCTTTTATGCATTAAAATACATTTATTCTAATGTTAGTATTATAAAATATATTGGATGAGTGTGAAAAAAATTTATGAACATAAATAAACATAATATAGTAATTCCTATTTATTCCAACTGATAAAACAACAATTAAATAACATCAATATTAAAAACTAATATTAATAGTATGTCATTATCTGGTATTACACACTCTAGCATGTAATAATATCATTAGAAGAAACACATTATTTAAAATCATATACTATATTTTACATAGTATCCCTTTTATTAAATTTTTTTATTTAATTCATAAATTTTTAAAAATATGAAAAATTATTGTTCCATCATTATCTAGGTTGTTATGTCATTCCCCACTTTTTGAAATTACATCCTCATAATTTTATTCACTTATCAAATATGTGAGCATTTTTTCCCACAGTGAATTTTCATATTACCACGTTTCCTCTTCAGCGATGTGGGTTTTTAATAAAACCATAATTGAGTGAATTACCTCATTCCCAAACCAATTTCACTTTACAATCAAGAAACCATAGTGTCTATTCCTTATAAGAAAGATTATCTTCTGACTGAACTATGTCACGGCTCAAAACCTGAGTTGAATCTAGTATATACTTCATTATCATTGAAATATGAAAGTCCTTTTGGACAAGGGATTGACATAGAGATAAATCCACTTCTTAAAAAACTAATAAAACATTTTATTGTAATTCAAATTGTCTAATGAACCATGGAACTATTTTACCCTTCATACCAAAACACACCATAGGTTTCAATGGGGTTATTTTTTTAATACATCATCACCTACCTCGATTGAATGATCCTTACACTAGTTATCCAAAAAAATCTACCTTCTCCTTGCTTCCCTCATGTGTTAATGAATCAACTGGTCATTCCCTCTCATTTTATCTACCTACTCAATTCCCATAAACTTTTTTTCTCTTACATCATCCCAAAATGGTGGTGTTAAAAACCCTTTTACATATAATACCACAAAAGGTTCAATTGGAATACATGAATGAAACCGTTATTATAATAAAACTCAACCAAATAATTATGCATATCCCAACATCCATGGTAATAAATTGGGAAATAATGAATCATTTCTACCAAGGTATGAGTCATCTATTTAGAATGTCCACTGAATTAAGGATGAAAATATATACTGAAATTTAATTCAATAACAAACGAATTCATATTTCCTTTATAAAAATTATATGTGAACCTTGGGAAACAATATAATACAAAGGAGGAAGCCCTCCAGGTTACCTAATAATATATTTTACAAATAGTTGAAAATGTTAATCAAAAGAAATTGTATCTAAAATGGGATGGAAATTGGATGATTTAGTTAGTCAATCTACAATAACCCTATCAGGTCCTAAAAACTCCACAAAGGGAAGGAAAATACTAAAAAATGATGAATGAATAAGATGCATGTTCAATTGAAAATATGAGGATAATATTGATGAGTTTGTTTTTAGAAATTACCAAAGTCGTTCGCATATTGATTTCCAGGAATGGTACATGGATGGTATTTCTCACAAACAGAATGGTACATGGATATCCCACGAAACACAGTCACATGAGGTGTTGGCTAGAGAAACTGGAAGTTCTTCAAATAATTGAATAATTATTTTTTCCCCTGTGAACCGTTTCATTGGTGAAAATGTGACAGCGTTGTACGCCACTACACACCATCCCAAAAAATTTAGTTCGTGGACTAGGAGATGTTATCGGTGTCCCACGAACTGCATTGTTTGCAGGATCAAGGTGGTTATTTAAACCCCCATGAATTGTAGCCCTGCAAATCTCAGTTGACCAAGTCATCTGCGGTCCAGGTGATTTCTACATGGTATTTTGCAAATGGTTCCATGTCACCAAATGTTATATCTTACCTTGAAAAATATAAAATTGACTTGAGGGGGAGCTGAAGAGATATTAGGTTTTAAGGGACCTTTGACCTGATGGATTAAATAATTAAACGACAAAAATCGATAAAGTATGAAACCATGAAGGGTTACTAGGAGGTATAAACCAACTACATACCATGAATGGGAGGTAACATAAAAATATAAAGTAATTGGGCACCATCCTAATTTCTAAACCATGAACCATATGCCCATCATGTATAAATATCCCATGAACTAAAGGATCAATTCCCCTTCTTCAATCTGGAGTTCTTTACAATGTGTCGCTACACAGACAACACCCTTCCATGCATGGCACTCGACTATGTGGATGTATCCTAGTGACATGTAGATCCACCCTATGTGGACAAAAACTTAGGTCATGTACCACCACGGTATGTGGAAGGCCCCTCTGATTTCCTATAAACATATCAAGCAGAGGGTACCCCACCCCATATGAACAAATGGAAGGAATAGTAAATTACCATCAGGCTTTACACATTATATTTCCAGTCATTCCCTTCTGTTTCTATCCCATCCTTTGAATCCCCTCTGAGAAATAGTCCATTGGAATCAGGCCAATGCCTCTTCCAAATTCATTAGACACGTATAATAAAACCATCCATCACATAAGCATGCCCTTCAGTGTTTACATACCCATTGTAAGTAGAGTCGTGTAGGTAATCCATTCAATGTTGAGTACCCTCAGAATGTCCATAATTCTATATTCCCATTGTAACCTAGAGGCCTACCATATTATATTGATGTGGACCTCCCCGTTCTAGGTATCAAGGTTAATCAATATTTATTTCATTCAATGAGGTAAATGATAAGTCAAATCAATCATGTCTTCCAATCCTTTTTATGAGTACTGATGTCTCTCCCCTTTCCCATGAATAGCTTCAAGGAACCCCCATTTTGGTGAACCCATAACCATTCTACAGTTTTGACCTCACTTTATCCTCTCCATCTAGGCCCAGAACATGTCCAAATATACTTCCAAGGTGACTATTATAGATATCAAAATGATTGAGTGTTTCCATATTCAAATCCCATCTCTCTCACACATCAATCCATTTCCCCAGCTTCTCCTTCTGTCATCCTCTTTTACCATCAAAGGATAATGAAAGGTTCATGGTTTCCAAATATATGGCTTCCTCTTTTTTATCACACAGAGAATTAATCATGTGGGATTAGAGGTTGAAAACGATAACATAAATAATTTAAAATTCGTAAATGAACAATGATAACTCTTATTCCTATTCTACCTAGGATATATAGGACACATGTCTGATGGCTGAGCTCATGTGGGAACCCTCCTAGGTGTAAACCCAAAACAAACCTAAAAATCATCATGAGTAGAGATACTCTCCTTGGTTCCATGAACATGGGCTTCCTATTTGGTTTAATACCTAAACTAAACGAACTAAAAGAAATCAGATTCCAACACCAAACAAGATACGTACAACACATGTCGAGTGGCTCGAGCTCAAAGGGGATCATTTTCAAATAATAAGACTCAATCCCCCCCAAAAGAGGACCTCTTTTACAGTATAAGCTAGAAATTCAACTGGACTATGATGGAATTGATTCCCAACTGACTAAGAGACACATCAACCCTACCTAAGTTCCAAACCCATCACTCAAATAACCATTGTGTTCACCAGGCCATATCACTAGTAGGGACATATCCAACTAGGAGACTATGCCTCTTCTAAACATCTTGGGTTACTTCGGTGTATGTCCCACATGAAATTTTGACTAGGATTCTTTCACCTAGATAACCTTAATATATAAAATTAAAATGCATGGATGGGTCCTCATCTCATGACCATAAAATGTGATGTGTCTTATTAACTGGCACCGAACTACATGGGTTTTGATTTATCTCGAGAGGATATATTAGAAGCCCATTTTATGGGTTCACTCCCAACAGTGAAAAACCTGCCACCCACTTATATGATGATCATCTCCATAGTGCCTCCTTTTACGCCTTAAACTATTACCATCATAGTAACTCCTGGCCCATTTTTATATATGGTTATTATTCCAACCCAGTGGTGACCTACAGACACATTCATGGATACTAAATAAGGATTCATGAACATATAAAAAAATCATAAATCTATAATGGAGTCATAGATTATTCAACACTCCCCCCCCCGAAGGATGTGATGAGCCCAACACGTAATCTTATAGACCTATGGATTCATTAAAATTCATTGAACAAATGATAGAATTATTTCTTACCTTTGATAATAAGATCCATGAATCATGGATATTAGGGTCTTTGAATGATTTTGGCACCATGAATAAACCCATTGGAGACCATCCAAGCACCTTATAGAAAACATAGTCTGATTTTAAAAAGGCATAACCACATAAAATCGTCAAATATGGTTATGAAAATGAGGCTCCTCATTTTTAATGTAAAAATGATATGATGCTCAGTCCTAATGGGACTATCTTTCCCCAACCAAAAAGGGTACGATGTGAATCAGTTTGAAAAAAATTGAAGGTAAAGTAAAAAAAACTCTATACAAATAGTCAACTAGTGGTTATTGGTTAGACCATTTTGGTCACTAACATATACATTCACCTCAATGTAAAACAAAAATGGTGAACCTGACATGAAAATATCTAAAATAATAGGCCATTAGTTGTTTTCCATTGATCCATTTCCCCCCCACACAAACGACACTCCTCGGTACGAAATAAAAATGGTAAAATAGATGTGAATCCTTAACCATGGTGGTTGGTTACTCCACCTCAATCCCCATTTTCATTAAAAAGTAAGAGGTTTGAGAAATATGATCAATTTTACTTGTTCTCGTGACATGGTACATTGAATGGGTTTTTTGCATATATATTTCATTTATATTATTGGCATTATGAAAATCTTCCATTAATAAAATAATCCAATGGCATCTAAAAAATTTTCTCAGACATGCATGTCAACGAAAACTCAGGCGGTCATGTCCCTACCGAAGAACATGAATCCCTCACCTACCCAGTATCTTCAACATTGGGTTTCAAGCATTCCGATCAAATTGTACCACCAAAGTAGTTCTCTCTCCATGGTGGAGCCTGAAAACAAGGACCTCTATGTAGTGAAATCTTTTCAGCTGCCTGTTTAACCATGACTATAAATATTGAACATGATAGTTCCACTGGCTATCTCAAATTGTTTTGGGATCATGTCCCTAGAACACGACAATGAATACATCTCTTCTCATAGGGACCCAAAATAATTCGACACTAATGAATTAATCCCAGCTACGTAAGAACCCCACTCAAGGGGTCATGTAGGCATACATATACACCAATGGCTTACAACCCAATATCCTCTCAATAAAGAGGATCACATGCTAAGGGAACCTACTAGAGTCCAATATATCTGGCCCCATCATGATTCCTACCAAGAGACAAAAATGAGATATTAGGACCAGGTCATTACCCTGGTTCTAGATTAAGAGATAAATCATTCAAACAGGGTGGCGTATCATGGGAAAACATAAAAATCATCCTCAAATTCTAAAACTCTCCATGAAAATAAATTGGAAATATACAAGTGGATTCATATCCCCAATCACTCCTCTGAAGCCCTCCATGGAAATATTGAGGTATAGAATGGGAAAAAAACATTCTTTCATGCACTCACTTTTCCCTCCATGTTGAAAGAGAAGAAAATTATAGGTAGATTTCATTCTATGCCGATACACAAGAAGATCACAATCCAAATATTATGGATACCGACTAAAAGAAGTGTGAATTCCAACTAATGGAGACCAAACCTGAAATCTAAATAGGTCGGAAAACTATGGGTAGTCATATAACTACTCCATTATAGACGAATCCCAGCAATCAAATACAGTTTCAATCAATAAGAAGGCGCAAATACTTACCTACCAATATCAAGACCACCAACCAAATACGATGATAAGAAACTGTAAGAAGAGTAAAATTCATGTGGATTCACATCAATCACATGAGAAAAATACAAATAAAAACGATCAGACACAAATTTCTACACACAAATCAAAATCCCACTAGTAAAATACGATGGGAAATAGAGAATGTAGTATATCTATGCCAACTACAAGTCATTGGAATACTGGTTCCCCTTCCCCAACATATGAGAACTGTCCATACCCATCAGAAATAGATGGTGGATTGGAGTAGAAAAAACTCTTTCTTTGACATCAGAATGGTCATTTATAGCCATTCTTGCAAATAATGTATCTCAACACATCCTGATGATGATGGAGGATCAGACGACAATTCCATACCATATCCTCCCAACCTGTCAAGACGTCATTGCATTGATTTAAAAAGTGGGGAGTGATGCTCATGATTCCTTCTCTTAGTGTGGGGTTATTCATCCACAATGTAGGATGGTTACTCTGGAGCAAACATTCATCCATACCCCATTCTCGGAGGGTAGACGGCCATATCCCATGATACACAGAAAATAGGATAGGGAACAAACACCCATTCCAACTGGGGGACATCGTTCCAAAATGGTGGATGCTTTAGGTCATTCATATATCCATAAAAGAACTAAAGATGCTCGACATCATATCCCAAAAATATCATGATAAACAACCAAATAGGTTCTGGTATATGATTTCCATTATCAAAATAATGTAACCCCAATTTCTCGAAGTGGGTAACAAAAACATTAAGGGTCTTGAACGAAGCAATAAAATGAATAAAACACTTAGGATTCTACTATACTTGATGTTGTGGTCATGATTCCAAACAAAATATACAAATAAAGGCTGAATACCCAAATAATGAAATACTAAATTATAGAAGTGGGAGTAGCATTTGTGAAAGTCTTCCTCAAAATATTGCTTCCAGTAGTTTTGAATGACCATCCTATAGCACCCATGGGGGATTACATTGTGGGCCAGAAATGATCGATCATGAGAGCATATCTCTTAATGAGTGTCGGGGTTACATTCCATTTGAATTGTATATTATATAGAAAGTAGCCCCTCCCTTGATGTAGTCCACCATGATGGTCCTACCTAGGGTATACACTGTAGATAGGATTCTCCCTATAGTCGGATGTCAAACAATCATGATAGACCTCTCCATGGTGGTAGTCACTGTGAAGGAACTCCCTATAGTAACACCAAGAAACGATAAGGTCCTACCATCATATAGTATATCCTTAATGTACACCTAGGAATGTAAACTGTAGATATTATACCTCAAGCTAGATCTATTATTGTTCTCATTTCTATGATATTAGTAATTGTGCAGGTCCTCCCCTCAAACAAATTAGGAAACGAGAAGGTCTTAGCCTTATTGTGGTCCCACAAAAGGTCCTCCCTATGGTATAAATTGAATTAATTCTATCTATGTTCAATCATCATGTAGTAATTTTAGTCCTCACCATCACATCACTAATTGTGATGTCCATCCCCATAGTCAAAATTCACAATGACGAGAAGTTCCTCCCCTCGTCCATCAATGAATGATAAATCCCACATATTCTGAGGTTATTGGAAGGACATGGTTGGATACAAAATAAATCCTATAAATGATAAGTGAAATCCTTTCTTATCTAGGAGACAGTCTGGGGCCTTGCTCATCCTCTAAGCTACCCTGCACTATTCATGCATCAATGAAATCTCTAATAGACCCAACACTCAAGATGAAATAATTACAAAGCATCCATGTTGGGTACAACAAGTAGATAAATCCCTAGGATAATAACAACATAAAACTGTTGTGTGTGATAAGACACCTCTCCATAGATGACATACCCGTTTGGTTCTGGCCCACACCATCTTCTCAGTTAGGCATTCCAAAAGGGTTGTCTGAATAAAATATGAAAGACATTCTCCTTAATGTCTGGACAACTCTCCAATAGTTGAAAATGAAATTTCTACCCTTAAAATGTTATATAGACCACATCAATTTATTAGGAGAACTTTTCCATCTCATCAACTAGAAATCCATCTCTTCTACATGAAAACTGTGATAAGAAAAATAAAACCATTAATTGGATTTCAATAAAAAACTTCACAAATTTCATTTCCTCATTGGTGACACGCCATCGTTTCTTCATATTCAGGGATGGTGATAAAATTTATCTATATACTTCACCTCACATCCCATCAAACAGATCCCACTATAAATGGAATCGTGCAGTTTCATCATCCATATACAACATCCAAATGATGTACCAGTTCAAGAGAGTCGTCATGATTTTCACGGAATGGACCTAATAACGTTTTAATAGCATCAGACATTACTAGGGAAATATAACGATAAAATCATGATCCATAAAACTAAGAACATCTGAGGGGATTCCCACGTAGGGGAGGCCCATCAAAAAGAAATATTCATGTCCTTGAAAGCAAACAACTCACGTGGGGACCAAGAACTGTATCTGGATAACACTCTCATTAGAATGTCTAATATCATGAAACAAGAAATAGTCAAAGAAACAATCACAATATAGGATCACCCCATCCTATAGGGATGGGGGAATTTATAACACAAAATGTGAGACTGACGAATCTGAGCTACAGCACGACAATAAAAGAACTAGAGTGACCACATCCCATAGTTATGGGGGGAATTTTACCTCAAATTCTTCTCCACTAGATATCTATATTCTCCCATCTAGAGATAAATAAAAATAGGGAGGTCTCTCATTCTACCTTGTCCCATGATTCATGTATCTTTGGACTGAGGTGTAAAACATGGTCATGCAAGGGCTCCCTTAGACTCAATATATACTAAGAAACTAGAAGAGTATCACAAAATAGAAGAATAATATACCCAAAAGATGTAAGAAGAAATCCTACTAATCAACATACTATATGCCACCCCCAATGTTGTTTGAATCAATGAATTTTGTGGATTTAAATACCATAGACCATACTGAAGATAATCTAAATATAGATGCAGGAGAAGATAGTTCACTTCTAGAGCTGGTCCAAACCAAGCATAAAGGTGTATGTACTCAAAACCAAAGGTGTCCCAAAATTTGGGTGTTGTCTCAGCTATTCCATCATTACCTCCTTCAAAAATGCCTATTATGTTGAACAATAAGAAAATGGTTTCATACCAAACACCTCTTTCTTATAATGTGAATTCTTCCCTTACACTTGAGCAGATATTCACTCTATGTGAGGATAAAATAATATCACTAAGGAGAATCAATGCTGGTATGCTACAAGGAAGAAATACAACTATGTATGTTCCCTAGGTGGACCATCAATACAAGCTTACATCATATGTACCACTTCCCTAGGGGATCATCCCAATAGTTGAAGCAAGGAAGGAATTCTCTTTCAAGGAAACACTGGGACCATCAGTCTACCAGAACCCATTCCCAATAGAACATAAAGATATTCCCCCATTAGGGAAGCAACTAGAACAAATTCAGGAAGGTGTACATAGGATTCCCTCATCTATTTATCCACATAATGTTCTAGTATCACTAGTGCATCCAATCTTTCCCCTAATGTACCTTTCCATGCTTAGGTTCAACAGTTCACACATCAAGGGATCTTTAATAAAATTGAGTTTTTAACAACATTAATGAATGAAATGGAATGTGGGTGCACCCCAATAAATCCATAACGGAAACCCTTTCCTTATTGAGTGAGAAACATTCAGCTGCCGCCAAATTTTGGGAACTTCGTGTTCCCAGTGTTCAATGGAATAGGTGACCTAGAGAAACAACTGATTAACTACTAATATTATTGTAATCCCATGATCTGAACTTTGGATCAATAAGAAGCAATGAAGCTCCATTTTTTTCGTAATTGGCATTGTTTAGAATTTGTGTGGTATACCTGCTTTCCAGGTAATTTGATAATTGGATGGGAGGATCTATGGGACAGGTTTCTAATCTAGTTCATCTTGATGTTTCAAAAACTATAGTCAAGGACCTTAGGAACAGCAAACAATAAGTGAAAACCGAGAGTTTCAAATTTCATTTCCAAATGGAATGGTCTGATTTACTCCTCAAAATAGACACTCCATCAAGATGAGATGTTTTCCATGTGCCTTGACAACCTCTGGGATGATCTGCGAATAATGCTCATCCATGTTCAGTATGCAAGTGAATTCCAAGAATTCTATACCATCGATTAAACTATATAATATTAATTACGATGGACTAAACTCATTTACTGAGTAGTTCCATTATCCCTCATAAAAAGAGTGGAATATTTTAAGTAACTTCCGCCATGCTTAAGCCACCCCTTGCACCAGCTCCAACTCTGAGGCCCCAACCAAAATAGGTTTGGTCCTCTGGATATCAGCATCCACCCATTCCTTGACATGATGAGTTAAATTGGAAAAAAAGTAATCAATTCAATGAATTAATAAATAATTTATATTCATTATGATAAGTTTATTTTCATGGATTGATTATATCTTCCATGAATTTCATCTCTATTCGACTTCCAGTGCCAAAGCGGACTGATGAAGTAGGTCTTGATGACTAGCATGATTATTCTCCCTTCTAATAGATATTGTGAAAAATGAACTAGGAATAATTTTTCTTCAAAGAACTCCTACCAAAAATGATATATATTTCAGACAAGTCAAGGCAGGACCACCTCTAGCACAAGGGGATTATGTTCCAACATCGATCCATATAAAGAGGGGGAGTGAAAAATTGTTTTCCAGATAATGAAGAAAAAGTATGACAGTTGGATGAATAAAAACAATGAATCCATATAATCCTTAATACATAGTTGTAGTAACTGATTGTGCCTACAACAGCTCCTGATACAGTATAGCCGAAATCCTCGACCCCAAACCCCCCCCCCCCCCCCAATGAATTACCACCAAACATGAAGTCCAATCAATAGGGTGGAAAAAAGTTCAAGGAGATGAGATTTCACCAAAGACAACGTTTGGATTGACATTATCCAATTTCAAGCAATCAAATATGAAGACACGAGCATTTCCCCTGCAAATAGTACAACCATAAAAGGTTGATAAAGATAATTCATCATCACATGAAGATATAAATTTTGGCTCTGTTAAAGACATCCACATGATGGATCCCTTCTCTAATGCAGAATTTTTTTTTTCAACCAGATTTCTCCATACCAAATTGGGTACCCATAACAAGAATCCACATAATCCAGGGATATCAAAGGAGAAGCACCCATGGATGAAATCATGCTTAATGTTTCACCACCGATCAAACTAGAAATGTTGTAGAAAATCATGGATGGACCCCCCCCCAAGAAGATTAAATATAGATAGGAAAGTTATCTTGCACCAATAAGAATCATGCCCAATCCAATCCTTCTGAAATATATATCATAGGAAGACCTAATGACTAATTTCCCTCAACAGGAAGGTAGACCTACCCTTCCCAATACACAAAGGATGGAAGTTCACCCAACACTGACCCCAAGGGCCAAAACTTCATAATAAAATTCCAAATACCCTATAGAACCTATTAAAGAGCATCCCCAAGATGGGAATCACCAACCTTTAGATAAGAAATATGATATTCTAAAATAGATATCTGCAGTACCAGTTATGCTCTCAATCATTGATTCATTGAATCTATTAGATGATCTCAGGGAAGAACTCATCTAAGCTTTGATAAATCTAAAGAAGTTTGAATCTGAGGTATCAGCCATTGAAGTTTACCAGACAGAGACCTATACTGAAGAATGCCATGAATTTATCTCTTTCACAGATCAAGATTCAAAATCCATTAAACAAGGACCCATAGATCCCTTATATGTTTATGGCATGATAAATGGAATCAATATCCCAAAGTTATTCATTGATAATGGATCTAGGTTTAATCTCTTCCCACTACACACTTCACCAATTTGGTTGAAATTAAGATGATTCGATGCCCTACACCATGACTTTGTTGGGATAAAAAAATAGAAGACATTAGACCAGATCAAGATCGAAACCCATTTTGGTTCCCTCTTATATCACCCAAAATATCTAGTGGTCTGAAATAATATACCCTTAAATACCCTGCTAGGATAGACATGGTTGTATAAACTTGTATCAATCCACTCCTATTACCACCAGTTACTCAAATATCGCATTAATGGAAAAGTGGGACATTGCATGCCTATAAGGAACCATTTGACCTTTGTAAATCAAACTATATTGATGTAATGTTATATATTCAAATGGGGAAACAAACCATAGCTGATGTAATTTATTGGGTCACTGCCCTACATGGTTGGAAAATGATTTCCACAAATCCCATCTTGTAGGTCGGGGAAGAATATGTAATTCCAATCAGTCATAATGAAATCATAAGTCCAAATTTGGGCGTGTATTAAACATTCCTAATGATTTAGGTCATGGATGTCGATCTTGATAATGTTTAAAAACTCACAGACCCCAAATATAATGGTGAGGGATCAAGTATAAATTCCCATGGACAATTATTAAATCTCCCAAAAATCCTTGCCACTACCACTGAGATATGAGGAAGTGTTTCGTCACCCAATGATGATGATGAAACTCTTTTACCCCTTACTTCAACTTCACCAGAGCATCTTTCACTGATGGATGAGGTAGAAGAGATGACTTCACCTCCCAAATACCTAAATTGAAACTCGTTCCCCACCTATCAAATAATCATTTCATGAATTGTTTCCACATCAGAAGATGAAGAGGAAGGTGATGAGAATGCAGATGAGGAAGACGAAGGCCTAAGAGATTACCCTACATCATTTAAGGAACGTGTATCTACCACCATTGATGAACTCAAAGAAATCGACATGGGTATAGAAGAAGAACATAGCCTACTCTGATTAGTGCAACAATGTTTTTTAAGGAACAAGAGGTATATAACTCCATCCCAAAGAAGAGTCAACATATTTTCTCCTAGAATAATATAAACTTGTTTTGTCATGATCCACATGTGGAAACTCACCACATGGTCCTTCCAGAAGACCATTGTCGTTACATGAAAGCTACCCGAAGGGCACACTAGACAAATTATTACAAAATAGTGGCTTCATTAAATAAGATAATCAGAGCCAACATCATTCGGGAAGTCCAATACAAAATTTAACTGGCCAATAGTTTCCATGTTAAATATAAAAATTGGTAGATCAGTGACTATGTTGAATTTGGGGATCTCAATTGTCATTTATCGAAATACTACTTTTGGTCCCAACCACAAAATTTTTTATCAATAGAGATAAATAATAATGGGATATCTATTTCATGGATAATTATTCTGTATATAACCGCATCTAAATAGACTCAGATGATAAATAAACCACCACCATTAAGGCTCCACATTGGGGGTTTTTCTATAAACTGGTTTCTTTTTCTCTAGAAAATTTCAGTGCCACATATCAGATTGACATGCATCACATTTTCAATCCCTTTCTAGGAAAATTCTTCGAATGATATGTTGATAATTAGTTGGTTATGTTGAACTATTCTCAGACCACCTGGTAGATTTTGGAATAGTCGTCGATTAAGTATAATAGACTTGTCTGAAAAGGAACACCATAATGTGATCTTTCTGTGTTATCTCATGAAAATTCCTCAGCTTCATCATACGCCACTGTGGAATTGATGTTTACCATCAGAAGACAAATTCCATCCTTAAAATGTCACCTCATCACAGCCTCACTGAGTTGAGAGGAATATAAGGTAACCTACCCTATATTAAAGGTTGTATATCCAACCTCGCAGAAAATTTCATTCCCTTCACCAGGTTGATGAAAAAATGGGTAGAATATCAACGGAATGAAGATTATATGGAATAAATCAATAATCTCAAGATATATATCTTGAGCCCACAATTGATAAAGATTTCATTAAAAATAAGACTACTCATTATGTATGTGACCTCCTTGGAGTGATCCCTAAGTGAATTCCTCACATAGATGAATGATGCTAATAGTGAGAATAGTCGTTATTTCCTCATTTGACCCCTGATTTCTATTGAGACTCATTATTCATATATCGAGAAGACCTATCATTCACTAATATTTGTGTTCTAGAAGAAGAGGCATTAATTTTAGTATCCAAAAATCCATTTGGTCAAATTTGGAAAACCTATGAAGTATATTATATGTCATCCAATGTTTACTGGACATCTTTCATGGTGGGAGGTCACCCTTCATCAGTTAAATCTATGGTTCATACTGTAGAAATCTGTCAAATACCATGCATTAACAGATTTCCTCGAAGAGAATCCCTCAAAGGAGGGGTTCATTTTAGATTTAAATTACATATTAAAGATGTCTTCTCTATTCAATATAACTCTAGGGTGTGGGAAATGCACATTGACGGCTCCCCCAGAAGCCTAGTAGGAAAAAGAATAGAAAAACTGAGACTAAAAAAAGTGGGGGTGGGAGTCATAATAAAATTGTAATGCCTGAACCCTAGTTACCCATAGTTGGTGCATTATTTTAATACATTGGCATGATTACATGGAATAAAGTCCTGAAGGACTGATCAGTTTAGCAGTCTTGGAAAATAGATTACATACATTAACATTGCATTACAATTTCAAACATTAAACACAGTGTAAATAGTTCTTTGAGAATTCCATTATTCCCTTTATCTTAACCCTAAATATCTATCATAATACACTTCTTGTAATCCTGGTAAAAATAAAACATAGAAAGGGGTGAGCTCAAATGCTCAGTAAGGGTAATCAATACAACAGAATATAACATAAATATTAAGCATGGAGAATAATTGAAACCACATGCCTTTACTAATAATAAACATGAATAATTTAATGCAAATAATATGAGATAAGTAAATAAATCCATAATAAAACATAATCATGTGTACTCTACTTTTAGAATGACCACATGAAACATCAATATTATTTTCATAATGACGGAATGTGTAATGCAAGACATTCTGAAACATTTTGTCAAGTACTCGGCCAAGACGTATAAAAATGCGTAAGGCCTCGGCCATAACCATATATCAAATTGGGAAAAGGCCTCGGCCAATTCCATGTCTTGTTGTCTCATGAGACCTACCGATGCATCGAGGAGCTATAGCGAGCTCCACCCGTCACTTACTAAGTCTAATACATTCCTCATATAAAAATGTTTAAACATATCATAAACATTCATATTAAAACTAGCACACGAAATGTCAATAATTTAACCATAAACCATGAA
This sequence comes from Viscum album, assembly GCA_963277665.1. Taxonomy (NCBI): domain Eukaryota; kingdom Viridiplantae; phylum Streptophyta; class Magnoliopsida; order Santalales; family Viscaceae; genus Viscum; species Viscum album. The sequence continues at coordinate 1,770,796,017 of OY728146.1, read as the reverse complement.
TGGTATAAAAATAGCACATCCATAGTCAAACATATCACAAAACCTTCAATAAAATATAGAAGTTTTTTATCATAATAAATCAACTTCAAATAAACTTAAAATACATCAATGGATGTTGACATAGATGAAATCAAAACCCTTTTTAGAGAAATATATCTTTCTATTTTTAAATCATTTAAGAACCACATAATTATAAAATAAAACATTTACTTGGAAAATATTCTTATAAGCTTGTAAGGGAAGATTCGACAAGTTTATAATGGTAGAAAATAGCCGCACCCACCGTATAAGTTAAAAAAGACATTCTTACCTTAATGTTGTCGAAAAGGTTAAAAAGGACCTTGTTTGGAAAATGACAGAAATATTCCTTTATAAAAATCTTATAAAAAGTCAACATGGGGTATAAATGACTTTAAACCATATTCTATAAAATAGTAAGAATGATTGGAAATATATTTTTAAGAAACATGGATGCGGATGATAAAGAGGTCCTAGTAGATAATTACGTATAAACAATCTCGGATAATGAAGAGATTGTGAAATAAACCCTTACATTGTACTTTTCCTAGGTCGAGGGTTGGTTAACCTCATGTATAATAGTTAAATAATTGTTATTAAATTATACAAGAATCATATACATAAATATGATATCATATATGATCTTTTAATATTTCTTTGTTAATAATATTTTAGTATTATCATCGTTTCGGGTGTTCGCTTACTCGTTTTCTTTTATATGTTTTGTTACATAATCCATGCATGGTATCCATAGGTTTAATATTATTAATATCCATAATGATATCAAGTCCGTAAACATTTTTTTAATCATCAAATGAAAATTAGTATTGAATTGATACAATGGGGAATGAATCTCATCACGTTCGTGGATACGGTAGTACGTACGTACGCACGAGCGATAATATAATTATTTTGATATTAAAATAATATATAATTGGATGGTGTATCATATATAAAAAATAATTATAATTTTATATTTATTTTTTACATTAATTACACATCTTTATTATGTCCATCCAAATAATAATGTATTGAATAACAATTACACCATGACGTGGAGACGGTAAGTCGTTCATACGTACGTATGGTGACATGTCATTCAAAGGAAGGATAAAATAATGAATATGGTTTTACATATTTATAATAACATCACAGTATATTTAATATAATAGATTCAATATTTTAGAATATAAATAATAAAGAAATGAGAAGTGGAAGAAGAAAGGAACATGAAAGAGGGTGGAGAAAACATTACATCTTCTTCGGGTTCTTCCAATTGACTTGATCAAAAGGGCTCCATAGTTTGGATTTCTGATCAAAATAAGGACTCTAGGATGAAGTTAAGTAATTTTAAGGGATATTTGGGTAGGGTTTGGCCGAACCAAAAGGCTTTTAAGGTATTAAAAATTAGTTAAAAGTGGTGTCATTTTATAAGGGGGAGGAGGGGCTCATTTGGAAAACATAATGTATTATTTTATAATACATTCATATATGGTTTATAATGGATCCAAACTATATTTTTAAAAGTCTAAGGTTGTTATGGGTCGAAAACCACTCAACCAATAGGTTTTAGACTGGTTTGGTTCTGTTTATTAACGTTATCATTTAGTTTTAACTCAGAGTTAATTAGTTTGACATTTACCATAAGTCTGTATTTTTATTTTATATAGTTAATGAACATACTATATACTTATATGTGACCCCAAGTGGTTCATTAATGATACAAATATCATGATATAAGTTCTTTTTCCGAACCTTATATTTTTAGGAGTATTATAATAATTTATAATATAATATTTTTTTAAAAAAACTAATTTATGTCAATTATGACACTGTTTATTAATTGATTTTTTAATATCGTAACAACTTTATAAATTAAAAAAAAATTCATTTAAGAAATACTAACATGTCATATTAACCAATAAAATTCTTCTTGTCATCAACACTTTCGAATTATATTTATTTTAACATTTATAATAAGAATTATTTGATTCCTTCATTAATAAGGAAAAATTTGCATCATTATTGTGTCATAAATAAGTTTAATTATTCAATGTCTATAAATTATAAATAAAATATCATTATGTCAGGAATGATTTTAGATTTCTAATTAATATTTATAGTCAAAAATAGAACATATATAACCCTACATAAAAATTGTTTTTCTAAAAGAAATATGGTTATGTAATTTTTGTATTTAATTTAACTTAATTAATATAAAGTGTCATTATCACTTAAAAGTGGCTCAATGGGGTCCCAAAATCGACCCAAATATGCCCATTATTGGATAGGTATAAATCAATAGGGTTAGAAGACGTTTTAGGGTAATTTAGTTTTATTATAATATTATTTTTTTACCCTCATTTACCAGATTTACCCTTTAACTGTGGAAAATAAAATATTTATCGACGTAATTATTCAAAATGTATAAAAATAAAAGCTACCTATTTACACAATTTAGACATCCTGATTATAAATATGAAATCTATTTTTATAAATTCAAAACACATAAGTGTCAGAATTTAATTTAAAATTAATTTCTATTGTCAAAACAAAAGGCGTGTTTTTAAGAAATAATAACTATCAAAAGATTGACACTTGCCTATGTCAAGATTAAATTTGAATTTATGTCCAATGAAAAAAATTGGATTAAGTGGTAAAAATATAATCTAATTATATTTTATAACCACTCAAATGAAAAATTTATTAGTATTTATTATTTCGATTAAAAAAAGTTATTTTTCATTAAATTTTAGTAATTTTCAATATTCATCAAAATATGAAAGTTATCAGAAATGTACCAAAAAATCACCCTAAGATAATTTATATATTCCAAATCCAAAAATGATTTTTATTTTAAAAAATTAAAAACATATAAATTTCATTTATTAATTTAAAATTAATTCCTATTGTCAAAACCAAAAAGTGTATTTTTAAGAAAAAAAATCTATCAAAAGAATGACATTTGTTTATGTCTAATCTCAAAGAGAAATTACTCACAATGACCAACGTTGGGTTAAATGATAAAAATATAATCTATTTATACTTCCAAACCATTAAAATGTATAATTTAACAATGTAAATTATTTTGACTAAAAAATTTGTTTTCAGTTAAAATATAGTATTTTTCACTATTCACCGAAATATGATAGTTATCAGAAAAGCACCAAAAATTTATTGTAACTAAAGTATTATGTCTTGATTCTAAAGAAGATGTTTATTTTTTCAAATTTAGTATATAAATGTTTCAAATATTTTATTTAAAAAAATTTCTCGATTAAAAGACGATAAAATTGCATTTTTTGAAAAATACTTCTTTTATCTGAAACAAATGAATTTGTTCTCACATTGTTTTCAAGAAACTCATAATATGTAATCTAAAATTATATGAATTATATAAAGTTCAAAACATAGTTAATACTATTCATAACTACTTTTGAATGGCTATTTAGGTATGTCGTGGTGTGCTAGAACTCGGTGTTGCGTGTAGTGCAAGTTATTGGATTACATTGAAAAAAACGTACTATGAAAACTTGGGGTGTTACATTATTCCCTCCATCAATAAATTTCTTCTTCATAATTTGATATTTTTTTCGAAAATATAAGGTTGAAAATAGAAAATACCTTTCTGGGAAATCCCACATCGAAAATTGGGCTAATAAAATTTATTCTTAATAAGAGGAAAGGGAAAATGAAAGGTTCACCACCGAATTATGATCTTGATTAGCAGAACATTGGTGTAAATTGGAGACATATAATTCGAGGATACAAGTAAATATTTATGGGCATCGATTGAGGTCATCAATCACAAACAAGTGTAAAATTTAGGGCCTTAAATTCATCAATCTATGATAATTTAAAACACCATCGGTTCAATGAAACATAAGGTATTAGGATAACACATTTTTGGTTTTAAGATACCTTAAATAATGTTTAAGAATTAATTTCATCATATAATAAGAGGAGAAAAATATATACTTGACAAATGGAGTTCAATCCCTTAACTAATTTCTACCACAAATTTTTCTTTCACTCTATAATATAATAGAACTAAAAAAATATTTTCTATTTATCCTATTCTTATAGGGTTCCAAAAAAATAAGAATTTGTAATTAATATTCCAGAAACTTTAAAAAAACAACATTATTCGATCCAAGAAATCATGTGGGTTAGTGGTAGGTGATACATCCTTGTCGCCCTTCAGTTGCAGGTTCAAGTCACACAGCCTTACCGGACGCGATGGGATGTCGCCCGACCTCCGGGTTGTCCTTTTTATAGAAATCCAAAAATAATCTCAAACTAGAGTTATCCAAAATACTTTTGTCCAAACTCAGAGTCCAAAATTTATAGGGAAGTTAAACATAATGAAGATGATTTTGGCCACATAATAACATGTGAAGACCTTCATCATGTATTCTTTTAAAACACTACAACATCATGAATTACCATAAAACCTTATTGATTACATTCATGCTTTCTTATTCATTATAGAATGTTGGATATACTATTTCTATCAAAAAATGTTGTAAACTAAAACAATAATGGAATATACAAATCATTAATCAGTTTCAAGGTAGTCATGAATATCCAATACAATTTATCCATATCAAACATGTATTATCACAAAATCGCTATCTCAGTAACAGAACCATATTATGGTTTATCATTCTCTCAAACATATATTTTCCATTAATTTAACCTTCTGTTGGGTCAATTTTCTTGGTTCCACACAATTTGAAGTCTTTAATGAAATAATACTATAGTACAATCCTCATATACTCCATAATTATTATAACTAGTACAACGTTGATACATCACTCAAATGAAAAAATTCATTGATAACAACATAAGAAATCTAATCATTCCACCTCATATGTGGTACTGTCATAACTTGATCATTATCCAATAGCGTCACTTGGGGCATACTCTGATGAGTTGAAAATTGGTTTGCGTAGCATCCCAACTCCTTGTAGATGAAGTATTATACATTTGAAAACATTTTCTTACCCTTTCAGTCACATACATCATGTACTTTTTCTCCACACTTGTAACAAACTCTCATTCCCTTCAGGAAAGTTCCATGGTGTTTCTTCTCACAGTTATCACATATGAGAAAATTCTTATTTTCCCTCTTCCCTTTATCCATCTTTCTCTCTTCCATCCTTTTATTCTCTTTCTTCCCTTCAAATCCAATGGCCTCAGAGAATTATTTACTTATCTTTTTAACCCATGATATTATTTCTTCATATGTTGAGAATACATGGGATACAATTTCCCTTATAAATGTTTGATTAATACCATGAAAGATATGATCCTTCTTACTCTTTGGATCATATGTATTTCTAGAGTTCACATTCCTTCTACTGGGTGCTATTTCTATACAATGTCATACACTAGGTCAAATTATGAATTTCAATGAATAATTCCAGACATGTAAATACCTAACATAAATCGAATGTTTTATAGATATAATCCACAAAAATATTTTCTCTAGGAAGGTATATACTCATAGATCCTTCATAATGATTTGTAAAGAAAATGATAATTATCCTAAGAATATCCCCCGGGAGTGTCGTAACCAAGAGTGAAGTAAGGCACATTGTTGTGCACCGGTTCTCGTTCATGTCTAGATCAAAGCGGTGTTTTCAGGTTTTACCATTAGGTACATCTATGCCAGAGCCACCTTTACCTACTCGTATCCATAAAAGAATGTATTTTCATGGAAAACTCACAAAATCTCTACATTACCAAAATTATAGGATGTTCTTCTATACTTATCCTCAATGTCCATCTTAGCTCTATATGCTCTAATAAGAGTTTATTTAATCTAGCTTACAAGGTTATTTATAAAATTCAACTGATACCAACGGTAATGTCCTAACCCCAGTTACCCAGATTCAGTGCATTATTTTAATACATTGGAATTATTACAAAGAATCAAGTCTCGAAGGACTGATAAGTTTAGCAGTCTTGTAAAATAGATTTCATACATTAACATTACATTACAATTTCAAAAATAAAACATAGCGTAAATAGTTTTTTGAGAATTCCATTATTCCCTTTAGCTTAACCGTACATATCAATCATTATACACTTCTTGGAATACTGGGAATAATAAAACATAGAAAGGATTGAGCTCAAACGCTCATTAAGGGTAAGCAATACAGCAGAAGATAACATAAATATTAATCATGGAGAATAATTGAAACCTCTGCCTTTACCAATAATAATCATGAATAATTTTTTGGAAAGAATATGAGCTAAGTAAGTAAAGCCATAATAAAACATAATCATGGGTATTCTACTAGTCGAATGACCACTTGAATCATCAATATTATTTTCATAATAAGGGAATGTATAATGTTGAACATTATGAAACATTTTATCAAGGCCTCGGCCAAGAAGACTAAAAATGATAAAGACATCGGCCATAACCATATATCAAATTGGGAAAGGGCCTCATCCAATTCCACGTCTAGTTGTCTTATGACACCTACCGATGCATCGAGGAGCTATAGCGGGCTCAACCCGTTACTTACTAAGTCCAATACATTCCTCATATGAAAAGGTTTAAACATATCATAAACATTCGTATTAAAACAAGCATACGAAATGTAAATAATTTAACCATAAACCATTAATGTTATAAAAATAGAACATCCAGAGTCAAACATATCACAAAACCTTCAATAAAATATGAATGTTTTGTATCATATTAAATCAGCTTCAAATAAACTTATAATCCATCAAAGGATGTTAAAATAGATGAAATCAAAACCCTTTTTAGTAAAATTTCTTTTTCTATTTTGAAATCATTTAAGAGTCACATGATTGTAAAATAAAACATTTACATTGAAAATATTCTTATAATATTTTAAGGGAATCTTCGATGAGTTTATAATGATATAAAATATCCGCACCCACCGTATAATTTAAAAAAGAAATTATTACCTTAATTTTGTCGAAAAGGTTTAAAATGACCTTGTTTGGAAACCGATAGAAAGATTCCTTTATAAACATATTATAAAAAGTCCAAAATGGTATAAATTACTTTAACCAATAGTCTATAAAATAGTAAGAATGATTTGAAATACGTTTTTAAGAAACATGGATGTGGATGAGAAAGAGTTCCCAGTAGATAATTACGTATAAACAATCTCGGATAATGAAGAGATTGTGAAATAAACCCTTACCTTGTACTTTTCCTTGGTCTATGGTAGGATAACCTTCTGTATAATGGTAAAATAATTTTTATTAAATTATACAAGAATCATATACATATATATGATATCATATATTATCTTTTAATATTTCTTTTTTAATAATATTTTAGTATTATCGTCGTTTCGGGTGTTCGCTAACTCGTTTTCTATTATATGGTTTGTTACATAAGTCGTGTTTGTTATCAATAGGTTGTATATTATTAATATCCAGAATTATATCAAGTACTTAAAAATTATTTTTAATCATGAAATGAAAATTAGTCTTTAATGGATATGATGGGGAATGTATCTCATCGCGTTCGTGGAGACGGTAGTCCGTACGTACACACGAGCGACAATATCATTCTTTTGATATTAAATAATATATAATTGGATGGTGTATCATATATACATAATAATTATCATGTTATATTCATTATTTATATGAATTAAAAATCATTATTATACCCATCCATATAATAATGTATTCAATAACAATTACACCACGATGTGGAGACGGTAAGCCGTACGTATGCACGCATGGTGACGTGTCATTCAAAGGATAGATAGAATACTGAATATGGTTGTAATATATTTATAATAACATCAATTCATATAAAAGATACTGTATTTTTTATTTTTTAGTGGAAATAACAAATAAAGAAGAATTGGAAGTAGAAAGAAACTTGAAAGAGGGTGGTGAAAACATTACCTCTTCTTCGGGTTCTTCCTTTTGATTTGATCAAAAGGGCTCCTTAGTTTGGCATTCTGATCAAAAAAAGGCCTCATGGTTTAATTGAGGGAAGTTTAGAAGATATTTGGGAAGGGTTTGGCCGAACCAAAAGGCTTTGAAGGTATTATGAATTGGTTATAAGTGGTGTCCTTTTATAATGGGGAGGAGGGGCTCATTAGGAAACAATTAATGTATTATTTAATAATAAATTTATATTCGGTTTCTAATGGCTCCAAACTAGATTAAATAAATTCTAAGGAGGGTATGGGTCGAACACCACTCAACCAATAGGTTTTAGAATGGTTTGGTTCACTTTATTAACTATATATTTTAGTTTTAACTCTTAGTTAATTAGTTTGACATTTACCATTTCACATTGTATTTTTTTTATTATATGGTTAATAAACATACTATATACATTTGGGCGACCCCCTAGTGGTTCATTAATGACACAATTATCATGATATAATTCCTTTTGAAGAACCTTATAATTTTAGATATATTATATCAATTTATAATATAATATTATTTTAAAAAACTACTTTATGTCAATTTTGACACTATTTATGAATTGATTTTTTAAAGTCTTCAAAACATTATTAATTCCAATAAAATTCATTCAATAAATCCTAACATGTCATATTAACAAATAAAATTCATGGATGTCATCAAAACATCCGAATTATTTTTATTGTATCATTTATAATACAAATTATTTGATTCTTTCATTAATAAGGAAAATATTGCATCATTATTGTGTCATAAATAAATTTTATTATTTCAATGTCTAAAAATTATAAATAAAATAGAATTATGTAGGAAATATTTTAATATTTCTAATAATAATTTATATTCTAAATGATAACATATATAACACTATGTAAAAATTGTTTTTCTAAAAGATATATGCTAATGTCATTTTTGTATTTAATTTAACTTAATTAATATAAAGTGTCATTGTCACTTACAAGTGGCTCTATGGGGTCCCAAAATCAACCCGAAGATTCCAATGATAGGATATGTATCAAACAATAGGGTTAGTACACATTTTAGGGTAATTTGGTTTTATTATAATATTATTTTTTGACCCTTATTTATCATATTTTCCCTTTAACCATAGTAAATAAAGTATTTACCGAAATAACTATTCTAAATCTCTAAAAATAAATGTTGCCTATTTACACAATTTTTAACTCCTGATTATAAATATTGAATCCATTTTTATAAATTCAAAACACCGAAGTGGTATAAATTGATTTATAATTAATTCCCATTGTCAAAACAAGAAACTTGTGTTTAAGAAATAATAACTATCAAAAGATTTACACTTTCTTATGTCTAGTTTAAAGGTAAATTTATGTCCAATGACCAAAATTGGATTAAATGGTAAAAATATAATTTAATTATACTTTAAAACCACTCAAAATCATAATCTATCACTATTAATTATTTCTATTAAAAAAGATGGTTTTAATTGAAATTTTGTAATTTTCACTATTCATCAAAATATGAAAGTTATCAGAAAAGTACCAAACATTAACCCTAAGATAATTTATATATTACAAATAAAAATATAATGTCTAATTTACCAAATTAAAAACATATAAATTTCATTTATTAATTTAAAATTAATTCCTACTATCGAAACTAAAAAGCGTATTTTTACGAAACAAAATCTATCAAAAGATTGACACTTGTTTATGTCCAATATCAAATTGAAATTACTCAAAATGACTAGTTTTGGGTTAAATGGTAAAAATATAATATATTTATACTTACAAACCCTTAAAATGTATAATTTAACATTATAAATTATTTTGACTAAAAAAGTTGTTTTCAGTTAAAATATATTGTTTTTCACTATTCACCAAAATATGAAAGTTATCAGAAAAGCACCATAAATTTATTGAAACTAAATTATTATGTCATGATTCTAAATAAGTAGTGTATTTTGTCAAATTGAATTTATAAAAGTTTCAAATATTGTATTTAAAACAATTTCGCCATTAAAAGGCGGTAAAATAGCATTTTTTGAAAAATACTTCTATTATCTGAAAAAAATGAATTTTTTCTCACATTGTGCCTAAGAAACACATAATATGGATTCTAAAATTATAAGGTTTATATAATGTTCAAAATTCATTTTATACTATTCATAAATACTTTTGAACTACTATTTAGGTAAGTCATGGTGCGCTAGAACTCGATGTTGCGTGTAGTGCATGTTATTGGATTACATGGAAAAACGTACTATGAAAACTTGGGGTGTTACACATATCCCCATAACATTTTGTTATATAATATTATATTCTACTGTTATATGGATTCAAAACCATTGAAGTATAATATTAGGCCCCTATCATAGACTCAGAGCTAGCACTCAAAGTTCAACACAAACACCTAAAGATTAAAGGTGAATCAGATGGTGATTAGGCTATCAAGAAAGAAGAATTAATCCATTTAATAACCCTTGTCGGAGAACTGATGGTTGAATTCACATCAGATACAACATTTACTTATGTCCCCCATTTTCAAAATGTGTAAACCAATGCATTGGAAAATGTATCCATGACTCTGGAATGATTGTATCGGAAAGAAATAGAAATTAGTATTTCCCGCCAACGGATGGACTTACCATTAATTCAGTCCAACCTGAATGAAATCAATGAAATTAGTCCCATAACTAATACATCTTGTCCTTAACCCATCAAGATAACTCCCATTGATGATTAACTTCAAAGGGGAGAGCTCCCACTAGATACGGCTACAAGCGAAAAGATCGGGAGGTGGGTAACCAACTTCCTCCAGTATGATGGCACAAACCAGAAAATTTATTTATTTGCAATGCATTGATGGAGTTATTCTTAGACTCATTTAAGGAGAAGAGACCTCCACCATTATACAATATGTGCGTTTCAAAACCTATAGAGCACATCAATAAATTTCCAAGATCATGCAATATATTTTAAGTCCTGATTACTCTTGGCCCACTATGATATGGGATTATTCCACATTCACCAAGAAGTTACATTCCTGCAAGGTTCATGAAATTTCATCCATCAACCCCCGAAGTTACTCAACACGTATAAATACTCCTATCCATTTTACATATGGTTAATGGTAGTAATGATACCATACCATCCCTCCATACGATGGTAGTTAAAATATATTCTCATTGTAATTGATTTCTTTTTGAAATTGGAAGAAGTTTTACCTAACAAAGAGTATGGGGCGAGAAGAATTGTCAACTTTGTGAAATCCATCATCAACACCAGAATTGGTGTCCCTCAAACAATACTGATGCAAAATGTCACCAATTTATGCTCTGTTGAATAGGATAGTCTATATCAAAAGTACGGTATCATGGAAAACCATTCATCATGCTACCATGTAGTGGCCACCAAGAAGATATAGGCCTTCAACAATACCCTATCCAATATACACTAGAAAATGGTAGATAAGGACAAGAAATCAATTCTGGATCAACTCCTCCTTGATTTGTCAGATTACTGGACCACAACCCACAGTGCCACCTAGGCAACCCAGTAGTCATTATTATATAGTAGGGAGGTGGTTCTTCCCATTGAAGTACAATTAATATCAATTTTCATTTCCATATGTGATAAAATATTCACATATTAGAAGTCATATGAATTATTATATAAAATGGAGTTATTGGATGAGAAAATATTTCACACTCTATGCCACTTGGATGTCTACTATAACTATATTGCATGATCCTTCATTAAAAATGTTTGTCTTCGATCATTCCATGAAGGATTGATGGTATTAGTCATGATAACTCCAATGATAATTGGAAAGAAACCTCCAAAATTGGATTCAAATGGGAAAGACCATATGGTTTATAAAATTTCTACTCATATGGAAAACATTCCTTAGTTTAAATAGATGGACATCTCCCCACAGCTCCCTCCAATGTGAGGTTCTTGAAGAAGTACGTTGTGTAATCATATAATGTCAGTCTTAGCTACAAGACCTTAAACTGCATAGTGAAATATGCATCCATGTTGAACAATGTTAAACTCCTTACAATATTCTTCCTAACCACATGACATTAATCTTCATGGTGATCATTGTGTCTAGCACAATGACATGTTGCACCAGAATCAATCAATGTGAGGTAAAGGTAAAAATGTTCCCCCGTTCTATGTATGGGTTAGACCGACACAGGGAGTGCATCATAGAACTATGTGTCGCTTGATTTCCATTCATCAATTGGATATGTAGTGATGCATGGATCCCACATCCTAGTACCTCTCCCAAAAAAATGAATGACCCCTTCCCTATGAATTAGTCAGAACGGTACATGGAAAAAAATTTATAGAACTATGTATGTCTTAACTACCATTCATCAATGGGATACATAAAGAATCCTCGACCCTAGATTGTGATCCAGTCATCACATGATAAGAAATGCCTATATTTTTCCTCTATTTTCCATATAATACAAGGGAAATCCTAATATCTTCATGTTTCTCACTTCGAGCATTACTCACGTGAGCTTACGAATGGTGGTAAGGATTTACCCATGTGGAAAAATCATAAACGAGAATTATAATCCCATTATCTTGAAAGAATGGTATAAATCCCCCCACCCTCTCCATACATAGGTCAGACTAAAATGAGGATTCCTCATGAACAATGAGTTTCTTGATTCATGTTGTCGTATGATACATAGTGACGTCAATATCCTTGATTCTAGTCCTACCACAAATCACATTTCCCCCTCCCTATACACGATTCAGACCAGAACAATGAAATTTTTGTTATAAATACATGGTATTTGATTACCAACTAACTAAGAAAATTAGGAAACCTCCCATATGTTCATGTCCAACACTTCACTAACCTCATTCTTTTCACGTTTGGTTCACTCTTGTCCTTAACATATGACGTTAAAATATATGGGATGCCAGAAATATGGGTGGATTGAATCACATCTATCAATGAATTAAATAGTGACACTTGGGGCCTGCGTAACACTACAAGATTACATAGTATGATAATTTTTAAATAATTCAATGGCATGCATTGTACGTAACCCCGAGTTTAAGCTCACCATTCCCTATCGAAGTATCCATTTAAAAATGTTATGAACAGTATTAACCAAATTTTAAAATTTCTTAAAATTTATTTTCTAAAATAGATATAATTTTTGAATATGGAATATAAAAATTAGTTTAGGGTGAAATTTTGGCATCTTTCTAAATAATTTCATTTTTTGATGAATAGTGAAATATACAGTATTTTTATTAAAATATTCTTTCTTATCTAATTTATTTAAATAGTTATGATTTATTTTCAATTGGATTTAAAGATTTATTAGATTATTATTTTATTATTTAATTAAATTATGGTCAATGGATGTAATTTTACATTTTAATTTTACATAAACACATGTCAATATTTTCATTGTTTTTACTTTATAAAACACTGCTTTCTGGTTTTGACAAAGGGAATTAATTTTAAATTAATTACTAAAACTTATGTGTTTTGAATTTGGAAGAATGTATTCAATATTTTGAATCATAAATTAAAAATTTTATAAAGTGTTACATTTTAGTTTTTGGAATTATGAATTGTAACATCAGTAATTATTTTCGTTTACCATAGTGAAAGGGTAAATCATGTAAATAAGGGAAATAAAACAATATTGTAATAACATAAAAACAACCATAACACATTTCCTAATCCTATTGGATAATATATTTCTGACCATGATAATATGTAGAAATATTTTAGGACCCAATGGGACCACATAGGTGGGATAATGTCATTTTATTAGAATTAATTTAAATTAAAGAGAAATACAACATAAACATGTATCTTTTAATAAAAATATTATAAAATAGGGGAATATATATGATAAATTTCACTGTAAATATTAATTATAGATATAAAAAAATTCCATAAATCATGGTATTTTATTTATAATTTTTAAACAATAAATTTATTTATTTATTTATGACAAAATGATGATGGAGTTATTACCTTATTAATAAATAATTTGAATAAATGGTATTATAAATATTAATATAAATGTAATTTTCAAATTCTGATTCCATAAAAGAATTTTATGGATGAAATTTACATATTATATTATATTAAATTCCTTTTTTTAATGGAATCATGTTTTTAAGACTTTAACGAAAATCATTTACTAAATAGTGTCAAAATTTACATAAATGAGTTTTAAAGGAAAATACAATTTATTAAAATGATATAAAAATAAAAAAAATCTAAAAGTCATCCAACATACTTATATAATGTAGAAAATGTCATTAATGATCCACTTGTGGTTTTAATGTCATTTTATAGTAACTATATTTTTCTTCTTGTATAAAAATACAAGAAGACATGGTAAGAGTTAAATTGTTTAACAATCGGTTAATCCCAAAATATATGCGTGATTTTATGAACTAAATTAGTATTTAAATAATTTCATGTCATGAATTAGACCAATTCACATCTTATACTCAAAATAAATCACTATGGAGCTATTAGTAAAAGAAAATCAATTTGTAATAAATTAATATTTCAAAAAATTTCTTGAAGTGCCTCTCACCACTCTTATAAAAGGGAATATATCATTTTCTTTAATTCGTACCCCAAAATCCCTTTGTATCTACCAAAACCTTTACAATTCCTCTCCCAACATCCCTCCCTTCCCCATCGAATCCTTAAATTTGGCATAAGGCAATTTAAGAAATCCTTTTGTCTCAAATCAATAGATGTTACCTGATTTAGATGAAACATCTTCTCTCAACTTCCTTTCAATTATTTTTCTTTCTCCACTCCCTATGCTCTTCATATTCTATGAATAAATAAAAAATCATACATCAAAAATATACTAGGATATTTTTATTAGATTTATTCAAACTAAACATACACACACCTCCATATAATGGATAAGAACATACTATTTCTATGTATGGTGATCTACTACCTCACGAGATGATGATTGATCAATTTTATCCTACCACATATCACGGTGACCATTATGATTTAAATATATATATATATATATTATTTATATTTTCTCGATTATTTATTAAAATATATTTTAAACATACCTATATACTTTCTATAATGTATAAATATGATAATTTCATTTGAGGTAATGACCACTACCGCCCCCTTAATGTGATATGACTCATTCATGTCATACATGGAACACATAAAGGATGGAGTTAGTGAACATATGTAACATATATAACATATATGATATAATATAATAATAACATACATGCGTATCATTTAGTTTTCATTCCATTAATATGATAAAGAAATGAATGTATCATTCATGCGTACGTACAACCAACTATCTCTCTAAATGGTACATTTCATTTCATAACTCCAAATATTATGGAATAGTTTAAATAAATATATAATGTGTGTATATATATATATAATTAAAATCATGAATAATATTTTATAGGTAATGTAATAATACCACATGGACAATTTACATCAAAACATGTTAATTTTTTACTAAAGTACCAAACATCAAAAAAATGTATGATATAAACATAAATAATTATGTGATTGTTATAACATGGTAATAAGTGCTATAAATGTATTAATAAACTTGAAAAGGGTTTTAAAACAATTAGAAATTAACTTAAAATTATTATTTAGGAAGAAAAAGTAACATACATGATGAGTTTGACTAAAGGTAAGGGATTTCTCCTCAATTCTATTTTATTGAGCCATATTGAAATGTTATGAACATAGTTCATTTTATACGGTGTATATTGTATATTTTGATTTTTTATCATGATATTATATTATTTCATTAATGGGAATTATTGATAGAACCATATTACTAATTCAATATGGTTATTTGATAAGGCATATGGTTTATTTTTGTAAATAAATAAGAGAAATAATTTATACAGGCGGTGATGGGTGAAGAATGAACTTTATATAGCTCTTTGATGCATCGATAGGTTATCCTGTGATGAATTACTTGACCAAGTTGGTTTATACCCTTAGTTTTCCACTTTCATTTGAAAATGTCTTGATAGTAACATGTTTTCATGTGCCAAGGACATGACATATTTAAATAAAGAATTTCCCTCATGTATTTTCTGTTATAATTTATCTAAGTTATTTTTGATCGACATATATATTGATGTATTCCATTATAAATTTATTGATTTATGGGAAATGTTTCAGTTTCATACTTACCATTTTATTTTTTCAATATTTAGTTTTATAAATTGAATGTTTTCTCATATATTTTTTTCAATATAGATTGATTATTGCTTCCATTGTACATACCCTTACTGGAAATTTGAGCTCATCCTTATTAAGTTTCTATCCATAAATTATAAAGAAGATAACTAGGATTTTTGTTTCAAGGGTGCAGTTTCATTCAATTACTATGTAGCATGTTTTATTTTGTTTTACCAATGTATTATGGGTATCATGTATATAATATTGGCATCCAAGACTGCAAAACAGTGCGGTCCATCAATATTTTCTTCTTTGTAATAATGCACCAGTTTCAGGTTATTTGGGGTCGCGATGTTACAGTTGGTATTAATGCAAGCTTAGCAACAACCATGGAAACTATATTTAGGGAACATATATTATTGAACATACCCTATGTTAGAATTTGGAAATACACTTACAATAATTAACCAAAATTAATAATAGTTTATTACTTATAATGAGAAGATCTATTTTGAGAAGAAAGAAGTTATGATTTGTAAGGATGTTGTAGAATCCTTTACCATTAGAGAAGAAACTTCATCTCATGATTATCATCAAAATCCACCCCTATTAGCTATAGTGAATGATACTATTGACGCGTAAGAGAAAACAAAATCTGGGGATGAAGGATTTAATCTTTAAATTGGTGATGTTCAAATTGAAAATGAAAATATTGTAGTTTTTTCTTAAGAGTTACCTGGGAACCCCCAAGAGCATGAAGTTGAGTTTTGAATTGATTTATTCCCTCATTCAAGGAAAATATCAAGAACTATCAATATAATAGCCATTGTGGAATAGTAGATCTTAGAAAACAACAAGAAGAGTTGGGTCAAAGGGGTTTATCTTCCCTATTGTTTCTCCATGGGGATCCCATATTCTCTTTGTCAAAAAAAAGATGGATCCATGGGGCTATGTATTGATTATCAGGAAGTTAATGAGATTATAAAAAAGAAAAAGAATCATCTAAATCATATTGATTATTAATTTGATCAACTTCATGGATATTAATTATTTTTAGATATTTATCTTAGTTCTTGGTATCATCAATTACGAGTGAAGAAGAAAGACATTCTGAAGATATATTTTTGACGATATATGGTTATCATGAATTGATAGTAATTATTTTCAGATTGACTAATGCACCGTCTATTTTTATGAATCTCATGAATATAGTATTCCAGGAATATCATGATGATTTTTGTGTGGTATTCATGGTTGATATTCTAGTATATTCCTAAAACTTTTAAGACGATTTGTATCTCCTGTGAGTTATTCTTGAGACTCTCAGGAGAGAAGAATTATATGGTAAATTTAGCTTGTGTGAATTATAGCATCATGAAATTTATTTCCAAGGACATATATTCTCCATGAATAGAATCTTTTTTGATCCTCCAAAGAAAAAGTCAATTCAATAATGGCATGCACCCACGTGTATAATTGATGTAAGTAGTTTTATTGGTTTTGAAGGTTATTATTATTGTTTTGTCTAGAATTTTGTGTGATTGTCCAACCCATTAAAAAATATCACATGTAATTGGTTTAAATTCATATGTAAAAAGTGTGAATAATTTTTTGATTAATTTAAGATTATATTATCTATTATCCTATATTTACATAACCATCTGGTAATGATGAGTTTGTTATTTATAGAGATGCATCAAGGAAAGGACATGGTTTTGTGATTTTATAGAATGATAGGGTTATTGCATATGTGTTAGGTTAATTAAAAACAAATGAACAAAACAATCCAACTATTGATTTTGAGTTAGTTGCAGTAATCTTTTCTATAAAGATATAGAGACACTATCACTACGTTGAATTTTTTTCGATAAATACTGATCAAAAGAGTTTGAAATATATTTTCTCATATAAATAACTAAACATGATACCAAGTATATGGCTTAAGCTACTCATGGTTTTTTCCTGAAAAATACACTACCACCCATTAAAAGAAAATAAGGTGGTCGATTCTATAAAACAAAATGGACCATGGATTTATGAACAAGATTAGAGTTGGAAGGGACCCTTTGTTCATGGATCTAGTAAAGATAGTTATGGGAATCATAATAGAGGGTCAAACATCACTACTTTTTCAAATGTTTTCCAAACCATATTTATTAGAAATGATAAAAAGTTCTCATAATGATGATGAGGAGTTTAAAAATAATGATAAATCTATAAATGATGGGAGATTGATTGAATTCATATTTGAAGACTAGATTTTTAAATTTAGGAAGAAGCTTTATATTCCCGCTACACCTGATCTAAAATGTGAATTATTGGATGATGTTCATAGCTTAAATTTCACTATACACCCCGATGGAACTAAGTTGTATTGAAATTAGAAGGAACTTTTTTTATGGGGCAACATGGAGAGGGATATTGATGATCATGTGTCAAAATGTTTGGTTTTTCAATAGGAGAATGTTGTAATATTATATCATAGAGGATCCAGGAAACCACTTCATATACCATTGTGGAAATGCAATGATAATACGATGGACTTTATCATGGGGCTACCAAAGACTCATATAAGGAATGATGTGATATGGGTTATTGTTTATCCTATTACCAAGTGGGAACATTATTATTCAATAAAAAGAGTTTTACCACATGAAAATTTAGTAATACTATATATTAAATATGTTTTAAGACTTCCTGGTGTACCCCTATCAATTGTTTCTGATCATGATCCCTGTTTCACATCATAATTCGGGAAATGTCTTCAGAATGACCTAGATACTGGAAATCATTTGAGTACTACATATCACCCTCAAACTAATGGGCAATAAAAATGGACTATTTAATTTTAGGAAAAAATTTGAGATCCTACTCAGTTGATATTAAATGTTCATGGTATTATTATGTACCTTAAGTAGAATTTTTCTAGAACAATATATTTCATTCAAGTGTTCATATGGCACTATATGAAGAATTATATAGAAAGATATTTCATACACCAACATGTTTGGATGATGTTTGTGAATGAAAACCTATAGGTCCAGATCATATTAAAGTATCAATTGGGAAGGTGAAGATTATCCCAAACAATATCAAAATAGATCAATTTAGGAAAAAGAGCTAGGCCAATAACCAAAGGAAGGATTTTAAATTTAATTTAGGATATCATCCTTTCTTGAAATTATCTCTATAGAAGGGTGGTATATGATTCTGTAAGAAGGTTAAATTAACTCCCATGTACATCAAACCTTTTGAAATTCTACAATGAATAAGAGTTGTATTCCAGCATTTGGAAATGCCTCCAAGTATCTCAAAAGTTCATGATATGTTCTGCATATCATATTTTATGAAATACATGTGAAACATGATGCATGAAATAACCTATGAAGAATAGAAATATGACCTGACCAGTCTTATTGTGAAGAGACTTCCAAGATTCTTGATACCAAAGAACAAGTGTTGATAAATTGTACAACTCTTGTGGTAAAATTTCTTCTGAAAAACCATAAAATGGAAGAGGTGACGTGCGAACCTGAGGAACATATGATGAAGAACCACACAAATATTTTTATGTAGTGATATTCTAGAAATTTAGTGGAAACAATTAATTGAAAGTGTGAATAATGTAACACCACAAGCTTCCATGGTATGCTTTTTAAATAATTCAATGGCTTTCATTATACGCAACCCCGAGTTCATGAACACCATGAACTATCAATGTAGCCATTTAAAAAAGCTTTTATGAATAGTATTAACCACATTTTAAAATTTTATAATTTTTTTTTTCAAACTAGACTTAATTTTTGAATTAAAAATATCATAATTATCTTAGGGTGATGTAACTCCCCGACCCCAAAAGCCCAGATTCAGTGTATTATGGCATATCAATGGTATGCTCACAAAATATCATGTCTCAAAAGACCGATTAGTTTAGTAGACTTGGAAGTACTAGATACATTCATAAGGTTTAAATTACATCATAAAATGGAAAATTATTACAATATTGTTTCCATATAAAACACTGATATCCCATAGGCTATCCATATAGGTCAGTCATAATATAACTCATCGCATTCTGGGAAAATTATAACATAGAAAGAGGTGAGCTCAGATGCTCAGTATGGATGACAATATAGTGGAAACTTTCATAAATATTCATAAACAATTAAGGAAATGTATAAAACTAAAACAAAAGCCTTTTAAACATTCACATCATCATAATATGGAAAATATACACCAAAATAATCCCATTTACATACTCACATGGATATTAGATATTCTACTAGTCGAATAATCACATGCAATATCAATAGACACATTCAAAATGATGGAATGCATAATGCCAGACTTTTATAACCACATAGTCAAGGCCTTGTGCGAAGACTAAAAATAAGATTTTTTCAAGGCCTTATGCCAATACACAAGTTTGTCACATTAGACCTATCTTTGCATCAAAGAGCTATATCAGGCTCCACCCGTCACTTACTAAGTCCAATGCATTCCTCAGATGAAAAGGTTTAAACATGAAATAAACATTCGTATTAAAACTTACATAGGAAATCTCAATACATTATCCATAAACTTGAATAGTATGAAATAACACATCCATAGTCAAACATATCACAATACATGCAATACAATATGGAAGTTTTGTATCATAATAAATCAACTTCAAACAAACATAAAATCCATCAAAGGATGTTGACATAGATGAAATCAAAACCTTTTTAGAGAAATATCTTTTTCTATTTGGAAAACATTTAAAAGTCACGTAATTATAAAAGAAAACATTTTTATTTGAAAATATTCTTATAAGACTATAAGGGAAACATTGATGATGTTATAAGGGTGGAAAATAGCTGCACCCATCATATAAGATAAAAAAACATTCTAACCTTAAATTTGTCGAAAAGGTCAAATAGTAAATTATTTGAAAAATGACAGAAAGATTCTTTTATAAACATCTTATAAAAGTAAAAAAATGGTATAAATTGCTTTAAACCATAGTCTATAAAATAGTAATATTTTTTTGAAATAAATTTTAAAGAAACATGGATGTGGATGATAAAGAGGTCCTAGTAGATA
Source organism: Viscum album (assembly GCA_963277665.1). Taxonomy (NCBI): domain Eukaryota; kingdom Viridiplantae; phylum Streptophyta; class Magnoliopsida; order Santalales; family Viscaceae; genus Viscum; species Viscum album. Next base: position 1,770,774,780 of record OY728146.1, on the reverse strand, counting down.
ATTACGTATAAACAACCTCGGATAATGAAGAGATTGTAGAATTAACCCTAACCTTGTACTTTTCCTTGGTCGAGGGTAGGTTAACCTCCTATATAATGGTGAAATAAATATTATTAAATTATACAAATATCATATACATTAATATGATATTAGAAATGATCTTTTAACATTTCTTTATTAATAATATCTTAGTATTATCGTCATTTTGGGTGTTAACTCATTCGTTTTCCTGTATATGATTTGTTATGTAATTAATGTTTTTTTTATATAGGATGTATATTATTCATATTTATAATTATATTAAGTCATTAATAAATATTTTTAATCTTCTAATGAAAAATAGTCTTTAATGGATACGATGGGGAATGAATCTCATCATGTTCGTGGAGATGAAAATCCATACGTACGCACGAGAGACAATATCATTCTTTTAATAATAAAATAATATATAATTGGATGGTATATCATATATAAAGTGTAACACCCCGACCCCAGTTACCCCGAGTCAGTGCATTATTAAATAACATTGGCATGATACAAGGAAATAATGTCCTGAAAGACCGATCAGTTTAGAAGCCTTAGAAATACTAGATACATTCATAAGGTCAACATTACAACTTTAAAAGAAAACGAACACTAAATTATTCCATAGAAAAACATCCAAGATTCCTAGATTATGCCTGAAAGTAACTCATAACAAACTTTTTCACATCTTGGGAAAAATAAAACATAGAAAGGGGTGATCTCCGATGCTCAGTAAGGATAAAAATATAGCATAAACATTCCTAAATAAGAATAAACATTTAAATTAATTTTTAACTAAAACAAAATCCTTCTAAACTTTAACTTGAAAATAGCATGGAAAAAATAAAATGATATAGTTCCATTTAGTTATTCTCATGGATATTCAACTAGTCGAATAATCAAATGCAATATCAATAACCACTTTCATAATGATGGAATGCATAATGCCAGACTATCATAACCACATTTTCAAGGTTTTGTGCCAAGACAACAAATAAGTTTTTGTCAAGACCTTGTGCCAAGACACTAGTTTGTCTCATTAGACCAAATGATGCATCAAGGAGATGTAGCAGGCTCCACCCTTCACTTACTAATTCCAATGCATTCCTCATATGAAAAGTTTCAAACATAACATAAACATTCATATTAAAACTAGAATAAAAAATTTCAATAATTTATCAACAAAGTATGAATGGAATAAAAATAGAACATCCACAATTAAACAAAACTCATTCAATAAAATATGGAATATTGTATTATAACTTATTAACCTTAATCGAGAATAATTATGGAAATTGACATAGATGAAAATAGTTATCAAAACTATTTGAGAGAAATAACCCTCTTTTTATGAAAAAATTTAAAAGTCTCACTATTTATCACAAAGCAGTTTAAAATATAATTTTGAATCAAATTGTCCCATACAACATTGATAATTTTAAAAGGAATTTTAATTTTAAAACATTAATGTCAATATAAATAAATATTTAAACCATTTTTAAGACACATAAATTAATGAGAACGATTTAGAATAATAAATCATTAAAACATTATGAAATGATATTTTAGTTAGAGTTCCTAACCAAAATAGAGACACTGGAATATAAATAATTGAGGTAATAAAAACATTTAAATATCATGAGAATAAAGGGATTCATGATATATTATGTCAAAGTACATTATATACACAATATAAAAATTATTTGGTTTATAATAACAAAAAAGCCTCAAAGGAATGTAAATTGAGATGAAATCTCTTATGAAGACTATATCCTTAAGTTAAGGATAAATCAATGACATAAGTATGTGTGAAAAATATAAATAATCTCAATATGATTGGATATTGAGTGTAAATAAATCAGAGTACATTCAAACATATTCTTGTAAAAACAACACCAATGAATTGAATATTTAACTCAACAAATGGATATTGAGTTAAAATTACTCTTATCCTGTTTGTATTGATGACATGAGAATTTAAAAATTTAGTGATTATGTGTATCAAAAGTATATCCACAGAAAGGGGAGTGGAAATTATGACATAAGAATATGAATAGTGATTCCACACATAATCTTGGAGTAAAACAATCAATGAAGTATGCGTAAAATCAAATGAGTGGAAATTGAAAAATTCAAATTCCCTTATCGATTTGGTAACTTAAGAAACATACACCCATGAATGAAGGATAATAAAATGATGATGTAAATATCCATAAATTATAGTATATTACACAAAGAATAAAATCATGGGCAGTACACACACCACAAGCAATAAATAAATGGTGAACAATGGAAATATCATGGAATTAAAAGTGAGATAAGAAACCCCTTACTATGTACTTTTTTCTTTGGTCGATGGTAGTTTAACCTCCTGAATAATGGTGAAATAATATTTTTTGAATTATAAAAGAATCATATACATTAATATGATATCATATATGATCATTTAACATTGATTTGTTAATAATATCTTAGTATTATCGTCGTTTCGGGTGTTAACAGGTTGGTTTTCCATAATATTCTTTATTATGTGAGCCATATTTTTTATAGATGGGATGTATCTTATTCATATCCATAATTATATCATGTCTCTAAAAATTAATTTTAAACATTAAATGAAATTTAGTCTTGAATGGATATGATGTGGAATGAATCTGATCGTGTTCATGGAGACGGTAATCTGTACGTACGCAGGAGTGACAATATAATTATTTTGAAATTAAAATAATATATAATTGGATGGTATATCATATATAAAAAATCATTATCATGTTATATTTGATTATTTAAATGAATTAAAATCATTATTATACCCATCCAAATAATAATGAATTGAATAATAATTACACCACAATGTGGAGACGGTAATCTGTAAGTACGTACGTATGGTGACATGTCATTCAAAGGATGGATAGAATAATGAATATGGTTGTACCATATTTATAATAACATCAAATTATAAGTAATATACTGGATTTATTATTTTATAATGGAAATAAAAAATAAAGAAGAAGTGGAACAAGTAAAGAAGTTGGAAGAGGGTGGTGAAATTATTACCTCTTCTTCGGGTTCTTCATTTTGATTTGGCGAAAAGGGCTCATTATGATGGCATTATGACCAAACGAGGTCCTCTAAAATTAATTGAGGGAATTTAAAATCATATTAGGGAAGTGGTTGGCCGAGAAAAAAGGCTTTGATGGTGTGAATTTGAGAGAAGGGGAAGTGCCCTTTTGTAAGAGGGGTGAGGGGCACCTTAGAAAAAACATAACATATTCTTTTATAATAAATTAATTTTCGGTTTATAATTGATATAAAGTGGATAATTTAAATTATAAGGTGGTTATGGGTCTAATACCACTCAAAAAATAGGTTTTAGATAGGTTTAGGTCACTATATTAACCTTAACTTTTATATTTAACTCTTAGTTAAATAGTTTGACATTTACAATGTCTGTTTGTATTTTTATATTATATAGTTAATTAACATACTATATACATACAAGAGGATCATAAGTGGTTCCGTAATAATAAACCTATCATTATATATGTCCTTTGGACGATCATTAGATTTTTAAGAATATAATATCAATTATTAAAATAATATTTAAAAAAAACTTTTATGTCAATTTTGACAGTATTTGGAATTTTGTTTTTTCTAAATTCATAACACCATTTTTACTTAGAACAAAATTCATCTCACCAACCCTAATATGTCATATTAACCTATAAAATTAGTTTAATTTATTAAAAGTCTCAAATTACATTTATTTGGATTTTTATAATATCAATTATTTTAATATTTCATTAATTAGGTAATTAATAAACCAACATTGTGTCATAAATAAATTAAATTATTTAAATTCTAAAAAATATAAATAAAATACCATTAATCATTAAATCTTTTTATATTTATAATTAGTATTTATAGTGTAATGTATCTTATATTTATCCATATATTAATAATTTTTTAGTTATTAATCATTGATTTTAACTCTTTTATCTCTTCTTTGAATTAAATAATAATAAGTGTCTTAATCTAATCCAATTGAACCAAAGAAGTTAAAATTTATCCATAAGGTTGTTTTGGAAATAATTTTACTTATCCAATAGAATTTGGACTTGTGTTAGGGTAATAATAATATCATTTTTATCCTTAATTACCCTATTTACTTTTAACCATGGTAAATAAAATTTAAAAGTTACTATTAACCAACAAATATTTTTATCTTATTGAACCAAATTTTACTCATTGATATTAACCAATTCTATCGGATTTTTGAAATTCAATTCACAGAAGTGGTAAAATTATGTTTTAGGTGAATTTACAAAATTCTCCTAAGAGGTGGGTAAAAGACAATGAAAAGTTCAATAAATTTTTATATATCTAATATTATAACAAAATGAATACAATTAATTACATAGAAATTATATGGGTATTATGTATAAATTTTTGCCTAAAATAAATTTAAAGAAAATAAATAAATATTTCAATAAAAAAATTCGGTTTTGCCCTATAACTCAGTGTTTTTCACTATTCATCAAAAATTAAACGTTTTCAGGAACATACTAAAAATTCACCCTAAGATAATTTTGATATTATGAATTCCAAAATAAAGACTATTTTACAAAATTCAGTACATATAAATTTAATTTATTGGATTAAAATTAATTCCCGTTGTCAAAACCAAAAAGCATATTTTTATTAAATAATAACTACCAAAAGATTGACATTTAATTATGTCCAATTTCAAAGTGAGATTACTTCCAATGACAAACATTGGATTAAATGGTAAAAATAAAATCTAATTGTTCATCCAAACCATTCATATGTATTGTTGAACACTATAAATTATTTTGATTAAAAATGTTGCTTTCAATTAAAATATATTATTTTTCACTATTCACCCAAATATGAAAGTTATCTGAAAAACACCAAAATTTTATTGAAACCAAATTCTTATGTATTGATCCCAAAGAAGAATTTTATTTTGTCAAATTGAATATATACAAGTATAAAATATTTGATTTAATAAGGGTTCACCATTAAAAGGCGGTAATATTACATTTTTTGAAAAATGATTCTTTTATCTGAAAAAAATTAATTTTTTCTTTAAATTATGTCTAAGAAACTCATAAAATGGATTATAAAATTATAAGGGTTATTTAAATATCAAAATTTGTTAATACTATTCATAACTGCTTTTGAACGACCAATTTGGTAAGACGTGGTGTGCTTGAACTCGATGTTGCGTGTAGAGTATGTTGTTGAATTACATTGAAGAACTAACGTACTATGAAATCGTGGGGTAACATTATTCCCTCCTTCAATAAATTGCATCCTCACTATTTTTAAAATTGGGCTTCAGAATATAATGGAAAGTCCCACATCGGAAAAAAAATCAATAAAACTATCACTTTAATAGAAAGAAAGAGAAGTGCAATGGTCACCCAAGATAACCCATACTAGGATTTCATGTTCGAAAACATTGATATGGAAGATAAACTAAGTGTCAAGTTCTCATGGAGTGGTATTGAAAACATGATTAGAAGAATGTTAATAACATGAAAACCACAAACATGTTATGGGACAAACAGTCATTAGTTTCCCAATATGAAAAGTAAAGGAACCACATTTTTTTGTTCCAAGTTACATTTCATAATGATGGGGAATTTATTTATGATATAGACTAAAAACATAAAGAGATATGCTTACTTTTTAAGTATAGTTTAATTATTTAATTAATTCATACCACTAACTTAATTTTTTTTATCGATGAGTATTCAAGAAGTCTTGGTTACACCATAAGAGATAGAATAACCATCTAGAGAATCACATGATCCACAATGGATAAACTATATATTTACCTTGACTTTAGAGATTAATCAAAACCAAAAATGTTAGTACAAGATCTGATGATCCCCCAAAAGGATATTCCTTCAAAGAAAGAAACACTAATCTTAATTTCTAAAATTAAACCAACAATACCCCAAAGTATAATAAATACCATTCCATAAACAATTTTCCTTAAAATCCTTCAATATAATACATACTAATATTGAAACCCAAAACATAGAACAATTTGGTTATGTAGTCTTCCACATTAAATTGCATCTCCAGATGACATCAACTAATCATAAAGTCACATACATAAAAGAAAATAACCTAATCACCTATTATCTATTACAGGTTAATCATTTCCATAAATAACCCAAATGACAGTAAATACACAATAAAAACATAGATAAAAATTCACCATTACTCATCAAATAAAATCCAATAGTATTCTAATTTCCTTGGGCATATAGTGTTCCCAACAAAGTGAACATCTTCCAAAATATAATTTATCACTTAATCATAAAACTATTTTCCTATAATAATGGTATTCATTTGATAAGACATAAGATCCCAAATCAACTTATTATTGATCAATAAAATTATTTAACTAAAAATAATTAGTCGCACTAACTAGGGATTTCACGTAGTCCAGTGGTAGGCGATAAATCCCAATCATGCTCTGGTTGTGGGTTCTATTCCCACAGCTTTGTCTGACACAACTGGTTGTCACATAGTCTGCGTGTTGTCCTTTTTCAAAAAATATATTTTATAACGTTACTAAAATGATATAAATTCTTCAAAATGACAATAACATAATTTAACCACAAATGTTATCTCATACCATGCATTTTTATCCCAAAATATAATAACATGTAATTAAATCAACCCCAATGATCATATAAAACCAAATTGTTATTTATAATTATATCCACAAGAGAAAAGATAATTCTTCCTTAAATATCATTTTCATATTACAACTGAAGGGTTACAAATACTAGATAAAATTATTCCAAAGTAATCCAATCAACAAGGAGAACTAATACTTTTAAACATTTATCCAACAAATTATTTCCACAATGATTCTTCATTGACCAAGAAAATATCCTATAGAATAGGGTATTCACTCGAGTAATAGCCAGGTCCCCTACATTTACCACAAATGACTGTATATGGATTCTTGGGACCATTTTTATTTTCATCCATAGTACTCTTCGTTTTTTATCTGCAATTCTTCACTTTATGTCCTTCTTTCCCACACGTAAATCATTTCTTTGTTCCATTGAGAGACTTTCCTAGGTGTCTCCTTCTACATTTCCTGCATTATTGAAATTGAGGATTCATTTCTCCATGGTCTCTACTATTGGAGCTCTTATCATTCATCACATTTCTCTTCTTTGATGTGTCCGGGAGTTGGTTAATATATATGTTGTTGATCCTATTTTTGGAAAAATGATTTGGCATGAACATGATATCTTTTATGCCTATAAAAATTCCATTTTGTTTCACATTTCCACCACCTATCCCACCTTGTACATCATTCTAAAAGTTACTATGACTTCCTTGGAATCTAACCATTGACTAAAACTAGAAATCATTGTGTGAGTAACAGTAGTAATAAAATCATTTAGAGAATATCATGACACTATATTTTCAATTTTGAAACACCTTATGATTAACCAAGGTCATTTATTCTTGTCTTATATTTAAATCCTTCAAATCAGTTTGTAAATAAAATGTAAATTATCCTAATCATATCCCCCAGGAGTGTCATAACCATGAGTGTAGGAAGGCCTATTGTCATGCACCACTTCCCATTCGAGTCTAGCTCAAAGCGATGTTTTTGGGTTTTACCCCTAGGTAAATATGTGCCAGAGCCGCCTCTACCTACTCATTTCTATATAGGGATTTATTCCTTGGAAAACTCACAAAATATCTACCATACTAAAATTCTTGAAATTTCTTCTATACTAATCCTCAAAGTCTAACTCAGGGCTATGTTCCCTAATCAGAGTCTATCTAAATCTATCTTCACAAGATTGTACTAAGCATCCTCTGATACCAACTGTAACACCCCGACCCCAGTTACCTGAATTCAGTGCATTATTACATAACATTGGCATGATACAAGGAAATCATGTCTTGAAAAACCGATCAATTTATTATACTTGGAAATACTAGATACATTTATAATGTCAACATTACTACTTGAAAAGAAAATAACACTAAATTATTCCATTAGAAACATCCAAGATTCCTATATTATTCATGCAATTCACTCATAACAAACATCTTCATATACTGGGAAAAATCAAACATAGAAAGAGGTGAGATCATATGGTCAGTAAGGATAACAATATAGCGGAAACGTTCATAAATAAGCATAAACATTTTGGGCAATGTATAACTAAAAAACCTTTTAAACATGAAATTCAGCACAACATGGAAAAAATAAAGTGAAATAATGTCATTTACTTATTCACATGGATATTCTACTTGCCTAATAATCACATGCAATATCAATAACCACATTTATAATGATGGAATGCATAATTCCAGACTATCATAACCACACAGTCAAGGCCTTGGGCCAAGACTAAAAATATGTTTTTGTCAAGGCCTTGTGACAAGACACTAGTTTGTCTCATGAGACCTACCGAGGCATCGAGGAGCTATAGCAGGCTCCACCAGTCACATACTATGTCCAACTCATTCCTCATACGAAAAGTTTCATACATAACATAAACATTCATATTAAAACTAGAATATGAAATGTCAATACTTTATCAACAAACTATGAATGGTATAAATATAGAACATCCACATTCAAACATAACTCATTCAATAAAATATGGAAGATTGTATTGTAACATATTAACCTCAATCGATAATAATAAAGGATATTGACATAGATGAAAATAGTCATCAAAACTATTTGAGAGAAATATCCCTCTTTTTTTATGAAAACATTCAAAAGTCTCACTATTTATCAAGAAGCCTTTTAAAATAGATTTTGGAATTAAAGTGTCCCATACCACTTTGAAACATTAAAAATAATTTTAATTTGAAAACTTTAATGTCCATATAAATAAATCCTTAAAACCATTTTTAAAACATAGACATTAATGGGAAAGATTTTGAGTAATAAAACTTTAAACCATTTTGAAATGATATTTTATTTAGAGTTGCTAAACAAAATTGAGACACATGAATAAAAATAATTGTGGTTATAAAAACATTGTAATATCATGAGAATAAAGGGATTCCTGATATATTATGTCAAAGTACATTATATACACCATATAAAAGTGATTTGTTGTATAACAACAAAGAAGTCTCAATGGAATGTAAATTGAGATGAAATCTCTTATACCGACCGTATCCTTAGTTTAAGGATAAATCAAGGACATAATTATGTGTGAAAAATATAAATATATAAAATATGATTCGATATTTAGTATAAATAAATTAGAGGACATTCACACATATTCTTGTAAAAACAACACCAATGAATTGAATATTTAACTCAACAAATGGAGATTGAGTTAAAATTACTCTTATCAAGTTCATATAGATGAATTGAGATTTTATCAATGGATTGATTATGAGTATAAAAAGTATATCCACAGAAAGGGGAGTGGAAATTATGACATAAGCAGATGAATAGTGATTCCACACATAATCTTGGATTAAAATAATCAATGAAGAATGCGTAAAGTCTAATGAGTGGAAATTGAAAATTCAAATTCCCTTTATTCCATTAATATTTTTTGATAGTGTGTGTATTTTTTTTATGGAAAAAGTGGGTTGATATTTTCAATGTGAAGGAATTTTGATAAATTCCGTTGATGTTATTTTTAAAAAATTTCATAGGCCTATTAAAAAGGATATTTTAAATGTAATGGGAATGTTTTAGTCGGTGTTTTTAAAGCTGGGATGTGTTAATGGTAAATGGTTGGTTATATGAATTTCATTACCTTGGTAAGGAATCTTTGAGGAATGTTTTATAAATAAATTTTTTTACAAAATTAAATAATATATTTTTGGGATTTTTTCATATCATTTAAATGAAATTAAACCCGTATTTTTAATTAATTTAAAACTATCACGCTTAGAGTCTTAAAAAAATTGATTGAAATAAACATATCATGGTATCCTACATTCATTTGGATTAAAATATACACACTCAAATTTATGGGTATGTAGTCTTCATGTTTTCTAAATGTTCTCAAGTATTGTATTATAGAATGCTCATCTACCATTCTCCCTTCTAAAGTAAGTGTGGTTTTATTCTTTGTAGTGACTCAAGTGGCAAATGGTCATGGTTGAGTTTGTATCATAAGTTTTTTCAATAAATTTGGTTCTTGTGGTGTATCAACAACTTCGTCATCTTTCATCACATTTTTTTTCCTTTATTTCAATTTTAAAATATTTATATAAAATTAATATATTGAAATGGATATAAAATGAAAAAAATTACTGATTATTTTTAGTATAACTTTTTTTTACTAGTTTTGAATAATCTTATTTACTTTGTCTTGGTTATCAAATTCATACAGACCAAAATTTTTGTTCCTTGTTTTAACATTTTTTTGATCGAGTTGTTTTGTTGAAATAATTCCCATTTGTTCCCCAATTACAAATTTTCCCTAGTTTCTAACTAACGGATGTTGGGAATATACCATACGCCTTATGGAAAATAATTCAAATTGACATATCATGTCATCCCAGTTCAGATAATTAAAAAATGGTATCAGATATTTCTTTTTTATTTTTGAGTGCATGGTAGTTAATACTTTTGACAATCAATTATTGAGTTGAGATTGTGGAGAAGTTATTTGAAAAGTATTCTTTTTACTAAGATATTATTTTACATGGGTAGCTTATAGTTTTATTTTGAATTATAGATTTATGGTTTATTATTTTTGATATATTTTGTAAAGACCTGTAAAATTTCAAGGGAAATTTTTTCATAATTTTTTTTGGGATTTTACGAGAACACAGTTTCTGACAGCACCTGATTCTAAGGCCCGGTGTTCCCGGAGTCAATTTCTGAAGTTTATCTCGGGTACGTTCAATGAATGAACGAGCGAGTTTTCCAAACATTTGAACCGGTGCTCAGAATCCAAATTCGAGGACACCGTTAAAACCGCAGCGCCCGTAATTTCTTAGGAACACCTTTTCTAGAGTTGTGTTTGCTCGGGTGAGGTTATTGGAAAAAAGGGTTAACTAAGGAATGAAATAAAAAATGTAGCACCAATTTTTATTTTCTATTCTAAGTAGTTTTAACCTATGCATCAAAGATTATGTGGGACCCACTACATCCTAACTCCATTTGGTAGGATAATAGTCAGGTGGGGCCCACAGGTTCCCCACCCCTTCAAATCCCTTAAAACGTCCCTCGTGCATTTATTTGTGTAACACACCTGCACCACCTTTTAAATGACATGTCAACTCTCGATATTAATTGGACTGTTAAAGGCTCTTCAATTAAATTTATTTAATTGAATGAGATCTTTTGAATTTCCAATTAATGTTGGAATGTGTGTGTGTGTGTGAATAAAATAAGACAATGTATTATTTTATTGGGGGTGGTTTTGTTGTGCAAGAAGGAGGAGGATAGAACTCTTGCACTCTGATGAACATATTCTTCTTCGTCGTAGAACATGAAGAACGTCGAGTCTATGACAAAGAACTCTGTCACCCCAAGGAGAGATCGCCATATCGTCTTCTTCCCTCTCCGCAGCCGGTGAGAGACTCCTTCTTCGAAGAACGAAGATGCACCGCATCCTTCATTGGGTGAATGTCGACGATGCTTACAGAGCCTCGATCCGCGAGGCCTTCTTCCACGATGCCGTCTTCTGCGACGTCCTTTCCCTACGACGATCCTCATTAGATGACTTCATCGAGGTAGGGGTTTGAGTTAAAATTTAGTGGATTAAATTTGAATTTGCTTTGATGAAGATATTTTATTTTTGGGCCACCTATTATCATTATAACGGGAGGAGGTCGGACCTCACGAACACGACCGACCCTCCACCCCCTTTGTTGTTGAATTCGTTGCGGCTCGAACGAAGGCGGCACAGTGCAACGACACTGCGCGGAAACGAAGACGAACACGATGAAGGGGTGAGGCACCATCACGCCACGCCAGAGAACCACGAAGAGGTCGTGGCCGGAGCAGGGCCACGGTGGAGGGGTGCGGCGTCATCGCGCCAAGCTGGTCAGACGAAGGTCGCGGTGGAGCAAGGGAGGGCGGTCGGAGCCGCCGACCGCTGGTGCGCTGGAGGGCGGGACCAACAGGTCCCACATGGTGCACTGGCCGGCCATTACGGCAGGCCAGATTCCGGAAAACTGGGCGTTTGAACCCCCACTCAACCCCAGCATGGCGGAACCCCCAACCCCCCCCCCCCCCCCCCAGCGGGTCCGCCGTTTCGTCAAAGGGTGTGGTGGTTCCCCCCCTTCCGCGCCCGCGCGGCGCGCTGCGCCCGTGCGGGCCAGGACCGGTCGCACCAGGCTAGGCCATGCCCTAGTGGGCCAGACCCCAAACTGGGTCGGGTTGACCCGGTTTGGGCCGACCTGGGAGGTCTTGGGCCGGGTCGGTCCGGGCCAAAAACCCCCTAAAACCAGATAGTTTTGTTTAAATGCCTGTAACATGGGATACGGACCTCCGATCGACGCATTGTCAATTGTGATGCTATTCTTGAATCTAGATAGCCGTTTCGGTATATTACACTCAAGGTTTCACAGAACTTTGGGTACAACCGGGGTGGGTTGAACACGAAACCAACCGGGCCCTCGGAGCGAAAACGCTTATAACTTGAGCTCCGGAGGTCTGATTGACGTGTCGTCAACTTTGTTGGATTCATCTTTGTGAGACAAGCCTTTTGGATTACTCCGCTGGAGGTTTGGATGCAGTTGGAGTATGGTCAGGTTGGTTTTGACTTAAAAACCAACCGGGCCCCTGAAACGGAAAAGCCAATAACTCTCAGACCGGGCGTCCAATTAACGCATTGTCAGTCACGTTGAGTTCCTTTTGTCGAGACAGAACTTTGGGATACATCAACTCCGGACTACGTGTCAGCTGATGTATCGACCCCCTTGGCTCGTGGAGAAAACCCTCCCAGAATCGAGCATGCTGTGTGCGGGAACCCTAGAGCTGGCTGCGACTACGACGACGATGACGACTACACTGAAATCCTTCGTGGGTTCGTCAACGACGACGACTGCATTGAAATCCTCCGTGGGTTCGGCAGTGACGACGGCCGTACTAAAATCCTTCATGGGTTCAACGATGATGACTACTATTGTTGTATCCTACGTGGGTCCGGCAGTACTACTGTTCTTGTAACCTATGTTGGTCTGGAAGTGTTTGACTCTGTTCTTGTATCCTACGTGGGTCTGGAAAAGTAGTTGGTCTTATATCCTACATGGGTCCGACAGCTTAGATGGTCTAGTATACTATGTGGGTCCTAGCTACATCAGATCATCTCTATCACTTTACGAAGAAGTATACCTGTGTGAGCTGAGTCTTGACATTCAATCATTATCTTCGATATGATTGACTTAATTTCCAATGTGGATTGAGTTGTGCTTTCTTGTGTGGATTGGGTTGTACTATCCTGTGTGGACGTGATCGAACTTGGGCTTGGATGTTAGAGCTGAACGGGAATTGATGACTTAGGTTTATGTATGGGCATATACCTAAGTAGTGTTGGATGTTACTTTGTGATTGTATCTTTCCTTTGTGGATTAACCTTTGTTGATTCTGGGAGACCATCAGGGGGCTCAGGGTCCCTACTGAGTAGCGTATACTCACCCCTACATGGGCTATGCCCACACTACGTTGTGTTGGATGCAGACAATGGACAACGCTGATTGTGGTTGAGGCTTCTTGAGCAAGTCAGTACCTGGAGGTGGACCACTGGGCGAGATGTACACGGAGTGGATGGCTAGACCCGAGGAGCTGAGGAGACTATCTGTACCCACCCTTCATGCGGGACTTCTAGTGGACGGCTCGACGTCGCTGCTTTACTTTTCAGTTTCTGAACTTTCCTTCCAGTTTTACTTTACTTTAGTTTGGGATTTTATTCTGGCCCATTTACTTTCCGCACTTACTATTATACTCAGTTTAAATAGTGTTTACTTCTGTTGGCTTACTATGTAGTGTTTGTTTACTTTTTTAAAGGCAATTCCTTCACCTTCTTTTGTCGGTATCTATGCCTTGGTGCTAGTCACCAGCTCCTAGCCTATGGAAGGTGGGTTGGGGTAGTCACGGCACGGGTCCCGAGAACGGGTAGTGAAAAATTGGTATCAGAGGAGTTCAGTTCTATCGCAAAACTTAGGACTCTGATATTTCTTCTATGTGAAGCAGTAGTGTTAAGGGTATTGAGTGTGTTTATTAGTCCAGGGAGTCCACTGTTGGTGCGGCGGCCAACATATCCATACACCAGGACCCTGACTTCTGATTCCCGACTCAGTTCCCGAAAACATTGATTGCAAGTGTGTTTCAAAAGTTTTCTTTGTGATTACTTTGTGTCAGCTCACCAAGTATACTATTTTGACCATGGAACACCTGTTTCATTTCAGGATAGCCCCATGACTGCAGCCAGCTAAGGTTCAGAGCTTTGTATGAGAAGAAAACCCACCGAGTGATGATGCCTCGGTGGAGGGCCCTTTTACAGTGGAGGCACCGGCGGTACCTCTACCCGTCGAGCCACCGATGCCACCAGCCCTAGCTGCTAAGAGTGGATGTCACCTTAGTGCAATGAATGAGTTTCCGAGTCATATTCCACCCATGTTCCTCGGGGAGTCGGACCCTCAGGCAGTAGAGGATTGGCCGGAGGCTGTAGTTTGAGTTTTTAGGTTAGTGGGGACACCATCTGACCTCATGGTGATCCTTGCAGCGAGCCTCCTGCACGCGGCTGCATGAAGATGGTGGAGCCTGATGCTCCAAGTGCACGACGAGGCATCTCTCCTCTAGATAGACTTTGAGAGCCTCTTCTGCTCAGAGTTCTTCCTAGCCACCCTCCGTGCGGTGCGCATCCAAGAGCTACTACAGCTGCGGCAGGGCAGCATGACGGTCGCCCAGTACTCGGCGAGATTTACCGATCTCTCGCGCTATTCGACGGACATGGTATGAGACCCATTCTTTCTGGGCCCGGACCATCGATCAGGGACTGAGGCATGAGATCAGGGCATTGATGAGCGCCCTCAGCATTCTAACGTAGGCAGGAGTACTGGAGCGAGCCCTTCTCATAGAGGGATTTCTTGCGGAGCCTACACCAGCAGCGAGACCTACCACAGGGAGGCACGTAGCAGAGTCTTCTTCAGCTGGAAGTCGGCGGATGTCACAGGGGTCCAAGGGGAACAGACTAGTAGGTGGAAGACCTCAGGACACAGGCTCAGAGGTGCGGGGTACTCAGTGTAGAGCCAGCCTTCCGAGGAGCATACAGTGCTACGCTTGCGGCGGGTAGGGCCACATGGCTCGTGACTGCCCGACCTGCCATGCGGAGGAGCAGAAGATTATTGAGGGGCCACCCAAGTAGAGGCATAGGGTCGACTGTGGTGGTCCGAAGGGAGAAGGAGGATGAGGCAGAGGAGCTGGCCGGGCCACAGGTGATGGGAGATGCTTTGAGGCTTTACCACCACCACCAACAGGAGGTCCACCACCCCCAGGAGGAGATGGCGGACAGAATCAGGCTCAGCTTCATGCAGTGGAGGCCTACGACCACGGCGTGCCAAAGATGATTCGAGGTAATATCTGTGTCTACTACACCCTTGTTGTAGTTCTTTTAGACATAGGAGTGATTCATTCTTTCATTTCCTCTTCCCTTGTTCGGATCATAGAGATTCCAACGGAGCCTTTGGCTCGATCCTTGTGGCTATAGACTCATATGGGAGCAGACTCGATGATTACGCACTGGTGATGGCTATGTGAGCTTACTCTAGGATGTGAGATCATCGGCTAGGATCTTCTTGAAGCAGCGTCGAGGCCTTATGACGTCGTCTTGGGCATGGATTGGTTATCTACAGTCCATGATCAGATTGACTGTATTAGGCACAAGGTGTGGTGTGTTCGCACCGATTGGAGCAGGTTCACCTTCACTGGTGAGATGGGAGCCTTAGAAGTGCAGGATGGACTCACGCTGAGGAGAGGACAGCCGATCATTCATCAGTTTTCTAGCCTCATCCTAAGAGCAGTTGACGTGCAGAGTCCTAGTTTTCCTATAGTGGTGGATCAATATGCAGACGTTTTCCCTGACGAAGTTCCAGGACTACCTCCATACAGAGAGGTAGACTTTTATATTGAACTGTACCCTAGGACAACCCTGATATCCAGTCCAGCATATCAGATGGCTCCCGCTGAGCTTTGAGCGCTACAGGTACAGCTGGAGGACTTGCAGAGCAAGGGATTCATCCGACCCAATGTTTCACCCGGGGCTTCCACGATTTTCTTCGCCAAGAAGGCGGACAGGAGCTTGCGATTGTGTGTCGACTATCGTCTCCTGAACCAGGTAACCGTGAGGAACAAGTATCCGCTACCATTTATTGATGACCTATTCGATCATCTCAAAGGAGCATGGTGGTTCTCGATGATAGTCCTCAGGTCTGGCTATCATCAGCTCAGAGTTCGGGATGAAGACGTGCAGAAGGCGGCCTTTAGATGTCAGTATGGCCACTAGGAGTTCTTGTTTATTCCTTTCAGTGTAACCAAGGCACCAGCAGTGTTCATGATCTTCATGAACATGATCTTTCATCCTTACCTCAATCGATTTGTCATGGTCTTCATCGACGACATTTTTATATACTCGACCACTGAGGAGGAGCACGTCTACCACTAGCAGGTTGTACTAGACACACTCCGAGAGCGCCAGCTTTATGGTAAGCTCTTTAAGTGGAAGTTCTGGTTATGTGTGGTCCACTTCTTGGGACACGTCATCTCTGAGGCGGGAGTTGTGGTGGATCCTGCGAAGATCGAGTTAGTGTTATCTTGGGAGTCACCCAGGAGCGTGACGGAGGTGCAGAGTTTCTTGGGGATAGCTGGGTACTACTAGATATTTATGCCAGACTTCTCCAATGTTGTGGAATCACATTCATCTTTGAAGAAGAATGTGAAACCCTTAATTTGGTCAATTAGATATCAGCTGAGCTTCCAGGGGCTGAGATAGAGATTGACCAGCGCACCTATCTTGAGGCTACTGGAGGAGGGAGTAGGGTACGTAGTCTACTACGATGCATCAAGGACTGGACTCGGATGTGTCATGATGCAAGAGCGGGTAGTGATCGCCTATGGATCACGTCAGTTGGGGAAGCACGAGCAGAACTATGCTACCCATGACCTGGAGTTGGTAGAAGTGGTCTATTATCTGAATCTATGGTGACACTATCTGATGGGCGAGCACTTTACAGTCTACTCTGACCATCAGAGTCTAAGGTACATCTTCTCGCAGAAGGACCTGAACCATAGACAACAGTGATGGCTCGAGTTCCTACAGGAATATGACTTTGAGATAGTCTATACTCCTGGAAAGGGGAATGAAGTAGCTGATGCTCTCAGCCGGAGGACGGGCATTAAGATACTTGGGGAGGTGACGGATCAGCTAGCTAGTTTTCATATATCCTTCGTGGATAGAGATGGGGCAACCTTTCTTCAGTCACTCATAGTCACTCCTCCACTACTACAGTGGGCCAGAGAGGGACAGCGTGGGGTTGTTGACTGTGAGACCTGACGTGCACAAATATCCTTAGGACACTCACCTGATGGATTCTCTATAGGAGGAGAGCACGACATCCTTTTCAGAGGACGTACCATGGTACTAGATTCTTTACAGGATGAGGTGCTAAGGGAGTTTCGCACTTCTCATTTAGTGGTACATCTAGGAGTGGCGAAGATGAACCAGGATCTCAGAAGACAACACTGGTGGCCGGGTATGAAGAATTCTGTAGTAGAGTTTGTTTCACAATGCCTCACCTTCCAGCAGGTGAAGGAGGAGCACCACGTACTATCAGGCTTGGTCCCGGCCTTAGAGGTCCCGGAGTGGAAGTGGGACAGGATATCTATGGATTTCGTGAATGGACTTCCACGCACTTCCATAGGTGACGACCCCATTTGGGTGATTGTCAACCAACTCACCAAGTCGGCCCACTTATTACCCATCAGAGAGGGGGGCTCAGTAGAGAGCTTGGGACGTCTCTACATTTAGGAGATTGTATGGCTTCATGGTGTGCCATCATCTATCATCTCCGATTGAGATGCTCACTTTACTTCCTGTCTTTGGAAGTCGTTGTAGGAGGCTTTTGGGATGAAACTAGGTCTGAGCACCGCCTTTCAACCTCAGACGGATGGTCAGACAGAGAGGACCATTCAGACTCTCGAGGAAATTCTCCGTGCATGTGTCCTCGACTTTGGTCACAACTGGGAGGACCACCTACCATTGGTGGAGTTTGCATACAACAACAACTAAACTCCACCATTAGGATGGCACCATATGAGGCATTGTACGACCGACCTTGCAGATCACCTCTATGCTGGAAAGACCCTGGGGAGTCCGCACATGTGGGACCAGAGATGGTCCAGGCCACGACAGAGAAGGTCTAAGTCATCCAGGAGCAGAAGAGGACAACTCCTAGCCGACAAAAGTCTTATGCTGACAGGAGGTGGAGACCACTAGAGTTTGAGGATGGCGACCAAATATTCTTGTGGGGCTCACCTCGATGTGGATTCCGATGATTTGGCCGGGGAGGCATGTTATCTCCGCGCTTCATCGGACCATTCCAGGTTCTCAGCAGGATAGGCGAGGAGGCTTACCGCCTGGCTCTACCACCTCAGTTGCACTAGGTGCATGACGTCATCTGCGTATCCTAGCTATGAATTTATGTGCACGACCCTACGCATATCATCGACCATGGGGAGTTAGACATTGACGATGGGGTGACTTTTGCGAAGGACCCGGTGGAGATCGAGGATCGACAGGAGCGGGTCCTACGTGGGCGGTCGATTCCTCTATTTCTAATCCGATGGCAGCATTGGAACTTCTAGGAGAGTACTTGAGAGCGGGAGGCTCAGATGCGTGCTCAGTACCCTCATTGTTTCCCCTAGTTTGTGATGTATATTTACAGGGACGTAAAGCCCTGAGGTGGGAGTAATGTAAAGACCCATAAATTTCAAGGGAAATTTTTTCTTAATTTTCTTTGTGATTTTTGGAGAACGCGGTTTCTGACGGCAGCTGATTCCATGGCCCGGTGTGCCAGAACCAATTTTCGAAGATTAACTCAGGTACGTTCAGTGAATGAACGAGTGGGTTTTAATAACTTTTGAACCGGTTCTCGGAATTGAAATATGAGGGCACCAATGAAACCACAGCGCCGATAATTGCTTAGGAACACCTTTTCTGGAGTTTCGTTTTCTCGGGTGAGGTTATTAAAAAAAGGGTTAACTAGTGAATGAAATAAAAATTGAAGCAGAAATTTTTATTTTCTATTCTAAGTAGTTTTAACCTATGCATGGAAGATGAGTTGGGACCCACTACATCTTAAATCCATTTGGGAGGATAATAGTTAGGTGGGGCCCACAAGAGCCTCACCCCTACAAATCCCATAAAACCTCCCTCGTGCATCTATTTGGGTAACACACCTACACCCCATTTTAAATGACTTGTCAACTCTTGATATTAATTGGACTGTTAAAGGCTCTTCAATTAAATTTAATTAATTGAATGATATCATTTGAATGTCAAATTAATGTTGGCATGGGTGTGTGTGAATGAAATAAGACAATGTCTTATTTTATTGGGCGTGGTTTTTTTGTGCGAGAAGAAGGAGAAAAGAACTATTGTGCTCTGAAGAACATCTTCTTCCTCGTCGAAGAACGCTAAGAACGCCAAGTCTACGATGATGTACTCTTTCACCACAAGGAGAGATCTCCATACCGTCTTCTTCCCTCTCCGAAGCTGGTGAGAGACGCCTTCTTCGAAGAATGATGATGCACCGCATCCTCCATCGGGCGAACACCGACGACGCTTACGGAGCCTCGATCCGCGACATCGTCTTCCGCGACGCCGACTTCCTCGACGCCGTCTTCCGCGACGTCCATTCACCGCGATGAACCTCGTTCGACGACTTCATCGAGGTATGGTTTTGAGTTCAAATTTAATGTATTAAATTTTATTTTTCATTGATGAAGATATTTTATTTTTGGGCCGCCTGTTGTTGTTATAATGGGATGAGGTCGGACCTCGTGAACACGGCTGACACTCCTCCCCCTTTGTTGTTGAATTCGTTGCAGCTCGAATGAAGGTGGAACGGTAAAATGGTACCACGTGGAAACGAAGAGGAACACAGCGAAGGGGCGTGGTGCCGTCACGCCATACCGGAGAACCATGAAGAGGTCGCGGCCTTTGGTTGTGGCGGATCAAGGGAGGGCGGCCGGTGCGCTGAAGGGAGAGACCAACCGGTCCCGCGTGGTGCGATGGTCGGCAGTTACGTATGGACAGATTCCAGAAAACCGGGGGTTTGTACCCCCGGTCAACCCCAGCAGGGCGGACTCCCCCCCCCCCTCGGGTCCGCCATTTCGTCGAAGAGGTTGGCAGTTCCCCACCTTCCACGGTCATGCGGCGAGCGGGGCCCATGCCGGCCGGGCCGCCCGCGCCAGGCCGCACCGTGCCCTACTATGCTGGACCCAGACCCGGGTCTGGTCAACCCGGTTCGGGCCGCCCATGTGGTCTTAGGCCGGGTCTGTCCGGGCCCAAAACCCCCTAAAACCAGACAGGTTTGTTTAAATGCCTGTAATATGGGCTATGGACCTCCGATCGATGCACCGTTAGTTTCTATATGATCCATGGATCGAGCCAGTTGTTTTGGTATATTACAGTCAAGGATTCGGAGAACTTTGGGTATGGACGGGTTGGTTCGAACACGAAACCAATTGGGCCCTCGGAGCAGAAATGCTTATAACATGAGCTCCGGATGTCCGATTGACGTCCCATCAACTTTGTTGGATTCCTCTTAGTGAGACGGAACATTTGGATTTCTCTGCTTGAGTTTTAGATGTATTTGGAGTATGGTCGGGTTGGTTTTGACTTAAAAACCAACCGGTCCCCAGGAACGAAAAATCCAACATTTCTCAGACCGGGCGTCTGATTGACGCGCTGTCAGTCACGTTGAGTTCCTTTTGTCTGGACGTAACTTTTAAATACATCAACTCCGGACTACGTGTCAGTTAATGTATCGACCCCCTTGGCTCGTGGAGCGGACCCTCCCGAAATTGAGCATTCTGTGTGTGGGAACCCTAGAGCTTGCTACGACTACGACGACGATGACGACTGCACTGAAATCCTCCATGGGATCGGCAGCGACGACGACTTCCCTAAAATCCTCTGTAGGTTCGGAAGCAATGACGATCGTACTAAAATCCTCCAGGGGTTCGACGACGATGACTACTGTTCTAGTATCCTATGTGGGTCTGGCAGTACTACTGTTCTTGTATCCTACGTGGGTCTAGCCGTGTTTGACTCTGTTCTTGTATCCTACGTGGGTCTGGCAGAGTAGCTGGTCTTTTATCCTACGTGGGTCCAATAGCTTAGATGGTCTAGTATCCTATGTGGGTCCCATATTAGATGAATCAGTGGCTACATCTGATCATCTCTATCACTTTACGAAGAAGTATACCTTTGTGAGATGACTCTTGACTTTCAATCATTATCTTCGATATGATTGACTTTCTTTCCTATGTGGGTTGAGTTATGCTTTCCTGTGTGGATTGGGTTGTACTATCCTGTGTGGACGTGATCAAACTTGGGCTCTGGTGTTGGAACCGAACTGGAATTGATGACTTTGGTATATGTATGGGCATATAACTAAGTAGTGTTGGATGTTACTTTGTGATTATATCTTTCCTTTTTTGATTATCCTTTTTCGATTCTGGGAGACCTTCGGGGGTCTTGGGGTCCCTAATGAGTAGCGTATACTCACCCATGTGTGCGATATGCCCGCACTACATTGTGTTTGATGCATTCGACGGACAGCGCGAATCATGGTTGAAGCTTGTGGAGCAAATCTGTACCTAGAGGTGGACCACTGGGCGAGATGTACACGGAGCGGAAGGCTGGACCTGAGGAGCTGAGGAGACTATCTGTACCCACCCTTCAGGTGGGACTTCCATTGGATGGCTCGACGTTGATGTTTTACTTTTCAGTTGTTGTACTTTCCTTCCAGTTGTACATTACTTCAGTTTGAGTTTGTAGTCTGGCCCATTTACTTTCCACACTTACTATTTTACTCAGTTTACTTAGTGCTTACTTCTTTTGGCTTACTCTGTGGTGTTTGTTTAATTTTTTAAAGGAAATTCCTTTACTTTTTATTGTCGGTATTTAAGCCTTGGTGCTAGTCGCCAGCCCCTGGCATATGGAAGGCAGACTTGGGGTAGTCACGACACGGGTCCCGAGGATAGGTCGTGACAAATTTATCATTATTTACTACTATGAAATGTTTTTTGGATATATTGGGATACATATCTATAATTCCATTCATTCTAAGGGAGACTAGATGTAATATTGGGGTTCAAGGATAAGGTGCGTGGTCTATCAAAATGTGGACAATATATGAAAACCCATTCATAAATCATTGTAATATCACCCATGTAGTATGTAAATATATTAAAAAGTCATGTGGCTAAACAATGCATAGGGGATAATTTTAATAATTTTTATTGGTTTCACTCATATGTTTCTTCAAACCTATATTAAGAACAACACACCCAGGTAAAATACCAGATATTTTGGATGTATTTAATGAATAGATTCTTAGAAATCGACTAGCAAATTGTGGTATTTTTATCAATGGAACTCATACATTTATCCATTATTAACTCCCACTGTCCCTATAGGAATGCACAAATTAAATATAAGGACATAAGTATGTTTTCTCAATACTCTTTGGACAAGCGGTTCATATAACCTAGTTGAAATAACCAATGTTTTTATAGATAATTTTTTTCAACTAATTTAAAATCATTTAATATAATTAATTATATAAAACCACAATTTATTCTTATGTTACACAAAATAATGGGTTATCTTTCATTACTCCCAACATTTAGGTTTAAAAAATGAATATATATTGTTAAAGTAGTAATTTAAATGTGACTATTATTAACATGTTGTTAAAAAAAGAAATATCAATAGGAATAAATAATTTTAAAAAAAATTAAAATTTTTTATATAATGGAATCATATTGATATGAAAGTTGTTAATTTTTCGTACAGTCTTTATGGGTTTTGAAAATACTATTTTCTCAAAAAAAATCTTTCTTTCTTTTTGTGAAAATTAATAAAAAATAACCAAATTTAAACATATAATTTAAGAAAATATCGTTTATTTTATATATTATCATTTCAAAACCATCATAGGGAGAATTTTTTGAATTTTTATGAAAAGTTTCATTTTTCAAAAAATGGTGAAAAATATTGTGTTTTATGTGCAAACAATATTTTTGTATAATATATTAATAAATTTAAAATAAATTTAAAATTGTTTAATAGTAAATTTAGTACAATTTTACATCCATTAATAAAATTTATATAATTCAAATTAATTTCATACTGATTTTTGATATAATAACATTGTAAACATCTTAATATTTTCTCTCCAAAAGACTTCTTTTTAATCACATCTATGATATTAATTTGAAATTATATTTTCTCACTTATGTTAAAGGAATGGTAAAAAATGGATTTCATATTTGTTATTATAATAATTTATATCATCTATAAATGTAGAATTTATTATTGACCAAAATGAATTGTAAAAAGATTAAAAACTATTTACCTTGATATAAGTAAACAAATTTATTACCTACGGATAAACTGTAAATATAATGGTTTAGATGGCCTATAAAATGATCTAAAATATATATTTTAAAGACATATTTATACCCTAGTATATCAAATGTTATAATTTTAGAAATGTTTTATGTAACACCTCAAGATACATTAGTACGTTATTTCTTCAAAATAATTCAATAACTTGAATTGCACGCAACACCAAGTTCTAGCGCAGTATGACTTACCAAACTAGCCCTTCAATAGAGGTTATGAATAGTATTAACATATTAGGAACTTTATATAATACTAATAATTTTATAATCAATATTTTGAGTTTCATATACATAATGTAAGAACAAATTCATTTTTTTAGATAAAAGAAGTATTTTTTTTAAAAAAAAAATGCAATTTTACCTCCTTTTAATGGAGAAACCTCATTAAATCTAATATTTGAATATTTTATATATTCAATTTGACAAAATAAACTTCTTCTTTAGAATAAGGAAAAAATAATTTAGTTTCGATAAATTTTTGGTGTTTTTCTTATAAGTTTCATATTTGGGTGAATAGTGAAAAATACTATATTTTAAATGAAAAAAACTTTTTTAATAAAAATAAATTATAGTGTTATAATATAAATTTTAATGGTTTGTATGTATAAATAGATTATATTTTTACCATTTAATATAATTCTGGTCATTATAAGTAATATCACTTATGAATCGGTCATAAACAAGTGTCGATCTTTTAATAGTTATTATTTCTTAAAAATACGCCTTTTGGTTTTGACAACAGAAATTAATTTTAAATTAATAAATGAAGCTTCTATGTTTTGAATTTGGTAAAATGGACTTCATTTTTGAATTCATAATATCGATGTCAGTGTATGGTAAAATTTTGGTATCTTTCTAAAAACATTCAATTTTTGATGAATAGTGAAAATACCTTTGTTATTATTTAAAACCGAATATTTATGTAAATAATTATTAATTTTATTTAAATTTATTTTAAGTCAATATATATATATATATACCAATATAAGTTCAATGTAATTCATTTGAGTCATTTTAAAATAAGATTAGATGTATAAAATTTTATCGAACGTTTTACCCTCTTTTACCCACCTCCTAGTAGCATTTCCAAATGTACATAAAACTTAATTTTACTACTTCTGTGAGTTTAATTTCAAAAATCCGAGAGACACGGTTGATATCAGTAAGTTAAATGTGGTCCAATAAGATGAAAATAATTTTTGGTGAATAGTAACTTTTTACTTTTATTTTCCACGGTTAAAAGTAAATAGGGTAATTAAGGTAAAAAATATTATTATTTTTATCCTAAAACTTGTCTTAATTCTATTGGATAAGTTTAATTCTACCAAAAAGAACCTTAGGAATAAAATATGATCCTTTAGGTCTACATGGATTAGATTGGGACATTTATTATTATTTAATTCAATGAAGAGTTAAAAGTGTCAAATTCAATGTTTAATAACTAAAACGTTGTTAATATATGTTTAAACATAAGATAAATTCAACTATAAATATTAATTAGAATTCTAAATATATTACCTACATAGTGGTATTTTTTTATATTTTTTAGACATGAAATAATGTAATTTATTTAAGACACAATGATGATTGCGTAATTAACAAATTAATGAAATATTAAAATAATTTATATTATAAATACCAAAATAAATGTAATTTGAGACTTCTGATGAATTATCCTAATTTTATAGGATAATATGGAATTTCAGGGTTGGTTCAATCAAATTTTTTTTATTTAATCGTGCTGTTATGATTTTAACAAAAAATTATCAAATAGTGTCAAAATTGACATAAATTAGTTTTTAAAACAAATATTATATTATTAATTGATATAATAGTCCTAAAAATCTAAGGTTCGTCCAAAAGACTTATATAATAATATATATGACATTAATTAACCAATTTGTGTTCAATAGACATTTTATTGTATGTTTACTAAACATATAATATAAAAATACAAAGAGACATTGTAAATGTCAAACTATTTAACTAAGACATAAATCTAAAAAATAAAGTTAATATAGTGACCCAAACCCATCTAAAACGTATTTTTTGAGTGTTTTTTGACTCATCCACAACTTAGAATGTAAATAATTCATTTTGGATCCCTAAGAAACCGAAAATGTTTTTATTATAATATAATATTTCTAACTTTTCTTAAGGTGCCCTCACCCCTCTTATAAAAGGAAACTCCACCTTCCCTCAAATTCACATCATCAAAGCCTTCTGTATCAGCCAACCTCTGCCCAAATATCCTCTCAATTGTCATCCCTCTATCCAATAGGCCTTCTATTACTCATAAAGCTAACCTAAGGAGCCAGTTTGATCAAATCTGAAGGAAGAACCCGAAGAAGGTGTAAATATTTCATCACCTCTTTCAAGTTCCATTATTCTTCCACTTCATCTTTCTTTATTATTTCCATTCAAAAATAATAACTCTAGTATCCTATATATACTGTGATGATATTATAAATATGGTACACCCATATTCAATATTCTATCCAACCTTTCAGTGACACATCACCATACGTACGTACGTATATCTTATCGTCTTCAGGTCGTGGTGTAATTGTTATTCAGTACATTATTATTTGTATGGGTATATAATAATGATTTGTAATTGATGTAAATAATAAATATAACATGATAATGATTCTTTATATATGATATACCATCCAATTATATATTATTCTAATATCAAAAAATTGATATTGTCTCTTGTGCGTACGTACGGATTACCGTCTCCACGAACGCGATCAGATTCATTACCCATTGTATCCATTCAAGACTAATTTTCCATTGATGATTAAAAATAATGTTTAAATACTAAATGTCATTATGAATATGAATAATATACATCCTATCCAAAAAAACATTACTTATTTAACATATCATATAAAGGAAGACGAATCAATTAACACCCGAAATGATGATAATACTAAGATATTGTTAACAATGAAATGTTAAAATATAAAATATGATATCATATTAATGTATATGGTTATTTTATAATATAATAAAAATTATTTCACCATTATACAGGAGGTTAACCTACCCTCGTCCAAGGAAAAGTAAAAGATAAGGGTTAACTCTACAATCTCTTTATTATCCAAGGTTGTTTCTTGTAAGTATATATTGGGACCTCTTTATCATCCACATCCATGTTTCTTAAAAATGTATTTGTAAACATTTTTTACTAGATAAAGGAGTAAAGTAATTTATAATTTTTTTTAAAAATATGTGTTTTGAAAGGAATCTTTCTTTTATTCTCCCAACAAGGTACTTTATAACATTTTCGACAAAATTAAGGTAAGAATGTTTTTTTAAATTATAAGGTGGGTGAAGCTATTTTCCGCCGTTATAACATCGTCAAATCTTCCGTTAAAAGCTTATAAGAATATTTTCAAAATAAATGTTTTCTTTATAATTATGTGACTCTTAAATGATTTCAAAATATAAAGAGATATTTCCCTAAAAAAGGTTTTGATTTCATCTATGTCAACATCCTTTGATGGATTTTACATTTAATAGGATTTGATTTAGTATGATACAAAACTTCCATATTTTATTGAAGGTTTTGTGATATGATTGATTGTGGATGTTCTATTTTTATACCATTCATGGTTTATGATTAATTTAGGGTCATTTTGTATACTAGTTTTAATATGAATGCTTATTTTATATTGCAACCTTTTTGTATGAGGAACGTATTGGACATAGTAAGTGATGGGTGCAGCCCGTTATAGCTTCTCGATGCATCAATAGGTTTCATATGACAACTAGACGTGGAATTGTCTGAGGCCTTTCCCAATTTAATATATATTTTTGGCTGAGGCCTTATTCATTTTTAGACGTCTTGGCTGAGGCCTTGAGAAAATGATTCAAAATTTCTGACACTATACATTCCATCATTATTAAAATAATATTGATGGTTCATGTGATCATTCGACTAGTATAATACACATGATTATGTTTTATTATGTAAATATTTACAAAACTCATATTCCTTCCATAAAATTATCCTTTTTTATTATTGGTAAAGGCATTTGGTTTCAATTATTCACCGTGATTAATATTTATGTCATTTTCTGCTATATTGTTTACCCTTACAGAGCATTTGAGAACACCCTTTTCTTATGTTTCATTTTCCCAGGATAAGAAGAAGTTGGTCAGGAGTGACTTGAAGGAATAATCTATGAGTCTTGGATGTTTATAATGGAATAAATTTGTGTTGTATTTCTTGTCAAGTTGTACTATTAAACTTATGTATTAATCTTGGTTCCAAGACTTCTAAACGGATCGGTCTTTCGGGATATCATTCCATGTAATCTTGCCAATGTATTAAAATAATGCACCGAATCTGGGCTTCTGTGGTCGGGGCGATAGATTTGGTATCAGATCATGTTTAGAAATAACCTTGGAAACTAGATTTAGATAAAATCTCATTACAGTACATTACCCTAAGATAGACTTTGAGGATTAGTATAGAAGAACTTCCTAGAATTTTTGTAAGGTAGAGATTTTGTGAGTTTTCCATGAAATACATCCTCATCTGGATACGAGCAGGTAGAGGTGGCTTTTGTACCGATTTTATTAGGTTAATAACCTGAAAACACCGCTTTGATCTAG
Organism: Viscum album; assembly: GCA_963277665.1. Taxonomy (NCBI): domain Eukaryota; kingdom Viridiplantae; phylum Streptophyta; class Magnoliopsida; order Santalales; family Viscaceae; genus Viscum; species Viscum album. The sequence goes on along the minus strand of OY728146.1, from coordinate 1,770,746,423 downwards.
ACTCAAACGGAAACTACTGCACAACAACGGGAATTGTTGCACTCTTGGTTACAACACTCCCGAGAGATATGCATTGGATAATTCACATTTTAATTACAATTAATTATAAAGGATTTATGAGTAAATACTTCTTAAAAGAAAACATTTTTATTATTATGGATTATATCAATAAATTGTTAAATTTATGTTAGGTATTTTACAAGTTTCGAATTACCAATTTCGATTCATAAACTGGCCTAGTGTATTCCATTGTTTAGTAATGGCACCTAGTAGAAGGAATGAGAACTCCAGCAATACGTGTAATCCAAAAATTAAAAAAGGGATCATATCATTTCTGGTATTGATCCAAAATTTAGAAGGGAAATCTTCTCCCGCGTATTCTCAACATATGAGGAAATAGTATATTGTGTTAATATGATGAGTAACGAATTCTCTGAGACATATGGCCTTGAAGGGAAGTAAGAGAATAAAAGGATGGTAGAGAGAAGTATGGATAAAGGGAAGTGGGGAAAGAATCATTTTCCCATTTGTGATAAATGTGGAAATAATCACCTCGGTATATTCTTGAAGGGAATTAGAGTTTGTTATAAGTGTGGAGAAAAAGGACACCAAGTATGTGATTGTAAGGGTAAAAAAAGGGTTTCAAATTTAAAATGCTTCATCTGCAAGGCGTTGGGACACTACATGAATCAATGTCCCAGTCATCATATTATACCTCTAATGATGCTATTAGATAATAATCAAGTCATGATACTACATTAGATGAAGAGGAATTACTAGTGTTCTTATGTTGTTATTATAGTATTATTTAATTTGAGTGTTGTATCAATAATATACTGGTTATATGAATTATGGAGGTAAATAATGATTGCACTATAGTATTATTTTATTGAGGATTTGAGATTATACGGTTTAAGAAAAGTGACTTAATAGTAAGCTACACTTTCATGAAAATGCATGTCTGAAGGAAAGGTAATCCTTAATATGGTCCTGATAACGAGATAGTGATTTTGGAATAAGAGATGTTTGATATGGATAAAATATATTGGATATTCGTGACATCCTTGGAACTGATTAATAGTTTGTTTATTTCATCATTGTTGGAATATTCAAATTTTTTGGATATAAGGAATATATCTAGTATTATATAAAGGACAAGGGAGCATGAATGTTATCAATAAGGTTTTATGGTAATTCAGGGTGTTACCATGTTTTAAAATAATACATGATGAAGGTGTTCACATGTTATTACGTGGCCAAAATAATATTCATTGTGTTTAACTTCTTTTTAATTTTTTTAGTTTGGATAGAAGTATTTCAGATAAGTCTAAAGGTTGGAATGGATTATGATTAAAATTGGATACTATTGTTATGGTTATTTTTAGATTGATATAAAAAGGACAACACATAGACCGTGTGACAATCTGTTGCGTCAGACAAAGCTGCTGGAATCGAACCCACAACCATAGTGTGATTGGAAATTATCACCTACCACTGGACTATGTGAAGTCCCTATATTGTATAATCTAGTATTTTTAAAGGTTCTGATAGGTTAATTATAAATTCATTATTTTTTTGGAACCCTATATGATTAGGATAAATAGAATATATTTTTTTTGAAATATTTTGGAGTGAAAGATGAGTTTTTGGTAGGAATTAGTTGAAGGATGAAACTCTACTTGTCAAGTGTATATATATATATAAATTTTTTCTACTTATTCTATGGGTAAATCAATTCTAAAACATTAGGGAAGGGATATTAAAACAAAAAATTTGTTATCCAAATACCATATGTTTTGTTTAACTGATGGAATTTTAAATCATCATAGATTGATGGATTTGAGGCCCTTGATTTTACACTTGTTTGTGATTGATGAAAAAAATCACTCCCTATAGATATTTTTTGTTTTCCCACTAATTATGTGACTCTAAATTCCACCAATGTTCTCCTAATGGAGAACATAATTTTGTGGTGACCCTTTCATTTCCCTCTTCCTCTTATTAAGACTAAATTTTATTAACCCACTTTCCAATTTGGGTTTTCCCATAAAGGTATTTTCTATTTGCAACCATTTATTTTCAAAAATAAATTTCAAATTTTGAGAATGCAATTTATTGAAGGTGGGAAGAATGTAACACACCAAGACATCATAGTACGTTATTTCTTCAAAGTAATTCAATAACTTGCACTATATTCAACACCGAGTTGTAGGGCACCATGACTTACTAAACAAGCCATTCAAAAGTGGTTATGAATAGTATTAAAAGAATTTTGAACTTTATATAATCCTCATAATTTTATAATCCATATTTTGAGTTTCTTAGACATAATGTAAGAACAAATTCATTTTTTAGATAAAAGACGTATTTTTCAAAAGAATGAAATTTTACCACCTTTTAATTGAGAACACTCATAAAATCCAATATTTGAATCTTTTATATAATCAATTTCAAAAAAATAAACTTCTTCTTTAGAATCAGGACATATGTATTTAGTTTCAAAAAAATTTGGTGTTTTTTGGATAACTTTCATATTTGGGTGAATAGTGGAAAATATAATATTTTAACTAAAAGCCACTATTTTAATCAAAATAATTTAGTGTTAAATTATAAATATTAATGGTTTGTAAGTATAAATAGATTATATTTTTACAATTTAATCCAATTCAGATCATAGTATGTAATTTCACATTGAAATTGGACATATACAAGTGTCAATCTTTTGATAGTTATTATTTCTTAAAAATACGCTTTTTGGTTTTGACAATGGGAAATATTTTTATATTAATAAATGCATCTTCTATGTTTTGAATTTTTTAAAATAGACTTAATTTTTGAATTAATAATATCAAAATTATATTACGATAAACTTTTTATATTTTTTTGAAAACTTTGAATTTTTTATGAATAGTGAAAAACACTATGTTATTATTTGAAACCAACTATTTATTTTTATAATTATTTATCTTATTTAAAATTATTTTACGTCTAAATATATATATATAATACCTATATAAGTTAAATGTAATTCAATTTAGTCATTTTATAAAAAAATTAGATGTATAAAATTTTATCGATCTTTTTACAGTCTTTTACCCACCTCCTAGGAGCATCTGAAAATTTAAATAAAACATAATTTCAGCACTTCTGTGAGTTGAATTTCATAAATATGAGAGGCATGATTGATATCACTATGTAAAATGCGGTTCAATTATATGGATATAGTTTTTGGTGAATAGTAACTTTTTACTTCTTTTTACCACGGTTAAAAGTAAATATGGTAATTAAGGGTAAAAATGATATTATTATTACCATAATAGTAGTCCTAATTTTTTTAGAAAAGTGTGATTTGAAAAAAAAACAGCCTTATAAAAAAAATATGATTCTTTATGTCTACTTGGATTAGACTAGGACATTTATTATCATTTAATTCAAAGAAAAGTTAAAACTGTTAAATTCTATGTTTAATAACTAAACCATTTTTAATATAGGGTTTAAAATAAGATAAATTTGACGATAAATATTAATTATAAATAAAAAAAATTCATACATAATTGGATTTTATTTATATTTTTTAGACAGTAAATAATTTAATTTATTTATGACACAATGATGATGCAGTAATTACCTAATTAATGAAATATTAAAATAATTGATATTATAAGTACCCAAATAAATGTAATTTGAGAATTATGATGAATGAAACTAATTTTATAGGTTAATATGACATGTTAGGGTTGATTCAATAAATTGTTTTTGATGTATTCATGTTGTTATGATTTAAAAAAACAAAACCAAATAGTGTCAAAATTTACATAAAATAGTTTTTAAAACAAATATTATATTATTAATTGAGATTATATTCCTAAAAATCTATGGTTTATAAAAAAGTCATATATAATGATATTTGTATCATTAATTAACCACTTGTGGTTCACTTTTATGTATAATGTAATTTTATTAACCAACTAATATAAAAATACAAAGAGACATGGTAAATGTCAAACTATTTAACTAAGAGTTAAATCTAAAAGATAAGGTTAATACAGTGACCCATGGTTATCTAAATCCTATTGGTTGAGTGTTTTATGACCCATACTCACCATTGACTTTAAATAATCCATTTTTTATCCATTAGAAACCGAAAATTATTTTATTATAAAATAATATTTCTAGCGTTTACTAAGGGGCCTCTCACCCCTCTTATAAAAGGTCACTCCCCCTTCTATATAATTCACAGCTTCAAAGCCATTTGGCTTGGCCAAACCCAACCCAAATACCCTATCAACTGTCCTCCCTGCATCATATAGGCCTTCCTTTGGTCAAAAAGCCAACATAAGGACCCCTTTTGAAGAAATCAAAAGGAAGAACCCGAAAAAGAGGTAATTATTTCATCACCTCTTTCAAGTTACTTTCTTGTTCCACTTCCTCTTTCTTTGTTGTTTCCATTCTAAAATAATAAATCCAGTATATACTATATACTATGATGTAATTATAAAAATTTTACAACGATATTCATTATTCTATCCATCCTTTGAATGAAATGTCACCATACGTGCGTACGTACGGATTACCATCTCCACGTCGTGGTGTAATTGTTGTTCAATACATTATTATTTGGATGGGTATAATAATGATGTTTAATTTATGTAAATAATAAATATAACATGATAATTATTCTGTATATATGATATACCATCCAATTATATATTATTTTAATATCAAAATAATGATATTGTCGCTCGTACGTACATACGGATTACAGTCTCCATAAACGCGATGAGATTTATTCCCCATAGTGCCCATTCAAGACTAATTTTCATTACATTAGTAATAATAATTCTTAAATACTTGATATAATTTTTAATATGAATATGATACATCCTATCAATAACAAACATTACTTGCGTAACAAATCATATAAAAGAAAACCAATCAGTTAACACCCAAAATGACGATAATAATAAGATATTATGAACAAAGCAATGCTAAAAGATCATATATGATATTATACTAATGTATATGATTCTTGAATAATTTAATAACAATTATTTAACCATTATACTGGTGTTTAACCTACCCTCAACCAAAGAAAATAACAAGGTAAGGGCTAATTCTAAAATCTCTTTATTATCCAAGGTTGTTTTTACGTAAGTATCTATGGGACTCTTTATCATTCACATCCATATTTCATAAAAATGAATTTCAAAACATTTTTTACCAGATAAAGGGGTAAATTAATTTAAAACATTATTTAACTTTATATGTTTTGAAAGGAATCTTTCTGTCTTTTTTCAAACAAGGTACTTTAAAACCTTTTCAAGAAAATTAATATAAGAATGTTTTTTAACTTATACAGCGGGTGCAGATACTTTTCACCATTATAACATCATCGAAGATTCCCTTAATATAATATATTAATATTTTAAAAAATAAATGTTTTCATTATAATTTTGTGACTCTTAGAAGATTTCAAAATAGAAAGAGACATTTCTCTAAAAAAAGGTTTTCATTTCATCTATGTCTGCATCGTTTGATGGATTTTATGTTTATTAGAAGTTGATTAATTATGATACAAAAAATACATATTGTATTGATGGTTTTGTGATATGTTATACTGTGGATGTGCTATGATTATACCATTCATGTTTTATTGTTAAAGTATTGACATTTCATATGCTAGTTTTAATACGAATGTTTATGTCATTTTTTAACCTTTTCATATGAGGAATGTATTAGACTTAGAAAGTGACGGGTGGAACCTGTTATAGCTTCTCGATGAATCATTAGGTCAAATTATACAACTAGATGTAGAATTGGATGAGACCTTTCCCAATTTAATATATGGTTTTGGCCAAGTCCTTAATCATTTTTAGACATCTTGGCCAAGGCCTTGAAAAAATGTACCAGAAAATCTGGCATTATACATTCGCTCATTAGAAAAATAATATTGATGGTTTATGTGATCATTCGACTAGTACAATACCCATGATTATGATTTATTATGGAATTATTACTCAACTCATATTTATGCCATAAATGTATTCATGTTTATTATTGGTAAAGGCATGTGGTTTCAGTTATTCACCATTCTCAATATTTATGTTATTTTCCGCTGTATTTCTTACCCTTACTGAGAATTTGAGCTCACCCTTTTCTTATGATTAATTTTCACAGGATATGAAGAAGTTAGTTATGATTGACTTGCAAGAATAATCTAGGAGGTTTGGATGTTTCTAATGGAATAAATTCGTGTTGTATTTATTTTCAACATGTAATGATAAACTTATGTATGAATCTAGTTTCCTAGACTGCTAAACTGATCGGTCTATGGTGACTTGATTCCTTGTAATCATGCTAATGTATTAAAATAATGCACCGAATCTAGGCTTCTAGGGTTGGGCCATTACATTTTACACTTTTGGCATGTAAAAAACATGGGAAAACTTATTATTTCAATAAATTAAAAGTGTATTAGTAACTTAACTTATAAAATTTCACCCAATCTCCTTGCTTATTAACACCATTAAGCATTTTTTAGAGATAAAAAAATAACTTTCATGATTATCCCATTGGATCCTATAATCCTTTTTTGGGAAATAAATTTAACCAGGAAATTCTTTTAGTACAATCCGTAGAATGATACCCAAAGAAGATGTAACATCACGAATGAGAAATTTTGTTTCATTTTTTCATTTACATTATTAAATTTTTAGTATAACATTATGATATAATAACCTAAGTATCATTAAAATACTGATATTTTTTTGTTAAGGTAATTACCTTAAACCAACTCTACTTCCATCAAATGGGTTATGAAATCGTAGTTAATTTTTATGACGAACTATCACCACATAAACTTACGTTATTCGTTTTTATATTATCACCTCTCAAGAATGGATATAATAATTTAATTATTATTTATAAATTATATTTATAAATTATTATATTTATTGAATCATTATATAACATTAAACATCAGATTATGCATTTTTTGGAATATGATAATGTCGCTCGTGTGTATGGTAGACTACCACGTCGCAAAGCAATTTGATTTATACATGATATATATGTAATGTAATGAGGATCTTTTTAATGTAAATATTTGATATATATGACATAATAATTATTCTTTAATGATAATATATCATTTTACTCTCTCTATTTTCATATGATGTGAAAATGTTAACAGTGATCTAGCGTACAGTCTCCCAAGAGTATCCTGGAACAGTGTATTTAATTTTCTATCAATAACTACTGTGGAATAAACCAAATAAATATATAATGAATATTTAGCATATTAATATTATGTTTTAAATTATGTATATTATGAATCCATGATCTAATTAAGATGAATGAAAATAAAAAATTGAAACATATATGGAGAAAAGTGGTTTTTACTTGGAATGAAAATTTATCATGGAATTGTTAATAAATAGGTAATAAAATATCATAAGAAAATAATATTTTGGGTTATATATATATATATTCCTATAATATATTTATTATAATCATTTATTTATTATACTGTATTTTTAGATGTGTGTTTCTGAAGTCAAGAATGATGTTAAGTTATTTTTGTCTCAATTTTTAATCCATGATTTATATGTTATGCTATGCAGCTATATTATTTCATGTGTTGTATATAAAAATCCATTTAAATGTAATATAATGAATTTATCTACACTCATGATATTAAATGTTATTTTTTTATTCATTCATGGGGATTAAAATTCAAAGAAACAAAAATGGTAATGATTTTATGTTATAATCTCATCGTTAATCGGGATTATTTATGATTATGTTTCTGATAATAAAATATTATGATAAAACTATAAATAAATTCATGAATTTTAGTCTCCAATACAAATAAATAATATTTTTAAGCAATAGTTCCATTTCTATACTCTTTCATATTTTAAATAATTGAGATAATGATTTTAATAAAATCTGACTTTATTTGACTCTTCTATCAGAATTCTATTTTCATCCAAAACCATGTTTTATAAAAATGTGTTCAATTTTTTTAATATTATAAAATGATTTTTAAAATAAATTTTACCTCATATTATTCCATTCTAAAATAGTAATTGAATCTTCATGTCAATCTCAATCAATTCTCATTTGGTTTTTATCAAAAATGTGAATCTTCATGTCAATCACAATCAATTCTCATTTGGTTTTTATCAAAAATGTGAAAGGAACAATTATTTTAAAGTGTAAAACATTAACAAAACTTCACCCCATAATGAAAATTATTATTTTTTAAATATTTATTTATATGTCTTGAAGATTATTTTCAAATAAAATTATTTTAAAAAAATACATCCTTAAAATGTTTTTTTTTCAAAGATTAATTGATATTATTCTCAATAAATTTGTTATATTATCATTCAAAATCATTTTCCATCTCTGATGACATCCATTTATATAACATATTCCTTTATTGTGATATGATCTAGGGATACCATTATTATTCTTTCTCTGTATGTTTAATGATATTGTGGGGATGACATTTATAAAACCCATTTCTCTTCCACAGGTTATACAATGATAAAATTCATATAAAACTCACAACTTATTTCAGGTGTTATGCTATGATGACATGTCAAAATGAATATGTAAACTATCATTTTTCCATAGGTTATGATATGGTGAAATTTTTATGAAGCACATTTCAATTCATGGTGTATAATATGATGAAATTTTTATAATCTTGAGAGACACAAAAAATATTTTTTCCATTATGAATTGGGAAGGACCCATATCTCCATCCAATTCATTGGGTATAGATTTAGATATTAATAGAAATATAGGGATAAAATAGGGATTAAAATAGGGCCAGTAGGGGTATTTTTATTCTATTATAGTCATGAGAGTAAACCATGACTACTATGATTTTTTGGGGAGAGAACATGTTTCACTATGATAGTTTTTGAAGTAAACCTGGACTACTACGAAAATGATATTATTGCATGAGGTATATGAAAATAATTTATGTCTTTTTCCAATATTATGATCTGATGGATCATGTTTCTTTATTCTATAATGATTATTTTCTTTTGAACATCCAATATTTATTCCATGACATGATATTATGATCATTGATATATATATAATATCATTTTAATATGTTATTATTGTGCTCTAATACATGTATGTTCATATTATGTGTATGTATCTCCCTTGTATACCCTTACTTATAATATGAGCTAACCCATCCCAGGAATTCCTTTCCCCATGTGATGAATAAATTTATTACGTATGATATGTATAAGAATGGTACTTGTTTGAAAGATCATGGTTAGAGATGATGTAGTTTTTTTATGTACCAGTATTTATATGTTTATGTTTCCAAAGACAATTAAATGTTTTGGGCCCCAAGAATATGTTTGTTTCATTTAATACATATTCATAAAAATATTATGATATCTATATATGATTATCATGGGTCTCTATAGTTGGTATTAGAGGATATTCTTATTTATCTTTTAAAACTACGATTATAAGACCTTACGGATATCCCTAAGGACAACTATAAGGATAAGACTACGGATGAGTCAAATTATTGGAAAATATCATGGAATTTTGTTAAATTATAGAGTGATTGTTTTCTAAGAAATGAAATATCGATCTAGATACTACAAGTGCATGTGGATCTGTAATATAGAAACCATGCAGTAATAACATTGAAATGGCTGAAACAGTCTAGAGCTTAACTTCACCTCACAAATGACAATAACCCTTATTTCAATCTTGGTTTTACACTCCCGGGGGATATGCATTGTAAATTAAAAAAAATTTACCAATCATCATGAAGGATTTAAATAGGTTATTATTATTTATAAACTATGATTAAACTATGGTCTCTTAAATTAATGATTTATTTATGTTTCAGACATCTTATAAGTGATTTTTTCATGATTATGTGGTTCCCCATCATGATTATTATTTCTTACACTCTTATTTTTTTTGTATTCAAAATTTTGAGCCCAAAAGAACCAAGATAATTTTCATTATGATGGAAAATACAGTGATTATCATCTTGATCATTCAAATTTTATGGGAGATAAAATAAAAAATCACATTACTAGGAGCACACATATTTCTCAACCCTTGAATCAAGCTATACTTCCAAATAAACTAATGATGGAACAAAATTCTATCAAGACCTTAATGAGATAATGTGCACTTAATTTTAGTGAGTCTTCTGATACAATTCCTACTAAACAATGGAAGAAAACCCCTGAATAGATATATTCTATTTTATATTGTTTGATACATTAAATTTTTTCATGGTTATTTACCATTTTTAAGGTGAAGTACAATAATGATGGGATATTATCAAGAACATGAGGAAACATGAGGAAATTAACTTCACAGATTATGATAATTTGAATAAATTTTTTAAAATAATTAATTTCCTATAATTTATTATATAATTATGGAGAAGGATATCTACGAGATAATGATAATGGATGTTGAATATCTTGTTAAATATGAGGTAAATGTTTCAAAACATTGAATTTTCTATTCTAGTATTGTCATCCAACCTAAAAGTGTGTTTAATGAATTCTTCCATTGATTAATACTAATTCTCCAAAAGAAATTATGCATAAGAGACAATGGATGCTATAAATATAATATTATATGTACAATGATGGTTTAAATAGTTGTTAGACTATTATTTCTATCTAATAGTTTTAATATGAAAAATAAATAAAGAATTCAAATGAAATTCTAACAAAAACTAGGAGAATAATTTGAGATTTCCTTTATTATGATTGAGTTGGAAGAAAATTATGGAGTTAATTATCTTAATGGGACAAGTTAATGTTTTTATGTGTTGAAGTTAAATTCATCAATAAATTTATTTTCTTTGTGATATGAAGAAGTCATCTAATGATGAAAATAGAGAGAAATCTTCACAGAATTAACCTCCCACACTACACTATTTCCAATGTATGGAGTACGACAGTTATGTTAATTACTGACTAATTATGAAGGTTAATGATGTTTATCAGTATCAGTAACCTCTGATTAAAAAGGAAAAAAGGGAAATCTATAGGTATAGTGTATAATGTAAATTAGATGTGTAAAATGTCAACATAAAAAGACTAATATATTATTATTTTAATCTATATAATGTGTCAAAAAATACATTTTTAAATTCCATTATTTCATAGGATACCCTATGGAAATACATAAAAAATTTTGAGATGCAATGCAAATTAATGGAACAAACATGATCCTTTTGTATGAAATATAAGTCATGTTAGAAAGAATGAAGTCAAAAAAAGGGAAAATAAGATATATAATAACATGGAATCATGGAATAAAAAATATTATATTATAATATCATGGAATTATAAAAATTTGGAAACTACATAAAACATTACAACATGAGCATAAGTCAATGTTCACTACGAATTCAACATTGCATAGTGTGATAAGCTTACTTGTTATACACCATATATAGTATAACAGGAGATGAAAATATTACCCAACAAATTGGGGGGATATATAATTTTTGACCCACCCATCACATAATACCATGAACTTGTATATAAATTCCACATATGTAAATAATACAAATAAAATAATCATAATAAAATCAAATAAAATGGTAAGATAGACAAAATCTAAATAGAAAGAATACAAAAAATAATATATCATAAATGATTCCAATATAAAAATAAATTAAAGATTAATATATATATATATATATATATATAATAATAATTGAATACTGAATCATTTACCTTAAATATAGAGTTTAATTGACTAAAAATATTTAATAAATGAGTGGATAATTAAATGTATAAAATAACATCTTAACATATTTTTTACAAAAAAAGAAAATAATTATTATCGAATAAAAGAGAATAATATTTTTCATAAAACCATAAATAAACCATAATGATTTTTCATTAAATAATAAATATTTTCAGAAATAATTTAATAATAAAACATTTAATTTTGTGGTTAATTAAATAAAATAAAAAATAGAAAACTTTATTTTAATCCAGGTTTCATAAAAGAAGTTATTAAGAGGGAAATTGAAAAACATGTCTATTTTCTACAAATAAAGGGGAAATAAACTAGTTATGAAGGTAAGGAACATATGTAAATAATATAGATGATTTTTTAAAAAAAATATAGAGATAGATATGGATAGTGAAAAGGTTAAATAAAAATAAAAAATAAAATAAAGGTTATTCCATAGATCCCATACCTTAGGTCTAAACCCTCTTGATATACACATATAAATCCACAAAAAATTAAATTAAATTTATTAATTACAATATTTAAAACATTTTCCAGATATTTTTTATATATTATTATTCATTCATGTTCATTAATTTTATTTTATTTTTATATTATGTACACACCCACTATCCTGATGATGTTACATTCATAGTTCTAAATTCACATCAATTTATAGAATATATTGATGTTTTTATAGGATTTCTAAACTATAGATATTATATTATATAGATTTCATCTATTTTAGGAATTTATATCATTTTGAAGATAAAATTCACCTTAAAATAGAAATAATCCATATAGTATAAATTTTATCATTTAATGTTGAGTTCATTTAAGATGGTTTTTAACCATGATGAACATAATCAATTTCATTTAATATTTATATTTATTTCCAATTTATAAAATATATAATAAAATTAAAAATAATTATTAGTCTCATATTTCACTATAATAGTATTTTTTCAATTATTCATGAAGGGAATGATTATAAAAGAAATGACTCTTCAATGTATGTGGTGAAACGAATTTAATAAGAGTTGAATTTTCATTTTTGAATAAATGATATGAGGTTAGATCATGGTTATTTAATTAATATAATAACATTTTAGTAAAATTATTATAATTATCTCTTTATTGTAAGATGGTTATAATGGATTTGGATGGTCTACATTAATAAAAGAACCTAAAAGATCATATTTTAGATATTTACCTCTTCGTTTAGGTTCTTTCCTTTGAAATGCTATATGGGATTTTGTATCAAACCTTTATAAAGAAACAAACCAATAGAATATAGATTGTGATGTTGGAAGGAATTATTAAAAGTATTTGGAATGGTACTGAACTTATAGTGTGAGGATATGTGAGTCGTATATGGTGGTATTTTTTAGGGGAGGTGAGGGTGTTTCTAATAAAATATTCATTAGTTTAGTTTTCGACTCATGACTAAAAAAGTGATTATTGTTGTGACTATAAACCATAATTTTTTAATGTATGTTTGGTATTATGGTTTCTTACACCATCCAATACTCAATAAATCAGGAAGTTCAAGTATATTTGAAAATATTTTATTTTTTAGTATTTCACTATTAACAAAAAATTTAACAATAAAATAAATATAATGAAATTAGTTTTGGAAAATTTTGATGTATTTATTCAAAAAATGAAATGCATGATAAAAAATTTAAATCATGAATATACAAAATTATTTTTTAATATAATATTTTTAATTATTAAAAAACTCTAATTGTTTATAAGACGAATGAATTTTTTATACATAGAAAATTTACTATTGATTGAATAAATTAATTTTATTTCATAAATGTCTTTTATTTAAATAATTTTTATAATATAAAATTTTAATACATAATTTTATATATACTATAAAATATATTTTAAAGATAACAAAACAAATATATTTTCAACAAAATAATAATAGTTTCTATGGGTTAAATATTGAATTTATCATATTTAATACTTTTGATTCATTTTCATATGGAATAAATTCCAATTTGTTTATTTTATAACAATCATAAATATTGTTTTCCTATTCAGTGGTAGTGTTAATGGTTATGTTACTATTACTAATAGTCATGTTACTATTATAATGATCATATTTTGGTTGGCCGTATTTTTTATAGTCATATTGATATTATTCTCCATATAAATAGAAACAAATTATTTCATTAATAATTCTCTAAAATTCCTCTCAGCGTTCTATTTTATAAATTTTAAAAATATAAAATAATTTACTAGTGACTTTTTTGTTGTATTGTTCATGAGTTTGATTATTTTAGGATATAATGAGGAGTAAAATTTCCATATTTAATCATTTTATTTTTCTATTTGTATTATATAATTATACAATATTCAATTGTGTTACGTATATTTATTCATTAACTGTACTTTTCTTTAATCATTTGTGGTTTTATTTTATTATATGTTGAATGAGTTTTATAATATATTAAATTATTTAATATAGATCATGTTTATTCAGAAGAAAAGTTCCATATATAAATACAAAGGCCATTATATTCCTCCCATTTATAAATTCCAGTCTCAAATTTTCATTTCTTTTTTTGGTTCCCTTGTTTTCTATTAATACATATGATTTATCAAATATACATTGAATAGTTTATTGGTTTAGATATATGGAACTTTTAACCTTCATCTTATAAATATTATAATTTTCCCCTAGTAAGAAAGAAACCATTCCTACTGAAACACCTCTAAATTTAGAACTCATGAGGGATCAGGTATGTATTTACTCAATAGGGATATATAGGACATGTCATGTACATGTGATGGGTTTCGTAGAATTTCTAGCCAAAAGGCCACATGTGTGATCTTATTAAAAATAAAAAAGGAGACCGTTTATCTAGGTTATATATTTCACTACCTCCCAAACCCCATGACTCACTCTTATAATGATATCTAAGGGAACATGTTATCTATAACCACAAACTTCAAGTCTCACCAGTAATTTTATAACTTATATATTTCATTATATTCATGTTTCTAAGATGTTTTATTGAATAAATTTAACCATATCTATCATTTCTTCATCATGTTTGGGTCCTAAAACATTAGGTTATACTTTATAATTCAAAATTTTGTGTATTTTCATTTCATCCCAAAGTGGTCTTCATGAGAATCCATCTGAATGATTTAATGAAAAAAATGAATTATAGAAAATTCTAAAAAGAAATTTATTAATCCTAGCCTTCTTTTATTTCTATATAGAAAGATCTCATTTTATCCACAAGGGTGTAGAAAATCATTTCAGATTAGACATCAGTGTTGGTGTGATATATCATACTAAGTATGAGATTTCCAAAAATGTAATGCTGATGTCTTTTCCTAATCATTGAGGTGAAACTCTAATCTCAATTAAATACAATTAATGGTAATTTTCCCTAAAAAGTCACAACTTTATTTATTTATATAATTAAAATTTGATCAAGTGATAATTATTCTATAATGAATATAATGTGAATGGTGTTTATATAATTGTCTATTATAACCCATATCGATTTATTTCTTAGTGATAACCTCAAAATACACATGTTTAAATACATGGTAATATTTTTTCATTTACATATCTGTGTATGAAATGATTGATTTTACCACTTTTACTTTGGATGTTTTTTTATAACATGATGACATACAAAAAATTATTATTTATATTCAAAAATATATTTCTTCATATTTCCCCACAAGAAGTTTTCTCAAAGAGAGAGATATATATATATATATATATATCATTATTATGTTATGGTGGAAAATTTTATCAGCATTAAGAATCCTCAAATACTTCATTCATTATATTAGTCTCTAATGGTATGAAAAATCCAGTCTCTAATATCACAAATAATTATTTATCAACTTTCAACAATGAAGGTATCACATTCATTATTGAATACACATTATTTGGTATCTCAATATCCTTCATGTATGATTCAAGTATTTTTTATAATGGATAGTTAATGAATCATTTATTCAAGGTAGTATGGTTTTTAATATATTATAATTATCATGTATATATATTTTATGTATATTAATACTATATATTTCTCTATATTTATCATTGATATGGTTATATGGTATTTTTACTTAGAGTATCAACTACCATATTTTCCATTCTTATATGGATATATATTGAGTTACCATAGTCCATGATAATCTATAATCATATTATTTGGTTCGATATGAGAAAGTTTTATTTTAATACATACTTCATAATCCTATGATTTTTATATATTTCACACTTTTATTAATAGATATTATGTCACAAAATATTTAACATCGAGGCTAATACAACCAACATCAGATAAAACTTTTAAGAATTTTTCACATTAACCATTCATTGTCTTGATACATATTTTAATACATTATCGTTTTTTCATGATTAAAAAACATAATACAATATTTCATGTATCACTATTGATCACATATCCTACACCATTTTTTTTGTAGTGTCGACTATAGGTAGAGTAATTAAACATTTTATCATATCTTAATAGCTCTCTTCACATTAGTAAATCTAGATAAAAATTACTCCCTTATGAGTTGGCTTGGTTATTGGGTTTGATAATTGTGAGTAGTCCCCCAAAAATCATCTATAAATCAAATATTATTATTGTAAACTATAGATCATTATTTCAAATATTAGTCAAATTCATTACACAATCACCATTATCTTTGATGGATATATGGCTATCTCCTTACTTGTGAAAACATGACCCAATAATTTTATTCACTCAATCCAAATTAATATTTAATATAATTTCATATAATTTTTTTCTCCATGTATTTAACAAATTTTTCAAAATATATGTTTGTTATCGATTTCACAGTATATGAGAATTTAATATTTAAATACCCCCAAACATTTTGTCGAGGTAAAATATATTAATCAACACTAATAAAATTATTGGATAATTTCCATGTTTAATGGTATAATTAGGAATACATAGTTTCTACTCTGTTAATAAAAAAATCATGAGAATATTCTCAATCCTCATCTTAAATTTATGTTATCTTAACAAATGATCCACCTTAATGAAGTATTTATCAACTTATTATTGACCAAATATTTAATCAATATGTTTGTGATGATACTTTTTCAGTTTTATGATATTTTTAAGTTTATAATGGTCAATGAAAATAAAAACATACCAATCTATTTTTTTACAAATTGGATTGGCCACCCTTTTTCGAGGGACTTTGGGATATGGGATCCTTATTCAATTTCACATTCCGTTTAGTATTAATTTAATCTAGTTAAATTGGGTAAATTATATAAAGACATTATATATGGTAAATGGTCTATGAATATGGTTATTTAATAAAATTGTTTAGTATAAAAAACCAGCCATTAATATTACAATTTATATTTTGAATATTTGATATTCTAGGAGGACTAAGAGGAAAAATCAATGGATTTTGAGATATATTTTCTATAATGGTTTAGCTTTATTGTGTAGAAGTGTATATTGTTCCTTTAGAGACTTATTGGAAGGTCTTGATGTAGTGTTGTGCCATTTTTTTAAAAATTGTTCTTCATATTATTGACTTGGTCCTCTTGTAGAACAATTTATGAATTGGAATTTAATCTATGACATAGAGTCTATAATGTTTCACAGAGTCATATTTCTTTCTAAGTGTCAATATATCAATTCCACTAACATATTGGAATAGTTTTAAAAATTTAATGAATTTTGTGATGTTGATAGAACCATTCCTGTATGGTTTTTCTCTAGTTTTTTTTTTTGATGTAATCATTAACCATGACATCAATTAGATAGGTTGGTTGGACTACAACCCATTTTATCATAGCATAACAAGAATCCTTTAGGTTTTATTAAAAAATATATAATATAGAGTTTCTTGTTCCATTTAATTATTTCCTTTTTCATATAGTAATTCCAAATTCATGGTCAACCCTAAATTCTATTCTATAATAACTATTTCCCTCTATTAATGGGTGAATCATGGGTGATTTTAGGAGACCTTTTATCCCTATTCATTAACCTTGGTCCCTAGATTTTAAATTTTTATTATTAGTGATATAAGCTTATTTATTTCCCTTTTATTCTTGTAATTATCTCAATTTATCATCTCGATAAGGTTGAGTCTATTGGACATGGATGAAATGTAAGAGGCTGAAGTGAGCAGTAGATTATAGATGTTGTGCTTTAGGACTATAATATTTTCCTTACTGTGATATTGATATTAGGATCATCTCTTTATCTTATTATTTTGGTGTATTGAAGTATAAATATTTGGATGTGGTAGATTACTAAACAACTAATATTTATTTGGGGTAACTTTTTGAATTAGAATGCTATAATTATCTTTTTGATAAAGATAATGAATTAGAATAACAATGATATTGAATTGTACATAATTAAATTAATTGGAATGGAGTGAGTCACATATGATTACCTTTTTTAATGATATTCTTCCTAAGATATATGTGTGCATACTAGTTTCTCTAAAAATCAATATTTTAGCCTTCTTTGTTGGTGTTGTGAATTTTTTCTAAGAATATCGTTTCAAAAAAAAGATAATCACATAAATATAGAAAATGAACAGGTCAAGGGGAAGAAATAAATTAACCTAATTGTATGTTATAAATGTGGGGTAATATTAGTCTTCTTTTATGATGAAATATGTTTGTGTCTATTTCTGAATTTCTTAATTTTGTGGTTATGATTATGTTTTTGTTGAGGGAATTGTTATTGTAACAACCAAGGGTATTGTATTAGTTTTCCTTTAAATGATTATATTTTATTATCTATTTCTTATTTATCCCCAAACAAAAAAAAAATACAATGGTGATGAATTTCTATATTATTTAATATAATATAACCTCTAGGAATTATTATATTAATTCCATAATAATTTATATAATTTGGAAATTTTGGCTAAAATATTCCACTTCAAAAATAACATCCCACATGGATTATAAAGTCTTTAAATATAAGATGAATTTATAAGGCCAATATTAAATAAATGATTAAATTTAAATTATTAGGAAATTTAATTGATAATTCCAACTAACAACACTAGTGGAAAATAAATGAGTTGAAATAAAAAAAATGGAATGGACGAATAATGTCGCATTGTGATCATCAATAAGAAGTGTAACTCTTAAGACTATTATATAGATAATTAAAATGAATGAAAATATAGGGGTCATTTTTGGGATGTTAAAAATTTTATATGACATCCTACTATTTAAAGAGAGGAATATGGGATATATTTCCTTTTAAAATTCAGATGATGGGACATTAGTAGATGTTTTAGATTTATAATTGTAATGTATTTATGAAAAATCAGTAAACAAATTTTCACAAACCCATACATTTAGAAAATATATATTCATCTCATATTAGTATTTATTCGGTTAATTAGTTAGAATCATATGGATGGAAAAATTAAAAATTAAATGGCAATAAATATGAAATATCACTATAAAAGTTCAACATTTCAATGAAATGTACATAAATTACACTAGCATAAACTACCAAGAACAATTAAATGTAATGGCATATGGTATTAAAATGTGAAAAAAATATATTAAATGAAATTTTAAAAGAATTATTATAAATAAAACATAGTAAAATTAATTTTATGAATTTTTATTATAATTTTTATTATTTGATATAGATTAACAACTACTAAATTCAAAGAATATTTAATTGAAATAATATTATAAAATTATAATAATATGATAGATTGGTAATATGTGTATATTCTTAGGTTTTATTTAGATAAAATAATAATTAAATTATCAATTTTAATTATATTGTATTTGTATTTTAGAGATAAAAACTCTTTTAATGTATACTTATGTAATTGGTGTTGGATCGTGTGAATTTATGATGTCAACAAAAGGGGTGAATTGTAGTTTAAAAATTAAACACAAAAAACCCAAAATACTATTGGTAAAAGGATCAATGTTAGTAATATTATTATGATCAGAGCTATAGAATCAGATTTAGAAGTTATACGATATATCTAATTTAAAATTCGAGCACACAAATAGTCATGAAAATTGGATTTTTGAAATATTAGTAAAAAATGTTCTAATTAAATTTCCTAGAAAAGTTTCATGTTTTTAGACAAATGTATTTTTAATTATTGTGAACAATTTAGAATTTCATACTTGATTTTTAAAAGTAATTCTACTCTTTGAGGTCAATAGTTTGTTTTTTCAGAAATCCTGACATAAGATATCCATATTTTTAAACAAAATGATAAATATATATCTTTCCACTATATGAAATCCCTCGATATGCATATTGATATCAACTTGGTCTTCTAAATGGAATCCATAGATTCATAAATTGGTGTTAGATCTGTCTTCATATCACTAGAAGCCCTCGATAAGATAGATCAAATTCACATTTCTATATATCCATGGAATCCCTCTTTCTAAACCTCAATTATAAATAATTCAATGAAAAATATATATTCTCTATATATTTTACAAATAGTGATAAGAACATTTTAGCCCACAAATCTATAAAAAAATAAAATCATGAGAACAAGATGCTTAAGCAGAGAAAAATCTCATATCTATTGAGTTTCAAAGGCATATGTTCGTTGCTACTCTAATTCATTCCTATTTATAGGAATTATTCAATGGCCATATTTCTATGAATCATGGAGTGGGTAAAAATATCCTCATATGATCTACACTTTGCATCTCAAAAAAATTATCTCTGATGTCATTTTGATAACATAGTTACAATGTTCTTATATATTCTATTTATTAGAAATAATTCTAATTACTCTGATTATAATATTTACACTTTCTGATGGACTATAATATTTGTTTATCAATCTGATGAACTATAAAAGTTTAGTCTAATGGGTTTGTACTATGTTTAGTCTGATGGTAATGGATTTGGTCTCTCTGATTGATATAACACTTAGTCAAACTAATGGTCAGAACAATAGTTAGTATGATGGACTACTCATTAAGTTTGTCTGATGTATCCGGTCAAATAATAATGCTTAAATTGATATTATATTAGAAATAATAATTCATTTGGTAGAAAATTATGTTTTCTATAAAATCATTCTACCAAACTAGGGATATTAAAAGTTATTAAAAAATATTTTAACAAAGTGTTTTTTATTTGAAAAATTATAGAAAAGAAAAGTAAAAAGTATACTTTTAACTCAACAATAGGAATATAATTTTCTAAATTACAATATATACTTATTAATTTAGTGTTTAATTTATTAACAAAGAGAAAAATGGTTCATCATCCTTGGATATCCCTTAACCAACCACAAGCAATATAAAATATTGTAGGGTGGCTGTCTAAGCAGGTGGGTAGGGCAGTGCATATGTATGAAAATGGGATCGTAAAATAGCAAAAAATAGTTTAAGGGATAAGATATATATATGAACATGTGTGTAAGGTTCATGTGATAGTTGGGGGAAGGTTTCACTAGATAAGGGTGGAATTGATAGTGCATAGAATTCCCTAATATCCAGTCTACTTTATTCTATGTGATACCGAGGTAGGGTCTCTTATTAGGAGGAAACAAAATCCATAACGTTCTAACATGATGTGTGTTATGTTATACATTATTCATATAACAACAAAATATGTGTGAATCTCATTTTATTATTATGTATAATCCATTGGAATAATCATCATCATATACATCCTTCGCAGACACTCATGACTTAATACATCTATTTTCTAAGAACTCTATAAACCAACACTTGTGAAGAAATCCTTCTATCAACCATTATCTGAAACATTTATTTTGATTCAATTTTATTAGTATCTATATATCATAAACAAAAATATATCCCCTTGTTGGGGAATATCATGACCAATTCTCATGGTGCTCCTCACTTCAACAACATTGTGATAAGTTCATCTCCAACCCCAGTTTACCCTGAGTACCCATATATTCGGAATTTATCAAACTACTGCAATTTTATGTCCCAAAATTTAAAGGTCGCATTCCATAATGTTTTAAATCAATACATGATTTTCTATAAAATCATGGGATACACACAGACATATATGTACACACACACAGTAGATTGAGTGAAAATGTTTAAAACATGACATACAAACCCTTGGGAACCTTGATTTTAGTTATTTTAATGTCATATTCATCCCCTATAATCATGGTTTTATGTTAAATAAATTTATAAACATATATACATATATATATATTCTATTTTGAGGAATCTGGGTATTTTTTGACTCCAAAAAAATGATAAAAAAAGGACACCTTGTCTTCTAGTTTTCAAATTTTTAATAATGGGGACAACTATGTTTCAACATAATGGGTTTCCAAACACAATAACCTTGATAGCCAACTAATGGAAACAATAGCATGAGTATAATAAAATAAAATCATCTATTCTATGATAATGAATTTTTTGACAAATAACAAGTACAGATAATAATATTATGAGAGAATCCATCACACTAAGATATTCATAGGCTGAAAGAAAACATAAAATGAGTTAGTTGGAAAATTAGGCTACTATTAGTTCCAATAAAATTTTTGTCTTTAAATTTATAGATATAAATTATGGTAGTGAGATAGAGAAATAGAATAGATTAATAGTTTATGATATGAAGAATATGTCTAGAATAATTACACTATCCCTATGAGGTAAGGGGGAAAATATTATTTTATATTAAAAAAACATGTATTCCCTTTTCTGAATGTGGAAACCATACTTTTATATTGGGATTATTGGTAGAAAATATCCTCAAATAAAGGATTTTTTTAGAAAAATATTATTTCATGCAATGGTACGTCCTTAAAAAATTTCATATTTTATAAATAGGTTCTATGAAGTTTAAATGTAGCTAGTTTATGACTAAATGATATTTCTTTTAAATTTTTTATTCAATTTTTCATAAAAATATTTTTTTAGTTGATTAGTCATTGAATTTTTGTTATATAAAATGAAATGAATATTTTATTATTTTTTAATAATAACCCTAAGAAAGGAGAATATTTTTTAATACATGTTTTATTTTAATGTGTGTTAAAAAAACATTAAATCATTTTTTTTTCAACACCTTTTTCCTATATATCATTTTATGTGTGTGATATTTTTAGTAAAAAATGATTCTTCAGGAAGAGGTTTGCTTCCATGAATTAGTTTATTTCATTAATTATTTCATTGTTTTATTTACCATGTTGGCGTATTATATTTTGATCGGTAACCCTTGATTGTTTTATAATATCTTTGTCTGAAGTAATGTTGACATGAATTTTTGGTTGGTTCTTAATAAAATAACTATAAATATATATAACTATATAAATATATTTGTATCTATTTTTCTAGGTATAAAATATGATTAAAAAATATAGTGAATAATTAAAAATATAGAATATAAATATTTAAAATAACGAACATAGGATTTGTAAACATTATGTGGAATGTGGACTGAACCCAAAAATTCAATAGAGATTTTCCACCAATTATGTTAGGAGTTGTACAACCTTTAATGTTCAAAGTTTCCTAATAGGTATGTTTTCTAATATTTCTTGGTGTTTTTCTAGAAAATAATTGGAGTCATTATATAATTTTTTTTAAATTATTACAACTATTATTAATGTTTTTATGAAATCATTGGTTTTATTCATATATTATTTATTTTAAAGAAAATTGATTTCCAAAATGATTTCAAGAATGTTTTCTAAAATATATAATTTAATAGTGGAAAAATATTTTGGGTTTTTTATGGGAAGATGAACTTTTATGATTAAAAAATATCTTATTTAATGAAACATTTTCTGTTTTTGATGGAATTTTTTTGAATATATTTTCAGATTATTTTTGACAAATGGATAAATTTATTTTCAAATGCTATTCCTACTGTATTTTCTCAACAATTGAGTAGTAATGTTTTTCATAGTCAATTTTATAAATTATATAATGTTTTTAGTGTCAGATCTTGGAGAACGGGTATGGGGTACCACAATTGTTATCAAAGAATTGGTTTTGATGAATTTATATATTAGAAAGTTAAGCTTAATTTATGTGTTAGAAATATTTTAAAATTTTTTGGTTAGTTGTATTCATAGGTAAATAATTAGATTAATGACCTTTAAATCAATGGAAATTATTTTAAATAATATTGGCCATAACTAAATTGAATTTGAGTCGGAATTAGAAAACATATCATTTATTTTACACTTATGTAGGAAAAAATAATTTCATTAAAAAATTATATAATAAAATGTTAGTAGTTTGAGAATCTTATCAAAGGTTGAAGAAGAAGGATCTTGATCTTTAATTCCATCTCTACTGAGTGACATGATAGAAATAATTATTATAAAGGATTGATCCCAAGATATAGACCCATTTTCAGCCAAAGACTCTCCTATATGAAAATATATAATATATAAACAATATTCTATATACCATAAAACCACTCGACGTTGTGTCCCTTTTTAGAAAAAATCTACAACTACCAATTGATTCATTTATCCAAACAATGAAGGTATCAACAAGTGATTTTCTAATGTTTCATCCTATTATGAGATTCTAATGACATTAATGACTTTATAATGGATGTAGAAGAGGTGAACCATTGTAAAGCCTACATGAACATAGTTATAGACTATTTTTTAAAAATATACCCTATATGTTTGTGGAATCTTTAATTAAAAGCTTTATAATAGACCCAGTAATATTATGTTATAAAAATCATGTCATTTCCAATGTCTTGAAACTATATGTTAGAAATGACCAATTTTTAATGGTTCATAGTTACGTCCATCAATAATAACTAAATTTTGTGAGGTTTATTTGGACGAAGGTTATAGAGAATCCTAGAAAAACATTTATTTATTTGTTCATAGTGTGGTCCATCTTCATTCATGAATGGATATAAAATTATTTTCCATCAAAATAATGAATATTCATTGTGTAATAAGATATCTTATCATGGAATAATTTGAAAATTTAAGATAGTTATGATACAACACATCACATGGAATGTAATATCCCACATTTATTATGAAGTCTGACAATACAATATGAAAAAATAAGTCCAAAATTAAAATAAATAAAATAACTGTAAGAACAACTAACATTGATAATTATAACTAATAACACTAACGTACCATAAATGGGAGAAAAAATAATAACAACATTGCTAAATTATTCTTTTTTATGATTAACCATTAAAGTTTCTTCTCTAAATATGATCACATATAGAATGAAATTTTTTGAAAATATTGGTTTAATTTTCAATATGTTATTAAATGATGTGTGAAACTATTATTCAATAATAGAAATATGGGAGACAATACTTTTTTTAAAAATGGATCACGGGTTATTAGTATATAATGGATAAAAATTATTAAAATATCTATATGGATAGAAAAGAAAAAAAATTAAAAAGAGTAAACATTTCAAAAATATGTACATAATTAATATTAGTGTTTATGTATTTAAATAGTTGTACACATAAGTATTATAAATATAATTACTAGTTGAATATAATGTTTTATGTTTTATTAATTTTAATATTTCTATTCAATGAACACAACTTCCACTAGAAAAAATGAAAAAAAAATAATGGAATGTGGTTAAAAGATATAAAATCGTATAAGAAATGAAATTTTTAAAAAATTATTATAAATGGATAGAATTTAAATTATTTATGTGAAATTTAAATATAACATTTTTTCATGGAATTTTTATTTATTACTAATAAATTATAGGTAAATTTAATTGGATCTATATAATAAAATTATTACTTATAAAAATTAGAATTGAATAATGGATTTTAATATATATATATATATATATCTGTGTGTGTGTGATTATAATGTATTTATATAAGACTATATTTACATTAGTAATTTTAATTACACTTGATTTATAATTTATATGTAATATAATATTTGAAAGTATAATTAGGTAATGGGAATATAATTTTTTAAATTACAATATATACATATTAATTTTGTAAGTACATTAAAGCCAAATAAAAAAATGGGCCGCACCCATTGATGTCCCTCAACTAGCCACAAGACACAAAACAACCTATCGAGCAACCGGGCAAGTGACTAGATAAGAAAACTCATAGAAGTATGAATCATAGGGCATGGTGCCCAGGAAAAAATTGGTATGAGTAAGGCTACACAAGAAAACATGTATAATGTTAGTACATGAGTAAAAGGAAGGTATCACCAGCTTAGGGAGACACTAATAGTTTATAGGTGTCCTTTGGTTATAGCCTGACAAGTTCTAAGATGATGAAATTGTTTGATCTTTTATTAAGTAGTGAAACCTCCAAAACATTTCAATGGGATATTCTTTATGTTTTACATTGTTCATACAATTTTTAAAAACATTTGAAACTCATGTGAATCCAACATTAAATCCTTCTAAAGTTTCATCATGTACTTCCTTCTTTTCTTTCACTCATGACCTTTTTTTCAATTCTCTGCAATCTCCATGAATGTGTAGTCAATAATACATCTTACCTACAATTATATTCTTCAAAATTTAATTCAATTTAATTATATAGATACCAATGACCTACAAATATAAATATCACATCTCACCAAGAACACCAAGTCTTTTTCCCATGGCACAAAATATTTTAATGACCTAATGATAATATTTTCTTCAACCTTACTTCACCTAGAGTACCCATATGCAAGGATCTTATTTTTGGCCCAAATATTTATTTTTCAAAACATAATGTGTTTATGCCACAACATTTGAAATTTCTCTTAAAGTGTTATGAAATTTATGGGATATAGATACTTTTATAATATAACAATAAATTTTATATAGAGTGATAGTGGTTTTAAATATGACATAGAATGCATTGTAAACCAAAATTTTAGTAATTTAATTCTAATATTAAACCCATAGTGTTAATATTTCATATAATTTGTATATATATGGTGTTTTTAAGTATTAAAATCATTTCTGATTCCTAAAATAATAATATAAAGAACTCCTTATATCATTGTTTTAAATTTATTATAAATTTGGACTTCTATGTTTAAATTTCATGGGGATCCAAACACAATAACTTTGAAATCAAAATAATAGAAAAATAGTATAATGAGATTAAGAAAAAAACTACCATTATATGAAAATACAGTGGTGGATATATAATAATTATAAACAATAATAGTAATAGGGAATCCATCCCACTAAGTTATTCATATGGTAAAAGTGTTTATACAAGGAGTTATTTAGGGAAAAGGGAAGCTACTTAGATCCTTTGAAAATGTTTGAATTTTAGTTACACATATAAATTATAGGATCCTATGAGATAATGTAGAGGGTTTAAGAGTTTCCTTTACAAATAAGAAGTCCAGTCGATTTGAATTAGCATTATGAGTTATGGGGTAAATATTTTATTTTATTTTTCAAAAACACTTCTGAGCCCTTATTTATAAAGGGGATCCATATTATTATGTTATGATTTTATGAAAAAAAATCTCAATACAATGGATTATTTTAAAATATTTTTCCATGAAAGGGGATAGGTTTTAAAACAATATTATTTCATATACCAGTTAAAATTAGTATACAGATTTTATGTGAAATGGGGATTTCCTTTAAATTAGTTTTTTTAATTTTCAAAAAAATACTTTTGTAAGAGAATTATTCCTTTAAATTTTATCACATTATATTAATACCTCGTTTAATTATTCTTTTTTAAACAAAAACTCATTATATATGGAAATATTCTTTAATACATATCAAATTTCAATGTTTGTTTAAATAAATTTAAATCATGTATTTTATGTAACTCCATTTTCATCTCAATCATTTTATTTCTATAATAGTTTTTTTATAAAATGATTCCTATATATGAGTTTTCTAATGTGAATTTTTTTCTTCAATGACTTCTATTAGTGTTTGATTTATTGTATGGACAAACTAAATTTTCATTATCATCCCATGCATGTTTTACAATATTCTTTCCACAGTTTTATTAACATTATTTATTGGTTTCTCCATGATTAAATAACTACATAAATATATATATATATATATATATATATTAATTTATATGTATATTTGTATATACATCTATGTTTGTGTATAAATTTTCAAAATTATAAAATATTTTTAAAATCTATAGTAAAAAATTGCAATGATCAAAATGTTTTACTAAAATTATGTTCTTGGAAATTATATATATGATGAAGAATGGATTTTTAACCCAAAACTACTACGGACTTTGCCTGTAGTATGGGTAATTCTTATTAATCCTCCAATGTTCCAATTTTTCACATAGTTTTATCTATTATGATAGGTATATTTCTAAATAATCACTAAAATATATTTATAAGAAATTATTTTCATTTATTTCATTAGTTATAAATGATATTTTTAATTTCATGGTTGTATTCATCAACTATTCATTTTAAAAAAAATCCCAAAGTGATTTGAAGAATAAAATTATGAAATATTTATTTTACATTTGGAAAACATTCATTATGGATTATTATGGGAAAATAAAATGTTATGTTCAATGAAATTATTTGATGTAATTTTTTTAGTTTCTGAAGTATCTGTTATCAAGGAACCTTTTCATGTATTATAAAAAAATGGTTATATAGATTTTAAAACCCCTTATTGAAAAATTTTCTAACCCCATTATTGAAAAAAAAATCATAAATACTATATATGAGTATGGTTTAATCTATAGATACATCTTAAATATACATATTTCTTCAAAGATGTGTGGGAGTTGTTTTGAATGTATTAAACTTCCAAAGGATATTGTTATTTTAGTGAGGTAGTTTTCTTTGTATTTCTCAAAATCCTCAAAAACTCTATACATATACAATCATTAGAATGTATATTTTATTAACATGATTTTAAATATGTTATTAAAAAAATATTTACTGCTTATAGCACCATATCTGGGAGCACATGTCTAAGGTACCATAATTATTTAGTGATTTATATAGATGTGTGTGGATTAATTGGTTATCATATGTGGGGTGGTATGGACATGTTATTTGGAATTTGTTCAGTAGTGGGGCTACATTGCTTATCATGGGGTGTTTCTGGGATGATTTCATAGTTCTTTGTTCATGTTGGTGATTTTTTTTAATTTTAATATACTGCAGGGCCATATTTACCTTAACAAAAATGGATAAAGGAATGTTTAGTTTTTCATGGGATGATGACAAGGATGGGTTTTTTTATGTTTTTTCATGATTTCCCAATTGTTATAGAATGTGGAACCTCATAATGATGTAATGAAATGGATTGTGGATTGAAGTAATGTAGGTATCTGTTGGATGTGTTTTCTCATTATATATGGAATTTAGTGGATTATTGACTATAAATATGCCTGAAAAAGGAATATATATTAATGGAATAATGTTATGATTAAATTTTATTATTTGGGTGATTGTGTTGGAGTTTTTGAATAATAAGTGGTGATATGTTTGGTTTCAAATTTCAATGTGGTGATGGATTATGGTGGTAGTAGTATATCAGTGTTCATCGATATTGGTATTGGTATTTGGTGTAATCCATTTTGGTTGGGATTGTATGTGTCATATATATATATATATATTTGATATATTTTCGTTATTATTTCTTTATGAATCCCCACCCATATTTCTAACCTTACCAGTTCCCAATAGAATTTTGGTACTAGGTTTCTTCCACTAATACCTATGTTGCTGAGGGAATAAATGGTGACTACTTAATCTTCCCCATTTTATCATCCATGTGTAACACAGGATATGATATCATCAGGTTATAACAATCATACGATCATAATATATGGTTTACTGGAAGACCTTTTGGGGTATTGGTGTAACGATGGGTACAAGATGTACTGTAAAACCCTTCATAATATGGATGAAGTGTTATATGGTGTACTAGTAGACACTATATGATATGGATGAGGAGGTATACGGTTTACCGCTGGACCCTATATGGTATTTATGGGATGTTATGTAGTGATGTTGAGGATAGAATATATGGTCGGGTTGTGCATTGTCGGATGTAGTAATAGGGTTAATGCCTATAATTTTCACAATACCTTACTCTATTAAATGGAACAAGTATAGATAATATATTTTTAATGTGGTAATGGGTGGGTGCTTGATATTATGTTTATGTACCCCATTCACTTTTCTTGTAATATTTTTTCTTATGATGAGTATGAGGTTCATCGTTTTTTAGGGTTGATGTACCCAATTATTCAATATACAATAGCCACATTTACGATTACAACATATTTAGTAGTGCATAGAAAAGTTTCAGGTGACTAATAGGAATAATTTTCATCCAAGTTCATCTTAGGAGGTGATCTATCATGGTTCCCTAAGAGATATATATGTTAATAAAGGATCATGGGTACCCAAACAATCAAGTCCTATGTCAGTATTTCATTTACATTAATAGGTTACTTATTATTTCAATGGGGTTAACAGTTCTTGTATTCTTATAAGGAGATATATTATAGTGTGATTTTATTATGGGGAATATGATTAATTGTGATTTCAGTAACATAATAAAAATTAATATCAATGAGGCAAAATTAGTTTGTTTTCATTCGAACATTATTTGAAATTTTCTCATATGAAGTATCATCAGTAGAGATAACTGAATTATATTACACTGATAGGACATATACAAGGTATAAAATATCCTCAATATATAACTCTCCCTCAATGACTTATGTATTAGAACAATCCTTTTTCTATTTTTTATTATATATATAGAAGAGTCATAAATCAAAAACATTATGTCATGGATGTGTCAATTCGAAAGAGACTAAATCTCTTTTGTGGTATAAATTAGTTATTTTATTCCATGGTTTTTCCCTTATTTAATTCAATAGAATCACTATCATTTTCTCACCTTCCATAGTTTATTCCTTGATACTTATGGTTAAGAGGATTCTACTTCCCCTAGCATTAAATATTTCGGTTACATATTAGATGAATCTACTTGATATGTGTTGGTGATATGATTTGATGGTGGGGTAGCATCATTTATATAGGGACTTCATTCTTCTTTAGATATATCAATGTGATATAATTTTGTGGATTTAATCGTTGTATTCTATACATATATAAATTTACTACCTTTGGATGATAGTTGTGTTCCATTATCAGGTAGGTTAGTAAGTTGTATTCATTGGAATGTAGTTTCATTATACGGCTAATATATTTTTAGATTCATTATTATCTTAGTTATAATATTTATACTTTCATTTAGTGGGGAGATAATAATTAGTGTTATCTTGAGTTTTATAGAATATTGTTGATTTTTATTATGAATATTTTTTATTCACCCCCTTAATGTCATATCCAGTTCGGGATATATTTGAAGGACAGTGCCTCTCAAATTTTTAGGTCCTATTATTAGATGGAACCTTCTATGAAATATGAAGATAAGAATTCAACTATATTGGAAAATACAGAAGGAATTAATCCATCCTAGTTTGACTCTATGAGAACTTCAGATTCTATTAACCAATATGTTGAGAATTGGTTTGTCTGTGGATTCACATATGGTTCATGCTAATGAAATTTGATATCCCAGATGCCTAAGTTGTTTTATGGGGATTCATGAAAACTATGTTCTAGGATATCAGGGTTCTGTTTATGGTTTTTTTTCATTGATAACATACTCATATACTCTATGTTATAGGAGGATCATTTTTCATGCCATTTAAAATTTTTATATGTCATTCAACATGGTAATAATTATAGGAAAACATTTGAGATTATGTGTTGGATGTAGGTTTTGTGTAACCTCAAACATGTGGTCTCATGGTAGTGATTAACAGTGGATCTAATAATGATTTTATTAGTCATTTATTATGAATCACCCTAGAAATATTATAGGGGACCATATTTTCATTGTGTTCAAGGGTTATAATTGGATTCTCATGCTGAAATTCCCTCAGGTCACATCCTCATTTCTAGCCTTGTCTAATAATTATTTTTCAGTCAAATGGGAATATAAATTTCATGACGATTTTCACTACCTAATGTAGAGGTAGATAAATTATCTGGTTCATCAGTTTCTAGAGGAGGGTTGATGTTTGAGGTGTTTTTTATGATTCTTGTCTCTGTATGGATTGTATCTTAATAGAGAATAGATTAGTGATATCATGTAGTTTTAGGTAGTACAAACCCACAAGCGTAACTATAAAACCCATGATCTTGTACAAGTATGGGTTATTTATTCTCAAAATATATATTGAAATTATGTTTCATCACATTAGGGTTTTTTAGATCAGAGGTGATTGAGGTATATTTTCTCTGAGCAGGATATATACCTATAACAGTGATAGTGGATAGAGTCCCCCATGGACTGTATCATTAAGATCCCTAACAACTATAAAAGGATAATGTAGCTACTGATGCACTGAATAAAAAAAATTAGGGTGTTTTTCCATGGTTATATAGATTCATGGATGGTTATGGATGAGCTATAAAGGATATATATTTATACAAATATTGATGATATTTGGGGTTTCCTATTACAGATGATAGTGTATCCCTATTTAATGCAGAAAGTGGACGAGTCTCTATTTGGAGACTCAGAGGTAGAGGTGATGTGGCATCGTACCATCCAATATGATTCCCCAGATGATTTGTTGAAGTATGGACAACATTGTATTACGTTTCAGGGGAGGTTTTTTGCTTTGATAGTAGTGTATAAAACGTTTCTTCATGAAATCTAAATAATCAAAATTGTTGTGTTTTTTGGTGTATCCAAGAGATGTCAAACTTTTAGTGATCATATTTGGTTTCACTAGATTTTGAGATTTATAGGATATTTCTTACCACGTTCTTTATTCTTCTAGAAATTCATGGCATACAACCAAGTCTCATGGGGTTTTTAAGATATTTAATGCCCCTAAATGGAAATGGGAGAACATATAAATGAATTTCATCCCTGATCAATCATGTCCCTATTGAGGATGTTATCATATTTTTTTGATTTAATATTAGTTGATACGTTTATCCCACATCCTTGAAAACTGGGATTCGGGTGTCGTGGAGGTTTTGGGGAGGAATTATGCAGATGAGGTAATGTTGTTTCAAATGGTACTAAAGATCACCATTAATGATTATGACCGTAATTGTACCTCATGGTTATATAGACTATTGTACCCAAATTTTGGATTCTATTTGATCCTCAGTATTTCATTAAATCCTCAGATAGATGAGAAAATTAAGCGTGTCATTTATATGTTGGAGGATATGTTATGTGATTATGTTATGGATGTTAGTGGAGAAAGGGTGAGGCATTTTCTATTGGATGGGTTTTCTTATAACAAAATCTTCAAATATTTTATTATAATGGACATGTCTAAAACATTATATGGGATTCCTTGTTTTAATCCATTATAATGGAATGTGGTTATGGATTCAATAGTCCTTTTACTGTTTTTTATAAAATCATGGAATACGATATTTATATTGATTAGAAGTGGATAAATGTGGTGATATACCATTAAAATTTACATGTGAAATTAAGGAGGATACCCTTATATTTTGATGGTGGGGACTATGTTTTTCTGGTTTTCCCCTTGTCATGGGTAGTGGAGGTTTTTTCATGAGAGTATGATCTCCCCCTTATTTATCCATCATTTTTTTATGTTTTTTCATTCTGAGAAATTGGGGTATTTCATTGTGCTCCATTTGTAGTCAGCCAATATGCATGACAACTTACATGATATATTTCATTATTGATGTAATCATGACGATTCTCATGTCATTTACTGCTGGAATTTTACAATTTAGATGATGAGTTTTTATAGAGTATCTATTTGAGATTCTAGATCATCACAAGAATGAACTACATGGGAATGTTATTCCATTTATTCAGTTTCTATGGATATATGGTGGAATAGATAAGTGTCTATGGGGATGAGAGCCACAAATATGCACTCAATGTCCTAATTTGTATTGAGATTATTTATTATGATGTTTGAGAATATAGTTCAGTTTATTTATTTAAATTTTTTATTCATTTTTCATGTTTAATTTGATCAATTCTTTCCTTGATGTCATATTTAGTTAATAGTTTCATCTCAATTGAGAGGTATCTATTGGGGAGTAATTATATTGTAGTGTATGTGGTTTTTCATTCTATGTTTGGTAATAATTCTCAATGTCAAGAATCATTTGATAGGTATCTAATGTAGTGAACCAAAACATCATATAATGTTACATTTCATCTTTTGGGTGTGGGATATTCCAAGAGGATAATTCATTAAAGAAAAGTAGAGTTTGACGAGAACATTTATCTGGGGGATGGTTCTATTGAATAGATGTGTGTGTTGTTCCATGAGAGGCCAAATAGAAGCCATGGTTGTGGTGTAGTGTCAGTCGTTTTGGAATATAGCCTTGGTAAGTGAGACATGGTGTGTCTTTTGTTTGTGTTACCATTGTGATGTAGATATTCAAGACACATCATGGATTCTAGAGAGGCCATCATCATTATTCTACGACTGTGAGTTTCCATGCATAATATCATGTAAGACATTAGTGTGGATGGTTTAGGATTTAGAATGTTGTATTGTGGATAGGACCATAGTTCCATGGTTTTTTTTAGTTTATAGGGTCTTTGTATATTCCATGATATAATTTTCAATGGTTGGTTAGACTAAGGACCATTATAGACTAGAATTTTACATTATTCTATATTCTTGTGGGAAAACCATGGAATTATGGTGATAATTATACACTTTCAACATATTCAATTTTATTTAAAACCTTGATATAAATTTGAATAACCCCCAAAATTCCATTATATTCTCTCTAATTACCTCTTACATTAGAAAATATAGCATAATTTTGAGAGACTATTCAACCAAATTGTTCACATTGATCCTCATCATTGAGTAACCAATTATTTGTCACATGAAGTGTACCATTCACTTTGGTTCTTGTGATTCCATTTTTTCATCACTTGTATAAGTATATCACTGTGGGATTTCATTGAATTTCATGAAGTGGAAATTATTGGTCCATGATGGATTATCAACTATTTAGTTTATTGATGTTTTCCCTTCTATGATATCAATTATAAGATCAATTCTTCCTCATATTTCTCCTACACAATTGATTGTAAAGCTCCCTCTAAGGTGGAGGATTATAGAACCCTAATTTATTTTTTATAAATTCTTTAATTATCAAGATCATATTATCTTTTTATGAATATTATAAAATGGTATAATAACGATATCTAATTCAAAATAATATAATTAATTTCAATGGGTTTGATTGGATGTAAAAACGCATTTCTATGATATTGTTCATGGGAAATATGTCTCATAAAAAATATTTAAAAAAATTGTTCATGAACCATGTTTTCTATTTTCATCATTTTTCAACAGGAAAATATTTTTATAAAAGTTTAATCACATGAATATCATAAAAACCCAATTATTTAAATGAAATAAAAAAACATCAGATTAGGTTTTAAATGTGTTAGAATATGTCTGGATTCTAAAATATATTTTAATATATTAGTGAATTAATTTTTGATATTGATATGAATTTCTGGTTATAATGGGATCTATTATGGGTGTAGAAATATGGATAGGTATGTATGTTTTGGTTTGAATACCTAGTGTGGATAGGCTTTTTTAGAACGCATATTTTAGTAAATTGGGATATGTTGTTCATCATGGGATGTGTTATGGGTTTGAATTTTTGTTTTTAGTTGATATTGGATTTGTTGGTAGTGTGTTTGTGCAATCGGGTTAGGGAGCCCAACAACAGGTCTTATGATTAATGTAGTAGTCATCATGAAATGATGACATCGATGGTTATTGAGGTTTAGTTCATAGTTTTATGACAGTAGTGGATTGTGATAAATAGTAACGATGAAATTAAATGGTCAATAACTGTGATTAATGTGGTTTTTCACAAGAACTAGTTTTTTATAAAATATAGAATTACATTGCATAATAATCAAAAATGTAATAGTTAATGGTATTTCATAAAACGACATAATGTAACAATTAATTGGGATTTTTATTGGTTTCAGTGGATGTTTTATATAAAATAATGTGCTTTTTATGAAGTCATTGTTTTAGTTGTGATAATGTATGGTGATTGTAGTATGTAGATATTGGTATACGATGCTAATTATATTTGGTTTGTACACATTATGTTGACATTATATGTTGTATATAAATTGGATGTATTTTTATATTTACCACACAACCATATTTTAATAGCCTTATCAATTCCCAATATGAATTGGGTGTCAGGTTTCTTCCCTTATCATCTATGTTTTTATGGTGATGTTGAAGTAAGGATATATAGTTGGAGTCAATAAATATAGGAAGTGGCATTGTGGTTTGTTACTTCATGCTCATGATACCATAATATATTGGATATGAAATTAATGGATGATAAATGGTATTTTGTAGAGGATAAGATATGGGGATGATGTTATAATTATATCATAAGGTATGGAGTATGATATGAGACCTGGTGTACTACAACATAGCTATAAAATGGATTTGGATCTCAAAACATTTAATATTTGACAATGAGTGTAAAAAATAGAGGGGGCGTGGTTATGAGGTTCCATTATAGATTTTTTCATTATATATTATTTTACTTTGATTGACTATGATATTTGGTGACTGAGAAATCTTGAGGATGATTTGTCATTAACCTAATAGTTTCCTATTAGTTTTATGGATTATTTACTAATGAATTGGTATTATCATTTGAAATTTTAAAATAATCCAAAAGTTTAAAATTTTCTGTTAAAATTATTTCTCTTAAAATCCCCCCTATTTAAAAACAATGTTAAACTGTAGTGAATCTATACAGAGTGTAAATGTTCAATCAGTTTCTCAAAGATTGATTAGGTCTCAGTTGACTTAATCTGAAGATTAAATTAACTTTTGAAACTAACTTACTGGTTTACAATAAGTATAAACACTTTCTAATTTTAATATCAAATGATATTTTAAATAGTTTTGTATTTCAATGTAATAGGAGCGGAATATGAAATAAATATATAGTATACTTATAGACTTAAATTCAATTGCACAACAAAGTTAACCAAGAGGTTCAGTCTCAAGTCGGGACTTAGTCCTCTCAACAATTTATATAAATTGATCCATAGCCTGGATCGGGGGTAAACAATAGTACACCACTATCCAGGTTCAAAGACCTCTACCACAGTTTTTTGTGGGAAAAACAAACAACAGTACACAAGCTGTTCAGGTCTTACTCATCCTCTACCACTATCCATAGTTGGAAACAAAGGGTTATGAGGTTTGAGTGAGGATTTAAGAATCCTCCAGTTTATCTTAGAAGATAGTGTGTGTGTGTGTAAAATAAACACTGTATACACACTGATCAAAATGTAAAGATATAATCACTAAAGGAAGTGAGAAAGTGTTTAGAAAAGCTCTAGTGATTGGCAGTGCGGCTCCAGACTCATTTGGTTGGTCAGAAAAACATATGAGTCCTTCTCTAGTTTCTGCTCAGAAAATAGAGTGTTGTTTTCTTCTTTGATTCTTAGTCCATCTTAGTAGCCTGAGTGCATGAAGTGTTTTTTGTAGTTCACTCAAGATGCAGCTTGTGTTCTCCTTGAAAATTAGTAGCTTCGTGTATTTCCACTGTTCTTGGAATATAGATTTTTAGTCTTTCTAAAATTCACCATGTTTCAATGATATTCAGCTCTTTTCTTTTTCACCAGTATGCCTTCTTAGTTCCTTGATGCTTTTTGTATGCACACTCAGTGTTCTCTACTTCTCTTCATTTCAGCTAGGTCATTATCTTCCCTTTTTGTAGCTTTTATCTCCGGTAAAAAGAAATGTTTAGTTTTTGAATGGGTACTAGGTACGGTTCCCTGACATGACAACATAATTCATTAAATATCATTTAATTCATTAAAGATATCAAATGTAACCGTTGGCTTAATAAATAAATAGTATTGAGAGTATAGAGTTTGACTAGTTGGCCAATTAGTAGCTTGTGTTGGTAAATGTGTATGGTAGACTTTGTGTAGCAGGTCCTTCCATCGTTAGCTCTTTTATCTTGCATCAGTTGCTCAATATACCAGTGACCTCATTCCATCAGTTGCTCTAGTTTCATCTGAAGCTCGATGTATCAGTGACTGTACTTGTATCGGTAGACATACATTATCGGTAACTATCTGTGAACTGGCTCTATCGGTAGACTTCTGTCTATCGGTAGCTCTTGTCTGTTGGAAGCTCTTGTGTGTCAGTTCATATCAGTCGCGTATGTGTATCATTTGGTCGGTTGGTAGCTCATATCTGTAGCTCTTAGTGTTATGTATCAGTAGACTGAATCTGTTGGTAGACTTGCATAATGGTAGACTTATGTATATAGGTAGACTTGTTCTGTCGGTAGCTCGGTTTCTGTCAGTAGCTCTGTATATATCGGTAACCTTAGCTTATTGGTGACCCTATCTATCAGTAGACTAAGTCTATCGGTAGAATGAGTACGGGAAGCTCTATATCAATAGCTATACCCAGATTAGGGGCTTAACACTTTTCTATCTTATGCAAAGCTTATCCGAATGGGTTAGAGTAACTTCATAACTCATATAAACATAGATAAACATGGATTAACATATCTCAGGGATTATTTTAATATTATTATCATCATGATCACAGATTTAAAGAATTAATATATAGAAGATCATTAGATTGATATTATCAAAGTATATGAAAGCATAATTGTTATTATCAAAACAGGTGAGGTCAACAATCTCCCCCTTTTTGATAATCTCATCCTATGAGGTTATCATTTTAAAAATATTGAGAAGTTGTAAGAGAGGATATGTCATTAAATACAATTATCTCAGAGAAACAGTATGTTATAGAACATAAAGGATCAGAGGTGGAAGAAAATGTGATAGTATCAGAGATAAAATTAAATGTAATGATATCCAAAGTAATGTTTAGGGGCATCAGAGAGTTAGAGAAAATGGTATCAGAGGATTAAAAGTAACAGTATCAGAGGAGTAAAGCATGATAGCTTTTCCTTAGATAAAATTCCTCCCCCTTTCATTAATATCTCTCCCCCTGGGTGAATATGTGTTCCTCTTTAATACTTAGAGAGTATATATCCCCCATTGTAAAATCTTGGTAAAATATTTCTCCCCCTTTGTGATAATCAAAAAGTGGGAAACCAAAGAAAAGAGGAATAAAAATTAAAATGAGAAAAGAGATGAAAAACCAGTTTCATTTCATGTTCCAGATAAGGTAAAAAGAAATAAAAAAAATACAATGGATTCCTATCAAACAGTATAGCTACTAGTTCAATCCACATCCTCAATGTGATATTTTCAATTAGGAGAAGAAGAGGATTCAGGGGAAGTGGAAGCAGGTGAGGGCATAGGAATTCTAGAATTGATCAAAGGAGGCTGAGCCAGAGAAACTGTTCCTGGTCTGTACTGAGGAGTCCTTTTTGTAATCATATGTGTGAGGCTTCGAATTACTTGGGCATGAGTCATCTGAACTGGAGAAGCAGTAGAGGCAGAGGCAGGCAAAGTCGCAGGGACAATTACTAGCCTAGCATCAACATGCAGAAAAGGAAACAACAGATTTCTGAAATCCATAATTGTTCCTCCTCCTCTCTCCATAGCAGATATTAAGTCATCATTGTTCTCCCAAAACATGTCCAATTCTGGAGTCAATTCCAATAGATTTCTAACTTGTTCTCTGAAAGCTTTATTGACAAGAGGCAGCTTCATATTTTCCAACAGAAGCTTGAAGTGATTGTTGAGTTGATATTTGGTGAAAATCTTAGAGAAATATGAGTCCAACTTATCTTTCACTTATTTCTGAGAGGAATATTCTTCTCTCATATAGTCTTGGACTATCTTCATTATTTCTCTAGCTGAATATCTGGTAGAGATCACAACTCTGCTCGGCTCGGATGAGTCCACAGAGCCACTGGTTGAAGATGAACCTAGATCCTCCTTCATCATAGCTCGTAATTGATTGAAATCCAATGAAGGTTTAGATGCAAGAGAACCAATAGAGAAAGATATAGTCTCTTTTAAGCTTTTTGAAAACCCATTGAAATGATTTTGAACATGGGTATCCTGGGTTTTAATATGATCTTTCATAGAAGTTTTGATACCTTCAAACACTGAAACCATCTGGCTTACCACACTCTTAACATAGTCTATGTCCTTGTCTGCTTGGGATTTTGAGCTCATGTAAGATTCCAAATAGATAACCAATTTCTTTAAAGCATCAAGATCTTCTTCAAGTCTAGAAAATTGAGCCTGGCAGTCTTTACCTTCTTCCACTATTTCTGCCATGAAGTTTGACAAATTACAACCTAGAGAGGGTTAAAATGATCTTTCCAACATCCTCATCTCTTCAGCAATACAAAGCTTCATCTCAGTAACTGAGGCATTAAAAAATTCTTTCAGCTCATCCTTCATGGATTCCAGATCAGCCCTTGTGATCATGTCAGCAGGTGCAACTGCAGTGGGTACTCTTTCAAATGCTAAACTGACCACTGAGTCAGTCCTGATCGATTGAACTGAAGAGACCAGAGAAACATCCATCTTCTTTAACTCTTCCACAAAACTATCCTTAAGATTTTTCGTTAAAGTATCCAGGTCATGCATTCAGACTACATCTTCAGGAAACAATTCAGATTCAATATTATAAACAATATTTGTTCTATTGTGAGATGCCTCGTTATCTGAATCTGGATAGTCTAAACCAGAGACTACAAAACCTTGGTCTTCTGCCCAATCTTCAATTCCTGCACACACTTTAACACTTTCAACATTGGTTTTCTGCTCCCCCTCAACGGGTGCATCCTCAATTAGGATAACTGCATTCTCATAAACATTCTCAGCAGCATTCTCGACAGGTCATTCATCCTAAAGACAATATTCCACTATCAATTCTTCCTCTGCAACAACAGGAGGGTCTTCTGGATTAGGTAAGGGTATGTCAACCTCATTTCCATCCATAGTAGGCACTAAGCATTTTCCAATCACTGGAATCAGTCAAATCAGCTGACAGAGATGCTTCACTTTCATGAAAATCTTCTTCATTCTCTTATGCAGCCACTTCAATAGCCTCTAAAGAAGATTATTCCTTATCTAATTTATGTTGATCTAGATCATTAGGAGCTGGACAAAGAGGCAAGTCAGGATCTCCTCCTTCATCAGAAGAAGACTCTTACTCTTCGGAATCATCACTGTATTCTAGCTCTTCTTCATCAGTTCCCAGACCTGGATCTCTCACATACATAGTTCTTTAAGGATGATACACAAGATTGAATTTGTCATATACCTTCTGGTCATCATTGACCCATCCTCCTCTCCAAGGGTTCCAATTGATCCTCATTTATTTGCACACAATAGAGGTGATACAAATGTTATTCTTCACTACTAATATCTCATCTTGAGACATAGCTACCCCTTTTACTTTAATCATCACAGAGATCAACTTAGCAAAGAATAAGCCATTTGTCGTTGATTTCAGCCACATCATATCTTCCATTTGGATCATCAGCAATCTGCAAAAATTAACCTTTACACAATGTATTAATAGGTACATGTGATAGATATCCTGATATATCAAATTGGAAAATTCTCCTCTCCTCGGTATCAAGACATGTTGAACGAATTTGAACAACAATCTGTTCTCTCCATCCATTTCTACAGCAACTACTTGTCTTTGACTTCCATCACCAGTCAGCTCTTCCAAAGCAGTCTCATAGTCGAAAATGTCACTGGTAGGTGGCATGGCTTTCGAGACATGTCCAGATACTCTTTAATGTGGATCTTTCAAGCACTCAACCCATTAAAAAGATGAAAACGACATAAAATTTCCATTTTTAAATAGGTTACTCGATTTTAATTCTCCAATTTCTCAAAGGTTACAAAATCATAAAATTGTTTCACTAATTTTTGAAAATAGGGACCATTGTTGTTCGAAAAACACTCTACCCATTTTTGATCTTCAAGTAATTCGAGCACTAAGGATTTTCTAGGAAGCATCCATTCTACACAAAACTCCTTTTCAATCACAATAACCCGGTTTTGCAGATGATGATTCACTGGTCGTCTCCGCGACCTAGTTCTAGAAACACTACCACTACCTCTTTTTTCTTGCTCGGTCTTTTGCTTCTTTGTTTTCGTCTCAACAGAGTCATCTCTGATGGTAGGAAGTTTGGTTTTTTCCATCGCTGGTTCGAAGGATTTAGGATTCACTAAGGATTTGGGAGCTAAATTTGAGGGTAAAGGTTTGAGGCTCGGTGGATTGAGAAGTTGCTCTGACTTTAGTTTTATCATTTAGGAATTATAAAATAAATAAATAAAATGAAATAAAGTAAAAATGATTCAGATTCTATTGTCAGAAAAATGTTTTAAAACAGCGCACTCATCAGTAGGTTCTATAAGTGGGAATTCCTATCAGTGAGGGTTACATCGGTGAAGTTTCACATCAGTGAGAATTTCACAACGGTGAGAATTTTACATCGGTGCGAATTTCACATCGGTGAGAATTTCACATCAGTGAGAATTTTACATCGGTGAGAATTTTACATCGGTGAGATTAGCTACCAATCAAGGTTAAACATACCTAACTCATGTCTAATGTAACTTAACCTATCTAAACTCAAAGGTTTAGTTAAGATATCAGCTAATTGATGTTTAGTACTTATAAACTCAAAATTATATCACCCTTTTGGTAATGATCCCTCATGAAATAGTGCCTTACATAAATGTGTTTGGTCCTAGAGTGAGACACAGGGTTCTTCAAGATATTTATTGCACTAGTGTTGTCACAGTTGATTGAAACATGCTTAATGTCATATCCATAGTCCAAAAGAGTGTGTTTCATCTACAAAATTTGTGCACAGCAACTACCAGCAGCTATGTACTCTGCTTCGGCAGTGGATAATGCTACAGAATTCTTCTTTTTACTACACCAAGATACTATGGATTTTCCCAATTGGTGACATGTTCTTGATGTTCTTTTTCTATCCAACTTGAAACCAACAAAATCAGAATCTGAATAACTCATTAACTCAAAGGGTTGTCCTTTTGGGTAAAACAAACCTAAGATTTACAGTATGTTTAAGATACATAAAAATTTGTTTAACAGCAAGTAAATGAGATTATTTTAGATTATCTTGAAATCTTGCACACATACACACACTAAACATAATATCTGGTCGACTAGTAGTAAGGTAAAGTGAGATTCCAATCATACTTATGTAGTTGGTTTGATCCATTAGTTTCCAGTTTCATCTGTATCCAATTTACAAACAGTACTCATAGGAGTTTCACTTTCCTTAATACTACCCAAAACAAAACATTTTAAGAAATAATTTTTATATTTACTTTTATTAAAAATAATACCATCATTATTTTGGAAAACTTGAAATCCAAGAAAATATATAATTTCTCCCATTAAACTCATTTTAAACACATTTTTCATACATTTTAAAAAATCATTACATAAAGAGGGTTTGTAAGATCCAAAAATAATATCATCAACATAGATTTGTACTATTAGAACATCATTAGAAATTATTTTAATAAAAAGAGTTGGATTAGAAATCCCTTTAGTAAAACTTTCTGAAATAAGAAAACCACTAATTCTATGATACCAATCTCTTGGAGCTTTTTTTAGACCATATAAATCTTTAGAAATTTTAAAAACTTATTTGGAAAATGAGGATTAGTAAATCCAGGTGGTTGTTCAATAAAAAAATCTTCAATTATAAAACCATTTAGAAAAGCACTTTTCACATCCATTTGATATAACTTGAAATTCAGATGAGCAGCATAGGCAAGAAAGATCTTAATGGCTTCTAATCTAGCTATAGGTGCAAAGGTTACCTCATAGACTATACCTTCCTCTTGACTATATCCTTGTGCAACTAGCCTATCTTTGTTTCAAACTATGCTTCCAGAATCATCAAAATTGTTTCTAAAAACCCATTTAGTGCCTATTGTTAAAGTGTTCTTAGGTCTGTCAACTAATTCAAAGACTTTGTTTCTTTCAAATTTATTTAACTCTTCTTGCATAGCCATTACCCAAAATTCATCATTGATAGCATCATTGACATTTTTAGGTTCTAGCTGTGATAGAAAGGCTTGATGTTCAACCTGATTTCTTAGAGTAGCTCTAGACTGTGTCCCACTATCAAGATTACCTACAACAACATACAAAGAACGATTCTTTAGAATCCGTGTTGATCTAGTAAAGGTAGGACTAGAAATTTCTGGTTCATCTCCAAGTTCGGGTTCTATACCATCAGATTC
This sequence comes from Viscum album, assembly GCA_963277665.1. NCBI lineage: Eukaryota > Viridiplantae > Streptophyta > Magnoliopsida > Santalales > Viscaceae > Viscum > Viscum album. Next base: position 1,770,702,361 of record OY728146.1, on the reverse strand, counting down.
TAGAATATGTCTAGAACTGGATGTTTTTACAACAGGTTATTTAGATTTATCATTAAGGTCCAGAACACTCAAATCTTTCTCAAGATTTTCAAGAGTGATTTTAGGCTCATGTGGATCAGTTTCATCAAACTTGATGTGAACATATTCTTCTCCACATTTTATTATCTTATTATTTACTCTATAGGCTTTTCTAGTTAAAGAATAACCAATAAAAATGCCTTCATCACATATAGAAGAAAACTTGTCCAGATTATCCTTTGTATTGAGAATAAAAACATAGCATCCAAAGACTCTAAAGTAACTAACTTTTGGTTTTCTATTATTCCACAACCCATATGGGGTCTTCTTAATAACTGGTCTAATTAATAATCTACTAATAATATAAAAATCTGTATTCACATCTTCAGCCCAAAAGTAAATATGCAGGTCATATTCATTAAGCATGGTTCTAGCTATTTCGTGAAGGGTTCTATTCCTTCTTTCTACCACACCGTTCTTCTGAGGTGTCCTAGGAGAGGAAAGATGTGACTATACCCATTATGTGAGAAATAAGATTCAAACTCTTTAATTTCAAGCTCACTTCCATGATCACTTCTCAGGGTTTTAATTTTAAGTCCACTATGATTTTCTACAGATTTGGAGTATTTAACAAAGTAAGAACTAGCTTCACTCTTGTGAGCTAAGAAGTTTACCCAAGTATATCTAGAAAAGTCATCAACTAGAACATAGACATAGTGCTTCCCATTTAAACTAGAAACTCTTGAAGGTCCAAACAAGTCCTTGTGAACCAACTCGAGGGGTTGATAAGTTGAAACTTCCTTCTTTGATTTAAAAGAAACTTTATGATTCTTTCCCTTTTGATAGGGATTACAAATATTGTCATTTGGGAATTCAAGTTTAGGTGGGTATCTAACTAAGTTCTTCCTAGTTAATTTTATAAGTGAATAAATGTTGCAGTTCCCTATTCTTTTATGACAAAGCCAAGATTCTCTATGAAAAGCATTTAAACAATTAACATTTTTCTTAGCTAAAGAATTTAAATCAACTACATAAACATTTTCATTTCATAAAGCAGAAAATACTAAAGAATTTTGAGAATTAAACACATTACAAGAATCATTATAGAATTTCACATTAAATCCATCATCACATTATTGAGAAATACTTAATCAGTTATACTTTAGTCCATCAACAAATAAAACATTAGAAATTATAACTAAATTAGAGTTACCAATCTGGCCTAGGTTGATTATTTTTCCTTTAGAATTATCACCAAATATGACATGGCCTCCATCAACCTTTAATAATCTTTAGAAACATGAATAATCACCAGAGATATGTCTTGAACATCCATTGTCCAAGTACCATAACATCTTGTGAGAACTCTTTAAGCATGTTTTCAACAAAACAGATTTAGATAGGAAATGATTTTGGTACCCAGATCTTCTTGGGTCCAGAATGGTTAGAAATCAAAGCTTTAGGTACCCATATATGTCTTATGGGTCTCATATAATTTATAGAATCAATATATTTTTAAAGATAAACTTTATTTGACATATAACCATATGAATAACTGGTTGAAGCATATGGATTTCTAAAACATGAACTAGCAGTATTCTGTCCATATTTAGGAATAAATATATTCATAATAAGCTGTCTTTGTCTAGGTTTGTAGCCTATTCCAATAGTGTATTTTGGTGCCACTTTCTTTCCTAGCAATTGAGTTAGTGTATCCTTTCCATTTGTAAATTTCTATAAGTCTTTTCTAAGATTATCATTTGACATTTTCCATTATGTATTTTCCTTTAACAGTTGAGCATTCTTATATTTTTCGATAGTAAGTTCGGTTTTAACAGTAGTAGTGAGAGCATGTCATTTCTTCAATGATTTGTATTTATCCTTAAGTTCATTGAATCTCTCTTCCAGCATATTACAGTATTCAAATCATTCCACACTAGTCATGTTTTCAGAATCAGAATCAGAGTCTGCATCATCTCTAGAATAATATGAATTTAAACCATGAGTTTCTAAAGTTAACTCAAATGTTTTGGTGATGAAACAGATGTAGGAATGATTCTTCTCAGAATCAGAAACTTCATATTCACTTGTGTTTTCCTTTGATGCACTCCAAGTTGCTTTCATATATTTCTTGTACTTCTTGTCCTTATAATCATATTTCTTTTTGACTTTTAATTTTGGACAAGCATCCTTGATGTGTCCTTTCCTTTTACACTCATAGCAGACTATTTCATCATTCTTGTCAGCATTCTTCCAATCCTTCTTCCACTGTCCCTTTTTATCATACATTCCTTTGTAGTTAGATTTCATGAAGAATTTCTTCATCCTATAAAACATCATAAATCCCTTGGCTATTTGAGCCATCTCAGCATCACCATCATAGACTGAATCTTCACTTGTTTAACTTTCAGTTTGTATATGAATTTTCTCCTTGTCTTTACTCTTAGAGGAAGTAGACTTGAAAGCTAAGGATTTTCTCTAAGGTTCACTATATTCCTCCTTATTCACCTTGTGTTCTTCCTCATACATCATTAATTTACCAATAATCTCTTTTACTGGCTATGCTCCAATGTCACATGACTCTCTGATTGAAACAAAAGTTCCCCTCTATCGTTCTGAAAGACATCTCAGTATCCTCATAATTTGTTCCTTAGCTGGAACAGCTTTTCTAAGTAAACTCATTGTATTAAATATCTCATTAAACCTGAGATACATATCAGAAATAGGTTCATCAGTTTTCATTTTAAATTTTTCATAATTAATAGTATAAGTATTCAATCGCATTTCTTCATCATTGGTTGTTACTTCATGAGAAAAACACAAAGTATCCCATATTTCATAAGCAGTTTTGCCAGCAGAAATTCTATTAAACTCTTCATCTCCTAAATCATAGTACATGGAATTTAGGGATTTATAGTTATTATTGTAAGCAGTCTTTGTAGGTTTATCCCAAGTTGTTATTTCAGTTACTGGAATTTTATATTGAGATTCTATAGCAGTCCAAATATCAAAACCCTTTCTTTCTAAATGAATTTTTATTTTCAGTTTCCACTGGGCATAGTTTGTGCCATTGATGAAAGGTTGTCGGTTATTAGAAGCACCCTATAGCCTATTATCCATAGGTAGATTTTAGAAAATAGTTTTATAGAGTTAAAATTTAGAACTAACAGAAATTTAAGATCTTTAAAGATGCAACTAAAATCACAGTTAAACCAAAAACAGATTGTTTTGAAATCATTGAAAAGAAACAATCCCTTTGTTACCAAATTTCGGTCGGAGTGGATACTCAAGATGGGGGGGTAAATTGAGTTCCTATAAAAATTTCTATTAAAATTATTTCTCTTAAAATCTCCCAATTTAAGAACAATATTATACTGTAGTGAAACAATACAGTGTGTAAATGTTCAATCAGTTTCTAAATGATTGATTAGGTCTCAGTTTTTTTAATCTGAAGATTAAATTAACTTCTGAAACTAAATTACAAGTTTAAAATAAGTATAAACACTTAATAATTTAACTATCAAAGTAGCTTTAAAATAGTTTTGCATTTCAAAGTAATAGCATCGTAATATGAAATAAATATATAGTATACTTGTAGACATAAATTAAAATGCACAACAAATATAACCAAGAGGTTCAGTCTCAAGACAAGACTTAGTCCTCTCAACAATTTATATAAATTTATCCACACCCTGTATCGGGGGTAAACAATAGTACACTACTATCCAGGTTCAAAGACCTCTACCACAGTTCTTCATGGTAAAAACATACAATAGAACATAGGTTTTTCAGGTCTTCCTCGACCTCTACCATTATCCAAAGTGGGAAACAAAGGGTTGTGAAGTTTGAGTGAGGATGTAAGAATCCTCCAGTTTAGCTTAGGAGATAGTATGTGTGTAAAATAAACAGGTTACACACACTTCTCAAAATGTAATGATAGAATCACTAAAGGAATTGAGAAAGAGTTAATAAAATCTCTAGTGATTGGTAGTGTAGCTCTGGACTCGTTTGGTTGGTCAAAAAAACTTCTGAGCACATATTTGGTTTCTGCTCAGAAAACCGAGTATCGTTTTCTTCTTTGATTCTTGGCCCAGCTTAGCAGCCTGAGTGCATGAAGTGTTTGTTATATTTAACTCAAGATGTGTCTTATGTTCTCCTTGAAAATGAGTAGCTTTATGTATGTCCAGTGTTCTTGGAGTATAGATTTTTCTTCTTTCACAAATGCTCCACATTTGAATGATATTAAACTATTTTATTTTTCACCAGTGTGCCTTCTTAGTTACTTTATGCTTGTTGGATGCACACTCAGTGTTCTCTACTTATCTACATTTCAGCTAGGTCGTTATCTTCCCTTTTTGTAGCTTTCAGCTCCGGAAAAAAGGAATGATTAGATTTTTCACTGGTACTAGGTATGGTTCCCTGACATGACAACAGAATTCATTAAATATTATTGAATGCATAAAAGACATCAAATGTAACTGTTAGATTAATAGATAAATAGTATTAAGAGTATAGAGTTCGACAGGTTAGTCAATTAGTAGCTTTTGTTGGTGAATGTGAACGGTAGACTTTCTGTAGCAGGTCCTTCCATCGGGTTCTCTTTTATCATGCATCAGTTGCTCTATATACCAGTGACTTCATTCCATTGGTTTCTCTAGTTCCATTGGTAGCTCGATGTACCAGTGACAATACTTGTAGTGGTAGACTTACTCTATCAGTAACTATATGTGAACAGGCTCTATCAGTAGACTTCTGTCTATCGATAGCTCTTTTCTGTCGGTAGATCTGGTGTGTCGGTTCATATCAGTCGCATCTGTGTATCATTAGGTCAGTCGGTAGCTCGTATCGGTAGCTATTAGTGTTCTGTATTGGTAGACTAAATCTATTGGTAGACATGCTTAACGGTGGACTTATGCATATCGGTAGACTTGTTCTCTCAGTGGCTCGGTTTCTGTCAGTAGCTCTGTACATATCGGTAACCTTATCTAATCAGTGACTCTATCTATCAGTAGACTAAGTCTATCGGTAGACTGAGTACCGGTAGCTCTATATCAGTAGCTATACCCAGATTAGTGGCTTACCACTTGCATGTCTTACGAAAAGCCTATCTGAATGGGTTAGAAGAACTTCAAAACTCATATAAACATAGATAGACATGGATTAACATATCTCTGGGATTATTTTAATATTATTATCATCTTGATCACGGATTGAAAGAATTATTATATCGAAAATCATTAGATTGAGATTATCAAAGTATATGAAAGCATAATTGGGATTATCAAAAAAGGTGAGGTAAACAATGATCATACTAAGTATTCAAATAATGCTCCCCCTATAAATAAATATAATATTATTCATGTTTCTAGGGTTAGTTTAGTGGCTGAGTTGAATTATTCTTGCTTCATGATTGGGATTGGTTATGGTGTTTTTATATTGGACCTTTCCTTGGAATATTAATCATTGGATTTTTATTTTTATGTCTTATTAATGAATGGTTTGATTATAGTGTATTTTTGAATATTTTTACTATAATTTATTTTGGTGGTTTTAATTTTGTATTCCTTGGATATATGAGAATAATTACATCCATATGTATGTTTATATCCTTAGTATTTGTCATAAACCATGGGCCTATTAGTTTCCTGATTATGGGGTGACCCTAATCTTTACCGCCATCCTAGAAGGGGTTCCCCATGTAGTCATATCATGACACTAGAACTATTGATTAAGAAGAAGAATAAGAAACTCTTTGGGGAATAGATCAATATATTCCCTTATAATGGACATGCCTTTAAGGATGAGTGTCCCTTTTTTCTCAATCAGTTTATCAAGATATTCTTCCCTTAAGGAAAACATTTACATGCATGATAAGGAATATCTAATGTATATTCTTCATACTCCTTGCACTTTTATTGAATAAGATAATGAATTGGGATTTGGAAATTGATTTCTCAATATCAGTGATTGATGTAGTCTCTACATAAAAAATCATTATATTCTAGTATAGTACATAACTCAACTAATTTGAGAATAAAATGTTTTTCTTGGATATTATTCCCACAAAAAATTTATTTGGGATGATTTTAAAAAAACACCACTTGGTGTTTTTAGGAATAACTCATTATCCATGTCTTGAGGTTCTTTTTGAATATATATACCAAACATTTGTGATGTAAAATAATACATAGACTAATAATAAAATTGAAAATTGAATAATATTTAATTAATAAAAAATATATCTTTAACCACATCACTTTCATGACATGCCACAAGATTAATTATAGAATAAGATCAAACATTATCTCTTAGACATGATGATTTTCATCATCATTTTCCACTATAACCCCTGCCTTAGTACACTTACATTCATTATGTATATACTCCATATATTGGAAAAATTGAAAAATAAAGGCTGGATATATTTCTACATTTTTATTCCATTATAATAAATGAATTCTTCCAATCACTTCAACATTCATTAGCATGAATCCCTTTATACACTAGAAGCATCTTCTTATTCCTTATAGGCAGTCTCCTAAAATATTATTTCCACATTTATGACATGTGGCATAATTTATTTTTTTCTTGCACGATATTTTCCTAGTAATCCTCATGAATTAAACTTTATTCTCTTCATTTTATCTCAGACACATGATAAAATTGAGAAGGAATCATATAAATCTCTATAATAAGAAAAATAAAAAAAAATTCATCATAACTAATATAGTATCTAATTTATAATTATTTTTGATGACCTCAAGTCTTTAATACACTGAATAATTAAACAACATTACCTTTTGGGTTTATAAAAAGGCCTGATTCAAACTATTTAATCCATTTAAATTTTTATTTATAGGACCTGATTGATATATCCTTCCACTTCATGACGCCAAGGAACTCCCACTAATTTCTTTAATAATAAGTGTGGTAATGAATTTTATTTAAATTTATTTTCCCGATTTCAAAATGATATTTTAATTCAATGTATTCAAGGGGTTTTATATTATTGATCAAAGTACACCACAAATCAACTTCTCCCTCTAAGAGATATACAAGAAATATAACACTCTTATTCTGGATTAATTTAAGTATAGATAATAACATCTTAATAAAATTAATATAATTTAGGTGATAAGGGATCGTAAGATCCACTAACTATGGGGGTGTTTTTCATATAAACTACTCAACCGAAACATTTTATCTCCTTCAATAAAAATTATTTTCAACAGTAGTCATGTTATAATTTATAACTTGATTTGGTTATGGAAGTACCACTATGAGGTTCTCAAATGTTTCTCCAATAATATTAAACATCTCAATTTGGAAATCATTGAATTTACCATAACAGTTTTTTCAAATATTATTTCTCATATTTCAATCAATTAACTAGTACAATTAATATTTGGGGATGAGAATAGTCAAATTAAAAATAATATAAATTGGGAAAAAATAAAAATTGAATTAATAACCCACAAATGGCATATATATCATATCTTGTGATTTATAAGATTCAAAATAGGTTATACATGGTCTATTTACTATTATGTTCTGAAACCTAATCCCTAAAAATATTACATTTTATGATATCATCAATAGAAAAATGATTCCCATAAATATATTATTATATGATTTTTTATGCATAAAACCATAAAACCTCACCCAATAATTTGGATGAATAGTTTCTTAAGATATTGGATTTATAAAAAATAAATATAAAAATAAACTAAAACTTCATATGTGCTTCTAAACACATTTTTTATGTCGAATACTACATTGGACACCCTATGGAAATACATAAATAATAGGATGAGAATAAAATACTAGTAAGGGATCATTAATTTTATTGAAGCATAAGATATGAGTCAAGAGTAATTCATGCTATAACAAAAGAAAAGGAATATATAAATAATTATATGAAAGAAGGGATTAAATAATATATTATCATAATATTACGAAATACTAGGAATGTTATAACAATATAAAACATCACATCACAATAATAATTCAATGCTCACTTCATTGATAATATAATATAATGTATTGGGATTATTGCTCGGGCACTATACATGGTAACTCAGGATTTGATATCAATTCCCACCACATTGGGGGATAAATAATTATAGTCCCAACTATCAAATTATTATATTAACAAGTATATGAGTTTGACATAAGGAAATATTTTATATGGGATATGAAAATCCCTTAAAACGAAATAGGTAACATAATATTTTCTCATTGAACAACCAAATGATATATCGAAATGATTCCCAAGAAAATTATTAATTGATTACCTATAGAAGTTAAAACTTTTAATATAGAATCAATGACCCCAAATATGCATTTTATTTCAAGAAATAGTCATTAGAATGGAGTGTATAGGTATGTATATAATTTAACCTCTTAAGCAATGTTTTATGAAATGAGTAAATATATATTTGATAATTTAATAAAAAATTTGGTTACATATAACTAGAAAGGTTATAAATTGGTTTTCCATAAAAAAATAGAAGATAAAAAATATTAATAGATTGGTATATAAAATGAAATTAAAAATTTATAATTGATCTTTAATTTTGATTTTTAATAGAATGAATTGAGATGGGAACTTATGAAACTTGAATATCCTCAAAAAATTAAGGAAAAATGAACTATGTTTATGTGTAATGAATATATATATATATAATATAGAATAAAAAAATTTAATATGACACAAAAAATATAGAGAGATAAATAAATCATAATCCAAAAGAATAAATATTTTTTCTGAGGTTCTCTTTTCACGGGTCCTGTATCGCTTGGTATGTTCATCTAACATCTAAAATAATAAAATTAAATATATTAAATAATTATTTAAGAATAATTTCCATTTATAGTTGATTTGTTATTACTTTATAAGTAAATAAAAAATTATTTTGTTATGATATAATGATCATGTGAATCATCATAATTATCATTATTTAATGGTTAAATGTTTGCAATGGGGTTTTGGTAGTTATATATGTTTATTTAAATTTTTTATGTAACTTTAGAAGTATAATGATATTGATTTCATGTATTTCTAAAGGATAAAAATGATTTAAAAATATAATATTATCCGAAAAATGCTAGTTCATTATGTTTAAATGTTAACATTAAATGGTTATCTCATTTAAGTTATTTTTTATACTGTGATGAGCTTTATGGTATTTATTTAGTCATTCTTTTTATTTATTGATAATAAAATATTGATAAAATATAATAGAAATATTATGATAATATCTTACTATTAAATAATTATTACAACCATTCTAAGAGGCGTTGATGAAATATATAATACATCATACATAGAGGTGGTGATCTGACCATAACATGACAAACAATTTCATTTTAGAATAAATGATAAGAATTCGGAAATTTGTTTTTACATTAATCTGGTAAAATTTAAGTATAATTACGATTCTTATTAAATTATATTATTATGGATGTAATATAATTTGAAGATGTATAATAAGTAAATAACATGATAGATATCAGTTGAGATAGTTACCCCATGGATGCCTTCCTTTGATACACTATATTGGATAAGGAAACTATCTTTTATGAATAATAAAAATGTTAAAATTTAGATTGGGTTTTCGAAAGTCATTTGGATGTGGATTTAGTAAGATAATGATCTTATAGGGGGATAGGTAATGTAGTGAAGGGTGGTATTTATATATGTATGAAAGGGGTGTTTTGAATAAATTACCCAATGGAATATTATTTTTCCTCAAGACTACCAAAAGTTAGGATTCATGACACTGAAAAAATTAATTGATATATTTGAGGTTGAGATAATTATTTATTAAATCTTCAAATATTAAAATAATCATTAATTTGACTAATAATGTAAAATATATTAATTTTTTAAGACACAATTCATCATAAATTATAATTTTGAAAACAAGTTTCCATGAAATCACCTAAGCTAGTTTCAATGTGAAAGCTCCAAATTAATATCTATATTTTTAAAATAATTTAGTAAATATGATGAATATAATTTTTAAATAAAATCATTATTTATTTGATAATAATACTTTTTTAGTTTTATTTATGATTTGATTACTCTATTACATTAATGTTATCTAAATTTAAATATTCTTGTTATTTAATTTTTCTATGTATACTAAACCTTTGTACTACATTCAAAAATATTTAGTATGTTCATTCCATAAATATAAAGGTCTATAATAATTATGTATTTGTTTTATGTATCTAGTTCTTGATTTTTATACTATACTACACTAAAAAAATAAAACATGTTTGTTAAAATGAATTAATATATATATATAATGTTCAGGGTTTTTTAATCCTTGACCCAAATTACCATGCACGAATACAACATTACACATGAAACACATAAAAATACTAATATATTTTAAAGACTACCAATATCTCCAGATGTTTTTAACCCCTCAATTAAAACTGATTCATTCAAATAAAAATATCTCTTTGTCCATTGTGTATTTCTGTGAGCCCCTAATATATAAAAATACCCATAATTGGAAAATGGGAAGTATTTATAGTGAAATATGACAATTTAAATAATTAATAAAAACTCCCTGGTATGTGTAGCTATACTAGAACTATGAAAAACAGAAATAAAATGGATCAATGAAAAATATTAATGATACTATAATAAATCAACCACTATTCTTAACCTAGTTGATCAACAATTTATAATGCGATTGAGAAAATATCTTAGATTACTCATTGGGCGATTTCCATTTATCAAAACATAGAGAAAAATCATACATTCTGCCTTTTTATGTATACATTTTCTCTTGCTCATGAAAGACTCATTATTTGTTTTGGATTTAAAATTTATCTGATGATATAAAAAATCAATCCACATCTCATAACGTCTATATTCATAGACAACCAGGATGAAAAATATATTATGATAATTATAATATATCTTATCTAATTTAGTGTGAGAAAACAGTTTTTGAATTATCCCAGAACAATAAGGAACATATAAATGAACAATGGGGGTAATGGAGAGGCCTTCATATCCATTTGGATATCCACAAAAAGATAATTCCAATGTTTTTGAAGAAAACCCCTTTGGAAAACACCAAAAGGTCACCCTTAAAAAGATGCATCAGGGTCCCCCTCTTATCACCCATCAGACCCCCACTAGTAGATTGGTTATCTAATTTTTACTAATAGGAAATAAAAGTTGTATATGACCACTTACCATCCCATTGAACATATAATAGGTTACCATTATGATCATAATTGGATATGTTGTTTCCCACCAAATTCAACAATTATACAAAAAATATGAAATAACATTCTATGTATTATTTACCTAAACATAATCCTTCAAAATTACTTTTTAAACCTCAAAAAACTATATAAAAGTATTCCCGCAATCCAAATTTAAAAAATCAAAATCAACCCTACTTCAGTTCCTCTAGATTCCAATCATTTTTTATTCTACCACAATTCAATAATTTCGGTCATTATGAATTCCAAACAACATGGCATCTCATCCTCAAGATGATTTAAGAGAAATAACTCAGGAATAATTATATCAAGTGAGATATAATACTCTTTAATCATTCATTAATTTAAAATGGATCCATCTATTTCATCACTATACCTGATCTTGTAATCTTCCTTTTCACTGAAATCCTCTAACACAAATTCATTACTCACATTGGTTATTACTAAAATGATTTATCGAGACTAAATCAATCTCATCACACTTAGTAAAAATCAAAAAGTGTCTCTAATTTATTTACTAAAAATATTTCCCAAAAATATATTTATCCCCACTTATAGAAATTATCACTATTTCCACCTCTTTAAATATTTATGTCCCATCCTATAATATATTGATAAAATGACATGATAATCGATTTACACCCTATATGATCAATATAAAACTACATTAAATTTTTTGGCACTATGATATGTAATTAAATATATCATTATCACACGTTACTATTGCATAATCTTTTAATTGAGTCATGATACTCAGTAAATCTTCAAATCTGTAATTCTATTTTCATAATCTCCTCATAAGTACTAAAATTGTTGCAACTAGGATGCCAGAAACCCAAATTTATTGTCTTAAAATATTATATTTTCATATATAAAATGATCAAATCCAAAAGGTCCACTAAAGTTAGTTGTTTTTCAGAACCAAATACATACATGATATTCATTTTATATTGGTAATACAAAATTAAACATAATATGTAACAACATTAAATGAACCACATTATTGAAAATGCATTCAATGGTTTCTTCCTCATATCCAGGGAAAGGAAAAAATCAAGGGGGAGATCGAAAGATAAGTAGGGGTTATGTATAGAGGAATCTATCATCAATATGGAATGGTAAATAACTGAACATGTATGATATTTTTTATAACCTGACTATCATAATTGATAAGGAATAATTAATATGGAAGGTTGAATAACTAAAAACACATTCCATTTAATCATTAAATTGAGCATGGAATGCATCCAGAGATAATATCACTATAAAAATATTCGGGATAATAATTAATGATATCTTAATGAGAGAAATTAATTTATTGGATTTTAGGTCTTGTCCACATGATAACTCTACTATTTTGACCATTCAAAAGATTGTTTAATCTTTGGGTAGAAACCAACATAATTTGGAATAATTTATTTTCCTCGTGGGACCTATAGATGCATCATGGGGATATATAATTTTGGGTTCATCTATATCATTATGTATAAAAACATTCCCCATATAATGAATAATATATTTTACTTATGAATCATTATTCCTTATCACTAAATATTTGTTTTGAGCAAATGATATGAATTTGTAAATTTCCACCCATATAATAAAATAACTTTCATAGAAAACAACATCTGTAAAAATGTTATATGGTTTATAAAATAATCAAATTTGTAATAACATTATATATATATTTAAGATAAATGTAATTTATAATTAAAAATTATCACAATAACATTATTGTTCCAAGATAAATTTAAAAATAACAAAATAAAGTGAGATGGTAAAATGACTTTTATCACTTGGTTATTTTTACATTAAATTCCCTTAGATGAAATTATTCTAAGTGAAACATAAAATATCATTCATTTTGAATGAATCGTGATATTACATTTCAAAATGGGTATATATATACACCCAATAAAATTTAATTGGTTCTTAATAAAAAATAAGTCTCAATGGAATGTAAATTTAGAAGAAATCCATTACCCCACTCTTCCTTTTGGTTGAATTTTCTCAATCCTCGTGAAAATTGGTTTTAAAAATTTTATTAATTTTACAAGAACCTTATTAATATATATAATATTATATATTATCCATTTATAAATCCTTACCACCAATCCATTAATAATATTTAATTATCATTATTGTTTTGGGTGTAAATTGTCTTGTTTTCTAATTCATGCTTTGCCCTAAATGTTTTTTATTAATAATATTATATAGTTCCATAATATACATAATAATATTCATGAAATTAGTATAATATTTTTACATATATTTTAATTTAAAGACCAGTTTTAATGCCATGACCCCAGAATCCTAGAGTTGGTGCATTATTTTAAAAAAATAGCATGATTCAAGGAATCGCGTCCCAAAGGACCGATCATTTTATAAGTCTTGGAAAATATATTTCATTCATCAAAATTACATTACAATTCAATACATAAACTATAACATAGATAATCCTTTGAGAAGACCATTATTCCCCTAGCTTAATGTCATATATCAATCATAAAACACTTCTAGGTATCCAGGGAAAATAAAACATAAGAAAAGGGTGAGCTCAGATTATTAGTAAGGATAAAAAATACAGTGGGAACTATCATAAATAGGAATAAGATATTATGGAAATATACAAAACTAAATCATAAGCATCTTAAATCATTATATTTAGCATAATATGGAAAGAATAAATCATATCATTCAATTTAAACATTCACATGAATATTTTACTAGTTAAATAATCACATGTAATATCAATAAATAATATCATAACAAAGAAATGCATAACTCAGGACATCTTAACCACAAAATCAAGGCCTCAGTCCAAGATAATACCAAAATATTATATAAAGTCCTTGTCCCAAGACACTAGTTTTTTTCATGAGACCCACTGATGCATCGAGGGTCTATAGCGGGCCATGTCCATCACTTACTAAGTCCAATTCATTCTACATATGAAAAGGGTGAAACATAATACAATCATTCGTATTAAAACTAGAATAAGAAATGTCAAAAAATTAACCATAATCCATGAATTGTATAATATGTAACAATGGATTTTGACCTAGATGAAAATAATATGTAGAATACTTTGATAAAAATATCAATTTTTTCTTGAAATCATTTAAAAGTCACACACTCTATAATGGAATTAAATTAATATATTTTTTTAATCAAAGTGTCTAATACAACATTGAAACTCTTGAATGGAATTAACTTTTTAAAACATCATGTCCATCTAAATAAATCCATAAAATCATTTTGAAAAAACGGACATTAAATAAAATGATTTAGAAACATAAATATTTAAAAAAATGATGATCTAGTTGAATAGTCCCTTCCATAAAACCATAAAATATTCCTTCTAAATAAATTTTTATGAAATATTGAACATTCCACAAACCATTTTTTTTATTTTCAAATAGCCACATTTAAAGAAACATTTCATTTAATAATCGCTTTGTGTGTTATATGTTTTCTAACTTGTTATTCCTGATCATATTACATAGATCAAAATTAGCATAATTCCAAACTGTATAATATAATTTATAAATCATATATATTAATAATAGAAATATATATATAGTAAATAGATATATGAAATGTAATACACCATTCATGGAGACGGTAGGTCATACGTACTCATGAACGTTGTTTTCATTTTCTTATCATATTGAATGGAAGTGAATGAAATATCTATACATATATAAATATATTTAAAATATTCTAATTATTTCATATATTTCATAATTAATAATAATATATATATTATAATCATTCTTGAATGGTGGACGTGGAAGATGAGACTCATCACGTTGTGGATAAGGTAATTCGTGCATATGTACGAGCGACAGTTTAATTTCCTAAATGGTTAAATGGTATATATTTGTATGGAATATGAATTGTACATAAATAATAAAATTTTATATTTATTATTTTATTCATTTTTATTTATCATTATAACCATAAAAATATAGTATAGATGAAAATAGTTTGCATTACAGTGCGGAGACGGTAAGTCGTACGTACGCGTGAATGGTGGTATTGTTTTTCATTGGCTGTGTAAAATACGGAATATGGTTGTCCCATAGTCATAGAAAAATATCTACCTATATTAGATGTTGGATTTAATATTTTACAATGGTAACAACATATTAATATGATGTAAATAAAGAAAAAAACATTGAGAGTATGGACAAAATGATTACCTCTTCTTTGGATGTCTAATTTTGATTTGCACAAAATGACTCATTTAGATGGTTTTCTACCCAAAGGGTGGCCTCTAGGAACAATTAAGGTAAATTTGGAGGATATTTGGGCAGTAATTTCCTGATCCAAAGTTCTTTGGAGGTGTGAAATAAAGAGATGGTGAAGGGCCCATTTCAAGGATAAGATTAGTTTGGGACTAAATCATCTCATCTAATGATTTTTAGACAAGTTTAGGTCATCAATCTGACCTTATCGTTTGGTATTTACCCTTCGTTAAATAGTTTAAATCTTACCATGCCTTCTTGTATTTTTATACTATATGGTTAATTTAGATACTATAAAATTCCATGAGAACATTAAATATATAATTAATGAAATTTTTACTATTATGTACGTACTATGGAGGAATCATAGATATTTAGTATTTTTAAATCATTTAATAAATTAGTTTTTGTTATAAAAACCTATTTATGTCAATTTTGACACTATTTAGTAATTTGTTTTAGTCATAACAACATTTTTACTTTTCAAAAAAAGAATTTAATTGTTCATATTATGTAAATGTAATCCTAAAAATACATGTATGGCATAAAATTGTTCAAATTAAAATATTCTTAATATTTATAATTCCATTTTTTTGAATCAATCATTAAAAAAGTAAGCACTGCATCATTATTGTGTTATAAATAAATATTTTTATTTAAAGTTAAAAAATTATAAAGAAAATTACATGATTTATGAAATATTTTTAGATTTATAATGACAATTTATAGTCATAAATGTCAGTTATGTAACCCTATATTAAAATTGTTATAATAATAAGAGTAATTTTTAATATATTTTTACATTTAAATAAAATTAAATGTTATAAATGTCTTCATCACGCACTAGTGGATTACAAAGGCCGAATATGTGTCCCAAGGGTTTTAAAATTGTTTTAGAAATGAGATTAATGATAATAAATGTCTTAAATGTAAAGGAAATTCTATAAATGTCTAATATTATGGGTTGTCACATGACCTGCAAGTTGTCCTTCTCATAAAACTATATTAATATAACATGCCATAAATAATCGTAAGAATGTTTTCCCTAAAAGTACTATCCAATGTCTAAATTAATCCATTCCAAAATTTAGGCTTATTAAAAATACTTCTATATAAACTCACAGGTAGAAAAATATAAGCAAGGTCATATAACATAATGAAAATATTTTCTTTTTTAGAAAATAAACATGTGAATACTATTATCATGTATTCTCTTAAAACATTGAAATACCCTGAAATACCATAAAACCCTATTTTAATATTCCCATGCTGGGTTATTCCTTGAAAAAAACATATAATATTGGATATACTACTTAAATCCAAAAATGTTGTAAACTCTAATAATTATAGAATAAACAAACTAGTAATCAGTTCCAAGGTATCAAATATATTTTATTCAAATAAATCATCTCTTTATTACAAAGTCATTATCTCAGTATTAGAAACATATTAAGGGTTATCTTTCCCTCAACCATATATTTTCTAAATATTTTAACTTCCTTATGTGTCACTTTAATTGGTACCATACAATCTCAAATCCTTAATCCAAACTATTATGATTAACATCATTCAAGAAGATGTAGTTTAGTACAATCCTTGTATATCTCAAGAATCATATAAACATAGAACCATTAATTAAATAATTCTTGATTACATGTACAAAATATCATTAATCACTCCACTTAACCTTTAAATCATTAACTATGCTTCAAGATCTAATTCCTTAATACCTTCTTCATCTCATATTTATTTTATAATCTTTTCTTCACTAGTACTGTAACCATTACATGTATAACTTTATAGATTCTAACCATTGATCAAGATACAAATCACAAATTGAGCAACACTAATCATAGTTATATAATTATGAATAATCTCTAATAGGATCTCAAAACGTTTCCATTTCCTTCTCAATTCATCATTCCATAGGATTAACCCATGTTGTGAATTTCCAAATATAAAAAACGATATATTATACATAGAATTATCCTCAAATTCATTCTTAGGGTTATGTTTTCTATTATATTTATTCTAAATATAATTTCCAAGGTTCTTTCTAAACATCCTCTAACATGAACTGTAACACCCCGACCCCAGAAACTCAAGGCCACTGCATTATTTTCATACATTGGCCTGATATAAAGAATCATGTCTTGAAGGACTAATCAGTTTAGCAGTCTTGGAAAATATATTATATTCATCAACCTTACATTACAATTCCAAACATAAACTAAAACATAGATAATCCATTGAGAACACCATTATTATTCTATCTTAACCCTTTAAATCAATCATAAAACACTTCTTGGTGTCCTAGGAAAATAAAACATAAGAACGGGGTGAGCCTAGATTCTCATTAAGGATAAAAAATATAGACGGAGTTATCATTAAATAGCATAGAATTTTATGTCATGGTAAAAAAAATAGAATCCATTAAAAACATTATATATAGAATAATGTGGAATGAATAAAACAAATGATTCCATTAAAACATTCATATGGATATTATTCTAGTAGAATAATCACATGTAAAATAAATAACTAGTCTCATAATGAGGGAATTCCAAATCTGGGACATCATAACTACTACGTTTAGTACTGGTACCAAGACTATACAAAAGTATTCTATCTAGGCCTAATTTTAAGACACACGTTTGTCTCATGATACCTAGCAATGCATCAAGGGGCTATAGTTGGCACAACTAGTCACATACTCAGTCAAATTCATTCCTCATCTAAAAATGGTGAAACATAACAAAATCATTCCTATTTAAAGTAGTATACACAATATCAATACTTTAACCATAAATCATGAATAGTAGAAAAATAGAACATCTATAGTGAATCCTATCATAACTCATTAAATACAATATGGAATATTTTATAATAATAACTCAAACTAAATCTAGAATAATATCTAACAAATGATGTTGACATAGATGAATGTAACTTGTAAAATTTTTTGAGAGAAATATCATTTTTCAAATTATTTAAAATTTTCATAATTTATAAAGGAATTCATTTAAAAAAAATATGAGTCAAAGTGTCCCATAACACTTTCAAACTATCTAAAGTAATTAACATTTTAAAATAATCAATCCCATATAAATAAATCCTTAAAATCATTTTGAAATCATGGTCATTAATTAAAAACATTTAGAAAAATAAATCATCAAAAGTATTAAAATGATGATCTAGTTACATTTCCCCTTCCACAAAACATAAAATATTACTTTTGAAAAAATTATGAATCCTGCAACATGGATGATAAATATTTCCTAGTAAATACTTACACATAAACAATCTGATATAATAATGAGATTGAAGAATTCACCCTTACCTTAGGTGTAATACTCTATGTACATGTCTGAAACACTTTTATAATGTTTTTAAACATATAATAATATTATATTAGACTCATAATAACATTTATTATATCATATATGATTCATTTATTACTTAATGTTAATGAAACATTTCATGTAATAATCACTATGTTTATCGTACGTGTTTTGACAAGATATTCATAACTATATTATATAGATTATGATTTAATTAAATAAAAATATATAATATGATCTATATATCATATATATTTATAATATAAATATATATAATAGATATATATATATGAAATTGAATACACTATTCATGGAGATGGTAGACCATACATATGCATGAACTTTGTTTATGTTTTCTTATCGTATTGAATGGATGTAAGTGAATGACATATATATACATATATATATAATTATATATATATTATTCAAGTATAATTATTATGTCATATATTTTATAATTATGGATAATATATATTTTTTATAATCATACATGAATGGTGGATAGGAAAGATGAGTCTCATCGCGTTGTGGAGCTGGTAAGTCGTACGTACGCCCGAGCGACAATGTCATTTCATTAATGGTTTAATAGTATAGATTTGTATAGAATATGAATTTTACATAAATAATACAATTTTATATTTATTATCTAATTCATTTATATTCATCATTAAACCCATTTAAATAATTTATAGATTAAAACCAATTTACACCACAGTATCAAGAACATAAGTCGTATGTACGCACACATGGTGGTATTGTTTTTCATATGCATGGTAAAAGGAGGAATACGGTTGTCCTGTAATCATAAAAACATCTCAAAATTTATTATATTCTAGATTTATTCTTTTATTATGGTAACAACATAGGAAGAGGAAGTATAATAAGAAAAGAACTTTGAATGAGAGGATAAAATGATTACCTCCTCTTCAGTTGTCTCATTTTGATTTGCACAAAAGGACTCATGAAGTTGGTTTTAAACCCAATGGGTAACCTCTATGATGAATTATGGTATTTTTGGAGGTGATTTTGGAAGTGGTTGGCCAAGACAATGTACTTTGTAGGTGTGAATTAAAGAGAAGGCGAAGTGCCCTTTTATTAGAGAGGTGAGGGGCACTTTTTGAAATGATTGAAATATTAATTTATTATAAATTGATTTTCGGTTTCTAATAGGTAAATATTTATTTATTTGTAGGATAAGATGAGTATGGGTCTAAATCCTATCATTCATTTCTTTTTTGATAATTTTATGTCATTAAATAAACATTCTCATTTGGTAATAACCCTTAGTTAAACAGTTTAGCTCTTACCATGTCTTCTATTATTTTTATACTATATGGTAAATTTATATACTATAAAATTCCAAGATTACCTCGAGTGGATAATGAATGAAATTTTACCATTATCGACGTCATCTGGATGAATCTTATATTTTTATGATTTTTATATCATTTCATAAAATATTAATTGTTTTAAATATCATTTATGTAAATTTTGACACTATTTAGTAATTTTTTTTAAAGACATTAAAACTTGATTCCATCATAGAGAAGGAATTAAATCGTCAATAATATGTAAATTTTATCCATAATATTCTTTTATGGAATAAAAATGTTCAAAATAAATTTATTTTAATATTTATACATTCATTTACTGGAATCTTTCATTAATAATGTAATCACTATATCATCATTGTTTCATAAATAAATAAATTCATATAATTTTTAAAATTATAAATAAAATACAAGGATGTAGGAAATATTTTTAGACTTATAATTATTATTTATATTAATATAGATCATTTATATAACCCTATATTGAAATTGATTTGGTAATAAGAGTCATTTATATTATATTTTTACATTTTCTTAAAATTAAATTTTATAAATGACTTAATCACACTCAAGTGGCTTACACAAGCCAAATATGTGTCCCAAGGGTTTTCATGGTTGGTAATTACTCATAAAATAATGTTATAACATGTGTTTGGGTAATTTTATATTATTATTATACTATTTTTACCTTTCATTACCATATTTACGTTTAACTATGGTAAATAAAATTCAAAAGTTATTAATCACCAAAAAAATATTTTGATCCTATTAGAAAACATTTTTTATCTTTATTACAACCATGTATGTTTCATTTTAGAATTTCAATTAATAGAAGTTTTTAATCTACTTTCATTTATTATCTTATAATTTGGCTTCAAGGCGGGTAAAAAGATGTAAAAAATGTTCAAGAAATTTTTATATCTAATTATATTAAAAATATGATATAAATGAAATAAATTTTAATAATATATATATTATGTATATATTTTGACATTAATTTATTTTTAATTTTATATAATTTTTAAAATGAAAAATTCGGTCTTTAGCCACAATGCAGTGTTTTTATTATTCATAAAAAATTCAATGTTTTCATAAAAATATATATAATTCGCAAAAAGAAAATTTTGATATTAAAAATTAAAAAATGTACTCTATTATAAAAAATAAAACTCATAAAATTTAAAAATGTGGTTAACACTTTTCATAACAACTTTATTAATAGCTAGTTTAGTAGGTTATGGTGTTCTAAAACTCAGTATTGCGTACAACGTACACTACTGAATTATTTAAAAGGATGTGTACCATGTAATATTAGGGTGTTACACTAATAATGAATTATTATTTTGAGAAATTATGTGTGTTATGATCATGTATAGGAAATGTATTATGTATGAATTAGTAAAGTTTCTATTTTACAATAATAAATATGGAATATATGTAATTAAATTTTTATTTTTCTATAATTATAAAAATATAAAAAAATCAATATTATTTACATAAATATACATATATATATATCACTTATATGTGGTAGTGATGAAAAGAGAGTCACATCCCTTTCTGAAGGAGACGGTCCACATGTAAATGAAAGATTTCATAATCTTTAACAGAGTGAAAATAAAATGATATGTCATTGTATTAAAATGATAAACATTTCATTAATATAATATTTATTTCATTTATATTACAAAAAATTATAAAATTTACCCTTATCAACTTCCCTGAAAATAATTATTGAATGAAAAATCCCATAGCTTTGCGAGGCGGTAGTCTGTTATACACACGAGTGACATTATTGTATCCCCTATAGAATAGTAATTAATAAAGGTATTTATGATATAATGACTGGAGAAGTATCATAATGTTATAAATATCATATATATAATTTAACATCATCATCTTACCCAACCATGATAGGTGTTAATGGTAAAACGAATGACATCAGTTCATAAGGTGGTAGTCCATCATGAACATGATCGATGATTTCATAACACATTTAATGGATGTAGATGTAAGATCAAGAAATTTTGTGGAGTTATTGCAGGTGAAATTTTAGGAATTTCATGTTTTCTTTATATAAAATTGATTACAGTTATGACTTGGGATTCGTTTGGGTGGAGTTTTAAGAAATCTTTTAGAAAATGTGACTATTCATGGTTGGTGCATGGATAGAATAAACCATGCACCCACACCAGCTAACTGTGTGGCCCTAGATAGTGAGTTCCACACAGTTGGTGCAGAGTTTCATTAACGATGCACCAAGCCTAGTAAAAATTCATGCACTATTTTATTTCACCCGAAAATTTATTTTAAACCCCACGGAACCCCAGAAACACCCTAATTTTGAACATTGTTCTAGAAATATTGTTTTGGGGCAATTCCAGATCATTCAGAGGGGTTACAAATCCATATAACCTTTGTTATTCTTGATTGAAAGACAAAATCTAATATTTTTGCTCCTCCCAGTATGTGGATCTCATATCAATCCTTATCCTATCTATTCTTCCTTCATCTCTTAATATTTTGGGGGAGTTTATTCTCTATTACTTTATATCTAAACCAAATTGGTGAGATATAGATCTATATTTGTATATATAAATATAGATGGATAATATCTTGATATCAATTATATCGGTTTAGGTATTAGATTAGGAACTCATATATACGTCATTGTGTTGCTCATATTTTGGGGATTTTTTGAGCGAATGTATGTTAATGAATAAAGGTAGGTTGTTAAAAAACAAAATTCCATAGTCATGATTTGATTATGTCTATACATGTTGTATTGTTTTTTTAGTTGTTTAGAAATTATAATCCCTAATTTAAATAAGTATTGTTTTAAATTAATTAATTTAGAGTATTGTGAAATTGTGAGATTTAGGGATCATGGAATGAGATAATTAATTTCATAATTAATTACAGTATTTTGATATAACTAATTTTAATAATTAATTGTGGGATTTAAATATGATGGAATTTACCTGATTAAATTGGTTAATTAATTGTGGAATTAATTAAAGGTTGTGGGTGTTGAAAATATAGATAATTAATTGGGAAATTAATTATAGGAAACTGAGATCGTGGTTTGAGATATTTTAATGTGTAATTAATTGTTGTATCTTAATTCCATGAAATATATAATTAATTGGGGAATTAATTATAAGACTCAGGAATAGTCTGTTTGAATAATTAATTGATGTATTAATTTTGAGACATTGAGTTTCGAAATTTAGGTAATTAATCGATGCATTAATAATGATTAAGTGATTAATTAAGCGTTGAGTTAACTAAAGATATTGATGTTCTTAATCAATTAGTGAATTAATTAAGTGGTTTTTATATCAAGGATAATTTTTAATTTATAAATGAGGATGATTTGAATAATTTATTGATAAATTTGTGATATTGGGATAAGAGGTTAAATATAGATAAATCCTTCTTAGTGTGATGATGTACTATATATGATAATGTGGTTGATGTTTACTAACCTTTATAAATGAGAAACATGAGATATTTTTTAAATTTGTAACGCTAACATTCTCATTTGGACAACAATTATGAATGGTTACAGGTTCATTCAAATTTTGTGAATAAATGAATAGTAACATGGTCATTAATTTGTGAAATAAGAATGGTAACGTTGTTATTTATATGGTTTGATTAAATGAATGGTAAACCGGTCCTTCATTTGGGAAATAAGAATAGTAACATGGTCATTAAAATTTGTGATTAAATGAATGGTAACATAGTTGTTAATTTGTTTTATTTAAATGAATAGTAATATGTTTATTCATTTGTGAAATAAGAAAGGTGACATGGGCATTCAAATACATGATTAAAAATGGGGAAATATTAAATTATGGCATGGGCTGGAGTAGGTATTAAGGTACAAGTATTTATGTGAACCTACAGTTTTTATGCAACTAAATAAATAATATTTAATAATGTGATAAACTAATTTTTTGTTCATTATTTGTATTCTTATTTAAAATTCATACACTATTGTTTGTTAGATTATTTTTAGATATCATTGGTGGTGTCCTACTGAGTCATACTAACACCCTATTTGGGATGCCTGATCGGTTCCTAAATATACTTTATTATTACATGACATGTTAAGGACAAGCGTCTTCGATTAGATTGTTGATTGGGGATGGAGCATATGAAAGAACCAGCCATGGTTTGTGACATTCCTTGAATTTAATAGTGTATTTAATTTTAGTTTCATTTTAGACACTTTGTAACTTACTTTGGCATCAATTGTTTCCATTTTAGTTGAGTAATATATGATTTATTTTGGTTTTCTTGTGGAATTGAGGCTATTTATGATCATGCATGCTTCTGATATTTCATATTTACATCTTTTAGTGTTTTACTCTTAAAATAGATGGTATTTTCTCCCCATGAATTACTTACAAGACCCTCAATACTATTCGGTCGCCTCAAGATTATGGGGACACACGCATGTGGTTATGTGACTGACCAACTCGGGGCCCTGTTGTGTGGCACCGGGGATGGGACATTACAGTGGAGATGGTTTTTAGTAATGACCTTATTATAAAAATACATTAGTTTATTCAACATAATAAAACTATTATATGATCATTTTTAATAATATTTGATATATTTTTAGGATGAAATAAAATAATAATGATCCTTTATGAACATTACCACTTCTTCTGGTATGTTCATTAGGTTTTCACTAAAGATTTACTAGGTGATATTTCTACCGAAAATAATGATTCTAGGATTAAATTATGGTTTTATGTGACTTATTTGAAAGTTTCCTAGAAGAAATAAATGGTTTTAAATGAATGAAGAAGCTAAAATAGTGGTTGGCCTTTTATAATTAACGTGTTAAGCACACTTGTTTTTTTAAAACATTTAATCAAACTTACATTTTTATCATGATATAAACATACAAAAATGCATTTTAAAATTCTAGAAATTATAAATTATGATAGTTAAAACTATGGAGTCTATTTTTAAAAATTCAAATCACACAATTAGAATAATTTATTTTAAAAATAATCCCACAGATGTGATAAGAGAGGTGGTTTTTAATGAGAAAAGTCCAAAATGTGAAAAATATTATACCAACATTCAATATAAAAATTATTATAACAAAAGAAATTATACTAAATGAGGTGAAATTTGGAAAGTTTTACTTTTAATCATTTCCAAAATATAATTTAACTATATAAATTATTTGAACAACAAGGTCGTTTTCAATTAAAATTATATATTTTTCACTATTCATCGGAAAATTATGCATTTTAGAAAAATCCAAATTATTCAACCTATTAAAATTCAAATATTATGATTTCTAAAATTAAGGTTATTTTTTATAATTATTTTTCAAGATTTGGTAAAAATTATTTTTAAATCATATTATCATGGAATGACTATATGTTCTTTTAAAAAAATCGTAAAAGATTTCATTTTATTCTAAATGATGATTATTTTTATTTGTAATTAATAGATAAAAAAATCTGTAATCTTTATATTTTTCTTAATTTAATTACTCCTATTCATATCCTCTAATTTAATGTCTTAGTGGGTTTTATAATATTAAATAATAATATTTTAATATTATTTCATGTTTTGTTTAAACTCAGTGTTGAGTGTAACACAAGCTAAATAAAATGTTATGTGTGAAAAATTCTAAAATATTATTTTAATTTAATTAAATAGAAAATGAATTTTTGTAATTAAATCAATTTAAGATATTTAATTTATCTAAAAATTTATTTTTTGAAGTATTAGGAAGTTATATTCCATTATAGGCTTGGTGTTTCATGTCAGGCTAATTATTAGATTTGACATTCCTAATTTAAAATATCTTTGTTTTAGATAATACCAAATTAAATAAATAAAATAATTTCAATTTAATCATAAACACATTAATTAAGGTTCTATCATTTGATACTTCCTTCATAGAAACACACATCAAAAAAAGGTTTAATAAAAAATCCTCTTGAAAAATATAATGGGACATGTGAAAGTTATATGTAATAACACATAAAAGGTTTCCAAAATTGGTGAAAATAAGAGGGAAGTGAAAACATGGAAATATAATTGAAATGTAACACCCAAATACGGATGAGGAGTGATTGAAAAAATTGTTCAAAATAAAGTGAGTGATCTATCTAAGGATAACAACCACAAATCAATAAATTAAATAGTTTTGAAAAAGGAAATTGACATCATTAAATACGAAAATAACATGATAAAATTTTATATCAATATATTTTTAAAAATTTGAGTGAATTACTATTCCTTCTTGATAAAGAACAAATTAAAATTTACTAACTTTATATATATCTATTTCATGGGGAAATTTTGTTCTTTTCTTGTGCTTCAATCATTTTCAACTTTATATATTGATATAAGAAATTAATATCCATGAATTAATTTTTTTGCATAAAAAAATAAAATAAAATTTTACTTTATCATAAGTTCTCTAGTATATTATTAATTCATTCCATCTACCTCTAGTTATTATTATATAAAAAAAGTTCTAATAGGTTATTCAATTTGTATAAATATTCAAATAGTGAATAAATACATTAATCTATAAATCCTCATCCAATGAAAAAGATAAAACATTCCATGAAAGGTTAACCACTTGACCCTTTTTGAGGTTTTAGATCCTAAACATTAAAAATAAGGTAATTAAATAACCAAAATGATATTATGATTAATATAAGAGAAAAAATGAAATAACTCTTAATCATTACATACTATATAGGTGAATATCGGCATTGTGTACTCTCTTCATACATGGTAATAAGAAAAATTACAATAAAACCTTATTGAATACATACCTGAATCCTTATTCATTAAATATAGCACATATTATGGGATATATTCTTAAATACAAAAATATTTTTAACACCATCCATGATAATATTAACTGCTTTTTCAATAAATCATTAATCAATTCCAAGGTAGTTAGTACTATCTAATTTACTTTATCAATATCAAATACCTCTTTATCCATAAATCATTATCAC
This sequence comes from Viscum album, assembly GCA_963277665.1. Taxonomy (NCBI): domain Eukaryota; kingdom Viridiplantae; phylum Streptophyta; class Magnoliopsida; order Santalales; family Viscaceae; genus Viscum; species Viscum album. Next base: position 1,770,675,152 of record OY728146.1, on the reverse strand, counting down.
AAATTTTGGAACATATTAGAGGACTTCTTCCCCTAAATCATATTTTTCTAAGAAGTTCAACTTGACAGTAAATCTATTTTCTTGGTACCATTAAATAAATTCATTTAAATCCCTTAGGAATTATTACTACATTAAAACCTATAGATGTTTTGAAATTCATATACTAATAATATCATTAAGAAAAATAAACATACAAAATATGTCATGAATCCAAATACAAAAGCACATTATTCACTCCACTTTGGTAGTATCAATAGCATAATCTTATCTTTGATACCTTATCCTCTTCTATGGTATATTCCCAAGATTTTTGGGGTATCCATTTTTTATTTCCTTATATCATTATAGTGGAAGTATTGAACAATGAAAATTCCATTCTTTACTATGAAATCATGGTCATAGTGTAATTTTTCCTCTAAACTAGTATAAAACTCTCATTCACATCAATATTGTACCAAGGTGTCTTATTACACATTTATCACATGTAGGAAAATCCATATTTTACTTATTTCTTTTATCCATTTTTTATTTTCCCTCCTCGTCTTCTCTATCATCCCTTAGAATCTATATTCCTTGTTGAATTATTTCACTACCTTTATATAACATAAAACTTTTTCATCAGATGAAGAACAATTTGGAATGTCTAACACCCTTCAAAGACTTAACTTATTCCCATTAAATAAATTTCCAATCATGCACTCTATGTCATGTATTTAATCCTTATAATACCTAGATATCCTTTTTAAGGGGTATTTATTATTCATAATACTTTCTCATTAATTTTTTTAAGATAAGGAAATTTACCTTCATCTTAGTTTGTTTCACATTTGGTAAATATTTCATAATGAATGGAACCTTAGAATATTTTTGTTCAAATAGTTTTATATCTTCTTCCTCCCTTGTATTCTAGTTAAATAACCTATACTTATCAACATCATATTTGAGTCAATAAACTACACGTTTAACCCTTTCCTTTTCACTGCATCTCAAGGCAATAAAGGTATTCTCCTGAGTTTCAATTCATTTCTCAACTACCATATGACTAGTAGTCCCAATATAATAATGGGGTCTTTATACCATAATGTGATACAATATGATAGAATATCATTGTTGAATATATTTCTCCATCTGGGAATATTTTTTTTAAACCTAATTAAGAGTTCAAATATAACAACAATTTTTTATATCAAATACAATATGTATCAGCTTCCTTAAAAGAGAAATATTTACATTAGAAACGAGTATTGATACCCTTATTTCATATAGGAACCATTCATAAATAATGGAATATATTGGATTATCTCATAAAATTTTGAATTTTAAATCATAATTTTTAATTCAAAATATGTTGTAGCACATAAAATAAAATTATAGTTATGCATTATTAATCTAAAAATAACAATCATGATTTTTTTTTGTTGATATCATTGTTTTCAAATCCTTCATAATGGTGTGTAATGAAAATTTGAATTACCCTAAGAATATACCTTTGTAGTGTCAAACCATCTATGTAGTAAGGCCCATTTGCATGAACCAAGTAATGACCAAGTCATTCCCAATGAGCGCTTTCAAGAGTAATTACCACTAGTTACTATTGATCCAAAACTACTTGTACTTCTATTATCCATACATGGCTGTTTTTATAGAAAAAACTACATAATCGCATCTTTACAAAAATATTGAGATGATATTTGATACTTATCCTCAAATTATATTATTTTTTTATGTTTTATAATCTATTATTTCCTTAATCTAGTTCTCATAATGTCTTTTAAAACTCCCTCTGATACTAACTATTGGGACCCGAACCCAAAATAACACATATCTAGTGTCTTGATTTATTACATTGGCATAGATATATATGTAAAACACCAATGAACTAATAAGTTTAGTTCTTTAATTGAACTAGATACATACTAGATACACATTTTATATTAGGATTAAAATACATAATGTAATACATAACAACAATAAATGAACTACATCCTTGAAAAATAATTCAAATTTTTTTTTCGTATCCGTGTGAAAGGACTGAAAATAAGGGAGAACTAAAATTTGCTGTAAACTTTATGTTCAGTGAAAGATATCATAAATCAATAAATAATAATTATAATTTCTAGGTAAATAAATGAATAGACAATCCACTTATATAAATTTACTTTAGGAATAGATAAGTCATAATTGATATGGTATGGAAAATAACTAAAAACACTTGTCATTTAAATAATAAATTGAGAATGAAATGAATCCATTGATTATATCATTGTGAAGATACCATGGATAATAATAAATGAATTATTAATGAGGTAAATTATTAATTATTGTACATCATGTCTAAGGAACATGATATATATACCATTAACACCTTTTACAAGACGTTTTAAACTAATGGTAGAAACCTGTTTAATTTGGCCAACATGATTTTTCTCATTAGAACTATGGATGCATCAAGGGGATATGTAATTTTGAGACCCACTTATCACTACATCTCCAATATCATTACTTATATATTAAATAAACGAATCAATTCCTTAATCAATATTCTTTATCACAAAATATATTTATGGAGTAAAAATATAGATTCATCAACTTCTTCCTAGTTAATCAAATAACTTTTAAAGTAAAACCATATGATAAAATGCTATATTTTTTATGAAATAATAATAGAAATACTATAAGAATATGGATATTTAAGAGAAATTTAGTTTCTAAATGAAAAATGATCAAAATAAAGTGATTGTTTCTAGATAAAGTAAAAATCACAAAATAAAATGAGATTGTATTATAACTTTTACTTCTCTGTAATTTTCAGTTCATGTCCCCTAGAAAGAAATGAATAAAATTGAAAATTAAAATACCCTGAACTAATAAAGAATTGGGAATTTACATATCAATGGTGAATTATATATTCCACTAAAAATTTCATTGCTGTATAAAAAAAATAAGTCTCAATGGAATGTTAATTGAGATGAAATCTCATACTATATGCTTATTTTTGGTTGAATGTTATCAAAAATACTATATAAGTGTTATAAAAAATTTATTAATTTATTCTACAAAACAAATTTTAATTATAATATATTATATGATCCTTTTATGACACCTTATCACTCATTCATTAATAATATTTCATTATATTCATTGTTCTATATGTTAATTTCATTTTTTTATTTCATTATCTGTCATGAAAGTTCATATTCATGTGATTATTATATATTTTCATCATATCTGGAAAAAATTAAGAAAATAATTATAATATTTTTACATCTATTATAATTGTATGACCAATCATGATATATTGTTTTGTGAAATGAATTATGTTATGATCATGGAAACAGTAGGTTGTACGTACGAATGGATAAAGTTTCTTTCTTCCAATGATAATTATGGAAAACGTTTAAGTAATTTTTTAACATTAAATAAAATATTATAAAATCATAAATTCAATATTAATTCCATAATTGTACTTATATATATCATTTATTTGGTTTGGTGATCAAAAGTGTCACGTCGCTTTTTGAAGGATGTATTATACATGTACATGAACGATGATATCATCTTTATGTGAGTGACAATTAAATGTATATTATATTTTTAGAATGATAAATATTTATAAAATATAATAATTATATCATGTATATAATATATAATAATTAACTTTATCTTTATCACCTTGTATGTGATTATTTAGTGAATGATTAATTACATCACATTATTTGGACGTAGTCGTCCATGCAGACGAGTGATATTATCATATCCCCAATGGAATGGAAATTAATAACATTTGTATGTGATATAATGAATCTATAAGTATTAAAATATCATAAATATCATATATAAATATATATATATATATATATTCATATAAGTTATATCTATCCTCATACCCATCCATTGGAGGTGGAAATTATGAACTGAATGAAATTAGTTCATAAGGTGATAGTCTGTCATACACACAAAGGATGATTTTGGATCCCATTTCATGGAAGTGGATACTGTTTTTATATATTAATTTTTTATAAAAACAGATAAATATATGTAATATATTTAGTTTAATATATCATCTTGTTTTGATAATATTTTAAGTAGTTGTAGTAATAAATAAAATAAAACTTCTCATTGAAGAACGTTAACACTTCTTCGATTATCTTCCTTAGGATTGCACGAAATCCTATCTATACTATATTTAATCCAAAGGTAAGGCTTAAAGGATTATTGTAGGGAACTTTGGATGTTTTATATGTAGGTATTTACCTAACCTATTTTGTGTCAATGTTTCAATTATATATTGGAGGGGTTGTCTTTCATAAGTGAGGTGAGTGGCACAATTTTTATTTTTTAAAATATACAACGATACACATATTTTAATCCTACCCAAAGAATAAAATGGACCATTATAAAACACTAAAGATTGTATTTCTAAAGATGTAAATATAATGGATTTTTTCCATGTTTTTTGGTCATTTTTATCCCTTATATTCTCAGTTTAGTCCCGGAGTAAATCCATTTTTACCTTAACTACGGTAATTAATTTTTATTACTTTCACTATTAATTTTGTTCAAAAAATATGATGAGATATTTAGATATTATAAATTATTTTTATTCCAAATATGAGATAAATTTTTCCAAATTCATTTCACTAATTTTTCAAAATTTAATTTAAAATTTACTTTCCAGAGGGGATGAGAAATTATATTTTTAAATAGAAAATTCAAAAAGATTACGAAGTTTTTATATTAAAATTCAAGATGAAATTTTTTAAAATGAACTAAATTATATTTATTGATATAAAATTGAACTAATTTTACATTCAATAAAATTATTAATATAATTTATTATTAGAAATTGTTAAAAAGGCAGTTTTAAATTAGAATTTTGATTATTTCACTATTCCACATGAAATGAGTCCTTTCAGAAATATCCCAAAAAACACCTAAGGTAATTTATGTTTTTTATTTAAAAAATAATATTATTATTATTTCAAATAAATTTTCAAAGTGGGTTAGAAAACTAATTTTAAATCAAATACGCAATGTGTGACTAAACATTCTTTTAGAAAATAAATTTGTTTTTAGAAAACATTTCTTTTCCATCAAATGATTCTTATATTAATTTATAATCAAACGTTAACAAATTTACATGTGTAAAATATATATTTTTAATAATTTTGTTATTCATATTCATAACCTATAATTTATTATCTAGGTGTTAACTATCATATTGAATGATAATATTTTAATAATATTTCATGTTTCGTTGAAACTCAGCATTGCATGTACGATGAAATAAAATTAATTTTTCATATAAGTCATGATAAACTGTATGTTGTGTATAATAAAATATAAAATATTGGTTTTTTTAATTAAATATATTTAATTTATTTCAAATTTTGTATTTTCCAAGAAACTAGATCAAATTTAATAACTATAATCTTGTATCCCAAGTGACAATTGATCCATCCAATTATCAGGTTGACTACACATTTCTACCAAAATGATTAACATATTCCCCCTATAAATGGTTCATTCCAATAAACATACCAATAAGGTACTCCTCTATTTTTGATGTCTTATACTATCATATTTCTAACACTAACATGCCCAATTTTTTACATTATCTCATAACCTCCTCTCATAAGCCCAGATCAATATAATCAAAACAAATAATTACATTATTTTAAATCTTACATGATAAGGTGTAAAAGAATTCCACATCACCACAATTTGTAATTATAACCCATGGGGAATCATTATTAATCATTTCAACATTTGATTAAAAGTGTAAATATCACATACAACTCCCATAGAACAATTACTGAAAATACTTTTATCTAATCCTTTTCTATTACCTACTAACATAGAAATTCATGTAAAAAGTCAGTTTTAAAACCCATTGAAATTATTTCTCATTACGTTCTTAGATTCTCATTTTGACTTTGTACCACGTTGGAAAATTTTAGAAACTTTAACAAATGATCGAGTCATCACAGATGATATATTCAGCCACATCTCTATAAAATATTATAGTATTTAATTGTATATATATTCTACATTAAATTTGACCTATATACATACAACCATTTATAATCATATCATTCATATCTATTCATTTTCTAAACACATATTATCTTTCATCATTACCTCAATGTGATTTTACTATTCATGAACTTCAGTCCATAACTAAAATTTCCTTGATACTATTCTAGTAAAAAAGGAATTCAATCTATGTAATTCTGGTAAACTATGCATATTCCATTCATCAATTCTAAGACATAATTTATTTCAAAAATCATATAACCACACTAGAATTTTGGAAAAGCATCATTCAAATTATAATTTCCACATTTATTATTTACATAAATTTATATGATCAGGGCACGATAATATGTTTCATAAAATTTTTTAATAATACACTTTTTTTAAGCCATAGTCACTTTCTAATACTTATAATTTACATAACTATCCAAACTAGTGATTTAAGATGATATTTAAAATAACCATATCACCATATCACATAGTCAATTTCACATCCAACCATTATATATATATATATATATTGTATATCACTTAAGATAAATCTATCTTTCCCCCTTGAAAAAAGAGTACCAACCAAATCCTACACCCCACAACCATGACACATATCTCACTCTTGAACTCAATAAATATTTACAATAAAATTAAGAATACCCTCTCATACTACACAATTAACATTCTGAAATAATGATATCATGAATCCGAACTCATCAACACAATGCTAACATTCCTTGTCCTCAAGTTTAGGCATTCAACCAATCATACGTCTTAAATTTCTTAAACGTATCTCTTGGAGAACTATTTTTTTATTTTATTTCCCTTTATAACCAATATAATTTCATATCTTTTACTCTAGATACTCTAGTTTATCTCATCCCATAAAGAGGAAAATGATCATACCAATCAATATCAGGTAATGTAATGCATTCAATACACACAACATAGATTTAATCAGACCTCATGATATAAAATCATTCATCGTCAAAATAAAAAACACCCATAAAATACATCTCATATAATTAGTATTACCATAATATATTACTCAAAATAGAGCTAGATATTTTATTATTAACATTTTAATTAATCTGAGTGGATTTTTCAAAATCCATTTTCCAATATCTCATGATAGTTTGAAAGTTATGTGGAAATTCATGTCATGTATGATAAATTTATACACATCCTTATTCCATGTTTGGTTAAAAATAAAAAAAATTAACAATTAAATAGTTATAATATAATTAAAAAACACTATAATAAAATCCAAAAAATGATGTCCCACCACCCTGAAAGCTCATAAATCCACAATTAATAATTTGTAAAGGTTCACATATAGAACATGTATCAAGTTTCTACCAAAAATTTATATTTTTCATATCATAAAACAACCCAAGTACCTAATACAATTTATAACATTTAGTCTACATTACATAATCTGGTTTATAATTAAACTACTCATCATGTGTACCTTCCCATATATCATAAGAATATAATAAACAATAAGTTTCTAATCCATATATATTCTGAATATACCCTTGATATAATTACCATCAAATAATATTTAATAAGATTACATGAAGAAGAAGAAAATTATATCGTAGTACACATATAGAATTTAAAATGAAAAAAAACCATATAAAATAACATTTCACATGCTCAAAATATTACCTACCATAATTTCATAAATCGGTTATACATACATGAGATTTCCATTTTCAAGTTCACTATGTACATGGATAAATGAAAAAAAATGACAAGTATGAAACACCATAACTAAAAATTAACTTCTCCTCACATAATAACCATCTTGTAACCTTAAATCAATATACTAGTATAACCTATCTTCCTTCACTAGCCCCTACTAATACCTACTTGATAACTTATAGATTTTTTTTCTATGAAATTTCATGTATAAATTTTTCATAGAAAACTCAGTAAGACACCAATAACAAACACCTAAAATATAACAAAATTTATATAAGTTGGGTTTTTAAAAATATTTTATGAAATATCTATATTAAAACCCATATAACATCAATGTTCAGTCATAGTGTTATAAAGGTACCCCTTCAATGCTTGACTCAGCCTATCTTCAAACATTATGGTAAAAAGATCAGTTATTCATGTAGTTTGAACAATATTGGTACCATTGAAACCAAATTTATCCAAAAATATTGAGAGTAGAATAATACTATTTTATAGGAATAATATACATAATCCCTAGGTAATGGATAACATTATGGGGTACCACATATCACTACTAGTCCCCAATATTAGAAACTATCATTCAAGAGATCAGAATTGAATTTTTTGAGGGGTGTGATATATCCAAATATATATAAAATATTATTTTAATAATTTCAGGGGAATAAAATAGATAGATACCATGATAAAGACATCTAAATCATGGCATGGGGTAACATATAAATCCCCTCAATTACATATTTATCAACTTACACATTCTATAAATCAAAATCAGGATAACATAATAATAACATGGCATCAGAAAACCCAAGTCCTACCCCTTAAACATAACAAATGATTTTCATGTATCGTAGATCCTGAAATGTCATGTGTAATCCCTAGTTATGATCCATCACATCCCATGAATTATATATCCTAATACAATATGATCATATCTTGACAATAATAAGAATGTCTCACTATACCAATAATGAAGTCTCATATAATACCATAACCTATAGCCCATTGATCAAATATATCAAAATTTAACTATAATTTTGAATCTAAATGGAAAATAATCTATCCATATTACCCTCCTTAGGTTACCATTCTTATTCACATAAATCCAGACATAATCCCACACCATTTACTCAATCACATCGAAAAGTGGTTTTCATTCCTTTAGATTTTGTATCCCCATTATTAACACATAATTACCCTTAGGTGACTATCCATTTTTAGTTAAATCACTAGATTTATCCTCACATACTATTCCCCATAATAACATTTTACCTCATTAGGACACTCAAGATCCAATATCTTTCTTATTAAGAGTCCATCGCATCTAACTATGCCATCGATTATAGGCAAACAAAATCAAATAAAAACCATAATATTATCTCACCAAGATAGAAATATGTATTCAAATCCTATTATTATCTACATATTCTATCACCCATTTACAAACCCTATCAACCCTTATTTGTGTATCCCAACTATATACTTCCAGGGATTCATAAAAATTAAAAATTAAATTCACAATGAATGGAAAATTATTTGGGTATCAAAAACCTATTAAAAATGATTTATCCCCTTGAATCACACTAATTCATTCTCAAACAATACTATAAGAAATATCATCCATGTCCATGAGCCCTTACTAAATAATAATCATTATAATTTGATACATTCAAAATTTTAAAATGAAATCCAATATTGAAAAAAATACATAATATATCAATGTGTAGTATGATGATGTATAAACTATAACTAATCGAACGTGAATATTACAATTTGTAATCTTGATAAAATTATAATAAAAACACCATATAATTTTTAACCTAATAACTCAATAATTTTGAATAGTGTTAATGAAATCTATAGGATAATTAATCAAGACACTTTCCTTTTCCAAAATGATGATAAATGTGGTGTTCTTTTGTTTCATGATCCTCTTATAGCTCTTGAAAATGAATTATATAATTATTAAATATGAGTTTCAATGTTCTCAAATAAAGTATGAAATTAATCTAAATATAGAAACTGCTAAAATTAGAAACAAATATAGAAGATTATGGAATGGTTAAGAGGAAGAATAAGTAAAATAATACTTCCATCATAATGAAATATAAAATCTAGAATATACTAGATTAACAATTACTAAAGGATTAATAATTCAGGAAATAGATGTTCACTTTACTCCATTTTAACATGTCCAATCTTATAAACACAAGGAAGATTTAAAAAAATATTGAAAAAAATATCCCCCTTAAAAAAGTTGGCTAATTTTCTCCCTAGAACTCCCAGTTTATCCTAAATAATTATCCAACGGGATATTATGTTCAATGTAGGATACAACTAGATTCTTGATGGAATGTGAAGAGGAACAACACCCCTACCAACCCCACATGATTCTAAATGTGAAACTACCATGACTTTGGTGGGATATAATATAACCCAAAAAATATAAGGAAATTTCATGACACCCAAAAATACATTCTGAAACTTTTGTAACTACATTCTAACTTCGTTTGACTCCCATAAATGTCACCTTATTTATTATGTTTATATGGTTAAATTTTCCCTTGAGTTTAGGGTTAGTCATTGTAAAACTTTTATCTTATTGAATATTTTATTGTTCTTCATTATCAAAATAATGGTATAGAAATACATTAAGTAATAATTGTGTGATCAGTAATGGTTTTCATTAGGGAAATCACATATTTATCTTATTCTTGGTAAATCATCTGTCTTGTCGCCTTTTGTTATTTTGATCATTTCATGTCTTTTGGGGGGATTCTCCAAAACTCTCTCATCACATGAACCCATCTACCTTAGACCATAAAATGTATTAAAATCGCTTATCTAAGAACCTTTATAGTGATATTGGGTTGACTTTAAGGAGGGTTCTTACATGGATCAAAAGGTAAGGGATTATACATCCTTCTGTTCTTGTTTTCTTTTAATTATTTACAGATTATCAAACCCTATTTTCCATGTTGGAATATTTTTATGACTATGGTTGTTCTAATTCAATGGTGTTTCTTGAATGTGATATGTTTCCACCGGTTTTGGTAGGTTTTCCTATTCAATTTAATTATATTTAATATTTACAATAATGATGAATGTTCTAAATGTTATTTTAAACTAAATTATTGAGACATTAAATATCTAGGTTTCTATTTTCAATGGTTTTCCCAATTTTATAGGTTTTTCCTTTGATAAAATATGTATAACATTATTAATTAATGAAACATGGTTTTCAAGTGGTAATTTATGCATTCTATGTGTTTGATAAAAGTTCATTAATATATTTATTCAATAAAAAAATTATTTATTTTTTATACCTTGTTTTATTTCTAATTCTGGTTATTCCCTTTTCTATAGAGGTTTAATTTTTATAAAACGTTTACATATTTCTTTAAAAGGGTATGTGTTGATTTTTTTGATTATTTAGTGATTTCCATGAATTGATTAAGGTTGTACTTTAGTTTTGTGATATGTTCCCTTGGATTTAAAATTTTTCATATGTTGATATTAAAATAAATTTATAATGGTTTGGTTCTTGGTTTGAAGGTAAATGTTCATTTATAATCCTATGAGAATGAAAAATTATATTGATTGATGTTTACACCATAGATAAGCCATGTGTTATATATTTATTATGATTCTATGAATGTGTTAACTGTTAAATTAATTATGATAAATTATTATGTGTTTGGTAAGGAGTCATTATATAATGGTTTATATAGGTGGTACGATATACATTATTGTTATTTGAAATTTTCTTTTGGTCTTATAGTTTTCATTTTATTAGGATTGTATTGATATTATTCCAACTATACTTGTTATTCCATGTCGCATCCTAGGCTACTATGTTGGGATAAATTGGATATTGGATTTGATAGTTAGGAGTATCATAATAGATATGAAACCCTATATGAATATACTAATCTGGATTGGGGATGTGCCACTGATGAGTAAACCTGATAAATACTTGATTGATGAGTTGTATGACCATTAACCGACTTAAAATTGGCTCCATGTATACATGTAGAGTATTGTTCCTTTTTAACCTATGGTGTTACATCATGATATATGTTATATATTATGATCCTTTATTTTTTTATTGCAATGTGACTTTATGATAACTATATTTGGAAAAACATTGATGTATTAGTTATTTACGATTGAGAATTTTTATTTTATTGAATTCACAACAATGTTATTTTTATTTCCTTAATAATTTATAGGGATTGATATTAGATTATGATTTCCCATTATTCTATGCTCATGTTTTATTGGTGTGTTTAAGGTTTTTCAAGTAAAAAGGGAGTAGTTGACTTCAATGTTCTAGACCTTATTAAAATTTCTTTGAAATGATTTTTAAATAATAATATAGGTTATGTTTAAAAAGGAATGCTTTAAATGGAATGGAAATTTTTTAGTCTATTTTTAAAAATTTACTATATTATAAAGGTAAATGGTTGGTTAGAAAATTAAATTACCATTTTGAATAAACTTTGAGGATGTTTATATAAATTATTTTTTTCAAAATAAAATAACAAATATTTTATACATTTCCATATAAAGTAATGGAAATGAAAACCAATTTTTTTTATTTTCAAACTAGTGGGCTTGGAATATTTATAAAAAATTTAAATAATCTTATGTTGGTATCCCACTTTCTTATGGCCCATTTCATACACACAAACATTGGTTGGAATATAGTGACTCAGTTTTTTATTGTTTCTCAAGTCATGGCATTTAGGTTGCTAACCAAGAGGTCTCTCTTGGGATATAAATGTGGATTGTTTCATGGTAATGACTCTAGAGTCACATAGTGGTGGTATAGTCTCTCTCTATTTCAAAAAAACTATTTTGGGTTATGTGGTGTATCATTCTTTTGGCCTCTTACTTATGTTTCAGTTTTGTGTAATTTTTGTGAATTGTAAAATATTATTATAAAATTAAGTAATTTAAATATAAAAAATTTGAAAAAAAATTGGTATCAATTATTTTCATTATTACATGTTTGATTGTTTCCATTTCTCTATATACTTATTTACTTGGTCATGATTATCAAATTCCTAGTTACCTCGTGTTGGATTCAGAGATAGAACTTGTAATTGATTCTATTTTTAGGTGAAATCATTCTCATTTGTTCATAAATGATACCCAAGAACAACATTCAAACCCAATTAAATTAGGAATGCACCTCAGACCCTATTGATGATCTTCTAAAATGAGATGTGATGTCAGATCAGATTACTTCAATGCAAAATGGCATTAGAGATGTCTTTTTTATTTTGGGGGTTATTTATATTTCATATTTAGGACTATCAAAACATTGGTTTTGAGTGTGGTTGTGTTCTTGTAAAACTCATTTCTTACTAAGAATTTATTTTCCATTTGTGCTCTACAATTATTTTAGTATTTTATATTTATGGTTTCTTATTCTTTTAATTTATTTTTCTTAGTTCTATTACTATGATAATTTTTTTGGAGGTCTTAGGAGACATCTAGAATTTTTTACATTCAAAGGGAGACTAGAGGTAATAAATGGGTGCATGGATAAGGAGCACAATCTATCAAACTTTTCCCAAGATATGAAAATAAATTTTCAAATCATTCTAGGATGACTCGTGCAGTAGGTACATATCCTGACAAACCATGTAGCCAAACCATGCATAGTTGAGAATGTTTGTAATTTTACTTTTTTTCACTAATTTGGATCATTTAGCAAATATTATGAATGATGAGACTTTATTGTGAGTAAAAAAATGAGTCATTTGGGTTTTAAATATTTTTTTACTAAGTATTCAAATAAATTTTTTATGAAATATTGTTTTTGAGGTTTCAAAAACCGTTTTTCTATGTTTTGATCTACCTTTATAATAATTTTTTAACACTGGTTTAAAAAATATAATTTTTTTTGTGTTATCAAGATTTGAAAGGATTCAATTTAATGGGATTTATATACGTTATAATTATTCAATTTTTTATGGTGTAGTGTTAGTTTCAACGAATGAATTTATTTATGTAAGAGAAGTTGTTTTATTGTGTTTGGTTCGATGGGGAAATTGAATTTTTAAGAAGTGGGTACCATTTTTGTTGAAATATAAATGTAAAAAACATTGAAACAGAAACATAAATTATATATTTTTATGAACCATTATATCTGTTAAAAATGGAATGATGTCCTTAAAGATCATTATGAGATGGTTTTTAAAAATTTTCTTTGTAATATAGTTATTTATGATTTTTTTTGTTTTAACTTTTTACCCCTACATCATATTTTGGTTATGGTTGGTTGATTAATAGTTGTGTGTTGTTACTGTTTAAGTATGGGAACCTTGAAGAGGAGTAAATAATTCAACATGGGAATATCTCATATAATTTTTCTAATGATCTGTATGTTCATTCTAGTCTAAGACACATCTCAAACTCTTGATATAGTGGAAACAGAATGATCTTCGCAACTCATAGATCATGCATGAATGTACTTAAAGTGTAATCTACCTAGGTATTTTGGTGATCAAGGATACCACATGTTTATAAATCTTCTATGGTCAAAGATATCATCAATTCAATAGGTAATATAGATAACTATAGCGTAAATGTTCACCACTCCCTTACTTGATTGGTTGGTCCTGGATTAGTGGAATCACACTATTAACATACATCCATTTGAGGATTTTTTTGGGAATATTTTAAGGTTCCCTTGATTTTGTGGTTTAATCCAAAATAAGTGAAATTTTTTAATCATATGGGGTTCTTTGTTCTTAATAATGGCGATTAGTAGGTGAAATTATATTTTGAATGTTTCACATAACAATTCTCCCACTTCTTTGAGATGGATGTTAATTTATTAGGGATGGTTTTGTAATTTACAGAGGCCTTCATAAAATCATAGATTAGTATTTTTCCAATCTGTCATAACTACCTATATTGATTTTATGTTTGAATCCAATATGAATAAGAGATTTTTGAATGGGAACCCTTTTTTAATTGATGCTTTATACTCTAATGGTCTTGGTAGGTGTGATCTACCTAGAGAAAGCATAAATTTAGAATTTTTCTCCTAGTGAAGGATGTTAAAGAAGATTAATACCTCTGTTATGATAATAGTGAGTCCATATAATTGGTTAGGACTTCATGGTCATTATGAGTTGTTTTCTATAATAAATGGATGTCAGAAGAAGGAGAATCTGACCCAACAATGATATGAAATGTTTTTTGGGGTGTTTCATCCAATGGAGGGATGGAATAATTTTTTTAGTTATAGTGGTGTTTTATATTTTAATATAGCACTTTTTTACCTTAATTCATATATTTTGTAACCCCGTATATTTTTTTAACAGATGATGATATTATAAACTTGTGTTTTTGTCTCTTGATATATTCTTTAATTATTTATTTTCAAGATTGTTTTAATTTTTAAATGGTTTTAATTATGTGTTAATGTTTTTTTGATTTATAATGTAGGTATTCCCTATTTCTAGGATGGGGTCATGGGGATTATATTTTTTCTAGTTATACTTTGATAGAAATTATATAGATAATTTAATTTAGAATAACTATAACTAGGTGTTCCACAAGTTTTTCTTGAGTTTCCCATTGTATATTCTTATAAACCAAGTAATATTATTTATATTCCTTGTTGTGGAATACTTATGGTTGGGGTGTTCAACCCATTTGTCGGCTTTGTTTCTATGATTTGGTTTGTTGTTTCTTTCTAGGTGTTCCTTAAGAATATTCAATCTTATAGTGTTGTTATCTAGCTACTTATGGTAAGTAGTTTATGTCTATTTCATGGTTATCACAATTTTAGAATTATATATCGATTGTTTCACTAAATTTGATAAATTCAAAAATATGGGGATACCTTTGTTATATTTCATCATTTTTTCTCATTCCTAAGGGAGCTTTATTCAAAGATGTTATTTTTTGGGATGTTCTTTTAATTCTAGTGTTTGTGATCATGGTTGTTCCAAATATATTGGTTGTATTTTGTTCATTAGTATGAATTTTTACTCATGAAGCACAAGTGTGTTTTGATATATTTATATGTGGGAATTTTTGAATTCAAATTATTTTACAGGGTTTGAGATCCCAACATATTTTTTTTAGGAATCCAAATTTAGAATTTTATAGTGCATCAGTGGTGGTGAGTCCAAAATCATTTTTTAGTGGTTTTCCATAGGAGTATGTTGTAAATTTATTGTGATATTGGTTTAGAGATTTCTATATATGACTTTTTAGTTTGGTCATTTCCTTCGGGGATTTAATCATGCCTTTTCCTATAGCCATGGTTATTGATGACTTTCTAGAGGTGGAAATTTTAATAGTGGGGAGAATAATGACACCAATAATTTAAAATTTATTTCTTATGTCTATATGGTTTATTTAACCAATCTATTTTTCGTTCCCTTATGTGATATTTTGGAATTGATCAG
Source organism: Viscum album (assembly GCA_963277665.1). Classification (NCBI taxonomy): domain Eukaryota; kingdom Viridiplantae; phylum Streptophyta; class Magnoliopsida; order Santalales; family Viscaceae; genus Viscum; species Viscum album. Next base: position 1,770,658,980 of record OY728146.1, on the reverse strand, counting down.
GATATTTAGGGTCACATGGTTATCATCACTATTTAGGAAACATTGTAACATATTCTTGTTTTTATAGTGTTCATCGCATGGTCACTGAATGCTTTTATTAGTCATGCAAGTAAACTATGTGACATTTTTAGTTGTGAGTATTATTATTATTTAATTTTTTTTAATTGGGTATTCTCCAAAAGTCTACCCTTACTCAAACAGTTCTACCTAGGAACCTATCAAGGTTTATTCACCATTACCGAAACACCACCTTAGAGGGATTGGAGTGATTTCTTGGTGGGTAATTTTCTATATTGAAAGTTAAGGTCTTCACCTTCATTATCTTATTTTTTTAATCTAATTTAACCCCATTCAATAAACCAAGTGGCTATGTTGTTCAATTATTACATATGGTGTTGTCTAACATTTAGAGTATTTGGTTAAAATGGTTTTTGATAATTATATTGAGATCTTTTCTAATGGAATTAATCAAGAATTTTGTGGTTACACTAGTTATGGTAGGTGTTTTCATTCCACAACCATTTATTTAATAGTTTTTTATTGATTTATATTATAAATATGTTTTTGAAATTTAATGATTTGATATATGTTTAATGAATTCTTTTCATGGGTTTTCCATGTTTTTTTAGGGTTTTTCTTTGTAAAAAATGGGTGAACATCAAGGTTTTATGACACTATTTTCTGGTGGTATTTCATACATTCTAAGTTTTTGATAAAATTATATTGATAAATTTATTCAATGAAAATGATTTTTCACGATATTTTGGGCCATGAATTAATTCATAAGTTTGGTATTAATTTATTTTAAATAGATTTACATTCTTGAAATAATGTATGTGATTATTGGGGTGATAATTTAGTGATTTCCTTGAATCAATCAAGACAATGTTTTGATGTTTTGATTTATTCCCCATGTTTTACACTTTTTTTTCAAGTATGTATTTAAAATGGATTTCTAAAATTTATTTCATAGTTCAAGGTAAAGGAACATTTGGTAGCTTATTTTAAAGATTAATTTTATTTATTGAGGTTTAAACCCTATTTGATCCCTATGTTACCTATTATTTTTTATGGTATTCATGTGTAATTAGTTATATTGTTATTATTTCTTATGTGTTCAGTAAGGGGGCATTAGTGAAGGATATTTTTGGTGGTATGTTATACTTGTTTTTTGTTTCATATTTCCTTATTAATAGTTAACTGTCATGTGATTCACATTGTCTTGATTATGGCTCAACTCCATTAGTTATTTTATATTGAAACCTAGGTAAATAGTAAGGGAGTCTAGAGAATTTTCTTATTCTTGTCGAGATTTATATACATTACAGTATCCCTTAGTTGAATTTTATGACCTAGATAGTGTATGAGTCACTTGTGAGGATAATTGATGGTTATATGGGTGATGAATTGGGAAACTATTAACCTTATGTCAATTAAAAATACATATAAACAACATTTATTGAACCATTAGTCCCTATAGTGTTTCCTCATGTTACTTATAATATGTTATTTTTCTTTATTGTTTTTTATAATGTTAGTTACCTATCACTTGAATTGATCCTACTTTAAAATTTTGAAAATTTATTATTGAGTATAGTTTTTTTTATTAACTATGATGATATTGTTTTCCCTTGTAACATTCCCATAATTGACATTATATTATAATTTCCCTTTATTCACTACTATTGTTAAATGAGTGTACATAATTTTTTATATGAAAAACAATGTAGTTTTTTTCTAACCACTATATTTTTATAAAATTTCATTAAAGTTTTTTTAAACATGTGGTGTGTTTTGTTAAAAAAATAGATTTTACAAATAGAAGTGGTAAATTTTTCATTGTTATTTTATATGATATAAGTTCTAATGGTAAATCATTGGATTTTTTAAATGAAATTACCATTTTGGGGACTCATTGAGTTATGTTTTATAGATATATTTTTTTAATGAAGGAAATATGGTATTGATTTTTCATCCATTTCATTCAAAGGAAAAAATATAATTTTCTATTAATTCTAAACTAATGGACTCAATTTCATTGTAAAATGAGAGAAATGGAATGATGGTGGCATCCTAATAGCATTTTCATCTCACCCTATATACTCACATTTTGTGTTATGTAGTCTAAAGGTTTTTTGTAGGTTATCATTCCTTGGATAGTAGTTTAGTAAGATTCTACTCTCATTTCGATAATGGGTTTGGTTTGGTAAATGGTAGTGACTCGAGAGTCACATTGTGAGGGTAGTATTGTTCTCCTAGGATTATTAAACTAGATTGGATAATGACGTGTAGTGGGCTCTCCAGACCACTTCTTTATATTCAATTTTATTTCATTTTTATGTATTGAAAAATATTTATATAAAAATGGATTTATTGAAATGGAAATTTTTTTAGAAAATCTTTTTGGTATCATTTATCATTTTTATTCCATTTTTTCTTGTTTCCATTTTTTTCTTATTATAATATTTTATTAATTATGGTTTTATTATGGTTTAAATAATTCCCATCTATTCTCCTTTGATACTCTAGAATTGGTTTCCATCTAAGGGAGATCAATAATGTTACTCAGTCCTACATGCCATGTAGTCTTGGTAATGTGCTAGGTTATCCTAGGTCGACTTGTTATTCATCAAGACTTATATTTATAAATTTTAAATACAACACTAAAAAATTTACCTAAATCAAAGTTTTGAAAATTGTAATAACCCTAATTAAATTTTTTAATTGTCCTTATATATGATTTTATGTAATTATTGAAAAAACAATTATATCAAGCTATATCTATTTTGAGGGTTTCATACAATCTGAGCAGTGGTTGTAGATGAGGATAGATATTTGATGTGCAATCCTTGGTACATATTGAATTGTTCTATATAATGAAGATTAAACTATGAAATAGGGAATTGGTACATGGAATAAAGTATTTGTATGATATAGCTTCCAGGTGGGGGGAGGTATCATCAAAAAACATGAGGTGTTATTCCATTATTCCTTAGGTTACATTAAAATGGGTATAAATGATTATTTAGTGTTTCTCTATATTAGTTTATTTCACCATGACACACGTGTTTATAAATTAACATGCCATTTAAATTTTTTAAGATACAAGGGGTTGGTAAATTCACTATTAAATAGATGATAAAGCCATTACAAGACCCTATACAGTTTTAATAAAAAAACCTTATATATGTGACCACTTGGATTTTGGGGTTCAATTGGATAAAAAGATATGGGAGGCTTCTTTATATTCTTCTTTGTTCCCCTCGATGTATAATTTTATCCAACTAGGGTTTAGGTTTATAGGTTTTATAGTAGAGTAAGATCTCATCTCTTATTATCCTCTTTCATACTTCTCTTCATCTCCACCTGTTTTAGAAACCATAATTTTGTGATTTAGGGTCAATTCTAAGAGTAAATAGTAGAATCAGGCTAAAATGACTTGTTGTTTTTCAATATTGATAATGGATGCTGCGAGTGAATGATTACAATTATTTGTAATATATTTATTTCAAGTTAATCTACTACATTGATTTATTTAAGGATCTAGATAAATCATGGATAAAATTAGACTATTAATATCTATCAAATATTAGAATGTTTGTCAACTATTGTAGAAAGAGTTTCTCATGGCCAAATTCATGATCTTTTATCCGTGGAAGGTAACACAAAGTGTTTTACCACATTTATTCATAAAATGAAAACTATTTAATTAAATGGGTAAATTAATTTTTGGTTGGATATAATTATTAATGGTGTCATTTGTTTGAGTTTGGGGCTGGAAATGATTTACATAGTCCTAATTTGGTTTTGGAATTGATCGGTTGATGATGTTTAAGCATCAAATAATAAGGATAAATAATTTATTTACATTGTTTGTCTATGATATTACCTATTTAAATGGTTATTCATATATTTTTTGACTATATTCATGGGTATATAGGTGTGAGTTACTCTATATGGGACCAAGGATGAGTTCCCATGTGTACAGTTTCTCTAGTGAGTTTATTAGACTCTTAGTGAGCCCATGTAAGTAATTTATTATTATTTGGATGTCAATTTACATGTATCCTTAGGTAAATGTTGAGATTATTTGGGAATATAACTATGGGGGGTTCTATTGTTCATAAACATCATTTTTTTGGACTACTATGTTATCATGAAGTGTTCTATAAGGACGATAACTTATATAGAGATTAGGATAAGGGGTGATCTATAATTTTTATGGAATTTAGTTTGATGATTTCCCATTATAGAAAAACCCAATAATCCAGGTTAATGGTATATAAACTAAACGCCTTTAGTATTAAAAAAAATAAAACCATTCTTGATAGAATATGTGATACACAACATTGAACCCAAAAAACAAATATTATTAAAATATTATAATTTGATAATTTCTGTTAAATTTCAGGATATGAGTAGTGTTGACTAATTTATTAAATTTATATATATTTTTGTCTTAAATATATAGATAAATTCTTAGTAAATAATTAGTAAAATTTGGGTTATGTCTTTTGTACGTAAAAATATATTTCCATCAAAAAGGGTTTTATTATTTTTTTATTTTAATAATTTTATAGAACAATCTGAAAATTTCATTGATAAAAAAAAATATTTTTAATATCCTCATATCACAATCAACCTAGGATAAAATTGTGTGATTTTTTGAAATTATTGATTTTAGTGAATAGTTAAAAACTCATTTTTATGTAAAACATTAATTTGTTTTGATAAAATATTTAATTTAAAGTCTAATTATCAACTTAATTTACTATAATGAAAAATAAGTGTTCATTACAAATATCTAATTCAATTAAAGATATATAAATCATTTTATACTTTATTTTTGTAGAAGTTAATTTGTAGGCTTAAATGCATTTTTCTAAAAATTGTTTTAAAATAAAGAGTGTTTCTATATTATAATTAATTAAAATAACCCTTAACGGGAAATAATATAAATGAATTTTTTGATATTAAATAAATATCAGTTTTATTTTAAATTAATAAAATAAATATTAATACTTATAAACTTAATGTCAACTCATCTTTTCCTTAAAAATGTATTTTTTGGGAAACTCACTTCCCATAATGCATGAAGATATAATATTTAATTTAAATTATTTCACCTCTGAGAATTTATTTTTATAAAATAGATTTCATATTTGGAAAAGTAATAACTAATATTGGGAAACAATGTCAACTAAATTTTTGAATAATATGATTAGTAATTATAGTAAATATTTATTAGTAAGTTAAAATTATAATAAGATAATTAAGGGTAAAAATAATTTAACAAACACTATAAAAAATAAACAATTATAGTATAAATATTTATTTTTGCCTTTTTAGTAAAATTAAGATTATATTTTTTTTCTTTATTTTTTTAATTCATAAATGATTATGTAATCAGTTTGGTAATGATAATATTTTTAAAAAGTAAAACAAATATTTTATTTGGTAATATTAATATTCAATTAAAGATAATTTTTGATGAATATAATTATTTTTGAAATAAATAATATTTTATTAAAATATTATTATTAAATAATTATTATATGTTTTTTATAAAGTCAAATTTAATTTTTATATGGATTCAAAAAATGTAATTTTTTATAAACCCAAAATTTCTCAATAAATATTGATTCTTATTTTAAAAGTGATAACTCACATATTTAGTAAATTATTTTGATAAAATGAATAAATTTTTTTGGATCATATCTTTGAAATTATACTATGGAAAATTTTTCATATATATTGGAGACATTCAATCTTTTTATAAAAAATTAAATATTATATATATACAATGTGTATTATGGAGTGGAAATAACCTAAAAGTCATGTTATAAAAACTATAAATTTTATTCATGAAAAAATATATGTTTTCCCTTTAAAATAATGTTATTTTATTTTTATTGTAATAATTTTACAAATCCTTTATGAATCCCCCATAACAATTAATAAATTATATGGTCTGAAAAAAATTTATTTATGATTATGATTCACTACCACATCAGTAATGATATTACTTTATTATATTCTTCCCATGTCCATAGAAAACAATTAAAACCAATCCACTTTGGTTATAACCATGGGGAAAATACATGAAAATATTTTCAGTTTTTTACGCTCACTACTATAAAAACAACCTTTAACAGAACTCGAATAGGCCTTTATCAGTACTAAGAACCCACTGATAATATGAGGGTCGATAAAATCCTAAAGTTTTTATCATCACTAAAAAAGTGATGTTAAAGGAACCCTTTAATAGTTACAAGTCAATTTCTATTAAATGGGTCATTTAAAAGTTAATTTTTAGCATTGATAAAGGACACTTTAATACTACTAAAAAAGAACTATTAAAGGGGTCTTTAACAATGTTAAAAATCACTAATACAGGCCCCATTGATAAAGGGTATAAATTTATTAAAAAATATCCATGCACCACCAGACGCCCCTATCAGTAATTCCCACACCCCACCCTTTATCAACGCTTCACCAACCACTATAGCAGCATTTTAGATAATCCAACCCTCCCCCACACACCCTTTCTCCACTATGTTTCATACCCAAGACCTCCATTATATAAACCAGTGAAATTTTCACTCCCCTATAATGATTTTTATAATATTTTATGATATATATATATATATAAATATATTCCATTACATTTTTTATCCATATATTTATTTTTGAGTTTCTATATTAATAAATATTTTTTAGTTTTTAATATATTGAATAATTTATTTATAAAATTAGATTCTTAAGTGTGCATTCAAAAAAATATGTTTATATTGTTATATATTAGATTATAAATAACATTAAATTTTTAAAAATGATAACATTTCAAATCCATAATATTAATATGAATGTAAGATGTGGGAATAAATTCCGCCCCCACTAAAAAAGGGTAAAAAGTCTCCCTTAAATAAGGATGAAAATGCATCGAATGTTAAAATATTTGGTTATCGTAACTAAAAAACTATTTAGAGGAATTATGGGCCTTTATTTACCTCAAAAAATGTAATAGAGGGTTTTCATAGAGCCAATAGGGTGTACAGATCATTGCAAGATTTGATTTTATATATAGTAGAGCCTAAATGGATACCCAGATCAAAATTTATGGTCATTTGATGTTCGAGTTATATTTTCCTCGTATTTCCTATCTTTTTTTTTAATTTTTATTTTTTTATCTTCGAATTGATATTTAATAACTATTAATCGATAATAATTTTAAAATTATTTTCTAATGTTTTTTATTTATTTTATAATCAATTTTCACAAAATGTAATTATATTAAGTGTAAATGCTTAATTACCTTATCTAAAACCGATTTAAATATATATATATTATATATCAATATAAATATATTTATATCATAATATATTATTTTCAATTAAATATATTTTTTTCCAATAATATTTTCATTATCAGAACCACTCAAAAAAACCCCATAAATGTGGGACTTTAGAAGCGCTTCTAGAAAAGTGCTGATAAACACCCCGCTATCAGTGATTTTTTACAATCACTCATAAAAGATGCAGTTTATTAATATTTTTTTTGAAATTATGATAAAAGGTGGACCATTATCAACTATTGTTAACAAACACTGAAAAATTTCCCCCTTCAACAACACTTCATTAGCACCATTAAAGGCCTTATTTAAGAGTGCCAAAAATGAGTTATTAAAGATCCCCTTTAACATTTTTTTAAGCGATGATAAAGGGGTTCTTTAAAAGTTAATTCAGATAGTTATGTAGAAACCTATTTTTTAGTAGTTTCTATTCTATATATTCCAAAACCTATTTTAGATAAATGATAATGAATTTAACTCTCATTTCTTTTATAACCACCCACCCTAAATCCACTATTTATGTTCACTAAAAATACTAAGATCACATCCATACTCTAAAATTATCTCTTTATATTCCACTAATGTTTCCCCAAGCTCTCAATAATATCCATCCATGCATTTTGAATAACCCTCACAAAAAAAGGTAACTCCCTCTCCTCTTTTCAATTCCAGCATCTTCTTTATTTTTTGTATTTTCTCAAATTCCCAATATTGGTATATATACTTCCATATCCCCTTACTGTCCTCTTTATGTATAGATTATTAGATAACCCTTTGTCTCTCATTAATCCCACCCATGAACCCTTTTCTACACCCGTTACCATGTCGAAATTTAGTAAGGGGTCTCCCGATCTCCTAATTATTAAAGAACCTCTTTTATGTTACGACTCTTTAATTACATTTGTTATAGTTTGGGTTTTGATGATAAATAACCATATTACTTACATATTCATGTACCTGATATTATATACTCCAATAACTCTTAATAATACCTCCCATGATTCTTTATGTACACACATTACAATGCCAAAATTGATTGAAGGATCCTCGCCCTCTCTTCTTTATTGAAGTTTCATTGTTATCACATGCCTTCTATAACAAATTCACAATGTTGTGATATTTTTCTATAAACATGTAATTTTAATTTCATTTCCAATGTATTAGAGACCACTTTCACACTCATGAACCAATTTTATGAGTTTTTATGTGATGTTGTTATGCTACCACACGTTTTTGATGATTTTTTTATGCCAAAAAAATTGTACAGTGAATACCATATCCATTTCCTAATAAGGGTATTAAACTTTATTACCATATAATTCATTGACTTGGGACAAATAATTTATGTATTCAACACTATATTATTTTGGAATAAAATATTATGATAAATGAATCCATGGGGTTTTATCTATGTGGTAGACATAAGAATGAGAATGAAATAAACGTGATGGGTGTGCCTGGAATTTTCTATTTCTCCAATGAATTGCGTAATGTTTAGTATCATGAGACATCATATTAGGATAGAGAGTTATAATAATTTATTTATTGGACATTTCCATTATGATTTCATAGAATTTATCCTTGGCCTGTGTTTATTATATAGTTTTTTAAGTGATTTCGACATTTCACATTTTCCCTTTATGATTATCATTATATATCATGTCTCATTATTCATTTTTATGATTTCAACTCTTTTTTGTCACATTGATGTATCTATTGTCTAAATTTTTTTATTAACTTCATGTTAATCCATGTTTATTCCCATACTGGGCTCTATAAATCACCCATCTTTTATTTATTTCCCCAGGTCTTGTCGTGTAGTTTTAAAAGCCATTGAATATTAGAAGAATGTTAATGAATTGTCCAATAATATGGTTGTATCCCATGTTCAAGATGTTATGAAATATAAATAATTCCCAAAAACCCTATACTTATTGATATTCTAGGTTGTAATCAGTGTATCCATATTTAACAAATCATCTATTAATGAAAAATTAAGAGAATAAATATTAAAGTTGGTATCTGAGTAAAATATTACATATTTTTGGGATTAGGATTATAAAAATATAGTGAAAGACTTAAGGGTAAAATAATTATAAGAAAAAGTCAATAAATTTGGGTAAGTATATAGTAAGTGGATAATCTAGAAAATACATCCTTTTTGAGAAAATAAAATTGGAAGTGGATCTATAACAAATTTACAAAGAGGTAAAACCCGAATACACTACATTAAGAAAGACTCGAGTGGGAATTGGTGCATGACAACGGGCTAGGTTGTACAGCTGGTTTGACATTCCTTGGGAATATTAATTGTCAAATTCCCTATATCATTAGAAAATATATTAAATGGAACAGAAAATATATAACTTCATGGAATTTCCTTGTAATTTTTTTATTTATATGTAATTATTTTGAGACCACAAATTTTTACGGCATGTGATTCTGATTCCTAAAGTGCCTGGAATGATCCGTTAAAAAAATGATAAGATTTAAATAGTGCATCTGAGGAGTTTTTCAGTAAAAGATTAACAACTCTTCAACGTGTTCCTAGATCAGGAATCTGAGGGAACCATTTAATTCAGGATGGTGGGTCTACCCTAAGCGTGAATTAAATATAGTTGGCACATTCCCAAAGTGAAAAAGCCCAAAAATGGAATAACCATAAATAAAATAATTAAATAAAAGTATTTTTTTCAAATAATTATAACTCAAAAATGGTGACATAGATTAGAAATACAAGACCACCAATGAACTTGTGAGTTCTTGCTTTCCTTAGGAAGATACTAACATTGCTTAGCATAGGCCGCCAATGGAAGTTAGTGTTTGGCCATAAACAAAATAATTAAGTAACAATTATTTTATTGTAAAACACATAACGTATAAATGGGAACTCAGATTGAAAATATGTGATTACTGTTGAGCTATTTATGTCACGTTCCCCTCAGGAAGATCATTACCTTGACTGGTACGGGTCAAGGATGACTGTTAATAATTTTTTATCCTTTTCAAGGTGCATTCAGTAAACGTACAGGAAAAATATTCTATCTTTTGAACCAGGGCTTGAATTAAAAATATGAGGGCACCATTGAATATGTAGCGCTGAGATTCTTTTAAGGGAATATTAACATCTACTAGCAAGGGTCGGTTGAAAAAATTAGTTTTTTGGACTTTATAAAAAAATATTAAAATAACTTTTGGTTATTTTATTTTTTCATTTTGAAACCATTGGAGAAATGGTGTTGGGACCGTACTGCAATTTCATAACCATTTAATTACATGAATCCTATGGTTTCTATAACCACACTATTGAGAGATTAAAATGAACATATAACCACACCATTGAGATAATAAAATAGGTTCATTAATTATAATCATTAATGAACCTCATTAATTGTTCGGGGTGTTGATGCTTTCCTCCCCTATATTAAAATGATGCTCGAGCATGGGTTTTTGGACTAAAGATAGGAACCTCTGATGATATTTTTGGATGAATTCCACCAACCTAGAACAAAGCTTCGAGCGATGGACATTGGAGGAATTGACGGGTGACGACAATCATCAATGAACACCTTCAGACGTGGACACTTCTTCCTCATCCGTAGTGGCTTCAAACGAACTCAAGGTTGGGGTTATATGTTTGATTCCTCCCCTTATGACCCCATTGGTAAATATTAATAACAACATGGGTCAACTGTCTAATTGGTTGACCTATGTTTTTCTCTTTAACGAAGGAGGATAATTTAGGGTTTCATAATGGGAGTTTTTATAATATAATAATCCCTTCCCATGTTATAATGATAACGCGAAGGGCGTAGGACGAATGAAAAAGGCATAGACCCTCCTCCAAAACCATTATGGTTGCATACTATGTGGGAATATGAAAGAAGTGTTATAGGCATGAAGGTGGAATGTAGTGGAAATGATGACTGAGGGAGGCAGCGACCGGCACCCGCCGTCCTCAACGGAAAGGCGGCGCCCAAAGGCACCGTGGAAGACAAGGGGTGACCATCCAACACTGTCTGTATTGAAGTGGTGTGGCATGTTTCGGCGGTGCACCATAGTGGAAGGCTGTGGCATCGAGTTGCGGTGGACGGCGGACATGTGACCATGGATCCTTAGGGGGCCGGTCCACATGGACCATCTAGGAGGCACAGCACCATCCGACACCATTACTAAGCTGGGCGATGTGCCGTGGAGGCAAGTTGTGTCATCGATCTATGACGGAGAGTGGTCCCTTACCCGCGGGTCTATAGTGGGACGGTCCACGCAGAACATCAAAGAGATTAGGGGCCACCTGGAGCCATGGAATTAAAGATCTGAATGGATTTAGTCATTCAAGAGGGGAGTAGTCCCACATGCTCGGTGAGTCGGCCGAGCGATTCCGTAACCTGGTAGGCCACGCTCAACCGGGTGGGCCTGGACAAGCCACGACATGGAGGGCCACACCCACGGCCCATCATGCCGAACCAGGTGTCCAGTTGACGCGTCGACACTAAAATGCCTATAACAATCAGACCGGGTGTCCAGTGGATGCGCCGTATATTGCATTGGAACACTTCTGACATGATGGATCATCGAGTTACATCCTTGTGGAACTTCGTGGTGGTTGAGGTATGACTGATAACGTGAGGAGAAGAACCAAGGTGCTTCTTGTAGTGAGAGTTAGGATGGAAACTCCCTTGATGACTTATGGCGCGAGTATTCCTTACTCCTCTACTCTGGTAGATATGGGACTCCTCATGTCATGAGTGTGGGATCATTTTCCTCTAAGATGGTTTTCCTATGTTTGGAGTCGGTACACTCCTATTGGAATAGATCACGGGTCCTCCAAACATAACTCACATAGAGTCAGGTACTCCCCTTCCGGTTAGGGTATGGGTCCTCTCTGTTAGGAGTAGGTACACCCATGTCAACCTAGGGTGCGGGTTCTCCTTTTGTAGTATTAGAGCAGAGTCTTCAACCCCCTGCTATTCTAGGGTGTGGGTCCTCTCGCATGGGGTCGGTACTCTTCTATCGGACTAGGGCGTGGGTCCCCCACTATAAAGAAACTACAATAGTTGTACTCCCTTACTAGGTAGGGTGTGGGTCCCCACAAATGGAGTAGTAATTTCCTGTTTCTGAGTAGCGATGGAGAGATGGTCCTTCATGGGAGTTGGAGGTCCCTAGACTGATGCACCCAGTAATATGGAGAAGGCCCCTCCACTTGATGTAATAGATTCCCAAGGTAGAAGTTCTTACTCCCTCAATGGACTGAGGTGTGAGACACTTCTTACGGGGGCGACTGAGATATCGTGAGTTAGACGGGAGAAGTTCTCCCCCAACTAAATGCAGTGTCGAGGAGTGGGCCTCTTCACATGGTTTCCCTTGATCTTACCTCATGTCCAATACTGTGACTATGATACCACTAGTGTCAGGAACTAGAGACGTTCTAAAAGAATGTTCTCGATGGAGAAAATCCTTTCGAACGTTCCATTAGTAATGGTTAAGTTGTACCTGATGGAGTGCATCTCTCAAATGGGTTCCTCAATGATATCCAGTACATGGAGTGTGTACTTTTGATCCTTGATTTATTCTATGATCCTTATTTGTAAATTATGGAAATGGATTGTGGTAGTGGCCTTATGATTCTTTGTTGATGAGATGAGTATATCCGAATGACCTAGGTATATACAATGGCATATTCTTGAGTAGAGCTGACTATGCATATTCATTGTGGATTACATCATTGTTGTTTTGTGATATTTTTCCATTGTGGGTTTCTGATAAACCATCGAGGGTCTCAGGGTCCCCTACTGAGTACTGAGTTACTCACCCTTGCATGGGCTTCACTTGTAAATGTTGTTTCTAGTGTAGACGTTTGATGTTTCAATAGGGGGATCAGGAAGACGGGACTAACAACTGTTACGACGGAGTACATTGTTTACTAGGACCAAGATGGGTCTAGTAGGACTAGGAAGACAAGCCATACTACTTTGGCTTCTAGTAGCTTCACTACTCTATTGATCAAGTGGTATCCTCTAAAGACGGATGTTAGTGCTCCCTTGTTTCCTTTTTGTTTTTAGTTCTTTTGTTGGGCTTGTATATTATCCCAGTTACACCACTCAGTGCTTTACTTTCTATTGTGCTCCGGTTTCTAATTATTTATTGTTCAACTTTCTACTTTTTGGTTTTTTTGTGAGTGCATGTGTATATAGGTATCCAAAAAAAATCCTCCCACTTGCAGGTTGATGACTTTAGTTGTAGTTGCTAACCCCTGGCCTTCGGGAGGCGGTCTCGTGGTATGTCACAGCATGGGCCCTATGGGAAGTGTCATGAAAAATTGGTATCAGAGGTGGTAAGTTCTACTTTAATGACCAAGGGTCTGTTTTTTTGTTGTTGTGAGAAATAGTGTTAAGAGTTTCGAGTTTGGATTTCAGGCTATGGGTTTTAGTTTTGGTGCATAGGCAGACGTATCCGTACACCAGGACTCAGGAAACCTATTACCCAAATCAGTACATGGAAACACTGGTTGCAGGGAAAAGAAGGGAATATTCATCTTGTATTGACGGTTGTGATTTCCATATTCTTTCTTTGGTCATCTCTCCAGATATAACCTTTTAACAGTGGTACATCTTTATCTATCTCAGGATTCATCGACATGGACAACTGGCCAGGATCCCGATACGAGGTCGTGAGGACGTCCTTCCTAGAGATGAGGCATATGATTAGGGAACAATGATTGATATGGCCCCACCAAGTGGTGAACCAGTGCTACCACCACCCGATGGTCAGCATATACTGCTGGCAGTTCCGGCACGAGACATGCATAGGCTCAGTACCATGCATGAGTTCCAGAGGCAGAGACCTCCCAGGTTCTGTGGAGAGATAGTTCCTCGTGTAGTTGAGTATTAGCATGAGGCTCTTATGGGTGTTTTCTCTCTAGTGGGTACACCACTCGACCAGATGGAAGTACAGGCTGCAAGCCTTCTTCAGGGATCAGCAGGATGATGGTGGAGTATGATGATTTAGACTTAGGAAAAGTCGACCCTCACATGGATAGACTTTGATCACCTCTTCAGAGAAGAGTTTTTTTTCACTAACTTTCTACTCTGTACGCATATAGGTGTTGTTGTACCTGGGGTAGGGTAGAATGATAGTAGAGGAGTACTCAGTGAAATACACATATCTTTCTTGTTACTTAGTAGATATTGTTGGGGACCCTTACTTCTAGACCTGAACCATCATATAGGGACAATTCTGGAAAATCATGGCATTAGTGATACCTCTATGCATTTTGACACATCCTAGGGTAATATAACGAGCCCTGGTGGTTGAGAGCCTCCTATAAGAGGAGAAAGTGGATGTGAACTATTGAATAAGTCATAACGTAGAGGTCTCTAATAGAGATAATAGATGAATTTTGACGGTATTGTGGAATAGGAGGTATACCCATGCCCATACACAGAAACATGGGTCAGTGGCCCATTAGCAGCCCTAGGAGAAGATTAATGGCATGACAGGTAGTGTTACCATTGTAATGGATAGGGGCATCTCGCTAGAGATTTCCCAACATGTCTTTCTGCTAAGAGGGATCTGACAGGAGATCCTCTTTGGCAGAGACATCACATGGAGCATGGAGTTTCGCATATTGGCAAGTGTGGTAGAAGAGCTTCATGAGCATCAGGGGTGGTCCCCACCCGACTCATGGAGTTGGAGGATGTATTAGAGGACAGATGCATGCAATTGTGGCTCATGACTAAGAAACTGCAAGAGAAGTTTGAGGTAAAATCTTTTTCTTTTCGTTTTCTACCATCATAAATAGACATAGGTGATATATGTTTTTTTGCACGAGTACAATTCGAGAATTTGAGTATCATTTTGGACTATGGACTTAACCCTCACACTTAGAGACACATCTTGGAGGGGACATGTTGATAGTATGGCCTAGATCTTTGAGACGAGAGTTGTAGCTGGGATCTCTTAGTAACGACGTTGAGACCTTACAATGTCAATATGGGCATGTACTACTACTGTTCATGTCTGGAAGGATGATATTTGGCAAGAAATGTGGTATATCCACATGGTGGAAAAGGGATTTCCTTTGAAAAAAGGGGGACGCTCAGGCAGCACAGTTTGGACTCTTGTAAAGATTCATTGTTTAGTCGTTATGTGTTGGAGGAGTTAGACCACAATATGTTTTCATAGTGCGGAATTGTTCCATGACATCCATTGTTAATGGATATGTCATAAGTGGGAGTGTTCATGTGCTTTTTTAGCTTTTGATGAGGCTGTTTGAAGTTCTTGGTAGTGGGCCTCTAGACCCCATGAATATAGATGTATTGTGTTGCCTAGTAATTTCTCCAATTATCGGAGCTAAAGAAACATGTGCCTGTTGTGGTATGATGTTGACCTGGAAATAGCTGGATATAATAGTGGTTGATCTCGTTATTCCCTCATGGAACGTTCTTGGAAGAAGCACAAGAACTTTTTCTAGACCCAATTTCATCTTGTGAGTTTGGGCCTTGGATTGTCAGGGACAAAAAGTCAAAATGTGGCGATAATCTAATGTCTTGAAATTCTGTGTAATGTTTTTATTTATATAGAATTATTTTGAGACCGTGAAATTTGATGGAACAAAATTATGATGTCTGGATTCCCCTGAATGATCCGTCGAATAAATATTTTATGTTTTAAATAGTGCGAGTGAGTAGGTTTTTGAAAAAAATTAAATAACTATTAATCATCTGCCCAGATCATAAATCCAAGGGAACTATTGAGTTCAAGATGGTGGGATTACCCTACACACGACTTGAATTTAGTCAGCACATTCCCCCAGTGAGAACACCCAAAAATGGCATATCTGTAAATAAAATTATTAAATAAAATTATTTTATTTTTCAAATTATTCTAACTCAAAAATGGTGACTCTGATTATAAATCTGAGACCACCATTGAACTCGTGTGTGTATCCCTTCCTTAGTAAGATACTAACATTGGCTATCACATGCTTCCAGTGGTAGTTAGTTTATGGTCGTAAATAAAATTATTAAGTAACAATTATTATATTGTAAAATCCATAACATCTAAAAGGAAAATCAGATTGGAAATTTGAGATTACCGTTTAGTATGTGAGGATGTTTTCCCCATAAGTGGAGTATAAACTTGACTGGTATAGGTCAAGGGTGACTATTAATTATTTTTTAACTTTTTAAAGGTATATCCAGTAAACGTGTTGCAGGAAAATTCTATCTTTTGAAATAGTGCTCAGATTAAAAATCTGAGGGCACAATTGAATCCAAAGCACCATGATTTTCTTAAGGTAATCTTAACTTAGACCAGAATGGGTTGGATAAAAAAGTTAAATTTTTGGACTTTACGGAAAAAAATAACTTCTGGTCAATCTATTTTTTCATTGGGAAACTGTTGGAAAATGGTGTTGGGATAGCCATGCAATTTCAAAACTATTTAATGCATTAAGCAATTTTTTCTATAAAAAAACTATTGGGAGATTTAAATGAACACGTAACAACCCCATTGAGATAATTAAAGAGGCTTTTTAATTATACTAATTAATGAACCCCATTAACTGTGTGGTGCATTGATCTTTTCCTCCCAATTACTTAAATGAAACTTGGGCATGATTTTTTGGAATAAAGAGAGGATCCTCTGATGAATTTTCATGACAACTTCTACCAAACTAGAAAGTAGCATCGAGCGACAGAGGTTGGATGAATCAACAGGTGGCGGAATGTGCTGACGAACACCTTAAGACATGGACACTTCTTCCTCATCCACAGTGGCTTCCAATGACCTCGAGGTAGGGGCTATATGTTTGATTAATCCCCTTTTTCCCCATTCATGAATATTATGAAAAACATGGGTCAACCATTCAATTGGTTGACCTGTGTTTCTATTTTTAACATTGTAGAATAATGCAGGGTTTCATTATGGGAGTATTTAAAACCTAATAATTCTTCCTATGTTATAATGCTAATGCGGAAGGTGTGGGATGAATGAACAAGGCATAGACTCTCAACTGAACCCGTTATGGTTGTGTACTATGTGGATGACTAAAAGAAGTGGTGGCATTACAGTGTAATGTAGTGGGACTGGCAACTGAGGGAGGCAATGAACGACACCCATCAGCCATAATGGAATAGCGGCACCTGAAGGTACCGTGATGAACAAGGGGAGGCCAGCCAATTTTTACTGCATTGAAGCTGGGAAGCACGCTACGGTGACATGCTATGGTGGAAGGACATGGCATCAAGCCATGCCAAAGGGAATTCTTGCGCCAACATGTCCGTAGAGGGCCAGTCCATGCAGACCATCCAGGAGGTGTGGTGTCATTTGGTGTCGCTGCTGAGCAGGCCAGTGCGCTGCGGTAGCACATCGCGGAGGAAGGTTCCGGAATCACACTATAGTAGACAGAATAATCATGCTCGCAGGTCCATAGCAGGATGGTACAAACAAACTAGCAAATATATTTGGCGCCACCTGGAACTGCGGCATAGAAGACCCAAATTTCTACAGCCGTTCAGGAGGGGAGCGGTACCATGTGCTCGGAAAATGGGTCGAGCGAATCTATATCCCTACAGGCCATGCTCAGACATGTGTTTGGGGCTGAACCTATAGCCCAGTGTTCTAGACCATTCCAAACCAAACTAGGCCAAGCTCATCCCCTCTAAGGCGGGTTGGTCCGATTGTGTCGGACCGGGCCCAGACCCCCTTAGGGCTTAGTTTGATTAAACGAGCGTATCTCCTTAATCAGATGTCCATTTTGAAAACCATCTATGGTACCAATAAACTTAATATGAGGTGAAAATTTTGACATACTCCATGTGAATTTTGGAGAAATTTTGAGTTTGGATGGGTTGGATCATACCTGAATCTAACCAGGCCCTTGACACTAAAATGCATATAACTTTCAGACCGGGTGTCTGATGGACGCGTCATCTACTACGTTGGAACCCTTATGACTTGATGGATCATTAGGGTACATAATTGTAGAACTTAGTGGTGGTTTTGGTATGACAGATAACCTAAGAATATGAACCAGGGTGTTTCATATAGTGAGAGTTAGGATGACTACTCCCTTGATGACTCAAGGTGTGGGTATTCCTTACTCCTATGATCCAGTAGAGAAGGGACTCCCCACGTCTTGAGTGCATGTTCATTTTCCTATGAGATGGTTTTCCTATATTTAGAGTTGGTACTATCATATTGGACTAGGGCGCATGTCCTCCATAATTGACTCACATAGTGTAAGGTACACCCGTACCGAGTAGGGTGTGGGCCCTCTTTGTTTGGAGTAGGTACTCCCATGTCAACCCAAGGAGCGTCTACTCCTTATGAAGTTCTTCAGCAGAGTCGGTACTCCCTTTCCATTCCAGGGTGTGGGTCCTCTATCATGGGGTCAGTTCTCCATTGATGTACTAAGGTGTGGGTACCCATATAGAACAAACTTCCAAAGTTCCACTCCCCCTACCGGGTAGGTTGGAGGTCCTCACATATGGTATATTACTCCCCTAATTACGAATAGCGATGGGGAGTAGGTCCTTCCAGGGAGTTGGAGCTCCCTCGATGGTTGGACACATACAAGGAGAAAGCCCCTCCACATGATGTAATCGATACCCATGGTAGAATTTAGTACTACCTCAACGGACTGAGGTATGGGACACTCCTAACTAGGGCGACTAAGATATTGTGAGTTAGACAAGAGCAGTGCTCCACCAATTGAACATAGTGTCGAGGAGTGGGCCTCTTCACATGGTTTCACTTGGTTTTTCCTCAGGCACACGAATATGACTATGAATGGGATACCTCTAGTGTCGTGCACTGAAGGTAGTTCTAGAAGAATGTTCCCAATGGGGCACATCCTTTAGAATGTTACATTAGGAATGGTTGAGTTGTATCTGATGGAGAAAATCTCTCAGATGGGTGACATCAGGAATGGTCAGTACATGGAGCGTGTACTCCTAATCCTTGAGTTTCTCTTTGAGTCTTATTTGGAAATCCTTGAAATGGCTTGAGGTCAGGGCCTTATGTTTCTTTGTGACTGAGATGAGTATATATGGATGACCTCGGTATATGAAATGTCATATGACTAGGTAGAGCTGACTATGCATAATATTTGTGGTTTACTTCATTATTGTTTTATGGTATTTTTCCATTATGGATTTTTGAGAGACCATCGAGGGTCTAAGGGTCCCCTACTGAGTACTCTGTTACTCACCCCTACACAGGCTCCGCCCGTATGTGTTGTGTCTAGTGCATACATTCTATGTTTCGATAGGGGAACTCTGGAAGACGTGACTAACATGCGTTACGATGGTGGTATTGGTGGCCCAGGACCTATATGGGTCCAGTAGGACCTGACAGAGAGGACATAGTACTTCGGCATCCAGAAGCTTCTCTACTCCAGCGATCATGTGGGATCTTCCATAGATGGTCGATGATGCTCCCTTTGTGACTTTCAGTTTACAGTTCTTTTTTTGGGCATGTATAGTGTCCCGGTTACACCACCCAGTGCTTTACTTGATGTTGTACTATTGTTTTCGATTACGTAGTGTTCACCTTTTAGCTTTGTGGCTTTTGTTTGTGAGTGCTTCTGTTTACACATATCCAGGCAATGCCTCCCACATACAGGTTGACGCCTTGAGTGCTAGTCACTAACCCCTAGCTTTTGGGAGGCGGGATTGGGGTATGTCACAGAACGGGCCCTAAGGGATGGTTCATGGAAAAAAATCCCATAAGATTATATTTTAAAAAATAGAACATGGATAACATAGTATGAAGCAATGAAATTCATTTTATAAGGAATATTTTTTATTAATGATTTATCCATTTAAAAATGATGGTTTCACATTAATGTGTTTAATAGTATGAAAATTTTCAATAAATATATTTTCAACTATCAAAAAATTTCTTACTAAGTTCATTTTTAAATTTTTAGGATTCAATTTATTAAAGGTTGGAATAATTTTACCCCCAGTGTTTTTCTATAAATAAAACTATGTTTTATACCATATGAGATATGCAAAATCAAACCCAAAAAATAATGATTATTTAAATATGAAAGGATTAACTATTAAAAAAAATTATTTGGGTAGGATTGACTAAATTATATATATATATATATATATATATATTTATTTATCATTAATATATTGATATTTGGTTTGTTAATAATCAATCAAATTTTAGTTATATTTTTTTATTCTTCAAAATACGTTTCATTCAAAAACGATTTTTATTTATTTTTATATTATAATTATTTTGTAGAAAATTTGGAAAATTTATTTTTAAAATTCCCTATTTTTTATATTGAAATATAACAATTATCTTATGGTGAAATTTTTTAATTTTTCCAAAAAAATAACTTTTTTTGAATAGTGATAAATATCATTTTTATATAAATCATTCATTTCTTCTGAGAAATTTATTTATTTAAAGTACAATTATTCTCTTAACATTATTTCAATGTAACATATGTATTCTTTAGATATTTTCAATTAAATTAATTACATTTATATTTTTTGTATACTTGATCTTATTATATTATTATTTTTAGGCATAAAAATGAATTTTCCAATAACTATTTTAAAATGAACAATGTTTCTCCATTATGATTAATTAAAATAAACCCTGATAAGGAATTATATAAATTTATTGTATTATATTATATATCAATAATTATTAATTTAAATTAATATAATGAATATTACTAGTTATAGAGTCAATGTAAAATCATATCTTCAATAAAAATGAATTTTTTTAGAAAACCTCTTTAAATAATGCTTGAAAATTTTGTACGTAAATTAAAGTATTTCACCCTAGATAATTTATTTTGAATTTTTTTTTTCATATTTGTAATCATTATAATTAATATTGTATAATAATTTTAACTTAATTTTTGAATAATTAAATAGTAATTGTATTAAATATTTATTTCCTCTATAAAATGACTATAGTTTAATTAAGGGGAAAATAATTTAAAAAATACTATAAAAAAGTAACCCTTATAGTAGGAATATTTATATTTACTTTTCATTAAATTTATGATTATATTTCCTCCTTATTCTTTTTACTTTATAAATGATTACGTAATTGGTTTGATAAAAATTATATTTTGATACAATAAAAATAAAATTATATTGGATAATATTAAAATTAAATCATAGATATTATTTTTATAAATTAAAATAATTCTGAAATAAAATATATTTTTTTCAAATATTATTATTATATATTTTTTATTAAATATAATTGATCATATATTTTTATGAAGTGAAATATAATTTTTTTAAGTTTTTGAAAACTATTGTTATAAAAAACCCAACATTTCTCAATAAATGTAAATTTTTATTTTAAAATTCATAATTAACATATTTGAAAAATTATTTTGATAAATTCAATATTATTTTTTAAACCATAAATTCAAAATTCACCTATAGTGAATTTTTCATAAAATTCTGAGAACAAAATTTTTAGGTAAAAATTAAATATGATATAAATATATGTTGTGTATTATAACTACATATTAAAAAAATATATGAAATAAACAGAATAAATGGTATATACAAAAAATATATATGTTTTCCCTTTAAAATAATTAAATTTTATTTTTATCATATTAATTTTATAAAGCCATTATGAATCCTCCAAAGCCATTTATATATTTTATGGTTTTAAAATCATTTCATTAAGAAAATTACTCACTTCCACATTTATAAGGGTATTATTTTGTTATGTTACGACCATGGAAAAATAAAATAATGAAAACCACTCCCCTTAGGTGGAAAATATGGGAAAACTCCTTAGATGTTTCATGGTTTGGGTTATTTTATTATATACATTTTGAAACTAATGTTTTTAAAATGATAATGAATTCCCCATCATCTAATACTCTGTAACTATTCTCTGAAAATTCTTCCACCACTTCCTTACTCAAAAATCCCATATTTTTAGTCCTATAGAGGTTCCCCAATCTATTAATAATCTCCTTCCAAGAATTTGGAATCACCATCTCGTATTAAAATCCATTTTTCTCCTCTTTTAAATTCAAATGTCTTATTTAGGCTATGTCTTTTGTTTTTAATTATTAAATATGGGATATATTCTAACATGTTCATGATATATTCCAATTGATATATAAATTATGATATACCCCTTTCACTGTCACTGATCCTTACCATGAAACTTTATGTACACCAATTACCATGAAAAAATTTAGTAAGGGATCTCCCACTCTTTTTATTATTCCAAAACCTATTTAATGTTTTGACTCTTTAATTCATTTTTTTTATTGTTTGGATTATGATTTTATACATCCCTCTTAGTAATATTTTTTTCCATTATTTGAGAGACCCTATTCCCTCTCATTAATCCATCCCATAAAAAATTATGTACAGCGGTTATCATGACGATATTTAATAAGGGATTCTCACTTTATCTTCCTTATTCATATTTTCTATTATATCATGTCTTGTATTTTCAATTCCTAAATTTCATATATTGTTTCCATGTCTCTCTCATCAACCAATTTTATGAATTTATATGTGATTCTATTATGAAACTGAAAATTCACTTGGATATTTCTATGCCAAAATATTTATGTAATGAATACCATACCCATTTTCTATCAAGGGTATTTAACTTTATAAACCTATACCTATTTTAATTTGGAAATATATGTAATTATTAAAAACTCATTGGCTGTAGAATAAAATATGATGATAAATTAACACATTTTTTCTGATCTATGTGGCACACATAAGAATGAGAATGAAATGAAAGAAACTGATGTATTCAGATTTATATAGAATGCTAATGAATTGGGTAATTTTTATTCTCATGTGAAATCTTGTTAGGATAAAGAGTGAAACTAATTCCTTTATTGTACTATTTTTATCCTATTATATTGGTAGTTATCCTTAACCTATGTTTATGATGAAATTTTTTAAGTTGTTTCCACATTTACCTTGATGCCTTTATTATTTTCATGTTATATCGTGTCTCATTATTCATGTTTATCATTCATAATCTCTTAATAAACAAATTATATGCCTATTGTCTAGCATGTATTATTCTCTTTGGGTTATTACATGTTTCATCCTTTATTGGGCTATATAGTTGACCCATTTTTATGTATGTCCCCAATATATGACTTGTAGTTTTAAAATCAATAGAATTTTAAAATAAGTTAAAATATGTTTTCAATATTGTTATAAATCCACTTTTGAAGAAGTTATTCTATGTTCCTAATTACAAAATATGTTATTCATATCGATCTTAGGGTTTGTATTATTTATAACCTTATGTAATAAATCAGTTATTAATGTTAAATAAATTTATGGGTTTTCATAAGAAACCTAATATATGATTTGGGAGATTGAGATTTAAATTTCATTGGTTGGAATAAAATTTATTAAATATGGTTAGTATAGTTTGTGGAATATGTTCGGATAAACCAATTACAGTGGTGATGAACCATTTAACATGGGTACAGTAATGCGTGGATATGTTGTGGGTTGGGGTTATGGATAACCAACCTAGTGTATATATATTTCAATTCTAGATGGAATGTAAACCATGATTCTTGCCTTGTGTGGGGGTTATATAACTAGTATTTATTTTCAAACTTTGTAAAAACTGTGGGATATTATATTAAAAAATTATTAAGTGTTTGGGATGAAAATATATATTATATATTTGAGTGTAATTTTCAACCTAGCGGATAATTAATTATGTGGTTGGGTGTAATTCCAACTTATGATAATGTTTTTCATTTGTGTGTGTGTGATTCCAACATGGTTATTTTTTTTTCATGAATGGGAGTAATTCCAACCCAGATAATGTTTATTATATTCTGGGGTGTAATTCCAACCTATGGGAACTTTTATCATATAGTTGGGTGTAATGAGATCTTGGTGGATTGTTTGATTTAAGGTAATGTTAAATTTGAAAATAGGGGATTATTCATAATGAGATTAGGTGTGATGCAATCCTAAGAAAATATTAATTTTTTATTTGGGTGTGATGAAAACATGGGGAATTTTTGATATGTGATTGGGTGTAATTGATATGGTTTATATGGATTTATAATATCTATGTGTAGTTTTAGAACACCACTGAAACGACATATAGTTTAAATTTGACACTTAAAATTGTAATTAATGTAATCAAATAACTGAAATAGTGTACCTTAATCCTTTTTTTATATCCAATTAATTCTTCAAAAAATAATTATATCAATATCACTGACATAAAAATGAAATAGTCTTTCCTTAAGAGATATCCATGAATCATGGGTATCAATTGATGCTCCGGAATAACGAAATATCATATTTATGGTATACTCAAGCCATTGGTTAATGGATAGAGAAACAAAGAGCTAAATATAGTTTTATATAATAATCTATTCATGAATACAGTTTGATGGAATAATCACACACACATCCCATGATTAACCCTAGTAAATATTGATCGAAGGAACCACCATGGAAATAAATCATTTTTCAATATTAATGGAGTATTTCAAAAAAAATCACAAACCATTAAAAGTCATATACCACAAGGATTAATAATTATGATAATAATATAATGTTTAAGTGATTTAATTTATACATTCCAACTCCTCTAATATCATGGTATGAGGATTCAATCGAGAACAATAGGTGGAAGTGGAAAATAGATATTGAACAAGAAATTATAATATAGTAAGATAGTCCTTATGCATAAACCCCATGGAGTATACTCTCACACTCTATGATGGTGCACAAAATTCTTAGTAAAAAATTATTATAAACCACTATTTAATTTTCATATTATTAGTGAGTATATCGATCAATATATTACTTTCACTAAAATACTCAAATATGTAGCACACTTTCACTTTATATCACATCATTTTCAACAACTCAAGAAATATTATAAAAAACCATTAGGATATTTCTAAGGCACATTTTAGAATAACCATCATTCATTTTCACTATTCATTATAATATGACTATCATTGTGTGAAATAAAATTCATAAATTATTTTAGATATCCTCTAGAATCATTTTTAGAAGCTCTCAAAATGACTCCCCAGACCCGTACTCCCAAATACGGTTCCATAAATAAATTTTTTAAATAATTTAGTTAATAACATCTACAAATCCTGGATATAAGCATCCAAAATTACATAAAAATGATTATTGAATATTTGACATCCAAAGTGAATTTTTTGGTTTAGAAATTTATATAATTATTACAGTTCATAAACTAAATAAGACCCTTTTCGTTATATCAAGTAGATATTTTTTTCAATATAAATAAGAAACTACTTAATCCATAATAATTATTTAACATTCCCATCATTTATTCCACTCATGAAATCATTATAAAAAAAGTCAAGTCTAAAAATTTTCATCATAACCTATAGAAACTAAAATATATGAATGGGTGATCAAAAATTATCAGTAATAAAAAACATACAACTGATATAATCATGGAATAAACATGGAAAATAATAATTAGAGATGAAATAAGTAAACAATATAAAACTATAATCAATTTAAACGGATATAATTTTATATCTATAAAAATAAATGAAAAAATAAATATCAATGATAATGATTTCACATTGATAAAATTCATTATGTTGGTCTTCGAAAAACTATACTCAATGCCTTGTTCTATGAAATTTACTTTTCCTCGAGGCCATATTCATGAAATCTTGCTAAATTTGGTGGGAATACCCAAAAAAGGAAATATTATTTTATCTCATAGAACTATTCTATGTTCCGAGGGTCTATATCATTCTGGCCTCAGCAATAATTATATTATGTTCAATTTATTCACTATAATATTCATCAAGATCTTTAATTCTATTATTATTGGGACCTCTTTCTAAATAAAACTTGGTTATCTGTATAATGAAGAATATGTAATATCAATGAATTATAAACTTTTTTGGATGCCAATAATCATTAGGAATGCCTATACATTTCCCAATGCGAGTAAAAGAGATAACATGATCATAACACATCATGAGAAGGAATTTTGATAGTCAAAAAATATATATTAAACATTACAATATTTTTCTGAATTTGATTAACAATATACGCAACACCAGTACTTTTACCTATTCCAATAAAATGGATAACATGATCACAACCCATATGGAGAAATAATGAGCATGGTTAAAAATATCTACTCAAATTTCAAATAGTCATCCATATTACAATAACAATACATGAAATTCTAATATATTTCCCCATGTAAATAAAATAGCATTAATTCTAGGCGATCATCATCCAATTAGATTTATATAAATTTTATTATTCAAAATTTTAAAATAAATAATTATATGTAAAATTCAATACAGGGAAAAAAATTCATAATCCAACATTGGGAATAAGGTGGATGGATTCAAACTAATACATCTCTAACGTAATAAGGTTAACCTATAAGAATGCTGAAATTTATGAAAAACATCCTTGAAACTGAATTATTGAATGATATTACCAAATAAGGGATCATGAAATTGATTTTTTTGGTACCATTAGTTCATTTACCATATATATATATATATATTGTAGTATAAATAGTGAAATATAAACATCATTATTGTAAATCCTTTTGAAAAGGAAAATAAAAATTTATGTGAAAATTTCAAAGATATGTTAGAAAACATTTTTTCATTGCTATAAAAGATGAAGTAATGAGTCAACTAAAAAATACATTAAAAAAGGGTGAGGTAAAATATCTTTGAAATATTTTACTTCTAAATGAATCTCTAGTAATTTATCCTTGAAAATTTAATATAATTTTCTTCTAGGAATGTCGATCCCGAAATAATTATTAAGAAAGGGAAATTTTTTAATATATGATATTACCTTTTCTAAAAATCAACATTTTTAAAATATTGAAAAAAAATCATTGTATTAAAACCCCATATCCCCCAAGAGGATCACAGAATACAATATAATAATATTTTAATGTGGTATAACCCTAAATTTTCAACGTTTAGATATATCACTATGTGGGGTTGAATTAGTAATGTTTTTTTTAAAAATGTTTTTTTAAAAAATGATTTTTAATCATACTTTATGATCCATTATGGTCTTGATCACTCAATATTTTATGTCTCACCTCTCTCATATGAAAAAAATGATATATCTAAAATGAACATTTGAATTATATTAATATTTTCATCCAATGTAGGTGACTATGTCGTTTTTGTGGTTGGGATTATCTAGGACACTTATTATATACTAATAAGGAAAAGTGATTATAGATAATCCCTTAAAATAATAGACATAAAGTCTCTAAAAATGCTTGATCACTACTAATTATAGTGGTCCATCTCCCTATAGGATTGTTAGATTGGAATACCTTTAATGTTCATTTTACTCACACTCACTAATTGATTTATCTTTTAAAAATCTCTCATTATTTATACAAGTGTCTGACTAGTACTTTAATGTTCATCCTAGACATCTATGAATAGATTTTCCACTACTTTTTTCCACTAATGTAGTATGCACAGTCACCTTATTCCACATCAATTCCACTTTGTTAAATATTTTATTTTTAATAATAAGTCTTTCTCAACCTCAAATATCATTACTTTTTAGATTATGATATCTCACTATCTATTTCAAAAACATTTAATGTTTTTACTGCTTCTAAATTTGGTCCATAAAAAATTGTGCATGTCAAATCAACATACACTTGGAAATAATTAGAAGATATCTTGAACACTATAACTGACCTCTAAATTAGAATTAATAACTAGTTATTTATAGTTACCCAATATATTAATAAATAAATACCATATCTTTTTACATGAATATTCAATAAATTTCATAAACATGCACTCTAGTACAATTATAGTTTAGTTGATTTAGATACTAGAACCAAAATATTCTTATTTCATTAATGATCTTCATAATCTCCAAGAAAGGTCTTATCACATTGTACTCATATTGGGTATACCCTACCAAAACCTTTCTTCATAAAGGTAGGGATATGATATATCTATCTTGATAATATAAATTAATAAGATAAGAAGAAGTCAATGTGGTCTTGAACATAACCTAAAAAGTTCATATGAAACCTTTCATAGATCATGAATAAGATTCATGGAATACAACACTAGTATTTCTATAATTATTGAACATAAGAGTGAGAAATAATAATAAATCAGTTGTGAGTCTTAATCTCATTTCATACATTTTTGGCACTATAATAAATATAGAAAAATATTTTTTAGGTCCCTGTTAACTACCAATACATAAACATAGTTGATCACGATGTATCATATGTTCCCATTGTGGATCTGGATGAATCTATTTCTTATTGTGGATTAGGATGCACTTATTTCACATAGTCGGTCAATATCATCAAATTTTTACCATTATTATCTAAGGAGATAAAAATCAATAAAAAAGTTATTGGAGGGAGATATATATACCACCAGTATCATAATGAAAACCTTATTTATGTGTCCCAAAATATCTTAAAAAATTCATCATATCAACAAATTATAACCCATTTAAATAAAATGGCTTTCATAAACATTTCATCAATTCACTACATCATAATCCATGAAAAAAATGGTTTATCATAAACATTTAATCAATACAACAGTAATAATAGAGATAAAAAATAATGACTTTATTAATAATTATTTCCCCTGTTAAGAAAAAGTAACATCAAAGGATGTCATATTGGATGGAATGTTATTTTTAGGATCACTTGGAACATTTCATGAGGAAAATATACTTTTCACATTGATAAATACTTTTTAAAAAGAAATTGAAAATAATTATCATTGAAAATAATAATGGAATATTTTAAAGAAATATTTAAAAAAATTATAAAAAAATTAAAACTTTTCTTTTAAAAATATCATTTACTCTTGAAAAAAAACTACTCAAAACACAAATAATTTTCAAAATCATTTTTTGTGGAAATAACCCTCAAAACTTGTAAACAACGCTTTAAAAATCATTTAAAACATTTCTGGAAGAAAATAATATTTCCACCAGGAAAATAAATTAAAAAAAATTAATATTCTTTTCTTTGATAATACCCTTGATTAATAATAATGTAATAATCAATTAAAATAATGTTCATGATGGTGAAAAATTCAGTTCATGTTGTACATATAAAAAATAATATTCCTTTCAAATTTTTGGTGTATGCCAAACATGAATTGTATAGAAAATTACATGAAGATTCCTATCATAATATTTTTTTTAAAAATCAGAAATGGGTAAAACATTATTTAATATATCATTTAGATATTGTGAAAACGATTTTATAAAACATTTTTTTCGAGATAAAAAGGATTTTCAATTGAAGAGAGAAATAAATATGATTTTTCAAAAAAAACCTTATCTTGAATTCTAGTGTAAGTAATGAGTGGTAAAACAATAGAAATAATGAACTCTCCTAAAATAATTTAATTCTAATAAAATAATTAATTTACCTAAGAGACATATTTTATGATTTTTTCACTTGAAGCATAGTTATGAAAAATCCTGAAAAATAATGAGATTGTAACATACATCCCTTTCTACTTTAGAAACATTGAATCATATGCCACATGAAGAAGAAATATTACAATGGATATGTAAATCCAAATAATAATAATATTCATTATATACATCCATGGGAATTATATATACCTCATATAAGAAACACATGGTGAATATGGCATGTGTAACACTAGAAAATAAAAGTTAGATAAAAATCTTGTAACATAAGCCTTGGTATTCTTTATACACATTTGAAAATCATGGTAAATAAATATAAGTTTATCATAAATCTATTTTATAACTATATATATATATCATACCATATATGACATACTTATGAATTTTTATTACCACCTTATTAAAAATTTCATGTTAAAGTCTATTTTCTGTAAATAACAACATTGTCTTTCATGAATGTTTTGATTTTCTAATATTGTTCCACTTAATTGTGTCAATGATACATCATATAAATAATTTAAAAAATTATATATATCATATATATTCATTATAAAAGTATTGATTAGGATACATCAATGTTATATCTTTACAATTAAGTACATTATTCATAGAGATTGTAGGTTATGCGTAGCCATGTAAGTGGTTTCTATTTTCCTAGTAGAAAGAAGGGTAAAAAATATAATCCATTTATAGAATAATTTTTAAGTCATATATATAACATATTTTTATTAAACATAACTTTATTACATTCCTTGTAAATTTTGAATGTATCACATTGCTTCACTTTGTGATAGTTTATCGTACAGACAAACGACGTTGTCAAATTCCCAAAAAATTGAAAGTAAAAAATATAAAATTTGATATCATGGTTAAAAAATTATAATAATATAATAAATATCATATATAAATAATAAATACAATAGTATATCAATCTATGATAGGTGGATATGAAAAATTAATAACATCGGTTCGAGAGGTGGAAGCTTGTCCCACACACAATTTATGATTTTATCCCATTTGATAAAAGAGGATAAAAATTTAGATAATTACATTAATATAATAAAATATCAGTATAATTAATAAATTAATATTACTATATAATCTTGGTTTAAAATTTTATTTAAAGAGGAGGAATAAGAAATGAAATAAAATTCAATCTTAGGGATGTTACCTCTTCTTCGAGGAACTTCTTTTGGTTTTCACCAAAAGGATTCATCAGTTTCCTTTATAACCAAACTACGGATTCTAGGATGATATTATAGAATTTAAGATTTTATTTGTACGTGTATTTTCCAAACCAAATTCTTTTTTATGTGTGAAGATATTACGATATGTGGTAGCCTTTTATATGTGAGGTCAATGGAACACTTTTAATTTTTTAAATTAAAAATTTATACCCTTGTGTTTCACATGACACTACGAAAATATATTCCATTATCGAAAATAGATGATATATGGTAACAATAAGTCTATCAAAATCAAATTTAAAATTTTTTGGGTAATTTTTAACCATTTCTTAAACCCCTAGTAAAACATTCTTTACCTTAACCACAATTAATATTTTTTACTATTTTTATTATTCATTATGGTAAAAAATTATATTCAAATTATTATGTAATATGAATTATTATGATTCCAAATATGGATCCATTTTCAAAATTACATTTAAAGATGTAGAAATTTTTAATTTAAAATTAATCTCATAGACACGATAAGAAACCTGCTTTTCAAAGAGAAAATGTTCACAAGTTTAAAACATTTTTAATAAAAATTTAGAATAATGATTTTAAAATGAAATAAATTGGATTAATAGATATTAAATTAAATTAATTTTTATTTTAAAACCATATTTAATAAAACTTATGTTTATAAAATATTTTCATGTAATGAAAATTCCAAATAAAACCAAAATTTTCATTATTCATAAAAAAAATTTACCTTCTCAAAAAAATATTAAAATCTAAACCTAAGATTATTATGAAATGATTATTTAAGAAATAAAATTTGTTCTCTGAAATAAATTTCCAAAAAATCAAAAAAAAATTTAAATATGTTCATAAATGAAAAAATAAAACATTTTAGAAAAATGATGTTTTAGGAGTAAAATTTGATTTGTTCTTATCACTTCTCTAGAAAACACATAAGAGGAATGTTAAATATTTTATTCAATATATAATATATAAATTTCGTTAAAATCCTTCACCAAATGTTATTTTTAAAATTTCTTGAGGCAAAACGCATTTTTTCTCTAAAAAATATTTTCCCAGAAAAATATTTATTTGTTTCCCAATAGTTTTATTTTCATTTCTAATTAATTAAAAACCAAAGAATTATTTTTAAATACATTTTAAACCATATATTTTTATAATTTAGTAATTCTTATTCATAACTCCCATACCATTGTCTTGGCGATTATTATCATATTAAATAAAAATATTTTAATAGTAGGTTATGTTTCGTTTAAACTCAATGTTACATGGAACACAAGATAAATAGAGTGTTAAATGTAATACATCATAAACATAGTATTTCATGTAAATAAAGGTAAAAATTTTGTTCCTTTTAATGCAACAAAATGAAAGAATTAAATTTATTCATAAAAAATATACATCGAAAAATATCAGGGTGTTTCATTCTACCTCGCTTAAATTTAATTTCTCCCTCGGAATTATTAAGTTTGGTACCAATAATTAACGATAATTATTCCTCATTATAACCTTTAATTTCCACATAAATTTTTTAAGAAGGTGGTTTCACCATAAAACATTGAACATGTGAGTGGTATTATTTCATAGAAACATCACTATATGATCTATAATCTTAACCTATTATTCCTCAGAAGAAAATCACACTCTAGCGGCGAGACCTCTATGTTTTGTAAATGTGATAGATATGTTATGTACTTCCCAATAATATATAAATTGAACATATCATGAACTTGATCAGGGTTTAATAGAATCACCAATCAATAGTTGACCAAATGAATATGATCCAGAATATCATAGGCACTTATATACCTAGGGATTAGTTTTCCTTTATATCATAAACACAATTTCATCCTCTGGTTGATCTGTAATCAATTTCAACATTACCTATTAATTTAATAAATAAAACTGGTTTTTTATACCTAAATCACTGGTGGATCATAATTTCTATAAAATAATGATATTTCCTTCCTTATTTTATTTTTTTATCAAAAAACAAATTTATCCATAAGTGATCTAGTAACTTTGAATGTTGAAATTTATCTATTCCATAAATAGTTTACCATAACGCTCATCTAAGCCTTACAAAAATGGAAATCCAAAATTAAAAAAAATGTCACTAAATTCAAAAAAAACCTGAAATTAATCCCACAAATATCAAAATGTTGATTGAAATTGTCACATCCCAAATATGTGAAAAGAAAAATTCAAGTATTTTTTCATAAAATAATATAATGGATATAATAACTATAAAACCTTAACAAAAACATACATACGTCCCCATTAATTGAATTAATCCTCACATTATTGAATATATTATATAAATCCAATAATATTGTAAATTCCATTAATGATAAGATATACCACTTTTCTACAAATCATTAATCATTTCCCTGGTTTTGAATATTATACAATTCACTTTTTCATTATCAATCATCTCTTTATCCCCACATCATTATCTCGTTATTTAGAAAATATTGAGGATTATTTATCCCATAATCATGTTTTCCATGAAATGTCTCCTTCCAATTAATTCATATTTCAATATAATCAATATCGTTCATTATATTCGTGAAAGTCTTTAATTAAAGACCTCTATATAACAATTCATACATATTTCATGATTCATATAACATAATTTTTGAATACACATAAACAAACATTTCAATCATTCTAATTCATTATTAAATCCTTAACTGATATTTTTAATAGTATTTCTTAATATATATTTCTTATAATTTAAAATATGAAAATTTTATTAAAGTTCAGGGACTTGAATCTAATTATTCTTCTCATGTTTGAGATAAAAATATTATTAGAATAACCCATGAGTTTCATATGTCTTTTGTAGTCTCTTCATCATCAGTAGTATAATCATTACTCATACCACCTTTCATATTCTCTCTATAATCTATCCCAATAGGATATATATTTTTATAATTCCCACACACTCCACATTTAAAACATACATTGACTGATAATTATTTAGAGAGACCAATATTAATATCCATTATGTTAACTAAACTTTTTATTTTCCCTCAACAATCTGATACATTGTGTACATATTCTCCAAACATATAAAATATTTTGGTTCCTTTAAGACTTTTCCCTATGTGTTTCTTCCCACATTCTTGACACCTATAAAACTAAATATTATTTCCTATATTTTCTACACCTACTAAGATATTAGTAAACTATTTCCTTCACTTATTTGGTGTGTCTGAGATTTTGTTCAATATTATGTTGTGTGCCATGTATCATGATAAAATATTAGGTATAATCACAATTTTATTTACTGTATTAATTATCCCATTTTATTATGATAAACAAATTTTATATCAAAATAAATATTAATACAGTTTCTTCTTATTCCATCCATTGAAAAAAACAACAAAACGTACTGTGACTAACAATATTCATGTGGGAAACAACATAATCATGAAAAATAAATTATATGATGTCTAAATAATGAAAAAATGTTTTCATTCTTATGAAACATAAGTTTATATTATTTTACTCATGTTCATAATCTATTTAAATATTTCATGATATTTTAAAAAGATGTTTTGAATTTCAAAAGCATGTCCCCATGAATTTTCAAAACATGTGTGCAGTAATTCCCATTTTCATGCACCATACAACATTAAATTCTATCTAAATGCTCTTGTTTCATTATTATTAACACATGTAACCTCTATATAAGAGCCACATAAACCTATTGTACCAATACATAGATGTAATTTCTTAGAATCCCTTTTCTATATCCTTCACCAAAATTCCATTGTATTTTCCAATATATAGAATAATACTTCACCTTATTCTTAGGGATATACTTATACATATCCCTATACAAATACCTAGTAATATCATTTTGAATCTCACTAATAGTTTTTAAATACTTATCTATAAATATTCACTAATCCATTCCTATGATACTAACTATAGAAACCTAGGACAATGATACATAAATGTCACACATTTTTATAGGAATATTCAATGCATTTCATAAACACACACATGAGGACTATAATAGTTTAGTTTTATTGGATAATAGAACCTCAATCTTCTAATTTCATGAATAATCTTCAATATTTCCTATAAAAGATCTTTTCACATAGTACTCCTCTTAGGAACCACCTTCATAAAAATTTCATTATAACATGGGGAAGGAAAAATAATAATGGGTGATATTGGATTTTTAGTAGTGATAAATAAATTATATATAAATCTTGATCAAATGAAATATTAATCTAATAATAATTGTATTTGTTCATGAACATAAGATTCAATGCTTATATGAAAACTTTTATAAATCATAATCATCCTTTTTTGCATTAAAAATTTTAATTTCAAAAAGAATGTTCCATAATTATTGCGACCCGAGATTACAATATGAAGATATTACATAATTTTTCTAGGAAATTTAATACTTTACAAAAACACATCCCCAAATACCATATTATTTTAGTGACTTTGAAAACATGGAAAATAAATATTGGTCCATAACTGAGCAACATCGTGTCCCACTATGTTTATCAGAACTAAAACCCTTCTAAAACAAATCAAACATAACACAAATCATCCTATCCTGGGGAAAATGAAACATATGAATGTGTGATGGAATATGCTCAATAATGGTAAAAAAGGGAGATTTGTAAGAATAATCTAGATAATATGAATATGATAACATTATAAAGACATTATAAAATCATAGACATCATATAAAACATCATAATAAACAGTCATGAAATAAATATTATATGTTTTTAAGAAAATATTTATAAGGGAATATAGATAATAATTCATGACAAATAACATAGGAATAAGGCATTGAGTTTTGGAATACACATAAACATATTAAATGATTTTCAAAGTATTCAATGCTCACTGCCAAGAGTTTCATAGTATGATGGGATTACTCCATAACCATCTTAGTAGTTAAGGTTCACTCTAAAGACCATCATAGTTGACATATTCCTTTACTGAATTGTGTTTAATCATTGTTCCATCCTTATTTATCTCATGATAAATAAATTATTACCCAATACATTGTATAGAGATATAGGGCTCACTCATCACATAAAAAAATCATACATATGTGTACCACATGATCATAAAAATTTTTCATATTATAACCAATTAAATGAAATGGGTTTCATAAAAATTTAAATATATCATGGATTATGAAAAATAGATGGGTTTCATAATCATAGAATAATCCA
Source organism: Viscum album (assembly GCA_963277665.1). NCBI lineage: Eukaryota > Viridiplantae > Streptophyta > Magnoliopsida > Santalales > Viscaceae > Viscum > Viscum album. Next base: position 1,770,622,733 of record OY728146.1, on the reverse strand, counting down.
TGAAACAAAGAGGGTTTCATATGAATATAACCCATGTAAGAGAAATGAGTTTCATAAATATCATGGCATTATAATATAAACCATTAATATAAAGAAAATGAATAGTACCCTTCTATAATAACCCCATTAATTTTTGAGTTACAGCAATATAATTAATCATAGATTGAAAATAATTCTTAATGGATCATTTAGAATATTTCATAAGGAAAATATCAATTCCACATTAAAATCATTTTTCTTAAAATAATTTTTTCAAAACATTTTTCTTTCAAAACCATTTTAAAAATAATGAATTTACAGAATATTATGAAAAAAAAATTAAATTTAATCTTGTTAACATGCAATGGAATAATACAAGAAATGATGGAAATGGTAATGGATAAATCCATACATTCTAAACAATCATTATCACCTTAAAATGTTTTAAAAAGTGCCTTGATCAGAATATTACAAGATTATTATTTTTAAAACTATTTGTAAAATTTGAAAATATGGGAAAAATTTTCAATTTAAAACAATATTATAATAAATAATAATTAGAAAGCATGTTTAGAAAACATGGTTTTCAATGACAATAGTTTTCTAATCGAATATAGAAATAAAGTTGGATTTTCTTAAAAATGTTATTAATTATATTGATTACTAAACAGTATGAAAATGGTACAATTACATGAATATTTCATTAATAAACTTTGGAGAAGAAACTTCAAAAGTATTCTTAACATATGGATCGTAATATTTCATCAATGGAAGCATAATCCCACACAGTCCCAATCAACAGCTAGATTGTAGCAATATACTATTGTTTCTTTGGATCAAAATATCATTAAAGAATAACATTAAATGAATAATAAAATGTAATTAAAATAAGGTGATTCAATGATATAAAATTTAAAATTGGCGGTATATACACCTATAAAGATAATATTGGTTTATAATATATCATGTGTCTCAATGAAGGAAAATTGAGACAAAATTCTCTTAGTGCTTTGGTAACTTTCAAACTATAACCCCATGAATGGGAGATACTCAAATGGATATGTACATAGAAATATATTTTTTGATAATAATCCTAAAATAATTTCATGGTTGGTATATAAACCACATAAAATATATAGGTGGGGAATATAGTATGTGTCTCACAAAAGAAAAAAAGTGAGATTGAGATCCCATACATTAAGTCTCCACCCTCGTTGTACTATCTAAAACCTCATGTATAAGAAATATAATTTAGTTATTAATATATAAAAGAACCATATTCATATATATAATTCAAAATATTGTTTTATAATTAAATTATATTACTCATTTATTAATAATTCTAGGTTAGTGATACATTTGGGAAATAACTAAATTGTTTTGCGAACATGTATGACTTTTTATTCTTATTCAAATTTCATAGATAATGATTTAATATTATATATAATAATAAAAATGATATAAATATCATATATATATATATATATATTCATTATATATGATTTTATAATAATATATAAATTATGGAATTATGAAATGAAATACACCATATAAGGTGACAGTAGATCGTACGTATGTATGAAAATTATTTTCATTTTATTGTTAGATTTAAATAATGAAAAATATATAATATATTATCACTATAAAATCATATTTATGTCATATATATGACATATGTTTATTAATACCATCCTTAATACATTCCATTTAATGTTTGAAGGAATCACATCATTTCATGAGGTGGTAGTCTACTATAGACATTTATGATGTTTTCGTATTCTCACAAAATGAACAGAATGAAAGTGTTTCTATTATAAAAATTAACTAATAATTATAAGATCATAAATATAAAATACAAACATTAAATAAATAATTATTCCCAACTACGAAATGTGTTAATGAAAGAAAGGATGATATTGGTTCTCCAGGTGCTGGTAAATTGTACACAAGAACGATGATTTTGTATCCCATTTGACGGAAGAGTTTGATGTTATAAGCCATAAACATAACATAATAAAATTTTAGTATATATAAAATCATTATGTTATTTTATAATCATGAAATAAAAATAATTGAAGGGGTTATGAAATAAATAAAACAAAAAACTTTCATTGATAATCCTCCCCTATTCTTAAGGTATATCATTTTGGTTTTCAACAAAGGACATCCTTTGTAGGATTTATTATAATGAATCATCCTTAAACATTAAATAATATTGAGTTAAGTCAATAATTTTACATTATATTACATTGAGTGTCATTTTATGTTTATAATTTCATAGAATTAGGACATAACTCACACATAAAAATCACAAAATAATACGAAGAGGATACATCAAAATATTATCGATTTTTTCCATTATCTAGAACATTGAAAATAAATCATGATAACTTTTTTGAAAACTCTTCAAAATATACTACATGACTTCTTCAAATCATTACTCGTAATTAACTCCGATTAAAAACATTAAAAAAATTGGATGAGTATAAAATTTTATTTAAGGGATACATAAATAATGAACAATATTACTTTGGTAAAAACATGAAAACCAACGAATACATTATAAAAAAGTATTACTTTCACCCTTAAAACTAGTAAATATATTACATTGGAATTAACATCATTATTTATGTTTTCTTAAATCCAAATATCACCTTAAAACTCATTGAAATCATAGATAATACAAAAATGTAATTTGGGACATAACTCTACATACATAGAAAAACTATGTGGTCGTCTTCCATACATGTCACAATTACAAATGGAATAGCAGTACGGTGGACATCCATAACCAATGCATTTGAGGTCATATCGTAACAACCCATCCTTGGATTATCGCAGAACAACCTGTCATTTTTTATCCCATAATCACCAGTAAAATTTCCATGTACAATTATATAATTAAAACACATAAAAGATATAAATTTTCATAATTTCACGGTAAAAATTTATTTAAAATCATAAGAAATCATTTAAAGGTATTAAAATATCTAATTTATTTTAACATCCAATTTTTATACAAAAAATCCAAAAAAGGTGAATGATGGATTTCTTTTTGTTTTAAAACATTATGGATTGTAAAGGAATCTAAATATTAAATAATGGTCATGGTGGTGGAGAATGTTTTTTCACCATAATTGATAAAAAAGAACATTCATTTTTTTGTCAATGAAATCCTCTAAAAAATCATAAATGATTCATTTCCAAACCCATTTTTTGAAATTTAAAATATAGAAAAATTTCCTTTAAAATCATTTATACCCATATAACATATTTTTTAAATAGAAAGAATAATTTGTACATGGGTAAAAATATTTGACAACTAAGTCCTTAAACATTCAAAGTATCTCATACCACTTTAAACATTTAAATCATAAGCCACATGAAAGTAGAAAATTTTACAAAAAATTAAATAAAATTAGTATAGATAAAATATGTGATGGAAATTTCAAGGGGGTTTTATATACACCTTCTAATAGAATAATGGTGGATATCATCATGAAATTCCTCAATGAAAGGTGGTTGAGATGAAATACCTTACCTCGAGTCTATCTCGTCAACTATGTTATTTTTCTTCCTAAATAAGAAACTCATTTTAATTATTTACTTTCTATATAACCCCTTTCATTTTTTATTCCTTTTATATCGCTTATTATCATGTTATAAATATTTTAGAATTATTTAAGTTCATGTGTGATGATTTCTCAATATTTGGTACACAAGTCGAAAATTACTTTGGCCAGATAACAATAGTAAAAGTGGTCATTTGTACGTAGTATCTAAAGTTATTTTAAAGAAATAATTATCAATTTTATACATAAACTTTTAATTTAAATAGAACCATTTCTTTATGGTAATGAAAAATGAACAACATTACCATCATAGAGATAGTAGGTTGTACGTAATCATGAGATATTTTTCCCTTTTTCGATAATCATTTTTTAAAGAAGGTATATATTATCCTATATTTATATAATTATAATAATATCATTAATGTCATATAAATAATTTATATATACATATATTTATTATTCGTGTGATGTGGTGGTTAAAAATGGATCGTGATGCTTCGTAGAGCTGATTGTTCAGATGTTCGCATGAATGGAGTTATTATTTTTATGTGCATGGAAGGAAAGAAATTAATTGATATATTATTATATTATAATTATACTTATTTAATTTATATCATATATAAACATACCTTCCATAATAATATTCATTCTTGAGAGATGGTCATGGAAAACAAATTATATCAATTAATGAGGCAATAGTTCATCGTACACAGGAACGATACTTCATTTCCCATTTGACGAAAGATGATATAGACATAGGTGATGACATTAACATAATAATATTTAATTATATTAAGGATACAATATTTATTATTTAATATTGTTTGAGGAATATTTTAAGTATGTGGAATAAGATATAAAAATAAAATGCATAATTAAAAACAATACCTCTCTTTTGGACGACCATCTGTGACTAACAACTTTACACCAATAAGAAGTGTGTTATACCTAAAATTAGGCCTCTAGAATCCAGGGTGGGATTATAGTTAGGTATTTGAGAAGATATTGTCCAAATTATAAAGGTTTTAATGTTTGATGAAATGAGGAGAATGGGATCCCTTTTATAAGAGAGGGGAAGAGCACTCATGGAATTCTTCAAAATATTAAATTTATCCAAATTTATTTTCTCTTCTGAATGGTCCTAGAAAAAATGTATATCTATTATAGAATTATTATGGGTCTAAATCCATTCATCGAATCAAATTTTAATATATTTAACTGTATTTTAAATACATAACTTTTTTTATAAAACCTTATTATTTCTTACTAGGATATCTTGTAATTTACACATTAAGGGTTAATATAATTACTCTAAAATGCTAAATGACCAAAAAATGATCCATTTAGTAAATTTTTACACATAGCCAAATAATTTTTCAAATGTTTATATTTTTATGAATTTTATTTCATTTAATAAAATATTATATATTTTAAACTATCATTAATATCAATTTTGACAATATTCATTAATGATTTTTTAAACATAACATAATAACTAGATAAATTTCGAAAAACTCTATTAAATCATCCATATAATTTTAACATAATCCATAAAATTAATTTATGAAACAAATTATATAAAATTATATTTATTTTAATATTTTAAATTTCTTTAATTTTATTCATCCATTAATGAAACAATTATTGCATCATCATTGTGTCATCATTTAATAAAATTATTTTATCACTAAAATTAATATATAAATTACCATGATGTGTATAAAAAAAATTATATTTATAAATAATATTTATAGTCTAATATATTATTTATATATTCCAATATAAAAAATATTTAACATATTAAAAACAATAGTGTAGAAACATTAACTTTCCATTAAATATAATATTATAAATTATATACTCTCACCTTGGTGGCTACCAAAAGTCATAATTTTGGTCCAAGGTGGATTTTGGTCAAAATACGCTCATAAATGTAAATTAATACAACTATAAGGGTAATTGGATAATATTATAATATTGATTTTACCTTTAATTACATGATTTACCCAAAATCGTTGTAATAAAACAAATTACAAAAGTTATTATTCATATTATCCAAAGATAAAAGGGACCTATTTACCTAATTTGGACCTTATAATTATAAATATATCATCCATTTTCCTAAATTAAAAACACATAATTGGAAAAAAAAAATTAATTAAAATTGAATCCCATTGATGGAATGAAAAAATGGGTTTTTATAGTAAAATACAAAAAAAGTTTACCAATGTTTTTATATCCAATTTCTATATGAAATTGAATATATTTTCCTTAATTGTATTAACTGATAAAAATGTATCTAATTATACTTTAAAATGATAAAAAAATATAATTTAAAACAATAAATTTATTTGATGAAAATGTATTTTTTTGGTTAAAATACATCATTTTTTACTATTCATCAAAACATGAAACATATCAGAAAAGTAGGAAAAAATTAATCCAATGTCAATTATGATAATGATATATCAAATAATAAGTTTATTTTGTCATATATAATTAATTAGTGTGTCAGAAACATGATTTAAAACAATTGAGTCATTGAGTGGTTGAAAACCTATCATTTTAAGAAAATTACTTCTTTTATTAGTATAATTGGACTTATTCTTATATCATGTCACATAAGATGAATATTAAAAATTAAATAAAAAAATTATATATGCTTCATTAATATAATCCAATAAGTGTGATTTATTAATTTATCTGTATAAAATACACTTTTTCACATTTAAAATGTTTTTAGAAAAACATTTTCTTTTATTTTAATTTTTTTTTCATTCATTAATAAATAATTGTTCACAATGCAATTAGTTATATATATAAGTGTAAACCACTTTTTAATAATTTATTTAATCTCATTCATTATCACCATTCTAATCAATATTTGATTACTACCATAATAATTAATAAAATTTAGTTGTTTTTGTATGCTCGATGTGGTGTATCATATATACTATTGAACATAGTGTTTCCTTTAAAAACATTACATTTTACAATCTCCCCCTATTTAATAAATTGTTTCCTCACAATTTCGACTCAAGATCGAAAACTATCTATTTGAAATTTCATAATACCTTTCCTGAATCCACACATTGGAAAAAATATTAATGAAACTCACACTTACTAATAAAGACATGAATGTACAAAGGTCACCTGAGATAACACATACAATGTTTCAATGTATAAAAAATAGACATGGTAGTAAAAAATGATCATTTTATAAATAATAGATATAGAGAACATGGTCATGATTAATTTAATAATCACAAAACTGTAAATATGTGATGGGCTATAAGGTCATTGATTACATTGTATAAAAATTAAATAAATACTTTTCATTGTTCAAAATGATTTTCCTAGAGTTGGGTAATTTTTTTACTACATAAGAATATAAATAATAATACTTAATTTTTATATTTTAATTTTATAGGCATAATTTTATCCTTATAACATTCCCAAAATTGTGATGTCCATCCCCAAAAATAACATTAAACATCCAATATCACACAAAACCTATAGGTTTTCAATACATTAAAACTCATGTCCAAAATAAGAGAAATATTCTTCATTTAACTAATGCCTTATATAAATATAAAACAAAAAAACATCTCCCAAAATGTTACTTAATAATTTATGGTCACATCACATAAAACCTCAGAAGGAGTGTTTGGAACCCTGAACATAATGCTACCCATGAAAAAAATAATGAGCTCCCTGAAAGTTTTATATGTTGACCAAATGTCTCAACATCATTTGTAGTAGTAGATAAATATTATCCCAAACCATTATATTTCTGATCATTGTGATTTAAAACTTTTTGAAGTAATTTCAGACACAAATTATCCTAATTTCATAACACATTACCTCTAAAACATCTTAATGATGACTTCACTTTTCTAACTTTTTAATCTCCCTAAGAGTCATGACACATATTTCCAAACTTACCCTAATGGAAGCACTTCCTTATCATTGTAATACATTATCCATGATTATTTTTATCATACTTTTCATGGTATAGGAATTTATTTTTCTTACCATCAAACATATTTGATTAATCATTTCCCATTTCATGCCAACTAAACCTCTTATTTTTCTTATCTTTATGAGACACATGATCATTAAAAAATTGTATACTCTCCTTCTCAACACATAATACAAGTTTATCATATATTATGAACTGATAAGAATCCAATTACCTTTTATATTTCATCATTAATCCTAAGAAAAATTTATTTATCTTAATATCAAGATCCGGGATAAAATTTGGGATGCACCTATTCAAACGGATGAAGTATTCTTCATATTCAACCACTAAATATTCTTCCATTTTTCCAATTCCGAGAATTTTTTTCCATCCTAAGTCGAATAGTCTCTAGAAAATATTTCTCAACAAAAATATTCTTAAATTCATCTCATTCTAAGGAATCAATATATTCACATTCATGGATATTCTTAATCATTGACCACCATTGGTCGGCTTCCCCTTCAAAATGATAAATTGCAAGTGTTACCTTTTAGTGATCTGAACAACCGATGAACCAAATTCGTATCAAGCGATAGAGGAGGTGTTTGATATTTTATATAAATTTTATCAAGATTTCTTTATATTGGAAAAATTATCAGAATCATCAATAGGTGACATTGTAATAATTATTGCAAGCAAGTAACCAGGAAGAGATATAAATGTTCTTCGAGACCCCCCTCTTTCCATTTGTAACTGAAATTCCTCAATCTAAAAAAGTAATAGAATAAATATTTAAATAAATGAATATGAATATAAATTTATCATGTGTTTAACCAACATCCCAAATCTCTAATGTTTTCTAAACCTTCATTTTGATACGAACTATAATACTCAGCTTTAAACATTACATAATCACAAGTAAAGAAAAATAATATTATTTCTTTCCCATTGAGGATATTTTCATGTTTATATATTTAGATAATTGACAAAAAAACACATACATAAAACCCTATAATTATACAAAGTGGACACTTTCTAATTGTATACATTTTTCCCATAATCTAGAAATTTTAAAATAAAGCATGAACAATTTTATGAAAACTCTCAATGACAGTAAACATGACATCTCAAAATCCTTAATCATACTTATTTTGTTATAAAAACATTAAATTTTTTCAGATGATCATAATAATATCTATATGTTATACATAATTAATGAAATATGTTTGTTTTTTGAAAACATGAAAATCCATAAACACTTGATCATGATGTAATACATTAATCCTTAAAAATTAGTAAATAATTTCATATGAATTTATGCTCATTACATACTATTTTTTAAATTAAAAGATTACCATACAATCCATATCATGTGTAGAAAACCCATAAAGGAAACTTGGGACATAATTATACTTAAAGGTAATAACCATAAGGAGAACTATCACACATTTCACACATACAAATGGAATATTCCTATGTCCGACTTCCATACCCAATGAATTAGTGGTTATAATGTAAAAATCCTCCCATGGTTTATCATGGAACTAGCTATCCTTGGTTTATCATCTTACCACCCATAAAATTCCAATGTATTATTATATAATCATATTTCACTCAAAAAAATTCATTTCCAGTCATAAGAAATAATTCACTGTTATTGGAATAACCAATCCACCTTTAAAACAATTTTAAATACTAAAATTCTCCAAAAAAAGTGAATAATGGATTTCTATTTCATTTAAAAACATTATGTATTGTAGAGGGATTCAAATATCAAATAATGGACACAGTGGAAGAAAATTAGTTGTCATATTAAACATTAAAACGGACATTCCTTTTGTTGTTTTTCAAAATGTTCTGTATAAAACATGTAAAAAGATTCCTCAACCATAGAATGAAATTAAAAATATTGTTAAAATTTTAATTAATATCCTTTTATATTCATATAATAAACATATAAAACAATAACATGTATATTGACTTGGGGAAAGAGATTTGACAATCAAATATTTAAATAGTCAATGCATCCCATAGCACTACGAACATTTAAATCATAAGCCACATGAAAGAGTAACATTTAACAAACCATTAAATAAAAATAGGACAGAAAAAATTTGTATATAAAATTTCAAAGGGTCTTATATACCCTTTATAAAATAATAAAGGTGTATATCATATATAAATGGAACAATGAAATGGGGTTGAGATGAAATCGCTTACCTTGAGTTGGATTCATCAAGTATGATCTTTACTATACTAAATAATAAACCTATTTTAATTGTTTTACCAGATTTAGAACAAATTTCATGTTTTGTATTCCCTTTGTATCACTTATTATCATATTATAAATATTAATTAATTATTTATGATCGTATTGGATGTTTTGTCGATATTTGGTACATGAGTCCAAAATGACTTTAGTAATATGTCAATAGTCAAAGTTGTCATTAGTCTGTCATCTCCAGAATAATTTTCATAAAATAATTATCAATTTTATACAACAATTATGCCTTTAAATTAAATCTTTTTTGTATGTTTATGAAAAATGAACTATGTTATTATCATCGATATAGTAGATCGTACGTATCCATGAGTAACATTTCAATTTTTTAATTGATAATTTTTGAAAGAATGTGGGTATTATACTATCCTTCCATAATGAAAATGATATTATTAATATTATATTAATCATTTAAATATCCTTATATATACTATTTATGTAATGTGGTGATTAAAAATGAGTCACATTGCATCATGGAGGTGATAGTTCACAAACACGCACGAACTTTGTTATTATTTTTATTTTCATGGAAGGTAAGAATTTAATTGATATATTATTCAATTATAATGATAGAATATTTATTTAATATCATATATAAAAATTATTTTCATTATTGTAATCATTCTTGAGGGACGGTGATGGAAAACGAATTATATCGGTTTGTGAGGCGGTAGTTCTCCGTAACAAAATTGTAATTCCTTTCCAATTTGACAGATGTGGTGATGTATTTGGGTTTTGATATTAACATAATAAAATCTCAGTATATTTGGTATGATTTATTTATAATTTAATCATGTTTGAATTAGATTTTAGGGAGTTTGAATATGATATAAATTATAAAAACATAATTAAAAATGATACCTCTCTATCAAAAAACTCCTTTGATTGAAATTTTAACACCTCTATATAGAGTATTATTATAATTTACTCGACCTTAAACATTACTTAATTTTGAGATAAGTCATTTATATGACTTTAAATCACACTTATGAACTTTTCAAGTTTATAGATTTAGCTAATTAGGCCATAAGTTATACATATCACCTTGATTATTAAAAAGTAGACACTTCTACCACCAATATATTTTTTCATAAAACAATAAAAATTATACAAAAAATGTTATTGTTTCACATGTAAACATCATATGTTTTCCATGATCCCATCCTTCACTTTATTCTCCTTTAAATTATGTGAAAAACATTTCAAAACTTAGGACTCACATAAAATGCTCAGTAAGGGATACACCAAGAAGTAAATGTGTTAGCTTTGTAAAAACATGTAAACCATGAATAAATTATCATAAAGTAATATTTTTCACCTTTTGGAAGTAATAAATATTCTTTACCAAATATTAGCTCATTTCGTACCCTTTTGTAACCAAAATATTACCATAAAACCTACAGAAAGAACATAAAACATAAAAAATGTAACTTGGTACAAAATTAAACTTAAATGGGATAACTATACGGTCTACTTCCACACATATCATTCTTAAAAATGGAATATTCATACTACCATCTTCCATACCCAATTCATTAGTTTTTATAACGCAATCACCCATCCTTGGTTTTTCACAAAACCACTCATCTTTGGTTTATCATGTAACCACACGTCTTTGGTTTCTCACGTAACCACCCATAAAATTACCAAGTACTATTATATATTCATAAAAAATAAATGATTTAAATTGTAAACATTTCACTCCTAAAATTCCATTTAAAAACATAAGAAATCATTTCATGATATTTAAATAGAAAATCTACTTTAAACCCCATTTTCAATAACCAAACACCCAAAAATGGTAACATGGGATTTCATTTCCATTTAAAAAACATTAATTCTTATATAGTAATCCAAATATCAAAGAATAATTTCAGTTGTGGAGATTTCATTGTTTCCGTATATGTTAAAAACATGCCTTATTTAATTTAGTAAAACACTTCATCGAAAAATATTCCATTTCTATGGAATTAAAATTGAAATGGGTTTATTATAAACCGATTAAATAAGGTCCTGTGAAAATTAAAATATACCTCAATGAACGTAGATTGAGACAAAGTCACTTACCTTGAGTATGACTCATCACATACTATCATTATGTTCCTCAATAATAAACATAGTTTAATTGATAATTTATAGATAACCTTTTTAAATTTTATTTTTCCATTTATATCACTTATTACCATGTTACAAAAATTACATATTTATTTGAGATCATACTGGATGTTTTTTCAATATTCAGTAATTCAGTCAAAAATGAACTTGTTGAACTTTTTTTCATGTAAATTGTTGATGTGGCCAATATTCCATCTCTATAATATTTTTCAAGATTTAAATACCATATATATCAAGTATATATGTACTTAAAATATCATTAATATTTGGAGATAAGAAATGAAATGCACCGTTCATGAAGACGGTAGTCCATATGTATTCATGAAAGATACATCCATTTCATTTTCATTTTACAAGAATGAAAAATAAATTATAAATAGGTATATTATAATTACAGTATAATATCAATGTTATATATGTTACATACATTCGTTAACTCCATATTTTATACATTCCATGTATGGAAGGAAAACTCACATCTTGACGTTTCAGGAGAAATTCATCGAGTACATGGGGTTCTGTGATGAATTATGGACTAGGATTTCGTTTTTTCCTGTTGTAGAGTCAAGAAGTGATTACCTATGGTTTACACCTGTTGATACCAAACAACTAGAACTATACAACCCATGATCTTGACTTAGAAGTGGTATTATTATCATTGAATAAGTGGTGACACTTTCTGTTGGGTGAGAGGTTTATTATCTTCTCTGATCAAAAGAATATTAAATATATCATCTCTAATAAGTATATAAATATGAGTTAGAAGCATTGGAAAGACTTCCTCCAGGGCTATGACATTGATAATGTCTATACTCATATGAAGAGGAATGTGGTGGCATATTCTCTAAGTAGGAGATCTAGTTTGCAGTTGTTGAACAAGGTGTCCGAGTATTTGGCCTCATTAAAGTTATCTTTTGTGGATGGACATGGAGAATCTTTCATGCGTCATTGGTTCTCACCCCTCATTTATTATAGTGAGTCTGGGAGGCGGGTCCTTTTTAGACTGACTGTGGGACTATTCATGCTCAAATGTCTACAAGTAATACTTTTGATGGATATTCAAAAGGTGGGGATCATGTCATTATTTTCAAAAGACACACAGTAGTACTGGCTGTGTTGTGGGAGGAGTTTATGAGGGAGTTTCATAATTCTTATATGGATATACCTCCAAGTGTGGAAAAGATATACCAGGACCTCCGAAGTTAGTTTTTATAGTTAGGGATTAAAAAAGGATTTGCAGAGTTTGTTTCTCAATGCCTTACTTGTCCATAATTAATTAATGAGCACTAGGCTCCAAAGAGTTTGGACCAACCCCTTATGGTACCATAGTGGAATTGGGAGAGGATATCTATGGATTTTTTGATGGTTTTACCACATACCTCCATGTTATACGATTGCATCTAGGAGAACATTGATCAATTCACCATGTCGTCCCTCATCCTACCAATCTGAGAGTAGATTCTAGTAGAGGTATTTGGTCACCACTATATAAAATATATAGTTAAAATCCATGGTTTTCAATTTATTATTATTTTGTATTGTGATTTTATATTTAAATCCTATTTGTGAAAGGGATTACAGGATGTGTTTGGAACCATGCTATGCTTGAGTATTGTGTTTCACCAACAAATGGATAACCTGACTGAGTGGACCAATAAGGTATTGGAGGACATTTTATGGGTGTGCATGTAATGATTTGAACATAGTTGGGAGAATCACAAAACACTGGTCAATTTTTCATACAACAAGAGAAAAAAATACACTAGTTCTATGAAAGCATTTGAGGACCTATACGAGTGACCCAGCAGGTCACCGCTTTTCTGGACTGACATGGGAGAGTCAGCACTCAGGGGCCTAGAGTAGGAGAAATCTAATATAGAGAAGGTGAAAACAATCCAAGAGTAGATGAATACTACACATAAAATATAGAAGTATTATGAAATCAGGTGATATAGGGCTTTAGAGTTTGAGGAAGGAGACCATGTGCTCTTTCAGGTTTCTCTTTGATAGTAATTTTAGATATTTTTCCATGGTGGAAATATATATCCAATGTTCTTGGGTACTTTACATATAATGTGAATTATATGAGAGCTATAATAACAATTGGATCCACTATCATATTTAGATTGGGTACATGACATCTTCTACGTGTCACAGGTAAGGACATACTTGCATGACCCATTATACGTCATTGATTGGTGTGATGTGGGAATCAAGGATAAATACACTTTTGCTAAGTTCCCTATGGAGATTTAGGATCATTAGAAGAGTTTCCTTAATTAGTGATTGATTCCTTCAGTAGGTTTTTAATTTCTTTAAGGGAATATCTAGGATAGCACATTGGAAAGGGAGGCTCGTATTTGTGCTCAGTACCCTCATCTATTCTAGTAGTCATTTATTTTCCTTTTCTGGTATATAAATCCCCAATGTGGGGATATTTTAATATCTTGGATTTAAAGTTTATTATTTTTTGATATTATATAGATTGATTTTGAGACTAGGTTCTCAGATAGAGTGCGTTTTTTGGCCCTGTGTTCCAAGAATAAATAAGGTTTGAAAAATATTAAAATAAATTATAGTATGCGCATGTTTTTTTCCAGAAAAAGTGTAATAACTCTTAAATAGGTGCTCATATAAAATATTTAAGGGAAAAATTGAGTTTATAAGAGTCTATTTATCCATGTTGCGACCTAAATTTCATCAGTGCGGGTTATTTGTGGAAAAATATGTCGGGGACGTAAAGGAATAAAATAATTTAATAAAAAATATTTTTAATGCAATGAATTTCCTATTAAATTAATCCTTATGTTGGAATTCTAGGGTTATATTCATAAACATGGAGGCACCAGAGGACAGTTGGAGATAACTATAGAGAATTATCTCAGGCAAACGACAATAGATCAAGATTGGATCAATGATTTTGCATCAATTGAATCTCCAGAACTTGTAATTGATGGAAATGAAAACATTATTCATCGAAGATTGATCCAACATGTGGTAGGGTGTATGAATTATTTTTTTAATTCCACATTCATGATTATTACGACTAATAAAGACTAATCCATGAATAGATAAGTCTGTGTATCAATTGTATTTATGGGATGGAACTTTCATTGAAGTTTTTAGGATTTATTTGATGGGGTTTCTAACCTGAATCAATTGATCATTATCGTTGGACAATAATACTTGTACAATAATGATAAAACTTTTATCAAGTTAATTTCTTCCTCCGCTCATCACGTTATTCTCCATTGGAACCCCCATATGGTAGCTTGACATTTCCATGTGATTTTCAACATGATCAGACCCACAGATTTGATACTAATTGAGAACTGAGGGTTGATCTATGTAGATCTGGAACTGATACACTCATATCTATGTCCATTTTATTTTTCTATCATTGGATGAGGCATAGTGTAACACTGATGGGACTACTGACATGGCAGCGGTGACTGGCAGTCTGTTGTGGCTTGCAGTGGTGGAACGTGTGTGGGCGGTCGTGAATGGAAACATGGAGATGGAATCATCACACCGAAACATCGGTGGGAAATTGTGGAAGGATGCAACAATAGACATGGTGGTGGAAATTACAGACACGATGGTGGATACATATCGACAGAAGATTAATAGTGGGACATACTAGTGGGATAGGTCATGCAGATGGGATGGTTCTGGTCAGCGGGTCAAGTTAGGCATGTGTATCGGGTGGGACCCGGGTTAGAGCCGAGTTAGATCCAATGCTACCTGGGATGTTCCCAATTACAATCAACCATGATGGTTGACTGTGGGACCGCGGTAGCACGATCTACCATGGCTGTACAAACCAAGACAATGAAATATGGGTGTTGTGACCACAGAGCTGAGTCGAACAGTATGTCGACCAAGCATATTGGTCAACCATGGTGGTAGGTAGATTAAACATGGTGGTAGGTATACAAGCCCCTCACCTAGCTTGTGAAAAGTTTTTCATATTCGAGAATATCACCATAATAGTGTGTCTAATCAATGAATTATCTATATTGTTGAGACCCTAACATGAGATGGTCATTTGGAGACATCACTACTACAAAAACGGGAAAGCAAAGCGCTACCTTTATCAGCGCTAATCAAAAAGCGCTGATAAAGGATAATCTTTATCAGCGCTATTTAAAAGCGCTGATAAGGGGATGAATTATCAGCGCTTTTCTAGCGCTGATAAAGGAAAGGTTTTAACAGCCCTAGAAAAGAGCTGATAAATCCCCCATTTATCAGCGCTTAAATTTTAACGCTGATAAAGGGTGGCTTTATCAGCGCTAAAATTTAAGTGCTGATAAATGGGGGATTTATCAGCGCTTTTCTAGCGCTGTTAAAACCAGTCTCCGATTTTATTAAAAGGAGGCCGACAGTCTCCTTTTTTTTATCGTGCCCTAAGCACTCGTGGGACTGTACTCTTGTGACTGCTTCCTCCCCCCGATCTTCCCTTTGCCGAACCTCCGCTGTAATCCTTCTCCTTCTTCTCGACCCTCTTCTGCGGATCTTCCTCCCTTCCGAACCCTACTCCTCCTCTTCAACGGTTGGCGGCTCCTCCCGTGCACCCTTACTCCGGCGGTCGCGTCTTCCAGGCAGCGCAGAAGGCTCCCTCACCTCTTTGGACTTCCGATTTCTTCACCCAAGGTATTTGGATGCCCTAAATATTGTTTTGCAGTGTAGGTTTTTATGTGGTTGTCATTTATTTGTCGCCTCTGCTTCCCCTCCTCCCTCTTTTTAGACTGAATCAATGTTATTCACTCTACTCCTGGTGATGATTTTTTTGCATATGTTTTCTCTTATTCGTTCTTCAAATCTGCTACTTCTGTGTGTTTTTTGATTTGATTTTCCTTATGTTAGTAATGTTTATTCCTACTGCATCATGAATTTACTCCACTTTAACTTCAATTGGTTCTGTTACTGGTGTTGATAGTGAGTCACATTATGGGGGGCTGGTTTGCAGGGGGTGTGAGGGTGGGCTGGTGTGTGCAGGGGTACGGGATGGGTAGGTTTGGTGTGTGCAGGTAGGGGGGAGAGGGGGTTGGCGTGTGTAGGGGGAGGCTGGGTTTGGTGTGTGCAGGAAGGGGGGGAGAGATAGGCTGGGTTGGTTAAGTGTGTGCAGGCAGGGGGAGAGGGGACAAGATGGTTTGCAAGAGGGAGTGGGTAGCGGGCATAAGGGGGGAGGGTGGCCGGTTGGTGGTGCTGCTGGAGGGGGATGGGTCTGGCATGCTGGTGGGGGGGGGGGGGGTTGGCTGGTTTGTAGGGGGAAGGCTGGTTTGTAGGGGGGAGTGTGTGTGCAGGGGGGAGGTTGGCTGGCAGGCGCAGGGGTGCAAGGAGGCTGGTGGTGCAGGGGTGCAGGGGGGGTCTGGGGTGCAGGCACGGGGGAGAGGGGGGGGCAGGCTGGTTGGTTTGCAGGGGGAGGGGGAGGCTGGTGTGTGTGTGTGCAGGGGGGAGGGTGCGGGGGTGCAAGGCTGCTGCAGGCTGGTGTAGGGGTGCAAGGGTGCCATACATGGGTGGAGGGGTGTTGTGCGGGGGTGCAGGAGGGGGGAGGGGAGGGGGCAGGGAGTGCAGGGGGAGGGGGCAGGGAGTGCAGGGGAGAGGGTTGTTTTTTTGTACGGGGTACAGGAGGGGGGAGGCTGGTGTGCCTGGGGGAGGGGGATAGAGGGTGGAGGGGGCTGAAATTTTTGTGTCGGGGGGCTGAAATTTTTGTGCGGGGGGGGGGGGGGGTCTGGGTTTTTTGTGCAGGGGTGTAGGAGGGGGGAGACTGTGCAGGGGGGGAGGGGGGTAGGGGGAGAGGGGTGTTGTGTTGTAAAGGGTACAGGAGGGGGGGCTGGTGTTCCTAGGGGAGGGGGCAGAGGGTGCAGGGGGAGGGGGCTGAAATTTTTGTGCAGGGGGGCTACTTCTTTTGTTCAGCAGGCTGGTGCAGTGCAGGGGGTCCATCGGGTTGGGTCTAGGGGGGTTGGGTTTGAGTGGATGGTTCGGGTCCGTTGGGTTGGGATGGGTTGGATTGGTTTGGGTCGGGTTGGGTCGGGTTTACACATATAACCCGACCCAAATTGACCCGACCCTCGATGGGTTGGGTTGGGTTGGGTCCTTCGGGCATGCGACGGGTAACTCGACCCCACTGGGTCGGGTTGGGTCAGGTCGGTTGCTCCGGAAGCTTGTGACCCGACCTGACCCAACCCGAACTTTTTTGTTCGGGTTGCGCCTTGAAACACCTCCAACCCGACCCAACCCGACCCATGGACACCCCTAGTTTATATGATGCGCTATTGTGCCATGTGGTGAACCTTCTGCATGTTGACTATAAAATGTAAAATTAATTTAGTAGATTATCATGTCTTTAATTGGTTAGTCATTGTGCACCAAAATTATTCTTTGGAGGTTGTATACCTTACTCGAATCACCCCCTTAGGGTGTGTTTCTTATAGGCCCATGACCCCTATTGATCTTTGGCTTGAAATTGAACCACCTTTGACATGTGTTGATATATCCCATGCCCATGGGTTTATTAAAGGGAATTAATGATATTTATGTGTAATGGACATACCCATGGACTACTTGATCACTTATAAATGAATTAAATAAAAGTTGAATGGTAAGGCCATGTTCCTTAACAATTTTTAAACAATGTAGTGCTATTGATTATATACCTTGGACCCCATCTTACTAATTATCAGTTATAAGACTTAAATTTATCAAATTAATTGAGAAAATGAAAGGGTGATATTCCTTAGACTTGATCATAATATGATATGGATGTGATTACATCATTATTACTTTCTTTAATGAATATGATGTTTCATATTGATTATTTGGAATTAATAGACATGAACTTCCATATTTCTTATTCGAAATTAATGGAATTAACATTCTATATTGTTTGTTTGGAATTAATGGACATGGCGTTATGTATTGCTTATTCAGAATTAATTGACATGAAATTCCTTATTATTTATTTGGAATTAATGGACATGACGTTCCATATTTCTTATTCAAAATTAATGAACAATATGCTCCTTATGGTTTACATGGAATTAATGGACACGACATTCGTTATTGTTCATTTGTAATTAATGGACATGATGTTCCATGTTGTTTATTCAGAATTAATGGCGATGAATAAAGATTGGATGGATGCTAATCGTTTGACAATAGAGTATGAGAACAGAGTGAAAGAGTTCATCAAGTTTGCACAGTATCATGCAAAGGACCCTTCTCAACTCCTTTGTCCATGTTTACGTTGTTGTTATTCTAGAATAATTACTCCAGAGGAGTTGGAAGAACATTTGATATGTCACGGAATAGATAGGAGTTATAAATGTTGGAATAAACACAGGGAAAAAGAGAATGTAGCTATTGGCTGGAATAAAACTGCATTTTATGGATCATCGGATATGATTACAAATATGGATAATGAAGAAGACCGTATAGAGGATGTGATTACAGATATCAATGATGATGAAGATCGTATTGAGGAAATGACCAGGACAGTTGAACATGAACTCCGTGATTGCCCAAAATTGTTTGAGAAGTTAAAGAGTTGTGCAAAGACGCCATTGTATGCGGGTTGCACTAAATATACTACATTGTCAGCTGTACAGAAGTTGTATAAATTGAAAGCAGGAAACGGATGGAGTGATGTCAGTTTCACGGAACTACTTGCTCTTTTGAATGACATGCTTCCAGAAGATAATGAGCTCCCAAGACGAACATATGAAGCTAAAAAAATGCTACACTCGATGGGTATGATTTCTGAAAGAATACATGCTTGACCGAAATACTGTATATTGTTTCACAAGGAGAACAAATCACTTACAGAATGCCCAAAGTGTGGTGCTTCTCGATACAAGAAAGATGAACGCAGTCCTACGAAAGTTGTATGGTACTTTCCAATCATTCCAAGGTTTAGGAGTCTATATGGAAGTGAAGAAACAGCAAGACAATTGTCGTGGCATGCAAATAAAAGAAATAAAGATGGAAAATTATGTCACTCGGCCGACTCTCCTCAATGGAAGAGAATTGATCATGAGTATCCTGAATTTGGAAATGAGTCGAGAAACCTGCGTCATGCGTTATCTACCGATGGAGTGAATCCTTTTGGTTTTCAAACCAGCACTCAAAGTACTTGGCCTATTATATTGGTAAATTATAACTTGCCACCCTGGTTATGCATGAAACTGAAATTCATTATGTTATCTTTGCTTATATCAGGACCAAAACAACCAGGTAACGATATTGATGTATATATGGCTCCCTTGATCGATGATTTGAAGTTACTGTGGGATTCAGGTGTTATGTTGTATGATGCTTATGAAAAAGAATACTTCACGTTGAGAGCGTTGTTGTATGGGACGATAAATGATTTCCCTGCTTATGGAAATTTGTCAGGCTATAGCATTAAAGGAAGTCAAGGGTGTCCTGTGTGTGAAGAAGATACAGAATCAATTAGGTTGAAACATTCATCAAAATTTGTGTTTCTAGGACATCGTAGATTTCTACCCCGTCGACATAAGTACCGATCTTGGACGACATCATTCAATGGAAGTTCAGAACAACGCAAAACACCATCTCCACTAACAGGTGATCAGCTGTTTGAGAAATTAAAAGACGTGAACACTGTTTTTGGTAAACCATTTTCGAAAAACCTTACGAAAATCGGTTGGAAAAAGAGTACAATTTTTTTTGAATTACCATACTGGAAATGTCTATACATCAGAAATTTTATTGATGTGATGCATGTGGAAAAAAATGTATGTGACAGTGTTATAGGAACGTTGCTAAATGCTCCTGGCAAAACAAAGGATGGAATTAAGGCAAGGTTGGACATGGTTGACAAGGGAATAAGAGAAGAGTTGGCTCCTGTGAAGGGTGAAAATCGAACGTTTCTTCCTCCAGCTGCGTACACTCTTTCTAGGGATGAGAGATATCAGTTTTGCAACTTCTTCAATGATGTAAAGGTTCCAGAGGGATATTCATCAAATATCAAAAACATTGTGTCAATGAATGATTTGAAGTTAAAAGGTTTGAAATCACATGACTTCCATGTTTTGATGCAAGATTTAATTCCTATAGCTTTACGTTGCATTTTGCCCAAGAATGTTCGTCATACGTTAAGCAAACTTTGTTTCTTCTTCAATGCTATATGCATCAATGTTTTAGACCCGGCGAAATTTCCAGCTATGGAAAAAGAAATTGTCATCATATTATGTGAATTAGAAATGTTCTTCCCGCCAACATTCATTGATATGATGGTTCATTTAATGGTTCATTTGGTGAGAGAGGTTCGACTTTGTGGTCCTGTGCACTATAGATGGATGTACCTCGTTGAACGGTATATGAAGATTTTGAAAGGGTATGTCAAAAATCGAATTCGGCCAGAGGGTTGTATTGTGGAGCGATATATTGTTGAGGAAGCCATTGAATTCTCTACCGAATACCTATCTGATGTGGAAAGCAATGGTCTGCCGAAATCTCGTCACACTGGACGCATTGAGGGTGAGGGAATTTTTGGAAGAGATGTTGTGACAATCAATATTACTGATCGAGAGCAGGCCCACCTTTATGTTTTGCATAACAGTTGGGAGGTTGCTCCATATATTAAAACCCACAAAGAAATTTCGAGGCAGTTGAATCCATCAAGTGCTGAAAAATGGATAGCAAATACACATAATCACCAGTTTATAGGATGGTTTCGAGACCAAATTTTTCAGGAGTTAGATGAAAATCCGAATTCAATTTCAGAACGACTTCGATGGCTAGCTGCCGGACCAAGCGTGTATGTATTATCTTACAATGGTTATGTAATAAATGGTTATACATTCTATACAGATAAACATGATGAAGATAGTACCATGGAAAATAGTGGAGTAACACTTGTGGCTGAAGCGATGCATGTTTCTGGTAGTAAGGATAGAAATCCAATTTTCTCAAATATGTCATACTTTGGAATTATCAAAAGAATATGGGAGTTGGATTATACGACATTCCAATTTCCGATTTTTCAATGCAACTGGGTTGATAACAACAGTGGTGTTAAAATAGATGAATTGGGATTTGTGAAAGTTGATTTCAGTAAAGAAGGTTACAAAGACGAACAATTTATAATGGCATCACAAGCGGTACAAGTATTTTATGTTCCAGACCCCGCAAACTGAAAGTGGTCGATTGTTCTGTTATCGTCCAAAACTACTGAAGGGTCCGATGAAAATTCAATTGAGGATGATCCTTTTAGTGGGATGTCGCAATCATTTCGCAGCGGTCCCAATGAAGACGACGTTTTGTATGTTAGAGGAGACCATAATGAAGGGATTTGGATTATCGATAGAGGTTTCAAATCCATTCAGCCTTTGAAAAAAAAAGAGTTCAATAAACAGGTTATATTTTGTTTGTAATATAAATATTGTTATCTCATGTTATTATCTTATCCTTATTGCATTTATGTAATCCAACTTAAGTGTTAAACCTTTTTTTTCAGATAATGACTTCTGCACGTTCTGGTGCTCTTAACCTCGAGGCTGAACAAGCCTCTCAAGCTGCTGCTGCTGCTGCTTCTGCTTCTGCTGCTGCTACTGCTGAACAAGCCTCTCAAGCCTCTCAATCTCAACATATTGTTGTTGGTACTGCTGTTGCTATTGGTGCTCCTATTGTTGAGGTCCAACAACCATCTGAACATGCTGATGATAGGATTTTAGATGAAAACATTGATGATGCTGATATAGACGAAATGGTTGGGGATAAAGGAGCAACAACGCAGAAAAAACAGGTGCGTCGTAGTTTAACAGTGTTGGCTAATGTTTTGAAGGGGAAGAGCAAAGGAATCAAATTCAATGTTGGGTGGAATGCACGGGGCCAACACGTTAACCCCAACAAGGAAATGTTTAGCAGTTACGTTGGAATTGTCACTCGGCAACGCGTGCCAATTGACATAGCTTCATGGCACCATGTTTCGTCCGGCCTGAAGGCTGTGATGTGGGAAGAAATTACGGTAACATTTTGATTTCATTTCTTTAATTTACTAGCAAATAAAATAATGAAACAATGTCTTATTCTTCACAATCCATTCCAGAGTGCATTTATAGTAGATGATTCACACAAGACTTATGTACTAAGGCTTGCGGGAAGGTGTCATCGAGGTTTTCGCACTCTTCTTACAAAATATCATCTGAATGATTCCAAGGGTAAAATAAACCCGCAACCACCCATTGTCTACAATCACTTGATATCCCAAGAATCATGGGATACATTTGTTGGTCATCGTGGGGATCAAAAGTTTCAGGTACATTGTGACTGATAATATGTTGTTTGAGGATATACATGTATTCATCACATTGATTGTCAATATTTCATTTATGAAACAGGAACTCAGTACTGAAAACAAGGAATGCACATCAAAACTGACGTACCCCTATCGTAAAGCAAGGATGGGGTACGCCTCACTGGAAAAGAAAATGGTGCGTATTTTAAATTTACAGTGATATTGTTATGTGTCAAGAAACAAATTTATAAAAATCTTTCTTTATTTATATGTAGATTGATGCCTCTGAAACCAAACACACATCCATCCCTCGTCATGTGCAATGGAAGGAGGCACGTGTGGATAAGGAAGGGAATTTGGTTGATGAAAACACACAAAAAGTGTGGGAAATATGTTTAAGTATGACACGATAAAATGTTTCGTTTTTCAATTGCTATTACATAATAATAATTACTTATTTTCTTATATCCGACAGTCACAGGAGTCAGGTACTCTTGCAGCTGGTGCAGATATATTAGCGACATCTTTGAAGCGACCAGAACAATACAGTCGCGTCAGAGCTGGGGGGTTTGGGGTGACACCCCGAGTATATTATGAGAAAAAAAACAAGAGGATCAAAAAATGAAGAAATGACAGCAATAAAAAATAGACTAGCAACTCATGAAGAACAGTTTCAATGGAAGGGAGAGTTGCTAGCAACTTTAATGGGTCAGAAGCCAAGAGAAGAGACAACTCAGGAACAACCAGCGCCTGAAGATCCTGCCCCACACCCCACCAGCTTTGAGGCAAGCCATTCCCCTGAAAGAGTTGTGTTAGCTATGGTAATCAATATTTATTTAATAGTTCTGATAAAA
Organism: Viscum album; assembly: GCA_963277665.1. Taxonomy (NCBI): domain Eukaryota; kingdom Viridiplantae; phylum Streptophyta; class Magnoliopsida; order Santalales; family Viscaceae; genus Viscum; species Viscum album. Next base: position 1,770,598,705 of record OY728146.1, on the reverse strand, counting down.
TGTGAATCAGACAAACAATTATTTCTTCCTATACTGATCTTCTGTAGGGTGATAATGATTGTGATTTATATTTTTCAACACCCACCTATCGCCTTGTAGCGAGGGCTACAGTATTCAACATCTCAGAGGACACGCTGCACAATAGAGCACTTCCAATAGATCATCTGAAAGTGACAATTATGGTAGCTCATGAGCCAACAGCACAACTACCTGTTCCACTTGATGATGATGATATTTGTACAGTCGAACAGGCTATTGGGACATTCATTACATGGCCATCACAACTTGTGAGACTACATGCCGAAAAAAGGGGTATTTATTTATAGTTTTTTAAGCCAAACCTTTATAAAAAAAAGGTATAAACCAATGAATTTTATTGTAGACGAAGAAAGGGGATGAAATGAAAGGAGCATCGAAAGGATCGACCAACCGATCCAAAAGATCTACTGAAAGTGGAATTACACCGCCTATTCTCTATCCACATTTAATTGAATTGAAGACTCATGTGGATACGAAGTTGACAAATGGTAGTAGCCATGTAGTTGTTTTTGAGGAGAATATGTATGGAGAGGAAATACAAGATTTTGTTGCTGCTGAAAATGTAAATGATATCCTTGAGTATCAGTGGCTCGGCGTCACAAGTGTAAATGTGTATATGAGGTATGTTTTCTACCCCGTCGCTTTTCCAAAAGATGATATATTGTGCTAATTATGATTAAATAAATTTTATATTATTGGAAGACGTATATATGAAAAGAAGTTGAAGGGTTTTCCTCATGAGCCAAAGTTCGGACTCATCAGTCCTCATATCACATCAACATAATAAATAGAATTATCAGAATCAAAAATTAAGGAAAGAGCGACTGCTTTGCTGAATGCATTTGACAGCAAGATAACGGATGACCGACTCTTCCTCATACCAACCATGCAAGGGTAAAACTCTACGAATAAAGAATATCAATTATAGTTTCATTTCTTTTATTAATTATTCCTTTTTGTGTATTTAGGCAACATTGGATGCTAATTGCGGTGCATTTGGATACTCCCAAGATTTATTTTCTGGACTTAAAGCACGGATATCCAACAAACCGACCGCATGTGATGCAGTTTTTCAATATGTAAGACACTACATAATACGTTTTAGTTCTAAACATCAATTTATATAATATATATTATCTTTTACTGAGGATTCTGTTATGATAGGGTAGTGTACCAATATCGTCTAAATCATGGTATGAGGACAGGGGCTAAGCATAAGCAGCCGAGCAAGTACTATGTCTGGACAAATACCAGGGTATATATAATAAAATTGCACTATCCAAGCATATATGAAACACAAGTTACTTACTCGCCTCATGATCAATGTTTCTGCAGTGTCCAAAACAAACAAACGACAAAGATTGCGGTTATTATGTTTGTAGATTCATGAAAGAGATCGTTTTCAATGGACAAATTAGCATCCCTAAAGAGGTATTTTCGAAAACAAGTACTATTACATTTAAATTATTTATTAATTCTTTATTTATATAATTTTCAGTACTATTATGAATGCCGAAAAGCGTCATATTCAAAAGGCGATGTAGATATGTTCATAAACGAGTGGGCCGCATACCTGATGCAAGATTGTCCAGATATAGCATGAAGATCTGACTTTTATTGCAAGAGTTGCAGACGCGTATAATTGGCGGAAATTTTTGAGAGGGGTTCATGGGGATAAAAAGATGAAACATTCTTGTATGTAAATGTTTGTAGAAAAATTGTAATTATTATTAAATAAAACATTCTTTCTCCAATGGTTCATTTTTCCATTTTAACAGATGAAATGCACCAGTAACATGCACGAATGATGGACCGCATTTCTTTGGCCTTTGGACAAAAAAACCAGTAAAATCTCCAAAATACCTTCATATCATGCATGAACCAGTAAAATCTCCAAAATACCTTCATATCACGCAGTTCAGAAAAGAGTCACTATTTAAAAGAAAGTCACAAGTTTAGATACATCTCGAGATGGTCAGTTTAAAGACATTTTGAGGGACACTACTAAAGACATTCTCAGATATGCACACATTCCCCACTTTTAGATTGTTGTCTACTACAATGATCTTCCAAACAAGATATGCATTAGAACGCTCATGATACATAGAGCAATTCACTGGCCACCTTCGAGAATGATCTGAAGCACAAACCATGACAGCATTTTGTTTTTCCTTGAAAATTCTCTTGGCGAACTGGAATGGCAACTCACTCTTGTGATTTTGCGTCTCTACTTGTCTCTTCATGTGTGCAGCTATTGCCATTCCACTTCGCTAAGAGAATTTTCAAGGAAAAACATAATGTTGTCATGGTTTGGGATTCAGATCATTCTCGAAGGTGGGCAGTAAATTACTCTATGTATCATGAGCGTTCTAATGCATATCTTGGTTTTCCTTAAGTTTCAGCAGAATTCGAATGCGTTTGGTCGGTTTTCCGTATGTCAGTTCTTGATTTCACTTAAAATAAAGTCCATTTTTAACAAAACATAGACACTGTGAGTGGTGTCGGCCACATCGGGCCTCAGATTGATGTGGGGTTGACTCGTACACGTCACACATGAGTCATGGACTGTTGTGCAAAAGTATCAACACAATCAGAAGCCGTTAGATCGGTTTGGCATGTGTACGTAAAATATTGTCCCTTTTAAACATATTATATACACTTGGAGTGATACCGATCACACCGCGTATCAGATTGAGGAGGGGTTGACTCGTACACATCACATATGACCCCTGAATCGTTGTCCTAAAATGTCAACACAATCTGAAAGCGTTTGGTCGGTTTCCCGTATGTCATTTGTTGATTTCTCACTTAAAAATATTGTCCATTTTAAACAAAATACATACACATGGAGTGATACCGGTCATACCGCGTCTCGGATTGAGGTGGGGTTGATTCGTACACGTCACATATAACCCATGAATCGTTGTCCTAAAGTGTCAACACAATCCGAAGGCATTTGGTCGGTTTCCCGAATGTCAGTTGTTGATTTCTCACTTAAAAATAAGTCCATTTTCAACAAAACAGAGGCACTTGGAGTTGTTTCAGCCACAACATGCCTCAGATTGAGGCGAGGTTGACTCGTACACGTCACATTTGATGGTGAGTATGCATACATGATAGTTGACCTTCATAGAGAAGAGTTTCTGGAAGATTATAAAAGACATGAAGCAATAAAGATCATTAGAGTGTTGGAGCAAATGTGGTTGCTACAAACAATGTGGAAATCGGCTTGTGCAAAGCGACCGAAGTTACAACTTGCAAGTATTGTACTCTATTTTTTTCTGGAAGGTTTCAGTTTAAATTCATTTTGGAATGATCATTTCTAGCCATTGTCTTTTAGGTTTTTTTGACAGCCGAGGGGAAAGGGTGGGGTCTGCAGACATTGGAGGATATGTCGAAGGGTGATTTTGTGTGTGAATATGTTGGAGAAATGTTAACTCCCGCAGTTCTAAAAAGAGTCACTATTTAAAAGAAAGTCACAAGTTTAGATACATCTCAAGATGGTCAGTTTAATGACATTTTCAGGCACACTACTAAAGACATGCTCAGATATGCACACATCCCCCACTTTTAGATCGTTGTCTACTACAATGATCTTTCAACCAAGATATGCATTAGAACGCTCATGATACATAGAGCAATTCACTTCCCAACTTTGAAAATGATCTGGAGCCCAAACAATGACAGCATTATGTTTTTCCTTTAAAATTCTCTTGGCGAACTGGAATGGCAGTAGCTGGACACATGAAGAGACAAGTAGAGACGCAAAATCACAAGAGTGAGTTGCCATTCCAGTTCGCTAAGAGAATTTTCAAGGAAAAACATAATGCTGTCATGGTTTGTGCTTCAGATCATTCTCGAAGGTGGCCAGTGAATTTCTCTATGTATCGTGAGTGTTCTAATGCATAACTTGTTTGGAAGATCATTGTAGTAGACAACGATCTAAAAGTGGGGGATGTGTGCATATCTGAGCATGTCTTTAGTAGTGTCCCTCAAAATTTCTTTAAACTGACCATCATGAGATGTTTCTAAACTTGTGACTTTCTTTTAAATAGTGACTCTTTTCAGAACTGCGGGAGTTAACATTTCTCCAACATATTCACACACAAAATCACCCTTCGACATATCCTCCAATGTCTGCAGACCCCACCCTTTCCCCTCGGCTGTCAAAAAAACCTAAAAGACAATGGCTAGAAATGATCATTCCAAAATGCATTTAAACTGAAACCTTCCAGAAAAAAATAGAGTACAATACCTGCAAGTTGTAACTTCGGTCGCTTTGCACAAGCCGATTTCCACATTGTTTGTAGAAACCACATTTGCTCCAACACTCTAATGATCTTCATTGCTTCATGTCTTTTATAATCTTCTAGAAACTCTTCTTTAAGAAGGTAAACTATCGTGTATGCATACTCACCTTCAAATTTGACGTGTACGAGTCAACCCCGCCTCAATCTGAGGCCTGTTGTGGCTGACACAACTCCAAGTGCCTCTGTTTTGTTCAAAATGGACTTATTTTTAAGTGAGAAATCAACAACTGACATACGGGAAACCAACCAAACACCTTTGGATTGTGTTGAAACTTTAGGAAAACGATTCATGGGTTATATGTGATGTGTACGACTCAACCCCGCCTCAATCCGAGATGTGGTGTGACCGGTATCACTCCAAGTGTATGTATTTTGTTTAAAATGGACAATATTTTACGTACATACGCCAAACTGATCTAACGACTTCTGATTGCGTTTATACTTTTGCACAAATATCCATGACTCATGTGTGATGTTTATCAGTCAACCCTGCATCAATCCGAGGCCCATTGTGGCCGACACCACTCACAGTGTCACTGTTTTGTTAAAAATGGACTTAATTTTAAGTGAAATCAACAACTGACATACAGAAAACTGAACAAAACGCCTTGGGATTCTATTGAAACTTAAGGACAATGATCCATGGGTCAAATGTGACGTGTACGAGTCAACCCCGCCTCAATCAGAGGCGCCGTGTGACCGGTATCACTCCAAGTGTATGTATTTAGTTTAAAATGGACAATATTTTACGTACATACGCCAAACCGATCTAATGACTTCTGATTGCATTGATACTTTTTCACAACGATCAATGACTCATGTGTGACATGTAAGATTCAACACCGCATCAATCTGAGGCCTGGTGTGGCCGACACCACTCACAATGCCTCTCTTTTGTTCAAAATGGACTTATTTTTAAGTGAAATCAACAACTGACATGCGGCAAACCGACCAAACGCATTTGGATTCTGTTTAAACTTAATTAAAATGATCCATGGGTCAAATTTGACATGTAAGAGTCAACCCCGACTCAATCTGAGGCCCGGTGTGGCCGACACCACTCAAAGTGCCTCTATTTTGTTCAAAATGGATTTATTTTTAAGTGAAATCAACAACTAACATACGGGAAACCGACCAAACACCTTAGGATTGTGTTAACACTTTAGTACAATGATCCATGGATCATATGTGACGTGTACGAGTCAACCCTGTTTCAATCCGAGACGCGGTGTGGCCGGTATCACTCCAAGTGTATGTATTTTGTTTAAAATGGACAATATTTTACATACGTACACCAAACCGACCAAACACATTCGGTTTCTATTGAAACATAAGGACAATGATCCATGAGTCAAATGTGACGTGTACGAGTCAACCCCACCTCAATCTGAGGCCCGGTGCGGCCGACACCACTCAAAGTGCCTCTGTTTTTGTTAAAAATGGACTTAATTTTAAGTGAAATCAACAACTAACATACGACAAACCAACCAAACGCATTCAGATTCTGTAGAAACTTCATAACAACGATACATGGGTCAAATGTGACATGTACAAGTCAACCCCGCTTCAATACGAGGCCCGGTGTGGCCGACACCACTGAAAGTGCCTCTGTTTTTTGTTAAAAATGGACTTAATTTTAAGTGAGAAATCAACAACTGACATACGGGAAACTGACCAAATGCATTCAGATTCTATCGGAACTTAAGGACAATGATCCATGGGTTAAATTTGATGTGTATGAGTCAACCCCGACTCAATCCGAGGCCCGGTGTGGTCGACACCACTCAAAGTGCCTCTATTTTGTTCAAAATGGACTTATTTTTAAGTGAAATCAACAACTGAGATATCCACCTCACATGTAGTGTAGACCCTCCCCCAAGACTTGGCATGAATTTTTGAGATACACAAACATGGGGTGGATTACATGTCTTTCCTACATGGAATATATCCCACTACATGTCTTTAATGAGCCAGCTACGCAGTTTATCCCTTGTACAGATACACAGGAAGAATCACACGGGATCGACGTCATGTACTAACATAGGGCAAGGGTGCATAAGAGGACACAAGATCAAAGGGTAACACGTATATATTTTTTAACATGCCATGTAATTTCCTATTGATATGACATGTATATTCACACAGGTAGCTGAACATTGGAGTTACCCAGGGTAAAGGGACAAGGCATGTGACCCTTTAAATGACACATAATTTTATGTACCATGATTGATCTCTTTGAACACTATATCAAGGACATATTTCATTAGGGTTGGCTCCCATGATACTTCCTAGGATGGTTTTGGTATCTTTTCCTACTTACGATAGTACGATCGCTTCAGCAGGACATCCTAGACATAGTTGGAGTCTCTCTGAAAGTCCTGGAGTGAGATCATATATCTATTTTTGAGGTCCAAGTAGAGTCATGTATCAACGCAACCAATCCTACCAGACATCGATCCTATATATAGAATGTTAATCTTTATGTCTCATTACAGTCCCCCAGTTTATGATATGTTACCTTTTTTGTATTAATATACATAATTTCTAAGGGTGATGGTTGGGAGAGCTGGGATATCCTTTTTATGTATTGCAGAATGATTCAAGGAGCAAGGGCTCTGCATGATTTGTCAAAACCAAGTGGCAATCCAAGGAGAAACAATTCATAGTGGAATGTTCTAGTATTTATCTTATGAGTTGTGTAGGAATATTTTGTGATACTATGTAATGAGGTAGTTTTTGTTTCTGGGTAGACGGTATCTAACTCATGGTAAGAACACTGTTTGTTTGGGTTGTGATCGGTTGATGACATGCTTGTGGTTGATATACTGGTTTTTGTGCAGGTCTGTGGTTGATATACTGGTTTTTGTGCAGGTCTACTCAGCTGGCTGTACTGGTGCAGGTTTTTTATTAACAGCAGGCAGGGATTTAACAGCGCTTTTTTAGCGCTATTAAAGGCGACATTTAATAGCGCTAAAAAAGAGCTGTTAAAGGATACCTTTAACAGCACTAAAAGAGCGCTGTTAAAGGCAACATATAACAGCGCTAAAAAAGCGTTGTTAAAGGACCCCCCCCCTTTATCATTGCTGAGCTTTACAGCGCTTTTCTAGCACTGTTAAAGCCCGATTTTAGCGCTGTTATTGCCCGTTTTGGTAGTAGTGCATGTGGTGAGTATTTACATTGTACCAGCATAGGTTGAGATTGTTCCCTATGCCCTTTACTAGAGGTTTTATTATTGCATTCAATCTACATTAATATATTGTAATCCCTCATAAAGACCAAGTGTCAGATGGAGTATGGTATCCATCCTCGAGACTAGACTATGATTCTCTATCTCCCCTAGTGGAGTTTCTGAAATAACGCAACCCACTGAGTGTGGCATTGATATTCAAACTAGTGGGATGCATCTGTAGGGTTTGTGGCATCCCCCGATGATTCTTAAAATGATCACCTATGTAGTGGGTTGATCCAGATTGGGTATGTGGTATCCCACAGCAGTTATGGGTGCGATCTTTAGTGTCCCCTAGTCTATTCTGGGTGTGACCCCCTCTTTATGTATCATAGTCTTCCTTAACCAAAGTGTTCTCTTTGGGAGGGGACAAATGAGCCAGAACTATTCATGGAGTGTCTCTAATGATATCTTTAATCCATAAGTGAATTATCCCATATCGATCGGGCTTCACAAGAGATCACATGGCAGGTAGATGGTTGTGACTTCCTTATTGTGTGGTTTCTCTATTGAGTATATATAAATGTTGTTATTATATTTGTTGTTGACATATATCTATGTAGAGATGACTCAACAATAAATTTATGTTTTGATTTATGGTTTCGGGGTATCCTAGTGAGTATTGTTATACACACCCATGCATAGGCTTTTCCTACATTTTTTGTGTCTTGTGTAGATGATGAGCCTTTTGACGGAGTCATAGGTGGACTAGGTCCAAGCGGTTCTGAGTGGAAGTAGATATACATAGGTGTATTTCTATGGATTTAATATAGTATTCCTAGTACTTTTGCCTTATTTTTGGACTTATGATATAGACTTTTGTGGTGGTATTGTATTTGGTCCTATTTACCTTTCAGTAATTTTATTATCATAATATATTGTGAGATCATAGATGTATGCATGAAAATTTTCAATTTTTTTAAAATTTTAACATTTTTACCAAGGATGTGTGTGGGTGTGTAGTACTTTAGGCTAATGCCTTTGATTATTGGTATATTCATACATGGTGTTAGTCAACAGCTATTGGCCTATTGTAGTTGGTCATGCGGTTGTCACAACACAAGCCCATATAGGATTGTCATGACAATAAATTTCAAATACTTCCTCGAAACTCCATATTATTTCTAGTATCATTATTTCTAGTTTTTATAGTCATAATTTTAATGTATTATTCTTCTTCATCATAACTGTCAAAATCATCAGATTCGTTATTTGGAAAATCTATTAAAACTTTCCCAACAATAAAACAATTAAATATATTCAAAGGAAGAAAAAAAATTAACTTTCCAATTTCCTCTTCTGAAATTTTTGGAAATAATGGTCAAGTATTTTTTTCTAATATATATTACTATCTTCATCCTCGTCCAAATCTAAGAATGATTTTTCTTTTCTCCCTTAAACTTAATACTTTTAATTACATTAAAATCCATTTCCTCATTATTTTTTTAACCCAAGAGATTTTATCATCTCATAATTGAGGAGTTTATTATACATCTCATCAAGAGATAGGTCTATAATTTCAACCATGGTATAGATATTTGGATGAAATCGTTATGGAGAATTTCAAATTAGTTTTTTAAATATTTTAACATTATAATGTATATCTGAAAACCATGAAATAGCATACTATCTCATTTACCCTAGTAAACGAGTCATATATATTTTAATCATAAACCATCATAATATCATCAAACACAGCTCTTCAGATCATTTATTTGGATTCACCAATATTCAAATTACTTTAATTCATATTCTTAAGTTCATCCCACATCTCATTTTTATTTCGTGTCCCATAAATATTATGAGAAAATAATCAAATAAGGATTAAAAAATAACATTTATATATGTCCTAACTATTTCTATATTTCATTTATAATCTTGTTTCAAAGGGGACTCTATTCCAGATATGATAAGACTACCAATTATAGAACCACTAACATCAACACCTTGTGAAAGTTGATACAAAAGTTTTTTTTCTTCCATCTAAAAAAAATCATTCCATAAAATAAATAAACTCTTCTAATATTGAACCAGTTCATAAATTTCTTCATTACTATCCAATAATGGTTTGGTGATTTCAAATTAAACCTCTCCCTATAATGCCATTTTATGTGCCCAAGTTAGGATATATCACTAAAAGGGGTGAATCAATGAGATCATTTTAATATTATTTCTTTTAAAAATCAACCCATCTAATTATTTAATGTCATTATTCATCATTCTTAAATTTTACACCTCTCATTTAGGGAAAAACATTAAAGCACTAAAAATAACATGAGGATTTATATAAGGTATAATACCCTGAAACATCCTAATAGGGTTTGGGTGAATTAGGGAATCAACTTTTTTTCAATGAGATGGATCTTTCCCCAAAATTTGTAAGAACTTTGTAAACGTATATGGTGTAATCAATTTATTATAAAACACCCATATAAAGAATAAAAACATAACACTATAGTTTTACATGGTTCACTGTGAAGGGATAGTCCAAGGTGCATTTGCTGATAGTGTGTTAGTCATACATAAATTCACTAATCTTAACTATAAATTAAGTATTAGAATTTATTAAAAATGGTCACTCCATTATAGGAACATGTCCTTTATAAGAATTTAAGAGATGAAACATTACCTCCCTCATATTACTTCCATATACTCCCCCTTCCATACTACTTTGGCTGAATCCTCTCTTCGTTTACCATCTTGAAGTTCACTTCTCTATCAGAGAACATTAAGGACATTGTTTTCATCATGTAGGTCTATTTATGATTTTTAAAGACATTCCTAAAACATTTCCCAGGTTCACATATTCTATCTAATTTATCTTACATAAAATAAACTTTTTTATAAATCCCATTTTCTTTCAAAGTAATTTCATCTTTCTTGAAACTAAACACTTTATAGAAACTCCAAACAGTCATTAAAATGCTAAAACTCAAGAAACTATCAAATTTCATGTAAATCTTTCCCTGAAATTCCATATCATTGATTATTTATAAACTATTATTTTATTGAAACTTTTTTTCTGTTAAAGATACGGATTCACATACAAATTATGTATGCATAAACCTTATGAAATAAGATCGGTCATACCTTCTCCAAAACATTTTTGATACTCAAATGATGAGAGGTAATATATTTATATACATCAATCTTATTCACAAAACATTCAATATAACCTCCATATTCTTGAGAAAATCGTCATTTGTTTTTGAGAAATTGATATTCATCCTAAAACATTCAGGGAAATTTTTCATTTTTGATATTTATCATAATCACGTAAAAAGCCATCTTTCCTTCATGACCCAACCATTTTTCATGAAACATTCTTGTTCAAAAATCTCCAAACCATAGCAACACCAAACATTATACAATTTAATGCATTTTTCTTATTTTTATGATGTAGTACATAAAATCCATATTTTTTAACTTGTACCTTTGCAAAACCAAACTTTTACCAGTTTCATACATTTTCTATATTTTCAGGAGGTTTTCCTGGATGTCCTTGATTCACAAAAATATTCTATTCCTCCAAATTTTGAAGCCAGAAAAATAGAAAAACCCTAATAAATAACATAACCTAGAACAAGGAATCTAATTTCAATAGAATATATCATGGCTTGAATATTCCTTGATCAACCTACTGTGGATTATAAATAAACATAAAATTCAATATGTTTCCAACTATGAAATCACATGATTTCAACACATGGTTTTCACCAAATATTGGTGATTATATCCTAACTGTGTTCATGTTCACCCGGTAAAAATATTCTCTTATAATAAAAAAAATGATTAAATAAAATCTCAAAAAATTCCTAGTAGAAAAACTCCCATTATGCTTGATCACTATATATTATTGTGGGCTACATCACAACATGAAATTTTGGATTGGAATCTAACTACTGTTCATTATAATAAATACCACCTACTGTGTAATCTCATAAAAATATTAGGTTGTTCATACTATTATCCACAAGTTCTTCAATGTTTTTCACAACCATCTATGTAAAACCCCACTGTTTTCTAAAAATAAATCAAAATGAATGAAAAACTGTTTTAATTAGATAATTATAAATATACATTAAACATAATTTAATAATATCTATGTTTTTTATTTTGAAAAATGGTCATCTACAATTGTGTTCAGACTATTTTTTGGAGTCTAACGGAACCAACTTGTTTTTTTGGTGAATAGTAACATTCCATTTTAAATAGTAATTTCAATATTAATATGACCCGAATGATTGGTAAATTGTATTATTATTTTATTTTCTTAAGGCTTTAAGATAATGACATATTTGTTAATTTTTCAACGTGATATAAAAGCAGTTATAGAATTGAAATTGCTAATTTTTGAATTAGGTATTATTTCATTTAAAATTAAATTAATAATATAGAGAAAATTATTTTTAAAAAATGGAGTTCATTTTTTAATTCTACATGTCGAAAAATTATTGTAGTGAATGTTTGGGATTTTTCGAAAACAATTGATTTTTGTGAATAGTAAAAAATACAGTTTTAGGTTTCGATGTGTTAATGACATCATTAATGATGTAATAATTATGTAATAAATATGATTTACTTTTTTACTATAAATTAATATGTGAGGTGTCTCTTGTGCCTAATACCTTGGGAAAATATCATGGGCAGGCCCATGGTTTCGCAAATACCGCAAATGAGGTGTCCCATGAAAATTATTAAAATATTCCCTCACTTTGGATATAAATACCAACCCATTCCTTTATTAAATTCATTCCCAATTCTTCATCAACAAATTTCCGGCCTACATACATCCCTAGTAGTCCTCCCAAGGTTTCATCAAACCCCTAAGGTCCTAACCTTCACGTTCTAGGAGTTACTCTACAAGGTAAGAAAATTCTCAACTTCTTTCTTTTTTTCATTCATGTTCTCTTTTATGTGGTATAGAATTCATGAATCAATACCATGTTCATAATTTAATCTTATTAATTATCTTTTATTTTTTATGATTCATTTCTGTATGGGTGGCCCTTGATCCCTCTCTTGTTAATGTTTTCTAAAACAATGTTGTATAGCCATTATGCTGCCAAATTTTTGTAGGGGATTTATCAACTATTCTTTTATTTGGAGTTAATTTATTTTAATTCCTCAAATCCTCTTACCCAAGAGGAATGAATGATAAATAAATCATGTATAGTTTGGTTGTTATCATGTTCATGGAAAATTCATCATCTTTCCTCCTCCCTTGTCTCACTTATTCAAGGAATTAAAACACCGTTTGTGATGTGTCGATTTACATACATCATGGAAGATGTGATTTCAAATTATTTTATATCCTTGAAGAATAGTCATGAAACCATTCATATGGTTTTACCAGGTTATAATATATTTATTATGTACCATACATGGTTTGGTAATTATTTCTTAAACATGGTTTTAATTTATCAAGCAAAAAGAAATTGTTATTACCAAAGAACCACTAAAATGATCTAAACGAACATCATTAATGTTTTATCTTACGAATATTCTTCATGTAATAATTAAAAATGATAAATGGTATAATCTAAAGTACTATAAATATATAAGTACCCTTCTACTCGAATTCAAGAGTTTCACATCCATTCAAAAATACTAATCCATCATGAACCAATCATGGAAATCATGCAAGAATCTAATCCAAAAACAGTGCAAGGAACAAAATACTTACAATTAAAGGGTGAGATGATGTAATGAAGTGATCATATAATGTATTATAAAGAAGGATATTTTTCTTAAATATATTAAAAAAACTATTTTAACCATTGTACATGAGTTTCAAACATGTTTTAAGTAAGTAAAGCCTGAGGTAAGGGAATTCTTAACCCAATTTCCATTCTTTGGGTTAACATTCTACTTCATTATTTTTCATTTATTAAAAACGTTTTTGTGTTGAATTGTGTTTATAATATATTTATTTATAGGTTTTTATAGTTGATATAATTATTCCATCCACTCAATTCATTCTAAAGATATTTATATGACATTTATAAGGGGCTTTTCTTGTGAAATCCTCTTTTAAAATTCCATTCTATAAAATTTCAAAGGCATTGTTTTTATAAAATTACTCATGTTGTATGATTATGTTCTAGATCATGGGAATTTTTTATGATGAATTGTGGGACCTATATGTCCCTCCAATTTATTGGGTATGTGTATATTAGAGGTCGGTCATATGGTAACATCATGTGTAACTATGATGGTTACACAAATTGTAAATTAGCTGTGAGGGATACAAATTAAAAGGTAGTTGAGAGGGTTACAAGATTATAAAAGTAATGTCCCATGATACCCTTATGATTATATTTATGATCTTCTGTTTTGTATGGATCAGGTATAAATCTCATGTTTCAAAAAGTATGTATATATGGGTAACAATTATGTCTTTTGAAAATGATTTCATACATTATAAGTGTTCATGGACTAATGTGTTCTTTCTTTATTTTATATCCATTACTAAGATTTTTTACTCATCCCAAGTTTTAAAATGATTATTACTGGTTATAAGGATGATTAAGTCAAATAAGGAATCCATGTTAAATGTTTTCATATTAGTTAAATAAATCATTTTTTAAGATTTAATGGTTTATATTTTGAAAAAAATGGAAACTGTTTTTATGGTATCCACTTTATAACAATGTGTAATGTTATGAATGTATTATGTACCAAATTTCAAAAGATATTAACATTAAATGATCCTCATTTTAAAAGGAAGTGAATTATTGAATAAATTCATTATAATGTAATGTAATAAGGTCAGGTCCTTATTATTGGTATTAGAGGATGGTTTAGATAACTTTACGGGTTTGGATGCTATTAAAAGAATACCATAAATGATTTTTACTCAATGATAAATTTGAAATATTATAGAATTTAAAGATTACCATGTTTCTTTATCTAAAATATGTTTGTTTAGAATGGTTTTCCTGAGAAGAAATAGGGAATCTGAAGAGAAGTGGCTCTAACAGAATGACATCCTTATAAATCTACAGCCCAGAATGGTAGGGATTGGAACCGAGAAGTTTTTGAAAATAATGGCTCAGCTAATGCAAGCAATAAATGGTGGTGGAATTTGTACAAGTGAATAACTATAGGAACCACAACGGAACATGAAAATAGTGGAACATGTCATCAGACATCACCCTCATGCATTCAATGAATCTTCTAACCCAATAGAAGCTGAAGGATGGATTAAATACCTTGAAAAGGCTTTAGTTGAAATGGGTTGATAAGATAATAAAAATTTATGTCTTGAAATTTATTGTTTTGAAGGTGAAGCTGATTAGTGGTCAAAATTAAATAATATTAGAGATAGAGCAGATATATATGCCTTAGAGTGGGATGAATTTAATGTATTTTCTTTCAAAAATATTTTCCTCATGTGGTGCGACAAAGGATGGAGAATCAATTCCATTAATTAATGAAAAAGGAGGAATATTCAGTGGTTGTTTATGAAGAGAACTTCAGCTGACTGGCGAGGTATGCTCCAAATCTTATTCTGGATATTGATAGAAAAATAAACCAGTTTTAATTCAGACTGAATCACAAGTATCGAAGGGAATTGGCCTCCCATGAATTCAAAAGTTATGAGAAACTTGTCTGATGTTCTGAGAGGGTAGATATGGGTTTTTTCTGATGATCGTGTGCATTTTTGAAACAAGGAGAAGAAGAGGTCCATATGTTAATTGATGGGTAAGAATCAACAAAATAAATCTATTGGTAAGAATATCTAGTTTCCAGTTTGTGAAAAGTGTGGCAAAGAGAACCCTAGGGAATGTCATAGTAAAACTAGGATGTGTTTTAAATGTGGTATGTTTGTAAATATGGCTCGAGATTGTCATGAAAATGATACTAAGACTAATCCTGATAAGAAAACTGTTATGTGTTTTAGATGTGGTGAGAGGGGTCACTTTGAAAATGACTACCTAAAGAGAGATCTGAATGATGCAAAGAAACCAGTGTATAATCAAAAAGGTGAAGTGAGATCCTTTCCGACTACGTCAGAAGATATCGAGCCTTTAAATGATGTTTCATCAGGGAATCATTCTATTTACTCATATTTTGCTAATGTTTTTTTGGATATGTGTTCTATACAGTCCTTCATCTATGAGAAATTGTTTGGTAAATTGGAAATATCACCTCAAAAAATGATACCAAAACGTGTGGTTAAAACATCAGAGGAAATATTATATAAAATATGAATTATAAGAATATTTCTATTGTGGTCTGTGAAAATACATTACCTAATAAACATATTTTTTTACCCTTAGTCGAGTTTGATATTATTCTGAGAATGGATTGAATTTTCGTTTATCATTACATTATTTAATGTAAAGATAAAGAATTTGTTTTTTAGAAAGAGTTTCAGTTGGTATACATTAATGAACCCATACAATTGATAATATATCAGGATGCTGAGAAACTATTGAAAGATGTAAATTAATGTTATATTTTTCTTATTTTTTAAAACAAAGGAACTGTTCAGATTAATGATGTGCATGTGGTAAATGAATACCCTGTTGTTTTTTCCAATGAGTTACCCAGTTTCATACCTGACCAAGAATTGAAATTCATAGTTTACTTTTTTCTTAATGCTAATCCAATTTCAAAAAACCCCATATCGTATGGCTTAAATAGAACTTAATTAATTGAAAAATTAGTTGATGGATTTTCTTGATAAAGGCATCCTTCATCATAGAACTTCACTATGAGGTGCCCCTTTTTTCATTAAAAAAAATATGCTTCCATGAGACTTTTCATTGATTATTGATCTTTGAATGACATCACTATTAAAAACAAGTATCCTTTTTCCTCACATCAATGAATTTTTTGATCAGCTCTATTGAGCTCAGTGCTTTTACAAGATTGAATTGAGATCTGGATATCGTCAACAGATGGTGAAGAATGATGACATCCTGAAAACAACCGTTCATAATAGATATGGGCATTATGAATTTGTTTTTAAGCCTTTTGGATTAACTAATGAACCTATTGTATTCATGAATCTTATGAATATAATATTTCATGAGTTATTTCATAAATTTTTGGTTTTATTTATTGATGACATTTTGGTATTTTATAAGAGTAAATATGAGCATTAAAATCATCTAATGGTGGTTTTACAAACCGTAAAGGAAGAGAAACTGTATGAAAAATTCTGAAAGTGTGATTTTTTGTTACAATAAATTTCCTTTGTTTTTCATATTGTAAATAATGATGGAATAAAAGTTAATCCTACAAAAACAAGATTGTTTGATTAATGGAAAATCCCCCCAAATATTACAGAGATTCATAGTTTTCAAGGATTATCATGTTATTACCTAATTTTTATTGAAAATTTTTCATTATTATCTATCCCAATAACTAAGTTAACGCAAAAAGGAGTTAAATTTTACTGGATAGAAGAATGTGATTTTTTTTTCAAGAACAGAATAAGAGATTGGTGAATGTTCCAGTTTTGGCCTTGCCATCCAGAAATGGTGAGTTTTTCATCTGCAGTGATTCTTCTTTGATGGAAAAAATATGTTTCTATGAAAAATGATCACGTAATTATTTATGCTTCAAGAAAAATAAACCCTCATGTGTTAAATTATCCCGCACATTATTTGGAATTAGCTACTGTGGTTTTTTCATTCAAAATTCAAAGGCATCATTTATATGAATCCAAATATCAAATATATAAAGACCATAATATTCTGAAGAATATATTCACTCAGAAGGAATTAAACATGATGTAGAGAAGATGGCTTGAACTGAAAAAGATTATGATTACCTGATTAATTACCATCCCAAAAAAAGTGGTGGATTCCTTGAGTCAGAAACATCATGCATCATTAACAATATAACATTTGGATTATGATCCCTTGATGAACGATTTGATGAATTTTGTCTTAGAAGTAGTTCGTGCAAGAAATACCTCAGTTTTGTCTCAGTTTTCATTGCAGTCATTGTTATCAGACAGAATTAAGAATGCACTGAAGGAATACCCTAAGGTACAAAAAAAGGTAAAATTCTTTATAATGGGTATGTTACAAGAATTTAACCTTGATAAATATAGTGTTTTCAGATTTGGGAATTAGATGTATGTGCCTTGTGATTCTTAGTTGAAGAAAGATTTGTTGCATGAATTCATAGTTCTCTGTTTTCAGTTCATCCTGGCTATACTAAGATGTACAGATAACTTCGAGGGTATTATTGGTGGGATGGAATGAAAAGAGATATTACTGATTTTACTGTGAAATGCTTGACATGTCAACAGGTTAAAGAAGAGTGGTAGTTACCTAAGGGGATGCTTCAGCCTTTTCCAATGACAGAGTTGAAATAGGAGAATGTATCCATTGGCATTTTGGTGGGACTACCAATGACTTAATGAGGAAATAATGTGATTTGGGTTATTATTGATTGTCTGAAAAAATAAAACACATTTTCTATCTATTCGAGATACAATGACATTGGATCAAAATTCTTGATTGTACCTCAAGGAGAATGTAAGGTTACATGTAGTTCCTCTTTCCATTGTATCTGACCTGGATCTCAGGTTCACTTCTATCTTTTGTAAGGGACTTCAGAATTCCTTGGGCACCGAGTAAAATTTCAATATCGATTTTCATCCTCATTCAGATGGACAATTAGAATGAACGATTCTGTCATTGGAATATATGAATAGATCATGTTCAATGGACTATCAGGGATATTGGTATCAACATCTTTCATTATTTGATATTTCTTATAATAATATTTTTCATTCCAGTATACTGATGTCCCCTTTTGTGGCATTGTGTAAAAAGTGGTGTCGGACTCCAACATTTCGGGAAGATGTCGATGAATTAATGTTGATGGGGCCAGAATTAGTAGAGGAAGTGGATGATAAAGTGAAGATGATCCAGCAGCACATGAGGACAAATCAGAGGAGGCCGAAAAGTTATGCAGACAACTGAAGTAAATAATTCTCTTTAATGATAGGTGGCCATTTTTTCCTTAAAATCTTTCCTTGGTAAAGTGTGATGTCTTTCGGTAAGAAAGGGAAGCTAAGTACATAGTTCATAGGTCCTTCTAAAATCCATGATAAAGATGGACCTGTGGCATTATGAGTAGCTTTTCCTCTGAGTAAGTCTCATGGGACATTGTGTTTTTCATGTTTTGATGATGAGGAAGTATGTTCCAGATTGATCACATGTCTTGAGCCCAGAAAGAGTTTAGCTGGAAGAGAACCATTCATAAGAAGAGAAACCAGTTCAGATTATGGATCGACGAGAATGGGTGTTGCTGAATAATTTAATCCACCAAGTAAACGTTTTTTTGGAGAAACCACATGGTAGAAGAGGCAACATGGGAGTCTAAAAATTAATTGATAGAAAAGTACCCTCACTTGTTTAATAAGTCAGTAAAATTGTAAGGACATAGTTTCCAAAACATGGGGAGAACGGAACACCACATGGTTTTCTAAAGATAAATTATAATGCATGAAACTGTATTTTAATTAGATAATTATGATTATATATTAAACATAATTTTTCTACTTCAATGATATGAATTTAGAAAAATGGGCATCTATAATTGTGTTCAGTATGTTATTTGGAGTCTAATAGAACCAACTTGTTTATTTGGTGAATAGTATCATACCCTTATGAATAGTAATATGAAAAGTTATATGACCTTAATGAATAGAAAATTGTATTATTATTTTATTTTCTTAAGATTTTAAGATAATAGAATATTGGTTAATTTCTCAATGTGATATAAAAATAGTTATACAATTAAAATTGTTAATTTTTAAATTAAGTATGATTTTATTTAAATAGTTAATTAAAAAAATTTAGAAATTTGTTTTCATAAAATGGAGTTCATTTTTGAATTATGCATGTCCAAAAATAGTTATAGAGAATTTTTGGGATTTTTCTAAAATAGTTGATTTATCAGAGAATAATAAAAAAACCGTTTTGAGTTTCAATGCGTTAATGACATCATTAATGATGTAACAAAAATGTAATAAATATGGTAAAATTGTATACATTAAACTAAATGTGAGGTTTCTCAAGTGGATAATACCTTGATCAAATACCAGGGCTGGCCCATGGTTTTACAAATACCACTAATGAGGTGTCCCTTGGAAATTATTAAAATATTCCCCAACTTTTAATATATATACCAACCCATTCCTTCATTAGATTCATTCCCAATTCTTCCTCAATGAATCACTGGACTCCTTAGCTCCCTATTATAATTCCAATAGATTCCTCAATACCCCATGGTCTCAACATTCATGTTCTAGGAGTTACTCTACAATGTAAGACAATTCTCAACTTCTTTCTTTTTTCCATTCAAGTTCCCTTTAATTTTGTATATAATTTAGGAATCCATACCATATTCATTCATTCATCTTATTCATGCTCTATTTTATTTAATGATTCATTTATGTATGGGTGACCTTTGTCCCCTCACTTTTTAATGTTTTTTAAAACCATGTTGCATTTTCATTAGGCTGCTAAATTTATGTAAGGGACTTCTGAACTATTCAATTATTTTATGTTACATTCTTTTCATTCCTAAAATCCTATTACCCAAGAGTCATAATAACTCCACAAATAATTAAAATTCTGTATGTTCTCATGGTCATGGAATATTCATCATCATTATTATTTTCCTCCCCTACCTATTCAAGTAATTAAAACAACGTCCATGATGTGTCGATTTATCGACATTGTGGATGATGTGATTTCAAATTATTTTACATCCTTAAGGACTCTTCATGAAACAATTTTTATCTTTGAACCAGTTTATAATATATTTATTATGTCTGATACATGGTTCTAGAAATTTTTTGTACACGTGGTTTTAATTTATAAAACTAAATGAGGTCATTATTATAAAAGAACCACAAAAATGATCTAAACGAACATCATTAATGTTTTAACTTATGAATCATCCTCATTTAAGAATTAATAATGAAAATGGTATAATTTAAGGTAATGAAAAAATATAAATACCATTCAATTCCAATTTTGGAGTTTAACATCCTATCGATAAGACCAATCCATCATGAACCAATCATGGAAATCATGTAAAGAACTCACCAAAAACAGAGCAAGGAACAAAATCTTAACAATTAAAGTGTAAAATTATGTAACTAAATGATTATATAAGGTATTATAAAGATATATATGTTTTTATAAGATATTAATAAAACCATTTTAACCATTATACGTTAGTTTTAATTATGTTTTATGTAAGACAGGGCCGGGGTAGGGGAATTCATAACCCGATTTTCATTATTTGGGTTAAATTTTTACTTTGATATTTTTGTTTTAATAAAAATGTATGTATGAAGAATTATGTTTATAATGTGTTGATTAATATGTATTTATAGTTTATATACATATTCCATCCACTCAGTTCAATCTCACATTAATTATATGATATTTATAATAGTGTTTTCTTTTAAAATCCTCTTATAAAATCCTGTTTTACGATATTTCAAAGGCGATGTTTTAATGAAATTATTAATGGGTTATGATTATTATTTTGATCTTGGGAAATTTTTATGAGGAAGGGTGGGACATATATTTTTCTCCAATTCATTGGGTATGTGTGTGTTGGAGTTCGGCCATATGGTTAGTCAAAATGTTACTCTGATGGTTACACAAATTGTAAGGTACTCTTGAGAGTTACAAATTATAAGGCAGTCGAGAGGGTTACAAGATTTAGTATGTAATGTCCCAAGATACTTTTATGATTTTCTTTATGTTATTATGATTTGTATGGATCATTTATAAATCTCATGTTTTACAAAGTAAGTATATATGGGTGACAATTATGTCTTTTGAAAATGATTTCATACATTACAAGTGTTCATGGACTAATGTGTTCTTTCTTTCTTTACTATCCCTTACTGAGCTTTTGTGATCATCCAAAGTTTTTAAATGATTTTCATAGGTAATAAGGATGATTAAGAAAAATATTGAAGCTAAGTTAAATATTTTAATATTAGTAAAAAATCATGTTTTAAGATTTAATGTTTAAAATTTTGAAAAAAACGGAAACTGTTTTTATAGTATCCACTCAATAACAATGTGTAATGTTATGGATGTATTATGTCCCAATTTTCTAAATCTCTAAACTTGAAAAGATCCTCATTGTAAATAGAAGTTAATTCATGACTAAATTGAAGATAATGTAATTTAATAAGGTTGGGTCCTTATAATCTATGAATTTTTCTTTAGCTAATTCTACCGACATATTAATTGTGCACATTGGACTTACTAAACTTCAAGTCTACATGCTAAAATCATTTCGTGATTACCTAATTTATTTTATCCCCTTCAAAACTCATAACATTATAGGTTCAAATATCTCAAGACATATTATATAAAGAGAAAATTATTTTGACTACCATTGAATGTAATCAATGATGGTGTATTCAAGTCAGCTCAGTAAATATTTAGAAGATATCACTTCCACTAAGTTAAATATTATATTAGAATAAACAAATTAATATTTTTATATTCACTGGATTTTTTCTTCTTCCTCTACTGTTTGAGTATACAAAATCTAGAATATCCTAATACAACTCATTAAATCATGCTACAAATATTTTCCTGGAAATATTTCATATAGTATTTTCAATTGTTATATATATAAGAATTTATTGTTCTTCATTAATATATGTTTTCAATTATATCACAATGCATAGAATTATCAATATATTCCTTTTACTTCAACTTTGAAATGTTAAAAGTTTGTGATACTTCAACACTTCTTCTATGCATGTATATCATCACTTTCATGGCATGTGGAATATTCAAACCCTATAATTTTTGTTCTCTATTCGTGGAACTATCTTTAAGCCCATGTAATTATTACACTATATGATCACATAAAACAACTCATATGAATGAATAATAATCCATGCACATTAATGTTTTTAAAAAAAATCTTCTCATGATAATCCTCCTAGTTCAAGTATATTTCTCAAGACGCTACATCACCTTCACATAACACATCGAATGTGGAATACAAATAAAATGGTTTATATACTATCTAATTATAATTCACCAAAAAATAAACATGGAAACTATTCCTCTTCATTATGGTTTTATATATGGAACTACATTTTTTATGTAACATATGAAGATTTCATTACAAAATCACTATCATGTGAAATAAATCATATTGAATTTGTAAAGGTTGAATCATGTCATGATGGATCACATAATTTCTCGTGTAAATATAGATTATTTCAAAGGAATTGTTTCATCCATCAGATCAATCTCTCATATTTTAATTTAATTCAAATAACAAATGAGATTGTTTGGGGTATTCATATACAACTCTACTGAGATACTCCATCGTATATGAACGCCACATCATTACTTCATCTACCTCCTCAAGTTATTAATCAGAAATTAATAAATCACTAAATCATTTCAAAAATTGTATTTTCATATTCAATTAAATATATGAAATATTCACTTAATATTGATTAATTTTCATGAACTTATTATGATCACATCTAATCATTCTCTAAATCTTTGAATTATCACTATAGAATGATTCTATCATCTAAATTCCATCCATAAATAACTAATCAATGAAAAAATCTTGATGATTAAAGAAGTTGTAGATAATGGTGTAGAGTGATTGGACAGCTCAGATTAATTCAATTGGATGAGTATCCTTATTTATGTATGTTTTTAATCAGAGATACTTTATATCACACCCCATGATCACACATAGATCCTTTAACCAGTCCGATGGTTCTTAATATTACACTGACTTCTACAGACCTCTTGTGGCCATATTAGGGTCAACCAAAGGACAAAAACTCACACAGTAGTACTTCATGGTCTGGAACTCCGTACAAATTCCCACATTCACACCTCCAAGCATGATCACCTATTAATAATCATGAGGAATATATTCCATCCATACTTTCATGTAATCTTGTCACATCACTATTCTAATATCCCACCATTATTTGATAATTTTTTTATATTCCCCCAAAAGTAGTGGTGGAAGAATTCATTTGTCTTGATAGGTAGTTGACACATATTTTTAAAGTAAACACTTAAAAAATGAGATATAAAATTACTTAAAAGTTATAATCCAAAATACTCAACATCGATATTTATTATATTCCTTTTAAATATTTCTTATTTCAAATAGAATATTAATTTCATATCCATCATAATAAAAATCCTAATCTAATAATAGAATATTTCATGAACGTTTTCAAAATAAATCATCACTTGTTTTAATGTTTTAAATAAAATTCACTCTCCTAGTGCAATTTCCACCAGTCTTTGACTTTAAGAATAGTTTCAAAAATCATCATAATAAAAATATATTGAATTTTGATCTTCACCCCTTATTGAAAAAATATTCACCTTCGATACAATTTCAATGAAGCCACTTTCGTTCTCCAAAAATTATAATAGAAAAAAAATGTTCATGATAAATCATAATAACTCAAAAAAGTGGATTTGAGATACAATAAAAAATTAATGTAGGGAAAAACAATTGTATCGGTAGACCTTTTAAGAAGGAAAAATTATTTTTCTAGTATATACCATGAATTAAAAGGAAATAAAGTATATATAATTCATTTTATAGTAAATAAATATAACAATGAACAATGGAATCATAGTGTTTAATTTCTAACATACATCAAAGTACCATAACTGAGACCATGAAAAACAATTATTTCTGTAACACTTCAATTCAAACGCTTTTAAGAGAGGTCATTAAATTGATCTTCAAATTCCATTTTTAAAAGATAATTCATGATATGATATCTAATAAAAGAAGTATATAGACTAATCTAATGAAATTTCATGAATAATATCAAATATTTTTCAAAGAGATGAATTTTAGATGAAATCATTTACCTATTATTCTTGACGTTAACAAACATATTTTAACCTCATATATTGAAATAATATCTATATTATTAAATTATTTCATAAACCTAATAATGTCTTTTTTCATTCATAATTTTAAAAATTGTCATGAATTCATACGATTTTCCACTAACATCATTTTTGAGTTTGATTTGTCTCTATTATTTCATAATTACAGTATCTATATTCATTGTTATTTCAAATTTAGTCATTAATTAGTCTTAAAAGTTACTAGTATGTATGTTTTACAATCATTTAATTTAATAAAAAATCATTCCATGAGGATTTTAGTCTTTATACACGAAAACAAAAATTGATAAGAAGCATATTTTGGTAATTCTTAACAATTAAAGGGTGTTTTATTAATTTCTAATTTAAATTTTCAATTAACATCTAATGAACCAAAAGAAAAAAAATTATTTGCACATTTATATCATGTTATCTGTAAATTATGTTCCCATTGTTATTTAGGTTATCTATTCATAGTATTTTTTTATTAGGTGGCTGAAAAGACACAAAAATGAACAATACCTAATTTAATGAATGATTTTGAAGTGGATTTAATGTAATATCATTATAGTAGAATCATAATGGAATTATTTTGGGTTTATTATTTTTTATAGTCTAATTTGTAAGAATTATAAAATTAATTAATGGATGTAAGAACATTACATATTTTGAATAAAATATATTACACTTTGTGTGGTAATTTTAAAAGATTAAATTAAAGATGACCATTTCATTATAATATAATTAATATGTTTTATATTTATCATAATAGAACCATAATTATATGATCAATATCATATATATTTTATACTCAGATCCTTATATCCATTCATTTACTGTGGTGATAAAAGATGAAACATACGTCATGGAGATGGTTGTATGCCAAATTCATGGACAACAGTTTTACTTTTGATAAGGGATGAATTATATGAAGAAAAAATTACAATAACATTAATATAGTAAAATTAATTTGTATATATGATACTATTAACATTACATTAGAGTGTAAATAAAAAATTTTAAATAAGATAATTTAGAATAAAACTATGTAGTTTGTAATACACACATCAATGACTTGAATTTTTCATAAAATCCTCCAAGTAAATAAAGGCCTTAAGATAAATAATGGTGACCAACTGATTTTTAAAATAGAATAATGTTATTTAATGATAAGAAATTTGTAGTTTAAATTACTAATTATAAGAATAAGTCATCGTTAAATTGGTGAACATATTTTCCGATTCAAAATTGAAGAGAAGGGTAGTTTTGGAAATCTGTATTGAATTTCGATAATTTAATTTAACTGATAATGTTTCAATGGCATAAAAAGTAAAATTAGAAAATAGGGTGAGTTTTGTTCAAATAAAACCTTTAACATCAATTTTGAAACATTTTTTTGACATTTCTTTTCCTTTATCCATTAATGAAGGGAATTTTTACCTATTTTACTTTTTTGGGGGGTAACTAGTTATTAAAATTTGTAAATACTATTAATGAACAAAATTAAAATTGGTGTGATTTCCTAATTTGAAGATTTTGATATAAAATTTGGAACCCATTTAATCAAAAAATATATATATGTGTTAAATATCAATTACAATATATAAATATTTAAACTTGTAAAATAGTTATTATAGAAATTAATTTTTTCTGTTATAAATTCATATATAAGGTAAAATGGTATTAGATACAAATAATATTAAAATAAATGGAATTATTATAATAAAATAATGTATTTTAATATTCCATGTAAATAAAAAATGAATCTTTCTTAAAAAATACATGATTTAAAGAAAATACAGAACAATGTTTTTATATTAAGGTAACATTTTAATTTGTTAATAAAACGGTTTCCATAGTTTTCCTAGTTCAAATAATATTTTCTTATGAATAATTTTATTAATAAAATTGATATTTTAATATGTAAAGTTTTTATAAATTCTTATTTTATTCTTATATAATAATAAATTAATATAAATTAAATGTTTTTGAAAACTGTATTTTTCAACTAAAAATCCACCTCTTCAAGAAAAAAGATCAAAACATAACACTAAGTTGATTTTTATATGAGTAATTCCAAAATTATTTTATTTCTTATATATATATATACTAAAACATGATTTTTTTTCTACTTATGTGTCATCTCCACAACTGTCCACGTCTCCAAATTACATCTCTCCATACATATTTCCTCCATCCTGCACCATTCTTCGCACCTCCTTCCCCCAAAAATTATTTCCATCAACCTAGGGTTTCATTTCGACTGTTATTCTCCTCTACCCATCACACACCTCATCTTCTCCCCTGTTTCTGGCAGTCACTCCTCCATCCTCTACGTTCTCCGGTTCCTCCAACAAATGTCCTCCCTCTGGATGCTCAGTTGATCATCGCTTCACTTATGACTGCTATGCTTCCTACAGCTTTGGCTCCTACACATCCAGATCCTTCGCATCTGGCTCCGACACCTCTAGATCCTTCACTTCCATATATGATGCCCTTATCCCCCACGACTCCACTGCCACCTGATTGGATTCCACCGCCTCCGTCTCTTACACAACCACCTACTCCGCTCCAGCTTGCTCCGCCTCTGCATCCTCCTTGCTTCCGAAAACAAACCCTAGGTAGTATTATTCTCTGATTAATATTCTTCTTCTTTTATCACTCAGGTTGTCTTAATTTTATTCTGCACACCTTATATTGTTCCGTTATTTATCAATTAGAAACATAAATTTTAACTATAACATAAATTCCATAGGAATAATGTCTACTGAAAATATCTATACAACTGAACCTGTAACACCGATGGGAAGCACAAAAATATGAAGAGGTATGCCTTTATCACCTATAACTATAAACTGTAGGTTCAATTTTTGTAGTCCTTTAATTTTATTTTAGTTTTCATATTGCAATCTCAGATAATATAGAATTTTACTATATTATCTTGCTGTCTGACCATGTTTTATAGCTGAGCCAGCCGCACAATCTAATAACACAGAAATATGTCCATGCATTCCATTATCACTTATACCTAGTAATGGTTATTTTCATTTACTATCTCCAGTTTAATTTCTTTGACTTCATACTACAAAACAGGTAACCAAGTCTTCCTACAATTTTTCATGACCCTATTCATAGTCCCTCAAGACATTTCAAATCTATCAACGAAATATGTTGGATCAAACAAGAAAAAAACTGAATACTATGATACGACACCGTATTTCATTCTGTGAGCTTGTTGGAATTTAACATTCTTTAACTATATGGTCAGTATGTTACATCTATATCAATATATATACTAAATCAGGCTTCTATTAATGAAATATGCTGGATCAAACATGAAAAAAAAATGAATACTATGATACGACACAGTATTTCATTCTGTGAGCATGTCGACATTTAACATTCTTTAACTATATGTTCAATATGTTACATCTATATCTATATATACACTAAAGAATCCTTTTTCTATACACGTTCCCTCTACCTATAAGTCCACATCACCAAAATTCCATCTCCATTCGTCCAAACCCAAAAATTCATCCCCCAATTTCGGCCTCGATTGAGATTTACCTGAGTGCCTTCACACTCCCCTCCTCGAATCCCCTACCAGATTCCCCTCTCCCAACTATAGGGTTCCCACACACCTTCCTGATTTCACCCACCCCATATCCCATCATCCTATCCCCATTCGTCTACTCTCTGAATGTCTCTCCACACCCACTGAACCCCTCCCATTCCATTCGTTTGTTTCCCCGAAACCCTATCCTCAGTCACTCCTCTCTTCCATCACCTCCACCTCCACCTCCACCTGCTCCGCCTCCGCCTACTCTACTTATGTCTCCAAAAATTCATCAAACCACTGAATTTAACCTAAGGCGACTAGAAACTGGTCTTCACAATGAAGACAACTGAGGTTGAACATCATCCAAATGTCAAAGAAGTGGGTCGATCTATATGACTGATCTCGATCGAATGGGGCTTCATCTGAGTTTCCACACAAAATATAGTGGCCAACCGAGTTGAAGGAGATGCAATCCATTGATAAACTCCCATAGAATCGGAAGACGTAGAAGGTTCCTGAAGCTGCTAAGATGTGAAACGGAAGATCGTGTTGGTTAGTCTTTGTTTGCAGTTGTTCAACTGAAGAGGATACAGCCTTGATTATTCCACACACACAATATCTTTGTTACTCTCTCCCACAATTCCCCCTTGTGTTCACTCAATCTATCACATAGACCATAGGAAAGCATTCATCGATGACAACTACACACACTTTCATCTCCCTTAGTTCTATTGACATTTTGGTATAGCATTTTTTCCCCAAATATTCACTCACATTTTACTTCTGTCCCTGAAATCATTACAGTTTTTATGAAATTATCGATACCTCTTAGGTTCTACAATGTTATTTCAGTACCCTGTATTGAACTTCATGGTTATTCATACTAGGTTATTTGTTGGATGAAGTCTCACTACTATACAGATAGGTATGTTCTTGAATTTCATAGGTTTTTGGATTATAATTCATTCAATGTTGTATTCATCACTAATGTCAATTTATCCATCTTTTTCTTGATTCATAGATGTTGAAGACCTGGTCATTCACATTATGGTATGTTCTCCTCGTGCAATTTAAGTGTTGTTTAATTGAACTATTTGAGCAGTAATGAATGGTTATTATTGCATAATTCTATAAATTTTTTGATGTTTATTCAGGAATCTATTCACCATTTGAAATCTATTCTAGTCAGAATTAATGCAAGATTATCTCAAAGCCATTCTGGTCATATTTTGGCACATGGCAGTACTTATGGTATGTAATAAGATGGTTGTTCTTGAATACCATGACATTCATAGTTTTGGGTGATTCTAACTTTAACTGGAACTGAATTTTATATTACATTATACTTCCATTTATATTGAATTTTATATTTCACTTTATATTGTACTCTATAGTAGTTAGTTTTGTACCAAAATTGCAGTTTACATTCCTGTTTTCAAAGTTGTTTCAATATAACTTCTTATTGCAGTTTATATTGAAGTTTATAAAGCTTTATCATGTACTAATATTGCATTTTACTTGTAGATTATATTATCATGCATGTTGTTTCCTTGTGTAGAATACAATTTTCTTTTGCAAGCATGAATTATCAAGAATGTTCAAAGTGAGTTTGGCCGGTACTCTTGATTTATGTATTTCCAGTTATTACTATTTTTTCTTCCATATATACAATTTCTTCCATTGGTTTTATTTGTCCATGAACACAATTTATTTGTTACCATCTCACACCATTATCCCTTTCATTCACTCAATTTCTTCACATGGTTATTTATACTATGTTAATTGGTGGATGACGTCTCACTACGATACATAGAGGTATTTTCTTGAATTTCATTTTTTTTATTATAATTCTTTCAATGTTTTATTCATCACTAATGTCAATTTATCCATCTGTTTTTTGATTCATAGATGTTGAAGTGGGATTCATTCGAATTATGGTATGTTTTCCTCATTCCATTTAAGTAATATTTAATTTACATATTTGAGACGTAATGATATGGTTTTTATTGCATCATTTTATAATGTTATTGAACTTGTTTCGAGGATCTATTTCTTCATATTTATTTAATATAAAAATTCAAATTCTACTTCTTTGTTCAAATGTATTCGAATTTTTATAATGGAATATATAAGTTCATAATTGTTAAAAATATATATTCATTTTTAATAGTAATTTTTTCTAATGTATAGGTTTCTAAATATTCTGGTTTGAATATTTCAAATAACATACATATACCAGGAATTAAAAAATCGATTCATATTTTTAACAATATTTGTTTTTTTAACAGTAATTTCATTAAATGAACATGATTGTAAACATTTAGGTTTGCATATTTTTTTGTAATATATATGTATCAGGTCTATAAATATATATCTATTTGAGCAAGAATGAGTCATGCTGTCATGAACGTCAGTGAGAAAATAAATGAATCAATCCTGGGTATGGATCCAACTTCTTCATATCAGATTGAACAGGCCATGAAAGACATGGACAAGAAAAAAAATAGTGATTTTTCTCTCTTTTTCTTCAACATGTTTTTTTGAAATCTTGTGCTTATCTAAAGAACTCCCTGGTATGGATCCAAATTTTCAGTATTAGATTGATTAGTCCATGAGAGACATGAACATGATAGAAAAAGGTGATTGTTCTTCCTTTATATTAAACATGTTTTTTTTGCAATCTTGTTCTCTAATACACTTGACTATAGTATTAATACTAGTAATCAAGGAAAACTGAAAGTGTATAAATCTCAATGACATTCATAGGTTATGTTATTAAACTTTTATAAGTCATTATGGTCATAATTAATTCCTGATTATCTCAAAGCCTTTCTGGTCAAATTATGGACATGGAAATACCTATGTTATGTAAGAACGTAGTTGATCTTCAATAAAACGCCTTTCAGAGTTTTTGATTGATTCTAAATTGAACTGGATCAGAATTTTATATTCCATTATACCACCAATTATATTTTATTTTATAATTCACTTCATATTGCACTTTATATTAGTTCATGTTTTATTGAAGTTACAGTTTACATTCCTGTTTTTATAGTTGTTTCAATATAACTTCATATTGTAGTTTATATTGTGGTTTATAATTCATTATCATGTACTGTGATTGAATTTTGCTTTTAGATTATATTATCATGCATGTTTTTTCCTATTGCAAAATACAATTTCCTTCTACAATCATGCATTATCATACATGCTCATGTGTGAGTTTGGCTGGTAATCTTTATTTTTGTATTTCCAGTGATTAATATTTTTTTCAATATATACAGTTGCTTCCATTGGATTTATTTTTTCTCCAAGAAACCAACTCAATGTAGCATAGCCCATGGTTTGGTTATTTACTTGAAGCAAGTGTTTCCTTCTAGTTTGAAATAGCTTATAACAATTAATTACATCAATGTTTTTCACCGAAGTTTTATAACATTGTTAATTTGATGAATTATTTTATGTGGCTCTTCATGATTTTTTTGTAGTGTCTCATTTGATGGACATATTAGGTTACTACAATGGGTGTGACTCCGACAATATCAGAGAGTAGTTTATCACCAATGATGCTTTATTCATGATTTGGTTTGAGACCCCCATTACTGGATGTATTTTACTGTAGCTCATATTTTGGGAATTGAAGCAACTCTTGAGTAAGGGAAAAACTATTCTTGATGTTAGAAAATGTAGTAACGTGTTAAATTATGTTTCCTTTTTGTAATACATCAATTCAATTTAAAAATTACCCACATTCCTAACATGAAATTCCATGCAAGTGGTATAGCCTATTTTCAATTATATTTAAAAAATTAGTCACACAGGCTCCTCCATGCCTTCATTGTCAATTGGTATTCATGTACTTAATTGTATGTAAGCTCATCCAGTCTTCTTATTTGTTTATTCTTATCTGTATTTAATCATGCTTTTCATGTTTGGGAAAGTGTGATGGATATCTGCTTAGATGTGAATTCAATCCTGGGACTCTTATCCTCTTAATGTTTTCTTTTCATTATATTTTGAATAAATAATCATGTTTCACATTATTTTGCAACTTGGAACCATTACATTCTTGTTGTTTATTGTCATCTCAATCACCAATCCATTCCATTTTTGTGACATCTTAGTTTATTATCCTTTAGTTTAAATGGTGTATGCTTTCAATAATTTAATCTTTCAGAATATATTTTCATAGATTCCCTGAAGGTGTTGGAAATAATAAGTGATCTCTCTCAAGCAGTAGAATATCTTGATGGAAGGGTACAATTTTTAGAAACATTGACACACATAACTCTTTACTGATGACTCATCATTGTGGTTTTATGTGTAAATCCATACATAATTTTTTGATTTGTTTGTTCATTAGGATATGGGATCACATGGAATAATATTTTTTTAAATGGATAAGTGATCGTTCATTTGAATTTATTACTAGGTATTCCTTGACTGCATTTTATGTAAGCTCCTATAGTCTTCTTATTTGTTTATGTTTTTCTAGATTTAATCATGATTTTCATGTTTGGGCCACTGTGATGGATGTCTTCTTAGCAGTGAAATTAGGCTTGGGACTCTTAATTTTTTATCCTTTTGATTAAACGGTGTATGCTTTCAATAATTTAATCATTATGAATATATTTTCATGGATTCCATGAAGGTGTTGGAAATAATAAGTGTTCTCCCCGAAGAAGTAGAATATCTTGATGGAAGGGTACAATTTTTTGAAACTTTCTCACACATAAATATTTATTAAAGACTCTTCATTATGGTTTTATGTGTAAATCCATAAATTTTTTTTGGATTCACTTGTTCATCAAGATATGGGATCACATGGAAGAACATGTTATTGAATGGATAAGTGATTATTCAGTTGAATTTGTTACCTGGTATTCATGGACTACATTTTATGTAAGCTCATACAGTCTTCTTATTTGTTTATTCTTTTCTGGATTTAATCATGATTTTCATGTTTCGGAAAGTGTGATGGATATATTATAAGTAGTGAATTCCGGCTTGGGAATCTAATCCTTTTAATGTTCTCTTTTCATTATATGTTGAATAAATAATCACGCTTCACATTGTTTAGCCTCCTAGATCCATTACATTCTTGTGGTCTTAGTCATTGCATTGAGATTGAAATCTATGATCCCTAAGTACACTTCCTTTCTCGACCATCTACACATATATTTTCCATAAGTAATTAAATGTAATGGTATGAATTTTCATCCCATGATTATATTTTTGTTAAATAAAAATCATTATGTGTAAATTGAATTAAAAGTGGTAAATGAGATTTTTTTGTATTTGTTGTCTTTTTTCAATTATCTGTCTCACTTTCTCTTTCATCACGTCATTCCATGTCTACATGTATCCCAATACACTTGAATTGGAATCAAACCATCTTATAATATCTCCATATATTGAATTATTATTAGACATATCCACTTCCAGATCCCTAGTTATGGAATTTTCTACAGCGTGGATGCAACTATTGTGGGCTTGAAAATTAGCACATAATTCTGAATTACCTCAGTGTGTAGGTCTTGGGATTGTAAGAGGCCTTGATGCATCCATGGAGATGATTTATATGATCATGCCTGCCACTCTGAATGTTCTTTTCATTCATGTTCATTTAAATAATATGTTGTATATACTTATGTTGTTTGCTTCATGTCCATTTGAATGTTCTTTTTCACTTGGATATTTCATTCATGTCCATTTCTCGGTGAAATTAATACTTATTCTGCATATTCATGTATTCTTATGTTGTATACATATGTTGTATATATTCTTATGTTGTATTATTATTCTTCATATTCAGGTTTTATTATAATGTGTTAGACAGGGATGATTCCCAACCAATCTCATATTGGTGAGGAAAAGATAAAATTCATTGGTGATGACTCAATTTCACATGATTTGGCTGCATTTAGAAAGAATGAGTTCAACCAATTCCTTACTATAAAGGCACAGTTGGAACACACTGGTGATAACCCAAGCAAACAGGACATGGCTGTTTTTCATATTCAGGTATTCTTTTGTTGTATATACTTATGCTGTATAGTAACTCTTTCATGTTCAAATCAGAATTTCTCAGTGACTTTAATAATTATGTTTTTTCATTCATGTTCGTGATTGGCTAAAGAAGAATGCCTCAACAGAAGTTGCTGGTGATACTCTGTATAATATATAGAGGAAACCTTTACCTAATTTATTCTGTTATTCTGCTACTCATATTAAATAGTACTTATAGATGGCTTATCCTTCATCTAACTTTTTCAAATTTCTTATTAGAAGAGATTATCTGCTACTCTTAAATGGTGTTCTTTAGGAATGTAAGGTTTTTTTATAGAGCTGAATGGAAACTACATAAATGAATCATCCTTTATGATAAACATTATGAAAAAATATGTGGCGTTTGTTATGTTCATGGAATAACATTTTTACTTAAATTCTATTATTAGAAGCAGAAAATTACGTTCAATAAAGAATTTGGTGACCCTTACTCATAAGAACTTCTTAGAGGGTACAATATGAGATCACGGGTTGGCTTCGTGTGGGGTTGGATTTCCTATGAATAAATTTAAGCTAACACGATTCGTTTATTTAAAAGGCTAAACCCAATCCATTGAGGAAGGGGTCAGATCAAACCCAACATGCCAGCTCACTTCCACATATATCTTTAAAATGGTGATCATTTGCATGTTGTATTTTGATCATTCTTTTAGAATCAATCATATTTTGTTTAAGGACATTCTCATGTAAGATAGTCTATAAATTCATATATGATATAGAATAATTTAAATTTCTGTTTCATATAATAATGCTTGTTTGAATCTTCATTTGATTAACATGGACAACGGGTTGGACTGTGCTTATTTATTTGATTATTAGGTTGTCCCGAGAGGAATATGAAGTCTTTTTATTGATTATGTAAAGAACTGAAATTTATAGAAGACTAGAATAAGTGGATATTGAAAATGGATTTTCTGTATTGAGTTTTCTTGTGATTTCTGAGTCATAGAGTGACTCATTTTCCTCATTTGAATTTTGATATTTTACAGTGTGACATAATTTCTCGGTTACATTAATACTAATGTAATTTCATTCATTCTCTTTTTTCCTTTCAATTGAATTTTATCTACTAGATTCAAATGTCAATTTTAATGTATGTTTTTTTTTCTTATTAATTATTCTATATGTCTTCCATGTTTTAAAATAATTTTATTTTCCTTCTAAATTCTTTTATATATTTTCCTTATATTCTCCATCATGTATTTGTATTTTTTATTTTGTACAGTGATGGTATATTTATGTTTTCCTTATATATTATCATATATTCTCCAATATGTTTTAAATATTCTCCAATATATTCTCTTATGTTATATTATTTTTCTTATTTTCCTGTGTTTTTATTTTGCTATATTTTGTCCAATTATAGTTCAATATTATCACTATTTTTTTCAATATATTCAATATTCATGTTCTTTATAAACTTTGAAATATAGTTTTTTGTTGAAAATAAGCATGGAACGTATTGTAGTGTGAACACATGGGTGAGTACTAGTTAATGTAAATTCTAAAATTTACAAAATGGTTTTCGATAAAATCATAAAATATATATGAAAACCTCTCTTATAGTGACCCGGTCCCAAAAGCTCGGAGCTAGTGTATACTGCCATTACATTGGTGAGATTACAAAGAATCCAATCTTGAAAGAAAAAACAGTCTATTAAATATATTAAACCACATACATATTTGATCATTACATTAAAAATTAATACATTAATTATAATATAATTTTATTTCTTTCAATGATAACTTTATTAGGACTTATAATACCTTTTTATATAATTCCTAAAAAAAATATTGGATTTTTGGGGATGAAAATAAAATAATGGTGATATCTAATTCTTAGGAATGATAAATTGTAATGTAAGAAATAATATATCCATGTTAATAATCAGTATTGAAAGTTAAATAATGGATAATACATGCCATATAATCAATAATTGTGAAGGAATTGCATAAATAAAATGTCAAGGTAAAAAATAAAAAACACACTCTATTTAATCAGTAAACTAATAATTAAATGCATCTATTGAATTTATCATATTAAAATTTCATCAGTAATAAATGATGAATCAAATTTAAGGTAATTATTAATTATCAGATGTCATTTCTCAGACACAAAAAGATATATACTATATATATCTATCCTCAAGAAAATTTAAAACTACAAGTGGAAATCTATTTAATTTGTGAAATTAATTTGTCTCATGATAACCCATTGATGAATTTAGGGGATATATAAATTTTGTTCCCCACCCATAAAATATTGTCTAAATCATTCCTCATATTGAGTAATCGATTTAATTAATAAACTATATATTTTATCAAATATTAGTATTGAATAAAGAATACTGATTTATCAATATTTCCCTTGATAATAAAATAATTATAAATGTAAACCCCATATGTAACAATGATATATGTTTTAGTAAATAAACATATTAATGATAAATTAAATTTATAATTGTAGGAAATTCAATGCTTGGAGATCCTAGGAAATAGAATATTTCTAGAGGAATAAAAAATTAATCATGGAAGTGGATGACAATACTATACATTTCCAAAAAATAAACCATTCTAATGAATAATAAATATGGTATCAATATAACATATTCAAAGTGGATTAAAAATAATATATTTTGTCATTAATTAATAGGAAAACTATAAAAACAAAATTTGAAATCTTTCTTGAGGAGAACAACCTTTTCATTTAGAAGAAACATTTTGATAATATGGTTCCTAGAAAATAAATTTTAAAATTTATTTAAAAATTAATCCTTTAATATTTAAAAATAATATTGAATGAAATTATGGGGTGTAAAAATTTATATACCTTACAAGGTAATAAGAACATTCAATTCGCAAGGTAAAAAGGTTTGAAAAGTTTTTGGTTTAAAATTTTAAAATTATATTCATTTGAAAAAAATTGTAAATGAAAAAAGGGTAAAAATTTCATTAATAAATCATTTTGGAAAGTATAAAACGTTTTCTAAAAATTATTGTAAAACATTTTTTTTATAATAAAAAAGATTATCTGACCAAAGAGAGAAATTATCTCATATTTTCATAAAAACAATTTCTAAAAAAATTAAGAACCACAAAGTATAAAATTGTAATATTATATAAAAAATGACATGAATAAACACATAAGAATAAAATTAAATGTTATATTTATCATTTATCAACTAATTTCCTCTAATTTAAGTTCAAGTGAAAATAATCCCATATAAAATTAAATTGGGAAGTAAACCCTTGAAAAGACCACAATGTAGAAGTGAGAAATGGTCAATGAATTGATAATCGGTATCAAAATTAAATCCACCTAAAACAAGTGGAAATAAAAAAGTAGATAGTAAAAATTTATTAAATACATAATCTTCTAATGTTAATAACATCGAGGACAAAATATAACCCAATGATAATAAATTGTGTTATCAAATTCTTTACCACATGGAAATTTTATTTTTGAATTCCCTTGGATGAAATAATTAAAATTAAATGTAAAATACCATAAACAAATAATTATTCATGATATTTCATATAAATGTGTATGTATGTACTCCATATATAATAAATTAGCTGCACACCAAACAAGTATGCCATAAATAATGAAAATTGAGACTAAGTCCCCAACTACATGACAAATTTGGAATTATAATCCTAATGAATAAAATATTACCAAATTAAAATCTAAATACCATTATGATAAATATAATTATGTTACAAAATAAAATATTTTCATTATATAAACCACAAAAAATATTTAATTGGTTTAAATGGGGTATTCATTACAAAAATACATGTGATACAGGAATCACATACCTTGGGTTTAAATTTGTGTGAAAAAACATTTAACTTTCTAGAATATGGTTTTAAACGTGTAAATAACTTATAATAGAAACATAATTATATTTATATTATCATATATTATCTTCTTATAATATATTATTACACATTTTTTAAAAATCTTTCATGATTTTCACTATTTCGGGTGTTAATGGCCTTGTTTCTTTGAGTTAGTTATGACTTGTTATTTGTTTTCTTAATATGTTGATCTTCATTTAATAATATCTATAATGTAAAAAATTAATTAATTATCATATATATTTATTATATATTAATTTAAAATAATTTAAAATATTTTTATATAATAAATTGAATGCATTGTTCATGAAGACGGTAGGCCTTACATATATACATGAATTCTTCTTCTATTTCATTCCTATAATTAAAATAATTAAAACTAAATAATATATATATATATATTATAATTTCAATATCATATATATTTCATATACCTTACAAAGGATTACTAAATCTATCCATTATACAATCCATGTATAGCATGAATCAATCACATAGCTTTGAGGAGGCGGTAGTCCACACATTCCCAAACGGTGTTATCGTATTCACCAAAAATAGATATCATGAAGGTATAATTTTCGTAACAATTTCATAAGTATGAACAAAACATAAATATCATATATATCATATAAAAGCATATTTTCCATCATAATTGACAACCATTAATGATGGTAATGTAAAAAATGAACAACATCGTTTTGTGAGGCAGTAGTCACCGTACATACGAACGGTGTGTTCTTTAAACATTTGATGGAAGTGTGTGAATGTTTAGGAAGAAACCCTAATAAAAAACATCCCATTATATATATTATAATATTTTTTTTATGAAATAATGTAATAAATATATCATAGGGGTGGATATTAAAAAATAATTCAAAATATCTTGAGGAAGGATGTCACCTCATTTCGAGGTAACTACTTTTACTGTATACCACATGATTTCCTTGGAAATATTTCTGATCAATGTGATGCTTATAGTATTTGTTTAGGAATTTTAGTAGATTATTTGATCACTTTTTGAGGAATAATAATTTGATGAGATGTTTTAATTAGTTAGATGGGAGAGGGAAATTTTATAGTGGATAAAGAGTGACAGTCTTGTAAATTATTGAGAAATGAATTCCACCTGCATTTCTCCTATGAAAATATGCTATAATAATTTTCAAAATTATATATAATGGAATATATGGTCTAAATATGTCCATAAATTGAATTTTTCATATGTTTATAGTTAATTTTTTCCCTTATGATTAAGGTTTTTCTCATTCCTAATCTACGTTTCCTCTTAATCACTATAATTTATTTTAATCACTTTCAATAACATTTTTTTTAAAAACACAACGTAGAAATTACTCAAAAATATAAATTATTTTTCTTGAAATTATTCAATATATGATTCTTAATACTAATAACTGATGTGGCATTAATTAATTTAAATTTAATCCTACAGACATGATGACAAATAGGTTTCTAAAGTAAAGGTTTTCAAATGTTTTCTATGTTTTTAGTTCAAATATCAAAGTAAAATTGATTAAAATGGATTGGATTAGATTAATTTATATTAAATTTATCTAATAAAGGTTAAAATGATAAAAAATTATAATGTAACATTATAAATAAATTAGATTAAAACTAGTTTTGATTAAAAATTCTGTACTTTTTACTATTTATCACAAATTGAAACTTTAAAAAAATACCAAAAATTCACCCTAACCAGATTTTAATGTTCCAAATTCAAAAATTAATCTTATATAAGAATATATAATTTTTAAATGTTTAAAATATGGATTTAATGTGGGGTCTCCATAATAAGGAGGTAAAACTATCTTTAAAAAAATATTGGTTTTTATATGTAATATCAGGTTTGTTTTTTATATTATGTATATCAAATATATTGGATGAATTTGGAAAATATTGTTTTTAAAATATAAAATTTATAATTTCTTCATATAATTCTCTAATTTGAATTAATTTAATTTCTTAAGACAAATTCCTTTTAGAGCGGAAAAATAAAAATATTTTTTTTATATTTAACTGGTTCTCATATTCATTTATAATTAATTGATTAACAATGAAGTCAATAATATATTTCCCTGGGATATTTAATCCTATTAATAACTGTTAGTTTAATAACTATGTTAAAAATTATTATTATATTACATAATAATATTTTAATAATATATTTTTGTTTTTTAAAACTCGGTCTTGTGTGTAACACAAGAAATTGAAGAAACACATTATTGCATGAAATACAAGTTAAATCAGTTTTTTGTGAATTAAATTATATAGAATATATTAAATTTATTTCAAATATTAAATATATTTTAAAGTATTAGGATATTATTTTCCCTTAAGTTCATATTTTTGTGTGTTGTACATGGTACCGAACACAATGTTCATACATTATATTTTTAAGGAATTACTCTTTTTAATTGGAAAATGAAATTGCAAAATACTAAAAATTATTATTATAATTTTATGTTTACTTCAAACTAAATTTTTTTGACCAATTATTAATATGATACATAATTTATCATAAATCATATTTTTATTTAAATGGAATTTTTTTTCACAAAAAAAAGATAATTTTTTGAAAAAATAATTTCTAAAAAATAATTTATCATATTAGACGTTTTAGGTAAACTAATTTCATTTAAATAAAATTTTAAATAAAATTTATTCTTTATTTAAAATTAATTAATAAATAAGAAACCCTTAATTATTAATATTAATTTATAATCTTGGTGTTTGATGGTTATACTTATATATTTATATTTTATATAAATATATTATTGTTTTGTTTTTTTGGATATTTGGTGTGTGGAATATTAAATAAAATACATTAATACATTTAAATTTAATAATGTATTGTAATTTTGGGATGTTCAATACCCCCATCCCCTAAATTAAATTTATTCCTCAAAATTTTACTCGTATGATCAGATTAACTTATATATGAAACTGATAACTAACCATTCATGAATAGATGATCAAGTAATTATTTTGTAGGTTGAATAATATTTATATATATGGGAAATAATTATAACAAAATTAATAATAGATCTAACCCATTTCTAATTTAATCTAGAATTATAATAATATCAATATCACTAAGGAATAATTTCCCATAAACACTGAAAATGATTTACATTATTATCATAACACTAGGGGTTTTTATTTATAAATAAATATCTAGTAGTTGGTGAAAACCTACAAGAAATAGGAATCTATAAACTAGAGACTTATAACTCTCTATTTGATTCATTATTAGTATTTTTATAGGATATTCCTTATTTTTATGGTTCTTAGTGACTATATCCTTCATTTTTTCTTTGATTAGAACATTGAGTCGAATAATTCCCACATATAATTCAATTGAAATAATGAATTTTTAAAACTTCTCTTTTTTACATTACACTTAGGAGTTTTACAACCTTTCACTCCACACTCATAGATTTTAATCCCATCTTTCATTACACATTTTTTGACATTTAGGATATTGAATTTCATGTTTTCCTCTTCTCTTTTTCCACAATTTCTATAATATTCCATTCATATCTTGTTTATTGTGTTTGTGAATTCAAATATGTTCACATTGTTAATCTGAATTCTTGATAGCCAGTTTATCAACTTATAACATTATCATGTTAACTAATAGTTACTAAAACTCAACTTCTATCATACCTAGTTTAATATATATCTATCTATATTTAACATATAAAATTATTTTTTCACCCCAGGTTACATTGATTTGGTTTCTCTCATAATTATTAACATAATCCAAAAAATAAATATTCCAAAATACTATGAAATTTATTAAAGTATTATAAAACCATTAATAATTTTAATATATGCTCTTGAAATATAATTTGTCATTCCTAAAAGAACATTAATAATTCTTGCAGTCATATACCTAGTTTTTCATATACACTAATAATAAACTCTAGGTAACGTTCATTTTCTAAAACCATTTCAATCTCCAAGACATGAAACCAGAGTATATTCCTCAAAAATTAACAATATATTTAACACTCAGACGGTATTAAAAAATTGTTCAAAAGGTGAGACACTAGTCATTATATATTGTAATACAAAAATGAGACAAATGTTTCCAAAAATATCATGAATAAATTATCATTCCAACTGATTTTGATTACTATTTAACATACATATTCAAAATCAAACCACACTTTATAATCTGCACATAATTTTTATATTAAATTAATATTTTTCATACCTTAATAAACTGTTCTCTTCTAGTTACCCT
The DNA here is from genome assembly GCA_963277665.1 of Viscum album. Lineage (NCBI taxonomy): Eukaryota > Viridiplantae > Streptophyta > Magnoliopsida > Santalales > Viscaceae > Viscum > Viscum album. The sequence goes on along the minus strand of OY728146.1, from coordinate 1,770,556,452 downwards.
AAAAAATATAACCTTTCCACAAAATCACATTCTTATTTTATTAATACCATTTAATATATGTTTCCATATCATCAATGAAAAACTGTTGAAGAAACATCCATATTTGTTTCGCATAATCCTCATAAATTTTAGAGTATCCCAAATTATCATCAATAATAATCACTCATTGATGATAATAGATAAAAGATTAAATATTTGAATGTAAGAACATGGGTTTTCTAGGAGGAATATATTAGTTTAAATTTAGGTTAAACTCCTGTATACATTAATTTTGTCTTAGACGCTAAGCATGGTTATGGAACTATTGGGTAGTTTTTAGGAAGGAAGAGGCTAGAGGGGTGTATTTTGGTTGTATTCTAATTATATTTTGTGTAATTGGAATACACAGCATGTATAAATTACATGATGTGTAATGGTATGGGTAAAACCTTTCACATCGTGTTATGGAGTTTCCTAGGGGGACGACCCAAATCATTAGACAATTTGTAATTTATTTACATGTTGTGTAAATTTCAATCATGTTTTTTTTAAAACGGTGGTAGGAAATCTTATTTTTTTGGATAGAACCTCACCCCTCCCCTCTCCCTCTCTTAGTGGAGCCACCCATGGAGACCTAATATAAGTTCAACAATCATTTCACTATCTGATCTATGATTTTAAATCTATTTGTCTCATTAAAATACATGATGGTATGTTCTTCAATAGTCTTTATCCTTCCTTAATTTCTATTTCTCTTGAAGGATCCATTGATTTGTATGCTCATATTCCCTATTTTCAAGATGTTGATTCATTCGTATATTTTTTTCAATCCATTCCAAATGAAGGGCTGACACTGGACAAGAAGAATACTATAATCATGAGTTATGTGGTATAATATTTATCCATTAATATTTAGATGTTTTTTAATATGTGATATGTTCCACACATTGATTTCTTTACATGTTTCCCCTAATTTAAATGTGACTTAAATTGGTTGTTCTGCATATAACCAAATTACTTGGTAGAACCATATTTATATCTATATTATCCACCATTATGTGAGTCATTCCATTGGGTGTTCCCTCTTATATCCCTAATTTCATTTCATGGTTATAAATCTAAAACACTTATGGTGTGTTTGGATTTAATCATAAACGAAAATACCATATTGATAAGATAAGAATATAGTGTAATGGTATGCCTAATGCCTTTAACAATTATACTTAATAAATTTTAATGTGAGTGGTAAGAATACATCACTTGTAATTAATGGAACAATGGTTATTCCCTTATTATTATATGCAAATGATTTATAGATAAAATATTGTCTCTTTATGAAGAATCGAATACATCTTGTAGGTTATTAATTTGGGCATGGTGACCATTAATAATTATGATAAACGAGCATGATTACCCATATACTGGTTATATATATGGTAATGGAGTCACTTCTACTAAATTGATACATGGGCATGGAATCCATTTATAATTTTGATATTGTTCTTAATGACCCAATACTATAATATTGATCATGGTGACCATATATTGTGATATTTTCACGGTGACCCAATAATGTGATACAATTCATGGACATGGTATACTTCGATATCAGGCATGGAGACCATAAAATATGATACTTGGAATTAAGACCCTATATTGTGATACCGGTCATGATGATCTTATACTGTGATATGGTTATGGGGACCATATACTTTGATATCAATAATGATGAACCTATAATATGATATTAGGCATGGAGATTATATACTATGATACCAGGCATAGAGACCATGTACTGTGATACTCGGAATGGTGACCATATATTGTGATACTAGGAATGGAATCCCCTATTATTGTGATAATGGGAATAGAGATAGGATACTATGATACATGGAACTGATACCTTATACCATGATACATGGAATTGTGTCCCCCAGTTCTTGTACATAGATATTCTGGCACGGGATGAAGTTTGCAGTGCGAAGCTGGTTTTCCTTCAGGAACTAGGGATAACCCATTTAGTGTTATTACTACTAAATTTCATATTATATCTACACACTCACATATTATGTACATGAATTGGATATTTTTCGACATAGTTGATGGTGGCCTACTGAGTTTATCTCACTCCCTATCTGAGCTACCAATGTTACTAGAAAAAACAATATGCTTACAGGTGTAGATAAGAGGAAGCTTCTCTTTTAGATGTGTGACTTCTTATATGGCTTAGGACGAGATATTGTTAGCACATTATAAGGCTGGATCATTGGATGCTTGGATATATTTTTATCAATAATATTCCCATTATATACCATGTCCCTTACTAGTTGTCTGCTAACCTTTATAAATTTTTTCCCTGTTGTTTAGTGACATTACGTCATCATCTTTTGTATATGGTTTAGTTTACTAACTTTTATTATTATTTGATTATTATTTAGTTATTTAATGATAATTTTTTTTATCTTTTTCATTATTGATATGATTCTGTAATTTTTTTGTCTACCTATTTCACTATAATGTTACTTAGACCAGAGGCCTTACTGTTCCCACAGATACACCCTAGGCCCTCATTGCTAGTCGGTAGCCTCCGGAGTATGGGGAGGCACGCTTGAGTTCGTGTGACCAACTGCACTTTGGGAACTTATGAGTGGAAACCAAATTTGGGACATCATAAAGTTTTATCATATCTATTCCTTCATTTCCATACTAATATGAGACAATATATGGGTTATAAAGAATTATTTTGAAATTATTTATAATCCTTGTTTAGTGTTTCTAACCCATTTTGGGGGTAAATTCTATGTTTCTTGAAATATTATTTTTTGTTCTATATTTTTCCAATTACAGTTGACATCCTTTTACTATTGGGTGACATACATGGTATGTGTTGATTATTGTTTCTATTATGATTGATTATTTAGTTTTAGCCATGGCATGATGAGATGAAAACAAGTAAAAATTCAACATGCATCATTTTTGGAACATTGAAAGAAAATTTACATTCCATTCATATTCTATTATATATAGAAACATTTTTTTCCTTACATTTTATATGATTACAATGTGTACTTCACGGCATGACATTTTTATATATGTCTTCATTGATAAAAATGTTAAATTGACTAAATCATATATAGTTTATTGAGAAACATAGTTAACACATAGAATGGTAGCCATAACATAAATAGTGTTTTCCTATTTACGAAATAGAAAAACCATATGTAGTAAAAAAGTATTGTTGAGTCTAGAACCATTAGTCTCTTAAACTAGAACATTTTATGGTATATATTATGTAGATTCCAAATTTTGGTTCATAAGGTTCATGGGACCTTATGGATTGAAAATTGTGAACCTCTTGGTTCAACCATTTAATGAATTTTTTTTATAATCATAATTTTTTTAAATTGGAAATTGAAGCAAAAACACAGAGCTCTACCTAGTTTCAACCTTAATGTTTGGAAGTTGGTAGTTTCACTTGTGTTATATATAAATATTCCAATCACCCAGACCTGACGCATTAAAATGGAAGAGGGGTATGAATATTACATAGAACATTTTTTTACCTATTATATTCTTACATCAGTGGCTTATTCCATTATAGAATCTTATCTAAGACATTTGTTTTTTATTTTTAAACCAACACAACCATGGTATCCTCTATTCATACCCCAAGAGGGTGGTGATGACCATGCGATGGAGTTGGTGGTCCATGTATAATAAGTTATACCATCGGTATTTCCACTTGTGGAACCTCTTATTATTCTTCATGTAGACTATGATTACTAGTTTTGAGGATAATGTTTCTTATATTTTGACGAAGATACATGGATAATTTCACATTACACCTATTATGGGAGATTTGACTCAGGAGTTCCAACAATATCATCCACCCACATTGTTGGGCGATGGTGGCCCTTTTCTAGTAGAGCTATAGATCAGGACATATATGTGTATATTTGAAAATCTAGAGACCCCACTAGAGAGGAGGGTGGAACTCATCACATACATGCATCAAGGATTTTCCAAACTCTAGTGGGATATTCTAAATCAGGCTAATCATTATTGGTAAGTCGCTTAGAGAGATATCCAATCAAACTTCTCTGGTTATTTCTTCCCTCAAACCCTAACAGTTGATCAATAAATGAAATTTATGAACTAGAAGTAGGTTTCTCTAACAGTAATATTATATAAAACTTATTTCACATAGTATCAATTCTTTACCACTATCTGTTATTCTAATAATCTAGTGAAAGCGAGCTAATTTTAGGACGACATGAGTAATACTATCTATTTTCTTGTCAATTTTTCATAATTTACTTCCATATGTGATATATAGAAATATAACCTTGTCTTTGAGTGGAACCTAATGGAAAAATATGGTGTCATCCAATATGGGGTTTAGAACTATAGTATGGTATTGGTTTTGACTATCAGTTGGAAATGATGATTTTAGAGTATGCGTGTGAGAAGCGGTAGCTAGGTGATAGCCTCTAATAGTTATGTCGTATGTCTCCATTGTGGGAGGCATGGGAATTAGGGGCCTCAGTGTCTTGAAGAACTCATCAAGTGACAAGACTATGGAATATAAGGGAATTTATATTGTATGTATAGGACATTCCAATACGTTCTGAGTTGGAGATGATCCATACCTGCTCCATATTTAGTAGAAGGATTAGTAGTTATAATGACTAGGCCTTAAACATTACGTAATCTTGAGTTAAATCAATAATTCACATTGAGGATATTTTTGGATTTATATATTTAGATAATTACGCCATAACTATTAAATATTAATAGGAAAATTACATGTAGATGCTACTACTCAGAATCCATTTTTTCATAAAATAAAAACTCTTAAAAGGAAACTTGTCTAGTAACATGTTTTAAAGAGCATGACATTCCTTGATCCCATCCTTGACCCTATTCATATTTAAGTCCAATGGAAAACATTACAAAAACATAGGATGAGCATAGAAAGTTCATTAAGGTTTATAAAATTAGGAAAGGAAACAATAACCCATCAACAAATACAAATCAACGAAACCATACTTTTAAATCAAACATACCTCATGAAATCTAAAGATTTAGGAATAACAAATAGAAATAATAAATCCTAAAGGTAACTTATGGAATCCATATCATTCTTTCATTGTATCTATCACAGCTATATAGGGGATTACATTGGAATACCCATCATAGTATATTCCTTAAATCTCTTAGGAGAAACATTAACGTTTACCTATTTCACGTTACCCAATGCATTGTGGAGCTATCTCAGGCTCACAAGCCGTAGGTTTATTACCGAAACACTCATATACATAAACAATGCCCAATAACCATATCATAATCATAAACCATCACACAAGCATAAAATAAATTTGACATTTCCACATTCCAATCACAATATATCATATCAAGCCATTGAAATAAACAATTCTATATAAAACCATTTTCAAATCTATATAAAACATTTAACAAATAGATTTCTAAATCAAAGTATCCCATACCAATTTGAATATTTTAATGGGATTTACATTTTAAAACATTAATGTTAATATAATTAAATACTTAAAACAATTTTTAAAACATCGACATTAATGAGAAATATTTAGAATATTACATCTTGATAACATTTAAAACAATGTTTTAGTTAAACAGTTCATTACCACATAGAAAATACATGAATAAAAATAATTAAATAATAATATTCAAAAAAACATATAATATAATGAGAATAAAGAGATTCATGATATAATATTTCAAAGGGCATTATATAGAACATTTAAAAGTGAATCGGTACATAACAATAATGAGGTCTCAATTAAATGTAAATTGAGATGAAACCCCTTATAAAGACTGTATCATTAGATTAAGGATAAATAAATTGCATAATTATGTGTGAAAAATATAAATACACCCAATATAAGTGGATATTAAGTGTAAAACAATCATATTTAATTCACATATATTTATATAAATACATAATCAATAAGTAGAAGTTTAACCCAGATAATTGAAATTGGGTTAAGAAGTTACCTTACAGAAATTCGACATCCTAATGGCATCGGTTTAAAATTAAGAAAATTAGTTGATGAGAAAAAATGGGTATCTCATCACTTGGATATAATATTTACAAAAATAAGGGTATATAAGAACATTTCCCAACTTAAGAATATGTAAATTAAAAGACATTACAAAAGAAGTCATTTAAAAAGAAGAGGGTGAAAGGTTCCCTTACCGATTTGGTAACATGTGAAACATAAACTCCAGGAATGAAGGATAATACAATAAAAACGTAAATACAAATAAATTAATGTATATTATACAAATAATAAAATCATGGTCCATACATACAGAACACAAAACAAAATTTTGGCAGACATATCATGAATCTCACAAGAATAAAAAGTGAGATGAAAACCTCTTACCATGTTGTAATCAATCGAGTCGTGAGACCAAAAGTTAATAACCACCAAATGAATCATAAAATACCGAGAATATTGAGAGAATTATAATAATATATTTCATATGGAAGTACACAATAGACCACATTCTATAAATAAGTGGCGAATAATGGAAATCTCACGGAATTAAAAGTGAGATAAGAAACCCCTTACCTCGTGTCCGACTTGAATCGATCATTCATTAATATCTGGAATAATAAACTAAATATCATTTATACTTTCTTAAGAACCTTATTAAGGTTTATTATTATTTTTATATCAATTATTACCCTACTATAACTATTAGTTTATTATTTGAGTACATATCAGACATTTTGTCGATGTTCGGAAAATGAGTTAAAAATGAACTTGTTATAATTATAAATTGTCCATGTGTTAAAAATTACATTATCTCCAGAATTATATACAATATTAAGATATCATATATATCATATATATCCAGTATATATATGAATTTATAATATCACATAATATTTGGAGATAAGAAATGAAATGGACCGTTCATGGAGATGGTAAGTCGTACGTACGCATGAATGCTACTTTCATTTCTATTTCATATTTTATGGAATAAAAAAGTAATGATAAATTAGTATATTATAATTCTAGTATAGTATAATATATAATTTAATTATCTCTATCCTTTATACATTCCATGTATGGCATGAATGAGTCATATCACTTTCGGGGGGCAGTAGCATGCACTTCCTCAAATGAAATTATCTCGTTTACCGATTATGGAAACCATGAAGGTATGGTATAAATGGAAAATTAAGAAACATATAAACAATATAAATATAATATCTATGACATATAAATATAGTTCCATAATAATGGCCACTATGATAGGCGGTAGGAGATAATTGAATATTCGTAGTTTCGTGAGGCAATAGTTCATCATTCACAAAAATAGTATGTTCATTACCCATTAAATAGAGGTGTGTGTATGTTTAGTTCATATTAATCCCATAAAAACAACCTTGTATATTTATTATATATTATTTTGTTATAAAATAATGTAATAAAAAGAGTTTATGGGGCTGGAGAAGTAAAATAACACAAAAGAACTTAAGAGAAGATGTTACCATTAAATCGGGTATCTCCCTTTTGATTGAACCGAAAGGTTTACTTGAATTTCCTTATTCCTATTTGAATTATTCTAATAAGATTATCGGTATTTATGGAGCTTAATATTTCAGATTTTGGATGATCCATGAGGCTTGAGAAGTTTGTGTAATGGGTTAGAAGTGGGTTCTTTTTATAAGGGGGACAAAGAGCACTTTAGCAATGTTAAAAATATATTATTTTATTATATAATGATCTTCAATTTATAAAGGTCCAAAACATATTAAATATGAAGATAAGATGACTCATGTTCTAAATAAAATCATTCAATAAGAATTGTATAGGTTTTGAATATTTTTTTAATTTTGATAATTTTATGTATTTAAATCATTCATTAATGAGGTAAACACTGCATCATTATTGTGTCATAAATATTTTTATTTATTTGATGTCTAAAAATAATAAAATAAATATCATGATGTATGAAATTATTTTAGAATCAAAATTAATATTTATATTAGAAGAGATAACTTTTATAACCCCATGTAATAATTGATTTAAAAAAAGATATATGTTTAAGTCATTTTTGTCTTTACATTATATTAATTAACATAAAGTGTCATTATCACTCTTAAGTGGCTCCATGGGGTCCCAAAATCGACCCAAAGGATTCCCATAGTATGATATGTTTCAACCAATAGAAATATGAAACATGTTAGGGTAATTATGTTTATTATAATATTATTTATTTACCCTTATTTACCAGATTTACCCTTTAACCAATGTAAATAAATTATTTACAGAGGTTAATATTTAAAATGTATAAAAAAAATGTTAACTATTTAAACAATTTGGACCTCCTGATTAAAAATATGGAATATATTTTTACAAATTCAAAGCACATATGTGGGAGAAATTAATTTAAAATTAATTCCCGCTGTCAGAACAAAATGTGTGTCTTGAAAAAATAATAACTATCAAAAGATTGACACTTATTTATGTCCAATTTCAAAGTGAAATTACGTAAAATGATAAAAAATGGATTAATTTGTAACAATATTATATAATTATACATTAAAACCATTTATAAAAATAATATATCCATATAAATAAATTAGATTAAAAGGAAGCTTTGAATTAAAATACAGTATTTTTCACTATTCATAAAAAATGGACATTATGAGAAAAATACCAAAATTTTATCCAAAGTAAATTTTTATGTCCAGATTCTAAATAAGAATATAATTTTGTCAAATATAACATCTAAAAGTCATTAAATCTATATTTAAAGAGGGTTCACCATCAAAAGGCAGTAAATCATCTTTTTAATGAATATTAGAGTATTTATGCTTAAAATCAAATTTTTTATTATTTTAAACCTCTAATATTTATTGGATAAATGTCAAAAAAAATCAAAACTGAATATTCATATTGTAGTTATTTATTTCCATTATTGTCAATACAACAACAAGGCGTTAACTACCTTTTAAAATAATAATATATTATTATTTTTCAGTATGACTCAGCATTGTGTGCAACATAAGATTGTAAAGAAACCTATTGATGTGTATCAGGTATGCTATCGACGATAGAATCCCCATTAATGTAAAATTAATATTTAATTCACAAGGAATAATAAATATGAAAATGTCATATTCTTTATTTACTTGGGATATTAATCCTTCCAGCTTTTGGGAATTGTGTCCCCAAAATTTTAAAATTTGGTTTGGAAACATCATTGAATGCCCTAAATCAGAAAAAGAGTCAATAAAATTATCACTTTAAAATAAGAGAAGATATTTAAAAAGGTTGGCCAAGACAACAGATATTATTATTCCATGAAAACAGGGATATGGGATAGAAACAAACTCTCATTGATTAATAGATAGTGATAGAGAACTTGATCACAAAAAGTTTACCACCACAATACCATAATTTTGTGGTTGGATAAAAGTCTAATGAAAAAAGAGAGCATATAATATTTCTTATTCAAGATCATTTTCATAGAGATGAATAATTTTGTTAATAACTAGACTAAGATAGTAAGGGAATAAACTTACTTGTCATGTAGAGTGACATCCATTAATAAAATTCTACCACAAACTCATCTTTCCTTCAAATGGTAAGTATTCAAGATGACTTGGTCACTCCTAAAGTGATAAAATAAAATCTTGGAGTATCACCTAATCTATAAAATATTTACTAAATATTTCCCCTAACTTTAGAAATCAACAAAAATAAAAATTGATTAGTAAAATATTATATAATCCCGAAAAGGATAATTCTTTATAAAAAGAAATACTACTCTTAATCTCCAAAATTCAACAAAAAAAATCGATAGTTCAAGGAAGACCATTCAATATACAATTATCCTTATACATCATCAAAATAATTCAAACTATCATTAAAACCCGATACTCGGAAGGATTTAGTCACATAGTCTTCAACATTAAATCTTAACATTTATCTCCAAAAACATCGACTACTCTTAAAGTCTCCTACTGAATTGTAATTAACCAAAACACATATTCTCTATGATAGATTAATCATTTCTAGAAATAACCCAACACATTTTATATCGACAATAAAAACATATATTCTTCCAAAATAATATTTCAACAATTAATCCACAAATTAAATCCTATAGTATTTTATTTTCCTTTAGTATATAGTGTTCCCAAAAGAGAGAATGTATTCCAAAATAACCATTATAACATTATCACCAAATCATTTTCCTGAACTAAGGATGTCCATTTGATAAATCATAAGATCCCAAAAAAACATATTCTTGATCCATAAAATCAGTTAACTAAAAATTATTATTCATACTAACCCGAGACTTCACGTAGTCTAGTTATAGGCGATAAATCCCAATTGCACTTCGGTTCTGGGTTCAATTCCGATAGCTTTTTTCGACATGACGAGTTGTTACATGGTATTCATGTTATCCTTTTTCAAAAACTATACAATTTCTTTACATTCCAAAAAAATAGACCAATTCCTCGAAATTAACCATAACATTTTTTATCCTCAAAGGTTAACTAATACCTTTCATTTTTCACCCCAAAATGTAATAACAATTTATCACCTCTAAAATAACTATGACACTTTATTATATGCTAACAATTATGGTTATGTCACTTATGCTTAAATAACACCCTAACATCTAAATTTATCTAAATTGTCCTCTCATACCAACAATAAGGTCCCAAGATTAGGCATGAATTAATCTTGATTTAAATCAAGAATTCAGATTAATGATATTTTGGGATTAGAGATTTAGATAAATAGGCCATAAATATTACATATCAACTTGACAATTACATGTAGAAACTACTAGTCAGTATCCATTTTTTCATAAAATAAAAACTCTTAAAAAGAAACATGTCTAGTTCCTTGTTTTAGAGAGCATTAATTTTCCATGATCTCGTCCTTGACCATATTCATATTTAAGTCCTGTGGAAAACATTTCAAAAACATGGGAAGAGAATAAAAAGATCATTAAGGGTTGTAAAATAAGGAAAGGAATCCTTAAACCATCAATAAATAAAAATCAATGAAACCATACTTTTCAATCATACCATACCTCATGAAATAATAACATTTATGAATAACTAATAGAAATCATAAATCATAAAAGTAACTTATGGCATCCATATCATACATACATTGTAGCTATCATAGCGGTCACGACCTGCCTTCACCAAAAGGAGGGAAGGGTTAGCAGATTTCCAGGCCCTTCCTTCTTTAAGTTGAAGGAGAGATAATGACCCCTGAAACCCGCCTTCAATAGGTCCCGGAGTGGCGACTAGCACCAAGGGTATAGAAAATTCTCACAAATGGAAGGCATTACCCTTTTTATTTTATAGGATCGAGAGATAAGGAGAAGAAAACCCAACAACACCAAGGTATAATGAAAAGTAAATCCAAAAGTAAACCATTCCCACATGCATGTTTCAAAAGTAAAATCCACAATGTGCAAAAGGTGACTACAAGGTAAGTACCAAAAAGAAAAACAACAACTGCAACTGCTCCAAAAGACCGAGCTAGTAAGGTCCTGCGTGATCCCCGAAGTCCTCCTGGAAACCTGAAAGCAGTTTTATAAACATAGGGTGAGCATACAAGTACACTCAGTAGGGAAAACCAAGACTCTCGTGCACAAGTGGGGGAACGTACTAAAGTCCCATGAGAAAAAGAGTAAACCAAACGCCTAACAAGGCAAACTATCCATCCCAGGCCTCACCAAGGCTCACTCCCCAAATAACGCAAGTCAAGTAATATATATAATAAGAGCACATCGATGTTTGGGTACCCCGCGCCACTTTCCCACTGGTTATTGAGACATCCTACGCATCAGACTAATCCCGCCATTCTCACCGCAGTCCCACAGCCACACCCGCCCGCACACACCTGGGCCACAACCACACGCAGTCCCAGTGCCGAAATCCCGCCCGCACACACCAGGGCCTCAATCGCATGCAGTCCCACTGCTGAATCCTGCCCGTACACACCTGGGCCACAACTGTCACATTTAACCATGCCTGTAAACACCTAGCCCAGAATAACCACCACCACGCCTGAAGACACCTGGGCTAAAGGATCCACTGCCACGCCCGAAGAAACCTAGGCCTCATCCTGAAGACACTTGGGAAAACACCTGCCGCACACACCTGGCCAACCACCACACCACCTCGCCCGAAGGTTCTTGGGATAATAATGGACTTCAGGCCATCACAGCCTGCCTGAAGATACTTGGTCTATCCAGGAAAGGGAGTAGAAAAGGAGCTAATAACTAGCCACTAAGAATAGTGTTGGGAAAAACACCCTCCCCAATGAAATGGGGATGTTCAGCACTAAGTGCTCAACTTAGGTGGGGCGCGAATAAGAAACACAAAGCTACAGATATAAATATATATATATGTGTGTAACAAGAACTCACCCAATTCTAGGTTTTTCTTCAGACAGCCTACAGATCACAACAACACTCAAGTCTGAGTCACGACTCACGCCAACAACCCATTTTTCCCCTTTCTTATTTCACATTCAGTAATAATGTTTGTGTTTAAGCACTACTGGGCAACTAGTAGGAATATGCATAAGTCTAGAAAAGTAAACATTCAAACATCAATCAAAATTTCCACACCTGGTTCTCAACAATAGAGGATTCCACCCCAATTTTTGATATAAACAAGTAACCACCCAGATTTAATACTCACAACCACCGAATCCATACCAACAGGAGATCCCATCCCCCAAATTCACACAAACACCGAGAGTATAAAAGAATAGGGGATCCCATCCCCTCCCATATTTCCAGCAATCGGCCCGAAAGGAAAACAACCAACTACCACCACCACCACAAGTCATGGATTTTCATATTTAAACAACTTAACACACTCCGTGATTTCAAATTCTGTGTGTTCTAACCGGGAGTTATCACAGAAGGGTTGATCCTGGTGCTTTCAATTATTCATCCAAATATACGTGATTAACTGATTCACTTATCACAGCAGGAGTTTACAACCACAAACAAGACATTTAAAACATCAGCAGGGTTTATTAATGCACAAACAACGACCACCAACGACCTCGATTTTCAGGAGTCATAAGCCAGCACAACTCAACAAGATGGTCATAGAAGAAACATCCTCAAAATATAAAACAACATCAATGATCACATCCCCCCTCTCTTTCTTTATAGATTTTGTTCATTATCTTTAATTTGGTCTATTTTACCCAATTCTACAAAATCAAAAGCACACCCACCCTGCATGATACACAAAAGAGAGAGACAAAGGAGCAATTCCCTACTTGTTGACAGATGATCGACGTCTAGGATGGGGGTGCGGAACTTTACGGATAACGATGCGACGGGCCCGATGCACCAGAAGCTGTTTGTGAAAGGTCACGATCAAGGAAAGGAGAATCCATGGCTAACCCTTAGTTTATTAGAGCCGGGGACGGTTGAGGTGAAAACACGAAACCACGTAAGGCGCGGGGGTCGTGGGTTGATCACGTGTCTCCACTCATCACAAAAGGGGGTCGGGTGGTTTAAGACGACTCATGAATTGATGAAGCATTTAATTAAAACTCTTATGGGCGTTACGGGTCTTAAAAACACGGTTAAACGAGTCAGAATAGGGTTTAAAACCCTATTTATGCAAAGGAGTGCTACTGGAAACAACTTGACAAGGCTGAGTGATGCCGATCAGTCTCACCGATCGGTCTCACCGATCGATCTCACTGAGATGCCACTCCCTTAGAACCCGGATTTTGGCAAAGGGAAGGACCAAGAGAGTCTGGGTCATCACATCAGATACCTCTCAAACTATGCTCGTCCCCGAGAATTTAGACAACCCAGAAGGAAAGGGCGGGTCCGAACAACCACCCAAAAAGATACTTCTCAAGAGTGAACCTCATCACTAACTAAGAACATCCTCTTGTCATGAACCAAGAAACATACCATGCCAAACTGCTCGGGCACATGGGTTCGGGAGTCTCTTCCGCCATGTCAAGATATTATCCACTTTGGGTGGCACTGACTCGCCTACACGAGTTTAATCGCATCCACCTTAATGCGTCTTGATTAGCGGCCGGGTTCTCTCCTTCCCTATAGTCGGGGGTTTTCACACACAAGCAGAGGAAGGAAACCAGTACATTTCATAGCCAAAAGACAAAATGTTCTATCACAACAAGTACAACAAGGAAGAAAACACAAAACAACTCTGGGTACTGGGTACGCATCTGTGCTTCCCTCTCCCACGTACTCACCTCAAGCCCACCATGTCTCCACAACACACGAACCAAGGGAATGGTTCGCCCACGAAGCACCTTCTCCTTGCGATCCTCGATCATCACTAGTCTCTCCATAATGGTCACGTCGTCCTCGATGTTCAGCTCGCCCCAATCAAGGATGTGTGAATCGTCGTGAAGATACCGACGGAGCTGGGACACATGAAAGAAATCTTGTATCCTAAGTAGCGGCGGTGGCAACGCTAGCAGGTAAGCCACTTCACTGACCCGGCGCAACACTTGGAAGGGTCCGATGAACCTAGGGGAAAGCTTACTCCCCTTGTCAAACCTCCGCTGCCCACGCCGAGGGGAGACCTTCAAGAACACGTGGTACCCAACCTCAAACTCCAAGGGCATCCTCCTGGTATCAGCATATGACTTCTATCGGTTCCGGGCTACCTTCATCCTTTCCCGTCTGAGCTGAACCTTCTCTGTCGTGTTCTGCACCACCTCTAGACCAAGGACCCTTGCCTAACCTACTTCGGTCCAACACACAGGCGAACAGGATGGCCTCCCGTACAAAGCCTCAAATGGGGCCATGCCAATGGTAGAGTGGTAGATATTATTGTAAGAAAACTCTAACAGAGGCAAGTATTTCACCCATGACCCTCCTGAGTCCAGAACACATGCTCGCAGCATATCATCCAAGGTCTGGATGGTGCGCTCTGTTTGTCCATCTGTCTGGGGATGGAAAGCAGTGCTAAGGCATAACAGGGTGCCAAATTCATGTTGCAATACTCTCCAGACCCGTGAGGTAAACCGTGCATCCCTATCTGATACTATAGACCTCGGGACTCCATGCAACTGCACCACCTCATCCACGTACATTTGTGCCAAAGCATCCACAACACTCGACTCCCTGATCGCCAAAAAGTGAGCTAATTTCGTCAATCTGTCCACTACCACCCAGATGGCATCGTACCCTCCTTGGGCCTTGGGTAGTCCCGTGATGAAATCCATTGAGATGTAATCCCACTTCCACTTGGGGATACCTAGGGGATGTATTAGGCTGCCTGGAACTCGGTGTTCAGCCTTCACTTGCTGACACAATAGGCACTTGGCCACAAACTCTGCCACTGCTCGCTTAACTCTGGGCCACCAAAACTACCTCTTCAAACCCTGGTACATCTTGGAAACTCCAGGGTGTACCGCCAGTGGTGAGTTGTGGAACTCACTAAGAACCCTGCCGCGCATCGCCTCTGGGACGAACAACCTTCCCTAGAAAATAATCTGGTTCTGACCATCCTCGGTCCATCTTTCCAGAGCATTGCCCCGGTCAACATGGCCACGCATCACTTTTCACTCTAGGTCTACCCACTGTGACTCTTCCACCTGCTGAAACAGGGATGAATGCACTGTAATCTGATATAGGAAGCCTCTGCCACAATCCATCTTCTCATCCAGGTGTAAGGCAGCCAACTCTTCCATTGCCTTCCAGGCGTCCGCCGACACTCAGACCACATCCTTCTGCGTCCTCCTTCTCAAAGCATCGGCCACCACATTTCCCTTGCCCTCAGTATAAGAGATCTCGAAGTCGTAATCCTGGAGGAACTCCACCCATCTCCGCTGTCGCAAGTTTAAGTCCCGTTGGGATAAGATATACCTCAATATTTTGGAATCCATAAAGACCACAAAGCGTTCCCCGATGAGGTAGTTCCGCCATAACTTTAGCACAAAAACGACCGCTGCAAGCTCTAGGTCATGGGTGGCATAATTACACTCATGGGAACGCAGCTACCTGGACCCATAAGAGATCACCCCTCATCGCTGCATCAACACGCATCCCAGGCCCTGTCCCGAAGCATCGCAGAATACCTCATAGGCCACCCCTTCTTCTGGTAATCTCAGCACTAGGGAACTGACCAACTTCTCCTTCAGATAGCTAAAGGCTGACTGGCACTTCTCACTTCATACGAAAGCCTGGTCCTTCTTGGTCAGAGCCGTCAAAGGGGCTGCTACTCGGGAGAAGTTGGGTACGAATCTCCGGTAGTAACCTTCCAGCCCGAGGAATCTTCGTACTTTTGCCACACTCTTGGGTGCTGCCCCAGAAACAACTGCCTCAACCTTTGATGGGTCGACCGCTATCCCCTGTTCAGACAGTACGTGCCCGAGGAAGTTCACTTCTCGTGTCCAGAACTTTCATTTCGACAACTTCCCATATAGATGGTGCTCTCGGAGGACCTCCAAAACTGTCCTCAGGTGCTCTGCAAGGTCCTCCTCTGATCTAGAGTAGACCAGGATGTCATTGATGAACACAACCACAAACTGATCCAGGTACTCCCGGAAGATGGAGTTCATAAGCCCCATGAACACAGCCGGGGCGTTCATAACACCGAAGGGAATGACTACGAACTCGAAATGTCCATACATGCACCTGAACGCTGTCTTCGGGATGTCTCTCTCTTTCACCCTCAGCTGGTGGTACCCAGACCGCAGGTCGATCTTCGAGAACCATCCTGCCCCTTTCAGCTGGTCAAAAGGATCATCTATTCTTGGGAGAGGGTAGCGATTCTTGATCGTCACCTGATTCAACCTCTTGTAGTATATGCACAGCCTAATACCTCCATCTTCCTTCCTAGAAAACAAGACCGGAGAACCCCACGGTGACACACTCGGACGAACATAACCCCTCTTCATCAGATCGTCAATCTGTATTCGCAAGTCCCGAAGCTCCGAAGGTGCCATCTGGTAAGGATCCATCGAGATTGGACGAGCGTCGGGTTGAAGGTCTATCCCGAACTCGATATCACGTCGAGGGGGTACAGTCGTCACCTCCTCAGGAAATATTTCCATAAACTCACATATGATCTCTATCACTTCCACCATTTCCGCATCTACTGATTCTACCTTCAGCTCGATCAACAAGGAGAGGAGAGGTTCCTCTCTCCTGTTTCCCTTCAGACTGCTCTGCTTGCCGGTGAAGGTAACATGCTGGCTGTCCAAGTCTGAGAACACCACCATTCTTCGAAAACAGTCGATGACGGCGCACACAGAAAATAGCCAGTCGATGCCTAGGATGACATCGTATGGCTGAATCTGTAGCAGAAGAAGATCCTGAACCGACTGATGTGGCCCTATAATCAGTCTACATCCCCGACAAACGAACAACAAGTTAGTCTGACCTCCAACTGGTGTGCTCATCACTAGGGGCACTGGAAGTCTCTCGGCATCTATACCCAAGGCACAGTCTAGACTGGGTGCAACGAAGGAGTGCAAAGCTCCGGTATCGAACAAAGCATAAGCAAGAGTGCTAAACAGACTGATCGTACCTCGAAAAACCTCTGGCCCTGCTGGGAATGCTACCTCTACAGCGTGAAACTATCCACGCCTAGCCCCACTACCCATTGGCTATCGGCCACCTCCCTGACCACGCCCTGGTCGAGGTCCCTGTGGAGCACCCTGAGGTCGGCCTCCTCCTACGTCTGCCCTCAGAGGAGCGAGATCTCGCTGTCCCTGCTGCTACTGCTGGAAAGGTATGGCTGGAAGCTGCTGCTGGGGCGGGTGTTGGGGCTGACTGCCACTGTTGAACTGCACCCGGTCTGGGCACTGACTCCGGAGATGCCCAGGGCTCCCACAGATGAAGCACCGTGGTCCCGGGCCCGTAGGAAAAGGGCGAGGACTGGGGGATCGAAACTGAAACTGTTGCGGCCTGCTCCCTGTGGTTCGGAACCTAGAGGGTCCTGACGCTGGAGGCCTGGTGTTGGCGGCTTTACCCTTTGATGGTCCCATTTGGATCCCCTCTAGCCACACTCCCCCTAGAGCATGCATCTGCTCCACCACTTTTGCCTTCTTCTGGACCTCCAAGTACGTCGGCAGGGTAAAGGGGGTAACAACATACTGGAGGGAGGGTCGGAGTGCCTCCTCCAAACGTCATTCCTGAGACTCCTCGTCGGGAAAGAGGTCCGGAGAAAAACATAGGAGGTACTTGAACTTGATCCCTAGCTCCCTCACAGACATACTCCCCTGCAGAAGGGAGGGTAGTTCCTGCCTCTTTTCTGCCTTCATCGTCGAGGAGAAGAATTCCGCCTGGAACTCCTTCTCGAAATCCACCCAAACCACCTCAGACTCTCTCCTCTCCCCCAGGTAAAGCATCCACCACTGACGTGCCGCTCCCTGCATCTGGCTAACGACCAGGGGAACCCAGTACTCGGTCGGGGCCCGAATCAGGCCGAAGGCTATAACTAGCTCCTCTAGCCAGCCTTCCGTCTTCATATCGGAGGTGCTGCCCTCATACTTCTCGAGGGCCTGTCGCTGGAAGGCTCGAAGAATCTTCTGCCACTGGTCATCCTCTTCCTCTCGATCATCTCTCTGCCAATTGGCCAAAGTAGTCTCAGGGGCCTCGATCGCCTGTACCACACGTGGTCACCTTCCATGTGCCATAGCTGCAAGGTAAGCAAGGAATTCCTAAGCCCAAGTAGTGCAGAATATCGTTCTTAAAACTTATTAAGATTTAATTTATTCTTAATTCCCAAGACATCCCAGAAACACAATAACACAAGTAATTATGATGAATGTACCTTTCCTAGGGTCTCTACCCTGCAATCAGTGTGGCCTCACTTGGTCATTCGGTAGGACCAGAGTCCTTGCATCGGATCACGGGGGGCCTAAAATCCTGTGTCCTAGCCGGTATTCCCTGGCCTAATTCACGCTCCAAGGTCACCCAACACTGTTGCATTACCATCCCATGCAATCCTCATTGTGCCTAACTCTAGACTCCGTCCTATCTCTCAACCATCACCTTTGATACCATTCTGTCACAACCCGCCTTCACCAAAAGGAGGGATGGGTCAGCAGATTGTCAGGCCCTTCCTTCTTTAAGTTGAAGGAGAGATAATGACCCTCAAAACCCGCCATCAATAGGTCCCAGAGTGACGACTAGCACCAAGGGTATAGAAAATTCTCGCAAATGTAAGGCATTACCCTTTTTATTTTATAGGATCGAGAGATAAGGAGAAGAAATCCCAACAACACCAAGGTAGAAAGAAAAGTAAAGCCAAAAGTAAACCATTCCCACATGCATGTTTCGAAAGTAAAATCCACAAAGTGCAAAAGGAGACTACAAGGTAAGTACCAAAAAGAAAAACAACAACTGCAACTGCTCCAAAAGTCCGAGCTAGTAAGGTCCTGCGTGATCCCTGAAGTCCTCCTAGAAACCTGAAAGCAGTTTTATATACGTAGGGTGAGCATACAAGTACACTCAGTAGGGAAAACCCAGACTCTCTTGCACAAGTGGGGGAACATACTAATGTCCCATGAGAAAAAGAGTATACCAAACGCCTAACAAAGAAAACTATCCATCCCAGGCCTCACCAAGGCTCACTCCCCAAATAACAAAAGTCATGTAACATAGATAATAACAAAAAAGCGATGTTTGGGTACTCCGCGCCACTTTCCCACTAGTTATTGAGAAATCGTACGCATCGGACCAATCCCGCCATTCTCACCGTAGTCCCACTGCCACACCCGCCCGCACACACCTGGGACACAACCACACGCAGTCCCACTGCCGAAATCCCGCCTTCACACACCTGGGCCACAATCGCATGCAGTCCCACTACTGAATCCCACCCGCACACACCTGGGCCAAGACTATCACATGTAACAATGCCTGCAAACACCTAGGCCAGAACAACCACCACCACGCCCGAAGACACCTGGGCTAAAGGATCCACTGCCACGCCCGAAGAAACCTGGGCCTCATCCCGAAGACACTTGGGAAACCACCTGCCGCACACACCTGGCCAACCACCACACCACCCCACCCGAAGGTTCTTGGGCTAATAATGGACTTCAGGCCATCACATACTGCCCGAAGATACTTGGGCTATCCGGGAAAGGGAGCAGAAAAGGAGCTAATAACCAGCCACTAAGAATAGTGTTGGAAAAAACACCCTCCCCCGTGAAATGGGGATGTTCGGAACTAAGTGCTCAACTTGGGTGGGGCACGAATAAAAAACACAAAGCTATAGATATATATATATATATGTAACAAGCACTCACCCAAAGCTAGGTTTTTCTTCAGACAGCCTACAGATCACAACAACACTCAAGTCCGAGTCACGACTCACGCCAACAACCGATTTTTCCCCTTTCTTATTTCATGTTCAGTAATAATGTTTACGTTTAAGCACTACTGGGCAACTAGTAGGTATAGGAATAATTCCAGAAAAGTAAACAGTCAAACATCAATCAAAACGTCCACACCTGGTTCTCAGCAACAGAGGATTCCACCCCAATTTGGTATATAAACAAGTAACCACCCATATTTAAAACTCACAACCACCGAATCCATACCAACAGGAGATCACATCCCCTAAATTCACACAACCATTGAGAGTATAAAAGAACAGGGGATCCCATCCCCTCCCACATTTCCAGCAATTGGCCTGAAAGGAAAACAACCAACTACCACCACCAACACAAGTCAGGGATTTTCAGATTTAAACGACTTAACACACTCCATGATTTCAAATTCCATGTGTTCTAACCGGGAGTTATCACAGAAGGGTTGATCCTGGTGATTTCAATTATTCAGCCGGATATACGTGATTAACCGATTCACTTTTCATAGGAGGAGTTTACAACCAAAAACAATCCATTTAAAACATCAGCTGGGTTTATTAGTGCACAAACAACGACCACCAACGACCTCGATTTTCAGGAGGCATAAGCCAACACAACTCAACAAGATGGTCATGGAAGATACATCATCAAAATATAAAACACCATCAACGATCACAACCCCCCTCTCTTTCATTATAGATTTTGTTCATTATCTTTAATTTGGTCTGGTCCCAATTCTACAAAATCAAAAGCACGCCCACCCCGCATGATACACAAAAGAGAGAGACGAAGGATAAATTACCTACTTTTTAATAGATGATCGACGTTTAGGCCGGGGGCGCGGAACTTTACGGATAACGATGCGGCGGGCCCGATGCACCAGAAGATGTTTGTGAAAGGTCACGATCAAGGAAAGGAGAAACCACGGCTAACCATTAGTTTATAAGAGCCGAGGATGGTTGAGGTGAAAACGCGAAACCGCGTAAGGCGCGGGGGTCGTGGGTTGATCACGCAGCTCCACTCGTCACAAAAGGGGGTCGGGTGGTTTAAGCCGACACATGAATTGATGAAGCATTTAATTGAAACTCTTATGGGCGTTACAGGTCTTAAAAACACAGGTAAACGAGTTAGAATAGGGTTTAAAACCCTTTTTACGCAAAGGAGCGCTACTGGAAACAACTTGACAAGGCCGGGTGACACTGATCGGTCTCACCGATCGGTCTCGCAGATCGGTCTCGTAGATCCGTCTGGCAGATCGGTCTCGCCGATCGGTTTCACCGATTGGTCTCGCCGATCGGTCTCACCGATGGGTCTCGCCGATCGGTCTCACCGATCGGTCTCGCCGATCGGTCTCACCAAGACGCCACTCCTTTAGAACCCGGATTTTGGAAAAGGGAAGGACCAAGAGAGTCTGGGTCATCACAATAGCTATGTAGGGAGTTATGTTGAAAACCCCATAACAATATATTCACTAAATTTCTTACGATAAACATTAAAGTTTACCTTCTTCATGTTACCCAATGCATTGCAGAGCTATCTCGGGCTAACCCACCTTTTGTTTATCACGGAACCACCCATATACGTAAACAATTTCCAATATCCATAACATAATCATAACACATAACACAATAATAAAGGAGAGATAACATTTCCAAATTCCAATCACAATATATCATATCAATCTATTAAAATAAAAAATTCTTTACCAAACCATTTTCAAAACCATTTAAAACAATTATTAAATATATTTTTGAATCAAAGAGTCACATACCACATTGAATATTTTAAAGGGATTAACTTTTTAAAACATTAATGTCCATTTCATTAAATACATAAATCCATTTTGAAAACATTTACATTAACATGAAATATTTAAAATATTAAAATTTTAAAACATTTAAAACAATATTTTAGTTAAAGAGTTCCTTACCACTTAAAAAATACTTAAATAAAAATAATTAAATAATTATATTAAAAAAACTTATAATATCATGATAATAAAAAGATTAATAATATAATTTTTCAAATGGATGTATATACACCATTTAAAATTGAATCGGTACATTATAACAATGATGTATTAATGAAATGTAAATTGAGACGAAATCCCTTATAAAGACTATATCCTTGGATTAATGATAAATCAATTACATAAATATGTGTGAAAATTATAAATACACAAAATATAATTGGATATTATGTGAAAAAAAATCATAGTTCATTCACATATACTTATATGAATACATAATCAGCAAGTGGAATTTTAACCCAATGAATTGAAACTATGTTAAGAAGTTTCCTTTTAAAAATTTGACAGCCTAATGGCATCCCAATAAAATTTTAAAATGAGATGATGAGGGAAAAAAGGGTATCTAATAACATGGATATAAAATTTACAATAATAAAGATATAGAATAACATATCCCAACATAATAAGATGTAAATTAAAAGACATATCAAAAGAAGTCTTTTAAAAAGAGGAGGGTGAAAGTTTCCCTTAACGATTTGGAATCATACGAAACAAAAACTCAATGAAAGAAGGTTCATACAATGAATATTTAAATACCCATAAATTAAAGTATATTATACAATGAATTCAATCATGGTCAGTACATACACTACACAAAAGGAAATAGTGGCAAACATAGAATCAATCTCATGAGAATAAAAACTGAGATGAAAACCCCTTACCATGTTGTAATCAATCGTGTCGTAAGAACAAATTTTAATAACCACAAAAAGAATCACATAATACTATGAATATAAAGAGAATAATGATAATATATATAAAATTTAAGTACACAATACACCACATTCAGTAAATATGTGGCGAATAATAGAAATCTTATAGAATTAAAAGTGAGATAAGAAACCCCTTACCTCGTGTCCCACTTTACTCGATAGTTATTTAATCTTCTGAATAATAATTTAAAGTTTATTTATTAATTATTAAGATAATTTTTAATTTTTATTATTCCCTTTATATATATTATTACCTTTCTGTAATAATTATTTAATTATTTGAGTTCATATCGGACATTTTTTCAATGTTCGGAACTTGAGTTAAAAATGAACTTGTTATAATTAGAAATTATCCATGTGGTCAAAATTACATTATCTCGAGAATGATATTCAGGATTTAGATCTCATATATATCATATATTTCTATTATATATATTTATTTATAATAGTTCATTCTATTTGGAGACATGAAATGAAATGCACCATTCGTGGAGATGGTAAGTTGTACGTACACATGAACGCTACTTTCATTTCTATTCCATATTTAATGGAATGAAAATGTAATGATAAATAGGAATATTAAAAATATAGTATAATATTATATATAATTTATTTAAATCTATCATTTATACGTTCCACTTAAGGCATGAATGAGTCATATCACTTTGAGGGGGTGGTAGTCCACACTTCCTCAAATGAAATTATCGTGTTTACCCATTATGAAATCCATAAAGGTATTCTATAAATGGAAAATAAAGAAATATAAAAAGAATATTAATATATTATATATCACATATAAACATAGTTCCATCATAATGTCCACCATGAGAGGCGGTAGGCGATAATTGAACAATCAACATTTTGTGAGGCAGTAGTTTTTCGTCCATAGAAACAGTATGTTCTTTACTGATTAGATAATGGTGTTTGTAAGTGTAGTTAGAATAATTCTCGTAAAAACAATCTATTATATTTATTATACTGTGGTTGTTATAAAATAAATTAATATAATGATTTTATGATGCTGCATAAGTAAAATAAGACAAAAGAACTTAGGAGAAGACATTACCTTTAAATCGGGGATCTCCCTTTGGTTTGAACAAAAAGGTTTACTTGAATTGCCTTCATCCTAGGGGAATGATTCTAGGAGGAGGATAAGGATGTAGGGAGAATAATTTGTAAGAGTTTGGATGAGACATGGGGCTATATAAGTGTGTGTAATGTGTTAGAAGTGAGGAATTTTTATAAGGGTTGGGGGGAGGGCCTCTTTAAGAATGTTTAAAAAATGTTATTTTATTATATATTGATTTTAAGTTTCTAAATGTCCAAAACATATTATAGTCAAAGCTAAGATGACTAATGTTCGAACTAAAATCATCCAATAAAAATTTAACAGGATTTGGATATTGTTTTAATCTTTATAATTTTATTAATTTAAATTATTCATTATTGAGGTAAACACTACATCATTATTGTTTCATAAATATTTATATTTATTTGATGTCTTAAAATTATATAAAAACTATCCAGACATAAGAAATAATTTTAGATTTCAAATTAATAATTATATTCGACTAGATAAAATATATAACCACATTTATGAATTGAATTAATAAAATACATATATTTAAGTTGTTTTTGTCTTTACTTTAAATTAATTAATATAATGTGACATTATCACTCATTAGTGGATCCATGAGGATCCAAAATCTACCCAAAGTATTAACATGGTCTAAAATTTTTCAAAACATAGTATTATAACCCATGTTATGGTAATTTATTATTATTATAATATTATTGATTACCCTTATTTACCAGATTTACCCTTTAACCATGGTAAATAAAATATTTACTAAGGTAAATATTTATAATGTATAAAAATAAAAAGATACCTATTTACACAATTTGGACCTCCTGATTCCAAATATAGAATACATTTTTTCAAATTCAAAACACATAAGTAGCAGAATTTAATTTAAAATTAAATCTCATTTTGAAAATAAAAAGCGTGTTTTTATGAAATAATAACTATAAAAGGATTTACACTTATTTATGGCCAATTTCTAAGTGAAATTACTTCTAATGAACCACATTGGATAAAATGGTAAAAATTTAATCTAATTATAAATTTAATCAATTAAGAAAGAAAATATAACCATATAAATAAATTATATTAGAAGTATGTTCTGAATTAAAATACATAATTCTTCACTATTCATAAAAACAATGAACATTATCAAAAAAATATCAAAATATTATACAACGTAAATTTTGATGTCCTGGTTCTAAAGAAGAATATTATTTTGTCAAATATAAAATATAAATGTTTCCAAAACTATATTTAAATAGTATTCTCCATCAAAAGGTGGTAAATCGACCTTTTAATTGATATTAGAGTATTTATGCATAGAATTGGCTTATTTCTTATTTTAAGCCTCTAATATTTATTGGATAAATGTAAAACTATTTAACAAACATGTATATTCATATTGTAGTTAGTTATTTTCATTCCCTCCAATAAAATGGGTAGGAATTAATTAAAGTTTAAAATAATATTATATTATTATTTTTTAGTATGACTTAGCATTCTGTGCAAAATAAGATTTCAAAAAAACCTGTTGTTGCATATCGGGAATTCCATCGTACATAGCATCCCCTTTAAATTAAAATTAATATTAAATTCAAAAATTTTAATAATATAAAATCTTATATTCTTTATTTACATGGAATGATACAGTTACATCTCACCATGTTGGTAGCTGGATTACTACTTTCCATAGAGGTAGTAGAGGAGGTCGTATCCATGATATCCAATATTACGATATACAGAGCCAGTGGAGTAGGACCACTCTAGATAGTCGGGTTATAATAAAAGGTCAAGGATCGTGCCAGATTTATTCAGTGTAGCTGATACCATATGAGCAGGATGTCGGGCCATCCAGTATTCATGGTTTCATTCTAGTAGACTCCATTATCCTTTATTTCTTATTCAATATAGTTGCATCATACTATTTCATATATCTTATTATTTTGCAGATCCATGGGCTCTGTGTTTAGTTTTCTAGTGTTTTTATGCCACTTGACACACATTTGGGTATATATTAATAGATTATAAACTAGTTAAATGACTTCCCCCTTGAGGAAGGTATTTTTTGTATCTTATTTAACTTATTATTCCTCGAGATTATGGACTTTGATGGCATTCTCAGAAAGGAATGGTTGGTTCCCTATATCAAAAGGATTCATTTACATATTTATAGGTTGGTAATTACATCCACATCTGTTAGTGGGAGGTCCAAGAGGGTAATGTTGGACCAGAGAATCTTGGGTAAGTGAATTGAATTCCAAGATTTGAATACTTTATATGAATGATCAATGACGACATCACACATTCTTCCATCTAATAGTTGATTTACTTTCATATATCTTCTCTAATAACATTTATATCATACCTCCTAAAGAAGATGTAATGTTTTCCATCGACCTACCGCATGGAGTTACACCAGTATCCATTCCTCTATAGGGTTCACTGGTTCTTTTCACCAAGAAAAAGGATGGAACCCTCAAGATTTTCATGGATTACAAGAAGTTAAATCATTTTACAGTGAAATAACTTTTTCCATTACCTTAAATGGATGATATTAATTACTAGATTTAAGGATTGAAGGGTTTCTTGGAGATCAACCTATCGTTGGGATATCATCAGGTTCTAGTCAGGCCTTCAGATATTCTACATATTTCTTTCCATAGTAATTATGGATAATAAAGATTTATTTTGATGTTGTTCGGTCTTATGAATTTGAATTGTTTATTCATATCGTTGATGACTTCATTTTTTAATCCCTAACTGGATTCCATTGTGGTGGTTTTTTAGGTGAAATCTTAGTGTATTATCATACTCAAAGTTACCATTTCACTCATCTTGAGATCATTCTAAATAAATTTGGGGAGCGCCAATGTATACTAAACTCAGTAAATGTCACTTTGAGATCAACAAGTTATGCTTCATATGTCATATCATCATATAGAAAGGAATTTCAGTTGACCCAGATAAGGTGAAGGTTATGGTTTCTTGGGATCATCCCAAGAACCTTGTTGACATACAATGTTACTTTAGGCAAGCTAGTTATTGCATGATTTTTATATATTAATTATCAGACTTAGCGACACCTCTTATAGGATTAACTAAAAAGGTTGTGAATTTTATATGGTCTTAATCCTGTGATACAACATGTTAGGAGATAAAATGATGATTGGTTCCAGTTCCAATCATGATTCTTCTAGAGCTAGGAAACATCCATACTGTGTATTGTGATTCATATCGTATTAGGATAGGAGTAGTTATGATGTAGGATGGTCAATTCATAGTGTGTGGATCATATTAGTTGATGCCTCATGAGTGGAATTACCTGATGAACGATCTCGAGTTAGCATCTGATGTTCACATCCTCTGTTATTGGACGAATTAACTATTGACAGATAATTTTTTGGTGTTTATGGACCACAAAAGCCTCATGTATATTTTTATGTATCAATAAATGAATATTTATTAGTAAATTTGGGTTTAATATCTATAGTCCATTGAATTTAAGCTTTCTAGTTTTCTTGGGAAGAGAAATATTGTTGTCGATACTCAAAGAAGGAGGACTCAAACATAGGCAGTATTGGTGGCCAGTAGAGAATGGTATTTTATGGCTCTATTTTATATGATTCACATTGACCTGAAATGCGATCATGGACTTCCTATCCTTGCATCTTTATATGTGACTTGATCACTTATGGAGAAGGTGAAGATGATCTAGTGTTCATATCATGAAGTCTTAATCATACAAGAAAGAATTTCTAGTGGTGTCCCACATTCGTATTAGACTATCTATGATGAAATAAATCCTATATATACATGAGAATATATGGGTCCCAAAGATATAAGAGAGGAATTGATTTGTGATTTTCATGATTGAAAATGATAATTTCACCTGGGTATCACCTAATGTATCATGATATGATTTGTAATAATTATTTTATAGGGAAGAAATGTAAGATATTAGGGTTTATCACTAGGTGTTCCACATGTTAGAAGGTGAAGGCTAAACATCAATGGCCTTCTATAATACTATAGATGTTACTATCCCCATGGTAGAAATAAGTGGATATTGAGATGGATTTTTTCATCAGTTTCCTACGATCCCCTCAAGGCATTTATGGGGTTCTGGGTAATCTTAGATCAATTGATGAATGTATCCCACTTCCTTCCCATCTGGGAGACTTTCTCAGTTGATGATATAGGAAGGTTGTATGTCTATGAGATCATACAACTACACATGTTCACTCATACTATCATTTTATATATGGACTCTTATATTACATTGAGGTTTTGGTAGTGGATATAGAAAGATATGTGTATATAAGTGATTCTAAGCATAGATTTTCACCCTCAGATTGATAGTTAGTCAGAATAGACTATATAAGTTATATAGGAGATGCTCCAATATTAATCCATGATTTTGGTGGTTCATGGGAGAAAAATATCATAATAATATTGTTCTCCAATGATTTATGTTATAAGGTGATGATAGAGATGGCTCCTTATGAAGCCTTGTACTATTCACCCCATATGCTGGTTAATGGTAGGAGAGGTAGAAAAACTGGGTCCTCATCTAATTTATGAGACTTCGGAGTAGGTTCAGTTGATCAGAAATTGGATGTATAATACACATTATAGACATATATATTAGGTTTATAACCATTAGTGACATGTAGATTTCATTTTCGGGGATCCCGTTTCTTATGGGTATCACCACGAATTTCAAGTATATGGATACAGAGGAAAGAAAAGTTATTGTCGTGATTAATTGGGTTCTTTGAGATCTTTTAGATAGTCATGATGGAAGCCTATGGGTTGATATTACTTAGGATATATAATTTCATGTGTGATGTATTCCATGTATCATATCTTTTCTTTTATCATGTAGACCCGTATAAAACTTTTGATCCTAAGGAGGTTGAGTTAGATTCTAATTCACCTTTTGAGAAGTATACCATATATATAGTTGAATAGATCATGAAGGCTATATGTGGTAATTCTATCCCTTAACTATGATTTATATGGAAGAACATATATGTATATAGTGAGACCTACGATCATGAGGTCAACATATGTTCCTAGTGGCCAGAATTGATTTCAAACAATGTTTCATAACTTTTACAATGTGAACTCAAGGATGAGTTACTTTAAGTGTGGAAGACTAGAAGAATCCAAATTTCCTTTGATGAATATATTCCTTTTAAATTTTAGTTAATACTTGTTAAAGATATTTTTTGATTAGAACCTAATCTGATATGTGGATAGGTTGGGTGGTTTTTGGAAATGAAGAGGGATGAGGTTTGTAGTATGTTTATAGTCCAATTACATGTTTTTTAATTGGAATACAAAATATGCTTTAATTACATGTCATGTAATTTTCTAGGAATAACCTTTCACATCATGTAAAATGTTTTTACGAGGGGAAACCATGAGAATTTATTGACATTTAAATCATTTGAACATTAAGTAAATTTGAAGAAGGTTTTAAAAAAGAGGTAGGGGCTCTTATTTTTTAGATAGAACATCACACATACTACCTCTCAAGAAGAAACCCCCCATAGATCCCTATAATATGTTCTACAATATTTTCGATATCCTACATTATATTTATGATTTGTATGTCTCATTGCATGCATTATGGTAGTTTCTTTAATCCAATTTCTCTTTACAATGTTTCTTTTTTCCCAACAAATCTACTTAGGTGCATGCTCATATGTTATATTTTCAGGAAGTTCATTCATTCTTCAATTTTCTCATGATCATTGAAAAAGGACTAATAATGGATGAAGAAAGTAGAATGAGCATGAGGAATGTGGTCTAGAATTTATACCTTCATGTTGTTTTGTTTTATAATACATGAAATGTTCTGAATTTAAATTTCACCATCTATTTCCCTTAATTTGAATATGCCATAAATTTTTTTTATGATTAGAGCCTAATGAATTGTTAGATACCCATTAATATCAAGTTCATCTAACATAGAGTGATCAATTACTTTGGATTCTCCATCTTACATTCCTAATTGTATTTCATGCTTATAAATCAAAAACACATATCAATGTGTTTGGATTTACTCTTAAATGACAATATCTTATTGATAACATATGTATGTTATGGCACGATATGGAAATTTCACTTATAAATTATACTAAATTTAATTAAATTTGAGAGTATGATAATGTCACATGAAATAAAAGGAATAATTCTTATGCCTTTGTTGGTATTAAATTTAATTGAATAATAAATTAATTGATGGCTCTTACTAAAGCCCTAACTTCTTCTTAATGCTTCTAAATGAGGGAATAGAGACCTTTGATTATTTTGGT
This sequence comes from Viscum album, assembly GCA_963277665.1. Classification (NCBI taxonomy): domain Eukaryota; kingdom Viridiplantae; phylum Streptophyta; class Magnoliopsida; order Santalales; family Viscaceae; genus Viscum; species Viscum album. The sequence continues at coordinate 1,770,525,943 of OY728146.1, read as the reverse complement.
AAATGAGTATGATGACCATTATTCTTGTCATATATATGGTCATGGATTCCATTCGAGTAATTTGATACATTGTCATGGTTTCCCTTTATAATTATGATATTGTTCATGGGGTTCTTATATTGTGATATCGAGCATGGAACCCCTATATTTTGATAGGAAAATGGTGACTATATACTACGACTCTAGGGATGGATACCCTTTAACTATAATCTTGTGCATGGTAACCCAATACTATGATATCAAGCATGGAAACCCTATAATGTGATATGGCCATGGTAACCCTATACTGTGATGCCAGGAATGACAACCCTATACTTTGATATCAGGCATGGCGACCCTAAATCATGATATCAGGCATGCATACCATATACTGTGATACCAAGAATGGTGACTATATAATGTTATACTAGTCATGGTTTACCCTACTCATGTGGTATTGGGTATGTAGACCCCACACTGTGATACTGGGCATCGTCACCCTATACCATGATAATGGACATTTTTTCCCATGTTTCTTGTTTAGAGATATTTTGGCATGGGGTGAAGCAGGTAGTGTCATCCTGGTATTCCTTATGGAATCAGGAATGACTCATTTACAATTATTATTACATCTTTTCCTATAATGTCTACACAATCTATTATTATATAGATGAGATGGATATCTATTGACCTCATCGGTGGTGGCCTACTATGTTTACATCACACTCTATTTGAGCCATCAATGGTACCTTAGAATACTATATGCTTCAATGTGTAAATCAGAAGATTATTCCTCTTATAGGTGTGTGAATTCATATATAACTTTGGATATGAACATGATAGCAGATGATCAGGAAATATCTTAGGATGTGTGGATATCTTTTTGTTATTTTTATTCTCTTTTTATACCAGGTACAATATTTACTTCCTACTACCATGTGTGAATGTTTTACTTATTTTGTAGGGACATGATAACATCATAATTTATAAAATATATAGTTTGATTCTGATTATTATTTAGTTCTGGTATATTAATTATTACTTCCACATTCTTTTACATTATTTATATTATTTATCTAGTATATTATCCACCTATTTCATAAGTATTCTACTCTGGAAAGAGGGTATATTCCTCACACAACCCCACCCTAGGTCTTCCCTCCTAGTCGAAAGCCTCTGGAATATGGGGAAGAACACTTGGGTCCATGGGGCCAACTGGGTTCCGGGAACTTTTGAGAGGCACCCAGTACCTGGATGTCACAATTAAAATATCAGTTTCACTATCTTACATAAGGAAATTATACGCTCCATTTTCATCATAATATGAAAACATTTATATTGATAACCATTTATGTACAATCCCTTATTTAATAACAAAAAAATTAGTTTCTGGATACATACCTTTCTCAATGTGAGCAATATGATCATGCTTTAACCAAATACAAAACCCAAAATTGTTATGATAATATATAAAATATTAATATGAAGAAATAAATATAAAAATTTTCATCCCATAGAACACCTCTTTTTACATATGATGCATTTGAATCAATAAATAATTCTCTTTGTTCAATATGTGGTTTTCAATGTTCTTGTTTTTTAGGGTCTCTAAACTAATTCAATAATATAACACATACATCCCTCATAATGTTTCATCAGATAAAATGAAAATAAACTATATGTTATATACCAATGAGGGTCAAAGAAGGTGTGAACCTTTTCATATGTATCACTAATTAGTTAGCAATCGATTTAGTAACTAATAAAGTATTTTGGAGTTTTCACTCAAATATGCATCAGTTCTATAGCCTTCATCCACTCTTATTATCTAAATAGGAATTATAACATAATAAATTTCAGTTATATAACTCTTTTATTATGTATTCTGAGATTATAAAATGCATGGGTTGTGTTTTTAGAGATAATGGAGAGTTTTAGTGTGTTTTGGAAGTGTTTTCATAGTGAAAAATGTGACTATAGTTAGTATAGATTGTGCATTATCTTAATGGAACCATCCATGTGATGATGGGAGTCACTGGTCAAGCACGTTTGTGGTACATGGTAATGCCAAACTGTGTGAATTATTAGGAGAAACTGAGTGAGTAGGAATAGAGGGAAAAGCATGTTTGGCACACTGTTTGGCAAACCACATCATACAACTATTCTAAGGTGTGGCCATAAGAAACTATCATTTCATGGTTGGTAACAGATAGCCAAAATGTGTGGCACAACCATACTGCTCTTGGTTTGGGAGGAATTAACATAGCCATTGTAGGCACACAGTATGAAAAATTATACTTCCTAACTATAACTTCAAATTTATGATATAAAAATTATATTTTAACCTAAATTAATAACTTTAAACCCACATTTTTTGCTATTAATTCTTGAAATTGAACTCTCCTTCCTCACTAAAATCTTTCAAAATTTTCCTTCAATCTGGAGGAATCTTTTGGAAAATCAATATTCATTTAAGATCCAAATAAGTTGTCAAGTAAATTTTTCCTACCACTCTCTACAGATCCTGTAGTTTTATCTCACATAGATAATTACATATTTTCCTCCATGGATAAATCTATGTTCCTTTTTGTGTATCTTTAGTATATTTTGTTTGATATATTGAAGGGGTGGTGTTGTGAGACCATATCAATAATTTTTATTGTTTTTCTTCATTTTCATTATATATTTTGATATTTTGTGATCCTGTATCTTCTCCACATTATCTATAACTCGAATACTTGGTTTTATTTAAAGAATTTTCATTAATTTTATATGAAAATTTTGTCTTATTCTTGAAGGAAACCATTTTTATTTTGTGTTTTGGAAACATGGATATTGGGATGTCTTTGGGATAAAGTCTTTCTTAATCATTTTAAAATTATGAGTTAATGATTTTTATTTAAGAAACCTGTTTGATTAAAAAATTCAAATAGATTAATTATTTTGTTAAAAATGAATCTCTGTGAAATTTGGAAAAATTGGGACGACATGTATTCTAATAGGATAGATTATTTTAGTAAATCTCCAACATCCAAAAGATGGATGGAGTACGTTCATGAAGTAATATTTTTTATGATAAAACTAATCTTGAGTTTGAGTGTATGTGTGTGTGGTTGGGTGTGAGTGGACAAGGAATTGATTATGGAAAATATTAAATGAGTGTTTTTTCACTTAGTTATGGATTATTTCTTATGTATTTAAATTTTTAATTTCTATAAAATTTATTAACTATTTTTTTTCCTAGTGGAATTTTTTGGTATGTAATTATGGAATTACTGCTAAGTTTATACTAACACCTTCTTAAAAACATTTGGGTGTTTGAAAATTTAATCTATTGGGACACATGGAAGTGATTGTATCTTATTTTTCTAGTTGCATAACTTGATATTAGTATGTGGATTTGGATCCTAGAGCAGGAATGAGTGTCTATTAGGAAGATTCAACCTGGGTTTCAAGGAGTGTGGTTGATTTTTAGTCATTCCTAGATGCTATCTTTTTTCCCATACCAACTTGTTGTCATTGGATTATTTTTACTTTTGATATGAATTGATTCAGACTCATGAATCAAGTATGAATTTTGGATGATAATTTTTTATCCATTTTTTCTTACTTCATAGGGGAAAATCATCCCATAAGCATCTTTTTTGTACATGACATTTATTTACATCCTTTGGTGTCTTTGCAATTTCACCTAAGGACAATATCACCTCTATCTCTTCCTAATACAATGGGTCAGGGTGGGAGATTACAAATGGTATTTGTTTCAATTGGAATGTCTTCTTTTTTTTGGATCGAATCAAGGATATATAAATTTTTAAATGTGTAATATATATATTAATAATATGTAGATAAAATATTTATGTTGAACATCATGAAACTATGGTAGTTGGGTACAAAAGTATTCTAATACAAAACTGGGTGTATTGTTATCTCATCAATATGAGTTTATATTATGTGTAAAGAATTTCATGAAATATTACTAAGAAATCCCACTAAGAATACATTGTTTATTTATTATATCATTATATATCAATATGGATAAAACATTTCCAATGGTGGAATTTTTAAAATAATTATTTTAATTATTATTTCTTGTAGTGATTTAAAATGTGTTTCACCTTTAGTTTCTAGTAAGCGATCATAAAGTGGTGTTTTTTATGGATATTGGAAATATAACTAGGTATAAGTTTTACATACTAATAAGAAGATGCCACAAAAAATTTGGTTATGCCTAATCCATAGGTGAACCAACAACATCTTCTGAGCATCATTTGGGCTTATCAAGCCATTGATTGAAAAAATATAAAAGGATAAACCTTATCAAGTGAATCACTCTATATAGTTTTAGAAACATAATCAATCCATCATTCATGGTGACTCTAAACCTGATAAATCATAGGCATGGATAAATAAAAAATTGATTCTCTAAATTCATGGGTACACTAGTAAAGATAATAGTTAAAATGGAACTGTATATGTTGGAGGATCTTTCGCGCAAGTAGTGATAGTCCAATATAATGTCGATAAAGATATTTAATAGTACATGCTCAAAGAGTTAGTTAAAATCAATTATAAACTCATATATTGTGGATTGTGAGAATAAACTGTATCTTCAAATTTAAGAAAGAGAATCTATCTTTGATAAAAAATTTAGGTATTTTAATGAAATTAGTCTACATCACCAAAGATTTAGTTGTCAGTGTTCCCTTGAAGGCATGAATCATTGAGTCTAGGTTATGACTTTGATTATCTCTAAGATAATTATTCTTTTCATTTTGGATAATACTAAAATGTAATTTTGAGAACCATTTGTGGACAGAGATATTTTTGGAAATCGAGGTTGAGGAATTTGGGTTATATCTATAGGAACTGGTGGTAACTGAAATACTAGAAATAAATTCAAGAGAGAGACTTATATTCATAGTAGTGAAGTGACATAGAATCAGACAACTCGATCAGTTAACATTACTCCAAGAAGCAAGATTAATATGAGGATCTTTTAGTGTGTTTCAATTGATCACATAAATGGAGAATGTAATACACCACCTAGATAATGTCATTACTAAATCCATATGGGTTATTTATAGAGTTATTTTCCTAATCAACCAATTTCTAAATATATAAATGTATCACATGTTTCTTGGGAATCATATTCCTTGATGAGGAAATCTCTAAGGAACATTTTTTGTATATAGAACAATAGAATACAGGGTGATTCTAGGAGCATCGCAACTCCTCAAGATATACAATTCCATCATGTAAATAATTAAGAGGGAGGAGTGAGTAAGAAACTCTATAGTGCTTATAAATTCATCACGTAGAATCAATCTAGTCCTTCAAGAGTGTGAGGTTATGTTATTTAAAATTCTACAATCATGCAATCCTTGATGGATGTTGGTGAATCTGAGTCTTTTATTTTCTAACCTTTTCATTAAATGGGTTTACATATTTAGATGATGCATCCTCTTGGGAAAAATCAAACACCACTAGGATATTGAGAGTGACATGCCTTCTACAGTGCAACATAATATATAACTATAAATGTGGATAAATTAGTTTGGGATTTCCTTATTCTAAATATGGACATTTATGAACAAATTTTGGCAATAGAATGGTTGGCATCCTTCACTTCCCACATCGATTGGTATACCTAGAAAGATAATTTCACTTCTTCTGAGGGAATTGAGAACATTATAAGATAATATTGGGATGTGAATGAATTTATAATAGGCCCTTTACTATCAATGGTTGGTAATGTATCTTATGAATAGATGAAAATGAAATTTAAATATATTGATAAAAATAGGTATTGGATTGTTTCAACCATTATTGACAAATTTTGTGATTTATTTCCTAACATTTTTTTCTAGAATTCATCAAAAAGTGAATTATATTTAATGTTTGATATCCAACTAGGAACATTTTCAAGTTATTGGATGTATTATTTGAAAGAAAAAATGGAATTAATGTAATTGAGAACCCAATTATAATATTTGGATAGAAAATTGTTCATTCTACTAACCTTGTCCCTGTGGGTAGAAACATTATTTTTTAAAGGAAGGTTGATGGAACTCGTATAATATTTGTGCATTATCATAATATCATCTATGTTAAGATAAAGAATCAATATTTTATTCAAAATATTTATCACCTTTTTTATGAATTGAGGTTCCCTACATGGTCCCCTAAACATTATTTACGATCAGGATACCATCAATTTCTATCTTGAAACCAAGACATTTTGAAAATAGTTTTCAAGAGTCTCCTTCACAATTATGAGTATATTATTATTCCAATTAGTCATGTAAACTCTATAAAATTATTTGAGGAATTGATGAATCAGTTCATACATAGGTATTATGAATTATTTTTCATGGTATTCATCAACGATATTATAGTGTATTTTAGGACTAAGGTTGATCATGAAAAAAACATAACTATTGTGTTGGGTTTCTTATTGGAACATATCATTTATGAGATTTATAAAAAGTGTTATTTTTGGATACAGGAGGTATATTTCCTTGTTCTTGCAGTCTTTTAAATGGTAGTTTCTATAGATCTTAAAAAATTGTTGTTATAATCTCTTTAACCTAACTCAATAATTTTTTTTCATATATTCAGCTTACTAGGATTATCAATATAATATTTATTATTTATAAATTATTTTTATTTACATGTATCAATGATTAAAACATTGAAAATGAATAATTTTCCCATTATAATTGAGGTATGAATTCCATGAATCATTCCAAGAGCTTAAGGTTCAGCTTACAGTATTAGCTATCTTTAAATTTACATAGTGAGGACATGTTTATGTGGTGTATTTTGATTCATCAGGAACTAGGTTGATGTTTTCCCTTGTAGAGTAATCATGTTCTAGCTTATGTCTCATGACCTATACGTGTATATGAAAAAAATAAACCAACCCACAATTTTGTATTATTTTTTGTAGTTTATTATTGGAAGATTTGGTTTCATTATATTTTAGGTGAAACTTTTACCATATTATGGATCATAAAATATTCAAACACATTTTCTTATAAAGAGATTTCATCCTAAGGAAGTGAATATGGAAAATATATCTTAAGATATTTGACTTCGAATAAATGTATATGCCAGGTAAATGGAACTCCATGGAAGATACATTATGTAATGATTCATATATTCTATTTTCTAAAGAGGATTCATATCAATGGAATAAAATATCTTTCATAAAAAATATGTATGTAAATTGTGTTAAGCATGTCTATACAATGCTCTTAATTTCTATCTCAACAAATATTAATTTGGTTGTGTAGGTAATTTATTCTCATAAATTTGATATAAAATGTCTATATATAAGGTCAAACCTCAATGGTTGGGTGACTATTGAGGGATGGATGCTAGTAGTGAGATTTGGGAAATGTTTTATATATTTTATTATACTTCTTATACCTTATAAGGAGAAATATCATAGTTTCAATCACCATTCTAAATAGTTAGTTCATACATGTATTCTTAAAATGTAAAAGGTGATGAGATAATTGTTTTAGTGGGTTGAAATATAGAGGAAAGTGTCCAAGTTTATCAAAATTTTCCTCACATGTTAGCAGGTCAATGCAGGGCTCCAATGGTCAACTTTTATGTTTGATTATTTTCATATTATCTTATAGAACTGGGATCGTATTTCTATGGATTTTTTCATTGTTCTAAAATTAAATATTTGAAAACAAAATGATATATTGGTGATAATGGATCAGCTCATTAATTCAGCTTACATAATCCTAATTAGTAAAACTAATATAGTGTATCACTTTCCCTAAATCAATATTTGAGTAGTTGTAATGTAGCAAGAAATTTTAGTTTTTATTTTTTATAATTGGGACCCCGTTTTTATATATATTTCTTAGATGTCCTTACCAAAATACCTTTAAACTCAAATAAACACAAACACATCTTTTCAACCTCAAATTGATGGAAAATCTAAATAGACTATTCATATGTTGGATGAAATTATTATAGATTATATGATGAATTTTAGTGTCTCATAGGAGGGGAATATATCCTTATATTATTTATCATACAATAATGGTTATGAATCCTCAATACATATGGATCATTTTAAATCAGTGTATATATTTCCATGTTATTCATCACTCTTTGGGGTCGAATCAAGTGAGATATGACTTATCAGACTAATCCTTGTTCATGAGACAATACAGAAGATTCTTATGATCTGAAAGAGAATGGTGATGCCTCATACTTCACATAAATTGTTTTTTGATAATCATCGTTAGCTTTTATAATTTGAGGTAGGTGAACATGTTATCTTACGAATATCTCTAAGCTTAGGGAATGTCATTTTGGTAGGAAATGAACTTTTCCACCTCAGTACATTATCCATTTTGATATATTTGAATGATTTAGTGAATTGGGTTACTGGTTGTATTTATCTCCAAGGATCAGTCCTATGAACAATTTGTTTCATGTATATCAGTATAATAAGTGCTTGTATGTCCCTAACCATGCCATAAAATTTCACTCTGTTAACCTTAATCCAGATGATTTGTTGATTTAGGTGTTGATACAGATTTTATAATGGTATAATAATATATTGTGTGCTATGATCATTGGATTGGTTTGAATTTTCTCGAATCGTGGCTAGATTCAAGAAGATTCATGGGAATGTTAAAAGGAAATACCATAGCACAAGTTTGACCTCTTCCAAACCAAAACTAAATTACTCATTTCCAAAAATGGAAAGAACTATGGGGAAGAGTTTAACTACCCTAGTTTAATTATTTGACCCTTTAATTATTTTTTTGATATTATAAATTTATGGGTTATGTTTCTGGAGATTTTAGATATTTTTAGAGTTTTTTGAATGTTTTTGGGCGTGCAATGTATGAACAATGTTTTGAGAAATTTTTCATTGTCACTAGGAAACTATGCATGTAATGATGGGAGTCACTGGGGAGCCACATGGTTGGAACACTATTTGGAAAACCCATGTGAAGTCCTAGAAGAAACCATGTGAGTGGGAATAAAGGGAACATCTTGGTCACCCCATGGTTTTCCAATCTTAGTGAGTCAACCATGTGAGGGTGTTTCCTTAAGAAATTAGCACAATAAGGCTAGTTCATAGTTAGAGAAACCATGATTCCCAACCATGATTCACTCTATTTGTGATGTATAAGCATGCACATAGTTAGTGCATGGTTTAAAATATTTTCTGGCCTAACCATGCCATTTTAAGTAAATGATATGAAATTTATTTTTTAACTCAGATTAAGAGGATGAAACCATCATTTTTCTCTTATTCATCCAGGTTCACAAACTCATCTTCCTCCCCAGGATCCCTTAGTAATTCCCTTCGATGCATATGAGTCTTATGGAAGATAACAGTTTATTAGAGTTCCAAATTTATTGATTAGTTACAATTTACTCCCTCACTCTTTAGATCCTATAATTCTATTTCACCCAAATCATTAGATCTCTTCTTCCATGGATAAATCTATATTACATTTTATATATCTTGATAAAAATTGATATGTTGAATTGAATCTGCTATCATCTAGGAAATATGATTTTTAAGGTGTTTATTTGTTTCTATCAATTGTGGAGAGGGAGTTGGATTCATGATTATATCACCTTTATCTGACTTAAAGAAAGAATACTTTTAAAATATTTTTCTCATATTTTATGCGAAAATGTGATTATATTATTTTGAGAAACCATTTTGAGTTTATGTTTTGGAACATAGAAATTGAGTTAGAATTTTGAATAACCTGTTCTTTTATACTATTAAAATACTGATGGAATGGTTTTTATGAAATCCATATATTTTATTAAATGTTTTCAATGGAATAATTATATTAGGATAATTTAATTGGAATAGAATTTGGAATAAATGATTTATAATGTTTTCAACTAATATGGATTATATTTATGAAGTACAACCTTTAAAAGTGGGATGGAGTACATTTGTGAAGTGACACCATCATTGGTTACACCAAGCTATTGTGTCTATGCGTGTGTGTAGTTTAGGGTGTTAGGAAACAAAAATTATTTTGTTAAATATTAATGTAATAGATATATTTTTAGTTATCATTTATGTTACTAGTTTTTCCTTAATTAATTTTTTTAAACTATTTATCTTTTATCAACTTCTTTTATGTAAGATGTGCTAACTGGTTCATGTCAGAGTGATGTGTGTTGGGAAGCCATTGTGGAACTCCTACTAAGTTAAAAATCATCCAATACATGGGATGGGTTTTTTTAATTTTTATATGTAAATATCAGGACATGGTGGAAAGAAAGGAATATTATTTTTCTAGTGATGCATCTTGAAACCATGACATTTCAGGTGGATTTGGATTTTGAATCTAGTTGGAGTGTTTCTTAGGATTATTCCACATGGGTTTCAATCAGTCAAGTTTCGTTTTATTCTTTATTTGATGTTTTCATTCATTTTCTATTTCACTCTGATGTCATGGGATATTTGGTTTTACTTTTGACTTGTATTACATTATACTCATGAATCATGTAGTCAGTTTGGATGATTATTTTGGGTTTTTAGGTTGTTTTTCTTCTGAAGAGAAAATTACAAATTAATGTTCCCCTATTACCTTGATATTTATTATCATCTTTTTTAGTCTTGTGGATGTCACCTAAGGAAAATATCACTTCTGTCCCTTCCCAAGAAAATGTGTGAGTATGGGATGTTATAGGGATAACATTTCATTGGATAATCACCCAATATTTTCATTATAAAAACTTTTGTATGTTTTTATATATGTAGAATTATATCTTTGACTTATTTTCAGGTTTATCACTAAAGTTATCTTATCCTAATCCCAAAATAAAATGTGAATTATTTCCTTAACATTAAATATTATTCTTATCTAGAATGGTTATCTAATCCTTTGAATTTATGATCAACCCAAACAAGTTATCCATTAAATTATCCTCAATAAACAAAACATTTTAAAAATTTATCCAAAAAATATGTCTGATACAAGCTATGACTCCCTAGACCCACACTTCTGAATTCAATTATATAATCTCATACTTTATGTACTCACTTTGGTACCAAGTATAATATACTAGATTTAACTATCCATAATTAAAAAATAAATTATTATTATTAAATCTATTACATATAAAATAACCATTAAGATTGAGGTTTTTATATAATAAAGACACATCATAAATAGAATAATACCATTTTTATCAAGAATATATTTATTCTACTATATATTATAAACTACTTAATCCAATTGTGTCTTTATCATCTCTGAAAATTTCTTACTCCCAATCGATTCTTCTAAACATGTCACTTGTACTAGTTTTCTTCATAACCTAGGGAAACAGTGTCATAATAAGGCTTGATATCATAATGATTATTAAGGAAAATTATAAAACTTTGGTTTTCATGTGATAAATATAGAATAAATATTCTACTTGGAATAATTAGACAACATGAATCCATAATAAACTAAAATTGAGAACATGGTATAACCATGAAAATAAATGAAAACATGGATATTTATAATATCTATCTCATAATAATGAAATTATTAAAATTGGTTTTCAAAAAACAAAATCTCAAAGCTTTTTACATACACAATTTACCAAAAATTGAGACTATAGACAAGGAATCTTATTGAATTAGGATGGGATACACCATGCTCTCAATATTATTTTGTCTCATGAGACCTATTGATGCATTGATGGGATATATAATTTTAATCCCCACTAATCAATTGATTAATTATAATTCATTCACCATAACCGACATCAATACATTTAATTTCATTCCCTATATAACCTCATACTGATGAAAAGTAGGTTATCGATATAATTAAGAATAAAAAAAATAAATACATGATCACCATACATTGTTAGTAAATAATCATCAAGAATGCAAATAATTTTCCCTATGAAAATAAAATGATTAACATGATAATAACACTTCTAAAAAAATAATGTGGAGTGCCAGACAATATGTTATTAACTTACCAACAATCATGCATATTGGAATAGAAAAATATGGGATGCCAATACTTTTTCCCAAGTTAATAAAAGGGATGACATGATCATAACCCATATAGAGGAAAACAGTGTATGGTTAAATGATATGTGGTTATCTTTCTAATAATCATCAATATTATACTAAAAATATATTGAATTCCAATACTATTATAAATGACAATAGAATAATTTTATTTCTACATAAAAATCATCCAATCATAATTATAAAAAATGTGATGTCCATTCCATATAGAAAGTAAATAAAAATCTAAGTCGAAAAATGAAAAACATGATCATAATCTAACTATGGGAAGGATTTCAATGGTTTTAAGATAAAAAATCCTGACTCTAACAATTGAAATGTGGATTTATATTTACATAGATGAAAGAGGTCAATGAATGGCAATGCTTGATCGGTATGACCTAATAAGGGGTCATTGATTAGATTGTTTGGAATTGTTATTTAATTCAATATATATATATATATGAGATTATAAATATTGAAAAATAAACTCTATTAGGGAAATTAATTTTGAAAATGGAATGGAATTTAGAAGTGAAAACATAAAATATATTTTAAAAGTGAAATAATTAACATTGACGTAAAAGAGGAAGTTATGGTTAACATACAAAATAATGTTTCTAAATTTAAATTGAAAAATCATTGAAAAAATTCAAATTTAAAATAATATATAGTAATTCAACTCAGAAACTCAAATAATGTTTTTTAGGGAATCTAGATCCAAAACATTTGGTTATATAGGATAACATTTTGATACTTGAAATTACCTTTGTTGAAAACCCAAATTGTAAAAATAGTGATAATGCATAATTTTATTAAAACATAATTTTACTAAATAGGATCCCAAAATACTATAAAATATAATAATATGGTTTTATAACCATGGAATTGAAGAACAATGTTCTATAGAATTAATTATAACTCAAATATGGGTATATGAGTTACTGAAAATAATTACTAATATGAAACAAATGTATCAATAAACACTTGTATTAGGAAAAATTATTTGGATATTGAATACAATGAAATAAAATGAAATAAAGTCTATAACATTCACTGGATAGTAAATCAATATAACACCAAATAAAAGAAACATTTTTTTAACATGTAACATATCTCAAAGAATATGATTTGAGACCTTGAAAAATATTACAGGTTGAGTATTACATAAGTAAGAACCCTTTAAAAATGAGGCTTTAGATGGAAAATAAAATACCATGAAAAAAATAAGAATTTATGATATTAAATATCACACATGTATTATACACACCACAAAAATTATATTAGGTTTATAATATCAAATGTGTCTCAAAGTGTGTAATTTTGAACGAAAATACTTACCTATTATTCCCAAATTTCACAATCATATTTTAATCTCCAATATAAAAAAATATCTATATTTTTCACTTATGCAAGAACCTAGTTATTTATTTTAGATATGGGTCTTGTTTTCAGTTTGTTTTGTAGGAAAAGGAAGAAAATATGATTTACTATGTATAGGTCATGTACATCTTAAAACACATCTTCAACCTAGCTTTCCACATAGATCTACATTTCAGTTGTGTAACAACTGTGTACATTGTCGTGTGGTGACCTGGAAAACCACTTAAATTAGGGTCTTGTTAGGGCAATAACATAGCTTGTACCATTAATTAACACTCTGTGTGGTTTTCTTTTTATTAGATATACTAGAGCGGGGTCAGGTCTCATATTCTTAAATATCTTCTTCTAACTGTGTTTCATACATGAGTGTGATGTAAGGGCTGAAAAAGTCTAAAACCCTCCTGATTCTCCATCTGAGCTCTGATTCAGAAATTTTTTGATGGGTTCTAATCCCACGTGTGAGTTTTGAAAACCAATAGAGCCTTTATTTTTTATTCCTTATGTCTAGTGAGTAATTCATGGTTGAGCATCTTTTCCCTTTTTGTAGATCTACACATATTTAGGCTGATTTAAGGGCAGAAGATTAATTATATCGATTGTACAAAATTGAGGTAGTTGGTTTGTGCCTTTTTTTTGTTTGTCTTTGGATTATATAAGCTAAAAGTGTCGCATACCCACAATTTGGGTGGTGTGTGTTTTTTAATTTAACCCTATTTATTACTGGTTATGGTTTGATTGATAGAGAAATGGTTGTTTATTATGAGTAAGGTTTGATACCTAGTTTATTGGACACCCCATGGGTTTTTTCCCTTGATTGATTATTTATGGTCGTTTGGTCTAGAATGAATGTGAGGCTTTCCTTGTTTTCCATGCCTTGTTTTGTTAGGATAGATTTTTTGATTATATGAAATGTTTGTGATATTAATTTTGAATTTTTGGCCCTAGAGTTTTGACCATGAGAGCTGCCCATAAGGTCATTAGTAATTAATTTATGGAATGTTTACCATGTCGGATAGACTATTAGATCTTCCCAAAGGGGTCATTTATGTATGTTTTATTTCAATTTTTGACCCAGAGGTATTCACCGAGGTTGCTACCTAGGTGGTTGTTTATAGTTGATCAAATTAATATTTTACCCAAGGGTATATACCCTGAGATCATGACCAAGTTGTCATTTATAATTAATTGATTCTATATCAGACCAAGGGGGTTAGACCATGAGAGCTTCCCAGAGGGTATTTTTTGGATAGTTGAATGATTTTGAAGAGTCTACCAAGCCAAAGCACAAGCTTGGACTTGGTATGACATGATTGTTTATATGGTATTCTGAGACATTTATTTGGTGACATACATAGGGAATACAATTATTTGGCTAGATCTCAAGGATTACATGATTCAATGGATTGGATAATAAATGTAAATGAATTTAATTTAAAATTTTAGGATTGTTTACATTTGAGTACTACCTAGTTTATTTATTTATTTATGCATATTACCAGCTATATATATTCACTAATAGTTAGGCATAGATCTTTTGGAGGTTTCCTACAAGGATTCCTCTCACACCATGTTTGGGTCATGCTTTTGGAACCAAATAGCTTTTATGATTGCTGGTATCGATAAGGGAAATAACCCTTCTTTATCATGTACTTAATTGTTATTGGATCTGGAGAGAGTGGGACCAAGTTGAGGCTTTAGATACTACTAGAATTTACATGTTTATTTTGTAAATTTCCTTCTATATTGATTTCTATCATCATAAAGTGTTTGGATTTTTTTCTTAGATACATATTCCATGCATCATATATATATATATATTGCATCTTTTGTTTGATTTACTTTTAGTATTACTCTATTTTTTGTTTTCTATTATTGCTTTCACTAATGTTTACTATTTGGATTCCTCTATGTATACTTTGTCAATAAGGGAATTGTTTCCCCAATATCACACCTTGTCCCTCACTACTAGTTGGAAGCCTCTGAAATTTGAGGAAATTCTATTGAGGTCATTTGACCAACCATATTGGGGGCACCTTTGGGTAGCCCCAAGATACAGGATGATAAAAAGTGGTATCCGAGGTTTCTTTTCTTCCTTTCATTACAATTTGGATCCAATAGACTGGTATAGGAAGGAATAAATAGTTAATAAAAATATGTGCTCTGGAGTAGCTAACTCATGTATAGATAAAAGCCATGTTACCTAGAATGTTGTAAAGTTATCTTGTTTTTCAATTGTTACAGTTGATTTGATATCACTATTGGGTGATTCACTTGTTTTTTTGTTGTTATGATTGATATCATTGTGGTAATATTTCTACTTCAACATGATGAGATTTGGGTTCTCCATCTCATACATCATATAGGAATGTTCTAGAGAACACATTTAATGAAATTTATGGAGCATTATTGATTGCATGTTGTTGTGATAGATGTTGTGCTGGATATTCATGTTATTGGGATAGTTGTTGTGATATAAATACCTACTATTTTGATATGGTATTTGTATATGTATTGTTTAATTTTAATGGATTCCATTCTTTTGTCCCTGAGGTGTTATGGACCCTTTTGGGTCCGAATTTGGTGGATCATGTTTGAACATTAAATGAATTATGTTAATATTATATGAATATAGATGTCAAAAATTGGTTCACAGAGAGTATGGGCTCTAATGGAAAGGAAAATGGATTGGCTTGGTGGAAATTTCGGATTCTGGGGGTTCCAAAGAATTTCTAGAGGCTTAATATCTAGAAATCCGAACTACATGGTGTGTGATGTTATGAACACCTGCCATGTGTTCTTCTATTCTAGAAGAAATTAATTTTCATAAGTACATTTTGCATCCTGTATGGGAACACCCTATAAGGGATTCCCATGTGACTTACTATGTGAGCATTTACATGGGGTTGGTAAACTCTTGGTAGAACACACCATGTAATAGAAGTACATGTCATACTATAGTCGAACATGTGTATAGTCATGTGTCTAATGACACAGGTGGATATAATTTTTGAATACATGAAATATCTAGGGTAAAAATGCATTGTAGTGTTACACTAGTCGGACCATGAAGTTATAGCCCTGTATAAGTACTTGGGTAGTAGGGGATATTCAAGTACACACCATGTCTCATGAAGAACATGTTGTGTGTATGGGGTGTAACACAGCTCGTTTAGTAGGGGTACACGCCCAAGTTAAGGCTTAACAGAACATTCCATGTGGTGTTTATAGACACCTTGTAACCAAATTTTTGAAATCATTAATGATTTCCTTCACATGATCCTTAATTTCACTTCTGAGTTGTAGTTCTCTTAATCTCATATGGAGGTTTGCGCTTGAACATGCAGAGTCATTCCACCAAGACTTCCTATGGTTGTACGCCAGGTACAGGGTAATGATAAGACACTGGAAATAGTAGATCAGGGACTTCCAGTATATCCACCCATTGTGCCCTTCTTTGTACCAGTTTCAATATTGGATTCAGGTGCTAATGCACATTTTCATGAAATCTTTATAAGAGAATGAAGAATTTTCAGGGAGCACCACATCCTGCCCCGACTATGGAAGAGTTTACATGGGTGTTACAGCAATATAATCTTCCCTCTTTTTCATGGAATAGAGGACAACATGATACATATTCATGGTTGGAAGCTATTTTTTCTATCCTTGACCATTTGGAGACACTCTTGAGAGGAGGGTGAATCATGGGACTTACATGCTATTTGATTCTACCAAGAGATGGAAGGATGATATATCACAGGAGAGATGTCATCGGGATATGGCATGGGAAGAGTTTCAGAGGATCTTTTATGATTACTTACACTTGAGACGTTGAGGGCTGATTGAGCCAAGGAGTTCATGCATTTGGAGTATGGTGCTCTTTTAGTGATTGATTATTCTTATCATTTTACATAGGTTTAGATCTTTGCACCTGTTTTGGGAGGTAATGAGTTATCACTAGCTTGGTGATTTGAGTATGGACTTAGGTATGACATACGCTAGTAGGTTAATGTTTTCAGGTTGACTGGGGAAACTGCTATAGAAAATCATGCTCTAATTACCGAGTGTAATCTAAGGGAGTATGGAGCTGCAACCTAGGGGGTTCACCATCTAGGGTTGGTACTCCTTCGACTGATGGTATGAAATGCCATATGGATCTTTCACATGATGCTTCTTAATGTATCTAAGTGGTGTTCTACCAGTGTGGAAAGAGTATGCACATGAGACTGTAGTGCCTGAGAGACACAATTGAGTTTCAATCTTGCAGAAATTTGGGTCATATTTAGTGTTTTCACTATAATTTTTCACCAGTATCGAGTGAGAGGAGATATGATATGACTCCACATTCAAGAGTTGGACCACCAATTTCTCATCAGTCAAGTAAATGGGGTTCGTTAAGACGATGATGTGGTCACATCCATGGTAGTCGGACGATAGGTTATAAGAGACAGTAGGGTGGAAATTTTTAGGGTATCCAGGTAGGGTCACAGGGTTGTGGTACAGGTTAGAATTTTTTTAATAGACCCAGTAGAAGCAGGATCTTGGACCTTCTATGGTTTTATGTAAGATTATAGTTTCCTCAGTTTTAGCTTATGCTCTTGTTTATAGAGGGGATTTCCATAGTTTTATATGTGTTTCTATTGTAGAGAGCCTTGGGCTCTACATCATTACATATAATGATGTTATGACACTGGACACTATTTTGGGGATTAGGAAGGCTAGTGTACATCAATGAAAAGAGTGACCTCTTAAGGTTGGTGGGTGTCACTTATTGTGGGGCCTTTGTGTCTTATAGATGTCAGGTTTTGATGTCATTCTTGTAATGGACTGGTTGTTCTCCTTTAACACCTTTGTCTCCTGTTATAATCGTAGGGTGACTATCATGCCACCAGAGGGTGGATCCATTATACACAAGGGCAAATGGGATGTCCAAGGGAGCAGAGGTGGACCCGAGCATTATTCGGTGGGAGGAATCATAGCCCATATTGCTAGTTTTTATCTAGATGACTAGGGGACATCACAAATGGACTTTCCCCCAATGGTGTATCATTTCAGATATTTCTTTCCAGATGAAATTTTTGGTTTTCCACTGGAGTGAGAGGTGGATTTCCATTTTGAGCTTATTCTAAGAGTGACATTGGTGTCCATGACTCTATAGAGGATGGAAACAAAAGATTTATGGGAGTTCAAGAACAAGCTAGAGGAGTTAATGAAAAATGGTTTCATTACACCCTATAATTGACCTTGGGTTTCCCCTATCGTTTTTGCAAGGAAGGTGTACAGTACCCTCCAAATTTGTGTAAAATATGGATAGATAAACCAATTGATAGTCAATAATCGATATCTCTGAAGATGATATATGATCTCTTTGGTCAACTTAGAGGATCCCGGGTGTTCTTGAACAATGTAATGAGATCTTTTATCATCAGTATCATGTTATACCATTATATATACCTCTTATACCCTTTGAAGTAGGAATATTCAATATGAGTAATTGGTTATGTCATTCGGTATCATGAATGTGCTGGAGGTTTTCATGTCACTGATAAACCAAATCATCCATCCTTGGATTCTTTTTTTGTAGTCTTAGTGGTCAATATCATGGTATACTCTCACAGTTGACATGACCATGACATCCATCTTGATATCATATTGAGTACACTGAGAGAGAATTTGTAAAATGGGAAGATCTACAAATGAAACTTTATGATAGACCAGTGTCAGCTCATGGGTCTTGTAATCTCAGATAATGGAGTATTGGTAGACCTAGAGAATATAAGAGTGATATTTTCCTAGGAGTAGCTGAAGAACTTCTTCGACGTACGAAGTTTTCTAGGGATGGTTGGTTACTACATATGCATTATTAAAAACATTTCACACAAAATAGTTCCACTGATGGGACTATCTAAGAAGGGTGAAATGTAATTGGGACAGATTCTAATTATTCATACATTCAAGAACTAAAAGGTATATTTACTTCATCATCGACACTAATTTATTTGGATCCGAGAAGGAGTTACCCCATTTACTATGATGAATCAGGTATCGGGCTGGGATCATTGATTATGTTGGGGGAGTATTCATTGTATATAGGTCTCTGTATTTGATGCCACATGAGAGGAACTACCCGACGCATGATCTCAAGTTTGCTAGAATTGTGAACGCATTATGATATTGGAGAAAATTCCTTTTGGGGGATTATTTTTCGGTATAGACTAAACAATAAAGGCTAAAATATACCTCTACTTAGCATGATCTGAATTTGAGATATTGATGGTGGGTTGAGTACCTTAATTATTTTAACTTTGATGATTCCAACATGCCTTGGAAAGGAAATGCAGTGGCTGATGTGTTGTGCAGGAGAACTCAGATACAGGCCAGACAAGACGCCAACATGAGTGGAATATTATTGACATATTATATGAGATGCATTTGTAGGTACATGACAAATAGTGGAAAAATGTTTCATTCTTTTATATCTATTACCTCAACTCTACTGGATAGAGTATGGATGAGGTGGCTATTAGAATACGAAGGCTTGATTCCATGAGAGAGTGTTTCATGCGAGGAACCAACTCCAATTTACCCCATAGGTGAAGATGATTTTTTTAATTTTCATGGGCATGTATGGGTGTCAGTATACATATACAAAGACCTGTTTCACTATTTTCCTGCCTAAGTATGGGAAGTTCATCATGGTGTCACCAAGATGTGTCGATATCTACATCGTCATTATTGGTGTGTAGGCATGAAGACGGATGTAGCTAGTTTTGTTATTAGATATTCCACCTATCAGCTGGTGAAGGGGGAGAATCGGTGATATATCAGGCTTTTAAAAAAGTTACTCATTATTGAGTTAATGAGGAATGATGTTGTAATGGATTTTATGCTGGTTTACTAAGGTCACCTTGAACAAATGATGTTGTATGGGTTATGGCTGACAAGATCATGAAGGTTTCACATTTCATGCTAATCAAGGAAAACATTAGTGTTGATGAGCATGGAAATTTTAACATCTAAGAGATAGTGTGTTTTCATGGGGTTCCACACTCTATCATTTGAGATAGATATTCTTGGATTACTTCTAATGTTTGGCATGGAATATAGAGGTCTTTGGGTACACTGGTACTTCTGAGTACAGCTTACCATCCCAATATAGATGGCCAGTCCGAGCATACGATTCATGTTTTGGAGGAAATGATTCAAGAAATTGTCCTAGATTTCAGATGATCTTAGGAGAGACACATGCCCATGATATAGTTTTCCTATGATACTAATTTTCCAGAAATTATAAATATGGAACTGTATGACGCTTTGTCTGGTAGTCCATGTTGATCACCCTAATGTTGGGAGGAGGTAGGAGAGGAAGCTATGTTGGGACCTCATCTTTTCTAGAAAACCACGGAGCAGGTGGAGTTGATTCATAAGAGGGATGATACTACACAATATCACTATAAATCTTATGATGTTCAATGGAGATGACCACTGGAGTTCGAGGTCAGAGATCTTGTTTTCCTGCATGTCACACCAAGGTTCAGGCGCTAGAGGATTAAGAGACAAATGAAGCATTCACTGAGATACATTAAACTATTTTTGGTTTTAGAGATAGTTCATCCAATTGGCAATCCAGTTCAGTTAACTCATAGGTATGGGACAATGAATGGTGTATTATAGGTTTCTCAGCTACAACATTATTTTTCAAACTCATCTCAAGTTTTTCAACTCGGGGAGGTTGAGTTAGAGGTGGACTCATCCTTTGAGGAGCACCCTATTAGGATTGTGGTCCACAGCACGAAGGTTCTACATGATCGGTCTGTTCCTTTGGTATGGGTTAAATGGAAGCACATCTGAGTGCAAGATGAGTCTTGGGAGAGGGAGGTCTAAGTACGATCACAGTTCCCGGAGTTGTATGTATATTCTACTTCACCACCCTTGGAAGGGAAATTCAAGGATGAATTTATTTTAGGGGAAAAGTTTGTAAAAACCTAGATCATCATTTCAGTTATGGGTCTTATTTTAAGTTTTTTTGAGGAAAAGGAAGAAAATATGATTTTATAAGTACATGTCGTGTACCTCTGAGTACATGTTGTGTACCTTGATTTCCGTGTATAATCATGTGATGGCTGTGTAACAGCCAAGTACATGGTTGTGTGGTGAACTGGTAGACTGTTTAAATTGGGTGTCGGTTAAGGATACTACACAATGTGTACATTAAATGAACATACCATGTATTATTATTTTTATTTGATATATCAGAGAGGGGTCACAACTCATATTTTGAAATATCTTCTTCTATTTTTGGTTCATATAAGAGCACAACGAAATAGCCGATGAACTCTAAACCCCTCCTGATTCTTGGTCCGACCTCTGATTGAGACACTATCTGGTGCGCTTGAATCCCACTAGTGTGTTATCAAAACCCATGGAACCTTTAATCCATATTTCCCTCTCTTTTGAGTTATTCATGGTTGATATTTTTCATCTTTTGTATATTTATTCCGATTTAGGCTGATTCAATTGTTGATTTTCATGGATATCAATCATACAACATCGAGGTAGGTGCTTTATACCTTTGATTGTTTATAATTGGATTATATGTCCTAAAAGTTCCACATAACCCCATTTTTTATATTGCGTGTTTCGTAATTTTACCGGGTTTCTTACCTTCTAAGGTTTTATTGATTCATAAAGGGTTGATTCTTATGCATAAGGTTGGACACCTTATTTATGGGAAACCCCATGGGTGTGTTTCCCTTGATTGATTATTTATGGTCATTTGTTCTAGTTTATATGTAAGGATTTCCTTGTTTTACTTGTATTATTTGGTTAGGATAGAGTTGTTTATTATATGAAATTCCAGTGATATGCATTGTGAATTTTTTACCAAGGGGCATTGACTGTGAAAGCTACCCAGGTGGTCAATTATAATTAATTTAAAAAATGCTGACCAAGGGGTGGACTATGCGAGGTTATCAAAGTGGTCATTGATGTATGTTTTACTAGAATTTTTTACCCAAGGGTATTGACCGAGGGAGCTTCACAAGTAGTCGTTAATAGTTGATTAGATGAATTTTTGACCCAAGGGATTAGACCGTGAGATCTTTCCCAGGTGGTCATTTATAATTAATGGGTGATATATTATACAGAAGGGGTCAGACATTGAGATCTTCCTAGATGATCATTAGTGGATTATTGAATGATTTTGATGAGTCTTCCAAGCTAATGCACAATAATAGACATAGTCATACTTGATTGTTTAGATGGTCTTATGAGAGATCTATTTTTTTACTTACATAGGGGATACAAAGCATAGGATAGATCCTGGGGTTTTAATGGTTCAAAGGATTGGATAATAAATGTAAATTAATATAATTGAAAACTTTCGAATTGTTTACTTTTGAGTACTTACTAGTTTATTTCATTAGGTTTTCATATTATCTGCTATATATATTCATTGATAGCTAGGCACAGATCTTTTGGGTGTTTCCTACTAGGATTCATATAACACCTTATTCGGGTCACACTTTTGGACCCAAATATATTATATGATTGTAGGTATAGATAAGGAAAAGTTACATTCTTATTTAGGTACTTTATTATTGTGGGAGTTGGAGAGTATAGGACCAAGCTGGGTCTTACGATATTTTTGGAGTTTACTTGTTTCTTTTGTTGTTTGGTTTCTTTATTGATTCTCAGCATTGTGACTTATTTGCATGCTTTATTAGATATATATTCCATGAATAATATATATATATATATATATATTATGTCTTATATTGGATTTACATTCAGTCTTACACTGTTGATTTTGGTTTTGTATTATTTCTTCCACTACTGTTTACTATTCAGATTCATCTGTGTATACTCTTCTAATGAGGAAATAGTTTCCACAATATCACATATAAGACCTCACTTGTAGTCGTAAGCCTTTCACATTTGGGGACATGCTCTTGGGGTCATGTGACCAACCAGGTTCGAGAAACCTTTGGGTGGCACCAGGATCCGGTACGTTACAACTTATTTCATAAACTAACTCATATAAATCCTCCTTCATAATTTTCAAAAATATCCATGAAATCATGAAATTTTCCAATATAACTGTTTTTAGTTTTGATAATTTGAACTTGTTTTATAATATTTGTGTTGGTATTAAGTATTCATTCAAATTTCATCATTACTAGGTCACTAATTTTAGTACTATGGGTTTTTATAATCATTTAAGATCTTCCTAAATCATTTAATTTGTTTTCATTCATTATCCTTGAAGATGAAATTGATAAGAATCATGTTTCGTGGATTCTTATCAATCGATTGATGTTTTTTTAATTGACTATTTATGTATTGAAATAACATCCCAAGAACCAAAACCAAACATTATTTAAAAACTGATATCATATTACACTATTAATTATTTCTCCATATTCATTCATGATATAAATTCAAATTATTGTTCAACTAGGTGCTTAGGCTATCCAAAACATAAATGATCCCAAAATCAATGAATGACTATGAGATGATTTTTTTAATTTCATTATAACATAATAATAATGATATTATTTGTTTTTAATGGTGTCTTATATAATAATTGGAAGGATGTGGAATAGGGGAAATGGATGTGAAAATATTACGTAATTTGAAAAAAACTATTATATTCGTAGTATAATTATATTAAACAATTATATTAATTATGTTTTTTTATTAATCATATCATTTATTGGTTATTAAGATTATTCATAAAATAACCTTAATGAAAGAATAATCATTGTTTCTACCCTTTATTCTCATCTTTATATCCGTCCTTATAAGGCGTAAAGGAAAACAAAACATATTATTTCATAGAGGTGGTAGCCTCCATGAACAACCGTTTTGTTTTTATTAAAGGATGGGGAGTATGAATAAAATAATATAATTAACCTAATACAATAACATTAAAGTATATATTATTGTAATATAATTATATTAGTGTGGACATAAATAATTTTATTGAAGGTAATTAATAATAAAACTAAGTAGTTGATAATACTCATGTCATGGACTTGAATTTTCCTTATAAGTATCTTACAAAATAATAGCCTTATGAATAAATGATTTGTAATGTTCCATAGGGTCCAAACAGGATAAATATTGAAGATGTTAATAGAAAAATTTGAATTATAAGTGATTTTTTATGTGGTGAAAATGTTACCCTTATATAAGTACATAGCTCAGAAATACCAATTCAATTGAAATAATTTAGTTTCACTATTAAATGAAAAAGGTATAATATGGTATAAATGATGAAATGTATTTATTTAATGTCAATATAAATCTAAAATATCAACATAGAATCATGCATTTACCATGATTTTATGTTTCCCATTTGTAAAATAAATTTTACTATTTTTAATTTTTACCTATGTAAATAATTATTATCCTTATTGATTAATTTTAAAGACAACAATTAAAACTAACAAGATTAAATATTTTTATCATTCTGATTTAAAATTTAAAATTCATTTTATCAAATGAAAATTCTACAAGGATGAAAAGTAAATTTTAAAATATAACCTCTTAAATGCGTAAAACTATTTTAAAAGATATAGTTTTCTTATCCTTTAAATTTATATTTAAGTTAAAATTTTCATGGATACAAATTCTATTGGAAAAAAACAAATTATTATTAAAAATTTCATGTGAGGATTTATAGTATATCCAAACAGAATCTCTCTTGAAAAATACTTGATTCAAATAAACTACTGAAAATATATTTTATGGTCCAGTAATTTCTTAATTAGTTATAAATAGTTTCCTTAGTTTTTCTAAGTTCAAAAAATACATTAAATATATAATTATATTACGAAAATATATATTTTTATTACATAAAAGGTTTCATAAATTCCTACGTCATTTTTATATAATGATAAAGTAATAAAAATTACAGGTATCTTGAAAAACATATTTTCCACTAAAACTGACCCTTTCATAAAAAGATCTAAAATTCATACCATGTCAATTATGATATAATTAATTGCAAAAATAAATATGGTTTTTGTTAATTAAAATTTACAACATTTATTAATTAAAATTTGGAATAAAATCATAAAATGTAATTGAAAATATATTTAATTAGAGAAGTCCAATTACAACTATTAATTGTTATTATTCATATTACATATCATCTACCGACTATATTTTTGTTAACCAATTATTAATAAAAAACATAATTTATCATCAATAATTTTTTTCTTGTAATATAAATTTTTTGGTCCGATTAAATATTTTTTTTAGAAAAATAATTTACTAGTCATTAAATGATCTTATTAGTCCTTTTTCATAAAAAATTTTAATTTCATTCATATTAAAAGTAGTCTTTATTTTATAGATACTTATATTTTATAAAAAGGTTATCCTTGATAGTTATTACTAATTAAATAACTATGTTTTTAACTATTATAAATAAATAATTGTATTTTATGTACATATATCATGGTTTCGATTATGTTTCGTGTTAATGGGGAGAAATATATTGAACACATTGCCTTATTTATATGTAATCAAATATTTTTTTAAAGGTTGGGGTTAAAGACTCGGTTTATTATTGAAAAAAAATACCACTTTAAGTCTAGGTAGAGGGAGACCCATTACATAGCCCGTAAGCCCAAGGCCATGTGGCCTGGATACAACACATGAATGCCCATTTTTTCCCCAAAGGACCCCTCGGTTAACAGTACTGCTATAGTACCCACACTGCTCCAGTACCTGCTACAGTACCTCCACCGCTACAGTACACTTCAACAGTTCCTCCTATGCTACATTGCATCCACTACTGCAGTCCACCACTACTATAGTACCCCTACTATAGTGCCTCTACAGTTCCCATATAAATTCGTCCATGCCTGGATTTTATCTTGGGACTTTTGGATGCCAAACATGAGCCTATACCACTTGGGTACAGGCTCGTTGGCTATACATGTGTAAGGGTAACACACTTTGGCCCATTGGGGGATCCTCCAATCTAGCATATGCCACACGTTCCCCATCTATGAAATGACTTGGAATCTACCTGTGAATATAGGTAATCATATATTTAAATTTTGATGTGTTAAAATAAAATTTTAATAAACTTGATCCTCATTAACATGACTAAAAAGTTTGACCTAATGGGATATTTTATCATTGAAAATAATTTCAATTACTAAATTCATAAATTTAAGTAAAGATATCATCTACAAATGTGTCAATGGTAATTGACCTACAAAAGAATTTGGTATGATCTCTATCAAACACATTTATCTCCAAACATGTGTCCACTATATGAATCATATAAAATTATGAATAATCATATAATATCTCTTTAAATGACATAGAGAAACCATAGGACATGGAGTATTTCAATCCTGTATAGCTTATCATACATTCAATATTTCCTAAGTATAGATTTCACTTATTGATAAATACTTAACATTTCATTCATCTAATTGTATATTCTCATCACTTAACCATAATCCAAATAGATAATGACATTATATATACTATTTATGTATAGTAGTACACCTTCCATTATATCTCAATGAAGGGACAAGATGGAATAATCATCACACAAGAGGTAAAATCTCATTTAGGTTAATCTCCAAATAGATAGCGCAGTCCACAAAAAACTCAACCACTCCATGATTATTTGTGCCTCAATTCTTGTGTAAGAAGACTATTAAAGTCTGAAGGTTCTCATGATAGTTATATTTCCAAACTAATGTATAGGTATTAAATTTAAAATATACACCCATAGTATACAAAACACATAATGTGTGATATTTTATGTGGTATAAACATGGGGGTCATAAAGCCCATAAAACCCATTTGGATCTCTATTATAATATTTCACTTCAAGATACAAGAATCTTACTCACATAAAAATTATTTTTTTCCACAGCCTATAATACTCCATGATGAAAATTCGATATAGATAAATCAATATTTTAGAGGTAAATTATCATTTTACTATATGACATATATCACATCAACCTTAAGGAAAGATAAAGTGGAACTTAACTTTAGTATAACAGGATATATTTTAACTATTTAAACTCCATTAATAATACTTAAACAAAAATATATATAGGTTGGTAGGAATATTATTATAAAAATATATCTATTAATTATTCATTGTTTTTATAAATCATAATATATGTTATAAAGATTTTGATAAATTATTATGATTGATAGTTTGAGTTTTATTGTGTGTATGCTTATCATCCGACCATAAGTTCTATTTAAATTGAGAAAATATTTACATCTAATGAAATATATTGATTTATTATAATGGAATTACAATTTACTTTATCATATAGTATAGTCATAGCCTACATCCATCAAAAGATGGAAGGTGTTTCAAATTTCACTATAACTAAACTCAAAGATCTTAGATGACAAATTTGGAAGATTATTATAACAGATGATATAAACTGACCTTAGACATCATGAAAAAATATATAAGATATTATATTTATTGTAAAAATTATTATAATAAAATAAATGCATATTCTTAGAAATTCCAAGATATATTGTAATTGTTCATTTTCAAATCTTCTAATATCAAAGAGTTTTTAGATTTTGAACCTAATATATTTTTAATTGATGATATTAATGATATTTTAGGTACGTAAGTTGTAATTTTTGTTAGGATTATAGTAAATAATGTCCAGATGTTAAATTGTAAATGATCATTAGATCGAAGAGGTGCTCTGGGATATTCCAAGATAAATTTGATGTTACTATTATGTAAATTCCAAGTATATAATCTATTTCTATAGAAAAGATATTTTAATGGATATTTTTATGTTGGAACTTGGATACCTTGGTTTGGGTTATCTAACCGCCTAAAAATTTGGATTAAAATCCTAATTCTCACAAAGTTGAATATTAATTATTTAATTAATATTTTTATAAAGTGTGATATTTTTTAAGGAGAAATGATGAGAAGTAATATTAAAGTAATTAAGTTACATTTTCTTCAAAAATTGTTGGTTTAATTTTTTGTTCATAGAAATCATACACGAATACTATGAATAATGATTTTAAAAATCAATTGGATTTTTTAACTTAGAATCTAGTGATGGAGAACAGTCAAATATTATGAGATTAATGAATAAGTTTGTTGAATGGAATAACTTGTGGTATGATTATCAAAAGAACGCAAAAGATAAACACTATATTAAAGAATCTTTTGATACAGTAAGTTGTGAATCTAAGAAACTGTAACACCCTGAGCTTTTATGAGGAATTTTTTTTGTGTTATGTTATATGAAAAACCAAAGTAATATTTTACTACACACAACACTGGCTTAGCTTGTGTTACACACAAGAGCAACCTTCTTCGATATCTTGCGTTGTACGCAATACCGAGTTTCACTAAACAATGATTTATTTTTATAATATTATGAACTAGCCATTATGAATAGTATTAACAAAATTTTGAATTTTATAACAATATAATTCATCTTACACATTTTCTAGAATGAGATATGAAAAAAAATTCAATTTTCAGATAAAAGAAGTATTTTTCAAAAAAATACAGTTTTACCTCTTTTTGATGGTGCACCCATTTTAAATATAATTTTTGAAAAGTTTATATGTTCAATTTCATAAAATAAACTTCTCATTTTGAGTCAGGATATAAAAATTTACATTGTATAAATTTTTGATATTTTTATAACAACGTTCTTATTTAGATGAACAATAAAAACACGCTAAATTATTCTTAAAAACAACTTTTTTTCATCCAGATAATTTATATGGTCAAATGATAAAATTTAATAGTTTTAAATAATAAATAGAATATATTTACCATTTAATATAATTTATTTCATTACCATTTATTTTACATTGAATTCCTAAGTAAAAACATTTCAATCTTTGGCAATGTTTTAACTTTTAAAACTTGTTTTCTTAACAATGGGATTAATTTTAAAATAATTACTGCAACATATGTGTTTTGAATTTTGAAAAATTGATTCCATATTTGGATGCATTGGGTCCAAATTTTGTTAATAGGTTACTTTTATTTTTTTTGTTATTATGAATAGTAACTACGGTAATTTTTATTTACTACAGTTAAAGGTAAATCGGGTAATTAAGGGAAAAAATAAGTTTATAAAATTACCAAAAAACCTACCAAAATTATATTGGATGCATAAAAGTATTCAAATATCACCTAAGGGTAGAAATATATTCATTTCATGGACTTTTGACCATGAAAATTATATAATTATTATTAAAACCAAAGAAATTGACAACATGTCACTCTCTTATATCTTATAAGTGTAATAATTTTAATTTAGTTATAAACAACATAAAACGTGGAAAATGAATAGTTTACAAAAAAATAATAAAATTATCTACATCATGTGAATTTATTTTTATTTTTTAGGGATTAAATAATTATCATTATTGTTGACACAATTGTGATGTTCAAATTATTTTATTGATTGAAATATCAAATAAATTGGTTTAAAAATATTAAAATAAATTTTATATGAACTAATTAATGATCTCCACAAATTTTATATATGAATAGAAAATGTTATGAGTCTATTAAAATTTTTTTGAATATATCCTTTTTGTGGATTTTATTTAAATTCAAATAAATTAATAGTGTCAAAATTGACACTACTGTTATTTTATAAAAATAACTTATTATAAAATTGACTAAAAATCACAAAAATATTAGAAATTTATAAATTTAAATTTATATGGTCTGATATGTCATAAATTTTCCAATTATAGACAATTTACAACACATAAGTAATTATTTATATCAATTTAAAATTTATAATATTATTACCACAAATAAAATTAAATAGATTAAATAAGGATAAATCAATTTGATAAGGTTTAAAATAAATTCCCTAAATGTCTCAATTTTATTGGTCGATGATATTACAACCCTATCTCATATAGTATTCGAATTGAGTAATTTTTGGAGGTTTTATTTGGGGTTTGAATTTATTATAAATTAATATCTCTTATGTTTCCAAAGGTGCCCCTTTCCTCCCTTATAAAAGGGAACCTCCTCCCTCTCCTCTTCACAACATTTTGAGCCTTAAATCTTGACCAAACCCTTTCCATTTTTCTTCTCCAATTCCATAGAAACCTACTAGAGGTCCTATTCTTCATCAAATACCAACATTAGTGCCCTAAGAGGAGGTTTTGAGGAGGTGCGTCGAAGAAGGAGTAATATCCTTTACCAATCCTTTCAAATTTATTTATTCTTCTACTTATTCTTATTTATTTGTTTCATCATAAATTAATATCATTAGTATCACTAATATATTGATATTTTATTATAAATATGAAACAACCCCATTTCACCTTCTATCCATCCTACGGAAAATGAAATCACTATGCGTGTGTACGTATGGAATACCGTCTCCAAGCCGTGGTGTAATCTGTTTTTCCACAAACACCTTACATTGATAGGTATAAGGGTGTAAAGAATAACTATATGTGATTATTATAAAATTATACTAATTCTAATATTTTCTATCATCCACTCTAATACCATTCAATAATTATGGGAATGATACTGTCGCTCGTGCTTACGTACGGCTTACCGTCTCCACGATGAGATATGATTCGTTCTACATGATCTTCATTAAAACATGATTATATAAATGAATTGAATGAATAAATATGATATATATTATACTAAAACCATTATGTAAATGATGTAGCTATAATTTAAAAAGAGGAATAAGAATTTAATCGACAAAACACGCATAATAACATAAAGCAATGAACAACCGAATAACAAGTATCAATGAAATATTACTAATAAGAAGATAAGAATATGACCATATATGATATCATAACAATGTTTATGATTCTGGAATAAGTAAATGACATTATTTAACTCATTATACAGGAGTTTCGGATACGTACAAATCATATCATACCTAAGGTAAGGGAAAATCTCGCAAATCTCAATTTTAATCCGATATTTTTTATACTTCAGTATTTACTAGGGAATAGTTATCATCCACGTCCATGATTCCTGATTATTTAATTTTATTTCTATCCTCCTGCAATTTTTTAAATCCAATTTTACCTATTGGTGAATTTTTAGTAAATGATATGAAAGGAATCTTTTTCCATTTATCGTATGATGTACTTTTTGACTTTTCTGGAAAAAGTAAGTGAAGAATGTTTTTTTAACTTATACGGGATGAATGGATTTTTATGATTTCATAAAACATTATTTCCATGAAGATTCATTTAAATGTTTTCATGTTTATCTTCAATTAACTTCATTTATTTTATAATTGCATGACATGTTGAGAATAGAAAAAAATTGAAGAAGAAAGGATTTTTTTTCAAGAATAAAGTTCAAGTGATTTATCAAAATTATTTTCCATCTAAGATGATATAGGGTTTTGTTTATATCCATATTATTACATTTATTTGATTATGTTATGATGGAAATATTTTTATGAAGTCCTTTTATCTTATATATTTTATGTTATAGAATCCCATTCTATTACATGGGTTATACTATGATGTATGGTTTATGATTTTGTGGAACACATAATAATGGTTTCATTATGAGATGGGTGGGACCTATATCTCCCTTTAATTCATTGGGTAAAGATGTATATATCATGAGATAGACATGGATGGAACAGAAAGATAATCTGGTTCAGTGATATAGGACTAAAACGAGGAGTGAACTCGGTTCAGTAATGGACTTTATCTGCTATGATGGTCTTGGAAATGACTATTGACTAATATGAAATGATTTTTAATAATTATGGGTCTATGCCAAAAAGTTTCATGTTTTATGTTATGATTATTTGGATTTCATTTCACTACTAGGATTCATCCCATGTCATGATATTATGACCTCTTTTGTAGGTTAAGATTTTCACAATGTTATGTTCTTATGAATATGATATGATTGATATTTCCCTTGTTTACCCTTACTGAGCATTCGAGCTCACCATTTAGTATGTTTTCTTTTCCCTAGGTCAGGAAGAAGGGTATTAAGAAGGATATTCCAAATGGGACTCTAGATATGATAAAATAAGTTGGATACAATGTAGATGATTTATAAACACATTGTTTATGTTTCCGAGTTTCTAAAGACACTATACCTATACGGTCCTATCATGGTTTTGTTATATGTTGTAATAAGTATTCTTAAATTCTAATTTAATAATAATGAATATAAAGTATGGGTTGTTATAGTTGGTATCAGAGGAAAGGTATAGTCAACATTTGGAAACTAGGATGTGAAAGCCTTAGTAAGAACCCTAAGGATATGTCTAAGAATAAAACACAATATTAGTGTTTTAGAAATGTCCATGAATAACCGCCATGAATAACCTATGATAAGACCTAAAGTGTGAAATTATATTCTTGATTATGT
Source organism: Viscum album (assembly GCA_963277665.1). Taxonomy (NCBI): domain Eukaryota; kingdom Viridiplantae; phylum Streptophyta; class Magnoliopsida; order Santalales; family Viscaceae; genus Viscum; species Viscum album. Next base: position 1,770,493,151 of record OY728146.1, on the reverse strand, counting down.
GGTTTTCCAGTTATTATTATTGTTTCTCACATTATGCTTCATGGTTTTAGTCAATGGTTGGAACCCAAAGGAGTCGTGTTGATGCTGAATGCGACGGGTAATGCAATGATTTTCCCCTTGAGAAACCAAACGCTATAGGAGTTGGAATGAAAAATCCTGTAGCCATTCTCACAAAAAATTCTCAAGCTATGAATCATGAAAGACTTCCAAACGAGAAAAAGAGGGAGCAACATTCTATTGAATCCTTCATGAGGTAGCGTCCACCATTATTCAGTGGTTCTTCTGATCAATTAGTGGATGAACAAAATATCAGTACCACTGAAAAGATATTTTTAGTTCTACAATGTTTTGAACATGATAAAGTCATATTAACAGTATATCGGTTGGAATATGAAGCTTATCAGTGGTATAATCTTATCAAAAATATAGGGAAAAGTGATGAAATTGAGTCCATGGAATGGGACGAGTTAATGAAATTATTTTTCAATAAGTACTTCCCTCGTATTCTTTGAAAAAATTTGGAGAAGGAGTTTCTTAAACTAAATCAAAAGGATTATGAATCAGTTGGTACCTATGAAGAAAATTTTACAAGACATGTAAAGTATACTTCCGGAATAATTATCAAACCTGAGAGTAAGATCGATCGATTCTTTAGTGGCTTCAACCAAGTCTTCGTAGGGCATTATCTATAAGGGACTTCAATAGATACGGGAAAATTGTTCATTGTGCTATAAAGGTTGATATGGATATTTGAGTAACCCATCAGTAATATGGGTTTGAAAATAAGAAGAAAACATAATTCAATGAAAAATCTAATGACCACACTTAAAAGAAGATGAATTTTCCCGTATGCTCAATGTGCGGAAAGAAACATGGTGGGAATTGTCTTAAAGGGACAAGTAAATGTTTTAAGTGTGGAAAAGAAGTTCATCGGGAATTTGAATGCCATAGTGGTGGGAAAGATATGTCTAGTGATGTGAATAAATAAAAGGCTACACATAATGCACCTCCTACACTTCAATGTTACAAGTGCAAGGAAATGGGGAATTATGACAATCAATGACCTAATCCCAGGGTTGTTCATGATGATCAACATCAAAAAACTCATAAGGAAAAAGACAAAGGAAAGTCACATGAATTTCTATCGGCGATGTAGAGTATGATAACGATGTGGTGAAAGGTACCCTTACCATCTACTATAAAGTAGAAAATGTTTTATTTGATTCTGGATCCATCTACTCTTTTAGTTTTGAATTATTTTTTAAGGGTATCGCCATACTACCCCCAACGATTAGCAGTTTATTTTGCTATGACAACTCCTAATGGCACAATAGTCACATCAAAATTTTACAATTCTTCTCTGATTGAATTTTGTGGGAAAGTGCTTCCTGCAAATATTGTGATCCTTCTTGTAGTGGAATTTGATGTGATTCTTTTCATGGATTGGATTTATTTATATAGAGCTCATTTTAATTTCCAAAGAAGGGATGTCACATTTCATATTCCTAATCAATCTATGATCATCTGTCAATCCAAGGATGAACATAAACTTCCAATTGGAATTTCTTCCATCTAATTGGTCTTGATTCCAATATATGAAGGTTATTTATCTCAAATAGTTGGAGAGAAACAAACTATTAAGAATATTCCCATTGTATGAGATTTTGATGATGTCTTTTGAGAGGAATTTCTAGGTTCTCCACCAAATTTTGATGTTGATTTTTTAATATAGCTCATACCGGGTGATATTCCAATTTCAAATACACCTTATGGAATGCCCCCAATTGATTTGTAGGAATTGAAGAAGCAACTCCAAGAGAATCTTGATAAGGGATTCATACTCCCTAGTGCATCACCTTGGGGAGAACCTGTTCTATTTTTTAAGAAGAAAGATGGATCAATGAGACTCTACATTGATTATCGGGAACTTACCAAGATCCCTATCAGGAACAAATATCCCCTCCCACGAATTGATGACTTCTTTGAACAACTACATAGAGCTCAATACTTTTCCAAGATTGATATTCGTTCATGGTATCATCAATTAAGGGTAAAAATGGAGGATATACCAAAGACGGATTTCTGTAAAAGGTATGAAAACAATGAATTTATAGTGATGCCATTTGGACTTACTAATGCCCATGCTATCTTCATGTATCTAATGAATAGTGTCTTTAGAGACTATCTTGATCAGTTTGTGACAGTCTTTATAGAAGATATTTTTGTCTATTCAAAGAGCAAGTAATAACATGAAGATCACTTGAGAATTTTATTGAATACCCTATGAAAGTAGAATCTTTATGCCAAATTTACCATGTCTGAATTTTGGCTTCAAAAAGTTTCATTTTTGGTTCACACAATCTCAAAAGAGGGGATATCTATGGATCCAGCAAAAACAGAGGTTATCGAAAGATGGTCAAGACAAACAACATTAACTGAGATCCGATGTTTTCATAGTTTGGCTAGATATTATCGACATTTTGGGAAATATTTTTCATGATTATCTAATCCACTCATCAGGTTGAATCGAAAAGGATTTAATTTCATTTGGATGAAGGAGCGTGAAGAAAATTTCAAGGAGTTAAAAAGAAGGTTATCCAGTGCACTTGTGCTCACACTGCCTTGTAGTGGAGAAAGGTTTGTGATCTACAGTGATGCATCCAAGAATTGGCTGGGGTGTGTTCTCTTGCAAAATGATATGGTGATAGCTTATGCCTCAAAAAAGTTGAAAATACATGAGCAATATTACCCAACTCATGATTTGGAGTTATCTGCGGTATTCTTTGCATTAATGATTTGGGGGCATTGTCTTTATGGTAAAAGGTGTGGTATTTATACTAATCATAAAAGTTTAAGGTATATTTTCACTCAGAAGGAGGTGAATATGCACTAATGAAGATGGTTGGAACTGATTAAGGATTATGACTTCTCAATTCATTATCACCTTGGTAAAGAAATCCAGGTGGCAGACGCATTAAGTTGACATAAAAATGCTAGATTATCTATGATGATGATCACAAAAGATCAAATATTTATGGATTTACAAAGGACAGATCATGGAATTATATTGGAAGGGGAAAAATATTATCTTTCTCAAATGAATATTCCACCATCTATACATGTGAATATTAATGAGGCAGAGAAAGAAGATGTAGAGTTACAAAAGATGGTGAGAAATGTTCCTGAATTCCACATTTATTGTGATAAAATAATAAGGTTCAAGAATTGGGTTTGTGTTCCTCCCATCATAGAATTAATGAGGGAAATATTGGATAAGGCTCATATTTCATCATTCACTATTCACCCTGGAAGCACGAAGATGTATAGGGACCTGAAACGGTACTTCTGGTGGGATGGCATGAAAAGAGATGTTGTTGAATATGTCTCTCGATGCTTGGATTGTCAGCAAGGTAAATTGGAGAGAAAGAAGCCTAAGGGGATGTTACAACCATTACCCATACCATAATTGAAATGGGAAAACATCACTATGGACTCTTTCATTGGACTTCCTAAAAAATCTAAAGGCAATAATGCAATCTGGGTTATAGTTTATCATCATACGAAGTCGGCACACTTCATTGAAATTATAGAGGATTTTTATATTGATCAGCTTGCTAGGATATATGTAAAGGAAGTGGTAAGATTGCATAGAGTACCACTTTCCATTATATCTGATCGGGATCAAAGGTTTACCTTGAAGTTTGGAAAATTCTTCAGCATACTCTAGACACAGAGTTGAGTTTCAGCACTTTTACCATCCTCAGACAGATGCTTAATCTGAGAGGACAATTCGAACTCTACAAGACATGTTGAGAGCTTGCTCTATGGATTTCATAGGTGGTTGGGATCAACACCTAACTTTTTTGGAATTTTCTTATAATAATAGCTTTCACTCCAGTATTCAGATGGCTCCTTATGAATCTCTCTATAGAATGAAATGAATAACTCCAACTTGTTGGGATAAAGTTGGGGAAATAAAGCTATTAGGACCTTATCCTATTGATGAGATGGTAGAAAAGGTCATATCTACTCAACAACACATAAGAGCAGCTCAGAGTCGACAAAAAAGTTATGCCGGCAACCGAAGAAATGACATAGATTTTGATGTGGGTGATAAAGTGTTCTTACGAGTATCTCCTTGGAAGAGATTAATGAGATTTGGAAATAAGGGCAAGCTGAGCCCAAGGTATATCGGCCCTTTCGAAATACTAGATCGTTTTGGGAAGGTCTCTTACCGATTGTAACTTCCACCAAATCTCTCTCAAATTCATGATGTGTTCCATGTATCTCTCCTAAGAAAGTACATACATGATCCTTCACATGTACTAAGCTCAAAAGTTGTAGCGTTGGAGAAAGATCTTTCTTATGAAGAACATCCAATAGAGATTCTGGATTGTAGAAAAAAAGTTCTACAAAACAAGACCACTCTCTTGGTTAATGTTTTATGGAAGAACCACCAATTAGAAGAAGCTACATTGGAACTTGAGGATATGTTGAGGGAGAGGTATCCTCATTTGTTTGTTACAAAGTGACGAATTTCAAGGGAGAAATTCATTTTAAGGGGGGTAGAACGTAACACCCTAAGATTTTATGGGGAATATTTTTTATGTCTTATCTTATACGCAACACCAAAGGAATATTTCACTATACACAACACTTCCTTGGATTGTGTTACACGCAAGAGAAACCTTCCTCGATAGCTTGCATTATACGCAATATCGAGTTTCACTAGACAATGATATATTATTATAATACTATAAACTAGCCTTTATGAATATAATTAACCAAATTTTTAATTTTATAACATTATAATTCATCTTACACATTTTCTAGAATGAGATATGAAAACAAAATCAAATTTTCTAATAAAAGAAGTATTTTTTTAAAAAATACAGTTTTATGGCATTTTGATGGCGCACCCATTTTAAATATAATTTTTTAAAAGTTTATAAGTTAAATTTTACAAAATAAACTTCTTCTTTTGAATCAGTATATAAAATTTTCATTTTATAAATTTTTGATATTTTTCTAACAACGTTCTTATTTTGATGAATAGTAAAAACATGCTATATTTTTCATAAACACAACTTTTTTCATCAAGATAATTTATATTGATAAATGATAAATTTTAATGGTTTTAAAGTATAAATAGAATATATTTTTATAATTTAATATAATTTATTTCATTAACATAAATTTTACATTGAATTGATAGGTAAAAACATTTCAATTTTTGGTAATGTTTTAACTTTTAAAACTCATTTTCTTAACAACGGGATTAAATTTAAATTAATTACTCAAACTTCAGTGTTTTGAATTTGGAAAAATTGATTACCTATTTAGATCTAGTGGGTCCAAATTATTTTAACAGGTTACATTTTTTTTGATATTATAAATTTTAAATACGGTAATTTTTATTTACTACAGTTAAAGGTAAATCGGGTAATTAAGGGTAAAAATAAGATTATAAAATTACCCTAACACATGAAAAAATTATATTGGATGAGTAAAAGTATATCAATATAACATAAGGGTTGGAATAGATTCATTTCTCGGACTTTTTACCATGAAAATTATATAATTATCATTAAAACCAAAGAAAGTTACAATATGTCACTCTCTTATATCTTAAAGGTGTAATAATTTTAATTTAGAGATAAACTCCCTAAAACATCGAAAACGAATAGTCTCCATAAAACTAATAAAATTTTATACATCATGTAAATTTATTTAGAATTTTTAGGGATTAAATAATTATCATTAATGATGACTCAATTCAGATGTGGAAATTATTTTACTGATTGAAATATCAAATAAATGGTTTTAAAAATATTAAATTAAATAATATATGAACTAATTATTGTTCTACACAAATTTTTTAGATGAATATTACATGATAGGAGTCTATTAAATATTTTCTTTTGAATATATCCTTTTTGTGGACTTTATTTAAATTCAAATAAATGAATAGTGTCAAAAGTAACACTATTGTTATTTTATAAAAATAACATATTTTAAAATTGATTAAAATAACAAAAATATTTAAAAATTATAAATTGAAATTTATATGATCTAAAATGTCATAAATTATCCAATTATGTACAATTAAAAACACATAAGTAATTATTTACTACAATATAAAATTTATAATATTATTACAAAAAATAAAATTAAATAGATTAAATAAGGATAAATAAATTTGATAAGGTTAAAAATAAATCCCCACCATGTCTAAATTTTATTGGTTGAAGAAATTACAACCATATATCATATCGTATTATAATTGAGTAATTTTTGGAGGTTTTAAGTGGGGTATGAATTTATTATAAATTATTATTTCTTATGTTTCCAAAGGTACCCCTCTCCTCCCTTATAAAAGGGAACCTACTCCCTCTCATTTTAACAAAATCTTGAGGCTTCATGCTCAGCCAAACCCTATCCATTTCTATTATCCACTTACTTATAAACCTAATACAGGTCCTTCTATTCTCCATATACTAACATTAGTGCCCTAAGAGGAGGTTTAGAAGAGGCGCGTTGAAGAAGAGGTAATATCCTTTACCAATCCTTTCAAATTTATATCTCCTTATACTTCTTCTTCATTGTTTATTTAATCATAAACTAATAACATCAGTATCACTAATATAATGATATGTTATAATAATTATGAAACAACCTCATTTCACCTTCTATCCATCCTACAGAAAATGAAATCCCCTCATGTGCGTACGTACGGAATACTGTCTCCACGTTGTGGTGTAATCTATTTTTGTACCACCACCTTACATGGATGGGTATAATGGTGTAATGAATAACTATATAAGATCTTTATAACATGATAATAATTATGAGATATTCTATCATCCACTCCAATACCATTCAATAATTGTGGGAATGATATCCTCGCTCGTGTGTACGTACGGCTTAATGTCTCCACGATGCGATGTGATTCCTTCTACATGATCTTCATTAAACAATGATTATATAAAAGAATTGAATAATTAAATCTGATATATATTATACTAATACCATTCTGTAAATGATGTATTTATAACCTAAAAATAAGAATAAGAATTTATTCGACAAACACGCATATGAACATAAAGCAATGAACACCTGAATAACAAGTAACAATGAAATATTACTAATAAGAAGATAGGAATATAACCATATATGATATCATAATAATGAGTATTATTATATAATAATCCAATGACATTATTTAAATAATTAAACAAGAGTTTCGGATACGTACAAAGCATATCTGACCTAAGGTAAGGGAAAATCTCAGAAATCTAAAATTTCATCCGAGATTGTTTATACTTCAGTATTTACTAGGCCATATTTATCATCCAAATCCACGTTTCCTGAATATGTAATTTTATTTCTATCCACCAACCATTTTTTAAATCCAATTTTACCTATTGGTGAATTTTTATTAAATGATATGAAAGTAATCTTTTGTCGTTTTCAGTATGAGGTACTTTTTCACTTTTCCGGCCAATGTATGAGAAGAATGTTTTTTTAACTTATACGACATGAACAGATTTTTAGAATTTCATATAAAATTATTTCCATGAAGCTTACATTACATGTTTTAAAGTTTATTTTCAATTAAATTCTTTTATTTTATAATTTCATGACATGTTGATAACAGAATATGATTTTGATGATGAAAGGATAGTTTCCTTAAGAAATAAGTTCAAGTGATTTATCAAAATTATTTTCCATCTAAGATGATATATGGTTTTGTTTCTATCCCTATTATTACATTTATTTTCTTCATTTATGATGGAATTATTTTTATGAAGTCCTTTTATATTATATGGATTATGTTATAGAATCTCATTCTATTACATGGGTTATGCTATGATGTATGGTTTATGATTTCATGGCACACATAATAATGGTTTTATTATGAGATGGGTGGGACCTATATCTCCCTCCAATTCATTGGATAAAGATTTATATCTCATCAGATAGACATGGATGGAAAGAAAAGTTAATCCGGTTCGATGATATAGGACGGGAATGAGAAGTGAACTCGGTTCTGTAATGGACTTTGTTCACTATGATGGTCTTGGAAATGAGTCTTGACTAATATTGAAATGATTTTCTATGATTATGTGTGTATGCCACAAAGTTTCATGTTTTATTTTATGATTATTAGGATTACATTTCACTACTATGATTCATCCCAGGTCATGAAATTATTATCTCCTTTGCAGGTTAAGATTTTCAAAATATTACATTCTTATGAATATGATATGATTGATATTTCCTTTGTTTAACCTTACTAAGCATTTGAGCTCACCCTTTGGTATGTTTTCTTTTCCCCAAGTTAGGAAGAAGGGTATTAAGTAGGATATTCCAAAAGGGACTCTATATATGATGAAAGAAATGGGAGACAATGTAGGTGATTTATGAACCAGTTATTTATGTTTCCCAGTTTCTAAAGACACTATACATATACGATCCTATCATGGTTTCGTTATATTTTGTAATAAGTATGCTTCGATTATGAAGTAATAACAATGTATGTAAAGTATGGGTCATTATAGAAACCATGGAACAACATAAATGTTTTTCTTAATATTGACGAATAACATGAATAAAATTGGGAAATATTATATGGGGAAATATAGAGAATAAGATTAATGCTCCAAATGATACATAGAGTAACATAGAGGATCCATTGTCCAAAAGTAGTAGTTATTAAGAAGATGATAGCTAAAAAATTGTTTTATTTTATATAAGTGTTCCATGGAATGATCTATTCATTGTGGGGAAGGCAATTAATGTTTCACTCCCATGATTATATCTTGATATAATTTTATCATTATAATAATTATTAATTATAGTACATCACCATCAGAATACGATGATGATATTCAATTCTTCAAAGAAATGGTTAGATATGTAAATCTCTTGGAAAATAAAAATAAAAATTTGAATAATGCTATTGATTTAGAGAAGTATTTTTCTAAATATGAATATATAATTACAAAACAAAACCTTTTAAATTTATAAACTAACTTCTAAACTAGATGATAAATATAAACTTTTTTTGGCCAACCATGATAAAAAATTCGTTGCTAAGTTAAAATTTTATCTTCATAAACTAAATAATATTCTATATAAACTTACTTTTGGAGTGGAGAATTTTTATAAGTTCATAAGTTATTTGAATACCAATATCACATCCACTAGAATGGGTGTCACTTATGAAAATTCACATCTCCAATCAAACTACATTATTCCAATATATAGAGCATTTTGAACTAAATTTTCTGGAGGTGACATTTGAGAAAACAATATTATATAAAAAATATCAATTTATTAGATCTTATAAGGCATATATTTTTAAAAATCTCACTTCTTTTAAACATATTTGGATTGGAATGATGTGATCTCCTAAAGTATGGTACAAAAACAGTTCTAGACCGAATGTAGTCTAGGTACCAAAATATTAGGTACAATTAAATTTAGGAATATATACTTCATAACATAATCAAAAACATATGGTGTGTGGATCACAGTTGTTCTCAACACATGGATAGAAGAAAATTCAATTTATAAAATGAATAGAAAGTAAATGGTAGTCATGTCACTTTTGGACACAATGTGCAAGTTAAACTTATCAGAATTGGTCGAATTTTTATCTAAAGTTATTCATCAAATTATGTTGTATTTTATGTTTGAAAAATTTTAAAGAATAAAATTATCCAATTTTAAAATTATTATTACACCGTGAACATTGGGAATGATAAATGTTCTACAAAATATTTGGAAAGAGATTATTTTTTATCATCTAATAGTCAGGAAAATATTTATATAATTGATTTAGTAGACCTTAGTACATGAAACCTAGCTTATATTAGAGTAAAGGAGGATTATTCATAGATTTATAAAATAGGGTTATGAAATTGTTATATTCATACTTTACAGGAAAAAAAATTAGGAATTGACATGTGAGGGTAAACAAAAATATTAATTTAACTCCACCTAATATTGTATCCCTTGTCAATATTGTAAGTAACTCGAGCCAAATTTTAAGATAATGGTGATCTTTTTCCTTCTAGGTATTTTTATTCTATGTATATATAACTTTTTGGACCAGAAAACTATTATTATCAAAGGATAACACTATTTGTTTTTCTTAGTTGATGATTACACTAGATAAATATAGGTAACTAGTCCACGCGACCATCTGAATCAGTTTCAAATTAGACCCACCATTGACCTGCGGGGTATTCATAACCCCTTTGACTAATCAAAATCATCATGTGAATCATTCATAATCACAATATATATATCCAACCTCATGAACCTAAGAAAAATACAAAGGGTCCTAACTAGAAACCGGAAATGAGGAATCTAGGTGTTGGAAATCAAGCCCAAATAAATAATTGTACTTTGTAAACATATTCATCCATATATTAAAAAACAATATATAAATAATTATAAAATTTAACAAATAAATTACAAATATTTAACCATTTAAAATAAAAATTCAACATAATTTAAACAGAAACTAAAAATAGAATAGAATGTCGAAGAGGTTAAACCCCAACAAGATTCAATGCATTCCATAAAAATGAGGGACCATCCCCTATCTCTGTGTGACTCTCATGTCACCACCATGATCCAAGCATCAACTCACATCCGAAATAATATAGAATCTAACCAACCCCAAAATCCATGTTCTAAAGAATCCCTAATAATACATAATGACTAAATGTCCACTATTTTGAGTATGTATGTTTTGAGATAAAGATTAGTAGGATACCACCATGATACCATTTCATTAATTTTATAAAAAAACCAATTCCACACATTTGGTAAAAAATATGAATATGTAGGTCTTAATGTACATTTCATAAATAATAAGGAGAAAAATAATACCTTATATTATTTCTTAAAAATGACCATTTGTAACAAAAATCCTCAAAGAAGAATAGACAATGAATTGTCTTTTGAAACATAAATTAAAATAAAAAAACAAGTATTTCAAATGAAACAAGTTAACCCCTATAATATTATTTATAACAATAATTTATTTTTGAAAAAAATAATCAGTTGTGTAGAAATTATTTTAAAACAACATTTCATAAGTCTTTAATTTAAATCAACCACATCATTCAGTTTTTAAAACCCAACTTAAATGCATATACCTTAAATCATGGTAAATAAAAAAGGAAAATTATAAAAGATATTATCCATGAGTATTCATAAAAAGAGGAAAACAAATAAAAAGAACAATACAATAAAATTTCATTGACAAATCACCCAACAGATCAATAAATTAGTGAAATTTTCTTCCAGAAATGAATAAACACACATCCAAATCAATAATAATTAATAATAACATAACATACATATCATGAGGAAACACCATATGGACTAATGGAATGTGTAATAGATGAAAAAACGTATAATAACTACGATAAGGTTAAAGGTCGCACAAATTATCCCTCACATCACTATAAACTAGTATCAGTAGTGAAACCACCTATCCAGATCATAAATTCCAACTATGGGACTCTAGCTATTGCATAAATATGAAATAGAATAGCTACATACCCTAACTCCCTAATTATTAGCATGGGGTTTCTCATGTCATAAATAAATAAGGTTATCTAATTTCAAAATATATTTAATCTCATAAAAACAACAAATACCAAAGGTTAACATCATAATCATTTACTTACAAACTCTAATATTCCCCTGAATAGGATAATCAATCCCCTAATCCAATCATGAATCACAATTTAAACATTTATCACATGGATATTCAAAAAAATCATAAATAAATAAAATGGATCGTGGAAAGGGAACAAAAAACCATTCAAATATCATTTCATAATGTTACAACCTATCCCTTTACTAATTACTTCTCAACTATACATTTTTTAATACAATTTTAAAAAATAGAATCTACACATAAATATAAATGATATATAAATCAACACCAATGCATAATCAATATAATATAATGGATCAACCATTTCATTCCAGGTTACCACCCCATCCTTTAGAATAGATAAAATAAATAAACCCAAAAGGAGTCCTACTTTTTAAATAGAATTTTTCTTATAAAACAATAAACATATATTTTTTTAAATAATTACATTATTGATATTTTATGAAACATGTGGAATGTATAAAAGACCAATTTACATCAAATTTTTATTTAATTATATAATTTTACCAAATATTATTAATGAAAAAAAGGATTTCTTAGAAAAAAACATTGATAAACCAAATAAACATAAACTATAATATATTTATCTGTATAAAAAACGAATTTATAATCCTAAGCATCCATGAAACTCTTAAATAAGATGAATTATAATTGAAATTCTTACCTCATGTGGTGGAATAATATCTATTTTGATGAAAAACGTTGAATTAATTATTATGAGAGGGTTCGAAAACTATTGAAACAAAAAAAAAGTGAACAAAAATTTGATTGAAAATAGGCCAACCATCGCCACTATAGTTATAAGAGACGAATGAAATAAAAGAAAATAAATTAAAAGGATAAAGGAACCATAAACATTAAATTATAATAAGGGATCATAGTAAAATATTCATAAATACATACTAGAGGTCTTGAAAAGAGTGGGAGAATGCTATGCAAGTTTTTCAGTTATCTAGATAGAAATAAGAAACCAAATTGAGGAATCCCCTATACTAACTTGTGTACATATGAGTTGAAAAATTCATAAGGAATTTTTTTTGAAATATTAGATGACTTGAATATTATTCAACGATTTAGAATTGAATTATATGACATATAATGCCTCAAAACGATGAGTATGGATAAGAAATGAGTCTAAATATATAGATCATGTGTTTAGGTGAGTCTTAGGAACTATAGGAGAGTTTTGATGGTTTTGGGAAATTTGTTAAAGGGAGAAGAGTTTGGGGATCATGGTTTAGGAGAAACTATGAGGGTTTCTAAATCTACATCCATTTTTAGTTCTATTTTTATACTGAATTATTTTTTAGCATGGTTGGAACCCAGTTTTGTGGAAACCATGAGAATTCAAGGGGAAAGAATGTGAGATGGTAGATGGATTTCCAAACCATCCACATGGTTGGTTCACAGTTAAATAAACCATATGTTCAAACCATCCTGAGTAAACGACTTGAGGCATTTCCTACCACATGATTAGTGTATAGTTTGGAAAAATATTTATTCAAACCGTGATTCTCATTATGATGGGAAAATTTATGATTCCCCAACCCATTCAATTTTTAATTGGAATTCCCCATTTATCTCCCCCTCCAAATAATATGATTTATTTAATGCCTCCTCCCCTCATCCCCTCATGCATTCTTTGATTTGAAGCATTCTTGGATCCTTTTTATAGTGATTCTTTTTAATATTTTAGCTTAATTAATCTCTAAAAATCACTTTCATTATTCTTAGATAATAACAATTTCTCTTGATTAGGGATTTATTTTTCGATCCCATTAGATCATGGTAAAATCATCCATGCATCAAGGAGATTTTTTATTCCTGTATCGTAGTTATCTCGATATGACTTCTGCACTTTTCTATGTGTTATTTCATTGAGGTTTGCAATTTTTCTAATTTTTATGGAATTTGGACTAAATATGAATTGAATTAATTAGTTTTATCCATTTGATGCAGGGAATATTTTCTAGATATATGATGGGGGTACACCAGAGTTGATTGGAATTTGTTTGGATGTGATTTTAGTGTGATAATATTAGTCAGTGATAATTTACATTTTACTCCAATTTGAATAAAATGCCTCAATGAAATTGTCTTAATTTTTTGTTTTAGTGTATCATTCAAAACCCTTACAACCCCATATATCCAAATATAATCAACTTGGTATAATGGCCTCATTGGATGCCTCGGTATCACCAAAACGGGAACATCTAAGAGGTGGACTATATCCTAGTGGATTCCCTGCTAATAAAATTACCCTGAGTTGGTGTACATGAGATGGTGTCTTTTTCCACTATTGAACCCATAGAAAACTAATAAGTTTGATGAGATATGGACATTGGTATTGGGAATGGGTATTCAAATATACCTTGTATTTCTTTTCTTATTATGGATTATGGAATACACCCTATGGGTGTATATAACATGATTATACTTCCATGGTTATGGGGATAGTTATATAGTTGTGCATCCATCTTTTAGACTCATATTTATGAATGGGAGTTTTCATGGAATTATATCTAAACACAAAATCCTCTATAGATTTTGAGCAAAGAAAATTATAGTGACTTCTAGGGATTTAGAGCCCAATTGATAGGGCTACCACCGGTTACATTCCTATAATCATGAGGATTCTGATAGGGGTTCCATTGAATTGGAACCTAAATGATTCAAATATCATGGGTTACTCCCCCAAAATCATGTGTATTTCTAATAGGGGATAACAAGGATTTTTAACTTGGATAATATGACCCTTGTCGGTTACATCCCTATAACCATGATGACACTAAAAGGGTATTCCATGTTTTTAGAGATCAGACGATAGGATTGTTATGATATGGGTCCACTAAGTTGCGAGGATTGGTTCAAGATACCATGGATTTGGTGCCCACATGTTATTTGTGAAGAAATATCTTAATAAAATGCTCAATTAGACCCTATCACAATCTAAATAAATTATGGTCATTCGAGATGATGAACCTGGGGATCGAAAAATGGTTTTGTTTATTTTTTTAGTAGCCTTATTTTATTTATGTTGTGAATGTCGCATTCACACATTATTTAATGTTATAGTTATTATGGGGGTTTTTATGGTATCCTACCATGTTTTTTACTAACACCCTTTTCAGTACACCACTGCATTTGGTTTCCGGAGAAAACATTGAATTAGTTTTAGGAATAGCTTGGTTCGAGGACCGAGGTTGGTCGAATGTGATATATCAAATGTGTAATCAAAGCATGGGATGAGTTATGGCTCAAGGATTTCATGGATCTAGTATTTTCATGATTTATTTATTTCATTTTGTATATATATATATATAGTGGCCCAATGGAATCCCATTTTTTACGTATGGAATGGTTCTTTGTCCGTTTAATGTATTTCATTTATTATTATGGGATGTTTTTCTTTCTTTTTTCAATATAGTTATTTATTGTTTGGGGAGGTGATTAGGTATTTTATATTATTTCACACTCTGATATTGGGGGTATAGTCTCCCCATTGTACCACCTCTAACCCCTACTAATATTCAGAAGCATCTATCATACAAGGAGTCGTGACTAAGGTCACATGGAGAACCGGTCAATCAACTATTATATAGAGTGATCAAAGATAGGATATTTTAAAGTTGTGTGAGGTTCTATTTTATTTTTGTATTACTATTTCACTGTATGGTATACTATAGATTTTGTAATGTGTAGGATCCTATGAAATATATCTAGATTGTGTTTGGAGAACAATGTTTTTTTGTAGGAACTCCTAGTTACCATGGATATTGGATAGTTATTTTTCATTTTTTGTAACAAATATATATGATTCACAAATTGAATGAAGAACATGGGTGTTTGTGGTTTTTTTAATTTTTATGTATTTCGGGATCCTGGCCCATTGAAAAGATAAAAGTTATTTTTCATTACTCATGGACTATATAAGAAAGATGAATATCATGCATAAAATCATTAATAAATGATCCATTTTATATCCTTTTGACGGATGTTCTGGTGAAATTATGATGAGATGATCAATGGTGAGGAAGACAACATAGTCCTCATGCCTAAAAGGTGAAGTGACCCTGGGGGATTGACTTCCATATAGTTCATAAGTGTTTCACCCCTTGTGGTAGTTTTTTATGTGTGGTTATTTAAAGATACTAATAATCCCCAATTTGGGTTTTCCCCAAATATCATGGAATGCAATTCTACGGAACTGAACTGTGGGTTTGTGTTTACCTTGACACAAATTGTATCAGGAAATGTTGATGATTCTAGAAATAGTTGATCGGTGGGACATGATCCCCCTGAGGGTTTTATAATGAATATATGCTATGATAGTATTGGTTACCTAGTTGTGGGATGTGGTTCTTCATGTTTATGAAAAAATAATTATAATATGGGAGTATGGATAATTCCATATGAGCTTTGAACATCATGATGCATGAGTGGTAGGGATAGGTGGCAGACCTAGAGACCTATATTTTTAACTTACACCTTAGTTGATCAGTTATTTTCATTATTGGAGGGAAAGATGAGAGGGGTTGAATTGATATTTGTGGTTACTTTAGAGGTATTGACCATTTGTTTATTCTTGTGAAAACATTAGTACACTATAAGCATTATAATGGTTTTCTCTTAGGAATAATGATTTCATTAGCTTTTTGAAGAGGCACCTAGGATTTTTGGGTATCAGGACTAGTTTTTATTAGAATAACCATTAGGATGTCTAAACTCATTGACTAATTGGGTTATTATTAGAAGTTTGGTAGGACTGTGGGTGTGTTTTTGTGACTATAATTTTATCGTTGGTGGCTAAGTGTGTGGATGAGGTTGACAGACATTGGATCAAGGATGGAAAACTAAAATGCAAGAATTATTTCATGGGGCATGATTTCATAAGAAAGACCATTTAATAGTTAGAGTGCTATATTTTAGAGAGGTGGTACTAGGTATCTCTATGTGTGTTGAAACTAATGTTTCATAGAGCATGGTAATCATAGAGGTGGTGATGCATGAGTCATGGGATAGTGATTCATTTGTTGGAACTAGTGATTCTTATGAGCAGGTTGAGGACCGATAGTATTTAACGAGATTCTTGTGGGGATGGAATCTTGGGGAATTGATTGAATTTGAAATGTCCATCCATGGTATAGCATACATCAGTGTGGTAATGAGTTCAATTTCTAACCCATATGGTTGATTCCTAGTTAAGTATTGATAGGATAAGGCCAATATGGCTTAGGATGAGAAGTATTTACGTTTTTCTAGGAAACATATTGAGGTGTCACTCAAGAATGATTGAATTTGGCTACACCATTAATTATTTTTGAAGACGGATACGATAAGGGATGTGTTGATCATGATTTTGTTTTGGTAGTACTAAGATAAGGGTTCTCTAATAGTGGGGAAAGATATGTTGACCATGAGTGTGTGAACATTTTGTGAAATGAATTATGGGAGTGTCAATATTTATTGGAGGGTCATTTTGTAATTTTAATACTAGTGAATAAATAGACATGAAAAATACTAGATTCATTTTTGAATTCTAGTTACATGTTTTGATAAAGAATAGGGTGGGGTTTAATAATGGGTTTTGGGCTTAGTATTGGATATGAAAACCCAAATTAATTAGATCAACAATGTGTCCAAGTTAGTTTTTAGAGCATTGTGGTGGAATTGGTTGATTGAGGACTCTACCATGGATTTATATTTGAATTCAGTTCAAGGATCCATTTGGTGTATTGATATGATATTGGGATTCCCTTGAGGATAAAATATTTGTGATCATGTTTTAATGATACCTTAATGGTTGGAATTAAAAATTTCCTAGAAACGTTAATGCATAGGTGGTTTAACTTGTGTTCTATCTTGTATTTGAATGCGGTCATTTAGTAACCACATCAAGTACATCACTAGAGATATGGAGAGGGTGTTTTCGGAATTGACTGTAATCATTCAAGAAATGGTCCATGTGATCATGTTGTAAATGGATTATGGTGTCATATCCATTATGATGTAGATTTACAAAAAGGAGTTCCATTTTTAATATTGTTTTCTCATATGTGAATGGGTGTATAGTTCTGTACTAATCTAGGTTTTCTAGGCATGTTTAAATAAGTGGATAAAATGGTCATTGTAATTCCCTGACCCCAGAAGCCTAGCGTCAGTGAATTATTACGTATCATTGGCATGATCACAAAGGATTAAGTCTCGAAAGATATATTAGTTTAGTAGCCTTGGAATGACTAGATACGTTAATAAGGTTTACGTTACACCATAAAATGGAAAACTACAACAACATTGTTTCCATAGGCAACAGTGAGATCCCATAGACTATCCCTGCAGGTCAGTCATAATATACTTCTTCACATCCTAGGAAAAATAAAACATAGAAAGGGGTGAGATCATATGATCATTAAGGATAATAATATAAAAAAACATTCATCAATAAAAATAAATATTTAATTAAATGTATAAAACTAAAACAAAGTCATTTTCAACATAAACTTCATCATAAAATGTCAAATATAAACAAAAATAATTCCATTTACATACTCACATGGATATTCTACTTGTAAAATAATCACATGAAATATCAATAGCCTCTTTCTTAATGATGGAATGCATAATGCCAGACTTTCATAACCACATAGTCAAGGCCTTGTGCCAAGACTACAAATGATATTTCTTAAAAGCCATGTGCCAAGACACTAGTTTGTCTCAGAATACCTAACGATGAATCGATGAGCTATAGTGGGTTGTAGTCGTCACTTACTAATTCCAATGCATTCATGATATGAAAATGTTTAAACATAACATAAACATTCATATTAAAATTTTCATACGAAATGTCAATACTTTATCCATAAACCATGAACTACATGAAATAATATATCCATAGTAAAAAATATCACAAAACCTTCAATACAATATGGGAGTTTTGAATCATAATAAATCAACTTCAAACAAACTTAAAATCCATCAAAAGATGTTGACATAGATGAAATCAAAACCTTTTTTAGAGAAATATCTCTTTCGATTTTGAAATCATTTAAAAGTCAGGTAATTATAAAATAAGACATTTATATTTGAAAATATTCTTATAATCTAGTATGGGAAACTTTGATGATGTTATAATGGTGGAAAATATCCACACCCGCTTTATAGGTTAAACAACAATCTTACCATAAATTTGTCGAAAACGTCAAAAAGTACCTTGTTTGGAAAACAACTGAAAGATTCCATTATAAACATCTTATAAAATTAAAAAAATGGAATAAATGACTTTAACCCATTGTCTATAAAATAGTAAGAATTTTTTTAAATACATTTTTTAGAAACATGGATGTGGATGATAAAGAGGTCCAAGTTGATAATTATGTATAAACAACCTCGGATAATGAAGAGATTGTAGAATTAACCATTACCTTGTATTTTTCCTTTATTGTGGGTAGGTCAACCTCTTTTATAATGGTGAAATAATTGTTATTATATTATAGAAGAATCATATACATTAATATGATATCATATATTACCTTTTAACATTGCTTGGTTAATAATTTCTTAATATTATCATCATTTTGGGTGTTAACTGATTCGTTTTCCTTTATATGTATTGGTATATAGGTAATTTTTTTTATGGATAGGATGTTTATTATTCATATTTAGAATTATATTAAGTCTTTAAAAATTATTTTTAATCATCTAATGAAAATTAATCTTGAATGGATATGATGGGGAATGAATCTCATCGCGTTCGTGGAGACGACAATCCGTACGCACGCACAAGCGACAATATCATTTTTTTTGTTATTGAAATA
Organism: Viscum album; assembly: GCA_963277665.1. Lineage (NCBI taxonomy): Eukaryota > Viridiplantae > Streptophyta > Magnoliopsida > Santalales > Viscaceae > Viscum > Viscum album. The sequence goes on along the minus strand of OY728146.1, from coordinate 1,770,473,633 downwards.
ATATATAATTGGATGTTATATCATATATAAAAAATAATTATCATGTTATATTTATTAATTACATCAATTAAACATCTTTATTATACCTATCCAAATAATAATGTATTGAATAACAACTACACCACGACGTGGAGAGGGAAAGCTGTATGCACGCACATATGGTTACATGTCTTTCAAAGGATGGATATAATAATGAATATGGTTGTACCATATTTATAATTACATCACATTATATAGAAGATATTGGAGTTATTATATTATAATGGAAGCAACAATTAAAGTGGAAGTGGAAGAAGAAAGAAATTTGAAAGAGGTGATGAAATATTTACCTCTTCTCCGGGTTCTTCCTTTTGATTTGTTGAAAATGGATCCTTAAGTTGTATTTATATCTAAGGGAAGGCCTATAGGATTAAGGGAGGATAGTTTAGAGGTTATTTGGGTAGGGGATGGCCTAGAAAAATGGCATTTAATGTGTGAATTAGATTGAAGGGGGAGTGCCCTTTTATAAGAGGGGTGAGGGGAACCCTAGGAAAAGATATAAATAATATTTTATAATAAAATAATTTTCGGTTTATAATTCCTAAAAATAGATTATATATAGTATAAGGTGGTTATGGTTCAAAAAACACTCATCCAACAGGATTTATACAGGTTTGGGTCACTATATTATCCTTATCTTTTAGATTTAACTCTTATTTAAATAGTTTGACATTTACCATGTCTTTTTGTATTTTTATATTATATGGTTAATAAACATAGTATATACTTTCACGAAAACCCAAATTGGTTCATTAATGATACATATATCATTATATTAGTCTTTTTTTTATCCTTAGATTTTTTTGAATATAATATCAATTAATAATATAATATTTGTTTTAAAAACTCTTATGTCAATTTTTACACTATTTTGTATTTTGATTTTTCTAAATTAATAACAAAATTATTTCTTCGAAAATAATTCATCTAACCAACCCTAATATGTCATATTAACATTTAAAATCCGTGTAATTCATAAAAAGTCTAAAATTACATTTATTTGGATATTTATAATATCTATTATTTTAATATTTCATTAATTAGGTTATTATTGCATCATCATTGTGTCATATATAAATTAAATTATTTAATGTCTAAAAAAATAAATAAAATATCATTATGTGGGAAATATTTTTATATATATAATTAATATTTATAGTAGAATTTATCTTATGTGTTACCCAATATTAAAATGTTTTAGTTATTAATCATTGATTTTCACTCTTCTAACTCTTCATTGAATTAAATAATAATAAATGTCATAATCTAATTCAAGTGGATCAAAGAGGTTCATATTTTATTCCTAAGGTTTTTTTTGGTCGAATTATACTTATCCAATTGAATTAGTACATGTGTTATGGTAATAATAATATCATTTTTACCCTTAATTTCCCTATTGACTTTTAACTGTGGTAAATAAAAATAAAAAGTTAATATTAAAAAAAAATTCAACTTATTGAACAACATTTTACTTACTGATATCAAAAAATTCTCTCATATTTTTGAAATTCAACTCACAGAAGCGGTAAAATTATGTTTTATGGAAATTTGCAAATGCTCCTAGGAGCTAGGTAAAAGACGGTAAAAAGTTCAATAAAATTTTTATATATCTAAAATTATTATAAAATGAATCCAATTAATTACATTGAACCTATATAGGTATTTTGTATCTATTTTGACCTAAAATAAATTTAAATAAAGTAAATAATTATTTAAATAAAAAATTGGTTTTAAACTATAACTCAGTGTTTTTCACTATTCATCAATAATTTAAAGTCTTCAAAAAAACACCAAAAATTCACCCTAAGATAATTTTGATATTCTGAATCCAAAAATGAAGTCCATTTTGAAAGATAAAATTTATAAAATTTAAAAAAGTGGGTATTACTATTCATAATGGCTAGTTTGATTGGTTTTAGTGTGTTAGAACTCGAAGTTGTGTACATCACAAGCTATTGTATTATTCAAAAAGAATCGTACCGTGGATTCTTAGGGTGTTACATTGTCCCCTCCTTCAAAAAATTTTATCCTTGAAATTTTGATAGTATTACTCCGTAAAAAGACTCATGTGGTTCATCATCATATGTTCCTTGGGTTCCCACATTGCCTCTCCCGTCTTATGGTTTCTCCATAGAACTTTTAGCATATGAGTCATTCGGTTTCTCAACAATTGTTCTCATATATCAAGAAACTTTACAGGCTCTTCACAATAAGACATATCGGGTTTAACCTCTAATTCCATATAGGTGACTACATGTATTGGGTTAGGCATGTATTTTCTCAACAGTGATATGTGGAATACATCGTGAACATTAGAGAGACTTGGAGGTATTGACAAATGGTAAGCTATAGCCCTAATTCGTTATAGAATTTCAAGAGGTCCGATGTACCTGGTACTTAATTTTCCCTTCTTACTGAAACATATAACACCCTTCCATGGAGATACCTTCATGAAAATCGGATCTCATACTTGAAATTCCAAATCATTCATTCGGTTATCAGCATAGCTCTTCTATCTACTTTGAGCTTCCTTGATGTGGGTTTGGATTACCTTCACCATTTCCATCGTTTCCACCACATGTTTTGGGCCGACGAGTTTTCTTTCACCTACAACATCCCAACAGGTTGGTGTGCGACATCTCTTTCTGTATAAGGATTCATATGGTGCCATCTGAATACTTGAATGGAAGATATTATTATAGGAAAATTATACTAGAGGTAAATATTGATCCAACATAACTATAAAGTCAAGTGAGAATGATCTCAACATGTCTTCTAAGGTTTAAATAGTTCATTCTGATTGTCCATCACTTTGGGGGTGGTAGGAAATGCTCAAACGAAGTTCAGTATCCATGTATTTCTGAATACTTTTCCAGAATCATGATGTAAATTGGGGATCACGATCAGAAATAATCGATAAGGGTAATCCATGAAGTCTCACAACATCATTAATATATAGTCTTTCTAGATGTTCAAGTGGTAAATCTTCTCATATAGAAAAAAAATGTGCTAACTTGTTATAACGATCAACAATGACCCATATTTCATCATTCCTTCTATTAGTATTTGTTAGTCACATGAAAATGTCCATCATAATATTATCCCATTTCCACTCAGGTAAATGAAGAGCTTCCAAGACTCTTCCATGTTGTTGCCTTCTAGCTTTCACTTGTTGACAAACCATACATCTTGACACAAAATCGGCAATATCCCTCTTCATTTTGTCCCTCCAAAAAATGTTCCTTCAAATCTCTATGCATTTTGGTCCTCCTAGGGTGTATAGAGAAATTGGAGCTATGTGCATCATCCAAAAATTATCTTTTTAGATCATGTATATCGGGAACAGAAAGTCTCTTCCCAAATTTCAAATTTTCATCTTCATATACAAAGTCACTCAATCACCCGTTATTCACAGCTTTAATATTCTTTTGAGACTCCTCATCATCGGCCTGAGAAATTTTAATCCTTTCTAGTAAATATTTTTTGGAAACCATTTAAAAACAGATTTATGTTTCACCTTCCATGGTTTTTCCCATATCCATCTTTAATAGATCCATGTATATAGGACCCTTTTCAACTCTCGTCTTGTTCAAAACTCCATGATGTTTTCTTCTCAAAGCATCTGCCACCTTATTTTCCTTCCTCGGGTGATACTGTATCGTGCAATCATAATCCTTGAGTACTTCAAGCCATCTACATTTACTCATGTTGAGTTCTTTCTGTGAGAAAATATACATCAAACTCTTGTGATCTGTATAAATCTCACATTTTCACCATAGATATAGTGTCTCCAAATCTTCAAAGTAAAGATTACAAATGATAACTAAAGATCATGAGTAGCGTAGTTTTTATCATGAATTTTCAGCTATTGTGATAAATAGGTAAAAACTAAATCATTCTTCATAAGGAAACAACCAATTCCATTCATCGATTAATCACTATAAACAAAAAACCCATCATTCCCCAATGGTAGAGTCACGATAGGATCATTGACTAATATTCTCTTCAATTCTTCAAAACATTCTTCACACTCTTTTGTCCAAAAAAGTTTGACCCCTTTTCGTGTGATCATAGTTAATGCGTTATCCAACCGTGAAAAATTATAGATGAAATGTCGATAATAACCTTTCAAAAAAATAAAACTGTTTACCTCAAAATTATACTCGTCGATGCTGGTCATTCATGGATTGCCTTGTTCATAGAAGGATCAACAAAGATTACATCCTTGGAGATAATATGTCCAAGAAAATAAATCTTTTGAAGACAGAATTCACACTTGCTAAACTTCCCATTTAATTTATGTCATCTCAAAGTCTTCAAGATAATGCACCAGTGATTTTCATGATCTTCATAGCTTTTGGAGTATTCCAAGATATCATCAATAAATACTACTAAAAATTCATCAAGATATTCCTTGAAAACTATATTAATTAGATCCGTGAAGAAAGAGGGTGCATTATTCAATCCAAAAGGCATTACTGTAAACTCGTAATGCCCATACTTGGTTCAAAATGTTTTTTTCGGAATGTATTCCTTCTTCACATACAACTGATGATATCCAGATCAATGGTCAATCTTTGAAAAAGTATTGAGCTCCAAGAATTTGGTTGAATAAATCATCAATTCAAGGTAGGGGACACTTGTTATTTATTGTAATAGAATTGATTTCCCTGTAGTTAATGCACAACCTCATAGATCCAGCTGTCTTCTTAACAAAAAGGACAGGGGCTCCCCATGGAGAAACACTAGGGAGAATAAATCACTTATTACTCAATCGCTCTAGTTGTGTCTTTAGTTCCACTAATTTCATAGTGTAAATTCTATAGGGGGTCTTCGATATGGGCATTGATCCCAGAATTAAATCAATGGTAAAATCTATTTCTCGTTCTGGAGGATTCCCAAGTAAATATTCTAGAAACACATCAACATATTCTTTCACCATAGGTACATCCTCTATTTGAACATTATTTTCCTCACTAACAGTTATTTCATTCTCTTCCTCCCCAATAATTGAATTTATTTGAGCTACTAGGGGTGGATCGAGATAATAATTAGGTGGTGATGATTCTACTCAAAACAGAAGGTGTTCTTTATCAACATCATCAAAAATAGTAACCTCCTTCTTCTTACAATAAATTTTTACATCATGTTCTGAAAGCCAATCCATACTGAGGATAATATCAAATTTAATCATGGGTATGACTATGATATCATCAGATAAATAACATTTACCAACCCTAATAGGGACTTATTCACAAAAATTTGTTGCAATGATACTTCCCTTAGGATTTTTTACTGACAACTCCCTTGTTAAATAAAATTTGAAATATCTAATTTTCTTAGAAACTGGGAAGATATGAAACAATGCGATGATCCAGAATCAAATAAATCATTTTCTAATCTTTAAGAAACCATTAAATTACTTGCCACTACATCGTTTGGAGCTTCAACCTTAGCAGTAGTGATATTATAATCTTGTCCTTCATCCCATGGACTTCTCTAATGTAAGTTACCTTGGAGTTTAGGACATTCATTTGAATAATGCCCCCTTACTCTACAATTGTATTATTCAATAGTGATAGCCTCTTTCTTCCCCGTGCAATCATGATCTTGGTGGCCTTTTTCTCCACAGTTATACTACACTCTCATTCCCTTTAATAAAGTACTAGTGTGTTTCTTCCCACATTCACTACATGATGGATATTCAAATTTTCCCTTCTTCCCCTTATTTCCATTTCCAGATAGTTCAGTAGATGTCTTCTTCCCGTTCTTTGCTTTAAAGTCGTAAGACTTAGATAATGTTTTTCTCTCTTGATAGAAAATGAGATAATATCTTCATATGACAAGAAGGATTGTGAGACTAAATCTGGACAGATAAATGGTTTTAACCCATCAAAGAAATGATCAATCTTACTTCTTGGTTTATGTATATAATCTTCAACATGCCTCGCTAACCTTTTAAAGTTAGCCTCATACATTGTGACATTCTAATACTCCTTTTACCTCAGACTCAGAAATTGCCATTCCATATTTGCTCAATGGTCACGAGGAAACTATTTTTCTAAGAAAATCTATTTAACATCCATCCATTCAATATTTTATACTTCAAAATCTTCCTTCGTGTTTTGAATCAATGACCATCATTTATCACTATCTCCAGTGAGGCGGTAAACTATCGTGATAACTTTTTCCCTTTTACTACTCCCAAGGCATGGAATATTCTCTCTAATGAATTTATCCATTTCTCAGATACTAATGGATTTGTACCCCCATTTAATTTTGGTGGTTGGTACCTCATGAAGCGTTCTAACATTGATCCTCCATGCTGTGTATCAGGGTGCTCCATACGGGTAAGGTTATTATTCATAACCTGAATGAGTTTTCCCAGTATGGTGATTAGCTGATCAGTGCTAGTTGCATCACCAGCCCTACTATAATTATCTTGAGTATGAGGGAAATATATACATGAATTTTTTTCATTGATTTGGTTTCCATTCCTTCCACTAGGTGCCATTTCTAAACAAGGGAATAAAATAGACTACTTTATGAATCGTAATACATAATTCTAAACTTGTAAAACACTTAACATAAATTGAATAGTTTATGGATATAATCCATAATCATAAAAAAATTCATTCAGGAAGTATATACTCATAAACCCTTCATAATGGTTTGTAAAGAAAATGATAATTATCCTAAGCATATTTCCTAGGAGTTTCATAACCAAGAGTACAGCAAGGCCCGTTGTCGTGCACTAGTTCTCGTTCAAGTCTAGTTCAAAGCAGTGTTTTTTTGTTTTACCCCTAGGTACATCTGTTCCAGATCCACCTCAACCTTCTCGTTTCCAGATACGATTCTATTTCTTGAAAAAAATCACAAAATCTCTACAATACCAAAATTATAGAAAGTTCTTCTATACTAATCCTCAATGTCTATCTAAGGGTAATGTGCACTAATCAGAGTTTATTAAAATCTAGATTCCAGGGTTTGTACTAAAATTTCTCTGATACCAACTGTAACACACCAACCCCAGAATCCCAGAGTCAGTGCATTATTACGTATCATTGGAAAGATCACAAAAGATCTAGTCTCAAAATACCGATTAGTTTAGTAGCCTTGGATTTACTAGATACATTCATAAGTTTTACATTACATCATAAAATGGAAAACAACAACAACATTGTTTCCATAGACAACAATAGGATCCCATAGACTATCCCTAGAGGCCAGTCAAAATATACTTCTTTGTATCCTGGGAAAAATAAAAAATATAACGGGGTGAGATCAGATGCACAGTAAGGATAACAATATAGCAAAAACTTTAATAAATAAGAATAAATATTTAAGGCAATGTATAAAACTAAAACAAAAGCCTTTTCAACATATAATTCATCATAATATGGAAAATATAAACCAAAATAATTCCATTTACTTACTCACATGGATATTCTACTAGTCGAATAATCACATGCAATATCAATAGCCACTTTCATAATGATGGAATGCATTATGTCAGACTTTCATAACCATATAGTCAAGGCCTTATACCAAGACTACAAATAAGATATTGTCAAGGCCTTGTTCCAAGACACTACTATGTCTCATGAGACCTACCGATGCATCGAAGAGCTATATCGTGCTCCACCCGTCACTTACTAAGTCCAATGTATTCCTTACACGAAAAGATTTAAACATAACATAAACATTTGTATTAAAACTGGAATAGAAAATGTCAATACTTTATCCATAAACCATGAATATTATGAAATAAAAAATCCACAGTCAAACATATCACAAAACCATCAATACAATATGGAAGTTTTGTATCATAATAAATCAACTTCAAACAAACGTAAATTCCATCAAAGGTTATTGACATAAATGTAATCAATTTTTTTTGAGAAATATATCTTTTTATTTTTAAATCATTTAAAAGTTATGTAATTATAAAAAACATTTATATTTGAACATATTCTTATAATCTTTTAAGATAGACTTTGATGATGTTATAACAGTGGAAAATAGCCACACCTTCAATATAAGTTAAAATAAATTCTTGTTGAAGAGGTCAAAAAGTAACTTTTTTGGAAAATGATGGAAATATTCTTTTATAATCGTCTTATAAAATTCAAACAAGGGTATAAAATACTTTAACCCATAGTCTATAAAATAGTAAAAATGTTTTGAAATAAATTTTTAAGAAACATGGATATGGATGATAATGTGGTCCCAAAAGATAATTACATATAAACAACCTCAGAAAATGAAGTGATTATAGAATTAACCGTTACCTAGTATTTTTTTCCTGGTCAAGGGTAGCTTATCCTCCGGTATAATGTTTAAATAATTGTTATTAAATTATAAAAGAATTATATATATAATGTCCCGAACATAAACATTAGTTAATATTAAATTAAATGAATAATTCACATTGAGGATCTTTTTAGGTTTAGAGTTTTAGAGAATTAGATCATAACTATTACATCTCAAAAGATTACACATTAGACACTTCTATAAAGTTTCCCTTTTTTTACAAAACATGAACTCTTAAAAAAAGATTCATGTCTAGTTCCATGTTTAAGATAGCATGAATTTTACATGATCCCATCCTTCACCCTATTCTACATTATTTCCCGTGAAAAACGTATAAAAAATTTGGGATGAGCATAAAAATCACAGTAAGGGATACACAAAGAAGGAAAACTGTTAGTTTTTCAAAACAACAGGTAAACCATGAATACTTTGTCAAAGTAATACTTTTCACCTTTATGAAGTAGTAAAAACTATTCGCTGAATAAAATATCATTACTTTCCCTTTTGTAACCAAAAGATTACCATAAAACCCATATAAAGAACACATAACATATAAAGGTAACTTGGGACATAAACATACTTAAATGGAATAACCATACGGTCGACTTCTACACATATCACTTAATGGAATATCCATACAGCTGACTTCCATACCCAATGAATTGGAGGTTATAACGTAACCACCCATCCAGTTATTCACAGCACCACCCATCATATGGTTTATCATGTAACCACCCGTCAAATGTCCATGTACCATTATAAAATCATAAGACTTAAAACAAATATAATGGAAGGAAAACATTTCCACATTTCGATCACAACATATCACTTAAATATATTGACATAAAAAATCCATTATAAAAACCATTTTCAATACCAAAATAAATAAAAGACTATATGGTATTTATTTCATTTTAAAAACATTACATCTTGTTGAGGAAGCCAAAGACCAAATAATACCCGCGGCGGCGGAAAAGGTTGTTGTCACAACGTACGTTAAAAGAAACATTACTTTTTGTTGTTTAGTAAATTTCTTCATAGAAAAATATTCTTTTTGAATAAAAGTAAAAGTCAAAGGGGTTTATACACCATACAAAAGAAAGTTGTGTATAAAACAAAATATGCCTCAGTGAAAGGAGATTGAGACGAAGTCCCTTACCTCGTGTCCGATGTGACTCGATTGCTCTTTAATCTCTTGAATAATAAACAAAAGTTAATTTATACTTTCTTAAGAACTTTTTTGAAGCTTATTATTCCTTTTATATCACTTATTGTCGTGTTATAAACATTATTTAATCATATAAGTTAATAATGTTCGTTTTGTTGATATTTGGTTCTTATGTTGAAAGTGGTCTTCTTACAATTACATGTTGTTCATGTGGTCAAAGGTTCATTATATCCAGAATTATATTCATGATTTGGATATCATATATATCCAGAATATACATGTATTTATAATAATATATAACATTTAGAGGTAAGAAATGAAGTGCACCGTTCATGGAAACGGTAAGCCGTACGTACGCATGAACGCTAATTTCGTTTTTATTTCATATTTAATGGAGTGAAATCATAATGATATAAAGGTATATTATAATTCTAGTATAATATAATATATAATATCATTAAATCCATCCTTTATATGTCCCACATATTGAATTAACGAATCAAATCACTTTGAGGGGGCGGTAGTCTGCACTTCCTAAAATGAAATTATCGTGTTTACCCATAATGGAAACTATAAAGGTATTCCACAAAATAAAAATACAGAAGCATAAGGAAAACATAAAAATAATATATATAACATATAAATATATTTAAATATTAAAGTCAACCATGATAGGTGTTAAAAAATATTGAACATTCATCGTTTCGTAACGCAGAAATTCGCAAACCCCAGAAACAGTATGTTAATTAACCATTAGATGGAGGTGTGTGTATGTTTAGCTCGAATACATCTCATAAAAACATCCTAGTATATTTAAGATACTTGTTTTGTTACAAAATAAAGGAATAAAAAGAGATTAGAGGGTTGGAGAAGCAAAATAAAACATAAGAACACAAGAGAAGACATTGCCTTTAAATCGGGTAACTCCCTTTGGTTTGAACCAACAGGGTTTCTGGAAGAGCTTCTTGCCTAAGGTAAGGCTTCTAGGATGTGTAGAGGTATGTGGAGAGATAAAAGGATCAGATCTTTGCCGAGCCAATGGCTTGAGAGGTGTGGGTAAGGTGGTAGAGGTGGGGGCCTTTTATAAGAGGAGAGGAGGGGCACTCTTGAAAAGTTATAAAATTTTACTTTATTATAAAAGGATTTTCGGATATTAAAGGTCCCACAATCATATATTTAGAGTATAAGGTGATAAGGGTTCTAAATCTACCCATGAAATAGATTTTTGAAAAGTGTAGGTCTTGTATTTTACATTATCTTTTTATTTTATTTAAATCGTTAAATAATGAGGTAATCGCTACATCATCATGGTGTCAATGATAATTTAATTTATTTAATGTATAAAAAATATAAAATAAATATCATGATTTATGAAATCTTTTGATATTTCTAATATGTATTTATAGTCAAAAATATGAATTTTATAGCCTCATGTAAAAATTGTTTTAGTAAAACAATACATGTTTGTGACATTTTTATTTTAACTTCAAATAAAAAGTTATTAATGTCATTTTCTTACCCAAGTGGCTCTATGGGGTCCCCAAGTTGACCCAGGGATTTTTTTCATCTTCCGTGACACATCCAATAAGGGTAGGGCATGTGTCAAGGTAATTTCATATTATTATAACATTATTTTTAAATTAAATTACACTAATTACCTTTAATCGCATTAATAAAACATAAAAGTTACTATTCACGAAAAAATAATTCTAATCCCATTGAACCACATTATACGTCTTAATGACAACCATTTATATAGGATTTTTGAAATTAAAAACACATAGGTGGTAATGTTTCATTTAAACGAAAAATCAGTTTTTTAACTACCACTTAGTGGTTTCACTATTCATCAAAATTGAAGTTTTTCAAAAAAATAGAAAAAATTCACCCTAAGGTATATTTGATCTTCTGAATTCAAAAATGATGTCTATTTTACATAATTTAAAACATATAAGTTGAATTAATTAATTTAATAATTAATTCCCGTTGTCAAAACAAATAGCGTGTTTTTAAGAAACAATATCTAACAAAAGATTGACACTTGTTTAAGTCCAATTTCAAAGTGAAATTAATTCCAATTACCACCATTGGATTAAATGGTAAAAATATATTCTAATTGAACTTTAAAACAAATTCAAAAGAAAATTTAATCATATAAATAAATTAGATTAAAAAGAGGTTTTGAATTAAAATACAACATTTTTCACTTGTTCAGTAAAAATGAACTTTATCGAAAAAATAACAAAAACATATACAAAGTAAATTTTGATGTCCCGGTTCTAAAGAAGAATTTTATTTGGTATAATAGAATGTATAATAGTCACCAAAACTATTTTTAAGGATGGTTCTCTATCAAAAGGCGATAAATCGACCTTTTAGTGAATATTAGAGTATCTATACCTAAAATTGAATTCTTTTCTTATTTTAATCCTTAATCTTTTATTGGATAAATGTAAAAACATTTAACAAACATATATAGTCATATTTTAGTTATTTCTATTCATTCCCACTAATACAACGTATATGTGTTAACAACCATTTAAAATAATATTATTATATTACTAGTGTGCAACGTAAGATTTCAAAAAAACTCTTTATTGCGTATCGGGTACGCTATCGAACATAGCAACCCATTTAAAGTAAAATTAATATTTCATTCTCAAATATTAATAAATATGAAAATGGGTTATTCTTTATTTACCTGGTATGTTACAATATACATTAATATGATATCTTATATGATCTTTTAACATTGCTTTGTCAATAATATCTAAGTATTATCATTGTTTCAGGTGTTAACCGATTCCTTTTCCTTCATATGATTTGTTATGTGGGTAATGTTTGTTACTGATAGGTTGTATCTTATTCATATTCAAAATGATATTAATTATTTAAACATTATTCTTAATCATCTAATTAAAATTAGTCTTGAATGGATATGATGGCAAATGAATCTCATCGCGTTCGTGGAGACGGTAATCCGTACATACGCACGAGCAAAAATATCATTCTTTTGATATTAATATAATGTATAATTGTATGGTATATCATATATACAGAATACTAATCATGTTATATTTATTATTTACATCAATTACACATCATTATTATACCCACAAAAATAATAATGTATTGAATAACAATTACACCACGACGTAGAGACGGTAAGTCGTACGTATGCACGAATGGTGACATGTAATTAAAAGGATGGATAGAATAATGAAAATGGTTGTACCTTATTTATAATAACATCACAGTTTGTATAATATACTAGAGTTATTATTTTATAACTAAAACAACTAAGAAATATAATGTGGAAGATGAAAAGAACTTGAATGAGGTGATTAAATATTTACCTCTTCTTCGTGTTCTTCCTTTTGATTTGATCAAAAGGGCTTCTTATTTTGGATTTATAACTAAATTAAGGCCTCTAGGACGAAGGGAGGATAGTTGATAGGGTATTTTGGTCGGGTTTTCCGGAACCAAATGGCTTTGAAGGTGTGAATAAGAGCGAAGGGGGAGTGCGCTTTTATAAGAGGGGTGAGGGGCACCTTAGGAAAAGCTAGAAATATTATTTTATAATAAACCCATTTTCGGTTTATAATGTCTCAAAAATGGATTATTTCAATATGAGGGTGTTATGGGTAAAAAAACACACAACCAATAAGATTTATACATGATTGGGTCACTATATTAACCCGATCATTTAGATTTAACTCTTAGTTAAATAGTTGGACATTTACCATGTATCTTTGTATTTTTTATTATATGGTTAGTAAACATACTATATAATTTCAAGAGAACTTCAAGTGATTCATTAATTATAAACCTATCATTATATATGTTTTTTTAACTTATATTTTTAGGAATAGAATATCAATTAATAATATAATATTTGTTTTGAAAACTCTTTTATGTCAATTTTGACACTATTTGGTATTTTGTTTTTGCTAAATTCATAACAGCATTATTACATCGAATAAAATTTATCTAACCAACCCTAATATGTCCTATTAACCTAGAAAATTATTGGAATTAATAAAAAAATCTCAAATTACATTTATTTGGATATTTATAACATCAATTATTTTAATATTTCATTAATAAGGTAATTACTGCATCTTCATTGTGTCAAAACTAAATTAAATTATTTAATGTATAAAAAATAAAAATAAAATACCATTATGTATAAAATCTTTTTACCTTATAATTAATATTTATAGTCGAATTTATCTTATGTGTTACCCTATATTAAAATGTTTTGGTTATTAAACTCCGATTTTAACTCTTTCAACTCTTCTTTGAATTAAATAATAATAAATTTCATAATCTAATCCAAGTGGAACAAAGAGGTTCATATTTTATTTATGAGGTTGTTTTTGGTTGAATTATACTTATCTAATAGAAATAGGACATGTGTTAGGGTAATAATAATATCAGTTTTACCCTTAATTTCCCTATTTACATTTTTCTGTGGTAAATAAAAGTAAAAAGATACTATTCACCAAAAATTATTTTCATCTTATTGAAACACTTTTTACTTACTGATATCAATTATCTCTCTCGAATTTTTGAAATTCAACTCACAAATGTGGTAAAAATAAGTTTTATGTGAATTTGAAAATTCTTCTAGGAGGTGGGTAAAAGATAGTAAAAAGTTCAATAAAATTTTTATATATATAAAATTATGATAAACTAACTCTAATGAATTACATTAAACATATATAGGTATTACATATCTATTTTGACCTAAAATTAATTTAAATAAAATAAATAATAATTTAAATATTAATTTGGTTTTAAACTTTAACATAGTGTTTTTCACTATTCATCAAAAATTGAAAGTTTTCAAAAAAAATATCAATAATTCACCCTATGGTAATTTTGATATTCTGAATCCAAAAATGAAGTCCATTTTGAAAGATAAAATTTAGTAAATTTCCAAAAAGTGGGTATTACTATTCATAACGGCTAGTTTGATTGTTTGTGTTGTGTTAGAAGTCAAAGTTGCATAGAACACATGCTATTGTATTATTCAATGAGAAGTGTACCATGGAAGCTTGGGGTGTTATAGTCATGAAATAGAATTGGTCAATGTATGATAAAACCTATAATTGTGACCACTATGATCATAGGGAAATACTAGATGACTACATTTCCATTCTTTTGTTTAGATAGTCTTGGACACACCTTTTGATTTTTTAGAGGTTCTTATTAGAACTGGATTGTGTTTTTCAATTTTAAACTCCCTGCATTAAAAGATGTTCAATTTAAGAATGTTTGGAAATAAAAGGTGGAACACAATCGTTTTGGTGGGAATTAAAAATAGAGGTAGGTAATGACTTTTTTTCATGTCTAAAAAGGCATATTATGGATGAGAAGTAAAAGTATGGACAATTCAAAGAACATGTGTCTATACATGTTCAAATTTTTAGGAGGAATTTTCATTTTCATTTATAAGATGAGTAAAACATTTATTTGAGAATCAAAATATAATTCTAAGAGTTGGAATGCCTAAGAATGATTATTTTGTAAAAATAATGGGTATAGGTAGGTACATTGTGTGTTTGGGTGAGCATTGAGATATTTGGGTGAGTTTATATGGTTTCTGGTAACTCTAGAAAAGGAGAATGGTTTAGGGTGCATGGTATAGGGGAAACCTTATGGAAACCTAAACCTCTTGCCAGTTTTACTTCAGTTTTAATAGTTCATGGTTATGTGGCATGGTTGGTGCATGGTTTTGAGAAAAATATGTGATTTCAAGTGGAAAATGTGCCATGTTAGAGAGGAATTTTAGATCCAATAGCTTGTTTATCACCCTATTTAGCAAACCATGTTACTGAATCATGCACGGGGTTGGGCTTGAGGATGTTCCAACTACACAGTTAGTTCATAGTTTAGAAAAATTTATTTATCATTAAAGTGGGAAAAATATTGATTTTTTCTCAAATATTTGTTTGGGTAATCCCCCATTTTTTTATCCTCCTACCCTCTTATGTTATCTAATTGAGGACTCATCCCCTCATCCCCTCTTGGATACTGCATTTTTTCAGTGTTCTTGGAGCTTCTTATTGACAATTCATAGTTATATTCAAGATCTGTTGGTCTTTTTTCATGCATTCCTTCATTTGTATCTATTTTTTCTCCTATAAAATTACTTGTTTCTGATTCTACTAGGGAAAAGTGGAACCAATTAATCATCAAGTGAACTATGTGTTTCTTTCATGTAGCAATTCCTGAGGCAGAACCTGCACTCCACCACATTTTGCTTCATTAAATTATTTTACCACGTTTATTTTCAAAGATTTTATCTTATACGTGAATGAAATTAGTTCTTGCTTTCCCATAATATTCTAGGGATTCATTCCAAAATTAGGATTTAGGCACACCGTGTGTGGTTAGAAAGAATTTGGTCATGGTTCTAGCATAGTGAGATCCGCATGTGAGAATTTGGGCTTCATTCTTATTTGAATAAAATACTTAAAATAATTATAATTTAATAGAATTGATTAATTATAAAGTTATTATAATTAATCAATTTTGGTTTTTTGGTTGTGATATAGGGACATGAATTTCATGGAATAGGTCTAATGGGTTTTGACGGGTGTTGGGTGTTGCTATTGGCAATTATAATTTAATAAAAAAATTAATAATGGTAAGTGGACTCGCATACTTTCCCTGTGTATTTTATTCTTTTATTCATGTGAATTATTATTCATGCCACTAAGGATGCTTACCCTAAATAATTTAAATAAATGGTATAGTTTATTGGAATTAAAATGTCTCATTATAATTTATGAGCCCCAAGAGTCATATAAACAACCTGTTTGTGCTAGCTTGATTACTCATGTGTTCATGGAAAAGGACAGATCATTGATGATATCAGCTAGCCTCTAGACCTTATAAGGTGTGAGTTCAAACGAGATGAGACTTATAAGAATTTATATATATGTCATTTTGACTCCTCTATACTATATATTTGAGTGGTAATTGAGATCATTAGTCATATAGGACTTAGAGTACCCTAACCCCCCACCCATTTTGCTTCAAGGTGTCTTGGATTATCGATATACGGATAGGATGAATGAACCTATATTATTTTTTGTGACTAGGAATATGTGCATAGACCTCAGGTAGACTATGACCAGGTTGGGTGAGTGGACCGAATATAATAAACCATGAGGATTGAGATTGTTTGTGGGCCATATCTTAGTTGTTTCCACTATAGCAAGACCCGGGTAGCCGGTGTGGCCATGTTACCTAATTGATGACTCCATGAGACATGAAACCCAAATGGTTTCGAGTGATTACGTGATACCATTATCAAAACTAAGAACCCATTTGGGGATTCTTTTTCTGTGATGAGATTGAGGGCACCCATAGGGTCCTCGGATAATATCCAAACCTTGAGCAGGTGTCCATGAGATGGTAGCGGAAGTCACTAAAGAACCCAAACCGGACTGTTCAGACCAAGGGGCTATGAATAGTAATGTTTGGAATGGGAATTCATTAGTCCCACTTCTTTCATATTTTTTTTGGGTAATGTAATTCTCCCTCGAGTTAGATATGACAGTTTGGGATTCCATTGTTATGGGGTCGAGTATATGGTCAGGAAAACAGGTTTTGGAACCACATTTATAGATAAAAGGTTCTACATTTTTGGATATTAGTATTAAAGCATGCCTGGATTTAAATATCGGTATTTATAGATGATTACATGTATTTTGAACCTATATTATAGTACTATAATGGGTTACATCATTGGACTTTTAGGGATATGGATTGGGGATTCCATCGATTTGGAGCCCAAATGATAGTACTGTCACTGGTTATATCCCAAGATTCATAAGGATTACTAATAAGGGCTATAATGGATTTAGAACCCAAATAATAAGAATGATGTGGTTTACATTCCTATAGTCATTAATAAATTGATAGGAGCTAAAATGGATTCAGAGCTTAGCTGAAAGGAAATTCATGGGATAGGTCACCAGATTCGTGGGTATTGGAATGGTTTTACCTCAATTTGGAGACTGCATGTTACATGGGATGAATAGTAATCAAAACATGCTTAGAGACACCCCATCATTGGATGAAGTTGGTTTGGTTGATTTAATTCATGGACATAAGTATTAAAAAAAGGCTTTTTTAATTATTTTCTTATTTTCCCCTTTATTTAGAATGATAATATCACATTTCCATATCACTTCATGTCAGGTTTATTTTGGAACTAAATTTTTGGTTCCCTACATTGTATTGTACTCACACCCAAATCAAGACACCACACCACTTGGGAACCCGAGTTGAAGTAGAATATATTATAAGCATAGGTTGGACTGATGCCCAAGGTCTTTTGAGTGGGATAGATCAGACGTATATATCCACAATGGAATAATGTATTTCCTTGGGATGTCATGGATCCACCGATTTTGTATATTTGTTTCATTTTTTATAAATACTCTCAACATAGTGTGTGTACACTATTTTATGTATATCATGGTTACTTGGGCCTTTAATGTATTTCCATTATTATTGTTGGATGATTTTTTTTTGTTCTATGATTATTTACTATTTTTAATGGTTTTTAGTTATTTTATATTATTATACATTCAAATATATGGTTTTTAGCTTCCCCACTATACCACCTCAAACACCCAATACTATTTGGTATCCTATGGCATAAGGGGAGGAACACATGTGGTCACATGGTTAACCATTCCTGATACAATACATAGAGTTTAATGTGTAGGGACGTTAAAAAACTAATTTAAAAAGAATCCAAAATGATAAAAATACCCATTTTTACTTGTATGATTTACTCCCACTCATTACCAAAATTTTTAATAATCATGAAGGTTACCACATTTAAAAACTGCAATATGATACACTCTTAGGCTACATAGTTTTGAAAATCATTTGAAAACTGTGCATCCATGAAAAAATCCTAAATTTTTATATCTTTTATCACAAATACCTTTTAATCGAGGTACCAAGCCATATATTAAATACCTACACATAAATGTGACATTGGGGTGAAGGTTTTCTCTTCTCATTGCACTTTCTACCCCCATAAAGTCCTCCTGAAAAAAGATATATAGGAATTCTAAGACTAACCTCCCTCTAATGTGGACATGATCAATAAAAAACCTGCCAACCCATAAAATGAAGAACATAGGATATGAAAAACCTGATATATGGGAAATAAAATTTCTGAATGATTTAGAATCCACCAACAAGAAATAGACTAATAATTCTAAGATGTAGGATCCTCACTAAAAAAAGTGAATAAAAAAAGAAGATGTTGGGATTTTTACACATATAATATTTTTTGAAATCTGGAATATCATTATATACACCACATCTACTAAAATACTACCAAATCCCAAATCTTATTGAAGGTAAAAACCAAAACACCACAAATAAAATATTTGAGTTCACCATAGACAAAATAGAGTCACATATCAACCAATGGAATATAAAATTATAACACTAAGATGTTAAGGAAAACAAACAGAGACTTTTTATATGTATAACAACAATTTATAATTTCTATATAGTGGTGACATATTAGATACAAACACCCAAAATAATGATCATCACAAAATATACATGATTTCACTAGCCACAAACAACTAACTCAAAACACCATAAGAGTAAACATCATCAAAAATAAACAAAAGGTCATTACACCTGGTTACCAAGATAGAGAACTCCACAAAACAAGTGGGACACCCTAGACCTGAAAAATCCACAACATCTAATGGGATGCTTCAAAACTCAGGTAATGAAATTACATGTAGTGTAACTCGATCCAACCTCACTGAACACACATTCATGGTGATCTTGAGGAAAGTTTCATCCTGTTAGCTATCATAGTATAATAAAAAACTAATAATTTTTCTTTTTTCCCTCTAACACACTCAATTAATCCTCATTCCATCCATTAAAAACCTCAAATAATGGTCTATATCATGTATATATGACAACATAAATTGATGTTTAATATGGAATGGGAATATCATGAAATATAGAAATGGGGTTTAAATACCATTCATCCATTATATACAAGGTGGGATATTATATAAAAAAGAATAAAACCCCAATAATAAAGGAAAATTTAAAAATAGAAAACCATAATCAATTACCTACCTACAACTCTCAATTAGAATATACCATGGATACCAAAACCAAGATGTTGGGTCTGAAGTATTTTCTTCATGTTCCAAATCATCATGAAACCCCTAAATATTTTTCTACAATTAACATACTGATAAAAAATTTGGACCTATAAGATGAGATTTTTTTCATACAAAAAATTACTACCCAAAAAACACACTAATAGCTCATGATTTAATGAAATATAAATGGAAGGTTGATAATATGGCTTCCTATCACCATAACATTCTTTAATTCACTCCTCATTATCTAGGTCATTATTACAGGCTCTAGCTAAAGCAAAATCATCCTCTATCAAATGATTCCTTATTAAATTTCCTTCAATGATTATGGCCTTATAAACCACTTTCATTTCGTAATTTAATATTCATTGAGAAACTGGTGATGCAAAAACTGATCTATCTTGTAATTTCTAGTATCAAACTCTAGAGAAAAGGCAATGTTCTAGTGAATCGTTCAGCATAAGATTTCACTTACTTACCATCCTGAAGAATATAAAAAACACCATCTCTTTATAGGCTCTAACTAACATGAAAAAAACATCTAACTTATGGAATCCAAAAAATATCCCCAATGCAATACATTAAATGGTTGGTCGTGAATAGTGAGTTTCCACTACTCAAAACCTAATCCTTCAAATAAGGGAATGGTTCACCACACCCTAGAGGATTCAGGAGTTTTTATCTAGTCAAAAATATCAAATACCTTAACTAGACATTACACCACCTAAAGGGACGCCAATTAACATATAATACTAGATAATAATAATCCAAAAAAATCATTCAAGATCCAAAATTTTAGAATAACATAGCTCTTCTACTCTATCATGAATTTTAGAAGATTCATATATTTAAAAGAAAAATCTGAGATTGCTAGGAAAACTATATATGGTATTACCTTCTTTACATGTTGGTTCCTTCTTGGTGTATCATTCTAAAACATCACAAAAAATCAATTAATCATCCCACATTAAATATCTATATAAATAGAAAAAATAGAATCCAAAAAAATTAAAATTAAAAAACCACTCCACAAAAGGGAAAAAATATTGAAGAAAACAAAACAAGGTCACATGCCTCCTTTCTAAATTTTACAATAATTAATCAAAATAATTTCATACTATATTCAATGAATTTTAAAAATGATGTAATAAAAAAATCACACAATTTTCTCAAATAACTAAAAATAATTTTCAAAACATTTCATTAGAGAATCTCCACAAATCCAAGGATTTTTTTTCAAAAAATCACAATTGTAAATAATAAAACATTTCATTTAAAAAATATGAGAGAAACATAAGAATCTATGAACATCCACTAAAATATCTATAAACTGACATCTTCTATCAAATAATAATCCAAAATCACTAATGATCTAAAATAATAAAATTTAAAACATTATCAATAGTGTAAAGATTGGATGTAATGTTTTCCAAACCATGTGCCAACCGTGGGAGTGATATTATAAGTCTATTTGAATAGTTTATATAACTATTTCATGGTTTGAATGAATGTTCACCATCACTTTGTACCCATTATATTTCATTTAGTTTTATTCAAAAACTAGTATATTTTAAATATATATCTAGGAATGTCCCTATGATTCATAAAAGTAGAAAAATAGGTTTGAATATCTCTAAAATAATCATCAATAAAATATAAGGTCAATATATAACTCTTGTCTACCCATGAAAACTCGATATCTGACATAAGGGGGGTCATACAGGTAATTATTTGAACCTACCACATGGGTCCTGATGGATATAGCTCCTATTTATGATCAACCCCCAATTGTAAAAAGGATATAATTCCATTTTTGATGAACTGACCGAGGACCCCTTCTGAACTAGAATCTGATCCAACCTACTATTGACCTGAGGGGTGTCCTTGGTCCCCTTGAGCTGACAAAAATCATCAAGGCTATCAAGAATAACTGTCATAGATGGTTTCACCAACATGAACACAAACATTAAAATTGAGTCCTAACTAGAAACCCGACTTGAGGTATTCAATTATTGGATGACATACAGAAATAAATAAGTAGTATAAAAAAATATAAATACCCAAATGAAATAAAAATAGATAAATATTATCAAATTCAAATAATTACATTAATAAAATTTATCCATTTAATAAAATGTTAAATATACAAAAAATTGAAGCTAAAAGAAGAAAAATGATTCAGAGTACAAAACCCAACATGATCCAACTAATTCCATAAACTTGTGTTACCACCCACCATATCCATGTGTCACTTGATTCACCACCATGAAACCAAAATCCATTCAATTCCTATGGAAATTTTTACAATACCAAACTCAGAATCCTAAATGTGAAGAATTACATATAAGACAAGAATACGACACACCCACTAACGTGAGTGTGTGGGGTTTGTTCTAAAGTCTAGTATTCTACCTCAATGAATCAATTTCATTACTTGTATAAAATAAACTAGGTCTACTTGTTTGAAAATAAATATAAAAAATAAGGTTTCCATTTAAAATAAAAAATATAAAGGCTAACAACATATTCAAATCGTTTTTTCCCCCATCATTCTTCCTAATAAGATCCCCAATCATAGAACCACATAATGAATCACAATTCAAACATCCATCACAAGGATATACATAAATATAATCAAAAAATATAAATGGTCTCAACAATACTAAAACTAACCTATTAAAAATCCTTTTATAAAGTGCCAACCTGGCCATTTATATATGACTTATAATTTATACATTTTAAAAATATATTTTAAAAACAATTTGTAAACCACCCATGAATACAAGGTAAATTGAATAAATACTAAATCATAAGAAAAAAAACTCAAAGGGATCGCCATTTCATTTCAAAAGATAAGAACACCATTTATAATATACAATGCCTTTAACCAAATAAGAATCAATCTTTTTAAATAAAATTAGGATTTAAACATTATGAACAAACCTTTTTCTTATTTAAAAATATAATTGGAATTTATCAAAAATGGTTAATTCATAAAATATAAATTTTCATAAATATACCATTTAATTAGAAAATTCTACCAAATGTTGCCAAATAAATATATGGTATGTTTTATAAAAACTTTTATAAACCATATCAAGATAACCTAAAAACATTTATCTTGACCTAAAATGAATTTAGAAAGTCAATCATCCATGTTACTATTAAATAAATGGTAATAAAATTAAAATAGTTGCCCCATCTAGTGGAATTATATTACCTTTGATAAAAACCATCATATTAGTACTTAAGTTATGGATCAAAACCCCTAGAACCCAAAACTAAAATTTTAGAATATCCTCAGCTATGTAAGTCATGAATGCATGGCTAGTTGGAATAGAGGAGAACATAAAAATTAGTGGAAACCATAGAAAAAGGTGAAAAGAACCGTAACCATTCATCATGGGTTAAGAATCACCAAGAAATCATTACAAATTCATCTTAAAAAGTATGTTGCAGAATTTATAAGGTTAGGGTGGGCATTTCAATAATATTAATCTAAATGGGAAACCAAATAAAGGAAATACAAATAAAAAAGTATCCAAAAAATAACCATTTTCAGCTGTATATAATGGTTTACCCTCACAATTTTCCAAATAAGGTGATAAACATATTGATCGCCACAATTAAAATTAGTATTATGTTTCACATTTATAATGCACATTTTTCAAAACAATTTACAATCTAAATAATGTGGAATAGGTTCCAAATTTTTATATTTTTTATCTCAAAACACATCAAACCCAAGGGACCAATAAATATATTGCATACCTTAATATGAATAAAGTATTAAAGATTCATAACTCTCCTTACCATGCCAATTTTAACCCCAATAAAGTAATTGGTAACTTAGTTTAAGTATTATTTCAAGACTACCTTCAATATAATGAGGACTTGATCCTTAATGAACATAAAAAAATTTGAAACCAAGGAAATGGTAAATGAACAACCCACTATTTTGGAAAGACATGTGCTTTAAAATTATGAATCAACTAACAGAAAATGCACAACGAATTATAAATCGTAGACTCCATACTAAATAAAAGTGAAGAGAAAAAAAGGAGATGTTTCTATATCCACTATTATGAATTATTTTGAAATTGATATTATCCAGATATTCATATCGACTCATAATATAATCCCATATCCCAAACTAGATCAAAGGTCAAAACATTAAAACCACACTAGAATCTCTATAGTAACTTGCTCCAAAAAATAATCACATCCCAAGAAAAAGAAAATGTAACACTGAGTCCACAAGTGAAAAAAAACACATATACCTAGAATAAGTCTCCACACAATTTATAATTTCTCTACATTAGTGAAAAATTATATAAGTGAACCCAAAAGAATGATCATCACCATGGAGACATATTCAATTAACTATACGCAACCATCTCAAAACACCACATGAAAGAACATCCTATATAATAAAATAAATGTCATTAGACTTAATCACCATTATAAAGCACTATATAAAAAATAGGGACTCTCATTATATGAACATTCCTCGATATTGAATGGAATGGTTTTGAACATTCGTCATAAAATTTCATAGATGGTAACTTGAGACAACCCCTTGGAGAACCAACTAATGGTGATACTGATGAAAATCTCAACTCAATATCTCTCATGGTCTAACAAAAAACTAATAATTTATCCATATTACCCTATCCCACACCCACGACATCCCAATATCATAAATCAAATAAACCCCAAATCATGATTCATACCATGCACTGAAGATGAAAATTATAAGGAGTTAAAAAAGAAATAAAATATTATGAGATATAAGAACATGGTCAAAATTCAATTTATCTATTATATAAATGGTGTATGATATTTATAAAATATAGGAAATTCCTAAGAAAAATAATAAATTACAAAGTGTAAAACCTCAAAAAACACCTTAACTCTAACTCTCTACTAGAAAAAACACAACAGACCACCACCCAGTTCAATAAATAGTTTCCGACTATTTCTTCCACTGCCTCATCAGAATGGAAAGCCTTAAAATGTTTTTGGTAAAACTACACCAAAGATAAGTTTTTAGAGCTATTATAAAATAAATTTTGACATTCTTAAACTTCATGGAGTGGAAACACACTAACACTATCTACAATACTGGAATAAGAATAGTAGGTTAGGAATATAGATTCCCATAATATCCACCATTCATCATCATCTCCTCATTTTCTATTTTAACCTTATTGCTTTTATCTTGAGTTTAAGAATAACCTTCATTATGTTTCCCTAATAAAATTTCCACAACAATGATGGAGTTATAAATCACTTAAATATATGTATTAATCCCTCAATAAAAAACTAATGAATAAAACCCTTGATGAGTACCAATATAAAACATTCTCTCATTATTTTAATCATCATTTTCTAACTCTAGAGAGAAATGCCCAAAGCCCTTGAAATGTTCAACATCAGCCTTCACTGAATAACCACCCTAAAGAATCCCCAAAAACAACATTTCTTTATCAACTCTCAGGTCGTTAATATAAAACCACTAAATGAAGTTATCCTTGAAATTTATACCCATTATATGACTTCAAATTCTTAGCCCTAAAATTATATCTCCCAAAAAACCAAACCCAGTCCATCAAACAAAGGAATGGTGCACCTTTCCCTAGAGTCTTCATGAGTTTGTAATAATTAAAATATCACTTTCACTTTATCTATCATCTTTATTACCTCATGAGATCCTTCATCACCATAGTATACAAGAGGATTCAAATTAAAAAATTCTCATTAATAACCAATAAGTTATGAATAACATGGACCTTCAACTCCATAATGAGTCTGGTGAGAGTCAATGATTGAAAAAAAAACTCCAAATCACTAAGATAACTACCAATGTAATTACCATATCAACTTTTCAGTTCCTTCTTGGGGTCTACAATATATACCATAAAACAATCAATCAACCAAACCACTTTAAATTTCTAGAAAAATAAAACAAACACAATCCAAACAAATCTAAATTTCAAAACCACCATAAAATTCAAAAAGGGGGAATAAAAATCTAGAATCAAACCTAATAAGATAATAAATACTGATTCAATATTCTACCCAAAATCTTTTAAAACATTTCATTTTATACCAAATGTATGTTAAAAATAAAACAACTACAAAATCCTTAATTTAATAAAAAAAATTGTATTACATTTCAAACACTTATAAGAAAAACACCACTCACCGAATAAATTACTTTTTAAATAATCTCACTAATAAAGAATAAATTATTTCATTATAATATGCTTAAAAATTTTCAAAATCCCAAAAAATCCATAAAGTAGCCATAAATTTAAACTATAAATTAATAAATAATAAAAAATCATCATAGGAGCGAAATATTTTTGAAAATTTTTATAATCTATGTGGTTTGGATTTTTGGTTTTTTAGATTGTTTACCAACTATTAGAGTGCCACTAAAAAGTTTCTTATATGAATAACACAACATGCACATTGATTGAAAGTACATGCAATATAACTATATACACCTTTATTTCATATAGTTTCACTATGAAACATGGACTTTCCTAGGGAATCTATCAAATTCTCATTAAAACTCAAAATGGAAGAAAAACACATTACAATTACTCAAAAATAACTAAACATAAAACCAAAACTCATAATAAAACACCTGACCACCCATTGAAACTTGAGATCTAACATGAGGAAGAGAAATCCATGAACTTATTAAAACCAACCACCCAATTTCTAATGGTCTAATTTCTTATATATCCTCATCATCCAAATAACAAGAATGGATCTAACTCCATTTATAGTGATCCATATTAACCCACTATCCAAACAGGTTCCCAATTTATCCATCCACTGGGCTAAAGATTATACTCCATCCCCTAGGATTATGAAAAATTTTAATGGTATGAAGAATAATATTTGGGACCAATTTCGACCAGAAAATCTAAAAACAAATGCTTCCAAACTATAAACCTTTCATGATGTATCTAGGTGTTGGAAGAAATTCCTAAATAAATAAGTAGACTCCGTAAATATTGAAATCCAATTTAACAACCAAGACTCTATCAAGACTAAGTTGGTTTCTTACTTCAATAAATTGGCATAATATACAATGAACCATATCCTGAATGACTAAATAGTTTTCTATTATTATTAAAATTGATACATACATGATTCCCATATTATTTTTGAATACACAAAATACAACATATGTTTTTCTAATAACATTATTCAATCTATAATATCCATTAAAATCAATCATGCTACACTTCATGGATTCTTGGGGAAGGAAAAAATGAGGGTGATATCAGATTCATAGTAAGGATTATGTATAATGAATGATTTCATGAATTAATAACAATGATCGACATTAATGTAAAATAACTAAACATGTATTAAATTTAAATAATATTACTATAATAATCAATAAATTAAGGTAAATAATTTAAAATGAATTTCATTTAATCAATAACATAACTATCATAATTGTGTAATGAATAATCAATATGGAATGGTAATTAACAAAAAATGCATTCCATTTAATCAATAAAATGAGAATGAAATTCATCTGGATATAATATCATTATGAAAATTTCATTAATATTAAGATATGGTATATTCAATTTGGAAAGTTAACTAGTTCAACACATATTCTATTTAATCAATAAACTAAGAATTAAATGCATCTAGAGATAAACTATTTGTGAAATAACATGTATAATAATAAATAAATTATGAATGAATTAAATAATTTATCATTTTACATCATGTTCCCATGAGCAATATATCTCTACAGTTAAGATGTTTCACAAGACTGTCTAATGCTAGTTTACTGATTTTACTCATGAGATTAACGATGCATCTAGGGGATATATAATTCTAGGCCCCACCCATCAATGCGTTTAAAAATCCTTCCTCACATATTGAAAGGTTGATTTAATTAATTATCCAACCTTCCTTATCAACAAATATCCATATTGTTTAAGTAATATATATTTAACAATATTGACTTGTTGATCAGAAAACTTTCAATGTAGACACTCTGTATATAAATCGTATATAGTTTAGGAAATAATCATATATATAATACAATGAATATCAATATTATAGAGAAAAAAATTATTTAAAAATGATATATGATTCATAAAATAAATGTATACATAAAACTAATAATATCTATATTTAATATAAATGAATTTTAAAATGATCATAAGAGAGTGAATGTTTCAATGGAATGTTCATGACTATAAAAAAATAATCAGGAATGTGAATTTAAATTGTTCATTTAGTCAAAATTATCATAAACCATCCCAATAAAGAATAATGATGACATAAATACAACATATCCCTAGTGACTCATAATTACAATAAAGGGTTTGTGTCTTCGATAAATAAAGTTACCATAAAAATGATGTTAAAAATGTTTTTGGTAAAATAACATTTTTTAATTTTGAAAACATTTAAAAACTAAGAATTATTAAAAAAAGGATAACAAATTTCATTTAAATAAAATATATAAACTTAAAAATAATATTTTAAAACATTTAATGTTCATGAAGGATATTTCATACATATCGACTACATTAAAACAAATATTCCCTTTATATTTTCTGTAAAATCCAAATTGGCCTAATTTTTAAAATAACATGAAGATTAATTTCAAAAAAATAATTACCAATCTGAAAATCCATTTAATAAATCAATTTTAAAAATATAAAAAAAAATTTTAAAACATTTTGATAAAACATGGTTTTGGAATAAAACAGATTTCTCACTGACGAGGGAAATGAAGTCATATTTTATTAAAACAAATTTCTCAATTATTTTATATGAAAAAGAGTGGGAAAATGGTGTTATAAATTGAAAATTACATAAATAAAAATAGGATAATAAAATTAAATAGTATTATTATACAATGATCAAATAATTTCCTTCAACTGAAATTTATGAATAAACAATCTTGATAATAAAAAGATTATTAAATGAACCCTTACAATGATCATAACATTGAATTGAGAATTAATAAATGAATAAATATTGTGTAAAACATTTAAATCAAAATAAAATAATTTGAAATAAAGAATAATTTATTCAAAATTCATTAATCAAAAAATCATATAATATCAAAGACGATGACTAATTAATGTTACCCAATAAAAATAAATTTAGTTAACAAATAATTTACCACTTGGTAAATTTTTAGTCAAATCCATTTAGATTAAATAAATAAAATTGAAACTTAAAATACAATGAATTATTAATAAATCATTATATTGCATGTCATATTTTTAGTATTCACATCGTATATAATAATTTCGGTGCACAATACTAATATATACCTTATTGAAGGGCAATTGAGATAAATTCTCTTACCTTACGCTTCCATTTGGTTTAAGGTTATTTAACATCATATATTATATTTTTAATGATTTTATTAATTTATTATAGATACATATTAAAACTTATAATATCATATATGGTCCCTTGGTGATATTTTACCACACATTTTCTTATAATATTTCATTATTTTCATTTTTAGGGTGATAATTTTCTTGTTTTCTCATGTGTGTTTTTCTAATTAAATGTATAGGTATTTTTATAAGATATATATACATCACCTAAAAAATATATTAATTTTTTAAATATCATATTTTTTTCATTAGATATATTTTTATATTCATTATTTATGGTTGTACATTGAAAAATAAATGCATCACATTCTACAGATTGTCTGCTGTATGCATGCACGAGAAACGGTATCATTCCATTAACGAGTCAAAGGGAAAAAAAGTGGGATATATTTTAATTTTAAAAATAAATATAATGTAATATATATCACATATAAATTAAAATTTGTCTTTAAATAATTCCATGTAAAGTTTAATTTATAGACGAATCACAACACTTAACGAAGTAGTAGTTTGTCGTACATAGGAGTGATGTTATCATATTTTAATCGTAATGTAATATAGAATGGTATATGAGATATTATAATTAAATAATTATAATAATATAATAATTATTAATAAAATTATGTATATATTTATTATATCAATAATAAGGATATTTTTTTATGGAAAACATGTTACAACAGTTCATGAACTGGTTGTCCGTTGTACATAAGATTGATGATTTCATTTCTCATTTGATAGAGGAGGAGATAGATAATTATTATTACATAAAAATACTAATTTTTAGTATATTTAAGCTAATAATTTTATTATATTATATTTTTTGAGAGATAATTTAAGTTATAAAAAGAAGAAATAAAATAAAAGAGCTTTATTAAGATAATAACCTTCTCTAAGAGAAACTTCCTTTGGATATCCCAATAAGCACCCTAGGGTTTGTATTCTATGAATTAAAGATACAATAAAATGTGCATAAGTATTTTATGGAGGAATGTTTAATGTTTAATTTACTACAATAATATTTATATATTTGGATAAGTGAAGGTTTGGAGTTCCCTTTTATAAGTGGGGAAAGTGAACCCTTTTGGAAATTACATTGGAATTTCCCAAAATAATCCAAAATGAAAAAATTATTCACATGAAAAATGAATCCAAATGGTAATATATTTTGTATTTCTAATTTAATTATTGAAATATGTAATAATGTATGATTTATAGAAGTTTCTTTTGAAAATATACACTTATCTTCTTTGTTCAACACCCTAGTAAATCTGTTTTTACCTTAATTATGTTAAATAAATTTAACTATTTTTACTATTAGTTATGGTAAAAAATTTAGTTCACATTATTATATAATATAAAATATTATCACTACAAATATGGAGTCTCTTTTTATAAATTTTATTCATAGAATATTCAATATTTAATTTAAAATAAATCCCTCATATGTGATGAGAAATTGAGTTTTCAAAGTCAAAATGTTCAAAATCATACAAAAATTTTATATCAGAATTCAGTATAAAAATTATTCAAATAACAAAAATTTGATTAATTTTAATATATCCTAACTAATTTTACTTTCAAAATAATATATAAATTAGTTCAACCTAGTCAGTTATTTTAATGAAAATGTAGTTTTTCATAAAAATAGTATTTTTCAATATTAATAAAAAATGAATCATTTAAGAAAAATCCCAAAAATTCAAACTAAGATAATTTTGATTTATTATTTAAAAAATGAATACAAATTTATAAAATAAAATTTCGAAAATGGATTAAAATTAATTTTAAATTATGTGTTCAATGTGTGACTAAACCATTTCGTAGAGAAAATTCCATTTTTGGAAAACAATTTTTTTTGTTTTAAATGATTTTTATTTTATTTCTAATAAATATATAATCAAATAATTTGTTTTTAAAATTTTTAACAATATTATTTTTATAATATTTTTATCACTATTCATTTTTTCTAATTTAATGGCTAAGTTATAACGGTATACTATATTAAGGTCCATTTAGAATCAAGGTTGCATATTCATTTAGTTATCGAAGAGATTAAATTTAATGAAATGAATTTCGGGAGTTGTTTAAAATTAGTGTTTCATATCACATATGCTATTAAAAAATGATTTTGTTTTAAAATTTTGGGGTGTTATATCCAAACATGGAATATAAATAGGGAAATAATAACAAATTCTAATAACATATCACCACCATTTGACCATTAAATACAAGATTAAATATACAAAAAATAAAAAAAACAATCGAAGATGATAAAACCAAACATATTCCAACCAGTTCTATGAAAACAATGAACCAATCACCATATAAATGTGAATATTTAGTAACAACTATGTTCTCAACATCCATCTTCCTCTCCTAGAAAGTGACACTGAACAAAAAAAGTGGACTTCATCTCATAAATCCTACATGAGATATAAATAAAACATACCCAACAATGTGAGTATGTTGGGTGTGAAACAAAGGCTAGTGGGATCCCACCATGATCCCATTTAGTTCATTTTATAAAATCAACCATGTCCATCAGTTTTCAAATAAATATAAACAAGAAAGTATTCATTTACTTTACACAATGTGAAAATAGATAAATAACACGTTAAAACATTTCATAAAAATCATTATTTGTAAAATATGCCGCAAATAAGACTTATTAAGGAATCAAAATTTCAAAACCATCCATTAACCATTAAAACAATAGTCATTTCTATATAAACAAGTTAATCATTCTCTTTTTGTTTAAAATATTCAATTCTTTTATAAATATTCCATCATATTTATTAAAATCTTTTAAAAATAAATATTTCATAAGGCTTGCATTTAAATCAATATCTTCATTCAATTTTTTAAATCCAACACATCAACATACCTCAAATGTGGGTTAAAAAGTCAAATAAATCATAAAATATTCAATACATGTATATTATTAAATTAATGATAATAAATGGAATGATAAAAACTATTCAATATAAAGGCTACCGCAAATGAGATCAGTATAATAAATAAGGATCCAGCAAATAAAGAACCAATTCACCTGCCAATAGAAAATACAGACTCATAAAATAAGATACATAACATGATGAAACAAAACAAAGACTAATGAAAAAATTACTAGATAGGACATGGTGGAAAAACTACCAAAATCATAACAGTCTCACATTCCATCACCCAAATCACTCTCAAAAAGTCTCACCGATAACACCCAATTAGATAGATAATAGTATTCATCATGGGGATAGTAGAAAGTGTGCTAATTTCAACCAACATAGATATGTATTTTTACTCCCCACATATTAACCTAGTTTTACACATGTCATATTTAAATGACCTTTGACACTTTCTAAAAAAATTCATCTCATGACCAAAAAAATATACCAAAGGTTGCGTCACAATCACATCATTTCAAACTCTAATATTCTACTGAACAAGATCCCAAACCCTATAAACATATCATCATTTAAAATTAAAGCATCAATCACATGGATATACATAAAAAATCATAAAATAAAATTATTCTTGAAAAAGGGACAAACAATGAATAAAAAATTCATTCATAAAGTTCCAATCAGGAAATTCATTATTATATGTAAATTATATATTTTTGAAATAAATTTTAAAAAATTTCATAAAACAAATTTATATCAAAGGTAAATTAAAATAAACACAAAATAATAATCAAAACAACTCAATGGAATCACTATATAATTTTATAATACAACCCCACAATTTATAACAAAAAAATCATTAAACGCAAAAGGAATACCATTTTGTAAATATCATTTTCTTAGAAAACAATTAACATACATTTTTCGTAGAAAAATTCCATCATATTAATTTTATCAAATATTTTGACTTAATAAAATATTATGTTTAATAAAATTTATATTTAATAATAACATTGCACCTAATATGACAAATTAAAATGAGGGAAAGTTAAAGAAAAGCATTGACAAGTTAAATCTCGATAACCTTTTTATAATTATCTAGATCTGAAATGAATTTAAAAATTCCAAAATCCATAGTACTCTTAAATAAAATGTAATGGAATGGAAACACCTACCTCATGTGGTGTAATTTTATCATATTTAAATAAAACTTTTATATTATATCATAAATGATTGATCATAACCCCTAGAGACTAAAACCTCGATTTTAGAACAACCTTATGTATGGAAATTGGAAGACCATGGAAACTAGGGTCGAAGCCAAAGGGAAATATTGGAGGGAACGAAGAAAAAATGTTAAGAGAACACTAACCATTCAATTCAGGTGAATAAAACCAATGAAATTATCCCAAATCCATCATATAAGGCTTGGATAATAAAGGAAGAGGATATGGGACGCATTTTCGTTAGCTAGATCGAAATTGAAAACAAAATAGAGGAAACGCCCAATTTAAATGAAAAAAAAGAAAATATTATCCATTTTATATTGTTTTGAATAATTTACCTTTATTGTTTACCAAACTATGTAGTATCATTATAGGTTTCGACTGTTAAAAATTATAGTAGGATACACACATAGGTGGCATGGTCTACAAGACCATACCCAAACCATATAGATTAGAAAATATTAAGAAAATCATATTTTAAATCATAAAACACCTTTAACTATAGGGACTAAGACATATACTGAATACGTATACATAAAGGTAACATTATAATGACACAATATACTTGCACCTATTTTAAAGAACATAAATCAGTTGAACTCATAATTTTTTAAATTTATGTTTCACTTAATCAAAATTTAAAAAACTAATGATTTTCGTTGTCCAGATTGATAGAGGTATATTATTCATAATTCTGATTTTCAAATTTTTTGTAATTAAAGGTTAATTACTAGTAATTTGTTGAAACCATTAACTCCCAAATACAATAGTTCCATTGAAAAAAGAAATATAATGTTTTGGAAATTACTTAGTTAATTTT
The DNA here is from genome assembly GCA_963277665.1 of Viscum album. Lineage (NCBI taxonomy): Eukaryota > Viridiplantae > Streptophyta > Magnoliopsida > Santalales > Viscaceae > Viscum > Viscum album. Next base: position 1,770,439,579 of record OY728146.1, on the reverse strand, counting down.
GTTTAAATATTTAGAAGATAAGAATTTTTTGGTAGTCACTATAAGTACAACCTATTATATTATAAAACATGTTTTACCTCCATTATTTTTATATAATACCCCTTATAAATTATGAAATGTTAAAGGGAATAAACCTTTTTATTTATATTCATTGGATGTAAATTATTCATCTTGAATACTAAAGATCATATTTTTAAATTTTATTCAATAGTAGATAAATAACTTTTTATGGATACTCCATTTTTAGTGAAGAAAATATTTATTTAATAAATTGAGAAAAAATCTATGGAATAAACTTCTAGTGTTTGGTTTGATGAAAGGGATTTTTATGAAAAGTTAAAAAATTGTCAAGTTACATATGTTGATTATGTTTTTAAAACACAACTTGTTTAATTATGGAAACTTATACCTTCCTCATAAAAAATTTAAAAACTATAAACTGGAATAATTAAATCTATAATACTAATATTTATTGTAATGTAGTTTAGTCCACTTCCAGATGAGAAATATTACTTCTTTGTACCCAAAATTCATACTACCATAAGAAATCATCCTGGTGGAAATATCATCAGTGATGTAGATTAAATAGTTAAAACAATAAATTCCTCATAAAGTGAATTTAACCATCTTCCATCATTTTCCTCAAATAAAACATAAAATGGTATATTAAGACCAAGTTGATGAAATTTGGATAATTGTTTTGAAATAAAAACATAATCAATTTTAAAAAAACAATGTTTGGACTTGAGAATAATTTTCAAAGTATTTTTCTATTATAAGATTCCGAATGGATCTTTGAGAATAAATGTATTGAAAATGTTTTTCTCTCTCTATGTAATTAAAGACTAGTTTAGAGAATTATAACCAATAATATAGAATAAATTATGATTATAATTTTATAATGGAAACGAAGCATGTGCCTTTAATATTCTACTATACTCTTCATGTCATCATAAATTTATTATATATTAAAATGATGTAATGATTTATTTACCAAATGAATATATTTAGGATGCTTTTTACATTGAAAACACCCTAGTTTTGAAGATATAAGTTTTTAAAAAATTTAATATAATCTTTTTAACGAACTCTATAGACATAAATAATATTTCATAGCTTGATATGATTATTTATATATATTCTTACATAAAAATTAATTTTTAAAGTAAATAATGTCTAACCTATATTTTTCATGAATTTTTTTATGGAAACCTTCATTATTAAAATTTATGTTTCTTCATATATCTTTGTCTAAATACAAAATGATCCTGAGAAAATAGTTTCTCAAAATTTATACATAGTGTTTTTGGTATGAGAATGATTAGAGAACATAACTACATACATGGAATTAAAATAAATCATAAATATGATGGAATGATTTTAAATCATCAAAATTATACAATATTTTTATATAAGCATTTTTTTTGGAAACATCTCTAATATTACTTCTCATGCAGGTTCCTCATGTAAACCTAACCTTAATTACTCTAGGAAACCATTTTATAAAATATTTTTAGAGGGGTGTTTAAGAGTTTACCCTGCAAGAATGATTGTTTACAATACTTTTTTAAATTTTTATGTTTTTTTATGGTTTAAATTAATCCCAAAACAAAACCACCATAATTAAATCAAATGTAAATTTCATTACCATAAAGGGGTATCCGAACATGGAATTTTTTAATCTATTATAAGCAGTTAAAATTTAAGTGTTTTTTATTCCAATTTTTGTGGATATAGAATGGATGAAAAGATCCCTTATAGAAATTTTCATTTATTAGGTGATTCATTAGTTTCGTTTTAAATAATGAACTATAAATTCTTTTTACATTTTTCAAGAAAATGTGAATATGTAATACATGTAAGTTCATATGCTCAATTATTGTGGACACAATAGAAACTCATAGACTTTAGTTTAATTTTATTATCAAATTCTAATTCTTTTGGAAAATATGAGATCTATACCAATTTATATAAACCCAAAACATCCCTAATGTAAGAATCGCATAGAAATAATAAATAATTTAGTTTTACATAATATATAAAAATGAGGTAATATTCATGAGTTTATTGAAACTAAAAAACTATTTTCATTTATTTTCATTAAACCGTTAAATTTTTATTTATTCCATTATATTAAATAGAATTTAAGAATAATAAATTCAAATTTATCATAATTTATACTTCATGTTTCACTGTCACTGAATATTAAAAAACTCTTTGAAAATGGGTGAGGAAATTCCTTGATTAGAACTATACTAATTTTCTAGGTATGTACTTCATTGTCTCTAAAAGTTCACTAAATGGAAATTATCATATAAAATTTGAACATTTATTAGTACTATACCTAATGGGATATAATTTATAAAGTTAAATTTAACCAAAATTAACTTCTTAAAAGGTACAATTCATTTTAATATTTTTCGTATGAAATTTTCCACTTATTATTTATCTGTATTTAATATCCAATATTTGAGCAGTACATTGAATTTTGAATATAATAGATATTCCACATAACTTTATGTTCTGAGTTACAGACTTAATTATTTGATACATAAATATTCAACATTATTCCCTCATATTTTTTTAAGGATTACTCTAATGTTTTGTTTCCAATGTTATAATATTATAGATTTTACCAATTCAAAATTTTCATACATATGTAATTAACCTAAAAAAAGCGTCTTGTTAATTTATTTATATAGAAACCTATTCATGTTTTGGAGAAGACAATAAAATCCAAGTTGAAAATTATCTAGAAAAATCTTCATCAAAATAATATCAATAATAGCAATTGGAAGATAAATTTTAAATAGTTCAATTTTTCAATTTATATTATATATATATATATTATTCAATGATTTATTTTTATATAAATTAATTATAAAGGAGGATAAATATTTTTATAATTTACATGCTTCATTAAATGGGAGAATATTTATTTTTAAAAACCTGACTTGGATAGAACATTTAACTAAAATTATATGAACATTATTTATTTATATTATTTAATATTTATTTTTCAATAAATCTTCATTTTTTGATTCCTTTTTTACATCATAAAGGGGGATAATATTTAGAGTATTTATAAAATTATATCATTAATTATTATATATTTTACATTTTTGGGATCGTATGAATATTTTCACATTTAAGGTGGAAATTTTGAGAAAGGGGGAGTATTACTAAAGTAAGATGATTTTTTATGTGGGTTAATATATTGGATAAGTTTTTTCATGAATCTATTGAATATATTAGTTGCTAATAATTTTTTGTGGTTATCAAGGACGAATTTTTTTCTAGATTTTTTACCAAGGTGAATATTTATTGGAAATTACATGCAATTTTCCTTTTTAAAATCTGATATAGCATACCTTTTATTTTTTATATTTCAATTGTTAACAGGTGGGAGATTGTAAGAGATATTGTTATCAAAATTGATCTCTTTCTTGTACATGGTTATGAAAAATCACAGTACAATTTATTAATGTAGGTATTTATATTTTATATTGGTTTTTTGAGTTTTATTGTGTGAAGACTTATTTTCTAATTAGATTCACCAATTATGTACATTCAATAAAAAAATATTTAACCCCCCAATATTTTAGTTATATTTCCCTTTAAATAAAATCTTTGTGATCGATATCTTATTTATCATGTAACACCAAACTAAAATAAACTATGATATATTTTATTGAGATAAAATATTACAATTAAATCATAGGCATTACTACACTATGATATTATTATAAACATCATTAAGAAAATTACAATAGGGACAAAATTGAAAGTTAATAAAAATACCACGAATATGAAATATTTATCAACATGGTTTTCCATGAAGTTCATAAACATGATTAAAAAATTGAATAAATGAAAAAAAATATAAATGAAAAAGGAATTTTGTTATAGAATTAATCAAACAAGAAAACAAAAGTTTTCGAAACCATGTATGGATTTATATATTATTGTAATAAGATTTTTGTCATATTTCCATTGGAAATATGGTCATTTGGAATAGTTATTGGAGATATGGTAATTGAAATAGATATTTGACATATGTTCCATTGACATATGGTTTTCGGATATTGGGTTATTATGCCCATTGGAAATGTTAGGTCCCCATTAAGATAAAAATGTTCTAAAAGGGGAATAAATAGGCTAGTTTAAAAAACAATAATGTATTGAATTAAATATTTATGTTAATTAAAGTTAATATAAAATTTAATGATCTAAAAAATAAAATAATAAGAAGTAGTAAAAAACTAAAGAGTCGTTATAGAAACTTTTTATAGTAGTATGGTTTAATTTTTAAAAATTTATACTATTCACACCCATATACTCCATGAATATCTTGGTGTTTTATATGGTCCTAATTTTATAAGGGAAATCATAACCAATTTATAAAATATGTTCTATAGTGGACTAATAACAACAGAGACACCTAACCTTTAAATGGGATTAAGAAACGGTTACAACACTTACCTTTAGAGGAAGGTATAACCTACCCTGGCCTTAGAATCCAAGATTCATAACATTATGATCCTTATTTTATAATATATTTATCAAAAAATAATGAAAATGATGATTTTAAAAGAAAAATTAATAAACCAAATTTTGATAGAAATATAGAGATTAAAATAATGAATTAATACCGACATAAGAAACAAGGATATTGAATTCAATGTAGATATATAAAACATATCCATTGCTTCCTTTTGTCGCTCCAAGGTTGTATAGATTTCTCTTATTATGTTCCTATTTGAGAGTTATCTAGTAGTAGGGAATTTTTAAAATTTTATCACTTTTATATTCACCAAATATCACAAAACATTGATTTCAATGTATGAGAATTAGTATTGATTTTCCATACATGGGTCTAAATACCTCAAAATAATACTTTAAAACAGTCATGTATCAGATTGTTTTATCCAAAAATAACAATGATCATAATCTATAATTATCATAGAGAGAAATTAGTTTCCAAATTTATCATTCCATAAATAAAATTGATTTTAAAAAACTAAAAAATCAAGAAAACCAATTTAAATTAAATATTGGCAGAATGAAAATTAGATTGATTATTTTCAAAAATAAATTTTATTTTAAAAGTTGGAAATGTTTTAAATTAAAACCATAAAAAATCATTCACCATAATAAATCACAAAATAATTAAAATCAATCTTTATATTTTTCAAGGTATTATCCCAATATAATTTTTAAAAATGTGAAATTACATTTGTTTCTTGATCATCCTTGATTAGGTATTCAAAATTATAATTTATCTTGTCCAATGTTTGAATGAAATCCAATAAGTTTATCTTCCTTTCATTGAATCATATTTCCAAGATATGATCCTTATTACTGATCTACACACACTTCTCACTATTTTTTATCCACTATAATCATCTTTCCATTCATCCTGTTAGGAAACTCTTGAGAATAATTAATTAGAAAAGCCTCCTATAGCATTTCATCCTTAGATTAAAGGATAATATCTCATTGTTTTTATTTCTTTATATCCTCGTCACCTATAACCCATGGCCGGTCTACTATATCATCATTAGTAATGATGGATAGATCAATTATAAACTCACATATAGTAACTATAACAATCCCAAATTCTCCCTACATCTGAGTCATATCTTCCATCATTGCACCAACCTGACCGAATTCTATACCCTCACCACATGCGGCCACATGGGTGTCACTCTAATGATTCAGAATCTTATTATTCTTCTAGTAATTAGTTGGTATTTCACCCTCCATCACCTCAGGCATATAATTGTTATCCAAAATTTTCTCTATTGGTTTCCAGAAACAAGAGTAATCCTTACACCCTTAAGATTTCTTCTCCTTGATCACAATATTACACCCTAATTCTCAGTTACCCTTATTCTCCTTATTCATCCTTGGGTTGTGTGTTACTCTACCATTCCTCCCATATACATTATTTTTTAATCATTGTCTAGAGTTATAGTCATTATATTCTTCAGTAGATATACCTTTACATTCTGAGAAGATCACTCCGGAGATAAATCGTGTCAAACCAGAGATGACCCTTCAATTTTTATCCATTCAAAGTAGTTTTTTAGAATAATGTTCAACCAATTACTTTTATGACTTAATGTGTTCATTCAATTCACCAAATCTCCATGTACAGCTAGTGATACCTACTCAAGGAACTTGAATCCAGATAAAACTCCCCTGCTAACGACTTACATAACTACCTCATGTGTGGTTCCATTGTCCAGGCACACTATCACTAAATTAGATGAATATTATGGTATGTTGTAGCTTCGTTTAAAATAAATAAATGTTTCACCGCATCAATACCCTTTCCCCAGATGGCCTCCACCCATTTGGCCTATGGAAAACTACATAACGTCTCAATTGGTCAAATATGTCCAAAACCTTTGGATCTTCATTCAAGAGTCGTTCCTCTTTATTAGTGGTATCAAGATCTATCTTCCAAAAATTTGAAAGGAAATAAAATTTCCATTTTTATAAATTTTAGACAAAACAAGCCTTTCTATTGAGGGTGAGGAAGATAAAGCTACATAATACCTCACATGTTTGTGAACTACATACTCAATATCATGAAAAAATGTAGGAGGATCATATTATTGGACAAAATAGACCACACCTATAAGTCTATTGGTGATGACCCATATAGATTCAAGAGGGGAATAAATCCACCCAATATTCAAAAAACCACATATTGAATCTAGTATTCCTTCTAAATCATAACCCATAAAAAATAGACCTAAGGATTTGAAACATCAATTTAAAATAGAGGTGAGGTAAAATTGGTTCGAAACGGGAATCAGATCTACTATCAAGGAAAAAAACATGTAACCAAGTTTCCAAGAATTGTGAGGATTGAATAGTTTTGAAATGGTAGCAGAAGAACAAGAAAAGTTACTTTGATTGGAACTGTCGGACGATCTTCATCCCAAATGAATGTTGAACTACCATCAAAAAAGGCGGAACTGAGCATCATTGAAGGATCACTTGTAACCAGTATATGAATAGATATAATCTTCCTCTATCTTAAAATAAAATAAAATATTTTAAGGTTCTAGATGCCCTATGATAATGTGATTTTGTAGATCCCATGAATCATAGACGAATTGGTCAAAGGCATATACTTGTGGTTGATTCCTGGCAAAGTGGACCTTCAAGGAGAGCATATATAGTTTTCATACCTCAAGAAATTCCCATATGCAGAACTAAATATTGTGTAATCCCAAGTAAAAAAGAGGGAACATTGAGTTCAAGCTTGATAACAGGGAAGCGAGTAGGATCAGACAGATCTGTGAGAGGAAATAAAGGAGGTGGAAAATTAGAACTTCAGTAGAATCTCCACCTTATATCTGAATAAAACATTTTAAAATAATTCCAAATACGATTAATTATGTTAAAATAATTTTATAAAAAAATAAAACAAATAAAACAAATAATATTAATGTGATTAGAATCAAAATATAATAAAATAGTGTAACGTGTGTATGTGGTTCACACCCACTGTAGCTTACCATTCCCAAAAAAATAAAACAAATAAACTAACCATGATAATTAATACGGCATAGGGATTTCTCAAAGGTTACTTAAAAACCCATCTAATGATATGAAGAACTTCATTACTGGTTCTCCAAACATTCATTTTAGGTATTTCCCTTTTAAAAAGGTAAACACTAAATCTAAAATAGTTATCACCAATACATGGTCTAAAAACTCATACTATTTTAACAATTATTTGGGGGTATAATAGATTTTCATATATTGATTATTGGTATATTACATGTTTTGAAAAGGTATAAGAAGATATTCTATATTCCATGAAGGTTGGTTGAAGAATCTATAAAAAGTTTAATATCTATATATATAACATGCATAATGGTAAAACAAATATATTTTCAATGAATAAATATAAACAAAAAAATTATGCTTTCTATACCAAGGAAATATCCATATTTATTTAAATGTTTCTTAAAATAGATTACAAAAATGTCAGATAAATTCTTTTATAATGGTGTTCTTGAATAGTATAACTATATAAGGGTATCATAAAACTCATATAATGGTAAGTGTGAATCTCTAAAACCCATGTAAACATTAAAAAACTGAACATTAACAATTTAATGGTTAAAAATAGTGAGAAATATTTTTTACAATTATTTCACACCAAAATATTAATAAAATAATAATAATAATATGATTAAAAAAATAATTAAATAATGAATAAATAATAAAGTAATATAAATATAATAAAAAATAAATTTTAAATGTAAAACAATAGAAAAATAAATATGTAAAAAATTATTATTTTTTAAAAATATTTTTTATTTTTTAAAATTAGTATTTAAAGGAATAAATAAGAAATATAAAGATGTTTTTTTTAAACCAAAGAAGATTTGGTTCAAGAATCCACCCCAAAATCATGCTTTTTCTAACCAAAACATTGAATGTTAATTTGAAAATATATACCCTTTTGAATGTAATCAAACTGATAAATATTTAATGACCCAAATAGTTATAACAAACATTCTATCTTTTAAAAAAATATATAACATAAAAATAAATTTTAAATTAAAAGATCCCATTTTATAGGAAATACATTAGAATCCCTTGATATTATACATATTCAATAAAATAGTTCCTTTATTAAGAAAAAAATCAGTATAAAGTATACATTTAAAAATTAAAATTTCAATATTAAATAACATACATGAATAAAACACTAATGATTCCCTATAAATGTAATAATAATAATAAGATCATTATCAACATGTTTTAGATGAAAAATATAACTCATAAATTTAAACATGATCAAGAAGAATAATATAACAAAGATTTAAACATAATTTAGGAAAATAAAAAACAAATAATAGTTTTAAAATTAAAGGAAGTAATTTCTAATAGTTTTAAATAAATATACTCCCCTAAAATCATTCATCAATAAATAGTATAAATATAACATGTTAAATAATAAATAAATATATAAAATTTAAATAGTTTTGAAATTGGATGATTAACTAGGACCATTAAATTTCACCCTTAATTAATGATTCTCTTTGACCAAAAAAATAATTAATATCCATTTTAAAACCATAACCTGTATAAAACCAAAACAAATCTAATAGGAAATAGAAGTATATTAATAATATTCAATTAATTTATAATATGATATTTTCAGAATTAAAAAGGTTCCGAAAAGGAATTCCATTTTATCAAAAAATAAAATAAGTATACATATGATAAAGATTCAATAATAAATCTCCCTCAAAAAAAAATTATTATCAATGATATTCAATGAATTAAATATAAATTTTAGTCATATTTTTAGTATATCAAATAATAAGAACATATTACATTACCAATATGTTTAATAATAAATATAATCATAAAATAATAATTTTGTAACATTAAATAATAAATTTGTACATTGTTTGTTAATGTATAATAAAATAAACATAAACTTCATCAATATTTTTAAATTAACACATTACAACATACTAATAAATAAAACTATAACAACTACACATGATTTCAATAAAATATAAAATAAATCACTTGGGTAGGTAAAGTGTTTTAGGTCCAACTAGATTAGAATAAAAAAAATTAATAAAGAAAGAATATTTTAAACATTTATTATTGGGTAATCAAGATGATATATTATTTAAAAGATCAGATTTAGTGGTAACAAAATATTGAGAAAATCTTAGTAAATATTCATTATCTTGATATTCTTTCATTGCACATCTGAATCCTATATCAATAGAAATACTTCTTCAAGAAATTTTAATAATAAAATTCTAATATAACATAGACATTTTTTTATTATATCTCTAACCAATCATGTATTTATTTTTATTATTTATTGATATAATGTTATCATATTGTTATTGATCTTGAAAAAAGTATATATATTAAAATTCAATATTAAAATATTATTCTTCTTATTCTTATTCACTTTTTGTGAAATGTTTAAATTATTGTTAAAGTTTTTATTTAAATAAGAATCTATATTTTTATGAACATCATTTTATTGGGTTATTTTCTTATTTTTAATTATATCATTATATTATAATTTTTTTTTTGAGAAATTAGTAAAATGTAAAAAAATCCTTCTATAATTTTAATTTTATCCGATTAGTTCCTTTATACATGGTTATTCAAATAGAGATTAATAATATATACTAAAATAAGAAAAACTACTACCAATATTATTATTATTTAGAATTAATTAAATCTAAACTATTTTTTCACATATAGTTTCATCACGTAAATAAAATTATTATGCACAACTCCAACCAATAACCAATTATATTTTCTCTATTTTCTATAGTTCTAGTCTTTTCCTACTTACTTGAGTTTTTGAAAGATGTGATTTTTGTATCCCTTGTTTCTATGTTCATATCGATTACGTTTGGAACCGTCATTATAATATAGCTTTCCTTTCTTATTTTAATCATCCTTATGATTATACTTCAATATAATTTATTTTATCACCATTTTCATTTTTTATTTTGAAAACTCTATTAGTCAAGTCAGCTTGTTGTTTCCTCCTTTTCTGTAATTCAGAATCATAAGACTTATTGAAAAAAATATATTATATTTATAAGAAACTCTTTTATTTTTTGTACTCATATCTTTAGTTGTGTTATTCAACTATATTTCATATTTATGTAATTAACTTCTCTGTACATCCAACATAGATTCATTGAATTTTTTCTCTCATCAATTAAAACATTTTTTATATTCCATAGTTTAAGAATATATCTCAAAATTATTTCAGCAAGTAAAATATTCTCTAATTTTTCTAAATGGTAAATCATTTCATTGGAAATACTTGTCAATCTAGTGAACATCACCTATCTAAAAATCTATGAACTTAGCTTGAAGCATCCGAAATATATTTATGAATATATTGTATGAAGAAATTTCAGTATCATATAAATTTTTTTAAAATATTATTAGTAATATTACCGGTATATACATGACTAAAAACATATCTATTAATTTCACAATATAAAATATTCTTATTTGTGTAATTAAAAAAATTAATGTGGTCCTAGTTGGAGTTTCACAAAAACTATGGTGGGGGAGTGATCTCTGTTCATGAAATTTTTCCCACATTGAAACATAATAAAATCTATCATACTCTTAGAGATCATATAATTTGTAGTGATCCACTAATATACTCCACCAACATTCTCTCCTTGAGAATGGTTATTTTCAAAAAACTAGTCCTTTTCTCTGGGACATCCTAGTTTGGTGCTAACTTATTTCACTTGATATGTTATACAAGATCTTTTTCTCGGATCCAATCATAAGGATTACACATATATTATATCTACACAAATTATAAAGAGTGCACATTAAGAATAATAAATAAAATATATGGAGAAAGTGTTCCAGTTAAAAACATTATTTCAAGTTGAAAAATGATTTAAGATAGAGCTTCTACCAATAAAGAGTATAATCTAAATGTAACTCTATAAATTATCCATTTTCTATTGAAAACTCATGAATATAGAGTAGAAAAAACATTGTGTTTTTATTTTCCTAGACATGTAGTCGAAATCGTTTTTTATAAAAATAGAGTATGTTATTTTGTTTTTCTTTTATATGCACAACACACTTTCTCATTTGAATTTGATCTCTTATTTAATTATTCAATTTTTATTTTTATCATAAATGGTTGTGGGAGATAATAATATAATACTCATTCAGTTCGTGTTATACTTTGTGGGTGGTCATATTTCTCCAAAACTAGAAAATATAGATGTATGTGTAAACAAAAAAATTGTTTTTTGTTGGACCATTTTTTAAATAGTGGTTTTAATAATCACAAATCATGACAATATAAAAATCCTAATAATTCAAATTTTTTGTTTTAAGAAATGTTTATCATGTCATTGAATATTGGTAAATGAATTAATTATGTCATGTGGTATAATTACATTCAAAAATTCAATAAATTATAGATATTTGTGTTTCAATATTTTTAAATGTGCATATTTATAAGAAATTTGAATTTCACTTTATATGGTACGGTTCTGTATAAGACGAACAATTATTATGTTTTTCAAAGTCTCTATCACAAATAGTTCAAAAGAGTAACCTATTAATTACTCAACGATGGTTAACTCACTTATGAGGACTCATCAATCGAAGAATACATCAATGTAGGACTCACCTATATAGCAATCGACACACCAATGGATAATTCACTAATGATTAGATGCACCATTACTTCAAAGGACATACCGATAGATGAGTCCCCGATGGGCGACACACTGATAGATCAAAATGAGTCACCAAGAATGAATCACCGATATCCAGATAGACCAATAGTATGAATGAATCATTGATGATAAGAGTCATCAATACCGATGGAAAGGACTCACTAATATAGAGAATCACTGATGTGGATATACTGATGCTACCAACACACTGATTCTTATGACTCATCGATAGTCATATAAATTTTTTTTATTTTATTAAATAAAATTTATATCTATTGGTCATATTGAGACAAATTAATGTTTCTAACATTATTTATTGTTGTCTATAGGATATTTTGGAGATATTATGAGGTATATGCATATGGGGAGATCATTATGCCTATTGGACCTCAATGTATAAAATAATTTGAAGCTATATCATTCAACGCGAGTAGAAGAGTAGTAATAAAATAAAACCTTGTGAATTCCTTCAACTCTTGAAAATACATCCAAAACCCAAGAACTAAAATTAAAGAACATATGGGGTGTTGAAGAAGTCATGCAACATTTTTTGAGTTGACCGGAGAATCTTTTGAAAAACAAGATATTCATCTCATACACCTAGAAGCCATAACATAGAGATTATGACACTCTATTTTAGAGTCAACTTTTAGAAGAGGACATGAACTTCAATTCAACTGCATAAACCAATTCCAAAGTTTCACTTTATAACACACAGATCCTTTTAAACAAAATTCTACATCTTTAGCTATGTTTTGTTTATTTATTTAAATTTATGAGTATTGTATGTATCTATCTATTACACACACATTTTCTCTTATGCATAACTAAATAATACTTTTTATATTCATTCTCACACAATATTTACCCTTTTGTATCCCTCGTAGAACTGTTGGATACTTAAAGTATGACCTATTTTCTATTTTCCAACGAAGAACTGTGGTAGAGGTTATATGTGACCAAGATAGACTTGTGTGTTGTTGTGAACTGTGATCCACGGTGTGCATCAAACATGATTATTAATTTAAACTTCGTGGTGGCAGGTGATCACCATGTTGAGTGGACTATGTCTTAGCTTGATACTGAAATCCTTGTTTTAATTTCATTTGTTCCTTTTGTTATTATCTTTTACAACATTTTATAACAGATCTCATTCAAACAAAGACAAACATTGATAGTTAGTTTAGAAGGTTTTTATAACTGTTTGGAACCTGTGGCTTAGATTAAAAATGTATATTAATCATTAGATAATTATTGCTAAGAACTATTCATTTAATGAGAAATTAATTGAACATTCATAACTCTTACAAAATCACTACAAACTAACTTATATTAAATTTTTTATACGGGAAATTTTTTAAATATCCAATCTTTGGCAGAAATTGTTTTAGATACTCAATTCACCCCCCCCCCCCTCTTGAGTACTCTACTCCAAAAAAACATAAGGTATCCAAGTGTTTAGGAATTTTTCATTTTTAAATGATTTTTTAATATTTTTAAACTCTGATTATAGATTTATTTCAAAGATCCTAAGATTTATATTATTTCTAATTTTATATCTCTTTGAACACTTTTCAAAATTAGTATTTTAAAAAATATATTAAAATTAGATGATATAAAGAGACCAACTTTTTCAATGGAAAATACTATGCTTAGTGGAGGCTAAAAATAAAAATACATTTTGATAGGATGGGATTTGAAATCTAGACTACTACTGAAAGTAAATATGAAATCCCTAAAACTATTAGAAACATTTGGGATGATGCTAAAAAGACTGTATGTAACAAAAACTATAATGATTTTAATGGTTTTTACTATTAATTAAGAGATAAATAAATTAATTATATTTCTTAACGTAAAACTACTCATGAGTTTTAGGACACTTAACTATTTCCCATGAGGGAAAAACTAATGTGAAAGATATGAGATAAAATAAGTATACTATTAAATATGAAAATTTTAAAAGGAAGCTGGATGAATCTATTTATGATATGTATCTTAAGTTAAATGAAATTGTCAGCACCACATTTTCTATTGGAAGACTTTTCATATCTAAGGAAAAGATAATGAGGATTCTACGATGATTACCAGAGAGATAGTGAGGGACATCAATATCTATAATAGAATCATGCGACCTTGGTAAAATGACAGTGAAGGAAATAATTGGAAAATTAATGATGTATGAAGAGTCACTAAAGATTAATTAAGATATGTAAGAGAAAAAGAGAATATTTATATCCATTTAGACTACCACTTCCAAATGCAAAGACAAAGATAATTTTCATGATGCTACTGAGAGTAAAAGTTTTGAAGAATCACTTTAAGATAGTAATGAGGTAATAGCCCATCTGGATAGAAGATACAGAAAAGTTTACAGAAATAAAACGTTATTCAAGAGACCAAGATTTAACAGAAAATATGACAACAAATTTAATTGGAAAAAGGAATTTTAGAAGCCTAATAAACAAAAAATAATAATTTTTTATGAATGAAAAGGGAGAGAGAATGTCAAAGCTAACTATCCTAAATTGAAGTATAAAAAGAAGTGTGATAATAAAGATAGGAAATATAAGAAATCAATGAAGGCCACCTGGAGTACATCCAAGGATAGCTCAAATGAATATTCTTCATCAAAAAATGAGAAAATTGTATGGGAAACATGTTCTTTATGAAAAATACTTAAGCGGTACTCTTGAACTGTATTGTACCTAATGACTATTAATCTATAGATGAATCTGACTATGAAAATATGAAAAATAATGAAATGTTTTATTATCATTGTATCATAGAAGAACCATATATGAACTGAAGGATAGGTATAAATATTTAAATAAACATCATGCACTCTCTAAAAACAATAAATCCAATCTTACTGTTTTAAATTGAAAAATTCACAATTTCTAAAGCAAAATAATGACCTAAACTTATCTAATGATCAATTAAAGAAGGATCTAAAATATATTACCAATGGGAAAAGTATAATTACACAACTACATGGTAAAAAGATAACTCCTAGGTATACTACTAGAATAGGATATCATCCAGGACAAAAAAAATTCTCTAAAACACACCTTATAACAAAATATGGGAAATCTGCTTGTCTATCCAAAAATGAAGATTTTTCTGCAAGTTCATGTTCTGAAAATTCTTTTACCGCATCAGGTTTTTTTGACCTAAAATAGTTTATTTTTCAAATACATTACATTCTTCATATAGAAAACCCATAAGACAAATGTGGGTTTCTAAAGCCTTTATTACTAATGTTTCTAGACCCCATAAAATATGGGTGCCAAAATCTTTTCTTGGATGAGTTGTTTTGTAGGTAAACAGCCTAAATATTCACTATAGGAATCATTAGTACATGGAAAGTGGTTTTTCAAGACACTTGATATGATATTACTCAAGCATTAATAATATTATCAAAATTGATGGAGGACATGTCCCATTCGGTGATAATTGTAAATGAAAAGAAGCATCAGCTAAGGACAGATTGGTCACCCTAAATCTATTTTTGTTTCCAAAGTACTTTATATTGATGGATTAAAATATAACATGCTTATAATATCTCAACTATGTGATGATGGATTTAATGTAAAATTTAAAAATGATTCATGCCATGTTTTTATGCCAAGAATTACATAGTATTTATTTCTCTTATAAATGATAATGTATATGTCATAAACATAGACACACTAGGATCACAGAATGTTTCCTACCTATGTTCCTTTCACAAAGATTCTTGGCTATAGAAAAATAGACTGGGTAATTATAATTTACACTCCCATAATAAATTGACTAGAAAAGGTTTAGTTAATCACATTTCCAAATAAGTGTTTCTAGACAATAGAGTTTGAAATACTTATAAAAAAGAAGAGAAACAATAAATCTCTTTCAAACAAATTAATGAAGTTACAACTTCTCAACCTCTCGATTTGGTTTACATAGAATTGTTTGGACCATCGAGAGTTTCAAGTCTCAATGGAAAGAACTATGTTTATGTTCATGTAGATGACTACTCTAGTTATAATTGTACCTTTTTCTTAGTTGACAAAAGAGAGACTTTCTCTCATTTTACCAAATATGCTAGGACTGTAGAAGAAATCGGTAGACTTAAAATTAAGTTTATAAGTAGTGACCATGGCCTTGAGTTTGAAAATCAAGACATTGAATATTTTTTCTCCCAAAATTTCTATATTCATAACTTCTCTGCCCCTGGGACACCTCAAAGAAATGGTTTAGTGTAAAGAATAAGTTGAACTCTATACGAAATTTCCCAAACTATTCCCAATGATAATGACTTACTGATTTATTTTTGGTTTGAAATAACTAATAAATCCTTTTACATAATAAATAGAGTCCTAATAAGACCTATCCTCAATAAATGTTTTTATGAGTTATGGAATAATAGGAAACCAAAGGTAAATTATTTTAATGTTTTTTGGATGTAAAGTTTATATTCTTAACACTAAAAATAGTCTAGATATAGTTTCCTCCAGAATTGATGATGGAATATTCCTTTGATATTAAAAATCAAGAAAAGCATACAGAGTATTTAACAATATAGCCAAATGTGTGTAGGAATCAATACATGTCATGTTTGATTAAATAGATCTACATGAACTAAAAACCTCACTAGGGAATCTTGAAGAAGATATGTCTAATTTGGAAGTTAATGAAACACCCTATATCCATCTTATAATAGAATCTGTTAAAACATATATTACTGGAAATTCTTCTGATTCTGGATATAAGTAACTAGAACCATGTGATGAAACTGAAATAACTTGACCATCATTTACTAGACCATCTAGAATCCATAAAAATTATCCCTTAGATGATGTTGTTGGATATTTAGATAGAGGAACACAAACTATATCTTTGTTGAGAAATCAAGTTGAACACCAAGCACTTTTGTCACAAATTGAACCAAATAATATCAATGATATAATAAATGATGAATTTTTGGAGATGTCTATGCAAGAAAAGCTTAATCATTTTGAGAGAAATAAATTTGGGAAGCTTGTTGATAGACCGAATGATACTGGAATATAGTAACTAAATCGGTGTTTATGAATAAAGTAGATAAAGATAGAAATATAATTAGAAACGAAACTAGATTAGTTGCACAAGGATATAATCAAGTAGAGGGAATTGATTATGAGGATACCTCTTCACTAGTAGCCATGCTTGAATCCCTTAGAATCAAACTTGCATATGCAGTACAATTGGATTTCAAACTTTATCAGATAGATTTCAAAAGTGAATTCTTAAATGGCTATATAATTGAGGATGTTTTTGTTGAAAACCCTATGGTTTTACAAATCCACATTCTCCGAATCATGTTTTCAAATTAACTAAAGTTTATTTAGTTTGAAACAAGATCCAAGATCTTGGTATGCTTGGTTAAGTAACTTTCTTATTTATAATGTTTTTACAAAAGGAATTAGAGATCCTACTTTATTTATATAAATAATTTCTAAAGATGTTTTAATATCTCAAATATATGTAGATGATATTAATTTTGGTTCTTATAAAAATTCAATATGCAATTATTTTTTAAAAATTATGCAATGTGAGTTTGAAATGAGTTTGAAGGGTGAAATTAAATATTTTCTTGGATTTAAAATATATAAAAACCAAGAATGTGTTATTATAAATCAAACTAAATAAACTAATGATCTTTTGAAAATATATGGCTTTAATTTCATTAAGAGTAGTGAAAAACCTATGAGTTATTCATGTAATTTGGATCTTAATGAAAATGGGAAATCTGTAGATCAAACTACCTACATAGAAATGATTGGGAGTTTTATTTACTTAATTTCTAGTAGGCTAGACATCATGTTTAGTGTGTGTATGTGTAAAAGATTTCATGAAAACCCAAAAGAGTCTCATTTAAATTTTGTTAAATGAGTTTTCAAATACCTCATGAATAAAACTAATTTTGGATTATTCTACCAAAGAGGACAGCCTTTTGATATGGTTAGCTATTCTGATACTGACTTTGGTGGATGTAAGTTAGATTGAAAAATCAAATTTAGAACAAGTCACTTTTTGTGAATGTATCTAATTTCATGGTATAGTTAAAAAGAAATATTTGGTTGCATTATCAACTGCTGAAGAAGATTACATTACTTCTGGTAGTTTTTGTGCACAAATTTTGTGGATGAAACACACTTTATTAGAGTATAGATTTAAATTCAGAAATATACCTAGAAATCGTGATAATACAATTTCTATTAAAATTTATATGAATCCAATTTCTCATTCCAGAACAAATCATAATGATGTAAAACATTTCTTTTTGATATTCAATTATAAAAAAGTTTATATAACTCTTGAGTTTTTTGGGACTAAACACTAACTTGCAGACATATTTACCAAGACATTAATCTCTGAGAGAATGAGATACATCATACATGAACTTGGAATGATAATTATATAAATTCTATCTGACCTTATCCACTTAAAAATATATGTTTATCTATGACACTGATAACAATCACAATGATCAAGTGAAACTGGTCAGGTGAAACCAATTAGGTGAAACCAATCATGTGAAACTGATCAGGTGAAACCGATCAGATGAAACCGATCATGTGAAATCGATCAGGTGAAACCGATCAGGTGGAACCGATCAGGTGAAACCGATAAGGTGAAACCGATCAGGTGAAACCAATCAGGTGAAACTGATTAGGTGTAACTGATCAGTGAAACTGATCAGGTGAAACCAATTGGTGAAACCAATCAGGTGAAACTAATTACTTGAAACCAATTTGTAAAACCAATCAGGTGAAACCGATGAGTTAAAACTATTGTGTGATACAGTTTGAGTGAAACCGATCATTTGGGACCATTCGATTGAAACTGATCATGTGATACTGATCAATTAAACTAATACTGTAACAATGAAACTGATACATCTTTTTTTAATCTTTCTATCTATATGAGTTTATAAAAATGACACGGTTTTGTTCTTTTTATTTTACCATTAATAAAAATTATATTATATTAATTACAATCCCTAAATGATAAAATTAAATCGATCTATAAGAACTCGGGTTTTAAAACTGGTCAAAATCCCGACCCTGTTTGAAGTTTTGAATTGTACCTATGGTAACTAGGAAAATCTAGGAAGTTTCTAAATTTCTAGACTACATGATGTGTACTTTAAAAGTACATGTTGTGTATGGGTTAGGAGAGTACTGGCCATGTGCTCACCGATTATATATTGTGTGATGACCATGTATAAATTCCATACTACATGGAACGTAGTGTTACTCGACACGCCATGTATATTCTCTTCTACATACCGGCTGGGTTCAAGCCATGTTTCAACTCGTGTAGAGTGTCCAACTCATGTGGCAACCCCACTTCATTCGGAGTACAGAAAAGGATACTACATGACATCTAGTTCTTAAATACACATCGTGTACTTTTTTTATTCGCTTAAGTAAAAGACCATCATGTCTTATTTCATAAAACATCTTCTTCTTACCCAACATTGGGACCTCTCCATTCCGAAAACCCAAAAAACATATCTAGCTCTAGGTTCTTCATCCGTCATTCTTTCTTCAATTCATCGGTGGTTGCGGGATCGCAACAGAAAGGCAAACCCCGTGCACCCATTTCTGTTATCTATTATTTGCATCACACATCACAGTTTCCACCCATGTGGATTTGCCGAGATTTGACAGAAATGTAGATCTATGAATATCGGGTTCGAATTGAAGCTCAATATCGGACGTCCCTACATCTACGAGTCTCAGGTAGGTGGTGTATACAATATTTTGGTGTTTTCATAGACATTTGGGTGTCGTGGCTTAACGTGTGTGTTTGGGTATTTTAAGCGAGACCATAATTTACCTATTATTTCCTGTTTAATTGTTAATTGACCTATGGGATACCTTTTGGTTTTCTTGTTACATGTGTTTCTTAGCGGGGCTGGGTGAGTGGTCATTTCTCATCAGGGAATTTTTTCGGGGGTTCCAAAATGGTATTAATTGAATTGTTTTGTTTTGAACTATTGAGTTTAGTTTATTGAACCTTGATATGACTTTTTAGAGGCATTAAAGACCTCAGTGCAGTTGTTAGATAACTGTTGGGATAGAGAAATTCAACTGTTTAGAATGTTTTTCCTATTATTATGTTTTTTTTAAATGTGTATATATGTAGTTGATAAATTTCATATGTTGGAACCCTTTTGGTTGTGTTGGCCATGGCCCGAATATTCTTATGTTATGCTGATCACAGGTTGGGCTTAGCCCGGGTTACGTTGGGTGGAACTGACCATAGGATTGGGGGTCATAAGCATTGGTTTGAGGTAGGATGATAGTAAGGTTGGGTATGGCACGGGTTACTAGGATGGTAAGTCCATCATACTTGAGCAGCGTGGTCGTAGGGACACGAGTTGTTAGAGGAGTTGTCGCTTGGGTACTATTTTGGTTATTACTACTCACTCGGAACTATGAGTAGTGTTCACATAGAGAGACTCCATGATGAGGTGGTTTTGACCACTCATGTGGGTAGATTCCCCCATTAGTTGCGGATTAGGTACTTTTGGTTTGGGGGTGCTTTCTATAGGAAGCCACGTGGGAGGTGAGGAGCCTTCAGCGGATAGCATTGAGGCTATCAGGTTGGGGGAAAAGGCTCACATTTATTTTGAGGGAAGGCATCATTGTTACTCCAGTTACATTGTTTTGAGGGTATACATCATTGTCCCTCTGGTTCCGTTATTTTAGGGAATACATTGATGTCCCTACGGTTAATTATTTGAGGACATGCATCCCAATTCCTCAGGGTTACTATTTCTTGGGCATGCCTTCGGGACGTCGGTACTTGAGACATGCGGTGTCAGGGAGCACATGGTGCCGGATTATATGATAGAGATTCCGGAATTGGCTGAAGTAGGTGACACTCCATGGTGGTTTCTGAGCACCAGTGGAATGTGTGTTAATTTTTGCATCATACTCTTTACTGTTTTCTTTATAAATGTATGCATTCATAAACACTTATATTAAGTACGCACCATTGGGTGGTATCGTACTGAGATTCATCTCATACCATGCACAGGCCCTTCGGGATGCATGCAGACTTTTTGGATTTACATGTAGGAAAGAGGCCAGCTTCAGGAGTTGGGTTGCATTAGCTATTTCATGGAGATGGTATGGACCTTGAGGTCATTCCTAGCTGGAGATACTTTGTTTTTCTTACTTTCCAATATCAGCATGCTTACTTTTTTTGTAGCTACAGTTGGTTAGCCATTGGCGCATTTACATATGGATATGTATGACCTATTTTGGATACATGTTTGTTGTTCAGAGGTAGTAACAAGTGATCAACATGCTGTTGTGTTTACATTCCACTACTGTTGCTTATATTTATTGCTTCCATTGTTTATCGATATTGAATTTGCTTCCTCTCTATGGGTTAGGTTTGAGTCTGTTGAGTCATTTATTCCACTTCATCTTTATTAGTATACTTGTACCAGTACCATTATTATCCTCCGAGAGGGTATAGCCTCCCCACTATACCTATAAGACCCTAGTTTCTAGTCGGAAGCCTTTGGTATTCGGTGAGGAGAACCTAAGGTAGTAACACCCAACCCGTTTAGCATTGTTTGGCTGTATATTCAGGTTCGGGCTATTAAAAAGTGGTTTCAGGGGACTTCTTGATAGGGATTTAGTAGCAGTTTCTTTCAAGCTACTAATGAGATTGAGAATTCTCTTTTTAATTACCACTAGAGTAGTATTTGGGTTATGGTCGACCGAAGAATGTTTGTTACTGGAATAGGGGTTCTAGCTTGTGTTTGGGTGCCTGTAGCCCCAGGCATGAGGGATGGGCCAAGTTGCCATGGGTGGGAATTGCTATTTTCTTTTCCTCAGATTACAGTTCATATGACTTCCACCTTGGTGACTCACTCGGTGTGTGATGTTATTGATTGTGATATATGACCCTTGATCTGGTGTGGTATGGGATAATTGCAGCTTGTCCTGGTATGGCAAGGCATGGTTGCTTGGGTTTTATAGGTACATTTTAGGGTATTTTAATTTCAAAACATTACACATGCTTCGTGATGTGATAATACCATATGAATATTGTCAATTTCTATGACTTGTATATTGGATTAATTGCACAGTAGTTGGGTCTAGCTCTTATGAGAGAAGGCAGGTACTATGGTTGAGGTGATTTTGATCACTAGGACTATGTGACTTGGTCGTCGGTCTAAGGCAACATTGGTTGTTAGGACGGGCATGGCCCAAGGTACTTTTGATACTTGGCTCTGTTAAGGGCAGGTATGGAGTCCATGAGACAGGGATGCCATGGCCATGGGTTGCGGTGGGGGAGAGTAGGGGTAGTAGTTATGTGTTCCCTTTCACTTCTTTCCTTATCTGTGTTGAATATATAATGATATATATATATATATGGTCTATCTGGTCATTTATGGTATTTAGTGGGTTCCTCTTATATGTCTCGATGGAGCATCATGAGGGGGATGATACGGTGCTACAGGTCAGGATCGGGTTCAGGATCCAGTACAGGTAGAGCAGGAGCCATAGGTACAGACTCAGGGACAGCATCCAGTGCAGGCAGGGTAGCAGCCGTATTTAGTAGCGTTCGGACCATGGCTCGATGAGAGTCTCTGAGCTTTCCTAGTACGTGTCTTGTAGGTAATCGATAGAGTCATGCAGGGTACAGATTAATCTATAGCATATCTGACGTGGGAGTTCAAGTCGTAACACCCACCACTTTTTTAGGGTCAGGATGGTCCACAGGCGGCTGAGAACTGGATATAGAGCATGCAGATAATCTTCGAGTAGCTCGAGACGCCTCCAGGGTGGAGGGCCATGTTGGCGAAGTACATGTTGTGAGGGCTGGAAAAGAATTGGTGGGATGTGTAGGTTCAGGCTCGCAGGAATTAAGGACTGTCATATAAGGACATTGAAGACATGTTCATTAATCACTTTTACCCAGAGAAACTGAGATCTAAGAGAGCTAGGGAGTCCTTGAGCCTTCGGTAGGGAGACATGTCTATGATGAACTATGCATCTACTTTCACTGGGTTGTCTCTCTTTACACTTAGTTTGATAAGCAATGACACAGCAAGGGTGAGGGACCTCGAGAATGGATTTAGACACTCCATTAGGATCCTGGTGAATATTTTAGGTTGGTTTCATTTTTAGAGGTGGTGAATCAGGCGCTCATAGTAGTGGGAAACCAAAGGGATAGGCCCCAGGTTGGTCGGGGAACAGTTTCAGGTGACGGTTTAGACAACAGCAAGTGAGGAAGGGATGATTTCAAACAAGTAATTCAGGCCAAGGACTCAGCTAGAGCACCTCGTAGAAGTTATTCAGTGGTTTTATTTTAGTTTGGATAGCTATGAAATTTTCGGACAGAGTGCGATAGGACTCCAAAGGGGTGCTGGGCGTATGGCTAGGTCGGGCATCTGGAGAGGTTCTCTAGGCATCCTTCTCAGACAACCAGCAGGCATGGACCAGGGTAGACAATGGAATCTAGGGTTGGTTCAGGTTCTTTAATAGGAGAGGGTATCCGAGTATTAGTTGCACGTGGAGGATGTGACAGGGAAAAAGGGATCCAACTGAGGGGTCAATGGTCAGTGGCTAGAGCAGAACCACAGGGAGGTCAGGCATCATGCAGTTGTACTTCAGGATAGGTGCACGTCATGGAGTTTCCAGAGGCTAAACAGTCTGGTGAGGTGACAATGGTTAGAGGTACACAACGGGTTTGGCCGTGATTTCCATGTTTTCTTTTTGGCATGACCTGTAGAGGCATGTCTGTTTTGATTTCATGTGATGCATAGTATCTATGTGGACTGACTAGATTCAGATCTGAGATATTGGTGCCCTATCGGGTGTGTGATATATTTATATATATGTATGAAATGTGTAGCATCAGGGGAATCGAGGATGCGAGTTACTTGAGGTGTCATGGGCATCAGGGAATCGAGGATGCGGGTTACTTGAGGTGCATGGCATCGGGTTTTATTTTAGCAATCACAGGATGTAGGACCTCATGGATGCGAACACTAATGCGGTGTGGGATATGTTGGGTTTCATAAACAAAATGATCACCCCAATGGGGAGCAGAGTTGATGATGTGTCACGATAGGACCACGCATCCAGAAAACAGGTTAGTGAATCTTTGCTTGTTTTGAGTTTTGTCAGGATGAGGCCAAGCTAGGATATTTATAAGGTGCGGTGCCCCCATGATGAATTTAATTAGAACCATTGAAACTAGGGAATTTCAGGTTACTTTGAATGGGGAGGTATGTTCAATGCCCTCACCAGGTTTCATTTGATAGCCTAGGGACGAGCTATATTAAGGTGGGGAGATTGTTTGAACCCATGATTTTAGAACGGGTCAAAATCCCGACCTTGTTTAAACTTTTGACTTGTTCCTGAGGTAACTGGGAAAATATATAATGTTCAAGATTTTCTAGACTACACGTCATTTACAATAAAAGTACACATCATGTATGGGTTAGGCGAGTACCGACCGTGTTCTTGTCTAGTACATGTCGTGTGATGACCATGTATAAATTTCCCACTAAATGGTGTGTAGTGTTACTAGACACGTCGTTTATCATTTCTTCTGCATATCGGTTGGGTTCAAGCCGTGTGTCATCCCGTGTGGATAGTCCAAGCCATGTGGCCACCCCCACTTAAGTTAGAGTTTGGAAAAGTCCACTACATGGCTTTTAGTTCTTAAATATCTGTCGTGTAATTTTCTTTATTCACTTAAGTGAAAAGTCGTCACGTCTAATTTCATAAAACATCTTCTTCATCCCCATCTTCATGACCACTCCATTCCAAAAACCCAAAGAACATATCTAGATCAATATTCTTTATCTGTCATTCATTCTTCAATCCATCGGTGGCTGCAGGATCACAACAGTGGGGCTAACCCTACACACCCTATTCTGTTCTCGATTCTTTGCCTCATGCATCGCAGTTTCCACCTGAGTGTAATTTCTGGGATTTTACGGAAATATAGATATATGAAGATATTATTTAAATTAGAGCTCGATATTGGATGTGCCTACATCAACAAGTATTGGGTAGGTAGTTTAAACCTTTTTTGTGTTTTTGTAGACCTTTGGGTGGCGTGGCTTAACGTGCGTATTTGGGTATTTTGAGAGACACCCTAATTTACCTGTTATTTACTATTTAATTGTTCATTGCCTAAGGTATACCTTTGGGTATTCAATGTTACTTGTGTTGCTTGAGCGGGTCTAGGTGAGTGGCCATTTCTCATCTAGTCATTTTGGCAGAGGCGCCAAAATGGTATAAATTGAATTGTATAGTTCTAAACTGTTTAGTTTAGTTTATTGAACCTTGATATGACTTTTTAGAGGCTTTAAAGACCTCAGTGATATTTTTAGATAATAGTTGGGCTAGTGAAATTCAACAGTTTAGATCTTTTTTTCCTGTTATTGTGTTTTTTTAGATGTGTAAATATGTAATTGCTGAATTGAAAATGTTGGAACCCTTTTGGTTGTGTTCCGCATGGCCCAGATATTCGTGAGTTATGCTGATCATAGGTTGGGCTTGGCCTACGTTACATTGGTTGGTTTCAACCATAGGATTGGGCATCATGGGCATTGGTTTGAGGTAGGATGACTGTTAGGTTGGGCATGGCTCGAGTTACTAGGATGGCAAGGCCATCAGACTTGAGTGGCACGGTCATAGGGACACGAGGTGTCAGAGGTGTTTTGTCTTGGGTAATATTTTGGTGATTACTGCTCACCCAGAACTATGAGTAGTGTGCATAGACAGAGACTCTATGATGAGGTGGTTTTGACCACTCGTGTGGGTAAAGGCCCTTATTAGTTTTGGTTAAGTACTTTTGGTTTGGGGTGTTTGCTGTAGGAATCCCCGTGGGAGGTGAGAAACCATCAAGGGATAGCATTGAGTTTATCGGGTTGGGGGAAGATGGTCACTATTATTTTGAGGATAGACATCTCTATTCCTCTGGTTATGTTGTTTTTAGGGTTGGAATCGCTATCCCTCTGGGTACTATATTTAAGTTCAAACATCGTTGTCCCTCCAGTTACTTATTTGAGGATAGGAATCGCGATTCCTCCGGGTTACTATTTCTTGGGTCTGCCTTCGGGACGTAGGTACTTGAGAGACGCGGTGTTAGGGGGCACATGGTTTTGGGTAACATGGAAGAGATTTCAGCATTGAACAAAGTAGGTGACACTTCATCATGGCTGTTGAGCACCAGTGGAGTGTTTGTTTATTTCTGCATCGTACGGTTTACTGTTTTTCTTATAAATGCATGAATTCTTAAACAGTTATATTTGGTGCGCACTGTTGGGTGGTATCCTACTGAGATTTTCCTCACACCCTGTATGGGACCTATAGGACGCATGCATACATTATGGATTTACATTTAAGGAAGAGGCTAGCTTCATGAGATGGGCTGCCTTAGCTGTTTCATGGAGATTGTATGGACCTTGAGCTCTTTCCTAGATGGAGTTACTTTGTTTTTCTTAAATTCCTATATAAACATGTTAACTTTAGCTATAGTTGGATATCCATTGTCACATTTACATAAGGATATGTATGACCTGTTTATGATGCATGTCTGTTGTTCAGTGGTAGTTCTAATTGATGAGCATGTTGTTGTGTTTACTTTCTTCTAATGTTGTTAATATTTATTTCTTCCACTGTTTGTCGATATTGATTGTTCTTCTTCTCTGCAGGTCTGGTTTAAGTCTAATCAGTCCTTTATTCCACTTCATGTTTATTATTATACTCATAACAGTACCATTATTATCCTCCGAGAGGGTATAGACTCCCCACTATACCTATAGGACCCTCGCTGCTAGTCGGCGGCCTTTGGCGTTTGAAGAGGTGCACCTAAGGTAGTAACACCCGACCCATTTAGCACTATTCGAGTGGTTTTTCGGGTCCGGGTCATCCCAGGTCTACACTTTGATAGTTCACTAACCTCACTCTACCTTTTGAACTTTAGACATTTCAACTCCCTTAGAACTTGAACCTTCAAGATGGCAAGGACAAACCTTGTGATAGAAGGACCAAGTGAATCATTTTCAGCTAAGTGCTAGAAAAGAGAATCATGTAGTACCATAGGTTTTGTGATTCTGAGGATGGGAAGCCATATAGTGACTCCAGAAAAAGAAGTGTATGTCGATTGGATGTGGTTGAGAACGTCTCTCTTGCTGAATGTTTTGTAATCACTAGGTTGGATCAGCTTATTTGAAAACAATGAAGACCATTATATACCAAGATATTACATCAATTTTATCTCAATTTGAAAGAGGTTTTGGAAGGATATGAGGAGTCTTGATGAAAGTCATAGATAGAGGGAAATTATATTTCATTTCCTTCAAAGTAATGGGATGAATTATTATAGATGCCAGATGAGGGTATATTTGCTGACTACTCGGGTAATATTCCACCAACCTCATATTTAATTTCGAATGAAAATGATTTAAAAGAGGTTACTAGAAATGGTGAGACAAGGAGGTTGACAACATCATGGTTAGATGGAGAGGCCAGAATGCTATTAAAATTTATTCAACACCAAATCTGCCCAAGGAAGGGATATTTTGTTGCCTTAAAGTATAAGGATATCTTCTCTATTTATTTATTGAAGAATGGAGTGAAAGTAAATCTGTGAAGGTACCTTATGGTACAAATTTTTGACATGATCAAACCCTATAAAAATGAAACCTATTTAAATTATATTATGATTATCTCACTAATGTTGAAGTAGTAGGGATGTGTAAGAGATGGAGATGAGTTGATTACTGCCTATTATGGATTCATCCATCACAAAGATATCTGTAAAAGAATGAAGATATTTTGGATCCCATGGAGGAGAATGTGGATAGCAGATGAGGAGATATTTTATGAGGACTATAATCCTATTGATTATCTTACCAGTCCCATAGATCAAACTAATCCAGGTCTTAAACCTGAAGATTATTTTGTATATTTAGAAGAAGCGGAAGCTGAGGCTAAGCATCCAAGAGAAGAGGGGTCTCCTATAGATGATATGAGTGACCTAGATAATACTAAAATCCCTAAATACATGTCATTTATACCTTCTAGTCCACCATTAGAACTACCATCTCGAGAACCTTTGTTGGGAGATGAAGATGAGGAAGAAACTAATGCCTCTGGAGTTGAAGGGTATGTGAGCAAGACTGATGGTGATGATGAAAAAGATGATAATGATGAGGCTGATAAATGTGACCAAGTGAGTGAATCCCTGAAATCAGGACAAGAATTTGTTAGTTTTGGTGGGGAGTATATACATAGATATGATGATGACGCTGATGAATAGGATGTTGCTAATCATGTTGGATAGGATGATATTGATCATTCTGTTAGAGATGTTGGCATTGAGGATAGACATGAACACCCTAATGATGCTCATGGTTTCATTCAATATATTAATGATATTATGGCTAGAGTTCATGTGGAATAAGAAGCTGAAGATCATCTTGTACCAGTGCCTCAGAATGAAAGAGATCCTCAAGCGGCTGGAGTTGCTCTAGTTTATGAACAAGCTGATGTTCAGATAGTACATGTTCCTCAGAATGTTATTTTGTCTTGGGCTCAATAAGAAGAAGATAAATATGAGGATGAGGGATATCCTCAAGGTAGGATAGTGAGAATTGATACTGTGGAGCCTAGATATTGGACTTTTTCTTGTGAGTGGAATAGAAACCCATGATATATACTGTTTGGGATGGATTATGACTCAAATGAGGAGATGGTTTCTCCTCCTGATCTACAAGATGATGTGGAACTGATTTTTCCTACTTCACCTAATTTTCCTACATGTGATGAGTTGTTTATACCTTTAGTTCCTAGTTATTATGTCATCAAGGCTATTCTTTGAGCGATTCAAAGCTGATATAAGTTAATATGTGAAATCCTCTATTAGAGTTATAAATAAATATTCTACTTCTATGAGTATTCTAGAGGAAGATGCTACTATGATTTAAAGAATGGTGATTCAATAGATACATCCCAACCTAATCACTATAGCCGAGACCATTATTATAAATAATAAAATGCTAAGAGAAGAAGTGAAGAGAATGAATCATGAATTGGTATACATATCCAAGGATTTTAGAACCACACATGGTGGTGTTGTGGAGGTTATTAAGAAAATTTTTACATATCTACTAAGTGTAGATTTGATAAATTTTAATGGGGATCATAGAAACATGATTTTTAGTGCATCCAATTCTAATGTTGGCCGCCCTATTAAAGATATGGAGTCCCTCAGGACTGTGGTAAGTAGAGAGATCAAGGGTGTTCCAAATTTCTCTGATAAAAAAACTCTTTCCAATGTGCAAAAGAACACTAAACTTGTCTACAACACGGTGAGATATTGTGAAAATGAAGCATCGGTATCACAAAAGGGGATCTAATAAAATGTGGATAAGTATTTCTCTAAAATATACACCAAGCATGACATGAATAACATTTCCTAGTAACTAGATGAAAACTTCATGATTTCAGCAGAGAAAGAGGCATTTAAAAGGAAAGTGGACTAGTTGAATGATTTTACACCCACATTAGAAAAGTTCATGGAGAAAAGGTGGATTTATAAAAGACTATATAGTATGGGGTGAAACAACAAATGATTTTATTAAGATTATGAATCCATACCTGCATGTATAGGCTCTACCTATAGTGGTCCCAATTTCTACTTCCATGGGACCTGGTTCACTGCCTCCCACTCAAATGTTAGTGTCTTTTGATATATTTCAGAGCATTCCTGTGATTCAAGAGCAGACTGAATGTCATGTTCTGTCAGAGATAAAACTAATCCTTGCATCTAATGTTCCTATATCCACTGCTTCTTCTGGTGTAACCCCTCATTCAGCCCTTCCTACATCCAAAACACCACTTCTTGAACCCACTATTGACCCTTCTGACAAAGAAAAATATTCTAAAAATCCCATTCTATAACTATGGATCAATTTTTTATAGGGATTTGTACATGTATTTTTTTATGAGTGTATTTTCATGTTTTTACACTTTTTTAATTTTATGCATATCAATTGTACTTCCATATGTTTCTAGTTTCTTTGTGTTATTTTTATTTATTCTTTATGTTTCTTTTCCCCTTTTTGATAATCCCAAAATTGGGATAAATCTATGGATAGAATAATATCTTAACCTAAGGGGGAGCCCAACTATGGGATAAGAATGATGGAATGTAGTTAATAGAATATATATATATATATATCCCACCAATGTTATTACTCACTAATACAACTATCATATAACTTACTAAGGGGGAGCATGAAAATACTCTAATATAAGTCTCATGTAATAACAATCTACAAAATCTCTCATATAATTAAGGGGGAGATTAAAAGGAAATACTTTATATTTATATTGAGAATTCATACCCCCTATTGGTATTCAAAGCCATGTAATTTTTATTCCTTGACATCGTTTATAACTCATTAATTCAATTATTTTTGATTATCAAAAAGGGGGAGATTTTTGGATCCTTTGTGACATAGTTGTTTTAATAATCACAAATCAAGACAATCTACAAATCCTAATCATTCACATGTTAGGTTTTAGGCAATGATAATTATGTCAGTGAATATTTGTAACTGAATTAATTATATCACATGGAATAATACCTTTCAGTAAGTCCATAAATTATACATATTTGTCTTTTAATATATTTACAAGTGTATATTTACATGAAAATAGGAATTTTAATTTATCTAGTGTTGTTCTGTAAAATAAAATCACTTTGTATGTTTTTCAAAGTCTCTCACACTGATAGATAAATGGAGTCACGTATGGATGACTCACCAATGAGGAATCACAAATAAAAGAAGGCACTGATGCTGGACTCACCGATATAAAAAATGACACACTGATGGATAGGTCACTGATGGTTGGATGCACAGTTAGTTCAAAGGATGTACCGATGGATGATTCACCAATGGGAGACACACCGATAGTTCAAAATGAGTCACTGATGAGGAATCACTAATGCCCAAATAGACAGATAGTATGAATGACTCACTAATTCTCAGGGTCACTGATACCAATGGAATGGACTCACCGATATAGAGATTCATCGATGTTGAAAGACTGATGATATTGAATCACTGATACTTATCACCCACTGATAGTCATAGAAACTGTTTTTATTTTATTAATTAAAATTATATTTAATGGTCACATTTAGAAAAATTAATGTTTATGGAATTATTTATTATTGTTTGTCAGATATTCAAAAGATGGTATGAGGTACGAGCATGTGGGGAGATCATTATGTCTATTGGACCTCATAGTATAAAAGGAATACAAGCATGATCATTCAAGGTGAGTAGAAGAGTATTAGGAAAAGAAAAACCTACAAACTCCTAAAACCCTTGTGCATAAATCCAAAACTAGTAACTCAAATGGAAGAACATTTAGGGAGTTCATGAAGTTAGGAAAAAGATTTTTGAGTTGACCTGATCAACATTCTAATAAGATGTTATATATATCATACTCCTGGAAGCCAGAACATAGAGGCTGCAACACTCTATTTTTTAGTCAACTTCTAGAATAGGACTCCAACATCAATTCCACCACATCCACAATGTCGAAAGATACACTACAAAATACATATATTCTTCTAAACCTAACTCGATATCTTTATCTCTATTGTGTTCATTTATTTACATTTCTGAGTAGTGTATGTCAATGTTTGTCACACACACTGTCTCCTGTGCATAACTAAGGGATACTTATTATACTCAATCTCACACTCTATTTACCCTTTTGTATCCAATGTAGAAATATGGAATAAGACATGTGTGACCTGTTTTATGTTTTCCCACGATGAACTATGGTAGAGGTCAGGCTTGAACTGGACAGCCTTATCTGCTATTGCGAACCATGCTCCAAGGTGTGGATCAAGTATTTTTATTAATTTATACTGTTTTGTGGTAGGTGATCAACAGGTGGAGAGGAATAAGCCTCATCTTGAGACTGAAACTCTTATTTTAATTTTTTTTGTGCATTTTGTTATATTCTTTTACTCTATTTTATAAAAAATCTTCATTAAAAAAATTCAAACACTGATAGTAAGTTTATCAAGTATTTAAAATAGTTTAGAACCCGTAGGTTAGTTTTAAAATTTATATTAATAATTAAATCAGTATACCTGAAAACTAATCAATCATTGAAAAATTAATTGAATATTTAGGACTCTTATAAATTCACTACAAACTGATTGAAATTATATTTTTAAATGGGGGAAATTTATAAATAAAAAATCTTTAATTGAAATTTTTATAGATACTCAATTCACCCTCCCCCCCTTGAGTACTCTACTCCAACCCAAAAAAAATTATATGTACTATATCATGAAAATATATAATTTATTTATTTCAAAAAAAATTCAAACATAACTAGTTCTAATAAAAATAAAAGCAGTTGTAGACTTTACTTTGAATATGACTGTGGTAATAAGTTCCCAAACATTTTAAATAAATAAAGAAAATAATATTAATATTAATAAAAATTATTCTTTGAATTATTTTATTTCGTATATTCATTGATTGAAATAGTTTAAAAATTTTGGGGAATAATTTTTCACATTGGAAATAAATAATCTTCCAAAAATATATTGATCATGGGGTTATATATTAACTCCCCATAAAATAGTTTCTTCACCAAAAGATAATTTGATATAGAAACCCTATTTCTAAAAAATAATTCTTCCATAATAAAATATATTAATTATGTGTAGGATAATTTAAGTCTGTGGAAGATAATTTTGATCCGTGTAAGTGTGTTGAATTTTAAAAAAAACATCACTTTAACATTTTGACATTGTAATATAATTTCCTTTACCAAATATATTATGACTGAGTCTCTCTAGATTAATATAAAAACATTCATATAAATTTTAATTTCATATGATATTTTATTTAAAAGTCAACTCATAAAATGTTTTACTTTAATTATAGGTTAATTTTCTTATGTCCTGTGATAATTTGTTATGAACACACTTGTAATATAAATTCCTTTATAAAATAATGAATTCCAACACAATAATATTTGTCCATTTATAAGATAAAATTCATGGTAGTACATGAATTCTAATGACAATAAGAAAATTTCTGTAGACAATATGTTAAAAATACTTTAGAGAATGATCTTTACTTGATAGTAGTGTCAGATGAATTATTTTATAAATTTTATTCAAACACATGAATATACAATATTTGAATTAAAAGGATTCCAAATGAAATTCCATTAAGCCAAATACTAATTATTATTCTATGATTATAAAAGATAGACTTATTATTAAAACAATTGAGTATTTTGTGAGAATCAAAACATAAGATGTATTGGGATATGTTGGATCAAAAATTTTGTACTCAAAATTCTACTTCATCTTGAGGGTTTAAAACTACATAAAAATTTAAATAAAACGTCTAATGATTTAAAAGATCAAAGAAAACATAATCTTCATAGTAAAATAAAAAGATAATCCTATTTTGATTAATTTATCATATCTATATTTATTGTTTATCCCATTTTTTAGAATACTTATTAAAAAATTTTAAGGTATAATAGAAGTAATGTTTTTTGTTTACTCAGATCTTATCCCCCTATTGTGATATCAAAAAGAATAAACAAATAATATCTAACCTCAACTTACTGATCTAGAGGGGAAGAAAATCCATGTGGATAAGTTCTAATGGTGAATTAGATTCAACCTATTTTATTTGGTTTGAAATATGGATCTTGTTTCTTTGTAACATGGTATACATTGCATTGATATTTTCTAATTTATGTTGTATTAAATCAAAAATAATCTTTTTTTTGGACAATTTTCCCAAATAATAAACATTAAAATATATAATCCTTCTATGCCAGATCCATGATTAATTAATTTTTTAATTAAAATATTTTTTTATTTTTAAAATAGAAAATTATTATCTACAGTGTAAATGAAAAGTAGTTCTTGGTCCTAAAATTTTAATCAATTTTAATTAAAAAAATGATAATTATAAAAAACTCAATATAAAATCCATAATCAAAAATTTGATAAATACTAATAACATTATTTCTTTTACAAAAAATAAAAAAAATATATTGATTAATACTTCATGTGGATCTCTAGGATATCCTACTCCAATAATATTTCCTTTTGAATTATCATGAAATGTGACAAAACCACTATTAACTATACATAGAGAATAGAAGATAGATAAATATCAGATCATATGTTCTGAACATCCACAGTCCTCAAATAATATCATATTTATATTCCTTTTGATTTTACTTAAGAAAATAAAAAATAATGTTTTTTATTACCCAAATTCACACAGTCTACCAGGATTATATATCAAATATTTTGGAACCTAAATCTATCCATAAATTCCTAAATTTCAATAATTAATGTTATAGAAGTTCCTAAATATAAAAAACATTATTTACACCACATAATTGAAGTTATATTTTACCAAAATCATTATAATAATTTTCATTTATAGAATAATGAAATTATGTAATAATATACTTTTTCTGTTTTCGAAACTACATGAAAAATAATTTTTTTATAACCTAGGTTTTTCTAAATTTTTCCATCACTTTTTTACCATTATTATAGTTTGGTAATGAAGGATTTTTTTAGGCAGTCCTCACCCTTAATAACAAACTAGAATCATCATTAATAGAATTTACTTTAGACATTAATTCCATTAATTTTTTCGCATGGATAGAAAACTTAAAATAGATGAATCTAATTTTATTTTAGCTCTAATTGTTTTAAGAAAACCCACTCATTTAATTTATCAAAAAATTATAGTTTCTATTTAGTGATTTTTATATTGATAGATTAATACTCATATATTATAATAGAGTGATATTAATTTAGTTCATCAGAAGAATAATTTTAAAAATTAGATTTAGAAACATGATTAGTAGGATAAAAGGATTATAAGTCATCATTTGTTCCAAAATGAACATATTAACCTTTTGAATTAAAATCTCATATATCGAATCAAAATGATAATAACTACTAGAGTATTTAGAAAAATTATATATATATTTTATAACATTCTAATATTTATTATTTTAATCATATTAGTATTATAGAATCTTTTAAAATATTTTTTTGTCTTTAAACTAGGTGCAATCTAACATGATATACAATAGATTTTTTTCATTCATATTAGATTATATATTTGTAGCAACCATAAAACTAATTATACTTGTTGAATTATTTCATTAATAATACTGTAATATTATAAAAACATTTGAATTTCCTTTTTTGATAAAAAATTACACTATTGTATTTTGGTTTTCTTGATTCTTCTTCATCATATCAGTTAGATAATATTTTTTCTATAGATTCCTTATCATCATTGGAAGTAGAAACATTTAAGTTAGCCATTTCTATTTTGATAAACTTGCGATCATCATCCTTTGATTCTTCCACTTTCTAATACATCATAAGAGTTATAGAGACATTATTTTCAAATCCATTAGAGGTTTATATTTTTAATTGCAATTGATATTAAACTCAATTTTAAAGGTAAACCATTGGGAACATTTAATGCTTTATCTGATTCTAGATTTGGAGTGCCTGAAGTAACAATATCATTCATAATATTAATTAACATTACATTCATTTATGTGATTATTTTACCTTTCATATTATAAATGTTCCAATAATTAATATATATTTACTATATATGAGTTTCCTAATATTATTTATCCCTTCAGAAGAAACAAATATAGTAGTCCGTATTTAAAAGGAAGTCTAACATTGAGACACATGGTTGAACTTGTCAGGACCTAATCCACAAATATTTGAATTTATAGTGTTAGAGTTGAGTTCATATTCATCTTCTTTTGTATTGAAACTTATTTCAATTTCCCTTTTGATAATTTCATAAGCCTTATGTATTTCAACTATACTTTCAAGGAATGGGTTTTTAAGTTGAAGACCATCTTATTTTTTCAACACTAATCATTTCATACATTAAAGTAAAATTCTATAGCTATAGAAATCCTTTATTTGGAATCATCCATTACATAAAATTAGCATATATTTTTAGTCTTATACTAGAAAAAATTTTAGGACTTATATTCACTTGTGTTGATACCAATTTTTAGCATAGTTATATTTTCAAAGCCATTATAGGATGATAATTATGTTTTTTATTTTTCCAAACACTTAGAAAACCTCCATAAAATATTAATAAAATCAATCCCACTCTTTTATATTAGATAATTAGTAGAAATAGAAAAAATATATGAATTATGACATAGGATAAAACTAGTGGTTTTGGAAAAAAAAAATATCCCTTAGTCAAGTCCACTCACACACTCTTTATGAGTTCAGTGGGTTTTAATAAACATTTAAATTTTTTATCGATTACCCAGCTATGTTCAAGTAGTTTTAATTTTTTATAATACCAAGAATATTTTTCAAGTTCATCTTGAAATAACTTACATTCTTCCTCTAGCCACACTTGGTGCATGTGTGTGAAATTAAAACAGAAAAGAAAATATATAGGGTAAAGAGTTTCATTTGGTCACATAGTCACAAGTAGAAACTAAAAATATAATCATGAATAATTATATAAAGTGTATATTTTTTATTCATATCTAATGATATTCTATTTGATATTGATAAATACTGAATATATAATAGTATATAACATTATCCATTTTCATATATGTGTAGTAGAAATAGTTTCAACTAAGAATATGTTGTGCTCTTCGAGTTCTCCAATATACATAGCACACTCAACCATTTGAATTCTAAATCTTCTCTTTTGATGTAAATATCATTAATTTCCTTCAATGGTTGGGAGAGAAAATAATATAATAATCAAAAAATAAAATTATATTTTATATGGGTTCTATTTCCCTAAAAATAGAAAACATAGAGGTAGTATTTCACTGAAACTATGGTTTTTATTCAAACTATATTATTTATTTTAATTTAATCACTTCAATTAACTCATTTTTTTAGTTATACATCAATGGTTATAATAAAAATAAAAATATACTCATAATTTTCTGAGGAAAATATAAATGGAAATGAGCTCAAAGAATTATCAATCAAATAATAAAAATAATATTAATATTTATACAACATATTCTTTATGATATTTTATTCCTTATAACCTTCTATAAAAAGATTGTACTATTTTTGGTGAAGGATTGATCTCATAATAAAAAATAAACATCCATGAATATACTAAAGATGG
Organism: Viscum album; assembly: GCA_963277665.1. Taxonomy (NCBI): domain Eukaryota; kingdom Viridiplantae; phylum Streptophyta; class Magnoliopsida; order Santalales; family Viscaceae; genus Viscum; species Viscum album. The sequence continues at coordinate 1,770,402,058 of OY728146.1, read as the reverse complement.
AGTGATATAAAAACTAAAATATTATTCTTTTATAACTTCAAGATAATTTGTTATGGAAACATAATTTTCGTAAGATATTTAGTCTCATATAATTAAAGAAATTACCTATAAGATAATTAAAGTAATTTTAAGATTTTTTTAGAAATACATAAGTGATTCCAATTTAAAAAAAAGAATTCCTTCAATTTTATAAGAACATGAGATAATTTATTTTACTAAATATCCATCATAGGAGTCTTTCTACTTTTCTACAAATGTTTCTTTAAGAAATTTCTTTTCTATGTTATTTTATTTGTTAATTCACCACTTAAGATAAATTATTTTTTCTGTAAGATAATTTATTTACATCGTAGAAAGATTTTATTATATAGAAACCCTAAGATATATTAATTTTTCAAATAATGATTACCAGTGCTATAAAAAGTTTCCATCCATAAGAAAATATCCTTCGAGGTACAAGAATTTTAGTGGACGTAAGATAACTTCCTTATCACATAGAATAAAAAATATAAATGAACAATATTCACTTAAGAGTCATGTAAGAAAAATTATTTTATAAATTTTATTCAAACACTCATACAAAATAGTTTATAAATAGAAGTATTCCGAAAAGAAATGTCATTAAAGATAATATTAATTATTAACCTAAGATCACTTATGATAAACTTATCAATAAACAATTGTGGATTTTTGGAGAATAAAAACATATGATGTGTTGGGAAGTGTTAGAACGATACTTTTTTATTCTTAATTTAAAAGTTAACATATTATAAGATATCTAGGGTCATAGTTATGTAATTTATGTGGTTTATCCATCATAGTCTATTGATCTATACTGAGTTGATTGAGGTATTCTATTATTTGGTATTTTTAGTGTTTGTAGCCATTTTCGTCAAATTATGGTGGTTTTTATGGAATCCATACATCATTTATTTTATTCATTACATCCTAAAAATATATTATTCTTTATAAAATTAGATCTTAAGATTGATAGGTTTCCATAATTAAATAATAAATCTCAACATCCAAAATGAAATAGTCTTTGATACCAATTCTTAGGTCATAGTAAATATGAAAATTGTCTATACGAGGGGGTGAATAGACCACTTTTTAAAATTAAGAAGTAAAATTAAATATAATTATTAATTAAAGTTAATAAAAAACTTATTTATCCTTCACAAGAAATAAAAATATGATTTATAAAAGTAAATAAAGAACATAGGAACATTTTCAATTTTTAAATTGAATGTGAACCTATATATACTCTTAACATTCCTCAACTCCTTGAGTGGTATGGTATTCATCGCGAACTTCATTTTTAATGAGAAATAATAACTTAATTACAACCTATATTTTATAGTGGAGGTACAACCACAAAAAAAAATATTTTAATGGTTTGGAAGGTCCCATTATAACACATATCTTTTGGGAAATGTATAACCTACCATGACATTTGAATCAAGGAGTCATAACATGAAGATCTTGACATTAGAATATGAGACTCAAAACCAAAAGATAATAATATTTTAGTAAGTGAAGATAAATACTATATGATGTAATTAAAGAGTATGGAAATATAATTAATTAAAATAGAAAAAAAACTAGGATATTGAAGTTGTTGTAGTCAGATGAAGCATTGTCATTGGATCATGTTTTTCTCTCAATGGTAGTATAGATCATATGACCTAAGATCCTACTTTAGAGTTTTTATGTATTGGAAAATATTTTCACAAAGGATCACTTGTATATTCACTTATATTTGTATAATTTAGGTTCATAGTATCATTATCGATATTGGTTTTACACATGATTCAAAATCCCATTAAATAAGACTAGAAATTAGCCATGTAGCGGTTAGTATAATTTGGAAATAACAATGATAATAATCCTGATTTAAAATAGAGAGAAAAATTAGTTTCTGTAATTATCATTCATAATCAAAACATCATAATAGTTCAGGAAAATTTAAATTCTTCATTAAATAGCATGAAATTTATATATAATGATTATTTAATAATATCCCATAAATCGTACAAGATAGTTCATTAATAGACACAATAAAAATTTAAAAATATTACTACATTCATGTTGATATATGTAAAAAATATTTCCTACATTAAAACACATAATATTTTTGGAAAATATATGAATATGACTCTTATTATTTATAAATAATTTAGAAAAAATTTAAATAAATTAATTAATCATAATAAATAAATTCTAAATTTTAGAATCTTTATATAATAAGTTCATAAAACAATGAAGAACAAAATTAATATTAATTTAAATATGTGTAAAAATATTGATAATCATTTCACATAATTTTTATATATTTAATATGAGTCTATAGAACAAAAATACACTTAAAATGATTACGATTATTAAAAAAATATCTACAAATTGAAACAATGAGAAACATGTATGTGTGTTTATTCGCACCATTACACACAAAATAGCTCACCATTTATAAATAATAAAACAAATAAACATACTACTTTCAATAGTATAATTTTTTGTTTTCTATTAATTCATTTTTACAAAATTCTACATATATAGATAACTTCTCTATGGGTTCAAAAATTGACCATGTTTGGTTGGTTTCTTTATAACGGTAGAAACGAAATCTGAAACTAGTATCACTATTACATTGTTTTAAAATAATTTCCATTTTAACACTTTTGTGATGATATAAAATAATTCCATATATTGTGTAAAGTTATATTACATGGTTTATAAAGATACAATAAAATTTGACATATAATGTAAAGGTAACATAAATTGGTTGCATAGAGGTAAATCTATAAATACAAAACTTATTTAAAGGTAACATAAAACTATATACATTTTGAAAATAGAAACTGAAATTTATTACTACTACTTCAATATAATATTCATATCTTCATAAAGGTATCATAAAATAGGATATGTAAATAAAATATAAACTCTCATTGTAAAGGTAACCCAAAATTACGTAGAAATGTAATGTTTTCATGAAACCTATATAAAAGTAATTATAATGATCTAAAATCAATGTAAACGTAAATATAGATTAAAACTACAATTTTAAAGGTTAAAATTTAGAGAATTGTTAAAAAAACTATATCGTACAAAAAATTGAACAATAATAATAATAATACTGTTAAAGAAGAATTAATAATAATAAAATAATAATAGAATAAAAATGTTTATTAAATGAAAAAACAATGAAAAATAAATAAGTTCAGTAGAATTTAATTATTTTAAAAATTATATATTTTCTCAAAACTAATGTTAGTGTGAATAAATAAAAAATTTAGATCTTGTAATTATCATAACATGAAAATTGAGGTGGTTTAAGGAGACACTCAAATATGATAAACTTATATCTAATATGTATACTTTTGTTATTTAATTATTAGAAACAAATTAAAAATATATAAATCACAAATAATAATTAATATCATTATAAAATAAAAAATATAATAATTATTTTTATTTTTTTATTCATTATAAATTATTTTATTTTTTGAGAATTATTAAATTCTAAAACATGTGAATTAATAAATTTAATGGTTAGAATGTAACGTCCTAACCTAAGAAGCCGAGAGGCAGTGCATTAATTTATTATACATGCATTATTAAAATAAATCAACTGCCAATGGTCCAATTATTTTATCAGTTTTAGTAATCCAAATTACATTCATAATTCCAAAAGTACATTTGGAAAGATAGAATATACAACATGATACAAAATAAACTGAAATAAACTACCTCCTTGAAAACATATCAATGTTTCTATTTTTCATAACATATGAAAAGGAAACAAAATAAGGGTAATCTAAAATTCTTAGTAAGTATTATATATAGTGGAATCATGAATCAATAATAAGTGAATCATAATAAATTAGACATGACTAATAGGGCATGATGAAAAAATGATAACATTTTCCCTCAATAAGATGAGAATAAAAATGCATCCATATATTTTTTTCATAGTTAAAACACCATAGATAATAATAAATGAATGTGGAATAAATAGAATACTTATTATTTTGATTTCATGTATCTATAACATGAACCATTTTACCATCGAGACGGGTTAAGTCTGTGTGTAGAAACCCGTCTGATTTAATATTTATTTTCGTTGTTTTGTAAATAAATGTACTTCTTTTGTATTATTATTTTATATTATGATTTTTTTTCTATAACATTTAAATAGATAAAAAACATATATAATGATCTTTTTCAACCATTAAAAGGGTTTTATGACCAGTATTGAAGATAAGAATTGAACTTAAAAACTCGACGCCCTTGAATGTGACAAATTAACACATCTCGGACGGTTTTTTCATTTTTAGTACAAGAGGAGAGATTAAAGATGGATGTTGATAAAATATTACCTTAGAATAATAAAATTATAACTCATTTATGTTATAGGAATTAACTTAGAATTCGGATGAGGGATGGTAGGATACATAAACAAAATAATAGAACTTGTAAATGTAGTTGAAAGAAAGAGGAAGAGAGGTTCCCCTCATGAGTACTCCTCCTTGAGAATCTCATTGAGGAATTATTTTGGCCATTTGGTGAGACTATAAAGTATTGGATGTGGGGTGGGTCTTGGGAAGAGTACTTGGAAGAACTTAGGAAATGATCAAATCTTGAGTGGTGTGACAGGAAGAGGGGGTGACAGGTGGTTTATATAGTGAAGGGGGGGAGGGTTTTCTTAATATTTTTATCACTAGTTTATTATTTTTCCCCAAGACAAGAAATAATAATGATTCCATGACAAAAATTAGTAATAAATTTATGTGAGTTCTAACCGAGGGTGATTATCACAATAGGACATCATCCATGAATCAAAAAATCTTGTATTTATCCTTTATCATAATTTATTGTATTTTACTATCCACCAAAAAGAAATGTTTTCATAAAAATACCAGAAATCCATCTTAAACATTTTTAAATGTGTAGAATCCATAATTGAACTCCATCTTCAAAAATAATTTTATAAATATTAGAAATATAATTTTTAATTAAAATCATTAATTAATAGATAAATATTAACAATTAAAATATTCAACATCATTTTTATAGAGCCCAAATTTGATTTACACTTTCATTGGTAAGGTTACCATTCAGAAGGGTCATATTACTACTCAAAAGGGTATGATACTATTCATTAGGGTATGTTACTATTGATAAGGCAAGTTACTATTCACCAAAAATTAACGTGATTCTATTAGACTCTAATTATGACCTGGATCGCAGCTGCGTATGTCTATTTTTAAAAATTCAAAATATAGAAGTTGAAACTATAAATTTAATGGCTATGTTGTGACTATATCCAATAAATAAAAAATTGTTGCTTCACATAGACTTAGTGCTTCTGAAAAAATAGGTTTTCTAATGAATTGAAAGTATTATAGAGAAACATACCATAAAATGTTTTGGGTGTTATATTCTTCCAACCTTCAAAAAAGTATTCCTTGAAAATGTTCATGTATAAATCACATTAAAAATATGTGGGTGGTTATTATACATTACATACTTAGGTTCCCACATCGCCTTCTCAAATTTTATGTTTTCTCTAAAGAACCATTACAAGTCAATTTATCTAATTTCTCAATACATGCTCCCTTGTGTCAAGAGTCTCACTAGGCACTTCACAGTAAGAAAAATTTGGTTTCAAATCTATTTCTTCATAGTTTAGGACATGCATTGAATCTGGCATTTATTTCATTAATGATGAAACGTGGAACACATTATGAAATTTGGAGAGACTTGGTGCCATTGCTAAATTTTATGCTACAACTCAAATTATATCTAGAATTTCAAACTATCTAATGTACTTCGGGATTAGTTTATCTTTCATACCAAAACGTAAGACACCCTTCCACTGTGATACTTTTAGAAAGACATGATCTCCTACATGAAATTCCAAATCCTTCCTTTAGTTGTCAGCATAAATCTTTGCACTACTTTGGGTTTCCTTAATATATGCCTGAATTTTCTATACCTTTGTAGTTTCATCTTAGATAATTATAGGCATATAAGTTTCCAATCTCCAAATATATCTCAACACGTTAGAGTTTGACACCTATTACCATATAATGCATCATATGGATCCATTTGAATGATAGAATAGAAACTATAATTATTTGGAAATTCCATCAAAGGAACGTGTTGATCCCACATACCTTTAAAGATAAGATAGCATGATATAAACATGTATTTTAGTGTTTTAATAGTCCTTTTAGACTATTTATCTATTTGGGGGTGATAAGAAGTACTCATATGAAGCTCTGTATCAAAAGGATTCTAGTTAATTTTCCAAAATTTGGATGTAAATCAGAGATATTGATCAGACACAATCAATAGATGTGCACCATGAAGTTTTAAAACTTCATTAATATAAATTCTTTCCAAGCGCTCAAGTGGTAAATCCTCTGTTATAGCAAGTAGACGTGCCGATTTTGAGAGACGATCAACAATAACCCATATTTTGTCATTCCTTCTAGGTTTACCCGATAGTCCTGTGACAAATTGCATTGTAATTTTATCCCGATTTCACATAGAAATAGGTAGAGGATTCATGACCCCTTTAAGATGTTATCTCTCGGCCTTAAATTGTTGAAAAACTAGACACCATGACACATAGTCATCAATTTATCACTTCTTGTTATCCCACCAAAAATGTGTCATCAGATCTCTATATATCTTGGTCCTACAAGGGTGTACATTGAAATTTGAGCTATGAGAATCATCTAAAATTTCCCTTTTTAGCTCAGGTAAATATGGCATGCATAACCTCTTCCAAAATTTCAAAACTCCATCCTCATATGTGAAGTCTACCAATCATCCATCCTTAACAGCTTTAATGTTCTTTTATATATTCTCATCATTAGCTTGAGATATTTTTATCTTCTCTAGTAAAGATGGTGTAGCAATCATTTTAAATAAGAAAGATGTTTCCCCTTCCTGGATAATTTACATCTCCATCTTCAGAATATCCATGAGGATAGGATCTCTCTTGATCCTCATTTGGGTAAGAATTCTATGATATTTCTTTCTTAATGCATCTTCCAGCTTATTTTCCTTTATTGGGTGTTAGTGTATTGAACAGTCATAATCGTTGAGTAACTAGATCCATCCCCTTTGCCTCATGTTGATTTCTTTCTGTGTAAAAATGTATTTATTGAAATTATAATCTATATATATCTCACATTTTTTACCATACATATAATGTATCAGTATTTTTTGAGTAATGATTACAGTTTCTAAATCAAGATCATGAGTTTGAATATTTTTCCCATGAGTCTTCAACCACCTTGATGCATAAGAAATAACTTTATCATTTTTCATAAGGATGCAACCTAGTCCATTCTTTGATGCATAACTTTATATCAAAAATCAATCATTTCCATAGGGAAGAGTAAAAATTGGATCATTTACCTATCTTAAATTCAATTCATCAAATCATGTTGTATATTCATTCCTCCATAAAAACTTAACCCTTTATATGTGAGCTTAGTTAACTAGTTAGCCAGTCGGGTGAAATTTTGAATGAAATGCTGATAGTAATTTACTAAGACAATAAAACTATATACCTCAATTGTGTTTGTTGGAATGGTCCATTCATGGATTTATTTTTTCTTCATAGGATCAACTAAGATTCCATCATTAGAGACAATACGGAAATGAAAATAAAAAAATTTACACCCAAATTCACACTTTCTAAACTTACCAAATAATTCATTTCTTCTATGTGTTTTCAGAATGAAACGTAAGTGATTCTCATGGTATTTGTAGATTTTAGATTATATTGGGATATAATCGATAAATACCACAACAAAGTAGTCATGATATTTCTTGAGAACCCTATTCCATAGATCTATGAATACTGAGGGTGCATTAGGCCAACCAAAAGTCAATACTATAAACTCATAATGTTCGTACCTAGTTAAAAACATTGTCTAAGAAATATCATCCGTCCTCACACGTAGTTGATGATATCCATAATGAAGGAAGATATACAAAAAATATTGGGCTCCATGATGTTGATCAAAAAAATCTTCAATGTAAGGAAGAGGATACTTTTTCTTTAACGTAATAGCATTGATCTCTTGTATTCAATGCACAGCCTCCTAAACCCATATTTCTTCTTGAAAAAGAGAACAGGGGATCCCCATGGAGGAACACTAGGTAGGATAAAACCTTTATCACTCAATTACTCTATTTTATCAGGAGCTCTACTAATTCCACAGTGGCCATTCTATAAGGAGTCTTTGATATTGTTCTTTCACTAGGAATTAAATAAATAGAGAAATAAACTTCCTACTCTAGAGGATGCTTAGGTAAATCCTCTGAAAACACATCAACATATTCTTGAACAGTAGTTACATACTCTATTTTAACATTCCTTTCATATCCCATAGTTTTTATATTCCCTTATTCCCCAATAATTTAATTTGGTAGTGTCACTAGGGGTGGATCTAGATAAGAATCAACCCGTGAGACTTCTGCTCTAAAGATAAAGGATTCAACACCATTATCAAAAATCATAAATTCCCCCTTCTTGTAATTAATATTTTCATCATAATGTGAAAGACAACTCGTACCAAGGTTTATATCAAAATCAATCATGGGTATTATGATAAGTTTAGAAACTAAAGCACATTTATGTGTTATGAGGGGGACTGATTGACCCATATTTGTTGCAATGATACATCACCTTGGATTATTGACTGAAAAATCCTTTATTAAATAAATTGGGATATGTCTACTTTTAATGGAAATCTGAGAAGATATAACTGAATGTGATGATCCAAAATAAAATAAATCATTGTCTATGTTTGAGGAAATAATTAAAATACATTCCACCACATCATTAGGAACTTCAACTTCTATGGTAGTAATTGAATAAGCATTCCATTGTTCTAGTGGCCTTCTCTAATGAAAGATTCCTTGGATCCTAAGTGACTTGTTTTTATAGTGTCCCATATCTCCACAATTAAAGCATTGAATGTCATTGATTTTTTTCTTCCCCTTGAATTCAGTAGATTGATGACCCATTTCTCAGGCTTAAAGCAGACTCCAATTCCTTTCATGAAATGACTAGGATTATTCTTCCCATAATTCTCGCATAATGGGAATTTATTCATTCCCTTGTTTTCGATGGCACTTAATCTTTTCCATGATTATCAAAGTACTAATTCTTATCTTGTTTTCCATTGAAAAAATTTATTTAGAAAATTTATTCTCTATTTTTTATTGAACATAACACATTTTTATCATACGATGAAAATTTTTGAGAATCCAATGACATTAGAATAGTTTTCATAATACCTTCAATGAAACAATCAATCTTGTCTACTGAATCTAGTATATAATCAATAGCATACCTGGCTAGTCATGTGAAAGTTGCCTCATACTCTTCAACACTCTCTTCTTCCCTTTCTTTAGGCTGTGGAATTCCTCTACATTTTAGTTATTTGTTCCCAAGGGAAATATTTTTTGGAGAATATTTCCTTAAAATTCATCCATTCTATATCATCTATTTTTTCTTCCTCTATGGTATTATAGATCAACGACCACCATTTATGAGCATCAACCCTGAGACAATATACTTCCAATACAACATTTTTATTCTTATTACATCTAAATTCCAGAAATATATTATCAAAGGATTTGATACACTTCTCAACTACCACTGGATTTTAAGTTCCACTAAAATATGGTGCCTTATATCACATGAAACTATATAGTATAGGTGTAGCATGCTTATTCATCACATAATTAGTACATTTTCCCAATATGGTCATGATCTGATCCACTCCAACACTGACTGTGTTAACATGCTCTTTAGGGAAATCCCTACTTTGTCTGTCGGTATTGATTTTACTTATTCTATTAGGCACCATCACTAAATAATGGAATACACTAAATTAGGTCATAATTCATACTTTCTAACTAGATAAAAACATAACATAATCTGAAAATTTATGAAAACATCATCTCATAATCATAAACATTGTTTCGAATTACTTTTAAATTCTTCATAATGTTTGGTAAAGAAAATGTGAATTATCCTCAACATATCCCCCATGAGTGTCAAGCTAGGTATGAAATAAGTCCCTTAGTCATTTACTAGGATACTGTGGGTATAGCCTAAAACTCTTTGTCAGATTTGTTACCCCAAGGTACATATGGGGAAGAACTATTCCCACTATAGGATCTGGATAGGAATGTATTTACTATGAAGATCCACATATTCTACAGATTGAAAAAAATTCAGGATGTTACTCTATGCTTATCCTCAAATTCTATCTTAGGTTTATTTCCTCTAAACTATGTCTCTACAAACATTTTTTTCTAATAAATCACTTTTTGGGTGAGTGAGAACCCAAAAAAAGATCACTTTATGGTATGTGAGAAATAAAACAAGAAGAACCACAAAAAAAGCATCGTGTCCATGGGGATCCACCATTGTAGACACGTGAACGAACAAACCCAAAACATCAAAACACCAAAACCAAGGAAGCAAAAAAGAAGATGAGTCAGTAGTAGAACAATCGATGGAGGACGATCGATGGAAAGAGATTCATCGATAGAGCTCCTGAATGAGGAACCATAGCACCATCAAGCCACTGCAAAGACACCACCAAACCAAAAGAGCCCCCCGACAGATCTATCTTCAGTGAATCCACCAACACAATCCAAAACATCTTGAAATCCATCGCACCCAACAAATATGGAGTTATGCGTGAAAGAACACCATGAAATGACTAAGGAAATAGGGAGAAATAGAGCCATCAGGGCACAAAAGAAGCTACAAAGATACTGGAGAACAAACCTGTAAGGAATTGTGAATCGATTTGGTGAGGAGATAAATCACCACCAAAATTGAGCATTCTTGTGATGACTATCCATGTCTGCATATACACCCAGGTTATCGATGATGACCCCGCCACATTATAACCCAAACAAAACCAAACCAGGATGTAAAAAAACACACCAAAAAAATCTGAAAAGGGGAGCTGCAAACGAATATTAGACGAGAGTTATTCTGGAACAAAATATCCGTAGTAAACACACCTTATAAGGATGAACGGTGGAGAAGTATTCACCAAAAAATCAATTGAGGCATCACTAAGGCTACAGATGCTCTGGAACCAAGACCAGACTACACAAGGTCTACAACCTCCATCTGGACCCGATGAAACCACTGAGCACATATCAGAACACCATCCGAGGAAAGTTCCAGTATGAAGTTGTTTCCGCTTATTGTGGAAACATATATGGCATCAGTCAAACATTGTCAAGATATGGGATTCCTGAGGATAGCGGCGCTCGATAACGGGGAGGACAGACCACACACTATTGACAGACAAATATGTGGTGTCGCACCAGGGGAAGCTGAAAGGTCATCAGAAACTTCGTGTGAGGGGGATATGGATTGAGGATCGGCGCTTCAGCATGCAGGAGGGTCGACTAAGGTCGGATGAAGAGAGGAGGACTATGCAAGGGAATGGTGGTAGAATCCCTAGACCAAGATCACTCATGAGGCTACATCTTGTTGTATCTCTCTTCATCACTAAACTATGTTTCTTAAATTTAGTTTCCATGTTTGTTTCTAAACTTCATTGATACCAATTGTAACAGCCTAACCCCAGATACCCAGAGTCTATGCATTACATTATTATATTGGAAAAATTATAAGAAATAAAACCCCAATGGGATGATTAGTTTAGTAGTTTTGGATGACCAAATTACATAAATTATTACCAATGTATGTTTAAAAATATATAAAATACAACGAGATGCATAATAAACTGAAATAAACTACATCCTTCAAAGCTTATTCAAGGTTATCTTCTTCAAAATCTGCCGAAAGGAAACATATTAAGGGTGAGATAAAATGCTCATTAAGGGTTACATATAGTGGAATCATGAATTGATAATAAGTGATTCATAATAAATTATACATGACTAATATGGAATGATGAATAAATGAAAACACTTAAATCAATAACCTGAGAATAAAAATGCATCCATATATTTTTTCCATAGTGAACACCTCATGGATAGTAACAACTTAATCAAGAATAAATAGAATTCTTATAATCTGGATGTCAAGTATATGGCACATGAACCATTATACCAATAATACATTTTACGTCTTTGGGTAGAAACCTTACTAATTTTTGAAAACAAACATGAAGGGTTTGCCGCCAACTAGCTTGAATCATGAGACCTATCAATGCATTGAAGGGATATAGTGGGACCCAACCCTCGCTTCTAGTCTAATACAATCTTTATAGATATATTTAATACTATAACAATATTCCTTTTAAATATTTGTATTGATTAGAGGATACTGATTCATCAATATTTCTGTAGTTAACGTAGAATTGAAAATAAACCTCGTATGTGGAATGGTATATGGATTAAAGAAATAATCATATTACTGAAATGAGAAAATGGATATTTACCAGAATTAACATTTCAATTGAAAAATGATCTCAAATGATAATTAGATACACCGCATAAGAATGATAATGGGTACAATACCAAGTGAGCCTCAATAAAATGAAAATTTTGACAAAGTCCCTTACCATATTGTAATCAATCGAGTCATATGACAAAATATTAATAATCACCAAATGAATCAATGAATAACATGAATATAAAGTGAATTATGATATTATATATCAAATTTCAGTATTGATACACCACATGAATGAAATAAGTGGTGAACAATGGAAATCTCACATAATTAAAATTGAGATAGGAAAACCCTTACCTTATGCCTGAATGAGTTCTTCGATTGATCTTAATGACTTGAAAAATAAAATTTTGCTTCATTAATTAATAATTATAGAACCTAATATACATGAAATTTGTTTTTTATAGCCTTATTAGGTTCATTCATGGACTTTTTTATAGGTTTAGGTGGTTTAATTTTATTGTTTTGAAATAATTTTCTTCCTGGGTTTTCATGATCATTTTACTTGTATTCATGAAAGGATGTTCGTTTGAAATGAGGCTAAAAATAAAGAATCGTTAATATATATTATTAATGAAATTAAATATACATAAATGATTTTATAATGATTTTGGTTATATACCATGAGGATGACTCATTAGATAAAAGTGACTGATAAAATCTTGTATTAATTTGGCAGTTTGGTGCACAATAAACTTGTTTTGTATTATTATTTTATATTATGAGTGAGTATTGTTTTCAAAACATTGAATAAGATAAAATACATATATTATGATCTTTTTAAATAATTAAAAAAATTTCATTTCAAGTGTGGAACATAGTAATTGAAACTGAAAACACACTGCCCTTGAATTTGATAAATTAACACATCTCAGAAGATGTTTTTATTTTTAGTATAAGAGGAAGGAAAAAAGAGGGATGATGATGAAATATTCCATTAGGAAAATAAAATTAAAAATAATTTAAGTTACCATAATTATCATATCATTTGGATGAGGGGAGGATAGGAGAGAGAAACAAAATAATGGAACTTGTAAAAGAAGTTGAAAGAAAAAGGAAGAGTAGTTCACCTCTTGAGTACTCCTCCTTGAGAATCTATTTAAGGCCTTTTTTACCTTTTGGTGAGACTAGAAGGTCTTGGACGTGGGAGGAGGGCCAAGGAAGTGTATTTGGTAGAAATTATGAAAGGATCAAATCTTAAGTGGTGTGAGTGGAAGAGGGGGTGAGAGGTGGTTTATATAGTAGAAGGGAGGAGGGTTTTCTTAATATTGTAATCATTAGTTTAGTATTTTTCCCTAAGACACAAAATAGTGATGAATCCATGACCAAAAATAGTAATAAGTGTGTGTTATTTCTAAACAAGTGTGCTTAACTCTGTAGGATAACATCCATGACTCAACAAATCATGTATTAAACATTTATCATAATTTATCGTATTTTACTATTCACCAAAAATTCATGTATTTCAAAAAAATCCCCAAAATTCACCCTATCAATTTTTAAACATTTAGAATCCAAAAATGAACTCCATTTTTCAAAAATAGTTTTCAAAATATGATAAATTTAATTTTTACTTAAATTCATTATTTTATCAAAAAATACAAACTCTGGAAATATTCATCTTCATTTCTAAGGTGCCTAAATTTTATTGACACAATCATGGGTAAAGTTATCATTCAAAGGTTCATACTACTTTTCATAAGTGTACGTTACTATTCATAAAGGTCTGTTAAAATTCATAAGGTAAGTTACTATTCACTAAAAATTTACTAGATCTTATAAGACTCCAATTATCACCTAGATCGCAAATGTGTATGTCTGTTTTTTGAAATTCAAAATACAGAAGTGGAAAATTTAAATTTAATGGATTTGTTATGACTATATCCCTTAAATAACCAAGTTTTGTTTCATAGAGACTTAGTGCTTCATTAAATATAGGTGGTGTGATGAATTTAAAGTATTTAATAGAAACATGCCATAAAATGGTTGGGGTGTTATATAAAAATAATTTATTATTTATAATTAAATTCATTTAATTATAAAAGAAATATTTTAAAAAATTCATCAATTTGGTTATTTTTATTAATAAATTGAATCAAACACTATTATAAAATCATTTTTGAAAAAAAATTATTTACATATACAACCAAATGAACATTCATTCATTTAATTGTAATTATTTTGTAAGGAAAAAGGTTATATTTTTTTGATTTCAAATATATTATTCTAAAACGTTTTATTATGTGTTATACATTTATTATTTTAAAATTTATTTTTATTATTTTTAGAAGGTGAATATAATAATATAGGTTTCAAATTCTGAATCCGCATATCCAAATTAGGTGATAAGTTCAATTTATTTTCTAGACATAAAAACGGTTAGAATAATAAACTTTTATAATATTGATAAAGGAGAAAATAAGGTATAAGAGTTAAATCAAGGGGTAAAATACATAAAATATCACCAAAAATTTGGGAAGGCTTTCCCTCCCCTTATCTAATATTTATTATTTTCAAATTTGGATCCAATTTTTATGATAATAACATTCTGTTTTAATTATTTAATGAATATTTATAAAAAAAACATTTCCTCTCATATATAAAAATTCCCCTCCTCTAACCACCTAAACCCTCACATTTCATTCAAATTTATCATGAATCCCTATCCAGATTATCACAATAATAATCCTATCTCATTCATAGAAACTTCTTCCCCCAAGGAAAAGTTCCAAATCTCTCATTTATAGGGGTTCCTTTAAGAAAATTTTAAAGTGTGCAAAATAAGTGTTATCATTTCAATAATCCCTCATTTTTATCTTCATTATACACCACATATTAAATCTTATTTATCACATTAATTATTTTCTTTTAAATATTTAATCTTCTATATAAGTTGTAATTTTTCTATATGATAATGTGTTCTTATTCATTAAATATTTTTAATGCAATTTTTTTTGGATAATTTTTCCACTAAAATGATCAATAATATAATTTTAACATTTGAAATGGTCAAAAAAATTAATTCTTGTAATATTATGCAATAAAAATTAATTTATTATGTTTCTATTATTCTTGATGGTGCACAAAATCATGTCCATAATGTAACTACTCATTCTTTATGAATGTTGAACTATGATCCTTTCACTATAATAATTCAATCCACATTATTTTCTTTCTCTATTTCCTTCTTATAAGCTTTATTAATCATGTTTTGGATATATGGTTATGCAATAATTCATGTAAGTTAATATGTTTATCCTTCCTTTACAATTCTCATTTTAATCCTTTATATTTTTAAGAATATTATATCCTTCTTAATGATCATCCTAGATAAGGTTTAAGAATATTTTAAACCTTGAGTGTTGGATACCTTATTTTTCTTTCCTAATTGGTGTTGTATTGTGAAATCATAATCCTTGTTCAAATATAATCATCATTTTTGTAAAAGTTTACATCCATAAATTTCTATATATAATTTATTCTTTTATAATCTATATCTACCTAACAATTCACTCTAAATAGATTATGTAATAAAATATTAAACATGAAGATTTATTCCAACAAATTAATTTAATATATGAAATAATTTTTCTCATTAACCATTAATTTTCATGAGGTTTATTATATTACTTTATCACATGGAAATAGTATACACTACTGATAATCAGGGCTTTAACGGTGCTAGTGAAGGATTTTATTAGTTCTTAAAATGTGTTGATATTGTGAAAGATGTTAAAGGGGGTCTTTGATAACAGTAAAATTGCTATTAAAAGAGCCCTTTATCAGTGTTTTTTAGTAATTTTAAAGGGTGAGTTTAACATCTATTTTTTAGTTTTGGTAAATGGTATCTTTTAATAGTGATAAAGGGAACTATTAAAAATATAGAAAAATTAAGTTTTTATAGACCCTTAACCCCCATTCTTAGCCCTTCCAGCCCCATTCGTAGCACATTCTACTACCCATATTCCATCACACACCCCTCCTCCCTTTCTCAGTGCTAGAATGATACACTAAATAATAGTTTGTTCCAAGATTCAATCACAGTACATCCTTTATGTGAATGAATTCTCTTTACCACTATGCCTTGCATATATTTTAGTATGTTTAATTAAATTTCTATTTATTTGTATATATTTTAAAATGTTTTATATATATACACACAATTATACTTATTTAAATATATTATATTCTAATGTTAATTTATAAATATTTTAATATAAATATATAATTATATATATGTCTATTTATTAATTTACACAAATATGGTTATATAAAAGTTATATATACATATAAATGTATTTTAATAAGGTAAATAAAATGAAATTTTTTTTTATTTAATTAAAATCAATAATAAATACTTTTTACTAAAAATTCATTTGTACATAAATATAGTGGAATATGAATTTATAAAAGTGATTTATTATAAGAAAATATAAAAACTATATGCATATATTTAATTATAAATAAAAACTAAATTATGAAAAATGTTAAAATGTCAAAACCAAAATACCCATATGAATATAATACCTATAAATAAATTCATTCCAAACTAAAAATGGTCAAAACCCCCTTTAAATGAGGAATAAATTCTATCAAATGTTAAAAATTTGGGTTACCATGTCTAAAAAATCAGTTTGAGAGGCCTTATAGAATTTTTTGGGCCTTGAAAAAAAATAAAACTGGTTTACTTGTGTCACCAAGAGTGTAGATATTATCATAGGATTTAATTTGATCTGTGGTGGAGCCCAAACAGACACCTGAATCAAAATATATGGAATTTTGAATTTATAGTTATTCTTTCAAATTATTTTATATCACTTAATAATTTGTATATTTTATTCAACAAATTGATACTAAATGACTATTACATGATAATAATTATAAAATTATTGATTAAAAATATTTTTTGAATTATTTTATAATCAATTTTTTACTAAATATATTTTATATTATGTTTAAATTCTTATTTACCTTATCTAAAAAATATTTTAAAAATATATATTAAATTTATATAAATAAAAAAATATTTATATATTAAAATATTATTTTTAATGAAATATATTTTTTGGAAATATACCCTATATTATTTATAGTAAAAAATCACTGATAAATCCCCCTTTATGAATCCTTTTTTATAAGTGATGATAAAGGGGGGTCTTTATCGTCACTTTTTTCACCGCTGATTAACGCACTCATTAAAATCACAAAAAAAAAGTGATCTTAAAGTGGTCCCATTGCCATTTATTTTTCTAGAACTAACAAAAAGGGCCTTTAATAGTTCTTTTAACAAAAAATGTTAAATCCCTAGCACTAGATAAACCCAGTTCTGTAGTAGTGACACAACCTAAGCCACTCTTTGATGTTTTAGTATAGATCAAAAATCCTTCCCTGCATGTTGGTAATGTGAGTATAGGTGTAGTGATTATCCTTTTCATTATATAATTGTATATCTATGCCCATTTCTCAATCAAAATAAACTTTACTCCCTTATGAGTTAGCTTGGTTACTGGGATTGACATTCATGATAATGTCTTCATCAATCATCGAAGGTATCTGGATAATTTGAGGATGTTGTAGATACTTCTTATAGATTTTGTTCATTACCATTCGATAATTTCATTTATATTTATGGATTTATAGATATCTTATTTATTTTATAATGAGTCTTACTAATGTCAATGTCTACCTCTAAAATAAGTATTTATTTTAATATGTAAAAAAAATTGTTCTACTCGTCATTGTCACATTCCTCAAATAATACCCATGTACCTCCTTGATTTCAAATTATAAGAGAATATCATCTATAAGGAAAACCAAAAATTTATAAATGTGAAATCCATTCATCATGTACATTAAAATTATATGAGCATTAATTATTTTAACTGGAATCACTATGAACTCATAGTTTCTATACCTTGTATAAAATAAAATCATGGGAATATAATCATTCATCCACTCAATTGATGATATCAAAAAAATAACCACATTAAAGAAGTATTTATCCAGTTATAATTAATCAAATAAGTCATAAATTTATTTTATAGGGTACTATTTATTTATCATGATCATATTGAGTTCATCAAAATTAATGAAAATTCACATTTAATTGTCCTTCTTCTGGAAAAAATAGGATTGGCTTTCCTATGGTGAAGCAATTTTCCATATGAAAACATTATCCATATTATCTTAAATTTTATTATTTAGTTCTTCTAATTCCATGGGATTCATTCAATAGGATAACTTGGATATGGGAAAATCACTGGGTATATGTTCAATTAATAATGTGATGTAGTGTACCAAACCTTTCTGGTGTATAAAATTGTGTGTTTTGTATATTGATGAATCCAGAAGAAGACATAGGGAATGATCAGCTAAATTGGATCTAATTTTTTATCTAGGGGATGGTTTTATAGGATGGAGGATTTTTTTACAACCTAACATGATATTTTGAAGGTTTGGTAGTAGTGTGGTGATAGTGTTTGCAGTATAGGGCCCCAGAGTGTAGACATGATGTCTCTTTTATTAGTGGAATCATTCTTAATTGGAGATTTTTGTTGTGGCGGGAAGTCTAAATAAATTAACTTAGTAATTCAACTATTTTTACTATTTATTATATTTATACTATTATATTATGATGTGATTGTTTCAAGGATTGGAATGTTTTTTTGTGGAAATAATATTTTTTTCCATTGTTTTCCTCTAGTTTTTTATGATTTACTCATCAACTGCGATATGAATTATAGAGATTATTTCGAAAGAGGCCCATTTCAGTATATAATAGAATGTTGTGTAATGGTTTTATGTAAAGACATATAGATTTCGTTATGTCAGATAATCTTTTGTTATGTCTATTTTAGCTACTCTAGTTTTAAATTAATGTGTTCCCCCAAATTCACTTATATTTCCTCTATTTCCCTATATACATGGGTAACTCTAGGGTGATTTTGGATACCATTCATCCCTCTTCCTTAACTTTAATCCTTAAATTTTTGATCATGACTATTGTTGATATGAGTTGAGTCCACTCCCTTTTTCAATTTTTATTTCTGTCGATTTATCATTTGTAGATGGTTGAGGCTATGGAACATGTTTTAATTTTTTAAGGATTAAGTTAGTGGTTGATGATGGATGGTATGATTTATGTAGAAAAAGTTTTCCTTGTGGTGATCTTGAAATATTGATCATCTATTTCTCTTATAATATCGGTACAATTAATTTTTATGATTTTGTTATAGCAGTGGATTAGAAAACTCTCCTTTATTTATTATAATTTTTTAATTATTATTCTCTTTTTATCGATGGTTCAAGATTATGGTTTGTAATAATAAAGATAATGGAATATAAATTATTAAATTAATAGGAATGGGGTGAGTCAAATATGTTTACTAGTTTCTTTTATATCACTAATATCATATATTTTTGTTTATTATTATTGTAAAAATCAATTGTTGTTCTTTATAATTATATATTGTTTATTTTATCTTCCAATTATAATAATATTTTATAAAATTCTAATTACATATATATGGTAAAGGAATGGGTTAAGTGAATGAAATAAATTAACATGAGTTTATGTTTTGAATGTGGGAGAATATTTGAAGTGTTAAATTTTTAAATGTATTATTGTGTGTGTTAATAATTCATATTGTTGTGGGAATGATGTTGCAGTTATTATGGGTGTTGTAATGGATTTATTTCTATGATTGGAATCATATTCATAGGTTGGAATTTGTGTGGAAGTGGGGCTATGTTAGATGGTATGTTTTGGGTAAGGGGTCCGCATTGGATAGCATGAGATGCATTGTGGTCCAATTCTATAGTGGTTGGTTGATTTTTTTAATAGTTATTTATGTAGTGGAACTATAGTTAGCTTTACATAGTTGGAAATATGAATGTGTAGTTCATCATGGGGATATGGCATTGATGGTTTTTGTGGTTATGTTCATTGTTTCCTAATAGTAGGGAAATGTGATAAATGATAATGATTAAATGAAAATTTAATTTGATAGATTTAATGTGGGTATTTGTTTTATGTGATCTGTCATTAAATATGGAATTTAATTGATTAATAACTACAAATTGGTTAATAAATAACAATTTTTTAAATGGAATAATAGTATGAATAACTATTCTTTTTTAGTGGTTGTGGGCGTTTTTTGGAATATGAAGTGGGGCTTGATGTATTTTCATTATTTTCATTTTTGATTGTGTATATTGAAGGTAGTATATGGAATTTTTTTGGATGGTGGTAATGTTTAATTTTTTAAACCCTTTAGGTTGAGAATTTGTGTGGCGTATTATATATATATGATATATTTTCATGGGGATTTTTATATGCGCGGCATAAAAGTAAGATACCCATACTAGTTCCCAGTATGATTTGGGTACTGGGCTTTTTCCCCTAATCACTATGTTGTTTAGGGAACAGATGGATAACTACTTGTTCTTATCAGTTTTCCTTTCCATGTTAAGACCAAGTTTTGATAGCTTGAGGATGGAAAATTCATTCTATCAGAGTATGTGGTGTATCAGTAGACCATATAGAGTTATTACTGTAATGATTAATATTTTATTGAATTACCATGCAATATGTATTTTGATATGTGATATAGTGCATTGAAACATGAATGTGGAAGCGATTTTGATATCAAGTCCCTTGATTTTGTGGAATGAGAGTGAAATACTGTGTGTAATTTTTTATGGGGTGACTTTATATTAAATTCATTATGTTTGATTTTATTATTCCTACAAGTTTTATTTTGTAACTAAGTCATTATAAGGCAAGTTGGTAATTGAAATGATAAGTGTTCATTGGTTTATTTGTTGATTCACTTATTCATTAGTCTGATCCTTCCAATTTTTCATGGGAGGTCTTATTTATTATTACATTGAGTATTAATGATTTTATCACCCTTATATATAAACATAATTTTCAGTTTCTAGGGGTATTATTGTGACTGAATTGGATGGTACTTGCTTGGATCATGGAATTAGCTATGGCGTCAAAGTATATAACTTTACTTCTGTATTTTTATATTGGTATTTTTATTTTTATACAGTATTTATTTTTTTGAATTTTTTTATTTATATTATCAGGTAAGTTTGTGGTTATATTTGTGTATTCTTAGGATATATGAAGGTAATATCTTCGATACATGTGTTTTATACCTTCTATTTTAATCACCAATATAGGTCCAATTGGATCTGGGATTCGAGGGTCACATACATCTTCACTATAATCCATAGAGGACTTCCCACTAGCGGAGGATCATGATAGAGTTGTATCAGAGCCGGTGAGAAATTTCATGGGTTGGTTAGGAAAAAGAAACATTTTATCATAGTCTATTATAAAATATATGGAGATCAGATTGGATATAATATTTAAGTCCCTGTGAGAGCTGACACTAGGATCATATTATCATTGAATTTTTAATAGAATTGGTTCTTCTTACAAGGTAAAGGAATAAAATATGTAAAAGTATCATTCTTTTTTCACTTGTGTTTTAAATGGGGTAATTTTATAAAAATTTTATTAAATTTGTTAAATAAATTCCATATTATCATGCTTATGATATTTTTTCCTTATTTTCAAAGAAGACAGCTACTCATCACATATGTGTGGTTTATATTGGTAAGGTGTAGTAAGCTAAAATGTTGGACCACTAGAGGGTGGACCCAACCAAGGAGCATGAGAAAGGGAGGAATGTTTTGTGTGATTTTCAATATAAGTGTATGGATAAGTATGATGGGAGAGTCTCCTATCAAGCTACATAACACTAAATAGAGGCTCTTGATTTTACTTTCAGTTTGATCGGATCTAGGGAAGAGAATCGAGTTTTGTTAGCCACTAATCTGATATTGGTAATAGCATTGTAGTGGTGAATCTTGTATATTTGGATGTGTATGCAGATAGAAGTTCATTGGGAGGATTTCTAGTGGATGTTTTCAATGTATTTTATATCATCAATAATGAGGGTGATAAAGAGGCGGTAGTTTTTCTCTTTTCAGTACCTGAGCTTTAGTGTGCGGTTTCTCGGGATCAGTTTTAAGAACCTCCATCAATTTTATCCTTATTTTATTCCATATGATGAGTATAGATATTAGCATTTAGAGGAGGTGATGTAACTATTTATTTATTATATAATAGATTTATTTATTTTTTTCAATGTACTTTGATGAAAAAAAATCGGATACAGTGATTAGGAGTATCTATGGTTATCTAGGATCATCTCAAGAGGTGATTTACCAGGGTTCCAATGTAGATAAATTATTAAAGGATCATAGGTATCTGAAACATTGTGGTTTCTATAGTTGGTTCATTAGCATTGGTGGTTTCCTTTTCCTTTTAATGGGAATAGTAGTTCTTATATGCCTATGGAGAGATCCAGGAAGGTGTGTTTTTATTGTGGGGGTTATGATCATCAGATATTTTATTGACTGGACACCCTTTTGTATCTAGTAGATATGGGTCATTAGTTTCTATTCAATCCTCAGGAGTAGTTTCTTCAAAGTTAGTATCATTAGTAGTGACATCTAGATTATCTTTCCCAAAGAGTATATTGATCTAGTAGAGGAAATACACATGATTTATTTCACTCTAAATTATATAGGGATGATCACAATCATGGAGGTGGATTTTAGTATATAGGTAGAGGATTTAGACAATGGAAACTTCATGTTATGGTTATTCTAGTTCCAGAGGGACCAAAGATCTTCTAAGGTACCATTTATATATTTTCTACCTTGGTTTATCACTTTTTTATTTTAGAATATTTCACTTCTTTTTTCACCCAGTTTAATATGTTCTTTGATAATTAATGTTAAGAACCATCAAGTTCCCCTAGTGTTGAATATTCAATTTAGAAATATGATGAGTCTACTTGATGTGTACCGATGATGTGAGTTGATGAGGTGGTATCATCAATTGTCTAGGTATTTCTTTCTACATTATATACAGATGTGGGATATCATTATTTGTATTAGTTGGTTATATTATTTTCCAGTGATTATTAACTACTTCTAGGTGATATTTCTATTTAGTGATGAGAATGTTCATCCTATGGTATTAATTGTTGAGTGGAGTCATCAAATGGGTCATTGACGTTCATATTTTTTATTAACATAATTAATATTTTTCTCATTGTGCCTTGTTGAGCATTAGAAAATGGGTTTATATATTTTCATTTAGAATATTATTCATTCGTTTTCCATATAAGTTGTGGTTTTATCGAAATCTATTTCATATCACATTTTGGAAACAATTTCATCTTAGTGCCTCTCTGATTTCGATTGATCATTTTTGGATGGAACCACGCACATCCCGGGACCTAAGGATTGTACTTGGTATCCAAAAATAAAATACATTTTCTTAGACTAGTGTGTTTCAGTGGTGTGATGTTTTTTATTATATAATAATGAATATGGTGGTATGTTATTTTTTATAGATTACATTTAGAAAAATTAAGTGATGGTCTTTAATTATTACCCTCTTCTGAGGATTAATGACCTATTCAAATCTTTTAAGGGATTCACCTTCTATTCAAATATGTAATTGTTGTTAATATATTATTATATGATGGTGGAGGGGGATAAAATTCCAATGAAAAATTTATATATTGGTATTGGAAAATCAAGTTCATAGTCGCATCCTTTGATTTCATCAACATTTTAGATTTTTTATAGGACTCATGAACACAATGTTATGTGAGTTCATGGATCAGTTTGTAGTTGTTTTCATTGATGATATACTTATACACTTGTAGTCAAAGTAGGAGAATTCTAAAAACCTTTTATATGTTTTATAGGTCCTTTACTACCATCATATTTATAATAATATTTCCAAGTATATTTTTTGGATGCAATAGGTGGACTTCCAAAAAAACCATGGTCTATCGATAATGAGTAGCAATGGGTTCATAAAAGATTGAGGATTCTATTTCTTAATAAGAACCTATTAATATCGTAGGGGTCAATAGTTCAATATATTTTATGGGATATTAATGGACTTTGGGACTAAATTATATTAGTTCAAGACCCCATTGATAGCCCGGACCATGAAATACTAGTCCTTATAGACTGATCCATGTCATATAGATTTTACCATCCTAATAGAGTGGTTTATTAGTTCTCATGTGGATTGGTTTCCAGAAGATTTGTGGGGTTCTTGATATTTTCAATGATTGTTATTATCTTATTCTTTGGAGTTCCTTGATTTAGATAAGAGAAGTGATATCAGGTAGTTCAAAGAAGTTAAAAACATATGAGTATAAGTATTTAACCTATGATACCAATCTAAGGTTGGTGTCTTTTTTTATAAAGTTTTAGTGAAACTAAATTTTTGGTTATCACTTATTGGTATTTACATATCATGAAAGATCGAGGTATGTTTTCACTTAGTGGGCTCTATATCCATGAAATTGATGTTTGATGGTGTTTCCCTAGGACTGTGAAATTAAAGTCACTTATAAAATTAAAATGGGTAATTTTATTTCTAATTCACTTAGTAAAAAAATTAAGGATTTGTTTTCAAGTAGTCTATATATTCTTCGTGGGTAGGGAGGAGCTAGGGTTGATTCAACTTGATATAAAGGGGTATGATGGTAGAGGGTGTCTATTTAAGATAACAATGCAGTCCACTTTAATGTAGTGGTTTGAAGAGCCTCTATGTGCATACTCATAGGTATATATGATATGGGACAGTTTCTTCCAGAAAGCTCTTGAGGGGTAGTTAGAGGATGATCGGTATCACATGACATGTTGGGGGAGGCTGTTTTTTCTAATGGTAGTGCGAAAAAGAGTTCTATATGAATTCCATAGTTTGGTAGTGTCAATTCATTCTGTTGTATCCTAAATGTGTCCTACCTTGAGGGATCATATTTTTTGGATTGTGATGAAGATATATATAGTGGATATAATTTTAAGGTGTTTATTATTAAAGAAGTAGAACATGTAGGATTATTTCTAATGTGGTTTTTTTAGATATTGGATATCCCTAAATAAAACTTTTATGACATCTTAAGGTATTTCATCACTAATTTACTATCATCCCAATGAGTATATGATGTTATTTTCATGATTTTGGATCATTTTATAATGTCATACCACTTCATAAAAAATTGACAGTCATGTGATAAGAGGGTTTTTGATAGGTGGTATGTAGAAGAGGGGATGTGGCTTTACAAGGTACAGATGACTATCATTTATGAGTAGGGCTATTATTTTAACTCATAGGTTTAGAAAATATTTTCTCTAGATTTTGGCTCTTAGTTAAACCATAGCATTTCTTTACACAAAAGTAAAGATTATAATATAGATAAGAGAATACAAATGGAGGAGGATATGTTATGGGCTTGTGCCATGTATTTTAGTGGATCTTGGGTGAGCCATTATCTCTAGCTGAAGTTTTCTTTTTAAGAAATTTTCCAATATTCCATTTGAATGACCACATTTGGAGTGTTTTATAGGGATCCATGACATTATCATTAATTATGGAATGAGGTTGGGTATTCTAAAATACTTGTAATTGATGTGGGTTAGCAGATGATTTAAAATACTTAGATTATTTGAGTGTATATGAATGAGACACTAGACCATTATATGTTCTAATAAAATCATAGGAGGATACCTCTATAATTTGAGGTTTTTACCACCGGTTCCTAATGTTTTTTAATTTTTGTGAGAATGGGTGCTTTGGTTTGGTGTGTAAGATATCTCCCTAGTTTATCCATCCTTTTGATGTGTAGCATCATGTTCAGAAATCAGATTATTGATTGGCTCTCCCTATTAGTTTTTATGGGATCCATGACGTCTTATATATTTTGTTTCTCTAGTGATGTGTAGGTGATGATTCTCATATCCACTATTAGTTAATGTTTCATGTTTTGGATAATTTGATGTTTGTATAGTGTCCAATTGTGATCTCGGATCAATTGTAAAAATCACTACATGGGCATGTTATTCACTTAGTTCAAGATCTATAGAGGCATGGTGGTATGAATAAGAGTATGTAAGAATGAGGGCCAAATATATACACTCAATATCCCTAATTTTATTGAGATTTATTTTGCTGTTATGTTTTGATATGATCATTGATATAATTTATTAAATTATGATTTGGGGTTATTTTAGTTGGATTTTTTCATTCCTTACTGTTTTATTTAGTGGTGTTGTCATCTCATTTCATATATATCTCTTAGGAAGTTATTATTTAATGATTTATATGGTTTAATATTATAGGATTGGTTCTTATTCTTGAGAAAAATAATCACTTTATATATATATAATGTAATGGACTATACCTTTTGTAATGATACATTTATTTTTTTGGGTGTTGGATGTTTTAAGAGGAGGCATGAAAAAAATGGATATTGATTTGTATTTTTTGTAAAAGGGTTGGTTTTATTGTATGGAGATTTTCTTTTTTCCCTGATAGGTAATATATAAGGCTTGGTATTGGTGTGTTTTCATTGGTTGTGGTGTAGGGCCTTAGTAGGTTGTACATTATTTCACTACCATTTGTGGAAACACTATGATTTGGGGATTAAATATTTATCATTCTTCCTAGAGATGTCAAATTCATCATTCTTCCATTTTTTGAGTCCATGCATTGTATCATAATTTATATTAGTGTGGATGGTTCATGGTTTTTAATTTTATGTCATATATTGGACCCTTTCATCTTTTTTTTCTTCTGGGATTGTAGGGTCTTCACATCTACTATTGCATGAATTTAGATGGTCTATTGGGATAAGGATCATGGTGGTATATCATATTATGGTGTGTTGTGGTTTTGTGGAAAACCCAAGATATTGAAGTATGACTTATACCGTTCCACCGTATTCATTTGTTTTCTCACCATAATTATCAATTTAAGGGTCCCCAATCACTCTCTCTTCCTCGACTTATGGGTGGATCTAGGGTGATTATGGGAGACCTTCCAGTCCACATACTTGAAATTTATCCTTATATTTGAGTGCTTTATTATTGGTTACCTAAGGTGAGTGTTTCCCTATTCTTATTGAATTTATCTCTTCTCATCATTAAAAAGAGGTTTCAATTATTGGATTTGGTCTAATTGTGTTATATTGAAGAGAGTGGTTGATTATATAAGTTACACATTAAGTTTTTAATGTTTTCCATGCTTAAAACACAATCATAGGATCATATATTTCCAATCATTTTTTATATTGAATTATGAAACTTCTTTTGCGGTAGAGAATCCAAGAAATATCATTTATTTTGTTTTAATTTAGGAATTATCATTCTCTTGTTATATTTTTATGAGGATTAAGGATTTTCATGATAATGATAATGAACATTATATAATATAATTAATGGTAATGGGGTGTATTGAATGTGTTTAATCATTTTTTTGATATTGTTCATGAGTTATATATCAGTTTAATTTTGTTCCTAAAAACCATTACTGTTTTTGAGCCTTGTTTGATGGTGATTTTATTTTTCTATTGGAATAAACTTTTATAAAAGGATAACCACATAACTATGGAAAACAAACCAATCGTATAAAATAATGAAATTAATATTAATGTATGTTTTGAATATGGGATAATATGGGTGGATGTTGAAAACTTTTGTATTGTGTTATTGAATTACATATTTTTGTGGTTGTGATCGAGTGGTTATACTGTAATATGTTATGGGTAAATTAAAATATATAGGTTAGGACGATTTCTTTTATATGTGTAGGAAATTTACGATATGTTGTTGGTATTTTTCATAAAGTGGAGATTCATTAAGTGATGAATTAGAATGCAGCATCCACATTTTCATGAGAATATATGAGTATGATCCATATATTTATACATATAATGATTAATAATATTTATATAATTTTATATTCATATTTCAAGGGTTAGTTTGCTGATAGGGAAATATTTCACTAGCTTATATAATGGGATTGGATATGGAGTTTATAAATAGGACTTCTCTTAGGTATTTTTAATATGGGATTTGTATTTTTCCACAATGTTCATAAATTTTGTGATTATGTTTTAATTTGAATTATTTATTTCATGGTGTGGGTTGGTGTTTTAATGGTTTATTTCTTGGATACCCTAGCTATTGATCATTAACTCGGGGCCTATTGAATGTAGGCTTCATGGGTCACCCTCATCCTCACAACAATCCCATGAGGGGTTCCCTATGGGGAAAGGTCATGACACATGACCTCTCAGTTAGAAAGAAAACTATGAAGCTCTTTAGGGAATATTTTAATATATACCCTTATAATGGGAACTCCTTTAAGGATGATCCTCTCCTTTGTCTCAATCATTTTAGAAAGATAGATTTTCCCATAAGGAAACAATATCCATGAATGAGAACGATTTTCTAAAGGATATTAAACATAATATATTCCCTAATATTAAATTAAAGGATGATTTAGGATGTGGAAAGTGATTTCCCTCTCCCCAGTAGTTAATGTTGTCTCCGTATAATAAAATACATTCCATTCCTTGTATAGTATAGAATTCCACTAAAGGGAGAATAAAAAATTATTATAGGAGATTCATTCAACAAATATTAATTGGGAAAGTGTTTATATAAATTTTCCACTTGGTGTTTTCATTGATAAATCGCCATCTATATCTTGAGGTGGTGGTTGAATATTTCTACATAACATTTCATATATAATAGAATATATAGAATTAGAATAAAATTGAAAATTATCTAATATTTACTTAATAAAAATTGTATCTTTCGCCACATCATTTTCATGATCTGACTCATCAGTAATGATATAATAATCCCACACATTCTATCTTGGACTTGGAGATTTTTTTCATCTACTATCCTCAATGACCTCTATCTTAGTATACGTACATACAATGTGTTAATGTTTAATGTTGTTGAGAATTTTTTAAATAGGTAGAGGATTCATATATAACTTCAAATATTCCATTATATTTTCTAGATTCTCCAACTCCCTTCAACATTCATTATCTCCAAGGCCCTACTTATCACACTTGAATCATCTTCTTATTCATTTTAAGTAGTTTAATTAATAATTCATTACAAAATTGGTACATGTGGTAAGTTGTATTATCTTCCCTCCATGATATTTATCTATTGGTTTTCAAAATTAAAATTTATTTTCTATCTTTATCACTATCATAGTAAGGCTGTTGAGAATTAAAATTTTCTATTGGAACCATAGAAGAACATCATATTATTTCATCATAGCTATTTAGGCCACAACAATTTTAATTCATCTTTAAGACTACATGGATTCAATCAACTAATGAAGTGGTAAATCTTACCTTTCAATCCGTGTGAATTTTTCAATACTATAACTAATTGAATCATCATCCCTATTATTTTATACATGTAACCCCTATTCCATTTTATGATTGAGTTCGTAGTGAAAATTTTTATTGAAAATTATTTTAATGAATTCATCTTATTAAATTTATTTTTTTTCTTATATGGGTTTCATATTCTTGATCAATATACACCGTTATTCGACTTATTCCTCTAATCAATATATGGAGAATATAATACTCTTTTCATTAAGCATTGAAATTGAAAACAATAAATTTTCAAATCCATTTTATACATTTGTTTTTTATTAGGGGATCATAATATCCAATAAAAGGGGGTGGCCTCTATCATATAAAAAAATAAACCATAACTATTTTTCTATTTGGAGAAGGATGGTGTAAAATATTATTCAAATTATTATTCATAACTTTATTCAGTAATGAAGGTACCACCAAAAGGTTCTAAAGTCCCTCTCTTATCAAATTAGTTATCTCATTTGGGAAATCCTTACATTTCCCCTCAAATTAGTTATTGAGACAGTTTCTACTATTTCAATACATTTATTATAACATTGTCAATTTTTGGATTATAATACTCAAATAAATATGAATATAAAAGTTAAAAC
Source organism: Viscum album (assembly GCA_963277665.1). NCBI lineage: Eukaryota > Viridiplantae > Streptophyta > Magnoliopsida > Santalales > Viscaceae > Viscum > Viscum album. The sequence goes on along the minus strand of OY728146.1, from coordinate 1,770,371,669 downwards.
TTTGAATATATAAGGAATAACTCATAAATTAATTGTATATCCATTGTTATGAATTTTTAGTTTTCAATCTGGGTTATTCATGGTCAATTTACTATTAGTATCTCAAAGATAATCCACAAAAATAACTAGTACATTGTATGATAATACTTATAGAAATCTGAATCTCATATACATATTATTATATGATTTTTAACATAAAAATACATAAAACAAAACCCATTATTATAGAGGCCTAGTTTATTTAAGATATTATATTCATAAAAATAAGCATAAAAATAAACGTAAAAATATAATGTTCTTATAAACCCATTTTTAACTTTCATTTTTATATAGTACACCTTGGGGATATACATGAAGAAAAGGGTGTGCTAAAAATCCATGTAATGGGTCAAGTATTATCATGAAGTATAACATTTGATTCATGTGATATAACATCATATCCTAAAATAGAGAGATAATGTATGTTATCACACAGAAAAATGGAATAATGAATAAGATAACATACGATCAAGGAATCCTAGGAATATAAAAATATCATAAAACATCACATCATAATTATAATTCTTATCTCACAATCAATAAAACATAACATAGTTTTTTAGGCTTATTTCTCATGCACCATAAATGATATCACTTAAAATGATAACATTTTTCAATTAATGGGTGGATTTATAATTATTTGAACACTTTTAATATCAAAATATACACATTTATTTCACTGTATTATAATGAAATAATTAAAAATAAATAAGTATAAGAAAAACCCATAAAAAGGTAATACATTACATAATCATCACTCAAAGCCAAACCAAATTATATATCACGATTATTCCCAAGAGAATAAGAAATTGGAGATGTATTGATAGTCATATATTTAATATATAATCATAGTTCTTAAGTATATATTTTATGTGAGGAAAAAATACAAAGAAAGGACTGGAGAATTATGTACTTAAAGGAAACTCTTAAGAAATGTTTTAATAAATGAGTCGAAATACTTTAGAGAACTTAAAAACATACTAATTTTCATAAAATTAAAAATGAAATAGAATGGTTTTCCATAAAATAAGTAGTATTTTTAGAAATAATATATTATAATATAATTTAATAGAGTGATATGTAAAATGGAATAAGAAATTTGGAATTTATCTTTAATTGGGGATTCTATGGAGATATAATTGATAAAATACATTAAAAAATTTAATGTGATAAAATAAAGGAAAATTAATCTAGTTATATATTATAAGTAACATATAAAAATAATATGGAAGAATAATATGTTAATAATAGATAGATAAATAGAGATAGATATTGGATGTAACATAAAAAATTAAGAGAGGATTGTTCTGGAGTTCCATTGTCTTGGGTCATAACTCATTCTGTACATGTATCTAACATCATAAATAATCAAATTAAATTTATTAAATATGTTTAAAAATAATAATATAAATTTGATTTATTAATATTATTTTCTTTTTATCTAAAATCATTTTATAAATTTATTATATTCATTTTCATCATCCTGGAAATGGTTATTTTATGGTTCCATGTTCACATCGGTTAATTGGTATATATGGATGTTATAATAAAAATAGACTAAAAATATATAAGTGTAAAAGAATTGAGATAGTGTGTTTTCAAAAGTTAAAAAAATATAAACATTAAATAGTATTAAAAAATGTGTTTGGTTAATAGAGTATAAATGTTACAATTAAATTATTATTTCACTTATGTTTTCATTCTGGCCATGATGAACATAATAAATTTTATTTATTAAATATATATTTATTTACACATTTCGATACACGAAAAAAAATATATAATTATTTTGATCATATTTAACTATTAAATTATTATTACAACAATACTTGAATTATGTGATGAAAGACGAACTTCTAAGTCCATGGAGGTAATAAACCGGACATAATATTAGTGATGTCTTCATTTTAAAATAAATGAGATCAAGTTGGATAATGGTCATTAAATTAATATAATAATCTTTAGGTACACATTTAAAACTTATTTCATTATAATAGGGCGGTTAAAATAGATTTGGATGAGGAAGAATAAGTAAAGTACTTAATGGATCTCAGTTGATATAGTTACCTCTCCATTTGGATTATTTACACTAATACACTACTTTAGCTTAGGTGATGGTCTTTTATAAAGAAAAAAACCTCCATAACATAGAGAGTGTTTTTGGTAAGTTATTCAGATATGGATTTCGAATGACAATGGTCCTATAGTGTGATGAGATATTGAGTAGTTAATGGTGGTATTTATAAGGGGAGGAGATGAGTGTTTTTGAATAAATTATTCAATGGTATATTATTTTTCCTCAATGCTGACAATAGTGATGATTCATTAGACTATAAATATTATTTAATGTACGTGATGTTGAGATAATTGTCTCTTAAATCCTTATATATTTAAATAATCATTTATTTAAATTATATGCAATTCTTATATTTTTTTGTAATTCTTCATCCACCAAAAATCCATCTTTTTTTAACAAAATGGCTCTAAGATAATAAATGTACACTAATTCAACAAATTAAACCAATTTTATGAAAATAATATCTTAGATATGTGAAATTTAATTTTTAGTGAATGTCAATATTTATTGAAAATCTCAATTTTTTATGAAATAATAATATTGTGTGTCCATATAAAACTAACATTTAATTTCACAAATTTATCATGTTATTTATTATTATATTTGTTTAAAAAAAATTTGAAAATAAACATTTCTTTAAAAAATATTAATTTATCATATAAATATAGTTTAAATAAAAAAATATATATGTTTTCAAAAAATACAATTATTGTTTATTTGTGTTAAATATTTATTTCATCATATATAATACTTTGTTATAATTCAAAAATGACCTAAATTCCTTATATTTTAATTTCATAAGACTCTAATATATTTTTTTATTATTCTAATAGTCATATTACTGATTAAGTTATTATTCATAATAATTAGGTTACTATTACTTGGGTAATATTTCCAGTAGTCATATTTTCAATGGTCATATTGTTCTTACACTCCCTTTTAATACCTTTTAATTCCTTTATTCACAATTCACTTAAATGCATCTCAATGTTCTATATTCTTCATTTTCAAAATTCTGATTACATTACAAATGTTTTAATTATTTCTACAGTATTTTTCATGAGTGTTATTATTCTAGGTGAACAAGGCCATATAAATTTTTGTATACTATAAATTTTATTTTTCTATGTTCATTGACCCATTCCACTACTTTCAATTTTATTAGGTATATTTATTATGTATATATAATTTTTTCCAATACATATATATTGGTTTTCATTATGTTGTGCTTGAGTTTTATTATATATTATACTACTAAATATGATATATGTGTATAAAAAAGTAAAATTCTCTAAATAAAACTAATTGTTATAGTATCCTTGACTAGGACTCTCATACATATATACCAAATTACACATGAATCACATAATTCATGAGGAAATATTTTAAATACCAACAACCTTACTAAAAGTATTTACCCCATGATTTACTACTCTTTCATTAAAATCCAACATTACATAGGTAATTTTCTATGTCCATGAGCCACTGATATATCAAAATCCCACATAATTATGAAAAGAAAAACAATTTACAATGAAATATCATAATTGAAATAATTAATAAAAACACAATGAGTTTTATTGTAGTGTGGAAACAATACTGAATATAATTTGAATGGTATAATGAACAATCTCAATGATCTTTTAAGAAAAGACCCATGATTTTTAACCTAATTGATAATATATTTATAATAGAATAAAAAATCCATTGGAGAACTCACCGGGTTATTTTACATTATCAATATAGTGAAAAACATCATGAATTATCCTATATAAGCCTCCATTAGATCTTGTGCATGAAATACCTATGGTTTTGGGCATATTTCATCAAGATATGATGAAATATGGAATCAATCCGAAACCCATAACTACACAAATCATAGAAAATACGAGATGAAAAGGAAGAAGAAAAAAAGATTATAGATCTTACATCCTTCATTAGTAGGAAATAATCTTGAAATATCCTGAATCAATAGGGAACCAAAAGAGGAATAAGATGGGAAAGAGAGATACCCTCATATCCATTTTGATGTCCCTTTAAAAATAACCCAGAAACTATTTAAAAACAAATATATAGAAAATAATAAAAGGAAACCCCTAAAAAGAGGAATTGGGGTCCTCCTCCTAACACCCATTAGACACCTACTGGTAGTTTGATGAACCACCATGGTATCCATGGAAATCTAAGTTGCACTAGACCACATCCTAGTATATAGAACTTCTAATGGTCTAGAATTAACATGATAGTGGGATCTGTTATATACCACCTAATTCTAGTAATTTACCTAACACATAAAATAATATTTGGGTCTTAGTAACCCATATTTATAGCTTTAAAATATATATTTAACCCTCCAAAAATGAAAAAAACATTCCCTCAATCCAAATTCAAAAAAATCAAAATCAAACTCGCTCCAGTACCACTAGAATCAAATCATTATCCGATTCCACCACCTTGAAATATTTTGAGTCATTATAAATTCCCAAATATATTAATTCTTATCCTCAATAAGCTCGAAACAAATCGCTCATAATTAACTCCATCAACTATGATCTAATACTCTCCACAATTTCTTGATTTTTACCTGATGAGTCTATGTCATCATTATACCCAAATCCTTCTAAATACCTTTTCTATGAATTCCTATAACTCTAATTCTTCACTATGATTAGTTATTACATTAGTGATTAAATACGAGACCAATTAAATTTCACTACACTCAATCCACTTCCAAAGGAATCTATTATTTCTTCACTACATATATTTTATTAAAATCTCTACATCCCAAATTACAACAGTTCCAATGGTTTTCACCTCTACAAATGGAGATTCCCCATTATTGTAGAAATTTATATAACAAAATGATGATCAATGTCATCCCAATATGATAGATATCACAAGTCTATGTAAAACATTTTTCCACTATAAGATACAATTAAACATATTTTAATCATATGTACTTGCTCTATTATCTCCAACTCGAGACTCTTTCTTCTTCCCAACTCTTAATATATAAGTAAACCATCATAATCTCTTAAAAAGTACTAAAATTATCCATATTATTTATACTTGTATCCTTCACCAAAACACACCCCAACTATCCATCACATACATTAACTCAATTTTTATTTTATAGGTTAGTTTCTATCTTCAGTACTTATTAAGAAAAAATATCAAATTTATGTACTTACACTTTGGTATCCATGGAGATTCCTCATTCATCCACCTACCAAGTTTTCAACACATTCATACCAAAATGATTATCATAATTAACCTGATACAAGGGTCATACTATAGAGAAACTGATATGGTTCTTCGCCTTATGGGATTTCCTATATAATCATACTAGTAACAATGAAATCACTAAATTTTGACATTATCTATAGGCCACATCTCACAATTACATATTGCATAATCTCAATAATAAATTATATGAGTTTCACAATAAGAACATATGATACCATATCATTACACACCACCATTAACTATCATTGAAAATCATTGGTTATCATTATCAATCATTGAAACATCTAATTTAATGTGGACATGTCATCTAAAACTCATATAGATAAACTTCCAAAGAATATGTTAAATAATCCTTTTAAATTTTCTTCATGAAATATAAATTCATCTAAAACATATATTTATAAATACAATATCATTATTTCTCGTTATATTCATTCTGGATTATTATGGTTTTTGAGTTCCCCATGATAATTTATCATCTCTAATAGATTCCCGACTCATCGCATATGAAAAAATTATTTACCCTGGCTTTCATTTTTTTGGTTTGTCACTATATATATGTATTTCTTAAAAAATCACCTAAAGGCTTAATAACATTCAAATACCTCATAGAACTAATCTTACTATCCTAAAATTGAATATTTTTATCTATTTACAAGAATTATTTTATCCTATGATGTTTTTGTAGGATTACAATTTAACTTCATCAATATATCAAGCCATTGTATCTACTATCATAAGGAACTATTAATCCAGAGACTAAATATCCCTGACATGTAAATTATATATCGTGTTTTATTAAATAAATACCCATAAAATATTTTTCATTATCCACACTCAGCATTTCACTAGAATCATCCTACAATACATTGCCCAACAAAATTGTATCACTCATTTTATGGGAATTTTTTAATGATACATTCATCATATAATTCCTAAGAATTCATTATCAAATAATATATTATCCTTCAACACTACCTCATGGTTATTTAATAGGACATGATCCTCAATACCTTGATAACATTCCCATTATACATTTCTAATCAATGACTCATTCCATCCTAGATATGATCATAAAGCATTCATGTTTCATTCTTAACTTCTACGATTTATTTTTTAAGTCATGTAACAGAGAACAAAAATAGAATTATACAAAATAATTATTTCAAATATAATTTACACATTTTTGATTTATTTTAATTCATAGGATCAATTAACTACTATATAATTCCAAATAACTTCCAAAAAATTGACTCTTATTTTAAAGTCATACTCAATTTATAATCCATATAATTTACATGATTTTCCAACCTATCCATTTCCAATGACCATAAAAAGAACCCTATAACCCTATTGTATTTACATGTTAACATCACAACATCCTATATATGTTTTAAATCACATGATATTTTCCTTTCTTTCCCTATTTAAAAAAGAGAACCTAACAAATCCCAAACACCACAACCCGTCTATCTATCTCACTCTTTACCTCAATTGATATATATAAGAAAATTAGTCATATAGCCTCTTACTGTAAAATTAACATACCTTACTCATGGTATCATGTCGCATGTCTCATCAACACTAAACTGTCATGCCTAGTTAATTGGGTTAGTAATCCAGTTAATCATACCCTCCACATAGCTCAAACATATCACTTGAATCACTATTTTCATTTATGTTCTCCTACATACACCATAAAATCACATATATTATAATATTCTAACTGTAGTGTTTCTAATCTATAAATACCTCCATGACAGTAACCCAGAGCTGGTTCCTTACATTATAACATTTGTATGAAAAATAAGAAAGAACATCCTAACAGATTGATTGGTTTAATTTCATTGGAAACCCAAATACAAAAATAAAAGTTACATTACAATTTTAATGTGAAAAAACAAAGTAGAAACTCCATTAAAAACATTCATAAACTTCTAGATTATCTTTTCAAGTCATTCATAATCTACACCTTTACGTTTAAGGGGAAAATAAAACCTACGAAATTAGTGGGCTCAGATTCTAATTAAGGGTAAACAATACAGTGGAAGCTATCATAGACATAAAAAATAAAGAAATTTGAATAGCTGAAAATTCATCCCATTAAAACCAAATCTTTAGCATAATATGGAAGGAATAAAATAGATCAAATAATTCCTTATAAGCAATAACATGAGAATGAAACTTAACCTTCGATATTCTACTATTAGAATAATCATATTAATTAAAAATTACTAATATAAACATGAGGGAATTCATAATGTTGGACATCTAAAACATATCGTCGAGTCCTCCGGAAATCCATATGAAAATAAATTTTTAATTCCTCAGCCAAAAACATATCTGAAAATAAATAGGAAAGGACTCAACCAAGTCCATATCTATTTTTTCTCATAAGACCTATCGATGCGTTGATGGGATATAGAGGGTATATTATGTCACTTAGAAAGTCTAATTCATTCTTCAAATAAATAGGTTGAAACATGAACAACATATACATACGAAATGTAAATAACTATCTTTAATCAAGAAACATAATCACTAACCATTCTGAGTAATATGGTGAATAGTGTTAAGATATAACATCCACCATAAAAATTATAATAAACCATTTAATAAAATATTTTAGATGTTATCACATATATCAATGTCAATTAATCAGAATATTCAACAGCGTTTTTTGAAATAGATTCATAAACTCTTAATAAAATCATCATGAAATTCTTGAGAGAATTATAATTTTTACAATAAAAAGAAAAGATATTTTGGAAAATAATTTGTATTAAATTATATTGAAATAATTTTTATCCCCTAACGAAGGTAAGTAAGAAAGAAATTATATTTATTCCTAAATGTTTTCTAATAGAACTGAAAATATGTAAAAATAGTCTTTAGAAATGAGCCACTTTAGTGTGGTTTAGGAGAAAATATAAAAGAATCATTAAAACGGACAAGGATTAATTGTTTTTGTAAAAATATATTAGAAAAAATAGTTTTTCTAGATAAAAGATTAATTTTCAAAAAACATTTGTTACTTATAAAATATTATGGAGTGTACTTTAAAATTGGTAAGAAATTGTGAAGTACCCTTTAATCGGGTTTGCCTATCGGGAGGAATTGAAAGGAAACCTTATAAAGCATGAATTTACCAATAAAAAATATAAAATTATTTGGATACATGATTTTGGAACATATAAATTGAATTTATGAAAATTATAAAAAAATTAATGAATAATTACATTTGGGTAAAGAGAGAGAAATAATAACACGAATGGAAAATTGACGTTCGAGATGAAACCATTACCTTATGTATGAAAGTGTTCTGAACACAAGATTAATGTCCAGGATAATGAAATTAGATTCATTATTACTTTAATTCATAAACCTTGAACCATTTATTTGATTTATTTTAATTTTTTATGTTTATTTACGGACTTTTTCATGAGTTAAAAAATTCAAGTTCGCCATTCGAGGGTGTTTTTTTCCTTGATTTTTCTGATTGATTAACTTGTATACATGTACAAAAAAACAAGTGAAATGGGAATAGTTATATATAATTAAAATTACATTATATTAATTAAAATCAATAATAATATATGGTTATATATTTTAGTTGGTTATCTGGGTTAAGAATTAATCATTAGATAAAATGTTATTGATAATCATTTGAATTATTTCGGTTTTTTTATCATCATGCACTAGTTTTGTATTACTAATTAATATTTTTTATATATACTGGTTCAAAAAATAAAATAAGTTTTAATAAATATATTATAATATGGTTTAACTATAAAATAGTTTTATTACCATCCTTGAAGGTGGAATTGAAAAAAACACGTCATCAATAAAGGTGGTGAATCAACTCCACATGGATAATGTTTTCATCATTAGAATAAAAAGAAGTAGAAAGGAGACTTAATGGTTGATTTTACATCGACATAATATAATTATATTTTATATATGATAATTTAGTTATCATTCATGTTTGTATAGAGAAGGTGAGGAGATTGTAAGAAAATCAAATAATGTAATAAAAAATAAAGAAAGCGAAAGATGATTATACCTCTTGAATTCTTATCCTTGAGAACCTCCTTATTGATATTGGTTTTGGTATTATTATTGAGGCCATAACCTACTAGATGTGTGGAATAATATAGGGATTTTTATTGGGAATAAATGGTAAAATCTTAAAGCCTTTGGATGTGTGGGGGAAAGAGGTGGTGAGGGTGGTATTTATAATTGGATTAGAGGAGTTTTTTATGTTATTTTATTCATTAGTTTATTATTTTGGACCAAGAATAAAAATAATTTGAAAATTAAAACTAATAATATTAAAATAATTATGGTTAATTTGATATATTGGGCTGAAATCATCCATACATAATCTATGACCCAATAATTCATGTATTTATTATATAAGGTAAATTACCGTATCTTATTATTCACCGAATATTCAATTATTTTATTAAAATCCAAAAAACTCAACCTAAAAAATTTTCTATGTGTGGATGTAAAAAATAGACACTATTTTATGAAAATTATTTTCCATATATTATAAATTCAATTTTATATTAAAATCATCATTTATTCGAAAAATAATAATTTTAAAATTATAACTGATTTTATGCCACTTTAAAATATAAACTAAGGCCTCATAAAATAATATTATAATCATAATACAAAAAATTATTAATTTATGAATCTATTTTATAAAAATATATTTTATTTTAAATTATTATATTTATTCTAAAATTATAAATAAACATTTATCTTTTGAAAAAATATCAATACTTAATTTTTCATTTTTAAAATATTTATTTACTTATTCTATGGTACAAATATATCATTTTTCATTTATAAGATAACCAAATTTTGTTTTTACATTCATAGGTGAAGTTACTATTCAAATCATAAATACACTGTTGATATAATGAAAATTAATGTTTTATAAAAATTTGGACATTTCACAATTCACTAGATAATAAATTTATTTAGAAAATACCCGAAATTCACCCTATACCAATTTAGACATTCCTATTTTAAAATTGAACTTTATTTTGTTCAATATAATTTATAAAAGTGTAAAAACTTAATTTTAAAACAAGTGAACCATTAAAAGGTGGTAAAACTTATTTCAGAAAAATATATCGTTTTAATGTGTAAAATTTGATTCATTCTTGTATTATACCTATAATATCATTTTATGAAAGTAAAAAAAATATTAAAAATGTAATATAAAAATTTTATATATTTTTTAATACTTTTTATTATCTCCAACTTAACGACTTTGTTATAACCATAATTTTAAAATAATGATCATGAATTGTATATAATTTTTTGTTTAAGCTTGGTATACTGTGAAACCTACGTTGTCGAAGAAATTTAATTTAAAAAGAGACATAACATGAAATATTAGGTTGTCACATTCTCCCCTCCTTCAATAAATTTCATCCTCATAATTTGATATTGTACTTTGAAAATCAAAAATTGATACTTCAAAATTATTTTGTGGCAAACCCACATCAGAAATATGGTTAATAAAATAACATATTAATAAGAGGAAAAGAGATATTAGAAGGTCAAAAAATTAAGATTTTAGATAGTAAATCATTTGTGTAAAGTGATAACAGGGACATGGAAGATAAATATAACTATCAAGTTTTTATTGAGAGTGATAAAAATTATGTTCATCAGAAATTTAACCATAGAAAAATTGTCGGTCATGTGATTAGATAAAAGGACATTGATTTCTCAAAATGAAAAGTAGATGGATAATTTTTTTGTTCAAAAATCTTTTTCCTAGAGTTTGTGAATTCTTTTATAATTCATGTATGCACTTTAGAAAAAAAAACATACTTGATTAACTTTAATTTCATAAGCATGATCTCATACTTAAGTTGTGATTTGATCTATTTTCACATCATCCCTTACACCTGGACCTAATATTTCAAGATGAATATTTCACACTTGCAATTTTAATGAATCATAAGGTCCTCAAGTCATTCCATCATCCATTAAAATTTTACTAAAACCAAGAAGGTTAGCACATGTTTTCAATAAAAAAATCCAATGTTTAACTTGATCTATTTCATTTGAAATTAATATTAAGACTCGTCTGAAACCATTATATTTATATTCAATGAACAAAAAATTTTAAGGAAGGTCACTAAATTTCCAAAATCAAATAAACATAATATTGCCCAAAAAATGTCACTATTAATCGAACATACAAAATATATGAATAATTGGATCACCTTAAAACATTAATGAAGACATGCATGCTTATAAATCCATAAATAAAAATAATGTATTACAATCCTTATATATCTCATGATTCATAAATATTGAATCCAAAGACAAAAACACATTTATTATTCCCTTACTATTGTAGTCACTGCATAAGATTGTACTTAATCTATTTTATTTTTCTAAGCTATATTCCATTGCTTTTTAGGACATTAATTTTCATAGTTTCTCATCTCCTTACAGTTGAAACATTTCATATTAAAGCTTATTACTTTTCCTTACATTTATGATCCTCGTGACCTTTATCTCCACACTAGTAACAAACTCTCATTCCCTTCAAGTAATTACAAGGGTGTTTTTCCCATAATTATCACATGTGGAAAAATACTTCTTTCTCCTTTTCCATTTATCTATCTCTTGACATATCCATCTCTTATTATCTTCCTTTCCCTTAAATTCATAACCCTTAGAGTATTATTTCTCTTCCTTGATATCAAAAGATAATATATCCTCATATGATGAGAATGTTTTCGAAATTAGTGTCATGTTTAGAGTTAGTTTAATTCCATAAAAGTAACAATCAATCATTCTCCATAGATTACATATATATTAAAATTAATGCCTTGGTAACTGTGTAAATATGGCTTCACACAAAGAAATATTTTTGTCCCCTTTTTGTCTTAGAATCAGGAATTGTCTTTTTATATCTTCTCACTATTCGTTAGGGAAATATTTATTTACAAAATTATACATAAAATCATTTCATTTTTGGTTTTTGATTTCATTCTCTTCCTTCATGTTTTGGATCAAAAATCACTATTGATTTTAATATCTCGATACATGATAATCTGCAATGATAACATTTTCCCTTCCATTACTTCCCAAAGTGAGAAATATCTTCTCTAAGGAACTCATCCATTCATCTATCATAAAAAGGTCTGTAGTCCCATTAAATGATGGAGGTTGTTGTCTTATGAATTTTTCTAACAATGTTCTTCCATGTTTTGGGTTAGAATTATCTATATGAGTGTGGTTATTATTTATAACCTACGTGATCATTCCTAGTATAGTTATAAGTTACTCAGTTATGTTGTGCCACCTCCTCCAACATCCTTATCTTACATAGGAGGGAAATACCTAAATGAAATATGTGCATTGATACAGTTTCCATTTCTTCCACTATGTTCCACTTCAAAAAAAAATACACCAAATTTGGTGATAAATCATAATTCATAATTTTCTAACCAGCAAAACACTTAAAATAAATTTGAAATTTAAAATTAATTAATCTCAAAATAATAAACATCGTTTCTTAGGATACATGTTTACTTTTAAATCCTTTATAATGGTTTGTAAAAAAAATTGTGTTATCCTAAGAATATCCCCAGGGAGTGTCAAACTAGGTGTGTAGTAAGGCCCATTTTTATAAACGAGGTTATGCTGAGTCAGGCCCAATGCACCTTTTTGAATTTGTTACCCCTAGGTTTATTTGTGCTAGAACCATGTCACCTTTTAGTATATAGACATGGATGTATTGTAATGAAGACCCACATAGTATATACCTTTCCAAGAATCTAGTATTTTCTTCTATACATATTCTTAAAGTCTATCTTATGTATATGTTCCCTAATATATTTTTTCTAAGACTAGTTTTTATGGTTTCTACAAAACATCCTATCATACCAACTGTAAAGACCTAAACCCAAGTAATAGGGAGTTGGTTCCTTACATTATGAAATTGGAATAATAAAAAACTTAGTCTCATCCTAAATAACCTATTATTTTATTATATTTGGAAAACCGGATACAAACATAAAAGTTACATTCACACATGAAATGAAAAACCGTAACACCCCAAGATTTCATAGTGTGTTATTTCTTCAAAATAATTCAATAACTTGCACTACACGCAACACCGAGTTCAATCACACCATGACTTACCAATAAAAAGGCCATTCAAAAGAGGTTATGAATAGTATTAACTAAATTTTAAACTTTATATAATCCTTATAATTTTAGAATCCATATTATGAGTTTCTTAGACATAATGCAAGAACAGATTCATTTTTAGTATTGCACTTTTATCAACTTTTAATAGTGAAACCTTTTTAAATACAATATTTTAAACTTTTTGACTAAATGGGGACATCAAAAAATTTAAAATGAAATATCCCAAGCTTCCACGATACGCTTTCCTTTGAATAATACAGTAGTGTGTGTTCTACGCAACTTCGAGTTCTAACAAACCTCAACCAATCAAACTAGTCGTTATGAATATTAATACCTACCTTTTAAAATTTTAGAAATTTTATCTCTTAAAATGGACTTAATTTTTGGATTTGGAGTATCTAATTTAGCCTAAGGTGAAATTTTGGTACTTTTCGGATAACTTTAATATTTTGATGAATAGTGAAAATTACTAAATTTTAATTACAAACAATTTTTTTAATCAAAATAATTAATATTGATAAATTATGAATTTGAGTGGTTTTAAAGTAAATTTAGAATATATTTTTACCATTTAATATAATGTTGGTCATTGGACATAATTTTACAATTAAACCGAACATAAACAAGTGTCAATCTTTTGATAGTTATTATCTCTTAAAAACACGCTTTGTGTTTTGACAGCGGGAATTAATTTTAAATTGATTTCAGCCACTTCTGAGTTTTGAATTTAGAAAAATGTATTCCATATTTGGAATTAGGGTGTTCAAATTGTTTAAATAGTTAACTTTTTTTTAGACATTTTGAATAATTACTGCGGAAAATATTTTATTTACCATGGTTAAGGGAAAATCCGGTAAATAAGGGCTACAAAATAAAATTATAATAATATTAAATTTCCCTAAAACGTTTCCTAGCCTTATTGGTTGATACATTTCCGGACATAGGTATATTGGGGTCGATTTTGGGACCCCATGGTGCCACTTGTAGGTGATAGGGACACTTTATTTTAATTAAGTTAAAATGAATACAAAAATGACACAAGCATATATCTTTTAGAAAAAAAAATTTTACATAGGGTTATATATGCTAGATTTTAGATTATAAATATTCATTAGAAAGATAAAAAGATTTCATACATAATGATATTTTATTTATAATTTTTAGACATTAAATAATTTATTTTATTTATGACACAATGATGATGCAGTAATTAATATAATAGTGAAAAATCAAAATAATTGATATTATAAATACCCAAATAAATATAATATGAACTTTTAATGAATTACACTAATTTTTTAGGATAATATGACATATTATTATTGATTTAATTAACTTTGTTTGAAGTAATCATTTTTTTATGAGTTTCACAAAAATCAACTATTGAATAGTGTCAAAATTGATATAAAAGAGTTTTTTAAAAAATATTATATTATTAATTGATATTAAATTCCTAAAAATCTAAGGTTCGTCCAAGAGACTTATATCATGATAGGTGTAGCATTAATGGACCACTTGGGGGTCTCTTGGATGTATATTTTAAGTTTATTAACCATATAACATAAAAATACAAAGAGACATTGTAAAAGTGAAACTAATTAACTTAGAGTTAATACTTAAAGATAAGGTTAATATAAGTACCCAAACCTGTCTAAATTATATTGGTTGAGTTGTTTTCGACATATCCCCACCTTAAACTTTGAATAATAAACTTTGGAGCCATTATAAACCGAATATAAATTTAATATAAACTAATATTTCTAGCTTTTCCAAAGGTGCCCCTCACCCCTCTTATAAAAGGGAACTCTTCCTTCCCATTTCTTCACACCTTCAAAGCCTTTTGGTTCGGCCACACTCTGCCCAAATACTCTACCAACATCCCTAAATACAACCTAGAGTCATTAGTTCGATCAGAAAGCCAACCAATGGAGCCCTTTTGATCAAATCAAATGGAAGAACCTGAAAAAGAGGTAATGTTTTCACCACACCTTTTCAAGTTCCTTTCTTCTTCCACTTCTTATTTATTTGTTATTAACATTCTGAAATAATAAATCCAGTATATTATATATACTGTGATGTTATTATAAATATGGTACAACCATATTCAGTATTCTATCCACCCTTTGAATAACATGTCACCATACGTGCGTACGTACGGCTTACCGTCTTCACGTCGTGGTGTAATTGTTATTCAATATATTATTATTTGGATGGGTATAATAATGATGTGTAACTCATGTAAATAATAAATATAACATGTTAATGATTCTGTATATATTATATACCATCCATTTATATATTATTTTAATATCAAAATAATGATATTGTCACTCGTGCGTACGTACGGACTATCGTCTCCACGAACGCGATGAGATTCATTCTCCATCGTATCCTTTAAAGTATAATTGTCATTTGATGATTTAAAAATGATGTTTAAGGACTTGACTTCATTCTGGATATGAATAAGATACAATCTATCGATAAAAAACATGGCTTATGTAACAAAACATATAAAATAAAATGAGTAAGTTAACACCCAAAACGACGATAATTAAAAGATATTATTAACAAATCAATGTTAAAAGATCATATATGATATCATATTAATATATATTATTCTTGAATAATTTAATAAAAATTATTTCACCATTATACCGGAGGTTAACCTACCCCAACCAAGGAAAAGTACAAGGTAAGGGGTTTTCATCTCACTCCTTATTCCCGTGAGATTCATGCCGTATTGCCACCACCACCTTTTGTGTTGTGAATGTACTGCCCATAATTATATTCTTTGTGTAATACACTCTAATTTATGTGTATTTACATATTCATTGTATGATACCTCTTTCAAGGGTTGTATGTTTCATAAGTTACGAAATTGGTAAGGGTTATTTCACAATCTCTTCATTATCCGAGGTTGATTATACGTAATAATCTACTGGGATCTCTTTATCATCCACATCCATGTTTCATAAAAATTTATTTCAAAACATTTATACTATTTATAAGAATTTGGGTTAAAGTCATTTATACCCTTGTTTGACTTTTCATAAGAGGTTTATAAAGGAATCTTTCCGTCGTTTTGCAAACAAGGTGCTTTTTTAACCTTTTCGACAAAATTAAGGTAAGAATGTTTTTTTTAAATTATACAGCGGGTGTGGCTATTTTCCACCATTATAAAATCGTCGAAGCTTCCCTTACAAGATTATAAGAATATTTTCAAATTGAATGTATTATTTTATAATTATGTTACTTTTAAAATGATTTAAAAAAAAGAGATATTTCTCCAAAATAGTTTTGATTTCATCTATGTCAACATCCTTTGATGGATTTTAAGCTTATTTGAAGTTGATTTATTATGATACAAAACATCCATATTTTATTGAAGGTTTTGTGATAATTTTCAAAGTTGATAAGTTATTCTTATGTCACTCATGGTTTTTGTTTAAATTATTGACATTTCATAAGTTATTTTTAATCCAAATGTTTATGTTATATTTCAACCATTCATTCAGATGAATGTGTTAGACAAGTATGTTCCGGGTTGGAGACCGGTAAAAGTAAGCCCTCCGGTTTAGTCTCAGGTTATTAGAGGAACTTCAGTTTGGTCTCCGGTTATTAGAGGAACTCTGGGTTGGTGTCCGGTTATTAGAGGCACTCCGGGTTAGGTTCCGGTTATAGTTAGCCCCAGGGTCTTGGGATGAGGCCTTGACAAAGAAATTAAAGTTCAGCATTATGCATTCCATCATTATGAAAGAGGTTATTGATTTTTCATGTGATTATTTGATTAGTAGAATATCCATGTGAATAAGTAAATGGAATTATTTCATTTTATTTATGCCATACTATGTTGAAAGTTCAAGTATGAAAAGCTTTTGTTTTATTTATACATAGCCTTAAATGTTTACTCTTATTTATGAAAGTTTCCGCTATATTGTTATCTTTACTGGGAATTTGAGCTCACCCCTTTTCTATGTTTTATTTTTTCCTAGGATATGAAGAAGTAAGTTATGAATGACCTGCAGGGATATTATGCGGGGTTAATTGTGTGGACTATGGAGACATTATGTTGTTGTAGTAGTTCTTCACTTTATAATGTAATGTAAAACTTTATGAATATATCTAGTGTTTCCAAGGCTACTAAACCAATCGGTCTTTCGGGATTTAATCTTTTTTGTGATCATTCCAATGTTATGTAATAATGCACCGACTCTGGGTAACTAGGGTTGGGGCGTTACAGTTGGTATCAGAGGAAGTTTAGTACAAACCTTGGAAGCTAGATTTAGATAAACTCTGATTAGAGCACATAGATTTAAGATGGACTTTGAGGATTAGTATAGAAGAACTTCCTATAATTTTGGTATTGTAGAGATTTTGTGAGTTTTCTGAGCAATAAATCCATGTCTGGAAACGAGCAGGTAGAGGCGGCTCTGGCAGAGATGTACCTAGGGGTAAAACCTGAAAACACCGCTTTGAGCTAGACTCGAACGGGAACTGGTGCACGACAACGGGCCTTGCGGCACTCTTGGTTATGACACTCCTGGGGGATATGCTTCGGATAACTCTCATTTTCTTTACAAATCATTATGAAGGGTTTATGAGTATATACTTCCTCAAAGGAGACATTTTTATGATTATGGATTATATCCATAAACTATTTAATTTATGTTATGTGTTTTACAAGTTTGGGATTAGGTATTGTTATTCATAAACTAATCTAATGTATGCCATTGTTTAGAAATGGTGCCCAGTAGAAGGAATGAGAACTCTAGCAATGCACATGATACAAAGAGAAAGAAGGATCATATATTTTATGGTCTTAAGCCAGAATTTACAAGAGAAATAGTCTCGCATGTATTATCATCATATGATGAAATAATATCATATGTTGATAAGATAAGTAAAGAGTTTACTGATTCCTATGTCTTCGAAGGGAAGCAAGAGAAGAAAAGGATGGAAGAGAGAAAGATGGATAAAGGGAAGAGGGAAAAGAAGAATTTTCCCATATGTGATAATTGTGGAAAGAAACACACTGGAACTTGCCCGAAAGGAATGGGAGTTTGTTATAAGTGTGGAGGAAAAGGGCACAAAGTACGTGACTGCAAGGGTAAGAAAATGGTTTCAAATGTACAATGCTTCATTTTCAAGGAGTTTGGACACTACGTGAACCTATGTCCCAGTCATTAGACTAGGCTGAAAATGATGCTATTGGATAATAATCAAGTTATGATACTACCACAGATGAAGAGGAATGATTAGAGTTCTTATGTTGATTATGTCAATTAAGTGTTGTACCAACAATGTACTTGTTATAATAATTATGGAGTATATAAGGATTGTATTGCAGTACTATTTCATTAAGGACTTGAGATTGTGTGGAACAAAGAAAAGTGACTCAACAGCAGGATAAATTTTCGGAAAATATATGGTTGAGAGAATGATAACCCATAATATAGTTCTGATACCGAGGTAGTGATTTTGGAATAATACATGATTGTTTTGGATAAATTATATTGGATATTCTTGACTACCTTGGAACTGATTAATGATTTGTATATTCCATCATTGTTGGGGTTTAAAACATTTTTGGATTGATAAAGTATATCCAGCATTCTATATGGAATAAGGGAGCATGAATGTAATCAATAAGGAATATGGTAATTCAGGATGTTTCAGTGTATTAAAAGAATACATGATGAAGGTATTCATATGCTATTATGGGGTAAAAAGGATCTACATTATGTTTACCTTCCTTATAAATGTTGGACTGTGAGTTTGGACAGAATTATTTTGGATAGTTCTAGTTTGGATTATTTTGGATTGCCATAAAAGGACAACCCGGAGGTCGGGCGGCAACCCGTCGCGTTCGGCAAGGCTACGAGACTTGAACCCGCAACCGAAGGGCGAAAAGGGTGTATCTCCTACCACTGGCCCATGAGATGTCATGGATTAAATAATGTATTTTTTATTAAAAGATCTTGTAGATGAATTATAAATTCGTTTATTTTGGAACCCTATACGAATAGTGTAAATAGAATTTTTTATGTTCTATTATCTTTTAGAGTGAAAGATGAGTTTGTGGTAGAAATTTATTAATGGATAAAACTCTAATTATAAAGTAAGTATATCTCCTTATGATCTTATCCAATCTCATAAATAAATTCCTCAACATTAAGAAAAGGAACTTAGAACAAAAATGTTTTCCTAGATGGTACCTTAAATCATCACTAATTTATGGCTTTGGGATTGTTGGCCTTTTCATAGCCATGTTCTCTACCACTCTCCATCAGATAATTGATGGTTATATTTTTCTTCCATATCCATATTTTCCTACATGGAACCCTAGTATGTGTTATTTTCGGTAATCTTCATACTTTCCACTCTTTATTTTAAATAGAGGCCTCATTAATTCATTTTTCGATGTGGGATTTCAACTAAGATATTTTGAAACGCCAAAATGTGTTATCCTAATACCCTATGTTTTGTTGAACTGATGGTATTTCAAATAATCATAGATTGATGAGTTTAAGGATTTCAATTTTATACTTGTTTTTCATTGATGACCTCAATCACTACCTATAAATATTTACGTTTTTCCTCCAATTATATGTCTCTAATTGCCACCAATGTTCTCCTAATCGAGATCATAATTTGGTGGTGACCCTTTCATTTCTCTTTTCCTCATATTAAGACTAAATTTTAGTAACCAAATTTCCGATGTGGGTTTTCCCACAAATATATTTTCTATTTTCAACCTTTTATTTTCGAAGAACAATTTCAAATTGCGAGGACGCAATTTATTGAAGGAGGGGATAATGTAACACCCCAAGATTTCATATTGTGTTATTTCTTCAAAATAATTCAATAACTTGCACTACACGCAACACTGAGTTCAATCACACCATGACTTACCAAAAAAAAGCCATTCAAAAGAGGTTATGAATAGTATTAACTAAATTTTAAACTTTATATAATCCTTATAATTTTAGAATCCATATTATGAGTTTCTTAGACATAATGCAAGAATAGATTCATTTTCAGTATTGCACTTTTATCAACTTTTAATAGTGAAACGTTTTTAAATACAATATTTTAAACTTTTTGACTAAATGGGGACATCAAAAAATTTAAAATGAAACATCCCAAGATTCCACAGTACGCTTTCCTTTGAATAATACAGTAGCTTGTGTTGTACGCAACTTTGAGTTCTAACACACCACAACCAATCAAACTAGCCGTTATGAATAGTAATACCTACCTTTTAAAATTATAGAAATTTTATCTCTCAAAATGGACTTCATTTTTGTATTCTTAGTATCGAATATAGCCTAAGGTGAAATTTTGGTACTTTTCGGATAACTTTAATATTTTGATGAATAGTGAAAATTACTAAATATTAATTAAAAACAACTTTTTTAATCAAAATAATTAATAGTGATAAATTATGAATTTGAGTGGTTTTAAAGTATATTTATAATATATTTTTACCATTTAATATAATGTTGGTCATTGGACATAATTTTACAATTAAACCGAACATAAACAAGTGTCAATCTTTTGATAGTTATTATCTCTTAAAAACACGCTTTTTGTTTTGACAGCGGGAATTAATTTTAAATTAATTTCTGCCACTTCTGTGTTTTGAATTTAGAAAAATGTATTCCATATTTGGAATCAGGATGTTCAAATTGTGTAAATCGGTAACTTTTATTTTTAGACATTTTCAATAATTACTGCGGTAAATATTTTATTTACCATGGTTAAGGGTAAATCCGGTAAATAATGGTTAAAAAATAATATTATAATAATACTAAATTAACCTAAAACGTGTCCTAGATTTATTGGTTGATACATGTTCGGAAATAGGCATATTTGGGTCGATTGTGGGACCCCATGGTGCCACTTGTAGGTGATAGGGACACTTTATTTTAATTAAGTTAAAATGAATACAAAAATGACACAAGCATATATCTTTTAGAAAATCAATTTGTAAATAGGTTTATATATATTTTATTTTAGATTATAAATATTCATTATAAAGATAAAAAGATTTCCTACATAATGATAATTTATTTATAATTTTTAGACATTAAATTATTTAATTTATTTATGACACAATGATGATGCAGTAATTACTATAATAGTGAAAAATTAAAATAATTGATATTATAAATACCCAAATAAATATAATATGAACCTTTTAATGAATTACACTAATTTTCTAGGATAATATGACATATTAGGATTGATTTAATTAAACGTTTTCTGAGTAATAATTCTGTTATGAGTTTCACAAAAATCAACTATTGAATAGTGTCAAAATTGACATAAAAGAGTTTTTAAAACAAATCTTATATTATTAATTGATATTAAATTACTAAAAATCTAAGGTTCGGCCAAGAGACTTATATCATGATAGGTGTGTCATTAATGGACCACTTGGTGGTCTCTTGGATGTATATGGTAAGTTTATTAACAATATAATATAAAAATACAAAGAGACATTGTGAAAGTGAAACTAATAAACTTAGAGTTAATACTTAATGATAAGGTTAATATAAGTACCAAAACCTGTCTAAATTATATTTGTTGAGTTGTTTTCGACCTATCCCCACCTTAACCGTTGAATAATCAACTTTGGAGCCATTAGAAACCGAATATGAATTTAATATAAACTAATATTTCTAGCTTTTCCAAAGGTGCCCCTCACCCCTCTTATAAAAGGGAACTCTTCCTTCCCATTTCTTCACACCTTCAAAGCCTTTTGGTTCGGCCAAACTCTGCCCAAATACTCTCCCAACATCCCTCACTACAACCTAAAGGCCTTATTTTGATCAGAAAGCCAACCTAAGGAGCCCTTTTGATCAAATCAAAAGGAAGAACCTGAAGAAGAGGTAATGTTTTCACCACACCTTTTCAAGTTCCTTTCTTCTTCCATTTCTTCTTTCTTTGTTATTACCATTCTAAAATAATAACTCCAGTATCTTATATATACTGTGATGTTATTATAAATATGGTACAACCATATTCAGTATTCTATCCACCCTTTGAATAACATGTCACCATACGTGCGTACGTACGGCTTACCGTCTCCACGTCGTGGTGTAATTGTTATTCAATATATTATTACTTGGATGGGTATAATAATGATGTGTAACTAATGTAAATAATAAATATAACATGTTAATGATTCTGTATATATGATATACCATCCATTTATATATTATTTTAATATCAAAAGAATGATATTGTCGCTCGTGCGTACGTACGGACTACCGTGTCCACGAACGCGATGAGATTCATTCTCCATCGTATCCATTAAAGTATAATTATCATTTGATGATATAAAAATGATGTTTAAGGACTTGATATCATTCTGGATATGAATAAGATACATTCTATCAATAAAAAACACGGCTTATGTAACAAAACATATAAAAGAAAATGAGTAAGTTAACACCCGAAACAACGATAATTAAAAGATATTATTAACAAATCAATGTTAAAAGATCATATATGATATCATATTAATATATATGATTATTGAATAATTTAATAACAATTATTTCACCATTATACAGGAGTTTAACCTACACCAACCAAGGAAAAGTACAAGTTAAGGGGTTTTCATCTCACTCCTTATTCTCGTGAGATTCATGCCATATTGCCACCACCACCTTTTGTGTGGTGTATGTACTGCCCATAATTATATTCTTTGTGTAATACACTCTAATTTATGTGTATTTACATATTCATTGTATGATACCTCTTTCATGGGTTGTATGTTTCATAAGTTACCAAATTTGTAAGGGTTATTTCACAATCTCTTCATTATCCGAGATTGTTTATATGTAATAATCTACTGGGATCTCTTTATCATCCACATCCATGTTTCTTAAAAATTTATTTCAAAACATTTTTACTATTTATAAGAATATTGGTTAAAGTCATTTATACCCTTTTTTTACTTTTTATAAGAGGTTTATAAAGGAATATTTCCGTCGTTTTGCAAATAAGGTGCTTTTTTAACCTTTTCGACAAAATTAAGTTAAGAATGTTTTTTTAACTTATACGGCGGGTGCGGCTATTTTCTTCCATTATAAAATCGTCGAAGCTCCCCATACAAGCTTATAAGAATATTTTAAAATTTAATGTATTATTTTATAATTATGTTACTTTTAAAATGATTTAAGAAAAAGAGATATTTCTCCAAAATAGTTTTGATTTCATCTATGTCAACATCCTTTGATGGATTTTAAGCTTATTTGAAGTTGATTTATTATGATATAAAGCATCCATATTTTATTGAAGGTTTTGTGATATTTTTCACAGTGGATAAGTTATTCTTATGTCACTCATAGTTTTTATTTAAATTATTGACATTTCATAAGTTATTTTTAATCCAAATGTTTATGTTATATTTCAACCTTTCATTCAGATGAATGTGTTAGACAAGTATGTTCTGGGTTGGGGACAGGTAAAAGTAAGCCCTCTGTTTTGGTCTCCTGTTATTATAGGAACTCCAATTTGGTCTCTGGTTGTTAGAGTAACTCCGGGTTGGTGTCCGGTTATTAGAGGCACTCCGGGTTGGGTTCTGGTTACAGTTAGCCCCAAGGTCTTGGGACGAGGCCTTGACAAAGAAATTATAGATCAGCATTATGCATTCCATCATTATGAAAGAGGTTATTGATTATGCATGTGATTATTCGATTAGTAGAATATCCATGTGAATAAGTAAATGGAATTATTTCATTTTATTTATGCCATACCATGATGAAAGTTCAAGTTTGAAAGGATTTTGTTTTAGTTATACATAGCCTTAAATGTATACTCTTATTTATGAAAGTTTCCGCTATATTGTTATCCTTACTGGGCATTTGAGCTGACCCCTTTTCTATGTTTTATTTTTTCCCAGGATATGAAGAAGTAAGTTATGAATGACCTTCAGGGATATTATGCGGGGATAATTGTGTGGACTATGGAGACATTATTTTGTTGTAGTAGTTTTTCACTTTATGATGTAATGTAATACTTTTTGAATATATCTAGTGTTTCCAAGGTTACTAAACCAATCGGTCTTTCGGGACTTGATCTTTCTTGTGATCATGGCAATGTAATGTAATAATGCACCGACTCTGGGTAACTAGGGTCGGGGCGTTACAAAAACAACATAGAAAATTCATTGGAAAAATTCATAATCTTCTGGATTATCAAAACATGTCACTCATAATATACATCTTTGCACCTTAGGGGAAAATAAAACATAAGAAATGGGTGATATCATATTCTTAGTAAGGGAGAACAATACAATGGAAACTATCAGAGACATAAAAATTATTTCGAGGTGTATAACTAAAAACATATTTTATTAAAACATAATCTTGGGAATAATATGGTAGGAATAAAATGGATCAAATAATTCCATATATGCAATCACATTGGAATAAAACTTAAACATGGATATTCTACTTGTCAAATAATCACATGGATAATCAATAGTTAATCTAATAATAAGGAAATTCATAATTTTGTACATCTGAAACATATCATTGAGGACTCATTCAGGGCATATGAAAATAAATGGTTAAGGCCTCATCTAAATATATATCTAAAAATAAATGTGCAAGGCCTCGACCAAGACCATATCTTTTTGTCTCTTGAGACCTACTAATGCATTGAGAGGCTATAGAAAGCACTTACTCTAAATTACTATATCAAATTCATTCCTCGTATGAATGGGTTTAAACATAAATAACATATACATATGAAATGTAAATAACTTTTTCTAGCCAGTAAACATAATCACCACCAATTCTGAGTGATATGGTGAATGGTATCCAGATATCACATCTATAATCGAACACACCATAAACCATTTAATAAATATGGTATATGATATCATAAATATCAATTATAGTTAATAATAATATTCAGCAAAGGGAGTTGAAATAGATGAAAAACACTTAATAAAATCATCAAGAAATTCGTGGGAGAAATACACTTTTTACTTGGGAAAGAATAGTGATTTTGGAAACAAATATTTATAAAATAATATTGTAATAATTTTTATAACATAAAATAAAAGAAAAAAATATATAAATTATATTTAAGGTATTAATTATGTCTAAATAAAGTAAAAATATGTAAAAAATAGTCTTTATAAATGAGCAAATTTATAATACTTTAAGAGAAAATATAAAAGAGTCATTAAAACGGAAAAGGATTAATTATATTCATAATAATAGATAATAAATAAATATTTATTTTAGTATAAAAATATTTATTTTATAAAAATATAGGTGTCTTATAAAAAAAATTGAGTGTACATGAAAATGGGTAAGAAATTTGGAAGTTCCCTTTAATCGGGTTTTCTTATCTAAAGGAATTAGAAATAGAACCTTATAAAACATGTATTCCCCAATAAAATAAAGATGAACTGATTTGGATGCATGATTTTGGGTCATATAAATTGAATTAATAATAATTATATAAAAATACTGAATAATTACATTTGGGTAATGATAGAGAAAGCGTAACATAATTGAAAATAGCGGTTTAGGAAGAAACACTTACCTTATATCTGAAAGTGTTTTTCACTTATACATAATGTCAGGGATAATGAATTTATATTTCTAAAAAAATTAAATTAATAACACTTTAAATATGTATTTTATTTATGTTAATTTTAGTAAGTTCATTTATAGACATTTTTATGAGTTATAATATTCAATTTAGTAATTTGGGAGTGTTTGTTTCCTTGATTTTCATGATTGGTTCACTTGAAAACATGTACTAAACAACATGTGAAATGGGCATAGTTATACAGAATTGAAATTATATTATAATAATTAAAATCCATAGTATTACATGGTTATATAATTCATTATTATATTTTGGTAGAGGATAAATCCTTAGATCAGACGTTAGTGATAGTTGTCTAGATTATTTTGGCATTTTTTCGATCATTGTGGGGTAGTTTTGTTTTAAGGATTAATATTATATATATATACTAGTCCCAAAATATTAAATAAGTTTTAATCAATATATTATAATATATTTTAACAATAAAAATTTTTATGACTAGAATATAATGTGTAATTGAAAAATGAAAACACGACGTCCACGAAGGCGGTTAATCGCCACCTCATGGACATTGTTTTCATCTTTAAAATAAAAGGAAGAGGAGAAGAGACATGATGATGTAATTTCCATTTACATAATGAAATTAAACTATATATAAGATAATATATTTATAATTCATGATTTTATAGTGTATGTTAAGTGATTATAAGAAAATAAAATAAATTGAAAAGAAAATAATAAAAGTGAAAGAGGATTTTACCTCTTGAATTATTCTCCTTGAGAACCTACTTAGGCAAATTGGTTTTGGTATTTTTATGAGACCAGAACATCCTGGATGTGTGAAATAGGTTTTGGGAAGTTTATTGGTCATAAAGTAAAACAACATTTATGGATTTGGAGGTGTGAGGGAAAGAGGTGGTGATGGTTGGTATTTATAGTGGGAGGAGAGAAGCATTCTTCATTATTATATTCATTAGTTTTTTTATTTTGGATCATGAATAATAGTAGTTTTAAAATTATATAAATATATTTAAATAGTTATTTATAGTTAAATATTTTGGGCTTACAACATCCATATATCATCTATGACTCAATAATTCACGTATTAATTAAATATGGTAAATTATAGTATTTCACTATTCACCAAAAATTCAACTATTTTAGAAAATCCAAAAAATTAACAGCAATCATTTTTAGACATGTAGAATCAGAAAATGGCCTTCATTTTATTAAAATAGTTTTTTAAATATGATAAATTTATTTTTTTAATTAAATTCATCATTTATTCGAATAATGAAAATTTTAATATTATAATTGATTTAATGGAAATTTAAAATATTAACGAAGGTCACATAAAATTATATTAAATTCATAATACAACAACTAATTAATTTATGAATATATTTTTATTAAAATATATTTTATGTAAATTATTATATTGGTTATAAAATAGTAAATAATCATTTATGTTTCATAAAAATACTAATACATAATTGAGTATTTTTTAAAACATTTATTTACTTATTCAATTATATAAATATATCATGATTTCATTTATGATATAACAACATTTTATTTATAATTTCATAGGTGAAGTTATTATTCAAATCATAAGTATACTTTTAATAAAAATTAAATCACCTTTTTGTAACAAACATAATTTTCACTATTCAATTGAAAATAAATATTTTCAGAAAAAATCTAAAATTAAAACCTAAGATAATATTGAAATTATGATTTTAAAAAATAAGTTTAGTTTGTTCAATTTAATTCATAAAAGTTTCAAAATATAATTTGAAAACAAGTGCCCCATTATAAGGCAATAAAACTGCATTTATAAAAATATATCCTTTTAACGCGTAAAATTGGATTCATTCTTATCTTATTCATATAAAATCATTTGTATGAATAAAAATAATTTGATTTTATATATAATATATAAATTTTTTTATTTTTATTAATAATATTCATTCCAACCAACTTAAAGTCTATATTATAATGGTCATTTTAAAATAATTATATTTAATTGTATATCATTGTATGTTTAAGCTTGGAGTTATGTGAAACATATGATGTTTAATAAACTAAATTTCAAAGGAGACATGCCAAAAAATATTGGGGTGTTATATAATCCATAAACACATCTAATTAACATACCATCCATATTAAGGAATTTAATTTTGTAAATACCCGCTCTAGGGATATCATCACACAAGATGCGTATATTAGTAGTCATCATAAAAGTAAAACTTACCTAGAAAATATATCATCATTATCTTCATCTTATTAGAATTCCACCAATAATTTATTCAAAACAACATTGGATAATTTATTTTTTACATTTTAATTAACCTCAACTTTAAATTCCTAATTTATTTTCAAATCATATACAAGAATTTTCATGTTATTTGTAATTCTATGTCAAGTATTATGAATGAATGCACACCTTCATTCCATGTTCAGTAAACAGTAAACCAATTAACACATAAAAATAATATTATTAATGAAAAAAGATCAACATAATAAATATTCAACAAAACCATGTCCCTCCCCCAAAAAAAATCAGACATTCATATTTAATATTCTATAATGATACACATATGGATTCTATAAAGAGTTTAAATCACAAATTGATTTTTCTAAAAAAAAGAAACAAATAGAAAAAGTGTCTAATAAAATTTATATCATCCTAGAATGGACTACCTAATCTGATCTAGAATTATACAACACATCATGTGTACCTTCCCAAACATCATGTTTCCTTGACGAGTGGTGATGTTCTATTCCATATATAGGGGAAAATACCCATGATATCATAATAAATCAAAAATAATAAATAGATAAAATATAAAAAAAAACATTAGAGTACACATATATAATTTATAGTTAAAATAAAACCATATCAAATAACATTTTATGTTATCAAAATAAGACCTAAATTAATTTCATACATTTGTAATACATTCATTTGATTTCCCTCAACGAGTTCATCATATACATAGAAATATTTAAAAATGAATATTTTAAAAATAGTCACTAAAATGGTCCTTAACCTCACCTCATAACCATATCATCACCCCCCCCCCCAACTACTCCAGTAACCTAACACTTATCACCACCCCCAACTTTTACCTACTTAATAACATAAGGATTGCATGTCCATTGATATTCATGTACAAGGTGTGAGTAAAAAACTAAGCTGGACACTAAAAAATAAAATATATGAAAATTTATATATGGTAATTTATATATAATAATGTATGAAAACCTATAACACTCATTATATTACAAGATATTTGAATCATACTATTCTAACTATGACACCTCCATTCCTGGCCATATCTATCTTGACCCGTTTCAGTAAAAATTTCAGTCATTTTAGAAGTTCATACCATCGTGGTATCATGGAATCCATGTGGATCCACAAATATATATATTTACATCTATACAATGGTAGAGGTATAATATAGCTAAACCCTATGGAATTGATAACAGGATGAGATTCCCTATATCAATACAAATCCACTATAATTATAAATCGACCCTCAAGAGATGAGAATTGAATTTAATGAGGGTTTTGATATGGCTTACTCCCTTGAAAGGTGAATTTGACTCATGGGAGAGGAGTAACAAAGTCATCTCCCTTTAGAAATACATTAGAATAAAGGGAGGGGTGTAACATATTCAAATCCCTCATGAAGTATAAATAAATATAAAAAATCTATCAAATCATAGTCAAGATACCATAACAATGGAATTTAATCACAAAAATATCATATCCCTTAGATATAAAAATTCCCATATCATGTATCACATATCCTAAAATGTCACCCATATCCCTCAGCTAACAGACATCAAATTCCATGTATCACATATCTTAGTACACTATGCTTAGAGATCAATCTTAATTACAATGACACGTTTTTTCAAAGATAAAATCTCAAATTATAACATTGACGATAAATTATATCCAATCATTCTCACACATTAAATATTATATTGAATTTAATTTCACAAACAACTAAACATTTTACCCAAAACATGTCACCATTCTCAATCACAGAAGACCTCACTTGAAATCACACCTTTTACTCGATCACGAAAAATGTGGTTTCACATCCATTAGAATTTATCTCCACACCCTTCACACATAAATACTCTTAGGTGAGATATCCTTTAGTAGTTAACACATCGGTACACTTCTTTTATACTATTCCCCATATTAATATTCAACCTCACTAGGGAACTCATGATCCATCCCATGGTATTCCTGACATTCAACTGTAAGGAGATTCCCAAGTTATTAAGACTACGCCTCTTACTATTATTAAACAAAAATCCATAAGAAAACCCAAAATTCAAATAATTAGTCATATTATTTTTTCCAATAAGACCTCAATACTTTGTAACAAAATACTACAATAAGACCCATATATTCTCTCTCACACTAAGAAAATTATAATGATTATATCATAGAAAAGTACCCCAATGATCATAGGGAAACACATTTAAATAACAATCCTCAGATTGTCCCACCTAGAGAAGAATTTATATTATAATAATAATAAGATCTAACTATTTTAAACATATTTCAAAACCCTATTAGTCCCAATTTGAGTATCACAAACACAAATCTCTATGATTTCATACACATTACACATGAAAAACATGCATGGAAAATTATTTAGGGGAAAAAACCTCTCTAAAATGAGTTAACCCATTAAGTAATACTAATTAATTCCCATCTAAACCTTTACAAATAATTATCCATGTCTATGATCCCTTGATATATCAAAATAGTTTTAATTAGATAAGCTCAAAAATTTAAAATTAAATCTCATAATTGGGAAAATATATAAGAACACAATGAGTGGTATGATGATAAAGAAGTTATATCCAATTGAATTTGAAAGGGTCCAAGTTGAACTATAAAAACACTTCTCAGAAAATACAATATGATTCATAACCCAATAAACCATCAATTTAGAAGAAAATTAAACAAATATAAATAATAACTCATTGGGAAACACTTCATTATTGAAATTTTGATAAACAAGGTGTGTTTACCCTACCCAATTCTCATAAGTCTCTTTCACATGTTTTCCACATTATATAGGATCAATTTAACCACAATCCAGTAAAATACGGCATCAATCCCATTATGGTAACTATTCAAATAAAAGATAAATAAAGAATAAAAGGAAAGAGTTTAGAGTAATAGGAAACCAATTACTATGTACATAAGCATGAAAAATCAAATCTAGTATATATTGGATTAATATGTAACAAAAATATCGGTAATAAGGGAAAGAGATTATCCCTATACTCTGTTTAAATATATCAAATAAAACAAAACACAAATGTGATTTAAGAAAACCTCCTTTAAAAAAAACCGAAAGGGCCCCATAAAAAAAGTGTTAGTGTCCCCGAAAAGGCTCATAATATATCTCCACTAGTTATACAATGGGCCATTGATGTTCTAGCAGGATTATATTGGGTTCCTTCTGGAAAAATAATTGATATTGGATCGCTACCTATCTTAGTAGATTCTAGATGTACTACTATTAAGAACTTGATTGGTTGGTTCTATCCCACCAAATCCTTGGAATTTAGGCAACACCCAAAATTATATTCTTAGTCTTTTATAAAAAGATTTCCACCTTTGTATGATACTCTAATGTGTCACTTTACTACTTATGTTGATGTGGTTAATTTATCCTTCGATTTCAAGGTTTCCAAGGGTGAAATTTTGGAAAACTTTTTTTCGGCTTCATGGTTATGAACATGCTTTTAGAAATTATTCAACAGTGATTATGTGACATGTATGGGTTTTGATAGTGGAAATCACATAGTCACAACAAATATTGGTAAATTATTTGAATTATATGGTTTCATATATTTTTCCCCTTTAAAGTTTTATTTATTTGTATCTTCTCCCAAAATGTCTCATCACTAAAACCCTTCAACTTGGGAACCATACAAGGCTTTTTCACCCTTATACAATCACCACCATAAATAATTGATGATCTAAATGTTATTTTTAACTAATTTAATGATATATTTAATATCTATAGTTCTATTTTCAATGGTTTTACATGTTTTATTGAATCCCCGTAGAGAAAAAATCGTGAAATTAAAGATTCAACAACACTTTTCTTTATATTGTATTTTATTCATTCTAATTGTTTGATAAAATTAAATTTACAATTTGATTTTAAGAAAATTAATATTCATATTTTTTCCAATTTGGGTTTAAAATGTGGGATATTCAATTCTTTTATATGGTTTTCCTTTTTTAAAAATGGGTTTCCATATTTTAAAATTATTTCCTAGTTTTTTAATGGGTTTGCCGTATTTGGAGATTATTTTTTAGGGATTTACTTAAATTGAATGAAACCAAACTATGTGGTTGGGATTTTTTCTCTTGGATTTAAATTTTTTTCCCAAATTTATCTTTAATAAAGGAATTCCAAATGAATTTTTTTCCTGGTTTCAAGGTAAATGCTCTTCGGTCATATTGCATGAAAGATTAATTTTATTCAATTATATTTACAAATAGTTAATCCTGGTGTTATAAATTGTTTATTCTTGTATGTATGTGTTAAGAGTTAAATGATTTTTGATTAATTGTTATGTATTGGTGAAAGGGGATCATTATAGATGGGTGTGTGTTGGAGGCGGGATGTACTATATTATTGTGTTATATTTAATATTTTGTAATATGGTTTTCAAGTGATTCACATTTTATAGATGGTTTCCTGCCTTTGTTAGTTATTCCATGAATAACCCTATGATATTATGTGTGGATTAAATGGATGTTATATATTCTAGTTGATAGTTACACAAAAGATATTATACTCTAGTTGAATGTTATAACATAGGTAGTTAATGTCCCACTTATGAATATAGTTAAGAGTGGGTTGAGTGATGATTTATGTGGATATTATCTTATTGTAAATTGGGTCACCAATTCACATCACTTATTGTACCATTAGTCCCTATGGTGTTGCCTCTTGATATGTATCATTTGTTATTCCAATCAATTTTATATTTTAATGTGAGTATCCCACCTCTTGATTAGATAAAACATTGATTTATTGGTTATTTCTGATTGATTGTTGTTATTGGCTGTATTTGTATTGTTTTCTATATTACATTTTTACATTCCATGGATTTATATTTTATTATTCCCTTTATTTGTTCATTCCTCATGTTTTATGAGTATGTGTAATTTTTTTAAGGAAAAGGGGTAGTTTTTTCAAGGGACTATTTTATTAAAATGTATTTTAAGTGTTTTTTAAAACATGTGATGGGGTGTGTTTAAAAAATAATGTTTAAAATAGAAAGGTAATGTTTTACACATTTTTTAAAATTCATGTTGTTTTACGGGTAAACGGTTGGTTTTTCAAATGAAATTACATTTTTGAGGCCTTGTTTTTCATGTTTTATAACTGGTGTGGTTTATTAAAGTATATATGGTATTGTTTTTTTATTTTTATATCATTTAAATGAAATTAAAACCAAATTTAATATTACATTCGAACTAGTGGACTTTGTTTCCTTATAAAATAAATAAATGGACTAATTTGGGTATATTATTTTCCTTTGGATCACTCCCAACATACGCACATTTGTGGGTATATATTCTTCATGTTTTGTACTTCTTATTGGGTTTTGTATGGTAGTTTAGTTGGCTATAACTTCCCTTGGGAAACTTGGTGTGTTTCTCTTCATGGTGGTGATTCTAGGCTCACAAGGTGGTGTTGAATTTTATCTCCTTGGTTTTTTAACTATATTGGGTCATGTAGTTTATTGGAATATCCATCCTCTTACTTTAACATTTTTTTGTATCCTTATTATCGGTTATAAGAAATTTTAAAAAACTATTTCACTGATATGGGGAAAATTTGAAAAATAATTTTGGTATCATTTATTTTTATTATTAAATATTTTTTTGTTACATGTTTTTTATCTTCTTATTTAATTTTTCAATGTTATCCAAATCATAAAATCATCATGTAAGGTTCCTGGTTTGAACATGTTATTGATAATTGTTTTTTAGGATGAAATTATTCCCACTTGTTCACTAATGATTCCCTATCACTAGTTTTTGACCCAAAGAAATTGAGAATTCACCTAAATCCTTATAGAGGAATAGTCCGGGTGAAATATTAGGTTATCCTAGGCCAATTCATTAGAAAATGGTTTCAGATACCTCTTTTTCGCGTAATGATGAAATACAGGAGTTAGGACCATCATAGGTTGAGTGTTGAATTTGGAGGTGTCATTGTTCAGCTCTTCCTCATACTAAAACCTATTTTCTCATTTGTGTTCAATAGTTTTATATTGAATTTTGGATTTATCATTACTTATTTATATATATTTTCATGTTATGGGGATATGGTGAGATATTGGGAGATCACATGAGATGCATCAGGAAATTACTATTTTTGGAGTGAAATTATAGATAACCAAGGGGCACACAATTAAGTTACATGGTGTGACAACCCATTAGAATCCATCCAAGAATAATTATCATGGAACTCACATGATTGAAAAATATTCTAACAAATAGTGTGTCCAAACCATGTGTAGTGGATAATGTATGGAATTTTTTTCACTCCATTGGTGATTTTAACCTCTATTATGTTTAATGATACTTATTTGTAATAAATCATCTTGAAAATTTTTGTGTTTTAAGGATTAATTGATTAATTATTCAAATAAATGTTTTTTGATTTATTTTTTTTATAAGTTTTTGAAAAACTATGTTTTTAGTGTTTTGAGTTACATTCATGATATATTTGGACTTTGATGTAAAATATTTAATAGGGTAAATAGATTTTTGGTTGTGGCTGTTTTGAAAGAAACAATTTCATGTGTTTTAAGTATGGTGGAGTTATTTAATTTTTTTGTGGTTGTGTTATTTTATAATTATTTAATTTATTTATGTAAGAGAATATGTTTTTACTATGTTTTGTTTGATAGGGAAATAAAATTTTTAATAACAGGGTCCCCTTTTGTTGGTCTAGAAATAATTTTAGACGTTGAAATGGAACCATAAAGGGGATATTTTTATGAACCCCTGTGTATAAAAAATTGAAATAATTTTTTTATGAGCCTTCTAAAATGGTTTTTCAAATGGTTATTTTTTATGTGGTTTTGTATTATTTGTTTTTGTATACATTTATACACACCCCCACCACATATTCGGTTTTTCGGTTGGTTGATTAAATGTTGTATTTTGTTGATTTTTTAGAATGTTAATCCTAGAAAAGATTCAATTAGTCACTATAGTAATCTCTAATGTGGTCACTCTATTGATCTAAATGGGGTCTTCCCAATCTTTTAATCTATATAGACACTTTATTGAGTCATTGGGACTTGTTTTTCTCAACTAATTAATCATTTGTTAGAGTTTATAAATTGTAATCCAATAGTGTTTAGGGGTTATTATGGATCCTATAAGGATGTTTAGTGGCTATAAGTGGTCTAAAATAACTTTCATTCATTAGTAACTCTAGAAAACTCTACGGTAATGTGAACCTCTCCTTTGTTCAAAGGTTTGGATAATAGTTGGTGGAAGTGTACTACCCATATCCAACCTTTTAAGGATTTGTATTTTATATATTTTAAGGCCACCATTATCTAGTGATTTTGTCATAAATAAGTGAATGGTATAAGGAAATATAGTTATTGGGTGTTCATCAAGGTGATCAAATGGTGGAAAAATATATTGAAAATTTCACTGAGCTGGAATCCTTCTCCCTGGAGTTGGTCATTAATGGCCCGATGAAGTCTTGGTTCTTTTTAAGAGGCCTTCATCAAGATATTTTCTTGGAATTATTCTTGTTTTCACATACTAGAAAAAAGGAATTTATGTATAAGATCATTATTATTGCAGTATTTTTGACATGAAAACCCATTTCAAGTGATTCTTTATCCCCGACTAGTACTGGTAAGGGTGGTCTTAATATAAAAAAGAGGAATTCAGTAGTGCACTTCCAATGTGGGATGTCAAGCAACCTTAAGCACTTTTTTTGGATAACTCTTTTTACTTTTCACATATTTGGACATCATAATCACCATCATAGGTTTTATAATCTAATCAGACATCAAAAGATAAATTCAATAACCTAACATTGGTCTAAGAAGATTTATGGGGTGTTGCATCCACTAGATAGTTTAAAAAAAATTAGTTATGGGGGTGTTTTAATTATTAATATTAATACTTTTGGAACAATATTCATAACTTTTGTTAACCCCATATAATTTTTTGTAAAATATGTAATATCATTTGTCATTTTTTCATGTCTTTTATGAATTTTTTTTACAACAACATTCATTATTTATTAAAATTTAATGTCTTTTACGATGATCATTCATTATATATTTTGATTCTTTTCGTTACATTTCTTGGTTTTAACCATGGGATTGTATTTTTTAGGGGAAAAATGGGGATTCCATGGGTATGGGATGGGGTAATGGGAAAAATATTTTGGTTGTTTGTTAGATAGGGAGAGTTATCGGCTTGATAATTTCTTTTGAAATCACTATGAGTAGGTGATCCATGAGGTTGAGCCTAAGTAACCATTAGTGTAGTCCCATTATCCTAAGGTAAAATAATTTTGTTCTATGTTGAGGAAGGATTGTGGTTGGGGTGCTTCTAATACTTTTAGAATATTTTGTTTTTATGATATATTCTGGTGATCTTTTTTGGTGGTTCCTCAGTGGTTTCCTCTCTTATGTTGTTTCGAGCAAGTTTTTCTGTGGTGGTATATACTTGTTTTGGACTATTTTTATTATATGCATTTTTATATTTTATTTTAACAATTTAGATAAATTCTATTTGGTAGGTATATATTTTTTAGGTCTCCAGTGTTTTTTGAGTTCATGTGGGGATCATTTTCTATGTTTTTTTTGGATGGGATGTTCTTATAATTCTTGTTCATGTGACCTCAATTTTTTCAGATGTGTTGATTTGATTTTGGTCATTGGTCTAGAGTGGGACTTGGGAAAAACTAGTGAGTTCTAATATATTCATATGTTAGAGTTCTTGAATTTAAATTAGATAGTAGATTTGGCTGTCACAATTCATTATTTTTTGGGGAATCATATTTTATTATTGATAGTTCCTTATTAAATGGTGAATCCCAAATAATTTTGATTCCATTTTCCTAGGAGTTGGTGGCTCATGTCCTAAGTTTTTAGTTTTATTATTGGGAAGTGAACATTTTTTTGTGGCCTTTATATCAGTGAGTTAATATTGACCTTTTCCTTTGGCCTTAGTTGTCAATAGCTTTGTGAAGGCAGAAAGAGGAATAGTAGGGTGAATTTTGACACCTGAAAATGTCATTTCATTCTTCTGTTGATATTGTTAATTTATCCCTTGTGTTTAAGATTTCCTAGGGTGAAAGTTTCTTAATTTTTTAAGATTTTCCAATGATTCATGGTTATGTGCACTATTTGGGTAACTGAGTGATCTATACATGTTTAGATAGTGGCGATTTCAAGGTCACTATAGGTTTTGGAATGTTCTATGAGTAAACCTAGAGACTGGTCCAGCTATTGGAATTTTTTTCATTTAAAGTTTTTTTATTTGGGTTTTCTCCTAAACTCTCCCCGTACTTGAACTGTTTGACCTACGTACCTTCCATCTATTCTTATCTATTCTCTATAAACCTCCTCGGTGGGAATGGAGTGGTTTATTTATGATTTCAACCCTAAATTGAAGGTTATGGGACTATTCTTCCTTCTCTTTTAATTTTCATCCAATTTCTCCCATCTTCTCTAACCATAGTGACCGTGTTAGTCAATTTTTATGTCTAAGATTATCTAAATTTAAAGGGATTTTGTTTCTTATGGTTAGGATCCAACTATTGAGAACTAATAATATAGTATTTGTCAAATTTCACATGTTTATACCATTTTTTATGTGTTTATGTTCAAATTCATTTTATTTAAGATTTCTATGAATTCTTGATACCACAAGTACGTTTTTTAACAAAATTTACAAGGTATATTAATTATACAGATGTGTTTTCAGTGTTTTTCCATATTTGGTAGGATTTTAATTTTAAAGAAATGAGATAATTTTATTTTTAAGTGTAATTATTTTTTAACGTATTTTTTTATGCATTTTAAATGATTTCTAAAATTACATTGATATATTTCCTCCTGGAAAATAAATTTTCATTATATTTTCATAAATTTAGATTTATAAAGTGGATTATTGTATCATATTAAGGGGTTTTACTTATATAAAAAGGGGTTTCTTTGTTTTTTAATGGGGATGTGTTGATTGAGGTGGTCATTTGCTGATTTCCTTTAATTTATTGAAAATATGATTTGGTGTTGTGATGTTTCCCCATGTATTAAAACTTTTTTTCAAATTTTTCTTTAAAAATGGATTTCTAAAGATGTATTTTTTGGATTTAAGGTAAATTCCTATTTGAAATCTATTTTTAAAGATCAAATTTATTAATTGATATTTACACTATAGAGGACCCTCATACTACACATTGTTTATGATTGTATGCTTGTTTTAATGGTCAAATAAATTGTGATTCTTACTTATATGTTTGAGAATGGGGATAATTATGGAAGGGGTTGACTTATAGGTGGGATATACTTTATTGTTGTATTTTATTTCATTTGGAATATGGGGTGTTCATGTGATTTACATTGTCTTGATAGTGTCCCTCCTCTTTTATTTATTCCATGGGAAACCCTATGCTACTATGTTGAGATTCATAGAAGATGGATTTACAATTTTAGATTTATGAACATGTAAGTAGCCTCTAGTTTAATGTTGTAAACATGTTGGGGATGTTTAAGTGATTAGGCTAATTGAGAGTGATTCGGGTGATGAGTTTTGGTATTTTTAACTAGTCGATAATGGGATTCACATATTCACATGAGGTATTTTCCCCAATAGTCCCTATGGTGTTGTATCATCATATATATCATTTGTTATTCTCTATTGTTTTTTATTATCATTTTATTATCCTACATATTGATTTATTTTACTTTACATTATTGTTTCTTTATGATTAAGCATTATTGTAGTAATCCTTTCCTTATGAATTTACTATTATTACCTTATGAATTTACATGGATTCATATTATATTATAATTTATCTTTTTTC
Organism: Viscum album; assembly: GCA_963277665.1. NCBI lineage: Eukaryota > Viridiplantae > Streptophyta > Magnoliopsida > Santalales > Viscaceae > Viscum > Viscum album. The sequence continues at coordinate 1,770,332,381 of OY728146.1, read as the reverse complement.
CATACTCTTATTTGATGGGTGTGTGTGTGATGGTTGTTATGTAAAAAACGAGTCATTTGTTTTCGAAGTTCATGAATTTATTAAAATTAAATTTATATTTTTTTTAAATAATATATTCTGTTGTGGTTTTAATAAAGGTGATATTATAATTTCAAAGAAGGTGTTTTTCATGTTTTTTTCCAAGTTGTGATGTTTTAATGGTAAATTATTGGTTTTTTAAATGACATTACCATGATACGGTGTCTTTGAGGCATGTTTTATAAATGGTGTGTTTTAAAAAAATAATATAAGGTACCTATTTTTTTAATTCCCAAACATTTAAAGAAAATAAAAACCTATTTTTTATTATATTCAATCTAGTGAAATCGGTTTCTTTATAAACATAATAAAATGTAATGATGGTGGTACCCCACTAGTATTTGGCTTACACTTTATATAATCTCATTGGTGGGTAGGTATCCTTTAGGTTTTATCTAGGTTCTCAGGTCAAGGTTGATAGTTTTTTTATTGCATTCACCTTTTCTAAGAGGGTGTGGGTTGGTTCATAGTGGTGAATATAGAGTCACATGATGGTGGTGGAGTTTTTTTCCTATGTTTTTTTGATGATATTGGGTATTTGGGGTATCATCCTCTTTGAACTCCTTCTTTAGTTTTAGTTTTGTTTCCTCATTTTAGATTGTAAAAACATTTTATAAAACTAGTTTCATTAAAGTGAAAATTGTTTTAGAAAAATATTTTTGTATCATTTATTGTAATTATTACATGTTTGGTTGTTTTTAGTTTTGTATCTACTTATTTACTTTGGCATGGTTATATGAAACATGGATACCTCATGTTATGTTTCCGGTGGGAACCAATTATTGATACTAGTTTATGTGAGGGTGAAATAATTTCCATTTTTTCACCTATGATACCGACATATAGTTTTTGGACAAAGGTGATTCTAAACGCACAATGGAATTAGTGTAAAATTTGTATTAATGATGTGATAGGCCATCCCAATTTAGTTTTTTACTCTTTGAAACTTCTTTTTATACATATTAAACACAATAATAAATCACATCCCTCGATCTAAATTTAAAAAGATCCAAATCACCCTAGTGTGAGTTTATAGAGCCCCCATATTTTGACTCATAGAATTAGTAAAAAATAAATGTTTTCAAACTATGAGTGTTTTGATGGTATTTAGTTATTTGCAGAGTGGTGGTGGGAGATGATCCATATTTTATTTCTATAACTTAGTGCATATTTAAATTTTTATATAGGATAAAGATTAGACCAAAACATGGGGAATTGTGACATAATGTAAAGGATGTATAAGATGAATTTTCTAAGGGTAGAGATTTCATGTCCCAACATGATTTTTTATTCAATGACTCCATAAGTTAACTAATATGGATACCCATTATTATTTTGTGTGTCTCTATATTAGTTTGTTTTATCATGACATGTATGTTTATTCCCCAGTGTGCCTTTTCATAGTTGTTCAAATGCCCTGGGTAGGAGTTTTCAATGTGAAGTAGATCGTTATACCCTAACAAGTCCATATTTATTTTTTAAATGTTGTAAATTTGACAACCCAGCAGATTTTGGGTATCTATTGGTTGAGAATAGAGGGGAGGTCACTAATGCTCTCCATTTTCCTTAACCTTATACTAGGATTATAAATGGAGGGATTGGTATTATAAATTTTATACTAGAGTGAAATTTCATCTCTTTCTCTCCACTTTCTACCTTCTCTTATAATCCACTAATTTCAATTAATTGAATTTAGTGATTTGGAGTTGATTCTGCAGAGCATAGTGGAAATTGTATAGGATGAAATACTTGTTTCTCAGGATCATTAGAGGAGGTTGGGAGAGAATTTTCAGATATGGTTTTATAATATTTCATTTGAGGTAAGTTGTTTCATTAATTTATTTAATTATTATGGTCAATTAGGAATTAAATTGGATGATGAATAATTGTAATATATTGAGACTTTTCTCTATATTTGGCTCAGAGGTGTGGTAATATTTTCTCACCACCCATTTCCAGATATTTTTTCTATGTAAGGTCATCCTATGAGGTTTACCTCATTTAAACCAAAATTAAACTGTATAATTAATTTGTTAAATTAATTTATTTGTTTTTATAATTAATAATGTTAGGCTTTGTTTTATTTAGGGGCTCAAGATGATGTATGGTGGCTTATATGGGATTGGTTGAACTAATGAGATGGAGGTTAAGAATCATATAAGGATGATACCTCCATTGTTGAGGTAAATGGTTCATTAACATAAAACTTTATATGGTTGTAAATATATTTTATGGAATATAATCATTGGTAAGTAGATGTGAGTTACCTAAGATGGGACCAAGGATGATTTCCCATGTGTGGGGGTGGGGCCAGTGAGTTAATGTAAGATCCTGAACTCTTTTTGAGATGTCTCGGGTTCATTTATAGGTACTATTTTTCTTAGTGTTGAGTATTTTTCATTTGGGTTTTAACTTGGGATGTGTTTGGGTGAAATTTTTAGAAAATGGAAGAAATATGGCAGTGCATATTGGGTGTGTGGTTTTTCTAAACCATGCCCCAAATCCCAGAAAACTGTGAAAACCTTGACAAAGGGGTTTTTCAGGACTGAGGAATGATTTTTAATACCATTATCCCTCTTCCGAGAAACCATGAACCCCACCTGGAAGAGGTAAATAGTTAAGGTGAACAGTTAGGGGAAAGCGTGCACTTGAGCAGCAAATTGTACATATGGGATTTTAATCCTTGAATTTTATTAAAAAAACTCCCAAACCCCCATTTAATCCCCTTAATTCCCTAGATCTACCCGTAATCATTTTCTCTCAATTATAGGGCCTCATTTTTGGATTCCAAGCCATTCACAACTCCATTCATTATTATTCAATGCTCAGATTAAAGATATGCACCCCTCCTAGTAAGTGAATCCAATGCCATTGGGTTTCTTGTTCTTGTCCCATTCTAGAAAGTGTTTGTTATCCCTATTTTGATAAGTCCTAGATCTATTTTTGTGGTTCTATATGTAGTATTTTTTATCTATATCTATATTTGAAGGATCATAATTTTTTCGATCATGGATTTAGGTTCTAGATATGGATCTCATTCTAAGTCGTTAGTCTACTAAAATTGGAGATTTTTGTTGGTATATTGTTCATCAATAAATTGAGGCATGTGGCCTATTATTCATGTCCCATAGTCTTGGTATCAATTATTGTATGTGATTTTATAATATCTATGTTTCATTTAGAAATTGGAATTCCTAAATGAAATTAATTAATGTGTTCAATTAATTAACTGAGTAATTTTGGATTTGACTGAATAATGGGATTGTGTAATTGGGATAACTAATTAATGAATTATTTATCAATGTATTGATTTTTGGAATTAAGAATATTTCATTGTTGATTTAATTATTTTTAGGTTTAATTTTGAATTAATAATAATAAATTATTAGACTATAGAAATTTTGTGTTGGATTAAATAATATGTGATTTAGTTAATGAAATTAATTTGATTAATTAATTTTTAAATTAATTAATTGAAATGATTTGATTAACTAACTGTTGAAATTACATAATGAGATGAATTGGATTAATTAATTACTGAATTAATTAGTTGAATGGATGTGAAAAATTAATTTTAGAATTAATTAACTTAATGAGAATTATTAACAAATTGTTTGATTAATTAATGAGGGTATTGTGATAATAACATTAATCTTGAATAATCTTGATTTAGGTGATATAGTGAAGCATTTTATATTGATATACATCTGAAATTGTGATATTTCTGCTATATGTGATGTATTTTATTTATTGATATATGACTATGGGACAGAAACTGATGTGCCAAATATCCATGTTCAATTGATTGATAAATAAGAATGGGAAATGGAATAATGCTCTAAATACATGTGGAGTATTAAAGTGAATGAATATAAATATTTTAATGGGAAAGGGATGGATGCTCCAAATACCCATGGGTTGTGGGACATGGAATGATTCTTCAAATACCCACGGGGTGCTTGACACGATGTTATACACCCATTATATTGGAATTGGACTATGGTTCCAATTAGATATTACAATGAACTAAAATGAAATATATAATTAAATGATATTGGTTAAATAAATTATGAAATGATAATGTTAAATGGTTCAAACTCTGACATGGGTTGAAGCAGGTATTGAGTTTTGGGTGTCCTTGGGAACCTGGGGGTTTATATTGTTAAATAAAGATTAAATGATAATGTGAAAACTATTTACTTATGAATTGTACTTACTTAATTATACAACCACACACACTATTTGACGGGATATTATTTTGTACATCATTGGTGGTGTCCTACTAGGTTTTACTCACTAACTACCTAGGCTTCCTGATCGGTACCAAAATAGATTTCATATCTGCAGGATAGGACAAGGGAAAAAGTACCTGTGTATGAATGATTATTTGGGATGGAGCATGGATGATGGAACCAAACATGGTTTAGGTCCCACTTGGGAATTGTTAGTGTATTTACATTTGTCTTTCCATTTTCACACTTTTCAAGTACTTTAGCATGACATATTTATAGTTCAGTTTTGAAATTTTCTCTCCAATTTTGGTCATCTTGTGATCTTGGTACTATTTTATTTCTAGTTATATGTTATTTAGTTATTATTTCTTATTTTCCACCACTGTATTATTCTGATAAAATACAGTATAGTCACCACATGATCGATATTATACCCTTACTGCTAATTCATAGCCTTTAGAATATGGGGAGGCACTCCTTAGTCCATTTAGTGAACTGGCATGGGGCACCAAAGCATGCCACCTAGCACAGGATGTTACAAAGTTGTATCAAAGGTGTTTTCTTTTCTTTTATCTTGTCTTACTATTTTGGAATGGTGGATAAAATATGAGGAATATTTGGGCCATGTACATGAGCTCGTGCATGGGAGTTTCACACCCATGTATGGGGGAAAAAAACTACCCAATGTGGTGATTGTTGTTATTACTATTTAATATTAAAGTTGAATATTATTTCATCTTTGGTAAAGCACATAATGTGTGATGTGATAATTGTTTTAGAGATTTGTAGAAATTTCACTTGTGGACTTGTATGGAACGACAGATGATTATGCATGCAACGTTCTGGGAATTATTAATAGTTTTTCACATGCATTATTTTATGAATACATAGTAAAATGGGTTTTGGGTATGTTTTTTTAACTTGGTTTATTTTTTCCTTGATTGTGAAATTGAACTAAAAATGAATCATCATATATAATTGGATGTGATAAAATGATGAAAAATGTGAATAAATGGGTGTCTTATGGAATTTAAATAATGAGAATGTGATAATCCCTATTGACTATGACCTAGTTATAGGATGGTTAAGGGTAGTGATAGTAACTCATTTATGACAGTGTTATGAACTTCGAAGAAAATTATTGTTGTGAAATATTGTGTTTTCTGTAATTTTGTTAATATAGTGAGAAGTATCCTATAGTTTGTGTTTGTAATTATAGAGATATGACTCTGTGATGATTATTTTTTAGAGGATGACATGTGTAAATGGCAAGGAATGATCCTCTAGTGGTGGAACCTAATGCACCAATAGTTCCGGGTGAATAGATCAGAGAGCAGTTCCAATATAACATTGCTTGCATCATGAAAATTATCGAAATATACCCAGTGTGTTGTGAAAAGTATGTATGATCTGATAAGAGAAGTTTACATTTCATCACCCACCAATGATTACCATAAGTGGTAGACCATAGTTAGTTTAGTTATGGATTGATTCTATCAAGACTATACATAACAACATAGAGATTCCTGCTAATAAAAGATTCAAGCTTGATACTTAAATGTTTTGTGGTCAAGAAAAGAGATGGTGGGACATCCAAACTCAGGATGGATAGTTGTAGAATATTGAGTGGATGTACTTTCAGAAGAAGTTCTTGGAACTCTTTTATCCTGAGACACTCAGACAGGGTATAATAGTTGAGTTCATGAGATTTTATCTAGGGAGAATGTATGTAATGGACTATGTAGGTCACTTTACATATTTTCAGTGCTTTATTCCATAATTGCTGTGATATGAGGCTACTATGTCAAAGAGGATTCAAGATAGTCTAAATGTGATATTGAGTCTTGGGTTAATATCTTTAGGATGGAAAACCCTACAAAAGTGGTTAATCAGGAACTCATCATGGAGGGGAACCTGAAGGAGGCTTCTAGCAGTGGACAGGTGGTTTCTTCTTGATGATTTGGGGATACATCTTCTATGTAAAATAACTATCATTAGGATAACTCTGGCTATATTAATTGAAAGATAAGTATCCAATCAGGAGGATCAGTTACTTAGGATCTTACCCAAGTTATTTTCAACCCATCCGGTGGGGTGGGAAACTTTCATAAACAATTTCCCTACTCACCAATGGAGTACTGAGCATATAGAAATATGTTTCATCTATAGAGGCTTTATAGAAACCCATGTCACACTATTATTGTTAGAGGACCTAGACAAAACTAGGGTGTGGGAAAGGTATCTTCTTTACTATATCATTATAGTAGCTAGATTTCTACTTGATGAGGAATTAGAGGCCTTGGATCTGGTGATTTTGGGAAAGAGATCTCATATCACCAAGGTGGGGAAGCTTAATGAAGTCGGAATGGATCATAGGAGAGAAGGAAATGATAGTTTCATGTGGTGTAGCCTACAATTATGGATAGCGAGGATAGACCATTTACAATGAGATGTACAATTCTTTTATCTTCTATATTATATACTTCCTTATTTGATATTAGTGCCTCTAATTCCTTTATATCTGAAAAAATTGTTAATGATTTGATCCTATAGAAGGAGTTAATTAGTTGGGTTTTGATGATATATACACTACCGGGAGTATATTCCAGAGATATATACTTGTGCAAGGGGTGTTATGTTGATGTTGGGGAGTATCTCTTTCTATTGGATCCTTATATCCAAGAAATGTAGATCTCTAACCAAATATTGGGTATGGACTGATTATTAGTATAACGAGCCCTAATATATTTTTACTAGATGAGAGAGAATTTTAAGACTCCTATGGGTGAAAACTATATTCACTGTGGATAGTGGGATATCCAAGAAGGCCAATCAAGGCCAATTACTTAGAAACTGTGAGAGCTCACAGCTAAGGTTTGTTGTCTTTTGTAGGATGATGTAGATATAAATAAGGATATCATTCCACCCATAGTTTATTGGTTTTTGGATGTGTTTCTTGAATTCTTCTTCGGGATTCCACCTAAGAGATATGTGGAATTCACTATTGATATCATGTTAGGGGATTTATCAATTTCTATTGCACTATATAGATGGCACCAAATGACATTCAAGAGCTCAAGACTCGGCTAGAAGAGTTATAGGATAAGGGATTTACCCACCCAAGTACATCACCTTCAGTTTCACTAGTGTTGTTTGCAAAGACGGTTGACACAAATATGCACTTGTGTGTTGATTATCAGAAGTTAAACTGGATGATTATGAAGAACCGGTATCCTCATCCATGTATCGATTATATATTAGACCAGTTGAGGAGATCTTATGTTTTCTCCATGATTGAATTAATATTAGGGTATCTTCAGTTGAGATTTCAAACTACTGATATACTGAGGAATTCTTTTATAAGTAGGTATGGCCTATATGAGTTTTCTGTAATGTCATTTGGGATGATGAACCCACCAGTGGTGTTTATGGAATTTATAAAAAGAATCATCTTTCTAAACCTAGATTATAGTGTTGTAGTGTTTGTGGATGACATCTCGGTTTACTATAGGAGTCATGATGATCATTCCCAACACATTAACATCATCCTAAATAAATTGAGAGAATATTGACTATACTCCAAGGTATCTTAGTATTATTTTTGGATTAATCAAATACACTTCATGGGTAACATCACCTTAGAGAAAGGTGTGTATCTAGACCCATAAAAGTTTTAGGTAGTTGTTCATTTTTAGCATTCCAAGAATATATTCGATATCAATAGTTTTATAAGGTTGGATGGATATTATTATAGATTCATCTTTGAATTTTCACAACTAGAATAACCTATTATATTCTCCCCAAAATTGGGGTTAAATTTTGTATGGTTAGAATCTTGTAAAAATGCCTTCCTAAAACTGAAGAATTACTTGGCCTCACCACCTATCTTGATCCTACATAAGCCAGGTGAGGTGTACATGTCATATTTTGATGCTTCTTGTGTCATAATTGGAGTTTTGATTATACAAGGTGATCAATTTGTGGAATATGGGTCTTGGAAGTTAAGTCCACATGAACATAACTACCATTTTCATGACCTTGAGTTGGTTATACTGGTTTATACTTTAAAGTGTTAGATACATTACATGTTGGGAGAATGTTTCATGTTTTATAGGGATCAAAATATCATAAAGTATATCTTATCACAGTGATATTTGAATCTCTGATAGAATAGGTGAGTTGAGTATATGTAGATATTTTATTTTGAGATAACATATATTATTAGGAAATGAAACAATGTTTTTGATGATTTGAGTAAGAAAACTCAAACTCATGTAGTTCAGAAGTTTGATTATTAGTGGAAGATGATGAATTTACTAGGTGATATAGATCCAGGATATGATGTAGGGGGATCTAGAGTATAATACCGTGAGTGAAATCCTTGAAGGTTTAGAGTCACCACCCAATTGGGGCATAGATCTGGATGAAATCACATAGGCCAGTAATCGGGTAGTTATTCCTATGAGCATGTGGGGGGAGATGATGCGGGAATTTCATACCTCAGAGTGAGTGGTGCATCCAGGTTTGACCAAAATATACCTTCACTCGCATTGACAGTTTGGGTGGATGAGCACGTAAAATGAAATAGAAGGGTTCATGACATGATGCTTCACCTGTCAACCGATGAAGGTGGAGCATCAACGACAATGTGGTTTGTTATTGATATTTTCCATCTCAAAATGGAAGTGGGAAAATGTGACCATAGACATTGTGATAGGTCTCCTAAGGACACATTATAATAATTAAACTATTTGGGTTTTTTCTTGATCAATACAATAAATAATCACATTTGTTACAGGTACGAGAGAATATCTTAGTGGATTAGTTAGGAGAGTTGTATGTTCAATACATAGTTCATTTGCACGGGGTGCCAGGGACTATTGCTTAAAATTTAATTCACTCTTTACATCACTCTTTTGGAGAAGATTATGGAAGGCTCTTGGTATATAGGTTTTACTGATTATTACATTCCACCGACAGATAGATGGACAGTTGGAGTGTGCTATATAGGTTCTTGAGGATAAGCTATGAGCATGTGTTCTAGATTTCATAGGATCTTGGGAGATTTAATTGGAAATTTTGAAGTTTTCCTATAGTAATAGTTATCAGAAAATTGTGTATATTTCAACATACCAGGATCTTTATAGTACCCCGTGAAGATCACATCTATGCTAGATAGAGGCTGGTGAGTTAGATTATTTGGGACTGATCCTCGTGAAGGAGAAATCAGAGTAGGCTTAGTTGATTTAGAAATTAATGGATATGATTTAGATTAGACATTAGTCATACACTGATAGATATAGATAATCCATATAGGTTAAAGAGTGTGATCTTCTATTCCTTCTGGTTTCACCTTGTTTGGTCTACCACTGGATATAGATGTATGGCATGCTATCACCTATGCTCATTGGACCGTTTGATGTTGTGGAGAAAATCAGGCTAATGTCAAACTGATTGGATATTCCACATAGATACATTGTTATGCATGATTTTTTTCATTTATAAAAACTATGGTGGTATAACCCCAACCCTCCTCATGTGATCGGTGTGGGTTATGATGATGCATAGACCGGTGCATCCTTTTAGGAGAATCTAATACATATGTTGGATTATAGTAAGAAAGTGTTATGGGTAAAGACAGTACTGATAGTTTATGTGTTGTGGAAACATGGGAATGTTCATGAGGAGACATGGGAAATAAAAGAAATTATGTTGGCTTAATGGATCGACCTTTTGACATAGAACCTTATAGATTCTTGGGAGTTAAACTCAAGGTTGAGCAGTTATAAGGTGGGGATATTGTAAGATCCCGAACTTTCTAGGAAGTGTATCTGGCTCATTTTCAAGTAATATTTTTATTAGTGTTGATTAATTTTTATTTGGTTTTTAACTTGAGGTGTGTTTAGGTGATTTATTTTGAAAAATTTAAGAAAGAGGTAAGTTCGAGGTTGGTGCATAGTTTTCCCAAACTATGCACCATGGCCTAGAAAAATGTTAAACCCTAGATTGAGGGATTTTTCATGGAATGGGAAATGTTTTGTTTTGCAATTATAGGGAGGTATTTCCTCCTTTAGGAGACAATTGGGCCATGTAGGAATTAGTGGAGGTCTCTAGTAATATTTCTCCTATAGCGGATCATCGGGGTAGTGGGAAGCTGAGACTTCCTTTTTCCACCTAGAAGGAGGCAGGACTGAGGAACCTCCCATATATGCAGAAGCTGTGAAATCAGTTTTAAATTCTATGAAAGAGTTCTTGTCCTTAGAAATAGATAAGGATAGGTCTTCTACTATTATTAGATACCCAAAGATGGAGGTTCCTACTGAAGAGGGGGCTGTGTTGAGTCCATTTAATAGCCCAATATGGGTTAAGGTCTCAAAGTTGATAGAACAGGGCCCGGGTGGGGTGAAGATATCTCCATATCCTTTTAATACAGGTTTAGATGGAGGATCTATTGGTTCCCAGAACCATTTTGTGTTGATGGGTGAATTTGATCCTCCCCTATTTGAATATTGATCCCTTTATGAGGGGAGATATGAAAAACTCTATCCTTTACAAGGTAGGTCAGATGATAAAGCACATGTCAATTATTCTGCCTCGTAATCTCTGTCCTCAGAGGAAAAGGATGAAAAAATCGCAGAAGAGTACCTTTAATCCTCTTCAAATAAATTATGGAACACCCTGGTAGATTTTGATGGGTTTATTCAGCATAGTCCTAGGCTGCTGAGATGAAAGGACTACTCAACCTTACCTATTCCTCCTGTTGTAAGGGGTTGTATAAAAGTAAAAATCTTTCTAGAGAGTTTGGAAGTTGTTAGGAAGATCCCAAATAATAAAAAGGATGGTGAATTAGAATACATCCAATATATTCTCATGAATTCCAATAAATAAATTATAAGGGATTATTTACTAATCCAGGTATCAGAGGATGATGCCCATAGATTGTTCAAAAGACTGCTACGTGTTGATTAAAATGAAGAACAATCATCCTGGATAGACAAACAGAATAGTATTTTGATATGTGGTTTTAGTGAGGGGAAAACAAGCCTTGAAGAGCATGTGAATACTTGGTACATGATGGAATTTAACTTCAAGGATATCATTAAGGACAACTCAGATATGGAGGTCACCTACATCGAATGAAGTCTATTCTAGGTAAAGGATTCTAACAACTTTAATTTTTTCTCAAATGACATGACAAATTCTTATGAGGATTAACTTCTTCTGTATTTCGAACTAGTCAGTTTCCCAATTTTTCCATAAAATTAATTTTATAAATAAAAAAAATATTCGGGTCCAAGCCATTCAATCCTTCATTCTTCAAGATTCTAATCCTATATTGAAGATCTACACCCCTCCTGGTATATGAAATTTATCCAGATTGGTTTCACATTCCTCTTCCTTTCATCTCCCATCCTAGAAAGGTTTTATTCTTACCTTTTTTATTAGATATAGATCTATTTTTATAGATGTAGATCGAGGACTGTGGATCTAGATAAAGATTTTGAGTAACATTATTTATTATATCTTGGATTTATGTTTTAGATCTGGATCTCGTTCTAGGTCTTTACTCGGCTGAAATTTGAGATTTTTGTTGAGAAACTATTCATCAAGGAATAGAGATGGGTGGTCTATTATTCAAATACCATAATCCTGATATAAATTTATTATATGTGATTATATAATTTCTAGGGTCTTTTAGAAATTAAAATTCCTACATTGAATTAATTGATGTGTTCAGTTAATTAATTGAGGAATTGGGGATTTCATTGAATAATGGAATTATGGAATTGGGATAATTATTTGATGAATTAAATATTAAGGTATTAATTTGTGCATTAAAGATAATTATTTGTATAGTTAATTATTTAAATGATGATTTTTCAATTAAGAATATTGAATTGTTGAATTAATTATTGGAATATTGTGATTTTCTATTGGGTTAAATAATTGTTGAATTAATTAATGAAGTAAATGTGATTAATTTATTTCAAAATTAATTAATATAATGTATATGATTAATTAATTTTTGAAATTAATTAATGAGATGAATGTGATTAATTCATTGTTATATTAATTAATTGAATGGATGTGATTAATTAATTGTAGAATTAATTATTTTAATGATAGTGATTAATTAATTATTGGATTGATTAATGAGAGTATTATGATAAGATGATTAATATTGATTAATCTTGATTGATGAGATACAGTTAAGCATCTGATATTGTGATGTATGGGAAATTTTGAAATATGTGTTATTTTTTATGTTTGTGATTTATTGATATATGAGTTTGGGACTCTAGCTTATGCTCCAAATACCCATGTGTAACTCATTAATAAATTAGTGTGAGACAGGGACTTATGCTCTAATAACCCATATATTATTAATGTTCCTGCATGTGAATATTTTTATAGGATAGGGACTGATGCTCTGAATACCCATGTGGTGTGGGGCATGGACTAATGCTCTAAATACCCATGGGGTTCTAGACACGACTTTATACACCCATTAGATTGGAATTGGATTGTGGTTTCAATTATCCATGATGGTGAATTAATATGAAATGGATAATGAAATCCCATTTTCTACAAAAAAAATGTTGATTGATAATGTGAATTGGCTCAAAATCCATCATGGGTCGATGCAGGTATTGAGGTTCAGGTGTCCTTGGGAACCAGGTGGTTTATGTGGTTAAATAAAGAGTAGATGGTAATGTGATAACTATTTACTTATGCATAATACATATTTCTTGACAAAATAGTATATATTTCTTCACTAGATAGTGTTTTAGATGTCGTCGGGGGTGGCCTACTAAGATGCACTCCCACCCTACTCAGGCTACTTAATCGATACCCAATTAGATTTCTTGTGTGCAAAACAGGATAAGGGAAAATACCCTATATTAGATGGCTAATTTTTGATGGAGCCTGGATGAGGTAACTAGGTGAGTTTTGGGACACACATGGGAGTTTTTAGTGTCTTTACTTTTGAGTTTTTATTTTTAAACATAGAATGTAATTTATCATGGCATATTTATAGTTCAATTTGGAAATTCTATCTCCAAATTTGGTCATCTTGTGATCTTGGTGATATTCTATTTCTCATTATATGTTATTCGGTTATTATTTCTTATTTTATGTTGTTTTATTACTTTTATTAAGGAGGGTATAGTCTCCACATGATTGATATTGGACCCTTGATGCTAGTTGGTAGCCTCTAAAATATGAGGAGTCGCACATGAGGTCACATAGTGAACTATCTTAGAGAAACGATGTGGGGAACCCAGGTTAGGATGTTATAGTTGATTATACTCTTAATGATTCCTCATATGTTCTATATTGTAATATCTACATCAATGTACATACCACCTTCTAAGATTAGTGATATTCTCATGCAATGGACCATGGGGGTTTTATTGTCCCAAAACATGAGTTGTTGGACTAGTATGATATTCTAGTGTTTTCCTTTGGGAGGTAACTTATATAATTTTAAGGATAATGGGTGAGCTAAACATTTTATGGAACCCAGATTAATGAGTTCCAATTATGAAAAAACCTAGGTGTGATGAAACATAATATGGAAACGTAAGTTGTGCTGAGGGAGATAAATCTTGACATGTAATTTATTGGTGTATAACACATTGGACGTTTTTATTTAACAGGGTGTAATGGCTTCGGATAAACTAAGGCCAAGTGTGATGATCCATTTACCAGGTTATAGTTATTCATGGTAATGTTGTGGGATGGGTTTCTCTATAACAAACCAAATGTAACTATATTTGAAAGAATCATAGAATACAAATCAGGGTAGTAATCTTGTGGGAAGTTTATATGGATTGTATTTATTTTTATGTGTTATTAAAATTGTTTAATATTATTTATAATTTTTTACTTGGGATTATGTGATGAAAAAAAATTATACAGTTGTGTGTAATTCCAACCAATAATATTTTTTATTATATGGTACTGTATAATGGAATCTTAAGAGATTTGTTTTCATGTGGTTGGGTGTGATGCCAACCTGGTTATTTTTTCATTTTCTTAGGTCTAGTGATGACCTTGGGAATGTTCATTATAAGGTCGGAAGTAATTCCAATCTAGAGGATTGTTTATTATGCATTTAGTTGTAATGAAAACATGGGCATGTTTATTACATGGTTTGTTACAATGTGAACATTGGGGGATTTCTTGTAATGATATTGGGTGTGATTCCATCCTAGCAAATGTTTTTTATGTGGTTTGATATTATGAAAACACTGGGAATGGTTGTAATGTGATTGGTTCTAATTGATGGGTTTTAGAGGGTTTTATAACATCTAAATATATCCTAAAAACAACTCTGAAACAAGCTATATTAAATAATATATTTATTCTACTATAATTAATGTAAAAGTAGAAATAGAATTTTTTAAATTACACTATATTTTTTTGTTTGATGATGATTTTCAAAATAATTTGATCAACATCAATAAGAAATATTAAAAATACTTCTCACTCTAGAGGTATCCATTAATTGTGGGAATAATTTGATAATTTGGTAGAACCTCTATCTTCTTTATGTTTTACTATAAATTTTTTTTAAGGAATAGAGAAAATAATTATCTAATCATGGTTTCATCTCAGGATTTAATCTTGAATAAAATCTAATGGAAACATATCATGCACATACAATTATAGTACCTATTTTTATATCTATCCTAGTACCCACTTGGGATATAATTCAATTGAATTTATTGATAGAGTTTTTCAGAAAATCTCTAAATATTACAACTCTTATAATAGATTATTTAATATTTATGAGAATTATTTAATGTTTAAATGATTTCTTTTAGACATCCAAACTACTCTGATCATCACCACATGATGATTCAACAATGATCAATATGCAGAAGTGAATAATGGAGGTTAAACCCGGGATTATAATATAGTAAGATAATCCACATACAATTCTTCCATGTAATACTATCTCACAATATGGTGTGGTGAACATAGGACTTGACCATAAAGTGTCCTAAACTACTATTTGAGGGTTAGAATTCTAATGCACATATCGATTAGTCTACCACTTTCACTAAAAGACACAAAGAGATTGTACACATTCACCTTATGTCACATTATATGAAATAAACTATTAAACAATATCCAAAAATCGTTTTGAATATTTCTTAGACTCCTTTTAGAATAATTATTTTTCTTTTTTCACTACTCGATATAAATTTTTTAATATCATTTGACATCCCATCTAGAACTTCATTCAAATCTCCTCTAAAACACTTTTATAGTATCTATATATGTTTTATAAACCTGATTCTCATTTAGATGGAAAAAAAATTTTAACCCCGTGGGCCTTTTATCATTGAAACAAATGATTTCATAAACTTATAAATATTATAAATGAGTGTCCTCTAGAAATGTTTTGCTGGTAATCTTGCTATAAATGGATCTAGTATGATCTCTTTCTAACAGATGTATCTCTACACTCATGTACACCATCATCATCATATATAATGATGAATACTCCTATAATACAATTTTTTAAGACATAAATAAACTATGGGAAATGAATT
Organism: Viscum album; assembly: GCA_963277665.1. Taxonomy (NCBI): domain Eukaryota; kingdom Viridiplantae; phylum Streptophyta; class Magnoliopsida; order Santalales; family Viscaceae; genus Viscum; species Viscum album. Next base: position 1,770,316,504 of record OY728146.1, on the reverse strand, counting down.
ATGTCAGTTCCCTATAGCTACTCATACATTCAGTATTTTCTAGATACAAATTTAACACATTGAAAAATACATCAAATTTTATTCATCTAATGGATTAGAACATCACATTCCCATCACCCTATTTAGGTATAGTAGACACTTCATAGCCTATCTCAATTGAGGTTCCATATGGTATACTCGTCATGTGATATGAAAAATCTCTTCTAGTTAAATCTCCAGCCAAATGAAAAGATCATCAACAAACCCAACCACTCTCTAATTATCTAATACTTGATGATTTAATAACAAAACAATAATAGTATGAAGGTTCTCAAGGTAGGTAACTGTATAAACTAAATTATATGAATTAGACATGAAATATATACCTCTACTATAAAAAATCAAAATGTATTCCAATCCATGTGGTATCTACATGAGGTTCATCCAGGACAAAAAACAGTTTTGTGCCTCATGGTAATAACTTTTTATCTCAAAACAGTATTCTTACTCATAATTGAAGGAAAATTTTTTCATAACCAATAATAATTCATAATGAACATTGGATTGTTATAAATGTACTTTTGAGAGGTTAATTACCATTTTACATCATGAAATATAACCATTAAACGTGAAATAAAGATAAAATGGATATTTACATTAGTATAATATGATACATTTTTCATATTTAAATGGTTTTAATAATACATAAAAATCCATGAAGTTATTATTAGGGATATTTATATGGAAATTAATATCTTTCATTTCCTTGTTTTTAAAAAAAATTATTAATGTTTTTATTTATCTTAATTATTTTTTTCATCTTTTTGAGTCTAAAATTATTATATGGTCATATGTTCCATTGAAATTGAGATAATATTTAATTATAATGAAATATAGTTCTATTTATAATGTAATTATAATTAAGTTCATTAAATAATATAGTCAAAGACTACATCTATTAAAAGATAGATTGTTATTCCAATGTCATTGTAATTGAACCCAAAGATCTCAGAATTCAACTATTATATTTTGTTACCCAATAGGATATATAAACAACTAACTCATTATGGAAAAAAAATAAGAGTATTCAATTAGCATAAAATTTCTTATATTAAAATCCATGCATCATCTCACAACCTTCGAGTGCTAGTGTTTGTAATATTTTTCTATATATGTTTATATCTATTATTAGATGTCATTTCATTGTAAATATTAATCTTCATCATTGTAGTTATCTTTTTAATCATGTAATATTGAGGGGGATTTATACTACGAACATAAAAAATTTATTGAAGATATTGATGATAATTTTAGGGTGTAATTTGTACCTTTAGATATTTTTACAGTCACCAATGTCTTAATGGGTACTTATTGATAATAATTATATCGAGGAGGTTCTTTTTTTGAGGAAGATATATTTGGTATCTCTATCAATGATATTTCTAGTGTGTAATATATTTCTATAGGAAAGATATTATAAATGATTTCATGATAATGTAACATTGATACCTTGTATTAGGTTATCAAACCACCATCCACTTTCATTTGTAATCATATTAGTCTTGATATAATGTGTTTTGTAAATAATATCATTTAAGTGTGTCTGGATTGTTATCTATAACTCTAAAAAATGTTTTTATATTTAATCATTTGATTTAATTTCTCCCAATTCTGTTCTGATTATCTTTTTTTGTTAAAATATATAACTTCTGATCAATTGAATATCTATAGTGGGAGAAAAATTTTAAGACATAGTTAGATTATAATTATACCCCTCTTATAGTTGTTATATAAATTGTTTTTCTATGATATAAATACGTATTTTATCAATCTATTCCTTATTTTATTTTTATCATGACTAAATATTTCTTCTGGTTTAGGAGATATTTTCCATTTAACCTTACTAACCATGTAAAAGAATGTAAATATTTTTTTTTTATGTTGAATGAATTCTAAACAAAATGATTAATAATTTCAACCTATATCTTCCTATGATATTGGATAGTGAATATTATAAGAATTAGTGAGATATAAGGAAAACTGTTGTTATTAACAATAGTTAGGATTATTATCTTATGATGACTAGAAATTATAAATTCAATAGAACAAAAATTTTATGTTTATTTGATAGAATAGACATAAATATCAGGATCACTATAATGTTTGAAATACTTTACAATTCTTGATGACTTGAAATATATAAATTCATGTTTTATCTTTTGAAATAGACAATGGGATATAGGAAAAAATAGGAAATTAATCACATTGGAACATCCAATCTTCTCTAAACCAAAAGAGATGTGTTGAATATTGATTATCAGAGGATCTATGTTCCAAGATGGTCGATCATCTTGTAAAAACACTCCTCAATGAACTAAATCATCACACATGTCTTTTATGAATCCAAATCTTTAGAATAATTACTTACAAACTGAGATAAGAATTGTAATGTTTCCATTTTTCTAGAAACATTCCTATTGATTTGATGCATGTTTTTCAAAGTGACAAATGTAAAATACCCACCTTTAGAAATTTGTAATTCTTTTATTTATTATGGGGTCTAGTCATTGACTTTTTATCACCATTTAAAAAATAGACATAGATAATAAACATAAATATCTTAGTGATAAGGTGTTATCAGATGATAAACTTATTGAGAAAGTTATTTATATTTTACGAAAGGAGTGGTAATCCAAGAAGAAAGATATATATAAAACTAAAAATCACAAAAAATTGAATATTGATGATTTAATTGGGGATTTTAAGGAGTGTGAAAGTTGTTTAAAGATATATTATGAGAATAAGAAAAGAAATAAAGAAGCTTCATTTTATTCAACTACCATTATTATTGCTTTTGGTGCTTAAAAATCAAACACTTCTACTATGAAGAATAATTATAGACATGAATTGGATATTAATAAAATAGAATCTATTTAAGGATAACTTACAAAGAATATGATATGAATGGATAATATTATCATAAATAAGAACTTATGGTATTACTATTAAGATAAATTAAACGATAAACCCTATAATAAGGTACATTTCAATACTATAAGTTTTGAATATAAAATGTTATGCCATATCATACTAGATTTTAATAAGTTTATGAATAATAATATATATGGGAAATATTATATGGTAAAATATATCATATAATTTATACATGACAATGATACATGTATTACTAGTATGGATCAATCAACCAAAAGAAATAGACACTCCAAGAATAATTACAGATAAAATTGTATCAAATTTTATAAAAATGTCCCATGGAATAATTTATACTCTATGGGGAAGGTATGTCCTGATTCACTCTAATGATAATCTATTAATTAGTGTTTTTATTTATATTGGATAATGATGATAGTATATATTAATCAAAATATGAGGATTATATTCCATCATTGGAAGAAATGGTTAAATATGTGAATTTATTAGAAAATAGAATAAAAAGGTTAATAAATATATTGATTTAGTTAAATGATAATTTTTTGAATCTAAATATATAATTTCTAAACATAAGTATGAATTTCAAATCTAACTCCTAGTCTAGGAGAAAAATAAAAACTAGTTTCAACCAGTTATGATAAAAAAATTAATTTTAAGTTATATTTGAAATTTTATATTAAAAATTATCATCTCTCTAATTTTAATTTTAGCGTGGATAATTTTTATAAGAACTTAATATTTTTTAAACCAAATCACAAATCATCTAAAATATGTTTTACTTCTAAAAAGGAAATTTTTTAGTTAAAATACTTTGAAACAAAAAATAAAACATCTTATACTTAATATCATAGAGGAGAAAATTGGAGAAAACATTATTATCTAAAAAAATTATATCTCTCGGAACTCATAAGGCTTATATTTATAAAGAGATCAAATCAATTTAGAATAATAGGGTTAGATATATATGGGTTCCAAAATTCTGGTCTGCTAATATTTCTATACTCAAGAAATATAGGGAACTAAACTCTTATATCCAATTTATTTTAAGATGATATGCTTATTACCAATATCCACAACATATGGTACATGGATCATAGTTTTTCGTGGAAAACTAATAGAGGTGGGGCTAATTTTTTGAATATATAAAAAGTTAAGGGTATATGGTTCACTTTTGGAGATAATGTGTATGTTAACATTATTATAATTTGTTGTTCCCAAGTGATTGAATTTGTTGTCAATAACATATCAATGACTGCTAATTGATGAAGTAGAGCTTGAAGAGTGATAAATCTTGTGGAATGATGGTTGAATAAGCTTCTTGAAATCAGACGATTGTAGAACTGATCTTGAAGTTCCAAGACATGTATCAAGGAGATACAATGTCACAACACTGTTAGAAGTCCATGCATTGTCTTCATAATGCATGAGGAGATAAATAAGTTCCATCCACTATCACTAAGTGGATGAGGAATGAAGAAGGGATCCATCCTCAACCTCCAAGTGGATGAATTGGTTTCAAGAAGACCATGCACTATCTCTTAGTGCATGTGGATTTGAAGATGATCCAACATCATCTATGATTGGATTGAAGAAGAACATTGAAGATCAAAGTGATTTATGATTATCTGTTGATGAAGATAGTTGAGAGATCCTTGAGAATTCTATAGAAGAATAAGAAGAGATGTTGGAGAAGATATATGGAGTTCATAAGAAGATGAAGAGGATAATAAGTATGGTTTGGCATTTTTGTACTTGGTTACTTTTCTTTTATACAAAGTACCAACAATGTACTTTAACAAAAAATAAGCCAACCAAGAAGGCCAGCCGAGGTCCCTCACCTCAAGCACTTGCGGGACCCGAGGGTCAACCGTGCTCAAGGGAAGTCCTCAAGAACATGGCCTCCCCGAGACATGGTGCGGGCCCTGTGTAAGCCTGTGGGTGCCACACTGTGGTGAACCCATGTCACATGGGCGACAGAGCGCACCCGGAGGAGCATAGTGGGCGCAGAAGCGTTCCCATAGGAGAACCAGGGCGGGGTGGCACCGGAGGGGGGAGAGGAGATTTTTGATCTGATGGTGGGAGGTGATGGTTGATAAACCACGAAAAAACCGCAGCGCGTTTCGATGTGGGATGAGTTTTTAGAACGCAGAAGAAATCATGGGCGCTCATCCGATCGCGCGTCTAATCGTTGTCATCCATCTCATCTGGGGCACTAGGTTCTAATCCTGGTCGTCCGCGTTCATTAAACGCCGATCCAACAGCGCTGGAGTTGTCTCTTACCTATCGCTGAGGCAAGGACTCCCAGTGACACCTCCCACAAACCAGAGGCACCCGAGCGATTGAGAAGAAGCTCCCAGCTGCCTCTGATGAAGTGAAGGCCTCCGTTGTGTTTTTATCTCCATTACGAACCCATGCATGCGTTAAAAGTCGCATGCATGAAATGAGATGAAGAAATTCGAGGGAGCCCGAGGAAAATGAAGTTGCCGAAGGTGCACTGCTTGTTTGACGTGCAAGGAAAGGCTATGCATGCATTCATAAACGCATGCACGTGATGTGTAAACCAAGATTGAAGGATCCTGTGGATGAAAAATAAAAAGGAAATAACAGATATTTCCGGAATATCTCATCCGCGTTTGAAGATCTCAAAATGCCGCAGATCTCGGGCCTTCAAAGATTTGAACCCTGCGGATTCGATCAAACTCATTGCCTATAAAAGAAGCCATCTGAGGCCAAAGAAGTTTTCTTCTGATCGTTTGAGACAATAAGTCCCACGAAGCTCCAAGCCTAGTGAAGCTCGAAGCTCCGCACAAAACCTGTGCGGCAGAGCAGCCCGAAGCCACCCGAGGCTTTGATAGATCCTTTTTTGAAAATCCTGTGCGAAAGAAGTTAGGAGGAGGCCTCCTTATGAGCTCCCTTGCGTGATAGGGAAGAGGCCGAGCCCTGTGCGCCCGCTGCCCGCATTCTTGCGCGGTAACAAGTGGTCGTACCCTATGTGCCAGCGAACTCGTGTGGCAGGAGGAAGCCACCGCGCCACCTGTGCGGTTGGAGGAAGTTGTTGCACCTGCGCGGCAAAATTTTCCACGCCGTTTGCATGGTAGAAGAAGTTGTCGCACCCTGCGCGCCTATTGCACCCAAGCACTCTTGGTTGGTAGAAGACCCGTGATCCCTGGTTTTCACGAAGAAGGAGGATTGTGAACTCTTGTTTTTCACAAAGAAGGAGAACCCGAGGCCTTGTGTTGTCACAAATAGGAACACGTGCATGAGGCTGAGGCCTTGATGACCCTTGAGAAGAAACCCTCACACATATAATATCCACATACCCATTCGGGTTGTGTGTGATTTACTTGAAGAAGGGTTCTTGCATAGTGGAGTACATGTGCATGTAAACATAAGAACAAAGTGTGTGTGCACATGTGAAGAGAAAGATTAACTTTGAAGAAGGAAGGCCACAACATATCTTGGTTGTGAGTGTGCAAGCAAGAAAGACCACATCCCATCTTGTGGGTTGTGAGGGTGTGTGTGCACAATCAAAGAAGAAGAGAGTTAAGTTATGCACATGCATGCATATTAAAAAACATATTAGTGAGAAAGACCGACAAGTTCTACTAGAGGTTGTTGAAGCTACTTGAAGAATTGAACAACACATTTGAAGAAGAGGAGTGGATCTGTGAAGAATAAGATGTTGTGGAGTTGGGGGGTTTAACCAACTTGTAATTGGGGGGTGTAACCAATTATCGTGTAAACATCTTCTGTCATAGTGAAGAATCCGTGTTGGGGAGAGTAACCAACACGGCAAGGAGTAGGTCTTTGTACCAAACATTGTAAATCTCTGTGTTATGTGCCTTCATTATCACTAAACCATCAAAAGATTAGATCTAGGCCTTAACCAGCCACTGAGGTTGAATTGATCATTAAAAGGGAACAATTTTTAAAACGAAAAAGTTATCACTGATTCACCCCTCCCCTCTCAGTGATCACAACTGATCCAGGCATTTCAAGTGGTATCAGAGGGAGGTTACCTCTGTTAGGATCTACTTCTGAGAAAATTGACAATCTGAATTCTGTTAATAGTAGGGGTGTTCCTACATTCGATGGAAAGAATTACCTCATCTGGAAGAATCACATGTTACCCTGCCTTCTATCTCTCGGCCTTGAATTTAGAGATGTAGACTTATTTGGATTCCCTCCTCTTGCTAATGAAGCTGCTATGACACTGGATGAGAAAAGAAATATGGAAGTTGATGGTAAAGCTCAAAATTCCATTCTTATGTCACTCTCAGAAAAGGTATACACAAAATTCATGGGACTCAAGAATGCTAAAGAAATCTGGGACAAATTGGAAGGTAGTTATGAAGGAAACATGAAAGTCAAGGAAGACAAATTACAAATTTGGAGAAGAGTTTAATAAGGCTGTTGAGGTCAAGGAAGAATCATCTCATGCTGGTGCTCAGAGACAGGTCAACTAACCACTAAGTAAATCTCAATATACATCTGTTATCTCTAACAATACAGGTTCAAAGATGAATTTGAGACAAGAAGGTAATACAAAAACTTGTGAAAAATCATCTTCAATGGAAGAAAGGAAATCCCTAGGAAGGACTACTCAAATATTGGACAGAAAATTACAACATGACTCCTATCAGCAGAGAAGGTCAAGGTTTAGAGGCTACTGCTCGTGTTGTGGTGTGTTTGGACACAAGGCCTATACACGCTGGTATAACATGTCTCTTCCAAGTATGATACATGATTCAAGGGGGAGATCTCTTGAAACCTAGAGTATATTACCGAAAGCATCAAAACTTCCAATTAAAAACAAATATAACTCCCTGGGTGAAGCCTGTTGAAGAGGTGACCAACAAGGTTATAGAGATGATAAATGTATAAATATTCCTCCTGAACAAAGACTTAAAGACATGAAAGGAAAAGGAATTCAGGAACCAAATGAAGAAATAACATGATTTGCTGAAGTTTCTCTAAAAGCCAGTAGTAAAACCAAGTCAGGGATTCTTGATAGTGGATGCTCATCACACATGACTGGTGATACAAAACTTTTAAGCAACATAGAAAGTCATAAGGTAGGAACTGTGGTGTTTGGAAATGATTGTTCTCTTAAAATCAAAAGAGTAGTAAAGGATATGATTGAAACATCAAATCTAAAATCCAATGATGTGTTGTTTGTTGAAGGATTAAAGCACAACTTTTTGAGTGTAAGCCAATTATTTGATGATGGACATGAGGTGTTGTTCCAGAAGGATTCATGCATCATCAAGAGCTCAAAGGATGGAAAAATCACCACTCAAGGAAGAAGATCCACTGGAAACCTATTCACAATTAGTGAGTCCATCAATTATTGTTACCTTGTTTCTAAGGATGAAAACAACCTCTAGCACAGAAGACTTGGCCATCTGGGTCAGAGAAGTATGAGTGAAATTCTGAAGTACAACATTATACGAGATCTACCCAAATTAAAGAGAGAAAGAGATGAAACTTGTGACACATGTCAGAAGGGAAAATTGACCCATAGTTCACACAAAGGAGTAGATATCATGTCTGCTGGGCCTCTTGAACCCATTCATACAGACATATGTGGACCGATGAGATAGAAGTATACAAGAGGAGATCTCCATTTTATAACCTTCATTGATTATTACACTTGGATGACCAACGTAATGTTCATGAAACACAAGTCAGAAGAAATCACAATGTTCAAAAATTTCAGGATGCAGGCTGAGAAAGAACTAGGACTTTGTATCAAGAAAGTGAGATCAGACAATGGAAAAGAATACACTTGGGATGATTTTGAAAGCTATCTGGTCATGCATGGAATCAAGAATCAATACAAGACACCATATACTCCACAGCAAAATGGAGTGGCTGAAAGGAAGAATCGAAGCATAGCCGAAATGGGGAGGACTATGTTAGCTGAGCACAATATCTCTATGTTTTTCTGGAGAGAAGCAGTATGCATAGCTATACACATACAAAATAGATGTCTCCTGAGACTAGAAACACAAATGACAGCCTATGAAATGTAATTTAATAGAAAACCAACTGTTAATTACTTCAGAGTCTTTGGAAGTCCTTGCATCATCAAGATTAAAAACATTAATCTGGGAAAGTTTGAAGAAAAAGAAGAAGAAGGAATATTCATGGGTTACCTACCTGATGGAAAAGGGTACAGATACTGGAATAAGAGGATGAACAAAATTATTGACTGCAGCGATGTCAGAATAATTGAAAACAACACCAAACCATATCCTGTGGTTAATGATGACTCAAAGAATGATACAACCTTGGATCAGAAGAATGAAGAATTAACTGAGCCAACACCAACTGCTGGTGAGATCAACTCTGAACACACCAGTAATGAAGAGGAAGGAAATGAAGATGGAAGAAGGATATACAATAAATTGAAGAAACTTGTCGAAACAGAAAATGTCCTTGGTGACCCACGGTCCTTAGTATAAACTAGAATAAGATTGAGATTGGAAGATCAGGCTGCACTGGTTTCTCAAGTTGAACCTCACACAGTGGCTGAAGAAGTTGAACATGAGGAATGGATACAATCTATGCATGAGGAGCTCAATAAAATAGAAAATAACTCCACTTGGGATCTTTTTCCAAGGCCCAAAAATAAAATTGTAATTGGGACAAAGTGGGTTTTCAGAAACAAACTCAATTAAAAGGGGGATGTTTCGAGAAATAAGGCCAGACTTGTATGCAAAGGGTATTCACAAATGGAAGGAATCGACTTCGAGGAAACCTTTGCACCAATAGCAAGACTTGATACTATCAGAATGTTCTTAGCAGTTGTAGTACACAAGTAGTACAAGGTATATCAGATGGATGTGAAATCTGCATTCCTTAATGGAGACCTTGAAGAAGAAGTGTATATAGAACAACCAGAGGGATTCATGCTGGACAAATATGGTAGTATGGTATGCAGATTAAAAAAAAGCTTTGTATGGATTGAAGCAGGCCCCTAGAGCCTAGTACTCTAAATTGGATGGTTGTCTCAAGAGCATGAAGTTTGTCAAAGGAACAGTTTATAGTAATCTCTATGTCAGAGAAATGGCCACTGGTACTCTCATAGTCATTATCTATGTTGATGATATTATTTTTGCTGGTGACAAGGATGGATTATGTGAAGAATTTTCTGAGCAGATGAAGAGAACCTTTGAAATGTCCATGCTTGCTCAAATGACATATTTTCTAGGATTTCAGGTGGAACAAAAGAAAAACTCCATATTTCTTTCACAAGAGAAATATGCAAGGGACTTGGTGAAATGGTTCGGAATGGAGAGTGAAAAGGAAGTCTCAACACCCATGTCGGTTGGAACCAAGATATGCAAGGATGAAGAAGGAAACAATGTTGATCACAAAGAGTTCAGGAGAATTATTGGCAGTCTCCTTTATCTCATGGCTTCAAGGCCATATATAACATATGCAGTGACTCTGTGTGCCTGATTTCAAAGTGACCCAAAATAATCTCACTTATCAGTAGCTAAAATAATCTTGAGATATGTGAAAGGAACCCTCAACTATGGACTCTTATACATGCATCGTACAAACGTTAAGTTGTTAGGATTCACAGATACTAATTGGGCTGGTGATTGTACTGATAGAAGATCCACATCAGGTGGAACCTTCTTTCTGGGAGAACGATGTGTTAGTTGGTATAGCAAGAAACAAAATTCTATAACATTGAGCACAACTGAAGCAGAGTATGTGGTAGCTACACATGCATGCACACAAATTATATGGATGCAGGTGCAGCTAGCAGATTTGAGAATTAATGCTGAAAAAACATTGAGGATCTTATGTGATAATAAAAGTGCAATTGACTTGTCTAAGAATCCTATACAACAATCCAGATCCAAGCACATTGATATAAAATATCATTTCATCAAAGAAAGGGTCGCCAGTGGAGACATCAAGTTAGACTAAATTTCTACTCCAGATCAGGTGGCAGATATTTTCAACAAAGCTATGCCTACAGAAATATTTGTTGAGCTTAGGCTGAAACTTCATGTTCATCCTTCTCCTCTCATGTGATGAAGAGAAAGGTCCCTCCATATTCCCTAAATTTATATGCTTTTGTTCTAACATGCAGGTAATTGAAGGAGATGAGTGCATCCCTTGTGGGGGAGCATCGGTTGCTGAGTCAAGCGGTTATGCATTCTGGGAATGACTTCCCATTTATCCCTTTGCATTTGTTGGCCAATAAGGGGGAGAAATCATTAGCACACACACATTGACATTTTTGAAAGTGTTCTTAGGAGTATTGACAACCAAATAAAAAGGGGGAGATTGTTGTTCCCAAGTGATTGCATTTGTTGTCAATAACCTGTCAATGAGTGCTAATTGATGAAGTAGAGCTTGAAGAGTGATAAAGCTTGTGGAATGATGGTTGAAAAATCTTCTTGAAATCAGACGATTGTAGAACTGATCTTGAAGTTCCAAGACATGTATCAAGGATATACAATGTCACAACATTTTTAGAAGTCTAGGAATTATCTTCACAATGCATGAGGAGATAAAGAAGTTCCATCCACTATCACTAAGTGGATGAGGAATGAAGAAGGGATCCATCCTCAACCTCCAAGTGGAAGAAGTGGTTTGAAGAAGACCATGCACTCTCTCTTAGTGCATGTGGATTTGAAGATGATCCAACCTCATCTATGATTGGATTGAAGAAGAACATTGAAGATCAACATGATTTATGATTATTTGTTGATGAAGATAGTTGAGAGATCCTTGATAATTCTATAGGAGAAGAAGAAGAGATGTTGGAGAAGATATATGGAGTTCATAAGAAGATGAAGAGGAGAAGAAGTATGGTTTGGCATTTTTTGTACTTGGTTACTTTGCTTTTATACAAAGTACCAACTGTGTACTTTAACAAAAAATAAGCCAACCAAGGAGGCCAGCCGAGGTCCCTCACCTCAAGAACATTGAAGATCAAAGTGATTTATGATTTTTTGTCGATGAAGATAGTTGAGAGATCCTTGAGAATTATATAGAAGAAGAAGAAGAGATGTTTTAGTAGATATATGGAGTTCATAAGAAGATGAAGAGGAGAAGAAGTATGGTTTGGAATTTTTTACGTGGTTACTTTTCTTTTATACAAAGTACCAACTATGTACTTTAACAAAAAATAAGCCAACCAAGGAGGCCAGCCGAGGTCCGTCACCACAAGCACTTGCGGGACCCGATGGTCAACCGCACTCAAGGGAATTCCTCAAGGACAAGGCCTCCCCGAGGCATGGTGTGGGGCATGTGTAAGCCCTTGGGTGACACATGGTGATGAACCCGTGTCGCATGGGAGACAGAGCGTGCCCAGAGGAGCATAGTGGGCGCAGAAGCGCGCCCGCAGGAGAACTGGTGCGGGGCGGCACCGGAGGGGGGAGAGGAGATTTCTGAGCCGATGGTGGGAGGCGATGGTTGATAAACCACAGAAAAACTGCAGCACGTTTCGATGTGGGATGAGTTTTTAGAACGTAGAATAAATCTAGGCCGCTCATCCGATCACGCGTCTAATCGATGTCGTCCATCTCATCTGCGGTGCTAGGTTCTAATCCTAGCCGTCCACGTTCATTAAACGCTGATCCAACGGCGTTGGAGTTGTCTCCTACCTCTCGATGAGCCGAGGACTCCCCGCGACACCTTCCACAAACCAGAGGCCCCCTAGCGATGGAGAAGCAGCTCCCGGCCACCTCTGATGAAGTGAAGGCCTCCGTTGTGTTCGTCTCTCCATTACGAACCCATGCATGCATTAAAAGTCACATGCATGAAATGAGATGAATAAATTCGAGGGAGCACAAGGGAAACAAAGTTGTCGAGGGTGCGCTGCTTGTTCGACATTCAAGGAAACGCTCTGCTTGCATTCATAAACGCATGCACGTGATGCGTACACCAAGATTGAAGGATCATGTGGATGAAAAAGAAAAAGTAAATAACAGAGATTTCTGGAATATCTCATCCGCATTTGAAGATCTCAAAATGCCACAGATCTCGGGCCTTCAAAGATTTGAACCCCATGGCTTTGATCAAACTCCTTGCCTATAAAAGAAGTCTTCTGAGGCCAAAGAAGGTTGCTGCTGATCGTTTGAGAGAAGAAGTCTTGCGAAGCTCCTAGCCTAGCAAAGCTTGAAGCTCCGTGCACAACCTATGCGGCAGATCTGCCCGAAGCCACCCGAGGATTCGAGAGATCCTTTTGCGCAACTCCTGTGTGAAAGAAGTTAGGAGGAGGCCTCCCTGTGCGCTCTCTTGCATGACAGGGAAGAGGCTGAGCCCTACGCGCCCACTGCCCGCATTCTTGCGCGGTATCAAGTGTCCACACCCTCTGTGCCCGCGAACTCGTGCGGTAGGAGGATCCCACCGCGCCACCTATGCGGTTGGAGGAAGTTGCCTCACCTACGCGGCTGGATTTTCCGCGCCACTTCTGTGGTAGCAGAAGTTTCCGTACCCTGCGCACCTATTGCACCCAAGCACTCTTGGTGCATAGAAGACATGTGATCCCTAGTTTTCACGAGGAATGAGGATTGTGCACTCTTTTTTTCACAAAGAAAGAGAACCTGATGCCTTGTGTTGTCACAAAGAGGAACACATGCATGACGCCGAGGCCTTGATAACCCATGAGAAGAAACCCTCACACATATAATATCTGCATACCCATTCGGGTTGTGTGTGATTTACTTGAAGAAGGGTGCTTGCATAGTGGAGTACATGTGCATGTAAACATAGGAACAAAGTGTGTGTGCACATGTTAAGAGAAAGATTAACTTTGAATAAGGAAGGCCACAACATATCGTGGTTGTGAGTGTGCAAGAAAGAAAGACCACATCCCATCTTGTGGTTTGTGAGGGTTTGTGTGCACAAGCGAAGAAGAAGAGAGTTACGGTATACACATGCATGAATTTTAAAAAACATATTGGTGAGAAAGACCGAAAAGTTCTACTGGAGGTTGTTGAAGCTACTTGAAGAATTGAACAACACATTTGAAGAAGAGGAGTGGAGCTGTGAAGAAGAAGATGTTGTAGAGTTGGGGGGTTTAACCAACTTGTAATTGGGGGGTGTAACCAATTATCGTGTAAACATCTTCTGGCATAGTGAAGAATCCATGTTGGGGAGAGTAACCAACACGAAAAGGAGTAGGTCTTTGTACCGAACCTTGTAAATATCTCTGTTCTATGCCTTCATTATCACTTCACCATCAAAAGAGTAGATCTAGGCCTTAACTAGCCACAAAAGTTGAATTGATCATTAAAAGGGAACAATTCTTAAAAAGAAAAAGTTATCACTGATTCCCACCTCCCCTCTCAGTGATCACAACTGATCTAGGAATTTCATAATTGTTCTTGTTGTATTCTTAATTAATTATTTATTTTTACAATATTTAATGTTTTATAACTTAAAAAAACTAATTAGAATTATCCAATTATACAATGAGTTTTACTCTATAAAAATTAGAAATGATAAACGTGCCATTGAAAGTTTATAATGATCTCACATGTTATCTACTAATAGGAAAGAAAACATTTACATAATTGACATAGAAAACCTTAGTAATTAGAAATTACCTTGTCTTTGTGTCATAGAATATTCATCAGGTCTTTGAAAAATAAGGTTATGGAATTATAATGTTCATACTTTAACTAAACTTTATAGTAAAGGATTAATGATGGAACTAAAAAAACCCTAATTAACTCTATTAGATTTTGTGGCCCTTATCAATATAGTAAGCAACATAGGTAATGTTTTGAACCTACTGGTGAAGTTTGAACTTCTAGATATTCACATTTAGTGTGAATGAAACTTTTAATACATACAAAAACTATGAATATCAGAGTATAACACTATGTGTATATCTTAGTTGATGATTTTCCTAGATATATGTAGAAAACTAGTATAGCTAACCATCCAACAAAGTTCTTGATCAGACCCACCACTAACTTAGGGGGTTTATCTGATCCCACCCCCCCCCTTGGGATGATGACAACCATCTAGGGTATCAATAAAACACATTGGGGATTTTTTTTATCCTTTATAACCCAAACAAAAAAATAAAGGGCCCTATCATGAAACCCAACATGAGGTGTTTGGATGATGGATCACTTGCCAAAATAAATAAGTATACTTCCTGAACATAGACATTCAAAGATTAAATAACAATAGGGAAACAATAATAAAATGTTTAAAAGGAATTACCAATAATTTATCTGTTAATATGAGATTCAATATGCTACACTGAAACTAAAAATATAACATAAGGCTGAAGAGGTTGAAACCTAGAATGATCCAACTACTTCTACAAAATAGAGCAACCAACCACTATATCCATGAGACTCTAAAATCACCACCACGAACATAATATCTATCTTCTTCATAAGTAAAGTGGCACCAAACCAAAATAGAAATATATGAAATGAATAATCCTACATAATACATGAAGAATACATAATTGTCAATGTGATTATATAGGGTGTGAGCCAAAGGATAATTAGATACCACCATGATTACATTTCATTCCATATATATAATAAACCATTTCTTCTTGTTTTTTAAAAAAAATATATTCATATAATTTTTAAATTTTGTTTTCAAAAAGTAGAAATATGAAAATAACTTCTTTCATTTTTTCATAAAACTCTTTATTTGAATAACATGCCTCAGAGAGGACTATCCTATACATTGATATTTGAAAATAAACGATTAACCTTTAAAACAACTAGCATTTAAAAAATAAAAAATTTAATACTTCTCTTTTTATTTAAAACATCATTTTCATTTTGGAAACAAACCATCACATGGATTTAAAAAAAAATTGGAAAAAACATTTCACAATGCTTTTATTTAAATCAACCACCTATTTACCTTCTTGAAACCCAAAAAAAACACATAACCCAAATATAGGTTTATAAATATTGGAATTAATAAAAGATAATATTTTTATAGATTCTTACAAATGATAATAAATGAAAGGAGAAAAATAGTCAATATCATGTCTAAACCATAAAAGATATCAATACAATAAAGAAATATCTATCCAAGAAATAAGAAACACACATGATAATAAATAATTAAGAAGAACAACATAAGATACATATCATGAGGCAACACCACAGGGACTAATGAGATAGGTAATTGACATGGAGAGGTGGACTCTCTGTCAGTAGGTCAACAATCTCACTTCCCAGCACCTGAATCACTTTCAACTTGTCTCATCGATGACATACCCTAGCCAGGTCATTACATTGAACTAGTTGATACTATCTAATGCATGAATCACAACTAGAATAGATATATCACTTTAATCCCTATATACTAGGTTATGGTTTATCATGTTATATCTAAAGGAGGTTGGCCACTTTTAAAAAAAATATTTCTCTTGACAAATAAAAATTCCCAAATGATATTATCACAAATATATCCTTTACACCTCCAATATTCCCATTAATAAGAGCCTAAATCTCATAATCACATCATGGATCATAATTAAAACATCCATCACTTTGATATATATAAAAATCATCAACAAATAAAATGGAGATCAACCAAAGAACAACCAACCAACGAAACAAAATTTCATAAATTTCCAACCAAAGTCTTTATTAATTATTTATTAACTATACATTTTATAAATACATTCTTAATTTTTTTTTGAAACCACGCATATTTCCAAGTGAAATAAAAATAAACACTAAATCATAATAAAAAACTCAATTGAATCAGATTTTAATTTCATAAGTAACCACCACCCACTAGAATATACAAAACCTTTGAACCCAAAAGGAATTACACTTTATAAAATAACATTTTTCAAAGAACACAATAATAAAACTTTCTCTTAGAGAAAACCATCATTATAATTTTATAAAACATTTGGAATGCATAAAATACCAATTTAACTAAAATATCTCTTTAATTATAAAATTATACCCAACATTTCAATATAAAACAAAGGAATGTTATAAAAAACATTGATAAACCAAATCAATATAAACTGTGACATATTTATCGAGGTCAAAAATGAATTTAAATATTTCAGCATCCATATAACTCTTAAATAAAAGGAAAAGGAATATAAAACCCTACCTCAAGAGGTGAAATAATATCCCATTAAATGAAACATAAAGAATTAGGTTTATGAGAGGCCTCACAACCTCAAAAAAACATCACTTTTAGAATAAATCTGGGTGTGGAAATAGGCCAACCATAGCCACTATGATTGTAGTAGAAGAGAAAAGTTGGATAATTAAAACGGAAATTGACAAGGGAACCCAAACCATTACATATGAGTAAATAATATCCATTAAATTATGAAAAATTTATGATGTAATCTTTGATAATAATGGATAATTTTGTGAGAGATGTTTCAGTGAGCTTGACCAAAATAGTGAACCCAAATAGAGGAAACCCTGATTTAAAAGGATCCAAAAGACAAAAATAAAAAATATTAGTGTGTTTCATGGTTAACTAGAATATTTTTCCAAACCATGAGCTACCCTTTTGGGTCTTCACTATTAAAAATTAAAACAACATACACACATAGGCTACATGGTTTTCAAAACCGTTCAAAAACCATGTGGCTTATAAAAAATTCCAAATTTTCATATTTTTCCGCCCAAAACCCCTTTAAATTAACGGGTCAACCCATATTTTAAATACCTACACATAAAATTAATATTAGGGTATTATAATATATATATATATAACTATTTTATAGCACTTAAATCAGGTGTAGTTCTAATCTTTAGAAATTTGGTTTCTCTTATTAAAAATTTGAAAAACCTATATTTTTTCACTATATAGGGTGAAAGAGGTATACAAATTTTAATTAATAATTTTGAAAATTTTGTAATTAAATGGGAATTACTGATAATTTTATGAAACCATGAAGTCCACAATAGAATGCTGCACTTGAACAATGATATAGGATCATTAGGATAATACATGGTCAATGTATTTGTGAAAATTTGGTAGCTAAAAATATTTGGGAAGGAGTTGTGAGTATATCTTGTTACATTATGAATCATGTTTTTTCTCATTATTTTTTAGATAAAACACATTATTATGTAACAACAAGAACAATTATAAATTAAATTCCATTTTTGAACCAATAAATTCCGTATCAATTAATATAGGTATTAAAAATAGATTCACTACATTGTTTTTTTGGATAGTTATAGTATTTGGGATTTGAAATACCATTATGCATCATAAACATTAAAAATATAGAATTTTTAAAGGGAACATTAATAATTAGTATATTAATTTTTATGATAATGTCCAATTGACACAGATGGAAGAAGTGATGGCCTCGACCAATAGGATCTTACTCTATACAACCCATTTATTAGAGCCTTCAATGGATATAGAATCACTGGGATTATCCATTGACCAAGTACAATATTTTATTCAAAAACTGAAGAATGAATAAAGCCATTTAAGATAGTAGTTCAAGCTCATTGAGATCATAGAAAAAACTATGTTCATCAAACCACCGCATGAATAATAGATTTTGATATAATGAAACAAAAAACTGTATTTTTTGGGAAGAATATAGTTCCAATAAACACACTATTTCTAGTGAATTTAAAGATTTTTGTAATAAATGATATTTTAAAAAATATATAACTAGTAGAGAATATTTTTTTGATATAAATTATAATATAATTTAATGAAGTCAAATGAAAATTTTAAAAGGGTCGGAAAACAATTCTTTTTCAAAAAAAATGTTATTTTTCAATAAATAAGTATTTTTTATTTAAATGTTTACATTAATACATTTGAGGATTATTTTAACTAAATAAATATTATTTTAAAAATAAAAACATCAAAATGATCCAACAGTGCATTTTCTATAATTTTATGAGAAAATTGTATTTTGGGGAAAAAAATAAATATGATATAAATACATTATGCATATTTTGAAAACATAATGAAAACATGTGAAGGAATATATTCCATAAAAGGGATCTGGGACCATAATTATGTTTCCCTGTCATGACCCAACCCTCAGGGCCCATGATATGACTACCCCAAGCCCTCCTTTCATAGGCCAGGGGCTGGTGACTAGCATGGGAAAGGTGAATCCGTAAAACGGGAAGGCATTGCTTTTTTTACCAGTACAAACACACAATCCAAGAACACAACCAGATGAAACCATGAATTAAATTGTTGTAATAAAGGTGTGTTGAAAGTAAAGAAGCTAGAATAAAATCCCAACAGAAAAGTACAAGTACAACTGAAAGTACAAACACAACTGAAAAGTGAAAAACGGATCCAAGATCATCCACTGAGTATATTACCTAAAGGGTAGGTATATCTCTTGATCAGTACTCCCTACATCACATCACGCAAAATTGACCACCTCCGAGCACCATCCAGTCCTAACTCCCTCAACCTCAATCAATGTTTTCTGTCGTCTGCACAAGAAACAACAAGGTTCCGGTGTAGCCTACTTAGGGGTGAGTATAACGATACTCAGTAGGGATCTCGATACCATTGTAGGTCTCCCAGAGTTCCACAATGGAAAATACCACAAGAAAGACATCAATTTAAAAGCACGAAGTTGAAGACATCAACACTAATTAGGTATATTCCCATACATATGCCTAAGTTATCAAGATATACTCAGCTCACAGATGAGGGAAGAATACCACAAAGGTAACACCCAGAAGGTAGAAATACCACACAGGTAACACCACTGAGATAGAAGTACCACACAAGTACCACCACAAAGACAACACCAAAAAAGTAGAAGTACCACATAGGTAACACCACTAAGACCACACCAGGAAGGTAGATGTACCACACAGGTAACACCACGAAGATAAAAGTACCACATAGATAACCCCATGAAGATTGAAGTACCACATAGGTAAAATACTAAGCTCACACTCAAGTATAACTTAAGTACAGATGTACAGATGATTATTCGTAAGCTAGATCATCTTATTCTGTTAAGAGGCACTGCTTCTAACCCACACAGGATCGATAGGTAACTCACCCCCACTCACCCACATAGGATCTGACCCACATAGGATCAGTATGCGCCGACCCACATAGGATCACTGAGTGTTGACCCACATAGGATCTGATAGAATCTGGCCCGCACAGGATCGCTAGATACTGACCCATATAAGATCAATGTTCTTTGTTCACGTTACAGCCTTCCACAGGATTTATCGCACCTAGTGCGCTCAAGTTCCATAGAATCTAACTCTAGAGATATTGTTCATACCTCTACTACCACTAATATCCCCAAAGGATTAACCAAAAGTCATGTCATGCCGTAAGGGTCCAACATGACTGACGTTGCGTCAATTGGACACCTGGTCTGTGAGTTATAAGCATTTTAGTTCAGAGGGATCGGTTGGATTTAGGTTCAATACAACCTGTCCGTACTCCAACATTGTTTAAGACTCATGTGGACTATTCCAAAAGGTCCATTTAAAACCAATGACCCCAACGCTACAGACGGTTCTTCAAATGGATTTCTGGTTCTCAAGATATGGCCCCTTAAGTTTTTTTGGGTCTGGTTGGGCCCGACTCTGTTCCAACATGATCCGAGTCCAACCCAGCTGGGCTAGGACATGATAGGCTCGACCCGATAGATTAAGGTCTAGCTCGGCCTACAATAGGGCACCCTGGCCCGCAAGGGGCGTCCCGGCTTGCAAGGGGGCGGCCCACAAAGGGCGGCTCGGGCAGCAAGGGTGTGCGACCCGCCGGTTCATCCAGCGGTGGGATCAACCCAAGCCAGAGTGGGGGAGGGGGTGAGTCCCCCATTCTCCTGAATGTCTTAGAGGTCACTGGTCTTGTGAAATGGAGGTGCCACTTGGGCACGACCCGGTCGTCGTAGAACCCACATTAGGCAGCGGATCTCCCTCCATCACAGCTTCGGTTGTGGCCTCCTGCTCACCAGAAGTGCGCTGATCGCACCGCCCTTCCCTTCCGTGTTTGAGCGATGTGTCAGCCGCCTCCACTGACCGACGTGGATGATGAGCCGTGGCCCCTTGTTCATTGGCGACATGCGACATCATGTCATACGACCTCCGTGGCCAGCTGGTTCCGACCGCTCAACTAACCTCCATGGATTAATGTTGCGGCCACTGCTTGTAGTGCACGATGGCACGTCACCTCCGTCATAGCCAGTTGGTTCCATCACAATGACGGTCTTCCATGGAGGTGCAAGGGTAGCAATGTAAAAGGGTGTCCCGGCTGGGTTCGTTAGGCCTTCACCCTCTGCGTTAGTTTGTAATCAAGAGGGAAGATAAAAGGGTTCAAGAAAAATAACTTGAATTTAACAAAAAAACAAACCCCAACATCAATAATGATGGAGAACTATCACGATTGAATAAGTGTGTTAGTGTTCACCATACCCCAAAACTAGCCTTCAAAGGCATCGCTCGTTGGCCGATCTTCAGTTTGGCGTGTTAGTGTCCCTCGTCATCGCTCACCGAAACTGGCACTGTTTTCCAAGGCTTTGGCATCTCTGCACTTTACCAGCACTTCATTGTTTGGAGAAGCAGTGTCGACACCCCTCACCAAGCTCCATATAAATAAGAGATATTGTGGGTAAGTAATGGTGTTGGAAATTAATGGGGTCTCATTAATTATGAACCTTCTTAATTCTACAATGGTGTAGTTACATAGGATTAAAAAGGTCAAGCCATTTAATGTCTTGGCACGTCACTGGTCTGTTGGAGGAAAAGATAAAAGGAAAAATAAAAATTAACAAAGTTATTTTTATTATTCTTTTAAAATTCCCCCAAACAAAACTTTTTCTCTAGAACTACAATGGTCGAAGTGAATCCTCCCTTAAGTGAATCCTAGTACTGCATATTCAATGGTTCCCTCGGATTTTTAATCTGAGCACCAGTTCAAATGTTAGAAAATGTCGCTCGTGCGTTTACTGAATGTACCTTAAAAAATTCAGAAATTCATTTTGGGTGCAACGGGTCTCGGAATCATGTGCCATAAATTTTTGTAGACTCTTAATAATTCTATATAATTAAAAAATTACATGGAAAATTTATATCTTTACATTCCCCTTTGAAATAATTTTTTAAAAATTTATTTTATTAATTTTATAAACCCTTAATGATTTTTCAAATTCCTATATTATATTTTATAGTTTTAAATTCAATTCTTTGTAAACATGACTCACTTCAACGTCACCAAGGGAATTATTTTAATTATTTAGGTTCATAAAATTATAAAATAATAAAAAGCACTCCTCTTTGGTATAGTATATAGAAAAAATAATAATCTAATGCTTTTGGTTTCGATTACTTAATCATATAGAGTCCAAAACCAATGTTTGGAAATTTATAAATAATTTTCCTCTATTTTTATATATAAACCCACCAAAACTCCGATTATTATTCACTATAAACCCTTAGAATGTGAAATTTATTTGAATTTACCTCTCTAGATTAATCTGATGGTTCTCAAAATCTCTTAATAATCTCTTCTCAATCTTTTATACATGTCTTGTCAAGTTTACAGACACTCCCCTTCTCCACTTTATTCAATCACCATCTTTATCTCATGCCTTTTAATTTTCAATTGTTAAATTAATGATATGTTTTTATATATATATATATATATATATATATATATATCCTTGCGATTCCAAGTTAATGAGATATCCCTTTATATCTCATCCACCACTTCTATAAACCTTTATGTACCCCTATTATATTTTAGAAATTATCCGGCACTTTTTCATACCAAACATTTGTGTAGTGAATACCCTTCTCCATTTCCACAAAGGAATATTCACTTGGTTGTACATATCATTCAATTAATTATTATTTACACGTATATTACCAGTAATCCTTAATCATGGGGTTGACATTTGTGATACAAAACCTTATTTTTATTTTCTATGTGGCACACTTATGCAGGTACATGATATGAATGTGATGGGTGGTCCAATAATTATATATCCCTCCAATGCATTGGGTAATGTTTTTATCTAATGAGATTCCATATATAGTGCATGGGAGGCTATCCTAAACACACTATGTTTTGTGGCCTTGGCAGTTAGATTGACTTATGTTTATGATCTCATGTTTTATGTTCTTTCCACATTATTATATTACGTTTATATTATCATGTTATATCATGACTCGTTATTTAATATTATGATTCCCATACCAATTATGTTACCTTGATATGCCTCTTGGATCACATATTCTACTTTACCACATTAGGGTAGTTGATTATTCCCCTACCGGTCTTTATATCTAATCCTTTTTTAATATACATCCTCTGATTATCCTATGTATTTTTAGAATAATGATGAAATTTTAGATGCATGTTAACGAACATTATAGTAATTTCATTATATTTATGTTACAATTTTTTATGATATTTAAATAATTTTCCAAATACCCTAGTATTTATGATCTTATAGTATTTTGTAATGTGTGCTTTTAGGAAATAAATCATGTAACAAGTTTTATTAAATATATGGGCTGTCATAGTGGGTATCAGAGGCATGTATAGTTATTTTTGGGATTATGAATATAAAACTCTAGTTAAACCCTTAGGGGTAAGAATAAATAACAAAATGACACTAAATTTTTGAAAATTAAAGTAAGTGGTTTCCATGAAAATAAATTCATATCTGGATACTCCATGTGGATGTGACTCTAGAACATTGGTAACTAGGGGTAATAAACCCAAAGATGGTTTGTTAAGATGGACTCGATGATTGCCTTGTGCATGACAATGGTCCTTTCTACACACCTAGTTTGAAACTCCTAGGGGTATTTACTTTGGTAAAGTCAAAATCTCTTTATAAACCAATATTAATGAAACAAAAATGCTCATAATATTTTATATTAGTAAATATATCATTGATAAGTTATATTTAAAACCATAAATTCTTAGGTTAAATATTATATGTCATTTATGATTTATCCACTTAATTTTCATTGTTTCCAATTGTTGTATTTAATATCTAAAAAATTTATCTCCCAAAATTTTCCCATTATTTATATTCAATGTCTTGAAATTGGAGGAACCGAATCAACCAATAATGTGACGGGTAATGTGATGATGTCCCAAATGAAAAACCCAACCCTATAGGAGAAATAATTATCAACTTAATGATAATACTTTCTCAATGATATTGTTTTTTCAATAGATTACTGAATTTTCATTAAATCAAAAATCCCCCTAAGAAGGTTCAATTTTCAATTGAGAACTTTATTTAAAAAAGTCATTTTAACTTCAGGGGATATTCTAATCCCTTAATCATATAGAAATAGACCAAATCCACTAAAAATATATTCCCCATCCATTGGTGACCTAAGAATGATAAGTTTGTTCTGGATATTTATTTTATGGAGTTAGATTATGTTCAATAGTGGATATTGGCCAATAATTAAAATCCTAAGGAGGAGATCCTATTTATGAAGTGTAAGGAATTTTCGAAAATGTTTTTTACCAATATTTTACATGAACTCTTTGACATAAAATGGTGATGGGTTTCTTTAACCTTAAAAAGTGATAATGAATCCATCCTGGAATATGAGGTAAAATTCACAAGACATGTAAGATATGCCTCCAAATTTTTCATTTCCCTCAAAATTAAACATGACCTTTATGTAGTGGGATAAATAAAAATCCAAAAAATGTGATGGTTATTCAAGAGTTTTATAGATATGATGAAATTTTCTTATGTGACCCAAAATTCAAAAAAAGATATTGGTGAATCCCATGGGTATCCTTGGATTGGAGACAATAAGTGGATATTTTATTTTAATTATGAAGGAGTGATGGAAAATATCATTTGTGTATGAAATTGCATCATCTAATGTGTCAAATTTGTGGTTAGAAAAATCGTATAAATTTCCTGAAGGAGATAAAGAAATTCTTTAGCTATAGGAAGTAAATAAACCTAGATAGTGATTTCTGATGGGAAAACCCAACCAATTTAATGTAAGAAAGGATTTCTTCAGTCAACCCCCAGCCTATCATCTACTGTTTCAATTAAAAGTAACATCAAAACTCTAGAAATAAATTCCCTATGATAATGGTTTTCAATGATAATTGATGACAATAACCTCCAAGGCTGAGAGAACAAGGGCAGGCATATTCCATTAGAATTTTAAAGGTGAATCCCAACAATATAGTGGTAAAAGGTATGTTAGTTGTTATTTTAAGGATAGTGAACATAATATTAGATTTTTTTTCTATAAATTCATTCTTAAACTAAAATTTTAGTATAAATATTCAAAAACTTCCTCAAAACATGAAAGATTGGTTATCAACGAAGATGGAAAATATAACAATTATTTCATATCATGTGTAAAACTTAGACCATGTCCCAAATTTTAGGCTTAATTTCCTATAAAAACTTTTCATACTCTCCTTATAATAATTTAATATTTTTCAATTAATTTATTATTTCCCTTGTATAGAACCAATATAAATTTCCAAGAGAAGTAAATCACTCTCTCTATAATAAATTAACCTCTAATTCTATACATGTACAAGGATGGGGATGAATCTTCTTTGGTACTAAAATATAAAAAATGTATATTATTTCCTTCTGATAAATAAAATATTTCCCAACTAATTTTGGCTAAATAAATGATCATCCTTGTTGGAATTCCCATAGAAATGGAATTTGTTGATGAGTTTCTCATGTAATTTATTGGTATTCCTTATATCCATGAGGTTGATTCCAAAATTGTGCTCATACTCAAATATTGTTTAATATTCTAGACTGAATATTGAATAATTGTTGTTGAAATTTATGATATGAAGAAAAAATTATAGGATAATCTATAAAAAGTGTTTATATACCCAATTGTTTCACTACATGGTGCACCAATCCTCTTCTCTGAAAATAATGATGGATCAATGTGCCTCTGAATTGATGATCACGAGCATAACAAGATCATGATAAAGAATTGTGTCCTCTTCCATGGATTGATGACTTGTTGGATTATCTATGTGGATCACAATATTTCTCTAAAGTGTATATTGAATTCGTATATTATCATTTAATTTTGAAGAAATTTTCCATCCCCAAGCAAGTTTTTCATACAAGGTATGGGCATTGTGTGTTCATAGTGATTCCATTTAGACTCACTAATTCTCTATCAAAATTTATTGAAATAATGAATGGAGTCTATAGGGATTACTTCAACATATTTTTGGTAGTATTTATATATTATATTCTTATCTACTCTAAAATAAAGGGGGCATGATGGGGATTTAAATACTATACTTAATATTTTTTGGATGGAAAATTTATATATAAAGTACATTAGATGTGATTTTTGGTTAGTCTGGTAAATTTATTGTGTAATTTAATCACCTTAAAAGGGATATCATTGGATCCTTAAAAAATGGTTATTAAAGGATAAACTAAACCAATATCTATGATATAAATATGTTGTTACCTTCAATTATATGGTTATTTTAATAGATTTTTCAGAAACGTATCACCACTTTCAATACCACTAACAATGATTACTCATAAGGGAATCATTTTTACTCAACTAATGATAGAAAATAAAATATTTAATGATAAGAATATGAGGTTAATCAAAATACATGTTCTCACATTACCCACCACTGGGGAAGTATTTTTGATCTGGATAGATGCATCTAAAAATGGATTGGGTTATGTACTCATGAAAGATAAAAAAGTGAAATAATATGCATCCCACCAATTAAAGATCTATGATCAGGACTACCCAATGCATGATATATAATTGGAAACATTGATCTTATTATTGAGTATTTGTAGACAATATATCTATAGAGAAAAGTGTGAAATATATGCATATCATAAAATCATCAAATATAAATTCACATAAAAATAGATTAATATGTGAAAGTAAAGGTGGTTAGAGTTAATCATGGATTATGATTGTAAAATCCATTACCATCCTAGAAAACAAAACAATGTGTTCGATGTTATGAGCAGAAAGGATACTATTACCATATCCATGATGAGGATTTCAAAGGATACAATCTTAATGGACATGAAAAGGATGAAATGGGGATCATAAAAATATGTTCATCCAACCACACTCAAATAACTGCTCAACCATCCATTCTTGAGATGATAAAGTAGGACCAAAAAATAATGAGTTCCTCTAGAAAAAGGTATCAAATATTTAGGAGTTGAACTTTTTTGTAGATAGATTTATAAGGTTTGGAAACTAAATATGTGTCCCATAAAAACCAAAACATAAAAGGTAACTTCTTGATGAGGTTCATAGATCACCATTCTCTGTTCATCTAGGAATCTCTAAGATGTATATAAATTGAATCAAAACTTCTATTGGAATAACATGAAGAGGGATATTTCCTAGTTTTATCTCAATGCTTGGTATGTGAACAAGTCAATTAATAATGATATAAGTCTAGTGGTATGATAAAACCATTCCCAATACCATTATGGAAATCGAAAAACATAACCATGGATTTCATCATAGGACTCCCTAGGACACTAAAAGGAAATAACACCATCAAGGTGTTATTAAATAACCTCAAACAATACATTTCATTATTATCAAATAATATTTCTCTTTCAAACAACTTTCCTAGTTATACATAAGGGAAGTGGTAAGACTATATTGAGATCCACTTTCTCTTGTATCTAGTTGATTTCTGAGGTTTACCTTGAGGTTTTAGAGAATCCTTCAGTAGGTGTAGGATATATAACAGATATTTGTCACTACTAATCACCCTCATATGGATAAATAATCTAATATCTCCATTAAAAAATTCGAGTATAATATGAGATAATGTTTAATGTATTTCCAAGGATATTTGGATCAATAAATTCCCCTATTGTAAATATCATATGACAACAGTTTTCATCCAAAAATCCAAACAGAAACATATGGGGATCTTTTTGGGAAGAGGTGTAAGAATCCATCATACTAGGATGAATTTAAATAGAAGAAGTTAATTAGTCTTGATCTTATCCTATAGATTATATAGACTTTTCAAAACATTCAGTGTCATATGAAATTTGTACAAAGTCACTGGAAAAATTATTCATACAACCATTGTTCAGACATAGAGTTTGAATTTATAGATCAATTGTTCATTCATATATCACTATGGAATAAATTCATGATGATTGGGAATAAGGGAAATCATAGTCCTAGTTATATCATTCCCTTTTAGATCCTTGATGGAATCAAAGCAGTGGCCCATCAACTAGCACTCCCACCTAATCTATCTCAAGTACATGGTGTCTTCTACGTATCCATATTAAAGAAGTATATACCAAACCCATCACATGTACTGAATCCTTAGGTGTTACTATTATATAATGTCCCTTATTATAAAGAGAAACCAACGAAGATATTTGATCATAGATAAAAACTTCCATGAAAGAAGACAACTCCCCAGGTCAAAGTGTTGTGGTGGAACTGTAAATTTTAGGAAGAAATATGGGAACAGAAAGAAGCTATGAAACAGAAGTACCCTCACCTAATTTAGTGAGTTTAATGAAAATTTTAAGGGTAAAATTTATGATTGTGTGAGAATGTAATGAGCCAAAATTTTATAAATGAAATTTCCTTTTTGAATGAATAAAATCCTTATCAAGTAATATAGTTATAAAAAAAATATTCACTACATTGGAGATTTTTAAAAAGTTTGGATTGTTGGATTTGAGAACATTAAGAATTATAAAACATTAAAATAATTTCATTTTCAAATAATAATATTGATTCATATATTAAGGTTTTTTATAAAGTCCAATTGATAGAGACGGAATAAGATATTGCCTCAACCAGTAGGATCTTACCATGTGAAGCGCATTTATCAGAGATTTTGGGGGAAATAGAATCATAGAGATTTTCTGTTAACCAATAAAATATTGATATTCAATAATTAAATAATAAGATAAATTGTATATGGGAGAAGTTTAAGCTCATCGAGATCACAAGCCAAACCATGTTCATCGCACCACCGCATGGAAATATCCTCATCACACACATTACCCTTAGGAAATTCATGGGTTTAGTATAAGTCAATGTATCTAAACCCAAATATTATTTTATTATATAATATTTTAAATAAAAAAATTATTATCTTTATCCCTTTTTTATATCTCTTTTTAAATGATTAAACAGTGATTCCTATAAAAAATAAAATTTGATACGATGAAACAAAAATTATTTTTTTGGGAAATATATTGTTTCAATGAAGACTCTGATTTGGATGAATTAAATAATATTATAAATAAATGACTTTTTAATAAAATATTATTATTAAATAATATTTATAAAATATTAACTAAAATATAATTTTAAGATTTCAAATATAATTTTTATAAGGGTTGGAAAACTATTATTGAGAAAAAAACTTATATTATTCAATAAATAGGTATTTTTATTTAAAAGTTTAAATTCAAATGTTTAAATAATTATTTTTATTAAATAAATATTATTTTTAAATATTCAAGTCATAAATATCAAATGGTGCATTTTTTCAAAGTTTTAGCAGAAAATAAAATTTTTGGGTATAAATTAAATATAGTATAAATATGTGATATGTATCATGAAAACATAATGACAAAAAAGTGATATAATATATACCATAAATTGGATCCATGATAAACCATTGGTTTGCCCTTTAAATAAATTTTTTTGAAGTTATTTTATTAATTTTATACACCCTCAATAAATCCTTCAAAACCAATATACTCTTTTAAGGTTGCAATTATTGTTAAACATGACACACTTCCACATCATTAAGGAATTTATTTTAATGTTTTCAGTTCTTAGACTTATGGAAAAATTAAATCCAATTATATTTTTAAGAAAACATGGGAAAAAACACGGTACAGTTTTTGGTTTTCATTACTTTATAATATAGATTCCAAAACCTACGTTTGGAAATTAATGATGAATTCTCATCTGTATTTCTACATAATCCCACAAAAATTATCATTTAACTTTACTAAAAACTCTTTTACTACGAAATTAATTGACCATTACCAAACTATATTCCTCCCAATGTTACCCCAAACTCGTAAGAGTCACCTCTTAAGCTTTTAGAAGCATCCTTTCAAGGTAAGTGGTCTTCTCCCCTTCTTTATTAAAGATCCTTCTTTATGAAATGCCTTTTGATTTACAATTATTTAATTTTGGATATTATTTGATATATACCTCTTAAATTATTTATGATTATAAATTAAAGACATCCATTTCTCTCTCTTTCACTCCTATAAAACATTATGTACACCTATTTTATTGACAAAATTATACTCTGATTTTATTTTTCAAACATATCTGTAGTGAATACCCTCTCCATTTCAACTCAATGATATTAACAAAGTTTTAAATATCCTTCATTGATTAGGGATTTATATTAATATAACCCGTACTACTTAATCATGGGTTTAAAATTAATGAAATAAATCCTTATGTTCTATGATCTATGTGTCACACTTATGCATGTACATGATTTGAAAGTGATGGATGGACTATGAATTATTTAGCCTCCAATGCATTATAAAATGTTTTCATCTCATTAGATTTAATGTATGGTTCATGGGAATATATCCTAATCACACTATGTTATATCTTCTCTATGGTTTTCCTTGGATTATGTTTTTTATTTCATGTTTTATGTTATTTATAATTCCTATATTTCCTTTATGTTATCATGTTATACAACGCATCATTTTTAAATATTTGGATTCTCACCCCACTTATGTTACCATGATATGCCTATTGGATCACATGTACTGATTTACCTCATGATATGCTTTGATTATTCTCTTACTAGGATTTATAGCTCACCTCTTTCTTATTTTTCTCCCCAGGTTATCCCATGCAGTTTTTAAATAATGAACGAATAATTTAATCATGTTAAGGATGATTCCAGTAATGTCTTTGTATTTATGTTTGAAGTGGTTATATTATCCTCCCAATTTTCCAAATACACTAGGCTTTAGGATATTATTGGGTTGTATAATGTGTAACATTATATAAAAAATAATTAAATAATGTATATTAAAGATATGGGTTGTCATACCTGATGTACGGAATAGTAAAAAGAATAAACATTCATATTTAGATTATTGAATGTAAAATATTCATCTTGAGTTTTAAATAATGCATTCATAAATTTAATTCAGAGGTTGACAAATGAATTTATCTTGGATACTCCATTTTTTAAAAGATTTCCCATTTTTCAATAAATAAAATTATAATAAAATAGTTAAGGTTATGTTACATTAAATATATCACTATGTAATGCCAAAACATTTAAAAGTTACATATCTAGATTTTTCTTTTGAAATACTGTTTTATTATTACAAAATTTTGTATATTCCTAATTAGAAAATAAAAAACTAGAAACAAAAATAATAGAATATAGACTACTAAAGGAGAATATAATAGAAATTAATCAACTTTCAGATAAGTAAAAATATTCCTTTGTACCTAGATTTAAAAATATATTAAGAAATCAACCTGGTGGTAATATCAATAGCAATGTACAAGAAATATTTAGAAATATACAATCCTTACTAAATTAATGTGATCATATTTAATTCCTTTCTCAAATGGAAAATAAAATGGTATATTAACCAGTAATTGATCATAGTTGGATGATTTATTTTAAATAAGAACCCATTAAATTTGAACTGAACAAGGAATGGACTCTGGTTGAATTCCATAAAGATCATCCTGTTATAAGATTTTAATGGTTCTTTGAGAATAAATGTAATAAAATCGGTATTATCTCTATAACTAATTCAATACTAGTTGTTCGGGGTTATTACCAATATGATGGCATAGATTATAGTGAGATTTTTACACAAGTGACATGGATTTAGTGAGTTCATATTCTACTTGCATCTCATGCTCACTTTAACATTACTATTTTTCAAATTCATTTAATGATTTATTTCCCTAATAAATATGTTTAGGAGAAAGAATACGTAAAACCACTCACAGTTTTATAAGATATAAAATTTTTAGAATATGTTTCTAAACTAAAAAAATAACTATATAGACATAAACAATATTCTTGAGCCTGTTATGATTATATACGTGGATTTGTAAATCAATTTTTTTAATGAATGTAATATCAAACTATTTTTCACAAGAAATTTTTTAAAGAAACCATCATTTCACAAATTTTGGTTGATGACATTGTTTTACCTCCACTCAAAAAGACACTTGAAAATATTTTATCAAATTATATGCAGAGTGAGATATATAAGGGCATGATTTGGGAACTTAACTACATCCTTATATTTCAAATAACATAAAAACTAGGTGAAATAACCATAACTCTTATATATGTTTATAATATATTTACTTGAAGTTTCTTTCAATACTTCTAGTGTTATTGCTTCTATAGATATCTTGTGTAATATTGACCATAATGTATCTGGGAAATCGGTTAATCAAATTATTTTTAGAGGGGTGATAAAAATTTTACTCTACCTAGAGGCTTGTTGACTGGAGTTTTTTTCATATGACTTTGTTAAATTTCCCTTGAAAATATGAAATAATCCCATTTTATAGAAATCAAATAGAATTTTCATTACCTTAATGGGAAATAGAAACTTTGAATTTTTAATCCATTAAAATTAATTGTACTTTAAAATTTTATATTGATGATAACTTTGGATGGTATAGAATGAATTATAAGGTCACTTCTAAAACTTATAATTTCTAAGGTTATTCCTCAGTTTTGTGGTCTAGTAATATGTAACACTTATTTTCAATTTCCACTATAAAATTAGAATATGTATCCACTGTAATTTATAATGCTCAATTTTTATGGATACAACTACCACTCAAAAACATCAGTATATGTTTCAAAAAAAATATTAAATATTTTATATAGAATGTGATCTGTAATTTTTTTAGAAACCTAGTAATTCAATCATTTTTAAATCACATAGATTAAAAAATATCATCTTCTTTGAATTTCAAATTGGCTGTAGTGGTTAAAGATAAAGAAGAATACCGTAGAAGTGAGCCAAAATCTAGATACACGATTCAAAAATTCAAAAACACAAAAAAGTCTCCTAAAATCATTTGACACATCTACTTTCTCACCATCCACCATCATCTTCAAACATGTCATAATCATCTCTAAATAATCACCATGTCGTCATCATTACTCAAATATCACCACATCAAAATACTCAAGGTAGCCAATTGCTGGAAAACATAATCATCGGTAGGAAAAACCATAACTGAACACCGCATAAATAGAAAAATACTGCACAATCCCAAAAATACCTTCTTATAAGGACACCAAAATTCAAATAAATCCACTTTTCACCATCAGAAACATCTTTAAAAATGTAGTTGAAGACAAAATAGAAATCTATTGATGTTGAAGGACTCTCACTTGGAGAAACGAACACCATGAATCTATTTGAACATAGAACCAAAAATCCCAAAACCCTACAACAAAAATTGACTATAGCAGAAGTTTTTTAGCGGCGGTTCTGGGAACTGCCTCTAAACCTTTTTTAAAAATGCTTTCAAGATGGTTTCTAATAAACCTCCATGAAACATTTTATTTTACAACGCTGACCCTCCCCCCCCCCTCCCCGACCCCCCTTCTCACCATGCGACACCGCTTCCCCTGCGACCCCAGCCCCCTGCGACCCTGGAGACCCCGGTGACCCCGCTTCCCCTGGCGACCCTGGTCCCCCGCGACCCCAGTGACCCCGCGACCCCGGCGACCCCGCTTCCCCCGGCGACCCCGCTTCCCCCGGCCCCCCGTGACACCAGCGACCTATACAAACCCTATGTTTTGAAATATGTTTTTTTAGAATATTTTTTAAATTCAATTTCATTCCCATCCCAGTTTGGGTTCTTGAATAATCGAGTCATGATAGAGTTATTAGAGTTAATTACTAATGATATTTTGGTTGTTTTATTAAAACAAGGGTCGTAGTGTTAGAGGTATTATAGTTTATCCTTATAGGCTAGATAATCTAGTAAATGTTATGATAGTTGATTCATTCCTACGTAAGGACACTAATTATATATTTTCTAACATGAGTACTTATATAATTAATTATAGAATACTATTGGATCAGTGAAAGCATTATATAGTGATCAGGATTTGATTTATGTGCTTGCTTTCATGTGATAAATGAACTAACACTGGATGGATAGTCTTGGAATTCTGATGATATATTCTAAATGATTTTCTTTATTCTATTTTGACCCTATTGATATTTTTTTCTTCTTTTATATTTGATATTTTATCATGTAGAAAACTTCTAGGTGAATTTATGACCTGAACATGACTAGGATTAAACCTATATAAGTGCCACTCTGGATTCATCATGAAGATGATGAGAACTTTTTCTAGTTAAATGATTATGAGGGGCCTCTACGTATTTCCATGTTAGGAATTTATCTCTATGTAGATTCAATTTCCATGACTTAGATGATAATTTAAGATTAATTTTTTACACATAATCATAATAAATTCATGTATTCTAAAACATTTCTTTATATAAGTGTAGGTTTGTAAAATCACACTACCTACTTTCCTATCGATATATATTCATCAATTTTACTAAAAGGTTATTTATTTTATTACTCATTATAGGATAAATATTTTAATTAATGCCTAAATGATAAATAAATGTGATATTGAAAAATTGTTTCAATATTATATTGGAATGTTGTGAATTTTCGGGGATCACATGCAGATGTTTTCAGTTGTGAATATGTTTGTGACATTTTTTGGGAAATTTTATTGTGAGATAGTTCAACTATGTTTATTTTGTATTTAAATTTTATTTTTATTTTCTTTCTCTATATGTTATCCAAACTAGATGATTTTTCATTAATATGTATAGTCTTGGATGAAAGTAATCACTTTCATTGAATATTTATATTTGTATTTTTCATTATTTTTTGGAATGGATAATCTATTTCTTTATAAGGCCTACATGACTATAATGAATTATGACACTTAGGTATGGAGTTCCGTATACTTTTGATACTCGATCATGGAGTCCATAAAAAATGTGTTACTCAAGCATAGCATCCCATTACATCGCATAAATGTGTTTTGTGTGTTGAAGTGACTGGTATTGAATTCATTCTAACTTATTATAGTGGTTTGGATGAATATAATTCTTCCATGTTCTCGAATATAATGTTTAGAGAGAATTACTTCTGGGATCAATTTCCACCTATGTGATTCTGATTATCTTATTATGTTTTCATGGATGATAGTACAAACACCCCACATTTCATCTCTGAATTCTCAACATGATTCTACTATGAAACTCCAAACACCAAGCCCAGACACATGAACTATTCTTCAAATACCCTTGTTTGATCCACAAACCACATCAGCTGCATCTTGAATTCCATTTCTGATGTGGTGTCCACCTTACCACATCAATTTTTAAGCAACAACAGTAGTAAGTCATTCTCTAGAAGAATTATACCATAGGCGCTCAATCCCACCCACAAATGTGCTATCATATCCCGACCAAGATGCCTTAAAACTCAAGGAATAACAAAAATGTTCAATGCCCACGTCGAAGTCTGAATCTGACTCTTAGTTCAACTCCATGGTCAGATCCTCGATCATCCCATTTAACCATAATTCTCAACTCATCAGCACTAACACATATATGATCCAAATCACCCTCAAGTCACACCACCACTCTTTTCTATGTGAATACACCAAAGAACCGGTCTAGTAATTCAATCCACACAAGGTTCGTATAACCTCAAAACCTAATCTCCCAAGTAATTTCATCTTGAATTTCCCTGAACACCACCACTTATCATGCCTCGAGACTACCATCCCTCACGTGGTTCTTGTCACTCCAAATTAACAATGTGTTGAGTTTTGTAAGGATCATAAGGTTTTCCCTAAAAATTATTTATAATAGATTTATTCGATATTAAATTTTTATATGAAGACTCTATAGAGAACATAGGTTGGATTTATTGCAAATTAACAATGTTCTTTGGTCTTCATAGTAATGTTTCTACCACGTTGTTACCACACTATTTCCCTTTACCAAATAAACTTCCCCTATCCCAAACACTAGAGGGTTCGTATCTAACTCAGGGGATCTTCATTATTATATTATGTGTCTATAATCTTATACTATCATATATATGAATATCTTCCTCTATTTAGTAGTAAATATGTGTTTTAATTTTTTTTTATTGTGTAGGAACATTGTGATATACATGGATAAAATCTGGATCACATTACCGAGGAACAGACCTCAGTATGTTAAGGGTTTGAATGAGTTTTTAGATTTTTCAATTTCTAATTGATCTGTTGAAGGGAGAATAAAATTTCCATGTCCTAAATGTAAATTTAGAACATGGTTGAAGAGAGATGAGGTTATTGAACATTTAATACTGAAGCAATTCCCTGGTCAATATTTTTGTTGGATTTGGCATGAAGAATTGAACCTTACAGAAAGAATCAGAACTGATGTTAATCCACAGAATGAGGTCCCAAGTTCGTCAAAAATGGAAAATGAAATGGAAAACCTCATAAATTATTCATTCAGCACTGCAAGACACCACTATCAGCATCAAAAAATATCAAAACAAAAAGAACAGGGTTCTATAAATTGCAATGTGAAAAAGCGATGTTTTTTAGACTGTAACACAGGAAGATCAAGATTGTAACATATCATTGGATCCTTCTCTTGATTCTGTGGAAACAAATGTAAGAGAAAACTTCACTAAGGAAAATTTGTTTCATGATTTACTTGATGATGGAAATAAAGAGTTGTATAGTGGGTGTTTGAAATATTCAAAGCATTCATTTCTGCTGAAGTTGTACTATATCAAATGACTCTGTGGAATTACAAATAAAGCAATGTCCATGATATTGTAATTGGTTCAGGATGCATTTCCTGAAGCAAAAAACCCAAAATATTTTTATGATATGAAAAATTTTGTTAATAAGCTTGGTCTGAATTATACAAAAATACATGTGTGTCCCAATGATTGTATGCTTTATTGGGGAGAGGATTCAAGTACACAGAATTGCAAGAAAATTTCTTCTTCTAGATGGCAGGCAATGGGTGATGTTGGAAGTCTGAAGGAACATAATTTCAAGGAGAAGAAGAAAAGGAACACACCTGTAAAGGTTTTACATTACTTTCCTTTTAAGCCTCAATTTCAAATATTATTCATGTCATCGAAAACCACTGAATACATGAAGTGGCATTCTGTAGATAATAAAAATGATGGGTAAATGATACATCCACGAGATTCCCAATCGTGGAAGACATTTGATTCATTACATCTAGATTTCTCAGCTGATCCTAGGAATGTTTGATTGGGATGGGTTGCTAATGGATTCAACCCATTTGGGACTTTAAGTACCAGTTATAGCATTTGGCCAGTTGTTTTGATCCCTTATAATCTGCCTCTATGGATGTGTTTGCAAAAAACATCTTTTATCCTTTCGATGAATATTCCTGGAAAATAAATGCCTGGAAATGATATTGACATATACATGCATCCTTTTATTGATGAATTGCAGGAGTTATGGAGCAATGGTGTTGAGACATTTGATGATTCTTCTAAAACAATGTTCAAAATTCATGCTGTTTTACTGTGGACCATTATTGACTTCCCTGGGCTTGGGAATTTATCTGGTTGAAAAACTTCCATGTGTTTGGATTGTCTCATTTGTAACTTTGATTTTGAGCCCAAACGGCTAGCTCACAGTATAAAATGGTGCTTCATGTGTCATCGAAGATTTATAGATGCATCCTATATATTTCGACTGAACAGATCAAAATTTAATGGTTACATTGATCATAGACCACCTCTAAATTTATTAACTGGTGCTGAAATATTGACATAGCTTGAAAATGTTGAAACAGAATTTGGTAAGGTTCATCATTTGAATGATAGCTTAAAATAGGTCTGAAGTGCATCATCAAGCGAAATCGGAATGCAATAATGGAAGAAAAAAAGTATATTCTTCAAACATCTGTATTGAGAATTTAATTTGTTGCAGTATAATCTTGATGTGATGCATATTGAGATGAATTTCTGTGACAGTTTGATTTTCACATTGCTCAATGAGCATGGAAAGTCTAAGGATCATCTCAATTCTCACAAATACTTACAAACAATGAACATAAAACGTGATCTATGGCCAGATGAGAATGAAAAGTATCCTCTGTCAATTTTAGCAATGAAAAATAGGGATAAAGATGCATTCCTTTGAATTTTATAGAATGTTAAGGTATCTGATGGGTATTCAAGTAACATATTGAGGTGTGTTGACTTTAAGATTCGTAAGTTACAAGGATTGAAAAGTCATGATTCACATATTTTGTTACAACAGTTACTACCATTGGAATTACGTACATTATTACCTGAAAAAATTGTTGTTGTTGTACTCCAATTCTGCAAATTTTTCAGAAAACTATGTGAGAAGTATCTACATCCATTTAATCTTGAAAACCTCTAGGAGAGGATTGTATTGACACTTTGTGCAATGGAGATGATCTTTCCTCCGTTATTGTTTACTGCAATGATGCATTTAACTGTGCATTTGGTTGATAAAGCTAAATTAGGAGACTGTGTTCATTATTGATGGATGTATCCAATTGAACGGTACTTTATTTATATGATTTCCAGTTATGTAAACAATTTTTGGTACTTAATTAAATGAATAATTATGTTTATTTTATTTCACAGATATCTTGTGCATTTGAAATCATACATGAGAAATAAAGCTCAACTAGAAGGATTTATTGATAAAAGCTATTTGGCTGAGGAGTGTCTTTCCTTTTGTTCTCGATACTTAGATGATATTGAGACAAGATTTAATCGAGTTGGATGTGTTGACGACACATTAACACAATCTCAAATACATCATAAATCCAAAATATTTTCTGTTATTGGCCGATCAGTTGGGAGGACCTTAATGTGACACTGACTAAATTGGAATTATTACAGGCACATAGATATGTGCTGCTAAATAGTGAAATTGCAGATCCATTTATTGAAGAGTTTAGGATACAAACAAAGAGACGAATGAGAGTCTGAACATTAAATGAGAAAGATATAACAAAAGCTGTTAATAAAGAGCTTGTAGAATGGTTTTCACGACGTGTAAGTTCATAAATATTGCAATAAATACGAATATTAGTTTGACATATACATTTTGTAAATATAATAAAGTATATTTCTTTTTTTAGATCATGAATACTAATACTCAAGCAGAGGTGTCATAATATTTGAAGTTTCTTGCTAGAGGTCCTCTAAAACAAGTTAGAATGTTCGACGCTTACAATGTGAATGGCTTTAGATTTTGTACAGTCGATCGAGAAGTGGGTTTGAAAACACAGAATAGTGGTATATTTACATTTTCTGAAGTGGAATACTATGGAAATCTGCATGATATTATTGAATTAAACTACCATGGATATTTTTATGTTGTTTTATTCAAATGAAAATGGGTTGATATTATCATAGGTGTTAAAAGATATCCCTTGCAATTTACTTCTGTGAACTTCTCTCGCTTGATGGATGTTGGTGATTGTGAACTGCATGATCCAAATATCTTAGCATCGCATGAAAAATGGTATATTATGTGAATGATGTTGTTGATGAAGTGTGGAGTGTAGTTGCTCACGTAATACAAAAATATTTTTATGATATAGGTGATGAACTGGAAA
Source organism: Viscum album (assembly GCA_963277665.1). NCBI lineage: Eukaryota > Viridiplantae > Streptophyta > Magnoliopsida > Santalales > Viscaceae > Viscum > Viscum album. Next base: position 1,770,276,885 of record OY728146.1, on the reverse strand, counting down.
ATTTGACCTCTAAAATTGAATTTAATCAACAATAAGAAGAAGAATTATTTGTCCATCATGATATTGAAAAATATTAGTCTAGAAAGGATGAATGAAGTGGATGAAGCAATGGAGCAGGAAACAGACATGATTGGAGGGGAAATGATTGTATGTGCAATTATTTATTTATTCATAAACCACTTGTTTCATTTCTGTAGTCATTCATTATCATTGTTATATATATTTCGTTTGTTAGTACTGGGCATCTAATATCTTTTTTAAATTTTTTTCCTGCATAATTTTTTTGAAATATATATTCTGAACATACTTTTATTTGACTAAATGATAGGAATTCCAAGTATGAAGCGATACACTATTTCATTTTGTTCTGCGATAGATGACGATCCATTTGGCTCCCTCCCCACGACATCTGAGGCACCAGCTGCCTACACCCCTACACCATCTCCCCCAACACCATATCTCACACCATCTATGGATGTCCCATTAGAGACTAATTCATCAACTCTCCATTTAGGAGCCTCGGTAGTGGGGCAGCGACACGCCCCATCCAGTTTATCACGGGCATACTAGAGTGTCACTATCATAGGTACAAAAGTTAATTAAATAAATTTATTGCATTTTGTTTATACTAATTTTTTATCATTGAAGATGAAAAAAATGCAATAGTGGAGAAAAATATAAAAATTTCGGATGTTTGGAATTTGACTTCCGAGAAGATAGTCATGCCATTTGATTCTTATGGGGTCCCTAGGGATGACGCTGTGGGGTTACTTGGCCAGATTCTAGGCCAGCTGGCAGCGTAGCCCATTCCCTTCCTATTTCTTATGATGATTGGAGAAATATGACTCCAAGCTGGAAAAATGAAGTTTTTTATTCTCAAATAAATGTAAATTTATTTCATTACGGTTTAATTGAATGTCATGTTACTAATATGTTCAAAATGAATTTTTGTATACATATGTTCTTCTAGTTTACAGTTACTGGAATGATAGCTTGGAAGTGGATGTTGAAAAATCTAGGTAATAACTGGAAAGATTTCAAATAGAGATTGTGGTGTGATATCAATGATACTTCGTTGACCATGCAACAAATGTATGAGAAGCTACCCAGTGGGGTACCGAAAGAAAAGTGGAAAGTTTTTGTTGACAGACATCATGATGAGAAGCGGATGGTATTGAAATATATATTATTATATTATCCTCATTTTACATTTATACATGTATATTAAGATAGTATGACATTGAAAAAATTTCTATTAAATTGAATTTTATTTATTTCAGGATCTCTCAAGACAGAATGCATCAAACCGGGCTAAGCAAGTCATCCCTCACACTATAGGCTCAAAAAACATTTCAAGAAGTCGAACGACATTGGTAATATTTTAATTAGTTTAAATATTTATAAGCCAATATTATCTATTTAATATATTGAATTTTTGATTTATCTGTGCTTAATGCAGTCAAATAGTTTAGGGCACGAAGCATCCCGAACTGAAATGTGGTTGGATGTTCACAAGAAATCAGATGGATGTTTTGTTAATGAGATTTCTAAAGAAGTTGGGGTATGAAGTCAATTTTTTATTATAATAACTTATTATCAGTTTTTACTGTGTTAATATATATTGATATATGATTTATAGGTAAAAATTAAATAACTACGGGATTCCAATCCTGCGCAGTCCTACTCAGTCTCCCAGGATGACTCGGTTGCTAAAGTCCTTAGGAAGGAGTATCCTGGTAGAGTGTGTGGGATGGGTTTTGGACCCGTACCATCTGAGGTTTTTAGAAGGCCACTGGGGATGGAAGCTGCATCTACTCCTGGATTTAGTCAGCCCATACCTGGATATTCTTAGAAAGATATTGTTTCTCTACGAAACACAGTTCACTAGTAGGGGGATCAGATATCTGCTTTGTAGAAAGAGTAGATTGAGATATGTTAGCAGATGAGTAGATATTCCCCCCGGTGGTAGTGCATTGATAGGTGGTATGCAGGTAAATCACAAAAAATCAAAATCATTTAGTTTTCTAACTTTCATTGGTTTTAAGTTTTAGTATAAATATACAACCGTATTTAATTTTCAATGTAATGTTCTTACAGGTGACAGAAGAAAGTGAAGATGAAGGTGGAGATGGTAAAGATGCATCATCGGACCATGAGTAGTTGCATTGTTGATGTGTTAATCAAATATGGGAATATTTGGTTTGTATATGTAACATTTGTGTCACATAGTTGCCACCAAACTTTTTCATGTCCTAAAATTTCCGTGATTTCTCATGTTTCCTTTTATGCATTTTATTGATTTCTAATGTTTCTTTTTATGTATTGATTTTCTGAGTGTGGTATACATCATTCCATTTAGGCATGTGTTTGAATTGGTAGTCGAGATTTTGGATGACTGGGAGTTGAACCCTTTTTTGATGTGTGAAAAAATTGGGTCATTTCATAGTGATCAAGGGGATAATGTTGTGGACACTTTGGTGAGGCCCTTATAATTCTTCTTACGGGGAGGCCCTTGTGAGTGGTAATTGACCTGCATGATTGGTTTTGTGTTTTTAATGTGTCTAGGTGTGACATGTGGGTCATTCTAGTTTTGTGGGTATGAACTATGGACCTAGGATGACTGGTAGTATTTTGTAGCTATATATTATGTTAATGATTTTGGTTGATGAAATTTTTAAGGGTGGTTATTTTTTGCTGTCTGTGTTACCCTCTTGGAGAAATCTATGTTGGGATGTGGAATGTTTTATGGGAGGATACCTCACCCTAAGTGAGATCATGGTAGTATGAGATATGGTTTTAGATGAGGATTGTGATATAATGTAACAAATAACCTTTAGCGGAGGTTAGAGCTGTGAGATGTAATACTTTACTTGTTCTATGGCCCCATCCTAAGTGGCAAGGTAGAGGTATGAGATTTAGTTTGAGATATTGTTTGGGACCATACACTGAGTGTGACAATATTAGTAAGAGAATTGATGTGAGATCATGATTTTTGTATGAGAATGTACCCTAAGTGAGAGGGTAGAGGTTGTGACTCAGTTATGGGACCCTACACTAAGTTATTGGGTACCCGTTTGGGTTTGTATAGTGGGATGCCTTCTCTTTCAATATTGGACGATGAATGTGAGGTCTAGAATCTTGGTGTTTTAGTTAGCACACAATAACCATCATCATAATATTATTTTATTTATTAAAGACAAGGAGAAACAAAGAAGGAAACATAAAAGATGCAAGAGGTCCTATCCCCTCCCCCCCCCCCATTGATCCAGCCTTAGCTAAGGAGGCCTAAAATAATGTAGACCGAGCGCATCCCCCTTAATAACGTTGAACCCTTCTGCCTTGATGTTGACTACATTGTGAAGATACACATTCGCCGTGTTGGAAACCTCCACTGAAGCCAAGTATTCAGCAACCTTATTCCCCTCCTTCCATGTATGAAGCACCTGGACATTGCTATTAAGCCACTTTCTGCTTTTTCTGATCACATAACAAATCGAACAAGGCACGTCACCGTAACCTTTCATGGAATTATGAACAATCATAGAGTCTGTCTCCACTTTAGAAATTTCTAACCCTTTTTCCTACATAACTCCAGACCAATCTGCATTTCCAATGCCTCCACCTGAAGGGAAGACCCCAGACCAAATTTGGCTGAGAACACCATGTAGACTGATCCAATACTATCGTGCACCACCCCGCCTTCTCATGCATACCCCAACACGCAAGAACCATCTGTGTTCATCTTTAAACCCACGGCAGGAATCTTCTAGAAAACCCATTCACCCCTCATGTTACTGGACGTTGGGACCACTCCACCACCTGACTGAAATTTGTTCATACATGGTGCATTCTTCCAAGATCTAACAGACTTATTTAAATCAATAAATAAATTCCTAGACCATGTGATAATAGTTTGGCTTGTCACCTACCCTCCCTCATGACTCGACCTGTTACATTCCTGCCAAATACACCAACACCCCACATGCATCACCACCGAATGCACTGCCCTCTCATGGCCCCCGTCCCCTGTACCTTGAAACCATCTGTCAATAAAGAGCTGGTTATCCCCAGCCGAGGTAAGGAAATCTATGAATTCCCCAAGAACCTTCCATACCTCACTAGCCCATTCACTGCCAAAAAACAGATGTGTGATGGTTTCCTTACTGTGAATAGTGCATCACATGCACCTGGATTCCAAATGAATACCAAACCTATGGACATTGTCATCAGTCGGGAGAGCACCTTACTTATCCTCCATGTGAGGAAGTTATATTTGGTGGGAATATTTTTTACCCAAATTATCTCGTCCCACCCGCCATTCTACACGTGGCCATGAACAATGTGTCAAATTTATTTGGATGAGAACCGGCCCGATGAGGAAGCAGTGAAGGTGTACCGGTCCGCCTCTTTATTCAGCTCGATGAGACTAAAAATCTCTCACTTCTCCTTATCCAACACGGTGTTAACAAACGCAAGAAACTGGATCGCTTCCCTAAAGGGCATATCAGGTACCGGACAACCAGGGAACCTGAGTATCGATCCACTCCAATTTTGGTTCAAAAATGTGATATCGCCTTTCCCCACAATCCATCGGGAAAACAGCTGTATAACAAAAAAAATGTGCCGCACCATCACCCATATCGAGGAGCAAAGTCCCTACCCAGGGTCCCAAATGTAAGATACGTACATGTTCATAGTAATCCCTCACAGTGTATGACATTCCATAACACTCCAAGCCAGCCTCACATGCATGTAGTAAAGGGTATCTTTGAGGTTTCACACATTAATACCTCCCTCACAAACTGGCTTCGCCATTTTACACCAAGCAGCCCAGTGCCTCCTTCCCTCCACACCTAGATCCCACATAAAATTAGCCAGCAAACTATCAATGGATCTGATCACACCATTCGTAACCCTTATGGATGAAAGACCTTGAATAGGAGCAGCCACTAGGACACTGTTGACAAGGGAGATCCTACCTCCAAAAGACAAAATTTAATTCTTCCATTTCATCACCCTATCAGTGATCCTGAAGATGAGGTCATCAAAATCTCTAATCCTAAGCTGCTTGTCTGATATAGGAGCTCCAAGATAATACATTGGTAATTCACCCCTCTATATACCCAGAAGTCTGCTGATAGTCTCCACCCTCATCGTGGAATACTTGTTTGAAATGAAGAATTCACTCTTGCACTTGTTGATAATATGGCCACTCCAACAAGAATACTCACCCAGAAATTTATTTAGATTGTGAATAGATTTACTTCCTGCATTAAGGAATAGAATAGAGTCGCCTACAAACATGAGGTGAGAGATGGACGGAGCCTTCCTCCTTCGATAGTACTGGATAATTTATATTATAATACATGTATACAGTTTATAGGATGGTGATATGAGGTTTACTAGGTGATAGCCAACTGTGTTTTACGCTCACTCCCTATATGGGAACACCAACACACATGTAGATCTAATGTTTCATTTTCATGTGATATATATTATGGGGGATCAAGAAGGATCAGCTAGATGTATGTTTGGAGAGTATTCAAATAATGGACCTATGTTTTATAGTTGATTCTATCATATATTATTTTTCAATTTTTTCTATACTGATTTCCCTTGTTGATGTTTCTTATTGTATGTTGGTATGTACAATATGGTTCATTCTTATAAAGCATGTTAATGTTTAATTATTTTTTTCAATTTATTTTATACTAATTTCCTAGGTTGATGTTTCTTGTTGTCTGTTGGTATGTACAATATGGTATTTCTTGTTTGATTTTTTTCAGGGCAGTGGTGCAGCGGAATATTTTTTTTTTCTAGTCAAATTTTAGCGGTGGTTAAAACCGCCATGAAATGTACATTGGCGGTGGTTTAAACCGCCGTTAAATAGTAAAAACTACCACGAAACCAAAAAAAATTACGTTTCATTGTGGTTTTAACCGCTACTATAGATTCTCATCGTAGCTGCCTCATTCCGCGGTAGTTCTTGTGACTTCAGAGGTAGTTTTACGACTATTGGATTTGAGTTTATTCGTAGTGGTTATAACCACCACGAATAAAGTGATATCATGGGATTGTAAAAAACCACTGCTAAACTCAGTAAAACTGCCATAAAATGAGGCATCTACGATGCTTTCCTTAAACCATCTCGAAATGGAAATAACTGTCACTAATAGATTGGTGGCACCATATTTGGCGGGGGTTTACAGAAACCACTGCCAAACCATGTAGAAGTGGTTTAAACCACCGTTACATGCAAAAATAACCCCCACTAAACAGCGTTTCTCTTGAAGTGAAACCTCATAGTAACCAATGCGCCATATCCGAATAGGATAGGAACATAGGAACTTGAGGTTAGAGAAGGTTGAGTGGCCATGGATTCCATCTGCACAACTGTCATCGGGACCAAGGAGCCTCCGTGAAAGAAGATGACGTAAAAATTAATGAGACGTGGAGCTCCCTCGCCAAACAGAAATGAAGAAAAGACCAAAAAGGAAAAAATCTAGAACCAATGTGGAAATAAGAACAAAATAGACACAACAAATCCTCTAACTAGAAATAATGAAGCCCCAAAGAAACACCCCACTAACACAATCCCAAGCCGCCATCAGAACCATCACACTGAAAATTAACTTTCATAATTTTTCAATAAGCCTATATTTTTTTATATTAATAAATATTTTAAATAAAAGTTAATTATAATCAATGAAATGTGATCATAACTTATACATCATGTTTTACAATCTCCTAACATTAAAAAACTCCACAAAAACAAGATAGTAATTTCCTTGTTTGGGTTTATACTACAGTTTGTATAGGTACCCCATTTTCACCAAAATTTCCTTGAATGGAAATTATATGGTAAATTTTTAACATTTATTAGAAGTACATAAAATTGATGTTTACTCTTAAATGTAAATTTCAAAAAAAAAATTATAAATGATATCATTTATCTTATGATTTTCCCTATGAAAATTCCACATTTCTATTTCTATGTGTTGAATATATTATATTTGAGTAGTACATTAAATTCTGAATGTATAAAATATTCTATATAACTTCATGTTCTGATTAGAATTCCTAATGTATTGATACTTTTATATCTCTATTTATTCTCTAATAATTTTTAAATGATTATTCTTTGGTATTGTTTATAATTCTCTGATACACGATATTTAACCATGAAAAATTTGCATATGTATTTGATTAAACCTTCTAAAAGGGTTATATTTTGTATTATCTTTGTATAGAAGAATATTTTTATTTTTTAGATGATAATATAATTCATGTTGAAAATTCTATAGAACCATCCTCATAAAAATAATATCAATCATAGTAATTGAAAGACAACTAATAAATGGTTCACTCATTCTATTTATATAATCCATTTATTTTTTATAACCAATTTCTTCTTATATACATTAATTATAAATGAAGATAATGGTGTTTCTTTTTAATTTTTTTGTTTTATTAAAGGGGGTGCAGTTTTTTTGAAAATCCTAAAAAAAATAAAGTACATTAAATTTAAATTGTATAATCATTTTTTATTCGTATTATTTGTTATTTCTTTTTCAATAAATCATTCTTTTTTTATTCATTTTTCCTATCAAAAATGAAGATAATATCTTGATAATTTAGAGAAATATATGGAAATTTTTCTTTTATTTTAAATTTTGGGTGAGTTTGAAGATGTTCGCATTAAAGTAATAAAAATTTAATAAAGCGTAGTATTACTCAAATAAGTAGATTTTTTATTTAGTTGTATATATTTTTTTATTAATATATAAATCTATTAAAAATATTTATTGATATTTAACTTTTTTGTTTTTTGTGGAAGAAATTTTTATTTCATAGATGTTATATCTATGTGGAGAGTCATTAAATATTTCAAGGATTTTTCCTTTGAAAATTCATGTCAATCATATAATTTATTTTATGTCTTGTGATATTCAAAAAGGGGAAAATTTTTATGGATTTAATTATGAAAATCAATCTCTTTCTTATCCTTGGTTTCGAAGAATCACAATATTCTTTAAAAGGGGGTTTGATTTGCCTAAAAATATTTGTTCATGAGTTTTTCTGTGTCCGTACTTATTGTAAAATCATATGTTTTAATAAAACTGAGTATATTTATACTTCTATTATAATATAGTGGTATGTTTTATTAATGTATGGATTGTATTTAATGATTGATAATGTTAGAACATACAGCCATTAGAAGATATACTATGCATATAATGTAATTACAACTGAACCTCAAGATCCAAACATTCAACCATTTTATTTTGATTCAAAGTAAGATATAAATTTAACCAAGATTTATAAAAAAATGGATATTTCAATTATAAAATGGATATAAGAATATTCATGCATCACCTTATTGTGTTTGATTTCTTATGTTTGCAATCATTTTCTTTGTCTGCATAAAGAAATCATTCTGATGTATTTATATATAAAGCACTATGATTTTTCATTGTAATTGTTATTTGTCTAATCCTGTTAGATTAACGAGGCTCCATACTAGGAAATCGAGATGTATCTAATTTAAGAGATCGATGAGATTATAAAGATGAATTTTATATCTTCCAATATGCTTATGATCGATGAATTCCAGGTGTGGATGTTTTTTTAGTCATTAGATTGAGGTGGTACTCAGGGTTAATGTGACTTGTATCCAAAGTTTTTATCAAGGATATTCCTGGTGTGGAATTTTATGTAATTGGAAAGATACATTCAATGAACTTTTAATGTTTGAACATGGATACCTTGTTTATGTTAACCGAACAACATGATTATTTTTTTAAAATCCCCATGTAATTCTTACCACATATCTTTGTGGATATATGATAAAACACTCTCCTTAGAATTTTTAGTGAGTAACATCAATGAAGTAATTTGGTGTGAATAGTTGTGAGACTATGAAATGTTTTTCGTAATATTAAGATCCTTGAATATGTTTTCAATCTCTATGACCTCACAATAATAAATTTTATGATGTTAAATAGTTTTATTGTCTACTTTTATGTCTTTCTATATTAATTAACATCATCATCCTTATAATCTATTCCATTAAATTTTTTTCTTGAAATTATTTTTTAAATAATTTAACTATTTAAATTAATCTATTACTAATATATATTAAACATTCAGGATATTAGGTGACATTACCTTTTTATTTAAACTAGAATAATATTTTTTTTATTAACTTTAAACTTCTTAATATCTAAAAATAGTCTAATTAGTCACATAGACACTATATTTCCTTCATTATATCATTCTATGATACTAAAACTCCATTTTATTAGAAAATAAAACTTCTCTTCTTCAGTGTGAATACTTAACCAATAAACAAGTGTATCCATTTCACACATGGTATTATATGAGTTTGGAGAGATTATTCTAAAAATAGGATATTACTATTTAAAAAATACAATGATAGTGGTGAGATTAAAGGTCTTATATTTTAACAAACATCTTGATAAACTCTTTTTCTAGGGATAAACACTTTTATACTTATCATCTTTATAAAATATATTATATTATATGATGAATCACAAACCATGTCTACTAAATTTACCATCTCATAATCTCCATAAAAACTATTTTTAATCAATATTATATTATTATATAATAGAAATAATATAACTATGCAAATTATATATATATATATATATATATCCATTAGAACTTGATAAATTGCTTTTCATTAAAAGGCATGTTTCAACAACCCATTTCCTCGTCATTTTATTGTAAAATACAAGTTCAATAAATTCTTCCCATGATTTTGAATTTTTCTATATTAAAAATTTTTATAATATATACATTTATTACCCTGAAAAAATGATCAATTGATTTTTATAACACTTATACCTAACATAGAATTTCTCAATAAATTCACAAACCACATCAAGTATACTATAAAATTTAATTACATGGAAACATAGTCCTTGTTCATGATATTACCTTTAGGTTTCAATAACAACTTGATATTATGAATAAACTTTATTTTATTTTATGACCAACTTTTATTCTTCTTGTTTAACATTTACTCACTTTTAATATAGATATAGCACTAGAACATAGAAATCTCATGTTCATGTTTATATTTCATCAAAACATTGACAAAAATATGGTAAATGTTTCTTCAAGTCATTCAAATTTTCATAACATCATCAATAATGATAATAAAATAAATTCTTTATCCAAAATAATTCTTAAAGGATATTTTCTAGTCATTCCAAGTTAGTAGCTTATCCAATCATATTTAATATAAGTGAAGAGAATGAAATTACTTATATTATTGTGCATATAATGTTTTTAATACATTAATTGAATCATTCTTTTTATCCCATATGTTTCAATATTCCCTTGTTAAGAAACATCAGCCTAAGTTAACTCACAAGGGTACTACTTTAATATACAGAATTTGATAATTAATAATGATTTTTTGGTTTTTATACTATTCTTATGGAATTCCTTTTAATAATTATAACCCAATATTTTCTATGATTGGTCACAAAGTAAAATTGGATGGTGGTGATATTTATCGGTAAAAAATATTTCTTTCAAATGAGTATCATGTTTTACATACATTTAATAAAGAATTTTATTTATTATTCTTAAACTATAATAATGACTCACATTTAAACAAATGATACCCATTAGTGGGTCAAGATCCATTTTTCACTAATAAATTGGAATTCTTTGACATTTCACTCACCGGGTAGTTATTTAGGTTTGTTGTTATCCCTATAATATTATATATAAATCATAGATAGTTGAGTATAAAAATCATTTCCCAATCCATCATATGGATAAAATTAACTCTATTTTACTAGTAAATTAATCTTATTGAGGCCTCCAGACTAAGTTTAATCCAATGAGATCCCAATGAATAATCGATTAATCTTATTAGGGTCACCCATTACTTACATTAAATATATAATATTTTAACACCCCATGATATTAGTTATATTTCCCTTTAAATAAAATCTATATGGTCGATATCATGTTTCACATGCAATGGAGAACTAAAACAAACCTTGACATATTTTATAGAAATAAAATAATACAATTCAATGATAAAAAAATAAAACATTATGAGAATATAATATGAAACATCGTTAAAAAATTTACAAGAAGGATAAAACCCTATGATAACTAAAATATAAGGAATTTAAATTATTTATCCATGTGATTTTCTATAAAAATCACAAACATTATTAAAAATATATAAAGAAGAAAAAAATATTTTAAATACATTAGGAATTTTTTGTAGAATCAAAAAATATATAAACTAATTATTTAATCCTATATGGTTATATATAATATTGTAATATGGCTATTATGTATATATATATTATACATATGGTAATTGGGAATATAGTCATTGGACATATGGTTATTGAAATTAGGAATGTTTAACATATGGTCAATGGGCATATGATCATTGGAAATTTAGTCATTGGATATATTCTAGTTATTCTCATTGGATATGTTTGATCCTAGCTAAGATGAATAACATATAGAGGAGGTGAATAAACCGTTTTTAAATATTAGGAATCTGAAATAAATATTTATATTAACTAAGGTTGATATAAAATTTAATGATCATTCATAAGAAATAATAATAAGTATAAAAAATAAAGAGATATTGTAAAATAAATTATGCTATTTTTCATCAATTTTAACTTAAATCTACTCTCCATACCCATATACTCCTTGAGAGGTATGGAATTCAATATTAGTGTGATTTTTTATGTGAAATAATAACACAATTACAGCCTACTATTTTTAGTAGAGGCATAGGCACATAAAAACCATCCATTTAAAAGGGAGTAACAACTCATTACAATAAATAAATTTTGATGAAAGTATAACCTAACCTGACATTATAATGTGAGTCACAAGTCGATGATCCAAATATTTTACCATGTGAGTCACAACTTGAAAATAGGAATGGTTTTGGATGGGATAATTAAAAACTAAATAGTGTGTCCATAAAAAATAATAATATTCATAATTAATATAGATATAAGAAATTATCGTTTTTGTATTCATTTTGTATAAATAAATCAAAGAAACTGGTTCTTGTTTTTCACTTTAAGGATGTATGTATTGAACCCGTTACATTACTCTTTGAGAGTTGTTCAATAATGAAGAATTTTTTAACATATCATCACTTGTATATTTACAAAATTGAAAAATGCTTCAGTTCATATTATCAGAAGTAATATTGGGATTCTATCCATGAGTATAAATCCATTCAAGTAATATTAAAAAACACCCATGTAGCAGTTAGGGTCATTCAAAAATAATAAAGATCATATTCAAAAATTATTATAGAGAGAAATTAGTTTCTGAAATTTTCATTCCCTAATTATCACAGATATTAAAAAACATGAAATATTTCAAAAAAGGTTAAATTCATCATAAAATAAATTTAAACATATTCATAGTACTAGATCAATAATATCCTTGAAATATCACGCAATAGTTCATTAACAAAAATATTAAAATTTCAAAATACTTACAACATTCATAAAGATACACATAAAAATCTATCAAAAAATAAAAAAATGAAAAAAAAAATAAATTATTTTTAATATAATTATAATCATTTTATAATAATTCAGATCAATTAAAATAAAGAAATTTATATCAGCTAATAGACTCTTAATTTTGGAAAATGAATACCATAAGTTCATGTAAGAATAAAAAATAATAATCACCATTTAGGCATGTGAAAAAAAATTCCAAAATCATTTCTCATAGATTTCATAAAATTAATATGAGTTTATAGAGAAAAAAATAAAAATACTGATTAAGAATGGGAATAAAATAAAAATATCAATAAATAAATAAATAACATATTAACCTGCTAATGGAATTCATTCCCATAGTATCTCATCATTTCAAAAAAATAAATCAAACAGACTGACAGTGAAACACTATTATTTCTTGGTTTTTTCCTCATATTTTTTAAAAACCTTCTAATAATATGAATAAATTCATTTTTGGTTCAAAAAATTCTCATTTTAGGTTTCACATTTTACGATTGGTGACACAAAATCTAAAATAGGATTCATTAATACATGGTTCAAAAAACATTATATTTAAACAATTGCAGGAGGGTATAATTTAATTTCATATAAATTATAAGGGTAAATTAAATTTTTTTTATGAATAATAAAATTACATAAAATATATAAAGGTAAGTTGAATAGGGTGTGTAAAGGAAATTTTCTCGATATATAACTTGCGTAAAGGTGACATCAAAAAATATGTGTTGTGTAAATGTAAAATGAAATTTCTATTTTATACATCAAGGTAATATCAACATATGTGTACATATATCATAAAACATGTTACATAAATCCAAGATAAATTATCACACAACAATACTCTAAAATTATATAGCCCCATAAAGTTTCTATACAGCTCATGAAAAGGTAAGTGTGAAACACTAAACTCTACATAAAGGAAAAAATCCTAAAACTATCTATGTGAAGGTTAAAAATAGTTAGAATGATTTTAACAATAGTATCCCACACTAAAATATGACTAGAATTAAAATAATATGATTACATAAAAATAAATAATTAAATAATTAATAAATAATAAAAATAATATTCGATTTAAAAATGATTATTCAATGTCTAAATAATGAAAAATAAGGATGTTTGATGTCATTCTTTTCATATAAAAATTATTTATTTTTGGAAAATCATATTTGGGGGAATAAATAAAAATTGGAATCATGAAACATTCAAACCATAATAAGAGGAGGGTTTCGAGGATACACCCTAACAATATCCCCTTTTTCAACAATAACAAAATTGAATGTTAATTCAAAAAATTCTCCCACTTTTTGAAATTAATCAAAAAGATACATATTTATGTACAAAAATCCTTATCAAAATATTTCTTTATCTTTTTGAGGAGTATAAGGGGAAAATAATTTTCAAAAGAAAATCTCCCATTTTAATGGAAATAAATTGACTTCCCCTAAGCATTTTTATATTCAAAATAGTTTTCCTATCATTTTTTCGTAAAAAAATATTAAGCAAAAAGTACAAAATTTTAAATTCAAATTTAAAAAATAAAAAAATTAACATGAATAAATCATTTAATATTCAATTTAAATGTAAAATAATAATAATAATCAAAAAATCAATATGGTTTAGACTAATAATATAACTATTGAGTCTAATAATTCTTAAATATAATTGTATAACTAAGATTCCAACATACTTTAGGAATTTTATTAAACTTCAACTATATTTTTTATGCTCAAATCAAATTTCAAATATTATTAAATCATGTAACTGGAACTATTATAATTTATCAATAAATAATTTAAATAAAACTTGTTAAAGTAGAAGTAAATTTGGAAAATTTAAAAATACAGCTAAATGGATTATTAAATAAGATTATAAATTGTCACCCTTATTTTAGGATTTTCATTCACCTTAAATTGTTAAAATGATGAATATCTATTTTAACTTTTTAACCTATTTAAGTATAGAACACTTTCTTGGAGACATGAAAATAGTTTAATAATATTTAAAAAATTCAAACATTATATTCATGGAATAAAAAGTGGAAAACATTATATACATTTCATTAGAAAAAATAATTATACACATAATGAATTGTCAAAAATAACTCCCCCGAAAACAAATTATAAATATTAAATATGTTCATAGAATTAAATAAATAGTTTAGATATATGTAATGATTATTAAATATATAGAATAATCATATATTACATGTACAATAATACTAATAATAAACATAATCACAAATTAAACATTTCATTAAATGTAATAATAAATTAATAGAGTTTATGTTTACTAATAAAAAATAAAAATACTCATCACAAATATTTTCAATTCAATACATGCCATCATAAAAATAAATCAAACTATAACAAATATTCTTGTTGGTAATAATAACGAAAAAAAATAACATGTGAATGTTGACCATTTTAGGACCAATTGTATTAGAAAAATAACCTTTAGGAACCCAAGTTGATTTTAAACATGTATTTATGAGTAATCATAGATATATATTCTTGTAAATAAAAATTCCAGTAAGAACTTCTGAAATAAAAGGTTTTAATAAAAATATAGCATCACAATTTAATTTCATTTCTTATCTAAATCATGTGACATTATACATACTTCTTTTATAAATTTTATAAAATAATGTATTTTATAACTTTGGTATTTGACTATTATAGAAAAATACACTTAATTGTTTATTTTTTTATCACTAAAATCATTTTTTCATAATTTTATCTTCCTTGAACAAAAGTTGATAAATTTTCCTTAAAACATACAATTTCATTCTTTATATTTTCATTCTATTTTTGTGAAAATTTTAAATCATTATAAACTTTTTTTACTTGAACAATAATAATTATTTCTATGAAATTAATTTTCTAGAGTTAATTAATTAATTTTTTAATAAGGTCTTCATTCTATGCTTTTAGTATTTCATAAAAAAACAGTAATTCCTAAAAAAACATGTAGTTTTTCATTTTCTTTAAATAGTTATTTAATACTAGGTTAATCAAATCACAATTATAATATAAACTACAATCTGAGTAACTAGTAACCACATTTGTTCTAGTCACCATTAACCAATGTTTAATTATTCATTTTTCACTTATAGTTTCGTCACTTGAATCATATGATTCTATAAAACTTTAATAAATCAACAATAATATTCTCTCTCTTTCCTTATATTTATTTTCATTTCTTTTTTTCTTTAGTTTTGGATAGTTAGGGTTTTAGAGTCTCTTCTTTCAAAATTCATATTAATTATGTTTTCAAACATCATTATAATTATGTTTAATTTTCCTCTTTATATCATCCTTATTATTATCCTTTATAAATCATTTCTTTAATCCTAATTTTCCCGTCATCATTTTGGAAACACTATTAATCAATTTTCTAGTTCATTATCACATTCCTATGTTTCAAAATTATAAGATTTATTGGAAGGAGTTATATTTTATTTAAATGAAACACATTTTTTTGAAGCCTTATATTAAGATATTTTATTCAAATATATATCATATTTAAGTAATTAATTGATTATTTCATCCAACTTATATTCTTTTATGTTCATATACTCATCAATTATGATGTTCTTTGTATGTCACTTCTTGGGTGGAGCTCTCAAAACTCTTACAAAAATTCATGATTTCATAATGTTTATATGAGGTAATTCATTCCATTAACAATCTAGTAAATATGTGGAACATATTGTTAACATATTCATCTCCACTCATCTTGAAATATCGGTACTCAGCTCGAATAATACAAAGCATAGTTCTAATTATCTTATCTTATCTAATGTGAGTAACATGTAAAATTTTAGAACATTAATCAGCAATCATATAAGAAGGCACAAAGATAAAAACATTTCTATTAATATAATAATATCATAATATTTTTAATTTTATAAATGAAAACATATTTAGTGTTGTACCATTAGGATTTTCATTATTACTCTAGAGGGGTGAGTTGAGTTTCTAAAAACATTTACTACATAAAATCACCCTCTTTAAAACCTAATAGAATCTATCCCACTCTTCTCAATAAAATACATGGCAACCCTGCTTTCTATTACAACTTAAACATTCTCTATTACATATAACTTCACTTGATACAACAAAGAAGATTGAGAGGTTTAGTGTCTTTGGGGCTTAGGATCATTACATAAAAACTTTAAACTTGAAATACAACATCTTTATTTAAAACTTCCTTTACATGACCACTATATTCCTTTGTACTTAGCATTGCATGTGATAACCTGAGGACATGCATAAGAAAAGGGTGAGCTATAAAGCCCAGTATGGGAGTACACAATGAATAACATGAGGAGTTCAATACATGTTATGCAATAGGAATATCAATAGAGCATAAGAATAACATGAACATAAAGTCATGATAAAGAATGATAATCATAACATGGAAATGTGGCAACAACACTTAACATTGAATTAGCATAAGCCAAGGCTCATTGCACATGGAGCTTGAGTAAACCCTCATTGCACTTGAATCACGAGTAAACCCTCGTTGAACTTGAATTATCATGATTCAAAACTCATTTCACATGACGTATCATGATACTATACTTTACCCAATGCATTGGAGCGCTATAAGGGCGCACCCTTCTTAAACATTTCATTTCATGCATAAGTGTGCCACATTGATCATAAAACATGGATTCATAAAACATAATAATTTATTCCACGATAAGGGAATGTGGAATTCATACATGAAACTTTATAATCAATAATTAAATGTGCATAAAGGTGAATACCCTTGATGGAGAAATGGGCATGGTATTCACTACACAATGACATTGGATTAGAAAATCGGTGCGATTTTGGCAGCGTAACGGCGTGACATAAGAATTCATAAAAATGTTTGATGAGAGGGAAAAGAGTTACTCATCATATTTACATGTAATGGACAGTAAGGAGGTCATATAGATACATGTCCCAACAATTGAAAAGGAATTTAGATTCATGATACAAAAGTATTGCTTGAATGTAAAAGAAGAGAGAGAAGTTCCTTTCGGAATTTTGGAATAGTAACGGGTGTACATGGGAGGAATTTAATGAGAGATAAAGGGGTATCCAATCATTCAAAGAATAAGAGGGAAGTATGGGGGAGGTGTGAAACCATACCCCAACATTCATAATTGAAATTAAAAGGGAAATACAACTTAAAGAAAATTGACAAAAATGAGAAAGGAAGAAAAAAATCCTTACTTGGAAGTGTGCTTCCAAAGGCTAGAGAGAGGCTTGCGAGAGGCTTCTTGGGAGCTTGGGGCACCTTGAGAGGATTCTAGAGAGAGTAGGTCAGAGTTTGGACGAACTCCAAGGGCTTTGAGTGAGGAGGAAGTGGGATCTTGGGTGGGTTTATATAGGAAAGGTGAGGGAATTATTTATTTTTTAGGTTTGGGACCCCTTATATTAAAATAATCCAAACCACAAACCTTCCCATGGTATTTTCCCATGGTTTATGGAAAAGGAAAGAGGAAAATAATATTTTACAAGGACAAGGTCCGAACTTATTAAAAATTTAGGGTTGCTTATGTGGAGGTGAGTCACACTCCCATGGAAATTAATTTAAAAAGGCAAAGTGTTGAATAATTCTTGAGGGCTCCATTAATGCTTTGAAAAGTAAGTCAAACAAACCCAAAACCTCATTATTTTAATGAAAAAACACATATTGGCCGAACATAAGGAATATGGTATTTTATTATATCACCATTGGGTCATTATGATGTCATAAAACACATTATATATTTAAATGGTATTTAATTTTTACCCAAAAATTTGACTGTCTTAGAAAATTATGAAAAATTCACCGTTGGATAATTTCGACGTCCTGATTCCAAAAATAATATTTTTTTTTATCTAAATAATTTTCTAAATATGTGAATTTTCACTTTTAAAATAAAAAACCGACATTTATAAAAAATTCACGAGTTTTGACAGAAATGGCTTTCAAACCATAATAAAAATTTTAATTGCATTCATAAAATTATAAGATCATTTATATTTAATAAAAATTAATTTAATATTAATAATAATATTTTATTAAAATATTATTTAATTAAAAAATACTTTAATTTAATAAAATATAATTCTTAATTAAATAATAACTAAAAACACCATTTGTATTTTAAAAACTAATTACAATGTACCAAAAATAATGTACATGAACATGGTGCTACTTATTTGTTACATAACCCCTTAAAATAGCCGCATAAGACCTAAGGGTAAGGTGTGCGATGGTGGAAGACTCTTGGGGCGGCTCGGATAACATCGCTCGAGTGGTAATCTCTATCAACTTCCACTTTTCCCGTAGACGGACTCGTTCAAGCTTGACATAATGAAGCTCAGCTTGGGCTTGGTCAAGGGCGAAGCCCAAAGACGCCACCTCTTTTCCAACCTCCGAAAAATGGGCTTCATAAGGAGCAATTCTACTGGATAAGGCCATCGCTTCCTTTTTCTGAGTAGAAATGGGTTCGTTAAAGCCTTATATTTATACTACTCAGATGATCACTGTTCAATGGCTATAAAAGTAACGGTCACAAATCTTAACAGAAAACAAAAGAAGTTGAAATCTTATAAAAACATTTTTCATAAAGAAACATTTAACTGAATCAAGAGGGATTTTCCATTAATGAAACTTTGGGTCGTTACCATATTCCCCCCTTAAGAAATTTCGCCCTCGAAATTTTCCTTTTCCCACACTAAAACAAATGTGGGTAACTCAACTTCATCATATCCTCTGACTCCCATGTTTCTTCTTCAAACTTGTGGTTTCTCCACAACACCTTGACAAGGGGCATTGTCTTATTTTGTAGAACTTTTTCTCTACGATCTATGATCTTCACTGGTTACTCCTCATAATAAAGATCATCTTCCAATTGTACCACCTCGGAAGAGAGTACATGTGAAGGGTCCGGTATGTACTTCCTTAAGAGGGATACATGAAAGACATTATACACCTTGGCCATAGTAGGTGGAAGTGCTAGTCGATAGGCCACAGCCCCAACACGATCAAGAATCTCGAAGGGGCTGATGCACCTTGGACTTAACTTCCCTTTCTTTCCAAACCTCATGACCTTCTTCCATGGAGATATGCGTAAAAACATCATGTCTCCGACTTTAAACTCAAGGCCTCGTCGACAATTATTTGCATAACTCTTCTGTCGACTTTGGGCTGCCTTGATATGCTGCTGAATGGTTTTCACCTTCTCCACCATTTCTTCAACCATTTCTGGTTCAAGCAGCTTATGTTCACCGACCTCATCCCAACATGTTGGTGTTCTACACCTTTTCCCATACAGGGCTTCATATGGTTCCATTTGGATGCTCGAGTGGAAACTATTATTATAAGAGAACTCAACCAGAGGAAGATGTTGATCTCATCCTCCTTTAATGTCCATTGAGAACGCTCTCAACATATCCTCAAGTGTTTGGATAGTCCACTCAGATTGGCCATCAGTTTGAGGATGATAGGCCATACTGAAGTTCAGTTCAGTATTCAGAGCTTGTTGAGGACTCTTCCAAAACATAGAGGTGAATCTTGGATCTCAGTCAGAAACAATAGATAGTGGTACTCCATGCAGCTATACCACATCCCTGATATATATCAGTGCCAGTTGATCCAAAGAGAAATCCTCTTGAATAGCAATGAAGTGTGCAGTCTTTGTAAGACGATCCACAACAACCCAGATTGCATTGTTGCCTTTGGATGTCCTTGGAAGTCGAGTAACAAATTCCATGGAGATGTTCTCCCATTTCCATTATGGTATGGGAAATGGTTGCATCATCCCCTTAGAATTCTTCCTCTCTTCCTTCACTTGCTGATACACCAGTAACTTTGATGTATATTCAGCGATCTCCTTCTTCATATTATTCCACCAAAAGTTTTCTCGGAGATCTCGATACATCTCTGTGCTCCCTGGGTGAATAGAGAAATTTGAACTATGTGCATCATCCAAAAAATCCTTCTTCAGCTCCGAACTTGATGGAACACATAGTCTTTTCCCAAACCGCACAATTCCTTCTTCGTTTACATTAAACTCTGAGGATTTTCCCTTTTTTATTGCTTCCACTTTTTCTTGGATTCCCGCATCATTCTTTTAAGCATCCTTTAACCTTTCCAAAAGAGATGGTTGAGCAATAATTTGTGAAAGGATTGATGATGTTCCCTTCTTTATGATTCCCACATCCATCTTCATTAAGTCTAAGAAGATTGGATCCTTCTCAATTCTCATCATTGATAGAATCGCTGGATCCTTTCTACTTAGGGCATCTGCCACCTTGTTCGCTTTCCCAGGGTGGTAATGTATTGAACAGTCATAATCCTTGATGAGCTCTATCCATCTTCTCTGGCGCATGTTAAGCTATTTCTTTGTGAATATATATTTAAGACTCTTGTGGTCAGTATATATCTCACATTTCTCTCCATAGAGATAATGTCTCCAGAATTTCAAGGCAAAGACCACCGCCGCCAACTCCAGATCATGTGTTCGATAGTTTCGCTCATGGATTTTCAACTGCCTTAAGACATAGGATATCACTTTATCATTCTGCATCAGCACACATCCTAATCCCTTCTTCGAAGCATCACTGAATACCACAAAAAGCTCCCCACATGTGGGTAAAGTGAGCACGGGTGCAGTGATAAGCCTCCTTTTCAACTCCTTGAAGCTTTCTTCGCATTCATCACTCCAAGAAAACTTTACTCCCTTTTGAGTTATCTTGGTAAGAGGGTTGGACAATCGTGAGAAATTTCTCACAAATCGTCGATAATATCCAGCTAACCCCAAGAAGCTACGGATATTAGTTACCGATGTTGGCCTCGGCCATCTCTCAATTGCATCTGTTTCAGAGGGGTCCATAGATATCCCATTGATTGTGATGATATGGCCCAAGAATGAGACCTCCTTCAACCAGAACTCACACTTGTTGTACTTGGCATAGAGCTTCTCCTTGCGCAAAGTCTCCAATACAGTTCTTAAATGCTCCTCATGGTCCTCCTTGGTTTTGGAGTATATTAGAATATCATCTATAAAGACTACCACAAATTTTTCTAGGTAATCTCTAAAGACTCTATTCATCAAGTCCATGAATATTGCTGGAGCATTGGTGAGTCCGAAAGGCATTACTATGAATTCATAGTGCCCGTACCTGGTACGAAAAGAAGTCTTGGGGATATCTTCCTTATTCACCCTTACTTGATAATATCTCGACCGCAAGTCCACCTTGGAGAAGTATTGTGCTCCACGCAGCTGATCAATCAAGTCATCGATTCTTGGGAGAGGATACTTGTTCTTTATCATGATTTTTTTAAGATCATGATAATCGATGCAAAGCTGCATTGACCCATCCTTCTTCTTGATAAAGAGGACTGGTGAACCCCATGTTGATGCACTTGGGCATATAAACCCTTTATCCAGATTCTCCTGTAGTTGTTTCTTCAACTCTTCAAGCTCAACAAAAGCCATTCTATATGGATTCTTGGATATTGGTAGCGCCCCAGGTATAAGTTCAATTGATAACTCAACATCTCTTCATGGAGGAAGACCAAGAGGTTCCTCGGGAAATACTTCAGCGAATTCCCTCACAATAGGCATTTTATTCAAGGGTGGTTTCTTCCTTGGACTCAATCATCTGAGCCAGATATGCGTGCTCATAAGGCAGTAATATCCATGCTTGAGATGATGGAGCTAAAGGAGATTCATCTTCCTTATGAAACTTGTAAAGAATTGGGGGTCGATTCTCCATATAGAGTGTGATTTCCCTCTCCCGACAATTTATGTTGGCTCTATATAAGGAAATCCAATCCATGCCAAGAATTGCATCAAATTCCACCAAAGGGAGTATGATGAGGTTCTCCGGGAAATTCAATCCACAGATTATAACAGGGGAGGACGTATACTCATGGGATGCAATGATTGCCCCATTTTCCGTACTCACCGACATCTTTACTTCCATGATTTGTGGTGGTGCAGGGATTGTTCTACTAAACTTTTGAGATATAAAAGACTGCGTAGAACCTGAATCAAAAAGTACGTTCGCTATTCTTGAATGAATAACTAGCGTACCTGTCACCACTTCGTTGTCGGGGTTCACTTCAGCAGAAGTGATGGCAAAAGTTCTTCCTTGCTGTCTTGGTGGTTGCTAGTTGCCTCCGATAACCCTTGGATTAGGGCACTGATTTGCAAAATGACCTGGTTCTTTGCATTTGTAGCATTGAACATCACATTGAGGTTCGAACGGAGCATCACTCTCCTCTGTTGCAGTCGCGGGTCCTTCTTGCTGACAGTTAACAGCTAGGTGCCCTTCTCTTCCACACCTGAAGCATTTTCTTGTCCCCGTAAGGCAATTTCCAGGGTGCTTCTTTCCACACTTTTGGCTAGTGGGGTGCTGTAACTTCATAGCGCCGTTGGATTTATCCATCGGACCACCAGCATTGAAGTCCACCTTACGCTTCTTGTCCTCATGATACCCCTGTGATTCTCCAATCTCCATTTCAACCTTGAGGGCACATTGGATAATTTCCTCATAGCTGTCGAAGTCACGGATCGCTAATGCTTTCTGCAAGTTAGGCTTCATCCCACCAAAGAAGCGGTCAACCTTGCATTCGGGGGTAACAACAAAGCCGGAAGCGTATCGTGCAAGCCTTGTGAAGTTTTCCCCATACGCTCCCACAGATTCTTCATCTTTCTGTTTAAGGGAAAGGAAGTCCCTTTCCATCTTAAGATGGAGGGTGCGTGGAAAATATTTATCGAAAAACATCTTCTGGAATTCCTTCCATTCCATAGCCTCGATCTCCTCCTCAGGCTTCGTATTTTTGATCAACGTCCACCATTGATCAGCTTCACCCTCCATATGATAAGCCGCCAGGAGAACCTTTTCTTGTTCAAAACATTGAAGGATAGAGAAGATCTTTTCAATGGAGTTGATCCATTGCTCAGCGATCGTGGGATCAGATGATCCACTAAAAGTAGGAGGACTTTGTCTCATGAAGCTCTCGATAGTGAATTGTTCTTTCTTAGGGGGGGTTGAACGTTCCTCTTGACCCGTGTTTCTATTCAAAACTTGAGTTAGCTGGGAGAGAAGCGTGACAAAGTTCACAATTCCTGCTCCCATTGGATTGGGCATCTCATTAGTACAATCATCACACTGATCTTCAAAACGGTTGTTAGCCCGAGTTCTCCTATTACTGGCCATTGGCTGGAATAAAATGAAAGTTAGGGGTAACACATAAAGGGTAATCCAAAGACAAAAGTTGATGACATATAAATAAACTTTAATCTCTTTAACTCATGAGTCTATAGGATTCAATCCAGGCTTTTCATTATCTTCCTTCTAACATATATTCTTAGGGGCATTTTTCCCTTAATAAGGGTTTATACTAAGATTGTGAATTTATCAAAACATATCCCTCAGGAGTGTCGTAACCAAGAGTGCAGCAAGGCCCATTGTCGTGCACCAGTTCCCGTTCGATTCTAGCTCAAAGCGGTGTTTTCAGGTTTTACCCCTAGGATACATCTGTGCCAGATCCGCCTCTACCTGCTCGTATCCAGAAAGGGATGTATTTGTTTGATAAACCACTTACTTAGTATTTACCAAAACATAGGGATGTTTTTATTATACTTAGTCTTGTATCTAAGGCTTTACTAGGATTTCCTAATCCCAAAAATAACTAAACCTATCCTTTGATACCAACTATGACAACCCTGCTTTCTATTCCAACTTAAACATGCTTTATTACATATAACTTCACTAGATACAACAATGAAGATCAAGATGTTTAGTGTCTTTGGTGCTTAGGATCATTACATAAAAACTTTAAACTTGAAATACAACATCTTTATTGAAAAGTTCCTTTACATGACCACTACATTCCTTCGTACTTAGCACTGCATGGGATAACCTGAGGACATGCTTAAGAAAAGGGTGATCTATAAAGCCCAGTAAGGGAGTACACAATGAATAACATGAGGAGTTAAATACATGTTAGGAAATAGGAATATCAATAGATCATAAGAGTAACATGAACATAAAGTCATGATAAAGTATGATAATCATAACATGGAAATGTGGAAACAACACTTAACATTGAATTAGCATGAGCCAAGGCTCATTGCACATGGAGCATGAGTAAACCCTCATTGCACTTGAAGCACGAGTAAACCCTCATTGAACTTGAATTAGCATGATTCAACACTCATTGAAAATGATTTATCATGATACTATACTTTACCCAATGCGTTGGAGCGCTATAAGGGCGCACCCTTCTTAAACATTTCATTTCATGCATAAGTGTGCCACATGGATCATAAAACATGGATTCATAAAACATAATCATTTATTCCACGATAAAGGATTGTGGAATTCATACATGAAACTTTATAATCAATAAGTAAATGTGCATAAAGGTGAATACCCTTGATGGAGAAATGGGCATGGTATTCACTACACAATGACATTGGCTTAGAAAATCAGTGCGATTTTGGCAGCGTAACGGCGTGACATAAGAATTCATAAAAATGGTTGATGAGAGAGAAAGGAGTTACTCATCATATTTAAATGTAATTTACAGTAATTAGGTCATATAGATACATGTCCCAACAATTGAAAATGAATTTAGATTCATGATACAAAATTATTGCTTGAATGTAAAAGAAGATAGAGAAGTTCCTTTCGGAATTTCAGCATAGTAACGGGTGTACATGGGAGGAATTTAATGAGAGAGAAAAGGGTATCCCATCATTCAAACAATAATAGGGAAGTATGGGGGAGGTGCTAAACCATACCCCAACATTCATAATTTAAATTAATAGGGCAATACAACTTAAAGAAAATTGACAAAAATGAGAAAGGAAGAAAAAAACCCTTACTTGGAAGTGTGCTTCCAAAGGCTAGAGAGAGGCTTGTGAGAGGCTTCTTGGGAGCTTGGGGCACCTTTAGAAGATTCTAGAGAGATTAGGGAAGAGGTTGGACGAACTCCAAGGGCTTTTAGTGAGGAGGAAGTGGGAGCTTGTGTGGGTTTATATAGGAAAGGTGAGGGAATTCTTTATTATTTAGGTTTGGGACCCCTTATATTAAAATAATCCAAACCACAAACCATCCCATGGTATTTGCACATGGTTTCTGGAAAAGGAAAGAGGAAAAAAATATTTTACAAGGCCAAGGTCTGAACTTATTAAAAAATTAGGGTTTCTTATGTGGAGGTGAGTCACACTCCCATGGAAATTAATTTAAAATGGCAAAGTGTTGAATAAGTCTTGAGGTCTCAATTAATTCTTTGAAAAGTAAGTCAAACAAACCCAAAACCTCATTATTTTAATGATAAAACATATATTGGCCGAACATAAGGATTATGGTATTTTATTACATCACCATTGGGTCATTATGATGTCATAAAACACATTATATATTTAAATGGTATTTAATTTTTACCCAAAAATTTGACTTTCTCAGAAAATTATGAAAAATTCACCGTTGGATAATTTTAACATCCTGATTCCAAAAATAATATTTATTTTATATATATAATTTTATAAATATGTGAATTTTCACTTTTAAAATAAAAACCGACATTTATAAAAAATTCACGGGTTTTGACAGAAATGGCTTTCAAACCTTAATAAAAAATTTAACTGCATTCATAAAATTATAAGATCATTTATATTTAATAAAAATTAATTTAATATTAATAATAATATTTTATTAAAATATTATTTAATTCAAAAATCCTTTAATTTAAAAAAATATAATTCTTAATTAAATAATAACTAAAAACACCATTTGTACTTTAAAAACTAATTACAATGTAACAAAAATAATGTACATGAACATAGTGCTACTTATTTGTTACATAACCCCTTAAAATAGCCACATATGACCGAAGGGTAAGGTGTGCGATGGTGAAAGACTCTTGGGGTGGCTCGGATAACATCGCTCGAGTGGTAATCTCTATCAACTTCCACTTTTCCCGTAGACGGTCCCGTTCAAGCTTGACATAATGAAGCTCAGCTTGGGCTTGGTCAAGGGCGAATCCCAAAAGATGCCACCTCTTTTCCGAGCTCCGAAAAATGGGCTTCGTAAGGGCCAATTATACTAGATGAGTCCATAGCTTCCTTTGTCTGAGTAGAAATGGGTTCGTTAAAGCCTTATATTTATACTACTCATATGATCACTGTTCAACAGCTATAAAAGTAACAGTCACAAATCTTAACGTAAAACTAAAGAAGTTGACATCTTATAAAAACATTTTTCATTAAGAAACATTTAACTGAATCAAGAGAGATTTTCCATTAATGAAACTTTGGGACGTTACAAAATATGTATGAGATATAAATAAAAGATAGAAAGTTTTAAATTATATATTTATAGTTTTGGGGGGATTAAAGATCAAACATTATACTCTAATAACACTCTCTCCATGAGTTTGCTGATTTTCACTAAACCATTTGTTGTCATAGGGGTGGCCCAACTAAGTGAAAGTAATTCTCACATAATACAATATACATGATAATTTTTTAGATCCTATTTAAAATAATTATACATATCTTCTATCCACACTCAATACAATGAGTGTAAACAATCAAATGGAAATGAAATATGTTGAAAAAACGTGTTCTAATTCAATACATAGGTTCAAGTAGAAACTGAAAAGATATTGAGCTTCTTGAAAGATATATTATACTTTGAATATAGCTCTAAATATTATCCATATTCAATAGATAAATCATAAATTCATAAAATTAGTTTCTGTGGTTTTCTTCCACTCATATGTGTTTGGCATAAATAATTTTTGTTTTATAATAGTGCTTGTGTTTCATTTTCTTCAATATGAATAACACACATTCACATTTTATTTCAATCACTTATATTTTTATTTTATAATTTCTTTTCATCTTCGATGGTTGAGAGAGAAAATAATATAATACTCAAAAATATCATGATATGCTCTTCATGTTCTCTTATTCACCAAAAAGAAAAAAATACAAAGGTAGTTGTTGATTAAAAATTTGTTTCACTTAGAACTATACAATTTATTGGAAATATGTGTTCAATATTATTTATTTTTACATCCCCAGTTATAATAAAAATAAAAGAAACTATGGAATTTTGATGGATCATTCCAAAAATAATAATCTCCACAACATTTCTATAAAATAATGAAAATAATATTCAGCATAATAATACTTCTAATTTGAATAATTTTATTTCTTAATTCATTTTATCGAAATAATTTACTAATTTTAGTGAGGATATTCCCTCGTTAGAAATAAATCCTCTTTGATAAATATTTTGAACATGGAGTCATATCTAAATTCCAGATATGATGCCTTCATTTTCATAAGAGAATTTTTTTCTAGAAACACTATTTCTATAAGAGAACTCTTATCTTGTAATATATATCAGGTAATTGTAAGACAATTTTGATCCATATAAAATAATTTTGAACCATGTAAGTGAATTTAATTTTCCAAAACTTTAGTGCTTCAATATTATGATCATGTAAAATAATTTCTTGTACCAAATATCTTACACTTGATTCTTTCTAGATTCATAGAAAAATTTTCAGAATAAATTTATTTAAAAAGGAAATTTTATTTATAAATTCACCTCTTAAGTTAAATTAATTTTATTGTAACATAATTTTCTTGTGTCATATGATAATTAAATTATGGATATTATTGAAATATATATTCATTTATTAAGTAATGACATCCAGCGTAATACACATTTTCCTTCCAAAAGAAAAAAACCCTTGGGAGAAATTGAATTCTAGGGTCTATAAGACAATTTCCTTATAGTGTCGGATAAAAATACATAATTGAATAATATTTACTTGATTTTTTTATAAGATAAATTCCTTTATAAATATTAACCAAACACTAAAATAAAAAATATTTGAATTAAAAGGCTTCAAAATTAAATAAAATTAATGATAATGTGAATAATTATCATGATATCACTTAATATAAACTTATTGGTAAAACTAATATGGATTTTTTGAGAATGAAAACATATGAATAATTGGGAAATGTTGGAGTAACATTAGTATGCTCAAAACTCTTCCCCTTCTACATGGTCAATAAAACCACAATAATTTAAACAAATAGTTTATTTATTTTAGTAATCTAAAAAATATATAATCTTTAATGTGAGATAAAATACTATATCTATTTTGATCTATTTAGAATATCTACATTTACCTTCCTCTCCCCTTTTTCTATAAGGCTTCATAAATAGTTTTAAAGTAGATTGGGGAGTAAAATTTTATGTTTACTCTGATCTTATATCTTTTTTTGATATCAAAAAGTATTATGGATTGAGATAAATCATAGTAAATATATCACACTCACATAGGTAATCCATTGAGAATATAAATAATTAAAATCAAAAGAGATTTTTCATGACATTTAGGAACAAATTTAACACATAAATGTAAAATAAAATAAGAAATCAATAGTAAACATTGAAACAAGGTTATAAAATAAGAGTAATAGATTTATCCGTTCATTCATAACAAAATAAAATGAATAATAAAAGGATTGTATTATCCAATAAAACTAAAATTTAGTAGATTAATCCTTGTGATTTTGAGTTGATGTGGGAGATGGTTTAGGGTTGAAAAGGTTATAATTAAGGGTGGCCTTTTACTTTTTTGGTAGTAAGATACGGATATTGAAGAGTAGGACAAATAGATATTTTTGTACCTAATATCAAGAGTAGAAAATTTTCACATAGAGTAATCCTTTTGAAAAGTCAATCATGGTATAAATCAAAGATAACTTAATATAATTTCCATATTTCCTATATGGAGACTCCAACAATCTCCTAAAATATCATTTTGGAGTACAATAAGAAATATGAATTTTCAAAATCTCTATATGTATATCTAATATCCCAAAATAACTATAGGTATCCATACACACAAAAAGAGTATCTTGATAATTTATATAAATAACTACTTCTTTCCATGTGTAAGTCTCATTTGTTACTGGGACTTCTTTCTTAGCATCATTCATACCAAAATCATTATAGTTAGAAGTAAAATTATTTTCCATTTATGTATGAATTTCTATCATATTGTTAATCATAATAGAAAATTTATCATTAATATTTTTTCCATTTAATGATTCATCATTTTATTAGTTCTCACAATGAAATATACATTTTTTAACGAAGTATTCTTCAATGAAACATGGAATTATTCAATATAATTCTTCTCCTTAGACATATAATTCTCAAGTATTTTAATTCTCATTTTGATATTTTCCAGAACTTCCTGGAATTCTTATATCCCATTTTATTTGATGTAGAGAGTCTAGTTAAATTGAATCACATTTAAACTCTTTAATCTTTACATATAACATATTTATATCAAATGATATATTTATCAACTGATCTGAAACATATTCAGGTTTTTTGTCACTAAATTATGAAATTATTTCTTGAGAAGTAGGAATCATCTTCGTGTTCTCATAGTGAGGTATTAAAATTTTTTTAAAATAATAAATTCAAAATTTCAATTCATCCTTAATTGACTTAGTATATTCTATGACTAATTTCAACACATAAAATTTCACAATTTGAATATTCCTGATCAATTTAGACTAATCCCTTAGTGTCTATTTTAGCTCATCAAGACTACTAATAGGAACAAGTTTTTCTTTAAAGACAATAAATTCATCTTTCAAACTAATCAATCCAACATTCAACTAATTGAATTTAGAGAATTTATTCTCTATAATTTTCTAAATTTAACTATTATATTCACACCTTTATGATTCTTCAACTACTATATAGGATTAATTTCTTTCATATTCTAATCATTTAAAAAAATTATTAGAATTTCTAGCTTTCACTCCACTTATAATAGCTTTTAAAACTACAGGATATTTTTTTGTTCTTTAAACATCATATAAAAAACCACTAAACCATAAAAAAATTTCTAACCCTGACTTTCTTAGGTGTTCGATTTACTAATATATCTTTATTAGATCTTGTTAAGATATTTTCAAATCTTATTAATCCAAAAAAATAAAACAAGTAAAGTCATCTGTGTAAAAGGTGATATTCCCCACACCACATTATATAATTACTAATTTTTTTATAAAACCACTCTTATATAGTCTACCAATATATTCTTAAGAATAAATATGAGTCTTTCTAACATTAATCTCCGTAGATTAAATAATATCTATAGAATATACTGACACTTCAATTTATTCAAAACAAGTTTCTCTAATAAATCAACAACATAAATTTCTCTAAATTTATACACTTAAGAAATTACATACAATGTTCTAGATCTAACATTAATTGGTTGATGAATATCATTATTTATTACTTACTTGGAATTTATTCTCACATAAATAGGTACATCATCTATAGGATCCTCCATTTTAGATTTAGTATGTTTTATAAAAAAGACTCTAAAAACTTATCATTTAATAGAAAGATCATTTATAACTATAATTAGATTCACCACCTCAATATGAGCAAGGTTTCTTTAAAATTATTCATAACCAAAGCCCATAATCTTATTTAAGTTAGGTCTCTATAATTATTGAATCCTTTTGAAGAATCTATCTCCTCAATTTTTCAAACTATAGAAACTTACTATCAATCCCTTAACAAAGCACAATTTAAACTAATTCATACCCAAGAGTTAAAATTCATCCATAATAATATAGGCTCAAAGAAATTTTACTAACGTCGTATATATACCTTAAAATCTTCCATTGAAGATTTAATTTCTTCTAAATCAACAAAATGTAAAGAAAATAAACTTTTAGAAACAACAATTATTCAAAATCTATTGTGTATTGATCTATATTAGCCTAAATGAATTTTAATAAAAAAAATTGTTTTATGATCAAGGTTCATGATATCCCCCTTCTAGAAAAGTTGTCCCTCCAAATAGAGATGTCATTGTTTCGGTAGGGTTAACATCATATACACCTAAGAGGGAGGTGTTTAACTATAAAAAATACTCAAAAGTGTAAAAAGTATTATGCTATCTCAACAAATGATATTGAGATGTTCTAGATATTTAACTTTTTGACTAATATGTCTTCCACAACATCAAAACCAAAACCTACATTTTAATAAAACTATCTAGCCCCATTTTCCATAAAAACATAATTTTGTTGACATAAAAGGTAAATTGTCATCCTTATATGTTTAAAACATTCCTTAGAAACTTCTTTGTCTAGTATACCTAGCTAAAATCAATAGATTTACCCCTGGAACCATGCATAGAAATTTTTCTTTCTTAGTGTTATCTAATAGAACTTCATCCTCACTTCATAAATTCCCCATTCTTGGAAGGAAGGATCTTGAGGTTATGATGATTTATGTTTTGGATGAGAAGGGTTTTGATTTGAGAAATTGTGGAATATGTGTTTTGAAAAATTTTAGTAGTTTGATGTACATAATTAATATATCCTCTTATAAGAAATGTGAATAATCCTAGAGAAATTAATGTATAAAATAAGGAATAAAAATTTAAACAAATTATAGATTCGTGTCACCTTGTGTCATAACATGGAAGTTAAGTAAATAAATAAACAAATCATAATTTATATAGTGAAAATGTCTCATCAATTATCTTATATAATAAAAGACTTAAGAAAAAAACATAAATAAGAATACATAATTAATTAAATAAGGTTTCAAAATTAGAAAAACAGAATTATCTCAAAACAAAAAACCCTAATTCACATTAAACAAAATATAATAGATCAGTGGTTAGGTCCTAGTAAAAATTCATGCTAATTGATTTTAAGTAAAAATATATTCTAATGATATTATTCCATTTTTGAGTGTTCATTTTATAAATTATTCCTTAGATAAATTTTTATTTGTTCTAGAATGGATTGTCATATTTTTTTAAATTTTTATAATAAAATATTTATCAGATTTGATTCGCACATCATAAAAATTCCATCCAAAGCTAATTAAGATGTGTCTAATGTAGAACACATGTGAAAAACAAATACTAGTTATAATATTCTTAGATTTGGTAGTTGATAATATAATAGATTGTTTCTTCTTACAAGAACACAAAACTAAATATTTACCTAGAATGTTGAAGTTTTTCAATGTACTCATTCTTTCTAAACTAAGACTACCAAAATTATCATCTTCATATGAAACTAAATCGAATCCCGGGGTTTCTATAAAAATTAAATATATATATAAAATTCCCTTTCAAATATATTAAAATTCATTTGGTATATTTTAAATGTGACTATTTTAGATTTTTTGAAATTTAGCATAAAAACTTATTGAATACATGATATATAGTCTAATAGTATATAAATTTAGAAAACGTCCAAAGATACCTCTATATAACTTGTTTTTAACTAGTTTCCAAGTATCATCCAAGTTATAATTAATAGTGTAACTCATACGACTATAATATATCTTAATTTTATCTAGTCCAAATATTATCAATAAAACATGTACGTATTTTCTTTGATTTAAAACATTTACAAAATCTTTTTTTTAACATAAAAAAATGGGAAGTGTTCAAATCACCCATAAAACTAATCTGAAATTCCATTTTCATGATTTATAAAATAAATCAAATAATTTTTCTTTCTTGATCAAAAAAAAATCATCCATAAAAATTTTAACTAAAAGATTATACGAGGATAGAGTTTTCTTAAATGATGTTGTCACCACTAGTAGCATACTTTCTTATTTTTATTATATGATATGATTAAGTTTATCAAATTATCTTTCCCTATGATGTTTCATATCTTATATGAGATTGTTAGACATCATTTTAATGTAGATAATAGATCATGTTTTAAAGGTAGAAGACATGTGGAAGGGATTAGACTTCAGGTGGATATAAAAAACATTGTCTCTATAGTGGAATGCACTGGCCAGCCAGTGGGGTTCTAGAGAGTTTATTGGATACTGTATACCCCACTATCTAGCCAGTGGCCAAGGTAAAATTCCAAACACACAATGACCTAGTGGTTATCCACTAGCTTACTGGTGAGACCCACTAGGAAACCAATGCACCTAGTCTAAAGTTTCAATTAATGCACCCTATGGGATTTTAATCCCATTAATTTTTTACCCTATTAATTGTCCAATTCTAAACTTAATGGACATAACTCAAATTTTAAGCCTCCTCTCTTTAATCCTAAAACTTTTATTCTTCACCCCTTATTTCTCCTTCATTGAAATCATCGAGATATTTTTAATCACTGAGTTTTATTTAGATTAATTCCAATTAATTATTCCTTTTTGAGAGATATGCATGGATATATATTAGATATGTGAATTCTATGAATATAAAATGAAGTTTTAAACCTTAATTCATTGATCGAAGGTGGATCTATAAATTTGAAATCATCTATTGACTAAATCAATATCTACTATAGAAAATAAATCTTATTTGGGTATTTTTTCATGAATCACCTCCCTAAATCTCTTCTTGATATTTGATTAATGATGGAACCATAATGTCCAGAATATGAATGCCACTCAACTGGTGCCCCGTACCCAGTTTGCCACATGGCCTCAAATACATCTCCCTAAATGCCAAAGGCTACCGACTAGTAGTGAGGGCCTAGGGTTTTATAGTGGGGAAACTATTCCTTCATTGGTAAATTGTAACACAGTGGAATAAATAATTGTACAATATTTGAAGAAGTAAATAACATACATCTTAAATAAACAATGGAAGACTGATAAGATAAGTAACCAAGCATTATTCAATTCAAAAGATGATGTAGTATGTTATGTTCTATGAAAATAGCTAAAATAGGGAAATTAAAGGAATCCACAATATATTTCCCATAAGAAAAGAGGAAAAAAGGGAACTATAAAGAATCTCAAGCCTCATATTAGTCCCATGCTCTCTAGTTCCTAAATAGTATCTCATGTTCTAATAAAAGGGCACTTTCCCTTATCGACACCAGTACCAATATAATATGTTTGGGCTAAAAATCATGACCCAAATAGGGTGTGAAAAATAAATCCCATAAGGAAACCACCCAAGATCTTTTCTTGTCTATTAGTGAGTATATGAAACAAGTAGTTTACAAAAAGACAAGTAATAAATTAGGAAGTACTCAAAAGTAAATAAAACTACAGGTCTTGTTTTCCATTTTCATTCATTATGATCAGTTAAACCATTCAATTACCATGAATTATATAAGTCTCTAGATCTGACCTAACCCTGTCAATCCCCCATATAAATAATACTCAATAGATACCTTAGAAGGATATCTAAACAAATAGTGATGAATGAATCCAATCTTGTGCTTTGGCTTGGCAGACACATCTTAAATCATTCCATTTCAATAATTAATTCAATATATTTCTTGTAGGTGTAGCAAAACCCCTCCTGTAGGCATAACCAGTCCTCACCCATAGGCCTAAAAAATATTTATTAGAATGCATACAAGTCCTCGCCAGCAGGCATAACAAATCCCCACCTGCAGGCATAGTAGATGACAGATTCGAGCCCGGTATATCCACGTTTCATCATAAAATACAACATATGTAAATTACACTATTACATGGTTAACATAATAACAACTCATGTGGGCATCATACATTTCAAGAAATAAGTGAATTAAACTATCACAAGGCTTAAACGATAATTGGTATATCATAGGGAAAAGGGGAAAACCACTAATCCCAAACCCTTAATCAAATAAATTAAAATTTATCACAATTTAAATTCCATAATAACTAAAATTCATAATTAACAACACAATAAGGAATATCAAGGCATTCCTCATGTGAAACCTTGTCCAAACATACATAAACAGTCATTCGAGGGAAAGGCACCCATAGGGTGGCCCTTAATCAAACCAACAAGATCAAACATGCTTAAATTAATTTAATTAATGGTCTTTTTATCATTAAGAAACAAAAAGGGTCAATTTCACCCTAAACATGGGAGAACAGCACTACAGCACATATAAACAACATAAAAATTGAGAGAAAAGTGCAAGACCAGCTACCACATAATTGTACGACTCTCCTAATCCATAATCGATCTATAAGTTGACCTGTAATAGAGTATATCTAAAAAACTGGTATAAACTATTGACCTTAAATAACTATATCTAGAGAAGAAATCAATAATAAAGTCTTAATAGGAATTGAGAGCTTACTAAGGGTATTAGAATGCATACGAAGGAGTTTGAATTTGATATCAGACAATGAAAAAGGAGGCAATATCCCGTTTGGATTTCCTAGGTGCATTGCTCATTGAAGGGGGTTCATTTTTTCCTGTTTTGAAAAATGAGGCTATGGCCTGAGTTAAAAATTTTTAAAAATAAAATGATGGGTACTTGATACTACATGTTGTGTCCATACAAATCTTTTATAGATCATCACATGGTCGTGTACTAGGATTACATGGCATGTAGCCTTCCCTACACGGCATATACATAAAATTATATGGCATGTAGTCCCCAGTCACATCATGTAATAGTCCTGTAGCCACCCCTTGACCTCTTTTCCCCCATTTTCTTATGTATAAAATGAAAAGGAATGTTTTGTACTTAAAAGAAAGAACTAGGTTATTACAAATTTCCCCCTTAAAGCAATTTGTCCCCAAATTTCCCTTCCAAGGGTGATGAAGAAATATATAAGAAAAAATCCAACCACTATGATCATACATCATCCTCCCTCTCCCAAGACTCTTCTTATACTCAGTCATGCGGTCATAGCACCCGTGCCAAAGGAATAGACTATCCATGAAAAACCTTCATGCTCGGATCCACAATATGAAAGGGAGGATCCTCAAAGGATGCATCTTCCTACAACTCCACTTCCACAGGCTGCAAGGCCTAAGAAGGGGCCAAAAAGTAAAGTTACAACTGGGAAATAATGGAAACATTCATGAATAGACCTGAATCTATGAGGTAAAAGAAATTAATAGGAAACCGTCTCGACCCTCTGCAGAATCTCAAATGGGTTGACGTATCTCGGTGAAGGCTTACCATGTCTCCTGATCCACTTGTGTCCCTACCTAGGTGCAACCCGTAAGAAAACTCAATCCCCATACTCGAACTCCATAGGTTATCTATGGTGATCGAAATATGATTTTTGATGAGACTACGTAGTATTCATCCACTTTGGAATCAACTTAACCTACTCAATTGTCTTCTAGACAAGACGAGGACCGAACATCGCTGCCTCTCCTTCCTCTAGCCAATACCGGGGTGATAAACATGGACTATCATAAAAACCCCCCTAAGGTTCCATTTTAATAGTATCCTAGAGGCTAATATTGGAGTTGAACACAACAAGAGGTATGTGTGTCTCCCAAGAACCACAAAAATCTAGGATTTATTCCCAAATCATGTCCTCCAGCAGCTGAATCATGTGATCTGATTGGACATCAATCTAAGGGTGGTACATTGTGCTTAGAAGCACTTTTGTCCCTAGATCCTTCTAAAAAATCTACTAGAAAAGAGATGTAAAGGGGGAATCCCTATCGGAAATGATAAAACAAGGAACCACATGATGTTATACCACCTCTCAAATGTACATATTCCCAAGCTCATCAAAACTAAAGGTCTATTTTATTGAAAAAAGTGAGATACATTCTAAATTTTTTCAACCACCACCCATATTGAATTATTACCTCATGGAATCTTTTATAAAACCATCCTGAAATCTATTGCAACATCATCCCATTTCCACTCTAAAATAGGTAAATTTGGTAAAATCTTGGAAGGCTAATGATGTTATGACTTTACCTACTGACAGGTGGAACACCTCCTAACAAAACTAGCCACCTCTATTTTCATACCTAGCCACCAGTACTGACAGCACAAGTCACGGTATATCTTGGAAACTATGGGATTCACTTTCCAGGCTAGAGCATGAAATTCACGCATCAACTCCTCACGTCTATCCACTGGAACCTTAACACATCCATGGATCCATATGATCTCTTCACCACCTACAATCCAACCAGGAGGTGGACCCTCACCTACTACACTCTCCTGCGGGACTAGGACCTTAGAATATGATTTTTGACTCATAGTCACTTTGTCCATGAGGGTAGAAGTCTCAGATAAAGAAGAAATTAAATTCAATCATTGACTGTCATACACCTCCTAATGCATCTCAGAGAACAATTATATAAGCTCCCACTCACTACTAGCCTCCTACAATTCCTGTATATGTGTCCACTTTCCCAGTGCATTAGCCACAAAATTTCCTTTTCCAGGAATGTCTGTAATCTCTAATTGAAAAGATTAATGGTATTCCTCCAACTTTCATTACCTCAGATTTAGATCACACTAGGTAAATACGAGCTTGGGACTTTTGTGGTTCATGTACACCACAAAATTCTCCCCCAATAAGTAATGTATCCAAGAGCTTAAATCAAGAACAACTGAAACTAACTTGAGATCATGTGTTGGGTAGTTCCTCTCATGTGGCCTCAACTACTGAGACATGTACACAATGACTCAATCTCCCTACATAAGCACTGCTCCCAGCTAGATACATGATGTGTCCCAGTGCACAATGTAACTCCGGACCGGCTCTAGAAAAATCAACATTGGTGCTGACTTTAGTCTCCCTTTCTTCTCTTGAAAGGCCATCTCTCACAAATCATACCATATTTACTTAACAACCTCCATTTTAAAGCCCATCGTCAGTACTTATAAGCATGATAAGTCTTATATGATATGTCTGAAGTCACCAGTTATCCCTAAAAAACTCTGCACCTCAAAATGTTCTTGGGCTTTTCTGAGGTAACTACTACTCTCACTTTCTGTGGGTACACTGATACACCTGTCTTTTAGATAATGTGACCTAGGATGTGAATTTGATCCATCCAGAAGTGGCACTATGAGATCTTAGAATATAAAGGATGCTCTATTATTTTAATCAAAATGATCTAAAGATGTGTGGCACGGTCGTGTTGATTGTGGGAATATACCAAGATATCATCTACAAAACCACCAATAAATAATCCAAATAAGGATGTAATACTCGATTCGTTAGTTACATGAAGACAGATGGAGTATTTGGGAGACCGAACGGGATAACCACATACACATATAGAACATATCTTCTTCAGAAATCCATGTGAGCTTTTTCTGATGATATAACATGCACTTTATGATAACTAGATCTCTTATCAATCTTACAGATCACCAAATATTTTCATAGCTGATCGAAGAGATAAATGATTGGAGGAAGAGGATATCGATTATTTACTGTTAAATGGTTCAATTTTGGATAATCCACACATATCCTGATGATATTGTCTACCTTTTTACCAAAAGGACCGGCGAACCCAATGAAGAAGTACTAGTTTGGATAAACCCCTTTACCTCCAAATCCTCTCCTTGTTGCTTGAACTCATGAAAATCCATTGTTTTCATACTATAAGGAGGAATGGATAAAGTTACAACTCCTAGCACTAGCTCGATCATGAACTCAACCTCTCTCACCTGAGGTAACTCTGAAAAGTCATCTGCGAAAACTTCCCTTAAATTGTCAACCACTAGAGGTAAATCTATCTGAAATGTTCCCTGGTAATCTAGATATAAACTAGAAATTTTTTTTGTCATCCCAATCAAACCCCATTGCTCAGTTCCATCTCAAATTTCCTAGACATCCCACACTCCCTTCTATAGAAATTATTCAGCTTCTGGTTACGTAAAAGACACCCTATAGTGATAGAAATCGATAAAGGCTTGAAAGGATTCTAACCAGTCCATTCTGAGTATTACATAAAATCCTATAATCTCTAAGACTAGAGATCCCAAAAGATGTGACACCCACCAACCTCAAGGGGGCACTCCTTACACTGAAGCACACATGTCGTCCTTATCCCTAACGGAGGGTCTAGAATCATAACATCATCATAAGAGAAAACCCAGAGCCCAATGATCTATGAAATAGAAACATATATAAAACTAAGATAATCACATATATCAAAGAATACAGAAGATAATATAGAGGTGACTAGAATAGTACCTCTAATAGTAGAAGGTATGGGATCCTACTCTTGTCGGGTCTATTTCACTACATAAGTATGGCCTTTACCCGGGCCCTGTGAAACTACATGGAAACCCTATGTAGGCCCACCCTGCTGTCGCTGGGATCCTAGGTCTTGTCTACCTCACCATGACCACCACCTCAGCATGAACGGCCTGATGCATTCCATTTCGCTGACTGATGAGAAGTTTTTGACCGTGCTCTTGAATGTGGAGTCTGTGCGGATCCTCTCTCACTGGCCTCTAGTGGAAACTTCTTGGAGAAACATTGTACTTTTCCCATATTTCCAAAATCTCGGCCCTCAACTGGGTCCATCGGGCACCGACGCCTATTATTACCAATTCTTCAACACTATAAGCACCTTAACTATCTACTATAAGATATTTTTTCAGTACAATATTCACCATGTGTAAACTCTAAATGACGCTTCCTACTACCGGTCAAAACGGTACCAGACCTCAGTGTCGAACTGCCCTTCCTAACAACTCTAGATTCCCTAAGATTCTTCTTAGTAATCAATGTATTGTTTATAATAGAAGATATTATATCCAATCATAATATATTCACCGGTTAGTGGATATCATCCCTAATACCATCCTCAAATCACCTAGGCTTTTATAGATCATCTCCCATCTTAATAGGTGTGAATCACTAGAGCTCAATAAAGTAGGATGAGTAATCCATAACTGATATAGCCCCTATTCCAGATGCATAAACTCACAGTATTTTTCATCCCTCAGTGTCTCAAGATTGAATTATTCATAGAATACAGTCTCAAAAACTCCACATTCCATGTCGTACTGAAGCTCATTCTATGTGGTAACATCCCACCACCTCTTGGCGGAATCACACAACATGTAAGTCGCAGGCTTGAACCTACTCTTAGGGTGTGTTTCAAGATTCTCAATGATCAATAACATGTTCTCCAGCCATGAATCTATTTCTTGTGGCCCACCTTCACAAAAAAAATGTGGGCGAATGCTGCTATTAGAACACTTGTGTCAGTTTTACCATAGATGTGGAAGGTTGATCTACTCCCTGGAAGGTCTTAATAACCCTCATAAGGCCTTCATATAATTGTGCTTCCACACCTGCATACGGTATAAAATCTTGTTCCAGAACTGGCATGACTAAAAGATCCTCTAGTAGCCCATTTCCTACCACCTCTGGGGTATGATCATCGCTACACTCCTGGAAAACTTCTGGAGGTTTTCATTATGGAATTTCTCTATAAATTCCATCACATACACCTGAGCATAAGATTATTCATCAAGGTGCGTAGTTCAAGAGTGCAAGAAGTAAATAGGAGAAGGAGAGCCTCAAATGTTCACAAAATCTAGGTACACAGTATGTATAAACTAAACATGGTGTGTCCACTTAAACTCTCACATAGGTGTGTACTCTTTCCAGCCTAGACATTTCAGAATCCCATGTACACATATAGTTGGAACTATACAAGGTGTATACACATAAGATCTTACATAGTCGTGTACTTCCATTGGCTTGGGTGTGTAAACACCCAAGGTACACGGTGTGTTAGTCTGGTACATGATGTGTACACAAGTCTTCCCACCTTGCCTTGTAGTTTTCACTGCCAGAGGACATGTTTCTACCTATAAAAAACTACACCGGGTTTAATTAAGGTACACAATGTGTTTTGATAACAACTCAACAACCCATGTTCTCTCTCGCACTGCCAGTCACATAGTCAAAAACAACACTGAATTTACTCTTAGTACATGATTTGTACCTAAAAAGTTCTTTCCATCCAGAAACAAATGAAACATGGTGTCTGTTCATATCATCACACGTCGTGTTGTCTAGGTTTTTAGATAGTAAGCCTAAAAAACATCACTAAAACCCATTTTTTCTAAATAAATCAACGGTGTACCAAATTCTGATCTGTGGGGGCCATACTCCCTACGAATCAATTCTTGGAATCTACATATATAACATAACTAAACAATATATATCCCATGGCCAAAACATGATCCACTAAATTCCAATCAAAGAGCGCCCATACTCCTCAGGGAAAAAAGTTTAACATCCATCCAATTCAACCATAACACGTACCAATACACAGATTATAATAGTAGGAATATATATCATAGTACCTATCACAATAACATGCATATATAGCATGAAATCTATCACAATAGCATGCAATCATTAATTCTCTTTTAATGGAATGACTAGAATGCATGGAATATGATTTTTAACAAGTGCCTATATGATGCATGAGATGGAATACCCTCATCTCATCTGGTTTCAATAAAATAGAACCACAATGATATCAATAATTATATCACAAAACCATTGTTTCACCTAATGGTGAAATCGAATTAACTACAACAGCTCAAAATCCATATATTACAATTTCATTCGAGGTAATTTGGATTTTCCCTGTACATAGGGTAGCTACTCCGAGTAACTAATAATTTTTAAATTCTATTTCCTTTATATTATTCCCAAAGAGTAAAGAAAACATTGAATGAAATGCTCTGATACCACTTTGTAATGTCCTGGATCCAGATGTCACTCAACTGGTGCCCCGTAACCAATTGGCCACATGGCCCCAAGTGCATTTCCCCAAACACCAGAGGTTGTTGACTAGAGGTGTGGGCCTAGAGTGTGATAGTGGGGAAACTATTCCCTCATTGGATGAGTGTAACATATCTATATATATAATAATTCAATATAAGAACAAGTCAACTACATACATCATAAATAAATAACAGAAAAATGATAAGACAAATAACCAATCATCATTCCATACAAATGATGATACAGCATGTTATGTACTAAGAAAAGATCCAAAACATGTACACTAAATGAATCCACAGTATATGTTCCAAAAGAAAAAAAACTATAAATAATCGCAAGCCTTGGCTTGATCCCATGCTCTCCGGGTCCTAAACAGCATCTCAAGTACCTGAAGAAGCGTGCTTTCCCTTATCGACACCGACAACAATGTAATCAGTTTGGGCCCAAAAGCATGACCCAAAGAGGGTGTGAGAAATGAATCCCAGTGGACAGCGACCCAAGATCTATTCCTATCTATCAGTGTGTATATTCAATAAGTAGTGTACAAAAATAAAAGTAGGAAAGTTGGAAATACTCAAAAGTAAACAATCCTACAGGTCCTATTTTACATTTTCATTCATTATGTTCAGTTCAACCATCCAATTACATTGAATTATATAAGTCTCAAGACCCGGCCTAAGCCTGTCAATTTCTTGTATAAAGATTACTCAACAGATACCTCATAAGGGTATCTAAATAAATAAAGTGAACACTAAATCCAAGCTTGTGCTTTTTCTTGATATAAATTTCTTAAGTCATTCCATTTCAATAATCAATTGAACATATTTACCACAGGCATAGAAACACCATGCCCATAGGCATAAAAAATACTTACCCATAGGCATAAAAAAATCATTTATCACAGGTATACAAGTCCTATCCTAAAGGAATAATAAATCCTTGCCCATAGGCATAATAGTATATAGGTTCGAGCCTGGTATATCAGCATTACAGCATAAAAGATAACACATGTAAATTACACTCTTATATGCTTAAAATAAAAACAAATCACTTGGGAATAATACATATCAAGCATCAACTGAATTAAACTATCACGAGGCCTAAACGATAATTATCATATCACAGGGAAAAGGGAAAACAACTAAACCAAAACCCTTAATCAAATTAATCACAATTTATCCCAATTTCAATTACATAATAATCAAAATTCATACTTCAAAACCCAATAAGGGAAATCAAGGAATTCCACATAGGTAACCTCGACCAAATAGACATAAAAAAGATTATTTGAGGGAAACGCACCCATAGGGTTTACCTTAATCCAACAAAAATCTCAAACATGATTAAATTAATTTAATTCGTGATCTAATCATAAATTAGAAGTAACAAGGGTAAATTTCAATTCAAGGATACACCATAATCATGCGCAAATGTCAATATGACACATATAAACAACTCAACATTCAGTGAAACGCACTAAACCACCTACCTCATAATCATACGACTCTCTTTATCCAGTGTCAGGATCTAATTTGACCTAGAATGGAGTAGATCT
The DNA here is from genome assembly GCA_963277665.1 of Viscum album. Classification (NCBI taxonomy): domain Eukaryota; kingdom Viridiplantae; phylum Streptophyta; class Magnoliopsida; order Santalales; family Viscaceae; genus Viscum; species Viscum album. The sequence goes on along the minus strand of OY728146.1, from coordinate 1,770,233,203 downwards.
AAAAAATTGGTATAAATTATCGACCTTAAATAACAAGATCAAGAGAATAAATCTGGAAGAAAGTCTCAAGTGGAATTGAGACCTTACAGAGGGGAATCCAACGCATCCAATGGCGTTCGAATCAGAGATCGGATGACGAAACAAGAGGCAATTTCCTATTCGGATTTCCTAGGTGATCTTCTTATTGAAGGGGTTCTGTTTATCTCCACTAGAAAAAGGATTATATGGCCTAACATAATAATTAAAAAAAGTACCTGATGTGTACTTGAGTAAACACACCGTGTCTGTAAAACTTCTATCCAGACCATCGCATGGCCATGTATCGGGATTACACAGCATGTAGCCTTCCCTACACAGCGTGTACATAAAATTACACAACGTGTAGTCCCCAGTTATGTCATTTAATAGGACAATAGGTAGCCCTTGACCACTTTTCCCACCATATTATTAAGTATGAACTAGAAAGGAATGATCTGTATCTCAAAGGAACAACCACATTCTTACATGATCCTTAATCGGTTGAAGATTCCATGCTATATTTCTAGAGAGTTTTACATTTCAATGGAAACCACATTTTCTAGAGAAATAATACTCAAGAACATTGGTAATTTCTAGGTAATTCATCTAGAACAATTTTCGTGAGATCTTCTTCTTAATTACCATCTCAATTCATTTTTTTTTTTGATTTATTAATTATGAATCGATGAACAATAGCTAGACCCAATGATCAATTTCGGAATAAAAAATGAATTTATAATATATTCTTTCATCGATAATAGATTTGATAAATTGGAATTTCTTATTTAGGAATGCCTTGTAATTGATTTTTTATAATATAATATTTAAGGTATTTTATTATAGAATGAACTTATTGACATTTATTTCAATTGATACTTCATTCTAAACATATTTCATGATTAATTAAAATAGTAATAAATATCCCATGATGTGTGATCTCATTATCCTTGGGTGTGAGACATATTTCTTCTTCAATCCTTTGATGAAAATTGGATTTTTTAATCGATGTCTTTGTGGAAGGAAGTTCAATACACTTTGTGGCTCTTGTATAAACGTGTTTCAATGGTATTATTACTATGCAAGCATGATTTTTTTTCATTTATGACTGTAATCATATGTAGATGTTTTTATACCTTTTGATACTCATATATAATTCATGATTCCATGTGTATTTTATAGTATCATGTTACCATTATTGATGACAATATCATGTCGTTATATAAATCTAATATATTCTCATGATTCCATGTTATTCCTATTTTATTATGATTTTACATATTATGAGTATTAAAATATAATTATATGTTATTATTGGTATTAATGATATGTGAATATCATGGTATGATTTCCCCTTTGATGGGGAGTGCACATTACATGTGAAGATAATGACGAAGAACCCCTATATAGCATAGAATCATGACAGCCTTATGAACAAGATGGAACTCAATGCCATTAGGATACCAAGGAATATATTGAAAGTCAGTGTCTTCAGGATACCAAGTTTCATATCCAATTGATTCCTAAAAGCTTCCAAGTGACATATATCCAAACTTATGGATATCTCTCAAGCATTTTTGACATCATGATCATACTTCTATCATAGAGTAGAAGTAGTTAAGGTCAGAGATTGTGGTTGATTGGTTAGCACACGGGTGCTTAGTATGTGTTTTTATGCATTATTTCACATATATTATTATCATAGAATACACATATTATACTTGTTAATATTTTTTAAGGATGAATTAGTGGTTTTATAGTGGGTTTGTTACTCACAACACATATAATAATCTCAATGTGGATGCAGATTTTATGTATTGGAATCCAAGAAAGGTTTAGGGGCCCAGGAAAGATGGTTAAGCTGAGGAGCATAGAGCTAGGAGTGGTATTAATAAATACTCTAAAGTATTGTTTAATAATATTTTATGTATTACTTTCACTCTTATAATATATTTTTTCTTTACACATTAGGTTCATGGTTAATTTTTTTATTTGTTTAACATACATATCATTTGATATTATATTATTATGTTTCATCTTATACCTTGATTATTATAAGTTTTTTTATAATTTATTTAATATATTGGTAAATAGATATGATAATGAGGGTATATTCTCCTCATTGATGATGTTAAAACCCACATTACTAGTTGAAAACCTCTTTTGTATGATGAGGAAAACATGAGATTTTGTGTCTCTCTAGCATAGACTCGGTTGTCCATGCCATTTTCTATTAAAATTGTATCAGAGCACATTTTTTCTTTTTCTTTTTTATTTGAATAACCTATTACATGTTATAAGGAGAGAGATAATTGTGACTTGGTTGGGGATTTTCCATATTCCTAGCAAGATCATGTGTTATAGATCTCATATTTACTATTAACCGGATTTTGTTACTATTTTATATGATTTTGGGTGCATTCATACATCATGAGTAAGAAAATAAAATCACATTCCATATATATATATATATATATATATATATATTGTGTTGCATATTTTTTCTTAAATATAATGAATTTATTCTTATTAATTGTTCAAGATAGAATTGTACTCTATTATGTGATATATATATTTTTATTATTATTATGATAAATCTATACTGGCATAAATTATTTGAGATGACCTTATTGTTAGGTTTTTGTATATATATTTGACTATGAATAACAAATTGGGATGATTCATTGGTTAGTTATAAGAGGGATATACATTTGGTTATGGGTATACTCCAATGGAAACCATTGTTTGATACCAGGGGATGATTAGGATCTATCTAAAATGTTTTATGCATTTACCTTTTTGTTACTGAAGATACTACTTCATTGAAGAATGATGAGACCACTAACTGATTTGGTATAGGGTAATTCTGCAATAGATTAATTCTCTATTTCACCACCAACTATGAAGGATCTTTTTGTAGAGCATGATCTTGCACCTACTCTCATAGCACAAGCAGTAGGGTTTCTCCAATTAAGAGTCCATACTTTTATTATTTTCTATGGAAGAGGAGAACCAAGGTCCATGGTCGATTATTACAAAGACTTCTTACTCTAGTAACCTCAAAACTTTTTGTTGAATGGATGTCTATAACATACATAATTCTAGATAGAAATCATCAAGGATATCTTTTACCTTGTTGAGACACCTAGGTATCAAAAAGTAATATTGGCAGTGTTTATGCCACAGGGACCCACCAAGCATTATTATGGTATGATTGGACAACTCAGAAGGTATAAAGTCTCGATTGGTATAATTTCAAGAACATATTATTTGTAGAATTATTCCTTGATATATTTAATCTTTTTAATCATAGGAGTTCATAGAGATTTAATATTGGTCGGTGATGATATCTACATTCTCCCCTCATTTAACCCATCTTCTAAATTTTTCTCCTCTCTTGGATGATAATGAGGAATAGAATTCTAGGAGGTTTTATAGTAGTCTTCCTCATAACTTTAGATGAAATCATGGGTCCTAAAACATAATTCAATTCTTGGAGTTTTTTTATAAGGCCATAACTCTTTAGAGGGTTCTGGAAGAGGATCTAGTAGTTTTTTCTTCTTCCACACATTAGTGTTCAATCGGGTGCACCACCTAATTTTTTAATGAGTGTATCATATATTATAAGGAAGTGGAATAATATATATGTTTAATAGAATAGTGATATACATGTGGAGTAGATTCAGTATTCTTCCGACCCCTCAAGAGGAACCCCATTGTGCTTTGACTATAGGAAGGTTGGACATTCTCATAATTTTGTTATAGAGCCTTAGATTATGTGCAGAAAATGTAACAAGATAGGGAATCTCTTGTAGTTTTTATCCAAGGTTTATTAGTAGATGTTTGAAAGGGTAGAGGAAATATATAATCTATGAACCTAGTATATATTTGGGGTCTTCAATGGTAGGTTCATACACATTATAAAATGATGACTCGGACTATTCATGCATCTCAAGGACAGGTTCATAGAGCTGAGGCGGGCTGTGTTTATATAGTGGATTAGACTCCAATAGCTAGTTGTGAGAAGTTTTCTACTATTAAAGTTATGATCTTGTTCACATATACATTTTCTACCAGATTTATTGATATTGGACTTTCACATTCCATTATATCTATATAATTTATTATCATATTTTACTTACAAGTCATGTTTTCATCTAATTTTATTTCCCTCGATACAATGTTACTCAAAAAAGTGGACCACCTTAAGCGATTCCTATATTTCACTATATTTATTTCCAACTGTGTACATCTTTGGGACTTTATGATTCCATATGTGATGAAATTTTTTGTGATTCTCAACATGGAATGACTAACTATATTTTTATATCACATTGATTATTATCAGAGATGGTATCATATACATAATTAAAGTGAAATAAGTACAGGATGATAGGATAATAAAAATTGTGATCTGGTAGAGTTGGTTCAGACTTCAGTTATATTTGGACCATCATGTCATAGATATAATCCTTTCCTCTTTCTATAGGATCAGTGGCATACCCCTTAACTTTTTCTCATGTTTTACATCTCTATCTGGATGACTTTATAGATTACTTCACAAGGCTTACCCTTGATAGTTAAGTTAACAATGAGAAATATTTTTGGTCAAGTTCATATCCCATTTTGATACCCCATTGTTTTATGGAACTAGATGAGTTAAAGGATATCAAAATATATCTAGAGTACATGAAGCTAAAGGGAATTATCTGGATGATTAATTCACTGTGGGGTCCACTAATATTTTTTTCCAAGAAGATGGGTGGTATTATTAAACTCTACATGGATTACTAGAAGTTCAATCAGATGAAGGTGAAGAATAAATAAACTTTTTCTAGGATTTATGATCTCTTTGATCAGTTAAGGGAAGATCTATGGTTATTTAAGATTGATCTTGGATTGGTCTTTCACCATATCTCGGTTATAGAGGAGGAAATCCCAAGAATAGTTTTTGAGATTATGTATAGGATATATGAGTTCTTAGTGATGTCTTTTGAAATAAAGAATGCATCGGTTGTGTTCATGGATCTGATAAACATGATATTCCACCCATATCTTGACTCATTCATCATAGTGTTAATTAAAGACATCTTCATCTACTTACCATCCCCATAAATGATTTCTAGATATCTCTAGATAGTCCTGTGTATACTTCAAGTGCATAAAATTTTCACTAAGATGTCAAAGGGTAAATTTTTTATTCAAAAGGTAATGTTCTGGGGGCATGTGGTGTCTCAAACTGGTATATCTATAGTCCCATATAAATTAGAGCTAGTGTTGTCCAAGATTTATCCCCAAAATGAATTGTATATTAGAAGCTTCCTGGGTTTATTTTTTAACACCCCCAAGATTCCGTGGTATGCTTAATTTTTTAAAAATAAATTCAATAACTTTCTCTACACACAATACCGAGTTCAAGCACACCATGACATATTCAAACTAATCATTTAAAAAATCTATGATGAATAGTATTAAACAACTATGAAATTCATAAATATTTTTTTTGAAAATAGATTTCATTTTTTAATTTTTAACATGAAAATTATCTTTGGCTGAATTTTTGGTGATTTTTTGAAAAGATTCAATTTTCTATGAGTAATGAAAAATATTGCATCATTGTTTAAAACCTACTTCTCATTTAAATAATTATTTTACATTAAATTTAATTTAATTTAACAATAGATAAAACATATATATTATTAAATTCTGTTTCATTGGAATCATTTTTATAATATATTTAGTTATAAAAAAATATTGAACTTTGGAATGTCTCTTTTACCAAACATCTAAGAACATATGCAGATTAAATTGTGCGTAATTTTACAATTTCTATGAATTGAATTTTGAAAAATGATTATAAATTGATCCAATAAATATGAAAAATGTGGTCTAAGATTATCAAAATATTTTTTGGTGAATATTAACTTTTAAATTTTATTTACCAAGATTAAAGGTAAATAGGGTAATTAAAGCTAAAAATAACATTATAATAATATAATATTACCATAAAACTTGTCCAAATTCCATTATATAACATTTTTCTGACACAAATTAACATTAGGATCAAAATATTATCATTTTTATGCCACTTTTGTTAGATTAAAACATTTATTATATTTTATTTAAAGAAGAGTTAAAAATATCATATTCAAATTTTAATAACCAAATAATTTTTAATATAAGGTTATATAATTTATATGTTCTACTATAAATATTTTTTAGAAATATAAAAAAATTATACATAATGGAAATATATTTATAATTTTTGGAAATAAATTTTTAAATTGAATGCTGACACAGTTATGATACATTAATTGAATTACTAAAGGATGAATCAATTAAATGATATTAAAAATATTAAAGTAAATATAATTTGACATAATTAATGACATAAATAAATTTTATAGATAACATAGACAAGTTATTAAAATATTTAAATTATTTATTTGAATTTATCATGTTGATTTTATATTTTTTGAATAGGAAAATATTGAACAGTATCAAAATTGATAAAATGATAGTTTAAAATAAATAATATTTTATTTAATGTTATAAAATTAAAAAAAGTATTAGGATCGGAAAAATAACTATTATACTGTTAAATATGTCATTAATGACTCAATTGAGGTTCTTTTGGCATTTTATAGTAACTATATTAACCCTATAGTGTAAAAATAAAAGAAGACATGGTAATAGTTAAACTGTTTAACTAAGGGTTAAACCCAAAAGATAAAGTTACTTTTGTGACCTAAAATTGTCTAAAAATAATTTTTTTAGATTATTTAGATTCATTCCCATATTATCCTCAAAATAAATTAGTTTTGAGAAATTTTAAAATGAAAATAAATTTAAAATAAATTAATATTTTATGATCTTCCAAAAGTGCCACTCACCTCTCTTATAAAAGGGATCTCATTCTTCTATTTTATTCACATAACAAAAGCCATTTAGTTAGTCCATAACCTACCCATTTCCCATCCTAAATTCCCTCAAATTATCCTAGAGTCCATACATTGGTCATAAATCCATTATAAATAGTTCTTTTGTATAAACCAATAAAAGATACCCGACAAAGAGGTAATAATTTTATCACCTCTTTCAAAGTTATTTTCTTTTTCTAATTCATATTTGTATGTTGTTTCTATATAAAAAAATATAGTATCATACATATACTTAGATTTTATTAAACTCGTGCTAAAACCATATTCCCCATTTTATCTATCATACGAATAATAATATCACCATATGCGTGTACGTACGGCTTATCGTCTCCTTGTTGTGGTGTAATTCTGTATAGAACACTACTTTATTGGGATGGATATAATGATGAGTATAATGGATAGAAATAATTAATATAAAATTATAATTATTACTTATAATTAATATAAAATCCTATTCCTTACCATTTAACCATCAATGGAATGATATCGTCGCATGTGCATACGTACAGTTCACTGTTTCCATGACACGGTGAGATTCTTTCTCCATGTTAACTATTCAAGAATTATTTTTAAAATTTATATGATGAGTGAAAATAATAATTAGTAACTTAAATTAATTATTTATATGAATAAAATAAATCTTATTCATAACAAACATGACTTACACACCAAAATTAGAATGGGAAACGAAGCAGTTAATACCCAAAATAATGATAATATTAAAATACTATTAACAAAATGATATAATGGGAACATATATGATATCATAAATATTGATACATTCTTGGTATAATTTAATAACATTATTTAACCATAATAAAATAGGTTAATTTCCCCTCTACAAAATAAAACTACTAGGTAAGGTTAAATTTCACAACCACACTATTATCCAAGGTTTTTTATATGAAAGTATCTACGGGGACATCTTTATCATCCATGTTCATGTTTCATAAAAATTTATTTTAAAATATTATTAATATTACAATAAAAAATTTTAAAGTCATTTATATCCATGTTTTACTTTTTATAAAATGTTTTTAATGGTTATTTCCATCATTTTCCAAATGAGGTACTTTATGACCTTTTTGAGAAATTAAGGAAATAATGATTTTTTTAACTTGTATGGAGAGAGAATCAACTTTCCATCATTATTATGCCTTATTATTTTAAAGTTTCTCTAACAAGATTACAAGTTTATTTTAATAAGAAATTTTTTCATTTATAATTTCATAGATTTTAAATAATTTCAAAGTAAAAAAAGGATATTCCCCTCAAAGTGTTTTAATGAATTTATTAGATTATTTTCATCTATGACAACATCCATTTTTTGATTTTAAGATTTATTGAGGTTGATTTATTATGATAAAATATTCCATATTTAATTTAATTTTTTATGATATGTTTTTCTGTGTATATTCTATTTTTATACCATTAATGTTTTATAGTTAAAGTATTAACATTTTCTATGTTAGTTTTAATAGGAATCTTTATGTTATGTTGTTTACCTTTTATAAGAGGAATGCATTGGAAAAAATAAGTGAAAGGCGGGGTCTCATAAACACAGAGTCATGAAATGTCAATTTGATTATGTTTCAATGCTTTATTTGAAGTCTATTACAGACCATATGTCATCTCTCAAGGAGCATTGATAGCTTTTTAGTGTGTATTTTTAAAAAGAAGAACAAAAGTGGGGGTTGTTTGGAAACAGTTTCAAAAATGTAACTTAATTTAAAGAGTTATAAATTTGAAACACCAAGTGGATTGTGAAAAATATGAGATAGATAAGTGATCATTCCAAAGTTACTATATAACTTGAATAGTTCCTCATTCTTAATTGATTATTAGATTTTAGTGTAATTCATTGGTTGAGGGTTAACCAAGATCTTGGGTACCCACAAGCCTCTCAAAATGATGCAATTAGAACTAAACCATTATATAAAAATCATGTAGTGATGTTCTATTCCCTTATAATGATTTAATGTTTCTAAAGGAACATTTAAATCTCAAATGGTTGGGAAAGAAAAGGGTTGTTATGTTGTCCAATCAGAACAACATAAGACGCACACTAAAAATCACGAACCTATCGGTTATGAAATAAAAATTGTTTCAATTGAATTCATCAAAACAAGTTAAGAAACATATTATAGAACAATTCAAACCAAAATATACACCAAACCATTATATAATTACGTTCCTTACCTCCCACTTCAAGTGTGTATCTCCCTCGTAACGACCACCTTCCGCATAGCTCGACATTATGAGGAGGAGGAAGCTCAGGTAAAATTCCATCTTAATTATTGATCTCCCTATGAGGATAGGGGCCTCTAGAAATTCTAGGATGAAGAGGAGACTCATCTAGAACTAAAAAATGACAGATCATGTCCTTTTGTTCGAAATTACAAATGAGGTCCGCATGGTGCCTTTTTATAGCCAAAATGGAACATGGTTTTGAGCACCATGTTTTTCATATACCAATTTTTTCAACATTTTTGAATAGTATAAATCCATTTCATGACTTAAAAAAAATATAAGAGTTGTATGAAGGAAAATTTATGGTATCCCGGAAAATGTTGGAGGCCATTAGACAAATTTATTGGGAGGTATGGTCAAAATACAGAACCAAATTTTTGAATTTTGGCAGATTATGTCCCCTGGACTGAATGGTTTGGATGGGCCAATAGATGGATGAATTGGGATTATGTTCCTTGGGAAGAGTTTTATACCATTATGCTTTGGAGTGGAACAAAAAGTTTCATCCCATTAGGATTCACATAATTCTTCTACATCTCAAATTAGTGGACAGATGTCTATAGGATGCTTGGTAGTTTGGCCCATTTTTCTTCTAGAGGATATCTGGGGCCTCCAAATCACCACCACCTTCAATGAAAATATCAAAAAAAGTATAATTTATCATTTTAACAGTGATAAAAACAATATAATTTAATCTAACAAGAAGTAACATTTGTTAATATATTTGGAATTTACAATACATGTTCAGTTTAAAATAGTATTGTAAGGGTGAAAATGAATGAGTGAATCACAATGCGATCACACCCCTACACCTAAACATTTTAACTCCTGGGAAAAGTTAAATTTTAAGAAATTATGTGTGTGTATATTACCAACATCATGAATTTTTAACATTTGAGTAAATTTTAAATCATTAAAGTAATGTGATCAATGCACAAACCACACCAAAGAGTTCTTCCTAGTGAAAATGGAAAACAATGTCTCATAAATCATATCAGAGTGAAATTCAAATAGATTCATGATACCAAATTTGGCAAGGGATTTAGAATTCAACCAAGCCACTAACTCTCCATCTGTGTGCATTGAAACTTTTACATTCTATTATTTCCACTTTATATCGAATAAATATAGGTTATTTTAACATTTTTAGCTTCAATGATTTTTTCCACCAAACCTACCCTAAATCCTTTAAAATCATATTTCAAGACTCACTCACTTGAGCATTACCAAAATTAAAACACTAATATCACAACCTATATATCACTATATGTTTCACATTTCATCTCTCCCCTCATTTATTATTTTTTTCAGATGTTTTGTTTGGAACTAATCTCACTCTCATTTCTCAAACCTTGTTTGATCTACTCACAAAACTAATTGTAATAGTTATAAAAATATAAAAGGTTAAGGTGGAGTGGTTTTTGACTTTCCTAGGACAAAATCCTTTTGTGATTTTTTTTGAGGGTGTATAACAGTAAGATATCAGGTACGCACATAGAGGTCTATCAGTTACAGTAATGAAAAAAATATGATAAGGAACGAACGTATGTAAATATCATTTTAAGCTGAAAAATATTAACCTAACATATATTTACCTTTCATTATGTATGAAATATTCTCACTTTTTGGTTTAGTGAAAAAAAATGTGTGGATATACTAGTGACATAGTTTTCCCAAAAACTACTCACATAAGGGGAATCAATAATATCAATGGTTTCACAGAGATACAAATATGTATATCATTGACCGAAAACTAATTCACAAAAAATCAATCTCTGGTGTTAAATTCATATAAATATCCATTCCATAATATCATCAGTTTTTCATCAAATGTTAAATCAACATAGAATCAAAAATCTCAACAAGAATTTTCAGAAAGTTCTGTGATTTGGTTAACACAAGGGGGGGTAGGTAAAAATAACATAAATAAAGTGAAAAGATAATAAATAAGAAAGAAAATGAAAATCATAATGAACTGAACAATATGGGGAAAATTGAAAATACCATAATGAAGGTTAAAAATAGAAGAAATAAAAATAGACGATGAAAATACTAATGAACTGATCAAGATGTGGAAAATTGAAAATACCATAAAGAAGGTGAAAAGAGAAGAAATAAAAAAGACGATGAAAATTCTTAACTAACCCAGAAATGTATCCATACCCCCTAAACCTAGTTTGTGTAGTTTCCTCAATATAATAAATAGAATGTGGGAAGGAAGGAAGAAACTTGGTGGGTGTTATTGGTATGTTGCTTCGTGAACAAGGAGTTCCTCTATAGGGGACTCTAGAAGGGATTTGTGGATGTGCTTTAGCCGCATTCCATTGATAGTGAAGGTTTTGATTGTTTATTTATTTTAAACCTGAAAAACACAAAATGGATATACATTAGTAACAGTGAATAGTCCCAGCCAACAGGAATGAAGCTTACCTTGATGCAACTTCGGACTTGAATTGTAGAGGAGGACCTTCTTCCCAATGTGTAATTAATGGTGAAGGATGAGACAGTCATGGCCAGCCTTCATTCTCCCCTTATAAATCCCAAAGTTCTAATATGAATCTCTTATCATTTACTCCATCTCCTGAATTTAAAAGTTCCTTTGATAACCTTCACCAGAAAGAATAAAATTTCATTGTTGGATGGCCCACTAGGCCCAGTGCTCAATCTCAATAGGAATGTGACAACTCTTTCCAAACACAAGATGATAGGGTGACATTCCAATGGACGTTTTGAAAGAAATACATGGGCCTATAAGGAATCATTGAGTCTAAAAATCCAATATTTTCTATTAGGTTGAACCATTTTTTGGGGAATCTATTTTACTTCTCTATTTGACACCTCAGCTTGACCATTGTTTTGTGGTTGATAATCAGTAGAAACTCAATGACTGATCCCATGCCAATATCAAATATATTTCATTTTTCGGTTGTAGAAATAAAAACCCTAGTCACTGATGATGAACCTAGGTAATCCAAACCTATAGACAATTAGGGTTCTCAAAAAAATCTAACTGCTTTAGAATCATCAGTCCTTATAGCTCATGCCTCTCCCCATTTTGACACATAATCCACTGCCAGAAGAATGTACAAGTTTCCCAATGAATTGGGAAGTGTCCCCATAAATTCAATACCCCAAACATCAAAAATTTCGTGAAAGTGAAATGGTTTTTATATAATTTCATTTATTTTAGAGATATTATCCATTCATTGACAACAAGTACAAGATTTACAAAAATCATGGGCATCCGAAAAAATTATTGTCCAAAAGAGACCAGAATCAAAGACTTTGTGAGCATTTCATTGGGGAGAAACAGGCCCCCAAAAGAAATTTTGTGGAAGAATCTAAGGATAGACTGAAACTTTCCATCGGGAATACAACGCTTGAGGACTTGGTCACTACATGTGCACCAGATGTAGGGGTCATCCCAAATGTACCAATGAGACTCATGATTTAGATTATGGGCTTGGTTTCTGTTGAAATTAGTATGAATGAAAGTTTCTACTAAATAATATACACTTTAGGAATACCAAGGAATAGAATCTTGCGCTTTCTACAATTTCTTATCAGGAAACATATAATTTACAGGAATACATTGGGATGATTCAATGTCCGAGGATGGGGAAATCCAACTGATATGGCCAGCCACCACATTCTCTGCTCCTTTTTATCTCTAATTTCTTGATTGAATTCTTGTAGGAGGAGAATCTAGTGAATGAGATGTGATTTGGCTTCTGGTTTCTTAAAGAGATACCAGAGGGTTGTATAGTCTGAGAACACAATGACTTTGTACCCAAAAAGTTATAACCTGAATTTTCCCAACGCAAAAATAATGGAAAGGAATTATTTTTCAGTTTCCATGTAGTTGTCTTGGGTAGGGTCCAAAGTACGTGACGCATAGGCAATGACATGTGATGGTCGATCGACCCTTTGTGTCATGTCTGCCCCAACTGCATAGTTAGAGGCTTCACATATGATCTCAAATGGTAAATCCCACCGAGGTGGTTGGATTACCAGAGGTTATGTGGGACTTCATTTTAACTAATTAAAATATTCCTCACATTCATTATCATAATCAATTTTTTTTTTATTTTTGGTGTAACCAAGAGAGGGGGAGTAAAATCTTACTAAATTCATTAATGAAAAGATGATAAAATCTAGAATGACCTAGAAAATACCGCACATCCCATACATTTTTTGGATAATGTTAGGGAATAAATGACATAAACTTTTGATTTATCCACTTGGATACCATCCCTAGAAATTATATGTCCCAAAACTATACCTTATCGCACCATTAAATGGAATTTAACATAATTTAATATGATATTTTTTCAATACAGTGGTGTAGGACTGAAGCAAGACTACTCAATCATTCACCAAAAGAGGATCCATACACAGTGAAATTATCCATGAAAAATTCCATAAAATTATATAGGTAATCTAAAAAAATACTAACCATGCATCACTGGAATGTACCTGGATCATTGCATAGACCAAATGGCATCCTCCTATATGTAAATGTGCCAAAGGGGGAAGTGAAGTTTGTCTTTTCCTAATCCTTGAGGGCAATATAGATCTAAAAGTATCAAGAATACCAATAAAGAAAACAGTAATGGGTCATCCCCATTATCCTCTCCTGTATTTGATCAATGAATGGCAACGAGAAATGGTCCTTCCTGGTTTATTGGTTTAGTCAGTGATAGTCTATTCAGAAATTCCAAATATTATGTACATAAAAATCAGAAATAAAAATTAAATTTTTCACCCTCACAAGAACATACTCTAACACACTAGAAGGATGTGTTGTACTATAATTTTCTAGTTGAATGACTATTCATGTTGGATTTAGTTCACCGACATGAAAAGAAGAGCACATTGAGTGAGGAATCACATTAATAGAGTCACATAATTCAAGAATAGAATTAAAAAATGAATACTCCGCTATGGTGCATGGAATCGAGAATATTCTAGGATCATTGCATCTAGTAGGCAGTGAAGGTTTTATCAATGTTGATACCTTCATCCTCAGCCATACCCTCTCATCACCACAAAGTATCCTTCTATGTGTACACATATCCTTTAAAAACATTTCATTTCATATAATTTTTTTCAAATCATCAATCAAGGGGATATTTACCTGTACTTTTTCGAAAGTCTCCAAAATTTATTTATCGAGTTTAGCTTTCTTTTTTTCTAGTTTGGGTGGCCCTTTGGGGAAATGGAAGAGGAATGGGTTGGCTAGGAGCCTTGTCAACATAAAAATCTTTCCTTTGGAAGGGATTCTCTAAAGACATGGTCTTTCAACATTTGGAACATTTCTAATGGTTAGGATAGAGGTTCCTCGGGAGTGGATGACTCTAATGGAGAATTAATTTTAATTTCTAGTTGTTTCCCACCCCTAAGGGTGATGGCACTAACATTTACATTATCTCTGGGCTTGGATGATGGTAGAGATGGTATTTTACCTAACCTATGATTTTGAATTTCCAAAAATGTGTTATCTAGTTAGCCTAATTGGGTTTTGAAGTCTTGTATGGCTATATGGGTGTTTTTTTTTTGAATTGGATATTATTGTTTTCCATTTGTTTGACCATATCTTCTAGGCTAGGATCGGGTTTTAGAGGGGTTTGTTAGAAAGGCCTTTGGGGTGGTTTAGGATTTCTAGGTGGTGGTGGTGGATGAATACTCTACCCTAGTTGGTTCCATTGTTATTGAGATTGGTTTGAATGCCTCCATTTACTATAGGCTTTGTTTTCTTTTCACCGATGGTTGGATGGACAGCATGGTTCTTCTCTAAAGGGTTGGTTATGGGGGAGACCTTTAGATATTTCCTCACAACTCTCAATAGTTTCTATTAGTTGGGGGAATTGGTCAGAGTAGTGGGGGTCTGGAGAACATCTAACACAACGGATGGGAGGAGGAGATTTGTATTTCCCTTGGGAATGAGCAAGTTATCAAAAAAGGTCACTTACCTCTTCGAACATTATGTCCATCTTCTTCTAGAATTTGGTACTTTTCACCTCATGGACACCTAGAATAGGTACACTAAACCTTGTACCAAATTTTTTAGTGTTCTATGCCATGTTCCTAATCAGGTTTATTATAGAAATTGGGGTCTTATCCACTAGTTTACCACCTGTAGTAGCATCAATCAATTTTCTATCAATAGTAATTAAACCATAATAAAAAATTTTAATTAAATGTTGATCACATATTTGGTGGTGTGTGAAACTTGAACATGACCTTTTAAATCAATCCCAATATTCATGTAATGTTTTCCCATTATGACTTCCTTATACCACATATTTCTTTCCTTATAGTTGGATTTTGTGAGGCTGGGAAATATTTTTCAAGAAAAAGGCGTTTCGTGTCCACCCAGCCTCAATTGGTGAATTAACATAGTAAATCCAGTCTTTTGAAGTGTCTCCTAATGAAAATGGGAATTATCTGAGCTTTACTTTTTCTTCATCTAATTTATAATTTTTTAAAGTATAACAAACACTATGAAATTATTTTATGATTTTATGCAGATATTCTCTAGAAAGTCCATGAAATCTTGGAAATAAGTGAATTAGACCGAACTTTAGTTCAAAATTGGGTGCCTCTCCTTGTAATTAAATGTATATGGGTTGGATATCAACATCAAGTAAGGTTAGTTATTTTAACTTTTTTTTGTTTTTATCAATATTATAAACGTTTATTTCAGTTTTCATATTGGTTCCAAATGAAGAAGATGAAGGATCAAGAATAGTGTCGATGTTTTGTGTGTCCTCCATCAAAGGGTTCTCTTCTATATCTTGGTGTCGTTGACGTAGGAACCTGTCTGGTTTGTGTTTGAAAGGATATAAATCTCCCAGATTAGAACATGTCATGAAAAAAACCTACACAACAAATAGATCAGAACATAAAAGGATTGAAAAGGTTAATAAATATTCACAAAATTTACAAATACCTTTAAAAAAACACGCACTAAAAATAGAAGTGTTCCCCGGAAATGATGCCAATATTTGATCATGATATCATGAAACATCAAACTAATTATGTTTTTAAGGTTTATTTATAGTCTAGAGAAGACCCTAGGTCATATCTCAAGGAGTGTTGATAGGTTTTGAGTGTGTAATTTTAATTAGAAGAACAAAAGAGGTGGTTTATTTCAAAGAGTTTCAAGAAAGTAACATAATTTAAAGAGTTATAAATTTAAAAGACCAAGTGGATTGTGAAAAAATATGATATAAATATGTGATAACTGTTATGTTAATACATCACTTTAAGAGTTCGAAATTCTTAATTTATTATTAGATTTTAATGAAATCCTTTGGTTGAGGGTTAACCAAGATCATGGGTACCCACAAGCCTCTTAAAATGATGTGATTAGAAGTAAACCATGACATAACAATCTTGTAGTAAAGTTTTGGACCCTTATCTTGATTTAAGGTTTGTATAGAAACATTGAAATCTAAAATGGTTGTGAATGAAAAGGGTTCTTATGTTGTTCAATTGGAACAACACAAGATGCACACTTTAAATCACACACCAATCAGTTATGAAATAAAAAGTGTTTCAATTCAATGCATCAAAAAATATAATATAAATATTAAAGAACAATTAAAACCACACTATACACCAAACCAGTAGATAATTATGTGTTTTGACTCCCTCTTCATGTGTGTAGCTCCCTCACAATGATCACCCACCACCTAGCTCAACATCTGGAGAAGGAGGAAGCTCAGGTGGAATTATTTCTTCATTATTGATCCCGCTATGAGGATAGGGGCCCCCATAACTTTTAATATGAGGAGGAGACTCCTATAGGACTCCAAAATGGTAGATATTGGCCTTCTGGTTGAACTTAAAAATGAGTTTCCCCTGGTGCCTTTTTATAGCTAAAATGGAACATGGTTTTGAGCACCCGATTTTTTAGATACTTGTTTTGTCTTGGTTTTGTAATAGTATAAATACATGTCACAACTTTACCAAAATATAAGAGTTGTTTTCGATCCTCTTGAATGTATCTCTATCAAATTTTGTGTCCATTATACAAATATATTGGGAGATATGGTAAATTACTCAACCAAACTTTTGAATTCGGTAAGATTCTATCCCATGGAAAGAATGGTTAAGATGGACCAACAGATAGATGAATTGGGCTTCGATTTATTGGGAAGAGTAGTATACCATACTATTTTGGATATAACCATAGGGTTTTATCGCAGTTGGTTGCATGTAATTAACGTACTGCTCAAAATAGTGGGTAGATGTTCATGATATAGCATGCAGTTTGGCCCATTTTTCTTCTAGATGATCTTCGGGGCCTCCAAATCACCTCCACCTTCAATAAAAATATCAAAACAAGTATAATTTCCCTTATTAATAGTTATAAACACAAAATAATTGAATCTAACATGAATTTAAATTTTTTATTGTATTTTTAATTTACAATACAAGTTATGTTTAAAATAGTAGTGTAAGGGTGAAAATGAAACAGTGAATCACAGTGCGATCTCCCGTTATAGCCCCTTGATGCATCGGTAGCTCTCATTAGACAAACTAGTGTAATGGAACAAGGATATTATAGTATTATTATGTATTGTATTTGAACAAGACCTTTATGATATGATTGTTTATGGTCTAATAACGAGGCCTTGACAGTATAGTTATGATGTCTTGCATTATGCATTCCCTCATTATGATATTAGTTTTTGATATTTAATTTGATTATTTCACTATTATAATATCCATTTGAAGGTTTCAATGAAATTATTTGATTTTTTATTTACATATTATACTTAATATTATGTTTAAATGTCTTTTTTTAGTTGTATACCTTTTCTTAAAAGTATTATTCTTATTTATGATAGCTTTTGTTATATTTTTTATCCTTACTGAGCATCTGATCTCACCCATTTCTTATATTTAATTTTTTCCTAGGATGTGAAGAATTATATTATGGATGACATTAGTGTATAATATAATAGAGATGAGTTTTTTCCATGGAGGTACTATTTTTTTCATTTCAAGATGTAATGTAAAACATCCATTTGTATCTAGTATTTCCAAGGCTGCTAAATCGACCATTCCTTCAGTATTTGTTTTTCTTGTGATCATGGAAATGAAATAAGATAATGCACTAAATTTGGGAAACTAGGGTCAGTGCATTATAGTTGGTATTATATGAAGTTTAATACAAACCTTGGAAAATATATTTTGTAAATTTTTTTTTAGGAAACATTGACCTAAGACTGAATTTAAGGACAAGTATAGAAGAACATCCTAGAATTTTGGTAATGTAGAGATTATGTGGGTATTATTATAAAAAAGTTCCTATCTAGTTACTATAAGTGTACATGGTTCTAGCACAAATGTAGCTAGGATTAAAAACTCTAATAGGGTGTTCTGAGCTTGAGTCGAGGTAACCTGGTACACAACAATGGGCCTTACTGTGCACGTGGTTTGAAACTCCTATGGGATATGCTTAGGATTATTCAACTTTTCTTTGCGAAACATTATGGAGGATTTAAAAATAAATATTTACCTAAAGAATCCATTTTTCATATGGATTGTATATACATAAATTTTTTCAATTTATGTTGAATATTTTTCTAGTTTGGAATTATGCATTATAATTCATCACATAATCTAGTGTATTCAATTATATAGAAATGGATCTTAGTCGATGGAATAGAAACTGTATCAATGCACATAATATATGTATTTATTTCTTTCCAATGAATGTAATTATAGTGGTGTTGGTGACACAACTAGCACTGAATATATTATAATTATACTAGGATAACTAACTCAGGTTATGAACAATAACCATACCCATATGGAGCACCCTAATCCACAATTTAGAGGATCAATGTTATATCACTTCATGAGACAACAACCTCCAACATTAAATGGGACTATAAACCCATTTTTAGTCGAGAAATGGATAAGTTCCTTTGATAAAATGCTTCTTTCTTTGGAGAGTAACGAAAGGGAAAATGTTATTATGGAATTCTATCATCTATAAAGATATGAAGATCAATGGTGGTAATTAATTCAAAACATGAAAGAGGATAAAGAGGTAGAAAATATGGAATGGATGGAATTTAAAGAACTCTTACTAGAAAAATAATTTCCCCATGATCTATTAGCAGTTATGGAGAGGATATTTCTATCTATGAATTAGAAGGATGATGAGAATGTTGAAAATTATGAAGCTAACTTCACAAGGTCCGCAAGACATGCTACAAACTACATATGTAACCCAGTAAGTAATATTGATAGATTCTTTAATGGGTTAAAACCATTCCTATGATGGGAACTGGTCTCACAATAATTCTTATCATATGAAGATATAGTCTCATGTGCTATAAAGACAAAAAAGAAATTCTATATGTATTATGACATCAAAAGAAAGGATGAGGAGAATAGATCTATCAAATACTCTTGAAAAGAAAATAAGGGGAATAACGGAAAATATAACATTCCACCCTATAGTAATTGTTGGAAGAAACACCCTAGTACTTTCTTAGAAGGGTGGGATTTTGTTACAAGTGTGGAGAAAAAGTCCACTAAGCTCATGATTTCAAGAGGAATAAAGAATCTATCAATGTTATATGTAACAATTTTAAAGAGATGGGACATTATCCAATTATTTTCCAAAGTGTCAAAAAACTTTACCTTGAAAATTCCAAAGGATAAAGGCCTAGATTTTGTAATCACAACTACTGACGTTAAAGTTCTTAATGAGGTGGTGGAAGGTACATTAATCATTTTCTCAAATTTAGCCAAAGCAGTATTTGATTTTGGATCCTTGTATTTTTTTTATATCATCATTTTTTTCTATAAAAATTATATATTTTCAATTCAAATTAACAAGGGAGTTCTCAGTCAAAACCCCTAAGCGAAGTCTCACTGCAACAAAGATGTGTCAGACAGTTCCCATTTTGGAATATAAATGTGCTTTATCTACTGAATTTATCATAAAAACTATGGTTTACTTTTATATAACCCTTGGTATGGACTGGATATCAAAATATTATTCAAAAAATTCAATAATATGAAAGTTGTGATTTGTGAGGAAGATGTAGGATCCCTTATTTTTAGATCATAAACGTCATAACCCAATTCTTATCAAAATCCACCCACAATGGATTTATTAAATGAATTTCTTTGAGAGGAAGTGGAAATAATATATAGATATGAATAAGTAAATATTAAAATTAAGTATGTACCTATTGTATGAGAATATATTGATTTATTTTCAAAGGATTTACCTTGACATCCTCCAAAGAGAGAATTTGAGTTTACTAAGGATTTAATCCTGGATGCGAGGATAATATCAAAAACTCCCTATAGAATGGCCACTATGGAATTAGTAGAGCTGAATAAACAACTATGGGATCTGAGTAATAAGTGGTTCATTCTCCCCAGTATTTCCCCATGTGGAGCCCCAAATATTTTTGATAATAAGAAACAAGGATCCATGAGGTTGTGTGTTTACTATAGAGAAATCGATGATATTACAATAGAGAACATGTATCATCTACCTCACATTAATTATTTTTTCAAACAACTTCATAGAGATTAATATTTTTTGAATATTGACCTTCATTTTGGATATCATCAGTTGTGTGTAAAAGAGGAAGATATTCCAAAGACAACATTCCGAACTAGGTATGGTCATTACCAATTTACGGTAATGAAATTTTGATTGACTAATAAACCCTATGTTTTCATAGATATAATGAACATAGTGTTCAAGGAATATCTTGATAATTTTGTCATTGTATTTTTTGATGATATCTTAGTATACTCCAAAATCTACTAAGACCATGGGAACCTCTTGCGGATTGCTTGGAAGTCTCATAGAAGAAATGAACTATATGAGATGTTTGGAAAGTGTGAATTCTAGCTTCAAGAAATTTCTTTCCTTGTCCATATTCTCTCCAAAGATGGAATCTCTGTTGATCCTGCAAAGAAAAACTAAATCCAAGACTGGAAACACCGATGATTATAATTGAGGTATGCAGTTTTATTGGTTTAGCTGATTACTATCGGTGATTCGTCAATAATTTATCCTTATTGGAAAACCCATTAACAAAGATCACATGTAAATGGGATAAATTCATTTTAAAAAAAGTGTGTAAAGAAATATTTGATGAATTAAAGAGAATATTATTCAATTCTACTATCTTTACTTTACCATCTGTAAAATATGGGTTTGTGATTTATAGTGATGGATCAAGGAAAGGACTTGGTTGTATCCTTATGCAGAATGATATGGTTATTGCTTATGCATCAAGGAAATTAAAAAAATCATGAAAAAAACTACCCAAATAATTATATATAATTAGTATCAGTAATATTTTCTCTGAATATATGGAGACACTATCTCTATGGTGAAAGATGTGAGATATATACAGATCACAAGAGTTTGAAATATATTTTCCCACAAAAAGAACTCAACATGATTCAAAGGAGATGACTTGATCTAGTCAAGAACTATGATTACATAATACCCTACTGCCTAGGTAAGGAAAATAACATGGTGAATTATTGGAGTAAAAAAGTCCATGGAGTTCTAAACAAAATGATAGTTGAAAAAGATTTTATGTTCATGGATTTAGTAAATATGGACATGGGAATTATCATGGAAGGTGAAACATCACTACATTTTCATATGGTTTCCAAGAATTCCTTATAGTAAAGGATAAAAATTTCTCAGTCTAGTGATGAGGATTTTCAAAGGAAAATTAAAGCATTGAATGTTGGGATACTGATTAACTTCATATTTGAAGACGGTATTCTGAAATGTGGGAAGATCATTTGTGTTCCTATTATACCTGAGCTAAATTGGGAATTATTATATGATGCTCATAGGACCCATTTCACATTAAACCCCAATATCACTAAGATGTATGGATATTTGAAAAAACATTTTTGGTGATACAACAAGAAGAGATATATTGCCGATTTTTTGTCAAGTTGTTTGGTTTGTTAATAGGTGAAGGATGAAAGACAACATCCTAGAGGAGTCATGAAACCTATTCCTATACATTTTTTAAAATGGGATGATATTATGATAGAATTTGTCATGGGGCTAACAAATACTCCAAGAATAAATGATGTAATATGGGTCATTATTGATTATCTTACCAAATTAACAAAAAAAAATCTATAAGATAAGATTTTCCACAGGACCATTTATCAATACAATGTATGAATGAATTTGTAAGATTTCATGGTGTACCCCTATCGATTTCTTCTAACCGTGATCCTCATTCTACATAAATATTCTCAAAATTTCTTTATAATTCCCCATATATTAAGTTTCATTTGAGCAATGCCAACCACCCTCGAACAGATGGACAATTAGAGCAGAATATTCAAACTTTAGAAGACATTTTGAGATCTTTCTCACTTAACTTTCAAGGTATATGGGATTAATATTTACCTTTGGTATAATTTTCCAATAAAAATAGCTTTAATTCAAGTATTTATATGGTACCATATAGAGAATTATATGGAAATAGATGATGTACACCGACATGTTGGGATGATGTTGGTGAAAGAAAAATTGTGGGCCTAGAACATATTGAAGAAAATATTGAAAAGTTATAGACTATTCATACCCATATCAAAATAGCTCAATGTAGAGAAAAGAGCTATGTTGATAACCAAAAGAAGGGTTTGTAATTTCAAGTGTGATATCATGTCCTCTTGAACACATCTCTATGGAAGGGTGTATTACAATTTGGTAAAAACAGTTAATAAAGTCCCAAGTACATCAGACCTTTTGAGATTCTGGAATGAATTGGATATGTAGCTTATAGTTTTGAAATGTCTCTAAGTCTCTCCAAATTTCATGATGTATTCAACATATCAATGTTAAAGAAATAAATGCCAATCCCAATGCATTTACTCACCTATTATGAAATAGAGAAGGAACCGAATATTTCTTATTGTGAAGAGCCTATCATCATTCTTGATACTAGAGAACAATGCAAAGAAATCAGACAAGTTGTCTGATAGAGGTTCTTTGGAAAAACAATAAAATGGAAGAGGCGACGTGGAAACCTGAAAATCATATGATAAAGAACAATCTTAATCTTGTTGTGAAGTAATATTCTTGAAATTCCAAGAATGAAATTATTTGATGGAGGGAAGAATTTAACACACCAAGATTCCACTGTATATTTATTATTTTTAAATAAATTCAATAACTTTATCTGTATAAAACACTAGTTTTGAGTCCACCATGACCTATTCAAACAAGCCATTTAAAAAACGTTATGAATAGTATTAACCAAATTATAAAATTTATAGATAACATAGAAATTTTAGAGACATATTTTAATTATTTTTTCAATGTTATCTTGTTGGTTTGATATTTTTTAAAAATGAAAATATTGAATACTATCAAAATTAAAATAAATGATAGTTTAAAATATATAATATTTTATTAAATGTTATAAAATTCATAAAAATATCAGGTTCATCTAACTAACTTGGATATTATTAAATGTATCATTAATGATTCAATTTGGGTTCTTCTGGATAATATAGTAACTATATTAACCCTGTAGTGTAAAAATACAAGAAGACATGGCAAGAGTTAAACTGTTTAACTAAGGGTTAAACCCAAAAGATAATGATACTTTTTTATCTAAACATGTCTAAAAATTATTAGACAATATTATTTATACCAATAATCATATTAACCTCGAAATAAAGCACTTGGATATTTTTGAAACTGAAAGTAAATATATAATAAATTATTATTTTATGGTCATCTGAGAGTGCCCCTCACCTCTCTTACAAAAGGAAACCCTTCTTTATCTTTGATTCACACATCTAAATACCTTTAGTTCAACCAAACCCAACAAATTTCTCCTCCACAATTCACTCAAATCATACTAGAGGCCACACTTTGGGTATAAATCCATTCAAATGAGTCATTTTTTACAAACTAAAAGAAAATACACCAAAAAGAGGTAACTGTTTTAGCATCCCTATCAAAGTTCTTTACTTTTTCTACTTCTTATTTCTTTGGTGTTTCCATATAAAAATAATTATTCCATTATCATCCATATACTTTTATGTTATTATAATCACAATACAACTATATTCCTCGTTTTATCTATCATATTAATAACAATATCACCATATGTGCGTACGTACGGTTTAACGACTCCACACCACCGTGTAATTTTTTATTCCACACTAATTTATTTTTATGGATATAATAATGATTATAATGGATATAAATAATTAATATAACATGGTAATGATTCTGTCTAATTAATATACCATCCAATTCCTTACCATTTATCCAAAAAAGGAATGATCCCATCACTCATGCATACATATGGCCTACTATCTCCACGATGTGGTGAGATTCATTATTTATGTTTACTATTCAAGAATTATTGTAAAATTTATATTATGAGTAAAAATAATAGTTATGAACTTAATTTAATTAGGTATATGAATAAAATAAATCTTATTCATAAAAAACATGACTTATGTTCCAAAATAGGAATGGGAAAATGAACTAGTAATCACCCAAAATTATGGTAATATTGAAATACTATTAACAATATCATATAATAGGAACATATATGATATAATAAATATGTATATGGTCCTAGTATAAAGTTATAACATGCTTTAACCATAATACATGAGGTTAACACACCCTCTACTAAAGAAAATTACAAGTTAAGGGTTAATTTCTCAATCTCATTATTATCCAAGGTTATTTATATGTAAGTATCTACTAGAACCCCTTCATAATCCATGTAAATGTTTCATAAAATGTATTTGAAAATATTATTACTATTCCTATAAATTTATTTAAATTCTTTTATAAACATGTTTTAATTTCTATAAGATTTTTTGAAATAAATATTTCTATCATTTTCTAAATGAGGTACTTTATGACCTTTCTGACAAATTAATGAAAGAATATTTTTTTAACTTATACAGAGCAACCTGCTTTTTTCTTCCATTATAACGCACAAAATATTTTGAAGTTTCCATTAAAATATAAAAAGGTTATTTTTATAAGAAATTTTTTCTTTTATAATTGCACGGATTTTAAATAATTTCAAAGTAAAAAAGGGATATTTCTCTGGAAGTGTTTAATGAATTTATTAGATTATTTTCATCTATGTCAACATCCTTTTTGGATTTTATTTTTGATTGAGGTTGATTTTTTATGATACAATATTTCATATTTTATTCAAGGTTTTTTGATATGTTTAACTATTAATGTGATTTTTTTATACCATTCAAGATTTATGGTTAAAATATTAAAATTTCTTATGCTCGTTTTAATATGAATGTTTTTATTATGTTTTATCCCTTTCATAATAGGAATGAATTGGACATAGTAAGTTATGAGTGGGTCCAACTATAGACCCTCGATGAATCAGTAGTTCTCATGAGACAAAATAGTGTCTTATGACAAGGACTTGATGATATGATTATATATGGTATGGACATAAGGCCATGACAATATGATTATGTATGGTCTTGGCACACGGCCTTGATGATATGTTTATAATGTCTGACATTATGAATTCCATCATTATGAGATTAGTTATCGATATTACATGTGATTATTAGACTACTATAATATCCATGTGAATGTTTAAATGGTATTATTTGATTTATTCATGCTATATTATGCTAAAGATTGTCTTTAAAAGATTTTTTTTCAATTTTATATCTTTCCATAAAACTTTTATGCTTATTTATTATAGCTTTCACAATATTTTTTATCCTTACTGAGCATCTGAGATCTGCCCTTTCCTATGTTTCATTTTTCACTAGGATGTGAATTTTTATATTATGAATGGCATATAGGGATAATCCATGGGATATTATTGTTTTCAATAGAGACACTATATTGTTTTCATTTTAAGTTGAAGTGCAAAACTTATGTTTTTATCTAGCATATCCAAGGCTAATAAACTGGTCGGTACAACAAGATTTGATTTTCTTGTGATAATGAAAATTTAATAAAATAATTCCCCGACTCTGGAAAACTAGTTCCGGGGCATTACATAGTTGGGTTCTATGGATATTTTATCTAGGACTTATCTAATTTTTCATCTACTATAACTATACTGATGAAGAAGGTAGTGAAGGTTCAATGATTGGAGTTCTATAAATAGTATTTTCATAAGATAAAGAGGAGTTTTACTACAAATCTAGTGTTGAGAATTCGCAAGCTAATGATATATTATATTTCATACTATGATGCATTAGTCATTGTTCTAGTAGAAGTACTAATATAGATAGAGTGGGTGAGAGCTTATAGAACATGTCTTCTATGGCCCCATGAGCAGAACTATCCTACTCACAACTTGGACAAGGAATTTGTGGTCTATAATTTGAAGTGTTAGTGACATTATCTCTTTGGTTGTAGGTTTTTGTTCTATAATGACCAAAAGTTCCTTTTTTATATCATCACACAGTGGGACCTAAACATGAGGTAGAGGAAGCGGTTTGAGTATCTATAGACATTCAACATTAAGATATATTATTAACCAAGTAAAGTTAATATCATTGTATATGATCTTATTAATAATATGTAGGTATCTTATGAGCTTGGTGAGAAGCCTTTATAGTAATAGTGGCACTTGAAGATATTTTTGGATAAATGTGGGATGAATACTTCTAAGTATAATCTATTAATGGAATGTGATCCATTTTTTGTCACATATTCTTTATAATACCATATAAAGTATGGATAAGAAACTGTCCAAGGGTGTGTTGTGATTCAAAAAAAACTAGCTTAAGGAAACCCAATACTTGGGTGGTCATTAGATGATGAAAAATTGATCCCTGTTCATGGTAGATTTTTAGTATTTACTTAAAATAGGAATGATCTTATAACAACCCAAAATTTTATCAATGTAATTTTCAATCTAATTATATAATATTTTCATAATTAGTAATGTGGTATTATATAACTTAAATCACCACGTGATAAAACACACAAAATTTTATTATAATAATTTTAAAATTACATTTATATAATAATCATATCCATAATAATTGAAAATTTTACAATGGGATAAATAATAGAAACTAATATTACTAAAATATGAAAATATGGATATACTCGATCAATAAGAATAACTGCACTCATGAACAACACTATCCAAATGGAACAAAGTATTAATAATATAATATTAATCGTTAAAATGATAATTTATATATAAACTTGATATAAAATATAAGTTAACTAATAATGAATGAAATGTGATGTGTTTATATGAATTAGGTAATTCATATAACTGTAGTAATAGTAATCTAACTGTTGAAGTCTGGCCATTGGAATAGTAATCAAATTGTTTGGAATAACTACCTAACCATTAGAATAGTCTCATCACTAATGGAAGAGTAAAATGATATTTAGGTATATTTTAAAATGAAAATATGTTATATTTATATCTTGATACTAGTAAGTAAATGTTTTAAAATTCGTAAAATAAGTGTTTTTATTTTTGAAAACCATATATATTGTATTTTAATTTTTTATAAAAATTATATAAATTTAAAATAAAATTTCTTTTCATAAAAGGGGTTTTAAAAAAAATTTAATATTTATTATAATGATAATAAAATTTTATGAGACCATAATTAATTTTTCGAAGGTTTCAAAAATTGAACAAAAAATTAAAATTATTATTTTTTGAATTAAAAATTATTTAACTTAAAAATTAAATTTCTCAGATTTATTAAAAAAAAATTCATAAAATGGATTTAATTTTTTATAACTTTCACATTGAAAAATGGTTGGGGAAGTTTTTTTATTTTTCTAAAATAGCTAAATTTTTTATTAGTAATGAAATGTGGTAAAATAGGGAATTTATCACTATAAGTTAAATTAATGATTAATTACTTATAATATTATGTTATAACCCATTATTTTGAACTCATATAAAAAACATTCTATATATATTTATAATAATCAACACTGTTTTTAGTCTTGATCTAAAAGAATAAAATAATGCATATAACATTAAAAAAACACCCCTCTTATCCCCTAATAAATATCACCCCTCACCTCCCCATCTCATCACATCTTCTAACCCTTGGATATTGCCAAATTTATGGCCATTTTCCTTATAAATACTATTCCCCATGTCGTATTTCCACTGGTATCACCAAAAGACCAATTCCAAATTCCTTAAGGAGTTTCTCGAGGAGACGACATTCAAGAGGTAATATTCTCAAACTACCTCTTTAAAATTCTTTTCTTCTTCTACCTTATACTCACCTCAAAAATTAAATATAGAATAATAAATTTTATAAAATATATATACTATAATGATATAGTGATAATTGATATCTATCATCCATACTCCTCTCCTTTTATTATGATAATGAAACCATTGTCCATACTGTGTCAATTCACCACCTTCGTGGATAAGGAGTTTTCATTTTCTATTAACACCTTCATATATGGTTTAAATTATATTATTATAGTTTCAAATGACCTCAATATATATATTTTATATTTTTTAAATTATATAATTATTATATAGTTGTAATATTAAATAAAAAAACTTGTGTGTTATAGTTGGTAAAACCTCCAAAATAAATTAACCATATAACATTAACATTTTTACTAAATGAATTGACCATATGTTAAAACACATAAAGTTATGTTGGACCATTATAGTTTATTAATATATATAAACGTCATTTATTACATTTCAATAATTTTATTCCCATTTGATGTGAATCTTCATAATTTTCCTCAAGTGATCTAACCCTAGAACCATGAAACAATTGTTCTAAGAACACTGAAATTAAAACTTATATGTCATGTATATGGTTTAAAATGAATAGAATATAATTATATTAAATAATATATATATATGTAAAAGGTTATTAATTAAATAATTAATTATTTAATTTTATTATTTAGGATGTAAAGTACAAGTGCATAATGATTTCAGAATATAATGTAAGGGATCTCTCTTAACCACCCTATTTTCTTTGGGATATTATTTCTCTCTATTAACTTCAATTTATCTATTTTTTTCATTATTTATGTTTATAATCTATATATATGTTTTCACATAAATATACTTAGTTTAATTCTCATTTCATTGATGGTGATATACATTTTTAAAGGTCCCCAAATCAATTTCATTTGTTAAGAAAACATAATTAAAGGAAACGTCTCTGTCTCTTAACCCATTTAAATTACCACTCCAAAAAAAATTTGAACCATGCTAGGATTTTAAAATTACCCTCTTCATTATGGAAACCCATTTCTTTTTCATTTTTTGGTTATATGAAATTAATATACTCTTTCCCTTTTTGAAGACTCTTTTCCCTTTTCCCTAAAACCCCTCTTAAAAGGTACACTTCCAAAGTTTTCTATCCACTCTTTTTCACATATTCACTTCACATGTATATAATCTTTCATTAAACACCCTTATAATTTATATATGATAGAGAAATAATGTTTTAATTGATGATTTAATGCAAAACAATATGATATTCCATCGAGCTATGATATAAGATATGATTATGTAACCCATTTCTTCCCATGGGTAAAATTTATGTTTATTCCTTATTTATGATTCCTTATGTGGGATACATATGCATATACATCTTATATTGGGATAACCCAGATAGTTCTATAATGAATTTGGTAATATTTAATTATCATGAGATTATATTTATTGGATCATATAGTAAACCTAATCCATGATGGCACTCTCTCTACCATGTGATGTTGCCTTTCCAGTTAGTATTGAATTATGCTTATATCATGTTTTATGTTATTTCCACATTCCTATATTTACATGATCATATAATTCCATGTTCTTTATTTTATTCTCACATATTATTTTTTAAAATTATTGTCTTTTATGATATCATATTATACTTTTTGACTCATATGATATGTTTCATTGTCATGTTTATTCCCTTACAAATTTTTATAACTCAACCCTTGTGTTTATGTATTCCCTAGGTTATCCTATTGTGTTTTGGGTCCTCAAAGAAATTGTGGATCTAATTATGGATAATAAAATAAAAAAAATTATTTAATTTCATGTTGTTGTTTTATGTAACTAGTCTCTTAAATAGGATAGGCAGTCCATGGCTTGTATTTATGGGGTTTTTATGTTAAAAATAATGTAATAATATTTTTAAAAGGAATATATTCTGATAGATTGTATTATAGGAAGGTCTAGTTGTTTTCTAGGATTAATACTAGAAAACAATAGTGGTAAACTAAGAGATAATTCTATGTGTTGGGGTAAATCTTGTAATTTTGGGGAATTATAGAACAACTGGTTTTCAAGAAATTGCATCCTTGTGAAGATACTGTGAGTGGAAATGGATTTGGAATAGTTTTACATGTAGGAAATAACACATAAAATAGAGTATTGGGTATTAACTTGGTCTTTACTTGGTTAATGACAAAGAGTCCTTGTTGCACACCTAATTTTACACTCTTGATGGATATTTTTTATAAAATTTACAAACTCTTTATGAACTATTATAAAGGAAGTGAATAGATTTTTAGGTAAGAAAACATGATAAAAATATCATTGATAACATATATTGAAACCTAGAGACTTATAGGAAAATATTTACATGTCATTTATAATGTATTAATTATATGTTCATATTTTCCCTTTTTATATATCTTTTAATTTATGTATTCCAATCCCAACTTTTTTTTGATACAGTAAATAAGTAGAACCAAAATAAAAGAGTGAAAGGTTCACTCATTATCTATTTATGAGCCTATATTATTATGGTTATATGAATTCTTAAATATCATTTATATTTAGTATAAATATTTAAACTCCTCCTCAAAACATGGGGGTTGGTATCTTTGTAAGAATATAAAATGGAGGAATTGTTGCATCTAAGTATGTAATTCCTCCTTAATCAATGTTTATGGACTAAATCTCCCAAAAAATCTGTTAATACTTCATTTAGTGTAATTTTATTATATATTGGTCATGGATTGGTTGTACTTATATAAAACAAACTATAAGATTCAGTAGAGTGAGAATACTCTTACCATCTTGAGTCATCTTCGATTCCTTATAAGTGTATTGGAGAGGATGGTTCTCCTTTGTAATCTTTATCTCAAGTGTTAATATTATTACATTATGTGTAAGCATGTATAGCTAAAATGATTGGGATAAAGGAAAGAATCATGCTTGAATACATTCCCATTATGATGGGATATAATTATTTATTCCCTCAATATTTGCAGGGTCTTCCTCTTGATTGATAGGTTGAGTTATCAATTGAACTTATACATGGATATATAATTGTATCTATGAATTCTAAAATAATGGTTACTATTAAGTTAGAATAACTAAAGAATAAGTTACAACAGAATCATTAAAAGGTTTTTATATTCAATAGTTATTAATTGTGTGGTTCTTTAGTCCTGTTCATCAAGAAGAAGAATCGGCCAATGCACCTCTTCATTGATTTTCATGAACTTGTCAAAATCCTAAAAAAGAACTAGTATCCACTTTCATGGATTGATGAATTATTTGATCAACTATATGATGCCTAGTACTTCTCTAAGGTGGTACTTCATTCAGGTATCTATAATTAAAGGTGAAGAAGGAATGCATTCCCTTGACTACCTTTTGAAAGAGGTGTGGATACTATAAGTTCATAGTGATGCCCTTAAGAATCAATAATGATCCAAAAATATTCATTGACATAATGAGTAGAGTATTTAGATATTAAATTGAAAAATTATGGTTTTATTTATATATTATATTTTGATATACTCTAAAATCAGTGGGGAGCATGAATAGCATTTGAATATTGTTCTAAAGAATTAATGAAAAAATAATATATATGAAAATTATAGTAAATGTGATTTTTGGATGTATGAAGTATCATTATTGGGACATATTATCAACAACAAAGGGATGTAAATATACCCTTATAGGACATAGAAAATTAAAGAGTGGTATATAATAACATCTATAGAGGATATTTGTAGTTTACTTAAACTAACTGGGTATTACTTGTGATTTATGAGAAACTTTTCGGGATTATTAAACTCATTAACAAAGCTATCTCCAAAAAGGTTAATGTTTTATGGAACAATGACTATAAAGAAATCTTCAAAAAATTGAAAATGAGGTTTATCGGTGCACCTGTACTTACACCTTTCATAAGTCGGGAAATCTTTTCAATATACAATGATTCTTCAATGAGGGTCTTGTACTTTGTACTGATTTTTAATGGTAAATTGATGGCCTACACATAATAGAAATTGAATGTTTATGAGAATAACCATCCAACACATGAAATAAATTTAAATGTATTAATATTCATATTGATTATATGGAAACATTAACATTATGGGGAGTAGTTTGAAATATATATGCATCATAAGGGACTAAAATTTATATTCACATGTAAGGATCTCAATATGATCTTGAAAATATGGTTAGATCTCATCTAGGACTATGAATACTCAATCCACTACTATCCTAGGAAAAAAAGTTTCGATTCTCTACGTAGAAAGGATCTCATGACCTCATCGATAATGAAAATTTATTAGGATCTTAACATCTTAGATATGAAAAACATGGATGTGGGGATCATAAATGAAGAAAATCTATCACTGCTTTATCAAATTATTTTTCAACCATCCCTTTTAGAGAAGATAAGGGATGCTCAAAGTGACGATTTGAAAATTCATAATAAGGTGTAATCTCTTAGAAGAGTGAAATCTAAGGAATTAAAAATTAATGAAGAAAAAAATTGTAATATTTGGTTAATGACTATGTGTACCATTAAATCCAAAGATAAATAAAGAGTTTTTAAATGTTTCACAAGGATAAACCTTCCCTATCCACTCAAGGACCACTAATATATATCTAGATCTATGGAGCACTATTGTGGGATAACATGGAGAATGATATTGAAGAATATACATCAAAGTGTTTGGTATGTCAGATGATGAAGGCTGAAAGTGAGAATTCCAAGTTTTTTATTACATAGTCTGTTTTAAATAGAGAATTATTCATTTTATAGTAATATTGATTCAATATTAGAAATAAAAATTTTAATAAAACAAAATTTGTAATGAATATTAAGTTATCAATTAAGAAATTAAATAAATTAAAAATTTAAAGTTTTCAAATAATATGTTATAATATTATTTTCCAGAAATAATATTAGATTAATATTCAAAATTATAGAAAATTATTGTTTTTTCATATGGTATTATTTTGTTTAAAAGAACAATTTTAATTTAAATATATCTAATTCATTATTATTAAAAATATAATTTTAAAATAAAAAAAAATTATTTTGAATTTATTATTAATAATTATATTAAATTGCATTTTATATTCAAAACAATAGAAATATGTTTTTAATTTTTGTAATTAAAATGATTATCACTGATATTGTTTGGCTAACAAATAATTTTATAAAAATATATTTTTTCATGAAATAATAATATTGAATAATATAATAGTTATTTTAGTAAAAATAAATAAATTATAGGAATCATACTTTAAAAAAATGATTTATAATAATAAATACCAAAATTCAAGTAATATATTTTTAAAATTTATATATAAAACATTATGAAATTAAAGGTAATATAGTTATAAAATAAATGAAATTATAAATTAGGATATATATATATATTCAATATAAATATTCATATTTTGGAATTTGAAATTTAATAGATATTATGATCATATATGAATTATAATAATTAAATAATTTTTATAAAATTAAATGTAATATATTAAAGAGATAATAATAAAGGAAATTATGAAAATGTTATAACTTTGAATTGTGAATATATTAAAATTAGTAATAAAATAAATTATGAGTATTATTAAATGTAATTTATGAATATTTTAAATTAAGAATATTATGAAAAATAATAATAATAAATTGAAAAGTAATGAGGATAAGGCCATGTGTCATTCGGTTTGGGAAAGCGGGTCTAAGGGAATCATTTTGAGTGGAGGTCAAGCATTCGTTTCAAACTCGACCAAGGGATCTAAAAACTCAAGCACATAAGAATAGAGAAACCAATAGGGAGGGATTCGATGTAGGAGAGTAATCGAACACATGTTCTGCATCCAAATGTGGATGAGGGTTTCGATTGTGTGTCGGGACATCAAAGGAGATAATGTTCCAGAAACAAATTGATTTTTTAAAGATGAAAGTGTATCGGGTTTCAGTCATAGAAGAGGTGTGAGATGTTATTTCCCTTTGTCATTCTATAATAGGTTTGCAGATAATAGGTAGGTGTATTTTTTTCTTTTTTAGGTGACTAAATCCTATTGAAATCTTAGTTTTAGGTATTTCCCTATTGATTGTCTTCCTCATTTTTCTTCTAAAATCATATCATATTTTCTTATTTGTTTCCAATGTTTATTTTTAAATTAAAATCATTTTTTTCAATGTTCACAGTCATTAGATATCTATTTTTTTATTTTCTATATTCTTCTATCGATTTTTATCAACAGTATTTCTTTTTTAAAAGTAAAATAAAATTTTCAACAAATTTTTGTATCTTTTTCATAAATCTATGAAGCTTCATGCAAAAGATTTGACAAAACCAAATAAAAAAAATCAAATTTAACCATCAGTGTAGTTATTTTACATAGGCTTGGCCAGTTTTCTTTGATGAAATGCATCTGATTTCACTGTCATCATGCTTGTTGTTGAATTTGCACCTCTGATTTCTTTCCACTCGACATATAGAGGAAGAAGATGCATTGTAACTAAATAAATATATATTTTATGAATGTAAAATATTCTTTAACCTAGTATATAAGAATCATTGTTCTCCAAAAATAATCACTTCAAAGTGATGTACCCTTTGTAAAAATAATTGAGATAAATAGAATATGAGTGGTAGATTATCTACAGGCTTTCCATAAGCAGGTATTTTGTAATTAAGGTATGAGTTTTATATTGAAATTTTATTTTTCTGTAATTATAATTTTTTTTATGTTTTTTTTATAACCCTTAGGAAGGGTATTTTTTTTAAAATTATTCATTTAAAACTTTATTTTCAAAAAAACATCCATCTATACCATTTTTATTGAAAAAGTAATTTTCACTATGTCTTTTGAGGGAAAATTTCTACTTTAATTTTTTTTATGTTTTAAAATTATGGTTTTAAGTATAAAAAAATTCAATTATAATTAGTATTCATGAAATGTTACAATAGATTTCTATTCTCTAGGGTACTATTTGATGTAAAAAATCATTTAATAAGAATGTAAATATAAATAAGCATCATTTCATTTTTTTTTATCAAATTATTTATAATTTTTAAATAATCTTAATTAGTATTCTATAAATGCAACGGAAGTTGTTGAATTTTTTAAATTTACATTTATGTTAAAATAGTTTTATTTTGGAACAATTATATGCATATATATACATAAATATAACATTTCATGTGAAATACTTTTTTAAACATGTATATATAAATATACATACATATATTTATATATATATATATGTCTATAAGTGTATCATTTTAGGTAAAATAAATTTTTAATCTGATATCAATAGATATATGTATATAAATGTATGTATATGTGTATAAGTATATGTTAAACTATTTTATTTTTAATATATAGATATGTAAATAAATGTGTGTGTATGTGTATATGTCATTTTATGTAAAACTACATTTATTTATGACATATATACTTATGTATATGAATATAAAACCGTATTTTTTATTCTAATACCAATATATAATTAAATAAATGTGTGTTTGTGTCTGTGTGTATATTTTTTTAGAAAACTATTTCATTATATACATATTTATATAAATTTATATATACATATATCACTATATAATAAACTTTTTTATCATGTTGTATATATATATAAGGAATTATTTTTTAAGAAATGGATATTGATATTCATGGATTTAAAGAATATAGATGGTTTTTATGATATGAAGTACAATTTAACATATTTTTAAATCCAAATAATTTCACTTAGATGGGGTGGGTAGTAAACTGAAACGCTAATGTGAATTTTTCCAACTATGTGATTGGTGCACCTAGACAGCATCGAGTGATCCCATTAGCTTACATGATGAGTATGCCCATATAGAACTCCAATTCATTGGTTAATGTTGTAAATCTCATAACATTCCAAGTATAGTTCATCGAAGGACATATTAAGATAATTCTGGGATTAGGGAGTAAACCTAATCCATCATGGGACTGTGTCCATCAATTTATGTTGTCTCGGGAGTAAACTGTGACTTTATGTTATTTTCCAAGGTGTCTTTTCTAATTATTTATGAATTTTTCTATGTTTTTAAGAGAAACCTTTATAATTATATGAATAAATTAAATGGATTTTATAAAGGTTCAAAATTCTAAAATCTATTTAGTAAAAGTGTTTTTTACAAAGTACTCATTCTTTTCTAAGGACTATATTTTTATCCTTGTAACATTATTTACTTTTATATTGAATTCTGAAAACCTATTTAGTTTACATATGTTTTGAAATCACTTACTGGGAAATTTCTTTGCTCACCCTTCATTTTAAAAATCTTGTCCACATGTTTAGTATAATTTTCAAAGCTAATCGTATAATGAGGTAGCGTACAAACAGATAGTTATTTAATTATATATATTTTTAACGATTCGAAAATATATAATTTTTTCCCTAATTCTCCAAAACCTAGACAGAAAAAGGTTTTGGAATTTAAAATGTTATATTTACTTTTTAGTTGCCTTTTTAAAAAATACACAGCATTTTTAATACTGATTCTAAAAACATGTGTTTGGGGCTTTATATTTTGTGTCAGAGAAATGGTGTAGTCAAATTTGGATATTTTTCTTTTCTATTTTAGGAAAAAATATTCATGATAGAATATTATCCCAAACATCTAGATAGATAAGTACCCTTAATATATATAATTTCCACAATTATAATTTTTCTTATTTATAAAGATGAAAAATCATAATATTCTTAAGCCTTATGAATGAATTGTGAGGGTGCAAATCAATTAAGGGGTAAGAAGGTAACATACCAGGTTTTAAATATGGTGTAATTTATTTTACTAGTATCATGATTCAATATTATCAATAATAATTTTAATAAATCAAAATTTGTAATGAATAATAAATTATCAATTAAGAAGCCACATAAATTAAAAATTTATATTTTTCAAATTTTATATTATAATATTATTTTATAGTAATAAAATTTGATTATTATTAAAAATTATAAACAAATATTGTTTTTTTTCATATGGTTTTACTTGTTTAAAGAATAATTTTAATATAAATATATTTATTTCATTATTATTAAAAAATATATTTAAAATAAAAAAATTGAAATTTATTATGAAATTATTATAAATAATTATTTTTAATTACATGTTATATTAAAAAAATAGAAATTTATTTTTCATTTTTTAAATTAAAATTATTATCATTGATAATATTTTCTTAACAGATAATTTTATAATAAAAATTCTTTCATGGAATAATACATTTAAAGAATATAAAAGTTGTTTTAGTACAAATAAAAAATTATAGGATCCTTACTTTAATTAAAAAAAAATATTTATAATTAAAAAAACCTAAATTTATATAACATATTTTAAAAATTTATATATGAAAAATTGTGAAATTAAAGGTAATATAGTTAGAAAATAAATAAAATTAAAAATTTGGATATATATATATATATCCAAAATGAATATTCATATATTGGAATTTTAAATTTAATAAATTTTATGATTTTATATGAATTATAATAATAAAATTATTTTTATAAAATTAAAATTAATATATTATAAATATAATAATAAATGAAATTTTGAAAATATTATAACACTGAATTATGAACATATTAAAAAAATAAAATAAAATATGAGTAATATTAAATCTAATTTATGACTATGTTAAAATAATAATAATATTAAAAAACTAATAAAAATAGAAAAGAAGTGAGGCCAAGGTGAGGTGCATTGTTCAATTTGGTAAAGGGTGGTCTGAAGGCATCGTTTTGAGTGGTAGTCAAGTTGTAGTTTCGACCCCAACCAAGGGCTCTAGAACCTAGAGCATAGAGGTGGAACTTGACTAATAGAAAGGGCTTCAGTGCAGAAGTAGAATCGAAATTCAGATCTAGATCTGAATGCAGTTCAGGGTTCCATGTTTTTATTTTGACGTTGAAGTAGATCGGCTACTTAAACCAATCTGATTTGTTAAATAATAAAGTGCATTGGGTTTCAATATTGAAAGATGTAAAAAATTTCTTCCACTTTTTCCTTCCATTATTGGTTTTTAGATAATATGTAGGTGTATTTGTTTTCTTTTGATGTGTCTGAATCTGGTTGAAATCCTAGTTTTAGGTATTTCCCTTTCTCCATTTTCCTTTTTTTCTTCTATAATCATTATCATATTTTCCTCTTTTGGTCAATAATGATTTTCAAATAAAATTCCTTTTTTTCAATGTTTTCAGTTGGTAGATCTCTATTTTTAACTTTCTTACTTTCTTCCTTCGATTTTTATCTACATTATATTCATTTTAAAAAAAATGATGTGTTAACTATTTTTTGGAGATTTATCTCTAATATGTAAAGCATCATGAAGAAGATTTTAATAAACCAAATTAAAATAAGGAAAAATAATCAAATGTTACCATTGGTGTAGTTATTTTGTATAGATTAAGCCAAATTTATTTAACAAAATGTATATGATTTTAATGTCATCATGATTTTTGTTAAATTTCCACATCTAGTTTCTTTTTACTCAGCATACAGATGAAGTTGCTAATATATATATATATATATATATATATATATATATATATTTCATGACTATAATATATTCTTGATCCTACAATATAAGAAACACTACCCTTCAATAATAATCTATTTTATGTGATGCACCCTTTGTAAGAATATATTATATAATTAGTGTAGGGGAGGGAGAGTTTTAACAAGCTTCCAAAAAGAAAGTCTTCTGTAATTATGGTAAGGGTTTTATTTTAAAATTTTATTTCTATAGTATTATAGTTATATTTTCTAATTTTTTTATAAAACACTTAATAAGGGATTTTTGTTAAAATTATGTATTTAAAACTTTTTATGATAAAAACATTCATCTTTAACATTTTTATTGAAAAATAATAATTTTGAATATGTCTTTTGTTGTAAATTATGTGTTTTAATTTGATTTCTGTTTTAAAATTCTTGTTTCTAGTTAAAAAAGGACAGTTTAAATTATAATTACTATTCTTGAAATGTTTAAATCAATTTCAATTCTACATATTATCATTTTCTATTAACAATAATTTTATATGAATATATATATATAAGAATAATTTCATGTTAAATAATCATTTCTATGTATGGATTTATTTTTGTAAAATTATTTTTAATATTTGAAGAATCTTAATTAAGATTCTATAAATTCAACATAAGTTATGGGATTTTAAAATTTTAGTTTTTAGTTAATTTTTTTTTATTTTCAAAGAGGTATATGCATATATATATATAACATTTCATATGAACCACTTTTTCAAACACAGGCACACATATGTATATATATATATAAATATATCATTTTAGGTGAAAGTAATTTTTAATCTGATATCAATTGATACATGTATATAAATTTAGGTATATGTGTGTCAATATATGTTAAACTAATTTATTTTGAATATATATATATATATACATATCTGTGTGTGTGTACATAAATGTATATATATACATTTCATTTTATGTAAATTTATTTTTATTTATGACATCTATACACTTTTAAATGAATATGTAATCATGTTTTTTATTCTAATATCGTCATATATTTAAATAAGTGTGTGTGTGTGTGTATCTTTTTATGTAAAATTTCTTTATTATATAAAAATGTATATAAATGTATATATGCAAATTTCACAGCATGAAAAAAAAAATTATCATGATATATATATCTATTTATCTATATGTATCTCTCCAAGGAATTATTTTTTATGAAATGGATACCTATGGTCATGGTTTTAAAGAATCTTCATGGTTTTTATGATATAAAGTACAAGTTTCTATGTTTTAAATCGAAAGAATTCCACATGGATGAGATGGGTAGTAAACCTAAACCCTTACGGTTCTTTTTCTAAATATGTTAAGGGTGCACCCAGATAGTGCCAAGTGATCCCATTATAGCTTACATGATGGGTCCACCCAGAGAGTGCTCCAATGCATTGGGTAATTTTATAATTCTCATGAGATTTCATGTATGGTTCCTTGGAGGTTATCCTAATACACTATGGGATCAGGGAGTAAACCTAATCCATCATGGTACTATGTCCACCTTGTTATGTTATTGTGGGAGTAAACTGTGACTTTTTGTTTTGATTCCAGGTTCCTTTATATGTTATTTCTGAATTCTTATAAGTTTTCGAGATAAACATTTATGATTTTAAGAATAAATGAAATGGAATTTAAAAAGAAATTAGCATCATGAAATCAATTTATAAAAAGTGCATATTTTCAAAGTACTTGTGAATTTCTATGGTCTTCATTTTTTAACATTATGACATGCTTTACGTTAATAATGAATTAAAAACCCCTATTTAGTTTCCATGTGTTTTGGAACTCCTTATTGGGAATTTTTTTTCTAACCCTTCATTTTAAAAATATTTTCCACAATTTTAGTAGAATTTATAAAGGTTCTTGTATAAGGAGGTAGACAAGAAAATAAAATTATTCAATTAAATATATGTTTTACATCTTTAAAAATATTTAAGGTTTTGTTTGATTCTCCAAATTCTAGAACAAAAATGGTCCTATAATGTAAAATATAATATTCGTTTTTTAGTTTCCTTTTAAAAAATTAAAAAACAATTTTAGTACTGAATATAGAAGCATAGATTTGATGTTTACATTTAATATCAAAGCAATGGTCTAGATAACTTTAGAGATTAAACATTGTCTTTTTAGGAAAATTTTTAATGTATATTTTTATTTTTAACTTCTTGGAAGATAAGTACTCTTAAGATATAGAAGTTTCATGGTTCTAATTTTTCCAAATTCTAAAGATTTAAATTAAAAAAATTTCAAGTTTGAGGAATAAATTATGTGGGTGTAATTCAATTAAGTGGGAAATAATGTGACATCATGAGTTTTAAATAGGGAAATATATATTTTATTAGTATATTTATTCAATATTAGAAATAACAATTTTAATAAAAAAATTTGTAATGAATATTAAATTATCAAATTAAGAAGTAAATAAATTAAGAGTTTATAGTTTTAAAATTGTATGATATAATAGTATTTTAAAAAATAATATTTGATTAATATTAAAAATTATAGTCAAATGTTTATTTTAATGTCTTATTATTTTTTTAAGAAATAATATTATAATAAATATATTTATTTTATTATTATTAAAAATATATTTTTATAATAACAAAATAAAACGTTATTATAAGATTTTTATAAATAATTATATTGAATTACATGAAATATGAAAAACAATATTAATATGATTTTCATTTTACAAAATTAAAGTATTATCATTGATAATGTTTGTTTAAAAAATAATTTTATAAATATATATTTTTTTCAAGAAATAAAACATTGTAAGAACATAAATGTTATTTTAGTATAGATAAATAAATTATATGAATCATACATTAAATTAAAAAGATTTATAATTTTAAATACCTAAATTCATATAAATTATTTTTAAAATATATATATATATATATATAATTAAGAAATTAAAGGTAATATAGTTATAAAATAAAGAAAATTATAAGTTATATAAATATATATTTCCAATATGAATATTCATATTTTGGAATTTTAAATTTAATATATTTTATGATTATATAAGAATTATAATAATTAAATATATTTTAAAAATTAAAAGTTATATATTATAATGATAATTATAAAAAATTAATGAAAATAATTTAACTTTTAATTAGGAATATATTAAAAATATCAAAAAAATAGAGTTTTATTAAGTCAAACTTATAAATATGTTGAAAGTATAATATTATGAAAAAATAATAAAAGAGAGAAAATAAATGAGGATAAGGGGTGAGCATCGCTCGATTTGGGAATGGGTGATCTAAGGGAGTCATTTTAATGGGAGGTCGAGAAATGGTTTCAACCCCAACCAAGGGGTCTAGAATCTCATGTGTAGGTGAGGAGATCAACTACTAGTGAGGGATTTGACCAGAAGGGTAATAGAACATCATATCTTGATTCAAACGTGGTTGAGGGTTTCGATTGTTTATCAGGATATCAAAGGAGATTGTCTTATAAAAGTGAACTGATTTGTTGAAGAAGAAAATGTATCGAGTTTCAATCATAGGTGTATTTTTTTTATTTTTTAGGTGTATGAATCTAGTTAAAATCCTATTTTAATGTATTCTCTTATTCTTCATCTTC
Organism: Viscum album; assembly: GCA_963277665.1. Taxonomy (NCBI): domain Eukaryota; kingdom Viridiplantae; phylum Streptophyta; class Magnoliopsida; order Santalales; family Viscaceae; genus Viscum; species Viscum album. Next base: position 1,770,190,552 of record OY728146.1, on the reverse strand, counting down.
ATAATTTTTCTTATATAACCATTATCAGCTTTACCAGTTTGTTTTCAATGTTGAATGTTAAATTGATATTGTTTTTGACAATTTTTTTGGTTGTTAGATATCCATTATTCACTTGTATACTTTTTTCATTCGATTTTTATCAACATTATATTCTCTTTAAAAAAATTACTTATCATCAAATTTGTGTGGATTTATCTCGAATATAAGAAGCTTCAAGAAAAATCTTTGACCAAAACAAATTAAAATAATAAAAAATAATCAAATTTAACCATTACTGTAATTTTTTCCATAGGTTTGGCTAGTTTTCTTGTCAAAAATGCATATTATTTCTCTTTCATCATGATTTGTATTGAATTTCTACCTCGGGTTTCATTCCACTCAGCTTATAGATGAATCATCTACAATATAGTATATAAATATATATTATGATTATAAAATATGCATGGACCTTTTATATAAGCATCACTTCCATTTAATTGTAATTTTTTCATAGTGTTGCACCCTTTGTAAGAAGAAGTGAGATAAATATTGTTAGAGAGGGGGAGTTTCTACAAGATTCCACTAGGAATTTCATTTGTAATGAAGGTAAGGGTTCTATTTTGAAAATTTATTTCTCTAGAAAAATAATTTTTTTGTGCTAAGTATTTATAAAACCATTAGTAAGGGGATTTTGTTAAAATTATTCACTTAAAACTTTATATAAAAAAAGTATTTTCACTCTTCTATACCATTTATATTGAAAAAATACGTTTGATTATGTCTTTCAATGGAAAAGGTGTGTCTTTATTTGGTTTTGGTTTCAAAATTTAGGTTTCAAGTATAAGAAATGGAAAGTTTCAATTATAATTATTATTTTGGAAAATATTCAATCAATTTCTAGTCTACATATTATCGTTTTTTGTTAAAAAACATTTAAGAAGAATATATATAAGTATAATTTCATGTTAAAAAATTATTTATATGTATGGATTTATTTTTATAAAATTATTTGAAATATTTAAATAATCTTAATTAGGCTTCTATAAATTCAATTAATGTTATGGAATTTTCAAAATTTACATTTAAGTTTAAAAAAATTAGTTTCAAACAAGTATAAGAAAATATATATACATATATATATATATATATCATTTTATATGAAACACTTTTTCAGACACATATATACCAATACATATATATATACATATATATATTTATTTAAATGTGTCATTTGAGGTAAAACTAATTTTTAATCTGATATCAATAGATAAATATATATATAAATCTATGTATATGTGTATCAATATTTTTTAAACTATTTTATTTATAATATATATATATATATATATTTGTCTCTTTGTGTAAATAAATGTGTTTATATATATAAATATGTGTCATTTTATGTAATAGTATTTTTACTTATGACATCTATACAAATTTTTATGAATACGTATTCATGTTTTTTATGCTAATACCAATATATATTTAAATAAATTTGTTTGTGTGTATATATGTATCTTTTTATATAAAATTGATATATTATATAAATATGTATGTAAAAGTATTTATACATCTATCTCTACTTGGAAAACTATTGATATCATGATATATATATATATATATCCACAGAATTATTTTTTAAGAAATGGATATTTATGCTCATGGTTTTAAAGAATCTTCTTGGTTTTTATGATATGAAGTATAGGTTACCATGTTTTTAAATCCAATGAATTGAACATGCATAAGATGGGAAGTAAACCCATGCCTATATATATATTTTTTCAACTATATGATTGGTGTACCCAGATAGTGTCAGATATATATACTTTAGCTTACACGATTGGTACACCTAGATATCCCTCCAATGCATTGGTTAATGTTATATATCACATGGGATTCCATGTATTGTGCATGATAGGTTATCCTAAGCAAACTATGGGTTTAAAGATTAAAACCAATCCATCATGGTACTATGTCCACCATGTTATGTTGTCTCGGGTGTAAGTTGTGACTTTATATCAAGATTTAAGACACATTTTGTAATTATTTATGAATGCTTATATGATTATATTTTTTCAAGAGAAACCATGTGATTTTTTGAATAAATGAAAGGGATTTTACCAAGGTTCAAAATTGTGTAATATAATTAGAAAAGGTGCTTATCTACAAATTACTTATGATTTTATATGTAATGTATTTTCAAACCTTATAACATGTTTTTCTTTTATATTAAATTTAACAACATGTTTAGTTTCCACATGTCTTGGAACCCCTTAGTGCTATATTTTTTTGGCATTCTCTTCATTTTAAAAATATCTTACAGAGGTTTAGTAAAATTTTCCATGGTTCTCGTATATGGAGATAGCACACACAAAGATAATTAGTAAATTATATATATATATATATATTACTGCTCTAAAAATATGTAATGTTTTGTCTAATTCTCTAAAATCTAGGCCAAAAATGCTCATGGAGTTCCAAATGGTATGTGTATTTTTAAATTTCCTTATAAAAAAATATACGTCATTTTTAGTACTAAATCTAGACTCATGGGTTTGGGGATTTGTAGGGATAATGAAACAATTATCCATACACACATTGAAATGAGAGAATAACATTATGGATTTTTTTCATGGGTCTTCTAAGAATATCCAAAAGAAATAATGTTATATGTGTTTTGGTGGATCTTCTTACAAATTCTGGTCACTTCATTACAATTTTATAGGACTTCTCACTCAATAAACCAAAAAGTAAATACATTGGAGAAGAGGAGAGAGTTTATGGGACACTATTATCAATCATATCTAACTGATATTTGAGAATTGCCTCTAGGTTGTGATAGAGTTTCAAATATTCTCTAAACACTGAGTTGAACACAAATAAGGCTTATCACCCCCAAATTTATGGTCAATCTAACCAAAATATCCAGACACAAGAATAAATATAGAGATCATTCATGATATACATTATAGAAAGATGAGATCAATATATTCCCCTATAAAAGTTCTCCTACAATAATATCTTTCACTTAAGCATCTTAATAGACCCATATAAATCCTTGTATGGGAGTACATATTGATACCCTTTATGTTGGGATTAATTTGGTTAAATCAAGATACTGGGACATGAAAAGGTAGAAGAAATGGTAATATCAAGACCATTTAGTAGTACATCAGGGATTCTCATATTTGACTGAAGAGATATGATGGAATTCATTGATGAGGCAAGGAGTTTTGGTATGGATAAAAAGTGTTCCTCCATATATATCCATGCAAGAGTTTCATGGAATTTAAGAATATGGGAAATCTAAATTCATGGTGAATCATCCCCTTTGAGATTCATGATCACATCATTGTTTTGTATTTTTTACTAGCCCTCTCATCAACCCAGTCTCAAGTATATGTCATATTCCAAATATCCCTCTCAATGATATACAAACGATCTCTACCGCATGTATTGAATTCAATAGTGGTAAATATAGAAAATGATCTATATTATGAGGATTATACAATGAATATCCTAGACTATAGATATAAATTTCTATGCAATAAGACAACTCACCCAGTCAAAGTACTATAGGAGGCGACATGGGAACCCAAGAAATGCATGAAGTAAAAGTACACTCACCTTTCTTCCCAATAGTATATAAAATGAAATTTAAAGGGTGAAATTTATTAAGGAGGGAAGAATGTAATAACCTAGAATTTTACGAATGTAATTTCCCCTATGGTTACTCAATTATCTCATACATAATAATGTAGTATTATATGAAGCACTTTTCCCACATAATAGAAAAAAAAAATTATTATAATAATTTGATTATAAATTCAAAGAATAAACAAGGAAATATGAACTGAAAATATTATGATGGTAAATAATGTAAAAAATAAGATAACTAAAATATAAAAAATTGGATCTGTTCGATACAAAAATAATAACTGCATTCATGAACAACATTGTAGAAATGAAACAAAATATTAACAACACAGTATTCATCGTGAAAGTGAATATATAGATATATACACATTTGATAAAAAAATATATTTGAATGAATAGATTAAATTTTTTTTATTTATAATAAGTAGGGAACCCATATGATTATTAAAAATCTGACTATTGTTCTAGAAATGTGACCATTGGAATATTACTATTGTAGTTGTAATATGATCATTAAGTGAAGTTACTTTACTATTAAAATAGTATCATCAATTATAGAAGTTTAAAATAATATTTTGGTATCCTATAAAATGAAAATGTGACAAAATTATATCATGACTAAAGTAAAAAAATGTTTTAAAATTAATAAAATAATTATTTTATTTTTTGAAAACTAGATATTTATAATTGAATTTTTAAAAAATTAATAATTTAAAATAAAATATATTTTAATAAAATGGGTTTATAAATTAATATTATGATTTATTATAATGATAATTTAATTTTATGATACCATATGAAATTTTTCAAAGGGTTCAAAAATTGATCATAATATTAAAATTGGAGTTTTTTAAATAAATAAGGTTTTAATATATAAATTAAATTAATCACATTTAGAAAATTATTTTTAGAAAATGGATTTCATTATTTAAATATAAATTTTGAAAAATGGTTTTTTTTATTTTTTTTATTCTTCTAAAATAGTTGATTTTTTTGTGAATAGTGAAATATAGTAAAATACGATATTTACCATTATAAGTTAAATACATGATTAATTGCATAATATATGGTGTAAGCACCCATTATTCCAAAATAACATGAACTATTTACTACATATAGTCACAATAATCAATATTATTTTAATTCTTGATCCAAAATAATAAACTTGTGAATATAGTATTTATAGAACAACCCTCTCGTCCCCTTATAAATGCCACCATTCACCTAACCTTGTCCTCACATATTTTATGACTTATAGATTTAGAAATTCATACCCAATTATATTCCCAATTCTATCCCACATGTCTTAGTTTTATTTTTAATAGTAAAATACCAATTCCAAGTGCCTTAAGTAATTTTTTTCAAGGAGGTATTAAATAGGTAATTTTCTCAAATTGCCACGTTTAAAAAAATCTTCTTCGACCTTATACTCAAATCCATCATCCATCATGGAATAATAACTATAGTATCATATATATATATATATATCTTAATTTTATATTAATGATAGAATATCTACAATCCATCCTCTTCTCTTCTCCTCATATTCAAATAATAAAAACGTTGTCCATATTATATCAATTCACCACCTCTATGTAATAGGACTTTTTATTTTCCATTTCCACCTTCAGGGAATGTTTAAATTCACTTATAATGGTTTTAAATGAAATAAATATTTATATAATATATTATTTACATTATTTAATGAATATATGGACTCAATAATAAATAAAATAAAATTATTTTTTAGTAGTTCGTAAAACCACTAAAATTAACAAACCATATAACTTTACTAGTTTTACTAAATAAATCATCTATATGTTGTAACACATATGGTTATTTGGGAATATTTAAATTTATTTATGTGGATGAATATAATTTCATTTCACGTTTTTATTTGTATTCATATTCGAAAAGAATATCTAGAATTATCCTTAAGTGATCCGACCCTAGAGGCATGAAATGAACACCTATGGAACAGTGAAAGTAAACCTTATATATCATTGAAATAGTAATGAAAGAAGAAAATATATTTAGTTTAAATAAAATATATATGGAAAATATTTTTAATTAAATAATTTATGAAGTTATTTTTATTTTTTAGGAAGTTATGTTTATGTACATAATGATTCTAGAATATGGTAAGGGGTCTCTTTGAACCATCCTGTTTTCATTGGGTTACACTTTATCCCTCTTTACCTCAATTTCTCTATCTATTTTTCTTATTTAATTATTATATATTCTATATATATACCCAAAATATATACCAAGTTTAATTTAGATTTATTTAATGGGGATATACATGTTTTAAAGGTTACCTACTCAATTTAATTCTTTAAAAAAACCAGATTGACGGGATCTTCCCAATTTTTTACCCTGTTCCATTTACCACTCTGTAAAATGTTTTAAACCATGGTCGTTTTTTAAAATTTCCCATTTTTTATGGAAACCCATTTCTAGATCATTTATATATTTATTTAAATTAATATTCTCTTTCCATTTTTAAATATTTATTACCATTTTCCCTAAAACCCCGCTTAAGAGGTACATTTCTAATGTTACCTATCCACTCTTGTTCACATATTCACTTTAATGAGATATCATTTTTCATGAACCATTATTATTTTTCATATATTAACCTCCAAAAAAAATTTTATACAATATTTCATGGAAACCATTATGATATTCCTTTTTGTTATGCTATAATATACGATTATGAAACTCATTTATTTCTATAGGTAATCATTATATTTATTCATTATGATTGATTATTTATGTGGAACACATAATAATATAAATTTTATGATTATTTTTCCAAGATATATCTCAAATTTAATTTGGTAACATTTATGTCTCATGGGATTATATTTATGTGATTAGGAAGTAATCCTAATTCATGGTGGGGATCTACCCAAAATGTGATGTTGGTTTGGCTATTAACTTTAACTTATGCCAATTTCATTTTTTATGTTATTACCACATTCCTATGTTTACATGACATTATCATTACATAATACTTATTATATTCTACCATATGATTATTCATGATCATTTTTATAGCAACCCACACTTTTCATACATCAATATTGCATCTTATTATATGAATATCCATTTCATTACTTTAAGATTCATACAATAACTGCATCGTTTTAGTGTCTTAAGAAAATCAGACACATAAAAAACGTATTAATAAGATATATAAATCTTATCTCACTTATTTCTTAATAACTATAACCCTTATTAGAAACATAATACATAAAAACATTCCTCATAAACTAGGTAAAGTAAATATATTAAAGTATGTTCTTTGATTCTTAGTAAGCATAAACAGGGCAGATATCAATGATCATGTAAACATAACATGATTATAAGGGTATGAGAAAGGGATAATAACATTTTAAAACCATACTCTAAATATCATAGATCATAATCTTGATTCATGTAATAGATCGTGGTAATTCATAAGGCATGAATTATAAAGGAATTGAGGAACAGAAGCTATGAGGGCATAACATAAGCATAGGACATATGTTTTTGGCATACATATAAGCATGAAAAAACATTTACTTATTGAAGGAACACTGAAAATAATATCATAGTGGATTGGGTTTACTTATCGTTCCATAATATCCTTGTTCAAATTTCACCCCCAAGACAATCATGGTGGAAAAATTCATTTACTAAACTGGGTTCACTCCCCATTCTAGTCCTTATTATCACATAAGACATCCATCTTTACCCAATGCACTCAAGGTTAATATAATTTTATTCCACCAATCACATAATAAAAATAATATATATTTATGTGAAAAAATCCTAAAAAATTCATCATAGCATAAATTTTGTAAATTAAATGGGTTTCACAAACATTTCATCATTTATTATAGCATATCCCATGGAAAAGAAACTGGTTTCATAAAAATAATGTCAACATAGTCATAGATAATATCAATCTATAATAAGGATGATATCATTGTATCATATCACCATTAAGGCTTATGTAACACTAAAATATCTCGTATTATGTGAATTCCTTAAAAAGGTCACTAAGAATGCTTGCTGAAGAAAATACACTTTTATATGGAAATCACATCATTAAAATCCAAAAAATAGAATATTAATGAAAAAAATCGTTTGAAAATTACCATGGAAACTATTAGATGATAATTCAAAGTATTTATTGGTCATGATGAAAGGAAATATTTTTCATACTGTGTATATTAAAATAAATTTTCCTTTCATATTTTTGATAAAAAATCCAAAATACCTCTTTCGAAATACAGAAATAATATTCATTTTTAAAAAATTGTAAAAATTAAAAATTGGGTGTAAAATAAATTAAAAAATAATTTAGTAATATTTAAAATATTCTTGAATACATTTTTAGAAAACATAAAAAAGGAAGAAAAATATTTCAAACTGAACAGTAAAACATTGTTAGTTTTCTTTAAAAAATTTATTTCATTATCTTGATTGCATAGAGAGAGGAAAATTAAAGGAAATTTTTATAATATATATAAATATACATAAGAAAAGATAATTAATAAATATTATTTATAGTTATATCATGAAATTTCATCATTAGAAACTTAATCATAACCAATCCTCAAAAATAATGAGATTATAACATAAAACTCTTACCTTGAGTTCAAATTGATTCAAAATCACATTATACTTCAGTATAAAAAAATTATATTTGTTATAATTCATTAAAATAATAATTTACATACTAATACTATCATATATTATCCAATTATAATATTTCAACACCCATATTCCTTATTAAAATAGTCATTTTTAGGTGTTAACTATTTCATTTTTCATTAGAATTTCAGTTTGGTAGTTTCATTCCTGGGACTTTGATCATGGTTCTATAATATTCATAATTTTATAAAAGATATATATATCATATAAATTAATTATAAATATATATTTATAATCATCCATAAAAGGTATAGACAAAAAATTGAATTACACTGTTCAAGGAGATGGCAGGCCCTACGTACGCATGAACTTTGTTTTCACATTTTGAAAGATGTAAGGAAATATAGGTAAATAATAATTCATCATTATATTAATTATTTATACTATAAATATCTTATATATTCACTACATATATCCTTATTATCATCCATGTACAATGGAAATGAAAAAATACTCACATCGCTTCGAGGTGGTGGAAGTCCACACATATGTAGAGGCAACGTTATCATTATTCAATAGATTGGAAGGTAAGATGGAATATAAGATATTATAAATAAATAATTATTATAATATCACAAATTTCATGTATAAACATTAAACCTATAATAATGCTAATTGAAGAAATGTAGTGATGAAAAATGAATTGTATCTCTGAGTCGAGGTGATAGTTCACATATACGCATGAGCGATATTATTACTTACCATTTTATATAAAATATGGTGTATAATGGTAGTTACGCAATTAAAATAAAATTTTATTATATTGATGATAAATAATTTATTATTTTATTATGAATACCATAGATTTATAGGAGTTTGAAGAAGAAATAAATTCAAGTAGTTTATGCAAGATGATTACCTCATCTTCAGAAGTCCTCATTTAGATAATTTCTAAAGGGACCATGAAATTGTCTTTTGAGAATACTGAAATCTGAAAGTTATGGCTAGGGAAGCATAAAATTTATTTTTATAGTGTTTTATTGATCAATTTTGATCAATTTGGGGTGCATAAATTAGATAAGGGGTGTCCTTTTATAATAGAGGGAAATGACATACTTGGAATTACAAATAAATATTAAAATAAAAGTAATTCATTATCAAGGTAAATTATTTACAATGGAAATGGATTCGAAGAAAAAAATTATGAGGTAAAAATATCATCATCCAATTAAATTTATATAGGTTTTGGTGTCATTTTAAACATTATCATTTGGTTTAACCCCCTGGTTAACCAATTTTAATTATAGCTATGGTAATGACGTTTTTTAATATTAATGGGTTACAATGTTACTTATAAGTTAATAATTAGCTCATAAGTGTACAAGGTATCAATTATTGGACATTTTTCATAAAAATTGTCATATTTAAATATTTTTATGAATTTTGAATAATTTAATTTAATATTATTTAACATAAAATAACATTAATGTCATTTTTTATCCTATTCATTTGATTTGACATCAAAGACAACTTGACATCAATGTAATTTGAATATAAAACAATCACGCATTCCTAATATGATATATTTATATTTAAAATTCATTAAACACAAAAATTCTAGAAAAAATAATTACTTTTATTATTTTTAAAATCATTTATTTAATTTCTCTTTTAATTGAATAACTATTGTGTCATATTTTTCTAAGAATTTAAGGTATTTATTCAATAAATAACACTATAAATAAATTACTATTATAAAATAAATTCATGTATCTTTAAAATAAAAATTTAGAACTAAAATTATCCTATTTATATTCATATGTAAAAAAATTATAGATACTAAATGCAAGAGAGTAACATTTTGTATTTATTCTTTTCTTAAATTAATGTAAAGGTCATAATTAAAGTATAATGTCACTAATTGACCATATATTAAATACATGAATGGAAATTTTATAATAAAACTTATCCAATAGGATAAATTAAAGTGATAGAGAAATTTGAAAGCATTTTCCCAAATATTTATCCTTATTTTACATGGTTTACCCTTACTGAGGGGACAAATATTTACCATGGTTACTATTCATAATGACCAAAAATAAAATGGAACTATTTACCAATTTTTTATATCGAGATTTCAAATATATTATCCATTTTTAAATATTCCTTTTCTATAAGTTCAAGAAATTAATTTTAAATAAGTTTTCAAAATGCGAGAGAAACCATTTTTTAGAAAAGTACATTTCTAAGAATAAATCTAAATATATTCTTATCTGATGCCTAGAAATCCCATTAAATAAATGTTAAAAAAAATTATTGAATATTTAATATATAAATTTCATGAAAATCATTCAGGAATAGTGATTAATTTAATTTATTAATATAAAAACTTATTCTTCACCAAACAATTGTTTTTCCTAAAAAACATCTCGTTTATATTAAAATATTTTTATTTTCATTTATAATCAATTAATAAAAAATTATTTATTTTATGTAGTTTCAAACCATAAATATTTCATAATTTTTTTTAGTCATTTTTCTGTCATCCAATCCAAAAGTTAACTAATAACTGATATATTAAATAATAATAATTAAATCGTATTACATGGTCCATTTAAACTCGAGGTTGTTTGTAAAGAAAGATAACAAAAATTAATATTTATTTATAGATTTCCTTGTTATAAAATATCAGGTTATTACACTTTTATGTCTTGATGTCATGTTATGCCTTTTGAATCATATGATATACTTAATTAACATTTTTAATCCCTTATTGTGTTTTGTAGTTCACCCTTTTTTTGTATTTCCTAGGTTATCTTATGTAGTTTTATGAGGTTAATGGGATTCATATTCTCATTATAGAGATTAAGATAAATAAATTTTATTTTAGTTTTGTATTTTTTTTATGTACCTAGTATCCTAAAAACTCTAGGCCTCTTGATCCTTGGTTTGTATTTATTAGATATTTATGTTAAAAATCATTTAATAACACATGTAAAAGGCTTGGGTCATTATAGAGATGTTGATATATTTTCATACCCCGTAGAAGGTGGTATATCCTAGTGAGACAAATATGTACCACAAATTTAGGCAATAGCTCTAATGTCTAGAGATGAAGAGGGACATTGCTGGATTTGTTTCCCAGTGCCTTAAATGTCATAGCATCAAGGAAAAAAACCATTTTCCTGGTTTACTAATCCATACACTTCTTGTTTCCATGTGTAAGTGGGATGAAATAATAATAGAATTTATGATGGGGTTACCCAGGACCCTAAGGAGTCGGGAAATTCTTTGGCAGATTGTTGATCAACTAACGTATGTTTCTAATTTATTACTGATCCATTTGACTCACTTTTTATAAGTGCTATGAAGGAAGTATGTCTTTAGGATAGTACCCTTTCATGAAATTCCCTTGATAATTTTATCTATGAAAATTTTATATCATAGTTTTGGTCTGGATTATAGAAGGATTTAGAGACTTAAATGAGATTGAGTATAGCATACCATCCCTAGATGGATAGAGAGTCTGAGTGAAGAAATCACATATTGGAGGATGTGATTTAGGTTTATTCGCAAGAATTTGGTGATGATTGGTTTGATCAACTATACTTTTTTAAGTTCACTTACAAAAATGTTTTCCAAGATTTGTTTTATGTGGCACCTTATGAGGCTCTTTACGTAGGTCATGTTGTTCACCACTCTATCGGTATAAGGTAGATGATGTAGCAGTTTTGGGTCCAAGTATGATATTAGATACCTTTGAAAGATTAATTATGATTCAGAATATATTTATTATAGTTCAAATATAGAATAAGTCTTTTTCTAAACATAGGAGATATCATTGAACGTTGTTTTAGGTGACCGGGTTTTTCAGAAAGTGACTCCTTAGTTAATCCACTGATATTAAGTAAGAAAGGGAAGCTAGCTCCATGCTCTGTTAGACCCTTTAAGATAATCATGCAATTTGGGATAGTGGAATACCATCTAAAATGTGTTTCTCACTATTGAGGTATGTATGATGTGTTTCGTGTGTCTTGGATCTAAATTTACATGCTTGATTCTATGCATGTCATCAATTTCATGTTTGTTGAGCTAGATCCTAATGTATCATATTTGGAGTGCCCCAAAAATATCATAGAGTCGAGTAAGAATTTTCTTCAAGGTAATGAGATACCAATATCCTAGATTTGATAGAATTGTAGATGGATTTTGGAGGATACCTAGGATTCAGAGGCTGATGTTCAGGGTCGGTAACCTGAGTTGTTTGATTATAACCTATAAAGGTATATCTCATGAATGAGAAGTCGTTATAGGGGGTGAATTATATTATCCTAAATTTTTTTATTGCATGATTTGTTTATGTTTATGAAATTATCATTTTTATAATGTTACATCTCTACCATGGGGGTGTTAGAGGTCTGTTTTAAGTGGCTAAGGGACCAGGTTTTGAATGTGGAAGACTTGTAGAAGGGATTAGACTTTTGTGGTTAGAAAATGAGAACTATCTTGCCGGTGGAACCCACTAACTAGTTGATGGGGATCTAGAGAATATGTTGGCTACAGAACCCCCCCCCCCCCCACTATCTTATAAAATTAGTATTTATAACTTGAATTTTAAAACTCGTATCTTTAATCATGGAAATTTGATTCTTCTCCCCTTGGATCATTTTATTTATAATGATTTGGATATGATAAATTGGGGAGTTTTCTTTAGATCCTTATAAATTCCTTCTTCATCCTTGAGAGTTTTATATGGATCTATGTCATATTTTGGAATTCCATGAATGTCCAATAATGTTTTCTCCCTTTATTAATATATAGGTGGTGGATCTTGATGTATTTCATTATTTGATAACTGAATCAATATCTACCATCTATAATGAATGTTATTATTTTAAGTGATCATTATTTTCCTTACTAAACCTCTTCTTGATGGAGGATTAATTTTATGGACTTACTCGATTGATGAGTTTTGGGTATATTAGTGGGGGATTGGATGTGTCAATGACAACACCCTTAATCAGAGCTAGAATAATCAAGAACAATGGATGTTTCCTTGTAAGTCATCTAGAAAAATCATCTTGATATCTTTTTCTTGGATTTAGTTTTTGTTGAAAAATTTATGATGAATCAATGATCACTGGATAACCCTAAGGCTCTCTTATATAATCAACAATGAATTTATGATTTATTCTTCAATAGATAATGGATCTATTTAATTGTAATTTCTTCCTTTTATGTACCAGAAAATTGATTTATTTTTTAGAATCCTTAAGGTATGTGATTTTAGAACAACCTTATTGACTGGGTATTCTCTTGAGAATCCATTCCAACCCCCTTTCTTGATGAAACAAAAATATAATTGAAACCCCTTTAGATTTGATCTAATTTTCCATGAGTGTGTCATTTGTTTGGTCTCTAATAATTTTATGACCCTTTTAGTTATTTGTCAATCACATTAAAGTAGGAAGTTCCAAATATTTTACGGCTCTTGTATGCACTTATTGTCATGATATAAATCTTATGTTGTCTTATTTGTTTTTCCATTCTTAAGTGTAATCTCATGTGGATTGGGATTGTTAAATTGTAAGACCCATTTACGATTCTTTATTTTATGAGTACTGTAAAGTACCTTTTTACCATGATTGTTGATGATCACATGTTCTTATATAATCCTACTATATTATCTTTATGAAATGATATTACTGTCTAATTATTATCTAGTTCATTATGAGTATTACTATTTCGGTAGATTTTATTCATGGTATTCATGATAGATGACCATCATGGTATTATTTCCCATTATATGGGGAGTGTTCATGACATGTGGTGGTGATGATGGTGAACCCCTACATTGGGTAGGAGAAAGAGAGCCTTATGGCCCAGATGGAACTTTATGCCTTGAGGATACTAAGGAATGTTTCGTAACTTGATGTTGTGTATATACTAATTAGTATTACCACTTTATGCCTTGAGAATGATGAATGACATGTCGGCATCCTGCTAGATATTTCTCAATTATTTATGACATCTTGATCATCCTTATAGTATATAGATGAAGAAGTTATCGCCTAGGATCATATTGGATTGGTTAGAACACTAGTGCGTTGTATGTGTATGTTATGTTTTATTTTTAATGTACTTTTATCCTAGAATAAACCTATTATACATGTGAAAACTTATTAATGAAAAATTTCTGGTCTCCTATTAGGTTTTTTACTCACACCCGGTATGGTCATTTTGATGCGCATATAGATTTCATGTATAAAGATCTGAGCAAGGGTAAGGGACCCATGGAATATGAATGATCCAAGGAGAATGGAGCTGCGAGTTGTATTGGAACATACTTTGGATTATTTCAAAGTGTTACTTTATTTATTACATACACTCTTATTACGTGGTTTTCTTAACACACTATGATCCTGGTTTATTTTTTGTTTTTATATAATGCATGGTAATTGATATTACATTTTTATGTTTAACATTCCACATTAATTAATCAAAGTTCTATTATAATTTACTTTTATTCTTGTTTTATTACTATGTAGTAAGGGTATAGTTACTCCATTGATAGTGTTCAGACCCTCATTGTTAACCAGAAACCTCTTGCATATAGGGAGGATTGCATGAGGTCTTATGGATCTTTATCCTGGACTTAGTAGTTTGGGTCAGGGTGTTACAATTCAATAATATGATAAAACAAATTTATAAAAGTGATAAACTCAACCACTCACACAAAGATCTAGGTTCTTGTTTAAGGCCATAAAAATATTTGGTATGTTTGAAAAATTAATTTAAAAAGTGACGGTTTTCAAAACGACGAAGTTATTCAACATAACATTTTTCCATTGCGAACATATTCAATAAAGATGATTTGATATCAATATATAATAATTTAAATTTCAATAAGGTTACACTTTTTAAAATAATATTCATTTATTCCAATCTAGAAATAGGGTAAATGTTTATTCATAATCAATACCTTCTTCTTAGCAATAGCCTTTCAAAACAAACCTAGCCTTATTTCCAGTGATCATACCATTATAATAATTCTTATTTATAAATCCCATTTTTTTCGAATAACATGATAATCATATATTCTATCAAATAATTCTCATACCTAGTTCCTATGCTACTCATTTAATTCCTCCAACATTATTAAAACTGAACTCTCAAAATTTATGGATTCTTTTGTCACGACCCGTCCTCGGGGCCCGTGACGTGACTACCCCAAGCCTGATTTTCATAGGTCAGGGGCTAGCGACTAGCACCAAAGGCGTAATTCCCTAAGCTGGGAAGGAATTGACTTTATAAAAGTAAACAACCACAACAGAGTACGCAACAGGAAGTAAACACTAAGTAAAACTGAATACAAAAGAGTGTGCTGAAAATTAAATGGCCCAGTATACAAACCCAACTGAACAACATGTACAAGTAAAAAGGGACAAACAGCTGGAAGTAAAGAGCATCTCCTGGATCTTCTTATGGGGTTCCTACCTGAAGGGTAGGTATATATGGCTTCCTCATCACTCAGGTCTGTCAGTATCCTCCGTGTGATGACACATCGCAAGGTCCACCTCCAGGTACCGTCCAGTCGTGACGCTCTCGGCCTCCATCAGTGTTGTCAGTCGTCTGAATCCAACACAATGAGGTGCAGGCATAGTCCGTGCAGGGGTGAGTATAACGATACTCAGTACATACCCCAAGACCCGCAAGGTCTCACAATATCCACTAAGGATAAAAAAATAAGAAAGATACAACCATGAAGTAACAACCAACCCTACTTAGGTATATGCCCATACATATACCTTAGTTACCAATCTCAGCCCGACTCCACCTCTCGAGCCCAATCGCAACCCAATCCACACAGGAAGTAAAGTCAATCACCATGATGATAATGGTTGAAAGACATGACTCAGCTCACATAGGTATGCTACAATAGTAGATAGATATAGATTATCAGATGTAGCCACTGGATCATCTATGTTGTTGGACCCACATAGGATACCGGACCAGCTAAGCTGTCAGACCCACACAAGATACAGGATAGCTATCTAGTCTAAGCTGACGAACCCAAATAGGATATAGGCCAACTATCTCGTCTAAGCTATTTGAACCACACAGGATATATGCCAGCTATTCTGTCGGACCCATACAGGATTCAGGAATAGAAGTCAGAACTATCAAACCAACACAAGATTTAGGTACAGTAGTCGTCGTCATTGAACCCGTGGAGTATTCTAGTACAGTAGTCATCGCAGTTGCCGCCATCTCTAGGGTTCCCGCACACACCACGCTCGATTCCAAGAGGGCCTGCTCCTCGTGCAAAGGGGTTCAATACATCAACTATCCTGAAGTCCTAAGTTGAGGTATCCAGAAGATCTGTCTCATCAAAAGGAACCCAACGCGACAAATGACGCGTCAATCGGACTCCCGGTCTGAGAGATATTAGCTTTTCTGTTCCAGGGGCCTGGTTAGATTTACCCTCGATCCAAACCCAGCCATTTTCCAAAGTCATCCAAAACTCATTTAGAGTATCGCAAAAGGATTGCCTCTTCACAAGGGTCCTAGTGGTTCTAGGCCTCAACTGCCTGGAGCTGAGCCCGCCTCTGTCTGCCAGCTCCCTGTGGTCGGGGTGGACCTTCTGGTGGTGGTGGTGGTAGAGCCTCGAAACGTCTTCCACCACCCACTGCTCGGCCAGATCCTCTGCCACGTCTTCCTACTCCCGGCGGACCACCACGGTCGAACCTCTGCCACTACCTTGGAGGTCTCTCTACTATCTACTTCTCATCTGCATGGAAGGTTGGGCAGTCACGAGCCATGGGGCCCTGCTCGCCGCATGCCTAGCACTGCCTGCTCCTTGTATAGCTGACCTTGTCTCGTGTGCCCCGCAAAATCGTACCAATATCCTGAGATCTCCCACTTGATGGATTGGTTCGCTTGGACCTCTGCGACATCAGTCTATTGCCTACTGAAGAAGACTTTTCCACGTGTTTCCCTGTTGTGGGTCTCGCTACTAGTGACTGCTCAGTGAGAAAACTCTCCACTGGAAGGGCCCACTCCAGCACCCTCGCCTGCGTCGGAATGGTGATGAGAATCGGCGATGCCCTGATCTCATGCCTGAGTCCCTACTCGAAGGTCCGGGCCCAGAAGAACGGGTCCCGCCCCATATCTGTGGAGTAGCGTGAGAGGTCGGTGAACCTCACTGAGTATTGAGCTACTGTCATGCTGCCCTGCTACAAATAAAGTAACTCTTAAATCTTCACCACAAGAAGGGCGTCTAGAACAAACTCCACCCAGAATAGGCTCTCGAAGTCTGCCTAGAGTATTGATTCCTTGTCGTGCACCTGGAGCATCAGGCTCCACCATCAGCCTGATTCTGCCTACATAAGACTCACTGTAAGGATCACCATAAGGTAGGCTGGTGTCCCTACTAATATGAAAACTCTCACGATAGCCTCCACCCAATCCTCAACAGCCTGTGGGTCCATCTCTTCCCGGATACTGGGTGGCCTCTGGCACTAGAACACGTGCAACGCACTCAGGAGTCATGCATTGTCTACTGCTAGAGCTGGTGGTATCGGTGGCCCTACGGGTAGTGGTACTGCTGGTGCCTCTGGTGTGATGGGGTCATGCATCGAGTCCTCGTCGCTCAGTGGGCTACCATCTCGTACGTAACTCATAACCCTAGATGGCTACCTTCGTGGGGCCATCCTGAAAAGAAACAGGTGTGCCATGGTTAAAATAGTATACCTGGTGATATGACACAAAGTAATCACAAAGAAAACATTCAAAGAAACACACACACAATCAGTGTTTTGGTGCACTTAGTTAGAAATCAGAAGTTAGATTCCTAGTGTTTGGATACGTCGGTCACCGCACCAACACCAATTTCCCTAAACTGATGACCACACCCAAAACACTTAACACTATATTCTTTAAAAGAATCAGAGTCTAAATTCTACGGTATAACCGACTCCTCTGATACCAATTTTCCACGACTCGTCCTCAGGGCCCATGGTGTGACTACCCCAAGCCCGCCTTCCATATGCCAGGGGCTGGCGACTAGCACCAAAGTAATAATTCCCTAAGATGGGAAGGCATTTCCTTTATAAAATTAAACAACCACAACAGAGTATGCAATAGGAAGTAAACACTAAGTAAAAATGAGTTTAAAAGAGTGTGCTGGAAATTAAATGGGCCAGTATACAAACCCAACTGAACAAGAAGTACAAGTAGAAAGGGAAAAATAGCTGGAAGTAAAGAGCATCTCATGGATCGTCCTCCGGGGTTCCTACCTGAAGGGTAGTTATAGATGGATACCTCAGCACTCACGTCTGTCAGTCTCCTCTCTATGCCAACTCGTCGCAAGGTCCACCTCCGGGTACCATCCAATCGTGGCACTCTCAGCCTCTGTCAGCTATGTCTCTAATATTCATCCAACACAATGACATGCAGGCATAGCCAATGTAGGCGTGAGTATAACGATACTCAGAAGGGACCCTGAGACCTGCATTGTCCCACAATATCCACTAAGGATACACAAAAGAAGAAAGATGCAACCACGAAGTAAAAACCAACCTGACTTATGTATATGCCCATACATATACCTAAGTTACTAATCTCTACCCGGCTCCAACTCTCGAGCTCAATCGCAACCCAGTCCACACAGGAATTAAATTCAATCACCACGATGATAATTATTGAAAGACATGACTCAGCTCACACAGGTATGCCTCAATAGTAGAGAGATATAGATGATCAGATGTATCCACTGGATAATCTAAGTTGCTTAACCCACACAAGATACAGAACCAGCTAAGCTGTCAGACCCACACAGGATAGAGGCCAGCTATCTCGTCTAAGCTGTCATACCCACACAGGATACAAGCCAACTACCTCGCATAAGCTGTCAGACCCACACAGGATAAAGGCCAGCTATTCTATCAGACCCACACAGGATATAGGAACAGAAGTCAGAACTATCGAACCCAAATAGTATTTTGGTACAGTAGTCGTCGTCGTCGAACCCACGGAAGATTCCAGTACAGTAGTCATTGTAGTCGCAGCCAGCTCTAGGGTTCCCGCACACAACACACTCAATTATGGGAGGGTCCGCTCCTCGAGAAAAGGGATATTGATACATCAACTATCACAAATTCCTGAGTTGATGTATCCCGAAGATCCGTCTAATCATAAGGAACCCAACGTGATAGACAGCGCGTCAATCGGACACCTGGTATGAGAGTTATTAGCTTTTCCGTTCCTAGGGCCTAGTTAGATTTACGCTCGATCCAAACCCGACCATTTTCCAAAGACATCCAAAACTCACTTAGAGTGTCATAAAATGACCGCCTTTTCTTAAGGGTCCCAGTGTTGTCGACGACACTTTGATTGGGAGTGTTGTCTTGAAGTTATTCATATTTAAGAAAAACGGGTCTGGCCCGTCAAGCCCAGTGGGCTGGCGGGTCGGCTCGACCCGGTTCGGTGGGTCCGACCCAGCTAGGGGTCGGCCCAGCCCGGTTTAGCGGGTCTGACCCAGCTGGGGGGTCGGCCTAGCCCGGTGGGGCATGGCCCACCCGCGGACCCGGCCCACAAAGCGGGCCGGTCCGATTCACCCAGCGGCGCCGCCTCTCCCTGCCCTGCCAGCTGAAGCGGCCGGTTCTGTCCTGGGCGAGTGGCCTACACAGTGGGCCACTATCTCTTCCATGTGGCATCGCGGGTCTTCAGTCTGGCCGGCAAGCGGCCGGCCGGTTCGCTGGCAAGCGGCCCGCGGTTGCAGGCCGCGTTTTCCCTGCCACGCGGCGCCTGCGGGCACCGTGGTTCCTCTGTCGGCCAGTCGTAGCCGACTGGTTTGCTCAGCCCAAGCGGCCTGCGGTTTTAGGCTGCATCTCTTCTGTGCGGCACCTACGGGTGATGCGTTCCACCAGCCCGGCTAGCAGTTGTCAGCCGGTTCTTCATCCGGAGTAGTGCGCAGATGCAGCTTGTGGTTTTCCTTTACGCAGCCAGCGCGCGGCCGCCGCCTCCAGTCATCGTCGCCTCTTCTGACCGCCACAGCCTGTATGTCTGCGGTCTCCTTCATCTGGCGTGGTGCGATGGCACCACACCCTACAACTTCACCTCCATTTTCAACGCAAACAAGAATTAAAAGAGGGTCATCGGTCCATGTTCATTCGGCATGCGCCCTCCGCATTAGGTGATAACAAAAGGCCAAAGACAAACCAAATCATACATCAAGAATGAGGGTATAATTTTATTCATTTAAATTTATTCAAAACCCCATCCTTGATTCGAAGTGCATTTTTTAATGACAACATTGATTCGTTGATGCCGAAATGCGTCTGAGGACGAAGTTTTGTTGTCGGCAACGTTCTTATCGGGCGGCGTCTTCTCCCTTGACGCAGAGGAAGAGGAAGGAAGTCGGGAATTTCTCGTGGGCATCGCCTCACATTCTTTCCCTCGTTGAAGAAGTTGGGGATATGTTCTTCATCAAGAGGATATTGTTCCTTGTGTTATTTGTTGGAGAGGGTGATGTCCTCCCAATTCCTCCAAGTTCCCAAAACAATATGTGTCAACCCCCACAATTATATCTTTGGCTATTATTTTTATCCTTTACATACATTAAAAATAAATAAAATTAATCAATTAATTGAGGGAGTTTAATTAATTATTTTAATGGTGTTGGCACATCAATGAGAGAAGGTGGGAGGTGGAGAGTTTTCAAAAATAAAAGAGGAGAGGTGGCCTCATTAACTCAAAGGAAAGTCCAAGAGTTTCAAAAGGGGGGTTTCAAGGGGAGTTTGAAGAGTTTAAACTCTTGTGGGACCCACCAAATATTATCCTCCCATGGGAGGTTATGTGGGGCTGTGCCCCACTTCCAACGTCACTTTGGAGAAATTAACCACCACACATTTAAAAAACATATTCTACACATATTTTTTGATTGAATTTAGAAATTCCCCAAAATAAACTTCTACTCTCGATAAAATGCAACTACTGTGAAGGACTCCTTAGTAGAATACTGGCACTATGAGCTCATTGGTGTCCTAAGATTTCAATTCCAGGCACTGGTACAAATGATAGAAAAACTCGCACGTACGTTTACTAAACATACCTGAACAAAACTTCAGAAATTGATTCCGGGCACACTGGGCCTCGGAATCAGGTTCCGTCGAAAACTGCGGACTCGTAAAATTCCAAATAATTTAAGAAAAAATTCCATGAAATTTTTGGGTCTTTACATTACCCAAAACTCAGGTATTTACATCCCCATAAAGCTACAACACACACTAGGGAAACAAATGGAGGCACTGAGCATGCATCTGAGCCTCCTGCTCCCATGTGCTCTCTTGGAGGTTCCCTTGCTTCTAGAAAACGCACACCAGAGGAATCGACCGTCCATGCAGGACCTACTCATGTCGATCCTCAATCTCCACTGAAACCTTCATGAAATTTTCCCTGTTATCGATGACCAGCTCCCAGTGGTCGATGATGTGAGATTGGTCGTGCACGTATCTCCATATTGAGATATGTGGAAGGCGTCGTGCACCCGATGCAACTGAGGTGGAAGGGCCATGCGGTAAGACACCTCACCTACTCTACTGAGGACCTAGAATGGTCCAATGAATTGTGGAGATAACTTGCCACCTAGGACAAATCTCAGTAGACCTCATTGAGGTGAGACACCTAAGAAGACGTGGTCGCCATCTTCGAACTCCAGTGGTCTCTGTATCCTATCAGCATTGGACTTCTGTCTGCTTTGTGCAGTCTTCATCCCTTCCTGGATGATCTGCACATTCTCTATCGTAGCCTAATCCATCTCTGGTCCCACAAGTGCTGACTCCCCTAGGTCAGTCCAACACAAAGTTGATCTGCAAGGTCGGTCGTACAGTGCCTCGTATGGCGTCATCCCGATGGTGGAGTGGTAGCTGTTGTTGTACGCAAAATCCAACAAGGGTATGTGATCCTCCTGGTTGCAACCAAAGTCTAGGACACTTGCACGGAGCATGTCCTCAAGAGTCTGAATGGTCCTCTCAGTCTAACCATCCGTCTGACGATGGAAGGCAGTGCTCAAGTGAAGATGCGTCCCAAAAGCCTCCTGTAACCCCTTCCAAAGCAGGGAAGTGAAACATGCATCTTGATCGGAGACAATAGTCGATGAAACACCATGAATTCTTACGATATCCTGAATGTAGAGGCGTCCCAAGCTCTCTACTAAGCCCTGCTCTCTGATCGGTAGGAAGTGGGCCGACATGGTGAGTCGGTCGACAATCACCCAGATAGAGTCATTCCCGCTAGATGTACGTGGATGTCCCATCATGAAATCCATGGATATCCCATCCCACATTCACTCTGGGACCTCTAAGGGATGAACTAAGCCTGTTGGAACCTGGTGCACTGACTTCACTTGCTGACAAGTGAGGCATCGTGAGACAAACTCTGCTACTTCTTTCTTCATACCTGGCCACTAGTGTTGTAGTCTAAGGTCCGGATACATCTTCACCACTCCTGGATATACCACTAGTTGGGAAGTGTGGAACTCCCTCAACACCTCCTCTTGTAGTGCAACTAGTACCATGGTACATTCTCTGAAAAGAATGACGTTCTCCCCACCTTCAAAACATCCATCAGGTGCCTACCCAGAAGATATCTGAGCACGTTGCGTCTCACAGTCAACATCCCCACGTTGTGCCTCTCTGACTCACTGAAGAAGTAGAGGAGTGACTCTGAGATACTGAAGAAAGGTTTCTCCATGTATATCCACAAAGGATATCTGCAATGTGGCCAGCTACTCTGTCGCCTCTCCTAGCAGCTGAATGCCTGATCTCCTCCTGAGAGCATCTGCTACAACGTTCCCCATCCCAAGAGTATAGAATAATTCAAAGTCATAGTCCTAGATTAACTCGATCCATCGCTGCTGTCTCGGGTTTAGGTCCTTTTAAAAGAAGATTTACCTGAGACTCTGGTGGTCAGAATAGACTGTAAAACGCTTGCCCATCAGATAGTGCTTCCACATCTTCAAGGCAAAGACCATTGCTTCTAACTCCAGGTCATGGGTAGTGTAGTTCATCTCGTGGTGTCTCAACTACTATGAACAATACGTGATCACCACTCTCTCCATCATCAGAACACACTCGAGTCCGGTCCCTGATGCGTCGTAGTAAACTACGTACCCAACACCCTGCTCCGGTAGCCTCAAGATGGGCGCACTAGCCAACCTCTGCCTCAGCTTCTGAAAGCTATACTGGCATCTCTCTGACCACATGAAGGTTTTTTCCATCTTCATCAATGATAAAAGTGGTGATGCAACTCTAGAGAAGTCTGGCATAAATCTCTGATAGTACCCAGCATTTCCCAGAAAACTCCACACCTCTGTCACACTCCTGGGTGTCTCCCAAGAAAGTATTGCCTCAAGATTCACTGGATCCACTGCAAATCCAGCCTTCGATATGATGTGTCCCAAGAAGTGAACCTCTCGAATCTAGAAATGTAACTTCAATAGCTTACCATAAAGATGGTGCTCTCAGAGTGTATACAGTACTACCCACAAATGGTAGGCATGCTCCTCCTCAGTAGTCGAGTAAATCAGCATGTCATCGATGAAGACTACGAAAAAGTGATCGAGGTAAGGCTGGAAGATCCTATTCATGAGAATAATGACCACTACTGGAGCATTGGTTATGCCGAAGGGAATAACCAAGAACTCATAGTGGACATACCGACACCTGAAGGTCATCTTATGCACATCCCCATCTCAAACTATGAGCTTGTGATAGCCTAGCCTGAGGTTTATCTTTGAGAACCATTTTGATCCCTTAAGCTGGTCAAAGAGGTCGTCAATCCTCAGGAGTGGGTACCTGTTCTTCACGGTCACCTAATTTTGGTGAAGGTAGTTGACACACAGTCGCAAGCTCCAATCCTACTTCTTGGTGATCAAAATTGGATATGCCCCAGGTGAAACCCTGGGTCAGATAAATCCCTTCCCCTGCATGTCCTCCAGCTGTACCCGCAGCTCAAGCAGCTCGACGAGAGCCATCCGATATGCTGGAGTAGATATCGGTGATGTCTCGGGGTATAGATCAATATAGAAGTATACCTCTCTATGGGGAGGTAGTCTTGGAACATCGTCAGGGAAAACATTCGTGTACTGATCCACCACCACAGGAAAACTCGGACTCCGCACATCAACCACTCTGAGGATGAGACTAGCCAACTGATGTGTGATTGGCTACCCCCTACTCCGCGTAAGTCCAACCTGCACTGCAAAGGATCCCTTCTCACTGGTGAAGGGGAACCTGGTCCCATCTGTGTGGATACACCACACTTTGAACCTAATACATTCAATCTGAGCATGAACTATAGATAACCAGTCCATACCCAAGATGACATCGTAAGGCCTCAACGCCGCTACAACAAGATATCAGTCGAAGATCTTGCCTCCTATAGTAAGCTCACACTGTCGGCACCAGAGCATAATCATCATTTCTTCTCCCGTAGGAGTCTCTATCCATAAGGATCGAGCCAACGGCTCCGTCGGAATCTCTGAGCTCCGAACAAGGGCAGCGACTATAAAATAATGACTCTCACCCGTGCCTATGAGTACTGCAGCAAGGGTGGAGTAGACACAGATAGTACCTCAAATCATCTCAGGTGCACCGTGGTCGTAGGCCTTGACTGTCTGGACCTCAGCCCGCCTCTGTCCGCCAACTCCCTGTGGTCGGGGTGGACCTTCTGGTGGTGGTGGTGGTGGTAGAGCCTCGAAACGTCTTCCACCACCTGCTGCTCGGCCAGCTCCTCTGCCACGTCCACCTGCTCCCGACGGACCACCACGGTTGAACCTCTGCCTCTGCCTGGGAGGTCACT
The DNA here is from genome assembly GCA_963277665.1 of Viscum album. NCBI lineage: Eukaryota > Viridiplantae > Streptophyta > Magnoliopsida > Santalales > Viscaceae > Viscum > Viscum album. The sequence goes on along the minus strand of OY728146.1, from coordinate 1,770,165,409 downwards.
CTACTGTTTTCCACTAATCTCCATGGCGGGTCAAGAATTCACAAGCCATGTGGCCCTGCACTCCACATGCATAGCACTATCTGCTCCTCGTACAGCTGACTATATCTCGTGTTCCCCGCACTACCATACCTGTATCCTGAGATCGCCCACCTGATGGCCTGGTCCGCTTGGACCCCTGCGACATCTGTCTACTGTCGGATGAAGAAGACTCTGCTATGTGTCTCCCTGTGGTGGGTCTCGCTATCGGTGGCAGCTCAGCGAGAAAACTCTCCACTAGAAGGGCTCTCTCTAGCACCCCCGCCTACGTCGGAATGCTGAGGGGAATCAAAGAAGCCCTGATCTCATGCCTGAGTCCCTGATCGAAGGTCCAGGCCCAGAAGAACGGGTCCCACACCATATCTGTGGAGTAGCATGAGAGGTTGGTGAACCTCAATGAGTATTGAGCTACTATCATGCTATCTTGCTGTAGATGAAGTAACTCCTGAATCTACACCGCACGAAGGGTGGCTGGAAAAAACTCCGTCTGGAACAGGCTCTCGATGTCTGCCTAGAGAAGTGATGCCTCTTCGTGCACCTGGAGCTTCAGGGTCCACCATTTTCCTACTGCTGCAAGTTGGAGACTCACGGTAAGGATCACCATAAGGTTAGCTGGTGTCCCTACCAATCTAAAAACTCTCACGATAGCCCCCACCCAATCCTCAGCAGCCTATGGGTCCATTTATCCCCGAAACCTAGGCGGCCTCTGGCACTGGAACTCATGCAACGCACTCAGGCAGCATGCACTGTCTGCTGCTGGAGCTGGTGTTATCGGTGGCCCTGCAGGTAGTGGTACTACTGGTGCCTCCGCTGTGATGGGGCCCTACATCGAGGCCTCATGGATCGGTGGGCTACCATCTCTTACATTACTCAGAACCCTATATGGATGCATTTGTGGGGCCATCCTGAAAAGAAACAGGTTCCCCACAGTTAAAATAGTATACCTGGTGTGCTGACACAATGTAATCACAAATAAAACTTTCAAAGAAACACACACGCAATCCGTGTTTTCATGCACTAAGTCGGAAATCAGAAGTCAGAGTCCTAGTGTATGGATATGTCGGCCGCCGCACCAACACCGGTTTCCCTAAACTGATAACCACACACAAAGCACTTAACACTATTTCCATTAAAAGAATCAGAGTCTAAGTTTTGTGGTAGAACCGACTCCTCTGATACAAATTTATCACGACCTGTCCTCGGGGCCCGTGTCGTGACTACCCCAAGCTCGCCTTCCATAGGCCAGGGGCTGGCGACTAGCACCAAAGGCGTAATTCCCTAATCTGGGAAGGAATTTCATTTATAAAACTAAAAAACAACAATAGAGTACGCAACAGGAAGTAAACACTAAGCAAAACTGAGTACAAAAAGATTGTGATGGAAATTAAATGGGCCAGTATATAAACCCAATTGAACAACAAGTACAAGTAAAAACGGAAAAATAGCTGGAAGTAAAGAGTAGCTTCGGGGTCGTCCTCCAGGGTTCCTACCTGAAGGGTAGGTATAGATGGCTACCTTAGCATTCTCGTTTTTCAGTCTCTCCTCTGTGCCGACTCGTCGCAAGGTCCACCTCTGGGTACCATCAAGTTGTGGCGCTCTTGGCCTCCATCAGCGTTGTCCGTCATCTGCATCCAACACAATGAGGTGTGGGCATAGCCCATGCAGGGGTGAGTATAACGATACTCAGAAGGGATTTCAAGACCCACAAGATCTCACAATATCTACTAAGGATAAAAAAAAATAAGAATGATCAAACCACTGAGTAACAACCAACCCCACTTAGGTATATTCCCATACATATACATAAGTTACCAATCTCAACCTGGCTCCAACTCTTGAGCCCAATCACAACCCATTCCACACAGGAAGTAAAGTCAATCACCATGATAATAATGGTTGAAAGACATTACTCAGCTCACATAGGTATGCCTCAATATTAGAGATATATAGATGATTAGATGTAGCCACTGGATCATCTCAGTTGTCAGACCCACACAGGATACAGGCCAGCTGTCATGTCTAAGCTGTCGGACCCACACAAGATACAGGAAACTTATCTCGTCTAAGTTGTCGAACCCACACAAGATACATGCCAGCTATTCTGTCGGACCCACACAGTATAAAGGAACATAAGTCAGAACTGTCGAACCCACACAGGATTCTGGTATAGTATTCGTTGTCGTCGAACCCACAGAGGATTACAGTATAGTAGTTGTCACAGTCACAGCCAGCTCTAGGGTTCTCGCACACAGAATGATCGATTCTGGGAGGGTCTTCTCCTCGAGCAAAGGGGATCGATACATCAACTATCACGATGTCCTAAGTTGATGTATCCCAAAGATCTGTCTCATCATAAGGAACCCAACGCGACAGATGGAACGTCAATCAGACGCCCGGTCTGAGAGTTATTAGCTTTTCTGTTCCTGGGCCCAGTTGGATTTACGTTCGATCCAAACCCATATGTTTTTCTAATTTGTCCAAAACTCACTTAGATTATTGCAAAAGTACTGGCTTTTCACAAGGTTCCCAGTTCCGGAGACGGTGTGTCGATCGGACGTGTGGTCTAGAAGTTATTCATGTTTAAGCGAAACGGGCCCGGCCCGTCAAGCCCAGTGGGCTGGTGGGTCGGCCCGACCTGGTTCGGCAGGTCTGACCCAGGTGGGGGTCAGCCCGGCCCAGTGTGGAGGGTCCTACCCAGCTAGGGGCCAGCTTGTCCTGGTGAGGCACGACCCCCCCACGGACCCGGGCAGCGGAGCAGGCCAATCCAGTTCGCCCGGCGGCGCTACCTCTCCCTGCCATGTCAGCCGAAGCTGACCGGTTCTGTCTGGTGTGAGAATCCCGCACAGTGGGCCACTATGTCTCCCACGCAGTGTTTTGGGTCTTCAGCCCAACCAGCAGGAATCCGGCCGGTTCCCCGGCGAGCGGCCCGCGGTTGCGGGTCGCGGTTTCCCCGTCGCGCGGCGCCTGCAGGCGCCGCGATTCCTCTGCTAGCTGGCTGTAGTCGGCCGGTTCGCTCAGCCCAAGTGGCCCACGGCTGTGGGCCGCATCTCCTCTTAGCATCACTTGTGGGTGTCATGGTTCACTAGCCCAACCGGCAGTAGCCGGCCGGTTCTTCAGCCCGAGCGGCCCGCGGATGCGGGCCGCGGTTTTACTCCACGCAGCCAGCTCGCGGCCGCCGCCTCCAGTCGTCGTCGCCTCTTCTGACCACCACAACCTACATGGTCGTGGACTCCTTCATTTGGTGTGTTGTGACAGAACCACACCCTATGGATCCACCTCAATTGTCAACGCAAATAATAATCAATGGAGGGTCTTCGGGCCCTGTTCGTTCGGCCCACTCCCTCCGCATTAGGCGATAACAAAAGTCCAAAGACGAACCAAAGCATACATCAAGAACGAGGGTACAATTTTATTCATTTAAAATTATTCAAAAACCACTACCTTTATTCAAAGTTCGTTTATTGGTGACGGTGAAGATTCATTGACATCATAATGCATCCGAGGAGGAAGTGTCGTTGTTGGCGATGTTCTTCACGGGCGGCGTCTTCTCCCTTGACGCGGAGGAAGAGGAAGGAAGAAAGACATTCCTCATGGGTGTCGTCTCATGTTCTTTCCCCATTTGAAGAAGTGGTGGATATGTTCTTATTCAAGAGGATATTGTTCCTCGTGTTCTTCATTGGAGAGGGTGATGTCCTCCCAATTCCTCGAAGTTCCTAAAACAATATATGCCAACCCCCAAAATAATAGCTTTCGCTATTATTTTTTTCCTTGACATGCATTCAAAATTAATCAAATTAATAAATTAATTGAGGGAGTTTAAAAAATTAATTTGATGGTGTTGGAACATCAATGAGAGAAGGTGAGAGGTTGAGAGTTTTCAAAAATAAAAGAGGAGAGGTGGCCTCATTAACTCAAGGGAAATTCTAAGAGTTTTAAAAGGGGGGTTTCAAGGGGAGTTTGATGAGTTTAAACTCGTGTGGTCCCTACCACATATTATCCTCTCATGGGAGGTTATGTGGGGGTGGGCCCCACCTCCAACCTCCCTTGGGAGAAATTAACCACCACACATTAAAAAAATATGCTACACATATTTTTTTATTAAATTTAGAAATCCCCCAAAATAAACTTCTACGCCTGATAAAACGCAACTACGGTGAAGGACTCCTTAAGCGAATACCGATGTTGCGAGTTCATCGGTGTACTCAGATTTCAATTCTGAGCACCAGTTCAAAAGATAATAAACCCACATGTATGTTTTCTAAATGTACCTGTACAAAACATTAGAAATTAATTTCGGGCATACCGCGCCTCGGAATTAGGTGTCGTCAGAAACTGTGGACTCGTCAAATTCCAAAAATTTTAACAAAAAAAATTCCTTGAAATTTCAGAGTCTTTAAATTACCCGCACCTCAGGGATTTATGTCCTTATAAAGCTACAACACACACTAGGGAAACAAATGGTGGTACTAAGCATGTTTTTGAGCCTCCCACTCCAATGTTCTCTCCTGGAGGTTCCCATGCTTCCAGTGAATGCACACCAGAGGAATCGACCGTCCATGCAGTACCCACTCCTGTCGATCCTCAATCTCCACTGGAACCTCTGTTAAAGTCTCCTTGTCATTGATGACCATATCCCCATGGTTGATGATGTGAAATGTTTTGGGCACGTATCTCCTCAATTGAAATATATGGAAGACGTCGTGCACCCAGTGCAACTAAGGTGGAAGGGTCAGGCGATAATCCACCTCTCCTACTCTGCTGAGGACCTGGAATGATCCAATGAATCGCGGAGATAACTTTCTATAACACCCGAGACTTTTATGTTATATAAATCATCAAAGGAATCTTTTTCTACACTTTCTTGGCTTTCTTTACATGAAATCATGACCTTCCTCGATAGCTTGTGTCGTACGTAATACCGAGTTTCACTAAACAACGATATGCTATTAAAATATTATTAAAACTAGCCGTTATGAATAGTAATAACCAGTTTTTGAAATTTTATAAATTTTATTTTTCAAAATGGACCTCATTTTTGGATTTGGAATATCGAAATTATACTAGGGTGAAATTTTGGTATTTTTCTGAAAACATTCAATTTTTGATGAATAGTGAAACCACTAAGTGGTAGTTAAAAAACTGAATTTTTCATAAAACTTAATTTTACCGCTTCTGTGAGTGGAATTTCAAAAATCCAAGAGACACGGTTGATTTCAGTATGTAAAATGTGGTTCAATGAGATGAAAATAATTTTTTGGTGAATAGTAACATTTTACTTTTTTTACCACGGTTAAAAGTAAATAGGGTACTTAAGGGTAAAGATGATATTATTATTATCCTAACACATGTCCTAATTCTATTGGACAAGTGTAATTTGACCAAAAACAAACTTAGGAATAAAATATGACCATTTAGGCCCACTTGGATTAGATTAGGACATTTATTATTAATTTATTTAAAGAAGGGTTAAAATAGTTAAAATCAAAGTTTAATAACTAAATCATTTTTACTATGGGGTTATACATAAGATAAATTCTACTATAAATATTCATTAGAAATATAAAAAGATTTCCTACATAATGGTATTTTATTTGTAATTTTTAGACATTAAATAATTTATTTTATTTATGACACAAAGATGATGCAGTAATTATCTTATTAATGAAATATTGACATAATTAATGTTAGAAACACCAAAATAAATGTAATTTGAGACTTTGTATGAATTCCACTAATTTTCTAGGTTAATATAACATGTTAGTATTGATTTAATTAACTTGGTTCGAACTAATAATTCTGTTATTATTTTCACAAAAATCAATTACTAAATAGTGTCAAAATTGACATAAAATAGTTTTTAAAAAAAATATTATATTAGTAATTGTTATTTTATTCTTAAAAATCTAAGGTTCGGCCAAATGACTTAGATAAGGTTATATATATTAATAATAAACAACTTGGGGTTCGTTTGGCTGCTTATTGTAATTTTATTAACCTTATAGTATAAGAACACAAGAAGACACGGTAAAAGTAAAATTATTTAACTTAATGTTAAATCTAAATGATAAGGTTAAAATAGGAACCTAAACTTTTCTAAATTCTATTGTATGAGAGGATTGCGACCCATCCTCACCTTAGCCTCGAAATAAATCAATTTGGAGCTACTTAAAACCGAACTTGACTTTATAATAAAATAATATTTTTAGTTATTCCAAAGGTGCCCCTCTCCTCCCTTATAAAAGGGCACCTCCTCCCTCTCTTCCTCACACCACTTTGAGCCTTGAAGCTCGGCCAAACCCTGCCAATTCCTCCTCTAAACTTCCCTAGAGACATCCTAGATATCCTGGTCTTCTTAAAAGACCAATTTTAGTGCCCTAAAAGAAGGTCTCAAAGAAGCACTTCAAAGAAGAGGTAATGTCTGTTACCGATTCTTTCATCTTTATTTATTCTTCCACTTCTTCTTCTTTAGTTGTTTCATTATGAAGTAATAACATCAGTATAACTCATATACGGATATGTTATTATAAGTATGAAACAACCCTATTTCACCATCTATCCATCCTAGGGAAAAAGAAATCACCACGCGTGCGTACGTACGGAATACCGTCTCCACGCCATGGTATAATCTATTTTCCACCACCACCTTACCTGGATGGGTATAATGGTGTAAATAATGACTATATATGACTATTATAAAGTAATACTGATTCTGAAATAGTATACATATACTCCAATACAATTCCACGATCATAGGAACGATATCATCACTCGTGCGTACGTACGGAATACCGCCTCCACGATGTGATGCGACTCATTCTACATTATCTTCATTTCATAATGATTACATAAATGAATTTAATGAATGAATATGATATATATTACACTAATACCATTCTGGAAATTAGGTATCTATAACCTAAAGAGAAGAATAAGAATTTATTCGACAAGACACGCATAAGAACAAAAAATTATAAACACCCGAATAACAAGTAGCAATAAAATATTACTACTAAGAAGCTAAGAATATGACCAAATATGATATCATAAAAATAAGTATGATTCTGGAATAAGTAAATAACATTATTTAAATCATTATAAAGGAGGTTCGGATACTTACGAAGAAAAATGGACCTATGGTAAGGGAAATATCACAATCTCATTTTTATTCGAGATTGTTTATACCTTGGAATTTATTGGGGTGTATTTTATCATCCACATCCATGTTTCCTCAATATGTAATATTATTTCCATCCACCTAAAATTGTTTAAATCCATTTTTACCATTTGGTGAGTTTATAGTAAAAGATATGAAAGGAATCTTTTGGTGTTTTTCGTACGAGGTACTTTTTTTACTTTTTCGAAAAAAGTACGAGAAGAATGTTTTTTTAACTTATATGGCATGAATGGATTTTTAAAACATTATTTCCAAGAAGATTACTTTACAAGTTTCCATGTTTATTTTTAATCAACTTCTCTTAGTTTAAAACGGTATGACATGGTAATAAAGGAAATGTATTTTTGAAGTAGAAATGATATTTTCCTCAAGAATGGAGTTCAAGTGTTTTATCAAAATTATTTTCCATCTAAGAAAATATAGGGTTCTGTTTCTATCCCTATTATTACATGGATTTGATTATGTTGTGATGGAAATATTTTTATGAATTCCTTTATCTTATATGAATTGTTTTATGATGTCATGTTGTTTAAGAATCCCATTTTTAATACATGGGTTATGCAATGATGTATGATTTATGATTTTGTGGCACAAATAAGAATGGTATCATTATTAGATGGGTGGGACCTATATCTCTCTCCAATGCATTGGGTAAAGATTTTATATCTCATGAGATAGACATGGCTGGAACGGTAGGTTATACCAGTTCAGTGAAACAGGACTGAAACGAGGGTGACTCAGTTCAGAAAGGTACTTTGTCCACTAAGATAGTCTTGGAAATGAGTCTTGACTAACAAGAAATGATTCTCTATCATTATGTGTGTATGCCACAAAGTTTCATGTTTTAAGTTATGATTATTGTGATTACATTTCACTGCCATGATTTATCCCATGTTATAAAATTATGATCTCTTTTGTAGGTTAAGATTTCCAAAAGTTATGTTCTTATGTATATAATGTGATTGATATTTCTTTTGATTACCCTTACTGAGCATTTGAGCCTACCCTTTTGAATGTTTTATTTCACCAGGTCAAGAAGAAGGTTATTAAGTAGAATATTCCAAAAAGGGACTCTAGATATGATGAAATAAATGGGAGGCAAAGTAGATGCTTTATGAACCAGTTGTTTATGTTTCCCAGTTTCTAAAGACACTATACCTATACGGTCCTTTCGTGGTTTTGTTATATTTTGTAATAAGTATTCGTCAATTTTGAATTATTAACAATGTATGTAAAGTATGGGTCGTTATAGTTGGTATCAAAGGAAAGGTATAGTCAACCTTTGGAAACTAGGATGCGAAAGCCTTAGTAAGAACCCTAAGGATAAGTCTAAGCATAGAACACAATATTTGTGTTTTAGAAATGGCCATGAATAACCTAGGATAAGACCTTAAGTGTGAAATTTTATTCTTGATTATGTGGTTTTCCTATTATAATTAGTGTTTCTCACACTATTCTTCTTGGTTTTAGTCAATGGCTGGAACCCGAAGGAACCGTGTTAATTCGGAATGCGACAGGCAATGCAATGATTGTCCCCCTGAGCAACCAAACGTTATGGGAGCTAGAATGAAAAATCTTGTAGCCATGCTCACACAACTTTCTCAAGCTGTGAATCATGAAGGACTTCCAAACAAGCAAAGGAAGGAGCAACATTCTGTTGGATCCTTCATAAGGCAGCGTCCACCTTCATTCAGCGGGTCTACTGATCCATTAGTTGCTGAACAATGGATTAGTACTACTGAAAAGATATTTTCAGTTCTTCAATGTTCTGAGCATGATGAAGTCATCTTAGCAGTGTATCATTGGGAAGGTGATGCTGATCAATGGTGGAATCTTATTAAGAATACGAGGCAAAGGGATGAAATTGAGTCCATGGAATGGGACGAGTTCAAGAACTTATTTTTCAATAAGTACTTCCCTCGTATTCTCCGAACAAAGATGGAGAAAGAGTTTCTTGAACTGAAGCAAAAGGATGATAAATCTGTTGGTACCTATGAAGAAAATTTTACAAGACTTGCAAGGTACGCTTCTGGTATTATTATCCAACCTGAGAGTAAGATCGATCGATTCTATAGTGGCTTAAAACCAAGTGTCCGAAGGGATTTAGCCATAAGGGACTTCAATAGCTACGAGTAAATCGTTCGATGTGCTCTCAAAGTCGAGATGGAGATTGGAGTAACCCATCAGTCATATGGGTTTGATAAGAAGAGTAAAATGGAATTCAAAGGAAAATCTAAAGAGCACACTGAAAAGAAGATGAGCTTTCCCTTATGCTCAAAGTGTGGAAAGAAACATGGAGGGAGTTGTCTTAAAGGGACAAGTAAATGTTTCAAATGTGGAAAGGAAGGTCATCGGGCATTTGAATGCTGTAATGATGGGAAGAAGATGTCTAATGATGCAAGCAAAGGAAGGAATGCACAGAATAAACCTCCTACACTTCAATGTTTCAAGTGTAAGGAGATGGGGAATTATACCAATCAATTCCCAAATCCAAGGGTTGATGATGATGGTCGACGTCAACAAACTCTTATGGCTAAAGACAAAGGAAAGTCACATGAAATTTCTATCAGCGATGTGGATTATGATAACGATGTGGTGAAAGGTACACTTACCATCCACTCTAAAGTAGCAAATGTTTTATTTGATTCTGGATCCACCAACTCTTTTATTTCTGAAGAATTTTCTAAGGGTATCACCGTATTACCTCAACAATTAGATGTTGAGTTAGCTGTGAAAACACCTAATGGCACAACAGTCGCATCAAAAGTTTATAATTCTTCTCCGATTGAAGTTTGTGGGAAAGTGCTTCCTGAAAATCTTGTGATCCTTCCTATAGTGGAATTTGATGTAATTCTTGTCATGGATTGGCTTTCTTTATATGGAGCTTATATCAATTTCCAAAGAAGGGAAGTCACATTTCATATTCCAGATCAATCTATGATCGTCTATCAATGCAAGGATGAACATAACCTTCTAGTGGAAATTTCTTCCATTTTATGGGTATTGATTCCAATAAATGAAGGTTATTTATCTCAAATGGTTGGTGAGAAACTCACGATTAAGAATATGCCCATTGTATGGGAGTTTGATGATGTCTTTCTGGAGGAATTACTGGGTCTTCCACCGAATCGTGAAGTTGAGTTTTCAATAGAACTCATACCGGGGGCTTTGCCTATTTCAAAGACATCTTATAGAATGGCCCCAATCGAGTTGCAGGAATTGAAGAAGCAACTCCAAGAGAATCTTGATAAGGGATTCATACGCCCTAGTGCGTCACCTTGGGGAGCACCTGTTCTATTTGTTAAGAAGAAAGATGGATCAATGAGACTCTACATTGATTATCGAGAACGTAACAAGATCACTATCAAGAACAAATATCCTCTCCCGCGCATTGATGACCTATTTTACCAACTACACGGAGCTCAATACTTTTCTAAGATTGTTCTTCGTTCAGGGTATCATCAATTAAGGGTCAAAAGGGAGGATATACCAAAGACGGCTTTCTGTACAAGGTATGGACACTATGAATTTATAGTGATGCCATTTGGTCTTACTAATGCCCCTTCTATCTTCATGGATCTGATGAATAGAGTCTTTGGAGACTATTCTGATCAATTTGTGGTAGTCTTTATAGACGATATTCTTCTCTATTCAAAGAGCAAGGGAGAACATGAAGATCACTTGAGAATTATATTGAAGACCCTAAGAAAGGAGAATCTTTATGCCAAATTTACCAAGTGTGAATTTTGGATTCAAAAAGTTTCATTTTTGGGTCACATAATCTCAAAAGTGGGGATATCTATGGATCCAGCAAAAACAAAGGTTATCGAAAGATGGTCAAGACCGACAACAGTAACTGAGATCCGAAGTTTTCTTGGTTTGGCTGGATATTATCGACGTTTTGTGAAATATTTTTCACGATTATCTAATCCACTCACCAAGTTGACTTGAAAAAGAGTTAAGTTTGTTTGGATGGAATAATGTGAAGTGAATTTCAAGGAGTTGAAAAGAAGGTTATCCAGTGCACCTGTGCTCACACTTCCATGTAGTGGAGAAAAGTTTGTGATCTATAGTGATACATCCAAAAAGGGATTCGGGTGTGTTCTTATGCAAAATGATATAGTGATAGCTTATGCCTCACGACAGTTGAAAATCCATGAGCAAAATAACCCAACACATGATTTGGAGTTAGCTGCGGTAATCTTTGAATTAAAGATTTGGAGGCATTACCTTTATAGTGAAAGGTGTGATATTTATACTGATCGTAAAAGTTTAAAGTATATTTTCACACAAAAGGAGATGAATATGCGTCAAATAATATGGTTGGAGGTGATTAAGGATTACGACTGCTCAATACATTACCACCCTGGGAAAGCAAACAAGGTGGCAGATGCATTAAGTCTACAAGACCATGCTAGTTTATCCATGATGAGGATCACAAAAGATCCAATATTTATGGATTTAAAAAGGATGGATCTTGGAATTATAATGGAAGGGGAAAAATATTATCTTTCTAAAATGAATGTTCAACCATCTATACATGAGAAGATTAAAGAGGCACAGAAAGAAGATGTCGAGTTACAAAAGAAGGTGAGAAACGTTCCTAAATTCAACCTTGATTGTGATGGGATAATAAAGTTCAGGAATTGGGTTTGTGTTCCTCCCATCCCTAAATTAAAGAAGGAGCAGCTGGATGAGGCTCATAGTTCTTCATTCTCTATTCATCCTGGAAGCACAAAGATGTATAGGGACCTGAAAGAGTACTTCTGTTGGGATGGCATGAAAAGAGATGTTGCTGAATAAGTCTCTCGATGATTGGTTTGTCAACAAGTTAAAGCTTAGAGACAGAAGTCTAAGGGGATGTTACAACCATTACCCATACCCGAATGGAAATGGGAAAACATCACTATGGACTTTGTCACTGGACTTCCTAAAACATACAAAGGAAATAATGTTATCTGGGTCATAGTTGATTGTCTTACAAAGTCTGCACACTTCATTGCTATTAGAGAGGATTTCTCTCTGGATCAGCTTTCCAGGATATATGTAAAGTAAGTGGTAAGATTGCATAGAGTACCACTTTCTATTATATCCAATCGGGATCCGAGATTTACCTCGATGTTTTGGAGAAGTCTTCAGCATACTCTGGATACAGAGTTGAGTTTCAACACTGCTTATCATCCTCAGAAAGACGGTCAGTCTGAGAGAACAATTCAAACTCTAGAAGATATGTTGAGAGCTTGCTCTATGGATTTCAAAGGTGGTTGGGATCAACACATAACTTTTGTGGAATTTTCTTATAATAATAGCTTTCACTCCAGTATTCAGATGGCTCCTTATGAAGCTCTCTATGGAAAGAAATGCAGGACTCCAACTTGCTGGGATGAAGTTGGGGAAAGAAAGCTATTAGGACCTGATCTCGTTGATGAAATGGCAGAAAAGGTCAGATCTATTCAACAACACATAAGAGCAGCTCAGAGTCGACAGAAAAGTTATGCCGACAACCAAAGAAAAGACCTAGAGTTTGAAGTGGGTGATAAAGTGTTCTTACGAATATCTCCCTGGAAGAGGGTTATGAGATTTGGAAAGAAGGGGAAGTTGAGCCCTAGATATATCGGTCCTTTCAAAATACTGGATCGTGTTGGGAAGGTAGCTTACCGATTGGCGCTTCCACCGAATCTCTCTCAAGTCCACGATGTGTTCCATGTATCTCTCCTGAAAAAGTACATACCTGATCCTTCACATGTACTCAGCTCAGAAGTTGTACCGCTGGAGCAAGATCTTTCTTATGAAGAACAACCGATAGAGATTCTGGATCGTAGCAAAAAAGTCCTACGAAACAAGACCACTCGTTTGGTGAAAGTTTTATGGAGGAACCACCAATTAGAAGAAGCTACATGGGAGCTTGAGGATATGATGAGGGACAGGTATCCTCATCTGTTTGTTACAAAGTGACGAATTTCGAGGGAGAAATTCATTTTAAGGGGGGTAGAATGTAACACCCGAGACTTTTATGTTATATAAATCATCAAAGGAATCTTTTTATACACTTTCTTGGCTTGCTTTACACGAAATCGTGACCTTCCTCGATAGCTTGCGTCGTACGCAATACCGAGTTTCACTAAACAACGATATGCTATTAAAATATTATTAAAACTAGCCGTTATGAATAGTAATAACCACTTTTTGAAATTTTATAAATTTTATTTTTCAAAATTGACTTCATTTTTGGATTCGGAATATCGAAATTAGCCTACGGTGAAATATTGGTATTTTTCTGAAAACATTCAATTTTTCATGAATAGTGAAACCACTAAGTGGTAGTTAAAAAACTGAATTTTTCATAAAACTTAATTTTACCGCTTCTGTAAGTGGAATTTCAAAAATGAGAGAGACACGGTTGATGTCATTATGTAAAATGTGGTTTAATGATATGAAAATAATTTTTTGGTAAATAGTAAATTTTTACTTTTTTTAACACTGTTAAAAGTAAATAGGGTAGTTAAGGGTAAAGATGATATTATTATTATCCTAACACATGTCCTAATTCTATTGGAAAAGTTTAATTCGACCAAAAATAAACTTAGGAATAAAATATGACCATTTAGGCCCACTTGGATTAGATTAGAACATTTATTATTAATTTATTTAAAGAAGGGTTAAAATAGTTAAAATCAAAGTTTAATAACTAAATCATTTTTAATATGGGGTTATAAATAAGATAAATTCGACTATAAATATTAATTAGAAATCTAAAATGATTTCCAACATAATGGTATTTTATTTGTAATTTTTAGACATTAAATAATTTAATTTATTTATGACACAAAGATGATGCAGTAATTATCTTATTAATGAAATATTGAAATAATTATTGTTATAAACACCAAAATAAATGTAATTTGAGACTTTTTATGAATTCCACTAATTTTATAGGTTAATATGACATGTTAGTATTGATTTAATTAACTTGTTTCGAACTAATAATTCTGTTATGATTTTCACAAAAATCAATTACTAAATAGTTTCAAAATTGACATAAAATAGTTTTTAAAACAAATATTATATTAGTAATTGTTATTTTATTCCTAAAAATCTAAGGTTCGGCCAAATGACTTATCTAAGGTTATATATATTAATAATAAACAACTTGGGGTTCTTTTGGCTGCTTATAGTATGTTTATTAACCTTATAGTATAAGAACACAAGAAGACACGGTAAAAGTAAAATTATTTAACTTAATGTTAAATCTAAATGAAAAGGTTAAAATAGGAACCTAAACTTGTCTAAATTATATTTTATTAGAGGAGTTCGACCCATACCCACCTTAGCCTCTAAATAAATCAATTTGGAGCTATTTAAAACTGAACGTGAATTTATAATAAAATAATATTTTTAGTTATTCCAAAGGTGCCCCTCTCCTCCCTTATAAAAGGGCACCTCCTCCCTCTCTTCCTCACACCACTTTGAGCCTTCATGCTCATCCAACCCCTGACAATTCCTCCTATCCACTTCCCTAGAGAAATCCTAGAGGTCCTGGTCTTCTTCAAAGACCAATTTTAGTGCCCTAAAAGAAGGTCTCAAAGAAGCACTTCAAAGAAGAGGAAATGTATGTTGCCGATTCTTTCATCTTTATTTCTTCTTCCACTTCTTCTTCTTTAGTTGTTTCATTATGAAGTAATAACATAAGTATCACTCATATACTTATATGTTATTATAAGTATTAAACAACCCTATTTCACCATCTATCCATCCTACGGAAAAAGAAATCACCGCGCGTGCGTACGTACGAAATACCGTCTCCACGCCGTGGTGTAATCTATTTTCCACCACCACCTTACTTGGATGGGTATAATTGTGTAAATAATGACTATATATGACTATTATAAAGTAATAATGATTCTGAAATAGTATACATACACTCCAATACAATTCCACAATCATAGGAACGATATTATCACTCGTGTGTACGTACGGAATACCGTCTCCATGATGTGATGCGACTCGTTCTACATGATCTTAATTTCATAATGATTATATAAATGAATTTAATGAATGAATATGATATATATTACACTAATACCATTCTGGAAATGAGTTATCTATAACCTAAAGAGAAGAATAAGAATTTATTTGAAAAGACACACATAAGAACAAAAAATTATAAACACCCGAATAACAAGTAGCAATAAAATATTACTACTAAGAAGCTAAGAATATGACCATATATGATATCATAAAAATAATTATGATTCTGTAATAAGTCAATAACATTATTTAAATCATTATACAGGAGTTTCGGACACTTAAGAATCAAAACAGACCTAAGGTAAGGGAAATATCACAATCTCATTTTTATCCGAGATGGTTTATACCTTGGCATTTACTGGGGTGTATTTTATCATCCACATCCATATTTCCTCAATATGTAATATTATTTCCATCCACCTAAAATTTTCCAAATCCATTTTTACCCTTTGGTGCGTTTATAGTAAAATATATGAAAGTAATCTTTTGGTGTTTTTCGTACGAGGTACTTTTTTTACTTTTCCGACAAAAGTAGGAGAAGAATGTTTTTTTAACTTATACGTCATGAATGGATTTTTAAAACATTATTTCCAAGAAGCTTAATTTACAAGTTTTCAAGTTTATTTTTAATCAACTTCTTTTAGTTTAAAACGGTATGACATGTTAAGAAAGGAAAAGTATTTTTGAAGTAGAAAGGATATTTTTCACAAGAATGTAGTTCAAGTGTTTTATCAAAATTATTTTCCATTTAAGATAATATAGGGTTCTGTTTCTATCCCTATTATTACATTGATTTGATTATGTTATGATGGAAATATTTTTATGAATTCCTTTATCTTATATGAATTGTTTTATGATGTCATGTTGTTTAAGAATCCCATTTTTACTACATGGGTTATGCAATGATGTATGATTTATGATTTTTTGGCACACATAAGAATGGTATCATTATGAGATGGGTGGGACCTATATCTCCCTCCAATGAATTGGGTAAAGATTTTATATCTCATGAGATAGACATGGCTAGAACGGTAGGTTATACTGGTTCAGTGAAACAGGACTGAAACGAGGGTGACTCGGTTCAGAAAGGGACTTTGTCCACTAAGATAGTATTGGCAATGAGTCTTGACTAACAAGAAATGATTCTATATGATTATGTGTGTATGCCACAAAGTTTCATATTTTAAGTTATGATTATTGTGATTACATTTCACTACCATGATTTATCCCATGTTATGAAATTATGATCTCTTTTGCAGGTTAAGATTTCCAAAAGTTATGTGCTTATGTATATGATGTGATTGATATTTCTTTTGTTTACCCTTACTGAGAATTTGAGCTCACCCTTTTGTATGTTTTATTTCCCCAGGTCAGGAAGAAGGTTATTATGTAGAATATTCCAAAAAGGGACTCTATATATGATGAAATAAATGGGAGGCAAAGTAGATGCTTTATGAACCAGTTGTTTATGTTTCCCAGTTTCTAAAGACACTATACCTATACGGTCCTTTCTTGGTTTTGTTATATGTTGTAATAAGTATGCTTCAATTTTGAAGTATTAACAATGTATGTAAAGTATGGGTCGTTATACTTTCTGCCTCGGCCAAATCTCTATAGACCTCATCGAGGTGAGACCTGTAAGAAGGTGTGGTTGCCATCCTCGAACTCTAGTGGTCTCCGTCTCCTATCATCATAGGACTTCTATCTGCTCTGTGCAGTCTTCATCCATTCCTGGATTATCTGCACCTTCTCCGTCATAGCCTGAACCATATTTGGTCCCACAAGTGCTAACTCCCCTTGGTCAGTCTAGCACAAAGGTGATCTACAAGGTCGGTCGTACAGTACCTCGTAAGGGGCCATCCCGATAGTGGAGTGGTAGCTGTTGTTGTATGAAAACTCCACCAAGGGTAAGTGATCCTCCCAGCAGCGACCAAAGTTGATGAAAAATGCATGGAGCATGTCCTAGAGAGTCTAAATGGTCCTCTCAATCTGACCATCCATCTGAGTATGGAAGGTAGTGCTCAAGTGAATTTGTATCCCAAAAGCCTCTTGTAACCCCTTCCAAAGCCGGTAAGTGAAACGAGCATCTCGATCGGAGAAAATAGTTGATGTCGCACCATGAAGTCGTACGATCTCTTGAATGTAGAGGCTTCCCAATCTCTCTACTAAGACATACTCTCTGATCGGTAGGAAGTGGGCCGATGTGGTGAGTCGGTCGACAATCACACAGATAGATTCGTGCCCTCTAGATGTACGTGGATGTCCCATCATGAAATCCATGGATATCCCATCCCACTTCCACTCTGGGACCTCTAAGGGATGAACCAAGCCTACTGGAACCTGGTGCTCTGCCTTCACTTGCTGACAGGTGAGACATCATGAGAAAAACTCAGCTACTTCTTTCTTTATACCTGGCCACCAGTGCTGTCGTCTGAGCTCCAGATACATATTCTCAACTCAGGGATGTACCACTAGTGGGGAAGTGTGGAACTCCATCAAAACCTCCTCCTTTAGTGAAACTGGTACCATTTTACGTTATCTAAAGATAATAACGTGCTTCCTACCTTCAAAAAATCCACCAGGTGCCTGACCTGAGAATATCTGAGCACATCGCATCTCATAATCAACGTCCCCACATTGTGCCTCTCTGACTCGCTGAAGAAGTGGAGGAGTGACTATGCAAGATTTAAGAAAGGTTGCTCCATCTCTATCCACAAAGGATATCTACAACGCGGCCAAATGATCTGTCGCCTCTCCTATCAGCTGAATGCCTGATCTCCTGCTGAGAGCATCTGCTACAACATTCCCCTTCCCAGGAGTATAGACTATCTCAAAGTCATTGTCCTGGAGGAACTCGATCTATCACCGCTGTCTCAGGTTCAGGTCCTTCTGTGAGAAGATGTACCTGAGACTCTGGTGGTCAGAATAGACTGTAAAATTCTCAACCATCAGATAGTGCTGCCACATATTCAAGGCGAAGACCACATCTGCTAACTCCAGGTCATGGGTAGCGTAGTTCATCTAGTGTTGTCTCAACTACTATGAACCATACGCGATCATTGCTCGCTCCTGCATCAGGACACACCTAAGTCCAGTCCTTGATGCGTCGCAGTAAAATACATACCCAACACCCTCCTCCTGTAACCCCAAGATGGGCGCACTGGTCAACCTCTGCGTCAGCACATGAAAGCTCTGCTGGCATCTCTCTGACCACACGCAGGGTTTCCCCTTTTTCGTCAATGCTGAAAGCGGTTCTGAAACTCTGGGGAAGTCTGGCACAAACCTCTAATAGTACCCAGCATGTCCCAGAAAACTCCGCACCTCCATCACACACCTTTGTGGCTCCCAAGAAAGTACTTCCTCGATCTTCACTGGATCTACTGCAACTCCATCCTCCGAGATGACATGTCCCAAGAAGTGAACCTCTTGAATCCAGAACTGGCACTTTGAGATCTTACCATAAAGATAGTGCTCTCTGATTGTATCCAGTACTACCCGCAAATGGTAGGCCTGATCCTCCTCAGTATTCGAGTAAATCAGTATGTCATAGATGAAAACTAAGACAAAACGATTGAGGTAAGGCTGTAAGATCTTGTTCATGAGACTCATGATCACTCCTGGAGCGTTGGTTATGTTGAAGGGAATAACCAAGAACTCATAGTGTGCATACCAACACCTGATGGCCATCTTATGCACATCCTCGTCTCAAACTCTGAGCTGGTGATAGCCTGACCTGAGTTCTATCTTCGAGAACCATCGTGCTCCCTGAAGTTTATCAAAGTGGTCGTCAATACTAGAGAGTGGGTACTTGTTCTTCACGGTCACCTGATTCAGGCGACGGTAGTTGAAACACAGTCACAAGCTCCCATCCGCCTTCTTGATGAACAAAATCGTAGAAGCCCAGGGAAAAACACTGGGTCGGATAAATCCCTTCCCCTACAAGTCCTCCAGATGTACCTACAGCTCATGAAACTCAACGAGAGCCATCCAATATGCTGAAGTAGATATCGGTGTTGTACTGGGGTACAAATAAATATAGAATTCTACCTCTCTACAGGGAGGTAGTCCTGGAACATCGTTAGGGAAAACATCCACGTACTGATCCACCACAATAGAAAAACTCGGACTCCGCACATCAACCGCTTCGAGGATGAGACTAGCCGACTGAAGTGTGATCGGTTTCCCCCTCCTCTGCGTAAGTCCATCCTACACTGAAAAGGATCCTTTCAAGCCAGTGATGGTGAACCTAGTCCCATCCATGCAGATACACTGTACTTTTCACCTAATACAGTTAATATGAGCATGAACTGTGGATAACCAGTCCATAAAAGACAACTATCTCATCTAAGCTGTCGGACCCACACATGATACAAGCCAGCTATCTCGTCTAAGCTGTCAGACCCACACTGGATACAGGACAGCTATTCTGTCAGACCCACACAAGATACAGGAACAGATGTCAGAACTGTCGAACCCACACATGATTTTGGTACAATATTCATTGTCGTCGAACCCATGGAGTATTCCAGTATAGTAGTCATCGTAGTCGCAGCCATCTCTAGGGTTCCCGCACACAACACGCTCGATTCGGGGAGGGTTCACTCCTTGAGAAAAGGGGGGTTGATACATCAACTATCAAGAACTCCTCATTTGATTTATCCTAAAGTTCCATCTCATCATAAGGAACCCAACGCAACCGACGGCGCGCCAAGCAGACTCTCGGTCTGAGAGTTGTTAAGTTTTCTGTTCCAAGGGCCCGGTTGGATTTACACTTGATCCAAACCCGGCCATTTTCCAATGTCATCTAAATCTCACTTAGAGTATCGCAAAAGGACAACCTCGTCGCAAGGGTCCCAGTGCCGCAGACGATGTGTCTATTGGATGTGTGGTCTATAAGTTATTCATGTTTAAGAGAAACAGTCCTGACCCGTCAAGCCCAGTGGGCTGGCGGGTCAGCCCGGCCCGATTCGGTGGGTCCGACCCAACTGGGGGTCATCCCAGCCCGATTTGGCTGGTCTGACCTGGCTGGGGGGTCGGCCCAGCCCGCTGGGGAACAACCCACATGCGGACTAGGCTCGCGGAGTGGGTCGGTCCGATTCGCCTGGTGGTGCCAAGCGGTGCTGCCTCTCCATGCACTACCGGCCGGTTCTGTCTAATGCGAGGGGCCCTAAAAGTGGGCCGCTGTCTCTCCCAAGTGGCATCGTGGGTCTTCAGCCTGGTCGGCCGATTCACCGGCGAGCGGCGAGCGGTTGCAGGACACGGCTTCCTCGCCGCGCAACACCTACGGGCGCCGCGATTCCTCTACCGGCTGGTCGTAGGCTGCCGGTTCACTCATCTAAAGCGGACCACGGTTGCATGCTGCATCTCCTCTGCGTGACACCTACGGGTGCCTCGGTCCACCAGCCCGGCCATCAATAGCCAGGTGTTTCTTCAGCCCGAGCGTCCTGCGGATGCGGGCCGCGGATTTCCCCCACACGGCCAGCGCACGGCCGCCACCTCTGGTCGACATCGCCTCTTCTGACCACCACAGCCTACATGGTTGTGGAATCCTTCATCAGGCGTGGTGCGACGGCACTATTCCCTATGGCTCCACCTCCATTTTAAACACAAATAAGAATCAACGGAGGGTCATCGGGCCGTGTTCGTTCGGCCCGCGCCCTCCGAGTTTGGTGATAACAAAAGGCCAAAGGCGAACCAAAGCATACATCAAGAATGAGGGTATAATTTTATTCATTTAAAATTATTCAAAACCCCCTACCTTGATTCGAATTTTATTTGTTTATGATGGTGTCGATTCGTTGATGTCAGAATGCGTCTAAGGAGGAAGCGTCGTTGTTGGCGATGTTCTTCACAGGTGGCGTCTTCTCCCTTGACGTGGAGGAAGAGGAAGGAAGACAGACATTCT
Organism: Viscum album; assembly: GCA_963277665.1. Classification (NCBI taxonomy): domain Eukaryota; kingdom Viridiplantae; phylum Streptophyta; class Magnoliopsida; order Santalales; family Viscaceae; genus Viscum; species Viscum album. The sequence goes on along the minus strand of OY728146.1, from coordinate 1,770,144,266 downwards.
TCATGGGTGTCGCCTCACGTTCTTTCCCCATTTGAATAATTGGAGGAGTTGTTCTTCGTCGAGAGTATATTTTTCCTCGTGTTCTTCATTGGAGGGGGTGATGTCCTCCCAATTCCTCCAAGTTCCCAAAACAATATGGGCCAACCCCCAAAATAATAGCTTTGGATATTATTTTTATCCTTGAAATGCATTCAAAATAAATCAAATTAATAAATTAATTGTGGGAGTTTAATTAATTAATTTGATGGTGTTGGCACATCAATGAGAGAAGGTCGGAGGTGGAGAGTTTTCAAAAATAAAAGTGGAAAGGTGGCCTCATTAACTCAAAGGAAAGTCCAAGAGTTTCAAAAGGGGGGGTTCAAGGGGAGTTTGAAGATTTTAAACTTGTGTGGGACCCACCACATATTATCCTTCCATGGGAGGTTATGTGGGGGGGCCACCTCCAACCTCCCTTTATAGAAATTAATCACCATACACTTTAAAAAAATATGCTACACATATTTTTTTATTAAATTTAGAAATCACCCAAAATAAACTTCTAATCCCGATAAAATGCAACTACAGTAAAGGTCTCCTTAAGAAAATACCAGCGTTGTGAGTTCATCGGTGTCCTCATATTTCAATTCTGAGCACCGGTTCAAAATATAGAAAAACCTGCATGTACGTTTACAGAACGTTCCCAAAAAAAACTTCATAAATTGATTTTGGGCACACCAGGCCTCGGAATTAGGCGCTGTCAGAAACTACGGACTCATTAAATTCCAAAGAATTTACGAAAAACAATTTCCTTGAAATTTCTGGGTCTTTACATCTTTTATTGTTTTAGGTTCTATATAGGATATGCAATAAAAACTAAACAAGGTTTACTAAAGTTATTATATCCATATACCCCTCATCTAAACTTTCTATATTAATCACTAAAAGATTTTTTTAATATTATTAGGATGTAAATCCCATACAATTTCTGGTCTTTCATATTCACTTTATTCATTACTGGATTTTATATGGTCATGTTCCACATTATCATCATTGTTTTCATTAAAAAAAATTTAATGTCTCAATTTATTTAAATAATCATTAACATTGTCAATTTTAGTTTTTTATGATGAAAGGAACTATTTTGATCAAATTTCACATGATTAAATTCTTTAATTATCCTTGAGTACTTGTTGAAAATTTATAAATCATTAGAAGTATTATAATGTCTTAAGAATATTACATTATTAGGATTTAAATATAACATAAAATTATTTTACTTGGTGTTCAAGATATAAAATTTTCATCTAAAATATTAATGTATTCAACCTTTGTTTTTCAATTATTCCCTAACTCATAGGGATTTTTCATCAAGATATACGATATTAAGACTCTATTAATAACATTGCATGAAAAATTAAAAGCCTCAAACCAATAATTAATAAGAATGATATATCCACTTAACATAGTTCTATACATTTATTAAATGTTCTTATTACTCCCTTAAAAAATACCATCCTATTTATGTGACCTTGTGATAGAGAATGTATGTTTAATTCTATGTTTTAAGGATAATGAATTAAACTCATAATTATCATTCTCTCTCCCATGGTCACTGCTCTATGAAATAATTTTAGAATACTTTTTAGTTCGTACTATCTTGAGAATTTTTATAAAAATATTACATTCTTCACCCTTAAGTATAAATAACAAACCCATGTAAATACTAACAAATCATTAACTAAAACATAAACAAAATATTTTCTACCTAGGATTACAAATCTAGAGGGTCCAAACAAATCCATGCCAATATATTATAATGGTATATCATTTGAAACCAATTTAATTTTTTTTATGGATGACTTATGTTTCTTTCCCATTTTCAATGCATCTCATAGTTAATTTTTATCTTGTTTAGGTTGAGGAAAATATAAAATCAAAATTTTCTTAGAAAATTTTCTCAAATAATAAACATTAAAATGTATAATAATTATATGGTAGATCAAAGATTCATTAATTTCAACATTAAAATACTTTATATTTTGTTTACATAGAAAAAAATATGTAAAGTGTAAAACAATTCAGTTCTAGGTGCTCAAAATTTAACCAATACGTCTTTAAAATAGAGCAAGAATTATTAGAAAAATCAATAGAAAATTCATCATAAAAAAGTTGATAAATACTTATAAATTTATTCTTTAATACTTAAATATAAACAATTTTGTTAATGAGGACTAAATTTGGATATCCAAAAAATCCTACTCTAATAATATTTTCTTTATAATTTTCATCAATAGTGAAAAAGCCTCTAGAAACTATATATAGTGAGTGGATGTTAGAGAAATATTTTACCATATTTCTAGAAAATCCATTTTCCAAAAACCACTTTTAATTTCAATTATTTGGTATTTTTACCTAAAATATTAAATAAGAATATTTTTTAGTACCCAAATGCACTTGGTCCCAATAGTGTTATCTATTGGATATTTGGGAGCCCATGTCTATCTATACTTTCTGAAATTTCCATTTTTAAATTTGTATAAGTTCTTAGAAATAAAATAATTATGTACACTAAAAAATTGAGGATATATTTACTAAAAATATTTATCCTAATGACCATTTATACCATAATGAAATCAATTAATATTAAACATTTTTCTATTTTTGTAACTGATAAAAAATAATTTTTATGTAGCCTGGGTTTTTCTACATTAAATCACATGACATAGCTACATTATTAGATTATTCATTACCAAATTTTTTTGAGGTAAACCCCCCCATAAAAACGAAACTGAAAATATATTTTAGATAGTTTATTTAATAAATTAATTTCTTTGTTTTTATATCATGGAAACACAACTAGAAATAAATGGATCTAATTTTGATTTGATTTAAATTAATTATTTACAAATATCACTCTTTTTAGTTATAAAAAAATAAAGGGTTTTTAGGGAATTATTTTTCTTCTTAAAAAAATCATATTCACATTATAAAATAAATAAATATTCATTTACTTCATCAAAATAACAATTTTAATAATCATATTTAGAAAAATTCTAGCAGGAATAAAAGGATTATACCTCATCAGTTTTTCCATAAAGAACATATTAGTATTTTTATTTGACATGTCATCATATAATTAATAATGGAAATCACTAATAGAGTATTCAGAAGAACTCTATGTACCCTTAATATATTTCTACTCCTTCATTTTTATAATCATATTTTCATTTGAATTTATTTTCAAATTTCTTTTACTCCTTAAACTTAGGAAAACCAGCCTTCATATGCATGATTTCTTCCATTCATAAAACTTACCTTTTTGATTTACCAACAAACGTTTGGTAATTATTGAATTATTTATTGAATCCTCTTCTATAATATTAAAACATTTATAATTTCCTTGATAACTAAGAAATTTATACATCAGAATATGAGTAGATGCATTATAATTCATTATATGAGTCAGATAATAATTTCAATCATGATTTCATCATATCCTTAGTAGTATAAGATTTCAAGTAATCATTTCCCTTTTTGATAAACTTGTGATTATTAGACTCTACTAATATAATTACCTCATACTTCATAATTTTTTCAAGTCCACTATTTCATGATCCTATACAGGTGTATATTTTCTAATTGTAGTTGATATTATACTCTATTTAAAAGTAAAACACTTAAGAACTTTTAATTATTATGTAATTCTAGAATAGATATACCCAAAAAAGTAACATCATTCACAATATTAGTTAATATTCTATTCATTTTTGTGATTATTTCACATTATAAAATTCTGAATGTGCTAAAGATTAATTTTGTAGTTCTATATCTGACTTGGATTAAATTATTTATCTCGTCATAAGCATCACCGATAGTAGTCAATATTTTATATAAATTAGAACATTTTCACCCATAGATGAACTCATCAAGACTTAGTCAACAAATAATGGCATCCATAACCTAATATTTTAGGTTATATTCAAACTCTCTTGTGTTATTACATGTTATAAGTTTACCTTTAATAATTTAATAAGAATTTATATATTTCAAGTATACTTTTGGAATAAGGATTTTTTACTAGATTATAATCATATTTTTCAATATCCATAGTTTTATCCACTAATATTAGGTTATCTAACAAAAGGAATACCTTATTTACAATCATCCATTATAGAAATATAGAAAATATATTAATAATTCAATGAGTAAAATTTTTAGAACAAAAACGTTAGTTTATTTAATAAAAAATTGTGTCCCAGTAATATTTTCAACAATACTAAATATGTAATGAATTGATTTCTTAATATCATTTCCCACTTAAAACCAACTTCTTAAAATAATAATGAAATATATTCCAATATTCTCAATTATATATGTATCAAAATTTAATAAAATATAAGATGTAGAACACATGATATTTATAGTGGTTTGAAGAAAAAAATTACCCTAATACACTCCACCAACACTCTCTCCATGATCTTAGTGGTTTTCACTAAACTGGTCCTTTTCCTTAGGACTACCCAGCTAAGTAAGCAGTTATCACTTATTATAATATCAAAGAGCATTTTCCAATATCATATATACACGTATTATATGATTACTCTAACCAAACTCAATGAAAATATTATTCATTTACAGCATCAAATAAAATATATAGGTAAAAGATATTTAATTTAACACCCAGTTGTAAGTAGAAACTGAAAGAAGATTGATCTTTTTAAGGAAATATTATACTTTTATTACCAATTAGAATATTGTGTATTTTTTATTGATAAATCCTAAATTCAAAATAGTATCAATATGTTTTTACTTTCATGTATTCATTATAGATATATTTTTATGTAAGAATAAATTATTCTCTTCATATTCTCCAATATGCATGGAACACTCACCCATTTGAATGAAAACTCTTCTCTTTTTTACTTTATTCTCATTTTTTCTTCAATTATAGAGAGAGAAAATAATATAATACTCAAAATGATAATTTTATCCAATGCAAGGAGTTTTCTTATTCAACAAATAGAAGAGACAAAGGTAGATGTAGACTACATCATTTTTTCACTTGGATGTATATAATTTTTTGAATATTAGAATATCAATTAATTCAAGGGTTATTTAGTTAGACATCACCATTTAAAAATAAAAAAAATCTCTCATGACTTTTATTATAATATAGAAATAGTAATGATCTTCATGACATTTCAATAAAATAATTAAAATAGCATTCAGTATTATAAGACTTTTTTATCAAACTAACATATTTACTAAGTCCTACGATCAAAATAATTTACAGATATCAGTGAAATATTATTCTTCTTAGAAAAGAAATCATCTTCGATGAATATAATAAACTCAAACTGATATCTTAAACTCCTTTAAAATACATTCACTATTTTAAGTTAATTTTATCTAGAAATATTATTTCCATAAGATATTTATTCTCTCATAATATAAATTAATTGTTTGTAATATAATTTAGGACCCTTTTGATCATTCTAATCCTTATAAAGTAATTTACATTAGAAAAAAACATCAATGATTTATCTTTATAATAATGTAAGATAATTTATTTTTTCAAATATTTGATACATGAATATTTATAGATTTTTTTTAGAAAATTCCAAAAATAAATTTCTTTTCATATTATATTTTTTTTTATGAACTCACCCTATCATGAGATAACTTTCTTACATCATTAGATAATTTAGTTATCAATACTCCCACATTTAAATTTTGTTTTTTCAAATAATGTGTTGCAATGAAATACATGTTTTCTATTCATAATATAAAATCATTGGGTGAACTTGAATTCCACTTACTATAAGATAATTTCATTATTGTGTATGATTAAAATATTTAAGAGAATAATCACTACTTGACAATTGCATATGATAAATTCCTTTAAAATTTTTATTCATTAGATTGAATAAAAAAATTAAACTAAAAGGATTACAAATCAAATACCATTAAAGAGAATATGAATTATTATCTTAATATAGCTTAATATAAACTAATTACTAAAACAATTGAATATTTTTTTAGAATAAAAACATATGAAGTATTTGGATATATTATAACAACATTATTATATTAAAAAATTAGCTACACCACTTTTGATAAAATATTTAGGGTCAGAATTAGGTAATCTATATGGTTTTACCATTGAGTACAGTGACCAATTCTATGTTTCTTGAGATATGATTTCATTCAATATTCCCAGTATCCATAGTCATTACCCTCAAAATATGGTGTATTATGTGGAATCTATCTATCATTAAAGTTCATTCATTTCATTATGAAAAGATATTTTTTCTAGACTTATAAATAAGATATATAGGTTTTGAAAAATGAATAATTCTCAATATCCAAGAAGAAACTGGATTCGATATCAGTTGTTAAGTTTAAATAGAGAAAAAAATGCCTGGAGGGGGTAAACATACTAGTGTTAAAAATTAATAAGTTTAAATAACTCTATAAGTAAATTAAATTTAATATAAATCTTAATTACCATGCAAATTTATTAAAAACAAGTTTTAGAAAATTCAATTTAGATCATAGAAAAATTTTATAGTAGTTCATTTCAATGTGAAAATATATCGACTCATCACAATCTTCTACTCCTTGAGAGGTATAGTATTCACTAAGGGCATGATTATTCAAGGAGAATTATAACCCAAAACAACATGCCTTTTATAGTAGATTCAAATACACACAAACACCCAATATTAAAAGGGGACTCACATCATGCTATAAAACATCCTTTTTGAAAACGGTATAACCCACCCGGACTTTAGAATCAAGGATTCACCAGTTAAAGATCCAGACTTTAGAATCTGGGAGTCAAAACCCAAAAACAATAATGTTAATTGTAGTAAAAATAATAAACTAAATAGTGTATGGACAAAAGAGAAAAATATATATAATTAATATATGTTTAGGAAACCATGATATAGAATTCGATATAGAAATATAAAGTGCATCCATGGTTCTTGTTCATCATTACAAGTCATTATGGATCGTACAAGTTAGTTTCCTCCTTGAGAGTCGTCGAGCATTAAAAAATTTGATCGCATAGAATCACTTGTCTATTCATATAATCAAATATTAATTGAGTCAAAAAAACCAATATTAGTAATGGTATCTTATATATGATGTCCAATCCTTTTAAATAATAATAAACACCAACCATGTAGTTGTAATTGTAAAACAGAAATAATAAAGATAATAATCCATAATTATCATAGATCATAAAATTATTTTCTATAATTATCTTTTATATTAAAAAACATCATAATATTTTTTTTAAAATTAAATGCATTATTAAATAGATCAAAATATCTCCCTAATAATTGGTTAATAATATCCCATAAATATTTCATAATATTTTGTTTACAAAAACATTCTAATTTCAAAATTCTCCCCACCATCTTGTAGATAATTTTATAAAATATATCTTTAATTAAAACTCTTTAAAAAATATTGAATAATATTTAATATGGTTGTTAAAATATATAAAAAATTTGAAATACTTAAAATAGTGACATTATTCATAACAAATAAACACCAAATTTTAGAGAATTCATGTTGTAAGTTCATTCAAGAATGAATAATTGGTATAATATTAATTTAAATATGGTTAAAATATTATAAAATCATTTCACAAAATTTTATTATAATTAATATGAGTTTATAGAACAAAAAACAATTAAAATAATTAATATTAATGTTTAGAGAATCAAAATACCAAAAAAATGAAGAAAAAAGTGAGTAATATGTATAACTGGTCCACTCCTACCATTATGCCCATAGTATCTCACCATTTACAAAAAATATATATCAAATAAACTAACCATGGTAACTACTATAGTGCTGTGTTGTTTATTAATTTCTCTTAATAACCTTTGATAGATATGAAGAACTTCAATATGGGTTCTCAAAACAATCATTTTAGGTTAGTTGTTTTACATAGAAAAATAATGGATTTAAAACTAGTAACACTATGATGTGGTTTAAAAACACTATCCATTTTAACACTTTCATGATAGTATATGATACTTTCATATACTATGTAAAGGTATATTGCATATTTTTTAATGGTGCAATAAAATTTCATATAGTGTATAAGGATTAGTTAAATAGGTTTGCGAAGGTAAATCTCTACCTATATAAACTTCATAAAGTTAACATCCTAATGTATGTGTTGTGTAAATATAAACTGAAATTTATAATTACTATACCATGATAATTTCCATATCAGCATAAAGGTATATTAAAATAGGCTATGTAAATATAAGATAAATTTTCATGTATAGGTAATCTAGAATCCCATAACTATATAGGGGTATCTTGAGACTCTTTTAAAGGTAACTGTGAAACTATAAAATTAACAGAGAGGAAATCATAAATAAAAATTGTCTATGTAAAGGTTAAAATAAAATAGTTAAAACTTGTTTAAAAAATATTTTGTACCAAAATACAAAAAGGCTATTATTATTATGAATAAATAAGAATAAATAATAAAATAATGAATATATAATAAAATAATAATATTTTAATTAAAAAATAATTATTTAATGACTAAATAATTAAAAATAAATAAGTTCTACATCATTATTTTCTTTTAAAAATTAATTATTTTTCAAAACTCATATTAGAATGAATAAATAAAAAATAGGTCATGTACTTATCAAAACATGAAAATATAAGTGGTTCGGGGAACCACTTTAATAGGATATACTTGTTTCTAATTGTTGTATTTTGGTTATGTGATTGTTGGAAACAAGTTAAAAATAATACAATTCACAAATAATAAATATTTATAAAACAAAATAAAAATATAAAAAATATTTATAAATTTTTTTTATTCTTTATATATCATTTTATTTATATAAAATTATTAGAATCTAAAATAGTTTTATTGATAAAAACTACATGGTTAAAAAATAATGAGATATAGTTATTTTCATTTAATGCTAAAATTGATAATTTTTAAATTGGGAAATTTTTATTAATAAATTAAATTGAACTCTATTTAAGAATAAATTTTAAAAATAATATTTCTTACTCATATAATAAGCTAAAATTTAATTCATCTAATGGTAATTATTTAATGAGGAATCAGAATAAATCTATTTTTTGTACTAGAAATATATTTTTCTCAAAAAGAAATTCATGTGTTATATGTATATTATTTTGAAATTATTTTTTTTCATATTTAGAATTTTATTCTCATAAAATAGGTTTAATATTTGGAATAAGTAAATACAAATTATTTAATAAAGTTAATTTCATTTCTTGACATAAAAATAACGTACCTATGTAAATTTTTTTAACCTTGGTAATAGAAAAAATAAGTTAGATGTGTTAAATCAAGTGAAAAAAAGTCATAAAATATCACCAAACATCTAGTCATTCTTTCCCTCCCCTTATCTTAACTTATTTATTTTTCAAATTTGAATTCACTTTCCTCAAAATGGCATTCCTTTTATATTAATTAATGTGTATATTTAAAAAATCTCACTTATCTCACTTAAAAAAGGACTTCAACTATACCCACATTAATCCACAAATTTCCTACAATTTTATCTTGAATCCCTACCAAAATTATCTCTCAATAAATCATCTCCCATATTTAGGAACCTCTTTCCCTAAGAAAAGGTACCAAATCTCTCATTTACAAGGGTTACTCTAATGTAATATTCAAGCTTACAATGTAAGAGTTATATTTTATTGAGTCATTCTTCCAAATCGTATTCATCCACATCCTATTAAATATTATTTATCAGTTTAATAACAAAATTTAATAATTAATCCTCTAAAATTTTTATAATATTACAATATAATAATATTTTCTTTTTCATTAAATTTTTATAATGTGTTTTTATTTGGTTCAATTTTACAACTTTTTTGAACGATGATATAATGTTTACATCGGGAATAATTAAGATAACATAGAATATATTAATATGATATAATAAAAATTAATTTAATATGTTTTCATAATTATTTAATGGTAATATATATAAGTATATTCATCAATAAAATTAATTATTTTAATGGAATTAAAATTCCCAAGAGAAGATATTTTTATGTACTCCATGTGAACCATCACCATATGATCAATAAAATTACCATGGGACTATATAACTCTATCAAATAAATATATTAAATCATATTTAATGTTTTGGAGGTGATAAACCCATTCTCATATTTCAAGTAATAGAACCGTTTAACAAAATAATGTGTGGAAAACAATAAAAGTAACACCTGAATATTAAATTTAACAATGTTTAATAAATTGGTAACAAAAAATTGTAAATAAATATTATAAAATTAAACAAATGTAAATATTGATCATATATATACGTATAAAAAATCTAAATTGATTATAAAGTCCCATAGAGAACATCCTATAGAGAAGGAATCCAAATTAAGGCTTTCCTTTCTAATATCACATTGAATTTGTGATTGTTTATGGTTAAATATTCATCAACAGAAAATATATGAGTTATATATTTTAAATTTTATATGTTTTAATATAAAATGTTTATGAATGTTTTTTATATTTGTTTTCATACCATATTACCACTCTTTATTAACAACTCATTTGTAATGATGTCTGTAAAAGGTATTGATCTTATCTTTACATTTTGATTAAGAATATTTCTCATTTATGAACATATTATTTATATTTTTCTATGGATGTATTTTTCTATATTTAAATGATTTATTATGGTAATTTTATATTATCTTTTAATTTCATTAAAAAAATTTGAAACAAATATTTTTAAACGATTTTTTCCATGTTATTTGTATTAATGTTTTACTCATTTTTCAAAAAATTTAAAAGAAACTTCTTTTCAATGCTTTCCATTGAACAAATTTTCCCATTATTATGACCATTTTTATTTATAAATAACATTTTCCATGATTTCATGGTTTTAGAATGTAATTTCCATTCCCATTGTTTTATAAAATATTTCCACTGAGATAAAAGTTATTAACAATGTAAAGTCTATTTCTTTTTATTTTTTAAAGTAATTTTTTAATGATCATATAAAGTGTTTTTCATCTATATCATAAAATTTTAATTTTTTTATGATTCAATAATTATATTTTCTAATTATTATGTCTTATTTATTTCTTTTAATGTATTATGATCATGTTTTAAGGAAATCATAATAAAAAATATTTCTTTCTCATGGTTTAAGCTATGATGGGATTATTAATTTCATCATGTTTTTATTGAACATATATGTATGTTTTATCATTATGTGATGAGTGGGTCAATTATATCCCCCCAATGCATTGGGTAAAGTTTTATATGTCATAAAATCAGGATGAGATAATGGTTGTTAACCTAAGTCCTTGATTTAAGGGATACTTGTCGTTATCTCAAGTCCATTATATTATGCACAACTGGACAACCTAGCTTATTTTGATATGAATGTATTAATGGTTATGCTTGACATATTTTATGCCTTATATTATTCTTTTTCACATTCTTATGGAATGTGATGTAATTATTTTTATTTTCTTATATATCATGATTTTTTATTCATGTTTCCACACCCATATGACTCATGTTTTATGTTATTAAAAAACCCTTAAACCCTGATTTGGGATTTATAATATATGTTTTATTGGGTATGAGTATCCTATCTTACATGAATTCACCTTGATTATTTTCTCATACCCATATGCTTATCTTATTCTAACTTATTTATTTAGTTTAAAACCCTAATTTTTTCCCTTACTGGTCATCTAATCTCACCCTTTCTTATGTTTGCATTTCCCTATGCTATAAATAAGAGTGTAACATCCCAAACCGGGTTCCACTAAATTGGTGCCCTAATCTGATTCACTACAAGGCCTCAAGTGAACCTCAATATATATTATAGGATTACAACTAGCAGTGATGTCCTAGGTTGTATCTATCGGGACATTATGGCCTCATAGCATAGTAAGAGAAATAGAAGAAATAACTTAACATCATCCATAGTGGTAAATAATCACAGGTTGGAAGAAATAAATATAAACAAGGAAATAATAATAAAATGAAATGAAGTAAAGTCTTGAAAATACATTTCATACATACAAAATTGATCACCCACTGGTTTGATCACATATATATGAGTATATAAAATAAAATTAAATACAATTTTATGGATATAACTCTAAATCCAATACAAACTACATACCCAACCCTTAGGACACTGTAGATATGCTCCAACCGAATCATAAGAATCCACATGAGATTCTCAGCTCAATCATACAACCATGGGAATCTTCTTATCCATCATATAAATATGCACAAACTAAAAGCATACATAAGGTCTTCACACACACTGAGGTGCATATACAGGGGGTGGGAAACAAATCTCAGTTGGCCACTCCAAATGGTGAACCTATAACGTACTTCCATAATTGCATGATCATTCAATATGATTAGACTAGATAAGACACAAATGAAATGAATTAATAAATAAAATAGATTCATTGTCGATTATTGGGTTCCTGATCCCAATCGATATTACCTAATTTATCCTAAGTCATAATTTCTTGGAATATCATCCATCATATATATATATATATATACCGATATATATATATATATATATATATATATATATATATGAGTTCAGGTGAGAACTAAAGGCATAGACCAAGGTTTCCATTTATAAAAAGGATGTGAAAAATATCCACATAACATTCAAACATACAATAAATAGTTCCAATAATTTTATGACCCAATCCAAGGTATTCCATATAATTAATCCAATTATCTCCCAAGAAATGATATAATTTCACCTTAATCATGGATCATATTATCCATTATAGATATCCATGACCAAAAATCTTAATCATATCTATGTAAATCCATGTCCATAGTGGAACTTCATGTCCAATAATATCAATCATGTCACTATGGAAGGTCATGTCCACTAATATTAATAAAAAAATTATAGAAATTCAAATCCACTAATATCAATCATATCACTATGGTATGTCATGTCAATCAACATCAATACACTATGAGAAAAAACATTTCCATTATCCCATTAAGCAAGGATCATAAATTAGATCCTTGTAAGTACCTCAGGGAATCCATGTCATAAATATCAACTAATAAAAAAGGCGTAAAATCTGGATCGTTCAAATTATGTCTAAGAATCTTGATTATACATCACCTCTCATCAGGCTCATCATCTAAAATCCCTGAATAACCTCTATAAATAATAGATGCATTAATAATAATTATTTAAAAGAATAATTACATTATTTAGTGTGGTTCAATTCTTAAACCTGCCACTATTTCCATAACCCCTTAGGCTTACATGTTTGGTATGGGTTTTAAGGTTACACCTTCTACCTTATCAACCCAAACCCATTACATAATATCATAAGGTCGGTCAGATATTGGTTCAGCCCTTGGTTCCCCTAAATGAAACATAAGGGAGGAATAATACTTGGGATCCTCAAGGTCTAAACATCAGTTAATTCATCCCTCTTGGGATCTTCGACGTTATCATATGTAATAAAAGCTATCCCTTAGGGGGTCCTTGGAATTAGTAAGTTAGTAGAGGAATCCTACTCAAGATCCTCATAAAGAGTAAGTAAATGTAGGAATCCTACATAGTATCCTCTAAAATAGTATAAAATACAGGAATCCCACATGAGATCCTTAGAAAGGGCAAGAATAGGAATCCTACATGGGATCTTCTAAATAAAAACATAAGTTGAGGAATCCTACATTAGATCCTCAATTATAGAAATTTCTACAGTAACACATACCACAGTCTTATCTCTAACATCTTGTGGCCTCCAAGGCCATAAGGGCACATCTCACAAGGGATACATCCTCACAAAAAAATCTATGTAAGAATCGATTAAGGGGGATGTATCATGGACCAAATTAGATTAATATCTCACACTAGGTTGTTGTGAACACTAAACCAAAAAGTCTTATCAAGTTACACCTCAATCCCAAAAACTAGGAACTTCAAAAGATACATTACATGATGACCCTAGAGAACTCAATCCATGTTCAATAACAATTAATCACAACATTCAACTGATTCTCATCCCATGTCTCACTATCATGAGACAAATGAATTCAATTACTAGAGAAAGCACCACTCCATGAATTCTATCACCCTAAAAGGCCTTTTAAAATCCTCATAACACCCCAAGGGATCCACTATCATTATATACATGTAAATACGGTCAAAACGGACTACTCATGTTTCCAATTAATATTTTAAGGTGTCAAAACATAAAAACCCACAAAGTGTAGAAAAGAGAAAAGTACATGGTGCACATACCCTAATTCATGGTGTGTACACTCAAATCCCCACACATGTGTGTGATCTAACCTAAATTGGTGTGTAAAACCCATGTACACTGAGATTTAATCTTGTAAATGGTCTGTACAATGCACAGGGGACCTTCATATGTACCTCAAAATGTATGGCCATGTGTTTTAGCATGGTTGTGTACTTCTACATACTGTGTATCCCATAAGGGTTCTGGTCATGTACCTCACACGACCAAGTTTTCCTACATGGGCTATTTAGACATGTAATCATATACATGTCCAAGTACACATACAAGGCATGTACCCCTATTACATGGCGTGTACTTCCAAAAAATCATCTTCCCTGAACAAAAATAACTCATGGTGTGTGTTCTGGAACTACATGCCATGTGATTAGAGTTCCTGAATGAGAAACCCCTGTGAACAAGCTAAAACCCCATTATTCTTCTGATTAATCAATGACCGACCCACTAAGGGTCCTTATAAATCATAATAGATCTCTAAAATTATAAATCACTAAATATATGGGTATTTACAACATAAACATAAAAATTGACTACCTTTAGGTGGAATACATTGAAGCTTCTCCCATATTCACATTCCACTTCTATCAAACAATGGTTTGAGCCCTCCTAAGCTCTACAGTAAAACCTCACTTCATTCATATCTCTTTCACTCCCTATAACTTTTCTATCTCGGTCAAGAGAAATAAGAGGCCCAAGGGTGTGTACATGAGAAGCTATGTGGAGGAGAAGAAATAAAAGATAAAAAGAAAAGGAATAAAAGGAAAAGGGGTCTTAGGACAAGCCCCAATGCCCGACATGATTTTATGCCTCACCTAGGAAAAACCTTTATTCTAAAATCAAAGAGGGATATGGAATCTCAATCTAATGCTTCATTCATGATATATAGCTGAAAAACATGTGAAAGTAAATTTATATTTAACTAAATAATTATTAATTATTAATTATTCTATGAAAATTTTAATGACATAAATTTCCACAAAACCCTTATCCTAGGATAAAAACCCTTTTCAAAGACAAAATAGTGATCATAAAATTTATTCAAGATCATCTACTAGGGGAAAGAGACCATTTTACCCTTTATGAGCATCTGAATGAAAAAAATTCAAATTTTTGATGAATTTTCTAGTCTGTAAAAATATATTTCAATACAACCAACCCACCATAACCCTTATTATCATTGATAATCATTGGTTTTAAAATATCATACATGATCTTATCCCAATAATTTTCACAACTACACTCTCTTGACCATCGAACAATCAGTCTCGCTAAGTTATGAACTATTCACATGAGTAATATGCTTAAATGTATCCAATATGATATGGTACTCCCAACCATATGAGTTCCCTTATCATAATATCATAAACAAGCCCAATCTCAAATTCCCATGCTTTATCCATCACCAAATTCAATTTTTGGCATGACCAAAATCGCTTATCATGAGCATCAACTCAGAAGCAGTAAGACATCACTTACTCCCACTTCTGAAGAACATGTTCTGTAGAAAACACCAAAATTCAACTCATAACTAGGATCACCCCTTCATATTAACAATGATTCACTCCTCAAAATATGAATTATATTATACCACAACTCGAGCGTAACTCCCAATGATATCATCCATAAACCCAAAAAAAATATTTAAAAAATTGTGTTATAAATTACATTCTCTTAGTATACTCATGATAATGTCACAATATAGGGAATGATCATATATAAACTAGAATTACACTAATATTACACCAATAAACATGTAATTCTATCTTTTCACCATGCTTACTATGAACTAGGCCATTATTTCTATTAACCAACTCTTGAAACCACATCTCCTGACAATGTGGGTCTAGGTCCAGCCCTGGGTCAACCACCAGATAGAACCCAATTTATTTTGAATAAATCCTTCATCATAGGGGAACTGCCTATAATATTACCCAAAGATTCAGATCTACACGACCACAAGTGTATCATTGAACCCATCATGCCTTGGCTCGCACATAGTCACTCACTGATTTATGATCTAAAAGGTACCATATACAATTGACGTGTATCATTATCACTCAACTCCGCTCATGTGATTATTCCAATATAATTCCATATGATAATGATACATGAAACGTTTTTATTAAGAATCCAAAATTTCACATATATTTATTCTTCAAAATTTTAAAACATACTCATTACATGATTTATTTCACTTTAACCCATCGCAAGTCACTATTTCTAAAATTAAAGCAGCAAATGCACAACTGTTGGTCAATAGGGAAAGGAACATGAAGAGTTCATCCCATAGAATCTAATATTGATAACCAAGCACCCAAAGTGATTCCTCATAAATTGAATCCCTCATCAGATATATACCATAAAACTTTTTCACCTCTCTTATTTTTCTTTCAACATATGCTTAAAACCAATATCACTACCACAAAAGGAATCCATAAACCCAAGAAAACCCCACTAATATGTTTCCCTTGATAAAATTGAATGACAACCTAAAAGGGTATACATCACAACTAAGGTCCTCCAGGTCTCCCACCTTGCCCTACTGATTAAGTCTCATAAAAGGGGAACTATGTCCTACCACCTATCCCATAAGTAAAACCTCTCACCATGGTCACATCACATAGTGTGTCATCTACACACTAATCTAAATTAACAAAATCGAATGCTCCTATCAACACTCTATAACATGGATAAAGACAACCTTTACCAACTTGGGTCAAAACCTATCAAAGCAGTTTCAATTATATAAGTTTTCAATTCCAAATTTAGAGAGGAAAACATCCAATACATTGTAATGTAATACCATTTAAGTGAAACCAATTAGTAACAACTAATTTAAGAAAATAACTCTAATAGAATCACCTAATAATAACATACTACCAAGACCTGGTCCTCTCTAAGAATCCTCATAAGTAACTACTCTTTATAGGGTCTTGATATGATCATAGAAAAGATGAAAAATTAACACTCATCAAGCATCCACATATATAGTTTTTTGTGATTTTTTTTAATATCACCTAAAAAGTATATTCCCAAAAAGGTTCTAATAAAAAGGTATCAATTTTTAACATTAGCCTAAGAGGTTTAATAGTAAACAGACCACATCCTCTTAGTGATCTTTGTTGTACAACACGCATGTGGTTCGGTTAATTAGAATTTCATTCCAAGATATGTAAGAAAACATTTAATAAGTTGTACTAGAAATTTAAATAAACTAACCTAGTTAACAAATCCTAGAAAGGGGTCCAAAACATAGGTATCATATACCTTATCTACATACTAGGTTCACTTTACTTACCTTGAATGAGGTCTGAGTCATTATCCTCACTATCAAATGCATCATTGTAGATCCACATGACCTACCATCAGAAGAAAATATATGTAAGAGTTAGACTAATTGATTATGATTCCACCAAGAACCTATATGGGAAAGAACCATTTGAGTTGTTGTTGAAAATTTATAAATTTTTCCTCTTTCATTAATAGTCATAGAATACACTAGCGAGTCTATAACATGTGGACCCAACATATCAAATATCACTGATGGGACACCTATTTCTTTTGTTGGACAAAAGTTAAAATCAATCACTAGCTTCTTTCTAATGGGGAAATAGCTATAAGTCCATAATAAATCACAAAAATTCACCCAACTTGTGTTTTGATCAATATGAATTTCATAAAATTGTAACATCGCTTATCAAGAGTAGTAATCCCATATTCCAAGAAACCAAGAATTCTTACCAAAACAATGTTCTTGATGTACCATTTTAATATCCATCACATGTTTTCATATTATAATAATCTTATCTACTATATCCCAAATAGTAAAGCAACAAGTAATATCTCTGATGAAACTTTGTAACATCTTCACCTGGGTTCCACAAAACTGGTTCCCCAATCTAGTTTACAACATAGCCTCAATCACTCTTCCCCATATTCTAGAGGATTCTAATTAGTAGTGAGGGACATGGGTGAGTCTATGGGGAGAATATACCCTCATGTCAGAGTAAGCGAAATAATGGAAATATCCAAACATCTTCCATAGAACTAAAAAATCGGATTATAGAAGAAAAAATATAAACAATGCTATAATACTAAAATGAAATGCAGAAAAGGCTCATATGGTCATTTTATACATAGAACACTGATCACCCAATGAGATAATGATGTATATAGGAGTACTAAAGAAAATAAAATAAAAGTACTTGGATCTCCTACTAACTCTGATCCGAACCACATACCCCATCCCCATGACACTATCGAGATGATCAAACCTAATCATAAGAATCCACACAAGCATATCCACTCTATCATGTAACTGTGGGACTCTCTATATCCATCATGTATCAGTGATCAACCTGAAAGTAGACATAAGTTCTATAAGCACACCAAGGTACATGTATAGGGGGTAAGAAATAAATCTCAATAGGCCACCCCCAATGGTGAAGCTATAATATGATACCATAAGTGCATGCTCATTAAATATACACAACATATCTGAGACATAATTGAAATAAATAAATAAAATAAAATGGATCCATTTTCGATCGTTGAGTTTGTGATCTCGATCGACATTTCCTGCTTCAGCCTAAGATGGAATGTATAAACATGTTCCATTATATATAGATAGATAGATATATATATATCCATGTCCATAACCATATATATATATATATATATGATCTCAGGTGAGGACTTGTGGAAGTTGACAAAATCATCCCTATATAACAGGGGCATGTAAAAGATCAACATAATAGTCAAGCATACAATAAATGATTCCATTTATTCTATAATCCCATCCAAGGTATTCTGTATAAATAATCCAAGTATCACCCAAGGAATAATATAATTTCATCACAATCATAGAACATCGGGTCATTTGTGGATCTCAATTACCATTAATCTTAATAATATATGGGGAAGGACATACCCATAGTGGAACTTCATGTCATTTAATATCAATAAAGTCACTATGGAATGTCATGTTGACTCATATCAATAAAACACTATAGAACATCATGTACACTAATTTCATTCATATCACTATAGAACACCATGTCCTCTAATATCAATAAATTATGACAAACATCGTGTCCATCATCCCGTCAAGTAATTCTTATAAGATATATCCCATGAAGTACCTCTCGGAATTCATGTTTGTAACGAACGAGATCCGGTCAACTACACAAGCCACTCGAACTGGCCCATCACAATGTGGTGAGGCGAAACAATATATTAGAAACAATTCTCATATGTAAAAAAACAATACATACAACCAAATATAAAAGTAGAAGAATGAGATGCAACTGAGATTTATTAAATCCAATTCAAATCAGATAAATGGGAACGTATGACAATAAATGACCATCAAGACTTCATGTGAACAATTATAACCTCCAAACCATCCCACACTGAATGATATAATGAAAGAGAAGCCAAAATACTACATAATAACCTTCCCTTTACCTGAATCCTTAGAAAAATACAACCCCAATGGAAAAATTATGGTGTGAGCACAAAGAACTATAGGATTCCACCACAGAATATAAAAAAAATTATAATATTAGGAATGTTATGTTTCTAGATTTAAAACAAAAACAATTTTAAAAATCATTTTCATAAAACAAAACCATATATAAATCATCCCTTTTACATAAAATCCTTTCATATTCTCAAAATAGGGAATATGAAATGTATAATAGAACAAACATGAGAGCATAACAAATACAATCCATGATTAAACCATGAGGTAACCATGTAAACAAATAACCATGACCAATCCATCATGTAAAATCATTTCAAAAAATAACCATGACCAATCCATCAATTAAAATCACATTAGAAAATAACCATGACTAAACCATCATGATATAATTCAATTAAAAAAATCACTCAATTTGGGCTCTAACCAATGGGTATACAGACTAGAAATAAAAATAAATCCATAATTTAGGCCTAAATTAGATCCAACTAGTATAACATCTAGTGAAATTACACACACTAATGTTAAATAAACCCTCACATGGTATTACACACTATGAGTGAAATGTCTATTTTAGATGAACCCAAGCTTCCCAGTATTCTAATTTTTTCCAAATACATTTATAAACCATGATCATAATTTTTATAACATTTTAAAATCCACGCCAATACAATTAAATTCTTGAAATCCCTTTTTTAAGTCAAATCCACCATTCAATCATTTTATCAAACACTTGGTTCAGACATACCATTTTAAAAGAAAACCCCATTAAAAGATGATTAATTTACAAAATAAATCCATTATATTCTCAAATAATTAAAATTTAATAAATAAACCAAATTATTTTACAATAATAATAAAAAAATTCATATAATTAACCCTTTGTATAGAAACACCTACCTCAGTAATGGGGATAAAACTACAGACATTCAAAAACAGAGACCAGGGAAGAGTAGATTGGGTCCTCGCGATCCTAGATCCATAAGAAACAAAAAAAACTCTATTAAACCCTTAGATCTAAATGGGCTCCAATGAGACAAGGGGAGGAGATATGTTGTATAGATCTAAGAAAGGAAGATGAAAACACACCAAAACATGAACATACCTTTAGAAATCCAATGAGAATGAAGGGAAGTCACCAATAATCCCAAAGAAGAAGCTTCTAGACTAATTGGGGAGGATTAGGTCAACCCTAAATTATATTAAGGGTGATAAGGCATAAAAACAACAAAGGTAAAAAGGGTAAAAACAAGATTTTAAAGGTTCATAGTTCCACACGTGGTTAGGCTACATGGTTAAAAAAAATGATGCCCCAACCATCCAAGTCTACTATATATTTGAAAATACAAGCTACATGATATCCAAGGATAAGATGCATGGTTTGGTCAAACCCTAAAACCCCATATAAAAACACCCGAACCATAGAAAACATTATTTGGTGAATTTCATGGTTTATTTAACTATGATCAAACTACACAATACCCCTTTGTTAAAACATAGATCCATACAGAATAGTTTCTCCATGGTTATAACTAGATGTGTGCCTAATCTACACATGTTATATCTTCTCCAAAAATCTTAGTTTTTGACCCTTGTTCCCCTGAAACATCTAGAATTAATTTAAAGACAACCCAATGCTAAAATAATGTGTACCTAATATCTAGTGGGTGATAAAATTATCCCCACCAAAAAAATATTTTCATCCCAATAAATTCTTTAAGATCTTGGACCCCTTAAAAGATAATTCCATTGTTTCCCCATCAATGATTCATGCTCCCACGTATCATGGATATCTTATCCACCCTAAAACAGTACCCAAACAAAGAGAATTGTTTTACCATGTTGTGCATTATCCTGGTGATATATTACATTAACTAGTAGCTCAATAAAAGTTGTATTGGGATCAGTATCAATATCATCCCATTCAATATCATAAGAAGGATATACTGAATACATCCTTGGATGGGAAACATAAAACAAATTGTGAATAAATATCAAGTTAGATTATAATTCCAACAGATATTCTACCATTCCAAGTCACTCCAAGGTCTCAAAAGGGTCAATAAACATCAGTGTCAATTTACCATACGAACCAAACTGACAATTTCCCAAGAGAGTTGAAACTCTGAGAAAACCTCGATCACCAACCTCAAGCCCTAGTGGCTGACAATGATGGTATAAATAATATTTATGATGTCTCTCTGTTGTGAGAAACCTCTTTTGTATCAATTTAACCTATTCTTTCATCTTCTTCATGATACATGGACCAAACAAGGATCACTCTCCCAACTCTACCTAGAATAAGGGAGATCTACATGGTTTCCCATGAAACTATTTAAATGGAATCTTATTTATCATTCCTTGGTAACTATTGTTGTATGGAAATTTGAACAGAGGAAAGAGTTTTTTCCAAGATCCACCCTAATCAAGAACGTAAGCCTGAATCATGTCCTCAACAACCTCAAAATATCTCTATATCTATCTATATATCTATATGTGGATTATAATATATGATAAATTACAACTGGGAACTCATCACCTCTTTAAAACCATTCTAGAACCTGTATGTGAACCTTAAGTCCCTTTTGAAAATAATTATATAGGGAACATGATAAAGTATCACATTCTCTCAGCTGTAAAAGTCTCTGAGATGTTCCACTTTTATTATCTCTATGATTGGTAAGAAATGATCCAATTAAATAATTCTATCAATGATAAACCAAATATAATCCTTCACACTAAAACTACATGGACAACCAATGACAAAGTACATGGAAATATCATCCCACGTCTATACTAGAATAGAAAAAGGTTGCAATAAACCTGCAGTTCTCGGGTGTTCCACCTTAATTGTCTAACAAGTGAGAAAATATGATACGAAATATAAAATAAACTACCTTATCTCCGGCCACCAATAATAATGTCTCAATTAATGATACATCTTTTCATCACTAGGGTATACAATCCATCATGACCAGTTTCCACTATTTGTCAACTCTTACCTTAGAGAAATCAAAAAAATAAAACTGCTACAGAATCACAAAGCTCTATTGGGAGACTGAGACCACTCACCTAAGGTATCTCCACTATAAAATATTTTACCAATGTGTTGGAAATAAATTTATATAAACAACATGAGGGGTACATGATCATTAAAATATGGATTATATTTCATCGATACCAAGAACACCTATCCACTAACCTCTTCCACTCCCTGACTCATATCAAAAAACAAACTCATCAAGGACCACTTCTTAATTTATTCATTCATTGCTTGTGTTGGTAATTTTCTACTCAACACATCACCCACCACATTCCATTTTCCATCATTGTATGAAATTTCAAAATCAAAATTTTGATGATACTCCACCCATCGTCTATGTCTCAAGATCAAATCCCTCTAAGTAAAAAATATATTTTAGGCTCTTGTGATTAGAATAAACTGTAAAAAAACTCCCCAAAGAGATATTGGAACCACATTTTGAGTGCATTCATAACAACTTCCAAATAAATACCATGGGTACGGAAGTTCTTCTTGGGAGGGTGTAGTTGGTGAGATCTATAGGCCACCACTTGGTTCCCCTATATGAAGACACATACCAAACCCAAACTAGAAGCATTGTAGAAAACATCATAATCCCAACCTAGTTCCATAAGAATAAAAAAAATCCAAAGTCAACCTCACCATTAGCTCCTCAAAATGTCTGTACCTTTTCTGATTCCATTCAAACATTACACCCTTATAGGCTAAAGTTGTCATCAAAGATTTTATCTTGTAAAAATATTTAATAAACCAACTATAGTAACCACCCAAACCCAAGAAGATTCGAATCTAAAACAATTATAGGCTACCCCCTAGTCATAACAGCCTTTATTTTATTGGGATCAACTAATATTCCAATCTTAGATATGACATTCCCTAGAAATTTCTCTTCCATATCCAAAACTCAAATTTATAAACATTACCACATAGAGTATTTTGCTTCAAGGTTCAAAGAATGATATTAAAATGGTTTTTATGATCCTCCACTAATATAGAGTACACCAAAATAGCATCCAGGAACGCCGAAAAAATAGTCTAAGAACATATGAAATATTCATCTTATCAAATTCATAAATACCATAGGAGTGTTAGTGAGGCTAAATGGAATAACCAGAAACATAAAATTCCTATATTTTCTCCTAAACATTTGCTTAGGTATATCCTCTTCTCAGAATCTCAATTGGAGGTACCCTGACGAAAGTTCAATATTTGAAAACCAATATTCCCCTATAAACTGGTCAAAGATATCATCAATCCTAGGAAAATGATATTTTTTTATAACAATCACATGATTCAACATTTAATAATCAACAGAAATCCTAAGGCTCAAAAATTCCTTCTTAAAAAATGTGATACGATAATCACATGGTGAAATTTTTGGATGAATGAATCCCTTATCCTCAAGGCCCTTAATATGGACTTTTTTGTTTCACCAATTCAAAAGGATCTATTCGGTAAGATGGAAAATAAATGGGAATCTCACTCTGGAGTGGGTTAATATTATAATAAACCTCACTCTATGGTTGTAAACCATAAAAATCATCTGAAAAGACTTTGGAATATCCAAACACAACTACAGGAAGAATACATCCAGGAAAATGGTTAATATCATTAAGAAACATCTTTGAAAACTAGGATGAGATAACCCAATAATAAGTAACAATAGGCCCTTACCTTCACGGTCTAGGGTCCCACTCACCCTAAAAACATGAGTGGCCCCATTAGAAGATAAAAACTAAACCTGATGAAGAAAACTATCTATCTAGAACATTATGTTTACCATCTAATCCATGTCATGTATCTGGTAAAAAATTTCAATATCAATAACTACAACATCCCACACCACCTTGAATTCGTCTATCATCACCTGACATGTGTTACACTTGTCACATTGTTTTGTCCTGTTTCCCAATGGCATAGAAAGTTCCAAGAAGAATGGAATAAGTTATGAACATAAGCCCAATTTCTCAACTAACTTTGATGATATAAACTAATGAGTAGAACCTATATCAATCAAATATTTCACCATATAAGATGAAATAAACATCGTACCTATAATAATATCTAGTTCTACTTCATATTCCTTCTGTATACACTATACCATATAATAATTTTGTTCTTATCCACATGAACATCCCCTTGGAATAAGTATTAGACCCACTACCCTTGGAAGAATTTCTATAAACATGTAAACCCTTGGTGAGAATGGATCAAGCCTTACTTCCATGGTATATCTATTCAAAAAAACGCTTATGATGGCCTGATAGTCTGTAAAGATGAATTTTTTTGGAGTATCTATATAGTTAGTCATGTAATGAACACACATTCCATATTATTTGTAGAAAAAAAAATATTATCTAGAAGAATCCAATAAAACTATTCCTAAATAAAACTAACCACCATTGTGCTTCCTTTTCTGGCAAGAAGGCACACCCTGGATAAAAACTACACCAAGTGATGCTCCACCCAAAATATTTTTTCTAGCTATGTTAGCCTCCTCCAAATATACTTTTTTGACTAACTTCATTATGTTTGGAAGGCTCATGAGAATCAACATCGACAAAATATTAGGACTTAGTCCCAACTCAAACACCCAAGCCATTAGGTACTCATTGGTGACTAGATATAATGTCAACTAAGTGAAATGGGTGGAATACTCCCTTATAGTATCCTCTTCATGTTACAATTTCAAAAATTATCTGGTCTTTGTAGCATTTAATGTGTTATAGTAAAACCAATGGTTGAATATTTTCTTGAAATAAGTCCAGCTAAAATCCCCGTACAACATAGCTTTTACAATAGATTCTCATCGTCTCCTTCCAAGTCCCTCAAGCTTGTATGTGGAGAAAACCCACCTTAAATTCATAATGAGTCTTCAATAATTTGAAGGTCCTCTAAATCCACTCAAGACCGTCCTTATATTTCAGGGTTATTTTATCACTATGGAAGATAGGTGGATGATTTTTAGTGAATTCTGAACCATGATCCATTGAATGTCTTGAGATCCCAACACCCACTTGAATAGGAGTTTGGATAATGATGATTACTTCTCCCAATGAAGGCTCCACTGGAATAGTTTTCTATGGAGCGTTTCTCATAGCATCCTTATCGAGATTTAGAATATTTCATCTATGAGACATTGTCTAATAAACACAAGATAATAACCAATCATCTTTTTGAGAAAAATTGAAAAATCCGCACACCAATTTCAACAAGTCATGTCAATTCCTTAAAATAACACGAATTTAAATCAATATGAATTTTATCAATCAAAATAAAAATTTTAAAAAAGAAAAAGGTCCATTTAAATAAACTCCCCATATAGTTAATTCAAATAGACTCAAACTCTATGTCTCAAACTTGGTAAAAAAATCATCCACCCATGGTAACTCAAGTAAAGACACATAAGTGATATGGACATGCATCCTTTTACACTTCATACTAAAGTACTAAGGGTCCTAACTCATATCAACATAAGAAACTAAATCAATACCAGATAGTCTTATCACACTTTAGGCTTGATATAAATTTGTGATTTTATTCTATAATAAACCAACCCAAGTCAACTAAACAATCCACCTAAACCATCCCATCACAATATAGGGAGGTGTAATAAGATAATGGAAACAAGACTCATATATGAAAAAAAAATATAAAGAAAAAAGTTTAAGAAATAGATAAAAAAAGATCTATTTAGTCCAATAAAACCCTTCAAAACTAAAAATTATGAAAAGAAAATACCATCAAGCCTCCATGTGAAAAACTGTCACCTATAAACCATCCCTATATAATGGATACTATGAAATGGTAAGTCATCATGCTTCATAATTCAATTCCATTTAATATAAACTTGAAAAACAACATCTAAAATTTCCCCAAGGGAAACATAACGGTGTGTCCGCAGATTGTAGTAGGATTCCACTACATAAAATAAACAAATTCTAATTTCCATAGTGTCGAAATTCTATCTTTAAAACAAATACAGTATTACAAATCATTTTCATAAATAAAAAACATTTGTAAATCATCCCTTGGTTTTTCCTAAAGGCCTTTCATACTCTTGGAATAAGGAATATAAAAAGTTTAAGTGGATAGTAATGAGAGTATAACCAATAAAATCCATGAATACACCATGAGGAAAACAAGTAAACAAATAACCCTAAACAATCCATCATGTAAAATAATGTCTACAAATAACCATGACCAATCCATCATGTTAGATCTTATGAGAAAATGATCATGGATAATCCATCATGTGAAAATCCAATAAAAATGAAAAACCACACTTTTTGGGATCTAACCTAGGGTTATATATACTAGAAATAAAAATAATTCCCAATATAGTCATACAGTTGATCCAATTGAAATAACCTCTAGTGGAATTACACACACTAAAGTGAAAGGAAACCTCAAGTGGCATTAACACACTATGAGTAACATGTATATTCCTGATGCACCCAGGGTTTCCAATGTGGTAAGTTTATCCAAATCCATTTAAAATAAATAATCACAATTTATAAAACATTTTCAAAGCCAATACAATCCGTTTTGGTTCTTGAAATCCAATTTTTAAATCAAATCCATGATTGAAGCATTTTATCAATCACTTGGTCTGTAAAAAGAATTTTTAAAGGGAAAGGTCTTTTGAAATGTGGTTTATTTCCAATAAATCCATTATAATAATAAATAATTTCAATTCAATGAAAAACCAAAAAAAATATACAATAATAATATTCAATTTATAGAATTATGTCTTTGTATAGAAACACCTACCTCAAGAATGGGGGAAGAACTAAATGCCTTTCTAAAAAAAGACCTGGTATGATTAGATAGTGTCCACATGATCATAAAACCATAATAAACACAACAAAACTACATCAAACCCCTTAGATATTAAATATATAGGCCACATGGTTTCTAACGAGACAAGTTGGGAGAGATCTAGAAAGGATCTAAGAAATGAACAGGAAAACTCAAAAACAAACTAGAACATACCTTTATAAATCCATTAAAAATAAAAGGAAATATCCATGACTCTGAAGAGAGAATACTCTATATCATGGGGGGAGGATTAAGTAGATCTTATATGATATTATAGGTGATTGGGAATAAAAAAACCAAGGAAAAAATGGTAAAAATAAAATTTTAAAATGTTTAGAGTTCCATGCACGGTTAGGACACACAGTAAGAAAAATTGTGTGAAAACTTATAGTAGTTAATGTTTATTTAAAAATACAATCCACGTGGTATCCTAGGAAAATCAATGCATTTTGGTTAAACCATGCAGCCCCTTTGACAAAAACCAAGAACCCACATGGTTTTCCCAGTTGAGCCATACGATTTCTTAAACTATGATCAAACTATTCCAAACCAAACTATTAAAAAATTAATACATACCATAAAATTTACACATGGTTAATAAAAACTATGAAACAACAATGTACATGGTCTGTATCCTCTAAAATCCTCTATTGTTTTACCATCATTCCACTAAAACCTATCTAGTAAATTTAAAGACAAACCAATATTAAATTATTTCATAACTATGATTTGGTTTCTTTTACACCTATCATAAATCTCTACTAATCAAAAAGGATAAAAATTTTAATCTGAGGATGTATGTCTTGGAATCCTCATCATACATCACCCTGCATCAATCTCTTCATTCAAAATCTATAAAGCACCTATGGAAATCATAGCTGATTCAATAATAATTATTTGAAATAATAAATAAATAATTGAGCCTAGTCGAAATCTTAAAACCACCACTACTTCCATATCCCCTTAATCTTACATATTTAGTATGGGTTCTAAGTTAACACCCACTACCATCTCTACCCAAAACCCATAAGTTAGTTGCTCAGGGACTTTTATACATGAGGTCACCCACTAGGTCTACTAAATTAAAAATATGAGAGGAATCCTACTCAGGATCCTCATGGACTACACATAAGTGAAGGCATCCCCCTTAAGATCATATATGTTATAAAGAAAATGAATCCATTGAGGATTCCTCAGAATTGGTAAGTAAGCAGAGATTGTCACGACCCGACCTACTGAGTTCTGACCCATGACTACTGCAAGCCCACCTCTAATAGGCTATGGCATGGAGACCAGCACCGAGTAGGAATATCCCACAAATGGGAGGAATTATCCTAATGTTCTTGTACACATGAAGACATCTCTAAGACCACACGATGCTGAAATGTAAAACAAAAAAACAATGCATGCATAATTCTAAGATCCCACAATAGAGTATGATAGTAATATACTGAAACAGTAAAGGGGCCAAATACAAGACCAACAAAAACTATAAAGATTTTATCCTACTCTGAGGGAATATACTAATTCAACCATAAGATCTTATTAAACACCTTGGTCATCCAAACTCTATCTATTCTCCACACACTCCCTATCCTCTTATGACACCATCAAAAGGTTCATCATATTCACAAGATGTGACACGTGAAAGGAAATCCCATGTCGGGGTGAGTATAACAATACTCAATAGGATGCCTCAAAAACACTAAACATAAAAAATAATGTATATTCAGCACAATATAATATATAAAAATAAATATATAACAAAAAACACCAAGGTGTACTCAGGAAAGACACCATGCCATTAGTCGGTCATAACCAACTTCTAGCCACAGGATTCTACTCAAAGCAATGCTCACTCTAGGAGAACCCACTCCATGAGCCATGCAATAATTGGAGACACTTGACGAATATTTATATCTCATTGGGACCTAACCAAATAAATCTCAATAGTCTAAGAATCCCCTGATACTAAGATTTGGGGTCGCATCTAGAACCAATGGGGGACATCATGAACCCAATCTGGATCAACTCGCTACGTAGGGGATCATACATCAATGATACCACCAACCCTAGTGATATGGCCTGCTAAACGGGGAATCAACTCCACACTTATGGAGGTCACACTGATTCTACAAACTCAAACTAGGGAATAAATGATGATAGAGGATCACACTCCAGATTAACTGAGGTACACCACAACTCTATCTGAGACTCGGCCTCTAGAGGGGATAACAATTCAATGATGTAGATGTAATACTAGATTGTACCCATGAGTGAAAGGACCAAGGGAATGTACTCCACTTATACTAGTACAAAATAAGAAATTGAAGATCCATAATCACTCATTAAGGGGGTACATTGTGTGTACCAGGGGGTACACATCGTGTCTAGCTATCCCCTTTCCTGACTGTGTGGAAGAGCCTCACACAGCTTGTAGTCTCCATATAAAAGGCATGTAAAAGGAAGTAAATGGAATGTAGAGACACATGGCACCATGTTCATGTCACTTTTTTATTTCTATGTCTGTTTGATCTTGTCCATGTAGTAGTACACGGTGTTCAGCTACTCGTGTACTCAACACCTGTATTGTTACAAGGGTATGCTCATGTTCTCTCCACCAAGACATGTCCATGTGCAAGTATATAGCATGCCATTTGGCTATATACTACAACCTGCATCTGTGTACTTTCTGGAGTACACGCTGAGTCAACTAGATAGGGTCACACCGTTTATGGAAGGTGTCACACAATGTGTGATATTTAATGTTGGTTGGAACCCTATCATAGCATTTGGGGGGGTACATGGCATGTAATTATAAAATACACACTGTATTGTTTAGGATTTTCCATATCTTTTGAGGATCTCTTCCATGATGATATGTACACTACCAAAACCTTTGATCTCACTGCAACCTATAGATCAGGGTTTTTTTAAGAATTTAGTTTCCAGATCTATGGATTTTTGGTATAAATCCACTCAAAAATCACCACTATTGATCCTACCATCTCTATTCATCAAAATCAGGAAGAATGAGATCCAAAAATCAGATTTGTTCTACCATATATTTTCCACCACCATCTTCATTCCTTGATCACATCACTGATCATGAACCACACATTTGGTATCGATCTGTTCTTCTAAAGAACAGTCATGCAATAGTTGAACATCGAGTATTCGATGAACCATGGGCCAAAAGGAAGCACCCATGATGAACGTGTGAAGAATTGAGGGAGAAATCCATAAACCATAAAACTGTGGAACGAACCTTGGTTTTTGTTCATTTATAATTGATTCATTATCACATAAAGGATGAATTAAGAGGGATAAATCAACGAACCAAAATCAATTCCATAATCTTAAAATCTTCCAATGATGTGCATATGAATTCTTATTTTGTGGAATTTATTCACATTCTTTTGGGATTAAGAAATGGGATGGAAAATACAAGACAAAACATCATACTTGGAATTCGGATCAACCATTGATGAAGAATGGTTTCATTTCAATCATTTATGAGATTCACCAGCTATATTTTCACAATGATCCTTGATCTGATCTTGAACTTTCATTGTTCAAAAAAAACTCCCCAATGGTTGTCTGAATATTTATGGTTTGAGAGGAAACCATAAGGAAATTATATAACCATATATTTAAATTTAAAATAGTTCATTTTATTAAATCATACATAATTAATTAATTAATTTCATTTAATTTCACATGTGATATCATTTTCACAAAAATCTCATATCAAAAAAGGTTAAGTCATTCCTAGGGTAAAACCCACGTTCACAACTCAATGGTTCCCTTTGATTTCTAATTCGGTCCCCCATTTAGAATATATTCCACTTTTTTAGAAAAAATACACACATGTTCTATATAATATATTTAATAGATTTTAAACATTTATTTCAGTCACATTGGGCCTCAAAATCACATGTCGTCTTAGCACCTGGTCTCAAAAATAATCGATATAATATCCAAAAATAACTTATGGAAAATCTAAGATGTTTCTTTCTCCCCACCTTAGGGATTTTCATCCAAAAAAGAGAAAAACTACTCAAAGATTTTGGGTTACTGGGATCACATCTCAGTCTCCAACTCCCAGGTGTTCTCCGGAATATTCACATACTTCCACCAAACACAAAAAATGGGAATAGAATTCCCATGAAGGATCCTCTCTTAACAATCCTAAATCTCCACTAGGTACTCAACAATGGTATCTCCATACTTAAAGTCTATATCACTCCAGTCGATAATGTGAGACTGGTCTAGCACGTACCTCCTCGTCTATGACATGTTGAAGATTTTATGTACCTAGTCCTATTGTGGTAGTAGACCTAAGTGGTACTCCACCTCACCAACTCTACATAGTATCTAAAATGGGCCAATTAATATTAGATATAATATTCCTTCGTGCCCAAATCTCATGAATCCGTGTTAAGTTGATACTCTTAGGAACATGTGGTCTCCCTCCTCAAACTCTATATGCCTTATTCATTGGTCTGCATAGGACGTCTGACAACTCTGTGAAACATTCATCTTCTCTTGGATGATCTATACCTTATCTGTAGTATCTCGCACAAACATAGGGTCTATGAGTGTCGACTCTCCTGGATCATTCCAAAAAATTGGTGACCTATATGGTCTCCCATAAAAAGCCTCAAATGGTGTCAGGTCAATGGTGTAATGGTAGATATTGTTGTACACAAACTCCACCAAGGGTAGGTGATCCTCTCAAATCCATCCGAATTCCAACAGGAAATATTTTATCAATTATCCCAAGTCCTGGATTTTTCATTCTTTCTGGCCATTGTTCTTTGGGTGAAATGTCCTGGTCAAGCATAACTGATTCCCAAAGGATTCCAATAATCCTCTTCATAATAGAGATTTAAATCAATCATCATAGTTAGAGATGATATTCAAGTGAACTCTAGGGATTCTAACTATCTTTTGAAGGTATAAGCGATTTAATATCTCTACTAAACCCTGCTCTCAAATAGATAGGAAGTTGGAGGACTTTGTGAGTCAATCTATTATCACCCATATATAATCTTTTCCCCAAGAAGTATGTTATAAGATCATCATTAATTTCATGGAAATATCATCCCACATCAACCCAGGAACCTCAAGGGTTTGAGTTAAACATGCTAGAATTTGGGGATCAACCTTCACTTGCAAATAAGTAAGGCATCGAGAGACAAACTCTACAACTCCTTTCATTATGCTTGGCCACCAAAACTAACATCATAGGTCCTAGTGCATATTTTACACACATTCATGTATTTCCAAAGGGGGTGTATGAAACTCCCACAAAACCTCATCCCACAATGTCAAAGGTACCATCGTCCACCCTCTGAGAATGATAGAGTGCTCCCCTACTTCATAATATCCATCAGAAGCTTGTATAATAGATATCTGATTACATAAGGACACATAGTCTATATGTCCATTTTTATCATCCTTGAAATATTATAGAATATGTGGGGTAACAAACATAGACTATTGAAATGAAGAACTATCTGTGTCCACAAAGTAAAATTGAAACAAGGCTAAATGCTCTGATTCCTCAGTCAACAACTAAGAACAAGACCTTTGGCTGAGCATGTCTTCCACCACGTTCCTCTTCCCTAGACTATAGAAAATCTCAAATTCATAGTCTCGGAGGAACTCTATACATCACCTCTGACTAAATTTAAGATCATTCTAATAGAATATATACTTTAGACTCTCATGGTCAAAGTATATGATAAAAAGCTCACCTATCAGGTAGTGTCTCCACATCTACATTGTGAATACTACCGTTGATAACTCAACATCATGGGACATTTAGATCTTCTCATGTTGTCTCAAATAGAGTGAACCATATGTAATAAAAACTTGACTCTACATCAGAGCACAACCATGTCTAGTCCCTAATTCATTACAGAACAATATGTACTCGACAACCTCCTTTGGTAACCTCATGATGGGAATGCTTTTCAACCTATACCTCAGATAATTAAATAACTCATGGAAACTTTTTGTCCACAAAAGGCTACCTATTTCTATTCATGGTTATCATGGTTTCATCCACTTGGAAGTAGTCAAGTACAAACCTCTGATAGTACCCATCCAACCTGAGAAAACTTCACACCTCAGTAACACTCTTGGATGGCTCCCATGAAAGCATTGCCTCAACCATTGCTGGATCCACTAATACTCTAGCCTATGATATAATGTGTCCCATAAAATAGAACTCTCAAATCAAGAACGATAACTTTCAAGATATTTATGTAAAGACGTATCCCCTAGAGTGTATCTAGAACCATCCTCAACTGTCTCATGTGCTCCTGCTTGGACACCGAATAAACAAGGATGTCATCAATGAAGACTACCATGAACCAGTCGATGAAAGGATAAAATATCCATTTCATGAGTCTCATGAAAAAATATATTGGATTATTCATTCTAAAAGGCATCACCAAGTACTCATAGTGATCGTAACAACATCTTAAGGTTGTCTTCAGTATATCTTTGTCTCATACTCACATATGGTGATAACCTAACCTATGGTCAATAATTGAGATCCATTGTTCCCCTCTAAAATAATAAAATATGTATTTTATCCTTGGTAGTTTATACTTATTCTTCATGGTCACCTGGTTTAAGCACTGGTAATCCACACATAACCTCAATCTCTCATTCGCCATTTTGATGAACAAAACAGTGGTTTCTCGGAATAAAACACTAGGTCTCACAAATCCCTTATCATTCAAGTCTTATAACTACACCCTTAGCTCTAGAATCTATATGGGTTCTATCTGATATGATTCTATAGATATCAGTTCCATCCTAGGATTCAAGTCCATGAAGAAATCCAATTCTTAGTGGGGGTAAACTTGGAATGTCCAGAGGAAAGACATCCTCATACTCCACCACCGTAGTTGGAAACTAATAGCCTAGAGCATCCACTGAACCATGATTCATGTTAGCCAACTGTTGAATGATTGTATGGACTCTCCTATTCTTGAGTTTATCCTGCTCCACCGAAGTCACATTTTCACCCATAAAGGAAAACATTGTCTCATCATTGTGGACACACTACATCCTCCTCCTAAAATAGCCAATATGGACATGAATAGTAGATGAAAAATTTATACCTAATATGATGTCATAAGGCCTCATTTCTACAACAATGATATCCAACACAAAACTTTTCCCTACAAGCATCATGTCACACTATCGGTAAAAGTTCAAAATCGATGAGTCACCACCTATCAGAGTCTCCAACCACAAAATTCGAGTCAAAAGCTTAACCAGAATCCATATGCCTTGAACTAGAGAAGTGTTAAGTAAGGAATTTATTGAAATTGTGTCTATCAATACTATAGATAAAGTATAAAATACACATATCATGCCTTGTATCATCCCTATAGCCTTGGGGGAATAGGTCTCTATATCTTGTAGCTAGCCTTGTCCTTTTCCATAAGCTCTCTGAGCCTAGTATGGACCACCTAGGGGTGGTGGTGGTAATAGGCCGAACCAAGGACCACATCCTACTTCCCTTTCATCCCCTTTTAGACATCCTCTTCTATATGAACCACCCTGCTCCAACTTCTATCTCTGCCTCAGTGGTCCCTTGACTATCTCATGATCAACTATACAATAGTTCAAGAAATATCATGGAATATTCCCCTAACCATCATAATGGAAACTCCAAATATCTCTCAGATTACTTGATCCAACTTAATATCCTTTCACCACTGACCTCGAGTCCTGGTATTGCCTCCTAAAGTAGCTGACATTCTTGGATCCTTATGATTATCATCAGTTTCCTACTATCAAGGTTTTAGCGATTGGGTACCCACTACTAGATCCCACCATTGGTTTCTAGTCTAACAGAAATATCTCCACTAACAAGGAAAACTCAAGCACTCCATCCTAGGTGGAAATTCCAATAGATACCAATGATTCTCTAATGTCCTGGCACAATCCCTACTCAAAGGTCTGATCGATGAAGAACTTGTCTCGCACCATATCAAAGGAGTAATGTGAAAGATAAGTAAACCTCATTGAATACTCCTCAATGATCATACTACCCTTATACAGATGTATAATCTTCTATATGTGTACCAATCGCAATGTGGACATATATACCTCTTCCTTGAAGAGACGAACAAAATATGACTAGGAAAGAGCTATCTCGTCATGTGATTGAGTCACCAGGCTCCACCATCACCCAACAGAGCCCTGAAAAATAATTTCTATGAGGAAATACATCTGATCAGCATACATCCTTATAATTTTGATAACATTAGTGACATCCTCTATCAAGTCTTCATCCACCAGGGGGTATGGATCACCCCAAAACCTAGGAGGTTTCTGCCTCTGAAACTCATTCAACACACCCAATATGCATGAATCCTTGCCCGGTAATTCCATATCTAACCACTTCTAAATGGGTGGTTGTATAACTGGTAAGCCACTTAGAGGTTATATCTCTAATATAATATCCTATATCAGTGCCTCATCACTAGGGGAATCATCCTTGTGATCATGCTGTGAAATCTTTTATGGATGGTTATGAGAAGGAATCATGAAAAAAACAATATGTACCATAGTCAAAGGAGTAAATCTAGGGAGATGACTTAAGAAGGAAATAGAAAAAAATACTATATGTTTCATGTACCAAAGATTTCCCCAACAACCAATGTTTACATGTATATAGTCAAAATACAGGTGATCAGAGTCCCAGTGTATGGATAGGTCGGACATTGCCCCAACACTGGATTTTCTAGCATGAAAGTCAAACTCAAACCATTAAAAACTATTTCCCCAAACCAATATCACTAACTCGGGTCCTAAGGTAGAAACGTGGCTCTAATACGACTCTATCAAGACCCGACCCACCAAGGTCCAACCCATTACTACCCCAAGCCCACCTCCAATAGGCTAGAGGTTGGAGACCAGCACCGAGTAGGCATATTTCACAAATGAGAGGCATTAGCCTAAATTACCTGTACAAACACACTCATCTTTAATCTCACACAATGATAAAATTTAAAACAACTGAAACAATGCATGCATATATCTAAGATCCAACAACAGTGTATGGTAGTAAAGTACTGAAATAGAAATTGGTCCAAATACAAGCCCAACCAAAACATTAAAGAGTCCAGCCTACTCCATGGGTGAGGTAAAAGTCGAACGAAAGATCCTAGTAAAAATATCAATCTTTAAAGCTCTATCTACACTCAACCCACTCCCTGTTCTCCTAGGAAGCCATAAAAAAGGGTCATGGTCTTTACAAGACACGATACGTGTGAGAAAAGATTGTGTAGGGGTGAGTATAAAAATACTCAGTAGGACTCCCAGAAAACACTAAACATGAATCACCAATTATATTTATATAAATAGGAGATATTACAATAAATGTTTAATAGAAACACCCATATATAATCAGGAAATACATTATGTCACTAGGTGGTCCTAACCAACTTCCATCCATAGGTTTTTTCTCGTAGAAATGATCATTCCAAGAAAATCCACTCCACAATCCATGAAATCACCAGCGACACTTTATGAATAGGTTTATCTCATTGGTCCCTACCCAAATAAATCACAATAGTCAAAGAATACCTTTATACATAGATTGGAGTCACACCCAGAACTGCTGGGGGACACCAAAAACTCAATATGGATCAACCCACTATGTAGGGGATCATACTTCAACGATACAAGCAACCCTACCAACACATCCTGTTATATATAGGATCAATGCCCTACCCAGGGAGGTCACACTGATTCTAAAAACTCAAACTAGGGTAAAAGGATGATAGAGGATCACACTCCAACCTCATAGAGGGACACCAAAACTCTATCTGAGACTTTCCCTTTAAATGGGATCAAAATACAATGATGTGGATGTAATTCCATGTTGTACCATTGAGGGAAAGTACTAAAGGAATGAACTCAACCTATAATGGTCCAAACTAAGAAAAAAAGATCCAAATGAGCTTCTGAATGGGGTTCACAACGTTTATAGATATCCTCTTGCGTACCTAGGTGGAGGATCCTCACACAACATATAGTATCCATATACACAGAGTGTATATGGAAGTACACAGCATGTAAATATATGTAG
The DNA here is from genome assembly GCA_963277665.1 of Viscum album. NCBI lineage: Eukaryota > Viridiplantae > Streptophyta > Magnoliopsida > Santalales > Viscaceae > Viscum > Viscum album. The sequence continues at coordinate 1,770,106,472 of OY728146.1, read as the reverse complement.
TACACCAACTATGTATCCATCCATGTCCATGTCCGGGTGGTCATGTTTGTATAGTAGTACAAGACGTTAGGGTTCCCATGTACTCTACCTATGTACCATTACATGGGTAAGCCTGTTTACACCCATCCAAGTTGTATCTATGTGGGAATAAATGGAATTCCATCTGGTTATGTACTCCAACCCATGTCTGTGTAATATTCTGAGTACACACTGAGTTAACAGTGTAGGGTCACATGACATGTTATAGGGGTCACATGGTGTGGGTTATTTATCTTTGATTGGAACCATAGCACTGAATCAAGGGGGCCACACATTGTGTAATCCCAAAATACATGTCATGTTCCTTGGGATTTTTGAGATCCTTCGGGGATCTCTTCTGCATCGATCTATCCACCGCCAGAACCTCTGATATCACCAAAACCTATAGATCAAGGTTCTTCCATGACTCTATTTTCCATATCTATAGATTCTAGGTTTTAATCTTTTTAGAAATTTCCACCATTGACCCTATGGTTTCTATTTGTCAAAACTAGGAAGAACGGGATCCACAAATTAGATCTAATGCACCATTGATCATTTGTCACCGTCATCACACCTCAATGGCATCACTGATCACGAATTGTACCTAAAATATCGGTATTTTCCCTAAATAATGGTCATGTAATGATCTAATACTTGGAATTCATCAAAACATGGTCCAAAAGGAACCTCCCATGATGAACGTGTAAAAAACGGAGGGATAAATCCTCACACTATAAAAGTAAGGAACCAACCTCAACCATTTTTCTTTCTTACTTGATTCATTATCTTATAAAGGATTAGTGAATAGGGATAAATAAACAAACCAAAAACAATTGCCTCAAGTTAGAATCCACTGATGATGCACGTATTAATTCTTGTTTTTAGGAATTGATCTACATTCATTTGGGTTTATAAAATGTGATAGAAATCGCATGAAAAGAATCATACCTGGAGTTTTTTATGATTTTTGATGAAGAAAAGTTGTGTTTCTATCATTGAGGAGATCATCCAACTCTGTTTATGCAATTATCTATGATCTGATCACAATTTGTTGACGTTGACCAAGAAAATCTCTCTAACGGTTGTCTAAATCTCTTGGGTTTGATCATCCAACCTTGATGAAATTTTATAACCATATATTTAAAAATAAAACATGTTTCTATATAAAAACAAACAAAATTAATTAATTAATTAATTAATTTTATTTAATTTCACCTATGATGGATTTTTTACAAATGGACCATGTTGATTAAGGTTATGTTATGCCTAGTCTGAAACCCACCTTGTGAACTCAACGGTGCCCTTGAGTTTCTGATATTTGGAAAATTTTAAGAGTTATTCCAATTTTATAGGAAAACTGTTCTTGATATTTATATAATATATTTAATTTATTTAAAATATTTATTTTAGCCACACTAGGCCTTGTAATTTCACTTCATCTTAGCGCCTAGTCTCTAAAATAATCCATATAATATCCAAAAATAATACATATAAAACTTGATACATAGAGGCATCCTACTCAAGATCCATGGAAGGAATAATAAATGGAAGCATCCTATGAGGGGTCATTTAAAGTAGTAGTAATAAGTAGAATCTCACATGGAACTCTCATAAAGAGTAAGTGGAGTAATTATAAAAAGGATATTCTAAGTTAAAACATAATCGGAGGCGTCCTATATGGGATTATTGGTCACAACAAGCTATCGAGTAACACATCCCACAACCCCATCTCTAATATCTCTTGGACTCTTGGTATTGAGGGTAATATATCCCAATGGAGACATACTCATGGGAAAATCTATGTAATAAATAGTCAAGGGTGATGGATCACATCCCATCTTAGATCATAATCTCACTCTATGTTGGTTTCAACACCCAACCAAACAGTCTCATTATCTTATGTCTCAGTCCTGTTAACCAAAAACTTCTCAAGATGCATTAAACAAGAACCTTGGTGAAATCATACAAAGTCCACTTACCATTATTCCCAACCCTCAATTAGGTATCACCTCATGTCTCTCCCTTATAAGATAAATGAATTCAATTACCGGAGGAACCATCTCTTAATGAAGTCTGTCACCCCAAAATGCATTTCAAAAGGCCTCATAACACCCTAAAGATTCCACTATCATGATATATATGAAAAAACAATCAAAAATGGACTAATAAAGTGTCTAATTCTAATTGAAGTGTGTAAAAATATGAAAACCCCCTAAAGGGTATCAAGGGAGAAGTACACTGCATGTATACCCTAGTACACAACATGTACACTCAAGGACCCACAGGGGTGTGTAGTCCATCTTGACTTGGCATTTAAAACACATGTACAAAGTATGTAAATAATTTACATAGAATTTACCCTACACGGTATAACTTATCTTGTATCTCATAGGGCTTGACCATGTGTTTTAGCATGCTCATGTAATTTTATAAGGCATGTAACCCACATGAGGTCTATTCATGTAGCTTATATGGCCAAGTTCCCCTGCATGAGATGTATGTCCTTTTACTAAACTAATTGTATGAGTAAAAATACATTGTGTGTACTCCTGGTACAAAGTAGGTACTTCTAAAAAGTTTTATTCCATGAACATGAATAACACATCATGTGTATTCATAAACTATATGTCGTGTGATCAGAGTTCCCAGATGGGTACAAACAACCAGAAAATCTATTTTCCCCTGATTAATAGTAGATCAACCCACTATGGATACCTTGCAGTAATAATAGGTCTCTAACTATAAGGTGGTAAATCTATAAGGATTTATGTCGCAAACATAAAAACAATCTACCTTTCAGTGGAATACACAAAATATTCACCTTTATTTGTGTTCCACTGCTGTTACACAATGATTTGGATCCTCACCTTCATGTTAGCACCTACTTTTCTCTCTCTCTCTCTACCTCTCCATTTTCTATCATGGTCACATGGAACATGAGGTACAAGTTTGTATACACAAGAATACAAGGGGTGGAGAAGAAAGAAAATAGGAAAAGCTAAAGAAGAAAAAATAAAGGAAAAGGAAAAGGGATCTGGGCCTAGCCCCAATGCCTGACATGAGTTTATGCCTCTCCTAGGAAAAACCCTTCAATGTTGATATAATAGTGAAGAAAGAATCTAAATAATATTATCTTTTCAAAATTTATAATATAATAAATGTATGTGAATAAATTAATATTTAATTAATTAAATATTAACTATTCCATGAAAATTCAAATGACTCATATTTTTACCAAACTCCTATCCTAGGGTAAACACTATATTTTGGGAACAATGGTGTAGTAATAAAATTTATCCAAGTTCATGTTATATGTAAAATATACCATTTTACCCCTTACGGTCTTCTGAAATCAATACATTCAATTTTTTACTGAATTTCATAGTCTGTAAAAATAGAGTTATTAAAAATGATTTTTTTATATATTTAAATAAGAGTATCAAAGTGAATAATATTTTTAAGATATGTTGAATACTTGTTATAAAATAAGTTTATTATGCAGATAATATCCAAATACCACGATCCTATAGGTTTCAAGGTGTGATATATTGAAATATATAAGTAATGTACATGGAAAATTATTTGTTGTGTATGTATGTCATTCTCGGATCATCATAGTTTGTATTAGTGAAGGGTTTAGTTATTTTTTATGAATAGGTTATAAAATTATTATTATGGAACTTAAAAACCTATAATGAACCAAAAGTGATGTTGGATAAACCTAAAAATATTATAGGTTGAAATGAAAGTTTCATAATGTTGGATTGAACTTCCTTATCATATTACAATTTTCTCTTATTTTTTTTCTTGATACTCGAACTAATATTTTTCATTTTAGTTAATAGCTATAACTATGAGAAATAAAACTAAAAAGGATCATTATGGTAAAATAAATGATTGTCCTAGTGAGAAGCCAAACGTGATGGGATATGGAGTGAAAAAATATCATGACTATGCTCACCCATCACTCTCAATCCATGAATAACAACATGAATCATGTTGAAATCCCTAACACACTAAGGAATAAACAACCCTCCATTATGAAATTTATGAGAACATTTCTACCCTCCTTTATTTGGTTTTCTAATAAACTAATTATTTGAGTAATGGATCAATATAATAGAAAATATATTTTCCATTCTTAGATACTAAAATTTTGAAAAGGTGTTTTTAGTTGTTTATCATTTGGAAGGTGAATTTGAAAAATGGTGGAATCTCATTTAGAATATGTGTAAATATGAAGAATTCAATTATATGGAATGAGAGGAAGTTAAGAAGATGTTTATCAAAATTTATTTTCCCCAAAATATTCATAATAAAGTGGATAGATAACTCTTAGAGTATAAATAAAAGTTAAATGAATCCATTGGTACTTATGAAGAAAACATCACAAGGTTTTTAAGGTATTATTCTGGTTTTATAATTGACCCTAAAAGAAAAATTGATCATTTCTTCAGGGGATTTAAACAAATTCTATTAAGGGTGTCATCAAAAAAATACTTTTTCTTCTAGTAATAAATTATTTCTTGTGTTATCAAAGTAGAAATAGAGATTGGATACTCTAATTTCTATTATAGTTTTGTAAATAGGAAGAGAAAATAAGAGTTTCAAGTAACCTAATTGATAAAACCCATGGAGTAAGGAAACATAATATTGATACATTGTAAAAAAATTTGTAGAATTATGGGTGTTATTATATCAAAGTAATAATTATATGCTTTTAATTTTGGAAGATAATGTCATCAATCACTTGAATATTTAAGAGATTTGAAGAGGAAAACTAATGAAATGGATGAAAAAAATGAACCCAATACACCACCCATACTCTAATGTTTAAATTATAAGGAGTATAAAAATTATCCCCAAATGTGTATAAATCCATGTGTTAATAATGATAATAAATCCCAATAACCACCAAATACCAGGGTCAAAGTAAATCCTTATACAATAACAAGTATTAAAGTGGGTCATGAAAATGAAGTGTTGAAATGCATACTTATCATAGACTCTATAATTGAAAATATCTTATTAGATTATAGTTCATCATACTCTTTTATATCTTGATAATTTTATAATGGAATCAAATCACCAACCCAATTACTAGATATTAAATTATTGGTAAAAACTCGTTATGGTATGATAGTTTCATTATAATTCAATAACTTATCTCTAATAGAGGTTTTTGGGAATTTGTTTCCTATATATCATATTATTCTACCCATAGTTTAATTTGATGAGATTTTGGTCATGTATTAGCTCTTTATATATAGATCCCATATCAATTTTCAAGATATGGAAGTAAAATTTCATACTCTAAATCAAATTATGATTATGTAATCTTCAACAAGATCGTGAGGTTGAATTTTCAGTAGAACTCATATTTGTGTTATTTATATCAAATACTTCTTATAGAATGGACCTGATGGAATTGGAGGAATAGAAAAATAAGATCCAAGAGAATATGGATTGGTGTTTTATATTCCCTTATAGAATATACTCGATTGAATTTGAGGAATTGAAGAATAAAATAAAAGAGAATATAGATTGGGGTTTTATTCACCCATATGCTTCTATTTAGGGTGGAAAAGTTCTCTATTAATAATAATAATGTTTCAATACATCCCTAAATTTATTACCATGAACATTACTAGATCTTGATCAAGAAAATGTTTCATCTGCCCCATTTTTGTGACGTATTTTAACAATCATGAGGGGAGAAATGCTTATAAAAGATTTATCTTTGACCTATATATCCTCAAATAAATGTTAAAATGGGTGTTATATCAAATAAATATTTTCATTCAATATATAAACACAATTAATTCACAGCGATTCCATGCGGTCTCAAAAATACCTCTTCTATCATAATTGACATTACGAATGTATAATTTAGAGATTACTTAGATTTATTTTTGGTAGTAATTATAGATGATGTTCTGTTATATTCAAATTGCCTGAAAGATAATGAATATAATGTGAGGATTGTATTTAATTCCATGATAAGGATAAATTTTATTTAAAATTCTGAAAGTGTTAATTCTATCCTTGAAAAGTGCCATTATTGGGTCATGTAATCTTATGTGAGGGTATATCAATGGATCCTTCACAAATATAGGTGATTAAAAAATATCCTAGACCATCCACAATAATATAGATCTTTATATTTCATAGATTGGATGGTTATAATAGACACATTGTGATCAATTTCCCATTATTATTAAATCCACTAACCAAATTAACTCAGAAGGGAGTCAAGATTTAATGGATAGATGATGATAAAGATTCAAGGATGTTAAGAGATGATTAGTCACTACACATATACTCACATTACCCAACATCATGGTAGGGTTTTTAATATATTTTATAGATCAAACCAAACATTAGGATGTGTTTTAATGACAATTGGCATGGTGGTAGCATATGCCTCGTGTTAATTAAAGGTTAATATGAAAATTTTGTTAACACAAGGGTACCCAAGAAACCCTAAATTGTTGTTGGTGACCTATAGAGTTTTACACATACCTTGATCAAGCATCCATGGCACTTGGGTACTTGATTATCCTCCACATGTTGCAGTTATAGGTTGGGTTGAGGCCTGGGTTTGATCATTGAGAGGGATATCACACTATGAGCCTAGAGATTGGGAGGATTTGAGGCATAGAGTTGGGTGTAGAGCCTCTTTACTTATTTTATTTTCTATCTTTGTATATGAAATCATCTTGGTGATTGATAAGTGTCATTTTATGATGGTAAGACACCTCAAGGCTATTTTCCCACATTCGTTGGTTATAGATAGTATGTTCAATAGATTTTGTGTACTTTGATTGTATATTGTTACATGTTTAGTTATTTATATGTTATTGTGCACTCTAATTGAGGGTATAGTATCCACCTAATTCCACTTTGGACCCTCACTACTAGTTATCACCCCTTAGTTTATGGGGAGTAATACCATAGGTCATGTGACACTCTAGATTTGGACCTGTTTATTGAGAAAAAGGTGTTGCAAAATGGTATCATAGGTAGGTTTGAATACACCAACCTATGGGTCTATAACCCATAGGTAAGTGGATAAAAACCTTCCTATGGTGCCATTTTGTAACACCCCTAACCAAAAAACTGGTTTTGAGCTGAGGTGTCACATGACCTCGGGCACATATCTTTGTATTCTATAGGTTGTCAACTAGAATAGCGAGTCAAAGTGGAATTTTGGGGAGACTAGACCCTCAATAAGAGTGTGTAGTAATAGATAAATAACTAAAAATGTAATAATATATAATCAGAGTACATGTAATCAATTTAACATACAATTCTTATTGAATGAATTTTGAAAAAACATACTCAAACAATCATACATGCATACAAGGAAATCAATTTCCCATTGGGAAGATCACATATACAAATATAGAAAAGGAAAAAGTAAATTAGATTTGTACCCAACCCAAAGTCTCACCTACCTTAAATCTCCAGACCCGTATTCATATATCATACTCAATGATCAAACTCAGGCCTTATCCCAACCTGTATCTACAACAAGAAAGGGTTTCTTTGGTACATAAGTGTCATAGTTGTCTGAGGAGTGTGTTAGTACAACTTAGTAGGGTACCAACAATGAATTATAGTACTCAACTTTTAAAATGAAGTGTATTTGCATGTGATAAGCTCAGAAATATAGTAAATATGGATAAAATAAACTATGCAATCATAAAAATTAATCACCAATTCACAAGAAATCAATAATCAACCTTATATCAAGTGATCATGCACTAAACAAATTACCACAAACCCCGATCGTGCCTGCCTCAATTCCATGAGGGAATAATATCAAGGGTAGTATAATGTAACTTATTTAATTTCATGTAAATATATCCACTTTTAAGAAAAATTCATATTACACCTTTAAGGAACAACTCTACACCCACCGTCAAGGGAAATTCATGTAGAGCCTTTATGGAACAAGTCTATGCCCACCGTTAATGGAAAGTATTTTCATTAATCATGGTAACCTACTCCCATGAGATGGAACTTTCAATTTTCACACCAATATAATGAATTATATCTCACATTAAAGGATATTACCCACTTGTAGATCACACCAACATATAAGGAAACTCTTCTAAATATGACATGCAATTCCCTCATGCATTCCAAGCTAAGGTAGTAACAATATTGTGTAGAGACATCACCAATGAGTCAGGTCATCCATGATACCCCTCTAGGGAATTATCTAATCTATCCAGGGCCAAATTTAAATCAAATCACTGAAATAGAATTTCTACCAGCTATGCACAATCATTTATAAGGCATAAAATAGTAAGGAACAATATATATATCTCATAAAGTCATTCCAAAGGCCTTGAAATATTACACAAGTAGTAGACAACATAACAATGAACAAAAATAAACACTACACAACCATATCAATCAATGTTATCAGTATACACACACACCCATGTGATCAACCAAAAACATGGGTCTCATAGGCTACACATGTACATATATGTGATCAATATTAAACATGGATATCATGGGATACTCATGCACAAACATGTTATCAATATCAAACATGGGTCTCACGAGAGACAAACACATATATATAATTGGACATAAATAGTTGATATAAATCAATCTCACAAGGTTCTGTCATATTCCTTGTCTTTTTATTCAAATACATTAGGAATTGTTCCTTCGATTCGTTAATACATAAACATCATTAACTAAATAATAATTTCATGAAATTTTTAATTAATTTATGAATTAGAGGCCATTTTTTCAAGATAGAAAACATTATACCACATACTAATAAAAAATTTATAATACCATATGGTAGTTCACATGGGAACACACACCTTAAAGGAGTAAACTCTTATCCATGCAAATCTCAGCTTGTTTTTTCACATTCTTCCAAGTCTATTCAGCCACCATCAATTTCCATGAGGTCCTAATTCATGCCCGAGCATTCAAATTAAACTAACTATAAATAAATTATAAATAATTAAATGATCAAAAAAAATTCCTAACCAATTGAGAAAGGCATAAATATTGAAATACTCACTATAAATCATCACCTAGTCATAAGCATAACCAACCATCCATAAAAGGTTTACAATACACTTCCAGCCTCCATTAATGAAGAATCCTATAATGTGGAAACTGAACAAAGAATAATTCAATAAAAGTAAATTGTAAACTCTTTAAGGATTCAATTTGGTTATATACCTTTGTTTTTATGTCTTCTAATGGATTTCGGGCCACTCCTATCACACTCTTGATTCTATGGCAAAAAAAATTTCCAAATAACTTCCATTATATGGTGGCCAATTCAGCCCAATTTTACCAAATACCATATAATAAAACACAAAAGGGTATGCCTTTAATGAAACTATAACATACATTGTGTTTTAATTATCATAGGATATTATTTATCCATGTAAATATAAATCATCATAATTCTTGAACAATTCCAAAATGATTCAGTTGAATTTTTATCCAATTATCTAACTGATCTACGAAAAAGATCAATAGATTATCAAGATGACTAAACAGGGAGATACTTTGAATAAAATTGTGACATGAATGATTTTAAAGGCTAAAAAATACCGATAAGAATCTTTCATGATGAACAACACAATGATTTTAACCACATGAGGAATAGGTAATCAATATCAAAGTTAATTTAGTACTTTTCCCTAGATTCACTAATGGATTTCATGAGGATTAATCGTTGATCAAGGTAAAATCAAGGAAAGAGTAGAGGATTAGATAATAGCAAAATATCTCCATAAACATGAGCCTATAAAAATAATACTGAGTGGTATAGGTGTCCAAAAATACAAAAACACTCTTTATTAAATTCCACCTAGTGAACTCTCCCACCCCTCGGCCAGACACTCAAGGTATACTAGAAATATGGTGATTCATACTAGGTTGTAGGTCTTTTTCCCACCCCATCAGATAGTCAGTTCCTGCAATAGTAGCCCAGGATTTTCTAAACTTCCACTATTGGTTATCAAACCTATGAGTTTCCCAATAAGATTCCTTCATGTTTGAACATACCTCTTTAATATTATTACACAAGGAGATTCTCATTTCAATTCCCTGTTGTCCGAACGATCAATCCACTATATGAAAAGTTCAAATTACCTACAAAATTTATAACTTGTAAGGATGTGGTTCATTAAAAATCACCTGATACATGAACTAGATCAAATAACAATAATATTTATATTGAATATATAGAGGCACTATATTTATAGTGAAAATTGTAATATGTATACTAATAAAAAATTCTTAAAGTACATATTCACAAAGAAGGAGTTGAACATGCACCAAAGGAGATAGTTAAAGTTAATAATGAACTATGACTACTCAACACCGTACTTCTCTAGGAAGGAAAACAGGGTGGGTGATGTTTTGATCAGAAAGTATCATATATATTTATCTATGATAAGGATAATAAAACACCTCATAATCATGAATTTTCAAATTTTAGACCTTTAAATAATAAGTGAATTGATTAAATAGTGTTTTTCTTAAATGAAAACTCAACCATACATCCATGAAAAGTTCATTGAGTCATAAAAGGAAGATATAGAGATACATAAGAAGCCAAGAAGTATTTTGCAATTAAATTTTAACTATTATGGTATTATAATACAAAATTAATGAATATGTGTTCCTTAGAAACCAAAATTAACGAAGAATATATTGGATGATTCACATAGATCAACATTTATTATCTAATATAGAAATATGAATATGTATATTGAACTCAAAGAAAACTTTTAGTGGAAAATTTAAAAAAAAATGATATTGTGGAGTATGTATTTGGATGCTTTGTATGCTAACAAGTTAAGGTTGAAAAATAGAAGTATAAGGGGATGATGAAACAATTACCCAAAACCATAAGGAAATAATATAACATCACTATAAATTTTTCTATAGGACTTCCTAAGACTTCCAAAGGCCACAATTGCATTTGGGTTGTTATTGATTTCCTTATAAAGTCCATGCATTTCATTTCAATTAGGGAAGAATTATCAGCTAATCAACATTCCAAGATATATAATAATGAAGTGGTAAGGTAGTATAGAGTACTGATTTACATTGTATATGGACAGGATCTAAGGCTTACTTAAATGTTATGAAGATGTTTTCTAACAATCATTTGATATAGAGTTAAATGTCAGTACTTCATATCATCCTCTCGGACTGACGGTCAATCTGAAAGGACTATTAAAACCCTATATTATAATTTAAGATTCTATTAAATGGATTTTAAAGTATTTTGCGATCACCACCGTCCTCTGGAAGAGTTCTCATATAAAAATATGTTTCATTCGGGTATCAAACAACAACATATGAGGATTTATATATGAAAAGGTGTGGAACTACAACATTTGGGAAGAAGTTTCAGAGTATAAAGTATTGGGTCTAGATCTTGTTTAATAGATATTATAGAATATTCAATATATTATGTTACATATTAATGTAGCACAGTTTCAATAGAAGATCTATGGTCATAATCATTAGTAATATTTGGAATTTAAATTCAGTGATAAAGTATTCCATTGAATATTACTTTAGAAGAGGGTTATGTGATTTTAGAAGAAGGTAAAGTTAATACCTATATACATAATCCATTTTTAAATCCTTGATTATGTGGGGATGGTTTCTTATCATCTTTAACTTATTAAAAATTTATCTCAAATGCATGATGTGTTCCATGTATCAGTATTGAGTAAGTACATACCTCATCCATCACATGTACTGATCTAAGAGGTTATATAGTTGTAACATGATCTCTCATACAAATAAAAACCTGTATAAATTTTGAATTATTGATGTAACATACTGTGAAATAAGACTACACACCCAATCATAGTTGTAACACACTATGATTTAATGATATACTTCTCATTAAATTTGATGTCTTTGATATCTTATTATACATGCAACACAATGTTTAAAAAAACTATGATATACTATTGAATTTTTATTATTAAATGTGAATGTTATCGCCTAGATATTATATTGGAAGGAATGAATAGTAATACCTAAATTATGAAAATTATGTGTAAAATTATTCAATAATGAAAATGTATTTATTAATTCTAAGGAAATAATTTCTCAATTTTAATGGTTAAAAATAATATTGATTTATGATAAATGATTAGTTTTTTAACGTATTGAATTTTTCTATATATTATTTGTATTTATCACTAATGAACATGGATTTTGATGAAATATATTTTCATACAATTTTAAAAAATTAATAATCATTCATACACTGATTATCAATTGGCTATAAATGAAGAGAAAATCATTTGAAGGTAAAAAAGATATTTTTAATTCTGGATCTTTTTTTATACTATAGAATGTATTTTTTCTTAATAAATTGAATTAGTGAGTATTGATGAATGATTTTTTGAAATTTTTATAAAGTGTATTAAATAAAATTTATCAATATTAATCTGATGGTTTTTAATATAATCGAATTGGATTAATTTTAGTTTTGTTCTTCAAAAAGCATTTTTATAAAAGTGATTTTCCTTCTGTTTTACAAAATTATTTTAAAATGAATTTCAATGAATTATAGAAATTGAATCTAATAAAAAAATTCCATATTTTGAATCAGAATTTCCAAATTTATTGTTGAGTTAAATTTCATTTTTATTCATTATGAATATTAAACAAGGTAAAAATTCATTACCATGGTAAATGTTAAATGGGTTAATGAGGGGTTAATCTAAATAAATAAGTGTTTAAATTCCAATTTTTTTAAAACTATTTTTTTAATTTTTTTAAATATTATATCATCATATATTTTAAATTTAACCAATTTTTTTATATATTACCGTGATATTGATGTTATTATATTTTAATATTCATAATAATTATTGGTGTACCACTCCCCTCACTTAAAAAGGAACCTAATATCCTCTCTTATCCAGACTACGTATGACTTTTATCTTAACCAAATTCTTCCCAAATACTCCCACAACATTCTTTTAAATGACCTTAATGTTCTTTTCTTCCAAAAATACCCATCTATGAAACATTATGGTTCTTTCCAAAAATGTTACCTGAAGAAGAGGTGTGTGTTCTTACTGATCTTTTTCATGTTTCTTTCTTCTTAAACCTCCTATAAATATTATATAACAATTTTAAAATGATGTAATAATGATATTTTCTTAAATTTTATATTTTTATTTTAATTTAATATCAATTTTCTATCCCCTTATCATTCATTGTAAAATGATAATATAGATCTTGCGTATATGTAGGCTACCACCTCCGTGAAGTAATGTGATTCGTTTTTCATTTCACCATTACATGGATGGTAATAAGGATATATTTAAAGAATATATATGTTATTTGTGATATATTTATTATTTATAAAAGGTAAATTATTATTTATCCTTATTTCGTTCCATCCATCGATAAGTGAAAACAACTCTTGTGTGTATGTATGGACAATCGTCTCCACGAAGTGATGTAATTCATTTTTAATCACAGATTTACAGTAATGGTTATAAAATTGTATAAAATGAATAGATATGATACATATTGAATTTATTATATTATATATATGATGAAACCATGTCAAATGTGCAAGTAATAGAACCATCTAAGAGTAATTTTAATGTAAAATGAACCAATTTTCACTCGATATTTCATTTTATTGAAGAATTATTAAACAATGCATAGTTAGAAATTATAAAGGAATGACTTATAGTAATTTATGTATTAATATGGTTCTTAAATAGATTTATAATAAATTTATATTTATTTTACATGAGTTTTGAACATATACAAATCAATACAGGACTTCAGGAAACAGATTGTGTTACAATCTCACTTGTTTTACTAATTCTCTATGATATATTTATATTGAGGTAAATTGTATAGTAATAATCATTTAAAACTCATATATTTTATTATGCTAGTATTATTCCAATAATTTTAAATTAATACTACCATTTTTTATTTCTTTATTACTTGAAATTAATAAAAAAACTATTATAAGAAAAGTCAACATAATTTCCTCTTTAGTTGATGAACTTTTTTCTTCCATGTCCAAGTACATAAAAATGTTTTATATAAGTTCTTATCAACATAGAGTGATTCTTTTCATTAAATTTTAATTTATTTAACAATTATTAAAATGGATATTTTAAAATTTATTACATATGAATCACTTTTGACTTTCTGCAATAGTGTGAAAATAATGTTCTCTTTTAAAATATATGTCATAAATGGCTTTTCTTGGTGTCATAAACATTCATTGATTGGAAGATTAATTTAAAAATTTCCAAGTTCATTTTCAAATAAAGTATTTTTATCAATATTATAGGAATTTTCAGTTTTTAAAGGCACCGAAGGAAAAGTATTTTCTCCATATTTTCAATGAAATATTCAAATTCTCTATTAATGGTATTTTTCATCTATGTAAACATATATTAAGAATTATTATGATTCACTATGGATATAATTTTATGATACTGTACACTTTAATTCTCAGTATAGATTGTTATTATGAAATTTTATGGTCGATTCTATGAAACCTATTACTTTCCAAAAGGTTAATTAATTTATGGTGAACTCTTTATGAATTTCATTTCCTTTTCATAGATTATGATATGATAAAATTATGAATGTTTTTATGATATTACAGATCACTTATGTATGGTATTTATTATGATATGGGTGGGACTATAATTATTTATCCATCTAATGAATTGGATAAAAATATATGTCTAATGAGATAATATGGACATGAATGGGGAGTAAACCCATATAATTAAAAAAAATTGTCTACTTGTATAGTCTTGTAAGTGAAACTTGACTAATTATATGATGTAATAGGGAGTGAAAACAATCCACCATGGGAATATTTCCACTAAAGTAATATTGTAAGTGATATTTTATTAAGTATATAATTTTATATTCTTATGTATATTATATAAACTTATGTCTTATGCTTATTACATGTTCTCCTGGATCATGACTGGTTATTAATGATTCCACACACTTATGACCTATATAATTTATTATGATAAATCCATATGATATGAATCATGATTAGTGATCTTTGACTTATTAGGTTTGACTTTTTTAAGTCGTGATCATGTTACCATTGCCTTATTATTATCTTTTCCCATTAATGATCATTTATTTATATATTATATGTTTAACCTTACTCAGAATTTGATCTCACCCATTTTTATGTTTCTTTTCTCCATGTTATGAATAAAGGATTTAGGATGGGTACTTCTAAGAGGGTTATTTTATAAGAATAAATTTATGGAAGATTTTTAAGATCATTCATGAAATAAATTGGTTATGTATCAATTATACAAATTCACTTTTCCATTATAATTATGAGGCTTTTATTATTATGAAATTTATTGAATATTTATCTAAAATGATATTATATTTAGGAATGTAATACTTAGGTAACCTCAACAGTTCTTCGAAGGAATCATAAATTTGGTTAAGTAACATGGGAACCCAAATATGTAATGTGGTGTATGTACCCTCATCTATTTTAATCAAAGTGATGGAAATTCAAGGGAAAAATTCATTTAAGAGGGGTAAAATGTAACATCCCCTTATTTAGTATATATTCCCCTTTAAATGAAACTTTTGTTGTCAAAATCTT
Source organism: Viscum album (assembly GCA_963277665.1). Taxonomy (NCBI): domain Eukaryota; kingdom Viridiplantae; phylum Streptophyta; class Magnoliopsida; order Santalales; family Viscaceae; genus Viscum; species Viscum album. Next base: position 1,770,090,787 of record OY728146.1, on the reverse strand, counting down.
TTTTTACGCAAAAAAAATAACTAAAAAACTAAGCAATATTTTATTGAGATAAAATATTAAAATTCAAAGATAAACATCTATAATTTTGATAAAATGATATGAAACATAATTATGAAAATTTCAAATGGGATATGTCCATAAGTAAAAAAAATTCATGAATGGGAAATATTTATCCTCATTTTTTCCATGAATATTATTACCCTGATTAAAACTATAGAATAAATACAACAAATTAGAAATATAATATACTTTTTGAGGAAGCAGTAAGAAAACAAAATCAAGAAATTTTAATGAAGCATGTATATCTGTGTATAATAATCTAATATGATATTTAGGAATATGGTCATTATACATATATTCATTGGAAATATTTTCATCGGAAATACACTCATTGAACATATGGTTATTGGATATATGGTCATTATGATCATTGTAACTTCTTGTATCTAATAGGGATATTTATGTTATGTAATTATTGGAAAAAATTAAAATGATATAATTCAAAAATAATAAAAAGGTATATAATGATATAAAAAATAATTAAAATATATTTATTCATTATATATTATATTATTTTTAAAAAATGAATTAATTATAAAATAGATTTATGGATAAAAACTTAATGGTTAGAAGATAAATATTGATATATTATTACACTCATTTAATGTTAAAGGAATAATTTATAATGAATGCTTTTTATTATTTTATGTATTATCTACTAAATAAACTAATCTTAGCTTCCTCCCATAACACGTGTCACCCTTGCAATACTCCACATCCTTTTTTCTATACGTTTTGATCCTTCATGCAACCATATCCCTCCTCCGCTGTCGTTCTCTTCGATTCGCTCCCTCCCGCTCCTGCTCTAGCTCGGGTTTCACCTCTTCGTGACCTTGAATTTCCACAAACCCCAACTGCTATAGTATTCATTCTCCCAGTTATGATGCACTCTGTCATCCTTCTTCTCCTGGGTGCTCCTTCTCTTGACATCATCTCACCTTTCCACCATTATCTATATCCCTATCCCACTCTAGTTTCACCTCTTCATGGCCTAGGGTTACCCAGAAACTGTCGCCCACATCATCATCCTCCTCCCAGTTTTCCTACAGTCTAATGTGCTCCTACTCCATCTTTCTCCTTCTCCCAGTTTTCCTACAGTCTGATGTGCTCCTACTACATCTTTCTCCTTCTCCCAGTTTCACCTCACCTCTCCATTATGTACATATTCCTAGTTGAGATTTCCTTCCAACTATCTCCAGTTTGAAAGTTCATTCTACTCCACTAAATGATATGTTGCACTTTCCTAATGCAAGCCTCCAACGCATCGTTCACAATGCATTCAATCCCTTCAAAGCCTCTTCAATTGAATATCATTCTATCCCTTCGTACCACTTTTTTTTGCAATTTTAATCAGTTATTCCATGGATTCTTGGGTTTAGAATTTTGTTTTCTAGTAGGATATTCCCTCCCACATCATCTTTACACTTAAGGTATGAGATTACTTACCTATTCATGAAGCTAAATCGTTGATTCTGCATTACTAAGGTCATTTATCTTCTATAATATTTGGGTTCAAATTTTACTGTCTGCTTTTTGATGTTATGTTTGAAAATATTAACACATTTTGTGGTCTGATTTTATAGGTATGAGATTAATTACCAATTAAAATTATATTGTCTGATTTTATCTATCATTTCATTGCTTGGGTTTAGAATTTCATTTTCCAGTAGGTTATTCTCTCCTGTATTATATTCGCACTTCGGGAATGATATTACTTACCAATTCAAGAACCTTTATCATTTCTTCTACATTACTCATGTCATTTCACTTCAATAATACTTTGGGTTAAAATTTTGTCGTCTACTTTTACATGTTATGTTTCAAAATAATAACAAATTTTTTGTTTGATTTTACAGGTATGAGATTAATTACCTATTCAAATTTTATTATCTTGTTTTTTATATAATTTCACTGATTGGGTTTAGAATATTGTTTTCCAGTATGTTATTCCCTCCCACAACATCTTCACAAATAATGTATGACATTACTTACCTATTCATGAACCTAAATCTAGGCTTCTGCATTACTCATGTCATTTCACTTCTATAATACTTAGGGTTCAAATATTTTTGTCTACTTTTTCATGTTATGTTTGAAAATAATAAAAAAAATTGTTGTCTTATTTTATAGGTATGAGATTAATTACCTATTTAATGATACACTCTTTCAGATGATGATGCTTTTCATAGTAGATCATTTGATTCATATGATGACTCAACAATGGTTGGTTTTTACTATTCCATTATTATGTATAACTTATTTCCCAATTTTTTTTCTCTCTAATATATTATACTCAATAGTAGGAGTAACAGCTTTTTTTATACTACATCGTATTGTATAACATGGGTATGATTACCTCATTTTATTCAATATATATATTACATCATTTAATTGTTCAAGATAATATGTATTAGTCCTTATGAATTTTATAAACCTGTTCAATTACATAAATTTCAACATCGCTTTATAGGAGTATGTGCACAATGATCATTCAAACAGTTCTCCATTTATAGTTGCATTGTGTTTATTCAATGGTATTAAATATATTATGCCGCTTGTATTGTATATATATATTTAATATTTTTGTCTATATTTATGTGAAGATTGGATTGTATTTTTTTAATATAGTTGTCCATGGACATTTTTTTGGATCAAAGATGTGGCTTGAGTGGATGCTCAAATCTAATAGAATTTTATCCAACATATTCTAGGAACCTGTATGGAAACTAACCAGTTGATGGTTTATTTGTTGATCCCAAGGATAATGGTAGTCTAAAATATTCTTGATTAATTATTATATTATGGATTAAATGGAAAGTTGGGGCTGTTTCTAGCTATTTCTAAGCTTTATTGTTTTCATGAAATATATGAATCTTCATTTTCACATTAAATTTCCTTCTCTTGAACCCTTAGTTTTGTCAGATATTGAGTGATACAACACAATATTTAATATGATCCACACCAGTCTTATGTTTACAAGAGGGTGAGACCACATTCACCTACCCATCACTATCGTTCTCCTTGAGCACCTGACCCATAATAGAGACTGAGAGAGCCTCATTGGGGATACAATGAGTACCAAATATTTCATGTTGTGAACTAGCATGGGAGTATATGTCCTCACTACCAGGGGATGGAAAATACCATTCCTATCTATGAAGTTGTGACTCTGGTCATTTTTCTTATAAAGGGGTTAGGGAAACTTAACATGACATAATAATATTGTCATGAGCATTAATAGGGTTGGATTGGGTATTACTCTCATCACCATTTGAGTGATGCTCGTCTTTTTTAGGATCAGAGAGTTGTATACCATCATTAATCTTCACAAAAATTTTAACACCAATATGGTGTTCCTTGAGGTCACCATATTATAATTTCATAACTCCAAATATAACCAAATAATTGACATTAAAGTGTATGAATGACCTGGGTGATGACTGTAGTGAATGGTTCCTTAACATCTCATTGATCCATTCATCCTAATAGATTTTAATTCTTGATCTATTATCCATCTAAATGAACATTAATCTCTTTACCTATTTAGATTGTGAAAAATGATATTTTGACTCACATGATTCACTTGGATCATGTTTTGCATCGACGTATAGAAATGTGTCATGATCCACTGAAATATTTTCCTAATTGCATATTGCTATATTCAGATTCAAGAATTTCCCATCCAAATATAATCATATTCATGTAGTGATTTTCATATTATAGGTTTAGTTTATATTCCTTGGAAGAATACATGAGCTTTGAAAATGAGATTTAATTCATTTCAAATGTTTAAACCTTTCTATTTTAACCAACCTACTATATTTCCTGTCTATAATGTGTTTCACTTTTCAGTGTATATTATTCTTACAATCTCAGGTGAATACTCAGTTCTCTATAGTCTAAATTTCTATTGATTCAGGTTAATATTAATTCCTATGTAATTTCATATATTTATTTACTCTGTCAAAATTTTTGTATCATTATTCTTAGTATTTGAGGTGAATACTCAGTTCTCCATAATCAACATTTCTATTGATTCAGGAAAATAGTTATTCCTCTATAATTTATATACTTATTAACACTATCAATAATTCTATATTAATTATATCTATTGAATTTTGTACTATTTTTTCATTCTGTTATCTAGTATTTATTCACCTGTTCATTATTTAATTCATGTTCTACCAATTTCAATGTTACCCCCAACCTCTACTTTGATTATACATTGCATGATTATTAAAACAATGTGAAATGACTTTACATGCCTTCTAGGATTCATGTTTCTTTATCACCTTCTCTAATTTTTGAATGTAATGGTATCAAAGACGAGGTAATTGATTCTAAATATTATTTATATTTCCATTTAAATACTGTTTCATTTATTGTTTTTTTGCACGTCATCAATATTTTTTTGACATATTATTCTTCCTCATCTTCTATGAAATCATTTTTTGGTGTATTTTTTGTTATGTATATTTGTTTCGACTATTTTATGTTATCAGTATTGATATTTGTAAAAATTTTCCCTCACATTAATAGGATATCTCATTCATTTATCTATATATTCTTTCAATTCCAGGCATCTAAAATAAGGATAACATTATTTTTTATTATGTGATCTAAAAAAGTAAAAAAAAATTAAATTTGGTTACATGTCTGAACAACGAGCTTTCCTTAAAAATTTTAATTCAAATTTTCATTACTTTTAAACACTGTAAATCCATTACCTAAATTTATTTCCCTTACATTTTTTAGTGTTTCTATATAGAATGCTTGAAAGGGGTGCAAGATGCAAGTCACACTTAGACATGATGTGAAACAATGCTCTCTTTAATAGAAATTTATGATCCTATAAAAGTTAATATATTTTTTTGATATACTATTCTTCTAAATATTCTTCACCTGAAACAGATTCAGTTTTCTTCACCATTACATCTAGATATTAATTGAAGATAAGTGAACATGTAAATCAACATGCATCTACTCTTTCTTCCAAAGATACTTGTTCTTTCAGTTTCAAGAACTTACTAACAACTTTCCAAAAATTTATACAATATTTCCCATGGCCTGATTCAATAGAGTCATCTAGACTGCTATTATTCATTTATATTTTATATCTATCAGCATTATCATATTTCTATTTCACCACATCATATAGTAAACTATTGGTAAAAGTAATTTCTTTTCAAGAATACCTAGATTTCTATTTTATTATCTTTCATGCTTTATTTTATTCAATTTACCCACACATAAACTAATGATTACTAATTCAATGAAACTTACATTCTTACAGATTCCTTTTTCTTCTTGGATTAATGTCTTTTAGAATTTATTTTGTTACTTCTAAGGTTTCCTTCTCATATATGTTTCTAGTGATTTTAGTGATTACATATTCCAATATATTAGTCTTTGATTTTATTAGAACATAAGATGGAAATTCTGATGTCCTGATACATAAAAATGATATTCATCACTGTTTATGAGATTCCCTCCTTTGTAACCTTATTGGAGTCCTGTAAAGACACCAAAGAGATTTTTATACTAGCTAATTTCAAACCTAAAAAAACATTAATCCATGACTAAAGAAGCTATCTGGAATTTAATATGATGATTAGTTTATTGGATCTTTCAAAATGTTTTAATTTCTTCTAAACTAATTACACTGGGTGATGATATTTTTTCTAATTCATGTTTCTTTTCATCCCTATGCATCAAATTTTCATATGCATTTTGTGGTTTTTTTCCGTGTAAGAAATCTGTTATATAAGGATTCAACACTTAGAACTAGCCGAGATGCATGTATTGGATTCTAGGAATCCGCATCCTATGGTGTACTGCTCAACTATGGACTCTCCCAAGTTAATATGGCTTCTAATTCACAGCTAGCTTTGAGTAGTGGTATGTTCTATTACTTATTCCCAATAAACCGATATGTTATCCATCCTTAAGTCTCAAATTATAAGTATCCTCCCTTGGGACAGAGTAGTGAGTACCTAGAGTCGATGAGGTCCAGACATATTCCCTCCAACAACTAAGATACGACATTTAAAAAATAATCTCATTACATTATGTACTATAAAATTTCACTTTTCATGATAACAATAATGACTTTTAATCATACTAGGGGATAAATTTTGAGTTTTTATTCTATGTTTTGAAATTATATCTTACTCACTATATGAATTTTGTGATATTTAATGATTTTCTATCCATAATAACCTATGATTTCTAATCCTTGGATATATTTCCAATGTATTGGTCTACTATAGTTTTAAAACATTGGAAAGTTTTCACATCTTGACCGATATACTGTTATAGTTTTGGGATGATTTAATAATTACTGTAATTTATTTATTTTTTATGTGCATCTTCATATATTATTAACCTATTAGTAGAGGTTATATTAATAACAGATCTGTTTCATCATCAAGAACATGCTTGAATGGTAGTTATAGTATACTATTGTGATATATTTTTATGAAAACTGGATGATGTACTAAGTTTAAGCAGTGCATACCTAATCCTTTGTTTCCATTTGGATAGGTTTTTAGGAAACAATATTCCCTCCATAACAAGATTCCTCTCCTTCTGATGGGGCAGTTGAAGGCATCTCGACTGTGGTGAAATTAGATGGCCCCTCTTATATTGATTCCACTGTGCATTTGGATTTCATGTTGGCTGGTAAATCCTCCCCCAATAATGCAAAAAAAATACTATGAAAGTCATCCTGGTATGATATCAATGGTTGTACAAGCAGAAAAGAAAACCTCAGAACCTTCATAAGGATATCCACAAGTCAATTCCAGGAGACTGTTTGGCTTCCATTTCTTCTATGAGATATACATCAGCTACACTTGACAGGGATGAACATTCAAATAAGGTGCAGGTTGTTCCTATTAATTGTGACTCTCTGATTATCCATGTAGGGCAACCTGATGAAGATCTAGTGGCATACAAGGGGGAAGAATACCACCTTGGATACCTCACCAATGACGCAGAATTTCCCTAAGAAAAAGAAAGAATAAGTGGATCCAATGGAAAAAATGCACCATCTTATTGCTGATGAGGATGATATGGATGACTCGGCAGTTGGATAAATCATGTAAACATGGAAGACATGCTATCAATCATGGGCAGGGTGTGAAAAGTATGACTTTATGCCACGAAAAGAAGAGTCTCCATCTGAGGGCTCAGACTCAGATGACACAAACATTGAAACCCTCATGTAGGATGCACAGAAATTGGAATCTATACACTTGATGGGTTATGGAAGAGGGTGCAGCAAGGGAATGGATTGGAGAGATTTGTGTGATAAAGAAAGAAGGATCACCAAGAATATTCGGAAAAAACTAGGGACCTAGTTATGAGAGATTTCATTAATGATGAGGTATTTGATTAATTGTTTAAACCATCTGATTTGTCTCTATTTTTTCTGATTTAATAAAAGGGCATTGGCCCAACCGTTTTTCTTAAATATATGAACTTATTCAGATATTATGTCTCTTCATTGAATTAAGGTTCTATCTATAAACCTGATGTGAAATACAGACCTTACTCAGTTGATTTATTTTTCTCAGAAGAAAAAGTGTGATGTTTACTATAGTCTGTAGTCTTTAATTGGTTTATTTATTTTTAGTTGGTCTATTTTCATAGCATCATTGTGTGATGTTTTTTGATGTTTACCATCTTTGGTTGACTTTCTTTCTTCATGATTTTACAATATCATATGTTCATCAACATATATATTTTTTTGGTCTTCTAGTTTAATTCTCATTGCAATGCATGTTGTTTTATTGGGTTACTTAATAGGGTGTTTACATTGCAGTGTGTTTTTTTATGTTGAAATTAAATTCAACAGAAAATTCATCCCATTCTAGGAGCCTACTGCATTGTCAATTCATGAAGAGGAGATCACACTGGAAAAACATGATGTGGTGGTGAAATCCATGTTCACTGTTGGATCCTTTCATAATATCATGTTGAAGTAAACTATCCCTCTCTATCTATTGTTATCTATTATTTGAACATTCCATTCAAGTATTTCATTATTAATTAGTATGTATTGTGAATTTTAAGCACTTTTTTGTATCTGTAGACATGTTGGCTATATTTTTATGTCATGAGCTCCTAGATTATTACCTCTTACTCCATAGAAACTCCTCACAAGTATAATTCCATGTTAAACAATAGTTGTATTTTCTTCAACTATTTTTAGTTTGGTCTTGAAGCTTTTTACGTCAATATGTCACACATGGTTATATTGTACTTAAAACTCATAAATAGGACATCGCTGAACCATTCCACCGGTTCATCATTGATGTTTTCCGGATCTGGTCCATATGTCAACATGCTCGAGAGCACCTCTAGGATGTTTTATTTCAAAAAAAGGTATTCGTTATTTTCTACAGTTGTTAAGGTACTGTTACTCATAGGGTACCCCCCAAGAGGATACAGTGGATGTTGGAGTGTTTACTCTAATGAAGATATCATAGTGAGGGTGTACTCCCTCATGTAATTCGATAGAGATATCACATTCTAGTCCTTTCTCAAGGTTATACTTTCTCCTGTAAGAACTCATTATACACCTTTGTCTCTAATGCTAATTTATATAAAGTATTGTCGATATACATACTCACCTTTTCTTCGCTTTAAAGTTACTTGGATTGTAATAAATATTATTTGGTCATTATTTTGATTACTATTTTCAATATTTTTTCCACTTATATGTATTAGGTTTTTACTATAAGCTAAAATGTTTTGCAATCTAATCATTTATTCCATGTTTTGTTGTTTAAATTAGTATGACCTCAATTAAAACATTATTTATCATAATTATCAAAATTTAAAATGTCAATTTCAATGTTCTTTTCATCCATTTATTTTATATATCCATGCGGAAAATAATTTTATTTCTTGGAGATTCTTCTTCATCTTTTCAAATGTATTTATCCAAAATCTAATCTACTATCATAATTATGTATCCATATTTTGTCCAATTGTATTCTAATAATAAGTATCATTATTTTATGATTTCAAAATATTGAATATTCATGTTCATTATTAACATTGAAATATAGTATTGTCTACTTAAAAAAGTATTGAATAGTATCACTGTGTGAATGCATAATCTAAGAATTCTGTTGTGTCACCGTGAAAATGCATGGGAAAGTACTAGTTATTAATAAATTTAATGGAACAGTCTTCAAAAATGATTTTAAAAAAAATTCCACATACAATAAAATAAATTTCCATTCATATAATAATAATTATTTGGTAATAATTATGAATAAATCTCTTTTTGAGCTTTGAAATATAATTTACTAAAAAATATTTTTATGTTTTATACATTTATTATTTTATAATTAATTTTTATCATGATTATAAATTTAATATAATAAAATATATTTCATATTTGGAATAAACCATTCCAAATCTGGTAATATGGTTAGTTTTATTTCAAGTTATAAAAAAAGTTACCAAGGTAAAAGTTGTTCACCTTAGTAAAGGATAAAATAAGGAAAAAGTGTTAAATCAAGGGATAAATGTCATAAAATATCAATAGGAATTATCTTTAGATTTTTTAATGAGGAAATTATCAATCTCCCTTTATCTTTCCTTTAATATATTTCAAATTTGGAACCACTTTCCTGTGAAATGACATCCCTTTTATATTAAGTAATGAGTATTTATAAAAAAATGTCACTCCCCTTGCTTATAAAAGGACCCATACTCAACCCACCACAACCCACACATTTAAATCAAATTTATCTTGAATTCATTACAAATTTCTCACCCTAACAGGCCTCTCATATGTTTAGGGACCTCTTTCCATAAGAATAATCCCTGAATCCATCATTTAAAAGAGACCCTCTAAGATAAGATTCAGGTGTTCAATGTATGTGTAATATTTTCCATAATGAATATTCTATATATTCTTTATCCATGTCATATTAAATATGATTTATCACATTAATAAAATGTTTTTAAATTTTTTGATATTCTTTAAATGTAATATTATTATTATATAATAAGTTTTTATAATTCATTTAATTATTATAATATGTTCTTATTTGGGCCAATTTTACCACCAGTATGGATGATGTTATAACATTTACATCATGAATGATAAAAAAATAAAAAATATAGTAATATGAAGCAATAATGATGAATTTAAGATCTGTTCACAATTATTTAATGCTTACATATAAAATTATATACCTTTTTAAAATCAATTTTTTCATGGAATTTAAATTAACAACAAATGAAAACCATCACCATAAGTTCCCTGAAATAAATATGGGACTCTAGAACATAACTCCTTATATGAATTTATGGAAATATATAGATTAAGTTTCACTTTTAAACTAAAAAATATATAATAATTTAAAATATAACACTTTATAACATTTAATAAAGTTAGAGATCAGTAAATTAATTAATGGTTCGTATATTTAAACATCTGATAAATAATTCATCAAATATTCTATTATAAAATATAAACGCTTTACAATTTAGTCATTTATAAACATAGAAAATATTTTCTTCTAATATAAAATGTTTTATATTATCATTTACCAGGTTTTAATTTTAACTTCTTTATATTTTCTAAATATTTTATGAACACTTTTATTATTAAATAAAAACATTTCTAATTTTAGGTAAATAATTTACATAATTTAAATAAATCAAATATTTGATTATATTTAAACAATTTATCATATAAAAATACAAAAGATCATTTTGTAAAGGGTTAAATAAATTCATAAATTATCATTTAATATAAAAAAATTAAATTTAGATTTATATAATTTTTATAAATAAATATAAACACTTATATTTTTCTTTATATAATTTTTAAACACTTTATAAATTATTCACCATGTAAATCCATTTCAAACATTGATTAAATATACCCAAACATTATTAATATGATTTAAAGACCCACCCCCAGATTCAAGGGCCCTCACCAGTATATGTTTTTATGAATTTTAACAAAAATATAGTTTCTTTAAAATTTTAACTAAAATAGATTACACAATGGGATAACCTTCCCTATAGTGGAAACTCTTCCTATGAGTGTACAAAAATAATTTTTGAGATCATTTTATTCTACTCATTTTTAGGACAATACTATTTTATTTTAGGCTTCATAAGTTCAAAATAGCTTGGTCTGTGTTTTTTCTAGTCCCCATGGTGGAGCTTGATTATAGCACAAAACCCCTAAACCACAGTGTAAAGCATTATCCTATGATGTTATATTTGAAACAATATTATATCAATTCCTAAAATTCATGTTTCTCAACAAATTTATCTTGGTATGTCAACATGAAGAAATTAAATTTTCATTTTCGGAAGGAACATATCATATTTTTGAATTACCAAGAACAAAAATGGTTTTTTTGTTGTTCATCTATATTATGGAACATGGAAACCATAATTTTATAATTTTTTTATCCCACAAAAATTAAAATAAAATGATTATATTATATCTGATACCACTAATTGGTTTTTAATAGATTTCTAACATCCAAACATATTATAATAAAATATCAAAAACACCATAAAGCCCAGAATATATCTAAATGTTTGGAGTAATAGTAAATAAATAATAAGAATGGTGCACCTTCCACTAGTCGATTCAGTCTATTGATTATTTTGTAAATCAAATTGTTGAGATCACTAAGAGGTAAATGAAATACCCCTTCCCCCAGATGTATCCATGAATCTGGGAATCGCTTGATGCTTGGGTTGGACTACTCTCTTATCCATGGTATATTAAATCCTTTGGTTAATGGATATAGAGAATCAAGAGTAAGTTATAGTTTTAGTCAAAAAGATTTTCAGGAATATAATATACTGGAATCATCTCATACACATCCAATGATCAAAAAAACATACACATACACACACACAGATATATATATATATATATATATATATATATATATATATATATCCATGGAACCTCCTTGGATAAGAAATATTTTTCCATATTAATTGAGTGTTTTACCAAAAGATCCAAATGTTACAACTCTTGTAAATTATGATTTAATATTTATGATAATCATTTAAAATTAAATAATTGTCCTTAGATGTTCAAAATTATCCTATAATAATATCATAATGATACAATTGAGAATTATAGCTAGAAGATAATTATGGATTCCTAACAAATGATTATTATATAGTAAAATATTACACTTGTATAGAGATCATGATATAGTGTCTCACACTATAATCTCATAAACATTATTATAAACAATTGTGTACTCTAATCCATTATGTCATGGTATTAATTTTACTGTAAATATGCTTTCGTAATGTTATCCTAATGAGTTTTTTATTATGTATCTTCATTTAATTTCAACATTGGGGGTTTTTTACAATGTTGGTAGGTGTAATGGAAACCTAAGGGATAGTTGACATGTGTTTGGGTGTAGTTCCAAGCATGGTTGTTGCAGTTTGGGTGTAATAATATCCATAGAAAATGTTGTGATATGGGTTTACTGTACTATAAACCATGTCTAGGTTGTGATATTGGTAGGACATGATGTCTCTCTAGAAGGTTGGGATACAGGTTTGATATTATACCACCTGATATGTTAAGGTTTTGGGTCACAGTTGAATAATTTTGGACCATTCCCAATAATATTTTTCATTCATTTACATGTATTTATCCTTACAACTATATGAATAATAACCCTAGAATCCTTGAGATGGGATATTTAATATACAATTTATAATTAATTTTTAAATAAGAATTGCACCCTATCTTGTAATTATTTTTTATTGTTGAATTAGTTGACCACTCTTGTTGTGTCACTGTTTTGGTGAAGGATTTCAGTGTAGAGTCACTCTAGTCCAAATACCTTAGAATGCTATGGATGGATCTTTCATTACGAGCCACAAAGACCAATAACCTTTAATATTTCCTACTGATCATAACTATATTTCCTTCAACACTTCAAGAGATTAATCTAGTTCTCTTGGGGACTTGAAAGGGAGGAGGATTGATGCTCTTCATTCTTGAGAGCATTTTAGAGAATGTTATCTCTATGATTGGGACAATTCCCTAGGGAGAGAGGTTGTACAAAACAAATCATTTCCTAAGAATTCATATGATAGTATTTCTATACTTAGGATATATTATTAACTATTTTAAAAAATCCCTTAACCAATATCTTAAATAAAAGTAACACACCACATTGAATAATAATAGTTTTATTATTACAATTTCATTTATGTGTAAAAAAATTAATAATATTTCACTATCATTTATTTAAATAAATTATTTGAAATATATTATTTGTATCTGAACCTAATGGAATCAATCAATCTGTTTCATAATTTATCAAACCTTGAATAATAGCTATTTTTAAATAAATAAATAAATATCACTGTGATATTATTTCAATAATTACTTATGTGATCAACATATCCTAAGTAAATATTATTCCTTAAAACTGGAGAATAATATTTCAATATTAAAATCAAATAATATTTCACTAAGTTTTTAGATAAACTTGGTGGGTCACCATCTACGCTTCTTTCTTAGTGTAATTTTTATAACTATCCTAGAGTCAAAGATCACTATCTAGCGACAAGTCAAGGTACCCACAGTGAAATATTTAGATATAAAAATAAAAAGAACCACTTATGGACACACACCTTGTAATATAAACCCTTTCTATTTTCATCTCATCAAGTAGGTTTCATACTCATGTATTCAACCAATATGCTTGAATATATTTCTTTGACTTTATTTAAATGAAATCATCTATAAAACCAACATGGCCATTAACTTAATTAGAAAGTTCCATTATAGTCAAAGATCCTAATATATCTACATCCATTAACATAGAATAGAGAATTGTTTTATTTCCTCATTCATTATTATCATATCATTCATGAAAAAACCAATGTATTATAATTTTTTGTGAGCATCTATTATCCGGGTTATCATCAATACATCAAAGTACATTATCCATTTTATACATTAATAATAATCTCAAGTATAAGGACCAATACACACATCCATAGATGATAATATCCAATGAAATATAGAACATGTGTAATTCCTATAGGCATTTCTATTCTCATAACCTCCTCTCTTTAAGATTACTAGTGTGAATATCATGAGAGGAGGCCTCAATGTCTTATGATCCCCCAAAACCTAATAGTCTGCATCATTTTTGTCTCATTGAATAGATCAAATTCAGCTATAAAATTTATATTTAACAATACTTTCATAACACATCAAGGTTCTCATCATAAATGAGGGTTGTTATGACCTTTTCATTTGATAGATATTATAAGGACATTATCACATTAATGATATACAACAAAATAACAAACATGTGATTATATATTTATTAATATTCATGTCTCTAAATATAGATGTAATCAAAATTAAAAATTAGTTATTTCTAGGGAACAAACTCCAATAAAATCCAACTTGAACTAGAGACAACTACTAATTTATTTCAGTTTATTGGAAGTCACATGATATCGATGAGTTTTCTATGATAAGGCTTCAGTCAATAGATCCTCCATGTTATTCTCTTTGAAAAATATATTTACTTTTACCTAACCCATTTTATTAAAAACCTCAAGAGGTGATACTTTTAAATTATTTTCTCCATATGTTGGTGTGACCATGATCTTGGAAAGGGATACCACTATGGTATTATCATAATACAATGCCATAACACATTTTCAATTATCCACCACACCAAGGTCCTAGATGATGTAGTGTGTCCACATTTCTTATGTAGCTACATTGGATGCTTCAATATACTCAAACATTGTTGTAAAATTGATGATCAATGACTGGTTTTGAAAAATTCCAAATCACAACTCTTCCATTGAAGGTAAATACTTATCCTATATGATTACATATTATCCTAATCTATCTAGAAAGTGAAATCTATATATCCAAATATGACAAGATCGGAATCGCCTCTATAAGCTAGAAACATATCCTTAGTATGTCTTAGACAATTTTGGATATTCTTTACTTTCATATAGTGTATATTGCCTAGATATTCTTGTTATCTACTTAAACTTATCATGGAATAGGCAGAATCAATCCTAGGACCAAGCATAGAAAACATAACTAATCCAATCAATGATGTGTCTGTAATACTGGTAATATTTTATCTCTCCTCTAATTTCTATGGAAACATTTTCTTAGTGTGATGTATTCCATGTGACAATGGAAATAATCCCATCATGGATTGTTCCACAATGAATATATTTATTATCTTGTCAACATTTGTACCTTGACTTAGTCTAAAGATATATGATGAATTCTCTTAGTCCCTTGAATGCAGGCTACTTCACCTAAGTACATCCTGGAGATAAACTTATTTAGTCATTTCCTAACTCACTATAATATTGGTATCCCATTTCCTATAAGTATAACATATAAATAATATATGCTAATTGGAAAATTACTGCACTCCCACTAAACCACTTACAAACATGAGGATCTCATTCATTATTTATTAAAACATATTCCCTTATGGATTTATCAATGTGAATGTTCCATGATCTAGATTATTTCTTTAATACATAAAGGGATCTCACTAACTTTCATAGCTTATTGGAATCCTATGTAGTCACAAATTCTTATAGATATATCATATAGACATATTTTATAAGGTTTCCATAAAGGAAAGTTGTTTTGATGTCCATTAACCAAATATAACAACAATGGTAGGCATCTATGGTAAGAAACATTTTTATGTATTTTAGTATAAAACTATTTAAAAGGTTTATTCATAGTCAATTAATTAATTTTTCTTAAACCCTTTAGTCACTTTTCATGATTTATAGGTGTTAAATTTACCTTCCATATCTAGTTTCTTATTGAATATACATTTACTCCCAATGGGTTTTATATCTACTCATGAATCTACCAAAACCCAAAAATCATTCTGATACATGGAATCCTTCTTATAATTCATTTATTCTTTTAATCTTGTAATTTTTTAGAATCATATTTCCTCTTTGCCGGAAAAATTACAAACAAAACATTTTATTTTAGGTATTTTACTCATGTTATTTTAATATTTGATATTTTATTCTCGATTTTAGAGGCTTGGTGGTGTTTGGAGGCTTAAAATAATTTTTGGACCTTTCACAAGGTTAAAAAAACTATTTCACACCCAGGCCTAAACTATTTTTCACTTATGTATGTGAAACAAACATACCAAAATGCCTAAAGCTGTGTGTTTTACTCAGTGTGGCCTAATGGATGTCACCATGTCCACCATGACTTACTATTATTCATTGAGGAATGTTGGAGGTGTGTCTAGACAAAAATTATGTTGACTTTAACAATAAGGAATTTCTGAGAGTGTGTGGGAGGGATTTCAGGTTCCAAATATCTAAAAAGTCATTTGATCTCCTAGAATAGATTATCCATCCTTGTGATTTCTTAATAGAAGGATTTAATTCCCCTATTCACCCATTTTTTCATATTTTAAAGTAAACATTCTCTATCCTTTCACTTAAATTTCATATATGGTTAATTCTTGATGATGTTTTTACCATTATAGCTTTATCACCTGGTGATTCATTTTCTCATGACTTAATTTGTTATCCTTATTAATATAGGTCACTTTAAATGGATTATAGTTTTTTTTACTTTGGTTTTTATGCGGGAATCATTGGGGATCCCTCATATTTCTACTATGGTTTCTTCTTCCTCACTAGTAGTGGAACCCTTTTGCGGTGTTTAACTTATATATTCTAGAGGTAGGTGTTTTTTTAAACCACTCAAGTCAAGTGAAACCATATTTACTGTTTTATTTGAACATATTTTCAAAATTATTTCCACAGAATGATTTTACATTCTGATAAACATTTTATAACTTCAGGGTGTGTGTGTCGAGCCTTTTCACAACAAATTCTCATATAATGTGAGGATTTTTTTAAGTGTCTTGAAAATGAATGAAAAACTCATTAAATAATTGGATGAATATTCTTGAGAAATAAGGGCATAGAATGTTTTATGAATTTTAAATTAATGAAATTATTTGAAAGGGATGACTTTTTATGAAAACCTATGAGGTTGGTTTTTTAAATATAATGGAATTTTTTAAACTTGAACATGAGGATAAATTAAATAATAGATTGAATATATTTGACATTGATTTAAATAAATGATAACCCCATGTATAACTGATTACATTGAAGAATATGGGAGCCTAGTTAGTTAAGAATAAAGATATGCATTCTAGGTAAACTACTATCTAGAAATGACTTTATAAGGACAATGTAAACTAAACTATCATGAGGTAAGGGATTTTATTTTATAGGGTTATCTATTATCCCCTCTAGGAATGGGATTTAGGGAGTGTTTCCATACCTAAATCCATATTTAAATAAGATTTTGTGGAACCCTGTGACCAAAACTAACTAACTTGGGGTGTTTTACCAAGTTTCAATGATAAAAAATGATTATGCATTCTTTTGATTGATTGAAATTATTATTTATATCTATTTTATAGAGATTATTATTCATAACTATTTTTAAAAATATGTTCATATCTACATGTTTTTAAGGATATAAATTTTTTTTTCTTCTTTATATTATCCATTAAAATGTTTTGAAAATCTTTTTTTGATATAAATTATGAAATTATATACATGCCATGTTTTATTTAAAATTGGTCATATTTGGTTTACTTGATATGAATTTCTTATGGAATACATGATGATATCTTACAGAGCTTCATTTCTCTCATCCTACTTCTTTATTTGGGTGTTTATATAATTTTTTATGCCTATTCCAGGGAATGTAAATTCACTACTTAGAGGTGGTGTGTGTTAATGATTAAAGGGGATTAGGGAGTTGGAAGTGATGAGTGGATATTGTGATACATTTATTTCATGGAGATTACAGGTTATTTTCTTAATAGTCTAACATGATTACTTTGGTTGATGAAAAATTTTGATTATTTTATCTCTCTACTTATGATATTCATTCTCTTGAAGAGTGTTTGGCATACTAACAATTTATTTTTTTATTTGTTGATTTATCTTGATTAGTTATTATTATGGAGATTTTATTCTATCTTGTTTTTTTTCTTCCTATGATCTTTTCACCAACCTGTGGGGATCAAGAACACCCTTTAATCCATGTCATAACAAATTTAGGTACTGTTTTGGTGGGATATTCATGTTTTTTTATGATAGAAAAAGCTTCATAATTATAATATAATAATTATTCTCTATCCTCAATTATTATAAAATCATATCTCTCTAGTTATCTAACCTCTTAGGAGCTCCCATGTAGTACTTTTTTTGTGTAACAACTTCTTCCATGATGACTAATGGAATTTGTTTACTAATAAAATTCTTATGTCTCAAGAGAATCACCTTCATTAAAGTCGTTTTTTTTTCACTACTTATTTTGAAGATGTGTTCCATATCTAGAAAGGTGGGATTCCTATCAATCACAATTCTTTTATCAAAATTATTGAATATATAATATCATTTTATTTTGTTAGGTTAGCCTATAAAGATAAACATAGTTCCTTAGGGTGTATTCTTATTTCCTAAGATAACCTTAACAAATAATTTGCATCTCCACACTTGAAGATGTTAAAAAATGAGTTTATTCTTATACCAATCCTAATATAGAATATCTTTTTCCACTATATTTAGAGAAATATTTAGTTCACATTTCATGGTCTAAAATTAGTTTTCCCAAAACTATAATGGAATATCTTTATAAATAATCATCAAAATAAATTTTTACAACAAGGTGTGGTTCCTCCTTTCACCAATAACATTCCACTGTGGTGTATAAGGAGGATTTATTTGAGATAAAATCTCAAACTACCATAGGTAGTACATGAAATCCTGGTTAATATATTCTCTAGTTTTATCTAATCAAAGATTCTATGTCTTCTTACAAAACTAATTATCTACTTTATCATTTTACTCTTAGAATGTTTCAAAGGATTTTTACTTATAGCTCATTAAGTATATATATCTATATATACTCAAATAATTATTAAATGTTATGAAGTATGAGTATCCACCTATAGATTTAACTAAAATGGTTCCACACACATTTGTGTGTGTCAATTCAAGAATTTTTTAGCAATTTAACCCTTTCCACTAAATGGATGTTTGGTTATCTTAACTTATAAACAAATGTGACATCTATCAAGTGGTTTCAACTTGATAGAATCTAAACACAGATCTTTATAGATACTTTTCAATCACTTACTATTTACATGACAAACTCAGTGATTCCACCATTGGGTGTAATGTTAGTCAGGTGAACATGATTCATTATTCATTTCCAAAAAAATCATATTCATGTGTATAAATACTATTATTAAGTTGTTTCATACCATAACAAATTATATATTTATAAAAATAGGATCTTTTATTCCTAAATCTGAATAAAAATCCATATATTTCTAAATTATACATGGATATAATGTTTTTATTAAAACTAGGAACATAATAAAATTCACCATTCCAATAATCAATCCTTTTTATAAAGTAAGGTGGTAGTCTATCATATCCCAAATAGTCAGTCTTACTTCATTCACATCTCAAAGATCCTCCCCACCTTGGGAAACATTCTTAAATCTACATTGATATTATGTTTGGATACAAATTTGATCCCTAAAATCTATATCTAATACCCAAATTCTAGATATATAAAGATTACATTTTATAAAAAATTCACTAGAATATTCCACTTGCATCCTTAAAGTTGTAAATTTCATCTTCAAGTATCATTTCTTTCCATATGAAAATAATTATTCATCTTGTTCCTTATCATGTCTCGTGATTTTTCTCCTTGCAGCTATTTGTTTCATAAAATACTTACACATCAAAGTAATCTTGGGGAACCTTTCTTTTCCCTACCTCTTATTCCTTATATGTAATACATGTTTTTTTAAACATGATGGCCTTATATGCTTGGATAATAAAAGTGATAAGTTTTCTGAGGGAATTATCAATATTTTAAATAATATAATTCACAATAAATCAAAAGAAGCTTTGAGGTAGTGAGGAAAGAATGATGTTGGCATAAAAAACATCAGGTAGATTGAAACCTAATATTTCTAAATTATTAATATAGAAAATAATCATGACTACATGAGGTTTTGATGATACTTATTCTCTAATATTGCATGATAAAAGTTATGTAGAGATCTTTTAATACTCCTGTCTATATTTCTCTTGATAAATATCATAAATATGGGAAAATATACTATATCAATTCATATCCTCATGAAACATCTGAAGCTTATTAGACATGAAAGATCACATGAGCCACTATAAATCCAATGCATCATCTATATGCATCTAAAAAATATTTATCTTTCTGACTAACCTCCTTATAGGACAATTTTATGGGAATAGGGGACTCTATAATATTGAATTTCTACTTAAAAATAGTATTATGTGCAATCACATGTACCGATCTTGTAAATTCACATTGGTGAGGATATTATCTTTCCATAAAATTTATCACAAGGATAATTTCAAGGGAATATTACTTTCCATTTTCTATAATAAAAATAAGATCATGTTTTTGAATTTTATCTTGATTATCAATTTTGATGTAATAAATTTTATTTATAAGCCTCACACTATTTTATAATATCTCAATATCCCTCATTATTATATTTAGAATATCATATCGCATGGATATTCTAGAAGAAAGGATTTCAATTTCCCTTCTCATTCCCCATACTATGTAGATGTAAATTATATGAATGTATTTAGGTAGGTGATCATTTCTAACTACATTAACTGGTTGTTCTTTAATCAGTTGAGTGGATTCCCTAAAACTAAAATCCCGAAATCAATTTTACTCAACACTTACCTCAAAATGGTATTGAATAGACTATGGTAATTATACTCAATAAAAATTTTATTATGTTAACCCACTATATTTGTTAAGATTATCCAATAATTAAAAAATGTTCCATGACAATTTCCTAGATGACAGTTTAATTGTGGGAGTTTCTTTACTTAAATAATACATTTCACTATCTAATATAATATTTCCATCAAGATATTTTAACTGATATTTTAGTATTTTTTTATTTTTTTCATGTTTCTGAATATTATATAGATTTTACCAAGATGATTAACCATGTCCTAATAAAATATTTTATGAATTATTTATTTTTAAATTTTGTCTTTCATCCTAGTCAAGTAATTTATTTTATGTGATTGCAAATAAAAATGCATCACATAAAAAAATAATTAAATATGAACTTGATATAAATAAAATAAATATATGTGCCATGATCATGATATTTACTATTAGTCATATTATCATGTGGATGATAAAATAACCCTTGTCCCTAGAAGATTTACTCCTTAAACCAAGTTTGGTTTGAGATACAGTACTCCACATTTTCAAAAATGTATCTCCTTGGTTAGTTTTACCTCGAATCCATCTTGAACCACATCTACTATCCTATGGAATCTATCATTTACATATTCTTACTCACATGTGATTTTGGGGAACCATGGGTATGGGGTTATATAAAATAAATTGTCGACACATATGCCTGTACATAATAAATATTAGAGGATGATTAATAGATCAACATTTTAATTCAATAATAATTATAACAAAAATAAATGTAATAATAAATATATTAAAATAAATTCAACACATACATGGGTTGGTCAATCACTTGATTATCCATTCATATAAAAAGTACGTATTTAAAACTAGCTCTCAAACGTCTCATGTTATTATTTATTAAAACAAAATTCCCTAATTAATAAATTAATTATCTTGTTAATTAATTCATTTAATTAACTTAATTTTCCATTAAAATTGTCTTGAATTTACCCATCTTCTGTAATTTATATTAATTAAATAATTTAAATTCAATTAAATTCAATTAAGGCATTAAATGCACTAAAAATGGGTAGTTTTTTCACTTTTTTTCTCAGCTATAAATTCTATCTGTAATTTAATACAATATGTACTGAAGGAAACACATTTTGTACCCCTATATACAACATGTAATATCACTTTCATGGTGCAAGATTACGCATTGTATGTTCCTTGTTATGTACCATAAAATTACATGACATATAGCATAACGGTGTGTTGTGATATTACATGACATGTAGCTCTGTGAGTTAAGAAAAGTGGTAAACATGAAATTTATGGATACATGGAATTTCATTAATATATTTGGAATGTAGTTTTTTTATTCCCATGAATTACATGGGGTGTAGGATAATGATACAAACCATGTAGTTACAATATAATGCCTAAATTAATTTAGAATTTATTATTCTAAAAAACCCAGTCACATGGTGTGTACACTAGCTACACACTATGTAGTTCAGTTAAATGTTTTTAAAAATTTACATTCCACATAATTAATTCATGTCATGTACAACCTAGATCAGTGTGTTCACTACATGAGAAAGTATGAGTTACATGGCATGTAAAGTCTCCTACAAACTATGTATTCCATTCTCCAGAATCCATAAAACATTTCATGGAGTTTAGAGTGTAATATACATGAATATTTATGACTTACATGATTTTTTAACTAGATACATGTAATGTAATCACATATGTATTTCATATCTTGGCTAGAGGTCAATACATGAAGTTTCATTAATATATATCGTGTATATTGATTACATGGCTTCAAAATTTCCCATGGGGAAAAGGGTTTTTTATATAATGTGTACACTAGATACACACTATATAACACATAAAGTTACTTATAATATAGCTTGATAATTACATGTAATTTAATGATGTTGTATAATATTCTCCCACATGGTGTGTTTTGATTTTCCTAACTCATCCTGATGTGGTGAACATGGGTACAAAGCATGTGATTTTCAATTACACGCCCTATAATCCGTGTTATTCAGCCAAAATCTCCAACACCTTAGAATGGGATATTTGAAATTCCATCACATATTTTAGAAAATATAAAGGTGAACGAACATAATATCATCACTTATGGATTAAATAATGAAAAATTAGAAATGAAAAAATAAAAAATGTTTAATTAGATCAATAATTAATAAATAAATATAAATTAATATGTGACTACTCTAATGATGCTTGGAGGTTTATTTGAATGGTATAAGTGGATTAGAACGTGCCTAAAAATGTTTTTTTATCACTTTACTTGGGTATCTTCTTAGAACTAGACTAATAGAAACACTAGAATCCTTGAGGAAGGACATCTCACATAAAATTTATAATTAATTTATAAATAAGAATTTCCTATTTTCTTGGAATTCATTCTTCATTGTCAAATTGGTTGACCAATCATGTTGTACCATCATTGTGATAAAAGATTGAAGTGTACAGTACCTCTAGTGGTATACAAACGTGTTCTAAAAAACTCCAAATATTATGGATGGATCTTTCCATTATATCACTAAAAAATAATTTCTTTACATCACTTCTATAGAATTCAACCAAAATTCTTTCTATACTGGTTCTCTTGGAGACTTAAGAGGTAGGAGGATAAATATTATTCATTCTTGAGATATTTCTAGATAAAATTCTCTCTGGGCTTGAGATAATTATCTAGTAAAATATGTTGTCTGCCAAAAAATAATTAACTAAGAAATGATATATTATTATTTATATATGTAGGTTATAGTATTATTTTTTTCATAAAATATCTTAAAAAATCACTGGTTTCTAAATAAAACCCAATGTTTAATAACAATATTGTTATTATTATTATTATTTAATTTATGTATATATAAATCATGGATATTTAAAAATCATTTATTTAAATAAATTATATTGTGTATATCATTTTATCCCGATCCTTCTAACTCTTCCTATCAATACTCATCAAAAAAAATTAGAGCCTTGGATAATAACAATTTATTTTAATAAATAAATATCATTGTATTATTCATTCAATGATTATTTATGTGATCAATATAATTTGAATAAATATTATTCCTCAAAACTAGAGGATAATATTTAACCAAATATTAAATCAAATAGAGTTTAAATTTGGTTCTTAACACATTTAGTGTGTGACCCTATAAGCCTCTTTATTTTTGGCATTAAACTGGCTACCCTAAAATATAGGATCATCTTCTAGAAAAATTTCAATGCATATATATAAAAAAAATTTAACATAATAATGAAAATAAACTCCTTCTGATGCTTGATGTCTAATATAATCTCTATCTCCCGATATCTCATCAAGCATGCTTCACTCTTCTATCATTAACCTATGTGATTAAATATATATATTTGAGTCACTTGAAATTAAATCCTCAAAAAAATACCATCCTCATGGAATTAGTTAGATAATTACATTCTAATTAAATTGATTGAGATATCTTTTTCTATTTCTTTAAAAGGTACAAACCCTTTCTTGACTTATTCACTAATGTAATATCATTTGTGACACACCCAATGTATCTTAATTTTTCATGAGAATATATTGTCATGATTTTCATTAATACAACAAAGTAAAAGACTCTTGATATAAATTAATAATAATATCAATTATCTAGACCAATAAACACATCTGTAGATGGTAATATCCAATGACACATATAACATGTGGAATTCCTATGGGGGTCTATTATTATAACCTCATCCCTTTGTGTCTTACAAGTTTTAACTTCTTGAGAAGAAGTCCCACTATCTTATAATCCCCACACACTTTAAATATTGTATCAAATGTATCCCATAAAATAATTGTCATTCTATTATAGAACAGATATTTAATAATTCTTTCAGAACAATTCATGGTTCTCATCATAGCAATTAACTACATTGACATTGAAATAAAACAGATACTCTAATGGAATTATCACATTAATACTACATAGAAAAATATTTATTACTTGAGTATATTTTTGATAATAACAAATACTCTGAATATATAGTTAATTTAAATTAAAAAGTAGTTGGTTCTAGGGAATCAACTCCAAAAAGACTATGGTTACATAGGTTGGGCATCATTATAACCAAGATGATGTATACATGGGTTATAGATGATGATTCTTCTGATTAGAGAGTATTCCTAGTGGGATGGTCTACCCTTTGAGTATGGATATGCTTACTTGGTTGGATGTTATACCAACCAGTAGATGATATGAGTCGATGTGAGTAGATTTCATCCTTGATTAAGGTAGTTCCATAGATATACCTTCACCCGCACTTGATGTAGTAGGTATAATTTAGTCATTATTGTGGATTTTTCAATACTGAGTGACTAGATAATTGTAATGTATGTGATATTTATGGATTCCTTTTTATTTAGTACATGCATTCACATAAATAATTATTTTACTAGAAACATCATTTGTGGTGGTATAATGATTTTATTTTCACACACTGCATGGTCTCTTTAATACTTGAGAAAGACTTATGGTTGACATGCAGGTTTGGTCAATTGACCTAGTACCAGTGGATGAGCTAGAAGTGCTAAGATGGGTTTTGGAGGAAATTCTGAGTTGAGGCTAAGGAATGTGGTGGGATCTTCTTGTCTTTAATGTTTATTTTATTATATAATATTTATAATATTACCATTAGGTAATCTTGTTGGGATATATTATTATTATGGATAAGGAGAGTGGTGTGGCTATATTATTATTATGGTTTTATTTTCATTGTAATTCATTATTCCAATATCTAATGTGATTCTTATTATAGATTTCTCAATTTGTGATTGGTATTTTTTACAATGATACTAGAGGTTATAATCTAAACATGTGGTTTATTAGACCCTCACTACAAGTAGAAGATTTTTGGATTATGAGAAGGCATTCCAAAGGTATGTAGAACTCCAATTAGGGCCCCAAGGGTGGGATACAATCTAGGTACGTTACAAAGTAGTATAAAGGAATTATATTATTTCTCTTAATTTATTGGATATGGTAGATAGAGATAGTAATGCTTTAATCTTTGTATTGATGAGATTCTTATTCCTAGATAGCACATGCATGAGTATAAGTATAAGTTTCTAGAGATATATGATTATTTTTTATGGTTTTTGATTTCATAGTTCATATTTTTTCTGACATAATGTTTATGTGCTATAGTTTATTTTTTTACTCATATATCGGGGAAGAAAGTGGAGTATGTTCATTCATTATCTTTGGAATGTAGGTTAATATGGAATTTTCATACATTAATATGACTGTGATTCAAGTTTTTAAATGAAAAGAGACTTCAATTATTTAAAGGTTCTCCAATAATCTATTCCATTTTTAACCAAATAGATTATTAGTGGCTTTATACATAACCAGAATCTTCTTTTTATAATTTTATTGATATGAAACACTATAATGTTATATCATTTATATGTACATGAATATGACATTTATCATCAAGTGGGTTGTCTCATATATGGGTAACCAATGAGTATCAACACCCCAAGAGTGGTTATTTTGGTATAGGTATATATGTTGATCCCATAACAAGGTCTTAGTGTGACATTAAACTAATATGGGGGTGAATCAGGGTATGTAGAGTGCTTAACCAATTTAAAAAACTTTTTCCTTTAATGTCTCACTTTCCCTCATGGATCTTGACCTGACAATATTTAGGGTCACTTATTATGATCATTTAATAAATATACTTTTCTTGGTCTATTTTGGTGTGCATGCATAATGTAAATAGGAACATGAGAATTTACTTGATTCAACCTCACTTGGATACATCCGAGGAGCATTCATCGGTAATGTGAAATGCAACAAAATTCACTATCTAAAATAAAAATGGTGGGGTTAAGGATAGGTCAGTTTTTTCCTAGGATCACTACCCTATAATGTTTTGGGTTGACTCGCTATCACCCAATGATCACTACCCTATATTTGGATCATTAACATTACTGGATCACTTCTATCTTCTTTTAACTTTTCTCACTACACCATGATAGGATATCCAAAAAATTTATGTACACCAAATTCCCTTCATCAACATTATTGAATGAATCTTACAATAATGATAGATTTTTTGTTATAGTCTCACCGAACTGCTCCACTTCTTATGAATTCCACTTTTATATCACCTTCTTCATCACTTTCTAGAAAATGTATGGAATAACCTTCACTTTACTATAGGTACAATAATCAAATTACTTTTGGAAAAAAACATCAATGGTTTACAATTATTCAATATTCTATCCCCTCACCAATAACACAACCTCCTCTATGAGAATCTAATATTCAATTTATTTCTTCTATCCTCTCTTGTTTTCTATATTTTCTAAATATTCATATGTAGTATCCCACCCCAAGATCCACTTAGAGATGCCCCAAGAAAGTTAGACACATGACCTCAAGCATGCCTCCTCATATTCTAGAGGTTGTCGACTAGTATTGAGGGCCTAAAGTGTTTCCATGTGATGATTATTCCTTCATGAGTTGGAGTGAAGCACAAGGGTAATATAATATGATAAGTTGGGAAAAAATGAATAGTAATCCATCCCAGAATAATACAGAGGCATAAGTGAAATAATAAATGGATATAAAAAAGGATGATAATGATCCTTTCATGTAGCTATAAAAAAAATAATGTATTTAGGATATAGGGAATATGAATATACCACAATCTATAACAATATAAAAAAGAATCCCAAACTTCCACTACTAGAATCATGAGAATAGGCTCGGTCCTCTATTCCTATACTTTATCCTAGAACTGGAAATCAAGCTTATGAAGCTGAGAACTTCCCTTTATCAACACCTACAATAATGAAGTCTCATTGGGTTCCAAGGGCAACCTATGTAGGGTGTGAGATATACTTAGTAGAACACCACAAATTGGGTCTAGATCAATCTAGTCTAAGAATATAAAATGAGAAGTGTGATAATAACCATAAATGAAAGGAAACAAATAAACATATATATTAGACTGGGTTCCTCTTGGGATACCCCACCGACACTACTAACTTCATCCTAATCCGAATATATCTAAACTAAGTTGAACCTATAAAAGTAAGATATAAGTAAAAAAGGGTTGTTATCATTAAAGTATCAAAAGGATAGACCATCCCCAATCAAGTGATGTGTCTTGGTATATGAATCCCTATAATTTTAGTTACACGTTCTTATTATTTAATTTAAATTTTATCTTTAGAATTTAATAATAGGCACCCTAAGCCCATCGAAGGTGATTCAAAAGGGGTCCCAAGTATCACTACAGGGGATCTGTAAATTCCCATTACGGTAAGAGTTCATCCAAGTTGATGCATAGATGGAATCCCAAGTATCACTCTTAGAATGACATTAAATCAACCTTCTAAGATCATCCCTGGTATCTCACATAGAATATCGAGTATCACTCATGACCCGGTGCAGTCATCTTGCCACTGATCCCATTCATAGTGCCTCCCCTAAGGAACCAGTATCACTCAAATGGAGGTAAGGTAAACTTATAGTGATCACATCCAAGGAATACCAAGTATCATTCCTAGTATATATAAAATCCATATTCAAAAAAAATTAATAAGCTTGAAAATCCCATCCAAGGCATTCCATAAGGATCCAAGTATCTCTATCATATTGGGTATTAGGTATGGCTTAGCTATCACAATTCTTAACATTTGGAAAATAATTTCACTTATAACATTTCAGATTAAGTTTTCCAAATCCTTAAATTCAAATAATTTAACTAAGTCATAGAACATATGTCCTAACTCATGGCCAAACATATTTTTAATTCATTTTAAATTGTGATATATTTATTACAAGGGCATACACACCTAAAATGGTGTTTTAAACAATCTAAGTAAAAACGGGAAATAGGCCTATAAGGAATTCTCACCCATGGGGTATATTAATAAAAGATAATTAAACCATGGTGGTGATTCACCACTAGCTAGGACTGTATAGGGAATGGGAAACCACTTAAATTAATTTACTAAACATTTTAGAGGCATCTCCATAAGATTCGGGTGTGTAGAACAATGACACCTAATATAAATGCAAGAAACCTCAAGGTAAATAATCTAGACCACCTACCTCAGTCTTATAGGGCTCTTCTCATCCAATGTTAACCCTTGAATTGAACTGTAATGGGAGAAATCATAAAAACATAACAATTCACTAAAAATAGGGAAAATTATATCATCACAAAATAGTGCAAGATATGGGAAAAGAATCTAATAATAGAATGAAGATGAGTTTAGATATTTCTGATACTAATCCAATGCTCTAGAAGTCGAAAAAAATAAGATCTGGATGGAGGAGGAAGAAGGATCCCAAGCTTGGTCTTGGTGGAGGTCTCTTGTATGGATCCTCTTTTGTGTATGAGAAAATGAGTTTCAATTAAAAAAGCCCCATATCCATTTTTTAAAAACAGAATCTTGGAATTTACATGATGTTTAAGTGGATTACACATCATGTAATTCTTGAGATTTCCTTCATAGATAAAATCCTCTACACATCACGAAAGGTTGTCTTGCAAGACAAATACACATCATGTATTTAATACGTGTTGTGTATTTGGTCTAGAACTAGGTTCCAGAACTCCTTCCTTTTTCTTTCTATAATTAAACCAACCCACCCTTATGGGAAGTTTCTAAGTTTAACCATAAATAAAAAAACATACCTTGACAAAAAAATGTGATGTTGTAACCTCACCTTATTAAAACAACTCACCCTTGATTTTCCCTTCCAAGGGTCATAAAGTGTTTTCTGATAAAATCTCTTTCCACTCGGAATATACATCATCCTCTCTCTCCTAAGTCTCATCCTACACATGGCCATGCTACCATTGCACCTGAACTAAAGGAATTGACTTTCCTAGAAGATCCTTTGTGGTATGATAAATGATATGTATCGAATGATCCTGAAAGGAAACATTTTCTTCTAGATAAATATCATTAGCGTCAATCAAGGGTTACCAGTCGGCATGATATCGGCAAAGATGTGATTTGTGGAAGACACTACGTAAGGAATTATACCTTTGATGAAACTATAACTGATGGGCTGTTAGACTGACTCTCTCTATGATCCCAAAAGGACCTATATAACAAGGTGATAGCTTTCCATGTCTTTGAAGTCATCTATGATCAAATCTAGGATATACTCACATAAAAACGTGATGTCCCACCACTAACTCTAGAGGTTGACAATGACGATTAGTATAATACTTCTACTTGGACCGAGCTATATCTATATGTTTTTTAATTAGATGGACTTGCTCTAATGTCTCATGAATGATATGAGGACCTAGTAGTGTTGCCTCACCAACTTCTAACCATTGTAGAGGTGAACACAGCGTCCCACCTTAAAGGAACTCATAAGAATCCATCTGAATCATTTCTTAAAAAAAAATTTGTAGGAAAATCTGATTATAGGTATATTTTATTCCCACAAACCTCTTAAATCAAGGATGCATTCCCAAATCATGTCCTCTAACACGTGTATCATCCACTTAGACTACCCGTCAGTTTGGGGGTGATATTCTATGCTCAAAAGCACCTGTGAAACTAGTACTTTATGTATCCCCTTACAGAATTTTGATGTAAACTTGATGTCTTTGTCTGATATGATGGAATGGATAATACTATAAAGGTTCACAATATATGAGATATAAATGCTCCCAAGCTCCTCAATTGATAAGGTCTCTCGGATCAGTAGGAAGTGTGTGACCTTGGTCAACCTGTCGCTGACCACCCATAATATGTCACTACCTTGAGGGCATCTCGACATTCCCATCATGAAATCCATTGTGACATCATTACATTTCCATAGAGGAATGTATAAAGGTTAAATAATTCCCATAGATCGATGGTTCTCTGCCTTCACCTACTGATAAGTGGGACACCTCATAATGAAACCATCAGCATGCCTCTTTATTCCTAGCCACTAATTATAACAGCCTATTTATCAATACATCTTGGTAAGCCCAGGGTGAAATTCCAAAATATAAGTCATGAGATTCTCATATAAACACTTCCCATATGTCAATATAAACCCATACATGCCCATGGAAGAGAATGATCTCATTTTCATTGATAACCCAATCGGTCAATAGGTTCCCACCAGAGACACTCTCTCACAGGATGAAGACCTCTGAATCAGATAGTTTTATTATCCACACCCACACCATGAGAGAGTTTTTTATTTCTAGAGTTGCTAAAAATCATTTCCCAGGACACTCTGAACTCTCCATGTGCATCTTAGAAAATAGAGACATAAACGTCAACTCACTAATGATCTCCTAGACAGCATGTGTCTAAGCCTTCTAGCTCAATTCATTATCCATTGTGCTACCATTTTTGGTGTATAATAAAACTAAAAATAAAATGATTATAGATATTATACCCACCTACATTGTTTGATATTCAAGTCACACAGTGCGGAGATGTGTTTGAAACTTTTATGGTCTGCGTAAATGATGAACCACTCACCCATGAGATAATTAATTCAACAACACAAAGCATAACCCATGACTGTTAGCTAAAGTAAGTGCGTAGAGTAATTCCACTCCTCAGTTCTTAGCTATAGGGACTCATATTCTACAACCTGATTACCCTACATTAGGACTTCTCCAACCCAGATTCCTGAAGCATCATAGTAAACAGTATATCCTCTTCTTGAATCTGATAGAATCATGATCTATGATGAATAAAGTCTCCCATTTAACTCTGGAAATTATATCACACATGCTTCATACTAGATTAATTTCACATCTTTCTTAGTTATTCCCATAAGAGGCTCTTCTTTGAGTGATAAGTCCTAGATAAATCACCTATAATAGACATCCATCCCCAAGAAACTACTTATGTAAAATACATTCTTGGGTTTCTCCTAGGAAACCACATTTCTCACATTCTCTGGGTCAATATATACACATTACACTAAAATGATATAACCTATGAAGTGAACCTTATTGATCCAAAAGTGTAATTTTCTAATCTTTACATAAATCTGGATCTCTCTTAGTGTTCAAAATGATATCAATATGGTTGGTATGGTTATGTTTGGTTCCAGAAGACACTAATATGTCATCGATGAAGACTACCCCAATTGAATCTAGGTATGGGTGAAAAACCTGATTCATCAAGGCCATGAAAATGGTGGGCACATTCACAAGACCAAATGGAATAACAATTTACTCATATAATTCATACCTACATTGTAATGTTTTACATGGTATGTATGATGGTATCACACACACCTGATGGTAGCTCGACCTCAGATTCTTCTTAGAGAAAAGTGTTTCTCTTTATATATGGTAAAACATGTCATCTGTATAAGTAATCGGATACCAATTCTTAACTATAAGTTGTTTTAACCATCTTTAATTCATTCAAAACTTGAGGGTACCATCTAAATTCATATAAAAAATGAAAGGTGAAACCCATGTAGAAGTGTTTAGTCAGATAAAACTCTTTGCCTCTAAGTCTTCCAATTATTTCTTGTGTTATTTAAGATTAGTAGGTGAAATTCTATAGGGAGGTATTTACACTATTATTGCACTTGGAACTAGC
Source organism: Viscum album (assembly GCA_963277665.1). Taxonomy (NCBI): domain Eukaryota; kingdom Viridiplantae; phylum Streptophyta; class Magnoliopsida; order Santalales; family Viscaceae; genus Viscum; species Viscum album. Next base: position 1,770,058,256 of record OY728146.1, on the reverse strand, counting down.
TCAATGATGGACTTTTCCTCTCTAATATGAGATAAACTAGAGAAGTCATCAAGGAAAACATCTCTGAATTGATCTATAACATGATAGAATTCCACAAACTATATTCCTTGATCACTCATGAATATACTAGCCATTTAAGTCATTACCATGATCATCCTAGTAAACTCAGGTCTAGTTCGACTCACCTGGATATCCTATTTACCCTTTTGAATATAAGCACTACCTTCAGGTGATATAAAAGACACCCTCTAGTGATAGCAATCAACATGGGAACAAGAAGGCACTACCTATTCAATTCCAATAATGACGTCCAAACTAGTCATATCAAGGAAAAATAAATTTCAAAATAAATAGTACCCACATATCTTGAGGGCGTAGTATATACACTCTGATTGAACACCTAACGGTGTGTCTAGAGTCATCACACCACATAATTACTCTATTTCTAGGCCCATACTTTCCATGATTACAACAGAAATAAAGGAGTGCAATGAACCTGTATCAAATAATAATGAAACTAAATTATGGGATACTAGAATAGTGCATTATATAGTAAAAGTCCCTAAAATCTACTCCCCATGTATAGGTTATACTGTATAGATATAGTCAGAACTGCGGCCCTGATATGCAGCCTGACCAACCTGGTAGGTCTACTCTGCTAGTGTTGAACCTCTAAGGTATTACTAACTCAGCCACACCCACCTCATTAGATTTATCATCCTGTAGTAGACCAACTCTCATCCTAAATTGGATCTAAAAATCTTTTACCTACAAGTAGAGCCGGTATAGAACCCTTCTCACAAGATTCAGGAGGGAAATTTTGGCAGAAGCACTGAAGTTAACCCATCCTATCACAAGCTTGGAACATGATAGAGTTCCTCATGCATTGGGGATTCCTATTGCCTATCCTACCGCACTACTTTCACACCACATAGTTTTCAGTGCGTGTCATCTATTTTTCACTCCCCCGATGTGTACCCCTGAATCGATGCTTCCTTACACTAGATAAATTATCTCCTTGCCTAGAAGATGAACCACCATGGATCATATTTTATCCTTCCCTTGGGTTTCACTCTATGATGAGGTTCTGGTTCACCATATTTGAAATGGTGGTCAGCTGGAAAACTTTCACCTGTGATGAGATGGTGTATCCAAGCCCATCCTCAAAATTCCTTACAGCGGTTATCTCATCACCAGTCATTGTCGGCACAAAATGATAAAGCTCAGTAAAATGAGCATAATATTCCATCACCGACCTAGAACCCTATTGTAAGTGCATAAACTCTCAAGCATAGTCTTTTTGCAATGTCTAGGGGATAAGTAATCATAGAAGGTTGTCTGGAACTCTTCCCATACCATACCTTGATGACATATGGCCTGAGTAATGACATCCCACAAATGTTTCATAGAATCACATGTAATGTAAGTAGTGATCTTGACCCTATTCTATGTAGAAGACGTCAAATGCTTAAAGATTGATAACATACCCTCCAACCAATATTTAATGGACTGATTTCCACCATCCCCTAAGAACATGGGTGGATTTTGTTTCTAGAATTCCCACATCAGCTCTACCATAGTAAGGGTAGGTCACTGAGTACCTTGTATTGACTACAATAAGTGGAAGATACTATCATGGAACTAAGCATCAGTTTCTAGTGGAAGATTAGCAGGAGTTTCCTCAAGTTTCACTACTAGAGGTAATATCGAAAGCCCAGGGACCACGACCTCTGAATCATGGTCTTCAGAACCCTCTTAGAATACGACCTAAAGATGTTGGGGAGGAATTGGACTAGAATTTCAAAATTCATTCCTAAGATAATATTTAATAGAAAAAGTTAAGAAACCATGAAAGAAAGAAAGGATAGGTACGAAACCTTTCTATAATGATTCAGACCTCTCACACTATTCCTAAATCCATATCTTGGTGATAAGGAAGATTCATAGAATCCTCAGAAGACACTTCCCACTACAAGGTTCCGGTTACGGTAAATATCTCGTATATACAGTATAGACCTTGGTATATGGAGTGTTAATTAAAATTTATAGAGGAAAATTCCATTTACTTTTCAATTTGAATCCCTATTTAGAGGTAACCATTTCATTTTAAAACTATAATTTATTGAAATTAATTCACATTTATTTGGATATATATTTCCAAATTTAGTTAAATTTTTCACCATTCCCATTTTATAAAGGCCCATACTCTTTATAAACTATAATTGGTACATCATTTAACTGCAGCTGACCATTATGTTTGGTATCAGGATATAATAGGTTGTGTATAATGATTTGATTTAATAAACAATCATTCAAAATTTATAAAATTTCTCACTTTATAAATTATAATTTTCATTTATCAATCAAATAAATTAATATATCATCCCATAAAACAAGTTTTTCATAGAATTTATGTGGAATAATTGGTTAATTATGGTTTCATCATATATCTGTGTGGTAAAAACACATTTATATTGATTTAGGAACTTTTATTAATCTAATTATGTTATCACTAGAATAAATTCAAGCACATTTCAATATATAATAATCATGTTACTCACAATAAGAACATGCAATACATGTAATGAATGCTGGAAATATAAATATGGCATAGCGTAATGAAGGAAATTTTAGTCCTAAGGTGCCTAGTATGATGCATCAGTGTATACTGCTTTTTCATACTAAGAAAAGGAAAAGAAATTAATTGATAATAATATTGATAATAACAACATCACAAAACATGTGCTTCACCCATTGGTGAAATCTATGAAATCGTAGCAAGCAAAAACTAGAACAAAAATAAATCATCCTATGTAATTTTTATTTCCCCTATATATGGGTTAGACACTCCCAGACATAGGCTCATTACCAAATTCCAATACATCATAATCACCTATATAATATCCAAATCGTAATAAAAACAAAAATAAAATGATCTGATTTCACTTTGTAGAATCCTTCCCCAATACCCACTTAGGGGTTCCCTAATACGGTTGTCCACATGATCTCAGGTGCACCTACCCATATTTCATAGGCTTCCAAATAGCAGCAAGGGCCTAGGGTGTCTCTATGGAGAGAATATTCCCTCATTATTAAGAGTATATCATAGTGGTAAGATAAAATGATATGTATAGGAATAATAAATAGTAATCCATCCAATAATAATAAACAAGCTGAAGCGGAATGATAAATAGATACAAAAAAAATAATGGTGATGATCATGTCATGTATCTATAAAAAATAAGTTACATGGGTTATGGGGAATAGGTATATACCACAATCTATAAAAAAATATAAAAGAATCCAAAACTTCCACTAATAGCATCATGAGTATAGGCTCGGTCCTCTACTCTAACCTATAAATGAAAAAAATGATTCGGAAGCTAGAAACTTCCCCTTATCAACACCTACAACCATGAAGTCTTATTGGGTACCAAGGTTGGACCATGAAGGGTGTGATATATACTTAGTAGGACACCACCAATGGTGTGTATGTCAATTCAGTCTGAGCATATAAAATAAGAAGTGTTCCAATAACCATAAATTCAAGGTAGTAGATAAAGAAATACATCAGATCAGGTTTCTTGTGGGATACCCAACCGACACTATCTACTTCAGCCTAATTCGGATGTATTTAAACCATGGTGAACCTATAGAAGTAATATGTAAGTAAAAAAGGTTGTTTCATTAAAGTATCAAATGGGTGGACTATCCATAATCATGTGATTTGGTTTGGAGGATGCATCCCTAGAATTTCAGTTACACATTCTTATTCTTGTATTTAAATTCATAATATAGAATTTAATAAGAGGAACCCTAAGACCAACCAAGGTGATCTATAATGGATCCCAAGTATCGCACTATGGGAACTATAAATTACCAATACCATAAGAGTCTTTCCAATTAAATCCATAAATGTAATCCCAAACATCACTCTCATCATGGCATGAAATAAACCCTCTAATCCCATCAATGATATATAATATAGGGGATGTAGTATTAGTCATAACCTAATGTATCCATATATCCATAGATCCAATCCATGGTGTCACCCCTAGGGAACCTGTATAGCTCACATGGAGGTATGTTAAACGCAAGATGATCTTATCCAAGGAATACCAAGTATCTCTACTATAATATTTACAATCCATATTCAAAAACTAATTAATAAGCTTGATGATCCCATCTAAGGAATCCCATAAGGATATAAGTGTCACTCCAAACTTGGGTATGAGGTATGGCTTAGTTATCACAATTCATTCCATTTATCAATGCATTGCACTTATAAAATTTTAAATTATGTTTTCTAAATACTTTAATTCAAACAATCTATCTAAGGAATAGAGCATAGGGCCTAACTCATGCCCTAACAATTTATTAATTCATTTCAAATCATGATATATTTATTATAATTGTATACACACCTCAAATGGTATTTTAATGAATCTAAGGGATAAGTGAAATACGCCTCTGAGGGAGGAATATCCATGGGGTGGATCAAGTCCAGTAAATCAACCCATGGTGGTGATTCACCACTAACTAGGACCTTACAACTCATGAGAGACCAATTAAATTAATTTCATAAACATTTTTGAGCCATCTCCATAAGTTTCTAGCATGTTGCACAATGGAACATAATTCAATATCAACCAAACCTGAGGGAAAGGTACCACCTTCATTATTCCCATAGTGATCTACTTATCTAGTGTTTCCCTTTTAATAGATCTAGAATGGTAGAAGTTGGAAGAACATATCAATGCCATAAAATTGGGAAAATGATATTACACCAAGATATCATAAGAGATGGTAATAGGAACTAAGAATATAAGGAATATAAGTGTATAGATTACCAATAGGAATTTTATGTACTCAATGGTAATGAAAATTTATTCTAGATGGAAGAGGAATAATGATCCCCAACATGGGAGTAGAGGAGGAATATTGTGCGTCACTTCTACTATGTGGGAGAAAAAGAGACTTTTCTAAAATTAGCCACTCCATTTTATTAAAAAACAAGACCTGGGTATTTTCAAGATGTTTATGTTCATTACATGTCACGTAATGCTTGGGATATACCTCTCATGGAAAAGCCTCTACATGTCTAGGAAGTGGGTCTTTTCAACCAAATACACATCGTGTATTTTTCCAACAACTAGGCTTCATACCTCCATACTTTTCCAATCCAAAATAAAACTAACTGTCCATTAGTCATGGTTTTTAGGTTTAACCAAAACTAAAAAAATGTACCATGCTAGAAATTCAAGATGTTACATCAGATATATGCACAGAAAATCCCACTATTCTCTCTCTCCTTTGTTACCTTTAGAAAATTTTGATCACCCTTGTAATAAATATATCATGATCTAACAAATGGATATTTATTATCACAAAATTGGGTCATTCAATTTTTTCATAAAACTTACTATGATTTCTCTAATCTCAATGATTTTACAAACCTCTAAATAAGATTAATATTCAACACACATGTACACCAAGAATAAAACTTTTATTGTATTGTTGATTTAAATGATATTTTAATCCCCATTAATCAATATTCTAAACAATTGTGACCACACTTGAAACTGATTGAAAAATGGATTAAACATGTTTCCCATTATTATTTAATCACTGAAAAATTCTTCACAATCATCAACTGATTCAAACCCCCTAATTTTTCGTCCAAATCCTAATATGACCAGTACTGTAGCTTCAGTTTGATTTCTAAAACATGGTCCTAGAAACACCTGCCCCAATTTCATTTTACATTCCTTAAACCATAGAATTTAATTCATTTTACCACCTTCTTGTGAAAACCTAACATCTAAATAAAACAAATCACCATGTATTTCCGTGCATTATATTCTTCTTTCATATGTTTGATAGGAATACCCAACCCTCACCAAGTTAAGTGAAATTTTTTAGTATCTTTTATGTTGGATGTTTTGAACTATGAATCATCAATGTATAACACATTCGAAGTTATGTATTATTCACTATATCTTGTTAAACCTTTTTCTATTTTCCTCTAAAACATAAAACACCACATGCATGGTTATATTTAATTATTCAGTTTGGATTTTAGATCCACCTGTCAATCATGAATTCTTCACCATAGGTGTGGTCTCCTACATATGGATTTGTTGGCCACTTTCTTACTATATTTTCAATGTAGAATTTTTTTTACCATTTCTAACCTCATGCCCAAAATGGAATTTCCCATTTCATGCAGGTGCATGGAATTCCACCATAGGGACCACAATAATGTGGTTCCATTATAGTTTCTTATGTTGGAAAATTGCATTTGAATATGCCCTAAAACATGGTAATTCTCTACTTTAGGCTTTATACCAACACACCCTATATAATGAGAATGGTGTACTTCAAGCCTATTCTCTATCTTCACTATGCCCACTAACCAGGGAATGGTCTTGTCCATGTTGGAAAACTTTAACACACCATGCATTGATCTAAGGAATACTACTAGAATACCTTTTACATGATACCTTCAACATTATTTATCCCTTTGTATTCTTTGAATAAATGATACCACTGATACTCCATACCTTTTAGTTTTTTACATTCTTTAAAAATATTCATCATATATGCATTTGTCTCTATAGAATATTATTTTCTAGAAGAATCACCCCATGGATTATTTATACCCCTATGTTATACACCTCTTCATAAATAGTTATAAATTTCAAGGGATATGGGGAGAGGGTTACCACGAGTTTTTTCAAGTAGAGGAATAGTGTTTTTCAAGAGGAATCATCCAAACACCTTTCACGATTCCTTTATTAATTTTTTATATTTAGGGGAAGTAATTACATCAACTCTTAAATTCTTTATCATCACTTATAGCTAGAAAAATTGACCTTTTATTAAATTATTTACCTTCTATTATGCCACTTTAATACTTATCTTCATGGATATAAGAATTGATATTATTCCTTGGATTTGGATTTTTCACAATTGTGGAATTGATCACACTTGAATAAGTAACTTCTTGTGTTGTATCATATATGAATCTCAAATCCATATTTCATCACTGTTGCATCTTCATTTTTTACCATTTGGTACTTTTTGTGGAACCACTTTGTAAAACCTATTCCATAATATATATGAGTGAAATCATGGAATAATTCACCCTTGGTAAATTCAAATTCACATTCTCTTTCACCTTCTTCATAAGTGGAACAACTAATTTCTTTTACTTATATATTTTTCTTCACTTTTTCCAAGATTTTTGTTATGATAGTCTATATTTTGGTCCTTGATGAACCATTTTTTCAGGATCTATCTCATCCAATAAAACAATAAATCTATTTTATAGATTAATAGTATTGTTGAGCCCTCTGGAAGATTGTTGATTTCATGTCTATGATTGATGTTTTAATAATCACAAATCATCACATACCATTAATGCTTAATCTGATTTGATTTATCATAAACTTAATTAAAATTTGTTAATGAATCTGTTATCTTGTTTTTGTCTATGCTTATTGAATTAAAAAGTATTTTGGAAGTCTTCTGGATTAAACAGACATCAGAAGCACCGATCCAATATCAACAGACATCGGAAGCACCGATCCAATATCAACAGACATCGGAAGCACCGATCCAATATCAACAGACACCGGAAACACCGATCCAATATCAACAGACATCGGAAGCACCGATCCAATATCAAAGGACAACAGTCGCACCGATCCGATATCAGAGATCAAATGACTCACCGATGCAAATGACTCACCGATGCAAATGACTCACCGATGCAAATAACTCACCGATGCAAATGACTCACCGATGCAAATGACTCACCGATGCAAATGACTCACCGATCAAATGACACACCGATGCTGATCAATATGAGTCACCGATGTAAATGACTCACTGATCAAATGACACACCGATGCTGATCAAAATGAGCCACCGATCAAATGACTCACTGATGCTAATCAAACTGACTCACCAATCAGATGACAGACCGATGCTAATCAGTCTGATTCACCGATGCTGATCTATCTGAGTCACTGATCATTGCTCACTAATGCTGATGACCTACCGATCACTTGATTCTTCAATAGTCATAAACAACTGTTTGAATTTCTTTATCTTTATTTAATCTAACCAACGGTCATATTAGGTATATTTTAATACTCTGACAATTAATTAATAAAGGTTGTCGGATGTCAGGAAACCGTACCTCGTACCTGCTGAAAAGAAACCTCTTCTGTCTTCCGGAGCACGTGATATAAAGATCAGAATACTCTGCTGAAAAAAAAAAGAGGAAGGATTTTTTTTATTTCAGAGAACATACGAGGAATACAAGAAGAAAGTTGACCAGAACTAAGTAGAACAGAAGTCACATATCAAGAGATTACCCAGAATCTCATATACAATCAAGCCTACTCAAAGAGAGTTCTGTGCATATACAAGAACGATTTAAGAACTTCATCGACTACATCTCACTGCCTATGAACAAGAAGCATAAGACACTCTTCTTCTCAAACAAAAACGAGAAGAGGACTCTGAATAAATTCTGACCATATACAAAAGAGTCCAGAGCTACACTGAAATCACCAGAGCCATTTCTAAACTCTACATCTCTGCTCTGTGATACATTTGTTTTACATTTTGAGCAGTGTGTGTTATCTGCTGTATTAAACACACACACTGACTCCTGTACTTTCACTGGAGAATCTGTAAATCCTCAGCAAACCTTGTTACATTTCATTTCCCACTATGTATAGTGGTAGAGGTTGTGTGATACCTGGAAAGCTCTGAGCTATTGTTTGGTTTCCCACGTAGAACAGTGGTAGAGGTCTTGTGACCTGGATAGTCTGTTCACTATTGTTAACCCCGATCCAGGGTGTGGATCATTTTTATATAAACTTTTGAGAGGACTAAGTCTCGACTTGAGACTGAACCTCTTTGTTAATTCTCTGTGTTTGTAGCTACATAATATATCCATACTATACATATTTATTTCATATTCTGCTGCTACTACTTTGAAATATAATTTATTTTCAAAGATACTTTGATAGTTAAACTCGCAAGTGTTTATATTTATTATAAACCAGTAAGTTAGTTTCAAAAGTTAATTAAATCATTAGATTAAGTTAACTGAGAACTAATAAATATTTGAGAAACTAATTGAACCTTTATAATCTGTATAAATTCACTACAGTTTAATCTGTTTTTGAAATAGGGGGATTTTAATAAACATTGTTTTTAACAGAAAATTTTAATTGGAACTCAATTCACCCCCCTCTTGAGTATCCACTCCGACCAATATTTGGTATCAGAGGTAGGTTGGAAAATATTTTCTAAAGTACTCTGTTTTTCCATTGTGATTTTAGTTGTATTTTAAAGTTCTTAAAATTTCTGTTATTTCTAAATTTGTATCTCTTTAAAAATTCTCTTTGTGATATCATGGATAATAGACTTGAGGGTGCTGCTACTAACCGGCCACCTTTTTTCAATGGAAACAACTATGCTCAGTGGAAACTCAAAATGAAAATTCATCTTGAAAGCATAGGTTCTGATATTTGGACTGCTATTGAATCTGAATATAAAATTCCCATTACTGCTAGATCTACTTGGGATGAACCTACAAAGACTGCTTACAATAATAATTGTAAAGCTATGAATGCCCTGTACTGTGCTCTAGGAGATGAAGAATTTAATAGAGTTTCTGCCTATAAAACTGCATATGAAATTTGGGATACCTTAGCTGTTTCTCATGAAGGAACAACAAATGTTATGGAGATGAGATTGAATACCTATACTATTAAGTATGATAATTTTAAAATGAAGCCTGATGAACCCATTTCTGATATGTATCTCAGGTTTAATGAAATTTTCAACACAATGACCTCTTTGGGAAAGGATGTTCCAGCAAAGGAATAAATGATGAGAATTTTGAGATGTCTACCTGAAAGATGGAGAGGAACCTCTATCTCCATTAGAGAATCATGTGACATTGGAGAACTGCCAGTCAAATAAATAATTGGAAAACTGATGATGTATGAAGAGGAACTCAAGGTAAATAAATAAGAAGACGATGAACCTAGAAGAAAGTCTGTTGCCTTCAAAACTACAAACTCATAGAACAAGGATACGGAAACACTTCAAGCTATAAACAAAAGCTCAAGCTGTGAAGACGGTGAGAGTGACTCTGACAGTGATGCTGAGATGGCTCACATTGCCAGAAGATTTAAGAAATTCTATAGGAAGAAGAAGTTTTTCAGAAAGTCAAACTACAAAGGCAAGTATGATAACAAAGGACACTGGAAAAAGGATTGGAAGAAGTCTGATAAATCAGATGAAGTTGTCTGTTATGAATGAAAAAGAAAAGGACACATAAAAGCAGACTGTCCAAAGCTGAAATACAGAAAGAAGTATGAATACAGGGATAACAAGTATTAGAAATCCATGAAGGCTACTTGGAGTGCTTCAGAAGATAGCAAAAGTGAAGCTGAATCTTCAGACTCTAAAAGGAATCGAGCCAGCATGTGTTTTATGACAAACACTTCTGAGGTAACTTCAGAAACTCCTGCTTCTAATTAATATTATTCTGGAGATGATTCTGAATGTGATAACATGTCTAAATCTGAATTGTTTGAATATTTTGATATGTTAGAAGAGACATGCAATGAACTTAAGGATAAATACAAATCATTAAAAAAACAGCATGCTCTCACCACTACAGTTAAAACTGAACTCACTATTGAAAAAGAGAAAAATGCTCTGCTGTTAAAGGAGAACACTGAATTGAAATTGTCTAATGAGCAACTCAGAAAGGATTTAGAGAAATTTTCCAATGGTAAGGAAACTCTAACTCAAATTCTAGGAAAACAAGTTGCACCAAAATACACTACTGGAATAGGTTACAAACCTGGACAGAGGTAGTTGACCAAGAATAGATTTATTCCTAAATCTGGACAGAATGTAACTAGCTCTGGAACTTCATATGCCTCAACCAGTTATATTCATAGTTATGTATCTAATAAGGTTTATCTTTCAAAGAATTTTAATTCTACAAATTATATAAGACCCATTAGACAAATATGGGTACCTAAAGTATTATTGGATAACTTGTCTGGACCCAAGAAAATATGGGTACCAAAATCATCTTCCATCTAAATCTGTTTTGTAGGAGACTTGCTTGAAGAGATGTCACAAGATGATATGGTACTTAGACAGTGGATGTTCAAGACATATGTTAGGATACTTTTCATGCTTTAAAAGCTTAGTCAGAATTGATGGAGGTTTTTTTACCTTTGGTGACAATTCTAAAGGAAAAATTATCGGCTTAGGACAGATTGGTAACACTAACTCAGTATTGATTTCTAAAGTTTTATTTGTTGACGGCCTTAAATACAATTTATTAAGTATCTCTGAGTTATGTGATGATGGTTTTTATGTTAAATTTGAACATGATTCTTGCAATGTTTTCAATTCTAAAAATGTTTTAGTATTTTCTGCTTTAAGAAATGAAAATGTTTATGTTGTTGATTTAGATTCTTTAGCTAAGAAGTATATTCCTTGTTTGAATGCTTTTCATAAAGAGTCTTGGATTTGGCATAGAAGATTAGGACACTGCAATGTGCACTCAGTTAGAAAACTTGCTAGGAATAACTTAGTAAGAGACCTACCCAAACTTGAATTTCCAGCAGACAAAATTTGTAATCCATGTCAAAAGGGAAAGCAACATAAAGTTTATTTCAAATCAAAGAAAGAAGTGTCAACTTCTCAACCTCTCGAGTTGGTTCACATGGATTTATTTGGACCCTCTAGAGTTTCTAGTTTAAATGGGAATCACTATGTCTATGTTCTTGTAGATGACTTTTCAAGATATACTTGGGTATATTTTCTAGCTCACAAAAGTGAAGCTTGTTCTTACTTTGTTAAATACTCCAAGTCTGTAGAAAATCTTAGTGGACTCAAGATTAAGACCCTGAGAAGTGATCATGGTCGTGAGTTTGAAAATCAGGAGTTTGATTCTTACTGCTCACACAATGGCTATAGTCACAATTTCTCTGCCCCTAGGACACCCCAACAAAATGGTGTAGTAGAGAGAAGGAATAGAACCCTACAAGAAATAGCTAGAACCATGCTCAATGAATATGAACTGCCTATTTACTTTTGGGCTGAAGCTGTAAATACGGCTTGTTATGTCATTAATAGAGTCTTGATCAGACCAGTTCTTAAGAGGACTCCTTATGAGTTGTGGAATCATAGGAAACCTAAGGTTAACAACTTCAAAGTTTTTGGCTGCAAAGTCTTCATTCTCAATACTAAAGACAATCTTGAAAAATTTGCATTCAAAAGTGATGAAGGAATTTTCCTAGGTTACTCTATCTCTAGTAAAGCCTATAGAGTTTTCAATAAAAGAACCAAATGTGTGGAAGAATCTGTTCACATCAAATTTGATGAAACTGATCCACATGAACCTAAAATCTCTCTTGAAGATGATCTCTCTGGTTTGAATCTCAATGATAAAGACAATGGACCTATAGTTAAAACATCCAGTTCTGAAAATTTTCCAGAACCTACTTCTGGTGAACCTCAATCTTTAGATGAATCTGAAATCTCTAGCCCTATCTTTTCAAGACCATCTAGGACTCTAAAGAACCATCCTTTAGATGCTGTTGTAGGAAATCTAGATAGAGGAACACAGACTAGAGCTTCTCTAAGAAATCAGGTTGAACATCAAGCTTTTCTTTCACAGTTAGAACCTAAAAATATCAATGATGCTATCAATGATTAATTTTGGGTAATGGATATGCAAGAAGAACTAAATCAATTTGAAAGAAACAAAGTCTGGAAATTAGTAGAAAGATCTAAGGACACTTTGACCATAGGCACAAAATGGGTGTTTAGAAACAAAGTTGATGAATCTGGAAACATCATTAGAAATAAAGCTAGGATAGTTGCACAAGGTTACAATCAAGAAGAAGGAATTGACTATGAGGAAACCTTTTCACATGTAGCTAGATTAGAGGCTATTAGGATCTTACATGCCTATGCATCACATCTGAATTTCAAGCTATATCAAATGGATGTCAAAAGTGCTTTTCTAAATGGTTTTATTGTTGAAGATTTTTTTGTAGAACAACCACCTGGTTTTTTAAATCCTCATTTTCCAAATCATGTTTTTAAACTTTCTAAAGCTTTATATGGTTTAAAACAAGCTCCGAGAGCTTGGTATGAAAGACTTTCAAACTTTCATATCTCAAAATGATTTACAAAAGGAGTAGCTGATCCCATTCTTTTTATAAAAAGTATTTCAAAAGATGTATTAATAGTAAAAATCTATGTTGATGATATTATTTTTGGATCTTCTAAAAATTCATTATGTACTAATTTTTCAAAAGTTATGCAAAATGAGTTTGAAATGAGCTTAATGGGAGAGCTTAAGTACTTTCTTGGATTTCAAATCTTTCAAATTAAAGATGGAATTATTCTAAATAAAAGTAAATATACTAAGGATTTGTTAAAACGTTTTGGTTTGAATAGTATCAAGGAAAGTAATATACCGATGAGTACTACCTGCAAATTGGATGTTGATGAAACTGGGAAACCAGTTGATCAAACCAATTACAGAGGTATGATTGGGAGCTTACTTTATCTTACTGCTAGTCGACCAGATATTATGTTTAGTGTGTGTATGTGTGCTAGATTTCAAGCTAATCCTAAAGAATCACACTTACTGGCTATTAAAATGATTTTTAAATATCTTAAGTATACTGTAAATTTAGGTTTGTTTTATCCAAAAGGACAATCATTTAACCTAACTAGATATTCAGATGATGACTTTACTGGATGTAAGTTAGATAGGAAGAGAACATCTGGAACATGTCATTTGCTTGGAAAATCCCTAGTATCATGGTGTAGTAAGAAACAGAACTCAGTTGCATTGTCTACTGCCGAGGCAGAATACATAGCTGCTGGTAGTTGTTGTGCACAAATTCTGTGGATGAAACACACTTTATTGGATTATGGATTTTATTTTAAACATGTTTCAATTAACTGTGACAACACTAGTGCAATCAATATATCTAAGAACCCCGTGTCTCACTCTAGAACTAAGCACATTGATGTCAGACATATTTTTCTAAGAGATCATTATCAGAAAGGTGATATCTCTCAAAAATTTATTAACTCTGAACATCAATTAGCTGATATATTTACAAATCCTTTATGCTCTTAAAGAATTAAGTTTATTAAACAAGAGTTGTGTATGATCGATCTGTGAAACTGATCTGTGAAACCGATCTATGAAACTGGTCTGTGAAACCGATCTGTGAAACTGATCTGTGAAACCGATCTGTGAAACCGATCTGTGAAACCGATCTGTGAAACCGATCTGTGAAACTGATCTATGAAACCGATCTGTGAAACTGATCTGTGAAACCGATCTGTGAAACTGATCTGTGAAACTGATCTGTGAAACTGATCTGTGAATCCGATCTATAAAACTGATCTGTGAAACCGATCTGTGAAACTGATCTGTGAAACCGATCTGTGAAACCGATCTGTGAAACTGATCTGTGAAACCGATCTGTGAAACTGATCTGTGAAACTGATCTGTCAAACTGATCTGTGCAACCAATCTGTCATACCGATCTATTTTCTATTACTTTTTTTTATATTGTAATTAATTAGTAAATTTCTTTTATACTTTTTATGGGAACCCTAAATGATAAAATAAATGATATGCGGCTATTTATCTTCCCTAAACCTTTGACCTTTCATTTCCCGCCTAACCCTTCACCTTCTCTTCTCCTCTACCTCGAACCTTTGAACTCCTGCTTTCCCCAAAATCTTCGAATGGCTAAGAAAAAGAGACCGAGCAAAGGATCAGACAAACCTGTACCTCCAAAGCATGCTCGAGGCGAGTCGATTAGTACCTCTCAATGATCAATAAATCCGAACCTGGAAACTCGGATTGTTGCTGTAGAAAGAGAAGTCAGTTCTGTCTGGCTTTTATCAAGTAAGTCACTGTTGCTGCAAGTTCTTGAATTGCAAGGATGGACAGACTGGTTTTCTGACAACTCTCGAATAGACTACCCGAAGCTGGTACATGAGTTCTACATGAATCTGAAAATCACTCTAGATGGTGTGGAGGCTGCCAGGATGTCGTCTGAAGTAAAAGGAAAGAAAATATCCTTTTCATCTAAACAATTGGCAGAATGCTTAAATGTACCCCATGAGGGTCGGTATGAGGATTATGCTAGGAATATTCCTCCAATCACTGATTACTTCTCTTATGAATTAGCTCTAGAGCTTCTGCCTGGAAACAGAGAGTCGAGAAGAATCACATCCTTAGTGTTGGATGGTGAATGCAGACTTCTTTTCAAGTTTATTCAGCACCAACTTTGCCCTAGGAGAGGCGATTTTGCTGCTGTAAAGTACCAGGATGTTTTCCTATTGTTTCTTCTAAAAACCCATGAGAAGATCAATTTGTGTAGATATGTGATGGTGCACATAGCTGGAATGGTAAAACCGTCCAAAAAGGCCACTGCCTTATTTTACTCTAAGATGATCTCTACCATGCTCAAGAATCTAGACTGTGTTGATGATGATGATGAAGTAGCTGAAACAGATCATCCTTTCTGTCTCAACAAAGAGATCTTCAAAAGGATGAAAATCAATTGGAATCCATGGAATAAGTGTTGGGTTGCTGATGAAGACAAGTTGTATGAAGCCTACAATCCCACAGATCATGGAAAGAGGCCTAAGGGTTTGAGAGACCCTGGTTTGAAAGCAAATGAGGAACCAATTTATTCTGATGATGAGGAAGAGGATGAAAGAAATGAAGCTACTGAAGGTCAAAGAATGGAAGAAACTGAGACAGAAGATGGAAGTGTGTCGCCTCCTGATGATAGGAGTGATCCTGATACAGTGAGTCCAAAGAAAAGAATAGTTTTTGGACCTGCTAGTCCACCTTTGGCCTTACCTGAATTTGAACCAATTCTTGGTGATGAAGGAGATACTGACACTGAAGTTTCTACCAGTGAAGACTCTGAGAAGAGTAATGATGATGATAATGATGATGATGGTAATGATGATGATGATGATGATGATGGTAATGATGATGATGGTAATGATGATGGTGATGATGATGGTGGTGATGATGGTGTTAACCGACCTGTAGATGGTCTTGTTGTACCTCCAACGGAAACACATCAAACAGTACCAGAAATAGATGCCACTGGAAAGAGAGAATCACCAAAAATCAGTGGAACATCAAGCTATGAGAAACAAAAATACACCCTGTGTGCTGCTGTTTGGGATGACTACCCTGGTTATGCTGTGTTGGGCTTAGAATATTCTGAAGAGGAACAAGAAATTCCAGAATCTGCTGCAGTTGTGAAGAGGATCCTCCCAAGAGAAGCAAGGTCTGTTCCTGTTGTTGATCCTACAAATGTTAATTTACCTAGTTCTGGAATCTCTCAATCTGATCTTGATAAGTTTAAGATTGAATTGCTAACTGCTGTGAGAGACACAGTTGGAGAAGAAATTTACAATGCCCTTACTCAAGTGTCTCTGCAAGTTTTTGAAGCATCGTTGGAAGCTTTCTCACAAAGAGTATCTAATGCTGTGAAGCCAGACCTGGCCAATACTGGTGAACTTATTGGCAGGAACATAGCCTCTTGGAATCAGACTATGAAGGATCTTCACACCAGCTTAGTATCTCTATCAAGCGAATTCAGATCAACCATCTCTGGTATGATGGAAGTTTTGCGAAATTTGATTGAACGTCTCAACAAGTCTGACCTAAGGAAGTTGAAAGCTGAGATAACCCACATAGTTGGCCAAGCCAGTACAGCCAAGGCAACCAAGATCACTACCCGTGAGCTAGAAGCTCTAAGAGAAGTTGTGCATGATGAGTTAGCTGTTGTTAGACAAATTCTTGATTTATAATCTTTGAGGAAGATGAAAGAGCTCTGTGATAACAGTCATAATATGGCATTGGTATATTCAGCAGATGCTAAGAAAGCTCTTCAAGAGATCAAAGAGAAAGTTGATAATTACTTTTCCAAGATTTATACAAAGCATGAGATGGCTGCAAACTTCGAGGTGTTGGCAGAGAATCTGAAACTACCACCAGGCACTCAAGCTTTCAAGGCTCAAGTTCGTCAGTTGCAGGACTTTACTCCTACTTTGGCATAGTTCATGGAGAACGAAGATGATTTCGAAAAGGCTATGCAGTATGGTGCAGAAGTTATTCAGAGTTTCATAACTCTTTTGAAGCCTTATCTGAATACCCAAGCCACTGCCATTGTGCTTCCTACTGCTGACCCTCTCCCTACCTCTAATGTAGCTCCAAATCAGCTCTCTGTTGCTCAGGCACTCTCTCAATTACGGCCAGTTCCTCAGACATCTTCTCAACCAGCTACTACTGATACTCAACAACAAACCTCCGTAGCACCTTCTCCTACACCTGCTAGAGTTGTCCTACCACCTCTTCAGATTCGCCCAGCACAGCCTGCCTCCAAGTCTTCCAACTTACCCTCTATTGATCCCAAAGACAAAGGCAAATCCCCTTTGTATCCCCAGAAATAGTTGTGTATCGTTTTTGATTGGGTGAACTATGTGTTGGTTGTAATGTTCTGTACTTTATAAAATATTTTTTTTCTCTATACTCTATGCTAACTGCTTTTACTTTCACTTATATGTTTTCCCTCCTTTTTGATTATCCCAAAGGGGGAGAAGAAAGCTGTATGGGAGAGATATATGGGGGAGAAAAGATGTATATATCTAAGGGGAGGAGAAAGATCTATATATATATGAGAGATGTATATATCTCAGGGGGAGAAATCTGTATAATATATATGGGAAATTTAAATTAAGGGGGAGATTTATATATCTCTTTATATTTACTCTCTTTATGGTTTAATTCTCATTATGTTTTTATTGATGATATATCATATATTTTTTATTTTTTTTATTTTTTTTTATGATGAAGATTTGTGATTATCAAAAAGGGGGAGATTGTTGAGCCCTCTGGAAGATTGTTGATTTCATGTCTATGATTGATGTTTTAATAATCACAAATCATCACATACCATTAATGCTTAATCTGATTTGATTTCTCATAAACTTAATTACAATCTGTTAATGAATCTTTTATCTTATTTTTGTCTATGCTTATTTACTTACAAAGTATTTTGGAAGTCTTCTAGATTAAACAGACATCGGAAGCACTGATCCAATATCAACAGACATCAGAAGTACCGATCCAATATCAAAAGACATCGGAAGCACCGATCCAATATCAAAGGACAATGGTCGCACCGATCCGATATCAGAGATCAAATGACTCACCAATGCAAATGACTCACCGATGCAAATGACTCACCGATGCAAATAACTCACCGATGCAAATGACTCACCGATGCAAATGACTCACCGATGAAAATGACTCACCGATCAAATGACACACCGATGCTGATCAATATGAGTCACCGATGCAAATGACTCACCGATCAAATGACACACCGATGCTGATCAAAATGAGCCACCGATCAAATGACTCACTGATGCTAATCAAACTGACTCACTGATCATATGACAGACCGATGCTGATCAGTCTGATTCACCGATGCTGATCTGTCTGAGTCACTGATCATTGCTCACTAATGCTGATGACCTACCGATCACTTGATTCTTCAATAGTCATAAACAACTGTTTGAATTTCTTTATCTTTATTTAATCTAACCAACGGTTATATTAGGTATATTTTAATGCTCTGACAATTAATTAATAAAGGTTGTCGGATGTCAGGAAACCGTACCTCGTACCTGCTGAAAAGAAACCTCTTCTGTCTTCCGGAGCACATGATATAAAGATCAGAATACTCTTCTGAAAAAAAAAAAAGAGGAAGGATTTTTTTTATTTCAGAGAACATACGAGGAATACAAGAAGCAAGTTGACCAGAACTAAGTAGAACAGAAGTCACATATCAAGAGATTACCCAGAATCTCATATACAATCAAGCCTACTCAAAGAGAGTTCTGTGCATACACAAGAACGATTTAAGAACTTCATCGACTACATCTCACTGCCTATGAACAAGAAGCATATGACACTCTTCTTCTCAAACAAAAACGAGAAGAGGACTCAGAATAAATTCTAACCATATACAAAAGAGTCCAGAGCTACATTGAAATCACCAGAGCCATTTCTAAACTCTACATCTCTGCTCTGTGATACATTTGTTTTACATTTTGAGCAGTGTGTGTTATCTGCTGTATTAAACACACACACTGACTCCTGTACTTTCACTGGAGAATCTGTAAATCCTCAGCAAACCTTTTTACATTTCATTTCCCACTGTGGATAGTGGTAGAGGTCGTGTGAGACCTGGACAGCTCTGAGCTATTGTTTTTTTTCCCACGCAGAACTGTGGTAGAGGTCTTGTGACCTGGACAATGTGTTCACTGTTGTTAACCCCGATCCAGGGTGTGGATCATTTTTATATAAACTTTTGAGAGGACTAAGTCTCGACTTGAGACTGAACCTCTTGGTTAATTCTCTGTGTTTGTAGCTACATACTATATCCATACTATACATATTTATTTCATATTCCGCTGCTACTACTTTGAAATATAATTTATTTTTAAAGCTACTTTGATAGTTAAACTCGCAAGTGTTTATATTTATTATAAACAAATAAGTTAGTTTCAAAAGTTAATTAAATCATTAGATTAAGTTAACTGAGAACTAATCAATCTTTGAGAAACTAATTGAACCTTTATAATCTGTATAAATTCACTACAGTTTAATCTGTTTTTGAAATAGGGGGATTTTAATAAACATTTTTTTTAACCGAAAATTTTAATTGGAACTCAATTCACCCCCCTCTTGAGTATCCACTCCGACGAACAAGTATTTTTGTTGGATAAGAATTATCCTTTAAATTCATAGTATTGTAGTGTCTATATATGGATTATTTACTTATACATTAATTCCTCCAATTTAAATACCATGCTTTGTGACTGAGGTTAGAAAAAATATAGAATATACCATAAAAAGCTTACCACATTCGGTCTCTCCTTGATTGACTTGTTGTCACTTTTGGATATCTTCTCACGTATTTGGAATTTTTGTCTTCTAAACATATTTTCATGATGTTCTCAAACCTTCCACAATATTAGAACATTGGTTTGTCCATATTTCAAGGATCAACTATTATATAATGGGCATGGAACAACTATTTTCTTTCAGATTTCATATATGAATTAATTCCTTTTTAGGTTTATTTTGGATGTATTTTCATATTCTCATTTGAGATTTTTATCCTCTGAAAATGTTCTCTTATCTTCTAAACTTGCTTCTTCAAATCAGTAGAAATTTCATTCAAAATTAAAGCAGCATCTATTCTTGTTTATATTCATTCATAAATTCATAGTTTTGAGCATAATGATGTTGGCCATCAATTCCTCCTCTATGGCCATTTTTCTTCTTATATCTTTGGATATTTCTTAAATCATGTCTCTTTATTCATTAATTTTTATCCCATTCTATTTATACTAAGATTCAAGGCCACATATTCTATTCTTAATATTTTTTCTAAGAAAAAATATTCAATCAAAAAATAGTACACTTTATGCATGGTATTATATCAATCTTCAATCTCATTTTGTGATCATTCCTTGTAATAGTAACATGATGTTGTTGCATCTTCACAATAGAATTGTATCTACTTTTAATCTCCATGATTTATTCAATAACTTTATATAGTTTCTCTAAGTGAGGGTTAGAATCAAAAATAATATTAGGTACATATTTTCCCTTATCTAGTGAACACAACTTTAAGGGTGAATTCCTATTGTTCTTATTCATACCATTTGACATAAGGTAATTTTATTTTGGATTATCTTATTTTCCAAACATATCTTATAACTTAATTTATATAACTTTATAGAGTCTATACTGATTAATATATTTATAGATATCTTCCTTAACAGACTCCTTTAATTCATCTTTGATAAAATTATCAATTATATGGGTTTTTTATGTATCTCAAAGATATATCTGTGTGAGCTTAACAAAACAATTCCACCTTCAACCACTTCTAGAGAAACTATAACAGAGTATTTTATGAAATAAATGGACTCTTTGTACCATGATTTAAAATGTTTTCCTTTAAAACAAGTGACTTTATTATGGATTAAATTTTTATTCATCAAATTTAGATCAAGTTATAGTAATAAAAAACTAATAAAAATTATTCATCCCCTTTAAAACACTTTTTGGTCCCTAAATAGTGGATTAGTGTGAGATTACCTTTAGAGGGGGTGAAAATGGAATGAAAAAATGCATAACAAATTTAAAACACTTTTTCATTTAACTTATCACATGCCCTAAAGTATCTTGATCTTAGAATCTTTAGGGTCACTTGTTATTTTCTTTTACCATATATATGTTAAGTTTCTTGATCTTCATTTGTGATCATGAATAAAGTAAATAGGGACATGAGAATTTACTTATTTCACCCTCACTGAGATATGTACAAGGATTATGCATCAATAATGTGTCATGAACCAAAATACACTATCTACATTAAAAAATTGTGAGGTGTGTTCTAGGTTACTCCTTTCCTAGGATCACTACCATATAATGTTTTTAGTCAACTCACTATCACCCAAGGCTCACTTCCCTCGCTTTGGCTCAGTACCATTATTGTATCAATGTCATATTCCTCTTCCATAGAAAGATTATCTATAGTAGGATATCCAAACAACTTTTGGACATGTAATTCCCCTCATCAATATCATTTAATGCATCTTGAAACAAAGATAGATGCTACATTATAGTCCCATTGGGCTACTCCTTCACTACTTTTGAATTACGCATTAGAAGAAGAATCCTCATCACTTTATAGAACAATTTTGGAATAACTGTATCTTTTTTGTAGTCACAATAATTAATTAATCTCTTCATGGAATATTATTCAATTGTTTTTAATTTTTCAAGCATCCATCCCCTCACTTAGAACAAATCCTCCTCTATGAGAATCAAATCATCAATGTATTTATGGTCTCCTTTCTTAATTTATCTATTTTTTCAATGTATATATGTGAATAGAGACTCTCGTTACTTTATATCTCTCTTTCATTGCCTTATGAAAATTTTGATCACCCTTATAATAAGAGAGATCATGGTCCAGTAAATTGCATGTTGTCAACACCAAATTGAACCATTAAATTTTCCCTTAAAACGTCCCATGATTTACTTGATCTCCAAAATCTCTAAATAAGAGTCATATTTAATGTACCTAGATTCCAAGAATAAAAATCCTATTTACATCATGGATTTAAATGATATTTTAATCCCATTTAATCCATCTTTTAAACCACTAAAACTACACATAAAAACTTCTTGAATCATGGATCAAAGATGTTTCCAATTATTATTGAATTGTTGAAAATCTAGAACAATCATTTGATGATTCAAAACCCCTTATGTTTCACTCTAAATCCCTATACACACAACATTTTGGGTTTGGTTTGATCGCTATAGTGTATTTTTAAGAGCTTCAACCACCACACCCTTTGACACACCATGAACCATGGCTTATAAGTCACATTTTTTCCTTCTTGGGAAAACCTAACTTCTAAATAAAACATATCACCATGGATAACCACATGTTTTAGTCTTCTTCCTCATGTTATACAAGAAGACCCAAACATAACCACACCAAGTAAAACTCTATGATCTCTCATTTGTTTTCTATTTTTAGCTACAAATATTCAATATAGAACATATATTTAACTATGTCTTCTTCATTATGGTGTGTTTAAAAAAAATTGTACTTTTACATCAAAACAGCAAACACCATAGGTGTGGTTCCATTATTTTGGGTGTTTTGGATTGTAGATACACCTTTCATTCATGTATTATTCACCACAAGGGTGGTATCCTACTTCTAGATGTTTTGGAAACTTACTCACCAAATACTCAAAGTATAAAAATTATTGTTCCATGTCTACCTTCATGCTCATATTGAACTTGTTCTTTTCTTATAGGCTCACTATAATTTCAACATGTGGACCACTATGATATAGTCCCTTTATATTTTCTAATTTTGTGAAATTCCTTCTCATAATGACCTTAACCATAGGCATGGTCTACTTCATGATTAATAGAAACACTCCCTCTACAATTATCATAGTATAGTTTAGGACTCTTCTCCATCCTCAACATGCCCACTAACCAAGGTGTGGTCTTTCCCATATTGGGTAACTTCAACAAACCATGCCTTGAGCTAAGGCATGGTCCTCTTAAACCTTCTCTAAGATCCCATTAACCTTTTTTTGCCCTTCAATTGACCATGTGGGATCCTTTTATAATACCTTATCACTTTTATATTTCCAATAATCTTTCTTGGATATCACTATTGGGATGAACCAATCTCCCAATAATCACTTCATCACTTTGGTCATCTTCAACATGTGTAGTCAAATATAATATTTTCAACAAATATAACTTTCTTAATTAATATTTTAACAAACATATTTCACCAACCATGAACATCAAGCTCTTTTTCAATGTTTCAATCCTTATTGTTAACAAATCCCACTTAATCCTTTAGGATTTCTAAAAGTAGGGTTACATAGTGTTGATGAGTGCCCTAGGATTGGGTGATTGATTTAGAGTTTAATGGAGATGTTCTAGCTTAATGTAGGGGAGATACTTCATGGGATATGATGGTGTGAGATATGGTATATAGACTAGATTAGGGGGAAAATAAAGCTGTGTTTTAACTCTGGATATTGGTGAGTTGTGTTCCTTACTAGAATAACAAGATGTATTTCCTATTATTTCTTACGATTATTAGGATATTATATGAGGTGTTATGAGAGAGGGTATAGACCAATAATTTCAATACCCTATAAATGGTATGAATGGGTGGATTATTTATAATATTGTAACGATACATTAATTATGTGTGACTATGTATTGGTTTATGAATTCAGGATAAATTGATACATATGGATATTAATGCATGATTATTACTTCATGAAATGAAAAAAATGACATTACTAGAATTCATGGTTAGTGGATTGAGTGTTTGATCCTAGTATTGGTGGGATATGACTCACAATGGTTAGGGTATAGTAGTATAATATGATTTCTCCAAGAGTGAAAACCTACTCTTGGATGATATTTTGATAAATAATATTAGAAATTATATACAACTGTGAGAGTGATTATGTGATATATCACTTTCACTAGAAATAAGAGAATGGGTTTTGATACTATCATTAGGATTGATGGGATAGTATTATCTAGGATCATTCTTTAAAGGTGAGATTACATAATGGATAGGAATAATTTTCATTTTAAAACATATGGGTTATGCTAATTGGGAATATTTTGTAAAAATCTCTATCATAGTGAGATTTGGTATGAGAATCATATGAATTCTAAAGATACATCACAATGATATTTTTTGAAATATGATGGTTTCATGAGAGCCAAGATTGTATTTTACATTGACTTAAATGAGACATATATTTGTCCCCATGGGTACTTGTATGAAGAATAGGCCATTGGAATCTTCATGTATGTTGTGATGAGGTTTATGAATACTTATTTCTCCTATACATATTAGATATAGGTCATAGTAATTCAATGGATTTAATATGAATGATTTCACTTGGGATGTGACTAGGTATGTGATGACACTCCTATAGGTATTAAGAATCTTTTTAATTGATAAATGACTAAGGGAGTTGTATATTATAACATGATTTTGTTCATGAGTGAGAGTGATACACTGAGAATGGTCAAGTATGGAATAACCATTCATTATTAGTGGATCGAGGAGTGACCAGTGTGGGATATGTGGTTTATATAGAACGCATTGGTCATTGAGGGGTTATAAGGATTGTGTTTGGGATAGAGAATCCAAATCAAGTAGGGGATAAGTTGTATATTATTGATTAATATGAGATGTGGTAGTTTTAGGACCACCTTGTTTTGTGATAAATTGAGAAGTCGAGTGGCTAAGCATGATTATGAGGGAATTAAGAGATTACATGAATATAAGAATTTAGCATTGATAAGTTATACATCTACTATCATGTTGATATAATTAATATAACATGATGTAATGAAAGATTCATGTGACTGTGATTTAGGTCACTAATATCAAGATATATCCATCAAGTCTGAGTATTGTAGAGACATGTCATTAATGGAGTTGGGAAATAGTTATGTATAGCACCGTGAGGACATAACCCCTAGAGTGGGGATCAAGGGATTGATTTATAGTAATGTTATGAATGGGTCTCATGATTTTTATCATTCTAATGGTAGTGGATTTTTTGAATGATCATGGCCATGGATTGAGAATATGTAAAATTTAATGGTGGGGTCCCGCCATAAAAACATTCAAGGAGAAGCTCATGTTTTAGGAAATTTATTGTGAATTTTAGTGGTAACATATTCGATGTGTCTAAACATCTATGGTTAAGGTTTTACAAGGGCCATCATATGTTAGTTTATAAGATATATTTTTTTCAACTAAGGGTCACCAGAGTTGGGTATCAGTTTGTGGTGAGTTTATGTGGTATGTACATTCATCAATAGACTGGAAAGAAATTTTAGAACAAAACGATATAATGGATTGGGTCTATAGATTATCATTACTCACAGGAGAGTATGGTGATTTGTACATTGGAGTGAGGTTTTGTGTTATGAGTTTAGTGTTGAAAGATACTCAAGTGTAACACTGAGGGGCTAGAGGTCTGGTATAGACTAGTAATTTTTACCATAAGATTACAATGTCAACAATGATGGATTTCATGAATTTATTCAAAAGTGGGGAATATTAAAGGAATTGTTGGTTTGATTTATTGTTATCATACATGAGTTTTGGGTTTTTAGAGATAGTTAGTGCGGTGGGGAATTGTTTGATTTTTATTACACATAATTGGTTATGATTACTCAAAAGTGGGATAAAATGAATCTTTCAAGGAAAAAATATTTTGTATGATGTACTAGAGCATGGGGAGTCTCGGGTTTTGGTTGATATATAGGTCTTTATTCATTGTGGAAATGACCATGACAAATATCATATTGATAATTATAGTGTGCATTGGGTCTTAAAAACCATTACAGATTATGAGAGATGCATGAGGAGACTCATGGGGGTGATAAGTGTTATATTGTAGATGTTTTCACACACCAAATATTCTATGGTTTAGATTTGATTAAATATTTCTGGAAAACCCATGTGTTTTTTATGGATTCTAACTATTTGAGGAGTATTGGAGGCTAATAGTTGATATCAAGGGGAGTAAGCCTCAGTGGTGATTAAATTTTACTATAGATCTATGATCACGCTACAACATGGGGCATTTCAATATATCATATAGTCGATTTAATAATATTATCTGCAGTGTGGGAGGTACCACACCAAAACAAAAGGTGTTTCACTATGAAGCCCATTTTCATTCCATAATTGGTGTTTAAGATTTTTTGGGGTTACTCTAAACTAGGTTGTTATTCCATGGCACATATGGTCATGTCACAACCTGCCTTTGTGTAATTATCAAGAATTCTATGGATGGGGGTGTTTCACTATGAATTAGAGAGTCATGTCATAATGATTCCTCATTTTATTTTTTAAATGTTTTAAATATGAGAACCCATGGTATTTTGGGGTTTATTTAGCTAATAAGATAGGGGAGGTTTCCACCTTCTCTCATTCTTCCCCATCCTTCCACTCCTATGACCCATAGAGACTTTGGTCTTGTGTATTTTATAATAAAGGTTGGACATTCTCACTTACTATTCTTATTCTTTCTCTTCCTATCCTCTAATTTTAGAAACCGAAATTTAGGGATTGGTGTTGATTCTATAGGATCATAGTGGAATCATTCTAAATTGAAAGGTATTTTTTCAAGGATAGATAGATGAGACTAAGGGAGGAAATAACATATTGTTGTGTAATATCTCATTGGTGGTAAGTGAAACAACCCAAAGTTTTTCAATGGAAATTACCTTCTTATAATATGTCATAAAATCACATGAAAACAAAACATAATGAACTACTAAGTGATAAGTGACCTTTAAACATAAGGTTGTCACTTCTATGTTTTGAATTTCGAAAATCTGACATACACGGTTGTGTTTAAGATGATTTTTGGAGTCTAATGAAACAAAAATAATTTTTGGTGAATAGTAACGTACCCTTAGGAATAGTAACATACCCTTATGAATAGTAAATTGTCCAACATAAGAGTAACATTACCTATGAATAATAAAATAAAATTTAGACATCTTAGAAACTGACAATTTGACCTTAGTAAATGTTTTGGAATTTTGTAAGTCATAAATAATTAATTATAATTAATTAATTAATTTAAAAGAATATTTATGTATTGAATCAATGTCTTATAATTTTTAGATAATTTTATAAGACCCTACGTAATTTTTGAAAGCACTATAAATCAGTTTTAATCTTAAAAACTGTTTTTTTAAGTAAGTTATGATTTAAATTAAATATTAAATTAATAATATATAGAAAATTATTTTTGAAAAATGGACTTCATTTTTGGATTCTACATGTCGAAAAATGGTTGGGGTAAATTTTTGGGATTTTTCTGAAATACTTGAATTTTTGGTGAATAGTAAAATACATTAATTTATCGTATAAATGCCTTATAATTAAAACCCACTATTCCTAACATCAAAACTGATGTAAGCACAAAAATCTCGGACTCACATTCCTTTTTTTACTATTCTTGGTCATCCAAGACTCACTATTCCTTGTCTTAGGGTAAATTAATAAACTAATGAATTTTATATTAAGGAAACCCCTCTCCCTTCCACTAAAAAAGCCACCCTTCACTCCCTCTTTTCCTCACACCTCTCAAGCTCCAAGACTTCTCTAGAATCTGCCCAAACACCTTCCCTAGACCCTCCCCCATTTCCAAAAGCTTCTGGTCTCATCAAAAGACCAATACTATCTTCCTTAAGGATGATCTCAAGAGGAAGATTCAAAAGGTAATTTCCCTCCCTCTTCTCCTTTAATTCCCTTTCAAGTTCAAGTTCATTTCTTGATCTCTCCCCACCTATCTTCATCAAAATTGTTTTTTAACTCTATTATTATACATATACTGTTATTTTATGATTCTAATGGGATATTATATCACCCCACACCCTTTCCCTCTTCCTTTTATTTTATTGAAGAGAACGTTGTTCGTGAGGTGTTAATTTATCACCTTCAAGAACAACATGCCCTCTTCTTCCATTTCTACCTTTAGGTATGGTCATGAAACCATTTTTAAGGTTGAAACAGAATATTTTATATGTATTATGTTCTATTTAAATTTCTGTAAAAAACCTACGGCCATATTACGTATTGAAAAGTTAAAACAAGTTTGTTGTGATCCAAAAACCGCTCAAATTAACCCAAATAATCATCATTTAATTCTTATCTAATGATTCACCCACATGGATCTAATATAATTCATTATAAAATAATTCAAGCTATTTTAATATCATTAATTACATGAAATATCATTTCTATATGTTTACCCATGTTCTACCCGAACTTCAATTTAAGAATACAAGTGAACCACCCAAGAAAAATCATAAAAATGAACATCCCCAAACAATGTTTTTAAACTCTATATGTCATCCAAAAGAACATAATATGAAATAATGAAACCATAATGAAACCCATTAATTTAAAAATCGTTATGTATTTCTAATTAATTAATATAATGTCATTATACGGGACATTAAAGAGAAGGAAGCATTCGGGTACAAGGTAAGGGGAAATCTCAAACCCAATTTTCTTCCTTCAGGTTCTCCCTATTTCACTCCATTTTTTATATGGTTACTCCTTAAAGATCATTTTTTAATCATTTCCTTTGCTTTTCTAGGATATAAATTTTTTTCACTGGTTTTTATTTCCAACAAAATGTTTTCCGAAAGAACTCATCTTTTAATAACACCCCTTTTACTTCTCACTCAAAGTGGATGGTTCTTGTAACGTGTATGTTATTCCCTCTTTATTTTGGAAACCCAAATCCTTTGAATGTGTTATTATGAGATGAAACCCATTACTTTACATGGTTTAGTTATGTATATTTTTTATATATGTTCTATGTGGCAAGCATGATTATGATGATGTTATGATGTGACGGGTGTGCCCGGAATTATATAGCACAATATGAATGTTTGAATGTGACAGGTGCGCCCTGAATTATACAGCCCTCCAATGTATTGGGTAAAGTGATGAATCTCATGAGTAAATGTGAAATGATGTTTGAACAAGATTCTAGCTTGTTTCACATGTATGTGTGGTAGTTAACCACTAATACATGATGTTTCATTTTTAAGAATTTCCACATTTCAAGTCTATTATTTATGCTCCTCTCATGTTCATGATCTTTATCCTATGTTATGATTATGCTCACCCCATGCTATATTGTTCTTATCTACCCTCTTACTGGGATTATATTTCACCCCTTTTTATGTATATCTTCAGGTTTCTACATGTACTAAGGAGAGGACAAGTTCCAATAAGAAGCTAGAGAAGAAGAAATTAAAAAAATGTTTATGCTTGATGTTGTATTTGTTATGTGTGGTCCTAGTTTTCCCAAGACAGTAAACCTCTGGATCCTCTATGTGTAATACTATTATGTTGTTTATATTTGAAATTATTTAATGGTAATGTAAGAAAATTCTAGGTCGCTATAGTTGGTATCAGAGGCAAGGTTTAGTTAATTTGGGAATTAGGATTAGTGAACCCTAGAGGAATCCTATAGCATGAGACTAAGTACAAATATGCACACAAGAATATTTACCTAGGGATCCCATATGTTATGTTTTTGATATAATTGTTTAAATTAATAAGTTATTCATGACATGTTTACTTATTTTTTGTTCTAACCTTTTTCTATTTTATAAAATGGTGGGAACCATAAGAAATCAGGCCAACAACTCATGTGAGGGCCAATGCAATGATTTCCTGAACGACATCCCCAATGATTTGAGAGGTGGAGTTCAAAACTTCATGGTGATTCTTACACAATTATCTCAGGTTATGAATAATAACCATAATAATGGGGAACGTCCTCCTTCACCAAAGAGGGATCAACTAGCTATCGAATGTTTTATGCGGCAACGACCACCGACGTTTTGTGGATCTTCTGATCCACTAGTTACGAAACAGTGGGTAAACTCCATAGAGAAGATCTTTTATGTGCTTCACTATTATGAGACGGAGAAGGTGACTCTATCCGTTTATCATCTAGATGGGGAATCCGATCAATGGTAGGCTTTGATTAAGAACACTACGACATGGTAGGAAATTGAAGAGATGGAATGGGAAGACTTTAAGATAATGTTTCTTAATAAGTATTTCCCATAAACTCTTCGTATTAAGATAGAGAGAGAATTAATAGAGCTCAAGCAAAAAGAATGAGAATTTTTCACAACCTATGAAGTGAACTTCACAAGGCTTGCAAGGTATGCTTCAGGTTTTGTTATCAACAATGATAGAAAAATTGATAGAATCTTTAGTGGATTAAAACCACACCTTCGAAAGGCTCTTACAATTAGAGACTTTGGGAGTTATGAAGAAGTTGTTCGGTGTGCTCTCAAAGTGGATATGGAGTTTGGAGAATGGTCCCATGGATATGGTGATAAGAAAAGAAAGATGGATTTTCAAGATGGTGGATCTAATGACAAAGGCAGGAAGAAAAATCAACGACCCACATGCCAAAAATGTGGGAAGTTGCACCATCAGAACTGCCTCAAAGGGATGGGGAAATTCTTCAAGTGTGGGAAAGAAGGGCACCATGCTCAAGAGTGTAAAAAATACACGAAAAAGAAGGATAATGTTGCCGATGAAAGGAGAGAACCACTCATGGTTCAATGGTAAAACTGTAAGGAGCTAGGGCACTATGCAAACCAGTGCACTAAACCTCGAGCTCTCGAGGGTAATCAGCATCAGCAACCACCAAAGCCAAAGGAACAAGGGAAGGCTTATGCCATCAATACTACAAAGGTGGATCATGATAATGAAGTCATACAAGGTACACTTTCTATTCACTCAAGAATGGAAAAAGTCTTATTTCATTCGGGTTCTACGCATTCTTTTATATCATGCATGTTTTCTAGAACTATAGAATCGATGCCCTGAAACCTTGAAGTAGAGATGTCTGTAAAAAAAACTATGTGGTGCAATCATTGAAACCCAAGTCTTTGACTCTTCTCCTATTGGCGTATGTGGGATGATTCTTCCAGCAAATCTCATAATACTTCCCTTGGTGGAATTTGACGATACAATGGGAATGGATTGGATCTCATTATATAGAGCACATATCAACTGTTGGGAAAAGGAAATATCTTTTCATATTCCAAACCAGTCCATGATCCTCTACAAATGTAAGGAAGATCATGAATCTCCTTTGAAAATTCCTTCAATGGTATGGGTGTTGATTCCCTATGAAGAAGCATACCTCGCCCAAATGGTTGAGTTGAAGGAAAGTTCCAACCTTGAGTAAATGCCCATCGTGAGGGAATACTGTGATGTATTTCCCGAAGAGTTACCCAGAATTCCCTCAGATCGTGAGGTATAGTTCTCAATTGAACTCATACCCAGAGCTACTCCTATCTCGAAGTTCCCATATAGGATGGCTCCTATCGAACTGGAGGAGTTAAAGAAGCAGCTGCAAGAGCATATGGACATAGGTTCCATATGCCCTAGTGCATCGCCTTGGGGTGTGCCAATGCTCTTTGTGAAGAAGAAGGATGGAACAATGCAGTTGTGTATTGATTATCGAGAACTCAACAAGATCACCATAAGGAAAAATTATCCTCTCCCAAGTATTGATGACTTGTTCGACTAGTTGAGAGGAGCTCAATACTTCTCAAAGGTGGATCTTTGTTCTGTATATCGTCAAGTAAAGGTGAAGAAGAAAGATATTTAGAAGGCAGCCTTCCGAACAAGGTATGAGCACAGTGAGTTTTTGGTGATGCCCTTTGTACTTACTAATGCCCCTGCAATCTTCATGGATTTGATGAATAGAGTCTTTAGACATTACCTTGACAAATTTTTGGTAGTTTTTATCGATGATATTCTCATATACTCCAAGAGAAAAGAGGAACATGAAGAACATCTAAGACTTATGTTGGCGAAATTAAGAAAGGAGAAGTTGTACACCAAGTTCAGCAAGTGTGACTTTTGGATGAATCAAGTCACGTTCTTGGGACATGTGATCACAAGTAAGGGAATTTCTGTGGATCCTTCAAAGAAAAAGGAAATTGAGTAATGGCCCAGGCCCCCTAGTGTCACATAAATCCTTAGTTTTCTTGGATTAGCTAGGTACTACCAACGTTTTGTGAGAAACTTCTCACGATTGTCAAGCCCACTAACTAAGTTAACAAGGAAAGGGGTAAAGTATGTCTGTACGGAAGAATGTGAGGGATGCTTCAAGGAGATAAAGAGAAGGCTAATCACTGCACCTATACTCACACTATCGAAAAGTGGAGAAATTTTTGTGATATACAGTGATTCTTAAAAGAAAGGCTTGGGTTGTGTACTCATGCAAAATGATAATTTGATAGCCTACGCCTCACGACAGTTGAATATCCATGAGAAGAACTACCCAAAGCATGATCTAGAGATGGCAGCTGTGATTTTTGCCTTGAAAATCTGGTGGCACTACCTTTATAGTGATAAGTGTGACATATACACTGACTACAAGATCCTAAAGTATATATTCACACAAAAGGAACTCAACATGCATCAAAGGAGATGGTTAGAGCTAATCAAGGATTACGATTGTTCTATTCACTATTATCCTGGAAAGGCGAACAAGGTAGCAGATGCTCTAAGCAGAAAAGAACCTACTACTCTATCCATTTTGCATATTGAGAAAGACCCTATCTTCGTGGATATTCAAAGAATGGATTTGGAAATTATAAGGGTAGGGGATACATCCTACCTTGCCCAAATGATTGCGCAACCATCCATCTAGGAGAAGATTAATGAATCACGAAGGGATGATGTGGAGATAAAAAAGAGGGTGAATGAGGTAAAGGAAGGGAAGCTGCAAGAGTTCCATATCGACGATGTTGGTGTTATTCATTTTGGAACGTGTCTTTGTGTGCCTTCATCACCCGGGATAAAGAAGGAGCTTTTGGATAATTCACATAGATCAACTTTCTCTATCCATCCTGGGAGTACCAAGATGTACCGTGATGTCCGGGAACACTTCTGGTGGGATAACATGAAGAAGGAGATTGCAGAATATATATCAAGGTGCTTGGTATGTCATCAAGTTAAAGTTGAGTGACAAAAGTCCAAGGGTATGATGCATCCATTTCCTATACCCATGTGGAAATGGGAAAATGTTACTATAGACTTTGTCGCAGGTCTCTCGAAGAAGTCAAAGTGAAATAATGTGATATGGGTTGTGGTTGATCGACTCACCAAGACATCCCATTTTATCACTATTCGAGAAGATCTCTCACTTGATCAACTTTCAAACATATATGTGAAGTAAGTGGTTAGATTGCACGGTGTTCCACTCTCAATTGTCTCTGACCGTGATCCAAGGTTCACATCTAAGTTCTAGAGAATCCTTCAACATGCTTTGAGTACTGAATTAAATTTCATCACGGCCTGTCACCCCCAAACTGATGGTCAGTCTGAAAGGACTATTCAGAAGCTTGAAGATATGCTAAGATCTTGCTCTCTTTAATTCAAAGGTGGTTGGGATCAGCATCTCCCATTGGTTGAGTTCTCACACAACAATAGGTTCCACTCGAGTATTTAGATGGCTACGTATGAAGCTCTGTATAGAAAGTGATGTAGAACTCCAACCTATTGGGATGAAGTTGGAGAAAGAAAGCTACTTGGACCCGATCTTGTTCAAGAGATGACAGAGAAGATTCAAGTCATCTAGAAACACATCAAAGCTGCTCAAAGTTGGAAAAAGAGATATGCTAACAACCGTCGAAGGGACTTGGAGTTCTACGTTGGAGATAAATCCTTCCTTCGAATATATCCATGGAAGAGAGTCATGTGATTCGGGAAGAAAGGGAAGTTAAGCCCTAGGTATATTGGCCCCTTTAAGATCCTTGACCGCATAGGAGTCGTGGCCTATCATCTTGCACTTCCACCAAATATGGATCAAGTTCATGATGTGTTTCATGTATCACTACTGAGGAAGTACAAACCAGACCCCTCACATGTACTAAACTCAGAGGTGGTGCAGCTGGAAGATGATCTCTCCTATGAGGAGCAGCCAGTAAAGATTCCGGACTAGAGAGATAAGGTTCTACACAATAATACAACCCATCTTTTCAAAGTGTTGTGGAGGAACCATAAGTTTGATGAAGCAACTTGGGAACCAGAAGTGGCAATGAAGGAGAAGTACCCTCGCCTATTTGTGTAAAGTGAAATTTCGGGGGTGAAATTTCTTAAGGGGGGAAGAATGTAACGACCCAAAGTTTCTCAATGGAAATTCCCTTCTTATAAATTATGTCATAAAATCACGTCAAAACAAAACATAATGAACTACTAAGTGATAAGTGACCTTTAAACATAAGTTTTTCACATCTATGTTTTGAATTTTGAAAATCTGACATACACGGTTGTGTTCAAGATGATTTTTGGAGTCTAATGAAACAAAAATAATTTTTGGTGAATAGTAACATACCCTTAGGAAGAGTAACATAACCTTATGAATATTAATATGACCCTTATTAATAGTAAATCATCCAACATAAGTGTAACATTACCTATGAATAATAAAATAAAATTTAGACATCTTAGAAAGTGACAATTTGACCTTAGTGAACGTTTTGGTATTTTGTAAGTCATAAATAATTAATTATAATTAATTAATTAATTTAAAATAATATTTATGTATTTAATCAATGTCTTATAATTTTTAGATAATTTTATAAGACCCTACGTAATTTTTTAAAGCACTATAAATCAGTTTTAATCTTAAAAACTGTTTTTTTAAGTAAATTATGAGTTTAATTAAATATTAAATTAATAATATTTAGAAACTTATTTTTGAAAAATGGACTTCATTTTTGGATTCTACACGTCGAAAAATTGTTGGGGTAAATTTTTGGGATTTTTCTGAAATACTTGAATTTTTTGAGAATAGTAAAATGCATTAATTTATCGTACAAATACATTATAATTAAAACCCACTATTCCTGACATCACAAGTGATGTAAGCAACCAAATCTCAGAATCACATGCCTATTTTACTATTCTTGGTCTTACAAAACTTACTATTCCTTTTCTTAGTGTAAATTAATAAACTAATGAATTTTATATTAAAGAAACCCCTCTCCCCTCCACTATAAAAGCCACCCTTCACTCCCTCTTTTCCTCACACCTCTCAAGCTCTAATACTTCTCTAAACTCTACCCAAACACCTCCCCAAGCTCCTCCCCCACGTATAAAAGCTTCTGGTCTCATCAAAATACCAAGACTATCTTCCTTAAGGAGGATCTCAAGAGGAAGATTCAAGAAGTAATTTCCCTCCCTCTTCTTCTTTAATTCCCTTTCAAGTTCAAGTTCATTTCTTGATCTCTCCCCAACTATCTTCATCCAAATTGTCTTTTAACTCCATTATTATACATATACTTTAATTTTATGATTATAATTGGATATTATATCACCCCACACCCTTTCCTTCTTCCTTTTATTTTATTGAAGAGAATGTAGTTCGTGAGGTGCTAATTTATCACCTTCAAGAACAACATGCATTCTTCTTCCATTTCTACCTTCAGATCTGGTCATGAAACCATTTTTAAGGTGTAAAAAAAATATGTTATATGTATTATTTTCTATTTAAAGGTCTGGAAATAACCTACGGCCATATTACTAAGTGAAATGTTAAAACAAGTTTGTTGTGATCCAAAAACCGCTCAAATTAACCCAAATAATCATCATTTAATTCTTATCTAATGATTCACCCACATGGATATAATATAATTCATTATAAAATAATTCAATCTCCTGTAATATTATTAATTACATGGAATATTATTTCTGGATGTTTACCCATGATCTACCCGAACTTTAATTTAAGAATACAAGTGAACAACCCAAGAAAAACCATAAAAACAAACATCCCCGAACAATGTTTTTAAACTCTATATGTCATCCAAAAGAACATAATATGACATAATGAAACCGTAATTAAACCTATTAATGTACACATGGTTTGGATTTATAATTAATTAATATAATTTCATTATACAGGACATTAAAGAGAAGGAAGCATTCAGGTACAAGGTAAGAGGAAATCTCAAACCCAATTTTCTTCCTTCAGGTTCTCCTTCTTTCACTCCATTTTTGATATGGTTACTCCTTAAAGATTATTTTTTCATAATTTCCTTTACTTTTCTGGGATATATATGTTTGTCACTGGTTTTTATGTCAAACAAAATGTTTTCCTAAATTACTCTTCTTTTAAGAACACCCCTTTTACTTCTCACTCAAAGTGGACGGTTCTTTTAACATGTATGTTATTCCCTCTTTCTTTTGGGAAACCAAAGCCTATGACTGTGTTATTATGAGATTAAATCCATTCCTTTCCATGGGTTAGTTATGTACATAATTTATATATTTTATATGTGGCAAGAATGATTATTATAATGTTATGATATGACGGGTGCGCCCGAAATTATATAGCGCAATATGAATGTTTGAATGTGATGGGTGCGCCCGGAATTATACAGTGCTCCAATGAATTGGGTAAAGTGATGAATCTCATGAGTAAATGTGAAATGATGTGTGAAAAATATGCTATCTTGGTTCACAAGTATGTGTGCTAGATAACCACTAATAAATGATGTTTCATTTTTATGGATTTCCACATTTCAAGTCTATTATTTATGCTCCTCTCATGTTCATGATCTTTATCCTATGTTATGATTATGCTCACCCCAGGCTATATTGTTCTTATCTATCCTCTTACTGGGCTTCTAGCTCACCCCTTTTGATGTATTTCCTCAGGTGGCTACATGTACTAAGGAGAGGAAAAGTGCCAATAAGAAGCTAGAGAAGAAGAAATTAAATAAATGTTTATGCTTGATGTTGTATTTGTTATGTGTGGTCCTAGTTTTCCCAACACACTAAACATCTGGATCTTCTATGTGTAATACTATTATGTTGTTTATATTTGAAAAGATGTAATAGTAATTTAAGAAATGGTTGGGTCACTATAGTAAGCCACTAAATTGATTTATT
This sequence comes from Viscum album, assembly GCA_963277665.1. Classification (NCBI taxonomy): domain Eukaryota; kingdom Viridiplantae; phylum Streptophyta; class Magnoliopsida; order Santalales; family Viscaceae; genus Viscum; species Viscum album. Next base: position 1,770,020,982 of record OY728146.1, on the reverse strand, counting down.
AATGGATTTTAGTCAATCTAGGATGAAATTATATCATGAACATGCATCATATTTTAGAACTTTTTGGTGGTAGTACTTGAGGTGTGGTGGGAGTTTTTCATCACTCGTTTCTTGAGGTTTTTTCTATATAAGGCCACTCATTTATTTTTGCCTTATTTTTTCCTAGATGAAAAGTATTGAGTTTATTTTTAAATTAATTATAATTTTTTTATAATTAATAATGGATTCCATGGTTTGTGGTAGGGGATTAGAATGATTAATAGTGGTTGGTTAAGGTTTGGATGAGCTTGAGAAATGGTGTCCATGTGTTATATAATGGGGATAGCTCCATTATTGAGGTAGGTGATCCTTAATATTTCCTCTTTATATAGATGTTCATATATTTTTTATAATGTAAGAATGGCTAATATGGTGTGAGTGACCCAATATTGGACCATGGATGAGTTCTCATGTATGAGGTGGAGCTACTTAGTTTGTTAGACTCTTAGATATTCCATGTAAATTATTTATTGTTATATATCCACTGATTACTATGTATCCTTGAAATAATTGTAAGATACCTTGGGAATTGAAATGTGAGGGGTGTTATTATCCCTAAACTTCATGTGTGGTCCTAGTTAAATGTCCATGAGTGTTCCTTGATGATGAAAACATGGGTAAGTGTTAGCCAAAGTGGTGAGATAACCTTTTGATGGGACTTAATGTGATGAGATCCCACTATGGCATGACCCTATTTTGATGGGTTACTATTTGGAAACCTAAGTCATAATAAGGGATATTAGACTCTACATGTCTATGGAAAGAATAAAACACCTTATTAATTGGTATTTTAGTGAGTGGAATGGGTTTGAATTAACTAAGGTTGGGTATGATGAAATTTTTACCATTAGTAAGATTACATGTGGACATGTTATATATTTGGGTGTATGGATAACCAACACAGTGTAAGTATATTATAGAACTTTATAGAATTGCAATCATGTCCTTTTGTGAATGTCATAGGATTTTTTTTTTAATTATTTGATATAATAAATAGAATTGTTCCTAAGAGTATTTGATGGAAATTTTTGTTTTTTGGTTGGGTATATTGCCAACCTAGGGGATTGTTTATTATATAGTTGTGTGTAATTACAATCGTGGGGGTTGTTTGTCCTGAAATTGTGTGTGATACCACCCCGGTTGTTGTTTATTATAAATTAGGGTGTAATTCCAACCTAGGGAGTGTTTGTTATGTGGTTGATTGTAATGCTAACCTGGTGGATTGATTATTATGCCATTGGGTGTAATGAAAACTTGTGTATTGTTTATTATATGGTAGGGGTAATGTCAAACAATGGGGTTATTCATCATTTGGTTGGGTGTAACGCCAACATGTTAAATTTTTATAATGTTTTTAGGTGTAATACCAACTTGTGGAATGTTTTCTATGAGTTTGGGTGTAATTCCAACCTACGGGATTATTTATTATATGATTGGTTGTGATTCATAAAGGGTATCTAAGTATTGAAAAAAACTTGTTCAAAGAAGTGTATGACTATAGATACCTCATTTTCATGGTCACAATGATATATAAAACTGAAATCACGTATAAAAAACGAATAACATATACCATACACAAAATTTGACTACTAATGTTGCCTTCGATCAGTGGTTGATGGAGATCACTAGGAATAGCCAATGGAATATTCCCTCTATATTTTATTCATAGGCTGATATAAATAACCTGATTCTCGGATATGACCATCCTCACAAACATAGTTTGATAGTACCCTGGTTAGAAACTAATGGAGGAGGAGATAGATTCAATGGGGATAAAAGATACGATAATGGTAGGATCTTATACACAATAAAAATGGGTACTACTTCATTATATAGGCATCTAGGATTCTCTATGAGACTCTATATCATTTATTCATACATTATGAAATATTTGAGTAAATAGAATCTAATTACAATTTTTTTAACCTTTTTCCAGCCATTATCCCCTACAATTTCATCATATGAAATGATATAATTAATGATAATCATTGGTAAAAGATTGTTGAATGTTAACAACTTGATATTATATTTCCATTTCCATTTGTATAGTGTCTATGTAAACCTTAAAATATAATCCTACTCTAAAAACTACCATACAACATAGCTCAATCATAAATTATGATTTGAAAGGTAGAATAAATGTGATATCTCCATATTTTATATAATAATATGCTCAAATAGATATGTTATATTCTTTTCATAAGTGGATATCATGCAATATTGTGTTTCTATATCATCTCAACTGAAATAGACCAAAATTCATCAAATGAATATAGTCTTTAGGGAATATCTATATCAATATCAAACAAGAACTAAATACTTATAGACTTTGTGCTATTTTACCATTTGTTTTATCATATACAATAACTTGTGAAATTATATCCAAAGATCTATTGATCTATCTTAAAATTCACCATCATTTACATAATATTCAATACCTTATAAATAAAATTCCAAAGAATCCTTTGGATAAACTCTAAAACTCTTTTAGAGCATCTCTATTTGTTTCATAAAACTCAATCCACATTCATTCCACCACAAAGTGTGACCCCGTAGACCTTTAAAGAATTTCTAAAAAATATGAATTCTTAAATTCATAAATTTAATAAATGAGTTTCCTTTAGAAAAGAATCATTGTTACTCGAAAAATAAAGGGATATAGAGTGATATTAATCAAAAAAATTAATCTATATTCCTATTTCCTCTAGTTATATCAATTAAAAGCATTAATTTTCATTTGATACATTTTTCTAAGACATATAGTCATCATATGAAATATAGTATATCAATCTCAAATAACTACTCAAAATTTCTTGATTCTATAAGTATAGACTGACCTACCTAATGAATACTTGACATATCATTCACATTAAAGATATGAGCACATCATATCCCCCTCTTCCATATAGAAAATTACATCATATGTATTATCTATTTATAATCATAAACTCCTTTAATCTATCTCAATCAAGGGCCTATATTTCATACTCATTATATGAGGGGAAATCCCATCTTTTTTAATACTCAATCAATAACATAATTAGTAACATACCCGTCCACCTTATAATTTTCTAATCATCAAGGTTTTCATAAGAAATGTATCCATGTTAAGGTTTTCGTATTAGGTATCTTGTAAACCTAAAGTATTTGGGAAATTTAATTATGAAGCATGAACTCATAATATAATAATTACAGTGTATAAAACTATATATGGTATAATTAGAAATTCATCTAGTTCATAAAACTCATTTTGGGCCTTATGAGTATATTATATATCACTATATAAAATATTACCCATGCTAACATTAATATTTCTATGCAAAATATAATAATTCATGAAAAATAGTGGTTAGGGATAACTCAAATTCATACATTGATAGTTCAATTAACATACCACTTCACATGATAAATGTAGAAAATATGAAATAATTATAAAGTGGATAATCTAATTTTTGTAAAATTATATATTTTATAATCTTAAAATATTTTAAGAATATTAAATAATCCAAAAATAAGTGCTTATCTATTCATATCTTATGTCTGTATCATTACATCACAATATTGAGATTATGTTCACTGCACTTTTAAGATTTTGTTAAACTTTTACATCCCTATTTAACTCCTACCACATATCTATGTGACCATGTGATAAAACCCTGCCACTAAACTTTTTAGGGATTAAAAGTTATGAAGTAAGACAATTTGAATAATTGTGAAACCTATAAATCATATTCCTATTGTGTACTCATTTAATAAGGTTTCAGACTCCTCAACTTCATGACATCAATTGTTACAATGTTAATAACATCAGGTAACAAATTAGATTTCATTATAAATTCATTATCAACATATTTATTGAAAATATTTCATCAAAAATATTGTGATAGATAAATTTAACACTTTTTATTTATTTTTATCGATATATCCTAAACTCTTTTAAAATAAAGTAAAATTTATTTTAAATTTTTACTATAATAATCATTTATTTGTTGTACTCTGAACTTCTATACATATAAATATACTTCCAAAAGTCTCTAATTTCACTAACCATCTAGTATAACCAGGTAATCTAGTTCCCAAGTTGATCTTGACATATCCATAAGGTAATTCTCGATCCCCACAAGTGGGTGAATAGAACCTAGATTCGTACAAGAATAAGGAGGGAACACTTTTGTCTCAAAACATCAAAATAAAAATTATAAAATTCATTATAACAACACTCATAAAATATAATGTACTATAGAAAATAGGTAAAAAATAGTACAACATCATAAGAAACAACATCATTCAAAGAAAGGCTCAGGAAACCCATGTAACAACTAGATAACATCTTCACCGTTCACCTCTATTATGGAAGGTCCCATGAATCAAGTACACCTTCCACATTGAAGTGGTTCTTTCCCTTTTCTTGGACCTAAAATAATATAATAAATAAATTCCAAAAGTAAAATATAGGGTGTGATAAAATAGATTCTAGTAGGATACCACCAAATATCCTATAAGTAATTCCAAAAAAAAAGTAACCATTTATTCTTACAATTTAAATAAAAAAAGTCATGAAAATACATTTACATATTTTCAAAAAAAACATGCATTCAAATTGAAAAGATGGTAGATACATCAAAATAGGATTAAATGAAAATTTTATATAAAACATTTAGCATGAATAAAGCAATTCTATAATAAATGGCATGTATAATCAAGTCAAAGAAACAAAAAACAGTGCTAATAAGTTATATATTATGTTAATTTTTGGAAAAATGATCATGATACTTTTCAAACATGATCATAGCTAAATATAGGTGTTCACACTCAAATATACACCCCAATATGGGACCCATTATTGGAAATCAATCTACACCTCATTAGGGTACCCATTATGGGAAATTATGTAGAAATTGATTTAGTTAGTGTAGTCATCATAAATCCATTACTTGGGATTCATAGACCAAGAATTCTTATCCTAATATCCCACTAACTACCTAGGATTACATGTTCATTAAATAATAAATCAATAAATCATGGTAAAATCAATCATTTCAAATCATTATATCGTTCATTGTTTAATTTCCCAAATTCATTTTTCAAAATTCCATTTAATTTAAAAACTAAATCATAGGTTTTAATTAAATTCATCCCATTTTAAAACATCTTAAATTTAAATCCAATTTTTTCCAGAATCCACATAAAATCATTTCATTGAACTCACCTTCAATTCAAGACATCATTTTTCTCAAAATCCATCCAATATTTTTAATTCCGTTGAAATTATGTGTTTTTCACAATTTCATGCCCTTTTTAAATTGATCATTAGACCATCTAAATTATGGTTTTTTAAATAAATTAAAAACACGTTTCAAATCAATCAAGACATATAGGGTTTCAATTATATGGTAAATCATTATGGAACGAACTACCTTAAATCATGAGAAAAAATCAACCCAACACCCTAAAAAGATTCTACTAAAGAAGAATGAAGGTAAATGAGATCAAGAAATCAAACCTAGACTCAAGATCCATCAAAAAATATATTAGATACATCAATAATAAGATTATCCATCAATATATTAAAAGTAGGGAAGATAATATTAGGAGTAACTAAATGATAGGAAATCCACTTAGTGAAAAATGATTGAGGTCTTCCACTATCACTTTGATTCTCAATAAAAATTGTATATAGAGCTAAGTAATCCTATGGAGATCCTAGAAATGAAAAGGAAATTTTTTAGGGTTTAATGGGCGTGTTAGAATTATTAAACGGGGGTCTGGGGATTTTTAATTAAATCTTGAAGGGGTTAAAAACCCATGCACATGGTTTGTTGGGTAGTGTCATAGGGTTAGTAATAAATGTGCACCCTATCTATACACACTTATTGGAATTATGAATGGGTTTCATGAATTATATATGTGGTAATATTAAAATCTCACTAATTGTTCCAACCCCTGTTGTCTCTCTCAATACGGTGCATGGTTTGTTGGGCCAAATAGCACAGTTTTTGCTAACCATGCATCAACTATTCATAGGCCCATGGGCTTCCAAAATTCCTCAAACATAACCTAAAACAACCAAAGATAAGACCCAAACAGTATATGATCTTAAAATGGTGAATAATTACCTTAAATAAGATAAAATTATGTTACAACCTCCCCACCAAAAATAGTTTTTATCCCCAAAAACTCATGTAAAGAAGATCCCATCTCAAAGAGATATTTCCATTGTTCTCTCATCATCACCTCATACTCCCAAGTCTCATTTGAATAAAAACCATAATATCATAGTACACGAAACAAATTTATCATCTTACCATGAAAAAACTTTGTCTCAGAATCAATAATCCTAATCGGATGCTCAGTCAAATATATATCATGTTCGACGTCAAGATCTTCCCAACTCAGTACATGATAAGGGTCAGAAAGATACTTCATGAGTAATGATACATGAAACATGTTGTTGATTGAAGTAAACTTTGTAGTATTTTCTGAAAAATGATACACTTTAACCACCTACTCAAAAAAACTCAAAAGGATCCAAAAACCTTGATGAAATATTTCTCTATTTTCTAAGATGCCAGAGACCCAAATCATGTGAAACTACCAAGAACACCTAGTCAGAAACAAAAAACTCTAACCATAATTGATGATGAAAAACATAGGATTTATAGAAACTCTGTTCTATCATAATTATATGAAAAATAAACTAAATATTCATCATTTTCACTTATACCAAATTTGTTCTAACCAACTAAGCTTCACAAATCTCTAACCAACACAACATAGATTTATACAGATGGCGATAAAAGGCCTCAAAATAATCCATTCTAATTGAAAACCAATAACTATTATTCTAGGAAAACTAAAACAGTCCAAAATGGACATCCCAAGATCCAATAAATTTAAGAATACAAGCATGTACCATGACCTCAAAAAATAATTATAGATCGTTCTATCTGGCCATTCACCTGTGGATGATATTACATGATCAAACATACATAGGATCTCATTGCCTATTAGAGGCCTCTCCAAAAACAATAATTAAACTATAGATATTGATCTGAGACTATAGAATAAGTAATTCCATCCAAACTGATAATATCTTTCACATAGATACATCCCAGATCCTCAAATTTGGTTATATCTCTAATTGTATAAAGTGATCCAATTGGTCAGCCTATCAATCACTACCCATATAGAATTATTCTCTATAGAGGGACATGAAAATGAAACCACAATGTCCATAGAAATATTTTCCCACTTTTACGTCGATATTGAAAGTAGCTGAAGCAAACCCAAAGGTATTTGGTGCTTAACATTGACTTGTTTGAAAGTTTAACAATAAAAAAAATCATTAATTTATTTTCTCATACATAGCCACCAGAATCATCAATGCATATCATATAACATATTTGTGTTTCTGGGTTGCACTTCCCACTAGGAATTATGGAAATCCCACATCACATCATTTATCATAATTAAAGGTATAACATAATGGTTTTAAACACATGGGATCCCCTCTGAGGAGAACAACCGCTATCCAATTGTCTCTCAACCATAAAGAGAGACCTTAATTCCGTGGAATTATTCATCAAGATACTTCTATTGGATATTCATCTTGAGAAGATAGGAGTTCAAATGAACACTTTCCAGAACAATCTTGGTGTTATCTTCTTAGACATCCCAATGAAACTAAGCAAAGATATATATAAAATTCCACTCTTATGATGCTTCTTTCTTATCTTGGGTTAGAATTTTCTTACTCAACACATTAGCAATGATATTCCCCTTACCAGAGGTGTAGCCAATGTCAAAATAAAAATAATATAGGCAATCAACCCAATGCCTTTCTTGAAGATTCATATCATTTTGAGAGAAGATATAACTCAATATTTTGTGTTAAGAATAAAGGGTAAACCTTGCTCTGAAAATATAATTCCACCCACTCATAAGAGAATTAATCAATGCAATGAGTTCATGATCATGGGTTGGGTAGATCATCTTGTGTGACCTAATATATATAGAATAATAGTATACCATATGATCACCAAACATATGAACATGACCCAAACCCAAACCTAATGCATCAAAAAAGACCACATTGCCATGCCCTGCCTCTGGAAGAGTCATCACTAGTGCAGAAATAAAAATATGTTTCATGTCATCAAAATAGCTCCACAATTTTACATACCATATGAATTTCACTCCTTTTTTATAAGTCTTTAACAAATCTGTGGTAATAACGTACCAATCCCAAGAATCTTTGTATCTCAAAAAAATATGTTTTCGTTCTTAGGTCATAACAAATTTCACCTACTTAGGATCTACTGATATACCACATTATGAGACCACATGTCCCAATAAATTCACTTTCTAAATCTGGATATTACATTTCAAAAGATTTATATAAAGTTGATGATTACTCAAAATATCCAAAACTACTGTCAAATGATGAAAATTATCCTCTTTGATTTGGGAGTAAACAAATACTTCATCCACAAAGACATGAATGAGTCTAGCTACTCATGGAATATCATGTTCATCAAATCCATGAACACTATAGGGTAATTGATTGGACCAATAGGTATAACATGATGCTCATAATGGATATGCCAACTCTTAAAGGCCATATTTTGGATGTCAATTTATTTAATTCTCGACCAGTGATATCCAAATTGAAGCACAATTTTCAATAATCACTTCTCTACTTTCAACTAACCAAACAAATCATATATATGAGACAATAGATAACTTTTTCAACCTAACTAAATTTATTTTTTATAATAAAAAAAATTATAATTGTCCCATCATATTTTTTGAAAAAAGTATAGGTTCTTCCCATGGTGACACACAGGCATATAAATCATTTTTCCAAAAAATAATTCAACTGAGTTTTACAGTTTTTAAATTCCTTTATTGCCATATGATAAGAGTAAATAGACATTGGCTGAGTACCAGGTATTAAATAAATGGATAATTAAAACTATCTTGAAGGTTCAAAACCATATAAATCATTTGAAAAAATATCAAGAAACTTGATGGAAATTGTAAGGAGATCATCACTCCACTTTTTCACAAACCATCCCAAATAACATGGTAATTTGATACTCAAGTCGGTACAAACTTTTCTTGTAGGGAATTCCCAATCCCCATGGATTGGTGACTAGCACTTTGGTTCATATAAGAATAAATAGGGGTGATTTTTTCACAAAATAGTGTAATATAAATGAGACAAGATGATATGACAACACTCTTCAAGGAGAAAGTACCACAAATAAACAAGTATAAAAAAACAAAATAGTATAATATCATAATACACAACATATTTAAAATATGTTCTCAAGAAACCCTTGTAACAAATGGATCACATCTACACTAGTCACCTCCCTCACTCTAGGTCCCATCAATCAAGTATACCTGCCACCTCTAAGTGGTGTGTTTCCTTTTCATTGACCCAGAATAATATAATAAAAAAATTACAAAAGTAAAAGGTAGGGTGTGAGAAAAAGATCCCAATATGATACCACTAAATATTCCATAATCAATTCCATAAAAATAAACCTTTTTTATATCAATTTTAATAAAAAAAATACATGGAAATACATTTAAATATTTTCCAAGAAAATGGTTTCAAATAAAAAATATTTTTGATATATCAAAATATTCTTAAATGTAAATTTTATATAAAACATTTATATAAAACAATTGGACTGAATAAAGTAGTTACTATAATAAATTTCATAGTACCATGCTAATAATGCTTGTGGTATATTTTTTTCTAGCGAAAGGATACTCACACTTCTCAAACATGATCACGGATCAAGATAGGTGTGCACACACAAATATATACAACATTATATATCCCATAATAGGAAATCAATCTGCATCCCATTAGGGTACCCATTATATGAAATCATGCCAAAATTAGTTTAGTTAGTGTTTTCATCATCAATCCATTTTTTGTAATTCAGAGTTAGAGAATGCTTGTCATAACCACCAACTAACTACCCTGTCTCACATGTTCATCAAACATTCAATAAATCAATCATGGAAAAATCAATCATTTCAAATCTTTTCCTCATTTACAATTTAATTTCCCAAATTCATTTTTCAACATCCCTTTTCATTTCAAAACAAAATCATAAGTTTTCATAAAATTAATTCATTTTCAAAACAACTTTAATTTTAATACAATTTTCTCAATAATTTACATAAAATCATTTCATAAAATTCACCTTTAATTCAAGATATAATTTCTCTCAAAATCCACATAATAATTTCAATTCTATTAAAATAGGGATTGTTTCACAATTTCATTCCATTTTTAAATTAATCAAAATCCATTGCAAATACATGTTTTTAAATCAATTAAATATTCATTTAAAATCAGTCACGTAATATATGGTTTGAATTTTAGGGTAAATCGTTATAGGACTATCTACCTTTAATCACGGGATAAAATCAACACAACACCAACAATAATATCCACCAATGAAGAACTAAGGTGAATGATATCATGAAATTAAACCTACCATCAAGATCGATAAAAAAATATTAATTACATCAACAACATGATGATATATACATCTATTAATAGGATAGAATATAAGATCAGGAGGAACTAATTGATAGGAGATCCACTTACCAAAAAGGGATCTAGATCTTCCATTGGTAATTAAATTTACAAGAAAAGAGGTTTGCAGAGCCATGGAATCCTCTAGAGAGACTAAAAAAATTAAAAAAAATATTTGGGTAAAATTATTGGTGTTATTCCTCTTAAATTAGGGTCCTGGGATTTTTAATTAAATTTATGGGAGTTAAAAACCCACATGCACATTTTTCTAGGTAGGGTCGCATATTTAGTAGTATCATGAGCCCTAACCATGCACCCCTACTAGACTTATGGATGGTTTTCATGAGTTATCCACTTGGTTAGTTTAACTATGCACCAACAAATCAAACCCTCGTTGTAAAAGGGTTATCAATTTTGAGGGGTGGTTTCATGATTTGTAAACATTGTGTGCCAACCATGATCCATCCTCCAGACCCTCTCGATAGGTTACACAGTTTGTTAGGCCAAACCAAAAGTTTTTTCCAAATCATTCATTAACCATGAACATCCCCATGGGATTCCAAAATTTCTCAAACTTCTCCCAAAACATCCTAATACAATCCCCAAACAAAGAATTATTGAAATAAGTGTCACAAAGTACCTGAAAGAAGGTTACAAGATGTTACATCTAAGATACCCAAACTATGTTTTATCATGAAATAAAATTTATTTATATTAGCGAAAATATTTAACAAATATACTATTTTATTCATATCTTATATGGTATTCTAGGTGTTTAGAACATAATTATGAAAATTAAAATTTATTATTTATAATATATCCACGATGGGTGGTGAGATAATATCCCACATATTTTAACAAATATCTAGATAAAATATTTTATCCTCGATAAAAAAAATTAATCGTCATCATTATTTCAAGAATATTATAAAATCTGATGAATCATAAATCATGTGTATTAAAACCATTATCTCATATTTTTTTGTAACTAATATTTGTTAACAAACAACTTGTCTTATTATATAAGATATATAAGATGAAAATACACATCCCTCACATAAATCCATACAATTTTGATATTTTACTTTTCATTCAAATATATGATTCATCAACCTTTTTCTTCATTAATTGAAAACAAATTGATGGGTTTTATAGAGGTTGAGTAACACTTAATCATAACATTAAAATAAATTAGAAACCCTTACCAATATAACCATGCTTAGAATAAATGAAATATGTTTAATATTAAAAATTAAAATAACTATAAATTATGCATATATTACATTTAAGAGAATCTCACCATTCTTCATTACCATCATATGGGTTCGATAAATATTTATAAAATAGCATAAAAAGTCCCCCAACCTCCAAAGGTATCTATGAGATGACTTGAATATCTCATCATATGAATGAGATCCAACCATCCATCATAGAAATCTAGGGACTCAAGAACAATTAAGGTAAAATAATAGATTATTCAGGTTATGGATATTCAGTCAAACCTCTACATTCCATAACATGGAAATAACCTCTTTATAGGTCCCTCAAAAAGGTTATTCACGTGTTTGTGTATTAACTCATGTGTTATAATTAATGAGTTAATACTATGTTCAATTAATAAATCATATGAATTCATATCCCCTAAAGTTATATCTAATGCAATGAACTATTAATGATAGCCAATGTGGAAGAAATAGTTAAACTTTTTCACTTCAATGATCTGTTGTCGATAATAATAAGTAGAAACATATCATTGAAATTGTGAACCCACTATACATTATGCCAATATATTTTCAATAAATTCATCACATCCATATAATAATAAATTGGATTTAATGCATTATTAATCCTCTGTTCAAGGTTATCTCTAGCAGTAACATAACCTCAAGTCCATAGCTTCTAAAATGCATCAAATTCAAAGTTATCTTTAGGGAAAATCCCTTTCAATATCCAAATTTAACTGAGGCCTAAAAGGATGAGTGAGATTTTACCTTATATCATATTTTATATCATATATATTTTGATATCATATCCAAAACAATTTTTGATAGCTTTCAAAAAAAATTAAGAATGTTGTCATTAACTTCCCCTTGTATCACATCATTTGTGATAACTCGTGAATACCCATCCAAAAAAATATAATTGACTATGAAACAATTTTAGAGTAGCTATCTCAGTCAAAATCAATAATCATCCAATAAACCACAATATATAAACCTATGGTCCACTTTTGAAAACAAATTTTAATCTCTATATCAATAAATATAATTAATGAAAATCCTATATCAAAGAATTAATGTTACTCAAACTATAAAGGGATTTTTCATGATGTCCATAAAATGAATATATCTTTATACCTATGTTCACCATTTTTTCATTATATGAAAGTGTGAATTTTCATATTTTTCCTTCATCCAAGACATCAAGTGACCATAGGGCACAAAGTGTGTATTTACCTTGACCCTAACATCCCAGATATGGTGTCGTAATACATTACATTGTCATAAGATAAAAAGAATCACATCTCGATGGACCAAACAGTTTAGTAGTCTTAGTAAACTAGATACTTATTTGACTCCTACATTATATTTGAATAATAAAATTAAAAAAAATATCATTATTACCTCTAGAGTATTCTTGTATATATTTTATAGTAAACTTCATTGATTCCTTGGGAAATGAAACAAAATAAGGGTGAGATCAAACACTCGGTATGGGTTAAGTACAGAAAAATTTATCATGAATAAATAAGAATAATAAATATGGAAATTTAAATAATTGAACACACATTCTATTTAAATAACATGAAAATCATTAGAATATAAAACATAATCAATATGGTGAGGTAAATAACAAAACACACATGTAATGTAATCAATAATATGATAATGAAATGCATCTATAGATAATATTATTATAAAAATATCTAGGATAATAATAATAACTGAGATGAAGGAAATGCTTAATAATCATATGTCTTGTTTCCTAGGAAGATGATACCTTTACCATCTCAAAATAGTTTAAAACATCTATGTATAAACCGATATAGTTTGGAAAACTAAATCTCTACTTTAAAGATAAATCATAAAAATAGTTTAAAACATCTTTTTACAGATTCAAAAGGTTTTTCCAATTGATTTTTTCTCATGATAATATTGATGCATCAAAGGGATTTCAATAGATTGTCCCCAAACCATGTCATGCATGTCAAAATCATTCCTTATATATTGAATAATTGATTTAATTTATAATCAATGTGCCTTATCATCAAGTATCTATATTGAGTAAAGAATAGATATTTATCATTATTTACCCAGTTAATAAACTAAAATTCAAATTAAAACACTATATATATAAATGAGAAATAATTTATGCAATAAACATATATATGATAAATAAAATGGATATTTAGGGTAAGTTTAATGTCCATAAGAAAGTGAATAATTCAAGGTAAAGTTAATAAAAACAAAAATGAATCAAAGAAGTGAATGTCAATAATTTTCTTGGTCAAAGTGAACAAAAACCATCTAAAGGATTATTAAGGATGGTATCTAAAACATCCCAATATTTTAATAAAGAAACACTATGTTTGATAGAGTGCATGATATGACATGTTGAGCATAAACAAACAACTGATTATTATTATTTAAATGTTATCATTATAACCTAGTTGTTATAAAGGATGGTATGAAAATGATTAACTAAATTATGAAAATATGGTTTACACATGTATATATAATAAATTATTTTACCTATTAATTACAAATGAAAATAAAACACTTTTTAAAAGGGAATCTTTTTCTAAAAACTATTTAAATGTGCACAAGTGTGTTTTATACCAATAAATAAATAAATCACTCTTATTGGATTATATTAATGAAATTTATAATATATATCTAACATAATGTTTGAAATTTATCCTATGATTTTTTTAAACATTAAATAATAACAATTCTGATTTTATACATAAAATAAGTATTTTCCAAAAATGAATTTTTTCACCTTTTGATGAAACACTTATTCTAAATATTGTTTTTTAAACTTTTATATATTATAATTAAAAAATAAACTTCTTATTTTAAATAGAAATATTATATTTACGTTGTTTGAATTTTTGGAACTTTTATGAGAAGTTTTAGGTTTTGATGAATAGTAAAAAAATACTACACTCACTCTAAATCCCTTTTTTAAAATTTTAAGAAGAACCCACTTAGTGGTGGTGTAAGAACTGTATAGAATATCCTCAAGAAAACAATACACCAACCAAAATAGACCATCCAAAGACAAGTAAACTATAAACAAAACCAGAACAAAAATAGATTGAACTACACAAACTTCACTACCTTACACTAAAAAGAAAATGGTTTCCACTATCACAAGGGTATCGATCGATATTTCTATGCTAGATCATGTTTAATAAGATCCTTCTTCATTTCATCAGATAAGTGTAGTGGAGGAGAAGAGGACCAAATCCAAGCCTTTAGGGTCACCTAATCCTATTTATTATCCTACACCAGGACCAATAAAGAAGCCATTTGGATGGTAGATGGGTCTTTTATTTTGTTCTTCATATCCTGAGCCTTTGAATCAAATTATATAGAAAAAGGAGGAGTTATAGGGTTATACTTCCTGTTGGGACACTTTGAGTCTAGAGAAACCATATCCTACATCTTCTGATTGGAATATGCTATCTTATTGGGTTATGATTTCACAACCTCTTCATTGGGAGAAGAATCTTACTCCTTTGTAGGGAATAATTATCCTTTTTTATTACACTTTTTACAAATTTCATCATGTCATCAAGAGATTTATTTTTCATGAGGGATCCTTTACTATCAAATCTGGTAATTGGTGGTCTAGGTATATTAGAGTAGTTTTTTCTAGTCCGTGAACTACTCACATTCTTGGTAAATCCCTATGAGTCTATAATGGTAATATTACCCTTCTTGGCAGAGGACCGAATGTAAAATTCCTCTTGTTCTAATTATTTACTCTCAGGAGGACATGTGTCGGTGTAAGAATCCATCTCAACTTAAAATCCAGCCTTTTTATCTCCCTGAGAACTTACCCATTCCTATCCTACATCCCCACAATTCCCTCCTTCAAATGGAATTATCTCTTCATCACCCAACACCAAAAAACCTGTTTAGGGTACCTCCAATGTAGGTTCCCTTGAGTCGATTTCTGGATTCTCCCATGTCCATCTTTGAATCATGAAAACTAGATAAGCCAATGTTTCCCTTTCCTTACCATCATAAAAACTCAATTCAGTAGGAGGTATAAATTTTTTTGACCTTTCAAGTCTTGTCTCAACTAAATTGGATCCTAGTGTCATATATGAGAAAAGATATTCAATCACATATTTCACATAAAAAGGATGATTGATGTAAAATCAGTTATTTCCCTCATGCACCAGGCTCTCTAGAACTACAAACCCCTTTCTTTTAGAAGATTATTTCTGATGACTGAAATCCTCATTCAGTAAATTGGAGTCGAGCATTTCTACTATCCTATGGAGATATATGTGTGTTAAATGACCTTGTAGGAATTAAGAGCATATATAGTGAGTCCACGACTCATAAATAATCATATGTTTATATTTTTACTCTCCATCAATCTTGATCCATATGAAGTCCAAATGTGGTTTTGATATATCAGCCTCAACACATATTTGGGGATCACTATAATGGTAGAGTTCATGGAATATATGATCTAAAACCAAGATCTAGGTGACAAGGTTTCCTAACATTTAAAAAATTGAATGATTTTGAAAAGAAAGAGGAAAACATGAAAGACAGATCCAAATTACCATAGTCTCCGGATCAGGATTCATGTGTAGAGAAAAGGAACATATGAGGAGGATAAAATTAAACTGGTTGATGGATCATGAGGAAATGTAATAAATAAGATCCAGGTCTTCTTTCTAAGAATATTTAATCATCATTTGTTGAGAATCGATAATTCCAACCACCGCGCATTAATGGAGAACCCGCTGAGTGTTCACGAGTTTGTCGACAACATTAAAAGAATGACTCCAACAATCGAATCAGGACACCAAGGTGAACTTGTGAAAGGATGAATCTTATGATAATTCTTTGAGAGTAATCGAGAGTGATAGACCTCTATTAGAAAAACCGCAAGCCATTGGGGAAAACGCAATAATAAGGAAGGCATTAAGAGTCCTCAGGTTGGTAAAAAGCCAAAAATGATGGTAATGACCATTGAAGAGAGGCAGATCGAAAGCTGATCCTTAATACCACTTAGGATGGGAGGGAATCATGGGGTTGGGTAGTGCTGGTGGATACCTATATAAGCCCAAAGGGAGAGATCTATATTGTTCAACACAATAGAGAAAAAATACAACATTTTAATTGAAAATATCTTTTTCATCTCAATAATTTATTGTGATAAATTATTTTTATGATTTATTTTAAAGTAAAATAAGATAAATTTTATATCATTTAATCCAATATAAAAAATTGGGACCAATTTCACATTAAAATTGGATATAAAAGCATTGTGAATTTGGAACATTTTTACTTTAAAAACTGGTTTTCTCATTCCATCAATGAGATTATTTTTTAATAAATTTTAGCAAATTATTTGTTTTGAATTTTGAAAAATTGATTCTATATTTGGAATCATAGGGTAAAATTTAGTATATATGTCCATTTTATTTTAGAACAAAATAAGAATAGTAACTTAGGTAATTTTTATTATCACAGTTAATAGTAAATTGGATAATTAAGGGTAACAAATAATATTATTAATATTAGAAAATTTTCTTAAAACTTATCTCAATTTTATTGGATGATTAATTTCAAACAAAAAATTTCCTTGTTCTGATTTTATGAGCTTTTGGTGCCACTTGGATGAATTTAAGCTATTTATTTAATTTTATTCAAAAAAATCAATTTTTTCATACTTTTTTTTAAAAGGTCAAATAATTTTAATATGCGGATATATAATGTATATGTTTGACTATAAATTGTATTTTTAAAAATAAAATGTTTCTATTATTCATGATAATTTATTTTTTATTTTTAGGGAAGAAATAATTAAAGTAAAGGTTTGCACAATGATGATGTAGTAATTATTTAATTAATGGAAATATCTTTTAAATGATATTAAACATATTAAAATAAATATAAATTGATATAATTAATGTCATTAATGAATTTTATAAATGAATTTTAAATTTTATTTATGATTTAAAATATTTTTTCAAAGATATCATGTTGTTGTGATATTTTTAAAAATTCAAGTAATGAGTAGTTTCAAAATTAACATTAATGATATTTTAAAATAATTAATATTTTATTAAATGATATAGAATTCATAAAAATAAAAAATTATCCCAAATAATTATTATAATGATTAATATTTCCTCAATGACTCATTTATTGGTCGTTTTTAATTTTATAGTAATCATATTAACTCTCAATGTATAAATTACATGATATCACAGTAAGAGTTAAAAAGGAAAAATAGTGGTTAAAATAAGAAGATAAAGATTAAAAAATAATCTAAACTTATCCAACCTTAATTAAATTAATATAATTATACCCATAATAATCCTATATTATAAATAAATCAATTATTATACATTTTTTAAAAAAAATTATAATAATTTAATAATTTTTAGAATTCCAGGAGTGCACCTCCCTTCTCCTATAAAAATGCATTCATTTGTATCTTTTATTCACAATTAAAAACTAATTTGGATCAAATAATATATACCCGAATACCTTTATATAATACATCCCCACATTTTAGAGATTTTATTTTTTACATAACGCCACCCTTAGTGCTCTTAAGTTGTTAAGAAAAGGAGATCTCCTGAAGAAGAGGTATTGTCTCAATCAAGTATTACTATTTTATTTCTTCTTACACTTAATTAAAATATTATTCAAACATGATTTTATAATAACTAAATTATCATAAATATACTTATATGTTATTATTTTAATATGAACACATAAATAAATTCCCACTTCCACCAAATGGGGAAAGAATTAATCATTTGTGTGCAAGGTGGACTACCACCTCGGGAACCGATATAATTCATTTTCCATCACCGTATCTCAAGACTAGTTATAATGATGGAATTAATGGTCATATATGATACTAATGAAATATTTATAATTATTAAATAATATTATATCATTTACATTATTACCTTTCTTTGCACATAAATATGATAAGATCATCCGTGCGTACATGTGAATAATCACCTCCACGAAGTGATGTGATTTGTTTTTCATCACCACATCACATGGATGATATATAAAAGTATATTTAAATTATTAATATTATATTAATGATATTTTTATCATTATATAAATATAAAATAATAATTATATTCTTTCCAGAATGTCCATTGAAAAATGTAAGCGTTACTAATGTGTACGTATGGCCTACCGTCTCTATAATTATAACATAGTCCATATTTAATAACCATAAATAGTGGTTTGATTTAAAAGTATGATTTATGTATAAAATTGACTACTATTTCATGAATAATATTCTAGAGGTTATGGACTAATTTCACTTTGACTATTTACATCTTACTAAATTCATTTTAAGACTCAAGTACCGAATATTGTCAAAACATATGACATGAACTTAAATAATTAAGTAATTGTTATAAAATGATAATAAGTGATATAAAAGTAATAATAAATTTTAAAAATATTATGAACCAAGTAACTAATTAAAATAATTTTATTATTTAGGAATATAAATAGTATATGTGATGATTCTTACTCAAGGTAAGGGACTTCGTCTCAATTTTCTTTTATTGAGAAATATTTTGATGTTATACACCTATATTCTTTTATGAGGTGTATATAACTCTCCATTTACATGTTATATAATAAATTTACTTATAATCATAATATTTAAAGTTTTTTTAAATGTTACTCTTCCGTGTGGAATTTGATTCGATTGATTATGAAGTAGTAAGGGAATTCTAAACCCAATTTACATTCATTGGGTTAAACATATACTTCTTGATCATGTTGTGATAAGATTATATTTGAAATCACTATTTAATATATTATGATCTATTTCCACTTTTTTATATTGATTTAAATCCATTACACATAATCAATTCATTTGATTAATGATAAATTTAATGATATGATATTTGTAAGGGACATTTTCACTAAAAACGTTGTTTTAAATGTTTTAAATATTTAATCTTATAAATCTTTATTTTTCATATATATGCTTAAAAAATGGTTTTTATTAATTTATTTATATGTAAATTAATTTTTTAAAATTTTAATTTTTTAATTTCCCTCAAATTTTTTTAAAATGGGATGTTTTTATTGTTTTATGTAAGGGACATTATTTTAAAACCCTATTTTTATGTTACTATTTCTATTATTGTTTTAAAAACCAAAATGAATGTTCTTTTAACATATATAGAATAAACAGAATTTACATCTTTCATTTAACTTTAATATTTTTATGTTTCCACTAAATTTTTTCACTTTTATTTTCAAATAAAGTGTTTTCGTTTTGTAGTGTATGACTTTGTAAAAAAGAAAAGTGGTCTCAAAGTGGAAGAGTTGTTTTCCTTTTATCCATGATTTATGTGTTGTTCTTATGTTATGGTTCTTAGGAATTTTTTTAATATATGTGGTTTTGTGATAAAATAAGGGTCAGTGATCCTATTATAGCTCTCTAATGCATTGGGTAATGATATAGAGTTAATCAGTAGGGTTTTTTCTATGAGATTAAGGATATATACTATGGTGGGTATTTTAAATGTCACCGTGAAGGTTACTACTTATATAGTTGTGAAATCTACAATAAATGTACGTGTGATATGGAATTTATGCCACAAGTTAACTTTATGGATTATGTTTTTTATGTATTTAAATAGTAAAAATAGGATTTCATGAGGCAAACTAAAGCGATTATGTTTTATGGGTAAAAAGAATGAATTTTTGAAAGTATTTTCAAGGGTTTATAAGTATTCATGGAGTAAATTATTTATTTTTATGTCCTCTATTGAAATTTTTATGCTCATCCCTAGTTTTAAAAAAATTTATTAGGATTTAAGTAATATTTGGGTCAAGGATGAGATTAAGGGAAATTTTTTAACATATATCATCATAATAAATCATTTTTTATTTTAAATATTTTTGTTTTATAGAAAAAAATAGCTACTGAGTATATGTTTCCACTTGTAATGTATGGGTTTACAATGAAATGTTTTTTCCTAATTATCTATAACTCTATAGCTAAAGTATATTTGGGAAAAGAATGTAATTTATAGTTTTAAAATAACTATAATATGTAATTTTTAAGGTCGGTTTATTATAGTTGGTTTTAGAGAAGGTTTTAGACAACATTGAATATTATGATGTTTTCATAAGAGTTATAGATATCATCATGGGTTTATAATTTTAAGTTATATCATAAGTTCAATTACTTAAAACCCCTTTTGAGGCTTTAAGTTGTGAAATTTTTAGGTTATTGATGATATATGTGGAAATTTTATTTAGATGGGTAATTGAAATAGTCCTAAACGATTCTATGGTTAAAGTATTATAGAAATTTTATGGGTATTATCTTCATATTAACATGAAATAATTCATTTCATGACTTAATGTTGATATTTTCTACAAATTAAATATTTTTTTATCAAGATGGAAGTATAAAGATCTCACAAAACATTATTATCCCTTCCAAATGATCTAATAATCAATATTATGGAAAAATATTCTTTATATAATCTTAAAATCTTTTTGAGTATCCAAATCACATGTAAGAAACTATTTGATATATCTTAGCTTTTTTATTTTTTAAAATTTTATATGGTTCATGTATTTCTTGTATTTTCTTTCAAATACTAGACTCATCCACATTATTTTACGAGAGTGAAAAAACCAAGGACTTGAATATTTCTATAATGAAGATTTGTGTTGTCTACTGAAAGATAAGGAGGATATCAACAGTATAAAGGAATATCATGATGTCTAGATTTAAGGATAAAATTATTTTCTAAGTGATATTGATAAATTATAATTACATATTACATATCATGGAATAATAAAAATTAAGTGTTTATATATATAATGATTATAAAGTGGCATTTAAACAATAGTTTGTGAGAAAATATTTGGGTTTTGATAAATGTTCAAGGTATTTGTAACCCTTATGTTTATGATATGAAAAATGTTAATTGAGGAAGAGTGACTTTACTTTTTTTGGATATAGGTTTAAATGTATTGGTAGCCTTTATTGTTTATGTGATCCCTAATTTTGAGGTAATTCTGGGTTATTATATTTTGGGATGTAGATTGAGAGGTATGAGATAACCTTTGAGGTTAAAAATTTCTCTCTAAAAATGAATTTATTTTTCTAATAATTCTATAAGAATTGTATAATTTTAGAAAAATTAAAAAAACACTAGATGAGTGAAAACACATTGAAACAAGTAATTTAGCAGTAATTGAACCCATAATTGAAGGGTGAAAAGGGTGCATCACCTACCGCTAGCCTAAGTGAAGTCCCTATTTGTATGAATTTTTCTTTTCAGTTAGAAGATTTGATGGATGAAGAATAATTTTATTTTTTGGAACATATGTTTTATAGAATATATAAACTTGGGATTATAAAATCATTTGTTTATTAAGTGATTCATGTTATTTTGGAAGATGTTTACTATTTTGGGAACCAATTATGATTGAGTTAAATAGAATAATATAGGATTTTGTTTAAGGAGTAAAGGTTGAATTTCCTTTTGGAGTAAAATATGATTTTTTGTGGACTTATGGTAATTTATTTTATTTATGAAAATGGTTATCATATATTGGAGATTATAAGATTTGGTAATATACATTCAAGAGTGATACTTTAATAGTCAATGATGTTATTTGGAGATAAATTCTAAATTTTATGTTGGAAGACTATGTAATCAAATCCTTCTAATTTTTGGGTTTCAATATTAGTTACCATTATTCTGGGTAATTTTAAGGATATTAATTTATCGAATGATATATGTTGAACTTTAAGTATTATGGTTGAATTTTGGATATTGAATTAGTTTTTCTTTATATAAAGGTTTATTTTTTTTCTAGAATTATCATATTTTATCCTAACCATTTTAGTTTTGTATAATGTTTCAAGATATAATAAATATATATTTAATATTTTGTGGAAAATTTGATTCTCTAGAAGATAATTTTAGTGCTTCGGGCATAAAAAATTCATCTTTGATACTCATTGTGTGGAGAAAAATATGAGTTTGTTGTGAAAATTGATTAACGGATGAAAATATACTTGTAAAGTAAATATATTTCCTTATTTTCTTATTTTAGGTAGTGAAATATTTCCTCAACTCTATGAAAATAATCTTGAAACAAAAATGTTACTTGTTTAATTTTCTTACTAAGTAATCTATAACCTTTTAACCGATCATAGATTTATGATTTTTTTATTTTTACCTTTCTCAAGACCTGGTTCTCTATCACTCTCTATCCGAACTTGATAGATAGTTTTCTCTTCCATGCCCATGTTTTCCTACATGGAAACCTTGTATTAATTATCTAAGGTTACCTTTATTCTTCCTTTCATTATTTTAAATTGAATGTTTTATTAATCCTTTTTCTGATTTTGGGTTTCAATAAAGGTATTTTGAAAAGTAGAACCTCTATGTTTTGGTCTTCAGTTCCAATTTTGAGGATAAATTTTATTAAAGGGGGGAATAATGTAACATCCCAAGATTTTAATAAAGATACATTATGTTCGATAGCATATATGATACACTATATTGAGCTTAAATGAACAACTAAATATTATTATTTAAATGTTATCATTATAACCTAGTCGTTCGAATAGCGGGTATGAACAGGATTAACTAAATCATGAAAATATGGTTTACACATGTATATAAAATTAATTATTTGACCAATTAATTATAAATTAAAATAAAACCTTTTTAAAAGAATAGGAAATGTTTTTCTAAAAAAACTATTTAAATGTGAACAAGTCTGTTTTATACCAATAAATAAAAAAATTTGTTGGATTATATTAATGAAATTTATAATATATATTAAATTTAATTTTTAAAACTTATCCTATCATTCATCTAAAAATTTCATAAGAACAAATCAAATTTTAAGCGTAAAAGAAGTATTTTTATAAAAAGAAATTTTTCCACCTTTTGAAATAACACTTTTTTTAAATAAAGTTTTTTAAAAAAATTATATATTATACTTGAAAAAATAAACTTCTTATTGTAAATTTTAATATAAAAAATTTCTTTGGATTAATTTTTTTATTTTTATGAAAATTTTCATGTTTTGATGAATAATGAAAAAATGCAACATTTTAATTGAAAACAGATTTTTCGTCTAAATAATTTATAGTGTTAAATTATACATTTTATTGTTTTTAAGGTAAAATTATATCAATTTTATATTATTTAATACAATTTAGTTCATTTTAACCAATTTTACATTGATATTGGATATAAAAACTTTGTGAACTTTTAAACGCTTTTACTTTGAAACTAATTTTCTCATTCCGTCAACGAGATTAATTTTAAATAAATTTTATCCAATTATGTGTTTTGAATTTTTAAAAATTAATTTTATATTTGAATAACAAGATTCTAATTTGTTAAATAGTTCCCTTTTAGTTTTGTAGAAAATAGGAATAGTAACTTTGGTAATTTTTATTACCATGGTTAATAGTAAATCCGGTAAAGAATTATAAAAAATAATATTATAAATATTAAAAAAATCCCCTAAAATTTGTCCTAATTTTATGGTATGATTAATTTTTGACCAAAATAATCCTTAGACAGATTTTATAAGCTCTTGGTTTCACTTGGATGACTTTAATCCATACTCAAACTTTTGTTTTTTACAAGTGAAATATTTTTAATATGGGGTTTTATAAGAGATGTGTTAGACTATAAATAGTATTTTAAAATATAAAATGTTTATATTCATCATGATAATTTATTTTTAATTTTTAGGGAATAAATAATTAAATTAAAGGCTTCCACAATGATGATATAGTAATTGTTTAATTAATGGAAATTTCATGTAAATGATATTAAAAATATTAAAATAAATATACTTTGATATAATTAATGTCATCCACGAATTTTATAGATGAATTTTATGTTTTATGTTTTATTTTAAAAAAAATTGAAGATACCATGTTTTTTTGATATTTTTAAAAATTCAAACATTGAATAGTGTCAAAATTGACATTAATGATATTTTAAAATAATTAGTATTTTATTAAATGGCATAAAATTCATAAAAATATAACATTCATAAAAATTAAGATAATAAGGATTAAAATGTTATAAATGACTCATTTATTGTTTTTATAGAATTTTATAGTAACTATATTAACCCTCAAAGTGTTAATTATATGATATCATGGTAAGAGTTAATTGGGTAAAATAAGGGTTAAAACAAAAAGTTATGGATTAAAAAATTATCAAAACTGGTATAATTTTTATTTTATAAATTACTTTTTACCCATAATTATCCTATATTCTAAATAAATTATTTTTTATCCATTTGTAATATAATATTAATTTATATTAATTTAATAATTTGATGAATTCCAAGAGTACCCCTACCTTCTCTTATAAAAGGGAGCACATTCTTATCATTTATTCACACTTCAAAACCAATATTTTCATAACATATCGTAACAAATACATTCCTACAATACCTACCCACATTATATATCTCTTATTTTAGGAATAACACCGCCCTTAGTGCTATTAAGGTGTTAATAATTAAATATAATCTGAAGAAGAGGTATTGTTTTAATCAAGTATTTCTATTTTATTTATTCTTAAATTTACTTAAAATATTATTAAAACAAGATTAAATAATAACTCTAGTATACTAAATATAATTATTTTTTATTATTTTAATACCATCACCTAAATCTGCCTCCACTTCCATCAAATGGGAAAATAATTAATCGTTCTTGTGTACGACGAACTACAAAATTATGAACAGATATAATTCATCTTCCATCACTATCCCTCAAGATTGGTTATATTGATATAATTAATGTTTATATATTATGTTAATGACATATTTATTATTATTAAATAATATTATATCATTTATGTCATTACCTTTCCATGCACATAAAAATGATAATGTCGTTCGTTCATACTTGTGAACTATCACCTAAACAAAGTGATGTGGTTCTTTTTTCATCACCACATCACATGGATGATATATATATATATATGGGTATATTTAAATAATTAATATTATATTAATAATATTATTTTAATTATATAAATATAAAATAATAGTTATCTTCTTTCCATAATGATCATTGAAAAATAGAAACGTTACTCATGCGTACGTATGGTATATCGTCTCCATGATTATAACATAGTTCATTTTTCATAACCATGCCTAATGGTTTGATTTAAAATTATAATTTAAGTATAAAATTTGTTATTATTTTAATAATATTATTTTATATATTATGGACTAATTCTAAATTGAATATTTACATCATACCAAATTCATTTTAGGACTCAAGTACCGAATAAAATCAAAATGTCCGACATGAACTTAAATAATTAAGTGATCAATATAAATTGATAATAAGTTATATAAAAGTGATAATTAAATTTAAAAATGTTATCAATAATGTAAATAATTAATATAATTTTATTATTTATGAATATAGAGATTGTACATGACAATTCAGACTCCAGGTAAGGAACTTCATCTCAATTTTCTTTTGTTGAGGAATATTTTTATGTTATGCACATATATTATTTTATGAGGTGTATATAACTCTCCATTTAAATTTTATATCAGAAATTTACATATTATCTAGATATTTAATTTTTTTTAAATGTTACTCTTCCATGTGATATTCGATTCGATTGATTACAATGTAGTAAGGGAATTCTTAACCCAATTTTCATTCTTTGGGTTAAACTTATACTTCTTGAATATGTCATGATATGCTTATGTGTGAAGTTAATATTGAATATATTATGATAGATTCCCACTTTTTATGTGTATTTAAATCATATACACATAATAAATTCATTTTATTAATGATAACTTCAATGATATTATATTTGTAAGGGACTTTTAAACTAAAAACCTTGTTTTAAATGTTTTAAAGATTTATTCTTATAAATATTTCTCTTTCATTTCCATGATTTAAAAATGGTTTTGATGAATTTATTTATATGTAAATGGATATTTTATATTTTTCAATTTATCTTAAATGTTTTCAAAATGGGATCCTCAGAGGGTTTTATGTAAGGGACTTTCTTTTAAAAATGTCTTTTAAAGTTACTCTGTCAACTATTTTTTATAAAATCCAAAAGGAATGTTTTTTAAACATATTCAACATGAAAACATTTCCCTATTTAATTTATATTTAATGTTTTGATATTTACTTTACCATTTTACACTTTTATTTTCAAATAATGTGTTTTCATTTTTTTAGTACATGACACTGTAAAAATGAAAAGTGATTTCAAATTGAAAATTTTAATTTTTTATGCATGGATTATGTGTTATGGTTATTTGGAATTATTTATGACTATGAGGGGATATATGATAAAATGAGGGTGGGTGAACTCGTTCTATCTCTCCAATGAATTGGGTAATGAGATGAAGTTAAACAGTAGGATTTTTCCTAAGTGATTAAGGGAATATACTGTGGTGGGTATTCCAAATTTTTCCATGAAGGTTAATACCTATATAGTCGTGAAAGATACAATAAATTAAATTATGATATAAAATTGATTCCACAAGTTACATTTAGGGTCTTTTTCTATGTACTTTTATAGGAAACTTATGATTTCATGAGGTAAGCTAAAGAGATTATGTTTTATGGGAGAAAATTATAAATTTATGAAAATGTTTAATTAGTTTTATAATTATTCATGGACTAATGTTTTATTTATTCCTTTTTGTTCCCCTTACTAAAATTTTTATGCTTATAACATGTTTTAAAAAGTTTTTCTTAGGGTTTAAGGAGGAGTTAGGTCCAGAATGAGATTAAGGGAAAATTGTAAAGATATATCAGTTTAAGAAATCATGATTTATTTTAAAGATTTTTGTTTTATGGAAAAATTGTATACTGATTATGAGTTTCTACTTTTAATGTATGGGTTTACCATATAATATTATTTCCTAACTCTATAAAACACAACACCTAAAAGATATTTTAGAAAATAATGTGATTTCAAGTTTTAAAATTACTAGAATATGTAGTGTTTAAGGTTGATCTCTTATAGTATCAATAAAATATATACCCAATGGAGTAATAATTAAGGGATTTTTCTTTGATGAATATAAATACCATAAAAATATATTTAGAAATATTTTCAAGTAAAAAATCCCCTTCAATGTGAAAAACATTTTGAAATTCCATTTCATTGAAATTCACTTTTAAAAATTAAAATTTAATAAATCATTTTGAAAATAGTTTTTTTTTTGAAAAAACCCGTTTATAGTTATAAAATAAGATTGAAAACATTTTAATAATCATGATGGCTAGAATTATAGCCATATCATTCATGTTAAAAAATATTTCCTTTGAATTTTGGTAAAATCCAAACGGGAATTATTTTCAATATAACATAATAATTACTTTGAAAGCAATTTTTAAAAAGTAAAAATTGGTGAAAATGACTATGATAAAACATTTTGAAAAGTTTAAAAAAATGTTTTAAAATATTTTTATAAAACATGATTTTTGAAGAAAACATATTTCTAATAAAATAGAGAAATGAAGTTGTATTTTATAGAAAATATTTCCCATAACATTTTAAGTACCAATTGGTGTGAAAATGGTACTATTACTTTAAAATTTCATTAATAACCAAAGGATAATAAAATTAAATTGTTTTATTTCTAAATAGTCAGGTAATTTCCTTCTAATCATATTCAAGAATAAACAATCTCGATTATAATGATATTGTGAAATAAACCCTAAAAATGATCGTAAATTGAATTGAGAATTAATCAATTGATCCATTATGTGTATCAAATATAAATACACATAAGATAATTGTAAATAAAACATAATATAATCAATATTTATTACATGCATAATCATAGCATAAAATAATCCATAAAGTAGAATTTTAACCCAATGAGCGAGAATTGAGTTATGAAATCTCTTACATTACACTTATTTTTGGTTGAACGTTATTTAACTGCATGTATAGTGGTTTCAAAAAAATTATTTAACATTCACCAAAACTATATAAATATTTATAGTGTCATATATTATCCTTCTATAACATCTTATTACTCATTCTTTAATAATCTTTCATTATTTTCATTGTTTTGGGTGCTAAGTGCCTTCTTTTCTCATACATGTTTCATCATGAATGATCTAGTTCTTGTGAATATTTTATAGTTATATCATATAAATAATAATAATCTTGACATAATTATAATATTTTTACATCAATTTTACTTTTAAAACCAATTGTGAATGATTTTTACGAAAATGTAAGTACGTTATAATCGTGGAATGGTAGGTCATATGAATACATGAGTAACATTTCCATTTTCCAATGATATTTATAAGAAGAAGGTATGTAATATATAATATTTACATAATGATAATAATATCATATAAACCATATTATTTACTTATATATATCATCCATGTGGTGTGGTGATGAAAATAGAGTCACATCACTTCAGGAAGGCGGTAGTCCACACGTACACGAATGATGTTATCATCTTTATGTGAGTGAAAAATAAAGAAATAAAATGATATATTTTATCTTTAAATAATGATAAATAATTCATAAATATTATAAATATTTCATTTATAACACATGTAATCATTAACTTTATATTTATCACCTTCTATTTGAAGCGTTAGGGAAAGACGAATCGCATCTCTTCGTGAGGTGATAGTTCGTCGTACACACAAGCGACATTATTGTATATTCTACGGAATGGAAGGTAAAAATATATATATTATATAATTAATCAATAGGTATAAATATGTTATAAATATTATACATATATACTTTAAATCCATCACTATACCAAACCGTGAGAAGTGGAAATGAAAAAATGAACAATATTGGTTCACGAGGCGGTAGTCTACCGTACACATGAATGGTGATTTGGTATCCCGTTTTTTAGAATAGGATAAGCTTATATGTAATGGACTTATTATAATCAAATCCCAATATATTTAAGATACTAATTTAATTCTATGTTCATGTTTAAATATTAATCGAAGGATGAGGAGAAAGAAGTAAAATAAAGGCACTTGATGACTAACATTACCTTTTCTCCAGGTATCCTCATTATGTTTGCACTAAATCATCCCTAGGTTGGATTTATGACCAAAATAATTCTTATATAATTATTTGTTAGAATTTTGAAAGTTATTTTTGAAGGTTTTTATGAAAAAAATTCCTTTATATGTGTGGATAAGTGAGGGGACTGAGTTCCCTTTTATAGTTGAGGAGGAGTGGCACTTTTTTAAATACCTGATAATATTCACTATTGGGAGGACAATATTACCTTAATTGGATAAAATATTTATAATTAATGGGGTGGAAGGATGATATAGTAGATCGACACCTCCACCTCACAATAAATCACATATTTTAAACATTTGTTTTCTTTACTTCTAAGTTTCCTTATTTTAACTATTTTTTCACTAAGGTATCTCGTTTTTAACCAAGGTAATTTATTCATTAAGACC
The DNA here is from genome assembly GCA_963277665.1 of Viscum album. Taxonomy (NCBI): domain Eukaryota; kingdom Viridiplantae; phylum Streptophyta; class Magnoliopsida; order Santalales; family Viscaceae; genus Viscum; species Viscum album. Next base: position 1,769,990,651 of record OY728146.1, on the reverse strand, counting down.
AAATTAAAGTTATAATTATTAAATAATTTGTACCCAATTATTATAATCCTTAAATAAAATTTATTAATTAAAAGTCCTTGGTGTTTTCATAATTTATTTTAATACAAGCGTACATAGCCTGCAATGACACCTCTTTAACCTTAACCTCACTAATAGAGTTTTTACTATTTAAGAGTTAGTATATTTATTATAAAAAGAAAAATTAGTCCAATAATTGAAAATAGTTTATATTTATTATCATTATAAAATAATATGTAATAATATATGATATTTATTAATTTTAAATCATATAATAACATGTAATTTATCATAAAATAATATTATTGTCGATTTTGATATTATTCAATTAAATTAATTTTAAAATTATCAAGATAATGATGTTTTTAGAATATATATGTTCAAGCCTATTTGATATGATATATTCATCTAAAAAATAATTGAACATGATAATTTATTCAATTTACTTCACCTTTATTATTTTTAGTATAAGTTATTTTATTTCTTATTAACTGAATAATTAATCCATTGATCAATTTAAGTAATTAATTAATCAATAAAATTTACAGATAATTTATTATTATAAAAAAATCATTTATATTTAAAAATAATATGTATAACCTAACCAGTTTTTTTTATTCCTTATACCAAATCATTATAGATATTAAAAGGAAGAAAAGTATATTTTTGGTCTTTTTCTTTACTTAACTTATTATATGGGTCATATTCAAATTAAAGTGGAAATTAATTATCATATGTCATATATTTGGATGTAAAAGGAATAATAAAACTTGTTAAATAAAATTAAGATAATATTTTAGGTCATTTTCATTCTTATCATTCTAGTTTAACCCCACAGTAAATCCATTTGTACCATAACTGTGGTAATTAAGTTTTAATGCTTTCAATATTAATTTTTCTTAAAAATTAAGTTAAATTTGTAAAAAGTTATAATTTTTAATTTATATAAATATGGAATCCATTTTTAAAAATTAAATTCACAAAAATGGAAAAAATCAAGTTAATCCCACATATGTGATGAGAAAGGGGGATTTAAACGGAAAATGTTCAAATGTTTATAAAGTTTTTATATCTAAATTCAATATGAAAATGATTATAATGAACTAAATTGTTTTAATTGATATAAAATTTAACTCTTTTATTTTTAAACCAATTCAAATTATAAATTAAAATTATAAATTAATTAAATTAAAAGATGGTCTTCATTTAAAATGCATTATTTTTTATTATTCATTAAAAAATGAAACTTATTAGAAAAATCATAAAAAATTTCCCAAATATAAATTTTGTATTATGATTTAAAAAACTATTTTTATTCTTCCATATAAATTTTATTTAAGTGTTAAAATTTAATTTTAAATTATGTGTGTAGGCACGAAAATATTGTTTTTAGAAAAATATTTCTTTTTTTTAAATGGTTATTATTTTATTTATAAAAAATAGATAGATAATAAATGTGTATGAACTATATATTTTCATGATTTAGTTAATTCTATTCTTACCCATCATTCCAACGGCTAGGTGATAATTGTCATATTAAATAATAATAATAATATATTTTTGTTGGGTAAAACTCACCTATGCATGTAACACAAGATAAACTCATTTGTTTCATATCACATACACTATTGAATAGAATGTAATTATTTTAGAATTATATGTTGCTAAATTCTCCCCACATTAAATAAATTTAATCCATGCAATTTAAGCTTGCTTTTGGTAATCAGTGGTTTGATATTTGAAAATTTCTTTGTTAGAAAACCCACATTATAAGAGGGTTAATAAAATATCCATTTAATGAGAGAGAAAGGGATGTCAAAAGGTCATATATAAAAATCACATAACTAGGTTTCTAAGTGGGAGAACATGGGTAGGAAATGAAAACATAGACAGGGAATAGAAGACTAATGCCCAAATACTGCTGGAGAGTGATAGAAGACATTTATCACAATGAAGTGGGTGATCAAGATAAGTATAAAGAACAAAAAATCATAAACCAAATAGGTGTTAAAAAGGTCTTTGAAATCATAAAAAATGATGGTAATAGAATAAAATATTATTTCAATATCATTTTCCTAAAGATGAATTATTTTACTATCCAATAATATAATGAAACTTACTTAATTGATACAATTATATTTCATAATAATAATTTCATCCTTTGGTTGTGCTTCGATCAATTTAAAATTTATCCCTTAATCCAAGAAGTTAATATCCAAAAAATGAATTTTTTTTATACCTGAATCACTAAAATTTACTTTCAAGGGATCTTAATACCCATAAAAAAGTTACATGTATTTCAATCTCTATCGAACTATTTTCGAAAACCAATATGGTTAGTACAAGTTATCAAATATAATAAATTAATATATAAAAACCACAATTAATAGAACTAGTTCATCATTAATAATTATTTTTTAAAAATAATTTATCAAAAAATGACATATTAACAAGGACACTGTATAGGATAGTTCTATATGCTAGAACTTATCATCCTTCTATCATAGGTTCAGGTCCAACCACCTTACTAGATTTGATGGGTTGTCACCCACATGTGGGTTTTCCTTTTTATAAAACCATATAAATATAATTATTATAATGTTCCTAAAATAATATGATGTACATCCTTGAAATAAAATTAATCATTAAATATCCTTTTTTACTATTTTTTTCAATACAACTTATTTTTTAAAAAATTATGATAATATTATTTGAGTATTATTATAATGTCATTAATGATCATAATGACCCTAAATGATATCAATACCTTTAAATTTATGTCTATAAAATTTAAATTCATTATCCCTCAAATAATTTTTTCCACTACAACATATACTAGCCATAAATTTCTTCAAAATGTCTTTAATATTGGTAGACAATCATCACATAAAACCTAAAAAGAGGTCTTTAAGACTTTGAACATATGATCAGTCATAAACTACTTAAACCATGATGGTATCCATAACTATTAAGTTAATGAATACATATATTATTCTAACAAAATCCGAAGATGCTTTATGAATCTTATAAAAAAAATACACTTGGTAAAAATAAATCTAAAAATTAATTTTTTTTGAATCCCAATACATAAATACGTCTTCCCTTTTATTTTTACATAGTTCCTTCTTTGGTCTAGGTTTTATCCTAGATCATTTATTATCATCATCATTTCAAATCCTTCATAATAGTTTATAAAAAAATATTAATAATCCTAAGTATATCCCCTAGGAGTGCCAAACCAGGTGCACAGTCTGGATTGTTATCATGTACCAGGTAACACTCAAGTTAAGTTTGATGCCCCCTTTTCAGAGTTATTACCCTTAGGTACATCTTTTATAGAAATATTTCCACATGTAGTATTCATATATGGATGTATTTATATGAGAAACTACATAATATCTATCTTACCAAAACTTTAGAATGTTCTTATATTCTTATCCTCAAATTTTATCATATGGTTATATTCTCTAATCTATGTTTTATTAAATCTACTTATCAAGGATTCTACTAAACTTCCTCTAATACCAACTTTAGAGACACTGAACCTAGTATCCTGGATCTGTTTTTTTACTAAATTACATTATAATAAGATACAATAAAATGAATCCCAAATTACCAAATAGTTTAGTAGCCTTGGTAAACAAGATACATATCTGAGTCTTGAATTGAATTTGGATACTCAAATTACAACATGGTTTTTTTTCAGAATATTTTTATTCCATATAGTGTATTCTTTTATATCTATCATATTGAACTTTAAAGATTACTAGGTAAAATAAAATAAATAATAGTGAGTTTAAACACTCAATAAGGGTTAAGTACAGCAGAAGCTATCATAAATCCATAAGAAAAATAAATATTTAAAGGTAAATAAGTGAATTAACATGCCATTTAAATATATTTACAATCATGATAATATAATGAATAGTCAATATTTAAAGCTAAATAACTATACACACATTCTATATAATTAATAATATGAAAAATAAATGAATCAAAAGATAATATCATTGTGAAAATCTACTAGATAATAATAACAACTGAGATGAAGGAAATTATTAATTATCATACATCATGATTCCAAGTTACGTGATACATATACTATTAATATCTATCCCCAAGATAGTTTAAAACATCTGGGTACAACCCAATATGGTTTGGGAAACTAAATCTCTAATGTCAAGATCTATCCTCAAGACATTTTTAAACATCTTGTTACAAACGTATAGGGTTTAGAAAATTGATTTTATCTCATTCTAATACTGATAAATCAATGGGATTTCTATTTATGATCCCAAACTCTTTCTATGCATGTCCAAAGTGTTCATCATATATCAAAGAATTTATTTAATTCATAAAAAATGTGTTTTATCATCAATTATTTGTATTTGGTAATGAATATGGATTTATCAAATTTACCAAGTTAATAAAATAACTTCTGAATTAAAACAATGTATATATAAATAAGATACAATTTAAGAAATAAACTTATACATTATAAATAATATGGATATTTAGGAGAAATTTAATGTCTACAGGAAACTTAATAATACAAGGTATAGATAATGACAACAAATATAAATCAAGGAATTGAATGTTAATATTTTCCTTGGTCAAAGTGATCATAAATCATCCAGATGAAGATTAATGATGGTGAAAATACAATATATATCTGTTAGAGTAAGAATAAATTTTTTTTCATTGATGAATATAAATATCATAAAAATAACTTTAAAAACATTCTTGAATAAAATATCCATTTCATTTTGAAAAAGTACATGAAAGTACTTTTCTTTGAAAATCAATTTTAAAAACTAATTTTTTGGAAAAAAATTTAAAAATACTTTAATTTGAAAATAACCTTTAAATATTATAAAATAATCCTTAAAAAAATTAGTGTCCATGATGGTTATAATGTTTTTCAAATCATTCATGTTAAAAGAAAGTTTCCTTCCACTTTTTTGGTAAAATCCAAATGGGTGTTGTTTTGAAAAAGATGTAAATATTCCATTGAAGACATTTTTTAAAGAGTAAAAATGGGTGAAATTAATTTGATAAATCATTTTTAAATTTTTCAAAAAATGATAATATTTTAAGAAAAATTGTTTTTGGAAGAAATCATATTTCCAAACAAAGAGAGAAATATAGTTGAATTTTATTAAAAATGTTTTCTAAAACATTTTTAAGTACCAATGAGTGGGAAAATGGTACCATTACTTAAAATATAATTCAAAACGAGATTAGAAGAAAATAAATTGGGTTTATTATAAAATTTTCACGTAATTTATTTCAACTGATATTCAAGAATAAACATTGTTGATTGGAATGAGATTGGGAAATCAACACTTAAAATGATCGTAACATTTAAGTGATAATTAATCCATATAAAGATTATATGTGTCAACTATAAATACACAAAAAAAAGTGTAAATACAATATAAGACAATAAAAATACATGACATACATAATCTTAGCATGACATAATCAATGAAGTATAAGTTTAACCAAATGTGTGGGAAGGTAAGAAATCCCTTACCAAATTATTCCTTTCAGTTAAACATGATTTAACCTCAATCATTATGGTTTAAAACAAATTATTAACTTTAAAAATAACGATATTAATATTTATAATTACATATATGATCCTTTTATAACGTCTTATTACCTGTTCATTAATAATAATTGATTATTCTTATTGTTTTGGGAGTTAATTGCCTTGTTTTCTCATGCATGTTTCCTCATGAATGATCTGGTTACTTCACATATTATAAAGTTATATAAACTAAAAAATAATAATAATGATATAATTATCATATTTTTATATAAATTTTACTTGTAAAACCAATCACTAATGATTTTTATTAAAATTAAGTACATTACGGTCAGGGAGACGGTAGGTCATACTTAAGCATGAGTAACATTTCCATTTTCCAATGATCATTTTGTGAAGAAGTTAAGTAATTAATAATAATTAAATAATGATAATAATATCATATATACCATATTATATACATATATATATCATCCATTTGGTGTGGGGATAAAAAAAGAGACACACTGCTATGTGAAGGCGGTAGTCCACACGTACACGAACGATATTATCATCTTTACATGAGTGAAAAGGAAAAAAAGAAAATGATATAATTTGTATTTACATAAAGAGAAATATGAAATTAATATCATAATTATGCCATTTATATCAAAAATAATCATTAATTTATCATTATCTCCTTCCATGTGAAGCGTTAGTGAAAAAAGAATCATATCGCTTCACGAGGCAGTTGTCCACCGTACACACGAGCGACGTTATCGTATCTCCTAAGGAATGAAATGGTAATAAGATATATATGATATAATTAATAAATAGGTTTAAATATGTTACAAATATAATATATATACTTTATATACATCATCACGCCCCACCTTGATAGGTGGAAATGGAAAAATGAATGACATCGATTCGTGAGGCGGTGGTCTTCCGTACACACAAACAATGATTTGATAACCCATTTGATAGAAGTGTAAAATATTCTAGGTAATGATATTATTATAAATAAATACCTTTATATGGAATATAATTTGGATATTATATTATCATGGTTAAATAATATATGAATGAGGTGGAGAAATAAGTAAAATAAAGATGTTTGTTGCAGAATATTACCTCTTCTTCGGGTATCCTCCTTAAGTTTGCACTAAAACCTTCTTAGGTTCGATTTCATCCCAAAATAAGGATTATAGAATAATTTAATGAAATTTTGTAAGTCATTTTATTAGGGTTTCAATGATAAAAATGGATTTAGAGGTGTGTATAAGTGATGTGATTAAGTGCCCTTTATAGTTGAGGAGGTGTGTCACTTTTGTAAATACGCAAAAGTATTCACAGTTGGGAGGTAAATATTAAGTAAAGTGCATCCAATATTGATAATCAATGGGTTTTAATTATTATATGGTTTATGAAAACCTCTACCACGCAATAAAAAACATGTTTTAAACTTTTTTTCCTTAACTTCTAAGTTTTCCTATTTTTACCATTTCGGGTTTTCCCTAAGGTATCACGTTTTTTCACCTAGGTAATTTATCTATTAAGAATAAATTAAAGTTATTATTATTAGATAATTTTTACAAAATTATTATATGTATTAAATAAAATTTATTAATTAAAAAACTTATTTTTGTTGAAATTTATTTTAACACAAGCGCACATAACGTTAAAAGATATTACTTTAACCTTAACTGTAATAATAGAGTTTTTACTATATAAGGGTCAATATATTTATTATAAAAGAAAAATAAGTTCATGAATCAAACATATTTTATATTTATTATCATTTAAAAATAACTTGGAATAATATAGTAATTTTAGTAATTTTAAATCATATAATAAAATGTAATTTATCCTAAAATAATATTATTATCAATTTTGAAATTATTGAATTAAATTGAATTTAAAAATATCAATATAGTGAGTGAATTTTAATATGTTATTTTCACACTAATTTAAGATGATATAATAAAATAAAAAATAATTTAACATAATAATTCATTCAATTTACTTCACTTTTATTATTTTTAGTATCAGTTGTTTTATTTTTTATTATCTAAATAATTATTGCATTGGAATTTCTTAAACATTTTAGTAACTAATTACTCTATAAAAATTAAAGATTACTTATTATGATAACAATAAATCATTTATATTTGAAAATAATATGCATAATATAACAAAAAATTTTCCTTATCCCAAATCATTAGTGATATTAAAACGAGGAAAAGTATCTTTTTTGTTTTTTACTTTATTTAACTTATTATATGGGTCATATTCGTAGGAATGTGGAAATTAATTGAAATATTTAATATAATTTTATGTAAAATGAATAAATAAAATCATTAAAAATTTAAGATAGTATTTTAGGTCATTTTCACTCTTATTAGTTAAGTTTAACCCCATGGTAAATCCATTTTTACCTTAACTATGGTAATTAATTTTTACTACTTTTACTATTAATTTTGATAAAAAAAATTAAATTAACCTTATTAGAAATTATAAATTATTATTATTACAAATATTTAATCCATTTTTCAAAATTAAATTCATATAAGTGGAAACTTTTAATTGAAAATTAATCCCATATACAAGATAAGAAAATGGGTTTTTAAATGGAAAATGTCCAAAATTTTATAAAGTTATTATATCTAAATTAAATATGAAAATGATTATAATTAACTAAATTGAATTAATTATTATAATATGGAACTAATTTTACTTTTAAACCAAATAAAAATTTAATTTAACAATATAAATTATTTAAATGAAAAAGGAAGCTTTCAATTAAAATTTATAATTTTTCAGTATTCATCAAAAAATGAAAATTCTTAGAAACAAAATATTTAAAATTCACCCTAAGATAATTTTTGTATTATGATGTTAAAAATTATTTTTATTATTTTATTTAAATTTTATAAAAGTGTTAAAATTTGATTTTAATTTATGTGCTCCAAACACTATTAAGCCTTCTTTTAAAAAAACGTTTTCCAGAAAACATTTATTTTAATTTTAAATGATTATTATTTTATTTATAATAAATATATAGATAATAAACATGTTGAAAGTATATATTTTAATAATAAATTTAAGATAATTTTCATATTGAATTATTAATTTAATAATATATTATTGTTCAATAAAACTCGGTCTTGTGTGTAACACAAGATAAACTCAATGTTGTGTTCCATATACACTATTATAAAAAATATTATTATTTTATAATCTAGGGGTTTTATAGAGTGTTTAAATCACATATAGTCAACCCATACATTATCTATTATATTATTATAGACAAACCTGGTCAATTAATACATCACATGTCATTCATCTCCATAGATAAGAATTTCACATATCCCTCATCCAAGTATATTATCACATCATATGAGATATAAATATGTGGTTGCTCACTTCCCATTATATCTCAATCAAGGGCCCAAATTTCATCATTTTCATCTGAGAGGACAAATATCATATTTTTTTATCTCTAAATGATGACATGATCAGCAACATACCCATCCACCCCCTAAATAGCTAAGTCTCTTTTCACTTGTGTAAGAATATTAACAAATTAATAAAGGATATTAGGGTAGGTATCTCACTAAACATAGGTATGGAAACCAAATTAATATCAATGCATCCTTATTATACCAAATTCATATTGAATGAAAATTCAAGTGATATACTTCATGGATCATACAAACCAAAAAAACATCTTTTTATATCTCAATATTATACTCTCTATCTATAAGAAATGATCTTGATCATGATAACCTTAACATTCATCATAATATATAATATTCCATGATGAAATTTGGTTATGGATAAATCATAGAATTAGTTTGATATTTCAGTTATCATGTCACTTTATGGAATGTCATTATATCTATACATTTGTATAGTAAATGTGAAATAATGATAAAGTGGAAGTTGCCTATTGTATAACATGGCACATTTTATATTCCTAAACTCATATGAATACTTACAAAACCTTAAAAAACCACCTGTCTAGAATATCATACATGATAGCCTATTATATCTTCCTTATGTTTCCTGATCTTTCTGGGTTTTGTTAATTTATTACATATATTTTTTATTCTCTTCATATCTTTATATAAGCACCTAATAAAAATATCCCACTAAACTCATTTAGTGAGCAAATATATAAAATAAATCAATTTTAATAATCATGATATTTTGGAATCATATTATTAATTTTCAAATACTTGTACATATTCAAACTCATTAACTTCATAACATCATATTCTATTATATCAACTTATTTTTTCCATTTAGAACACTTTATAAGACAAAATTCATCATCCATGGAACCTATTACATCGTAATTTTTCTTTTAAATAATGTAACTACATGAATTATTGTTTAACAAAACATCATAAACTATTTTAAGATGAAATGAAATTCAATTTTTATGGTAAGTAATTGTAACCTTTACATTTTTCATTACCATAAATATCCTGAAATATTTAGTATATTAAGTGAAAGAAAAATTAAATTTTGAAAATTAAAAGATTTTATTTGTTAAATTTTAACTTCTATATGTTTAGGTATACTCCCATTATCCTCTTAGACACTATATTATATTCAAAATATCCTTTATAAGAATCAACTCAACCTTTTTTGTGCTAGGAAATAACACTCATTTAATTTTAGTAATTATATATTACAAATACAATATTGTTCCCATATAATGTATAGTATTATATGTGTTTGAATTATTTTGTTCTAAAAGGAAATACTTATTAATATATGCCACTAATGGGTGGTGGGATAATATCCCATTATACTTTAACAAACAATTGGATAAACACTCCATCTTAGATAAAAAAAATTAATCCTTTTCGCCATTTCAAAATATACTATAGATTCCTAAAAATCATAAACCATGTGTATATAATTAATTAAAAAGTTTTTTCATATAAAATATTAATTAAAATATAAATCCTCTTATCACATAAGATAAATGAGATAAATATACTCAACCTTTTAAGACCCATATGAGCTTAGTATATTTCTTTAGATAATTTGTGATGTTGAAAATTCTTTGTTTCATAACTTAAACACAAACTATATGTTCGATCTATTCATCCCTTGATTTTAGAAAATAATTTATTTACAACAATTATAAAATATAAAGTCAGTATCACTTACCATTTAAAAATTATAGAATCAAAATATATTACACTAATACCTGTTTTGGACATTCTATGGAATTTCACAAAATCCTTCAGATATCCGGAACAATTCCATCCTATGGAATTATTACTCTTACCTGATAACACCCTTAGGTTTCAAATACCTTCATTGGAAAACTTATAGAAATATATTTGTTATATTTATATTCTATTCTTCCAAATTTAATGTTTAACCACTTTTACTATCTATGGAAACACCAGAACTTAGATATCATATACCCAATTTATCTATTCTCAATACTTAATAATATCAGAGAAACATTTATTAAACATTTTTATCTTTTTATAATATTTACATAGATTACAATAATATGAATTATTTAGAGAAAAATTCTTATTATAAATATTCACTCTCTCCAACTCATTATAATAACAAATCATATAAAGTTTATGAGACTAAAATTCCAAAGGTTATTTCACATTTAATTCCTTTTGAAGCTCAAGTAAATCATTAAAATCTTCATAAGAATCAGGATTCACCCATTGAATAACTTCAACACTTAGTTACTTGAGAATTTTTTTCAATAACACATATAATTTTTCATACTTAAGATATTTTATTAGGTACATTTCATACATTATGATTCTCATTCCTAAGTATTTATCTCAAAACTAAGTTTGGTGATGAGGATGTTATTTATCTACAACAAAATATTTTATCATATGACTGTCATGATTTATTACCATTTAATAATGAAATTTATTAAATAGTCTCCAACTAAAATGATAACCCTTTACAAATTCATTTCATTTATTATTAGGAAAATATACATATTTCACTATGTAATGAGTCTTATTTGGCATACATATCACCACTTATATAACAACCCTTATTTTTGTTACACACTTAGACATAAATTATTACATAAAACATTCACATTATACATCATAAAAGATCGAGAGGTCTAGTGTCTTTTGGGATTAGAAACATTACATAATGACTTAAAACATTAAACACAAAATCTTTATTGAAAACTTTCTTTACATGTCCACTACATTCCCTCGTACTTAGCATCTCGTGAGATAACATGAGGACATGCAAAAGAAAAGGGTGATCTATAAAGTCTGGTAAGGAAATATATATGGAATAACATGAGGAATAAAATACATGTTAGTGAATAGTAATATCAATAGAGAACAAGAGAAAAATGAACATAAAGGCATGATAAAGCATGATAATCATAACATGGGGATGTGGCAGCAACACTTAACATGGAATTAGCATGAGCCAAGGCCCATTGCGCATGGATCATGAGAAAAGCCTCCTTTCACATTAAGAATGAGTAAACCCTCATTTCAAATTAATTATCATGAGTAAACACCCATTTCACATGATTTATCATGATACTATAATTTACCCAATGCATTGGAGCTCTATTAGGGTGCACCCTTCATAATCATTTCATTTCATGCATAAGTGTGCCACAAAGATCATACAATATGGATTCATTAACATCATAATTCATTCCATGAATAAGATATGTTTAATAAATAAATTTAATTCCTCAATCAAAAAGTACATGTGCATAAATTTGAATACCCTTGATAGATGAGTGGGTTTGGTATTCACTATACAATGATTTTTGCATGGAAATTTTGGTGTAATTTCGGCAGCATAACGACGTCAAATAGAAATTCATAAAATGTGTTGAGGAGAGTGAAATGGGTCTCTAATAATTTATAAATTAAATGGAAATTAAGGGGATCATGTTACATAATATACCAACATATTTAATTGAATTTTGATGCATAATATAAAAGAATTTCTTGAATGTAAATGAGGAGAGAGAAATTATTTATGAAATTTTGGCAAGGTAATGGGTGTACATTGGAGGAATTAATGAGAGAGAAAAGGGTTATATCATAATTAAAACATTAATATGGTACTATGGGGGAGGTTCTAAATCATACCCCATATTTTTAATTGAATGTAAAAGGGTATTACAACATAAAGAAACATGGATAAAAAAATAAGAAAGGAAGGAATCCCTTACTTGGAAGTGTGATCTCAAAGGCTTGGGAGAGGCTTGAGAGAGGCTTCTTGAGAGCTTGGGGCACCTTGGGGGGACTCTAGAGAGATTATGGTAGAGGTTGGACTAACTCTAAAGGCTTTGACATAAGATTAAGTGGGATATTTGGTGGGTTTATATAAGAAATGAGAGGGAATTGTTTATTATTTAGGTTTGGAACACCACACATTAAACTAATCAAAACCAAAAACCAGACCATGGTTTTTGCCCAAGGTTTATTACAAAGGGGAGAGGAAAAAAGTATTTTATAAGTAAAATGGACTAAATTCTTAAAATAATAGGGTTTCTTATGTGGAGGTGAGTCACACTCTCAAGGAAATCAATTTAAAAATATTAAATGTTTTATATATCTTGGAGGTTCCACTAAAGATATGTAAAATAAATAAAACAAAAATAAAATCACATTATTTTAATGAAACAAAATATTTTGGCCGAAAAAAAAATTTATAGTATTTTATTACATCACTATTGGGTCATTATGATGTCATAAAACAAATTACATAATTAAATGGTATTTAATTTTTACCCAAAAATTTGATTGTCTCAAAAAATTATGAAAAAATCACCATTGGATAATTTTGACACCCTGATTCCAAAAATAATATTCATTTAATCTAAATAATTTTATAAATATATGAATTTTCCCTTTTAAAATAAAAACCAACATTTATCAAAAAATCATGGGTGTTGACAAAACCAGCTTTCAAACCATAATAAAAATTACAATTTCATTCATAAACTTATAAGATCATTTATATTTAATAATAATTATAATATTTTATTAAAATTTTATTTAATTAAAAAATCCATTAATTTATCAAAATAGATTCCTTAGTTTAATATTAACTAAAAATACTATTTAAGATTTAAAAACAATTTACAACGTAACAATAAAAAAATGAATGTATATTATTTATTATATAAAAAAATAATGCACATAATCATAGTGATAAGGTCTTGTTACATAACCCCTTATAACACCCGCCTAAGTCTTTAGGGTAAGGTACATAATGGTGATAGACTCTTGGGGTGGCTTGGATAACATCGCTCGCATGGTAATCTCTATCAACTTCCACTTCTCCCATAGGTGGTTCCATTCAAGCTTAACATGCTGAAGCTTGGCTTGGGATTGGTCAAGAGTGAAGCCCAATGATTCCACCTCCTTTTAGAGCTCTGACAAATGGGGTTTATATGGGGCAAGTCTTCTAGATGAGGCCATCGCTTCCTTTGTCTCAGTAAATTGGATTTATTAAAGCCTTATATTTATACTAATCATGTGATCACTATTAAATTTCTATATTAGCAACGGTCAAAATTATTAACGGTATTTTAAAAATAAAAAAACATAAAACCAAGGAAGTGCATATTTTATATAACCATTTTTCATAATAAGACATTTAATCAGATCAAGAGGAATTTTCATTAATGAAATTTTGGGTCGTTATAATCTTCCCCCCTTAAGAAATTTCACCGTTGAATTTTTTTTTCCACACAAAACATATGTGGGTAACTTTGCTTCATCACTTCCTCTGATTCCCAATTTTCTTCTTAAAACTTGTTGTTTCTCCACAAAACCTTGACGAGGGTCATTGTCTTATTTTGTAGAAACTTTTCTCTATGATCTAATATCTTCACTGGTTACTCCTCGTAAGAAAGATCATCCTCTAACTGTACTACCTTTGAAGATAGTACATGTGAAGGGTCTGGTATGTACTTCCTTAGGAGGGATGCATGAAATAAATCATGTACTTTGGCTATAGTAGGTGGAAGTGCTAGTCGATAGACCACATCCCTGACATGATCAAGAATCTCGAAGGGGCCGATTTACCTATGAATTAACTTCCCTTTCTTTCCAAACCTCATAACCTTATTCCACGGAGATATGCATAGAAATACCATCTCTCCGACTTTGAATTCAAGGTCTTGTCGAAAGTTGTCTACATAACTCTTTTGTCGACTATGGGATGCCTTGATATATTGCTGAATGGTTTTCACCTTCACCACCATTTCTTTGACCATTTTAGGTCCTAAAATCTTACACTCACCGACTTCATCCCAACACGTCAGTGTTCAAGACCTTTTCCCATAAAGGGCTTCATATGGTGTCATTTGGATGCTCGAGTGGAAACTGTTATTGTAGAAGAATTCAACCAGTGGAAGATGTTGTTTCCATCCTTCTTTAAAGTTCATAGAACATGATCTTAACATATCTTTCTGTGTCTGAATAGTTCTCTCAGATTGGCCATCAGTTTGATGATGATAGATCGTACTAAAGTTTAGTTCAGTGCTTAGATCATCTTGGAGAGTTTTCCAGAACATCAAGGGGAATATCAGATCATGATCGGATACAATATATATTGGTACTCTCTAACATCCCAAGCTTCCATGGTATGCTTCTCTTTGAATAATATAGTATCATGTGTTGTACGCAACTTCAAGTTCTAACACACACCACAACCAAATCAAACTAGCCTCTATGAATAGTAATAACCACTTTTTGAAATTTTATACATTTTATCTTTAAAAATGGACTTCATTTTTGGATTAAGAATATAAAAATTAGATTATGGTAAATTTTTGGTACTTTTCTGATAACTTTCATATTTTGATGAATTGTGAAAATTACTAAATTTTAATTAAAAACAACTTTTTTCAATCGAAATAATTAATAGTGATAAATTATGAATTTGAGTGATTTTAAAGAATAATTAGATTATATTATTACCATTTAATCCAATGCTGGTCAATGGACATAATTTCACATTTAAACTGGACATAAGCAAGTGTCAATCTTTTGATAGTTATTATTTCTTAAAAACACGCTTTTCGTTTTGACAATGGGAATTAATTTTAAATTAATTTCTACCACTTATATGTTTGGAATTTAGAAAAATGGAATCCATATTTAGAATCCGGAGGTCCAAATTGTGTAAATAGGTAACTTTTATTTTTATACATTTTGAATAATTACTTAGGTAAATATTTTATTTACCATGGTTAAAGGGTAAATCCGGTAAATAAGGATAAAATAATAATAATATAATAATATTAAATTACCCTAAAACGTGTCCTAACCCTATTGGTTGATACCTTTCTAACCATGGGCATCTTTGGGTCGATTTGGGGACCCCATGGAGCCACTTGTAAGTGATAATGACACTTTATATTAATTAAGTTAAAGTAAATACCAAAATGACATAAGCATATATCTTTTAGAAAAACAATTTATACATAGGGTTATATATGTTATATTTTCGACTATAAATATTCATTAGAAATATAAATATATTTCCAACATAATGGGATTTTATTTATAATTTTTATAAATTGAATAATTAAATTTATTTATGACACAATAATGATGCAGTATTTTCCATTATTAATGGAAGAATCAAATATTTGGTCTTATAAATGTTAAAATAAATATAATTTGAAAGTTTTGATGACATCCACGACTTTTATTGGTTAATATGACATGTTAGGATTTCTTAATTGAATTTTTTTCGAATTAATAAAGTTTTTAAGACTTTAACAAAAATTAATTATTAAATAGTGTAAAAATTGACATAAAGGAGTTTTTTAAAAAATATTATATTATTAATTGATATTATATTCCTAAAAATATAAGGTTCAGCCAAAGGACTTATATAATGATATTTTTATCATTAATGGACCACTTGGTGGTATCTTGGAAGTATATTGTATGTTTATTAACTATATAATATAAAAATACAAAGAGACATCGTAAATGTCAAACTATTTAACTAAGAGTTAAATAAAAAAGATAAAGTTAATATAGTGACCCAAACCTGTCTAAAATTTATTGGTAGAGTGTTTTTAGACCTATACCCACCTTAACCTTTAAATAATATACTTTTTGGCTATTAGAAACCGAATATGAATTTATTATAAAATAATATTTCTAACTTTTCCTAAGGTGCCCGTCACTCCTCTTATAAAAGGGCACTCTACCTTCTCTCTAATTCACACTTTCAAAGCCTTTTGGATCAGCCAACCCCTGACCAAATATCCTCCCAACTTCCCGCACTTAAACCTATATATCTTAGTTTAATCATAAATCCAACCTAAAGAGCCCTTTTGATCAAATCAAAAGGAATAACCCGAAGAAGAGGTGATGTTTTCACCACCCTCTTTCAAGTTCCTTTCTTCTTCCACTTCTTCTTTCATTGTTATTTTCATTATAAAATAATAACTCTGGTATCTTCTATATACTGTGATGTTATTATCAATATGGTACAACTAAATTCATTATTCTATCCATCCCTTGAATGACATGACACCATATGTGCGTACGTACGGCTTATCGTCTCCGCGTCGTGGTGTAATTGTTATTCAATACATTATTATTTGGATGGGTATAATAATTATGTGTAATTCATGTAAATAATATATATAAAATGATAATGATTATGTATATATGATACACCATCCAATTATATATTATTTTAATATCAAAATAATGATATTGTCGCTTGTGCGTACGTACAGACTACCGTCTCCACGAACAGGATGAGATTCATTCTCCATCGTATCCATTCAAGAATAATTTTCATTTGATGGTTAAAAATAATGTTTAAATACTTAATATAATTCTGGATAGGAATAAGATACAACCTATCCATAAAAAACATAGCTTACATAATAAATCATATAAAGGAAAATTAATTAGTTAACACCCAAACAACGATAATACAAAGATATTATAAACAAAGAAATATTAGAAGATCATATATTATATCATATTAATGTATATGATTCTTGTATAATTTAATAATTATTATTTAACTATTATACAGGAGGTTATCCTACCCTCAAACAAGGAAACGTACAAGTTAAGGGTTTATACAAATCATTAAATTTTTATGTTTATTTACGAAAGTTTATGCTACATTGTTATCCTTACTGGGCATCTGAGCTCACCCCTTTCTATGTTTTATTTTTCCCAAGATGTGAAAAAGTATTTTATGAATGACTTGTAGGGATATTATGAGGGGATATGAGTGTGGTCTATGGAGACAAGGTGTTGTTGTAGTTTTTCACTTTATGATGTAATGTAAACTCTATGAATATATCTAATGATTCCAAGGCTACTAAACTAATAGGTCTTTCGAGACTTGATCTTTTGTGATCATTCCAATGTTATGTAATAATGCACCGACTCCGGGTAACTGGGGTTGGGGTGTTATAGTTGGTATCATAGGAATTTTAGTACAAACCTTGGAAGCTAGATTTAAATAAACTCTGATTAGAGAACATAGACCTTAGATGGACTTTGAGGATTAGTATAGAATAACTTCCTAGAATTTTGGTATTGTAGAGATTTTGTGATTTTTCCGAGCAATACATCCCTGTCTGGATACGAGCGGGTAGAGGCAGATCAGGCACAGATGTACCTAGCGGTAAAACCCAAAAACATCACTTTGATCTAGACTCGAACGGAAACTAGTGCACGACAATGGGCCTTGTTGCACTCTTGGTTACGACACTCCTAGGGGATATGCTTAGGATAATTCTCATTTTCTTTATAAACCATTTTGAAGGGTTTATGAGTATAAACATCCACAAAGAAAACATTTTTATGATTATAGATTATATCCATAAATTGTTCAATTTATGTCAAGTGTTTTACAATTTTGGATTTATGTATTGTGATTCATAAACTAATCTAGTGTATTACATTGTATAGAAATGGCACCCAGTAGAAAGAATGTGAACCCCAGCAATACGTATGATCCAAAGAGTAAGAAGGATCATATCTTTCACGGTATTAATCCAATATTTAGAAGGAAAATTGTCTCCCATATATTATCAACATATGAATAAATAGTATCATGTGTTAATAAGATAAGTAAAGAATTATCTGAGTCCTATGGCTTTGAAGGGAAGTAAGAGAATAAAAGGATGGAAGAGATAAAGTAGGATAAAGGGAAGAGGGAAAAGAAGAATTTTTCCATATGTGATAACTGTGGGAAGAAACACCCTAGAACTTTCCTGAAAGGAATGGGAGTTTGTTATATGTGTAGAGAAAAATGACACCAAGTACGTGACTCCAAGGGTAAGAAAAAGGTTTCAAATGTACAATTCTTCATCTCCAAGGAGTTATGACACTACGAAAACCAATGTCCAAATCATCAGAGTATGCCCCAAATGATGTTATTGGATAATAATCAAGTTATGATACTACAACATATGAGGAGGAATGATTAGAGTTCTTATGTTTTTATTAAATAATTATGTCATTTGAGTGTTGTATCAACGCTCTACTGGTTATAATAATTATGGAGTATATAAGGATTGTACTGTAGTACTATTTCATCAAGGACTTTAGATTGTGTGGAACCAAGAGAAGTGACTCAATAGCAGGTTAATTTTTTGGAAAATATATGGTTGAGAGAAAGATAATCCATAATATGATTCTGATACCGAGGTAGTGATTTTGGAATAATACATGATTGATTTGGATAAATTATATTGGATATTCTTGACTCCCTTGAAACTGATTAATGATTTGTATATTTCATCATTGTTGGAGTTTACAACATTTTTGGACAGAAGGAGTATATCCATCATTCTATAAGTAATAAGGGATCATGAATGTAATCAATAATGTTTTATGGTAATTCAGGATGTTTCAGTGTTTTAAAAGAATACATGATGAAGGTGTTCACATGTTATTACGTGGAAAAAAGGATATCCATTGTGTTTTCCTTCCTTATAAATTTTGGACTGTGAGTTTGGACAGAAGTATTTTGGATAATTCTAGTTTGAGATTATTTTTGGATTACCATAAAAGGATAACTCGAAGGTCGGGCGGCAACCCGTCGCATCCCGCAGGGCCGCAAAACTTGAACCTGCAACCGAAGGGAGACAAGGGTGTATCACCTACCACTGACCCACGTGATGTCCTGGATTGAATAATGTAGTTTTTTTAAAAGGTCTGGTAGAAGAATTAGAAATTCATTTTTTTGAACCCTATATGAATAGCATAAATGGAATATTTTTTTAAGTTCTATTATCTTTTAGAGTGAAAGATGAGTTTGTGGTAGAAATTAGTGAAAGGATGGAACTATACTTGTCAAGTGTATATATATATATATTCTTCTCTTATTCTATGAAGAAATTAATTCTTAAACATTAGGTAATGGATATCAAAACTAAAAATGTGTTATCCTAATACCTTATGTTTTGTTGAACCGGTTATGTTTTAAATCATCATAAATTGATGGCTTTGAGGCCCTGAATTCAACAATTGTTTGTGACTGATGACCTGAATCACTCCTTATAAATATTTACATTTTTCGTCCAATTATGTGTCTCTAATTTCCACCAATTTTCACCAAATAGATATCATAATTTGGTGGTGACCCTTTCATTTTTCTTTTCCTCTTATTAAGACTGAATTTTATTAACCCAATTTCTGATGTGGGTTTTTCCTTAAAGATATTTTCTATTTTCAACCTTTTATTTTCAAAGAACAATTTCAAATTTTGAGGAAACAATTTATTGAATCAGGGGAGAATGTAACACCCCAAGCTTCCAAGGTACACTTCTCTTTGATTAATATAGTAGCGTGTGTTGTAAACAACTTTGAGTTCTAACACACACCACAACCAAATCAAACTTGCCGTTATGAATTGTAATACCCACTTTTTGAAATTTTATACATTTTATCTTTAAAAATTGACTTCATTTTTGGATTCATAATATCGAAATTATCTTAGGGTGAATTTTTTGTTCTTTTCTGATAAATTTATATTTTGATGAATAGTGAAAATTACTAAATTTTAATTAAAAACTACTTTTTTTAATCAAAATAATTAATAGTGATAAATTATGAATTTGAGTGATTTTAAAGTATAATTAGAATATATTTTTACCATTTAATCCAATTTTGGTCATTGGATGTAATTTCACATTTAAACTGGACATAAGCAAGTTCCAATCTTTTGATTGTTATTATTTCTTAAAAACACGCTTTTCATTTTGACAACAGGAATTAATTTTAAACTAATTTATGCCACTTCTGTGTTTTTAATTTAGAAAAATGGATTCCATATTTAGAATTAAGAGTTACAAAATTTTTAAATAGGTAACTTTTATTTTTAGACATTTTGAATAATTACTTTGGTAAAAAATTTATTTACCATGGTTAAAGGGTAAATCCGGAAAATAAGGGTAAAAAAATAATATTATAATAACATTAAATTATCCTAAAACGTGTCCTAACCCTATTGGTTGATACATTTCCAACTTTGGGAATATTTGGGTCCTTTTTGAGACCCCATGTATCCACTTGTAAGTGATAACGACACTATATTAATTAAGTTAAAGTAAATACAAAAATGACCTAAGCATATATCTTTTAGAAAATAAAATTTACATAGGGTAATATGTGTTATATTTTCTACTATAAATATTAATTAGAAAAATAAAATGATTTCCTACATAATTCTATTTTATTTAAAAAAAATATACATTTAATAGTTAAATTTATTTATGACACAATAATGATGCAGTATTTTCCTTATTAATGAAGGAATCAAATAATTGGTATTATAAATGTTAAAATAAATATAATTTTAAAGTTTTTATGACACCCACGAATTTTATTGGTTAATATGACATATTAGTATTTTTTAAATGAATTGTTTTCTGATTAATAAAGTTTCTACAACTTCAACAAAAATCGATTATTAAATAGTGTCAAAATTGACATAAAAGAGTTTTTAAAACAAATATTATATTATTAATTGATATTATATTCCTAAAAATATAATATTCTACCAAAGGACTTATATAATGATAGGTGTATTATTAATGGCCCACTTTAGGGTCTCTTGGAAGTATATAGTAAGTTTATTAACTATATAATATAAAAATACAAAGAGACCTGGTAAATGTCAAACTATTTAACTTAGAGTTAAATAAAAAAGATAAAGTTAATATAGTGACCCAAACCTTCTAAAACCTATTGGTTGAGTGTTTTTAGACCTATCCCCACCTTAAAATTTAAATAATCTACTTTTGATCCATTATAATCCAAATATGAATTTATTATAAAATAATATTTCTAGTGTTTCCTAAGGTGCCCCTCACCCCTCTTATAAAAGGGCACTCCCTCTTCTCTCTAATTCACACCTTAAAAGACTTTTGGATCAGCCAAACCCAGCCTGAATATCCTCCAAACTTCCCTCAATTCAACCTAGAGGCATTATTTTGATCATAAAGCCAACCTAAGGAGCCCTTTTGATCAAATCAAAAGGAATAACCCGAAGAAGAGGTAATGTTTTCGCCACCCTCTTTCAAGTTACTTTCTTCTTCCGCTTCTTCTTTCTTTGTTATTTCCATTCTAAAATAATAACTTCAGTATCTTTTATATAATGTAATGTTATTATAAATATGGTACAACTAAATTAATTATTTTATTCATCCCTTGAATGACATTTCACTATACGTGCGTACATACGGCTTACCGTCTCCACGTCGTGGTGTAATTGTTATTCAATACATTATTATTTGTATGGGTATAATAATGAAGTGTAATTCATGTAAATAATAAATATAAAATTATAATAATTCTGTATATATGATACAAAATCCAATTATATATTATTTTAATATCAAAATAATGATATTGTCATTCGTGCGTACGTACAGACTACCGTCTCCATGAACGCGATGAGATTCATTCCTCATCGTATCCATTCAAGAATATTTTTCATTTGATGGTTAAAAATAATTTTTAAAGACTTAATATCATTCTAGATATGAATAAGAAACAACCTATCCCTCAAAAACACGTCTTATGTAACAAATCTTATAAATTAAAACGAATCAGTTAACACTCGAAACAACGATAATACATTGATATTATTAACAAAGCAATATTAAAAGATCATATATGATATCATATTAATGTATATGATTATTGTATAATTTAATAACAGTTATTTCACCATTATAAAGGATTTTAACCTACCCTCGTCCAAGTAAAATTACAAGGTAAGGGTTTATTTCACAATCTCTACGTCATCCGAGGTTGTTTATACGTAATTATCTGCTGGGACCTCTTTATCATCTGCATCCATGTTTCTTAAAAATATATTTTAAAACCTTTTTAATATTTAATAGACAATTAGTTAAATCCATTTATTCCCTTTTTTTAATTTTATAAGATTTTTATAAAGTAATGTTTCCATCATTTTCCAAACAAGGTCTGTTTAACCTTTTCGACAAAATCAAGGTAAGAATGTATTTTATAACTTATACGGTGGGTGCGGCTATTTTACACCATTATAAAATCATCAAAGCTTCCCTTACAAGATTATGAGAATATTTTCAAAGTAAATGTTTTCTTTTATAATTATGTTACTTTTAAATGATTTCAAAAAAAAGAGATATTTCTCTCAAATAGTTTTGATTTCAAATATGTCAACATCCTTTGATGGATTTTAAACATATATGAAGTTGATTTATTATGATACAAAAATACCATATTGTATTGAAGGTTTTTTGATATGTTTGACTATGGATGTTTTATTTTTATACCATTCATGATTTATGGAGAAAGTATTGACATTTCGTATGCTAGTTTTAATACAAATGTTTATGTTATGTTTAAACTAGTTCATATGAGGAATGCATTGGACATAGTAAGTGACAGGTGGAGCCCAATATAGCTCTTTGATGCATCGGTAGGTCTCTTGAGACGAACTAGTGTCTTGGAACAAGGTCTTCAAAAAATATTACTTGTAGTCTTGGCACAAGGCCTTTACTATATGGTTATGATAGTCTGGCATTATGCATTCCATCAATATGAAAGTTGTTATTGATATTGCATGTGATTATTCTACTAGTAGAATATCCATGTTAATAAGTAAATGGAATTATTTCATTTTATTTCTACCATATTATGCTGAAGTTCAAGTTTCAAAGGCTTTTGTTTTATTTATACATTTCCTTAAATGTTTATTCTTATTTATGAAAGTTTCCGCTGTATTGTTATCCTTACCGGGAATCTGAGCTTACCCCTTTCTATGTTTTATTTTTTCCAAGATGTGAAGAAGTATTTTATGAATGACATGTTGGGATAGTATGAGGGGATATGAGTGTGGTATATGGATACAAGATATTGTTGTAGTTTTTCTATTTATGATTTAATGTAAACTTTATGAATGTATCTAGTGATTACAAGGCTACTAAACTAATTGGTCTTTCGATACTTGATCTTTTGTGATCATGAAAATGTTATGTAATAATGCATCAACTCTTGGTAACTAGGTTCAGGGTGTTACAATTGGTATCATAGGATGTTTAGTACAAACCTTGGAAGTGAGATTTAGATAAACTCTGATTAGAGCACATAGACCTAAGATGGAATTTGAGGATTAGTATAGAAGAACTTTCTAGAATTTTGGTTTTGTAGAGATTTTGTGGGTTTTCTGAGCAATACATCCATGTCTGGATATGATCAGGTAGAGGCGGATCTGGCATAGATGTACCTAGGGGTAAACCCCGAAAACACCTCTTTTAGTTAGACTCAAATGGGAACTGGTGCATGACAACGGGCCTTACTGCACTCTTGGTTACGACACTCCCGGGGGATATGCTTAGGATAATTCTCATTTTCTTAACAAACCATTCTTAAGGGATTATGAGTTTATACTTCCTCAAAGAATACATTTTTATGATAATGGATTATATCCATAAATCATTCAATTTATGTCAAGTGTTTTACAAGTTTGGATTTACGTATTGTGATTCATAAACTAATCTAGTGTATGCCATTGTATAGAAATGATGCCCATTAAAAAGAATGTGAACTCTAGAAATACGTGTGATCCAAAGAGTATGAAGGATCATATCTTTCATGGTACTAAGACAAAATTTAGAAGGTAAATTGTCTCCCAAGTATTCTCAACATATGAAGAAATATTATCATGTGTTAATAAGATAAGCAAATAATTCTCTGAGTCTTATGGCGTTCAAGGGAAGCAAGAGAAGAAAAGTATGGAAGAGATAAAGACGGATAAAGAGAAGAGGGAAAAAAAGAATTTTCCCATATGTGATAACTCTGGGAAGAAACACCCTGGAACTTTCCCGAAGGGAATGGGAGTTTGTTTTAAGTTTAGAGAAAAAGGACACCAAGTACGTGACTGCTAGGGTAAGAAAAATGTTTCAAATGTACAATGTTTCATCTGCAAGGAGTTGGGACACTATGCAAACCAATGTCAAAATCATCAGAGTATTCCCCAAATAATGCTATTGGATAATAATCAAGTTATGATACTACCACAGATGTGGATGAATGATTATAGTTCTTATGTTGTTATTAAATAATTATGTCATTTGAGTGTTGTATCAACACTATACTGGTTATAATAATTATTGAGTATATAAGGATTGTACTGCAGTACTATTTAATTAATAACTTTAGATTGTGTAGAACCAAGAAAAGTGACTCAATAGCAGGTTAAATTTTTGGAAAATATATGTTTGAGAGAAAGATAAACCATAATATGGTTCTGATACCACGGTAGTGATTTTGGAATAATACATGATTGATTTGGATAAATTATATTGGATATTCTTGACTCCCTTGAAACTGATTCATGATTTGTATATTCCATCATTGTTGGAGTTTAAAAAAAATTTGGATAGAAAGATTATATATAGTATTCTATAAGTAATAAGGGATCATGAATGTAATCAATAAGGTTTTATGGTAATTCAAGATGTTATAGTGTTTTAAAAGAATACATGATGAACGTGTTCACATGTTATTATGCGGAAAAAAGGACCTTCATTATGTTTACCTTCCTTATAAATTTTGGACTATGAGTTTGGACAGAAGTATTTTGGATAATTATAGTTTGAGATTATTTTTGGATTTCCATAAAAGGACAACCCAGAGGTCAGGCGGCAACATGTCGTGTCCGGTAAGGCCGTGAGACTTGAACCCCCAACCGTAGGGCGACAAGGGTGTATCACCTACCGTTGTCCCACCTGATGTCCTGGATTGAATAATGTAGTTTTTTTAAAAGATCTGGTAGATGAATTAGAAATTCATTTTTTTTGAACCTCATACGAATAGGATAAATGGAATATTTTTTTAAGTTCTATTATCTTTTAGAGTAAAATATGAGTTTTTGGTAGAAATTAGTGAAATGATGGAATTATACTTTTCAAGTATATATATATATATATTTCTTTTTCTAATTATATGAAGAAATTAATTTTATACATTAGGTTAGGGATCTTAAAACTAAAAATTTATTATCCTAATACCATATGTTTTGTTGAACCAATGATATTTTTAATCATCATAGATTGATGGATTTGAGGCCCTCAATTATACAATTGTTAGTGACTGATGACCTCAATCACTCCCTATAAATATTTACTTTTTTCCTCCAATTATTTTTCTCTAATTTTTACCAATGTTCTCTAAATCGAGATTATAATTTGGTGGTGAACCTTTCATTTCTCTTTTCCTCTTATTAAGACTAAATTTTATTAACCCAATTTCCGATGTGGGTTTCCCACAAAGATATTTTCTATTTTCAACCTTTTATTTTTGAAGAACAATTTCAAATTGCAAGGATTCAATTTATTGAAGGAGGGGATAATTTAATACCCCAAGCTTCCAAGTTACACTTCCCTTTTAATAATGTAGTAGTGTGTGTTGTACGCAACTTCAAGTTCTAACACACACCACAACCAAATCAAACTAGCCGTTATGAATAGTAATACAAACATTTTGAAATTTTATACATTTTATCGTTAAAAATGGACTTCATTTTTGGATTCTTAATTTCAAAATTATCTTAGCGTGAATTTTTGGTACTTTTCTGATAACTTTCATTTTTTGATGAATAGTGAAAATTACTAAATTTTAATTGAAAACAAATTTTTTTAATTGAGGAAATTAATAGTGATAAATTATGAATTTGAGTGATTTTAAAGTATAATTAGATTATATTTTTACCATTTAATCCAATGTCGGTCATTGGACATTACTTCACATTTAAACTGGAGATAAGCAAGTGTCAATCTTTTGATAGTTATTATTTCATAAAAACGTGCTTTTCATTTTGAGAACAGGGATTAATTTTAAATTAATTTCTGCCACTTTTTTATTTTTAATTTAGAAAAGTGGATTCCATTTTAGAATCAGGAGGTACAAATTGTGTAAATAGGTAACTTTTATTTTTAGACATTTTGAATAATTACTTCAGTAAATATTTTATTTACCATGGTTAAAGGGTAAATCAAGAAAATAATGGTAAAAATAATATTATAATAATATTAAATTACCCTAAAACGTGTCCTAAACCTATTAGTTGATACATTTCCGACCATGTCCATCATTGGGTTGATTTTGGGACCTCATGGATCCACTTTTAAGTGATAATGACAGTTTATATTAATTAAGTTAAAGTAAATACAAAAATGACATAAGCATATATCTTTTAGAAAAACAATTTTTATATAGGGTTATTTATGTTTTATTTTCTACTATAAATATTCATTATATATCTAAAACTTTTTCCTAAATAATGGTATTTTATTTATAATATTTTGACATTGAATAATTAAATTTATTTAGGACACAATAATGATGCATTATTTTCCTTATTAATGAAGGAATCAAATAATTGGTATTATAAATGACAAAATAAATATACTTTTAAAGTTTTTATGACATAAACGAATTTTATTGGTTAATATGAAATTTTATTATTGCTTAAAAGATTTTTTTTCGAATTAATAAATTTTTTAAGACTTGAACAAAAATCAATTATTAAATAGTGTCAAAATTGACATAAAAGAGTTTTTAAAACAAATATTTTATTATTAATTGATATTATATTCATAAAAATCTATGGTTCACCAAAAAGACTTATATAATGATCGTTTAATTATTAATGGACCACTTTGGGGTATCTTGGAAGTATATAGTAAGTTTATTAACTATATAATATAAAAATACAAAGAGACATGGTGAATTTTAAACTATTTAACTACGAGTTAAATCAAAAAGATAAAGTTAATATAGTGACCCAAACCTGTCTAAAACCTATTTGTTGAGTGGTTTTCGACCAATAACCACCTTAACCTTTAAATAATCCACTTTTTATCCATTATAAACCGAATATCAATTTATTTTAAAATAATATTTCTATCTTTTCCTAAGGTTCCCCGCACCCCTCTTATAAAAGGGTACTCCCTCTTTTCTCTAATTCACGCCTTCAAAGCCTTTTGGATCAGCCAAACCCTTCCCAAATATCCTCCCAAATTCCTTCATTTCAACCTAGAGTCCTTATTTTTATCATAAATCTAACATAAGGAGCCCTTTTGATCAAATCAAAAGGAAGAACCCGAAGAAGAGGTAATGTTTTCACCGCCCTCTTTCAAGCTCCTTTCTTCTTCCACTTCTTCTTTCTTTTTTATTTAAATTATAAAATAATAACTCCAGTATATTCTATATACTGTGATGTTATTATAAATATGTTACAACTAAATTCATTATTCTATCCATCCCTTTAATGACATGTCACTATATGTGCGTACATACGGCTTACCCTCTCCACGTCGTGGTGTAATTGTTATTCAATACATTATTATTTGGATGGGTATAATAATGATGTGTAATTAAAGTAAATAATAAATATAACATGATAATTATTCTTTATATATGATACAACATCCAATTATATATTATTTTAATATCAAAAGAATGATATTGTCACCTGTGCGTGCGTACAGACTACCATCTCCACGAACGTGATGAGATTCATTCCCCATCATATCCATTCAAGAATAAATATCATTTGATGGTTAAAAATAATTTTTAAAGACTTTATATCATTATGGATATGAATAAGATACAACCTATCTATAAAAAACATGGCTTACATAACAAATCATATAAAGTAAAAAGAATCAGTTAACACCCAAACAACGATAATACAAAGATATTATTAACAAAGCAATATTAAAAGATAATATATGATATCATATTAATGTATATGATTCTTGTATAATCTAATAACAATAATTTCACTATTATATAGGATTTTAACCTACCCTTGACCAAGGAAAATTATAATGTAAGGGTTTATTTTACAATCACTTCATCTTCTGAGGTTGTTTATAAGTATTTATCTACTGGGACCTCTTTATCATCTGCATCCATGTTTCTTAAAAATATATTTTAAAACATTTTTACTATTTAATATAAAATGGGTTAAAGTCATTTATACCCTTTTTTTAGTTTTTTATAATATTTTTATAAAGTAATATTTCCGTTGTTTTCCAGACAAGGTCCTTTTTAACTTTTTCCACAAAATTAAGGTAAGAATGTCTTTTTTAACTTATACGGCAGGTGCGACTGTTTTACGCTATTATAAAATCATTGAAACTTCCCTTACAATCTTATAAGAATATTTTCAAAGTAAATGTTTTCTTTTATAATTAGGTGACTTTTAAATGATTTCAAAAAAAAGATATTTCTCTCAAATAGTTTTGTTTTTATTTATGTCAACATCCTTTGATGGATTTTAAGCTTATTTGAAGTTGATTTATTATGATACAAAACTTCCATATTTTATTGAAGGATTTGTGATATTTTTTAATATGGATGTGTTATTTTTATACCATTCATGCTTTATGAAAAAAGTATTGACATTTCGTATGCTAGTTTTAATACGAATGTTTATGTAATGTTTAAACTTGTTCATATGAGGAATGCATTGGACTTAGTAAGTGATGGGTGGAGCCTGATATGGCACCTCGATGCATCGGTAGGTCTCATGAGACAAACTAGTGTCTTCGCATAAGGACTTGACAAAATCTTATTTGTAGTCTTGGCAAAAGCCTTTGACCATGTGGTTATGATAGTCTGGAATTATGCATTCCATCATTATGAAAGTGGTTATTGATATTGAATGTGATTATTCTACTATTAGAATATCCATGTGAATAAGTAAATGGTATTATTTCATTTTATTTCTGCCATATTATACTGAAGTTAAAGTTTAAAAATCTTTTGTTTTAGTTATACATTGCCTTAAATGTTTATGCTTATTTATGAAAGTATCTGCTATATTGTTATCCTTACTGGGCATCTGAGATCACCCCTTTCTATGTTTTATTTTTTCCAGGATGTGAAAAGTATTTTTTGAATGACCTGCAAGGATAATATGATGGGATAAGAGTGTGGTCTATGGAGACAAGATGTTGTTGTAGTTTTTCATTTTATGATGTAATGTAAACTTTATGAATGTATCTAGTGATTCCAAGCCTACTAAACTAATCAGTCTTTCGAGACTTGATCTTTTTTTATCATGCCAATGTTATGTAATAATGCACCGACTCTGGGTAACTGGGGTCGGGGTGTTACAGTTGGTATTAGAGGATGTTTAGTACAGACCTTGGAAGCTAGAATTAGATATACTCAGATTATAGCAGATAGAACTAAGATGGACTTTGAGGATTATTATAGAAGAACTTCCTAGAATTTTGGTATTGTAGAGATTTTGTGAGTTTTCCAAGAAATACATCCTTTTCTGGATACGAGTAGGTAGAGGTGGCTCTGGAACAGATGTACCTAGGGGTAA
The DNA here is from genome assembly GCA_963277665.1 of Viscum album. Taxonomy (NCBI): domain Eukaryota; kingdom Viridiplantae; phylum Streptophyta; class Magnoliopsida; order Santalales; family Viscaceae; genus Viscum; species Viscum album. The sequence continues at coordinate 1,769,960,200 of OY728146.1, read as the reverse complement.
ACCCCAAAAACACCACTTTGAGCTAGACTCGAACGGGAACTGGTGCATGACAACGGGCCTTACTGCACTCTTGGTGACAACACTCCCAGAGGATATGCTTAGGATAATTCTCATTTTCTTTACAACCCATTTTAAAGAGTTTATGAGTATATACTACCTCAGAGAAAACATTTTTATGATTATAGATTATATCCATAAACTATTCAATTTATGTCAAGTGTTTTACAAGTTTGGATTTTTGTATTGTGATACATAAACTAATCTAGTGTATTCCATTGTATAGAAATGGCACCAAGTAGAAAGAATGTTAACTCCAGCAATACGTATGATCCAAAGAGTAAGAAGGATCATATCTTTCATAGAATTGAGCCAACATTTAGATATTAAATTTTATCCCATGTATTCTCAACATATGAATAAATAGTATCATGTGCTAATAAGATAAGTAAATAATTCTCTCAGTCCTATGGATTTGAAGGGAAGCAAGAGAAGAAAAGGATGGAAGAGATAAAGATGGATAAAGAGAACAGGGAAAAGAATAATTTTCCCATATTTGATAACTGTGGGAAGAAACACCCTGGAAATTACCTGAAGGGAATGGGGGTTTTTTATATGTTTGGAGAAAAAGGACACTAAGTACATGACTGCAAGGGTAAGATAAAGGTTTCAAATGTACAATGCTTCATCTGCAAGGAGTTGGGACACTATGCAAACCAATGTAAAAATCATTAGAGTAAGCCCAAAATGATACTGTTGGATAATAATAAAGTTATAATACTACCACAGATGAGAAGGAATTATTAGAGTTCTTATATTTTTATTAAAGAATTATGTCATTTGAGTGTTGTATCAACGATGTACTGGTTATAATAATTATGGAGTATATAAGGATTGTAATGAAGTACTATTTCATTAAAAACTTTAGATTGTGTGGAACCAAGGAAAGTGACTCAATAGAAAGTTAAATTTTTTAAAAATATATGGTTGAGAGAGAGATAAACCATAATATGGTTCTGATACCGAGGTATTTATATTGGAATAATACATGATTTATTTGGATAAATTATATTGGATATTCTTGACTCCCTTGAAACTGATTAATGATTTGTATATTCCATCATTGTTGGAGTTTACAACATTTTTGGATAGAAGGAGTATATCCAGTATTCTATAAGGAATAAGGGATCATGATTGTAATCAATAAGGTTTTATGGTAATTCAGGATGTTGCAGTGTTTTAAAAGAATATATGATGAAGATGTTCACATGTTATTACACGCAAAAAATGATCTTCATTGTGTTTACCTTCCTTATAAATTTTGGACTGTGAGTTTGGACAGAAGTATTTTGGATAATTCTAGTTTGAAATTATTTTTGTATTTCCATAAAAGGACAACCCGGAGGTCAGGCGGCAACCCGTCGCATCCGGTAAGGCCGCGAGACTTGAACCCGCAACCGAAGGCCGACAAGGGTGTATCACCTACCACTAGCCCACGTGATGTCCTAGATTGAATAATGTCTTTTTTTTTAAGTTCTGGTAGATGAATTAAAATTTCAATTTTTTTGGAACCCTATATGAATAGGATAAATGGAATATTATTTTATGTTCTATTACCTTTTAGAGTGAAAGAAGTGTTTTTGGTAGAAATTAGTGAAAGGATGGAACTATACTTGTCAAGTGTATATATATATATATATTTATTTATTCTATTATTCTATGAATAAATTAATTATTAAACATTAGGTAAGGGATCTTAAAACTAAATGTGTGTTATCCTAATACCTTATGTTTTTTTGAACCGATGATATTTTAAATCAATATAGATTGATGGCTTTGAGGCTCTCAATTCTACAATTGCTTATGACTGATGACCTCAATCACTCCCAAAAAATATTTATGTTTTTACTCTTATTATGTGTCTCTAATTTCCACCAATTTTCTCTAAATCAAGATCATAATTTTGTGGTGACCCTTTCACTTCTCTTTTCCTCTTATTAAGATTAAATTTTATTAACCTAATTTCCGATGTGGGTTTTCCCAAAAGATAATTTCTATTTTCAACCTTTTATTTTTGAATAAAAATTTCAAATTGTGAGGATACAATTTATTGAAGGAGGGGAGAATGTAACACCCCAAGCTTCCATGGTACGCTTCTCTTTGAATAATATAGTAGTGTGTGTTTTACGCAACTTCGAGTTCTAACACACACCACAACCAAATCAAACTAGCCATTATCTATAGTAATACCCACTTTTTTAAAATTTTTACATTTTATCTTTCAAAATGGACTTTATTTTTGGATTTTTAATATCAAAATTACCTTAGGATGAATTTTTGGTACTTTTTTGATAACTTTCATATTTTGATGAATAGTGAAAATTACTAAATTTTAATTAAAAACAACTTTTTTTAATCAAAATAATTAATAGTGATAAATTAAGAATTTGGGTGATTTTAAAGTATAATTATATTATATTTTTACCATTTAATCCAATGGTGTTCATTGGACATAATTTCACATTTAAACTAGACATAAGCAAGTGCCAATCTTTTTATAGTTATTATTTCTTAAAAACACGCTTTTCTTTTTGACAACGGGAATTAATTTTAAATTAATTTCTGCCACTTATGTGTTTTGAATTTAGAAAAATGGATTCATTATTTAGAGTCAATAGGTACAAATTATGTAAATAGGTAACTTTTATTTTCAGACATTTTGAATAATTACTTCGGTAAATATTTTATTTACCATGGTTAAAGGGTAAATTTGGAAAATAAGGGTACAAAAATAATATTATAATAATATTAAATTACCCTAAAACGTATCCTTACCCTATTGGTTTATACATGTCTGACCATGGGCATCTTTGGGTCGATTTTGGGACCCCATGGAGCCACTTGTAAGTGATAATGACACTTTATATTAATTAAGCTAAACTAAATACAAAAATGGAAAAAGCATATATCTTTTAAAAAAACAATTTTTACATAAAGTTATATATGTTATATTTTATACTATAAATATTAATGAGAAATCTAAAACGATTTACTACATAATGGTATTTTATTTATAATTTTTATACATTGAATAATTAAATTTATTTATGACACAATAATGATGTTGTATTTTCCTTATTAATGAAGGAATCAAATATTGGTATTATAAATGTTAAAATAAATTTAATTTTAAAGTTTTTATGACATCCATGAATTTTATTCGTTAATATGACATTTTATTATTTCTGAAATAATTTTTTTTAGAATTAATAAAGTTGTTAAGACATCAAAAAAATCAATTATTAAATAGTGTCAGAATTGGCATAGATGAGTTTTTAAAACAAATATTATATTATTAATTGATATTAAATTCATAAAAATATAAGGTTCAGACAAAGGACGTATATAATTATTTTTTTATCATTAATGGACCACTTGAGGGTCTCCTGGAAGTATATAGTATGTTTATTAACTATATAAAATAAAAATACAAAAAGACAGGGTAACTGTCAAACTATTTAACTAAGAGTTAAATCAAAAAGATAAAGTTAATATAGTGACACAAACCTGTCTAAAACATATTGGTTGAGTGTTTTCCGACCTATCACCACCTTAACTGTTAAATAATCCATTTTCAAGCCATTAGAAACTTAATATAAATTTATTATAAAATAATATTTGTAGCTCTTCCTAAGATGCCCCTCACCCCTCTTATAAAAGGGAAATCCCACTTCTCTCTAATTCACACCTTCAAATCCTTTTGTATTGTCCAACCCCTGCCCAAATACCCTCCCAACTTCCCTCACTTCAACCTATATGCCTTAGTTTTATCAGAAATCCAACCTAAGGAGCCCTTTTGATCAAATCAGAAAAAAAGAACCGGAAGAAGAGGTAATGTTTTCACCACCCTCTTTCAAGTTCCTTTATTCTTCCACTTCTTCTTTCTTTGTTATTTCCATTATAAAATAATAAATCTAGTATCTTCTATATACTGTGATGTTATTATAAATATGGTACAACTAAATTCATTATTCTATCCATCCCTTGAATGACATGTCACCATACATGCGTACGTACGGCTTACCGTCTCCACGTCGTGGTGTAATTGTTATTCAATACATTATTATTTGGATGGGTATAATAATGATGTGTAATTAATTTAAATAATAAATATAACATGATAATGATTCTTTATATATGATACACCATCCAATTATTTATTATTTTAATATCAAAAGAATGATATTGTCGCTCGTGCGTACGTACGGACTACCGTCTCCACGAACGCGATGAGGTTCATTCACCATCGTATCCATTCAAGAATAATTTTCATTTGATTTTTAAAAATAATGTTTAAAGACTTAATATCATTCTGGATATGAATAATATATAACCTATCCATTATAAATAGAGCTTACATAAAAAATCATATAAAGGAAAATGAATCAGTTAACACCCGAAACAACGATAATACAAAGATATTATTAACAAAGCAATGTTAAAAGATCATATATGATATCATATTATTGTATATGATTCTTGTATAATTTAATAAAAATTATTTCACCATTATACAGGAGGTTAATCTACCCTCGACCGAGGAAGAGTACAAGGTAATGGTTTATTTCACAATCTCTTCATCATCTGAGGTTGTTTATACGTATTTAACTACTGGGACCTCTTTATCATCTGCATCCATGTTTCTTAAAAATATATTTTAAAACATTTTTACTATTTAATAGACAATGGGTTAAAGTCATTTATACACTTTTTTTACTTTTTATAATATTTTTATAAAGGAATCATTCCGTCGTTTTCCAAACAAGGTCCTTTTTAACCTTTTCGAAAAAATTAAGGTAAGAATGTATTTTTTTAACTTATACGGTGGGTGCGGATATTTTATGTCGTTATAAAATAATCTAAGCTTCCCTTACAAGATTATAAGAATATTTTCAAATTAAATTTTTTCTTTTATAATTACGTGACTTTTAAATGATTTCAAAAAAAGTGATATTTCTCTCAAATAGTGTTGATTTCATCTATTTCAACATCCTTTGATGGATTTTAAGCTTATTTGAAGTTGATTTATTATGATACAAAACTTCCATATTTTATTGAAGGTTTTTTGATATGTTTTACTATGGATGTGTTATTTTTATACCATTCATGGTTTATGGAGAAAGTATTGACATTTCGTATGCTAGTTTTAATACGAATGTTTAAGTTATGTTTAAACATGTTCATATGAGGAATGCATTGGACATAGTAAGTGATGGGTGGAGCCCGATATAGCTCCATTATGAATAGGTAGGTCTCATCAGACAAAATAGTGTCTTGGCACAAGGCCTCGACAAAATATTATTTTTAGTCTTGGCACAAGACCTTGACTATGTGGTTATGATAGTCTGGCATTATGCATTCCATCATTATGAAAGTGGTTATTGATATTGCATGTGATTATTAGACTAGTAGAATATCCATGTGAATAAGAAAATGGAATTATTTTATTTTATTTCTGCCATATTATGCTGAACTCCAAGTTTAAAAGGATTTTTTTTTAGTTATACATTGCCTTAAGTGTTGATGCTTATTTATAAAAGTTTCTGCTATATTTTTATCCTTAATAAGGAATCTGGGCTCACCCCTTTATATGTTTTATTTTTCCCAGGATGTGAAGAAGTATTTTATGAATGACCTTCAGGGATAGTATGATGGGATATGAGTGTGGTCTATGGAGACAAGATGTTGTTGTATTTTTTCACTTTATGATGTAATGTAAACTTTATGAATGTTTCTAGTGATTCCAAGGCTACTAAACTAATCGGTCTTTAGAGACTTGATCTTTTGTGATCATGCCAATTTTATGCAATAATTCACTGACTTAGGGTAACTGGGGTCAGGGTGTTACAGTTGGTATCAGAGGAATTTTAGTACAAAACATGGAAGCTAGATTTAGATAAACTCTGATTAGAGCACATAGACCAAAGATGGACTTTGAGGATTAGTATAGAAGAACTTCCTAGAATTTTGGTATTGTAGAGATTTTGTGAGTTTTCCGAGAAATACATCCCTGAATGGATATGAGCAGGTAGAGGCGGCTCTGGCACAGATGTACCTAGGGCTAAACCCTGAAAACACCTCTTTGAGCTTGACTCGAACAGGAACTGATGCACGACAATGAGCCTTGCTGCACTCTTGGTTACAACACTCCCAGGGGATATTCTTAGAAAAATTATCATTTTCTTTAAAACCCATTTTAAATGGTTTATGAGTATATAATTCCTCAGAGAGAACATTTTTATGATTGTGGATTATATCCATAAACTGTTCAATTTATGTCAAGTGTTTTACATGTTTGGATTTATGTATTTCAATTTATAAACTAATCTTGTGTATGCCATTGTATAGAGATGGTTCCCAGTAGAAAGAATGTGAACTCCAGCAATATGTATGATCCAAAGAGTAAGAAGGATCATATCTTTCACGGTATTAAGCCAAAATTTAAAAGGGAAATTGTCTCCCATGTATTCTCAACATATTAAGAAATAGTATCATGTGTTAATAAGAAAAGTAAAGATTTCTCTAAGTCCTATGGCTTTGAAGGGAAGCAAGAGAAGAAAATGATGGAAGAGATAAAGACGGATAAAAGAAATAGGGAAAAGAATAATTTTACTATATGTGATAAATGTGAGAAGAAACACCCTGGAACTTCCCTGAAGGGAATATGGGTTTGTTATAAGTGTGGAGAAAAAGGACACCAAGTATGTGACTGAAAGGGTAAGAAAAAGGTTTCAAATGTACAATGCTTCATCTGCAAGGAGTTGGGACACTATGGAAACCAATGTCCAAATCATCAGAGTATTCCCCAACTGTTTCTATTGGATAATAATCAAGTTATGATACTACCATAGATGTGGATAAATGATTAGACGTCTTATGTTGTTATTAAAGAATTATGTCATTTGAGTGTTGTATCAACGATGTACTGGTTAGAAAAATTATGGAGTATATAAAGATTGTACTGTAGTAGTATTTCATTTAGGACTTTAGATTGTGTGGAACCAAGAAAAGTGACTCAATATCAGGTTAAATTTTTTGAAAATATATGGTTGAGAGAAAGATAAACCATAATATGGTTCTGATACCGAGGTAGTGATTTTGGAATAATACATGATTGATTTGGATAAATTATATTGGATATTCTTGACTCCCTTGAAATTGATTAATGATTTCTATATTCCATCGTTGTTGGAGTTTACAAAATTTTTGGATAGAATAAGTATATCCATTATTCTATATGGAATAAGGGATCATGAATTTAATCAATAAGGTTTTATGGTAATTCAGTATGTTGCAGTGTTTTAATATAATACATGATGATGGTGTTCACATGTTATTACGCGGAAAAAAAGAATCATCATTGTGTTTACCTTCCTTATAAATTTTGGACTGTGAGTTTGGACCAAAGTATTTTGGACAATTCTAGTTTGAGATTATTTTTGGATAGCCATAAAAGAACAACCCGGAGGTTGGGCGGTAACCCATCACGTCCGGCAAGGCCGTGAGACTTGAACCCGCAACCGAAGGGCGACAAGGGTGTATTAGCTACCACTTGCCCACGTGATGCCCTAGATTGAATAATGTAGTTTTTTTTAAAGGTCTGGTAGATAAATTAGAAATTCATTTTTTTAACCCTATACGAATAGGATAAATAAAATATACTTTTAAGTTCTATTATCTTTTAGTGTGAAATATGAGTTTGTGGTAGAAATTAGTGAAAGGATGGAACTATACTTGTCAAATATATATATATATATATATTCTTCACTTATTCTATGAAGAAATTAATTCTTAAACATTAGGTAAGGGATATTTAAACTAAAAATTTGTTATCCTAATACCTTATGTTTTGTTGAACTAATGATATTTTAAATCATCATAGATTGATAGATTTGAGGCCCTCAATTCTGTAATTGTTTGTGACTGATGACATCAATCACTCCCTATAAATATTTACGTTTTTCCTCCAATTATGTGTCTCTAATTTCCAACAATGTTCTCCAAATTGAGATCATAATTTGGTGAGGACCCTTTCATTTCTCTTTTCCTCTTTTTAAGACTAAATTTTATTAACCCAATTTCTAATGTGGGTTTTCCCACAAAGATATTTTCTATTTTCATCCTTTTATTTTCGAAAAACAATTTCAAATTACGAGGATGAAATTTATTGAAGAGGTGGAGAATGTAACACCCCATGCTTCCACGGTACGCTTCTCTTTTAATAATATAGTAGCGTGTGTTGTACGCAACTTCGAGTTCTAACACACACCACAACCAAATCAAACTAGCCATTATGAATAGTAATACCCACTTTTTAAAATTTTATACATTTTATCTTTCAAAATAGACTTCATTTTTGGATTTTTAATATCAAAACTAAATTAGGGTGAATTTTTGGTACTTTTCTGATAACTTTCATATTTTTATGAATAGTGAAAATTACTAAATTTTAATTAAAAACAATTTTTTTTAATCGAAATAATTAATAGTGATAAATTATGAATTTGAGTGATTTTAACGTATAATTAGATTATATGTTTACCATTTAATCCAATTTTGGTCATTGGAAATAATTTCACATTTAAACTGGACATAATCAAGTGATAATCTTTTGACAGTTATTATTTCTTAAAAACATGATTTTCGCTTTAACAACGGGAATTAATTTTAAATTAATTTCTGCCACTTCTGTGTTTAGAATTTAGAAAAATGGATTAAATATTTAGAATCAGGAGGTGAAATTTTTTTAAATAGGTAACTTTTATTTTTATACATTTTGAATAATTACTTCAGTAAATATTTTCTTTACCATGGTTAAAAGGTAAATTCGGTAAATAAGGGTAAAAGATTAATATTATAATAATATTAAATTACCCTAAAACATGTTATAACCCTATTGGTTGATACATATCCGACCATGGGAATCTTTGGGTCGATTTTGGGACCACATGGATCCACTTGTAAGTGATAACGACACTTTTAATTAATTAAGTTAACGTAAATATAAAAATGACATAAGCATACAACTTTTAGAAAAACAATTTTTACAAAGGTTTATATATGTTATATTTTCATGTATAAATATTCATTAAAAATAATATATTATTTTCTACATAATGGTATTTTATTTATAATTTTTATACATTGAATAATTAAATTTATTTATGACACAATAATGATGCAGTATTTTCCTTATTAATGAAAGAATCAAATAACTGGTATTATAAATGTTAAAATAAATATAATTTGAAAGTTTTGATGATATCCACGAATTTTATTGGTTAATATGACATGTTAGGATTGTATAAATGAATTTTTTTCTAACTAATAAAGTTTTTAAGACTTTAAAAAATCAATTATTAAATAGTGTCAAAATTGATATAAAGGGGTTTTTAAAACAAATATTATATTATTAATTGATATTCTATTCCTAAAAATATAAGTTTCATACAAAGGACTTATATAATTATATTTTTATCATTAATGGACCACTTGGGGTCTCTAGGAATTATATAGTAATTTTATTAACTATATAATATAAAAATACAAAGAGACATGGTAAATGTCAAACTATTTAACTAAGAGTTAAATCAAAAAGAAAAAGTTAATATAGTGACCCAAACCTATCTAAAACCTATTGATTGAGTGTTTTTAGACCTATAACCACCTTAAAATTTAAATAATATACTTTGGATCCATTAGAAACTAAATATTAATTTATTATAAAATAATATTTCTAGCTTTTCCTAAGGTGCCCCCCACCACTCTTATAAAAGGGCACTCCCCCTTCTCTCTAATTAACACCTTCATAGCCTTTAGGCTCGGCCAAATCCTACCCAAATATCCTCCCAACTTCCCTCAATTCATCCTATAGGCCATAGTTTGATCATAAAGCTATCCTAAGGAGCCCTTTTGATCAAATCAAAAGGAAGAACCTGAAGAAGAGGTAATGTTTTCCCCACCCTCTTTCAAGTTCCTTTCTTCTTCCACTTCTTCTTTCTTTGTTATTTCATTTCTAAAATAATAAATCTGGTATATTATATATAATATGATGTTATTATAAATATGGTACAACTAAATTCATTATTCTATCCATCCCTTGAATGACATGTCACCATACATGCGTACGTATGGCTTACCGTCTCCACGTCGTGGTGTAATTGTTATTCAATACATTATTATTTGGATGGGTATAATAATGATGTGTAATTCATATAAATAATAAATATAACATGATAATTATTCTTTATATATGATACACCATCCAATTATATATTATTTTAATATCAAAAGAATTATATAGTCGCTCGTGCATACGTACGGACCACCGTCTCCACGAACGCGATGAGATTCATTCCCCATCATATCCATTCAAGAATAATTTTCATTTTATGGTTAAAAATAATGTTTAAAGATTTAATATAATTCTGGATATGAATAATATACAACCAATCCATAATAAACATGGCTTACGTAACAAATCATATAAAGGAAAACAAATTAGTTAACCCCCGAAACAACGATAATACAAATATTTTATTAACAAAGCAACGTTAAAAGATCATATATGATATCATATTAACGTATATTATTATTGTATAATTTAATAAAAATTATTTAACTATTATACAGATTTTTATCCTACTCTCAACCAAGGAAAAGTAAAATGTAAGGGTTTATTTCACAATCTCTTCATCATCTGAGGTTGTTTATACGTAATTATCTACTAGGACCTCTTTATCATCTGCATCCATGTTTCTTAAAAATATATTTTTAAAAAAAATTAATATTTAATATACAAAGGGTTAAAGTCATTTATTCCCTTTTTTGACTTTTTATAAGATGTTTATAAAGAAATATTTTCGTCATTTTCCAAATAAGGTCCTTTTTAACCTTTTCGACAAAATTAAGGTAAGAATGTCTTTTTTAACTTATGCGGCGGGTGCAGCTATTTTACACCATTATAAAATCATCAAATATTCCCTTAAAAGATTATAAGATTATTTTAAAAGTAAATTATTTTATAATTATGTTACTTTTAAATGATTTCAAAAAAAAGAGATATTTCTCTCAAATAGTTTTGATTTCATCTATGTCAACATCCTTTGATGAATTTTAAGCTTATTTTAATTTGATTTATTATGATACAAAACTTCTATATTGTATTGAAGGTTTTGTGATATGTTTGACTATGGATGTGTTATTTTTATACCATTCATTGTTTATGGAGAAATTATTGACATTTTTTATGTTAGTTTTAATACGAATGTTTATGTTATGTTTAAACATGTTCATATGAGGAATGCATTGGACTTAGTAAGTGATGGGTGGAGCCCGCTATAGCTCCTCAATGAATCGGTAGGTCTCATGAGACAAACTAGTGTCTTAGAAAAAGGCCTTGACAAAATCTTATTATTAGTCTTGGCACAAGGCCTTGACTATGTGGTTATGATAGTCTAGAATTATGCATTCCATTATTATAAAAGTGGTTATTTATATTGCATTATATTATTTGACTAGTAGAATATCCATGTGAATAAGTAAATGGAATTATTTAATTTTATTTCTACCATATTATACTGAAGTTCAAGTTTAAAAGGATTTTTTTAGTTATACATTGCCTTAAATTTTTATGCTTATTTATGAAAGTTTCTGCTATATTGTTATCCTTACTGGGCATCTAACTCACCCCTTTCTATGTTTTATTTTTTCCTGGATGTGAAGAAGTATTTTATGAATGACCTATAGAGATAGTATGAGGTGATATGAGTGTGGTCTATGGAGACAAGATTTTGTTGTAGTTTTTCACTTTATGATGTAATGTAAACTTTATTAATGTATATAGTGATTCCAAGGCTACTAAACTAATCAGTCTTTAGAGACATGATCTTTTGTGATCATGCCAATGTTATGTAATAAAGCACCGACTCTGGGTTACTGGGGTCAGGGTGTTACATACTCCATGCAGCCTTACCACTTATTTTATGTAAATCCTTGCATGTTAATCCAATGATAAGTCCTCTTGAATCGGGATAAAGTGATATGTCTTTGTAAGATGATCTACAAAGACCCATGTAGCATTTTTTCCTCTATATGTCCTTGGAAGTCCATTGAAAAAGTCAATGGTAATGTTTTCCCACTTCCATGTTTGTATGGGTAGTGGTTGCATCGTCCCATTAGAATTTTTCCTCTCGGTATTAACTTGCTAACATACCATTCACATTGGTGTATATTCAGAAATATCCCTTTTCATATTGACCCACCAAAAGTTTTCTTGGAGATCTTGATACATCTTTGTGATCCCCGAGTTAATAGAGAAGGTTGAGCTATGCGCATCATTCAGAAGATCCATTTTTTCTCTGGATCGGATGGTACACATAATCAATACCCAAATCTCACAATTCCTTCCTTGTCAACCACAAACACTGAGGATTTCCCATTTCCAATAGCTTCCACCATTTTCAGAATTTTCACATCCTTTCTTTGATCATCCTTTATTTTTCTCCATGAGGGACGGTTGAGCAATAATTTGTAAAAGTATTGATGGTGTTCCCTTCATTATTATTCTCATGTCCATCTTCATCAAATCTAATAAGATTTTATCCTTCTCAATTCTCATCAATGATAGAATTGTTGGATCCTTTATACTTATAGCATTTTCCACCTAGTTTGATTTCCCAAGGTGGTAATGGATTAAGAAGTCATAATATTTGATCACCTCTAACCAACTTTTTTGGCATATATTCATCTCTTTCTGTGTGAATATATACTAGAGGATTTTGTGATCCATGTATATTTCACACTTCTCCCCAAAGAGGTAATTTCCAAAAAAAAAATTAATGTGAAGATCACCACAGCCAACTATAGATCATGTGTTGGATAATTCTTCACATGAACTTTAAATTGTATTGAGGCATAGGTAATGAATTTTTCATTCTACATCAATAAACAACCCAGTCCCTTCTTCGAAGCATCATTGAATATCACAAAACGTTCTCCACTTGTGGGTAATGTTAGAACATGTGTAGTGATAAGGCTATTTTTCAACTCCTTTAAGCTTTCTTCGCATTCATCACTCCAAGAAAACTTTACTCCCTTCATAGTTATCTTGGTAAGAGGTTTGGATAATTATGATAAATATATCACAAAGAGTCGATAATATCCAGTTGACCCCAATAAGATACAGATATTTGTTAATGATGTTGGCCTTGGCCATCCCTCTATTTCATCTGTCTTAGAGGGATCCATAGATATCCCATTTCTTGGGATGATGTGACCCAATAATGATACCTCCTTTAACTAAAACTCACACATTTTGTACTTTTCATAGAGATTCTCCTTCTCCAAGGTATCTAGTACAGCTCTTAGATGCTCCTAATGATCCTCCATGGTTTTGGAGTATATTAGAATATCATCTATAAAGACTACAAAAAGTTTGTCGAGGTAATCTCTAAAGACCCTATTCATCAATTACATAAAAAATTTTGGAGCATTAGTGAGTCTGAAAGGCATCACTATGAATTCATAGTGCATTTATCTTGTACAAAAACCAGTCATGGGGATATATTCCTTCTTCACCCTTACTTGATAATATCTCAACCGCAAGTCCACCTTGGAGAAGTATTGTGCAAAAAACAGCTGATCAAACAAGTCATTAATTTGTGGAAGAGGATACTTGTTCTTTATCACGTTTTTTTTTGATCTCATTATAATCAATTAAATGGTGCATTGACCCATCCTTCTTCTTGATGAAGAGGGTTGGTGCACCCCATGGTGAATCACTTGGGTGTATAAACCCTTTATCCAGTTTCTCTTGTAGTTGTTTCTTCAGCTCCTTAAGCTCCACAACATCTATTCTATACAGGGTCTTTGATATTGGAAATTCCTCAGGTATAAGGTCAATTGAGAATTAAACATATCTTCTAGGAGGAAGACCAGACAATTCCTAGGGAAACACTTCAGAGAATTCTCTCATAGTAAGCATGTCTTCAAGGACGGTTTCATCCTTAGACTCAAGCATCTGAGCCAAATATGTGTGCTCATGGGTCAGTAATATCCACTCTTGAGATGATGGTTCTAAATATGATTCATCTTCCTCCTTGTACTTGTATAGAATTGGGGGTCGATTCTCCATATGAAGTGTGATTTCTCTCTCACAGAAATTTATATTGGCTCTATATAGGGAAGGCCAATCCATGCCAAAAATTGTATCAAATTCTACTAGAGGGAGTATGATGAGTTTTGCCAAAAATTTTAATACACAAATTATGACATGGGGAGGTTTTATATTCAAGGGATGCAATTATTGCCCCATTTTTTGTACTCACTGAAAACTTCACATCCATGATCTGTGGTGGTATTGGGATTGTTATACTAAACTCCCAGGATATAAAAGAATTGTAGAACCAGAATCAAAAAGTAAATTCTCTATTCTTGAATGAATAACTAGATTACCTATCACCACTTAGTTTTTGGGGTTCACTTCAGTGATAGTGATGGAAAAATATCTCCCTTACTACCTTGGAGGTTGTTGGTTGCCTCTGAAAACCCTTGTATTAGGGCACTGATTTGTAAGATACCCTGGTTCATTGCAGTTGAAGCAATGAACAATGCGTTGAGAGTTGAATGGAGCATTCCTCTTTTCTGTTGTAGTCATGGGTTTTTCTTGTCGGTAGTTAATAGCTAGGTGTCCTTCTCTTCCACACCTAAAGCATTTCCTCATCCGCTTCAGGAAATTTTTGAGTACTTCTTTCCACACCTTTGGCATGTGGGGTGCTGGATTTTCTTAGTACTATTCGATTTATCAAAATAACTTCTATAATTTAAGTCCACCTTATGATTATTATATCCATTATACGCCAGAGATTCATCGATCTCAATTTTGACCATGAGGGCACATCAAAAAATTTCCTCATATCTGTCTAAGTCACAGATCGCTTGGGCTTTCCGTAGGCTAGGATTCAGCCCACCAAAGAAGTGGTCAACCTTGAATTCGGGGCTGACAACAAAGATGGAGGCATATTGTGTAAGCCTTATGAAGTTTTTCTCATACACTCTGATGGATTCTTCAACTTTTTTCTTGAGGTAAAGTCCCTTTCCACTTAATCTAGAGTGTGAGAGGAAAATATTTATCGAAAAACATTTTCTGGAAATCCTTCTATTCCAATGCCTCGATCTACTCATCAGGATTTGTATTTTTGATCAGCGTCCACCATTGATTGGATTCACCCTCCAAACAATAAGTATCCAGAATAACCTTCTCTTTTTCGAAACATTTAAGGATGGATAAGATCATTTCAATGGAGTTGATCCATTGTTTGGCGATTGAGGGATCGGATGATACATTAGTAGTAGGATTCCTTTGTATTATGAAGCTCTTGATAATGACTTGTTCTTTCTTTGGGGGGTTTAACATTCCTCATGACCCATGATTCTATTCAAAACTTGAGTTAACTAAGAGAGTATCATGAAAAAGTTCATGATTACCACTCCCATTAGATTGGGAATCTCATTAGAACAATCATCACATTGATCATCGCATCGGTTGTAGTCCTTAGTCCTCCTATTACAGGCCATTGGATAGAATAAAATAAAAGTTAGGGGTAACACATAAAAGGGTAATCCAAGGAAAAAATGGATGACTTATAATTAACTTTTATTTCCTTACCTTATGAATCTATAGGATTCAATCTATGTTATCCATGATCTAATTTCTAACATATATTCTTAGGGGAATTTTTTTAATTCCATTAATAATGGTTCATACTAATCTTGTGAATTTACCAAATCATATCCCCCAATAGTTTTGTAACCAAGAGTGTAGAAAGTCCCATTTTCATATAATAGGATATCCTAGGTCAACCCGAAACTCTAAGTCGTAGTTTTCAATCCTAGGTATATCTGTGCCAGAGTCGACTTTACCTGCTCGTATCTAGACATGGAAGTATTTTCTTGATAAAACACTTACTAAATACTAACAAAAACTTAGGGATGTTTTTATTATACTTAGTATTATCCCTAAGGCTTTTCAATAGGGTTTTCTAATCCTAATCCCAAAAATAAATAAACCTATCCTCAGATACCAACTATAGCAACCCTACTTTTTGTTACACACATAGACATAAATTATTAAACAAAACCTTAACTTGATACAAAATAGAAGATAGATATTTCAAGTGTATTTGGGTATTGGTAACATTACATAATGACTTAAAACATAAAATGCATCATCTTTTTTGAAAACATTCTTTACATGACCACTACATTCCATCGTACATAGCATCGCATGGGATAACCTGAAGACATGCATAAGAAAAGGGTGAGATATAAATCCCAGTAAGGGAATAAACATGGAATAACATGAGGAATAAAATACATGATAGTCAATAGTCATATCAATGTAGCACAAGATGAACATGAACATAAAGGAATTATAAAGCATGATAATCAAAACATGGAGATGTGGCAACAACACTTAACATGGAATTAGCATGAGCAAAGGCTCATTGCACATGGAGAATGAGTAAACCCTCATTACACATGAAGCACAAGTAAAACCTTTTTTCATTTTAATTATCATGATTAAACACCCATTTCACATGATGTATCATGATAATATACTTTACCTAATTCATTGGAGCGCTATTAGGGCGCACCCTTCATAATCATTTCATTTCATGCGTAAATCTGCCACATAGATCATACAACATGGATACATTAACATTATAATTAATTCCAATAATAATATATGTGGAATACATAAATTTAAGTCCTTGGTCAACAACTACATGTCCGTAAAGGTGAATACCCTTGATATAGTAGTGGGTATGGTATTCACTACACAATGATTTTAGCATGAAAAGTTTGGTGTAATTTCCGAAGCATAATGACGTCAAATAGAAATTCATAAAATGGGTTGATGAGTGTGAAAGGGGTATATAATCATCAATAAATTAAATGGATAGTAAGAGGATAATGGGAAATAATATACCAACTTATGTAATGGAATTTATATGCATGATATAAAAGAATTTCTTGAATGTGAATGAAGAGAGAGAAATTCCTAATGGAATTTTGGCATGGTAACGGGTGTAAATTGGAGGAATTAATGAAAGATAAAAGGGGTATTTCATCATTAAAAAATTAATAGGTAATTTTAGAGTAGTTTTGAAATCATACCCCACATTTTTAATTGAAATTAAAATGGTATTACAACCTAAAGAAACTTGGATAAAAATAAGCAAGGAAGGAATCCCTTACTTGAAAGTGTGATCCCAAAGGCTTGGGAGGGGCTTGATAGAGACTTATTGGGAGATTAGGGTGCCTTGGGAGGACTCTATAGATATTAGGGAATAGGTTGTACTAACTCTAAAGACATTGAGTGAAGAGGAAGTGGGATCTTGGGTGGGTTTATATAGAAAAGGAAAGGGAATTCTTTATTATTTACGTTTCGGACACCACACATTAAACTAATCAAAAACACAAACCAGTCCATGGTTTTTGCCCATTGTTTTTTCCAATGGTAATTGAAAAAATATATTTTATAAGTAAAATGTCCTAACTTCTTAAAATAATATGGTTGCTTATGTGGAGGTGAGTCGAACTCTCAAGAAAATCAATTTAAAAAGATAAAATGTTTTATAAGTCTTGAAAGGTCCACTAAAGCTTTGTAAAATAAATGAAACAAACATAAAATCACATTATTTTAATTTTAAAACATATATTTTCCAAAACTAATGTTTATTTTATTTTATTACATCACTATTGGGTCATTATGATCTCATAAAACACATTATATAATTAAATGGTATTTAATTTTTACCCAAAAATTATATTGACTTAGAAAATTATGAAAAATTCACCGTTGGATAATTTCGACGTCGTGATTCCAAAAATAATATTACATTTATCTAAATAATTTTATTAATATGTGAATTTTCACTTTTAAAATACAAACCGACATTTATCGAATAATCATGGGTTTTAATAAAAATAGCATTCAAACCATAATAAAAATTATAATTACATTCATAAAATTATATGATCAGTTATATTTAATAAAAATTAATTTAATAATAATAATAATAATAATTTATTAAAATATTATTTAATTAAAAAATCTATTAATTTATCAAAATATATTCCTTAGTTTAATATTAACTAAAAATATCATTTGTGCTTTAAAAACTATTTACAACGTAACAATAATAAAATGAATGTATATTATTTATTATATACAAAAAATAATGCACATAATCATAGTGCTAAGGTCCTATTACATAACCCCTTATAACAACCACATAAGACCTTAGGGTAAGGTGCGTTATGGTGATAGACTCTTAGGTGGCTCGGATAACATCGCTCAGGTGGTAATATCTATCAACTTCCACTTCTCTCGTAGGTGGTTCCATTCGAGCATAACATGTTGAAGCTTGGCTTAGTCTTGGTCAAGAAAAAAAACCAATGACACAACCTCTTTTCCAAGATCTAACAAATGGGCTTCATATGGGGAAAGTCTACTGGATGTGGCCATCGCTTCTGTTGTCTGAGTAAATTGGATTTGTTAAAGCCCTATATTTATACTAATCATGTGATCACTATTCAATGGCTATATTATCAACGGTCACAATTATTAATGGTATTTTAAAAATCCAAAAACATAAAACCAAAGAAGTTAATATTTTATGTAACAATTTTTCATAATAACACATTTATTCAAATCCAGAGTAATTTTCATTAATGAATGTTTGGGTCGTTTCAACTTAGCTATTTAGGAATGGAATCATCAAAATCATATTATATATGACTCGTGGATAGTCAAGAAAAAAATCCTTGTCTAATCAATCATATGAATAAACCCAACCCAATTTCTCTGGTATCATTATAATGGGTTAAATAGATAAATGTAACCCAAAGAAATTACTCTGATTATGCAAACAAAATACAATTTGGTGCTACCCAGTTATAAAATAAAACTGCCCAGTTAGAAAATATAGGGACACCTATCACTTTCTATCCTTGCACAAGATAATATATGGGCACATAGATATGGAAATAAACTTCCTGATTGGATGAGTGAAATCTTTGAGAGTGATGTTTATGAATGAATATAACACTAATTATTTTTAAGGAGATTTAATCTCGCTATATTATCTCATCTTATTCACCGTTGTAAGCATACTTAAAATAGTTTAATTTTTGAATAATATTCCCTTCATTAAATAGTTATATTCAATCTATATTATTGTGTAATGATTTATAGGACCCAAAAGTTTCCATTGGTCACCATAATTTAGGATCCAAACAAATTCATGTATATCAAAATGCATTATATATATAAGTTACGTGAACACTTAATGTAAAGTTTTATAATTACATAATATTGAAAATCGCTATATGTGTAATCCCTAAGTGATAGAAATCTTACCCTTACCTTTCTATAACAAGCCATAAGCCTCCATGCCTATGTGTAGTCCAACCATAAGTCAATCCAACCAAGGAAATTTTACTTTCTAAGGAATTCAAATAATAAAAATTCTAAATAATAATAAAAATTAAAAACTAAGGTTAAGGTGGATAAAAACTAAATCTTATGTTATTGTTCTATGAACGTAATTCAAGGATTAAAAATATCATAATAATTGGTTTAACATCTTAATTTATACAAACATTCATAATATAAAAAATTTATAACTACAAATAAAGTAAGGAATAAACTTCTAAATAAATGGAAATTTTAAATATTAAAACATGATACAATAATTTATGAATGATTCATAAATAAATTATATTTATAAATATTTTATAATTAAGAATTAATCATTATAGTCATTCCATTATAATAAATGAAGATACTTTATATTCAAATAATAATATGAACTCTTCATATTATACATTATATTTCATTTCATTTAAATATATATTTGATTATTTTATGAAGTATATTTTTTTTATAAAAAAATTTTACATAATCTAATATCACATACTTAAATATTATTTTAAAAATTAATTAAATCAATCAAAAAATATTTTTGATAAGGTTTAAATAATATCCCAAATAAGTCCCCTTAATTTATACATTTTAAATAAATTAATTATGAAAAATTCATAATCTTTAAGTATAATCACTTTATATTTAATCTTATTTTTAATTTATAAAATGTTTATAAATTAATATAATAATGTTTTTATATAAAAACTTTACATTTAAATTATAAGTTATGTCATAAAAATATAAAAATAATATTTTATATTAAATATTAATATCAATGGAATATTTATAATAAATGTTTTAAAACATTTAATTCATTAATTTTATAAACAAATTATAAATTTACAAATACGCCAAAATAGATTTTTCAATATTTGTAAACAATTTATGAATAATTAGATCCAATTTGTAATTTAGAATATTGAAAATATGATTTTTCCTAGAACAACAAATTGTGTTACGCCATGGGACTCCTCATGGTGTTATCAAAATGGTCACCTCATATTGACCATGGCATGGAGGCGGCCTTCGGGGTCTCCAAAAAAGTGATCCCCATTATTCTGTCAAAATGGAAACCATTATTATATCACGATACGGAGACATTCTATTTTGTATTTCATGAAATACCCTCCATGGTATGGGTTCTCCCTTTCTTTTACAAGGTGACTCACAAGAAAATGATGCTATGTTTTTTTTATTGTTTTATTGAACATATTATTTCACAAATCTTAAAGCATAAGATGCTTTGATTCCACTCATGGGTTTCATTGGGTTTTATTAACACTTCATCATAACAATGTAAGTGATTATAAACCCTTCCTAAGATCACAATTCTTAGTACAAATGAAATATTATTAATTATATAAATTATGAACACTGTAAATTAGGTTTTACTTACACTGAAGAGCTTATGAAATATTCTAATCATCATCATATGGGTTTGAAAAATATCACTAAAGTGGTATAAAAAGGCTTCCAACCTTCAGGGGTTTTTATAAGATAACTAGAATCTTTCATCATATCAATGGGATCTAACCATCCCTCATGACATGCTAGTGCCTCAAGCAAAAAGGATGTAGAATAAGGGGGTTTCAGGGTTACGTAGCCTCAGTTTAACCTATATATATTATCACATAGTTGTTTCCTCTTTATAGGGACCTCTAGTATGTGAGTTTCCATGAATAAAATCATTCATTAAAATGCATGAGTTCATACCTTTGTAAATTCATGCATAGTATTATTTTATCTCCCTTTGAATTATATCTTATGTAACACATTCTAATGATATCCAATGTGGAATAATCATTCAAACAATATCAATTCAATGTTTCTTCACTGGTGATCATAATCATTAGCAGATATGCATCTCATGCATATCATATTACATTGTATTCAATGTATGCTTAAGCCTCTATTAAAGGCTACATCCATCAGTAACTTAACCTCAAGGCCATAGCCCCTAAAATTCATCACATGAAACTTTTTATTTATGGAATATTGATTCCAAAAACTATAAAATCCATCAATTACTTCCTTGATTTTGAACACTTTTATTATCACAGCCTTTTTAAAGTATACATTTGGTATCTTATACCCTTCAAAATAGAAGAATTGACTTCTATAAAAAGAATACATTAAGTGGACTTTCCTCAAAGATTTAAAAATACCTTCAGTTAAACAATATAATTTAAATCTTATAGAAACATTTCCCTTCCTTCCAGACACTACATTTAGGTTTTAATGACTAATACTAAGTATTAAAAAAATCCAGTCTTCTCTTTCTAGATAAAAACTTTACACTTTTTTATTTTAAACATAGAAAAAAAACTAAAAATCACATATGAAATTCTTCTATCCTCAACACTTTTATAAATTAGGAAAAAAATTTATTAAAATCTTTCAAATTTTATGTAAATTTTGAATAATTACTCTAGAATGAATTTCATTTCTAAGAATAGTCCATAAAGGATACCTTCAGTCCCTCCAAGTAGTTAATGTACCAAGTCATATTTTGCACATGAGTGGAGACTAAATTTACTTGCATATAATTCCTTTTAAACCTCATGTGAAACATTTTATGCTTCTTATAAGAATATACTAGATCCACCTTTTAATTAATTAAAAATTATGTTACTTTGGAAGGGATTTATCTAACACATTTAATTTTAACTCTTTCTTAAAAAATATATTAAGATTTATACTAGTCTAAGAAGTTATTTACATTAAGATATCCATTTTAAAGGATTAAACAAAAAATAAATTTGGATTATTATGATTCTATTTTATCTATATAAAAATCATTTATCATATGATTATCATGTTTTACCTTTATTTAATAAGAACTTTTCTTAAATGTTCTCCCATGAAAATAATGAGCCCTTTTAAAATTCATTATAACAATTCATCATATAAGATCTATATTTCAATAATATTTAGGTAAATTTATAATTTATACAATAACTTAGATATTTAGATAGGCCATTATGTCAATCTAATCATTAGTGAATCTTTGATAGTTAAGTGAATAATTCTTTACCTTAATCCATCAAATGGATTCACTCAAAAATATTTCTCTAATAACCTAATCCTAATAGGTAAACCCCATAATGTGTAACCAAAATAAAATTCCATATATAGGAATATAATTATATTATGATTTCCCATTACATTATTTCCTTATAGAAAATAATCCAAGGTCACCCAACTTTAGCATGACCAACCTAGTTGGATGATCGAGGTTTAAACAAGTGTTTTCTTTAGAAGGAATCTAGCACTTAGTATTTTAAAAGAGGATTTAATCTCACCATAATATTTTGTGTATTCCATTTAAATATATATATATGATTATAGTTATTTATTATTCAAACTTATTACTTTCACAAAATCAATGTGCTTAAACCATATTGATCTGTATCTCTTTACATAACTCATAGCTTGTGTTACTGACTTGAATTGAAATCCAACTATATTCACACATGTCCAGATGCTTCTCATGTATAAATAATATGAAATACTTTCATATATATCCTTATAATCATATTAAATCAATAATTTTCACAAGAGTAAGCATGTAGTGATAAGTATAAAACTCCCAATTTTCAAGAAAATGTATAAGTCTCTAAGCTAGTAAGCAGTCTGACCCAAAATCCTTCTACCCATAGATCATTACTCGGGATAGATATTAATTCCATAACAATTTTACAACTAATTTTTCTAAAATTTAATTAGTTTCTTAGTTCAATCTCATAACCAAGTACAATAGAAAGTCAGTGTAGAATAAAACTAAATCTATCATCATACCTAGCATATAACTCCTTAGATGCATGTGTGAGAATTTATTGAAGTAATTTAACTCTTTAAACTAAATCAAACCACCATTCTAAATATAAAAATTATAATAATTAATAAATAAGTAAATGAACAAAATAAATGAGTAATTAATATATTTAAACATGTGATTAAACTATTTATAAACAGTACATAAATAAAGAAATTATAAACACTTTATAATCAAGACATGTGTTATGGATATTTCATAATTAGATAAATATAAACACTTTATATTTTTTATTTATATGAAATCCTTAATATTATCCTTTTATATTGAATTTAATTCAACATATTATATCTCAAATATTAATATTATATAAATGATAAATTCATATATAATATTTAAACATCCAAAATATCACATATTTGTTAATATTTAAACCTTGATTGTATCAATAATAAAAATTCATTTTTATATGGTTCAAATAATTTCTCAAATGATGAATTTAATTTGACAATTTCAAATTAAATAATTATAAATATTTAATAATTTAAATATAAACACTTATATTTGGCCTTATTTTGTAATTTATAAAAACTTAATAAATTAATATTTTAATTTATATTTAATTTCATTATATCCAAATAATAATTTATTCTATTTAAATAAAACATATTTAATAATAACATTTAATATTTTTTATATTAATTGTTCAATGTTTCAAAAACATTCAATAATTAATTAATTTATAAATACTTTATAAATTAATTAAATATCCCAAAATAACTTTTTATATAATTTATAATCAATTTATAAATTATATAATTAAATTCATAATTGAAAATTAGAAAAATAAAATTTTTATTGATAGTGAATTATAGGATATAGTCTATATCATAAAGCGATACATTTCATTTTATCTTTCACATTTAATAATAGATGATTTTTGAACTGTGATATCATTCCTCGGTTCCTCTGTTTCGTATCTTATGATATCACCTATATCATAAGGATGATATGAAATTTTATTTTGAACACACAAATCAACATTATATCTTATTATGATCCCCTAATTTGTACACAATGATATATAAAAACTGAGGAATTATAACAGAGTTGCTGCCTACGATATCCTATTTCATATAGAGTGACTATATAACAACTTATGATATCCCATTTCATAAGATTATCCACATAATAAAACCTATATCATTTTAATGATAACCAATACAACGTACAATGTGATATCATGATTTCTTTTCCAATGAGCCCGTACTCGAGTGGTAGATACTCCTGCTTGGCATCCAAGAGACCCAGGATCAATTCCGGGTGAGGGTTAACTTCCAAGTACATTAGTAATATTGTAGCAGTGTTGTATCAGGTACTGTTTGGTACTGTAGCATCTGGCACTATTCATCTAATTCGGGCCTTCCGGCCACCGGTTTGGGCCTACGGGTCTTAGGGCCTTCGGGCCACTAAAGTACTTTGGGCCATATGACATTTGGGATGTAAGGGACTACAGGCCACCAATGGACGCTAGGACATAGGGATTTAGGGCCATAGAAAATGACTAAGAAGCAGGGCAAACCACATAGGAGTAGACCCAGATGAGGATTCAGAGAAAAAATGACAACTACCAAAGTATAACTAAACGGATTGGATGAATTAGAGGGTGTGGAAACTACCATCAGGACTAGGCATAGTGTAGCTCTGGATGGGGAAATGTTATCCTATCAACCATGTGAGGTGGGGAGCTAGGTGCCTTCAAGATGCAGATGCTGGGGAGGGGCTGTTTCAAGTGTGTCAGGTCTCTAGCCTTTAAGTTCATGTAATGGGTCATGTATGGGGTTTGTTCCTTAGGCCTACGATTCATGTAAGGGTTCCCCTTCAACCATTAAAAGGGGTATTTTCCAAAAAAATAAATAAAAATAAGGCCTTCAGGACATTTGAGGGATATCAAGATTTCTTCATTTTTAAAACATGATTTTGAAAATCAAGAAGCATGGAAATATCTGATAGCACTATATAGTTTATAAAGACTAAAAAACAAGTTTAAATCAGTAAAAAACAATATCAAAACCATTCATAATATTAGTAAGCTTTGTAAAATTGAAATAATTTATAAACATAATGAAGAACATGCACTTTACACCAAATATGGTTATTATTGTTTTCATTGATCTATACATAATTAATATCACTAATAATAACCAATAGACTCTTCTCTCCACTATCTATCCATGAACTGTTTTGAATCACCCAACACTCTGGAAAGACCCACCTCATATCCATAGTATTCCAGTACCTTGGATAACAAATGATAGAGGAGGAGAGATCTATGATAGATATATTCAATTGGGGAAGGGGTAGTCTTCAACACACTATCACATTTATCACTACTTTCTTATATAGGCCTCAGGGACACTCCCCTAGTCTCTATAGAATTTACTCAAATTTTATGATATGAATGAGTAATTAACCTTCGGTTGCAACACTTATAAAATTTGTCCAACCATTATTCCCTAATGTTTCATCATATAAAATTTTATAATCGATGATAGTTGTTGGTGGAAGATTATTTAACATTAATAACTTAACGTTTGACAAGTGTTTGTATATATCATAAAATACGATATTACCCTCAATACTACCTTACAACATAGCTCATCCGTAAACTATTATTTTCTAGAAAAAAATTAATATGAAATCTATATATAATATATAATGATACTCCTGAGGACATATATAATATGATTTTAATAAGTGTATTTCATGAAATACAACATCTTTATATGATCTCTTACAAAGAAGCCTAAAATGCATCATGTACATATAAGATTTAGATCATATTTCCACCAATTCCATCCTAGGGTATTGTTAACGTGTACTTGGGTGTAGTTCCAACCTTATTTGTTCATGTGATAAAGGTTGGGTGTAATTCTAATTGTGGATATTGTTGTGATATGGGTTGTGTGTATTTACAACCATGGTTATGTTGTTATACAGGGTGAACGTGTTGTCAACTAAGATGATTGTGATGAGGGTTGTATGAAATGGCACCGAAGAAGTTGATTATGTGGGTGGGATCTGATGCCACCAGAGATGATGGTGACATGGGTTGGAAATGATTCCACTTGAGATGATGTTTTCATGGGTTGTACATGATACCTCTTGAGATGATTGAGCCTTTCAAGTGGGATATATTTTCCCCTTAGTGTGGGTATGATTTCTGGGTTGGTTGTTCTATTACCTATAATATATTATGGGTTACTCATTTTCTAAAATAGACTTTTCGGATACAGTTCCATAGATAGACTATAATCAACATAGGTTGAAGCAGTTATGAGTCAACAATTGGGGTTGATTTTTGAGTACCCAATTTTTCAACAAGTAAAATTCTTGTGATGTTTATGTATTTATTTCTATTGAGTACATTCCTACACATATATACTAGTTTATATTATAGATATTGTTAGAAATGACCCACTAAGTATTATACTCGCACCATTAACAAGAAATTTAATGAGACTATGGACCTTAGGGTGGACATGTAGGTTCAGGAAATGGATATAGTACTAGTGGATGAGTAAGTGGTTCTCAGTTGGGTTCTAGAGATAAGTCAGAGGTGAGTCTAACGGTAGTGATTGGGGCCTCTATTTATTATTTTCAATTTATCCTATACTACTTATTATCGTCTCATTAGGATATCTTGTTGGGACGTATAATCATATGACATGCATGTACATTTTTTTGTATCATGGCCTTGTTATTATTATATTTTATTTTTTCTATAATTCCTTGTTATACACTCTAATGTGATTATTGTTATTTATGTCTCTATTTATGAGTATTATTGGTTATGATGACTCAAGAAGGTATAGTATCCTCATAAGGTTTATCTAACGCTTGCTGTTGGTCAGTATCCTCTTGCATATAGGGAGGTACATCATAATTATGTAGCCCTATAGTTTATACCTTGAGGTAAATCTTTGATCCTAGGAGGTTATAATGTTTCATAATATTTTGTTCCTTGTCTAATTTATCCATCACATGATGGTGAGGGTCATTATGAAAACTCATTCATATAATTCATTTTTATTATTAATAAATTGTATTGCTTATATTGAAAATTATTATGCATATATACTTGTATATTATTTCAAATGTAAACATGAGATTACTACATATCACATAAAAATATAGTTTTAGTGTATTTAATTAGTTATCCAAATGAGTAGTTTTTTAATTAAATCATTTGTGAGAAACCATGATAGATACTTGAAATATATTTTTTACTCATTCCATGCTTATATTCAAAAACAATTAGTTCCAAATGCACCGTAAAAAAATTTATAACTCTTAAATAAATTAAAACAACTATGTTAAATTAATATGATTTCTCTAACTTATTTTATGGATATAATTTGACATGTATAATTTTCCTTTTTTAGTCATGTTATGATGAGACTAATCACTATAAACTCCTCATGATTTGTTGAATTATTTCTACTTAAAGATGAATGGATTTAAAATTTGTGTATATAAGTATTTCATGTTAAATAATGAATAAAACTTTTAAAATTTTGATCAAAATGTTAGTGAATAAATACTTCTTAAAAATTTTATGGAAAAACATAGAGTTTTAAATTTAAAAAAAAATCGTTAAATAATTTTTACAAGTAATTTTTTATTAATTTTAGTATTTTCAAAACATAGAAGTTTTAAGATTATTTAAAAGTGGATTTTAGAAAATTAAATTTGAAAATATAACCTTCCTATGAGGCATAATTTTTAGAACCTCCACAAGCTAAAAACCCCTCTCATATGTTCTTATTAATATTTCTAAAATTTTAAAATATTAATTGTTTCAAGATTCCATCAGAGATATTGATAAAGTGAATCAAACAAAAAATTATTTATGAAATAGGTTGAAAATTTATTTTTTTTATTCATAACATAAACAAATCAATGATGAAACGTTATTAATGATAGTTGAGTTGATCATGCAATAAGAGTGAAATATATTTGAAATTAATCAAGTATACAAATTAGTAAAAAATATATATATAATTTTAATTAAATGGATATTTAAAAATAAATTATAATAAAATGGTTTCATAATTACAAATAATCAAATGATTTTTATATAATGATATAATCAAAAAATATAGAATTGGTTGTAATAGAACATTTTCACCAGTTTAAAATCATGATGAAATTGGGATTTTACATCCAAATAAAACCTATATGAATTTAAAACATCATAAAATAAATTTAAAAAATTATTTCATAAATAAATATATTTTTAAATAAGTATATATAAAGCAAACCTATCTTGGTTTAAAAGTCAGAATAAGTTTCCCCTAAGAAATATTTTCTTAAATATGGCATATGTCTATTAAAAAATAAAAAATCAAATTATAAAACTATAATCAATAATAAACAACTTGTACAAAAAATAATTTAATGAAAAACGAATTTGAAATGTTCATAATTATTTTTAGTTTTTTTTTTTTGAAATTTTAGATATTTAAAAAAGATGATTTTTTTAAATCTTATGTATCAAAATATGATTATGTAATATCTTTTTAAAATTTTATATTGTTTTTAAAATTTATATGTTTCAAAATGACGATATAATGTTTCTAAAATAATAAAGTATTGCTAAGTAATTTATATAATGGTTTGAAATGTAAACTAGTAGTGAAATTGACATTTAGTAAACTAGGATTCAATAAATTTGAGAAACCATAAGAAATAATATTTACATATGTATGAATAATAATATGTCATATTTTAATATCAATATACCTAATATAAAATTTAGATAATTAATATGGGAAAATAAAATTCTAATCTAAACAAATCTTATCTAGAATTGGTGAAGTAATTTTGAAATATTTTAAATGCATTTTCACTGGAATTTATTTTATTCTAAAATATAATCATTAAATTAAGTTCAATATTAATATTTTATTTTTGATAGTGATAGAAAACTTAGTAATTGTGAGTGATGATTTTAGTTTATTAGAAAATTTCATTTGTAATAAAAACAACATTATTTTAATAACCCTGACTCTAGTAACCCATAATCAGTGGTTATCTTACTATATGTATACAATATACAAGAGATCACATATAATGAGATCAAATAGTTTATTAGTATTTGGAGACTAGATATATACAAGATTCTCACATTAAATGTTAAAACATAAAATTACATTGAGAATATTATAATTTCTTCTACTATATCCCTAGGATCGTTCATAATTCAATTTTTGGTACCTTGGGGAAAGGAAAAAATAACAAAGAGTGAGCTCAGATGCTCATTAGGGGAAAGAATACAATAGAAGATATCATATAATTAATAAAACTTGAATAATATATTATAGATAAACAATAATAAAATATGGCATACAACTAATATAATGAAAGGGAAATATATTCATGGATGACAAAAAACATAAATAATCACATGGATAACAATAACTAGTTTCATAATTATAGAATAAATAATTTCAGGCATCATAATATTATCATCAAGGAATCATACTAAGACATCATACATAAATAGGTAAGGCATACACCAAATACACAAACATTTTTGGATCATGACACCTATATATGCATCAAGGGGATATAATGGGTATCTATGGTTACTTTATAAGTCCAATACATTTATCATATGGAATAAATGAATAAAAATTGAATACATAATCAACATAAACAATCATATATAAAAACTATCATAAAAATATTAATATTCTCCCTAGTCAATAACTAAAACAACATGATTATAGGTCATCCAAAGTAATATGGTTAATGTTATCAATAAATTATAACCACAGAAAATCATAATATTCATCAAAGGATATTTACATATATGAAAATACATTTAAAATAAAATTTTATACTTTCTTTGACAACATGAGAAATATACTTTTATTTTGATAATATTTCAAATAAAAAATTTTCTTAATATTGAGAAAATGTCATTATATTAAAATAACAATGAAAAATTTTTATGACAAATTCAAATAAAATAACTATTATTGTGGTAGTAAAAAAAGTTTTATGTTGTAAATGTTAAAATAAATATTCCTTTCACACTTTTGGTAAAATTTCAAAAATACCTAGTTCATAAAATGAGAAGAAGATTTATTTTAAAACATTTAAAAGAAGTAAAATGTGGTTTAAAATTTCTGTAAATAATTATTTTATGATATAAGATAATATTCTTGAAAATATTTTAATAAAAATAGACATGGAAGAAAATGTCCATTGACCAAAGAAGAAATAATTTCATCTTTTCTTAAAAAACCATTTTATCGATGGTATTAAGTACCAAACATAAGAAAATGAAAGGAAAAAATTTAACCTCCATAGATGACCAGATTATAAAAAAAATATATGGATTTTAAAATATAAATAGCTTATAATTTCATTCAAATTAAATTTAAACATAAATAATCTAGAACAAAAATGAGATTATTGAATAAACCCTTACCTTGGATTTATGCTTGGCTAAACACATTCCAAAATCTTGTATAATAAACTTATATTAATTATTAACTTGATTAAGGACCTTTAATATATTTATTATCTTATCATAATTACTTTTTTATTTATCACCATGTCTTATATAGTTACCAAATATATTAAGTTCATGTCGGATGTTTTGAGGATATTCGGTTCATAATCTGAAAACAATTTCAGTAGGTTGACCATGGATAAAGGGTTCATTGATACATTATCTCCAAAATTTTATTCCTAAAATAATTATAATTTTTATACATTAAATAAAATTTTATAACCAACCATGAAATATGGTCATGAAAAAATAAAAAAAAATTAATTTATGGAGATAATAGTCTATATGTTCACATGAATGGCGTTTTTATTTTTTCTAACGGATAAAAATAAAATGATATAGATAAAGGTATAATTTTAAAAAATAATATTAATATTATAAATATAATATTTATTCATTAAATATTCCTTATTACCATCTATATAAATCAAAAATGAAAAACAAATCACATTACTTCAGTGAGGTGGTAGTCCACATGTACGCATGAGTGACGTTATCATTTTCCTACAGATTCAAGAGTGAGAAGGTTTATTATATATTTTAATTATTTAATAATAATTATATCATAAATAACATATATTAATATTATAACTATCATAATAACCAAACATGAAGTTTGATGATGAAAAAAAATACATTGCTTTGTAGAGGTGGAAGTTCACATGTGCGCATGAGTGATGTTTTCATTTATCATTTGATAGAGAGGATTTGGATAAATGTTTTGAAATAAACATAATACAATTTATATATATCTAATATATGTATTTTATTTAATTTTTATGGTTATTATATAATTTAAGGAGTTATAATAAGAAATAAAATTAAAGAACTCGGTAAAAAGTTGTGCTTTTTCTTTGGAAATCCTCCTTTGGCTTAAATCTTAAGACTTCTTTGGATGGTATTAGTGAAAGAAAATAAGCCCTAGTGTGTGGAGAATAAATATATCCAGGTAATTATGTATTTATTGGGATATATAAGTGTATAAAAATTTGTTAATAATAGTGGATAGTGGGTGCCCTTTTTTAAGTGAGGTGGTGACAATATTATAAATACTTGAAATATTATTATATATTATATGTATTATTCAAGTTAAGTGGCATAAAATTATTAAAATTTAGAATATTATATGTATAAGTAATAAATATTATCAAAAAAATAGAATTTATAAAGGTTTTTAGGTCATGTTAACCCTTATCTTTTTAGTTTAACCCCCTTTCAAACCATTTTAACCTTAAGCATAGTAATGAATATTTACCTCGGTTACTATTCATTATCACTAAAATATTATGTTTAAATTATTACCTAATATTAATAATTTTGATTGAAAATATGGGTTCCATTTTATAAGATTCATTTTTTATAAGTGGTAAAAATTAATTTTAATGTATGGTCGTAAAACGCACTGAAAGTAGTTTTTAGAAACAAGATTGTTTAAAGCATAAAATAGACTTTACAACAAAAAAAATTATAATATTTATTTAAATGGAATTAATTATATTATTTTAAATAAAATAATACTTATTTACCTTTAAAATCAAACCAAAACTAAAATTAACATGTGAATACTTTATTAAGTGAAAAGAACAAAAAACAGTTCTTTTAATAAAAACATTACTTAGATTTCCAATATATTAAGCATATATTTACAAGTTAAAAATACTGTTTATTTTAATAAATTATATTAATTATTAAACATAAATTTGATATTTTAGAAATATTTCATAGTATTTCAAGTTATTCTTCTATCATGATAATGTCATAAAAGTGCTAGTATTTTTATAATCAGTATTTTTTATTATTCACCCAAAAATAAAACTTTTCAGAAAAATCATAAAATTTCATCCTAAGATAAATTTGATATAATAATTTTAAAATAAAAGTCAATTTTATAAGATAAAATTTCTAAAAATTAAAGAAATTAATTGTAATCATTCCCAAATTAGACACATAAAACCGATTTTTATGATGAATGTATTCTTATGGCGTAAAAATAATCTATTATTATAATTTACTCAATAACAAAAATAAGATGAATATAACATTTTTTTTAATTAATTATTTTTATTAAGGAAATACTTTATACATATATTTATAATTTGTTTATTCTTATTCATACATGCTAACATAACGGTAGGGTTATAACGGTTATATTTAAATATTATTATTTTACAGTTCGTTTACGCTTGGGGTTATGTGTCGTGAATGCTGTCAAATATAGTATTAATTTTATGGAAACTAAAATATTTGGGTGTTTAATTATACCCTCATTATATAAATTTCATCCTCACAATTTTAGTTGATTTTGATTATATAATAACATTTTAATGTACTTTTGTCAAGATTTTTAATTTGTATGTTAAGAATAGGGAACTTATTATTTCATAAATAAGAAATATGTGTGCCTTTATAAGACTTATAATTGTTAATGTGTTTCTTGAAGAGTAACATAATAATTAATTGATAATTTCCACCCAAAACATGAGATATTTATCTTTTATTACTTGAGTTTGAGGAATTATAATAAAATATACTTACTTGATTCCTTTTAAATTTTTAAGTGATTTTTTCCTTTGATTGAGTATTTTAATTAGTTTCCACTTTTGATTATAATGATGAATGACTAAAAAGAATCTTTCATGAATAAAGCATTGAAACCAACCTTTAATGGATCGTAATATCTATAAAATAATGATGAGTTATTACACCTCTATAAAAAATTATTATAACAAGTTAAGATAATACTTAATAAGAATAAACTTTTTGGTGAAGAAGTAATACATTAATTACTAAAACATAAATAATAACACATATATAAATTTCAAAATACTTTATCCTTTAAATTATAATACCATTAGTTCATTATATATTTTTATATGTTTCATCTACCAATTCCTAAATTCACAAAAATAATTAAACCCTAAAAATCAGGATTATGTCAAATCTAAACATAGGAATAACAACCGTGTTTTCAAATATAGAATAGTTTTTTACCTTAAAAGTTACTTCTTTAGGTATTTTTATTATAAAAAAATTATCATAATGTTTCTTCATTGATAATTTTTACCTTAGACTTTAATGTTATGATTAAATAACAATGAAAAATATAAATTTTACAGATTCAGATTCAAATAAAACATGATTTTGCAACAAAATTACCTGCTACCACAACTTAAGGGATTTCAACTTCAGAAGTAGTAACTACATAAGTTTGACCTTTCTCCCTTACAATTTTTTGAGATAAATTCCTGGGATATTTAGGGAATTGTTTTCATAGTTTTAAATCTCCTGATATTCAAAACATTGGATATTTCCATCATCTTTATTAAAAATAGATTCATTATCCTAATTTAATTTCTCTCCACTCTTAAATAAAACTCCAATTCCCTTTAATAAAGTATCACAGTGTTTCTTTCCATAATAATCACATGTGGGATGTTCCATCCTTCACCTATTTTTTATTAACTCGTTTATTTTTTCTTTATGCCCAATCAACATCTTCTTCACTTGATTTACTTTTAAAATGCACGACTTGTGGAACATTTTTTTCCTAATGGAACTTAAGACCATATCATCATATGATGAAAACATGTGATAGAATTTTTTCCTTTATAAGTTTTGAATAAAACCATAAAATAAATAATCAATGTTACTTTTTGGATCATGTATGTATTTTATAGTATTTCTTGGTAATATTATAATGGTTTTTTCATACTCAACAGCACTTTACTCTTCCTTATATCTTAGGTAGACAAATTGTATTTCAATATAAGTCTATTTCTCATGAGTAATGTATTTTTCAAAAATATATCCTTAAAAATATTTCATTCCATTCTCTATATATGATCCTGATCATTTTTATATTGAGTCAATGACCACTATTGATCAGTATATTCTTATAAAAAATACACCATATTAATAACCTTATCTCTTTTAATACTTATAAAATCAAAAAATATAATTTCAATGGACTTGATCCATTTTTTAGTTATCAATTGATTAGTAGTTCCATTGAATGATGGAGGCTTCTACCACATGAAGTGGTCCAACATTTATGAATCATGTTTTAAAGTAATATGTTATACCATATAGGAAAGGTTATTGTTCATAACCTAATTTAACTATCCTAATATTATCATAATCTTTTCACCTCCAACATGAGTCATGTTTATTGTATCACTACATAAATACCAAATTTTCTTAATGGTATTTACATGTTTTCCATTCCTTCCACTATGAACAATTTATAAAAAATTCCATACACTATATTAGATCATAAAATTCTGAATTGGAGTATATAATTCCAAACCTAGTGTAATTTAAAACATAAATAAAAAGTTTATTTATAGTTAATCTCATAATAATGAGCATAGCATCTTTAGTAATACAATAAAATAATTAAAATATTTTCAAATAATTCATAATGTCTTATAAATTTCATGTTAATCAACCAAAGAATATCTCATATAAGTGCTTATCTAGGTGTGTAGTCTTAATCCCACTCATCATTAAATGAGGTATGATAATATTGATATCCAACCAGCCTTTTTTAGGGTGTTTACCCCTTGGTGAATTTTTACCATAGCCTTATCTACTTACTAGTATTCAGAGAAGAATGTAGTTTCTTTGAGACCATAAATACTCTACCTTACTAAAACATAATAATATTATCTTGTATTTAGAATTATACATCTAATATATCATTGGGTTATATTATATAATCTATATTTTCTTAAATCTAGTTCTCAAAGTTTCTATTAAACTTTATATGATACCAACTATAACAACTCAAGATCTATTAACTCAGAGTTAGTGGTTATCTTATAACATTATTATAAAATACAAGAGATCATATCTGATGGGATAAAAAAGTTTTGTAGTCTTGAGAGGCAATATGCATATTTTATTCTCACATAACTTCTTAAAACATGAAATAAAAATTAAAATTATAGTGACAATGTTATTATTTATTCTATTATACCCTTGAAATCATTCATAGTTCACTTATCATCACTATAGGAAGAGGAAAACATTATAAAGGATGATCGCAAATGCTCGGTAAGGGAAATAATACTATAATATCTGTCATATGATAAATAAAACATGAATAATATAGAAGAGATAAACAATAATAAAATATTTCATATAACTCATCTCATGAAAGGAGAATATATTTCACTAGATGACATAAAAATATAAATAATCACATGGATAACAATAAATAGTTTCATAATGATAGAATTCATAATATTAGACATCATAATCTTACCACCAAGGCATCATGTCAATACATTATATATAAATAAGTAAGTCGTACACCAAATACCCAAACTTTTTTGGATCATGAGACCATAGGATGTATCATAGGGATATAATGGGCCTCAACCATCAATTAAAAGTATAATTTATTCATCATAAGAAAGATATGAATATTAACTCAATACATAATCAACATAAAAATCATATTGAAAAGATAGCATAATAAATTTTAACATTTTTACCATTCAAAAACATGAATAACATGATCATAATCCATATTGATTAATATGGTGGATTTGTTAGAATATATCCCCAGTAAAGCATAAGATTCATCAATGAATACTGACATATATGATAATAATTTTAAAAGAAAATTGGAACCTTTCATTTAAATTTTAGGAAAAAATATCCATTTATTTTTATAACATTTCAAATAAAAAATTCTTGAATATTGAGAACATGTATTTATTTGAAAATAATTGTGGAAACTTGTAATAAAAGCTTCAAATAAAAGAACAGTTATGATAGCAAGAAAATTCATTCATACAGTAAATGTAAAACAAAGATTCCTACCATACTTTTGGTAAAAATTACACTACTAGAATTTTTACCTATACCTATAGTTTAAAATCATGGTTATATCCCAAAAATGTGGGTATAGGTTATACCCACGGTTCTATGAACCGTCAAGAGTTTATCCATCGGTTAAGACCTATACCCATGGTTTTTAAACCCTTGTGTATACATAACTATACCCATGGTTTTACTAAACTGTGGGATAGGTCTATACCCATAGTTTAATCAAATTGTGGGTATAGGTCATTTATTAAAAAACACCAGGTGGGATTTGATCCCAACAACTTCCCCCTTACAGTCTAGAAAACCTACCACTACTCTATCAAACATTTTATGTTCATATATAAAATATATATATATTCATATAAATAATCATATATATATACAATATTTATATTAAAATATTTATAATTATTTTTATTTTTATGAAAAAATAATGGCTCAACATATACCCACAGTTTGGTAAAACTTTGGGTATAGGCCAAAAAATCCTTTAAAAATATATTTCTATGGTTTAAAAAACCATGGGTATAGCTCAACCTATACCCATGGTTTTTTAGAACCATTAGTATAGTGTTTTCCCTCAAAAAAATCATGTGAAACCTATACCCACGGTTCTCTGAAAACTGTGGGTATAGTTCTTTCCCTTGAAATTTTTTTCCCATGAAACCTATACACATAGTTCTCTAAAACCTGTGTCTATAAGGTTAAACTATACCCGTGGTTTTTATAAAACCATGTGTATATGTCCATTTTCTATTAGTCTTCAGAAGTACCTTGTTTGAAAAACAACAGTATGATTTATTTTAAAACTTTGAAATAAATTAAAATATTCTTATAAATTACATTAAATAATAATTTTTTCATGACCCCATCCATCCAAAGGTACCCCTCCTAGGAAAAAAAGGAGAAAGCGAGATAATGACCCATAAGTCCCACCTCTGGTAGTCTCTAGGACAGTGACTTGCACCAAGGGTATAAATAAGGTTAAATATATGGGAGGAATTACCCTCAATATAAATAAAAGTATGATTGGGATATAAAATATTAACCACCAAAAAATCTATAATATAAGAAAAGGTAAAATTTATAATATCCATGATTCATCTGTAACGAACTAGCCTAGTTCAACCTAAAACATCACTCGATTAGGACCACAACAAGGTAGATGTAAACAAAGAAACAAAAACAAGTCTCATATATAACCAAAAGGATATAAACTAACATAGAAGAAAACACAAAGAAGAGTAAACATCCATGAGACATACAACATCAATCCAAAAGTTCTAAACCTGAATGTAAAAGAATACAATCCGTAAGTCAAATATCTAGGTGAAAATCCATCACCATCAATTTTTATTACCATAAATGTGATGAAAACTAAGATAATTTGGTAAAATTCATGACTCCCTTCCCTTTAACTATGTCCTGAAAACCCATATCCACAAATTTCCCAAGGAAAAATTAGGGTGTGAGCATAAATCCCAATATAATTTCACTAAATAATCTATATAAATCCTAATAACATGAAAATTGTATCTCTATAATTAAAACAAAACAAGATAAGAAAGTAATTTAAAAGAGAATTATTTTGTATAACATCATTTGGTTTTCATAAAATCCTTTCATATTCACACAAAAAATGAATATGAAAATTCAGGAAATAAATCATGAAAGTATAGGAAAAATCACCATGATTACATAATAAGATAAGAAAGTGAGAAACTAACCATGAAATATACCATCATGTGTAAAAATAATAAAAAGTTAAAAAGAAAAATATTGGGATCTAGCCTATGGTAATTCAAACTCTAACATATAAAGGAATAATAAGATATTAAAAACATGAATCCAATTGGTATCATGTCCTACCACATTTTATTGATATTAACCCTCTGATTGTATTACAAAAACTAAAGTGATATACATCCATTTCCCGATGCACCAAAGGTTCCCAATAGGATTTTTTTCAAAAAAAACTTTCAAAAACAATGATCTCTATTTATAAAAATAATTCATTAAAAATAATAACCACCTTTATGCGTTGAAAATATATTTTGAATCAATTCTTTCAATTATACATTTCATTGAACAATTAGTGTTCATAAAACTATTTTTAAGGAAAACCCCCTTTAAAAACATAGATTTCATGTACAAAATCCACTTTGATATAAAATATATAATTTTCATAAAATAAAATAAATAAATTTCACAATAATATCATGTAATTCATGAATTAAAAAAATTTTATAGATACACTTACCTCAAGATTGGTTGAAAACTAATCACCTTCTAGAATGGAGATTAGGAAGGAGTAGATCGAGTCCTCCTGAGCCTAGATATATAATAAACATTATCAAATATCTATAAAACCCATTATATTCATAATAAAAAAATATAATTAGGTTCCAATAGGAAAAAGGGATAAGATATATATTGAGTATTTGGGAAGATGAGAGAAAACATGATAAAAAATGAAACATACCCTTAAGAGACCCATCAGGAACAAAGTAAAACCATCAAGAATGTCAAGGGATAAGACTCTAGATCATTGGGGAAGATTTATTTTAAGCCTAATGGGTATGATAAGGTTATTATATATAAAAATGACCAAGGGAAATTCATAAATATTAACTTCTAAAGGGGTCAGTTTGGGGTGCGTGGTTAGGCCACATGGTTATAAAAACATTGCACCAACTTCTTGTGATCTTTGTACATATGAAAAACAAGGCACATATTTACCTAGGAAGAGATTTGAAATTTGGTTAAGCCATGATAATGTTATATGATACCTCTGGACAACCACCTAGACACCTGAATTATTTCCTTGGTGAATCAAATGGTTTAACTAACCATTCTCAAACCACGAAAAATACCATTGGAACCTCATAGATAAATACCACATGGTTAATATTAATTGTGTTATAAAACTATACACCTGGTCTATTTTCACTAAAAAATATTTTTTTTAACCTCAGACCCTCGGAAACTTTTCAAACCTCTGAAGAGAAATACAAACGCTCAAACTAAAGCATAAATGTGAAATAAAGGGTGTCACGATTATCCCCACTATGAAATATCTTTCTCCCAAAATAGTGCCCATGGTTTTGAGATCCCAAAAATATAAGGTCCCCGATAACTCATAAAATATGTCCTCTCCCACATCTCATGGGTATCTCATTTTCACTACCACATTACATAGACCATGGGAATTATTTTACCATGAAGTACCTTTTTATGGAGATCCATAAAATAAATCAGTTACTCAACCATAGTGGTTTCAAGCTCAAGATCAACATCTACCCATTTTATCACATTGGAAGGGTTCAGTTGATCCCACCTTATCTAGGAAACATGAAACACGTCATGAATAAATGTCAAATTATATAGAAATTTCAACTGACATACCACCTTTCCAAGTCATTCAATGATCTCAAAGGGGCCAGTAAACCATGGTTCCAACTCACCCTACTTAATCAAGAAATGATTTCCCAAGCGAGGTGAGGCTCTAAGAAATACATAGTCACTAACCAAAACTCTAGAAGGTAGAAAAAATGGTTTTTTAAGCATTTTTGAGGATTTTGAGTAGGAATTAATCTCATACGGATAATTTTCACTTTTTCCATCATCTCCTAACTAAGGTTTTATCTAACCAAGGACCACTCTTCCAAGTCTTCTCAACACATGGGAGATCTACATGGCCTCCCATACAATGCTTTGAATGGATCAATCTCAATTGAATCTTTATAAATGTTTTTTTAGGAAAATTCCACCAGAGGTAGATAATTTTCTTAGGAACCACAAAAATTAAGCACACATGATCAAAGTATATCCCCAAGAATCTGGATAAATCACTCAGTATTTCCATCTATTTGTGGATGATATTTCATTCTTAATTTCAACTAAGAAACCACAATCTCTAGAAAAACTTTCCAAAAAGAGGATTTTAACCATTAATCCATATCAGAATCAATTATAGAGGGAACTCCATGAATCCTTACAACCTCTCGGATGTATAAGTTCTCAAGATTATCCACCTTCAATATATCCTTAATAGAGAGAAAATGAGCCACTTTCATAAGCTGATCAATGATCACCCAAATCACATCTTTCCAACTAGTGTTATTTTTTAAAACAATTAGGAATTCCATGTAAATATATCCCCACTTACATAACATAATGGGAAAATTTTGTAAGAAGATAGCTGCTCTCTAGTACTCCACCTTATCTCCCTAACAAGTAAGGCATTGTGACATGAATTCTGTAATCAACCACCTCATCCTCAGTCACCAATACTGAAATCTCAGATCATGATACATATTTCTAGTCCAAGGGTGTAATAACCAACAATACTAGTGTCCACTATCTATCAATTACTACCTTATAGATATAAGAATAGTTAACATACCTCGAAAACTCAAGGCACCCATAGGAGACCGAGACCAACCACCTGAGGTCTCCTCACAATTTAAGATTTTAATAAAGTATAGAAAATTGGTTTTTGACACTTTATTAAGAGGAAACCTCTCACTAAATAATGATTTACCCTTCATAGAGTCTAATAAAACTTATCTACAAACTTCTTCCACTCCCAAGCTCTTCTCAGTGAACAAACTCATCAGACACCATTACTCCATTAATTCCTTCAAGGCTTTAGTCGGTACTTTCCTACATAATGCATCAGTGACCACATTCCCTTTACCACGAGTATAATTAATATTAAAATTGAAACTCTAAAGACACTAAACCTAGAATATTTGTTACATTTTCATATCACATTGAGTAAAAATAAACTTCGGGCTTTTTTGATCAGAATATATTGTAAACCACTCCCAAAAGATATATTTAAACCATGTTTTTAGAGAATTAATAATATCTACAACTCAAGGTAAAGTCTAGGGTAGTTTTTCTGATGAGTTAATAACTAATGAGATCCATCATCCACAACCTAATTTCCCAACATCAAGACACACCCAAATCCCATACTAAAAGCATCAAAAAATACATCATAACTTGAACTCAGTTTTAGAAGAATATAAATTAGAATCGAAGTCAATATCTTTTTTATCTCATCTAAGTATATCTAAAATTTATCATTCCATTAAAACTTAATTCCCATATCTATTAAATTTGTCACTGGAGATGAAATCTTAAGGAATTATTGAACAAATTTATTTTAATAACCAGGAAAACATAAGA
The DNA here is from genome assembly GCA_963277665.1 of Viscum album. NCBI lineage: Eukaryota > Viridiplantae > Streptophyta > Magnoliopsida > Santalales > Viscaceae > Viscum > Viscum album. The sequence continues at coordinate 1,769,918,260 of OY728146.1, read as the reverse complement.
ATTTCTGGATCTCAAACACATTTTTTTGGACTAATCTCAATAAATTTCCAGTTGTATCTTTTCATGATCTACTGACATGTCTCTCTTAAAAATAACATTCCATAGAAATGTCACTTCTTGGTTCCGAAATTTACACTTGGAAATATTACCATAAAATCGATGATCTATAATGGTTATAAGGATAATATCCAAATGATCCATGTGTTCTTCCAATGACTTGGAGTACACGAAAATATTATCCAATAACATGAGGATGAAGGATTATGAGAACCAATGAAAGATCTGGTTCACAAATTATATAAAACCCATAGGAGTGTTATTAAGATAAGATAAAATAACTATATACTCAAAATTCTCATAATATATCCTAAACATTGTATTAGGTATATACACTACTCGAACACTAAACCAATGGTACCCTAGTGAGAGTTCAATCTTTAGAAACCAATGAGGCCCTCAAAGTTTATTAAAGATATTATAAATTATTGTAATGGGATACTTCTACTTAATGGTCACCTGATTTAACATTCGATAATCAGTATAAAGTTTGAGGTATCCTTCTTGGAAAAAAGGATAGGCGAACCACAGGGTGACATGCTATGATGGATAAATCATTTTTCCTAGATATCCAAAAGTTGAAATTTCAGTTTCTCTAATTCATTAAGATTGATGTGATAAGGTGGCATAGAAATGGACATCATACTAGGGAAAAATTGAGTATTAAAATATATCTCTCTATATGGAGTTAACCCATAAAATTATCAAAAAATATCTCATTGTATTCATTCACCACTATAGGGAGTGAATTTCTCAAGCAAGATTCAATTATATCATAGAGAACCTCTGAAAACTCTCATGAGAACATTCTACCATAAAGACCATTAGGCTCTACTCTCTCAGATCTAGTATCTCACTCACCCTTAAAGACATGAGAGACTTCATATATAGTGACCTAGGCTTAAAATAAATATATATTACATCAATTTTATGAAAATTTATTACATTACACAAACACATGACTGGGGATCGTAAATGTATAGTGTCTTTAGAAACTTGGAAACACAAATAACTGGTTCATGGGTAAACTACATCATCTCCATCGTTCATAATCATAACTAGAACTCTTCTTATATATTTCATACATAATACATTTCTTTATAACCTATGGAAATGAAACATAGTAAATAGTGAGCTCAAGATACTTAGTAAGAGAAAATAAGGGAGATTTGTAAGCATAACATGAAAATAAGGGTTTTAGAACATGAGCATAATAATTAAAAACCATACCATGCATATAAAAGAACATAATCTTCAGTCATGGAATAAATATTAGTAGTTCATAAGACAAGGATTATAAGGAAATCTAAGAGAATGAGACATGGTAAAATAACATTAGTATAAGGCAAAGATTGGTGATATAATCATAAGTATATAAAATCATTTATATAGTAGTCAAGGATCACCACCAAGGCTATCATAGTAGAATGGTTTCACTCCCTAAACCATAATAGTAGTCAAGGTTCACTCCCAAGACCATCATAGATGAAAACATCCTTTACTGAACTAAGTTCACTCCTCATTCCAGTCTTTTCTATCTCATGAGATATAAATCCTCACCAAATTAATTAGAGGGAGATATAGCTCCCACCCATATCCTAATAAAAACTATATTTATGTTTGACACAAGATCATAAAACATTCATCATATCATAAACCAAAAAATGAAATGGGTTTCATAAACATTTTATCATGTAAAAACCTATGGAAAAGATAAAGATTTCATAATCATTTCATAATTTCATCATAGCATAACCCAGGGAAAAAGAAGTGGGTTTCATAATAATTTTATCATGGTATAACTCGTGGTAGAGAAAAGTGTTTCATAAACATTAGTTCATAATCAAAATAAACCATTTGGAGAAAGAATAAGAATGGTATCCTTGGATTATATCCCCAGAAAGGCATTGGTAACATCAACCGAAGTCATCTTATATAGAAAATTATTTTGAATGATCATTTAAAAAATTTCTTGAGAAAAATATCCTTTCCCTTTTGAAAAAAAAACTTTTTAGAATAGAAAAAAATTGAAAATATTTTTCGTTAAAAATATATATGAAAATATATAAAGTATTATTCAAAAAAATAATGGTAATGATGACAAGAAGTTTCATTCATGTCGTACACATTAAAAAAATATTCTTTTCACAATTACGATAAAATACAAACAGGTATTGTTTGTAAAATAACATGAATATTACTTTAAAAATTGTGTAAAAAGTAAAACCTGGATAAAAATACCTTTTAAAAATAATAATATAATATTTAAAAAAATTGGAAAAAAATTGAAAACATGGTTTTGGAGGGAAATTTATTTTTCAACTAAAGAGATAAATAAAGATGAATTTTATTTTAAAAAAATATCAATTATTATAAATAATAAATAGTGTTAAATGGTACTATTACTTGAAAATATTATGAATAAATATAGTATAATAAAATTCATGAGTTTATTGAGATATTAATCATAATATTTTCTCAATCGAAACATAAACATAAACAATCTTGACGAATGATGATATTATAACATAAAAGCATTACCACTTTGGTATCTTTGAATAATAAGACCCATGAAATAATTACATAAAATAGAACTTAAAATATAATTAGTATAATAAATTAATTATATTACATGGAAAATTGGCTATATATACACCTCGTTAAAGAAATTAGGTGTATAACATAATGTATGTTTCAAAGAAGACAAATTGAGGCAAAAACCCTTATCTTAAGTCTTGACTTACTCCGTACACATTCAAACACCCTATATAATAAATATAAATTTTTTGTACATATATTAAAGATATATATATATATCAGACCATATATTATTTTATTATGACCTTTATAGCCATTTATTTATAAGTCCATGTTAAATTTACGTTTTGGGTAATAATCGATTTCTTTTTCATATATGTTTTGATTTGTTATTTCTAGTCCACTTAATTTGATCATGGTTTCATCATATCCAAAATTTTAACCAAGATATAAATATCATATAAATTAAGTATATATTTATTTAGATTAATCCAAAAAAATTAGTGATAGAAAATGAAATACATCGTTCAATGGGACGGTTTGACGTACATACGCATTAACAATGTTTACATATTGTTATTGAATTAAAATAAAGGTAAATGATATATTATAATTATAGAAACATTTTTTCATGTATAACACATTTTTTATTAAAACTATCCCAATTACCTTCTATCTAAATCATGAATGAATCAGAATGCTTCGTGTAGTGGTAGTCCGCCGTACACATGAGCGACGTTATCGTATTCCAAAAAATAGAGAGTATGAAGGTATGTGTGATATAATGATTATATAAATATAATAATATCATAAATATAATATATAAACAATAAATCCATCATTATTTCAATCCTTGATAATGGTAAATGAAAATTAATGAATTGGTTCGCGAGGCGGTAGTCCTCCATACACACAAACGATGATTTCATAACCCATTTAATGGAAGGGGAGATGGTTGTAGGTAATTACCCTAAAATAACAACATATATGTATATATAATATAATAATTTTATTATGTAATCATGGTATAATAATAATTAACGGATATTGAGGAAGAAATAAAACAAAAATGCTTGTTGATGAACGTTGCCTCTTCTTTGGGTACACTCCTTAGGTTTGCACCAAAAGGATTCCAAGGTCAGATTTTTATCCAAAATAACACTTATAAGAAGAAATTATGGAATTTTGGAAGTGATATTTATATGTATTGTCCAAAAAAAGGGTTTTAAGGTGTTAATTAGAGAGGTTACGGGTGTCCTTTTATAAGTTAGTTGAGTGGCCACTTGTAATTTTTTAAAAGAAAAAAGTGTGCCCACATTTTTCACATGCCACGTGAATACAAAATGGATAAAATTAGAAACTTATAAATTATAAGGTATAAATATGGCCATAAAATATATTTTATACAAGTTTATATGTAATTTTAACTATTACTTTTTAGTTTAATCCCTCAGTAAACCCATTTTTACCTTAACCCAGTAAATAATTTCTTATTGTTTTTACAGTTCATTTTTGTCAAAAATTAATTCAAATTTATTAAATAATATAAATTATTCTAATTAAAAATATGGAATCCATTTTTAATAATTTCATTCAAATAAGTGGAAATTTTTAATTTAAAATTAATCTCATAGACGCGACGAGAAAGTGGGTTTTTAAAGAGAAAACATTCAAAAGTTTACAAACTTTTATATCAAAATTCAATATGAAGTTAATTACAATAAACAAAATAGGATTAATAGATGTATAATATCTCTAATATTAATTTAAAATTAATTTAAAATATAATTTAACTTTATAAATAAATTTAAAAAAAGCCAATTTTCAATTAAAATTCGGTATTTTCACTATTCATCAAAATATGAAACTTTTCATAAAAAACATAGAATTTCAAATTAAGATAATTTTGAGCTGATCATTTCAAAAATAAAGTTTATTTTATCAAATTAATTATCTAAAATTATGAAAAAATATTTTCATTATTGTTCAGAAAAAAACATTTTTTAGAAAATAGTTTTTTCAAAACATATAAATATTTTACTGAGAATTAAGTAATTATTTATCAATATGTTTCCTATATATAAAAAATTATAATTAATATTTAAAAATTACTCATTAATATTCATATGACTATTTTTAATGGTTATTTTATAACCGTCATGTTTAAATAACTATATTAATAATATATCATCGTTTTGCTAGAACTCATTGTCATGTGTAACGCAAGTTATCCCAGTGTTGCATGTAGCATAATAATAATTTGGTGTTGTGTGAAAAAAAATATTTCAAGGAAATTTAATTTATTTTAAATGAATAAAGAATAATAATTCATAAAAACGTGGGGTGTTACATTCTACCCCCCCCCCCCCCCCCCTTAAAATTAATCTCACCCTCGAAATTCATTACTCTGATACGTGTAAATGAGGATAATTCTTCCTCATAATATCCTTAAGTTCCCACATAGCTTCCTCAAACTAGTGATTTCAACATAAAACTTTGACCAATTGCTTGTTCTTGTATTTTATAATGTTCTCTGTATGGACTGGAATATCCACTGACTGTTCCTAATAAGAAATATCTTTCTCTAATGTAATTACCTCTAAGTTCAGTACATGTGAAGGGTCGGGAATATACTTCCTCATAAAATATACATAGAACACAATTTGGAATTAAGAGAGTTTTTATAAAGTCACCAAGTGATAAAATACAGTCCCTATATGATCAATAATTTCAAATGGGCCTATATAGGGCTCAGTTTCTCTTTCTTTTGAAATCAATTAACCTTATTCCATTGAGAAATTTATTGAAACACCTTGTCACCAACTTAAAATTCTATAACACACCAAAAATTATCATCCTAACTTTCATGCCCATTCTAAGATTCCTTGGTGTTTTTCTGAATAGAATTAACCTTATCAATCATTTATTTAGTTATATTAGGTCCCAATAACATTCTTTCTTTAACTTTATTCTATCATGTTGGAGCTCTGAATTTCTTTCCATATAGGGATTCATAAGGATCCATCTGAATACTTAAGTGAAATATATTTTAAAAAAAACTGAACTAGAGGAAGGTGTTGATCCCAATAAGCTTTGAAATATAAAGAAAAATATCTCAATATATCCTCTATGGTTTGAATTGATATTTTAGACTGAGAATCTATCTGAGGATGATACACAATGTTGAAACTCAACTTTGTATCAAGAGATTATTGAATAATTCACCTGAAAGTTGAGTTAAACCTCAGATCCCAATCATAAATAATGTAATTTGGTACTCCATACAACCTTACCACTTCCTTAATGTATTTCCTACAAAACTAATTCAGAGAGAATTATTCTCCTATAGCGATGAATTGTACTGACATAGTAAGGAAATCAACTAAAACCCATATAGAATTATTCTTTTTAGGTGTTTTGGGGAGTCTAAAGACAAAATCCATGGTGATTTTTTCCTCATTTAAATTCTGGTATGTGAAATGGATGTAACATCAGCATAGAATTTTTTTCTCTTATCTTTAACTTGTTGGAATATCAATCCTCGATATAAAAACTCTGTGATATCTTTCTTCATTCCATCCCACTAGAAATACTCTTTCAAATATCTACACATCTTTTTACTTCCATGGTGAATAGAGAATGAAGAACAATGATATTCCTCTAAAAACTCCTACCTAAAATCTGGTATGGATGGAACACATACACAGTTCCTAAACCTTATCATTCCATTGTGATCAATGTTAAACTCATGAACATTTCAAGACTTCTTTTGTAGTTCAACATCTTCCCTTTATGCCTATTTAATTTTTACTTAGATATATGGTTGAACATTCAATTGAGTAAGATAATATTTCTCACCTTTATTCAATATTTCTAGATCCATATTTTACAAATCTAAAAATATTGGATCTTTTTTATCCTCATCATGGATAATATAGCATGATCCTTTTGACTCAAAGTATCATCCACCTTGTTCACCTTCATAGGGTGGTAATGTATAGAGAAATCATAATATTTAATCATCTCTATCCATCTTCTCTGGTTAATATTCAACTCCTTCTATTTGAATATATACTTTAAACATTTTTTATCGGTATATATATCACACTTTTCTCCATAAATAAAATTCCTCTATATATTTAATTAAAAAATTACCGTACCTAACTCTAAATATTGAGTTGGGTAATTTTTCTCAGGTACCTTTAATTATAATGGGGCATAATCTATAATCATTTTATTCTACATAAGAAAACATCCTAAACCATTCTTGGATGCATCATTATAGATTAAAAACTCTTCTTCAATAAAGAGAAATGTAAGCACGGGTGTGCGGACTAACCTTCTCTTCAAATCCTATAAAAGTTCCTCACATTCATCTATCCAAAGTAACTTGGATCTTTTCTAAGTTATCTTGGATAGAGGATTATATATTTAGTAGAAATTATCCACAAATTGTTAATAATATCCTACAAAACCAATAAAATTATGGATCTCAATCATTGTGGTTGGTCTATTTCAACATTCAGTAGCCTTTGTCTTTTATGGATCTACCAATATACCCTCTTAAGATTATATTATCCAAAAATGAATCTTTTTGAAGGAAAAATTTACACTTTGTAAATATTTCATATAGTTTCTCCTTCCTTAGGGTATTTAGTAATATTCTCAAGCAGTTTTCATACTCTTAATTTCTCTTTGAATAGATAATATTATCATCCGTAAATATTACTATAAACTGATCAATATGATCTTTAAAGACTCTATTCATTAAATACATTAAGATATTAGGGGAATTAATAAGACCAGATGGCATCACTATATAGTCATAGTATCCATACATTGTATGAAATTCCTTCTTGGGAATATCCTTCTTCTTGAACCTCAATTGAAGATATCCAAAATAAAGGTCAATATTGGAAAAGTATTGAGATTTATGTAGTCAATCAAAAAAGTCATCAAGACAGGGAAGAGGATACTTATTCTTAATTTTGATATTGTTCATCTCTTTATAATCAATTCAGAGTTACATTGATCCTTATTTTTTTTAACAAAAAGAATAGGTGCGCCCCATGGTGACACACTTGGCCAAATGAATCTCTTGTCACATTTTTCTAAGAGTTGATTCTTTAATTCCTGCAACTCAATTGGGGTCATTCTATTGGGATTATTTTAAATTGGTATGGAACTAGGTATGAGTTTTATTGATAACTCAACTTCACAATTTTTGTAAGGCTAGGAAACTCTTTCGGAAAGACATCAACAAATTCCCACACAAAATTATATCATTGATGCCAAGTTTCTCCTCAACCATTTTATATAAAAACCGCTTATAAATGGGAATTAAGACCCATATAATGGATGTGATCTTCATCATAAATTTTTAATTATATTCACATTTATAGATGATCATAGTTTGGTTTGGAATATCAAATGTAACTTTCCTTCCTCGAAAATTTATGTGGAATTTATTTAGAGAAATCCAATACATTCCCAATATAACATAAAATTCTACCAAAGAAAGAATGAAAAGAATTTTAGGAAGAAAATTCCCACCAATTTCAATTAGAGAGGAATCATATACTTGATAAGCGATTATCATACCATTTGGGGTTTTCACTACTAATTATACATCTAATCATTTGGGTAGCATCTTGATACCCTTATAAAATTATTTAGATATTAAATAATGGGTAGATCTAGATTCAAATAATAAATTATCAATTCAAGAGTGGATGGTAAGTGTAACAACTCGGAATATTATAAATAAAATTCCCCTTATGTTCAAATTAAATGAATAGTTATATATTTTTACTGAATGGACCGAAGGCCTAATTTTTTATTATGTTTTTGGATAAACCTCATTTTAAGGGAAAAGGGGGAAACCTCGCCAGACAAATTATTATATATTTTGAATATAGAAAACACATTCACTTATTTGGTTTCATTATATCTTATCAGATTTATAAGACTATTAAACATCATTACCATTGATAATATAGCCATTGAATAGTGATAATATGATTAGTATAAATATAGGGTTTTAACAAATCCCATTGACACAGAAAAAGGAAGTGATGCCTCAACCAGTAGGATCATACCCTATAAAGCCCATTTATCAAAGCTTCTGAGGGAGATAGCATCATTGGGATTGGACCTTCATTAATCCCAATATGAGATCCAATAATTTAAGCATGATCTAAATCATTTACGGGAGAATTTCAAGCTCATCAATATCACGTCCCAAACCATGTACGTCGAACCACCTAATCAACGTCTCATTGTCTCACACCTTACTCTTAGGTATTTTTCTGGTGTATTAAAGGGATATGTATCAAGACCCTAATAATATGATTATGTATATTATATTTTCAATATAATAATGGTTATATTTACATCTTATCATTACTATATTAATTATTTTGATTTTGATATAATAAAACACAAATTCAATTTTTTTGTAATACTCAAATTCAATTAAGGAATTTATTTTAATAAATTAATTTATTTTTTAAAATAATAATATTTTATTAAAATAATTTTTATTAAATAATTTTTATAATTGATCAGATAAATTTTATGAAGTCAAGTGTAATTTTTATAAGGGTTTGAAAACTATTATTGTCAAAAACCTAGCATTTGTCAATAAATAAAGATTATTATTTTGAAAGTGAAAATTAAAATATGTAGAAAATTATTTTTATAAAATAAATATTATTTTTGGAATCATAACATCAGAATTGTCTAATGGTAAATTTTTTATAATTTTCTGAGACTCTAATTTTTTGATAAAATTTTAAATGAAATATAAATATATAGTGTGTATTATGACTTCATAATGACCCAAATTGATATAATAAATAATATAAATGGAATAAAAGACTAAATAAATGTTTACCCTTTAGAATAATGTGATTTTAATTCTATTTGATTAGTTTTTTGAAGCCTTTAGAAATCCTCCAAAACGTATAATATATTTTAATGTTTTAAAAACATTTCTTTAATAGCATGAATCGCCTCCACATCACTAATGGTAATATTTTAATAATTTAGGACCATGGTTTAATAAAATAATTAAAAACACCCCTCTTTGGTAGAAACTACGGGAAAAACTATGGGAATGTTTGAGGTTTTTTGTTATTTTATTATATAGAGTTCAAAACTTATGTTTTAGAAATGATAAAGAATTACCCACTCATTTCCTAAATAAACCAACCGAATATCCCATTTATCTTCACTAATAAACCTTTGATAACATCCTTACTCTTCTATTACCTCTATATAATCCTCCAAATGTTCCCCCAAGCTCTCAAAAATCTCCTCCCAAGCATTTGAAATCACCCTCTCACTGTAAGGGATTCTTTCCTTCTCCTCTTTATTCAAGTTTCTTCATTATCTTATGCGTTCTATTTCCAATTAATAATTTGGGAATTTTTTTAACATACCTCTATTACTTTCCATTTTATTTTCAAATGATGATATACCCTTTTCTCTCTCATCAACACATTTTATGAATCTTTAATTAACATTGTTAAACTATCAAAATTTCACCATGATTTTCCATGCCAAAAAAATGCGTAGAGAATACCCATACCCATTTCCTATTAAGAGTATTAATAATTATACACTTTTACATATTTGATTGGGGACTTACATGTATTTATTACAAACTCTTTTTTCGTGTAATAAAATATGATGATAAATGATTCTATGTTTTTTAATCTATGTGGCACTCTTAAGCATGAGAATAAAATGAAATTGATGGGTCCACCCAGAATTATATAGTACCCCATTGCATTGGGTAATGTTTTAGTGTCATGATACATAATTAAAGGGATTAGGGAGTGAAACTAATCCATCATGGTACTTTTTCTATCGTGTTTTCTTGGTATTTATCCTTGTACTATGTTTATGATACAATGTTTTATGTTTTTCCTCATTTTATGTGTTTCCTTATGATTACCATGTTATATAATGCCTCATTGTTCATGTTTATTATTATCACTCCTTTTAAGATTCATTTATATGTCAAATTTTAACATGTATTACCTTTTTTCATGTTATTCTATTTTTATTCCCTTACTGGGCTTTATAGATCACCCCTTTCTTATGTATGTCCCCAACTTATCCCATGAAGTTTTAAAAGCTATGGAATTTTATGAGAATATTAAGGATGTTTTCAATAAATATAAATGTTATTATGTAATGTACCTAATTCCAAAAGAAACTAGAATTATCAATCTTCTAGGATTTATTTTTTGTAATCTTATGTAATTAATCATGAATTAATATGTAATAAATATAAGGGTTGTAAAAGTAAAGTGTTCCTTTCATCGTGTCATTTGCACTCCCCTCATCAAAAAATGGTGATCGCATGATATTTACCCTTGTACTTTGGCCTAAGAGACTACATTCATTTATCACCATCACTAACCCTCAGATTTGGGAACTTGTTTTCATAAATCCCAAACTCATTGAATTTAAAACACTAGAGTGTGGGTGGTGTATTCTATGAATCTTTCTCCCAATTTTCACTATTAGCTAACTTATTCCCATCACTTAGGCAATCAATTTTCTAATGAACTTCCCTTCCACACTTAAAAATTTTACTATACCCCTTATGAAAATTTCCTCCATGCTTCTTCCCACACTTTTATCTTAATGAAAATCTCATCTTATTCTCTCCAAGGCTCTTATATTTTCCATTAAATCCCATTTTTTCTCTTCTTATCAAAACCATGATATCGATACATAAATCCAACCTCCATTTCCACCTAGATAGCATATCAGACAATATCTTCATATATAATAAATTCCCATATAGATAACACCCTTAAGATATTTTTTAAGATACTAAAGAATCAATCAACATTACTTTCAGGATGGATGATAATACCAGAAGTATACCTCACAATAATTGTAAAATTTTCCTAATAGGTACCAATAGATTAATTATCCTTTTTCATTATCTCAATGAAATATTTATCTATATTCATAAAAAATATGATGAAATTACTTATTGAAAAATAAGTTCTTAAACTCAACACAATCCATGGAGTCAATTTCATCATGTTTCCTTGAATTCTTTATAAGATTCCACCATTGATCTGTTTAACCTTCTAAATAGTAGACATCCAAAATGAATTTTTCATGTTTAAAACATTGTATAATGTAAAAGATATTTTAAAAGGTGTTAATCCACTGTTTATAAAATATTGGATCAGAATACCCACTAAAAGTAGGTGGATGTTTCCTCATGAAGGACTCAACAGAATGTTGTTCCCTTCTTTGCACATTTGGAATTCCATCATTATTCGTAGCTTGAGATAGTTATATGAGCATAGAGATGATATTTTTCATTATATAACACATAAAATTTAGATGATAAAGAGGAAAATCATTTCATTTTCTATCATACTCATCATTAACATGGTTCCTTTTTGTTCTAGACATTGACTAAAACAAAAAATCATATTGTAAGAAACAATAATCATGACTAGAAACCAGATAATCATGAAAATTCACTTATAGGATGTCTAAATCATGAAACCTTATTTAATATATGACACTAAAGTTTTATCCTAGTCTATTCATATTCATCATATTTTTAAATCCTTCATGATCGTTTATAATGAGTTTTGTGAATTTTCAATGTGTATCACCTAGGAGTGTCTAACGAGGTGCTCAATAAGGTTTGTTGTTGTGCACCCAAAGATGGTCAATTCTAGATCAATGCACCATTTTTAGAGTCATTACCCTTGGGATCCTCTATTATAGGGCTACATCCACTTATAGTATCTATATAGGGATGTAATTTCTTGTAAACCACTTGCTCTATCCTTTACCAAAATTCCAAGACATTTTCTTATATTTTAACTCTTCCTTTGAATTATCCATAGAAATGTCCTTAGGGATCTTACTAAGGTTTTATCATCCTAGTTTGAAAATGTTAACTAAACCAATCCTATAAAACCAATATATTTAAAACCAATATTAAAATACAAAAATAATACATCATTTTTAGTGAACATTTATTACATTACAAAAAATACACACCTGAAGATCATAAAGGTATATATGCCTTTGGAAACTTGGAAACACAAAATACTAGTTCATAGGAAAAATAAATCATTTCCCACTATTATATTTATAACTAAAACCCTTCTTAGACATATCATATGTAATAAATTTATTTATAACCTGGGGAATGGAAACATAGGAAATATTGAGATCTAATTATTATTAATGGTAAACAATGGATTTATGTAAGCATAACATGAACAGAAGGTTTTGATAACATGATAATAACAAATAAAAACTATACCCTTCGTATAAAATATCATAATATTGAGTCAGGTAATAAATATTTTAAGTTCATAAGACATGAATCATAAGAAAATCAAAGAACATGATCCATGATATCATAAAATTGGCATAATACATATATTTATAGCATACACATAATCATAGAAAATAATTTCCATAGTAGTCAAGGATCACTTCCAAGTCTGTCATAGTTGAATGGGTTCACGTCCCAAACCATCATAGTAGTAAAGGTTCACTCCCAAGACCATCATAGCATAAAAATGTCCCTTACTAAATCAGTTTAACTCCCTATTCTAGATTTTTCTAACGCATGAGATATAAATCTTTACCTAATTCATTGGATAGAGATATAGGTCCCACCCGTCTCATAATTAAAACCATATTTACCTATGCCAAAAGATCATAAAAATTTCATAAAATCAAAACCCATGAAATTAAATATATTTGATAAATATTTCACCATATAATAACCTCAATAAAAGTGATATATTTCATAATCATTTCATCATTTCACCATATCATAACCCAGAGAAAAAGAAGTGGGTTTCATAAAAAATTTATCATGGTATAACCTATGTAAGAGAAATGGATTTCAAAAACATCAGGACATCATAAACAGAAACCATTTAGAGAAAGAATAAGAATGGTATCCTTAGATCATATCCCTATTAAGTCATTGGTAACATCAACAGATGTCATATTATATAGAAAATTATTATGAAAGATCATTTTGAACATTTATTTAGGTAAATATCATTTCTGCTTGGAAAAAAAAAATTTAGAACATAAAAAAATGTAAAATATTTTTATTTGAAAATAAAATTGGAAACATATATAGTAATATTAAAATAAAATAATTTTCAAGATGACAATATGTTTTTTTCTTTCTATACATATTAAAACAAAGAATCCTTTCACGTTTTTTGAAAAATATAAACTGGAATTGTTTCTAAAACTACATGAATATTCATTTCAAAAAAAAAAAAAATTAAAACATTTATAAAAATTTCTTTTAAAAATAATATTATAATATTGAAAAAATTAAAACATTTTTCTAAAAACCTGGTTTTGAAAGAAAATAGATTTTCTGGCCGAAGAGAAAAATAAAGTTGGATTTTATTAAAAAAATACCAATTGTTTTAAGTACCAAAGAGTGTAAAAATTGTACTATTACTTAAAAATATCATGAATAAAAAGAGGCTAATAAAATTCATGAGTTTATCAAGATATTTATTATATGATTTTATTATTGGTAACATAATCATAAACAATCCCTGTAAACGATGAGATTGTAACATAAAATCATTACCACTTTGGTATCTTCAAATCATAACACCCATAAATTAATAAGATAAAATTACAATTAAAATACTATGAGTATAAATAAAATAATTATATTACATATAAAAGGGACTATATATACACCTCATGAAAGAATATAGGTTTATAACATAATGTACGTCTCAAGGAAGACAAATTGGGGGAAAATCCCTTACCTAAAGTCTTAAATTCCATCGTACACGTTCAAACATCCTATATAATAAATATAATTTTATATAAATATATTGAAAATAATATTTATATATATATATAATACCATATATTATTTACTTATGGCCTTTCATTTCCTATTTATTCACAATTCTGTGTTAAAATTAAGTTTCGGGTAATAACCGCTTTGTTTTTCATATATGTTTTGATTGGTTATTTTTTTCCTCTTTCTTAAAACATGGTTTCATAATATAAATAATTTTAACCATGATATAAATATCATATATATTAAGTATATATTTATTTATATTAATCCAGAAAATTTATTTATATAAAATGAAATACACCGTTTATGGAGACAGTTGGTCGTACGAATGCATGAATATTGTTTCCATTTTTCTTATCAGATTGAAAAAAATAAATTTAAATGATATATTATCATTAAAAATAATTTTTATTTAGAATATACCACATAGTTTTATCAAACCAATCTTTATTACCATCCATGTAAAGCATGAATGAATCACATCGCTTCACAATGCGGTAGTCCATTGTACACATGAGCGACATTATTGTATTCCCACAAAATAGAGAGTATGAAGATATGTGTGATATAATGATTCTAGAAGTATAATAATATCATAAATATAAAATATAAACAATAAATAAATAATTATTTCTAGCCTTATAGGTGGTAGTTTAAAAACAAACAACGTCTGTTCGCAAGGCGGTAGTCCGCCGTAAACACAAACGATGATTTTGTAACCCATTTGATAGAAGTGGAGATGGTCGTAGGTCATGAACTTGACATAAAAATATATGAATATATTTAAGATAATAATTATATTATATATTATTTTTATAATAATAATTTAATGAGGTAGAGGAAGAAATAAAACAAAAATTCTCATTGATGAATGTTACATCTTCTTCATGTACCATCCTTAGGTTTATAGAAAACTCATTATTAGGGTGGCTTTATATACAAAATAAAGATTATAGGATGATATAAGGGATTTTTTAAAGTTATTTTGGTATGTATCTGTTGAACCATAATGGTTTGAAGGTGTGAATAAGAGAGGAGAGTGGGTGGCCTTTTATGAGTGAGGTGAGTGGTACACTTGTAATTTTTTGAATGAAAAATGTGTACCCAAGTTTTTTACATTAAAAAAGGATAAAAAATTGATCAAAGTAGACAATTATAAATTATAAGGTCTAAATATTTCAATAAAATATATTCTATTCAAGTTTATAGGTCATTTCAACCCTTATATTTTTATTTTAACCCCCGATAAACCCATTTTTACCTTAACTATAGTAAATAATTTTTTTACTATTGTTACAAATAATTTTGGTCAAAAATTATAAAGACCTTATTATATAATATAAATTATAATTATCAAAAATATGGGATAAGTTTTTCCAAATTCCATTAATATAAGTTTCAATTTTTAATTTAAAATTAATTCCACAGATTCGATAAGAAAGTGGGTTTTTTAAGAGAAAATGTCCAAAAGTTTACAAAGTTTTTATATCAAAATTCAATATGAAATTTATTCCAATAACCTAAATAGGATTAATGGATGTATAATTTAACTAGTTTTACTATAAAATAGATTTAAAATCTGATTTAACTTTATAAATAAATAAAATAAAAAGACATGTTTTAATTAAAATTTAGTATTTTTCACTATTCGTCATAAAAAAACATCTCTGAAAATAAATAAAAAACCCAAAGATATTTTTGACATTATTATTTAAAATGGTCATGTTTAAATAACTATGTTAATAATATATTTTGATTTTTTTAAAACTTAGTGTCATGTGTAATGTAAGATAAACTAGTGTTGCATGTAGTACAATCCTAACATGGTGATGCATGTAATGAAAGCTATCAAATAAAGTTAATTTATTTGAAATAAAAAAATCATAAAAACATGGGGTGTTAAACCATTTGAATATAATAATTGAACTTAGTGATGATTACAATCAATATGGGTCTTAATATTGGTCATCCAATCTATGTCAATAATAATTTTGATGGTATATAGATTGGGGATGAGGAAATCCCACACCACTTCAAACTCAGATATCATTACATGACATGTGGGACATGTAAAACCTTGTACAAACCTCTTTCCAATGTCGTGGAAAGATCCAAAAAGAATGGAAAAAGAGAATTATCATCGACCAAATATCAACCCTAAAACCCATCTCAACCCTTTAATATTTAATGTAATCAGTAGTGACCAGCTCGAGTATTGGGTGAACCAACTTAGTGAAATGGGTGGAATACTACATAACTGCATGCTCTCTTTAACCTAAGTTAAAAAATTATTGGATCTACACCATGTTCAATGATTTAGGATAAAACTACTGGTTAAATATATTATTTAAACAAATATAGGTAAGATTATAATGCAACTTAACTTACACAATGGAGTCCCACCATCTTCATTATAGTCCATAAAACTTATAAGTGGAAAACCCCACCTTAGAGTCCTATATAGTTTTCAGGAAATAGAATATCCTTTCATCCACACAATACACTCTTCAAATTTATAAGTTCCTTTGTCACTATAGAATATGAGTGTATTATTTTTAGTAATTTCAAATCCATGATCCACCAATCATCCTTGGTTTCCAATACTTGTTTGACCTAGAGTCTGAATAGTGCATATTACATCTTCAACTAAAGAGGGGTACATTAGAGGATTTTCCTACAGAACATGCCTCATGTATTCCTCAATCTGATTCAAAATTGATCTTCTAGGAGGCATTTTCTAAAAACCACAAATTAAATAACAAATCAGTTTCATCGATATTATAGAATCAAATACCTACTTCAGGAATCTGAAATTTGAACATTTATATAATAATAATTTACAGAAATTATAGATTCCATGAACAAAAGATAAAATATTAAAGGAATAGTTTCATTTAAATAAACCCCAAATATATTTCATTTAAATAAACTCAAACACCAAGTCTCAAACTTGGAAAAAACCCTAACCACAAATGGTAACTCATGTTCAGTCAAAAAAGTGAGTTATCCAAGAAATCAATTTCACTTACTACTAGAATTCTGATGGTCCTAACTTCGGTCTATAATAGACCCTAAACCAAACCAAGGAATTTACACAACACTTTAGGATGGGTAACCACTCTGATACCATTTTTCAATGAACCATCCTAGGTCAACCCGACACGTCACCCGAGTAGGCCTCCCACAAGGTATAGAGAAACAATAAAACCAAAATAATTATCATGTATAAAAAAAGGAGATAAAATGATAGAGTATAAAGTGTAAGGAAAAATAAACATATATGAAAAATAAAATTTCAATACCAAAGAGATAAACCTGAAATCAATACAATATAGGCCATAAGTCATGTCTCCATATGACCATCCATCACCACTAATCTATCTCACTATACAGGCAAATACAACCAAGAAAATCTCATGAACTATATGACTTTCTTCCCTTTATATAATTCCTAAAAACCAACATCTTTAAACACCCAAAGTAAATATTAGGGTGTGATCATTAAGGCTATTAGGATTTAACAAAACAATCTATAAAAATTCAAATACCATGAAAACATTATATCTATATTTAAAACAAAACTAGTTTATATAGGAGTTTAAAAGAGGATTATTTGGTAAAACATATTTTGGTTTTTATAAAATCATTTAATATTCACAAAATAAGGAATATTAAAAGTACATGAAAGAAATAATGAGAGTATTGTAAAACCCAATGATGAATACACTAGAAGATAAGAAAGTGGGAAACAAACCATGAAATAAACCATCATGTGTAAAACCAAGAATAATTTGAAAAGAATAAGATTGGGATATAACCTATGGGAATACCTTCTATAATATATAAATGAACACTTATCCAGGAATAATGTGAATCCAACAAATATTGATTCTCACCACAGTTTTCTGATATCAAACTTTTATTGGTATCACATACACTAAAATGACATGCATCCATTTCTCACCACACACAAGGTTCCCAATGTATCATACTGAACGCGTTTTCATGACACGTCAAATTGATTATGATTTTAAAATTGATTTATAGTATAGGGAAGACCCTAGGTTATCTCTCAAGAGGAATTTATAGGTTTTGAGTGTGTATTTTTAATAAAAATTACGAAAATGGGGGGTGGTTTTTAAAACTGGTTTAAAAATCAAATGACTTAATTAAAGAGTTTAATAGTTGATAAGTAAAAGTGGTTTTTTAGAATTATGAGATAATAAGATAATTTCAAGTTCACTACACATATTTTTAAGTTCATCAATTTGAAAAATGCACATGGTTTAATGGAATTGTTGGGTCGAGGGTTGTCAAGATCTCAACTTTCATCTTGCCTCTTAAAATGATGCTCAAAGAACCACCCCTTGACACAACAACCGTGTTTTCAAGGTTTGGGTGTAAAACATAGAAAATAAAGGCTACCAAATAATAATTTAATCTTTTTTATGTTTGAGATAAATAGGACTCTTGTTCTGTCCAATCGGAACAATACAAGATTACCACTTAAAATCTCAACCCAGTCAGTGTTGAGACAAAAAGTGTTCCACGTAATTATAACAAAAGAAATGTATTCATAAGAGAATCACAAAAAAGTTAAACATATTTGAAATATTTAAAACAAAAATTATAGAAAACCTATATAATTTCAAGTTCCTTAACTCCCTCCCAAGTTTTTGTATCTCTCTCGAAATGATCATCCACCGTTTAGTTCGTCATCGAGAGGAGGAGGAGGCTCAGGTGGAACTCCCTCTTCATCCTTGATCCCCCTATGAGGATAGGAGACTCCATAACTTCTAGGATTATGAGTAGACTTATATAAGATTCCAAAATGGTATATCATGGATCCTGATTCAAACTCTCCAAATGAGGTACCCATGGTGCTCTTTTACAAAAAAATGGGAAGTTGTTTTTGGCACACAGATTGTGTAAAACCAATTTTACAATTGTTTTTGGCCTCTAGAAAGTCCTAAATATCTTTTGAAAAAACTATAAAGTTGTGTACCCACGTCTTGGATATCTCTACCGAAAGTTAGGATTCATTTTAACACATAAATCTCTAGATATAGGCAGAAAACATCACACAACTTTTGACTCCATGCAGATTCGGTGTCCTGGACAGATCACTTCTATTGGACCCCTTAATGGAATAATGGGGCTTTTGTATCTTCAAAAGAGTTGTAGAAAATTTAATTTTGAGCCAGAGAAACAAATATCAGACCGTTTTAATGCACATAGTTTTGATACTATAGCCAAGAGTGGACAGGTGTTCATGGAACCCATGCAGTTTTGGCCCATTTTCCTTCTGGATCATCTCTAGGGCCTCCAAATCACCTCCTCTTGCAATGGAATCATCAAAACAAGTAACATTGACCTTTTTAACAGTGATAAACACAAAAATAAAGTATTAAACCATGGAATTAAATTTGTTATTATTTTTATAATTTTTAATATAAAATAAGTTTATCACAGTGGTGTAAGGGTGAAAATGAAACAGTGAATCGCGGTGCGATCACACCCCCACACCTAAACATTTTCACTCCTGGTAAAAGTAACATTTTCAAAAATTATTCATGTAGATATTACCAACATCATGAATATTTAACATTTGAGGAAATTTTAATTCATTAAAGTAATGTGATCAATACACAAACCACACCAAGGAGTTCTTCATAGTGAAAATAGAAAAAGATGTCTCATAGATCATATCATAATTAAATTCAAAGAGATTTATTATACCAAATTGAGCAAGTAATTCAAAATTAAACTATAAGGACCTGACCTCAAAATATAAATAATCTTTAATTAAGTTTATAATTCACTTTGAGGATCTTTTCAGGTTTATAGTTTTAGAGAATTAGGACATAACTATTGCATCTCAAAAGATTACAAAGTAAACACTTCTACAGAGTTTACATTTTTTCATAAAATATAAACTCTTGAAAAAAAATATTCATGTCTAGTTCCATGTTTTAGACAGCATGAATTTTCCCTGATCCCATCCTTGACCCTATTCCACATTATGTCATGTGAAAAACATTTCAAAAACTTGGGATGAGCATAAAAAGCTTAGTAAGGGATACACAAAGAAGAAAAACTGTTATTTTTTCAAAACAACAAGTAAACCATGAATGCTTTAATATAAGTATTACTTTTCACCTTTATGAAGTAGTAAATACTCTTCACTGAATAAAATATCACTAATTACCCTTGTGTAACCAAAAGGTTACCATAAAACCCATATAAAGAAAACACAACATATAAAGGTAACTTGGGACATAAACTTACTTAAATGGAATAACCATACGGTCGACTTCCACACATATCACTAAACGGAATAGCCATATGGCTGAATTCCATACCCAATGCATTGGAGGTTATAACGTAACCACCCGTCTTGGTATTCACGACACTACCCGTCATTTGGTTTATCAAGTAACCACCCATCAAATGTCCAAGTACCATTATAAAATCCTAATACATAAAACAAATATGAAGGAAAGAAAACATTTCCACATTTCAATCACAATATATAACTTAAATATATTGACATAAAAAATCCATTTTCAAAACCATTTTCAATACCAAAATACATAAAATATTATATGGTAGTTATTTTCTTTTAAAAACATTACGACTTGTTGAGGAATCCAGAGATCAAATAATACTCGCGGCGGCGGAAAGGTCGTTGTCACCGCTTACGTTAAAAGGAACATTCTTTTTTTCATTTAGTAAAATGATTTATAGAAAAATATTCCCTTTGAAAATTCAAGGGTGTTTATACAGTGTATAAAAGAAAGTCGTGTATTAAAACAAAATATGTGTCAATGAAAGTATATAGAGACGAAGTCCCTTACCTTGTGTCCGACTTGACTGGTTCATTATTAAATCTCCTAAATAATAAACTAAAGTTAATTTATACTTGATTAAGAACCTTTTTCATGTTTATTATTACTTTTATATCACTTATTACCATGTTATAAACATTATGTAATCATTTAAGTTAATAATGGTCGTTTTGTCGATATTCGGTACTTCAGTCAAAAATGAACACCTTATATTTACAATTTGTCCATGTGGTCAATAGTCTATTATATAAAAAATGAAATTCATTATTTGGATATCATATATATCATATATATCCAGTATATACATGTATTTATAATAGTAAATAACATTTGGAGGTAAGAAATGAAATGCACTGTTCATGGAGACGGTAAGTTGTACGTACGCATGAACGCTACTTTCATTTCTATTTATTATTTTAATGGAATTAAAACATAATTATACATAGGTATATTATAATTCAAGTATAATATCATATATAATATCACTAACACCATCCTTTATACATCCAACATATGGCATTAACGATTCATATCACTTTGAGGGGGCGGTAGTCCTCACTTACTCAAATGAAATTATCGCGTTTATCCATAATGGAAACCATAAAGGTAAAATATAAAAGAAAAATACATAAGAATTAACAGAGAATAAAAAAATATATATCATATATACATATAGTTTTATCTTAATGGAAACCATGAGAGGCAGTAGGAGATAATCGAACAATCATCGTTTCGTGAGGCGTTAGTTTGTCATCCACAGAAACAATATTTTCTTCACCCATTAGATGGAGGTGTGTGTAAGTTTAGTTAGAATAATTCTCATAAAAACATACTAGTATATTTATGATACTCATGTTGTTATAAAATAAAATAATAAAAATATTTTAGGGGTTGAAGAAGTAAAATAAAATAAAAGAAGTTAAGAGAAATCGTTACCTTTAATTTGGGTAACTTCCTTTGGTTTGAACCAAAAGGACTTCTTGAAGATCCTTATACCTAAGTTAAGGCTTCTATGAGGAGGATAGGGATGTAGGGAGACTAATTGATCAGATTTTGGATGAGACTATATGCTTGAGAGGTGTGAGTAATTGGTTAGAAGTGGTCTCCTTTTATAAGGGAGACGTGGGGCTCTTTAGGAAAGTGTGAAAATATTATTTTATTATATAATGATATTTAGTTTATAAAGGTCAAAAAATCATTAAAGTTTAATATAAGATGAATAATAGTCTAAATAATATCATCAAATAGAAATTGGACAAGTTTTTTATATTTTTTAATATTTATAATCTTATTTATCTAAATATTTTATTAATGTGGTAAACACTGCATCATTATTATGCCATAAATAATTTAATTTATTTTTTGTCTAAAAATTATAAAACAAATATCATGATGTAGGAAATAATTTTAGATTTCCAATTAATATTTATAGTCAAAAGGACAGTTTATATAACCCCTTGTAAAAATTAATTTACTAAAAGATATTTGCTTTTGTCATTTTTGTCTTTACTTTAAGGTAATTAATCTAAATTGTCATTTTCACTCTCAAGTGGCTCAATGGGGTCCCAAAATCGACCCAAATATTCCCATGGTAGTTAATGACTCAATAAATAAGGTTTGGACAAGTGTTAAGGTAATTTTAAATTATTATAATATTCTTTTTACCTTGAATTACCGTATTTACTTTTAACAGCGGTAAATAAAAGTCAAAAGTTAATATTCACTAAAAATTATTTTCATCTTATTGAACCAAATTTTACTAATTAATAACAACCATGTATGTCAGATTTTTGATATTTAATTCACAGAAGTGGTAAAATTTCATTTAAATGAAAAAGGCAGTTTTTTTAACTACTACTAAGTGGTTTAACTATTCATCAAAAATTGAAGTTTTTCAGAAAAATGCCAAAAATTCAGCCTAAGATATATTTGATATTCAAAATTAAAAAATGATGTCTATTTTTCTAAATTCAAAACATAGAAGTGGCATTAATTAATTTAAAATTAATTCTCGTTGTTAAAACAAATAGCGTGTTTTAAAGAAACAATAACTATCAAAAGATTGACACTTGTTTATGTCCACTTTCAAAGTGAAATTAATTCCAACGACCAAAATTGGATTAAATGGTAAAAAATTATTCTAATTTCACTTTAAAATCAAAAAAATATATTATCTAACCATATAAATAAATTAGTTTAAAATGCAGTTTTGAATTAAAATACAATATTTTTCACTATTCATTAAAAATGAACTTTATCGAAAAAATTCCAAAAATTTACACAAAGTAAATTTTGATGTCTCCATTCTAAAGAAGGATTTTATTTGGTTATATAGAATGTATTAAAGTGACCAAAACTATATTTAAAGAGGGTTCTCCTTTAAAAGGCGGTAAATCGACCTTTTAATGTAAATTATGCTTAAAATTTGATTCATTCATATTTTATGCCTCTAACTTTTATTGGATAAATGTAAATAAATTTAACAAATATGTATAATAATATTGTAGATAGTTTTATTCATTTCTTCCAATATAATGGCTAGGAGTTAACTACCATTTAAAATAACAATATTATATTATTAGTGTGCAACGTAAGATTTCAAAGAAACTTGTTGTTGCGCATCGGGTATGCTATTGAACATAGTAACCCTTTTAAAGTAAAATTAATTTTTAATTCACAAATATTAATAAGTATGAAAATATCTTATTCTTCATTTACTTGGGATGTTACATCCTTCCCCCTTTTAGAAGTTGCATCCTCGCAATTTATATTCACTTATCAAAATAAGTGGGGGTATTTATCCATCATAGCATTTTCAAATTCCCACATTGCCTCTTCAATCATATGGTTTTTCCACAAAACCTTTACCTGCTGGATTACCTTATCCCACAAAACATCCTCTCGACGGTCAAGAATCTGGACTGGTTGTTCTTCATAAGAGAGATTCTCTTCCAACTGAACTACCTATGGACTCAAAACATGACATGGATCTAGCATATACTTTCTCAACATCAAAACATGAAAAAAATTATGTACCTGGGATAAACTTGGAGGTAAATCCACTCTATACGCAACTGATCCAACTTTCTCCAGGATTTCATAAGGTCCAATAAACCTCAGACTCCACTTTCCCTTCTTACCAAAACGCATCACACTTTTCCATGGAAAAACTTTGAGAAAGACATGATCACCTACCTCAAAAGAAAGATTCTTCCTCCAGTTATCTACATAACTTTTCAGTCTGCTCTAATCTTTTCTCATGTGATTCTGAATCAACTGAACTTTCTTTGCCATCTCTTCTACCAATTCTTGTCCCATCATCTTCCTTTCACCTACTTCATCCCAAAATGCTGGAGTTTGACAATGCTTTCCATATAATGCCTCAAATGGAGCCATCTGTATACTGGAATGAAAACTGGTATTATATGAAAATTCAATCAAAGAAATATGTTGGTCCCAACTTCCCTGATAATACATCAATCAAGCATGTAACATATCCTCCAATGTCTAAATTGTTTGTTCTGATTGCCCATATGATTGAGGGTGAAAATCTATACTAAAATTTAATTTAGTACCCAATGACTTCTGAAGGCCTTTCCAAAAGAAAAAAATTAAACCTGGGATCACGATCAGATACAATGGATAGGGGAACTCCATGCAACCTGACTATCTCTTTAACATACAACCGAGCAAGTTGATCTAGAGACAAATTATCTCGAATAGGAAGGAAATGAGCATATTTAGTCAATTGATCAACTATAACCTAGATTGCATTATTACCTCGAGATGTCTTTGGTAATCCCACAACAAAGTCCATGGATATATTTTCTCATTTCCACTTTGGCACTGGTAGAGGCTGAAACATCCCTTTCGATAACTTCCACTCTTCTTTAACTTGCTGACAAGTCAAACACTTCACAGTAAAATTAGCAATATCTCTTTTAATTCCATCCCACCAGTAATACACCCGAAGATCTTTGTACATCTTAGTACTACCAAGATGAACTGAAAATGGGGAACTATGAGCTTCACATAACAACTCATTCTTCAACTGTGAATCACAAGGCACACATAATATCTTTCCAAACCTCAAAACACAATCATTATCAACGTTAAAATCAGGAAACTTACCCTTCTAAACCAACTCTACCTTTTTCTACAACTCACTGTCTTTTTTCTGTGCTTGATTTATTCTGTCTGATAGAAATGATATCACTGGCACCTGATACAAAACAGAATAATTTTCTGCACCAACAACTTCTATTCCAAAGTTCATCAAATTAAAAACCAAAGGATCTTGTTCCAAACGTAACATGGTTAACGAAGCATTACTTTTTCGACTCAAATCATCATCCACTTTATTTTCTTTTCCTGGATGGCAATGGATCGTGCAATCATAATCCTTGATTAATTCCAGACATTTCCTCTGTCTCATGTTCAATTCTTTCTAAGTGAATATATACTTTAAACTTTTTTGTCCAGTATATATTTCACATTTTACTCCATACAAATGATGCCTCCAAATTTTTAAAGCAAAAACAACAACAGCTAATTCCAAATCATTGTAGGGTATTTTAACTCATGTGGTTTCAAATGACGTGAAGCATAAGCAATTACCAGATCATTCTTCATTAGAACACAACCAAGTCCTTTCAACGAAGCATCATTGTAGATAAAAAACTCACCATTTCTGGATGGTAGTGCCAAAACTGGAGTATTCACCAATCTTCTTTTCAATTCCTGAAAACAATCATCACATTCTTTTGTCCAAATGAACTTAAAACCTTTTCGATTTAACTTAGTCATTGGACTAGATAACCGTGAAAAAATTTCAACAAACCTTCGATAATAACCTGCTAAACCAAGAAAACTATGAATCTCGATTATATTTGTGGGTCTTGTACATTATTCAACAACATTTTTTTATCAGGATCAACAGTTATACCATTTTTCTAAACAATGTGACCAAGGAAAGAAATTTGTTGCAACCAAAACTTACACTTTCTGAATTTCCCAAATTGTTTCTTTTCTTTTAAGGTTTTCAAGACTACCCTTAAATTACATTCATGTTCCTCATTACTTTTGGAATAAACCAAAATATCATCAATTAACGCAACCAAAAACTTATCCAAGAACTCTCGGGAAACTCTATTCATAAGATCCATGAATATAGAAGGTGCATTGGTTAACCCAAAAGGCATAACTACAAATTCATAATGGCCATATCTAGTATGAAACCTTATCTTCTGAACATTTGTTTCCTTTACTTTGAACTGATGGTACCCCAACCTCAATTCAATCTTCAAAAAATACTAAACTCCCTGGAGCTAATCAACCAAATCATCGATATGAGGCAAAGGAAACTTTTTCTTAATAGTGATCTTATTCAATGCTCTATAATCAATGAAAAGTCTCATTGAACCATCTTTATTTTTAACAAACAATACAAGAGAAACCCATGGTGATTTGCTAGGTCAAATGAAACCTTTATCTAATAACTCCAACAATTGCTTCTTTAATGATAAAATTTCAATTTGATCCATTCGATAAGGGGGTTTGGAAATTGGATTAGCATCAGGAACTAAGTTAACAGTAAATTAAACTTTTCGATCAGGTATAATACCAGGAAACTCATCAGGAAAAACAACAAGGTACTCATTTACCAATGGAACATCATTAATCTGAACAGTTCCTTTATTTTAAACAATATGTTCAAGGTAACATCCATTTCCATTTTTTACTAATTTCTCAGCTTCCTGAAATATTGTCAAAAGAAAGGGTTCATTCTTGTACACAAACTGTAAATATTTCTGAAATGAAACCTTTTTAGCTCTGTAGTCAATCTAAGAATGATAAATAGACATCCAATCCATGCCCAAAATAACATCAAACTCTACTAGAGGAAAAAAAAATAAGGTTTGAAGTTAGATTCTTTCCTCACAGAAGGATAGGAATGTTCTTGTGTTTTCTTTTTGTCTCAACATTTCCTCTAAGTTTTTTTACCGTAAGTTCTGTATTCATATCTTGAGATAGAATTCCCAATTTACTAGAAAACTTCTTAGAAATGAAAGAGTGTGTAGACCCTGAATCAAACAACACATTGGCATAATATGAACAAACAAACAGTGTACCTGATACAACATCATTTGATGGCCCAACATCTACTGAAGTTGTTGCAAAGGATTTCACCACCCCTTACTGCTTGTAGTCTGGCTGCTTTCCTTCGGTTGAGTTCTTTGTTGGACACTCATTTTCATAATGACCCACTTCATTGCACTTAAAACATTTTACTGACTATAAATCAGATTTTTTCTTACCATCACCCTAATCTTTTTTAGTGCAATTACGAGCCTTATGTCCCATTTTACCACATCGGTAGCACTTACTTGAATTTAAAAGACATTCTACAACATGATTTTTACCACAATTTTCAAAAACTGTAAACTTTTGTTTCTTACCAACAAATATTTTTTAATAGTTCTTCCCTTTTGTCTGCCACCTTGACCTCTTATTCTGTTGTTTTTCAAAGAACACCTTATCATCAGAGAACTCCATTTCCACCTTCTTCGCACAACGAACAAGTTTTTCATAACTTTTGAACTCAGAAGAAGCTAAATCCCTTCGATACTTTGGATTTAATCCTGAGTAAAAATGGTTGACTTTACTTCCAAGATCTCATATGAAATTTGGAGTATACCATGCAAGTTGAGTGAATTTTTCTTCAAAAGTAGCCACTGAGTCATCCTCCAGCCTCAATTCTAGGAATTGTTTTTTCATTCTAATACGAACAACCTTAGGAAAATATTTCTCAAGAAACATACCTTTGAATTCATCCCAATTTACAGCATCAATCTCATCACTATCCCTGATATTTTTCACCATCGACCACCACTGATCAGCTTCACCTTCAAAAAGGTAAATAGCGAGACTAACCACTTGATGTTCTGAACAACCCATGACATCGGAAATATTTTCCAGTGCTTTAATACACCCTTCTGCTAGAACCAGGTCAGATAATCCTCTGAATGATGGGGGATGTTGCCTCATGAAATGCTCCACTACTGACATGTTCCTCTATGGTTGATCTGGATGATCTTATACATGGGTACCACCACCATTTATAGCCTAATTAAAATGTGTCATCACTTCAACAAACTATTCAGTTACAATTATGACCATCTCAGGTTTCTGATTTGGAAGATGTCTTTCTCCTGATGTCGTCCTAACATAGCTGCCCTGTTTCCTTTGCGGAAAACCATTCTGAACATAGAAATATCTTAGGTGAAGCAACATGGTAATTTGTAAATGCTATATGATTTCAATATTAACTTAAATTACGTTATGTATTTTAATTTCACAATACCATAAATCCTAAAGTTATCTAAACCAACCTATGATACCAACTATAAGGACTCGACCTTAAAACATAAATAATCTTGAATTAAGTTAATAATTCACATTGAGGATCTTTTTAGGTTTAGAGTTTTAGATAATTAGGACATAACTATTACATCTCAAAAGATTACAAAGTAGACACTTCTACACAATTTCCATTTTTTAATAAAATATAAACTCTTGAAAAAAAGAGTCTTGTCTAGTTCCATGTTTAAGACAGTATAACTTTTCCTTGATCCCATCCTTGACCCTATTCCACATTATTTCCTATGAAAAACATTTCAAAAACTTGGTATGAGCATAAAAATCTCAGTAAGGGATACACAAAGAAGGAAAACTTTTAGTTTTTCAAAACAAAAAGTAAACCATGAATACTTTAACATAAGTAATACTTTTAAACTTTATAAAGTAGTAAATACTCTTCACTGAATAAAAGATCACTACTTACCCTTTTGTAAACAAAAGGTTACCATAAAACCCATATAAAGAACACATAACATATAAAGATAACTTGGGACATAAACATACTTAAATGGAATAACCATACGGTCGACTTCCACACATATCACTAAATGGAATAGCCATACGGACAACTTCAATACCCAATGAATTTTAAGTTATAACGTAACCACCCATCCTGATATTCACGGCACCACCCGTCATTTGGTTTATCACGTAAACACCCGTCAAATGTCCAAGTACCATTATAAAAACATAATACATAAAACAAATATAAAGGAAATAAAATATTTCCCCGTTTCAATCACAATATATAACATAAATATATTGAAATAACAAATACATTATCAAAATAATTTTCAATACCAAAATACATAAAAGAGTATATGGTATTTATTTTCTTTTAAAAACATTACGGCTTATTGAGGAATCCAGAGATCAAATAATACTCACGGTGGAGGAAAGGTCATTGTCACCGCTTACGTTAAAAGGAAAATTCTTTTTTTCATTTAGTAAAATGATTCATAGAAAAATATTCCCTTTGAAAAGTCAAGGGTGTTTATACAGCGTATAAAAGAAAGTCGGGTATTAAAACAAAATATGCCTCAATTAAAGAAGATTGGGATGAAGTCCCTTACCTCGTGTCTGACTTGACAGGATCATTCTTTAATCTCTTGAATAATAAACTAAAGTTAATTTATACTTTCTTAAGAACCTTTTTCATTTTTATTATTCCTTTTATATCACTTATTAACATGTTATAAACATTATGTAATCGTTTAAGTTAATAATGGTCATTTTGTCGATATTTGGTATTTGAGTCAAAAATGAACACCTTATATTTACAAGTTGTCCATGTGTTCAATAGTACATTATATCTAGAATGAAATTAATTATTTTGATATCATATATATCATATATATCAATTATATACATGTATTTATAATAGTACATAATATTTGGAGGTAGTAAATGAAATGCACTGTTCATGGAGACAGTAAGTCGTACGTACGCATGAACGCTACTTTCATTTCTATTTATTATTTTAATGGAATTAAAACATAATGATACATAGGTATATTATAATTCCAGTATAATATAATATATAATAACATTAACTCCATCCTTTATACATCCCACATATTGCATTAACAATTCATATCACTTTGAGGGGGTGGTAGTCCGCATTTACTCAAATAAAATTATCGTGTTTATCCATAATGGAAACCCTAAAGGTAAACTATAAAAGAAAAATATAGAAGCATAAACAAAGAATAAACATAATATATATATCATATATAAATATAGTGTCATCTTAATGGCCACCATGAGAGGCGGTAGGAGATAATCGAACAATCATCATTTCGTGAGGCGTTAGTTTCCCATCCATAGAAACAATATTTTCTTCACCCATTAGATGGAGATGTGTGTAAGTGTAGTTAGAATACTTATCATAACAACATCATAGTATATTTATGATACTGTTGTTGTTATAAAATAAAATAATAAAAATATTTTAGGGGTTGGAGAAGTAAAATAAAAGAAAATAAGTTAAGAGAAATCGTTGCCTTTAATTTGGGTAACTTCCTTTGGTTTGAATCAAAAGGACTTCTTAAAGTTCCTTATGCCTAAGTTAAGGAATCTAGGAGGAGGAGAGGTATGTAGGGAGATTAATTGGGCAGAGTTTGGACGAGCCTATAGGCTTGAGAGGTGTGAGGAATTGGTTAGAAGTGGCCTCCTTTTATAAGGGAGAGGAAGGGCTCTTTAGGAAAGTGTGAAAATATTATTTTATTATATAATGATATTCAGTTTCTAAAGGTCCCAAAATCATTAAAATCGAATATAAGATGACTCGTAGTCGAAATAATATCATCCAATAGGAATAGGATAGGTTTTGGATATTTTTTTATTATTTATAATCTTATTTATTTAAATATTTTATTAATGTGGTAAACACTACATCATTATTGTGTCATAAATAATTTAATTTATTTTTTGTCTAAAAATTATAAAAAAACATCATGATGTAGGAAATATTTTTTTCTTTCCAATTAATATTTATAGTCGAAAAGAAAATTTATATAACCCCTTGTAAAAATTAATTTACTAAAAGATATTTGCTTTTGTCATTTTTGGCTTTATTTTAAGTTAATTAATCTAAATTATCATTTTCACTAACAAGTGGCTCAATGGGGTCCCAAAATCGACCCAAATATTCTCATGGTAGTTAATGACTCAAAAAATAAGGTTTGGACAAGTGTTAAGGTAATTTTGAATTATTATAATGTTCTTTTTACCTTGAATTACCCTATTTACCTTTAACCGCGGTAAATAAAAGTAAAAAAGTTACTATTCACCATAAATTATTTTCATCTTATTGAACCACATTTTACAAACTAATAACAACCATGTATATCGGATTTTTGAAATTCAATTCACAAAAGTGGTAAAATTTCATTTAAATGAAAAAATCAGTTTTTTTAACTACTACTTAGTGGTTTCACTATTCATCAAAAATTGAATTTTTTCTGAAAAATACCAAAAATTCAGCCTAGGATATATTTGATATTCCGAATTCAAAAATGATGTCTATTTTTCTAAATTAAAAACATAGAATTTTCATTAATTAATTTAAAATTAATTCCCGTTGTTAAAACAAATAGCATGTTTTTAAGAAATAATAACTATCAAAAGATTGACACTTGTTTATGTCCACTTTCAAAGTGAAATTAATTCGAATGACCCAAATTGGATTAAATGGTAAAAATATATTCTAATTACGCTTTAAATCCAATTAAAAATATTATCTAACCATATAAATAAATTAGATTAAAATGAATTTTTGAATTAAAATACAATATTTTTCACTATTCATTAAAAATGAACTTTATCAAAAAAATTCCAAAAATTTACACAAAGTAAATTTTGATATCCCCATTCTAAAGAAGGATTTTATTTGGTCATATATAATGTATTAAAGTGACCAAAACTATATTTAAAGAGGCTTCACCATTAAAAGGCGGTAAATCGACCTTTTAATGTAAATTATGCTTAAAATTAGATTCATTCATATTTTAAGCCTCTAACTTTTATTGGATAAATATAAATACATTTAACAAACATGTATAATCATATTGTAGTTAGTTTTTTTCATTCCCTTCAATACAATGTCTATGAGTTAACTACCATTTAAAATAATAATATTATATTATTAGTGTGCAACGTAAGATTTCAAAGAAACTCGTTGTTGTGTATCAGGTACGCTATTGAACATAGAAACCCTTTTAAAGTAAAATAAATATTTAATTCACAAATATTAATAACTATGAAAATATATTATTCTTCATTTACTTGGGATGTTACATCAACCATGCCACTAACTCTCCATGTGTGTGTTTGAAAACCATTACATGTTATTCTTTCCACTTTCTATCTAATAAATATAGGTTATTTTAACATTTTTCAGCTTAAATGATTTTTTCCACCTAACATTCCCTATATCCTTTGCAATCATATTTCAAGACCCACTCACTTAATAATTCCCAGAAGTCAAACCGTAAGCTCCTAACCTAGATATCCTCATATGTTTCACATTTCATCACTACCCTCATTTATTTTCTTTCAGAAGTTTCATTTGGAACAAATCTCACACTCATCTCTCAACCCTTATTTGATCTCCTCAGAACACTAATTGTAATAGTTATAACAAGATAAAATGTTGAGGAGGTGTGGTTTTTTAACTTCCCATGACACAACCCAATTTTTTTTTGTTTTTTTTAGGGAATATAATAGTCAGATATCAGGTACACATGCATAGGTCTATCAGGTACAATAATGAAACTTATCAGATAAGGAACGAACGTATGGAAATATAATTTTAAGCTGAAAATATTAACCTAACATATATTTACCTTCTATTAAGTAAGAAATATTCACACTTTGTGATTTGGTGCAAAAATGTTTTGATATATTAGTGACACGGGTTTCCCAAAAACTACTCACACAATGGGCATCAATCATCTCAAATGTTTCACAAAGATACAACCATTTATATAATTGATAGAAAACCAATTCACTAAAAATCACTCCCTGATGTTAAATTCATACAAACATTCATTCTATAACAGAGTCAGGTTTTCAACAAATGTTAAATCAACATGGAATCAAAAATATCAACATGAATTTTCAGTAAGTTCTATGATTTTTTGACCATAAGGGGGGAAGTAAAAATACCATAAAGAATTAAAAAGGGAGAATAAATAATAAAGATGATGAAAATACTGATAAACACAGGAAAATATCGACCCCCCCCCCACACACACACACACACCTATAATATGTTATTCCCTAACTGTATTAAAATAGAATGTGGGAAGTAAGGATAAAACCTTGTGGGTGTAATTTGTATGTTTCTTCTTGAACATGGATTTCCTCCATCAGGAACTCTGGAAGGGATTCGTGTAAGTTCTTTATCTACTGCCCATTGACAGTGATAGTTTTCTTATTTTCTTTATTTTGAACCTAAACAACACCAAATAGAGATACATTAGTAACATTGTATGGTCCAAACCAATGGGAATAAAGCTTACCTGGATGCAACTTCAGCCTTTTATTGTAAAGAAGGACCTTCTTCCCATTTTTCAACTAACAATGAAGGATGAGATGGTCGTAGGAAGCCTTGGTTCGCTCCTTATAAATTCTGGAGTTCTCATATGTGTCTCTTCACATTTCCTCTAGCTCTTGAATTTGTAACTTCCTCTGAGAACCAGCACCAGGAAGGTTATAATTGAATAGTTTAATGGCCCAGTAGGACCGGTGCTCAATGTCAATAGGGAGGTGGAAAAATGTTCCAAAAACATTCCTATAAGGTGAAATTCCAATGGAATTTTTAAAGTAATTATGGTAATCCCATAATGAATCATCAAGTCTAATACTCTAATATTTTCTATTGGGTTGAACCATTTTTTTAAAAATTTGTCTTACCTCTCTATTTGACACATCAACTTGACCATTGGTCTATGTGTGATATGCAGTAGACACTCTATAACTAACCCCTTACCAATGACAAAGTGATTGCATTTTTCGGTTGCAGAAATGAGAACTCTGGTCACTAATGATGAACCAAGGTAGTCCAAACCTACAAATGATCTGAGTTCTCAAAAATTCAACAACTATTATGGAATCATCTATCCTTATGGCTCATGCCTCTACCCATTTTTGACACATAATAGATCTCTATAATAATATACAAGTTTCCAAATGAATTGGGAAATGGACCCATAAAGTTAATGCCCCAAACATCAAAAATGTCATGAAAGAGCAACGGTTATTGTGGACTTTCATTTATTTTAATGGTGTTCCCCATTCTTTGAAAATAAAGAAAAAATTGGAAAAATTCATGGGCATACTCAAAAATTATTTCCCAAAAGAGACCAGAATCAATGACCTTGCGAGCATTCCATTGGGGACCAAAGTGGCCCCCACAAGCAATAGTGTGGTAGAATCTTAGGACAGACTGAAACTCACTATCAGGAACACAATGCCTATGAACCTGATCACTACATGTGAGCCAAAGGTAGTGGTCATTCCAAATATACCAATGGGACTCATTTTTTAGATGACTAGCTTGATTTTTGTTGAAATCAGTAGGAATGAAAGATGCTGCCAAATAATTTACAATTTCAGCATACCAAGTAATAACTTATTGCACTCGGTACAATTTCTCATCAAGAAACATGTCATTAATGTTAATACAAGGGGATGATTCAATGTCTGAGGATGGGAGGATCCTACTGATATGGTCGGCCACCACATTCTCTACTCCTTTTTAATCTCTAATTTCAAGATTAAATTCCTGATGGAGCATCCAGCAAATGAGA
Source organism: Viscum album (assembly GCA_963277665.1). Taxonomy (NCBI): domain Eukaryota; kingdom Viridiplantae; phylum Streptophyta; class Magnoliopsida; order Santalales; family Viscaceae; genus Viscum; species Viscum album. The sequence continues at coordinate 1,769,883,224 of OY728146.1, read as the reverse complement.
ATTGGTTTGGATTCTGATTTCTTAAAGAGATACTGGAGGGCTGCATGGTCGAAGAATACAATGAATTTGGACCCTAAAAGATATGACCTAAGTTTTTCCAATTCAAACACTATGGTTAGAAATTATTTTTCAGTTGTGGTGTAGTTTTCTTGGGCAGGGTCCAATGTACGTGAGGCATAGGGCTAAGAAATGTGGAGCTCGGTCGACCCTTTGTGACAAGACTACCCCAACTGCATAGTTAGTGGAATCACACATTATCCAAAATGGTAAATCACATTGAGGTTTTTGGATTAACAAGGGTGATTTAAGACTCAATTTTAAATTATTAAAATCTTCCTCACATTCATTACCAAAAACAGATTCCTTTTGTTTTTGGAGTAATTGGGAGAGGGGGAGTATAATCTTACTAAAGGCATAAATGAAATGACGGTAAAATATAGCATGACCTAGGAAAGACCGAAAATCCCATACATTTTTGGGAATGGTAATGAATAAATGAAATCCACTTTTGATTTATCTACTTGGATACCATCCCCATAAATGACATGTCCTAAAACTATACCTTGTCGCACCATGAAATGGTATTTCTCATAATTCAATACAATATTCTTTTCAATGTAGTGATGTAGGACTAAACCAAGACTACTTAAACATTTATCAAAAGAGGATCCAAAAATAGTGAAATCATCCATGAAATCTTCCATGAAATTCTCCAGCCAATCCAAAAAAAACTAACCATACATCACTTGAAAGTACCCAGAGCATTTTACAAACCAAATGGCATCCTTCTATAGGCAAATGTGTCAGAGGAAAAAGTGAAGGTTGTCTTTTCATGATCCTCGGGGACAATATGGATCTAAAAGTATCTAGAATATCCATCAATAAATAGTAGTGGGACTTCCCCGCTAACCTCTCTAGCATTTGGCCAATGAATGGTAAAGGGAAATGGTCTTTCCTAGTGTGTTGGTTTAGTTGGTGATAGTCTATGTAGACACGCTAACTATTTTGTACACTAGTTGTAACCAATTCATTGTTTTTATTTTTTATTAATGTAAGGCTAGTTGTTTTAGGAACTACTTGAATGGGACTGGCCCATTGGTTATCATAGATGGGGTAAATGATTCCATAACCCAATAATTTTGTCACTTCCTTTTTAATTACATCTAATAGGTTTGGGTTCAGTCGACGTTGTGCCTACCTCACTGGTTTAGCCTCATCATTTAACAAAATATGATACATAAAAATTGATGGTCTAATACTAGGAATGTCTTCAAGTTTCTATCCTGATGCTTGTTTATACTCCCTCAAAATTTCATAAAGTCGCAATTCATGCTTAGGAGGGAGTTAACTAGAAATGATGATGGGCAGCTTGTTTCCATTCTCAAGATATGAATATTTTAAATCATGAACCAGTTGTTTTAGTTCCAATTTAGGTGGATTTTGGATTTATGGGAGTGTGTGTGAAAGTGAGAGGTCACTAATCTCATCTAATTGCTCAATGGTATTATCCTCAGATGAGGAATGGGATTTTACAGTCTTAGTTGTATCATTGATGGTCAGTGGATGCTCATTGTTCATGAAATTATCAATTAATAAACATGAATGACACTTTTTTACACCACTACAACAATCAATTCATGATTAATTTCCTAGTATTTCAATCAATGATGAAAACTTGGAAAGGGGGTCAGGGGGAATAAAATACGTTATTTCATATGAAGGGAGTATATCAATTGAATTACTAGAGAGAGAGGAATGTTCTTCTAAGAGGTGCCTCGTGGAATCAAGGATGTTGAAGTGGACAATGTCAACACCAAATTCCATATATAATGTACCATTGTGGAAATTATTTATGTTTTTGGTAGTTTTCAAGAAGGTTCTTCCCAATATAATTAGGGTATGTTCATTCATCCTATCATCTTTTATTTTTAGCACATAAAAATCAGCATGAAAAATTAAAACTTTCACCCTCACAAGAACATCCTCTAACACACCAGAAGGGTGTGTTGTACTCAGATTTGCTAATGGAATAACTATCCCAGTTGGCTTCAATTATCCAACCTAAAATTTAGAGTAAATGGAGTGAGGCATCAAATTTATGGATGCACCTAAATCAATAACAGCATTGTAAAATGAATACTCCACTATGGTTCAAGGAATCGAGAAGGTTCTAGGATCATTGAATTTGGTAGGCAGTGATGTTTCTATCAATGCTAATAAATTCCTCCCCAAGATTACCTTCTCATTACCATGAATTCTTCATCGAGGTGTACACATCTCCTTTAAAAACTTTACATATCTTGGAATTTTCTTCATGACATCAATCAAAGGAATGTTAACCTGCACTTTTTTGAAAGTTTCCAATACTTCATTATCAAGTTAAGTTTCCTTTTATTTTCTTAGTTTGGTGTACCTTTAGGGATATGTAAGAGTAATGGTTGGGATAGGAGACTCATCAAAATACACACTCTTTCCTTTGTAAGGGTTTCTCTTAGGATAAGTATTTTCTTCTCTTGGACCATTTTCAGCAGTTGGGATAGTGGTTTCCTCAGGAGTGGATGAATTTAATGGAGGGTTCATTTGGTTTTTAAGTTGTTTCTCACTCTTAAGGGTGATGTCACTAACATTTCCCTTATCCCTAGGGTTAACTAATAGTTGAGAGGGTAGTTTACTCGACCCCTGACTTTGAATTTTCTCTATATAGTTAGCTAGTTGACCTAATTGAGTTTTTAGGTCTTGTATGGTTTCTTGGGTGGTTTATTGGAGTTTGATATTGTTGGCAGCCATTTGTTTCATCATGTCTTCAAGGCTAGGATCAGCTTTTAGAGGGGGTTGTTGGAAAGGCCTTTGGGGTGGTTGAGGATCTCTGGGTGGTGGTGGTGGATGACTAATATGACCTTGTTGGTTCCATTGTTGTTGAGTTTGGTTTGAATACCCCTCATGATAATAAGCTAGGTTCTTCTTCCACCCAGGGTTGGATGGATAGTAAGGTTCATTCATAAAGGGTTGGTTATAGGGGCAGCCTAGAAATATTACCTCACAACTCTCAGAAGTTTCTCTCAGTTGGGGGAATTGGTCAAAATAGTGGGTATCAGAATACCATATACCACAATGGATGGGAGGAGGATATTGGGATTTTCCTTGGGAAAGAGAAAGTTTTGAAGAAGGTTACTTACCTCCTCAAACTTTGTGTCAGCCTTCTTCTCGAATTCAGTAATTTGCACCTCATGGACACCTCGAATGGGTATATTGGACCTTGAACCAAATTGTTGAGTTTTATGCTCCATGTTATCAATTAAGTTCCTTGCAGCGATTGGGGTTTTATCCACTAGTACACCACCTACAATAGTATCAATCATGTTTCTATCAATAGGGATTAAACCTTCATTAAAATATTGTTTTAAAAGTTGTTCACTTATTTGGTGGTGTGCACAACTTGAACTTAATATTTTAAAACTTTCCCAATATTCATGAAGTGTTTACCCTTGAGATTGTATTATACCACATATTTATTTCCTTATTGTTGTAGTTTGAAAGGATGTAAAATATTTTTCAAGAAAAAGACGTTTCATGTCTGCCCAACCTATTATTGGGGAATTCACATAATAAAGCCATTCTTTTTAAGTATCTTATAAAGAAATGGGTAATTCTCTAGTCTTTACTTTTTATTCATCCTCATTAGTATATTTTAATTTTTAACAAATAGTGTTAAATTATTTTAAATGCTTATGTGGATCCTCTCTAGTAAGTCCATGGAATCTTGGTAATAGATGAATTAAACTAGATTTTAGTTTAAAATTGGGTGTCTCACCTTGTAATTGAATGTATGTAGGCTAGATATCGACATAAAGTGAGGTTAGTTGTTTTAGTGCTCTATTTTTTCATCCATTTTATACAATTTTATTTCAGTTTTGATGTTGGTTCCAAAATAATAAGATGAAGGATCAAGAAGAGTGATGTTTTCTTATGTGTCCTCCTTCAAAGGGTTCTCTTGTGCATCTTGGGGTTGCTGACGTAAGATCCTCTCCAGGTTGGGTTAGAAAGGTGGTAAGTCACTCGGAGTTGAACACTTCATGAAAAAAACCTACAAAAACAATAAATAAGAATACAAAAATATAGGTAAATTTATAAGATAAAACAAATAAATACTCACAAATTTTACAAAATTCTTATAAAAACATGCACTAAAACCAAAGCGCTCCCTGGAAACAGTACCAAAATTTGAACATGTTGTCATGACACATCAATTTTATATATGATTTTAAGATTTATTTATAGTATAGGGAATACCCTAGATCGTCTCTCATGGAGCTTTGATAGGTTTTGAGTGTGTATTTTTAATAAAAATTACTAAAATAGGGGGTTGTTTTGAAAACAGTTTTAATAATTAAATGACTTAATTAAAGAGTTTAATAGTTGATAAATAAAATGGGTGTTTTAGAATTATGAGATAAATAGATCATTTCAAGTTAAATACACATCTTATTGAGTTCACAATTCTGAGAAATACACATGGTTTAATGGAATCCTTTGGTTAAGGGTTTTTAAGATCTCAACATTCCTCTTACCTCTTAAAACGATGCTCAAAGAACCACCCATTGACCTAACAATCATGTTTTCAAGGTTTGGATATCAAACATAGGAAATAAAGTCTAACAAATCATATTGAAATCTTCTTGTATGTGTGAGATAAATAGTACTCTTTTCTTGTCCAATCAGAACAATACATGATTCTCACTTGAAATTTCAACCCAATTGGTGTTGAGATAAAAAGTGTTCCACTTAATTATAACAAAATAAATGTATCTAGAGGACAATAACATCAAATTTAAGCATAATTGAAATATTTATCACAAAAATTACAGAAAACTAGTAAAAGATCAAGTGCCAGAACTCCCTCCCAAGTTTTTGTACCTCCCTCGAAATGATCACCCGCTATTTAGCTCCCCATCGAGAGGTGGAGGAGGCTTGGGTGGAACTCCATATTCATCCTTGATCCCCCTATAAGGATAAGGGCCTACAAAAAATTTAGGATGATTATGAGACTCATCTTGGACTCCAAAATGGTAGATCCTGGCTCCTAGTTCGAACTCACCAAATGAGGTACCCATGGTGCTCTTTTATAGCGAAAACGGGAAGTTGTTTTGGGCACACAGATTTTGTAAAATCACTTTTCCCGTTGTTTTAGGCCTCCATATAGTATTCAATCACTATTGATAAAATAAGAACGTTGTTTCCTTATTTATTGGATATCTCCACCAAAAGTTTGGATTCATTTGAACACCTAAATCTTGAGATGTGGATAGAACACAGCACACAACTTTTGACCCTATGCATATTTGGTGGCCTAGACCGATCTCTTATATTGGGCCCCTTAATGGCCGAATGGGGATTCATTGTATTCATAAGAGTTGTAGAAAATTAAATTCTGGACCATGCCACAAAATATCATACCATTTATATTCACAAAGTTTCCATACTATACCCAAAAATGTACAGGTGATCATGGAACCCATGAATTTGTTGCCCATTTTCTTTCTGGATCATCTCTAGGGCCTCCAAATCACCTCCTCCTAAAATTGAATCATCAAAAGAAGTAAATTTTCCCTTTTTAACAGTGATAAACACAAAATAAATTATTCAAACATGGAATGAAATTTGTTATTATTTTTATACTTTTTAATATAAAACAAGTTTAGCATAGTGGTTTAAGGGTGAAAATGAAATAGTGAATCTTGGTGCGATCACACCACCACACCTAAATATTTTCAGTCCTCAGAAAAGTTGCATTTTCAAAAATTATTCATGTAGATATTACCAACATCATAAATATTAAACATTTGAGTAAATTTTAATTCATTAAAGTAATTTGATCAATTCACAAACCACATAAAGGAGTTCTTCCTAGTGAAAATGGAAAAAATATGTATATTAAATCATATCACAATGAAATTCAAATAGATTCATGATACCAAATTGATAAAGGAATTCAGAATTCAACCATTAAACTAACTCTCTATATGTGTGTGAAAAACCCATTTCATGCTATTCTTTCCACTTTCTATCTAATAAATATAGGTTATTTTATCATTTTTTAGCTTAAATGGTTAAGTCCGCCAAACCATCCCTATATCCTTTGCGATCATATTTCAAGAACCAATCACTTAAGCATTCCCACAAGTCAAACCATAAGCTCATGACTAAGATATCCCCATATATTGCACATTTTATCACTAACCTCATTTATTATTTTATTTCAGAAGTTTCATTTGGAACAAATCTCACACTCATATCTCAACCCATGTTTGATATCCTCATAAACACTAATTGTAATAGTTATATCAAGATCAAAGGTTGAGGAGAAGTGTTTTTTAACCGTCCCATGGAACAACATTTTTTTAGGGCGTACAACTGTCAGATATCAGGTATACACACATTGGTCTATCTGGTATAGTAATGAAACAGACCGGATAAGGAAATAACGTAGGGAAATATTATTTTAAGCTGAAAAATATTGACCTAACATATATTTAACTTCTATTAAGTAAGAAATATTCACACTTTTGGGTTTGGTGAAAAAATGTGTGGAGATATTAGTGACACGGTTTTCCCAAAAACTACTCACACAATGGGCATCAATCATATCAAAGGTTTCACAGCAATAAAACCATTTATATCATTGATAGAAAACCAATTCACTAAAAATCAATCCCTGATGTTAAATTCATACAAACATTCATTCTATAACAGAGTCAGGTTTTCATCAAATGTTAAATCAACATGGAATTAAAATTTTCAACATGCATTTTCAGTAAGTTCCACGATTTGGTGACCATAAGGGGGGACGTAAAAATACCATAAATAAGTCCAAAAACATAAGAAAGAATAAAGACAGTGAAAATACTAATGAACACAAGAATATATCCACCCCCCCCCCCACACCTAGAATGTTCAGTGCCCTCACTGTAATAAAATAGAATGTGGGAAGGAAAGATAAAACCTTGTGGGTTTCATTGGTATGTTTCTTTTTGAACATAGAGTTACTCCATAGAGAACTCAAGAAGGGCTTCATGAAAGTGATTTACCTACTGCCCATTGACAGTGAAGGTTTGATTAGTTTCTTCATTTTGAACCTGAACAACACCAAATAGAGATACATTAGTAATAGTGTATAGTCCAAACCAATGGAAATGAATCTTACCTAGATGAAACTTCAGCCTTTCATTGTAAAGAAGGACCCTTTTCCCAATGTGGAACTGACGATGAAGGATGAGACCATCGTGGGCAGCCTTGGTTTGCTCCTTAAAAATTCTGGAGTTCTCATATACATCTATGCGCATTTCCTTCAGCTCTTGAATCTGTAACTTCCTCTGAGAACTAGCACCAGAAAGGTTATAATTTCATTGTTTAATGGCTCAGTAGTCTCGGTTCTCAATGTCAACAGGGAGGTGAAAATTTTTTCCAAAAACAATCCTATAAGGTGATATTCCAATGGGAGTTTTAAGGGAAGTATAGTAAGTGTAGAGACCCGAAGCCTAACGTACATGAACATTACATTACTTTTGCGGAATACTTAGTACAAAACAAAAACACACACACAAGGATCGTAATAGTTTAGTGTCTTTGGAAACTCGGAATAAGATCTTCTAATCGTGGGGAAAGATCTTCAACATCTCCCATAAAGATCTTCCTTTTTTTTACCTAAAACTTTTCTTTATGTCCTGGGGAAAATAAAACATAAAAGGGTGAGCTCAAATGCTCAGTAAGGGTAAACAAAAGATATATCAATCACATCGTATTCATAAGAACATAACATTTTGGAAATCATAACCTGCAAAAGAGAGCATAATTTCATGGGATAAATCATAGTAGTGAAAATGAAACCCTTACTTAAAACATTACTCATTGTGGCATACACACATAATCATAGGGAATCATTTCTTGTTAGTCAAGACTCATTGCCAAGACTATCTTAGTGGACAAAGTCCCTTTCTGAATCGAGTAATCCTCGTTTCAGTCCTGTTTCACTGAACCGGTATAACCTACCATTCCAGCCATGTCTATCTCATGAGATATGAAATCTTTACCCAATGCATTGGAGGGAGATATAGGTCCCACCCATCTCATAATGATACCATTCTTATGTGTGCCACAAAATCATAAATCATACATTATTGCATAACCCATGTAATAAAAATGGGATTCTTAAACAACATGACATCATAAGACCATTCATATAAGATAAAGGAATTCATAAACATAATTCCATCACAACATAGTCAAATCAATGTAAAAATATGGATAGAAACAGAACCCTTTATTATCTTAGATGGAAAATAATTTTGATAAAACACTTGAAATGAATTCTTGAGGAAAATATCCTTTCTTCTTCAAAATCAATTTCTTTTCACAAAACATCATACAATTTTAAAAGAAAGTGATTTTATTAATAATAGTCATGAAATATTTTGGAGGAAGGTTCATGAAAATAAGGCTTTATAAAACCGTAAAAATCCGTTCGTGCCGTATAAGTTAAAAAAACATTCTTCGTACTTTTGTCGGAAAAGTCAAAAAGTACCTCGTACGGAAAAACGACAAAAGATTCCTTTCATATTCTTTACTAAAAACTCACCTAAGGGTAAAATTGGATTTAAACTATTGCAAGTGGATGGAAAAAATATTACATATTGAGGGAACATGGATGTGGATGATAAAATACACCCCAGTAAATACTTACGAATAAACAATCTCGAATAAAAATGAGATTGTGATATTTTCCCTTACCTTAGGTCCGACTTGCTTTGTAAGTGTCCGAACCTCCTCTTCTTTGAAGTGCCTCTTTGAGACCTCCTCTTAGGTCACTAAAATTGGTCTTTGAGGAAGACCAGAACCTCTAGGATGTTGCTAGGGAAGTGGAGAGGATAAATTGGCAGGGGTTGGCCGAGCTTGAGTGCTCAAATTGGTGTGAGGAGGAGGGGAAGGAGGTGTCCTTTTATAGGGGAGGAGAGGGGCACCTTAGGAATATCTCAAAATATTATTTTATATTAAAGTCAAAATCGGTTTATAATGGTTCCAAAGGGTCTTATTTCGAAGATAAAGTGGGGATGGGTCGAAATCCTATCAACCAATAGGATTTAGACAAGTTTAGGGTATTATTTTAACCTTATCAATTAGATTTAACTCTAAGTTAAATAATTTAACTTTTACCGTGTCTTTTTGTTTTCTTTCACTATATGGTTAATAAACTTACTATAACATGCCAAACGAACCCAAAATTGTATATTATTAATACATATATCCTTATCTAAGTCATTTGGCCGAACCTTATATTTTTAGGAATAAAAGAACAATTAATAATATAATATTTGATTTAAAAACTATTTTGTGTCAATTTTGGCACTATTTGATATATGATTTTTGTGAAAGTCATAACAGAATTATATGTTCGAACCAAGTTGATTAAATCAACACTAATATATCATAGTAACCTAGAAAATTAGTGGAATTCATAAAAAGTCTTAAATTACATTTATTTTGGTATTTATATTATCAATTATGTCAATATTTCATTAATAAGATAATTACTGCATCATCTTTGTGTCATAAATAAATTATATTATTTGCTGTCTAAAAATTACAAATAAAATACCATCATGTAGGAAATATTTTTAGCTTTCTAATGAATATTTATAGTCTAATTTATCTTATGTATAACCCCATATTAAAAATGATTTACTTATTAAACTTTGATTTTAACTATTTTAACCCTTCTTTAAATAAATTAATAATAAACGTCCTAATCTAATCCAAGTGGGCCTAAATGGTCATATTTTATTCCTAAGTTTGTTTTTGGTCGAATTACACTTGTCCAATAGAATTAGGACATGTGTTAGGGTAATATTAATATCATATTTACCCTTAGTTACCTTATTTACTATTAACCGTGGTAAAAAAAGTAAAAAGTTACTATTCACCAAAAAATTATTTTCATCTCATTGAACCACATTTTAGTCCTTGATATTAACCGTGTCTCTCGGATTTTCGAAATTCCATTCACAGAAGCGGTAAAATTAAGTTTTATGCAAAATTCAGTTTTTAACCTACCACTTAGTAGTTTCACTATTCATCAAAAATTGATGTTTTTCAGAACAATGCCAAAATTTCATCCCAAGCTATATTTCATATTCCGAAATCAAAAATGAAGTCTATTTTACCAAATTCATAACATAAAAGTTGCATTAATTAATTTTATAATTAAATCCCGCTGTTAAAACAAATAGCGTGTTTTTAAGAAACAATATCTATCAAAAGATTGACACTTGTTTATGTCTAGTTTAAATGTGAAACTACATCCAATGACCAACATTGTATTAAATTGTAAAAATATATTCTAAATATACTTTAAAACCACTCAAATTAATGATTTATCACTATTAATTATTTCGATTAAAAAAGTTGTTTTTAATTATAATTTAGTAATTTTCACTATTCATCAGAATATGAAAGTTATCCGAAAAGTACCAAAATTTCACCTTAGGCTAAATTCGATACTCCGAATCCATAAATAAAGTTCATTTTGAAAAATAAGATTTACTGGATTTCAAAAAGTGGTTATTACTATTCATAACGGCTAGTTTTAATAATATTTTTATAGCATATCGTTGTTTAGTGAAACTCGGTATTGCGTACTACACACGCTATCGAGGAAGGTCGTGATTGCGTGTAATGCAAGTCAAGTCAAGGATGTGTGTTGTGCGAGCTCCTTTTGGTGTAGCGTATAACACAAGACATTAATGAAATTAAAAAGAATATTTTTCATAAAATCTCGGGCTGTTACATTCTACCCCCCTTAAAATGAATTTCGCCCTCGAAATTCGTCGGGGTTATAAATGGTTTACTATTAGAAAGTTTCTTTAATAGAAACCCACATCGTAAAAAGGAATACCAAAACTTGGCTTTAAAAACTAAAGTATGAAATGTAACGATTACCCAAATAAACTAATCACTGGGTTTCCACATAGGTGAAAATATGGATATGGAAGAGAAATCTAACCATCATGTTCTGATGGAGAGTGGTAGAGAACATGGCTATGGAAAAGCCAGTAATCACAAATCCATAAATTTGTGACGATCTAAGGTACCATCTGATTCATCAGGTATAAGATAACTAGGACAACATTTTTGGTTTTCAAGATTATTTCCCTAAAGTTTAAAGAATTTGAATTAGAATAAATACTTACTTTATTTTGGTACAATCTCACTGTTGTTCGTGCCTTTAACAATTTCCACTTCATCTCTTAAATAAATGAAGTTGAATTTGTTATTCATGAAGTGTTAGCAGATCATGTGATAGAATGACGGGTCATTCCATCTGTCTCAAAAGGTTAGCAAAATTTATATACATAAGTCGATCTATAGTGGGATTAATCATATATGGTTCCTAAAATGGACTTATACTTCATATATCATACTGCTTAATATAATAAAACTAGTTTCTACTAAACAGGGACTTCCTGTAGGTCAGTGGTAGGCGATAAAGGCCAGTCGCACTTCGGTTGTGGGTTCGATTCCTACAGCCTTGTCCGAAGCGATGGGCTGTCGCCCGTCCTGCAGGTTGTCCCTTTTTCTAAAACTACGTTACTATAACATCCCATCAATAATATCGAAAATCTTCTATCCTTAAACAATACTAACTTATGACCAACATAATCCAGTCTAATCTTTAGGCTTATACATAATACTGCAGTCCACTCTCATAATATAGTGACAACGATTACCAGAGATTTAATACTGTCGTTGATCCCCACATATCATAAGATATGTCTTGTTGGTCACATTCCAAACACTCAAAGTCCTTAATCGTGTATTCTCTTGAATACCTTAGTGAAAACATGAGTGCAGTTAAAAGTTAACACTTTCCACATACCAAAATCCTCAAAATTCTATATACTCAAACCATGATATCACTTAGTCCTTATATTAATCATGAGCTCATGAATACTGTCAAATATTTCATTTTCTTATTTTCCCTTCATTATGCGCATATCATCTTTTTTCCAAAAATACCTCAATCACTTCGAATACCACATTAGAGCAATACATAAATATTCCAATACACCATAAAAGTACATCAACAACATTATTCTTGAATACCAATACATAAACACTTCAGTCCATCCACTTCAATGACTGTCCTGGAATAAGTCCTTCCTTGATTTAGAAGTATCTTTTTAGGTCAGGGCATTGAGTTGGGTAATGCCCATGTTCTCCACAAATAAGACATTGAACTCCATAACAATCTGTCACTCTATGACCCTTTTCTCCACACAGATAACATCGGTCCCTCCATTTGAGGTATTCCTCAAGGTTCTTCTTCCCTTCTTTAAAAATCTCAGTCTTCCTTTCTTTATGATCCTCAACATGCGAACATGCATAATAGTTTATCTTCCTCTTCTTTGATGAATTAGTCATACCACTAAATTTCACCTTGTTAATCATATATCGTGATGACTGATTCGGCATAATCACAATATCGTTATCTCTAGGCATCACACAATTTTGTTGCTCATAGTCACAAATTTGTCCATTGGATTCAATGTTAACCGAATTCCTTCTGGTTCCCTCCATTAACTAAAACACAAAAAGAATTTTGTGAGAGGCGAAATCATGCTAGGGAAGACAACATAGTAAAGGGGGAGCACCCTCAATATCTAACATATTAGGTTAAATTCTAAGATCGTTACCGTAGTTCTAGGAATATATCCTATACGTATACTTATCCTTAGGGACATCCCTAGACATACCTTAGAAATATCTCTAGGGATCTCACTAACGTTTTCGCATCCTAGTTTCCAAAGGTTGACTAAACCTTTCCTCTGATACCAACTGTAGAGACCCGAAGCCTAACGTACATGAACATTACATTACTTTTGCGGAATACTTAGTACAAAACAAAAACACACACACAAGGATCGTAATAGTTTAGTGTCTTTGGAAACTCGGAATAAGATCTTCTAATCGTGGGGAAAGATCTTCAACATCTCCCATAAAGATATTCCTTTTTTTTACCTAAAACCTTTCTTTATGTCCTGGGGAAAATAAAACATAAAAGGGTGAGCTCAAATGCTCAGTAAGGGTAAACAAAAGATATATCAATCACATCGTATTCATAAGAACATAACATTTTGGAAATCATAACCTGCAAAAGAGAGCATAATTTCATGGGATAAATCATAGTAGTGAAAATGAAACCCTTACTTAAAACATTACTCATTGTGGCATACACACATAATCATAGGGAATCATTTATTGTTAGTCAAGACTCATTTCTAAGACTATCTTAGTGGACAAAGTCCCTTTCTGAATCGAGTAATCCTCGTTTCAGTCCTGTTTCACTGAACCGGTATAACCTACCATTCCAGCCATGTCTATCTCATGAGATATGAAATCTTTACCCAATGCATTGGAGGGAGATATAGGTCCCACCCATCTCATAATGATACCATTCTTATGTGTGCCACAAAATCATAAATCATACATTATTGCATAACCCATGTAATAAAAATGGGATTCTTAAACAACATGACATCATAAGACCATTCATATAAGATAAAGGAATTCATAAACATAATTCCATCACAACATAGTCAAATCAATGTAAAAATATGGATAGAAACAGAACCTTTTATTATCTTAGATGGAAAAAAATTTTGATAAAACACTTGAAATGAATTCTTGAGGAAAATATCCTTTCTTCTTCAAAATCAATTTCTTTTCACAAAACATCATACAATTTTAAAAGAAAGTGATTTTATTAATAATAGTCATGAAATATTTTGGAGGAAGGCTCATGAAAATAAGGCTTTATAAAACCGTAAAAATCCGTTCATGCCGTATAAGTTAAAAAAACATTCTTCGTACTTTTGTCGGAAAAGTCAAAAAGTACCTCGTACGGAAAAACGACAAAAGATTCCTTTCATATTCTTTACTAAAAACTCACCTAAGGGTAAAATTGGATTTAAACTATTGCAAGTGGATGGAAACAATATTACATATTGAGGGAACATGGATGTGGATGATAAAATACACCCCAGTAAATACTTACGAATAAACAATCTCGAATAAAAATGAGATTGTGATATTTTCCCTTACCTTAGGTCCGACTTGCTTTGTAAGTGTCCGAACCTCCTCTTCTTTGAAGTGCCTCTTTGAGACCTCCTCTTAGGTCACTAAAATTGGTCTTTGAGGAAGACCAGAACCTCTAGGATGTTGCTAGGGAAGTGGAGAGGATAAATTGGCAGGGGTTGGCCGAGCTTGAGTGCTCAAATTGGTGTGAGGAGGAGGGGAAGGAGGTGTCCTTTTATAGGGGAGGAGAGGGGCACCTTAGGAATATCTCAAAATATTATTTTATATTAAAGTCAAAATCGGTTTATAATGGTTCCAAAGGGTCTTATTTCGAAGATAAAGTGGGGATGGGTCGAAATCCTATCAACCAATAGGATTTAGACAAGTTTAGGGTATTATTTTAACCTTATCAATTAGATTTAACTCTAAGTTAAATAATTTAACTTTTACCGTGTCTTTTTGTTTTCTTTCACTATATGGTTAATAAACTTACTATAACATGCCAAACGAACCCCAAATTGTATATTATTAATACATATATCCTTATCTAAGTCATTTGGCCGAACCTTAGATTTTTAGGAATAAAAGAACAATTAATAATATAATATTTGATTTAAAAACTATTTTGTGTCAATTTTGACACTATTTGATATATGATTTTTGTGAAAGTCATAATAGAATTATATGTTCGAACCAAGTTGATTAAATCAACACTAATATATCATAGTAACCTAGAAAATTAGTGGAATTCATAAAAAGTCTTAAATTACATTTATTTTGGTATTTATATTATCAATTATGTCAATATTTCATTAATAAGATAATTACTGCATCATCTTTGTGTCATAAATAAATTATATTATTTGCTGTCTAAAAATTACAAATAAAATACCATAATGTAGGAAATATTTTTAGCTTTATAATGAATATTTATAGTCTAATTTATCTTATGTATAACCCCATATTAAAAATGATTTACTTATTAAACTTTGATTTTAACTATTTTAACCCTTCTTTAAATAAATTAATAATAAACGTCCTAATCTAATCCAAGTGGGCCTAAATGGTCATATTTTATTCCTAAGTTTGTTTTTGGTCGAATTACACTTGTCTAATAGAATTAGGACATGTGTTAGGGTAATATTAATATCATATTTACCCTTAGTTACCTTATTTACTATTAACCGTGGTAAAAAAAGTAAAAAGTTACTATTCACCAAAAAATTATTTTCATCTCATTGAACCACATTTTAGTCCTTGATATTAACCGTGTCTCTCGGATTTTCAAAATTCCATTCACAGAAGCGGTAAAATTAAGTTTTATGCAAAATTCAGTTTTTAACCTACCACTTAGTAGTTTCACTATTCATCAAAAATTGATGTTTTTCAGAACAATGCCAAAATTTCATCCCAAGCTATATTTCATATTCCGAAATCAAAAATGAAGTCTATTTTACCAAATTCATAACATAAAAGTTGCATTAATTAATTTTATAATTAAATCCCGCTGTTAAAACAAATAGCGTGTTTTTAAGAAACAATATCTATCAAAAGATTGACACTTGTTTATGTCTAGTTTAAATGTGAAACTACATCCAATGACTAACATTGTATTAAATTGTAAAAATATATTCTAAATATACTTTAAAACCACTCAAATTAATGATTTATCACTATTAATTATTTCGATTAAAAAAGTTGTTTTTAATTATAATTTAGTAATTTTCACTATTCATCAGAATATGAAAGTTATCCGAAAAGTACCAAAATTTCACCTTAGGCTAAATTCGATACTCCGAATCCAAAAATAAAGTTCATTTTGAAAAATAAGATTTACTGGATTTCAAAAAGTGGTTATTACTATTCATAACGGCTAGTTTTAATAATATTTTTATAGCATATCGTTGTTTAGTGAAACTCGGTATTGCGTACTACACACGCTATCGAGGAAGGTCGCGATTGCGTGTAATGAAAGTCAAGTCAAGGATGTGTGTTGTGCAAGCTCCTTTTGGTGTAGCGTATAACACAAGACATTAATGAAATTAAAAAGAATATTTTTCATAAAATCTCGGGCTGTTACAGTAAGCCCATAATGAATCATTGAGTCTAAGACTCCAATATTTTTTGTTGGGTTGATTTTTTTTTAAGAATTTGTTTTACCTCTCTATTTGACACCTCATTTTGACCATTGGTCTATGGGTGATATGTAGTAGACACTTGATGACTGACCCCATACCAATGCAAAAGTGATTGTATTGTTCGGTTGTAGAAATGAGAACCATGGTCACTAATGATGAACCTAAGTAGTCCAAACCTACAAAATATCTAAGTTCTCAAAAATTCCACAACTATTTTGGAATTATCCATCCTTGTGGCTCGTTCCTCTACCCATTTTGACAAATAATTGACCTCTAGAATAATTTACAAGTTTCCAAAGTAATTGATAAATGGGCCCATAAATTCAATGCCCCAAACATAAAAAATTTCATGAAAGGGACATGTTTGTTGTGGCATTTCATTTATTTTAGAGACATTCCCCATTATTTGACAATAAGGACAAAATTTGAAAAATTCATGGGCATCCTGAAAAAGTGTTGGCCAAAAGAGACTAGAATCAATGACCTTACGAGCAGTCTGTTGGGGACCAAAGTGTCCCCCACAAGAAAGAGTGTGGTAGAATCTAAGGACAGGTTGAAACTCACTATCGAGAATACAACGCCTAAAGACCTGATCACTACATGTGTGATAGAGGTAGGGGTCATCCAAAATGTACAAACGGGACTCCTGTTTTAGATGACTGGATTGGTTTTTGTTGAAATTGGTAGGAATGCAAGATACTACCAAATAATTTACAATTTTGGCATACCAAGGAATAGCATCTTGCACTCGGTACAGTTTTTCATTAGAAAACATGTCATTAATAGGAATACATGGGTATGAGTCAATCTCTAAGGATATGGGGATCCTATTTATATGGTCAGCCACCACATTCTCTACTAATTTTTAACTCTAATTTATATATTGAATTCCTGAAGGAAGAGCATCCATCGAATGATATGTGGTTTGGACTCTGGTTTCTTAAGGAGATACCAAAGGGCTTCATGGTCAGGGAATACAATGACTTTGGACTATAAAATATATGACCAAAATTTATCCAAGGCAAACACTATGGAAAGGAATTATTTTTCAGTTGTGGTGTAGTTTTCTTGGGCAGGGTCCAATGTATGTGAGGCATATGCTATGACATGTAGAGCTCTATCGACACTTTGTGACAAGACTTCCCCAACTTCATAGTTAGATGCATCACACATGAGCTCAAATGGTAAATCCCACTGAGTTTTTTGGATTACTGGGGGTGATGTGAGACTCCATTTTAACTTATTAAAATCTTCCTCACATTCATTATCAGAAAAATAATTTTCTTTTTGGAGTAACTAGGAGTGGGGGAGTGCAATCTTACTAAAGTCACAAATTAAATGATAGTAAAATCCAGTCCAACATAGTTATGACTCCACATCCCATAGATTTTTTGGGAATGGTAGGGAATAAATGAAATACACTTTTGATTTATCTACTGGGATACCATCCTCATAAATGACATGTCCCAAAACTATACCTTGTCACACCATGAAATGGAATTTCTCATAATTTAATACAAGATACTTTTCAATGTAGCGACGTAGGCCTAAACCAAGACTACTTAAATATTCATCAAAATATGATCCATAAATAGTGAAATCATCCATGAAAATTTCCATGAAATTCTCCAGATAATCTGATAAAATACTAACCATACATCACTGGAAATTACTAGAAGCATTGAACAAACCAAATGGCATCCTTCTATAGACAAATGTGACAAAGGGGTAAGTGAAGGTTGACTTTTCCTGATCCTTAGGGGAAATATGAATTTGAAAGTGTCCAAGATATCCATCAATAAAACTATAATGGGACTTCCCCGATAGCCTCTCTAGAATTTGTTCAATGAATGGAAATGGGAAATGGTCCTTCCTAGTGATTTAGTTTAGTCAGTGATAGTCTATGCAGACATGCCAACTATTCTGTACACGAGTTGGAACCAATTCATTGTTTTTATTTTTGATTACTGTAAGGACAGTTTTTTTAGGAACTACTTGAATGGGACTAACCCATTGGTTGTCATAGATGGGGTAAATGATTCCAGCATCTAATAAATTTGTTACTTTATTTTTAATTACATCTAATAGGTCTAGGTTCAATCGACATTGTGCCTACCTCATTGGTTTATCCCCATCATTTAACAAAATATGATGCATAAAAATTGATGGTTTAATACTAGGAATGTCCACTAGTGTCCATCCCAATGCTTGTTTATACTCCCTAAAAAGTTCAAGCAGACATAATTCAAGCTCAGGAGGGAGTGAACTAGAAATGATGATGGGTATCTTTCTTCCATTATCAAGATATGGATATTTTAAATCTTGAAAAAAAAAATCAGTTCCAATTCAGGTGGATTTTGGATTGATGGGAGTGGGTGAGAAAGTGAGAGATCACTGATCTCATCTAACGGATCAATGGTATCATCCTCAGATGAGGAATGTGATTTTACAAACTCACCAGTATCATCGATGGTCAGTGGATCCTCAGTTTTCAAGAAATTATCAATTAATAAACATTCATGACACGTTTTTAGACCACTACAACAATCAATGCATGATTCATTTCCTAATATTTCAATCAATGATGAACACTTGGAAAGGGGGTCAGGGGGAGAAAATATATTCTTTTAGGGTAAGGGAGTACATCAATTGAATTAAAACAGAGAGAGGAATGTTCTTCTGAGGGCTGCTTCATGGAATCAAGGATGTTGAAATGGAAAATGTCACCACCAAACTCTATAGATAATGTAACACTATGGACATTAATTAAGGTTTTGGTAGTTTTCAAGAACGGTCTCCCCAATATAATTGGGGCATGTCCATTCATCCTATCATCTTCCATTTTTAGCATATAAAAATCAGAAGGAAAAAAATAAAATTTGCACCCTCACAAGAACATCTGCTAACACAGCAGAAGGGTGTTTTGTACTCCAATTTTCTATCTGAACGACTATCCCAGTTGACTTCAATTATCTAACCTGCAATGAAGAGTAAATGGAGTGAGCCATCACATTTTTGGAAACACCTAAATCAAGAATAGAATTGAAAAATGAATACTCTCCTATGGTGCATGGAATCGAGAGGGTTTCATGATCATTTCATTTGGTATGCAGTGATGGTTCTATCAATGCTAAGACATTCCTCTCTAATCTTACCCTCTCATCGCCATGAAGTCTCCTTCGATGTGTACACATATCCTTTAAAAACATTGCATATCTTGTAATTTTCTTCATGACATCAATCAAAGGAATGTTAACCTGCACTTTTTTGAAAGTTTCCAATACTTCCTTATCAAGTTTTGTTTACTTTTTTTTTCTTGGTTGGGTGGTCCTTTGGGGAAATGGAAGAGGAATGGTTGGGATAAGAGACTCATCAACATACACATTATTTCCTTTGTAAGGGATTCTCTCAGAATTAGGATTTTCTTCTCTTGGACCATTTTCAGTAGTTGGGATGGTGGTTTCCTCAGGATTGGATGAATCTAATAGAGGTTTCATTTGGGTTTTAAGTTGTATATCACTCTTAAGGGTGATCAAACTAACATTTCCCTTATCCCTAGGGTTAAATACTGGTTAAGAGGGTAGTTTACGCGACCCCTAACTTTGAATTTCCCCCATAGAGTTATCTAGTTGACCTAATTGGGTTTTTAGGTCTTTTATGGATGCTTGGGTGGTTTTTTGGAAGTGGATATTATTAGAATCCATTTGTTTCATCATTTCTTCAAGGCTAGGCTCAGCATTTTGAGGGGTTTTTGTAAAGGCCTTTGGGGTGGTTGGGGATTTTCTGGGTAGTGGTGGTGGATGACTACTATGGACCTGTTGGTTCCATTATTGTTGACATTGGTTTTAATACCCCTCTTTCCGATAAGATTGGTTTTCTTTCCACTCGAGGTTGGATGTATAGTTAGGTTCTTACCTAAAGGGTTGGTTATAGGGGCGTCCTGGAAATATTGCCTCACACCTCTCAGAAGTTTCTCTCAGTTGGGGGAATTGGTCAGAATAGTGGGTATTAGAAGATCATATACCACAATGGATGGGATGAGGAGATTGGGATTTTACTTGGGAAAGAGAGAGTTGTTGAAGAAGGGTACTTACCTCCTCAAACTTTGTGTCCACCTTCTTCCCAAATTCAGTACTTTTCACCTCATGGATGCCACAAATGCGTACATTGGACCTTGAACCAAATTTTTGAGTGTTCTACACCATGTTCTCAATTAATATCCTTGTAGCGATTGGGATTTTATCCACTAGTGCACAACCTACAATAGCATCAATCATGTTTCTATCAATAGGGATTAAACCTTCATAAAAATATTGTATTAAAATTTGGTCACTTATTTGGTGGTGTGGAAAACTTGAACATGATATTTTAAATATTTTTCCAATATTCATGAAGTGTTTCCCCTTGATATTTTCTTATTCCAAATATTTTATTCACTATTTTTGTAGTTTGAGAGGCTGGGAAATATTTTTCAAGAAAAAGACGTTTCATGTCTTCCCATCCTCTTATTGGGGAATTAATATAATAAAGACAGTCTTTTGAAAAATCTTCTAAAGAAAAGGGGAATTCTCTAATCTTTACTTGTTCCTCATCCACATTATTAGGTTTTAATGTTGAAAAAAGTGTGAAATTATTTTAAATTATTATGTGGATACTCTCTAGGAAGTCCATGTAATCTTGGTAATAGATGAATTAAACTAGATTTTACTTCAAAATTGGGTGCCTCACCATGTAATTGAATGTATGTGGGCTGGATATTGACCTCAGGTGAGGTTAGTTGTTTTAGTTTTCTATTGTTTTAAGCCATGTTATACAAGTTTATTTCAGTTTTTATGTTGGTTCCAGAAGAAGAAGATAAAGGATCAAGAAGATTGTTGTTGTCTTGTGTGTCCTCCTTCAAAGGGTTATCTTATGCGTCTTGGTGTTGCTGGGGTAAGATTCTCTTCAGTTTGGGTTCAAAAGGTGGTAAGTCTACCAGAGTTGAATGCTTCATGCACAAAACCAAAAAATTAAATAAATTAGAATACAAAAATATAGGTAAAGGTATAAGATAAAAAAATCACAAAATTTACAAAAAAACTTATCAAAAACATGCACTAAAACAAAAGCACTCCCCGAAAACGGTACAAAAATTTGAAGATGTTTTCATGACACGTAAAATTGATTATGATTTTAATATTGATTTATATTATAGGTAAGACCCTAGGTTGGATCTCAAGAAGCATTTATTGTTTTTGAGTGTGTATTTTTAATAAAAATTACTAAAAGAGGGGGTGTTTTTGAAAATAATTTTGAAAATAAAATGACTTAATTAAAGGGTTTAATAGTTGATAAATAAAAGTGTTGTTTTAGAATTATGAGATAAGGAGATCATTTCAAGTTCACTACACATCTTTTTGAGTTCATAATTCTGAAAAATACACATGGTTTAATGGAATCCTTTGGTTGAGGGTTATCAAGATATCAACTTTCCTCTTGCCTCTTAAAATGATGCTCAAATAACCACCCCCTGTCACAAAAATATTGTTGTTAAGGTTTGGGTATCAAACATGGAAAAAAAGGATACTAAAGCATAATGAAATATTATATATGTGTGAGATAAATAGGACTCTTGTCTTTTCCAAATAAAATAATACAATATTCCCACTTGAAATCTCAACCCAATTGGTGTTGAGATAAAAAGTGTTCTACTTAATTATAACAAAATAAATGTATTAAGAGAAGAATAAAATAAAAGTTAAACATAATTGAAATATTTATCACACAAATTACAGAAAACCAGTAGAATCTAAAGTGTAAGAACTCACTCCCAAGTTTATGTAGCTCCCTCGAAATGATTGTCCACCGTTTAGCTTGCCATCGAGAGGAGGAGGAGGCTCGGGTGGAACTCTTTCTTCATCCTTGATCACCCTATGAGGATAGGGGCCTCCAGAACTTTTAGGATGATGAGGAGACTTCTATTAGACTCCCAAATGGTATAGCTTGGCTCTTGGTTCTAACTCTTCAAATGAGGTACCCATGGTGCTCTTTTATAGAAAAAATGGGAATTGGTTTTGGGAACATAGATTGTATAAAACCACATGTCCTATTGTTTTAGGCCTCCAGAAAGTCTTCAATAGCTTTTGAAAAAACAAGAAATTTTTTCCCCACATCTTGTGTATCTCCAATGAAAATTTGGCTTCATTTGAACACCTTAATAATGAGATATTTATAGCACACAACACACAACTTTTGACTCCGGGTAGATTCGGTGGCCTAGACAGATCACTTCTGTTGGGCCCCTTAATTGTCGAATGGGGCTTGGGTGTCTTCATAAGAGTTTTATAAAATTTAATTTTTGACCATAACATAAAATAGAAGACCATTTCTATGCACTTAGTTTCTATAATATACACAAAAATGTACAGGTGTTCATGGAACCCATGCAGTTTTGGCCCATTTTCCTTCTGGATCATCTCTGGGGCCACCAAATCACCTCCTCCTACAATTGAATCATCAAAAAAAGTAACATTGCCCTTTTTAACAGTGATAAAAACAAAATAAATGATTCAAAAATGGAATTAAAATTTTTATTATTTTTATAATTTTTAATATAAAACAAGTTTAGCATTGTGGTGTAAGGATGAAAATGAAACAATGAATCATGGTGTGATCACATGTCTTCCAAAACCATTTGAAAATTATGATCATTGTTTATAAAAAAACACAAAAAATAATTATCACCTCTATTCTTGAAAAATACATTTTTGAAACAATTCCATCAATTAGATATTTCATCAAACACTTAGTTTGAACAAAGTAATTTTTAAAGAAAACCCCATTAGAAAAATATATTTCATGAAGTTGATCCACCATGATATCAAATACATCATTTTAATAAAACAAACCAAAGTAATTGGATAAGGGAATAAAATAATTCATGAATTAGAACCTTTTTATAGATACACATACCTCAAGAATTATGTAAAACTAATCACCTTTGAAAATGGAGATTGGGAATGAGTGGATCAGGTCCTCACAAGACTAGATCCATAAAAAACATCATAAAATATATATTAAACCCCTTAGATCTATAATTTACATCCCAATAACTTTCCAAAGAGATAATGGGATAATAGATATAGGGAGGATATAAGAAGATGAGAGAAAACCTAATCAAAAATGGAACATACCTTGAATAGATCCATCAAGAATAAAGGAAAATTTTCATGAACACCATCGGAGAAGACTCTAGAGTGATGGGAAAGGTTTAGTTTAAACTTAATGGGGATTAATTGGTGATTGAATATAAAAATGAACAAGGGAAAGGGTGTAAATTATAACTTTTTAAAGGTTTTAATCAAGGCACATAGTCAGGCTGCACAATTATAAAAACTATATTATAACTATGTGTGGCCTCTACCCCTTTGAAAAACTAGGCACACGTTTACTTGGGAAGAACCACAAGGTTTGGGAATACCAAAATCGAGTCATGTGGCACCTCTAAACAACCACTTAGACACATTCATGATTTTCTTGACAAGACACACAGTTTGACTAACCATGCTCAAACTATGAAAGACACTAGTGGAACCCCGTAGTGCCATATTACATGGTTTCTACATGGTTATCACATGGTTAGTACTAAATATGCACCCAAACCATATTCCTAGCCTATTTTTCCCCAAAAAAAATCTCTTTTCTGTACTATGACCATCATAAACATCCTAAACCTCAAAAGAGAAAGACCAAGGTTCAAACTAAATAATATCTATGACCTGAAGGGTGTCACAACATGTAATTTCATATGAATAAAATGAAATTCTCCAAAAAAAATTACTATGGTAGTAACCCAATAATATCTCTAACACCCAAGATAGTAATATCTATACTGATCCCTAATGTCCTCTAAAAAACATGAAAAATAGTTTATATATATATAGTGTGATCATAACATGTATACAAAATACGATCATATCAAAAGACTCATATGAAAATGTGAGAGGATCATACTAATGCTCCATTAAAAAAACAATAGATTCCACAAGCACCTATCAAGTCAACTAGTTCCCAACCTCACCAAGACTCACTCACCAAATAAGATTTCTAAGTATAGTAGCATAATTTGAAGCATATAGATAAAAAGGGTACCCTGCACCACATTCCCATAAGTGTGCCTCTCTCATACCCCAATTTCATACATTCTAACTCTATCATATCTTCCATATAATAATACCACCAGAATAAACCTAGTCCATCACTTCACATCTCTCCTGAAGATACCTAGGTCATCAAATCACATCTTTCCAAAAGAAAACTAGTCTATCACATCACATCCCGAACATTTTCATAACAATAATATTTGGGTATCATGAACATGAAGGAAATTAACTATGTTCCCTTCTCTTACCATGAACAACAACCACTATGAAAAACCTCATAAATCTCATCAAACATCACAACTATTTAACTTTTTAATTATATTCATCACAACCCATGTATATCAATATCATCTAGAACAGAGAGCAAGGAAGATGGGGTAGCCATCCATCCATCCTCACCATTTAGATGATGGGAAAAATAACCCCAAAACATTTGGGTGTCTATTTAAAGTGATCAATGCAGGTATGGTGCATATAGAAATTATAATATATAGTAGTTACACACAAGCCCATCCTATGGGTTCACAAAACCAAAAGTTCTCAACTACCACAAACTCTACATCACCACTATCATGTGTCAACATTATTGTCACAACTAATTTATCACACCGCATAGACCACACATGCCTACTTTCAATTTCAAGATATTACATTTATATAATTATTGACTTTTAATTAACTCCATTTTAAAAATCCACTCCATTTGATATTAACAAAACCCATTTTTTTATCTTCCCATTATTTTAGGAAAAAAACACACATCAATTTCATAGTTATCATTTAACCGTTTTATTTACCAACCATTTTTATATCCATTATAATCTTTCCATATTCAAATTAAGCATCATTATCCCATTTAAAATTCATTATTTCCAAACCCCAAGCATTTCTATATTAATAGTATTTCAATATCAAGAATTTTAAAGTTACTGGAATCTAACACAACACAAACATAGAAAATAACAGCCCATTTTCCTCATCCCAACAATCCACACATTACCACAGTTTCACATCACAACCACTTCCTCATCACAACTGCCACATATCATCAAAACCAAATCTTACCATAATCTCCATATCACAACCACTTCTCATTACTACCACCACATATCACAACCGTGCAATAAAAACAATTTTCACAACTGTTATAACATCTTGACATAGGAGACACTAAACGGTGCCCTGAGATAGTGGGAAAAATGGCCTCAAGCACATCTCTCCTTATGCCAGAGGCTGTATACTAGCAACGAGAGACTAGGGTGTGTCTGTGAGGAGACTATTCCCTCGTGTTACAATATAACCCAGTGGTATAAACATATCTATCAATAGTGGAAGAAAAATATAAATCACTGACATAACATAAACATCTCGAAAGCTATAATAATCAATAACAAAAAATTCTTCATATACAATATGATAATCATGTCATGTCTCTAGAAAAAATGGTAGAAAATAAATGGTAGCAGTAATCCAATACAATACATGAATCAAAAAAAATCCAAAAATGGAATTATTCCATCTAGAATCATGAGTATAGCTCAGTCCTTTACTCCCCTACTCTTATGCATAACAAATCAAGAATCATATAGTGGATTCTTTTCTTGGTACCTAATTGCATCCATCAAGTCTATATGGCTACCCAATGGTGGCTCGAATAGGGTGTGAGATAACACTTAGTAGGCCACCACCAACGGTATCAATAACAAGTCTAGTATGTGTAATATAAATAGAATCAATGTCCAATAAATCACATGTATGATCATAATGATAGTAAATTTTCTAAGGAAGATATAATCTTATCCATCCAAACATATATCATTGTGAAAAATAATCAAACTCCCATAATAAGGGAAAATAGAAAGCATAAATAAAGAAGGTGTGAAACTGTCTAGTCTAACAACTATAATCAAATACCCATATCAGTTCTATCGGTAAATCATAGAAAAATATCCACAATAGACATGCCATGTAATAAATTCCACAACAGCCACAACTACCTATGTTGATTAATCGAGAATCAAACCACAAAGGTTCAGATCCAAGGTATATGTTTTCGATGCTTTCGTCGGGGTGCGCGCATCCGTTCTGTGGAGGACGCGTTGTTGTTGCCCCGCATTCCCACTTTCCAAAGGCGGGTGGCATTCTCTCCTTATTTAGGGACGTCTACTCCTTGATCGAAACTGGGATGATGGGATGTCGGTTCTTCCTTCCGTGGATTCCTCCTCAGAACTCATCACCTAGTCCGGGTCTCCCTCATAGATTTAATACGTGTTTCGTGAATCTCATTCCTGGTGCCATATCTTCATGGATTTCGGTTAATTACACTACTTCTGTCAAGACATTCCATGGGATCTTGACATGGTAGCGACCTTCAGTCGGAGTAGATGACAACATCAGGCATGTCAGGGCATCTCTGGGTGCATGGACATTGGGGAACCTGTATTTTTCCTCATGAGAGGGCATCTCAAGGGTGCATAACCTGAGGCATCCCGCGTCGAGTGCGGGGAATCATATGTCATAGGCATGTATCTAAGGTTTTCCTCAGATTCTCATGTTTAACACAGGGTATGCCACGAGTTTAACATCTTGCGGAGATAGTTACGCCAAAGGCGTGTCATACGAGGTTTTCCTCAGGCAGCTTGTGTTTATCACGAGGTAGGCCACGAGCTTAACGTCTTGCGGAGACGGAATGAGGGTGATCAGAACGTCCCATAGAGACGGATCAGATCGGTACATCCCAAGGGGGGAATACCTAGAATATGGATAGATTAGGACGCCCAATGAGGACGGATCCGAGGTGGTGCGCTTCTAGGAGGGGGGATGTCACACCGTAATGGCTGATCTGAACACCACTGAGGGCAGATCAGGGTAAGTGCACCCCAGGATGGGGTACACCAAGTTCTACCATTGGCTAGGATTTAACCTCATGAAGGTTTCCTACGTACCCAGTGTAGAGGACAGGGACCAAAACCCACGTAGTTTGAAGGGGTGATGAATCGGGGTGTACACAGAGAACAACGACCCAAAGACATGTTGGGGATTACGCGTGGATAGCGGCCCATGGACTGCTTGGAGCAGTGAGTAAGTGGATGGCATGATCCCACCGGGATGTGGCGGCCCGGGTAAGAATCAGGGTGGATGATGGAAGGATGAATGTAGTGGAGGGGGAATGAAATGGTACCATCGCAAGGGCGATGGTGAAGTTGGGCTTGAGCCTCGAAGAGACCTCCTACATATCCTCGTGGCAGGGAATCAAAGTCTGCATAGTTCGGGATGGTGTCGGAGAGCCGATGTAAAGGTGGACCTTGGCCCGATGGTTGTTGGGCTTGAACCTCATGAGGTTTCCTACGTACCATGCCTTGACATGGATCAAAGTCCTCGTAGTTCGGGTTGGTGCACCGGAGGACCAACGTGAATGTGGACCTTGGTGTAATGGGTGTCGTCAGCGAACCGACGTAAAGGTGGACCTTGGTTCGATGGATGGTTTCCTAAGCGAACCGACGTGAAGGTGGACCTTGGTCTGAAGGGTATTTCCAGCGAACCGACGTGAAGAGGGTCGGAGTGACCAACGGGTGGTGGGCGTGAACCTCTGGGAGGATTCCTACGTACCATGCCTTGACATGAATCAAAGACCTCGTTGTTCAAATGAGGTGTGGAATATAGTTTAACGTCAAGCGGGACGGGGGTGAACTGACGTGAATGAGGGTGGAACGACCGGGTGGTGGGCTTGAACCTTGTGAGGATTTCTACGTACCATGCCTTGACATGGATCAAAGACCACGTAGTTCAAAGGGTGTGTCGGCGAACCAACGTGAGTGAGGACCTTGGTCCAGATGGTGTGGGGATTACACACTAGGCTGCCCAAGTGCTGGTGACCTGACATGAAGAAGGTCGGAGTGACCAACAGGTGGTGGGCTTGAACCTCTTGGAGGCTTCCTAGGTACCATTCCTTGACATGGATCAAAGCTCACATAATTCAGGATGGTCTCCGGAAGGACGACATGAATGAGGAGTACTAGGGGGGTCCCAGTGGTGGTGCGCTTGGACCTCATGGAGGCTTCCTACGTACCATGTCTTAGCACGGATCAAAGACCACATAGTTCAGGTTGGTCCCAACGACTTGCCGCTGGACCAGAATGCAGTTTAGTGTCGTGTGGGACGAAGATGAACCCTGACGTGAATAAATGACGAGAGGTGGGATTGAACCTCATAGAGGATTCCTACATACCATGACTTGACATGGATCAAAGACCTCGTAGTTCAAAGGGGCTTCGTCGGCGAATCGACGTGAAGGTGAACCCAGGGGTACACTTGTGGTGGGTGTCGGTGAACTGACGTGAAGAAGGGACCTTGGTCCGATGGGAGATGGGCTTGAACCTCAGGGAGGCTTCCTACGTACCGTGCCTTGACATGGATCAAAGTCCTCATAGTTCGGGATGGCAGTGGTTGTCGGCGAACTGACATGAAGAAGGGACCTTGGTCTGATTGGAGATGGGCTTGAACCTCATGGAGGCTTCCTATGTACCGTACCTTGACATAGATCAAAGCCCTCGCAGTTCGGGTTGATCACAACAGATTGCCGTCAGACTGGAATGCAGTTTAACGTCATGCAGGACGAAGGTAGAACTCAATGTGAAGAAGTGATGTGTTCGAATGGATGTGCAGTTTAACATCATGCCAGACAGGGGCATACAGTTTAACATCATGTCGGATGAGGCATACAGTTTAACATCATTCTGGACGAGGCATACAGTTTAACATCATGTTGGACGAGGTGTTTTCATGGCCAATGCTTACTCTAATCCCATGTGAGTCATGCTCGGTGTGAGAAACAAGAGGCAGCAGAGACCTGATGATCACGTCGTGAAGGGTGCGCCCATGAGAAATGAATAGGGGCTTACGCGTTGGGCGGCCCATGATGATGGGACTTACTCCAGGATGGAGGCCCAAGGAAAAGGATAATGATATTTTCAGTCTTGAGCCTTGAAGACGCTTCCTACGTATCCCCATGATAGGGAATCAAAGTACACGTAGTTCTTCTACGGATGTGAATGGCATACCGCTAAATGGGGTCGCAACGGCTTACCGCTGGATTGGGTGTCAACGGCTTACCGCTAGATAGGGTCATAACGGCTTACCACTGGATAAGGATGTGAATGGCTTACCGCTAAATGGGGTCGCAACGGCTTACCGCTAATTGGGATCATAACAGTGGATGGGGCTTACGCGAGGAAGTTGCTTGGGTGTCGCTATAGAGCGGCAATGGTGAACGGGGCTTATGCAAGGAAGCTGCCCGGGTGCCGCTATGGAGCAGTAATGGGGAACGGGGCTTACGCAAGGAAGCTTCCCGGGTGCCGCTATGGAGTAGGAATGGTGGATGGGGCTTACGCAAGGAGGCTGCTCGTGTGCCGCTATGGAGTGGGAATGGTGGATGGGTCTTACGCAAGGAGGCTTCCCGTAATGTCTTCCTCATGTCTGGCCATGAGGGCATCCCAACTCACTGGTGAATTGAGGCCTTCACCTATGCACTGGTGCACAAGAGGGATAATTCCAAGGGGCGTTGGAATAATGCCACTTTAGTCATGGCATTGAGCATCTTACTCTAGGAGCATGAGGCATCTCCAATCTAGAACAAGAGGCATCCTACATTAGGAACATAGGGCGTACTACAGTTTAGGGTCTTATAGGTAGCACTATTGGCATCTCATGCTAGGAGAATGAGGAATCTCTCGTATAGGGCAAGAGGCATCCTATCATTTGTTAGATAGGGATTTCTACAGTTTATAGTCATATAGATAGGACTGTTAGGCGTCTTAGGCTTGGAGCATAAGGAATCTCTCGTATAGGGAAAGAGGCATCCTATGTTTAGAACATAGGGCAAACTACAGTTTATAGTCATGTATAGAGGACTGTTGGCATCTCATGCTTGGAGCATAAGGAATCTCTCGTATAGGGAAAGAGGCATCCTATGTTTGGAACATAGGGAGTACTATGTATATAAGACTATTAGGCATCTTATGCTTGGAGCATAAGGCATATCTTGTTTGGAGCAAGAGGCATCCTATCATTTGTTAGATAGGGATTACAACAGTTTAAAGTCGTGTAGATAGGACTGTTAGGCAAAAGGTGCCTTGAAATGGTTGGTGTCGAGACTTATGCAAGGGCTTCCCTTTCTGGTTCAACCTAGAATATGAGCCAAGTGATTGGGGTTTGGAGGAGTTTCCTAAGGAATGGTTCGACTCAAGGTACTCGGGGAATTGATGATGAGAATCTCAACTCACGACATGGGAAAGAAACCAAGAGGAATATGTCAACTCGAGGTGTTTCATGGTGTGTGGAGGAGTATCTCAAATCATGGTATTCCATAGGTGGAAGCTGGGAGCACATAAGTGCGCAATGGAAAATCCCGACATCCTGGCCCGAAAAGGTTGTGGTGTGACTCTCCATTTCTCATGGGGGTCTGTGACGGTAGTGAAGGGACCGGCCCGGAGGGCCGGGACCGCAGCCCGACACTGACCCCAAGCGGGGGTGCGGGGGCGCAACCCCCGCGGTATGGACCGGTGGGTGCGAAGGTAGGATCCTCGCGAAGGATAGGTCTTCGCAAATTAGATGCGTGAAGCATGGCCTCGCGGAGCAATGGTCTCTCGTAGAGCGAAGGGGTCTCACGGAGCAAAGGGGTCTCGCGGAGCAAAGGGGTCTCGCAGAGCGTGGTCTCGCGGAGCAGCATCGCGGAGCATTGGCTCACAGAGCATGGACTCATGGAGTATGGTCTCGCGGATCAGCATCACGGAGCAAAGGCTCGTGGAGCATGGACTCACGGAGCCTCAGCTCGCGAAGCAGCAACACAAAGGAAGCTACTCGCGGAGCATGGCCTCGCGGAGCCGCAATGCGGAGCTCCGCTCGGCCGCCCAAGGGGAGAAGTGGACGTGGTCGTCCTTCCGGAGAAGGGGGTGAGCTGGGTATTTATAGGCAAGGGGCGCCGCGAAGCAAAGCTCGCTCAGTGCGAAGACGGAGCTTGCTCCGCGGCGGATCTTCGCGGCGCGTCGCGAACGTCAAAGCACTTCTCGGAGCCGTCCTGCCTCCTTTGCTTCGCGGCGAGTTCGCGAACGTCAAATTCGTTCGTGGAGCATCCCACATCCTGTGCTTCGTGGCGCGTCTTCGCGGCACGTCGTGAACGTCAAACAGGTTCGCGGAGCTTCCCACCTCATTGCTTCGCGGAGGCGGCTTCACGAATGGGCTTTGCGAACCAGTTTTCCAGCCAAACTTCAAATGTCCATAACTCCTAATCCGTAACTCCGTTCGGGCCCTATGACCTACCAAATCGAAGCTTGAGAAATGGACTATGATCTTGGATCATGTATGGAAGCATTTGGAAAATTTTAGGGACGCGTTTTCCGTGGTATACAGTATATAAGACAAAGGAATCATTATTGATTCCATGGAGAATCTTGATGTAAGGTAATGACTTGGGTAGAGTCCAAGGAGCATGTCCAATGAAAGTCCAAGAAAGTTGGATCCTAGGGGTAGCAATACCATTAGAATAATATAGAATCAGGATCCGTGGAGCATAAATTTCTGAGGCATCCATTATCTTATCAGTATACATCCATGGAGTATAAATGTCCATGGAATCCAATGGAATTAGAATCTTAGGATTATAAATGTCCACAGTATCCACAACAATTATCAATATGAATCCATAGAGTAGAAATTCCCATGGAATCCAATGGAATCAAGATCCATGTAACTCATCTAAGGAATCCACTACTATTATCAATATATCAACCATTTTATTAATCATTTCATAACCATTCACAATCCATAAGTTCATGAGTCCCATTCAACAATTTCAATATAATTCATTTAACCATTAAAATCATTTGTCATCACATGAAAAGGATAAATATACCTTCTCCAATCATCTAACTTAATTCAATAAGGCTCCCTCTATCAGTGGAGAACTCATACACACCCAACAGGTTGGTATAACATAAGGAAGATATGTAAACATGCTATATGGGTGGTCAAAACAAAAAAAATGGTAGAACACACCCCACGAGTGGATCAGGTTGTGGTGAATGACCCACAACCATATAAAGGTATTAGTGGGAAACCTAAATAGTTTTCAAAAAAATATATCAAGATGTTCATTTAATTTAATGGGAAATTCCATAAGGTCTATCATGAAACACAACTGTGATAATCTATAAAACAACCAAACCATAAGGGAAAAGGTATAGACCACCTACTGTATACCCATGGTAGAATACTCATCCAATATCAAACTCTGATTCGGTCTAGATCATAAGAAAAAGGAAGAATGGATGAAACCCTTGGAAATTGTGCATATTATATTGCACCAAAATAACCCAATTGATACGATGACAAATGAAGAATGAAACAAGAGTACTGAAGAACTTACCAACGTTCATCTAATGAGACAAACAACAAATGAATCGAAATCCAGATTTAAAAACTGCACCAGATCCTAGGTTAAGATCATAGGGGAAGCTCCTCTGGTGGACCTCATATGCATGAGGGTAAAATAAATTAGGGAGGGGTATTTTGTCGAAAATAGAGGCCCTACCTCTTATTTTAAAAACTGACCTATGGAATTTACATGATGTGTAAATGATTTAAATGTTGTGTAAGGATCAGGGTCTTCACTTTGGGAAAAAAAACCCTTTACACATTGTGAATTGGACTTCCCATCCCATTACATTTCATGTATTTAATACACACTCTATATTCTAAATAGACACCATGTAATTGGATTTCATCCAACCTACATCCCTCTTGCCTCTTCCCTTATCAAAACAACAACCCACCATCCCATAGGCCCGGCTTTAGGGTTTAATCCAAAAGGAGAACATAAACAAGAGTTTATCTAGAAAAAAAGGATATGTAGCTCATATAAAAACTCAAGATCTTAAAAAATACCCCCTTTAAATAAATTCTTTTCAAAATTTCCCTTCCAAGGGTGGTCAAGAATTGTCTTATAATAACTTCAGCCATTGAGAATATGCATTATTTTCTCGTTCCCAAGTCTCATCCTATAAATGTATGTGCTTCCATAGAACCCATACTAGAGGAACTGACTAGGATCAGAGATTCTCCATGCCCCTATCAACAATACAAATAGGATGATCCTCAAAGGATTCATCTACTGATAACTCAACCCCATCCATCTAGAGAGTATGAGATGGGTCTGAGTGATAATTTCACAACGAAGAGAAAGAGAATATATCATGCATGGGGTGGTACTTATGAGGTAACTGCAACTGATAGACCACCATCCTAAATCTCTCCAAAATATCAAACTACATTAAATATCATGGTGAAATATTACCATATATCATAATCCTTCTATGTACCAACTTTAGTGAGATACATAAAAAATACATGATCTCTGACCTCAAAATCTAGACATCTCAACTGTGATCGGTGTAAGATTTACATCTAGACAATGTGTTATTCATCTGCTTTATGATCAACTAACCCTACTCTAAAGTCTACTAAATGAGAACATATAAAATAAAAACTTTTTATACTCGTTCTAACCATCACATAGGTGATCGGCATGGCCTACCATACAAATCCTCATAAGGTTCCATCTGTATAATTTCCAGGTAGCTATTGTTGTAGGTGAATTCAACCAGGAGTATATGCCTCTCCCATGAACCCCAAAAATTAAGGATATGTGCCCTAATAATATCATCCAAAAACTTTATAGTGTACTTTTACTAGACATCAGTATAAGGGTGGTATGTCATGCTCATAAGAACTGGTGTACCCAATACCCTCTATAATACTTTCCAAAATCGATACATAAAATGGGTGTCCATGTCTGATAAAATGATATGAGGAACCCTGTTAAGGCACACAGTCTCAAGGATATATAATATCCCAATATCATCTACTAATAAGGTCTCCTTTGTTGTCAGGAAATGAGTGACCTTCATGAACCTATCCACAACAACCCATACAACAACACTACCTCAAGGCGACCTCGGTAACCTGATCACAAAATCCATCGCAAGATCATCCCATTTTCACTAGGTAATAGGTAACTACTATAAAATCCTATCTGGTCATGGGTGTTTCTACTTCACCTACTAATAGGTGGAACACCTCATTAAAAAACCATCTACCTCAAGTTTTATCCCCATCCACAAATATGGATGACATAAGTCGTGATACATCTTGGTGATGTTGGGATGTACTTCCCAATATGAGGCATGAAACTCCCACAACATCTCCTCGCATATGTCTACTAGAACCTAAAAATGGCCATGAACACATAAAATTTCATCCCCAAAAATATTCCAACTAGGATGTGGGTCCTCACCTTCCACACTCTACCGTAAGACTATGCCCTCATTGTCAGATAATTGTCTCATCCTAACTCTATCCATTAGAACAAAAGTAACTACCAAGGATGAAAGAAAAGTCTTCCTGATACTATCTTAAACCTCTAAGTGAATATCATAGAATAATTCTATAATATTTCACTCACTACTGGCCACCTAAACTACCTATATTTGAGTCTTTCTACTTAGTTCAGCGGAAACTACATTACCCTTTCCAGGAATTTAAGAAAGATCAAAGTAAAATGACTATAGGTATTCCACCCACCTTTGTCACCAATGGTTCAATTCATTATGTGTAAATATGTAATTGGGTATTTTTTGGTCTATGTACACCACAAAATGTTGTCGTATTAAATAGTGCCTCTAACAACGCAAGGCATAAACAATAATTCCTAATTTAGGATCTTGCATTGAGTAGTTCCTCTCATTTTCCCTCAACTGAAAAGACACATATGACATGACTCTATCCACCTATATCAGAACATCTCCTAGCCTAATACAAGATTTGTCACAATATATTGTATATATTATTCCTGACTCTTGTAGAATCAGTACCTATGCTGAATTATGTCTCCCTTTCGGCTCCTCAAAGGCTTCATTATAGGTATTTGACTATACAAACTTCACAACCTTCTTAGTCAAGACTATAAGAGGTGCTTCTAAGTGTGAGAAGTCTTGTATAAAATGATTTTAATAACTATCTAGACCCAAAAAAATCATATATCAACAATTTTATTGGGATGATCCCAAGAAAATAATTCTCTCACCTTCTCTGGTTCAACTAATACTCATATCTCTAAGATAATATGACTTAATAAGTGAAACTTATCCATAGAGAAGTGTCACTTTGTGATTATAGAATATAACTAATGCTCTTTCAATTTATCCAAAACAGTCTCAAGATATTTGGTATGGTCATGTTGATTGTGAGAATACTCCAAGATATCATCCATTAATTCCACCATAAATGAATACAGATAATGATGGAAAACTCAATTCATCAGTGCCATGAAAAATTTTGGTACATTTTTGAGACCTAATGACATAACCAGATACTCATAAAGGCCATAAACTCTATGAAAAGTTTTATAAGGTATGTCTAAAGGTCGAACACACACCTGATTATAACCTGATCTCAGATCAAATTTTTAGAACACCCCAGCTCCTCAGATCTAGTCAAAGAGATAATATATTCATGGAAAGGGATACCAATTCTTAATCATCAACATGTTAAATTTCAATTAATCCACACATAGACTAAGGGTTTCTTTTACCTTTTTCACAAAAATGACTAGAAACCCCCACAGATAATTATTGGGTCATATAAACCTCTTCGCTTTAAAATCATCATGATGTCTATTGAGATCCTACAACTCCATAGTAGTTATCCTATAATAAGTTATGGATACTGGTTTAGCTCCTAAAACTATATCAATAAATAAATCCACCTATCTCTCAAGAGGTAAACCAAAAAAATTATCTAGGAAGATGTCCCTAAAAAGTTTAACCACTAGAGGAAATTCCACCTGATGCATTCCCTAATCATCTAGATATAAACTAGTTATATGGGCTATCATCCCACTTTGACCACAATGCTCTGGTCTAGATCCACTCACCTAGAAACCCCCATCACCCTTGTGAATAAAAACCCCACCCTATGTTGATGTGAAGGTCACCCTATGATGATAGAGGTCAATATGGTCATTATAAAAAAGTAGCCAATCCATATTGAGTATGACATCAAACCCTATCATCTCAAGGAAAAAAATATTCCATATGAAGCAAAAGCCACCAATCCCAAGGAGAACTCCCTATACTAGTATTCACTCTCTGTTTTGATTCTCAATAGAGTATCAAGTGTTATAATTCCATCATAAAACTGAACAATGATCCTAAGGATCTCCACAATAGGTATAGATATGAATCTATGAGATGCACCTATATCAAAAAGGGTAGATACTAGAGTAGAGGATACTAAGATCATACATCTCACCATATATGTCTTGGAGCTCTAGTTTTGGTTGTAAAAAATATATTTGGCCCAAACTAAGGACCTCTAAAAAACCTCACTACCCAGAGCAAGCCAACTCTACTATCACGTTACAACTGATGACTGGATGCCTCGGCCATAACCACCACCTTAGCCTAAATGATCAACACCACTCTAGCCCCTAGGTTGACATAGAGCTATAAAACCCACTCCTGAACCCAGATCCAAAATTGATCCCCTTCCACTACATACTAAAGGGAAGGTTCTATACCTTTTCCCTTATTTTTCATTTTTTATGTTGGTTTTTAGCCGACATTAATACAGACGACGTTATAAATATTTTTTTTACGTCGGTTATTTAAAAACTGACGTAAAAACATAACATCGCGGTGTTTATCATGTCAGTTATTAATTAACCGACGTGTAAAAATCAGGGGGGGAGGGTTTATCACGTCGGTTATTATATAACTGATGTGATAAACTAGTGTGGGTGTTTATCATGTCGGTTATATAATAACTGACGTGATAAACCATTTCCCAGGACTTTATCACGTCGATTATTACATAACTGAGGTGATAAACCGAGGGGGGGTTTATCACGTCGGTTATTATATAACTGACCTGATAAAACAGTGAGGGGGATGTTTATCATGTCGGTTATTTAATAACTGACGTGATAAACCCCCAGGGAAATGATTTATCATGTCGTTTATTATATAACTGATGTGATAAACTAGTCTGGGGGGGGTTTATCACGTTGGTTATTAAATAACCGACGTGATAAACCATTCCACATGTGTTTATCACGTCAGTTATTCAAATAACCGACGTGATAAACCCTTCCCCATTCCTTTATCACATCGGTTATAAAATAACCGATATGGAAGACCAATTTTTTTTAAATGGAATGCAGTCCACTGCCCTCCCCAGAAACAAACAGAAAATAAATCAAGAATTTTTACCACAAAAACAAAAGTAGACCAAAACAAGAACCAATGAAAAATTAATCATTTACATTGATAAAATTTAAAACTTACTCCACTAAATAGCCCCCACCACCCCCTGAACACCCCCCCCCCCTCACTAGATAGCCCCCACCACCCCCTGAACAGCCCCCCCTCACCCCACTGGACAGCCCCCACCACACCCCTGGACTGCTCCCCGACCCCCTGGACAGCCCCAAACACCCCAACACAACCCCTCCAGAGCTTGAAGTCTCAGCTCTTAGTTTTTGAAATTTTTCCGCCATCATTTGTTCTTCCAAAAATGCATACCCTCCCCGAGATAAATTATGAGGGTATACATTTTTAGATTGGATCTCTTGATGAGATTTCCTTGTTTTCTATAAATTAATAATAATAAATCATTAACAAAACTTTAATAAGATCATTTATATAAGAAATATTATAAAAGTTTACATTGCCCTTACCAAAAATGACTTTTTTCTTCTACTTTCAACAAACTGTCTCCATGTGTCTTCATCTATAAAAGGATATATACAACATGGATTGTCAGGAATCCTATGACCAAAAATGAAATCAGATGAGAGGGTTGATTTGAAATCCCTCCATCTCCTAGCATCCATCGATAAGCATTTCTTCCTGACTCCTCCGGTGTCAGGAATATCAAATGTCATCTGATAAAGAAGAGGTTAAACATATTATATATACTAGAAGCATTTAAAGAATAATAAAACAATAGAAAAAGATCTTACCAAAATCGTCTTCCACAACTGAGAGATTATCACTTTATCCACACTTCTCCAGTCATCATACAAAATGCTTACTTTTCTCTTAGCATGAGTTGATACAAAACTCTTAAAATCTTTTGAATTTGGACCTCTAGGAATATCATCATCGTCAAACTCAATGAGTATCCTCTGATCCTGCATACGGGAAAGTGCTAATTTTGGTAAACGTGTGCACCCATGTTTACCAACTCTTGAACGCTTTTTCATAATAGGAGCACATGAGGAATATTGGGGAAGATCAAGAGGATCATGTGAATATTCCTCCCCATAGGTATGACCAATATGCTCATCTCCAGAATCATGTAGTTGATCAACTGAATGATCTTTCATTATCCTTCAAATAAAAAAAACAAACATTAGTTCACAAATATAAAAATTCAAATATTTTAATACTACTATAATCAGAAAATAGAAAATTGTACTAATTTACGTAATATTAAACATTGTTAATATGGTAAGAATGTTAAATAATGGTAAAGATGGTAAAGATGGTCGAGATGGTAAACATGGTAAACATGGTAAACCTGGTAAACTTGGTAAACATGGTAAATTAATTGTCCCTAAACAAAAATAATAGATATATAATTCATGTAATGGTAAACATGATAAAGTAAACTAAACAAACTTAAAATAAAAAAAACTTATACTTATTTTGTTTTAATACATGTTTTAATAAAGAAAAAACTTACAATATCTAACATTTTATGAAAAAAATAAATGTAAACAAAAAATAAACATATGTTACCTATAAGTTTAGGAATGTAAAAATGGATTGTTTTCCCAAATTCCTTCATCATGATCAATCCTTATAGAACAAGCCATGTCTTCAACATGCTCATCATTATGTTCTGTTAATCTTTCCATGGAAGTAGGGATCTCACATAAATCAGCATATTCATCAAGTTCATCCTCACCAATATATTTTTTTTCCTTGTAAAACAATAGCCCACCGCATCTCTGATTGATCTACTACATAGAAAATTTGTTTTGCATGTGTTTCCATTATAAAAGAATTAGCTGTGTTTTCCAATCTATTCAGATTAACAAGTGTCATTCCAAATTCATCGTGTCTGACACTGTTGTTACCAATAAACCATTTACATTTAAAAACATGAACTTTAATTTTAAATTAATCAACCTCCAATATGTCTTCAATCACTCTATAATATGCACTTGATGCAGAAATTGGGTTTTTTTCCTTAGCACTTGAAAAATGCATTGCTTCTGCAAACACCAATACACCACTATTCTGAACTGCACTTCTATTGTCTTGAGCTTTTGTATGAAATGTATATCCATTAATGTCTTAACCAGACCATGTTATCACATTTAAACATGGACCACCCACTATCCATTTTAATTTCTCTGATACATCTGATCTACCAAGAAAGGTCTTTTTAAACCATGACAAAAATGTTTTGTTGTGCTCATTCGAAATCCACATTTCTTTCTTATTCGGATGAAATTTTTTCAACTCATTAATATGCAATGTGATATATGGTTAAGCATAATCTATGTTATTTAAGATGTATGATTCTAACTTCTTCATCTGTTCAGCTGATAATGATTTTACTTTCAAGCCATTAATCCCCTTTCCCACATTATTAACTCGTTTATGGTGAGATGGAGGCAAACCTATGTATTGAGCTGCAGCCAAGTAGCTCGTACAAAACTCTTAAACCTCCTTAGAAATATACTTTTCAATAATAGAGGCTTCAGTTTGATATGGATTCTTAACATACCCCTTCAATATTTTCATATACCTTTCAAAAGGATACGTTCAAA
Source organism: Viscum album (assembly GCA_963277665.1). Lineage (NCBI taxonomy): Eukaryota > Viridiplantae > Streptophyta > Magnoliopsida > Santalales > Viscaceae > Viscum > Viscum album. The sequence continues at coordinate 1,769,842,926 of OY728146.1, read as the reverse complement.
GAATATATACAGGTCCACAAATCTTTATTTCTCGAACCAGATGAATCATTAAATGCACCATTATATCAAAAAAAGTTGGAGGAAAATACATTTCCAATTTAAAAATTATAAAAATTGCATCCTTATCCAAAAATGTTCAAAGCATTCACATCAATTTACTTATTACAAATTGAATTGAAAAAATAACATAACTTTATTATAGTCTTTCTGACACGGATGGGAAATATTACACACAATGCAACTGGTAGAATTTGTTGCATCATGATGTGAAAATCATGTGATTTCATATCTATCAACTTCAAGACCTTCAATGAGACAAAAAAAATTACATTTGAAGAATAACCTTGATGCACTTTGATATCATGAAGACACTGAAAAAAGCTAATTTTCTCCCTCTTCGATAATGTATGACAAGCTGGGGGAAGAAATGTTCATCTTCCTTTAGGTGTGGGAGATAACTCCAACCGTATTCCCATTGATAGTAAGTCTAATCTTTCATTCAACCCATCTTTTTTCTTTCCTTTAAAATATAAAAATGTTCCAATAAAACAATCACAGATATTCTTCCCCATGTGCATGACATCAATATTATGTTTAACTTCATGATATCTCCAATATGGTAGCTCAAAAAATATTGACCTTTTCTTCCAAATATGTCTATCATAACCAGATTTATGTGTCTTTCCCAATGTCACATCAAGGTTTTTCACCCTCTCAAAATACAGATCAGGGGATAAAGTTTTTGGAGTAATATAAAATTCTTATGAGCCATTGAATTCCTTTTTTAGTCTTCTATAAGGGTGATCCATAAGAAAAAACTTTTGATGACCCATGTACACTGTTTTCCTCCCATGATGCAATTGACAATATGACGTCTATTGTTCGCAAATTAAACATGCTTTATGCCCTTTAACACTGTATCCAAACAAATTTCCATATGCTGGGAAGTCATTTATAGTGAACAAAAGTACTTCATACAGTTGAAAATATTCCATTTTATAAGAATCATACACCCTAATACCATCATCCCATAAAAGTTTCAAATCATCGATCAACGATGACAAGTAAACATAAATATCATTGTCGTGTTGCTTCAGAACAGAGATCATTATACTCAACATGACATATTTGTGCTTCATACAAACTTCAGGAGTGAGGTTGTAAATTACCAATAAAACAAGCCATGAACTGTGTGTGCTACTGAGGGTTCGGTATGGATTCATTCCATATATTCACAACCCTATTCTGAGATTTCTAATTTGATTTCCAAATGTTGAATACTGCTCATCAATTTTCTTCTGTTGTGGAAAATTAGCTGGATGATGTATTTTTCCATCACATAATCGCTCATCAACATGCCATCTTAACCTTTTTGCATCATGTGAATTAGCAAATAAACTTTTGAAACGATGAATTATAGGAAGATACCAAAATACCTTTGAAGGGATCTTTGTAATCTCTACATCAGCCTGTGATTTTTCTTTCACCTTATACCATGATGTCCCACATTTAGGACACTCTGACAGAAATTCATATTTCTTCCTATATATAATACAGTCATTCTGACAGGCATGTATTTTCTTGTATCCCAGTCCCATCAGGCATAAAAAATATTTGGCCTTATAATGTGAATCTGGAAGATCGTTATCTTTTGAAAGAATGTCTTTCATCAATTGTAGCAGCTCTGTAAAACTTCTGTCACTCAATCCATGTTTATCCTTCAGGTTAGTCAATCTTAACACTACTGAAAAAACCGTAAAATCTATACAACTAGGATATAATGGTTTTTCAGCATCACCATATAGACGTGCAACAGTCGGTTCTATCTCAATTTGTTCTGCTACAATATCGTGAATCATTTCTTCAATTCCATCGGAGTTACCATCTTCCGAATCATCATCATCAGTGACATTCTATCCAGTTTCACCATGCCAAATACAAGGGCTATAACTTGGATTAAAACCATGAAAAATCAGATGATCTTTTATCTCTCTAATTTTCAACTTCTTCATATTCAAACATTTCATTCATGGACAGAAAAAAATGTCACTACTTGGAACATTTCATTTAGCAAATTCCAAAAAGTCATCAACACCTTCCTCATATTCATTGCTCATTCGATGTGCCATAATCCAACTTCAACTCATTATTACCTATAACAAATATCTAAATTATACATCTTTTTAAGATAAGACCAATATATGTTTATATGAAAAAAATCATAATTTGAATGTAAAACAATTTTGAAATATAAAACAAATCTATGCGTATTTAAAAAATATGCTTGAATATGATTTTAAAAAATATATATAGTTAGATATAATAGTTTTAAATTCCATTGAATCAAAGAAAACCATGGGGCCTCCAATGGTTGATAGAAAATTGAAGAAAATGGAGGAAACCTGATAATCAAATCAAATTTAAAATAAAAACTCATATGGAGAAAATCACAATGTAAAGCCAATCATCACGGCATAATGGGGTAAGGATAACTACGCATATTTGAAAACCATGACATCTTCTCCCCTATAACCCACAATTTTCTCATAGTCGATGACTGGTCAAAATATATATAACAAAATAAAATCACATTACAACACTAATATCCATGAAACAATAAAATCATCATGTCATAATCTCACAAACCACGATGCAGTAGTCAATCCCAACTGACACTTATCCCCCACCCCCTTGGATACCCCCCCCACCCCCTGGACACCACCCCCCACCCCATTGGACACCCCCTAGACACCACCACACCCTTGGACACCCCCCCCCCTCCCACCCCTCCTGGACACCACCACCCACAACCTACCCCCTTGGACAACCCCTTGGACACCACTCAACCCTCTGGACACCCCCCCCCCCTATACACCCCCACCCCCTTGGACCCCCCCCCCCAACACACACCCCTGGACTGCCCCCCCCCCCCCACCTCCATGGACACCCTAGACACCCCCCAACCCTCTGGACAGCACCTCGAACCCTCTGAACACCACCCCCACCCCCTTGGACACCCCCTAGACACCACCACCCCCTTGGACAGCCCCCCACCCCTCTAGACAACCCCCCCCCCTGGACAGCCCCCCACCCCTCTAGACAGCACCCCCCACCCCTCTTGGACACCACCACCCACCCCCTAACCCCTTGGACACCCCCCTAGACACCCCCCAACCCTCTGGACAGCCCCCAACCCCCCCCCCCCCCCCGGACAGCCCCCCAAACCCTCTGGAGAGGCCCCCACCCCCTTGGACAGCCCCCCCCCCCCCCCACCTCCATGGACACCCTGGACAGCCCTCAACCCTCTGGATAGCCCCCAACCCTCTGGACAGCCACCAACCCACTTGACATCCCCCCAGAACCATGGTATTTTAACCTCAATCTACTAGTTTTGGCATATCTAGGGATTTTAACCTCAAGCTACTAGTTTTGGTATCATGCCATTATTCAAAATTAGAACCATGAACTGTATCTCCTACTAGTCTAAAATGCTCTATTGTTCAATGAATAGGGTTTTAATAACATATGAAGGATTATAATAGTCCACGAAAATAAGCGACGTAAATAGATTATGGAACAACAAAAAGTGATACCCAAAATAGAAACAACCAAGGATCCAAAACAAACATTCCATCATGAAAAACCATATATACTTATAAAATAAATCACACTGGTACATGGAATGGGTGTATCACAATGGTTTACATATAAATTGCAGTAATATAGGTGAATGAGACCATTAGTTGTCAATGACAACAAAAATTACCATCAATATCGGGCATCCGCAAAACAAAAACAAACGAAATATAATTAGGTGAGGCTTACGTGAATATTGCGAGTCGATCTAATAGATATGGTGATAATAAATAAGATGATGATGAAAAAACGAGGTAATAGGGTTCAATATCGAAGAATCTTTCCTAGTTTAAACAAAAAAATAACAAAACATAAATATAGACTATCCGGGAAAAAAATGAACGAAATAAAGTCGTGGGAGGCTTACCTGAGTGTTGCGAGTGGAGATGATAGATCTGAGGAGAGTAAATATGATAAACGATGGTGGAAAAGTGAGTCTAATGAAACGAGATTGAAGAGACGATTAGGTTTTTCCGCACGAGAGAGATGAGTCGTCAGTCTGTCGATCGAAAAATCATAAATGACAATCCACGGGGGCATGTTAATTTTTTAAATGTTTTATAACGTCGGTTATTTAATAACCGACGTTATAAACTATTTTAATTACATTTATAACATCGGTTATTATAATAACTGACATTGTAAATGTATCAGATACCACATTTTTTACGTTGGTTATTTTATAACCAACGTAAAAAAAGATGCGTGTTGGTTTTTTACTTCGGTTATTCTATAACTGATGTAAAAAACACATCAGAAACCACAGTTTTTACGTCGGTTATAAAATAACCGACGTAAAAACTACCAGGTTTGGGTTTTTTACATCGGTTATAATATAACTGACGTTAAAAATTCTGTGGGTTAAGTTGTTATGTTGGTTATCAAATAACCGATCTTAAAAAGGCCTCAGATGCTGCCTTTTTACATTGGTTATTTTATAACCGACATAAAAAATTCATAGATACCTTTTTTTTTACTTCGGTTATCAAATAACCGACGTAAAAAATTTACTCTCCATATTTTTTATGTTGGTTATTTTATAATCAATGTAAAAAACCATGTATCACAGATTTTCATGTCGGTTATATATAACCGAAGTAAAAAATGGTGACGTTAAAAACGTTTTCTGCACTAGTGTCTCCAGAAACCTCAAAATAGAACTTCCTTCCACTGGAAGTTAAACCACTAGTTTATTGGCTAAATTTACCTACTCTATGTCCCCATCTTCTATCGGGTTTTGTTCAGTAATAAGCTCCTAATTCACTATCTCTATAACATTATTAAACCAAAACATGTTAAAATACGATCAAATGGTATACCTGAAACCATTCTCAAACTGTCTCACCCTCAACGGATCATCAACAAGGTATATCAGTGGAAAATGATGAATCTCTATGAATCATTATAGATACTCCATAATGGTCATTGTGCTCTACTCCAGATCATAAACACACTAGTCCTTTCAGCTCTTAGGGCCTCGGGAAAAAATTAATTGTAAAACCTAGATTGGAAATCCCTCCAAACCATATCTCAAAGTGTATCATCCTGGTTCAAAACATCCCACTAATGCTTATCATCTCCCCAAATCATATATATCACAAGCATAACTCTCCCCTTAAGAGGTTTTGATAGATGGTTGAAGATATAAAATATAGTCTCAATCCATAGATCAATAGCTTGTGGTCCACCATCCCCTAAAAACATGGGAGGATGCTACTACTAGAACACATGGGTTAGCTCTACCATAGATGAGATAGGTTGTCAGGCTCCCTGAAAGGTCTTTATAAGGTATAGGAAACCATCACAGAAGTCAGAATCAGTACCCATATTTGTTACAACCTTGTATACCACAGCTGGAAATACTTCATGTTCTATTGGTAGCTCATGGCTCACCACCTCCAAATCATGGTCATCGCCACCCTCATAGCACATTACTAGAGGTCATTATAGTGGAATATATCTATAATTCCAAGCACATAGCTTATAAAATATTGATAACTATAATATCATAGATAAAATCATAGGATTGGTTGAAAACTTCTTATAAACAAGCCACACCCCTCTTCCTATTCCTAAATCCATGACTAGGTAATATGAAAAACTATAAAAAGAACTAGAAACACTTCCTAATACCCACTCAAAAGTTAGGTCTTAGTCAAGTTCCCTATTTTCACAATTTCAATTTCATTTAAATTCATATTTATTTCACAATTATCTTGGAATGGTTGAACCAAATGGGTCACCACTTCTGATCCATAAGGTCCCACACACCTCATGAAATAAAGTGTGGTATCCAATTAATCCAAACCATAACACATTCTAGTCTATGCGACCAATGGTCCGTGACTCAATGTTCCATAATTGATTTAATAGGGTGTATGATGTATCCTATATAGGAAAAAAACTATTTAGATTATGATTTTCACTCTAAGTGCCATCTATGTTTCTCAATTCCCTACAAAAATCATTTATCGACCATTGGTATATCTCTCAAGAAACACATAATAATGTCATGCAGTCAAGAAATGCATCCTATATGGAACAGAAAATACATGTCATGTGAATCCTATAGGGTTCCTAAAACGATGCATGAGATGGCATGACCTCATATCATCTGGAAAAGTATTAAAAATAGAAATCATAATAAACATAAAACCTCAAGTGTGTCACCCAATGGTAAAATGAAATCAAATATAACAAGAAAATCCAGAAAAATAGAATTTTCCATTCCCTGAAATTTGGATTTTACCTATATGTGGTTTAGTTACTCCCAGGCACAGATCATTACCAAATACTAATACCCTCTTAATCTCTTGTATATTATCTAAATATAGTAAATCCAGAATATAAATTATTTGATACCACTTTGTATTGTCCTGACCTAGGATCCACTAAAAAGTGACCTAAGCTAGTAGATTACATGGTCTTAAGCGCATATCTTCATGTGCCAGAGGTTTTCAACTAGCAGCGAGGTCATAGGGTGTGTTTGTGGGGAGACTATTACCTCATGTAAGAATTTAATGCATTATTATAAATATATCTGTCAATAATGGAAGAATAATATAAATAAGTGAAAGAAGATAAACATCCTAAATATTGTAATAATCAACAATCCAAAAGTAGTCATATACAATATGATAATCATTTAATGTTTTTATATAAAATGGTAGGAAATACATGGCAGCAAGAATCCAATACAATATATGTATAAAAAGAACAAAAATCACAAAAAGGAACTATCCCAACTTGCATCATAATCATAGCTCAATCATGTGCTCCCCTACTCCTATGCACAACCAATCAAGCATCATACAGTGGGTGATTTCCCCAATCCCTACCTATATCCATGAAGTTAGTCCATGTACCCAATGGTGGCTTGAACAATGTGTGAGATAACACTTATTAGGACACCACCAATGGTGTCTATAACAATTAAAGTCTATATGATATAAGTAAAATCGGTTTTCAATATATTATAGGTATGACAATAATAAAAGTAAAGTGTCTAAGGAATATAATCTTGTCCATCCAAACATGGATCCCTATAAACAATAATCAATCTATCATAACAAGTTAGTAAGTAAAGTATAAATAAATTAGGTATGATATTTCCCATTCAAACAACTGTAATCAAATACTAATACCAGGTCTATTTGTAAATCATAAAAAATATCCACGACTTCCATGTCATTTAATCAACTATACAAAATCCTCAATGGCCTATGATATGTATTCTAATGTCATAAAAAAGATCAGATCCAAGGTATAGAAGACCAAGTCATCCATATCAATTCCATGGTCCATCTCGATGGAAAATTAGTAATGACTTGGTTGGAGTCCAAGGATCATGTCCATAGAGCATGTCCAATGTGATTCCAATCAAGTCAAATCTAAGGGGTTGCAATTACCATGGAATACTATGGAATCAAGATCCAATGAGTAAAAATGTGCAATGAATCCACTACCATAATAAATATAGATTCATGGAGTAGAAATGTCCATGGCATCCAATAGATCGGGATCTGAGGAGTAGAAATGTGTACAACATCCACTACCATTATCAATACGGATCCATAGAGTATAAATTTTCATGGAATCCAATGGAATCAGGATCTAAAGACCTCCTCCAAGGAATCATTTACCATTATCAATACATCAATAAATTCATTAATCATTTCATAACGATTCAAAATCCATGGGTTCATCTATCCCATTCAACAATTTTCATATAATCCAATTTAACCATTTAAATCATATGTCGTCACGTGGAAAGGAGGAATTACCATTATCCTATCATTTCATTTAATTAAATAAGGATCCCCCTATAAATGGTGATCTCACGCACACCCAATAGGGTGGTATAACATAAGGAATATATTTAAACACACCTCAAAGGTGGTCAAAATAATAAAGAAAAGGTAGAACTCGCCTCATGGGTGGCTCAGGTTGAGGTGAACGACCTCCAAATATATAAAAGAACTAGTGGGAAACCTTAACAGGTTATAAAAAATTATATCAATATTCTTATTTAATTTTAGGGGAAACACTGGAAGGTCCAGCATGAATCATAACTATGAAAAGCTATAAAACAACCAAACCATAAGGGAAAAGATATAGACCACCTACCTTATACATATGGTAGAACACTCTTCCAGTATAGACCTCTGATTTGGTCCAGGTCATAAGAAAAAGGAATAACATAAAAACCCAAAAAAAATAGGGAATATTAGCTTACAAATAAATAACTTCATTGATATGAAGACAACTAAATAACGGTATAAGAGGAACATAGAACTTACCAACATGTATCCAAAGAGACCGACAGTGTAATAATCAGAGTCATAGTTTCAAAAAAAACACCAAATACTAGGTTAGGATCAAAGGGAAAAGTCTTTAAGAAGCTATCCTATGTGTGAGGGGAAAATAAATGAGGGTGGGGAATTATTTTGAAAATAGAGGACCTACATATTATTTTAAAAACTAACCTCATGCATGTAAACAATGTGTAAATGCTTTACACATCATGTAAATCTCAGGGTCTTCAACCTAGGAAAAACCCATTACACGTCGTGAATTATCCTACCCATCCCATCACACATCATGTGTTTAATACACACCCTATATTAAAAATACATGTTGTGTAATTGGTATGTAGCCAACCTATATCCCTCTGACCTCATCCCTTCCAAAAACAATAACCCAACCAGCCCATAGGCATGTCTTCAGGGTCTAAGCCAAGAAGAGAACATAAACAAGAGTTAACCAGGAATAAAAGGATTTGTACCTCATAGAAAAACTAGGATTTTGACACTTTAAAAATATATTTAACCACATACACTTATTTACTTTGAAGGAAATTCTCACACAAAACAAAATTTTCCATGGTCAACCAATTCATTAGTCAGATATATGTTTTTATCTAATTTCATTTATGGGGATATTAATCAATCTCATACTAAGGTTTCCAAAATTATATCAAAAAAACACATGAAAGGATCCCAATATCCATAATTTTTTTATAAGTAATCTATCATGGATAATAATTCAAAAAAACATCACAAAATAAGTGAAAGAATTCATGGATTCCCTTTTCATGAAAAACAACATTAATTATCATCATGTAATAATCACTTTCACTTTCCAGGATAATATTTAGATTATATAAAATAAAAATAAATGAGATTATAAGAATAATAACTATTTATTCATGTGATAATACTTTCTAGAAAATAAAATTTCTATAACATGAATAAATCTGGTAATATATAGGTGAAACTTCTCATCCCCTTCAATTTCAGATTTTATCCAATTATTTATATCCATTAAGCCAACTCTTACCATCCCAAAAGGAAAAAAAGTATGATAATATCATATATTCACAAGAAATAAATATATAACTCAGACCCCCTGCTAGGTATTTATTTTCTATATTAAATTATTTCACCTAGAAGGATAGAGAATAGATAAAGAGGGTATGTTCATAGACTAGAAGAAATAGGGGACTCGTATAATCTGTAGAAGAGTTCACTAAACTAAAAAAATAGGGTTTTGAGTCACTAGAACTTGAAATAAATAATTAAGGACTCAAAAAAGATAAATACATGACTTTTTAACATCTATATATATCCCTCGTTTAATAATCCATCTAACTTTCCATATTTTATTTCACATTAATTCATATTAAATTTGTTTGAAATTAATTTTCATCACGTCATAATTTAGGATCTCTTAATATTAATGGAATACAATGATTTAATTTAAAACTCTTAACATATTCAAATCCATCAATTTTCATCTTTAAATTCCTTCATTTCTATTAAAAAAATTACAGGAGGTTCTGGGAATTAAAAGTGGGGTTTTGAGAATTTTTCACTACCCGTATGCAAGTTAGGGGTTTTGCATAAGGGTGAATTTTTTACCCTTATGCAGCACTATTTCAAGGCTCATGTAAGGGTATCTTGATCTTAAATTTGTTCAAACTTTATAAAAAAGACCATTTCCCTTATGTGAGGAAGGATTTCCCTTATGCAAGCTGGAGAGTCCTCAAGTTACCCTTAAGTGAGTGTTGGAATACTTGGTCGACACTTACTCATGTCGAAGCTGACTTTATATAGCCTATTTAAAAGATTGTATACCCTCATGTGATCTTTTTATTACCGTTATACATCCATAATAATTTTGGTTTTTCCCTTATGTAATTCGACTCTTACCCTTATGTGATCCAGTACCCTAACGCAAGCCGCAAGCTACCCTTACACAAGGAATAGCGAACCTTTACGCAGCCTTTAAAATCAGTGACTTACACTTATTCAAGGTTCTTATTACCATTATGATATCTTTAAAACTTGTGGGATACCCTTAGATAACTCTAGAATTTTGAAATTGACCTTACGTGGCTCATATAAAATGATCTATACCTGTACACAACATAAGGAAATCGCAACCAACCCTTACACAACCTTTTAAAAACATGTCTGGCCTTTATGAAAGCTATTAAAAACCATCATTACCCTTACATAACTTCAATTTCATTCATAGGGGTAAATATATCATCCAGAATATTAACCTTTAAATTTAAATAACTTATAAATAATTAATAAAAGGGTTTATTATTACTTTTAATGTTTTAAAAAATTTACAAAAACATTACAATCATTTTAAAAACATCTAAATTAATTTCAAAATAATTTTTTAATACTTTAAAATTACTTCCATAATTTGAAAAACATTTTTAAATCTAAATTATAAATAGAAAATTCATTTTAAAACAACCTCTAGAATTTATGAATCCACTACCAAACCACTAGACACCATAGAATTGAAAATGAAGGATTGATAGTATTCCAGAACAATAAATTAAATACCTCTTAAACAATCCTTATCCTTGAGAATTAAAAAAAATGGAAGAAGATGGAAGGAAGGGGGATAATTTAACCACCTTGTTAGATACCTCTCAAATATCCCGCTATATTTGGAACACAATAGAAACTCTAAATAAATTCTCTTAGGGAGAAAAAAAGGCCACATAGATGGTCATAATAAACCCAGAAAGCAAAATATAATAATCAAACAATTTCAATAAAACAAAAAAATAGAAAGGTAAACCTACATAAAAATTTACTTCACATTGATTTAAACAAAAATCATAGAACTTAATGTTAGATAAAAACTCATTATATTTTTCACTTCAATATATTTACTCAGACATTCCATCAAATGAAAATCTATACATGCTTTATCATCATTTTTCATTCCAATTAATAACATTCATATTATATCATGATTAACATGAACAATGTAGAATAGAAAGCTTTCATTATAATTTATTAACTTAAATGTACTATTTAAAACAATTCATTAAATCCTATTGGTTAATATGTAAAAAATGTAAACATGATTTTCAAATTATTCTTTACTTTCTATGCATGCATCATAACATTTCATATTGAAACATGTTATGTTTAAAAGCATATTGATAAAAACTTTCCCACTAAGTCGCTTGTATTTAAGAAAATCTAATTGGTCTAAAAACCATTTTAATCTAAAACCCTTCTTAATCCTTCTCATAAAAAGATATTTATCAAATCCTCTTTGTTAAAACACTTTCAATGAAATTTTTAAAACTTCTTTTTAAATAAATAAAAATTTTATAAAACTGTTATTGTAGTTTATTTAAGAAAAACTATTTCCACAAAATCAGTTTTTCCAAGTGGGTCCCACTAAATTATATTGCAAAATATTAAGGACATATCCAAGGATGATATATTCAAGGTAAATTTATCTTTTCCAATAACATTTTATTACTATTTAAACTACTAAGATGGATAAAATATTAACTAATTTAAATCACCATGCATCATAGGATTTAATTAATCCACCCACTATTTCCTTTTATAACTCAAAAATGCTTCATATAAAATCACATTGATGTTTATAAAAAAATTAAAACATTTACAGTAGTTTATCTAACCTTTAATATTTAATATGCTTCACAAAATAATACACCTAAATGGAAGGGATACTTTCATTCATCAAATTATTTCAGTTCAACTGACACAGCTCTACCATTCCCATTACTAAATTAGTATCAACACATAAGTTCAAAATTAGGCAGCCTAATTCAAAATAGAAAATTCATCATAAACAAAACATGAGGTTGGAATAATTCACTTTATCCATTATTAATATTTTCTAAGTTTGTTACAAAAACGTTATTTATTAGGAACACACTCATGCAAAAATTAAAAGGGATTTTTTGTTCTAATTTCCATTTTCCATAGGTGTATGGAATTACTTCCAATATTTTAACATAAAATTTCTCAACCAACATAATAACTTATATCAACAAAGATATATATTCTACAAGAATAAAAATTAAAGGAACACATCCATCATACCATGATATTTTCTTCTTTGGGAGGCACTGAATCACCTATTTGATTTTAAAACATGTCATAATATAATGTGTCTTGATGTAGGAATGGTTTTCCCGCTATTCATATTATTAAAGTCATAACACATGCCTCTAACATATGGACAATCACGAAAAAACACAACTAATAGAATATAATTAAAACACTTTTATTACTTCCTTCATAATAATTTAGGTGTTCAATGTAATCTCATATTCAACAATTTCAAGATTTTCCAAAAAAATATATATTACCAGATTTATGTGATTGGACTTTTATAATATATGGGTGATTACATCAATAAAACCATGGTACAACACAAAATCATAGTAGGGATACATGTCCCAAACATCAAGGGACTCCACCTCAATGATCACAAAGTTTTATAAGTTGATAGATATAAATGGTCTCATGGTTAGGCTTCATTACAGAATATATTCTTCTTAAACCACATTTTAAAACATCATCTTATAATTAGAAAACATTTTTTCATAATGGAATATGAAAACTTTAAGGTAGTAATAAACAATTCAACCACAACCAACACTCAACATACCCAATCCATTTCTAAGGAAACATCATGCCTTTTATTTAAATAGCTCTAACATGTGGCCAAATTAAAGATAAAAATTTACACTTGTTTCACCTTAATTCATCATGATTAAATTGCTTAAACAATATATTCTAGGTTTATGTTGTTACAAATGAAAAACACTTCTAACTTCATTTGAAAATTTATATATGCTAGATTCCTTGTGATAAATTCAAATACCCCATTACATATACAATATCCTTTCAAAATTATCAAAATAAAACATTCTCTTAGATAAAAAAATTAAAATTGAACAAGCTTTATTACTATCTTTCATGCTTAAAATTCTTTATTTAAACATTTCATTAATCAAGAAAACATTCTTATACATGGAAATAAGGGAAACATGATTTTACTTAAATATTTAAATAAAAAATGATCAGTACATAACATGTTTTCATATTCTAAATACAAAAGATTAAACATGATACATGCTCATGTCTCATATACTAAAAATTTCATTGTTACCACACAAATTTTTTCAACATTAAACATGATTTCGATAAAAAACTACTCATAAATCAACATGCCAGGAAAGGTTATTTCATTACTAAAACAATTTTATCGGTATAGAAAAGAATAATTTCAATCATTTGAATAGTTTTTAGTCTCAACAAGTTACCACAAATAATGATTATCATTTTAAAAAATTTAGAAAAAAAATCACAATAATTTCTAGTCTAACACATTCTTACAACATATGATTATATCAGTACTATAAAACTTCAATCATGCCAAAAAATAAAGAGAATTTCATTCTTATAAAAGTTACCAATATTTTTATGAATTACCAATAATCATGATGGTCATATTTCATAAATTTCAAAATCTAAATGTCCAAAACCAAGTTTTATATTTATTTTATAACACATGATTATGATAATTTAAAAATGGAAAGTAATCAATGGAATATTAAATCACATGGAAACCAGAATACTCCTAAGAATAGTTTTTTTTTAAATAATTTTAGTATGGTCATATGAAATCTAATCAAGGTAAAATTCTATATAAGGGTTTTCAAAATTCAATAGTTATTCACAAAAAAAAATACACTAAGAATTATTCAGTAATAATTTTAATTATTCGGAAAACTAGTGATCATGTTATGAATTTTAACAATGGAAAAAAATTTAATTCATAAATAATCAAGAAATAATAGGAAAGGAAAAGCACATTGAAGTCTCAAAAAGGTTTCAAAAAAACATCTTATGATAATTAATTACCATTTTACTCTTTCCTTTTAGGTTATAAGATTAATTCAGTAAAAAATCATTGTTTATTAGCAACCATAGCATGGGAACAGTCATAGAAACACATATAAAAATCAAAATTTATTTAATTAAATTCCTTAACTTCCAAAAACCACCCAGTTAAATCACTAGAACAGTCTATCATGATGAATGAAACTCTCCTAGGTATCTACCCCACAAGAAACACCACCTCACTTGGTCATTTAGTAGAATCAAGTTCCTTACATTGAATCATGGGAAGTCCTAGAGTCCTATGTCCTAGCAAGTCTCCCTATCCAATGTCACACACCAAGGTTGACTTGAACTGTTTCTATAAAGACCCAGACTTATCATTATATATTTTTCATGACCCTACTCTAACTGGGGATTAATCCACAATTACCACAAGCCCACCTCCACAGGCCATGGGTGGTGACAATCACTGAAAGGCGTATCCTAAATGGGAGGCCTTTGGATAATGTACCTAAATGCACACACTCAACCATATCAATACAGAAGTACAGAGGTATAATAATAAAAAGAAGTAACAACTATAAATTAAACCAAGCATGCAAAACCTATAGGTTGTACAAGAGTATGATAGTGAAAACTAAAAAGTAAAGGGGGAAAATACATTCCCAACCACCCAACCTGAAAAAACTGGAAAGTAAAGCACTGAGAGAACACAACTCCTAATCTCTAAGATACAACCACCGTACGTGGTCTAAATCACCCAATATCTCTAATCATCAATAAATTCATCATTTACTTGTTTATCACCTTCATAAGACATGACACATGTTTGAAAATACCATACAGGGGTGAGTATATACATACACGATAGGATGCCTCAAAATATGAAAAGGGAGAATAGTAAGGGACACAATAGGAATGGAAAGACGGTAGATAGTAAATAGTGAATATCTCAACCCAATCCATGAGAGTAAACTCATATAAACATAAGGATTTAAACATGGTGTGTAGTTGGACTACATTTTTAGAATTTTCCACCCATAGTAGGAGAGTAACCTCATCCAACCACAAGGAGCACAAAATGGTGAGTAGGTAGCCTACCCTACATATATCTACAACCCATGGAAAGAGAGTAACCAAATCAAACAACATTGATAAAGATATATATATATATATATATTCTCATAAAAAGAAACCCAAATTAGAGATAAAGGGGATCTACATCTCACATCTCATCCCAAGAAAAGAGTCTCTGATAGTTCCATAAGTCCATTAATGATGCCCAAAATATCATGCATCTACGAAGAATAAAACATCCAAGTCAAGCCTCACCTCACCATTGTGTCGCACAATCAAGGGGACACAGTCTCTAGGTAGAGGACTCATGCCCCAGTGAAATTGGAGTGTACCACACTGATATTCGAGGACTCATTCCCATACCAATTTGATGGTTACACTCTAGTCATCAAGGACCCATGCCCATCTCAAATGGAGGGTTCCACTCGGATGGTCGAGGACTCATGGAATGTCTCCACAGGTGGGTGCCACTTTAGGTCCTTGAGGACCCATGCCTAGCCTGACTGGAGGTTTCCACTCAAAATTTCAAGGTCCCATACCTTGTCTCCATATGAGAGTTCCACTCTAGGTCATCAAGGACTCATGCCCAAACTAGTTGGATGGTTCCACTTAGAAGGTCAAGGACCCGTGCCCTGTCTCCATGGGAGGGATCCACTCTAGGTCATTGAGGACCTATTCTCATACTAATAGTATGGTTCCAATCGAAAGGTTGAGGACCCATGACTTATCTCCACCATAGGGTGACACTCTAGGTCATCAAGGATTCATTCCCAGACTAGTGGGAGGGTGCCACTCAGAAGGTTGATGATGATCCTACCTAATCACTACCATTATTAGGCGTTGCCTAAATATGAACCATGATCGGAACATATCTCATAATATCAAAAAATACACAATGAATGTAACCATCACCTTATATGTAAAAAAACACTCGGGATGGGGTACTTGTGGGCTGAAATTCGAGTCCAAACAAAAGATATATGAGCATTTGAAGTTTTCTCAAAATTAACTAAGGGGTACATAATATATGAAGGGACCCACACATCATGTGGTACCACTATACTTTCAAAGAGTCTCCCATTAGGTACATGAATTTTGGTCCATGTAGTTATGTGTTTCATTTAAAGTTACTACACGGCATGTCTGAGCTACCTGAGGTATCTGTCTGTGCTCCCTGATTATGTCCATGTATCCATACCATGTCTATATACTTTGTTAAATGGTGTGCCTCTTCACATGGGATGTTTCTTATGTATCCTTTCATTCCCTTGTACTTAGTTAAATGGCATGTGTGGCCGTGTACATGTCTATGTACTCCCAAATTACACACTAAGTCCATTAGCATAGTCACTCAAAATGTGGGGGTCCCACATAGTGTGTGATATATATAAATAGCTTAAATCCTAGTTGCCGAAGTCAGTTCCCAACACGTCATGTGCTCTTTGAACTACATAGTGTGTAGTCAGGTTTTTTCTAGAAATCCATATCTAGTCTACATACTTCATATCCAATCTTCCCACCTTTAAATCAAGCCTTGTATCATCCTGAAAATAGTAGATCTATACTTTGTCTAGTGATTTCGGCCCTCCTATGGCTAAAGAACTAATTCTCGTTACTTCGCATGAACCACCTGGAACCATGTATGCATCAGGTTCTTTATCCCTTTATAATTTGGATTTCTATCATCAAAATGATCACTCATAACCCTCAATATATCTGAAATCATCCCTAATTTTTCAATCCATCTCTTGAACATGAATATTACCTGAATCTGGGGGTCTGGTTGAGCTTGGTCCTGCCCAGAAATGTCTAAATGATACCTCATTAGACAATCAGTGAAGAATGTGAATAATTTTTTGGATAAAGTCACAATAAAAGAAATTTATCCACCATTGGTCGAGATTTATTAGCCAAAGAATAAAATTTGGAGATTCAGGGTTATAAAACAATTGAATTTCAATTTAATTTTAGTACATGGGCATATACGAAGGCCAAAATTGGCGTAAATAAAAGAAGGAATGATTCTGCTCAATCAATTTAATCAATTAGGGTGAGATCCATGAATTGATGAGTCTGACATGGATATTGGATCATTATTCATTGAATAACATGCTCTCTAATTATTTAGATGGGTCGTTGCATTCGATGCACTTCAATATTCTTCAATTAGAAGATTTGTTATTGTTGGATATCGATTCATGAATGGAAGGAGGAAGAATACTCTAGATTCTTATAGGGTTAATGCGTCTAACCCAAGGAAAAATCCATAGTGGTGGATTTATAGATGTAATCCATTACATTAATTTAATTAATTAATTAAACTAATAATTTAGTTAATCTGTCAAATGTACCACCAATGGTTATCTTATATGAAAACTCCACAAAGAACTATTTTAGTTCACACCTAGGGTAAACATTTTATTATGGACCCAACTGTGGTATCATATTTCTGATCTAAGATTTATTTTAAGAGTTACCCCATTTTCATTAAGAAACTGCACAGGCACAATATAAAATATTTTTAATATTATTATAAAATTAATTTTTGGCACATCGAGCCTTAGAATCACACATCCTCTCAAGGACTGACTCTGAAAATATATGTAGAATTATTCCAAATAATTAAAATTCAAAAAATAGGTCTCTACATCATTCCATACTTCAAGATTTTCACCCTCAAAAAACAAAATTAAAGAAAAAAACTCATGATACTGAGCCCGCATCAAGCTATCCCACTCTCAGTAGATCTCTTGCACATTCTTGTGCTTCCACAACATACAAAACAAGGGGATGGTCCATCCATGCAGGGTCCTAACCTATCAATCCTCGATCTCCATTGGGTTATCCACAAAATTTTCTCAATACTTTATGTCTAGTTCACCTCAATTGATGACATGCATGGGTTCATTCATGTATGTCCTCAGTTGTGACATGTGGAAGACGTCGTGAATACACTTTAGCTATGGGGGTAGGGAGAGGCGGTAAGAAACCTCTCCAACCCTCTTCATGATCTCGAATGGCCCGATAAACCTTGTGGATAGATTTTCCCCTTGTCTAAACCTTAATAATTATCATCATGGGGAGACTCTCAAGAAAATGTGATCTCCCTACTCATACTCTAAGGGAATATGAAGTCGATCTGCATAAGATTTATGCCTACTATAGGATATCCTCACCCTCTCACATATCACCGAGACATTATCCATTGTCGCCTGCACCAACTCTGGGCCCAAAAGATATATCTTTTCAATATCTCCCCAAAACAAGAGATACCTTTAGTGTATCTTATAAAAATCCTAAAAAGTTTCCATGTAAATAGTATAGTGTTAGTCGTTTTTTTTCAAATTCTACCAAGGTTAGGTGATCCTCCCAACTCTAACCAAAGTCTAACATTCAATCCCTTATCATAACTTCCAACACCTAGATAGTGTGCTTGGTCTTCTCATATATCTGGGGGTGAAAGGTTGTACTCATAATCATCTAGGCCTCGAATTCCTCCTACAAGACTCTCCATAATCTTGATGTGAACCGTGAAAAATGATCAGAGACAACAGTTGAGGGAACCCTGTGAAGGCAAACAATATCTCGTATGTACATCTTCTCCAAAATTCCCACTGAAATCTGGTCCCCGATGGCAAAGAAGTGCACCGACTTTGTGACTTGGTCAGCTATCACCCAGATGCCATCGTGGCCCTTCACTATCCACAGAATCCCTGTAACTAATTCCATGGATATGTCATCCCACTTTTACTCTAGGATCACAAGGGGCTGCAACAAACCTTCTAGAACCTGATGCTTATCCTTCACCTACTAACAAGTTAGGCACCAAGAAACAAACTCAGCCACACCCTATCTCATGTCGGACCACCAAAACAACTGCTAAAAGTCTTTTTACATCTTCCCTACATGAGTATGTACATCCAAAGGATAATTTGGAACTCTCACATAACCACCTCCCACATCATGACTGGGACTGTCATCTTTCCCTAGAAAAGGATGATGTGATTTCCTCCTTAATAATATCTATCTGTTGAATAAATCACAGATATCTAGTCACGCAAGACCTTTCAGTCAATGTCTCCTGGCTTAGACTCCCTCACATGCTCAAAAAGTGGATGAATCAACACCATCGACTAAAGAAAAGCTACACCCTCCTGCTCCACCATAGTCAACTGCATGGAATCCAATTACTTAAAAGACTCATATACCAAATGATCCTAGGACTTACTAATAAGTGAATCTACTACAAATTTTCCCTTCTCTATAGGATATAATATATCGAATTCATATTCCTTTAGGAACTCCAACCATCATAGTTATCTCAGTTTCAAGTCTCTATTTATGAATACATACCTGAGACTCTGATTTTTAGAGCAAACCATAATGTGATCTCTCAAAAGATAGTGGCTCCACATCCTATAGGAAAAGACTATCACTACTATATCTAGGTCATGAGCCATGTAGTTCTTCTTGTGGGGCCTCAACTACCTCAACCTATATGCGATAATTATCTATCGTTGCATCAACATGAATCTGATCCTATTTCATGAGGTATCAAAATACACCATGTACTCCATGACCTCCTCAAGTATTCTAAAAATATGAGCACTCATCATTATCAGACTCAACTCCTCGAAGGATCTTTGGCACTGCTCAGTCTAGGTAAATGTCTACCCTTTTCATGTTAGGTTGGTAAAATGGGATATAATCCAGGAGAAGTCTACTACAAACCTCTTGTATTAACCCACCAAACCAAGAAAACTTTTCACCTATGACATTATCTTTGTTGGATCAAAATAAATCATAAAATCAACCTTCACTACATCCATGGATAAACCATGCTCAAAAATAGATTTCTCGAGAAAGTGGACCTCGTGAATCTAGAACTGGCACTTTGAGGGTTTACCATAAATTTTGTGCTCCCAAATAAAATCTAGGACCAACCTCAAGTTCTCTACATGATCCTCCTATGATGTGGATTATATGAGTTCTTATTCAATGAATACAACCAAAAACCAGTCCAAGTACAGCTGGAATATATGGTTCATCAAATCCATAAATAATAGGGGGAATTCATCACACAAAAGGGAATTACTAGAAACCTATAGTGTCTATAGTGACATAGGAATGCCAACTTCAGAATATCTACCTTGAAAACCATCTACTGTTGGTATCCAAACCTGAGATCAATCTTTAAGAACATTCTCATGCCTCGAAATTGGTCAAGAGGTCATAAATCCTCAGAAAGGGATACTTTTTCTTTATTGTGTCCAAGTTGAGGTGATGATAATACATGAAAAAACACAAGATCCTATTTTCATTTTTCACAAAAAACATTGGAGATACCCAGGGTGACACACTGGGTAATACAAATCCCTACATCTATAGACTCTCCAATCGCACCACTAGATCTTTCACCCCCATGGGGTCATCGGATGTGATAGCACAAACATTGGTTCGTCACTGGTGTAAGTCTAAACAGAGGTCCATCTCATAGTGGGGAGGTAAACCCGACATGAAATCACACTCTACCATCATTAGAGGCAGATAAAATATCATAACACCCATTATTCCAAGGGTAATAATTTACAATTGATAAATTAATCATAACCTCTTGTGAATGATTTCATCCTGCTCTTTCCGAAAATCAGACCTCATCGAGGAAAAATCCATCACACAACCTAAATCATCATTACTCACTGGTAGGAAAAATATAAGCATGTATGTTCAACTACTATTCCATATTGATGAAAACATCATAAGGTCTCACTGCCACTATAGAAAAAATTGGTGTGAGGCTCACTATATCCTCACAGAGTAAGGTCACCCCATTTGTAGAAACATGTGACCACTGATCCTCTCTGTGTGATCCTCCAATTCAAGGGTCAATAAAAAGGTCATCCTCAGGTATTTCTAGGTCATAAACAAGGGATATTCCAAGGTAAAAGTGGCTTTCAACTTCATTATAATAACTTCTTCTTGAATAGTAGTGACATAGGTCATACCCCAAACCATACTCGATCCTCTCTTCCATAAGCCCTATCTTTTGAAAGCTCGTCATTTCCCTTGCATGACTACTCTCCTCAA
The DNA here is from genome assembly GCA_963277665.1 of Viscum album. Lineage (NCBI taxonomy): Eukaryota > Viridiplantae > Streptophyta > Magnoliopsida > Santalales > Viscaceae > Viscum > Viscum album. Next base: position 1,769,821,420 of record OY728146.1, on the reverse strand, counting down.
CCAAGTCCTAATCTAGAACCCCATCACACCAAACTTCCCTGCACACACAAGTCAAAGGGACTCCTCCATAACACTTTAACACAATCCTCTTTAGGTAGCACTGACTCTCCCTAACGGTTTTAGATCATGTCACAAGAATGTGTCTTAGTATTTAAAGTTTCCCTCTACCTTAAATGTCAAGAGAAACAGTAAAAATATTAATCACAGGGCTCTATCAACACTCAATGTCACCCTAGATAGGTCTCACCATGAGGACCACCATCAAAAGGGGTCATATCTAAGTGGGATATCCAAGACATAGGATCAGGCCTAACCTCAACCAACTGAGATTGGAGTCTAGCTCAACATTATACTTGGGTGATATCTATCTCTAGAACCTATAACACACACTCAAAATGGATATATCATCTACTAGTACCACTGGAACTAACTACTATTATAAGAAGAGCATAGGTTGTTCATGCAACCATCCAATCATTCGGGATCTTCACAAGTTTGAAAAATTAGATTACTAACTCAAGCCAATCCTCTATTGTCTTGGGATTTGTCTCATCGTGTAACCTCAATAGCCTCTAGCACTAGAACTTACAAAGTTTTCTAATCCTATGCATATCCTCATCATTCTAAACTGGTATTTTATACTGCTCTAGAATAATTTGTGTTTCTACTTTCCTTCTTAGAGAAAAATATCACATACGATGGACCCAGAATTGAGACCTCATCACTCATTGGATCATTATCATGATTCAGAATCGATAATATAGATAGATGTATTTTCATAGGCATCTCATAAGTGATCAATATGTACCAATATAAAATGATCATATATATATAATAATGGGTAGCTGAATCAAGAAGAAAAGTAAAATACTCAAACCTATATAGTGCATATACCATTGATCCCTGTATTAAATGTCTTGATGTGCTAAGTTGGAAAGCAGATAGTTGATGTCCTGGTGAATGGATATTTCGTTCACCTGTACGATCACTGGATTTTATGTCCTGAGATATGTACTCAAGAAACTTTGAATTTTTTTTCCTAAATCCTAACCAAATCCTTGTAAAGGAACTACACAAAACACCATCCCATGAAAATAATTTTTCTGATAGAAATCTGTCACAACCCAACCCTAAATGGGGCTCAAGCCGTAACTATCCCAAGCCTGCCTCTATAATCCAGTGGTGGCAATAAGCATCAAAAGGCATAATCTAAATGGGATTACTTTTCTTAATGTACCTATATGGACACACTCGACCATCTCAATGCATAAGTTCAAAGGTATAATAATAAAAAGGTGCAATAGCTAGAAAGTAAACCGAATATGAAAAACCTCTAGGTTGTATAAGAGTATGATAGTGAAAACTAAAAAGTAAACGGGGAAAATACATTCCCAATTAGAAATAATTCCCAAACTAAAAAAACTAGAAATTAAAATACTGAGATATCCCAGCTCCTGATCTCCAAGTTATGAACACCATATGCATTCCAAAGAACCCAGTATTCCTGGGCTTCTTTGAGGTCACCACTGGCCTTTCATTCATCTGCATAAGACACAACATGTGAAATAAAATCCCATGAAGTGGTGATTATAAACATTCCTAATAGGACTCCCTGAAATATAGAAAGGGGGAGTTGTAAGAGAAATAATATTAATGGAAAGATAGTAGATAGTTTACAGTGAACAGATTAACCCAAACCATGAGAGTAAGCTCATTAAAACACAAGGGGCTCAACATGCCATGTGGGTGGACTACACATTGAGTCTTTTCCACCCATATTAGAAGAGTAACCTCGTCAAACCACAAAGATCTCAACACAGTGAGTAAGTGGACTAACCCATGACTCTCTGATACCCATGGAAAGAGAGTAACAAAATCCAACAACATAGATACATACATATATATATATATATATATATTCTTAGTAAAAGAACCCCAAATAGAAGAGAAATGGGATCTCCATATCATAGAACATCTTAGGAAAAGAGTCTCCCATGGTTCCATAAGTCCTTTAACAATTCCCAACATCTTGTGCATCTTCTAGCTAAAAACAAAAAAGTCAAGCCTCACCTCAGCATTGTGCATCTTCTATGTGGAAAACACTTAGGATAAGAAACTTGTATGCTAAGATCTGAGTCCAAATGAAGGATATATGAGTGGTTAAAGTTTCTAAAAAAGGAAAAAAGGGGAATAAGTCATGTGAGGGGACACAAATGGCATGTGGTCCCACTCCACTACTTATTCGTGTCTAAGTAGGTAGATGTTTTTCTATCCATGTAGGTATACACGGTTGGTATAGTGACTACGCAGCATGTCTGATCCACATGGGGACCCTACATGTGCTCCATGTCCATATCTGTGTATCCATCTAGTATCCATATACTTTGGTACATGATGTTCCTCTATACACAATATGTTTCCCATGTCTCTGGTCATGCATGTGTACTTTGGTACATGGCATGTGTTTCTATTCCCAAGCTCGTGTACTCTCAGAGTACATGTCAAGTTAATTATCACAAGTTCACATAGTGTGTCAGGGTCCCACATAGAATGTGATACTTATAAATCACTAAAACCTTAGTCGTCATATCTTGGGCCTAAAAAACTATGTGTTCTTTAAACTACACTGCATGTAGTGGGGATTTTTTATTGAATTTAGATCCATTATCCATGCTTTAGATCTAATCATTCCACCTTAAAATTCAACCTTGTATCCTCTCTAAAATGGTAGATCTATACTCCATCCAGTGATTTTGGACCTCCGATGGCTGGAAAACCAATTCCCACTTCTTCGCATGAAACACCTCACACCGTGCACATATCAGGTTCTTATGACCTTGATAATTTGGATTTTGATCATCAAAATGATCATCCACAACTATCAATTAATCTGAAATCATCCTTAATTTTTTGATCTATCTCTTTCATGTGAATTTTTCCCTAGTTAGGGGGTCTGATAGGGCTTGGTCCTACCCAGCAATGTCAAACTGATACCTCATAGGTCGATTGGCAAAGAACGAGAAGAATTTGTGGTAGAAAAGTAAAATAAACAAAGGTTTATAAATCATTATCCAGGATTTATTTGGAAATGAATACAATTGGGAGATCCAGGGTTAGAAAAAAATTCAATTTTAATTTAATTTCAGTACATGGGTGCATGAAAAGGCTACAATTGGCACAGATCAAAGAAGGAATTATTCTTCTTAATAAATTTAATCAATAAGGGAGAAAACCATGAATTTATGAGCCTTAACTGGATATTGGATCATTCTTCATAAAAAAATTCACTCTCTAATGATTAATAGGGGATGTTGCATTCACTATACTTTGATCTTATTTGATCTAAATATTCATCATCATCATATCTCGATTCTCCAACAGAAGGAGGTAGAATGCTTTGGATTCCACTAAGGTTTATACAGATAACCCTGGGAAAATTTCCATAGATTTTTATTTATAGATGTAATCCTTTGCATTAATTTAATACATTAATTAAATTAATAATTTAATTAATCTATTAAATGTACCTCCAATGTCTGTTTTATCTTAATGCCCCGTGTAGATCTATTTTATGTCACACTTAGGGTAAACATCGTGTTACGGAGCCCACTGTGGTCTTGAATTTCTAGTCTGATCTTCAATTTAAGATTTATCTTATTTTCATTAAGAAACTTCCTGAGTGTAATATAAAATATTTTTAATATTTTTATAAAATTAAATTTGCGGAATATGGGCCTCTAAATCGCACGCTTTCTTAGCTCCTAGCACCAAAAATATATATAGAAATATTTAAAAGGATTACCAGAAAAAAAAAATTCAGTTCTCTACAATATTCTTGTGTATTTAGACTAGAATTAAATTTCTTTAATTATCAAATATAATTTAGGTTTATATTTTTATAGAGTTGGGTCATAACTCTTACATAAAAACCCATATTTATAGAAAGTGGACTCTTATAATCAGTATCCATTTTTCTTATAATATAAAAATTTAAAAATGAAACACATTTTATTTTCAGGATAAATATTTATAAATTTCAAAATGACTTCTTCCTTTCCCTTATCCATCCTTAATCCATGTGAAAAAAAATTAAAATTTTCGATGGTCACAAAAAGTTCAGTAAATGACCTAAAAACGAAAGGAACCATTATTCCATGAATACTTATAAAAAAATTATTTTTTCAAACTAAACATTGGGATAAAAATAAGAATTATCTTACCCAAGAAATAATTTTATCTACCCAAAAATTTTCATAACACATTTTATAAGAAATATTAAAGGAAAAAAATAAAACTCATAAGGTTTCTTTGAAATCATGAAAAACTCATAATAACTTTATCACAAGGTTATACTTCTCATCCTTACGAGCATAATATACTTTCTATTACCTTTTTAAATTAAATTATTTCTACAAAAACTCATATGAAGTATATATAAATCAAGTAGGTAACTTGGGGCATAATTTTCTTAACATACTTACCTATGGAGTAACCCTTATAGTTACACATGAAATAACCCTCATAGTTATACTTAAAATAACCCTCATGGTTATACTTGCAGTAACCATCATAGTGACACTTAAAATAACCATCACATTCAAATTAAAACACAAACATACCAAATTCATTGGATGGATACCACAAACCCACCCATATTTGGTTCAAAACAGAACCACCCATGATCATAAACAATTCACAAGAACTATAAAATAATCGTAAAACATGATTCTTAGCATCCATACGATGAAATTTTCAGATATTAATATACCCCTTTACTTTAAAACCCAATTTTCAAAACTAAAATTCCAAAATAAAATGTAAAAGGGGTTTTCTTTGAAGAAAACATGAAATCTTATAAAGGAATCAAAATACGAAATAATGGTTATGGTAATGGGAAATACCATTGTCACCATATAGGTTAAAATAGAACATTAATTTTTTCTTTTATAAGTAAATTTAAAACATTAAATAAAAATATTTCTTTTGAAACCCTTTGAAATAAAGTCAAAAACCACATAAAATTTTCATTATAATTTATATCTATAAAAAACTTCCATAAGAAATTACTTTTGAAAATATAAAAAATTTGCACATAATAAAGAAACCATTTTATTTAAAAAGAACCTTGGAAATATATATAGAAATCATCAAAGAATTATTGCATCATGAAAATGATAAATTATTTTAATTCTATATATGTGAAGAAATACATTCCTTTTGACTTTCTAAAAAGAGTTTAAAGGGGGATTTTAATAGAGTGTTTTTTAAATAAAATTTTTTACCTTGGGTTTTACTCATCATGCATGTTCTTTATATTCCTTAATAATAAAATTATGTTAATTATTTAATTTATTAAGAACCTTTTTCTAGTTTATCATTCCTTTTATATCACTTATTTTCATGTTATATTCAATTACTTAGTAATTTAAGTTCACATCAGATGTTTTGACAATATTAGATATCTAAGTCCAAAATGACTATGGTAGGTTGAATATGGAAAAATAGTTCATCATTTAATCATATACAGAATAATATTCTTGAAATAATTATCATTTTTATACATTAATTATACTTTTAAAATAAATCATGAAATACAGTTATAAAAATGGACTATATTATAATCATGGAGATGGTAGGTCGTACGTATGCAGGAGTAATGTTTCTATTTTTCAATGATCATTATAAAAATAATATAAGTATCATTTTATATTTATAGAATTATAAAAATATATTAAATATCGTATTAATTTTTTAAATATACTTATATATATCATCTGTGTGATGTGGTGATGAAAAACAAATCACATCTCCTTGTGGAGGTGGTAGTCCACACATACGCACAAACGACGTTATCATTTTTCATTGAATATAAAGGTAAGAAAATAAATGGTATATTACATTTAATAATGATAAATATTATATTAAAATCATATATAAACATTAATTTTTTCATTATAACTCGTCATAAGAGGTGGTGATGGAAAATGAATCACATCGGTTCGCGAGGCGGTAGTCTTCCATACACACGAATAACGTCTTTGTTTCCCATTTGATGGAAGAGGAGGCACATATAGGTTGTTTTATAAACACAAAAACATATAAGTATATTTAATATGATTCTTTTATTATATAAATATAATTAATTAATATTTTAATGATGTGGGAGAATAAATAAAACTAAAACATGCGGTTAAAACTAAACCTCTTATTTGGATAGTCTCCTTTGATTAACAACTTAATAACATTAATATTGGTATTTTTTCTAAAATAGACATATATAATGAGGGGAGATATTATAGTAATATATTTTTGGTAGGTATTTTCAGAAAAAAAAAATGGGTTTTAAAGTGTGAATTAATGAGAAGATGAGGTTCCCTTTTATAAGAGAGGGGAGGGGAACACTTAGAATTTTCCAAAATATTAAATGAATATAAATTAATTTTTAATTCAAAATGGATCTAAAGTGATGTATTTAAAATATAGGATGATTATGGGTCTAAATAATCTCATAAAATAATTTCTGGGAAACTTTACATTACATTTTTATCCTTATCATTTGGTTTTAACCCCTCGTTATCCGTTTTTAAACTTACTATGACAACAAGGATTTTTACTCTTTGAGGATCTATATAGTTACAATAAATGAAAAGAATCCATTAAATTGACCATGGTTGATATTATCAACCATATAATAATAAATTTTCTAAATATAATATTTTTAATACTTTTATATCATTTAATAAAATATTATTTATTATAAAATATCATTAATGTTAATTTTTGGAGCTATTCATTACATTTATTTTAATAATGTCAAGAAAATAAGTAAAATTTAAACCAAATATTTTATTATATCTATAAAATTTTATGTTATTATATAAAATTTTTGGATCACATTATTTAGCTCAAATTATTTACTTTTAATATTTTTAATATCATTTATTTGATTTTTCCATTAATTGAATAATTATAGTATTAATGTTGTGTAAACATTTAAGGTAATTATGTATTCACTAAAATTTTAAAATCAAATAATATGATGAAGATAAATATTTTATATTTCAAAATAATATTTATAAAAAAATATTCCCTATTAATATCTATGTTAAAAATATTATATTTAATAAAACAAGTGTGGGACATTTTTTACTTTTCATTGAATAAAATATTATAAAGGTCATAATCTCATAAAAATGGATAAAAATGTCATAAAAAATGTTGGATCATTATGGATTAAATATACTCATCTAATAAAATTAATTCAGGTTTTTTGGAAAATTTTCAATACTTATCATTGAATTTTTAACTTTAGTTACCTACTTTACCCTTTACCATAGTAACAAAAATTACTAATGTTACTATTCATATTGACTAAAAATAAAAAGGAACTATTTAAAAAATTTGGACCCAATTGTTCCAAATATAGAATAAATGTTTAAAATTTCAAAACATATAAGTGTAAGAATTTAATTTAAAATAAAACCACCAAAATGCAATAAAAAATTATTTTTTAGAAGAAAAAAATGCCTTTTAAATATACAATGTTTTTATACTATTTTCAAGTATAAAATTCATTTTCAAAAAATATAATTTGATTATTTTAAATTAAAATAAACTAATGAAAATTTAAAAATAAATCAAAATATAATTTTACTTTATACATACTTTAGAAGAAAATATAGTTTTCAATAAAAATCAGTATTTTTCACTATTCATTGAAAAATCAAACTTTGCAGAAAATTCTGAAGAATTAATCTTAACATTATTTTGACATGATGAAATAAAAAATGATGTTAATTTCTTAAAATTAAAATTCTATAATTTTAAAATATATATTTTATGTAAAACTATATAATACACAGAAATCCAATTTGGTTAGAAATAAAACTTTTTTCCCTTTTGATCCAAAATTGTATAATATTTTTATGATGAATATAACTCTATAAAATACAAATAATTAATATATAAAAATTAACTATAATGTTACATCCTTCCTCATTTTATAAATTATTTTCTCCCAATTTTATTCAATTATTAGACAAGTGGGGATACCTTTCCCTCACAACATTTTCATACTCCCATGTTTCTTCTTCAACCATATATTTTTTTCAGAAAACCTTAACCTAGTCAATTACCTTGTTTTTTTATAATTGTTATCTATCTGCAAGAATATTAATAGGATATTCTTCATAATAAAGTATCTCTTCCAATTAAACTACCTTAGGTCTCAAAACATGATATGAATTTGAAACATGCTTTCCTAACACCAAAACATGAAAAACATTGTATACCTGGGATAAACTCGAAGAAAAATCCACTTGATAAGCAACTAGTATAACTTTTTCTAGTATTTAATATGGTCCAATGAACAATGTACTTATATTATCCTTTGTTTCCAAAACACGTCACATTTTTTCATGGAGATAATTCAACTAAAACATGATCACCTACCTCAAAATAGAGATCATTCCTCTAATTATCCACAAAATGTTTCTATCTACTCTGAGATATCCTCATATGTTATTGAATTACCTTAACCTTATTAACCATTTCCTGTACCAATTTTGATCCCATTAACTTCCTTTCACCTACTTCATCCCAAAAATTTGGATTCTGATATCACTTTACATATGATGCCTTATAAGGTGTCAATTGTATACTTGAATAAAAATTGTTATTAGAATAAAAATAAACTAAAAAAAGATATTGATCCCAACTTCCCTAGTAATACATTGAACAAGCATGAAACATGTCTTATAATGTCTGAATTTTTTTCTCTGATTGTCCTTCAGAATGAGGATAAAAATCCATACTGAAATTTAATTCAGTACCCATTGAATTCTTATGTTCTTTAAAAACATTTGAAGTGAACCTGGGATCATGATCAGATATAATGGAGAGAGAAACTTCATGTAACCTGACTTTCTTCTTAATATATAGTCAATAAATTTGATCTAAAGGTATATTATCTCAAGTTGGAAGGAAATGTTCAGATTTATTTAATCGATCAATAATAACCCAAATCACATTATTACCTTGAGATGTATTGGGAAATCCCACTATTAAATCCATGTATATATTTTCCCATTTTCACTCTGACAAATGAAAAGGCTGAATAATTACTTTGTGTAATTTTCACTATACTTTAACCTATTGATAATTCAAACATTTCATAATATAATAAGAAATATCTATTTTTATTCTATCTCATAAGTAATACTCTTAAATGTCTATATACATATTATTACTATCAAGATGAATGGAAAATAGGGAATTATGAGCTTCACTCAATAATTATCTCTTCAATTGGGAATCATAAGGAACACATAAACTCTTTCTAAATCTCAACACACAGTCTTTATCAATGTTAAATTCAGTAAAATTACACTTCTCAACCAATTTTACCTTTTCCTGTAACTCATGGTCTTCCTTTTGAGCTTTCTTAATTATTTCTAATAGAGATGATTGTACTGAAACCTCAAACAAACCATAGTAATTTCTTGAATCCATAACTTCTAGGCCAAAATTAATTAAATAATTAAAAAAGGGTCATGTTCTAGACATAAAATGGTTAATGAAGCATTATTTTTATGACTCAAAGTATCAAATACTTTGTTTTATTTTCTAGTCATCCCATGTATCTCATGTTAAACTCTTTCTAAGTGAATATATACTTAAAACATTTATGGTTATTATATATTTCACACTTTGATTTGTATAAATTATTTATCCAAATTTTTAAATCAAAAACCACAATAGCTAATTTCAAATCATGTGTAGGATAATTTAACTCATGTGGTTTTAGTTTTTATGAAGCATAAGTGATTACCTGATCATTCTTCATTAGGAAACAACCAATACCCTTTAATGAAGCATCATTATTGATAACAAAATCACCATTATTTGACGGAAAGGCCAAAACTGGATCATTCACCAATCATATTTTTAGTTACTGAAAAAAATCACCATATTCTTTTTTACAAATTAATTTAACTCCTTTTTGAGTTAACTTAGTTAGTGGGATAGATAACCATGAAATGTTTTTAACAAACCATCGATAATAGACTACTAACCCAAGAAAAATATCAATCTAAGTAACATTTATAGGTCTTGGAAATTCATCAACCACTTTAGTTTTGGTGAGATCAACTATTATGACATATTTATTTATGATGTGTCTAAGGAAATAAATCTATTATAACCAAAAATCATATTTTATAAATTTCCCCTATAACTTATTTTATTTTAATATTTTCAAAACAATCCTTAAATTTTTTTCATGGTACTCATAATTTTTTGAATATATCAAAATATCATCAATAAAATCAACCACAAAATTATATAAATATTCAGTGAATACTCTGTTCATAAGATTCATAAATATGGAAAGGGAATTTATCAACCCAAAGGGTATAACTACTAACTCATAATACCCATATCAAGTCTAGAATTTTGTTTTCTAAATTTCACCCACCTTCACCTTTAGCTAATCGTACCAGAATCTCAAGTCAACCTTTAAACAAATTTTATCTCCTTGGAGTAGATCAAAAAATTCATCTATATGAGACAACAAATACATATTACTAATAGTAATTTTATTCAAATATTTATAATGAAAGAAAAATCTCATGGAACTATCTTTCTTTTTAACAAATAAAATAGGAGCACTATATGGTGAAGTTCTGGGATTAAAGAAACCTTTATCTAGAAACTTCTATAAATTATTTTTTAATTATAGTAGTTCTACTTGATATATTTGATAAGGTGGTTTTAAAATTGTCTTAGATTCATGAACTAAGTCAATTGTAAATTCAACTTCCTAATTAGGTATAACACTGGACAACTCATTAGAAAAAAAATCTATGTATTCTTTTACCTACTAACACATCATTAATCTGTAAATTTCCCTTATTCTCAACAATATGTGTAATATAACTTATGTTTCTATCTTTTAGTATTTTTATGTATTCTTGATATGTTATAAAATTTATGGGTTCATTATTATATGAAAAACTAAAATTCTTCCTAAAAAATAACTTCTTTATCTCTATAATCTATCTTGACATGGTAAATGGAAATACAATACATACCTAGAATAACATCAAACTCTACTAGGGGAAAGTTAAGAAGGATTTTAGTTACTTTCTTTCCACAAACAATGACATGAATATTCTTATAATTTCTTTTTATGTTAATACTTCCCCTATGGATTTTTACAATAAGTTATAGATTTATTTCATGATATGGAATTTACAATTTACCATAAAATTTATCAGTAATGAAAGAATTTCTAGACCCCGAATCAAATAATACATTATTATAATTTTAATAAATAGAAATTTAAATGATACCACTTGGTAGGATATCTGAACATTTGTTGAAGTGGTTGAAAAGTATTTCACAACAGCTTTCTTCTTATAGTCTAGATGCTTTCCAACATTTGCATTATTCTTTGAGAATGTATGTATATAATTCCCTATATCACCATATTTAAAAAAAATATTGACTACTTATCGATACTGAACATACCAAAACCAATATTTTTTTCATTACAATCACAAGCCATATTCCTAGGCTTACCATACTGAAATTAATTCCCATATTTGATAATGATTTTCCTAGTGTGATTTTTACCAAACCTTCCACACAAAAAAACTTTATTTTCTTACCTTAAGATTTATTTTATTAATGCTTTCCCATTTTCTACCATCTGGACCTTTTATTATACTTTTTTATTAAATACATGATCATAGGAAAAATCCATTTATACCCTCTCAACACATTGAACAAGTTTATTAGAACTATTGAATTCCCTTTGATATCATGGATTCAATCCTAAGTAAATAAAATTAATTCTACTATCAATATCCTAGATAAATTTTGGAGAATTCCTTGACAATAAGGTGAAGTTTTCTTCATATGAGGCCATATAATCCTCATCTTTCTACCTTAGTTCCAAAAACAATTTTCATCCTAAGTTGTATAGCCTTAGGAAAATATTTAACCAAGAAAATATTTTTAAACTCGACCCATTCAAAACTATCAATTTCTTCACATTCTCTATTATTCTTAACCATTTTCCACCATTGATCATCTTCACCTTAAAAATGGTAAATATAAATAGTTACCTTTTATTATCTTAACATCCCATAAAATGGAATATCTTTTCTAGGGCGTTAATACACCCTTCAGGTACCATTAGTTCAGAGGATCCATTTAATGAAAGAGGGTGTTTCCTCATAAATTGTTTCATTATAATCATATTCCTCTATGGTTGATATGGATACTCTCATACATGGATACCACCACCATTTATAACTTGTTTCAATTGATACATTACTTCCACAAACTGATCAGTTCTAATTTCAACCATTTCAATTTGCTGACTTGGAAGTATATCATCCCCTTGGGGCCTTCCAAATTCATCTTCCTTAATCCCTCTATATAAAACAATTATTAATAGGCATATTTTATATGAAGCAACATGTTAATCCTAAAATTATATATCATTTCATCTTAACCATAAATTAAAATATTTTAAGGGTATTCTATTCACATTATCATAACCTCTAAAGATATCTAAACCTTACTCTAATACAAACTATAATCATATGGCCTTATCATCACATATTATAGTGTATTTAGACTATAATTCACTTTCTTTAATTCCAAAATATCTTTTGGGTATATAGATTTATATATTTAGGTCATAACTCTTGCATAACAATCCCATATTTATACAAAGTGGACACTTCTAATCATTATCCATTTTTTCTATAATATAAAACTTTTAAAATGAATCACATTTTCTTTTTATGAAAAATATTCCTAGAATTCAACTTGAAATCTTCATTTCCCTTACCCATCTTTAATACCTATGAAAAAAAATTTAAAACATGGGATGATCACAAAAAATCTTAGTAAGGTACATAAAAAGAAAAAAACATTATTCCATGAATACTTATAAAAATTTACCTTTTTCAAAGTAAACATTGGGTTCAAAATAAACATTTTATTACACAAGAAACCATCTTATCTTCCCAAATATTTTCATAAAAAATCATAATAAATATTAAAGGCCAAAAAAACTCATAATTGTTCTTTGAAATCATGAAAAATTCATAATAAATTTCTCACAAAGTTATAATTTTCAACCTTTTAAAGTAGCATATACTTTCCTTTACCATGTGAAATCATAGAATTTAAAAACCCATAAAAATCATAGTTAAATTATATAGGAAACTTTGTTCATCATTTTATTATAATACTTACTTATAGAGAAACCATCAGGGTTACACATGAAATAACTATCATGGTTATACTTGAAATAACCCTTATGGTTATACTTAGAGTAACCATCACAGTTATAATTCGAATAACCATCACGGTCAACTTCTAACATAAACATACCCAATGTATTATAGGGATATCACGGACCCACCCATCTTTGGATTATAAAGAAACCACCCATTATCATAATCAATGCCCAAGAACCATAAAATAATCATAAAACATGAAATTATGCATTATAAAAACATTCTTAGCATCCATAGGAAAACATTTTTGGATATTGGTATACCCATTTCCTTTAAAACCCAATTTTTAAAACTAAAATCCCTAAATAAAAGGGAAAAGTGGGTTTTCTTTAAAGAAAACATGAAAACTTATAAAGGAATCCAAATACCAAATAATAGTTATGGTGGATGGAAATGTTATTTTTAATGACACGCTTATTCCCATTGCCTTCAGAATGCAATGAATCGTTACTAGGCCTTAAGCGACTTCCCAAAGATGCTAAAGGCTGGAAATAAATGTTGAAGGGTTTCAAATTAAAGTGGGGGACAATTTACCCTTTAAGAATAAAATTACTACCTCAAAACCACAACCAAACAACTACTAAATTATGCATGAATAAAAAAAAGACAACTCAACTATATTATTCATATCAAAACCACTCCAAAGTGTGAAACAGCAAAAGACCAAACAAGTATCAAAGTAAATAGTGGAAGAAAAACTAAATACTCCAAGAATACCTCAAGACCCAATTCTATACAAGATCCAAGCTCCACAATCACCCAACATCCCAAGTATCACGAGGTAGTGCTAAAGACATGTGATACTTTACCTTTTCCCATGTTCCAAAAGATAGAATCTACAAAAACACCAAAGTTCCAAAACAGGGCTGAGTATAAAACATAGTAGGTTTTCCCCAATGACTTCCCTACTCACACCACTAGGATAGAAAGATTATCCAAATTTATATAAAAAAAAATATGCAAAACAGTTTATAACATAATAGAACCAAGTTCCAAATCCATTTGTGACCAAATGAAAACAAGAGAAATTGAAACAAAATTTTCAGCAAGTTATTTTTTCAGAAAAATAACTAAACAAAGCTTTGAAACAATTTCTCAATATTACTTTAGAATACCCAATGCATTCCACACATCCAAAAAATAAATCTTGCATGTAACCTAGATCTCCCTATACTCACGAGTGGTGAGTCATCCTTTCACTATGTCATCCCTAGTGAACCAATTGATGGGGGAGATACCTAACCCTTATTCATCCTATTAATGATGGGGGAGACCCCTAACCCTTATATGTCTTACATTTACCCTTTAAAGGGGAGATCCCTAACCCTTACTCATCCTGTTAATGATGGGGGAGACCCCTAACCCTTATCTATCTCTCAAACCTGTGAACACACACAACCGTCATATCAAAAACCAAGTGTGTTCAACCAATTCAAACCATTTCAAAAAAACTATTCTTTTATTTAAAACCATTAAGAAAATCAATTAAAACAATCCATTTCATTTTAATAAAACATTCATTTTCAATAAAACTATCCTTTTATCTAAAAACCGAAGTACAAACTAATTTCAAACAGCCATATCACTTCAATAAAACATTCCCTTTTTATTGAAAACAACTAATCAAAACCATGTGTCATGATTCCAAAAAATTTCTATTTTAAAATATCTATTTTATAATCAAGAACAACTGTACTTTATTCAAAACACCCAATTTTCTAGATTTTCCCAATTTGCTAAACTATTACAAAGAAGGGTTTCCAATTATTTATCAATAGAAAAATCAAAACCAATTTATCATAATAAAACTAGTTTTAAAGCACGTCGATTAGTTCTATGAAGTGTATTCAAGAGTGAATCCACCTAACTCGAAGGTTTTGATGAAAACTGACAATGGACAGAGAATGCTCAAGAAAAACGGGTTAATTCTCCACAAAATGGCCTTATATCCCTTCTCCTATAACAACGAAGACCAAATATCATAATATTTGGAATCCACCATCTTATATATACTCATAACATGTGTAGATCTGAGAAATAAATAGAATGGGGGAATTAAATCTATGTAGATCTAAAGAAACATGGCAAGAATGAAGAAGAAGGTCACTTACTGAGACAATCGAGCAATCAAACACCAAGGGAGGGCTCCATATATGTTATTAAATGCTTGTGAGAGGTTCCCCAACCTTAAATGGACAGAAATAACGAATTAAGACTATTTAGGAACAAAAATGAGCATGTAAGAGAAAAAATGAGTAAGATCCTAAAAAATAAGATCTTACTTTTTTCTTGCACATGGTTAGTCCACACAGTTAGGAAAACTATACGCTAACCATGCATTTTCCACTGTCCCAAAATTTCATGTGTGAGAAGTTTATACGTGGACCTATACATGGTTTGTACAAATCATGCATAGACTGTACACCCCTCCTTTGGCCCCAAAAACTTCTTGAAAGTTTACCAAACTCTCATATCCTCCACCCTTTCACTTTATAAACATAAAAAGAATAAACTAATGGTTACATACCAGAAAATGGGGGTACTAAATTCTCCCCACCATTTCTCTTTCCATACTCAAAATTTATAAAATCCCCATTTCCCTAAAAGAGTTTCGGTCATTGCTCTTTCATTTCCTTCTCGTGTTCCTAGGTCTCTCCTTAAATATGACCTTGTTGCTATAAAACCCACACTAGACCGATGCTCTTTCCACACAAGACTTTCTCTTTCCTATCCATAATCTGCACCAAGATATGTACCAATGAAGCATCCAGATCTAGGTCAATGTGATCTTATCTGATCACATGGTCAAGATCAGGCTGATACTTTTTCAACTGAGATAAATGAAACACATTGTGCACCGAACTAAACTATGGTGGAAATGAAAACTGATATGCCACCTCTCCAATCTGTTCCAATATCTCAAAAGGGACAATATACGAGGGAGATAACTTTTCCTTCTTCCAAAAATAATGGTTTCCAATCCTTGGAGATATCCTTAAGAACACATGATCACTCACGGAAAATGACAATGACCACTGATGATTATCTGCATAAGATTTTTGACGACTCTAAGTCATTTCCATCATCTTTCTGATCAGTGTAATTTTCTCCATTGTTTCTTGGACAAGGCTCATCCCAACTAGTGAAGTCTCCCCTTTTTCCACCCAATATAGTGAAGAACGACAATGATGGCCATAAAATGCTTCAAACGGAACCATATGTATCAAGGTCTGATAGTTGTTATTATAAGAGAACTCCACTAAGGGTATATGATCTTACCATGAGCCACCAAAATACATTACACAAGACCACAACCTGTCTTCCAATGTCTATATCATTCTTTTAGATTTCCCATCAGTCCGAGGATGATACGCCATGCTCATAGTTAGCTGAGTCCCAAGGTCTTTCTATAAGGATTTTAAAAATGAGACGTGAACCTCAGATCTCTATCTAAAACAATCGAAATATATATTCCATTTCTCTTTACTACTTCTTAGATATAGATTTTGGGAAGTTCCTCTACCATATGAGTTTCATGAATTTGAATGAAATGAGCTAAATTGGTAAGATGGTCCACTATCACCCATATGGCATCATGTTTCTGACCCTTTCTTGGGAGACCTGTAACAAAATTCATTGTTTTCTACTCATATTTCCACACCAGGATAGGTAAATACTACAACATAACCGCTTGTTTCTAATTCTCTACTTAAACATTATGATAAACTAATCAATTTGAAATGAACTCAGACACATTCTTTTTCATGCCGCTCCACCAAAACTATGTCTTTAATGCCTTATAAATCTTTTGTATACTCAGATGTACAGGCCATCTGGAATGGTGGTAAACATGAAGAAGTTACTTCTGAAAAGCCATAGGTACAACCATCTATCTCTAAACCACAACACTGCATCCCCATAAAGTTTACATCCCTCAATGGTCTCCCCACCATTGAGTTTTGAAGTCATACCTCAGCATTCTGCATTGGAAGTTTTTTTCACTTTAACCATCATTACCAAATCAGGAACCATAGAAACCAAAAAGAAAACCACAATATAACCTTGGTCTTCACATTCCACATGAATTTCAGCTAATACCAACATAAACTTCTATTCATTTGAATCTTACTTTACTAATTGAGTGTATGACTTTCTACTTAAGGCATTAGCCCCCAAATTACCTTTTCTTGGTGTATACATCATGTCAAAGTCAAACATATGGAGATACTACATCCATCTCCTTTTCCTCATATTCAAATATATTCGTGAGAAAATATGTTTCAAGATATTTTGATCTATGATCACAAAAAATTTCTCACCAAAGAGATAGTGATGTCATGTCTTCAAAGCATGAACGACTGCAACTAACTCCAAGTTACGAGTTGGGTAGTTCTTCTCAGGAACTCTCGACTATCTTGAAAATTAAGCAACTACATGGTATCCTTTCATGATAACACAACCCAACACTGATCCCAAATCATCATAGTACACCACATATCCCTATCCTCATTCTATAAAAATCAAGATAGACGTTGATGTAAGATGAAATTTCAACTATTGGAAAGACTTCTAGAATTCCCCAGTCCATTGGAAAGGAGTATTCTTCTTTTTCATGGATATCATTGGTGAAGATAACCATGAAAATTCATGCACAAAGAATTGGTAATAACTAAATAGACCAAGAAAACTTTTTATTTCAAGTACGTTCTTCGGCAGTTGTTGGGAGACAATAGCTTCTATCTTTTTAGGGTCCACTAAAACACATTTTTCACAAATCACATGGCTGAGAAAGCGTACCTCTTGTATCCAAAAGTCACACTTAGACAATTTTTTATATAAAAAATGGTCTCTCCATATTCCCAATGTTATCACCAAGTTTTTCTAATGCTCAACCATTTTTCCTTGAATACACCAAGATATCATTGACAAACACCACAGTAAAATAATATAGATATCTATAAAATATCTGATTCATCAATTCCATAAATATACTTGGTTCATTCCTAAGACCGAAAGGAGTAACTATATATTCATAGGGGTCATATCTGATTTTAAAATATTCCTTCATAATTTCTTCCTTCCAAACTCACAATTGATGGTATCTTGATCGCAATTCAATTTTAGAGAACCGCTAATATCCCCTCAATTGATTGAAAAGATCATCAATTTGTGGTAGTGGGTACCAATTATTTATCATAACTTGGTTAAGCTTATGATAATCCACACATAACCTTAATGTTTCATCTTATTTCTTTACGAACAAGGTCGGTGCTGCCCAAGGAGACGTACTTGTACAAATGAAACATTTGCTTTCCAGCTCTTCCAAATGCACTTTCAGTTCCCTTAACTCTATTGGTTCCATCATATAAAACGGAATGGAAATAAGATTGGTCCCTGTAAGTAGATCAATTGTAAACTTCACTTCCCTTATAGGTGGTAACCCAATTAAGTTAATTGGAAGTACATCTAGAAATTGATCCACAACTACTGGAAAAATATTTTCTTCAAGTTCTTCCATTGATTCTAAAGTTAACTCCACCAACTGGTAAGAGATCATCCCCATATCTGGTTCCAATAAGCTTTTTGCACCTTTCTTTACACCCCTCTCTCCTCTCAAGATATTCTCAACGTCATCCTTAGTCACAAAACTCATTTTCCTCCTATAATTGTCCATGTGAGCATTAAATGTTGTCAAACAATCCATAACTAGGATTACATTATAGACATACACCTCCAAAACTAAGAATTCCCACTTCATCTGAACTCCATCAACAGTTATAGAACATTCTCTACACACAAAGTCTTGACATTATCTTTCACCCAAAAGAGTTTTAAGTTTTATAACAGAACGAATCATTTTAAATTTTAAACTTAGTAAATCAACAGTATGAGAAGCAATGAAGGAATGTGATGCACCAGTATCAAACAACACTTGAATAAGGGTAGAATTCAAAATAATTGTACCTATCACCAAATATGGTCCAACATGATCATCCACAATCATCTACTTAGCTCCATACAATTTCTTCATCATTTCACTCTATTATTTGTTTCCTTGTTGATATTTCCCTTATTTAGGAGTTATGGTATTCTGAGAATCACCATGGATAGCCCTTCTCTACTGACAAGACTGGGTCTACTTCCCTCATCACGTTGAAGCATACGATGCTTGTAACACCTGAGAAGTGTCTCGAGCACCTGAACTCGGAGCACTACTATAACGGTGTTACAGATTCCCCATCTTCTTACAATTATGGAATGCTCTAGGTTGTGTCGTACATTCTCACTTTATGTGGTCAAGAAAACCACATTGAAAATATCCTACTTTTCTCTTGGGTCGTGGAGGAAGATTTGTTGATCCTACCATCTAATACTGGGTCTCGATCACACCCTAGAAATAGGTGTTCCTCTTCTTCTTGATCCCAACATTAGAGTTCCCACAATTTCTTATAGGTATCATCATATTTTCCTCCTCCCACAGATCCTAAGATGTCCCTCTCATCCATTGTTTCTCTGTTCATCATCTCTATATAATCTGTAATACGTAGCACTGTAATATTTGAGTGAATATTTTGACTTAGCCTTAATTCGAAGATGTGTTCCTTAAAGGCTGAACTCACTACAACTTTAGGTTAAAATTGATCTAAATGCTTGAATTTATCCACATACTCGGTGACATAGATATTTTCCTAATTAAGACTAAAGAAGTTTGTTGTCCTCTAAATCCTAAACATGTAAGGATGGAATTGTTAGTTAAATAATTCCTCAAAATCCTCCAAAATTAGGCCTTGATCCCCTTTATCACACAAAATTATTTCCCAACACTGTCATGTAAGATCCTCGAGCATATACATGGAAAAATTGAATTTCAACTCCATTGGTGTGCCGATGAATTTGAAGATATAATTCATCTTTTTCAACCACACCTCTTCCTTTTTTGGTTCAGAATCACCCTAGAATATGGGTGGATTCTAATTTATGAACTAGATGGAATGATCCATGTGTCTTGGCTCATCCCTCTGGTTTCCCATATTCACTTCTTGAAATACTTGGATGATACTTTGAACTAGATCTTGGTTCACCTATGGTCTAGGTGAAACCACATTCTCTATAGCTTCTTCAGTTTGGTTTCTACAACACCTACCGAGTGACATTTTCTAAACATACAACAAATTTATTAAGTCTCTCTCCCTAGGAACTGATGTCTTAGAATTTTAAATTCTATCACATCAACTATTACAATATTTTTTTCCTAAAATAACTTTTTCCACGTTCAACCATTTTTGAAAAATCTCATTCTTGTTTTTGAAAATCTAAACTTTTTCAAAATACTTCAAGTATCCTATTTTCAAAATCTTTCATTTCAAAATAAATTCTGTATTTTTTCAAACTTTAAACCATTTTACAAAATCATAAATCATTACTCCAAATTAAATATTAAATCCTAGTGGGAATTTATTCCTCTACAATGCATGTCATGCTCATCTCATTGGCTAAACCCATGATAATGAGATTCAAAGATCCTATAAGTGTCTCCAAAATACTTATCTACCCAAATACCTAGTAACTTGAAGTTCAGAATAAATGGGTTAGCTACATCCTTTTATGATATACATTTCATGTTCTAACAATCCTACTCTTTTCTAAGATCAAAACCCAAGGAATAGACAAGGATGAATTCAACTCCAAAACCAAGAAACTGAAAACTACTTTCTAGGAAAGGACCAAACAACCTGATACTATTTGTAATGACCCACTTATTCCAATTGGCTTAAGAATACAATGAATCATTACTTGGCCTTAAGCAACATCCCCAAGACACCAAAGGCTGGAAATAAATACCGAAGGGTTTCAAATGAAAGTGGGGGATGATTTACCCTTTAAGAATAAAACCACTATCTCACAACCATATCCAAAAAACTATTAAATGATTCATAAATAAAAACAAGACAACTAAACTAAATTATTCATATCAAAACCACTCCAAAGTTTGAAACAATGAAAGATCAAACAAGTATCAAATTAAATAGCAGAAGAAAAACTAAAGACTCCAAGAAGACCACAAGACTCCATGCTCTAAAATCTCTAAACTCTATAATCACCCAACATCCCAAGTATCATGAGGTGGTGCTAAAGACATGTGATGCTTTACCTTTTCCCTTGTCCTAGAAGATAGAATCTACAAAAGCACCAAAGTGACAAATCAGGGGTGAGTATAAAACTCATTAGTTTTTCCATAATGATTTACCTACTCACACCACTAAGATATAATGGTTATCCGCATTTACAGAAAACAATTATGCAAACAAGATCAATTGAAACAAATTTTTCAGCAACTTATTTTTCCATAAAAATAACTAAATAAAGCTTTGAAACCATTTCTAAATATTTTTTAGCATACCCAATTTACTACACACATGTAACATGGATCTCCATATACTCACAAGAGGTGAGTCATCCTTTCAATAAGTCATCCCTAGTGAACCAAGTGACGGGGGGTATCCTTAACCCTTATCCATCCCATTAATGATGGAGGATAACCCTAACCCTTATTCGTCCTACATTCACCCTTTAATGAGGGAGATACCACACCCTAATCCATTATATTAATGATGGGGGAGACTCCAAGCCCTCATCCATCCCACAAACCCATGAACACACAACTATCATGTCAAAAACCAAGTGTGTTTAACCAATTCAAACCATTTCAAAACAAACTATTATTTTATTGAAATCCATTAAGAAAACCAATTCAAACAAACCATTTCAAGTCAATAAAACTATCCTTTTCAATAAAACTATCATTTTATTAAAAACTGAAGAAAAAACCCAATTTCAAAGATCCATATCACTTCAATAAAACATTTATTTTTTATTAAAAACATCTAATAAAACCACATTCCAAGATTCTAAAAAATTACCATTTTAAAATATCTATTTTAAAATCAGTTATAAAATCACTTTATTCAAAACACCTGATTTTCCAAATTTTCCTAATTTTCCAAACCGTTACAAAGAAGGGTTTCTAAAAATTGTTAAATAGACAAATCACAACCAATTTATCACAAATAAACTAATTTTAAAGCATTCCAATCAGTTCTACAAAGTTGAGTTGAGAGTGAAACCACTTACCTCGAAGGTTTTCATGAAAACTAACAATGGGTGAAGAATGCTCTAGCAACCAGGTTGATTCTCCACAAAACAGACTTATATCCCTTTTCCTATCACAACCAAGACAAAATATCATCATATTTGGTATCCACTATCTTAGATCTACCCATAACAGTCATAGATATGATAAATAAAGAGAATAGGAGAAGTATATATAAGTATATCTAAATAAACATGACGAGAATGAAGAATAATATCACTTACTGAGATAATTGGGAATTCAAATGCTAAGGTAGGGCTCTCAATCAGTTCCTAAACACTTAAGAGAGGTTCCCCAACCTTCAATGGAGATAAATCTTGAATTATGTATGTTTTAGAGAATAAATGATCAAGTATGAGAAAAAAAGAGTAAGATCCTAAAAAATAGGATCTTACTTTTTCCCCATGCACGGTTAGTCAATAGGGCTAAACAAATGTGTGCTAACCATGTGTTTTCCACTATCCCAAAACTGCATTTGTGAATGTTTTCACCTTGGACCACTACACGGTTTGGACAAACCATTCATAGACCATGCACCTCCCCTTGAAAGTTTACCAAACTCTCTCATCCTACACCCTTACACTTTATAAACATGAAAATCATAAAGGGTTACATACCATAAATCTGGGGTACTACATTATTATAGTCTTTTATTTTAAAATATAACTTTCTTTTTTTCCTTTTGTAAAGAAAGTGAAAAAATTATATAAAAATATTCTTTTTGAAAAAACTTTAAAGAAAGTAGAAAAGAAACATAAATTGTCCTTCATAATTTATGACTATAAAAACATCCATAAGAATTCAGTTTTGAAAATATAAAGACTGAAAACATAATAAATAAACCATTTTCTTTAAAAATAACCTTGGAAACATATAGAAGATACATAATATCATTGTGGCATAATGATGTCAAAAAAAATCCATTCATGTAATATATGTTAAAAAATACATTACTTTTGACTTATTAAAAATAGTTTAAATGAGGATTTAAAAGAGTATTTTTAAAATAAATTATCTTACCCTAGTTATCTCTCATCGTGTACAAACTTTATTTTCCAAAAAAGATAATATATCATATATTTTATTACCTTTCCATTAACAGAAAAATAATAACGTTGTTCATGTGTATGGGTGGACTACCACCTCCACGAAGTAATATGATTAATTTTTATCACCACATCACATGGATGATATATATAAGTATATTTAAAGAGCTAATATTTTATTTAAGATATTATAATCATGCGGTTAAAAACTATACCTCTTCTTTGGAATGTATCCTTTGATTAACACCTTAATCACTCTAAGGTTGATATTCTACCTAAAAATGAGACCTCTGGAATAAGGGGAGGGATTATAGAAAGGGATTTGGGAAGGTATTTTCTGAACCAAATGGGTTTTCAAGTGTGAAAGAATGATAAGAATAGGTTCTCTTTTATAAGAGAGGGGAGGGTCACCATAGGAATTTCCAAACAAAATAAATTAATATAAATTAATTTTTAGTTAAAAATTGATAAAAACTAATTTATTTAAAATATAGGATGAGGATGGGTCAAAATACTCTCATAATATAATATTTTGATAATTTTATGTCACGTTTTCACACTTATCATTTTTTTTAACCCCTTATTACCCTTTTTAAACTTACTATGAAAAAAAGAATTTTTACTCTTTAAGGGTGAGTATAGTTACTATAAATAGATAAAAGGCCCATATATAGACCATGGTTTATATTATCAACCATATCATAATCACTTGGTTGAATATAATATTTTTAATAATTTTATATCATTTAATAAAATATTATTTATTATAAAATATCATTAATTCCAATTTTTGGAACTATTCATTAGTTTGATTTTAGTAACATCAAGACAATAAGTAAAATTAGAACCAAATATTTTATTATATCCTTAACATGTCATGTTCATATATAAAATTCTTGTATTAAATTATTTATCTCATATTATTTTACTTTTAAAAAATTTAATATCATTTAATTGATTTTTTTCATTTATTGGATAATTATTACGTCAATATTGTGTAAGAATTTAAGGTAATTATTTATTCACCATAAATTTAAAATAAAATTCCATGATGAAGGTAACTATTTTATATTTCAAAATAATATTTGTAACTGAACACATACCTTGTTAATCCCTATGTTAAAAATATTATACTTAATAAATTGAGTGTAACATTTTTTACTTTTCTTTAACTAAAATATTATAAAAAACATAATATCATCCAAATGGATAAAAAATGCCATATAACTAAATCTTGAATATGGATGAAATAGACGCATAAAATAAAATTTGGAAAAGTTTTTTTTCATTTTATATTCCTTATCATTTTATTGTTAACTTTAATTACCCAATTTACCCTTTAACATGGTAACAAAAATTATTAAGGTTACTATTCATATTAACAAAAAATAAAAGGGACTTATTTTTAAAATTTTGAACCACCAGTTCCAAATATGAAATCAATTTTTAAAAATTCAAAACATAGAAGTGGCATAATTTAATTTAAAATTAAATCTCCAAAAAAATAAATAAATAACAAATTTTTGAGAAAAAAATGTCTTTTTAAGTATATGGTGTTTTTATACTATCTTCAAGTATAAAAATTATTTTAAAAAATCATAGTTGGATTATTTTAAATCCAAATGAACTAATTAAATTTTAAAACTAAATTATAATATAATTTTACTTTGAAAATATTTTAGAAGAAAATTCAATTTTCAATAAAAAACATTATTTTTCTCTATTCATTAAAAATCAAACCTTTTAGAAAATTCTTAATAATTCATATTTAAATTATTTTATCATGTTGAGTTCATAAATGAATTTCATTTTTGTCAAATTAAAATTCTATAATTTTAAAATAAATATTTTAAATAAAATCATATAATATATTAAAATCTCATTTGGTTAGAAATAAATTTTTTTCACTTTTAACCGAAAAAATTGAGTAAAATTTTTATAATGAATATAACTATAAAATACAATTAATGAATATATAAAATAATTATATAAAAATTACCTAGGTTGTTACAGTTTTCCAACTAACTGATGCAATGCTCACAATTCCTAACTCCTAACTTTATCCTATCTCTCAACCTATACCATAGATACCACTTTGTCATAAGACCCTCCCTCCAAAGGTACCCATACTTGGAACGAAGAGATAAAGGGATATAATAACCCATGAGTCCCACATCTAATAGGCCTTGGGTTGGAGACTATCATCGAAGGTATAAAGAAGGTCACACATATGGGAGGCATTACCCTCAATTGAAAGAAAAGTAGGATCGAGAGATAGGATATCAACCACCAAAAAACATCATAACATAAGAAAAGGTAAAATAAAAAATATACACAATGAATATAATTTCACATAGATACAATGAAAGTATCCAAAAAATCCTATGGTATCAACCAAACAACAGCTCCAACAGCCAAGCTAATAATGTCTATCTTGGTCCCCAAAGTCCTCCTATAAAGCTAAAAAATAGTTTATATATACATAGGGTGATCATAAATTGTATACTCATTAGGATCATACCCAAGGAATACCATGAAAAATGTGATAAGAGGATATTAATTTCCCTGTGAACAAACATCAGAATCAACAAGCACCTATCTAGTCAACTAGTAACTGACCTCTCCAAGGATATATTTCCAAATAATACATCCATGTATAGTAACATAATTTGAATCATATTAATAAAAAGGGTACCTCATTCCACTTTTCCATTAGTGTTCCACTCACACCCCAACTTCGTACATCTTGGTGCTCTCATCTCTTCCATATAAGAATCATACCCAAACACATTTGGGTCATCACATCACATCTCACCTGAAGACACTTGGGCCATCACATCACATCTCTCCCTAAGACACATATGCCATCACATCACATCTTACCTGAAGAAACATGGTCCATCACATCACATCTTTATAACTACTATAACAATAATACTAGGGTGTCATGAACATGAAGGACATTAACCTCATTCCCTCCTATAACCATGCACAACCCCTACTATGAAAAACCTCATCAATCTAATCAAACATCACCACTAGTGCACATTTGAATCATGGTCATCATAGATCATGCATATCAAACTCTCCTAGAAGAGAGAATGGTTAAGAGGGGGTAGTCAACCATCCATCCTCACCATGTGGAAGTTGGGAAAAATCCCCCAAAACATTTGGGTGTCAGTATAAATTACTTGGAGTGGGTGGGGTACATATAAAAATCATAATGAAAATACAATATATAGTAGTTAAAAAAAATCCCAACCAATGGGTTCACAAAACCAAACCCACCAAACTACCAAAACCTCCACATCACCCCTATCATGTGGCGTCATTATTGCAACAAATAATTCATAATTCCATTTAACCACCACACACATGCCACACAAGCCCACTTTCAATTTAATGTTTTTAATTTCCATAATTATTGAGTTTTAATTGACTCCATTTCACTAATACATTCTATTTCATATTAACAAAACATGTTCATTTATCTTTCAATTAGTTTAGGCCAAAAATCACACATCAATTTCATAGTTATCATCTAACCATTTCAATTGCCAACCATTTCCACATCCATTTCTATCTTTCAATATTCAAATTATACATCATCATCCCATTTAATATTCATTATTTCCACCCCCAACCATTTCCATATTAACAAGATTTCCATATCAAGGATTTCTTATCTTCTAAGAAACTTTAAAAACACAAACACAACACACAACAACTCATCCTCCTCATGCCAACAAGCACCACATTGCTCTATTTCAAATCACAACCACTTCATTATCACAACCATCACATGTCATCATAACTGCATCATACCACAATAACCACATCACACTAACTTATCATTATAACTACCACATATCATAAAAACACAACATAAACACTTTTACCATCTTTCAAATAGTATTTTATAACATTAACTTATTTACTTTCAAGGGATTTCTCGCACTAGATATGGTTTTTCATGGGAAACAAATTTATTAGCCAGTTATACATTATTAGAGAATTTTATTCAAGGTGATATCAAACAATAAAACAATAAGGGTTATATAATTACAGTAATAACAACACAAGTAAGTCTACCAGTGGTCATAATTTTAATAAGGCATCAAGAATGGATAATCCTTTAAAAAACATCATAAAAAAAGTAAAATCTTGAATGGAGTCCCTTTTCATGAAAAAAACATTAAATAATATTCATGTGATAATCAATTTATTTTTCAAGGACAATATTTTTATTATATAATTTAACATGATATAAGTTAATAAGAATAATAACTATTTATGCATGTGATAATATTTTCTAGGAAATAAAATATCTACAATATGAATAAATCTGGTAAAATATAGATGAAACTCCTAATCACATTAAATTTTAGACTTGATCCAATTATTTAACTTAGTTAGGAAAAATCTTAAAATCCACACAAAAGGAAACAAAAGCAGGATGATATCACAGATGCACAGGAAATCAAGAGATAACTTAGATCTCGTGTTTGGTATTTCTTTTCCAATGAAAATCATTGCACCCAGAATGATAGAGAGAGAAAGAGGGTATTCACAAAAATTAAATTCAATAAGATCCTTGATCAATTTGTAGAAGAATTTAAAAAAACACAAATTTCAGGGTTTTGGGTCACTGAAACATGATTGAAATAAGGAGGAACTTAAATGAGGGAAAGAAACTTGCTTTTAACATCTATAGATATCCATCCTCATATAATCCATCAAAAAATCCATATTTTATTTCAGATAAATTAATATTAAATTGGTTTCCATTTAATTTTCATTACACCATCATTTAGGATCAATTGATATTATTGTAATTAAATGATTACATTAAAAACTATCAACATATTCAAAACCATTAATTTCAAACTTTAAATAACTTTATTTACATTAAAAAATTCATTATATGAGGTTATGGGAAGGAAACATGGGGTTTTTAGAGTTTTCCTCTACCCATATGTAGGTTGGGGGTTCTATATAAGGGTAACTTGTTTTACCCTTACATAAATTTATTCCAAGGATTATGTAAGGGTAGCTTGATCTTACCCTTATGCAACCTATATAAAAATAGTCTTAACCTTATGTGAGGAAGGATTAACCTTATCTAAGTTGAAGAATCCTCATGTTTCCCTTATGTGAGTATTAGAAAACTTAGATGACCCTTATACAGGTCAAATATAACTTTACATAGCCTTTTTAAAAGCTCAAATACCCTTATGTGATCTTTAGAATACCCTTACACAACCTTATGAATTTTGATGTTTCCCTTACACAAGTTGACTCATACCCTTATGCGAGTAGGTACCCTTATGCAAGCCACAAGGTACCCTTACATGAAGAACAACCTACCTTTATGCAACTTTTAGAATCAACGGACTACCCATATTTAAGGTTCATATTACCCTTATGTGAGCTTTAGAACTCATGAGCTACCCTTATGAAACTCCATAATTTCAAACCTACCCATACATAGCTCATAGAAAATGAGTTTTACCTTTATGTAACATAAGGAAAGTGCAATATACCCTTACACAACATTTTAAAAACAATAATTTCCTTTGATAAATCTACTAAAAACCACCATTATCCTTATTAAACTTTAATTTCATGTATAAGGGTAAATATTTCATTGAAAATATTAACTTTTCAATTAAACTAACAAATAAATAGTTAAGAAAATTTATTATTATTACTTCCAAAGTTCCAAAAAATTCCAAAAACATTATAATCATTTTAAAAACAAACAATTTAATTTCCAAATAAAATTTTAAAACTTTGAAATTACTTTCATAATTTTCCAAACCTTTTTAAAACTACTTTATAAATTACAGAATCATTTTAAAACAACTTCTAGAATTTATGAAACCGCTCCCAAACCACCGAACACCCTAGAATGGAAAATTAAGTCTCGGTAGTATTCTATACCTTTACACATTTGATCATAGAAAATAACATTCTTTAAAAAAATTAAGAAACATGGACATGGAAGAAAAAGTTCATGAACCAAAGAGAAAATAAGGACAAATTTTCATAAAAAATATTTTCTTGATTTTATTAAGTAACAAATAGAGTAAAATGAAAGGAAAACATATAAAATAAATATATAACCATAATAGAAGAAAATATTTTTAGTTTAAGATATAAATAGTTTATAATTTCCTCCAATGTAAATTTAACCATAAACAATCTTGGATAAAAATGAGATTGTAGAATAAACCCTTACCTTGGATGTCCACTTGGTTGAATGGGTTCCATACTCTTGTATAATAAATTTTATATTAACTATGTAATTTTTTAATAACTTTTATAGGTTTATTCCCTTATCATAATCACTTTTATTTCATTTATTACTAAGTTTTATGTAGTTATTAAATTGGTTAAGTTTATATCTGATTTTTTTACAACGGTTAGTTCATGATCTCAAAAAAAATTCAGTAGATTGAACATGGTCAAAGGGATAATTTATCCATTATATATAAAATATTAGTCATGAAATAAATATAATATTTATATATTAAATACAATTTTATAACCATACACAAAATGAATTCATGAAAAATTAAACATGTCACTCTATGGAGATGGTAGTTTGTACGTTCACATGAACGACATTTTCATTTTTTCTAAGGATTCAAATGAAATGATATAGATAAAGGTTTAGATTTAAAAAATCATTTTGATATTATAAATATCATATTTATTCATTAAATTCATCCTTATTATCATCCTATTAAATAAGAAATGAAAAAACATATTGCATCGCTTTGTGGAGGTGGTAGTCCACACATGTGTGCGAGCGACGTTGTCATTTTTAAATAGATGTAAAGGTAAGAGGTGGATTATATATTATAATTATATAAGCATAATTATATCATAAATATAATAAATAAACATTATATTCATCATAATAACCAACCATGAATGGTGTTGATGAAAAATGAAATACATTGCTTCATGGAGGCAGTAGTCTGCACGTACGCATGAGTGATGCCTTCATTTCCCATTTGATAAAATGGAGGTATATAAAGGTTTGAAATAAACATAATAACATTTAAATGTATATAAGATATGGATGTTATTATATCATAATTTTTGGGACATAAATGAATGATTTAGAAGGAAAAATAAAATGAAAGAACTTGGTTAAGAGTTATACCTTTTCTTTCGAAATACTTCTTAAGATTACACTTTAAGAATTATTTATATGGCCTTGGGGGAAGACCATATGATCTAGGACATGAATAAAAAATCTATAAAAGTATTTTTATAGGTATTTACTGAGTTAAGTGGCTCCAAATTTGTGAATAATAGTGGATAGGGTGTGTTATTTTATAAGTGAGGTGAGTATCATTCTTATAAATAATTGAAATATTATTATATATTATATGTCTTACTCAAGTAAAGTGCCTCCAGATTGTCACTATTTAAAATATTATAGGTATAAGGTTGAAATATGATCAATAAATAGAATTCAAACACATTTTTAGGTTATTTCAAATATTATCTTTTTAGTTTAAGCCCCTTTTAACACATTTTAACCTTTATTGTAGTAATGAATTTTTACCTTGTTTACTATTCAATATGATCAAAAAGTTAAGTTGGATTTATTAGCTAAAATTAATTTTTATGATTCAAAATATGGAATCCATTTTACAATATTCAATTTTAAAAAATTTAAAATTTTACTATAAATATATGTTTGTAAAATGAAATTAAAACCATTTTTAGAAAAATTCTTATTTTAAGCATAAAATTGATTTTAAAAAAAATCAAGTATAATGATGATTCTAGTGTAAATAATTAGATTATTTTAAATCAAAGGATACTTATTTTTATTTCAAACTAAACCAAAGAAAAAAGGAACTTTTTAAATACTTTATTAAGAGATAATAACCAAAAAAAATAGTTTTTATTTGAATAAAAATATTACTTAGACTTCCAAAATGTTAACCATATATTTCTTGGATGAAAATAATATTTTTAAATACATTATATTACTTATTAAACACATATTTGATATAGTAAAAATCATTCATAACCTTTCAAGTGTTTATTATATCATGATAAATTCATAAAAGTGATATTATTTTCAAAATTGATATTTTTTACTATTCACCCAAAAATCAACTTTTTAGAAAAATCCCAAAATTTCACTCTAAGATAATTTTTACATAATAATTTTAAAAATAAAGTTCATTTTTTAAAATAAAATTTCTAAAATACCCAGGATCAAATCCGGGCAGGGGTGAATTTCTAGGTACTGTAGTAGTACTATAGCAGGGCATTGTAGCAATACTGTAGCAGCGGTGGACTGTAGCAGTGGTGGCACTGTAGTGGCGGAGGGACTGTAGCAGGTACTGTAGCGGTGGTGGTACTACAACAGGTACTGTAGCAATGTGGGTATTGTAGCAGTATTGTTCACCAAGGGGTCCTTTGGGCCAAAAAATGGGCTTTCAGGCCTTGTATTCAGGCCACTTGGCTATGGGCCTTCAGGCTATGTAATGGGTCTCCCTCTACCCAGTCTAAAGAGGTATTTTCTTTAATAATAAATTGAGGCTTCATCCCCAACCTTTTAAAAAAATCACACATAAATTGCCTAAAAACTATTTTGATAAAGAAAGTATTCTTATGGCATAAAATGGATTTATACTTATACTTTTCCTAGTAACAATAATTAAATGAATGTAAACATTTTTTTTGATTGAATTTATTATTTTTATTAGGGGAATACATTCTATATATATTTCATAACTCATTTATTCCTATTCTTACCTATCATCATAATGGCTAGATTATAATGGTCATATTTAAATAATATTATTTTTTCAATTCGTTTAATATTGAGGTTGTGTATGGTGCATGCTATCAAACATAGTATTCATTTAGAGTAAACTAAAATAATGGGGTGTTTAATTATCTCCTCCTTATTGAAATTTCATCCAGGTAATTTTAATTTATTTTGATCATATCATAATATTTTCATAAATTTTTATCATGAATTTTAATTTCTAGGTTAAGAGTAGGGAACATATTATTTCATAAATAAAAAATATATATATATTTATAAGACTTCCACCTATGAATGTGTTTTCAGAAGAGTGCCTTAATAATTATTTGAAACTTTCTACACAAAACTTGATAGATTTATCTTTCATTGATTATGTTTTAGGAATAAAAGGAAAATATACTTACTTGATTCATTAAACTTTTTAAGTGAATTTTTTTCCTTTAATTGGGTATATTAATAAATTTCCACTTCTGATTCAAATAATGAATGACTAAAAGAAATTTTTCATGCCTAAATCATGAAATTAATCTTTAATGGAATTTAATATCCATAAAATAATGACAAGATACTTCACCTATCTATAAAAAAGTTATTAGAACAAGTTAAGATAATACTCAATACGAATAAACCTTCTTGTGAAGAAGTAATAAATTAATTCCTATAACATCGATAATAACACCCATAGAAGTTCCAAAATACTTTAACCTTTAAATTATAATACCAATAGTTCAACATAGATTATTTTATTCCTTATATACTAATTCATAAATTTCAAAACTAATTAAACCCCAAAAATTAGGATTATTTCAAAATTCAAACATAAGTATAACAATCATGTTTGAAACTAGGGAATAGTTGTTCATCTTAACAAAAAAATGCTTTATATATTATTATTATAACCAGATTCTCACTAGGTGTCTTGTTTAACAATTCCTTCTATAGAGTGTCAAGGGATGTTTTGATATCCATTAAAAATATAAAAGAGTGTGTAGATCAAGAATACAATAAAGCATGAGTTTATAATAAAATTACATGTTATTCCAACTTAAGGGATTTCAAATTTAGTTGTAGTAACTATATAAGTTTATCCTTTCTCTATTAACCTTTTCTA
Organism: Viscum album; assembly: GCA_963277665.1. NCBI lineage: Eukaryota > Viridiplantae > Streptophyta > Magnoliopsida > Santalales > Viscaceae > Viscum > Viscum album. Next base: position 1,769,787,990 of record OY728146.1, on the reverse strand, counting down.
ATATAAATTCTCTTGATGTTTGGGGAATTCATTTGTGTAGTGTCGTATCTCTTTAAAGTTGAAACACAAGACACTGGAGACTTTTTTCATTCCATTTCATTTATGTGCCTAATAAATTTTCTCTCCACACTTATAGAAAAATCACATTCCCTTCAAGCAAGTGTTAAGGTGTTTCTTTCCAAAAATTAACACATGTGGTAAGTTTCATCCTTCCCTTATTTTCCTTTTCTTTATTTATTCTTTTTGGGTGCTCACACATCCTATTTTTCTTTTAATTTCCTTTTAAAATTTATGACTTGGAGAAATATTTCTCTATCCAAATAACACTTGATATTATATCATCATATGATGAAAAAGTTTGAAATACTAGTGACCTTCGGAGGCTTGGATTAATTCCATCAAAGAAACATGCAATCTTAATTTCTAGATCATGTATGTAGTCCATAGAATATCTTGCTAATATTGTAAATTTTATCTCAAACCCATCAATGCTTTCCTCTTCATTATGTCTTAGGCTAACTAATATTTTTTCCATGTTAGCTTATTGATCACAAGGAAAGTATTTTTTAAATAATGTCTCCTTAAATGGATTTCATTACTTTCCCTCTATCTCCTCCACCTACTTTGTATTTTTAATCAATGACCACCATTGATCGTAATCTTTCTTTAAAAAATACATTGTCATATGAATCTTCTCCCTTTTATTACTTCTCAAATACAAAAAATATATTTGCAAGGGACATGATCCACTATCCATCTATCAATTTAATATTAGTTCCATTAAAGGTTGGAGGTTTCTACCACATCAACTAGCCCAATATTGATGAATCATGTTGTAAATCAATATATTGTTCCATACAGAAAATATAATTAGTCATAAACTGATTCCATTATATTAATATAGTCACAATCTACTTGTACCAACACTATTAATGTTGAATTTCTCACAAGGGAAATCCCTATAATGATTATGGGTGTTTACATGTTTTATATTCCTTCAATTATGTATCATTTCTAACCAATTACATGCACTAGATTAGCACATAAAATTATGAATAAAAGTGTTTTTTTAGGACCCCATCCCCAAAAAGTTCACCCCTATTGGGCCGAAAATGGGATAAAAGAGATAGTGAAACTTGAGTCCTACCCCCTGTAGGCCCCAAGTTAGTAACTAACACTGAGGGTATAGTAAACACACAAATAGGAGGAGTTGCTCTCTAAGAGAACACATGAAAATAGAGAGATAAGACAGAAACCAACCAACTCCTACTTAGACTACAATATAAAATAAATACCAAGTGCACATATATAATGACATGAAAGAACTACTACAACTAAAGGGAAAATTAAAAGTACCAAATGAAAAGTAAAGATGACAGAGACCATAAATCCCTAATAGATCCTACTAAACCCCAATCTAGTTGTAACCATGTTGATCTTCAACCTTCTCTAAATGACCTAAAAAAAATTATATATATGTAGGGATAGTATAATAGTATACTCAGTAGGATCCTCCATGGTTCCTCCTGTGCAAAAAGGTAAAGAAATCATGTTAAAGCACGGTGAACAACAAGTGAAACTAACTCGTCACCTAAACAGGTATACTAAGTTCTCATCCTCACCATGGCTAATCTATATAAGAGAATATAATATAACAAATAATATCAAGGTTACCCCTCTAATTCTTCCCCACTAGTTTTCCACTCTGCCCCAACGTCACATATCCTAAGCATCTTGATTGCACCGTGATTCACTATTTTATTTCACCCTTATACCACTATGTTAAACTAGTTTTATATTGAAGATTACAAAAAATAATAAAAATTTTAACTTCATATTTAATTAAATTATTTAATTTTTGTCACTATTAAAAGTGAAATTATAATTTTTTGATGATTTCAATGTAGGAGGAGGTGATTTGGAGGGCCAGAGATGATGTAGAAGGAAAATGGACCAAACTGTAAGGAATCTGATAAACACATGTCTGTTGTTTTTCATGTTCCAAAAAATCCATGAATATAAATGGGATGAAATTTTTTTAATCAGATACAAAACACAATGGGGTATAACTCATCTCAATACACTCAATCCCAATTCTTCCATCTGGTTTCCCATCTGAACTGATCACTCTAGGGGATTGAATCTTCACAAATTCAAAAGTTAGGTTCAGTATTATGACAATATCTCTCAATAAAGATGTACAATGGCTACCTAATTTTACATTAATATATTAAATATTCCTACCAAAAACTATCCTCTTTTTTCAAATTCATTATATGGCCATTTACTAGTATTAAATAGAGATACAAGTGGTATAACCAAAATTGGGTTCCCAAAACAACTTCTCATTTGGGATATAAAAGGGCACCATGGGAACCTCATTTGAAAGTTATTTCAGAAGGAAATGTGATGATATTTTGGAGTGATAGAGGATTCCTCTTAAAATCCTATATGTTTTTGAGGCCCCTATCCTCATAGGGGATTCATGGATAAAGAATGAGATCCACCTGAGCTTCCTCCTCCTCTCGATGTTGGGATAAACGATGGGCATTCGTTTTGAGATAGCTACACATATTATAAGAGGATTTATATCACTTGTATTGCTACTGATTTGATTTATTTTGGATTTTAAAACATTTCATTCAGAAGTATATTACTTTGATTCATGTTTTAATGCTTTTTTTTATTAAACCAAATGGAACGTTCTTTACTTTTAATCGATTGGTGTGAAGTTTTGAGCGCATAACTTGTGTTTTTTAGATTGGAAAGCACAAGGATCCTTTTCCTCCCACTTATTTGAGATTTCAATTTTATTTGGAAGTTATTATATGATGAATAAAATCTTGAACTTAGATATGTTATTATTATGTTAAGTTTTGGTTCAACATTCGTTATTGTAAAAGATTGGAAAGTAATCGGGATTCCAATTAATTTCAACCAAATACTTACTTCAAACCATAATTAATCTCTAAGAATGGTGAACTTTAGATGTGTATAGTGAACTAAAAACAAACCCTTGTTCTCATATTTTTTAAAATCCACTTGTTTTCAACTATTAAAATCTTTAAATTAAGTCATTTTATTTTTAATTTTTTTTTCAAACCACCCCCCTCCGTTAGTTTGTTTTATTAAAAACACGTAGTTTAAAACCCCAACACTCCTTGAGATATGACCTACGGTCTTCCCTAAATTGTATATAAACTTTAAAAACATAATAAATTTTAAATTTCATGATAATGTGGTCAAATTTTGGTGTCATTTCTGGGGAGATATTTGTTTTTTAGTGCATGTTTTTTATAATATTTTTGTAAATTGTGTGAATATTTTTTTTATTCTACATTTACATATATTTTTGTGTTCTGATTTATTTCTTGTGTAGGTTCTATGCATTACATGTTATACTCCAGTAGATTTACCACCTTTACAACTTAACCGGATAGGATCATATGTCAGTGACACTGAGACACATAGGAGAACCCTTTGGAGGACACAAAAAACATTGAAACTATTCTCTATCCTTATTATTATTTGATAACCCACATTAAAACTGAAATAAACTTGTATAATATGGATGAAAATAACTAGACATTAAAATAAATAACCTCACTGGATGTATATACCCATCCCACATACATTCAAATACAAGGTGAGGCACCCAATTTTGAATTAAAATCGGGTCTAATTCACTTATTTCCAAGATTTCATAGACTCATTGGAGAAGACCCAAATAATAATTTAAAATAATTTCACACTATGTGTTCAACATTAAAACCTGAAAATGTGGATGAATAAAAATTAAAGATTAGGGGATTTTTTCTCTCATTATAATACACTACAAAATATTGGATTTATTATGTTAATTTACCAATTGTAGTTTAGGAATACCTAAAATGACTTTTTCTTAAAAAATACTTCCCAGCCTCTAGAACTAAAACTATAAGGAAATAAATATGTGGTATATGAAAAAAAAATAAGGGGAAACACTTCATAAATAATGGTAAATAATTAAAAGGATTTGTTTAATTTTTCCACACCACCAAATAAGTGATCATCTTTTAATATAGTATTTTTATAAAGTTTTAATTTTTATTTATTTAAACATGATTGATTCTGATGAAGGTGGTGCACTAGTTAATAAAACTCCAATCACTATAAGGACCCTGATTTAAAACATGGCACAAAACACTCAACAATTTGGTTTAAGGTCCAATGTACCCATTTGAAGTTTCCATGAGGTGAAGAATTCTATGTTCTATAATAAGGTGGACATGAAGTTTAAAGATATAATTACCCTTATTAGATAACTTGATCTTTCACAAGGGAATATCAGTATCCTTCTCCCATCCATTGTGGTATCTATTCTTCCAACACCCACTATTTTGACCAATGGCCTCAATTGAGATAACCTTATGAGATTTGTGAGGAAATATTCCTAGGATTCCCCCCTTTAACCAACTCATTAGGCAAGAACCTTACTATCCATACAACCATGGGTTAAAGAAAACCAAGCCTATAGGAAAGAGGGTATTCAAACCAACCTCACCAACAATGGAACCAACTAGGGCAGAGTATTAATCAACCATCACCACATGGAAATCCTCAAACACTAAAAAATTCTTATTAACAAACCCCTCCAAAAATTGAGCCTACCCTAGAAGAAAAGATGAAAAAAATGGTTGTGAACAATATCTAATTTCATAAAAACACCCAAGTAGCCATACAAGACCTAAAACCCCAATTTTCCCAACTTTCTAACTCTGTGGGGTAAATTCAAACTCATGGGTTGGGTAAACTACCCTCTAAAACACTATTAAATCCTAGGGATAAGGGAAGTGTAAATTTTATCACCTTAAAAGTGGAACATAAATTAAAATCCAAATAACCCCTCCATTAGATTCATCCTCTCCTAAGGAAACCACCATCCCAATCACTGAGAATGGTCTATAGAAGGAAAAATGTTGCCCAGAGAAAAAAAAACCTAAAGGAAATAGTTTTTTTTTATGAGTCTCCTATCCCAACCATTACTATTCTATTTACAAAAAGTTTCAACCTACCAAGTAAAAATAAATAAATTTAACTTCATAAATAAATCTTGTAAACTTTCAAAAAAAAATACAGGTTAACATCCCCTTGTTTGATGTCGTGAATTGAATTTTATGATACACTAATTTCTTAAGGAGATGTGTACAAACCAAATGAGACTTTGAGGTGATGAAAAGTTGATCTTGGGGAGGAATATCTCAGAATGGATAGATCCATCACTTCCATCCAAATGCAATGATCTTGAAACATTCTTGATTTCTTCCACCATAGGGGAGTATTTATTTTCCAATACTAAGCTTGATTTGGGAACTCTTATAAATGTGATACATGACACTATTTTTCCTTCAATGTAGGTTAGGGAAATGAATCCCACTATAATTTTTGTTCTACTATAAAATCGTAGTACATCACACCTCATTGGTTTGTTAGAGGATGTTCTTATGAGGGTGAAAACCTAATTTTTTATACTAATTTTTATGTGCTTAAAATGGAAGATGATAGGATGAATGGACACGCCCCAATTATATTGGAGTGGTTTTTCCTTAAAACCACCAAAATAATAATTAATGTCTATAATGGTATATTATCTATGGATTTTGGTGGAGACATTGTCCACTTTAACATCCTTGATTCCATGAAGCACCCCTCATAAGTGCATTCCTCACATTTAGTTAATTCAATTGATGTACTACCTTCCCCTAAAAACATTTTTTATTTCCCCTAATCCCCTTTATTATTTTTAATCTTTGATAGAAATTATAGGTAATGAATCATACATTGAATGTTTTAGTGGTCTAGAAAAATTTCATGCATGTTTGTTAACTAATGGTTTCTTGAACATTGAGGATCCAATGACCATCGATGATACTACTAATCTTATAAAATCACATTCCTCATCTAAGGATGTTTCCACTGAGAAGTTGTATGAGATCAATGACCTCTCACTTTCACATTCACTCTCATAAATCCAAAATCCACTTCAATTAGAACTTAAACAACTGCCTCAAGATTTAAAATTTTCCTATCTTGAGAATGGAAACAGGTTGTATGTCATCATTGCTAGTTCACTCCCTCCAGAGCATTAATTATGACTACTTGACCTTTTAAGGGAGTATAAACAAGATTTGGTATGGAAACTTACTAACATTCTTGGTATTATCCCATCAATTTTTACACATCATATATCATTAAATGATGAGGCTAAACCATTTAGGAAGGAACAACTTTGACTAAACCCAAACCTCTTAGATATTTTTAAAAATAAGGTAACAAAATTATTAGCTATTTGAATCATTTACCCCATATCTAACATCCAATTGGTCAGTTTGGTGCAAGTAGTTCCTAAAAAAACTAGTCTTAAAGTAATTAAAAATGGAAGCAATGAATTGGTTCCAGCTCATGTGTATAATAGTTGGTGTGTCTATATAGACTATTGTTGATTAAAACAACACACTAAGAATGACCATTTCCCATTATCGTTCATTGATCATATTCTAGAGAGTCTAATGGGGACGTCTTGATACTGTTTCCTTGAGGGGTATTATGGATACTTTCATATCCATATTTCCCCAAGGATCAGGAAAATACAACCTTCACTTTCCCTTTGGAACATTTTCATATAAAAGGATTGTATTTGGACTGTGCAATGCTCTGAGTACTTTCCAACGATGCATGGTTGGTATTTTTTTCAGATTACCTGGATAATTTCATGGAAGTATTCATGGATAATTTCACTATTTATAGATCCTATTTTGATGAATGGTTGATTAGTATTGGTACTATCCTACATCGCTGTATTGAAAATAGTCATATATTAAATTACGAGAAATGTCATTTCATGGTGTGATAAGGTATAGTAATTGGGCATGTCATTTATGGGGATGGTATCCAAGTTGATAAATCAAAAATTAATATCATTTTTTCCCAACCATTCCCAAAAAAAGTGTGGAATGTATGGTATTTCTTAGGTTATGCTATATTTTACTGTTGTTTCATTCATGACTTTAGTACAATTTCACTCACCCCCCCCCTCTCGCTTACTCCAAAAAGAAAAATAATTTTTTTGATAAATAAGGTGAGGAAGATTTTAATAAACTTAAATGGAGTCTCACATCACCCACTAGTAATCCAACATCCTCAGTGGGATTTACCATTTTATCTCATGTGGGAAATATCTAACTATACAATTGGTCTGTCTTATCATAACGGGATGATCGAGATCCACATGTCATAGCATATGCCTCATGAAAATTGGACCCTTCCCAATCAAACTATAACACAACTAAAAAATAATTCCCTTGTATTTTGTTTTTTTAGATAAATTTAGGTCACACCTTTTAGGTTCCAAAATCATTGTGTTCTCATATCATGTAGCCTTTTGGTATCTCCTTAAGAAATGAGAATCAAAACCACATCTTATTCATTGGATATTACTACTTTAGGAATTTAATGTAGAAATTAGGGATAAAATGGAGCATAGAATGTGGTGGCTAACTATATCAATAGGATTCTCCCATCCTCATACATTGACCCATCCCCCTGTATTCCCATAATGGCGTGTTTCCTGATAGGAAATTCTATCACGTGCAAGATGTTATTCCTTAGTATGTTGAAATTGTCAATTATTTGGTAGCATCTTGGATTCCTTCTGATTTCACCAAAAACCAAAATGATCATCTAAAAAATGAGTCTTGTTGGTACATTTGGTATGATCCATACCTTTCTCAGACATGTAGTGATCAATTCCTTGGGTGTTGTGTTCTCGATAGTGAGTTTTTGTATGTCCTTAGGTTCTACCACACTCATACTTGTGGGGGCCACTTTGGTCCTCAATGGGCTACATGAAAGGTCATCCATTCTAGTCTCTTTTAGACAACACTATTTCAAGATGACCATGATTTCCTTAAAGCTTATCCTCTGTACTAAATAATAAGAAATTTATCTAAAAGAAATGAAATTCCACAACAACCCTTGCTCTTCCATTAAATTTTTGATGTTTGGGGAATTGACATTATGGGTCCATTTCCCAATTACTTTAGCTACTTGTATATTCTTCTAGTAGTTTATTATGTGTCAAAATGGGTAGAGGAATGATCCACAAGAATATATGATTCAAATTCAGTTGTGGAATTTTTGAGAACCCAAATTTTTTGTAGGTTTGGATTACCTAGGTTCATCATCACTGAGCCAGGGTTCTCCTTTCTATAATTGAACAATGAAATCACTTTTATGTCGGTATGGGTTCAGGCATGGATTTTCTACTGCATATCGCCCAAATACTAATGGTCAATCTGAGCTATCGAATAGATATGTAATACAAATTCTTGAAAAAATGGTTCAACCCAATAGAAAACATTAGAGTTGGACTCAGTGATTCATTATGGGCTTACCGTACTGCCTTTAAGACTCCCATTAGAATGTCACCTAATCATCTTATTTTCAGAAAGATTTGTCACCTACCTATTGATATAGAGAACTAAGCCTAATGGTCCATAAAAAAAATCAATTCTAATCTTTCATATGAAGGTACTCAAAGAAAGATGAAGATTTAATAGTTGGAGGAAATGCGTAGAGATTTATATGAGAATTCCCGTATTTATATGGAGCGAACCAAGGCTTCCCATGACCATTTTATCCTTCATCATCAATTACACATTAGGAATATGGTCCTCCTTTATAATGTATGGCTGAAGTTGCATCTTGTTAATCATGCTTACTACTGGTTTAGTCTATACACTTTTACTAATGTTTAACCATTTGGTGTTGTTCGGGTTAAAAATGAAGAAACAAAACAAGAATTCACTATCAATGGGTAGCTGTTGAATCACTTTTACAAATCCATTATGGAGTCCCTGATAGAGGAACTCCGTGTTCAAGAAGAATCCTACCAATGAAAACCACCAGGTTTTATCCTTCCTTCCCACATTCTCTTTTATTACAGTGAGTATATTACACACTTTATGTGTGTGGGATGGGTATATTCCTAGGATAGTTAGTAATTTTCATCAACTTTCTTGTTTTTTTATTTTTGGATTGCTGGATAGTATTGTTACTCCCCACCCCCACCTCGTTCCCCCCACCCACCCTCATTTTTGTGTTGTAATGTTAATTTTTTATGCCCACTTTATCATGGAAAATGATTCCTACTTAAACATAGAAAATGATCCCCACTTAATAATGGAAGTTATTTAAAATCCATGATAAATTTACCTATTTCATTTTGTTTTAATATTTTAAAAAAAAACTAAATTATAGAATTTTTTTTTTGAATGAATTTAACATTTAGGTGTGAATTTCTTCTATAAAATTGGTTGTACGTTGATGAAATAAATGGTTGTATCATTTTTAAACCTTTACGATGAATGGTATCCTTTGTGTGAGTAATTTATGGGAAAATTGTGTCACTAAATATCTTCACACGTATTTTCACCCAACCATGAAGTGAGAATATTTCTTACTTAATAAAGGTGAATATAAGTTAGGTGAATTTTCCTCATCTCTCTAAAATGATTTTTTCTATACATTCATTCCTTTCCGATATTTTTCATTGGCGTACTAGATTGACCTATATGTGTTTAATTATTATCCTATTATTTTATGCCCTCAAAAAAACTAAAAAAAATAATAATAAATAAAACATGGGTTTTTTCTTGGGTAGGTCAAAAACCACTCTTCTTAAATATTTTATCTTATTATAACTATTACAATTAGTATCGTGAGGAGATCAAACAAGGGTTGAGTGTTGAGTGTGATATTTGTTCCAAGATAAACTTTTGAAATAATAATAATAATAATAATAATAATAATAATAATAATAATAATAATAAATTAGGGGAGTGATGAAATGTGAAACATATGGAGATGTCTAGTTTAGGATCTTAAGGTTTTACTTCTGGGAATGCTTAAGTGAGTTGGTCTTGAAATTTTATTTCAAATGATATAGGGTAGGTTCAGTGGACATAATCATTTAAGAGGAAATTTTTTAAAATAACCTCTATTTACTAGATAAAAAGTGGAAAGAATATATTAAATTGGATTTCAAACACACATGTTGAGAATTAGTGACATTTTTAACTTCTGAATTACTTTCTCAGATTGTTATCATGCATATCTTAGAATTTTGTTTAGATACAATTTATGAGACATATTTTTCTATGATCACTAAGAATAACTCCTTGGTGTGATTTTTTATTTGATCACATTGCTATCAAGAATTTAATTTTCATTAAATATTAAATCTTCATGAAGTTGGTAATATATTCATGCATAATTTTTAAAAATGTGACTTTTTAAAGGAGTTAAAATCTTTAGGTGTGGGGGTATGTTTGCACTGTAATTCACTGTTTTATTTCACCCTTACACCACTGTGTTAAACTAGTTTTATATTGAAAATTAAAAAATAATAACAAATTGAACTTAAAATTTATTTCAATTATTTAATATTTATCACTATTAAAAGGAAAATTATACTTGTTTTTATGAATTCATTGTATGAGTAGGTGATTTGGAGGGCTGGAGATGATGCAGAAGTAAAATGGTCCAAACTTCATGGAATCCCATGAACACTTGTCCACTATTTTGCATGTTTAAAAAAAATGTGCATCAAAATGGGATGGGTTTTGTAATAGGATCCAAAAATAAATGGTCTACAACTCATTTAAAGACACCCAAGCCCAATTCTTCCAACTAGTGGACCATATGAACTGATCTATCTAGGGGAATAAATTTAGAAGAATTCAAAAGTTAGGTTTTGTATTTTGACAATATCTCTCAATACATATGTCCAATGACCACAAAACTCAACATGAAGATATTCAAGAGGCCAACCAAAAAATAAACTCTTTTTTTCATATCGTGATATGTCCATTTACTAGTAAAAATTTGATATAAAATTAGTATAACCAAAATTGGGTGCCCAAAACCACTTCCCATTTTGGTTATAAAAGGGCACCATGGGCACCTCATTTGCAAGTTCAGCTAGAAGGCAATGTGCTACTATTTTGGAGTTTTATATAATTAATATCCAAATACTATAAGTTATTGAGGCACCTATCCTCATATTTTTATCAACTATGAATAAGGATATCCACTATGGAATCCCATCTTTTTATTACATGACTTTACATTAGATTTTACAAACATAAGATCTTTAAAGTTTCGTGTCTTAGAAATAAGGTGCATACTACATGGAAACATAAAAATTTATTTTAATAAACTTTAAAGGATTATTGAAATTTTAAACATAAGTAAAATTATTTCATCTCATATCTTTTGTACGTACATCAAAGGAAAGGGTGAGCATAAGGCCTAGTAATGGAAAATAAGTGAATCAATTTACATGTGAACTTGAGAAATAACATTAAGAACATGAGGAATATTGTAAATTAATGATAAATAGGAATATAATAATAGTAATATCTTGAATAATAACTTTAAAATGTGACTACAACATTTAATTTATACATTCATAATCATTTCACCAAGTTCCATCCCCAAGGTGTTATAAAAATTACCATGGTTATTCACCAAGGTATCATAAAACTTTTCATCTCTAGAGATTAATTTTTATACCCAATTAGTTGGAACTCTATAATGGTGAAACCTTAATATTTATTTATTATTATGTGATCCACATATATAATAATCAAAATTTTCATAAATAACCCAAAGAGAATAAAAGAAATGGGTTTCATATCAAAATCATAGCGTTTTAAAAAGTTCTTAAAAACATGGTCATTATGTCATTTATAACTCATGGAAAGAGAATTAGGGTTTTATGTATGTAAATTCTAGAATAAAATAAATATTTTTTATGTATTTATGAATAAATATTAAAATTAAATATTTTTGGTTATTCAAATAAATAAAATAAAAGAATTTCTTGAGAAAAAGAGAAAGATTTTGACATGAAAATTCTGCAGCATAACGGGTATGAAACATAGTTTTATAAAACATTAAAAAATAAGGGAAAGGGGTTAACCATTCATAAAAGACTAATAATACAGTATATAGATAGAATAAAATGTAAATAATAACATGCTATGGAAATTTGAATGACATACCACATAAACAAGAACTTGAAAGGAAAAGATAAGTTAAGAATTCCCTTACCTTGAAGAGTAACTTCTAAAACTCCAAGATTGGGACCTTGAGGGATTGAGGACACCTTGGGATGACTCCTCAGGAGGTATAAGAAACATAAATTCATGTAGGATTAATTTTTAATGAAGATAGATGAAGGAATGTCTTGGTATTTATAGTAAAAGAGAGGGATTTTTTAATTAATTTCTGAGGACACATCATCAGCAGTATTCACAAAACCATGGGCTTGTACATAGTATTTGACCATGGTTTTGGCCACTTGGGGCACATTATAACATATTTTAATCCACATGATTTGACCATAATTTTAAATTAAATACTATATCACTATTATTTCATTAAACACATCGAAAACTCAAAAACTATATTTTTATTATTCACTGAAAAACAAAACATTTTATAAAAATATCATAAATTCACCCTAACCTAATATCAATGTTATGAATTTAAAAATGAACTCCATTTTATGAAAATAATTTTCTAAATATGATAAATTTATTTTTTAAGTAAAATCACTATTTACTCAAAAAAATACCAATACTTAACTAATAATTTCTAAAACAGTTTTTTACTAATACTATTATATCACATTACCATTCAAGATGCATAACTATATTTATACTTCCTTAGGTGAGGTTACTATTCTATTAGTCATATTACTATTCATAAAGGTAATATTACTATTCATTAGTTACTATTCACCAAAAAATAATTTGATCTTATCAGACTCTAAATTTCATACTGATCATAACTGTGTATGTCTGTTTTTCAAAAATCATTTCACAGTATCAATTATTTAAAGTATAAAAATTATTTTAAAATACTGTTTTTTTTTAATATTCATCAATAATATGAATCTTCTTAAAAAATGCTAAAAATTAATTCTATATTAACTTTGACATTTTAAATTCCAAAATGATGTTTATTTTACCGTAATAATTCTCTAATTATGAGAAATATCATAAAAGTACAATTTTTACCTGTAAAATCAATTTATCAAATTTTTCACAATTAAACATATATCTTATTAAGAAAAACTATTTTTAAAATGGAAATGATTAAATAAAAATTTTATTTATACAAAGTGATTACACAAAGTAACTAAGGGCTCGTTACATAACCACTTATAACTGCATAAGACCTAAGAGTAAGGTGTGAAATGGTGATAGAATCTTGGGGAGACTCAGACAACATTGCTCGAGTGGTGATTTCTATCAACTTGAACTTCTCCAGTATGCGATTTTGTTCGAGCTTAACATGTTGAAGCTCAGCTTGGGCTTGGTCTAGAGAAAATCCCAGTGATGCTACCTCCTTCCCAAGCTCTAAAAAATTGGCTTCCTATAGCCCCAGTCTACTGGATGAGGTCATCGACTCTTCTTTATGAATTAATTATCCATTATCATTTCTATTTATAAATAATAATTATAACATTAAAAAATATTATTTTTTCCAATGTTCATATTAACCAATGATCATATAACACTTAAAACTTGAATGTCACATTTTATTTATACTTTTTATTGATTATGACATAGTAAAACATACATTTTTAAGAAACAAAATTTTATTCAAAAGTTTAGGTTGTTACATTCTCCCCCTCCCCCCTTAAGAAATTTCATCCCCAAAATTTCAACTTGTACCCTCAGAATAGAAAAGGTGTGGGTACTTCTGTCTCATAGTCTCCTCCAGTTCCCACATGGCTTCTTCATATTTGTGGTTCCTCTACAACACTTTAAAAAGTTGGGTAGTCTTGTTGCGTAGAACCTTGTCTTTATAATCCAAGATCTCCATTGTCTTCTCCTCATAAGAGAGGTCATGTTCTAACTGTACCACCTCTGTATTTAGTACACGTGAAGGGTCAGTTATGTACTTCATTAAGAGGAATACGTGGAATACATCATGAACATGATCTATATTTGGAGGAAGTGCAAGCTGATGGGATACTACTCCTATATTATCAAGGATTTCATAGGGAACAATGTACCTAGGGGTGAGCTTCCCTTTCTTTCCAAACAACATCACTCTCTTACATAGAGAAATTATAAGGAAGACCTTATCACCAACATCAAACTTCAAGTCCCTTCAACAGTTGTCTGCACAGTTCTTCTACCGACTCTGAGAAGCCTTAATATGTTGTTGGATGGTATGAAACTTTTATATCATCTCTTTCACAAGATCAGGCCCAAGAATATTTCTCTCACCAGATTCATCCCAACAAGTTGGAGT